>OX451739.1:1401770805-1404761493 GCA_948472305.1 Vicia faba
GAAATTGGGGCCAGGGGGTGCAAAAAGGAAAAAAGGGGGGGGGGGGGGTGTCAATAGTTGAGCCAGGCCAAGCCCAGCCCACCACTTCATCTTCAACCTTCAGATTTCAAACAAACGCGCGCCGCCTGTTATCCGACATGGACATCCTGCATACGAGCTCTATTGCAAAAACACATAACATCAAACTTGTAGAGCATTTCAAGACGAATCCAACCATATAAACAACTTGTCTTAACTCTCAAAGACCAGAGAGAATTTCTCTGGCCCTAAAATGTGACCTAGTTTTTTCAGTATGTTCATGGATGAAATTCTCTTTACCATGCTTAATATAAATGAAAACTGAGCATATGTACAGCTTCATGGAAATGAACACTACATTTCTTATTCAAAACCTAAGGCTAAATGTTCCTAAATAGAGAGATAGGAAGTGGGCAAAAACCTATTTCAGCTGACTTCGTGTAGGGCAATGTAGAGCTTTTCAACAAGGCTTGAGATGTCTGGGAGCTTGCTTGGACTTCACTTGACCTTCTCCAATAACCTGCTTGCCTTGAATGTCCTTGAATCAGCCTATAGAACTCAACCCTGCACAAGCTCAAAATGAAAATGGCA
Organism: Vicia faba; assembly: GCA_948472305.1. NCBI lineage: Eukaryota > Viridiplantae > Streptophyta > Magnoliopsida > Fabales > Fabaceae > Vicia > Vicia faba. The sequence goes on from OX451739.1 coordinate 1,401,771,415, forward strand.
AACTATGTAAATGGACTTACAATTGGTGTTTGAGGTTTGGGATAGCTTGGATGAGTTGAATAGAAAGTGTTTGAACTGGTTTTGGCTAAAACGCACGAGCCAAATGAGTTATAGAAGTCAAGTTACAGGTTCTGCCCTGTTTTTCCAATGGATGGTAATTTCTGGCTAGGGGATATTTAGAGGCTCAAGCAATCGTGTTTCTGGCTCAGAGGGATGTGAGAAATATGTTCAAAATGTTTGCACAAGTTGGCTTTGGCTGATGTTCCAGTTCTATAGTTTTGGACAAGTTTCTTGTTTTTGAAGCAAAATGTGAAAGTGATGTGTAACAAGGCCTGTACAGGCTATCCAACACCTTGTAACCTCTTCTCTTGGCCCCTCTAATTTGTGGATTTGATTAGCTGCAAGAGATCTTGGACCAATGCTCAAAGATTGTGGTTTGACATAAAGCACATTTAAGCAAAAATGGAAATGTACCTTTTTCTACTTAAGGCTTAATTTTGTGTACAATGTCCTAATGACCAAAACAATAGCTTAGACCAATGTATTTTCATTAAATTATTGAGTGTGAAGTGGTTTAGAGGCCTGTAATCTAGTGCAAAGCATGCTGACTTGAAATTGTAACTTGTATGAACATGAATATGCCATGGATGAAAAGTGAGTTTTTGCCAACTTCAAGCCTTCGATTCTCCCTAACCACAAATGTGTTTAGAGAGTTCTTGGACAATTTTTAAATCTTGCAACATTCTCTATAACCCATATTTGAAATGCAACTTGAGATTCCAAGTGGAACTATGTGAAAAATGGCCATGAAGATAGGTCAAAATCCTGCCTAAACTAGGGCAAAATTTCACTAAGTTAAAAGTTTTAGGGACCCTTGTTCCAAAAATCATAACTTGAGATCCATGCTTCTTTTGAGAAAACTTTGTGCATCAAAGTTGTAGACTTTGCTGTAGGACTACAACTTTTATGTTGGAGGTTTTGTTTGAATCCATTTGAATCATGGTGATAATGTGGGGCAAAGTTAGGAAAAATTAAGAAAATTTCATAACTTAGACAAATTCTAAGTTATGAAAATTTTCAACTTTAAATCCTAATTTGCAATTTTGGGTTTCTTGATGAACAAGTTTCATGTTTTGACACATCTTGATGAAAAATGACCCTTGGCACTTGATTTTGACCAAAAAGTCAAAGTTTGACTTTTCAGTGTACAGTCAAATTTTGATCAGTTGACTGAAAAATTCATCTGTCAATCCAATGCATTTGAGATCTTTTGAACTGGTTGAATAGGTCAAGATGATGTCATTGAGTCCTTGAATCCATGGTTGAGCCCAATTTTCCATTGGCTAGGTCAAAAATCAGAAATTGCCTTTGTACAGTCAAAACCCTAAAAATGACCATTTTGCCCTTTTGGTGATCTGATCAATTTTCTTGTGGAATTGTAGTCCAAACTTGATCAAATGGTTCATATGAGTTCATAATGTTGATGTGGGTCAAAATTCATGAGGTTTGACTGTAAATTGGCCACAGTTGACTTTTCCCCCAATACAACTGATTTCTAGGTCAACTGTCCAATTGACTGGGCAAAAATTTGATTCAAGGCTTGAAACTTGGTATGGTCAAACTTATGAGTCCAACATGAAGTATGAAAGTCACTTTGAGCATTAGAAGTCCAAAATTCTTTGTGTAAACTCAAACCCTAATTTAAGTCAATAGTGCAAGGAAATGTCTTGAGCAGAGCAAACCCTAGCTTGATCTTGAGTTCAAAGAGCCTTGTGATGAGAAATGTTGATAAAATGAGAGGGAAAATTTTGGGGTACAACACATAGGTAATGTAAATCGATTGCACATAGAAACAGAAGCAAAAGATCTGAAATTTTGAAATGTGCAATCGATTGCACTAAGATGTAAATCGATTGCATGCAGAAGAAAAATGAAATTTTATCTTTGAAAAGCTTGAGTAATGATTCTTAAACATTTCTTTTTCATTTTTGAGCATCTATATCTTAAGATCAAAGTAGATAATATTATTATACCTTTAAAGTTGTTGAGAGATTTGAATGAAGATATTATCCTTAGATGCTTAGATGCTTGATCATAAATCTTTGCATTCTTTGTTAGCCATGGTTTGTCTTCATCAAAACAAAAGCTTATTTGTGAAGCTTGATTTTACACTTGACTTTATTGTTGAAGGCTTTGATCATACGTTTTTGGTACATCTGACCGTGACAAACAGCTGCAAGCCTTTTGTCATCAATCAAATTCAACTGGTCCAACCATGTCTGAATCCATTCGTCTTCGTATAAATATATATCTTTCATGATCCTTAGAGAAGGAATTTGAACTTCGACAGCTAGGACAACTTGCATATCGTATACTAGAGAAAATGGGGTTGCCCTAGTTGATGTTCATACTGAAGTGCGATATCTATGAAGAGCGAATGGTAACATCTCGTGCCCATCTTTATACGTCACCGTCATCTTCTGTATAATCTTCTTGATGTTCTTATTGGCGGCTTCCACTGTTCCATTCATCTTTGGCCGACACGGAGAAGAATTATGGTGCTTGGTCTCGAGCTACATACAGAGTTCCGTGATCATAGTGTTGTTGAGATTGGTGTCGTTGTCTGTGATAATCCTTTTGGGGATGCCATACCAACTGATAAGCTTATGCTTAATGAACCGAGCGACAACATTGTTAGTAACAGAGGCGAACATGGCTGCTTCAACCCATTTCGTGAAGTAATAAATGGCGACGAGGATGAAGCAGTGTCCATTGGAATTCATAGTCTTAATTTCTCCAATCATATCAATTCCCCACATTGCAAACAACCAAGGAGCAGTCAATACATTCAGAGGTACTGGAGGCACATGTACCTTGTCAGTGTAGATCTAGGACTTGTGACAAGTTCTTAAGTGGTGATGGCAGTCAGTTTCCATAGTTGACCAATAGTATCCCACTCTCAGAATCTCCTTAGCCATAGCATGTCCATTGGAGTGAGTACCAAAGATATTGTCGTTCATATCTTCCATAATTTTCTCCGTTTCCTTCTTTTCTACACAACGAAGCAGAGTCGAATCATGATTGTGTGTGTATAGAACCCCGTTACTCAGGAAGGACTTGGCTGAGAACCTCCTTAGGAATTTCTTGTTGTTGATAGATGCACCCTCGGGGTACTCTTGAGCCTCAAGGTATCTTTTCACTTCATGAAAGCAAGGCTTCTCTTCTACTCCGTCAGTATCAACTTCGTAACAGTGTGTCAGTTCATCCAGTTTTTTGATAGTAATTAGAGGAGCCTCATTGTCTCATATGACTTTAAACATAGATAACATGGTAGCCAATGCACCTGGCAATAAATTCTCTTCTCGTGGGATATGCTCAAAAGTAATCTCCATGAAGTATGGAATTAATGTCAATACATACTCCCAATACGGAATGAGATTCGGGTGCTTAGTATCACACTCTACCTTGATTTAACTGATCACCAGGACTGAGTTCCCATATATGTCCAGGAACTTGATTCTTAGGTCAATAGCAGCTTTGATATCCATGATGCATGCTTCGTATTCAACCATGTTGTTGGTACAGTCAAAGCATAATCTGGAGGTGAAGGGTGTATGGAAACCATGGGGAGAGATAATTACGGTACCAATTCCGTTGCCAAATACGTTAGAAGCTCCTTCGAAAACCATAGTCCATCGGAATCCTTTATCGGGTCCTTCATACGGTCCAGGTTCTTCATAATCCGTTACTAGAATAGTATTCTCGTTCGGGAAGTCGAAATTCATAAACTGGTAGTTGTCTACAGCGTAATGAGCCAAATGATCTTCTAGTGCACTTCCTTTTATTGCTTTCTAAATATGGTGTACTGAATATCATATTATGTCAAGACCATTTGCCATCAGGCTATCCTTCTGGAGAGAGTTGGCTTCTCGAATATGTATTTGATGGGATCTGAAATTCTGGTATAGCAGACTCATATGTCATACAAGGATGTCGAGACATCTGATCTAACATAAACACATAGGAAAAACAGTACTGAAAAGATAAAGAACACACCAGAGTTTTTTACCCAGTTCAGTGTACAACAACACCTACTCCGGGGGCTACCAAGCCAGGAATGAAGTCCACTATCAGTAGTATCAATTTGCAGACCCTACAGCCAACACACCCGTTGGCGATCTATGCACTTAATCACTACCCAATGACCCTTCTACCTAGGTCCTCCCTAGATATGGAATATCCCCATCCCACTTCCAATCATCTCAATAATGTTTAGCAGTCAACACCTCAGTCACTGCATCAACGACCCTTCACCAAAATTCTGATCACACAGATAGAAGTTTAGAAGACACACTTCCATGACAACCTAGCTAAGTCTCCAAGCCACACTTCAATATTTGTTAGCTTTTCTCCTAACTAAGAACACATCCTGGAGTTGCTTCAAAGCTTCCTCCAAGAACAATACACCTCTTACCTACAGGCTTTGAGATGAACATGGTAAACTTCCCACAACCCGGGAGGTTTACCTTGACAAATACCTAAAATTCTACATTTTGAGTCGTATCTTTTTTTGGGTTACAAACCCTTCTATTTATAACATGTTACCCAACTAGTTTTGGACCTTCAATCACAGCAAATCAGCTGTAACAAACTACAGAAACTTCTTCTCCAAGAAAGGTCTTCAATCTTTACTTTCCTAAATAATCTCCTTATTTAGAAAGTCTTCATTCTCCTGGATTTCTGATTGAATTTTATTGACCTTTAAATATGAACCATATAGGATGCATAATATTCTCCTGAATATTCTGCTTATGTTAAGAACAAACTGAATCTCATTAATCCAGCTCAGCAGGCGCGATGTCAAGACATCTTCTTTGACATGTTGTTCTAGTTGTTGAAAAAGTTCAACACAACATGTTCTGACATTGTAATAGGACTTCTTGTTGTACCTATTCTTCTTAGCAAGTTTATACATCCTATTCTACATTACACTATTGCTGCTAATATTTGTTTTACAAAAAATTAAGCCAATCCTAAAACAAGAGAACTAACAATCTCCCTCTTTGGCAAATTTTGGCTAAAACAAATAATCTAAAAACAATTGTAATCTAGGAGATTACAGCAATTTAGAAGCTACTGCACACAAAAATATATCTTCAGTTGAAAATGATGTCTCAACATCTTGTTAGACATCTTCTTTGCAGCACTCTAAAGAACTCAATTGCATCAGCACCAACGAACATCAGTTTCAGGATAAAAGGAAGGGAAGTCTTGAAGTTTAGTTGATGCACACAAGGAAAAAGATAGCAGGAGACAACTTGTACCCCCCCTCAATGTAGGAACATCTCCTAAACATAGAAGACCAATGGTAGAATAAGATAACTCTCAATAACTCTTTAAGACCAAATCAACCACCGCCTCTGATAACTCAGAACACAGGTCACAACTGTGTTCATAACTCAGATCACAGGTCACAAACTTATGTCACAAATAATAACCCACTTAGCATCTGTGAACATTAATAATAACCACTTGTGGAAGCAGCAGTAGCATTTGAGCAGCAACATCTGAGCTAATTCACCTTTCTCCCCCTTTATAGCCAAAACATGGCAACAGAGACCTTCATAATACCAGACCCAAACACAGCTTACCCAAACTCAAATAAAAGTCATAAGAATTATGGACTCAAGAAGCTCACGGGATTACAGAGAAACGAGAGAACTCTCTATAAATAACTGGGATTTTTACTTGGAAAATAACGACCCTAGATTGTAGCATCAATCTTCGTCAAAAGGAAACGATATTTGAGGAGAAAACATCACGTATAAATGTGCACCGTTCATAACGGCTTTGAATGCTATAGCTACTTCCTATAAATACACATGCATAGTCAGACAAAATTCCGCCCCCCTGTTTACAGCCACGTGTTTGAACACATAGGCCACTCCACCCTATGTTGATCATGCAGGAACATGTCATGTATAATGTCCTGACACTCAGTCAGACATTGTCTTCTTATTTCAGTGATCAACACATCTTCTTCCACCAATCAGGGATGCTTCACCAGATTATCCACTTGTTCATACTGAATTCTAAGTGTTCTTCTTTCACTTAGACTTAGTGACATATACTAAGATAACAAAATATCACATTTGTGACACCTCTTCATAATATAGAACCTCAAGGAGTCATTTTGAAATCTATAGAGAAAAATAAATTCTCCCAGACTTCCCAATAAAATTCTAAGAGATATGTGATCTTCTGATTTTCACCGGGCTTTTCATAATTATAAACCACAATGTCTTGTTAAGTTTATCCATAACTTCACAATGTCACAACATATTGTTTCGACATTATTCCCTCATAGAACCTTTACAAAAGTGAACAATTTTCTGGCTGGATAATACTCTGTATCATTGTAGCAACCATTTATAGATATTCACATGACTCCCTTTGTCATGAGTAACTAATGCTCTAGATGAAGATGAAGACTAGATGAGAAACTTCAGCACTTCTTACATATGTTGAACCTTGACTCCCTCAGTAGAGTTAAATCAGAGTCATATATTCTCATTCCTTGAGAATACTTCCAGGAACCCTGACTTCTTCACAACTCAAGGATACATTTGATCATTGTCTTATCCTAACCACACTTTGTATCATGACCTTTTGAATAGGCAAGATGTCATGCATACTAGGTGTGAAGTCACTCACAAACTCCAAAAACTCTTAGTTTCTCCAGATCACCAAACCTTTTCTGGAGTGACTTGCAGCAAAAAAATACCCCTTAAGTATCTGTTAGCAACCTTATGCCTTTATATCCACTAGTAGTTGCTGATACTAGTGGAGTATTCAACAAAGTATTCATGCATACATAATGCATGCTACTATAGAAAATATTAGACACTTCATATTCTAATCCACATAGTCATAAATGCCACTTCTCACAATAATTCTTAAGCATCCAACGTCATATGAACAATCCCAAGCATTAAACAATACAGAAGTGAATAAATATGTAACAATAATCCCAAGCATCCAACGTCTCATTTATAAAAAAAAAGTTTTGATTTCGACTCACACTTTTGTACTTTTATCACAGTGAATAAATATGTAACAAAAAGTTATGAAAATGGAATAACACAGAAGTGAATAACAAACAGTAAGCCAAGATAACAATTTATGACAGTGAACCACATATGAAAAAAGGGTGAAAGAACCATTTACCTATCGGAGATTCTCCGACGTAGCTTCGAGGTACAATAAGCTCAAATCCCTTCTTCTTCTTATGTTGTTGTGCTGTTGGTATTAGTTGGTGATATATGATTCTTATGGATTTTGCAGGGTTAGGATGTTGAAAGCTTTTGGTGAGGTTTTGTGTGTATTTTCTGTGTGTTCTCTGTTTTTTTGGTTGATACAATTTTGGTTATGGTTTCCGTTTTTTGGTTGATACAATTTTGGTTTTGGATAGCTTTTGCTTTTGCAGTTTAGCTTCTGTTTGGTTTGGCTTTTACTGATGCAGTTTGTTTTTGGGTCTGTTGAAGGTTTTTTTTGTGGTTTTGTTTAAGGGGTTACTGAAGAGAATAGAGAGATATTTGCAGTGTATTAATGGTGACAAATGATTTTGTGGTTTCGGTTCTGAATGAACAGGGAGACTGCGGTTGTGGTGTTTGCAGGGATTTGAGAGTTGTGAATTGAGAAGAGGTTTAGCAAGCTCTTTAAGGTGACTTTTTCAATGATTTTTGTATGTTTGAGCAGAATTTTTAGGGGTGATTTTTTGTTGTCTTCTCTCCTTGATTTTCTGGTTGGTTCTTCTTTATAATGAACACAAAGGGTGGAAAATTAGAGGGAAGATGGATGATGTTTGAACAATGTTGGAAAGCTGACTTGTGGCTTTAGAATGCAGGTTTTGTTTTTGTCTATTTTGGTGTTTGTGGGCAGTTTTCTTGGACTATTTTGGGTTATGCAGTATGCAGGTTTTTCTTTCCTCTTTCATCTTTCTGTGATGTAAAGCTTTTGTGCTTTTTTCGTTGAAAATTCTGAAGGGTTTGCCTCTTTTAGAAAATGATGAAGCACTAGGGTATTTGGGCTAATGAGCTTGCACTATTGTTTTGTTTAATATTTACTGATTGTTTATGTTGCTTGTTGTTTTAGCTTTCTTGGCCTGCTGGTCTGTTGTTGTTGTTCTGCGTGCTTCTTGTTCTGTTTGTTTTGCTAGCCTGCTATGCTTGTTTTGCTAGCCTGCTATGCTGTTGTATGTTTATGCTGTTTTGCGCGCTGTTATTGTTTGCTTGTGATGTAACATTGTGGGTCTGTTGTTTGTTCGTTTGCGCTGTTCTGCTATGCTGCTTGTATTTTTTTTGTTGTTTCTGGGCTTTTCCTTGCCATCTTTTAGTAGCGCTGCTGGTTATTTGCTTTAGCAACAGGAAACATTTGCAATTTTTTCTTTTTTTCTTTTTGTGAACCAAAGATAAAAACTCTTTTTCTGATTTGTAATTGGGAGAAAATAAACCATGATAAAAATAACTCCCTGACTGATTCCAAAAGGCAAACCCTTATGATGAGATATCAATAAATTAATTCTTGTTTGAATTCTTTTTTCATGTGTTTGATCGCTAACTTTTCTTTTTCCTTGTTTCATGAGCACGATTATTGGACGGTCCAAAGCGAGACTGAATGATGAAAATACCATGGCGAGGAGTGAAGATGAAGACTTGAAGATGAAGACTTGAAGAAACACAAATTATTTTTCTCTTTTCTTTGTAAACAAAACAAATGTAATTTGTATTCCAATAATTGTAATTTATTTTTCATACGCTCTGTAATCTGTCCAAAAAATGTAATGAACACGAAAGCTTGAATGATACATTTTTTGAATGAACTCTTTTGAATGGAAATCAAATAACTCTCGATCTTTGATTGAAAATGGCAATTCCCCCTTGAATTATTTGAATGCACCCTTTGGACTTTGTAACTTAAACTTCAAGAAACTGTGAGAAATCGTTATAACTTGTATTCCAAACAATCACGTGCCTTATCTTTCAAAATCCAATAAAACTCTCAAACAAAATAAATGCTTAAGAATTTAATTCCACTGATTAATTCGAAACCCCAAAACACCGGTCGCTAGAACCTTGATCTTCATATCATGCCTGAACCACACTCGTACTTCTTGACCAGACTTCAACTTTTGATATTCAGCCCACAATAACTTGTAACTTAAGCAACAAAAAAATGTCTTGATCATCATGAACCTTCAGCCTCATTTCTTGTGCCCAAACTCCACACTTGCCAATTTAAACTTCAAACTCTCGACTCAACGGTTTAGAGGCTTTAAGAAGAAACTTGAAATTCAAGGAGGTGAAATTCTTGACCTAATGCACTGAGCTTTGAGCCATCTTCAGGGTAGGCGAGAGAAACATCTTCCCAGAAACCAAAGACCCGAAACCCTAGCATCTTGACTAGCACACATAGGGAAATAAACCTTAATCCAGGCTCTGATAAAATTGAGCGAGAACCAACCTTGTAACGTGATGACAAAATTCGTTCCACGATCCACTAATCGAGAACCAGATGCGTTTCCTTTCTACCTGATAAGAAAACCTCAAAACCAGATTAGACATAAAGAGGGCGCAACCCTAAAACTTTAAACCAAAGCACCCAATTCCATGAGATGCGGGATATGCAAATGACTGAATAATAAAAATGAGGCAAATGGAATGCAAAGTTCAAAGCAAGACAAAAATAAAAGAGATAGGGCAAATTTGGGGTACGATAATCTACAAGCTCTTAATTGCTAGCTCACTTTATTTTGAAAATTCTTTGTGTTTGTGTGTTTGAAAATATTTCGAAATTCCAATAGCAAGGAAACTTTGTAATGATTCTTGAGAATGCGTACAAAGTGTTTTGAAAAATATTTTTGAAAGTATTTGTGTGAAGAAAGATGTTTTTGTTTTTGTTTGTGAGCAAGCGATTAACAACTATCTACCTACTCAAAGTCTTTTGTGTTATTTCCTCCTTCTTTAGATAATGCAATTCTACCATTAGTTAGTAGGAAACCTTATCGTTGGATGTGAAGGGACATGCGCGGGTCATCTTACAGTCATTGAAGGCAACTCGTAGGGGCGCTTTAGTAATTTTTAAGGGACTAAGATCATTTACCGAAGGCAGTGTCGAAAAGGGTCATTGAGGGACTACGATCTTTTTAATTGAGGGTCTTTGCTAAAGTGTCTCCATATTCGAGGGACATGACTGTTTTCTTTTCGAGGCGACAAGGGAGGTTACCCTAGAGGTGTGGGTGTGAAAGTGTATTTAATTCAGTTCATTTATCTTGCATTAGGGTTTTGCTATCGTTCGCTTTTAATCTTTTCCATACAATCCTATTACTAAATAGTTATAAGGAAAGCAATAAATGCAGAAAGTAAAGGCAGAAATTAAAGACTCATACGCTATTACAAGGCTTCGGGAGTGGGGGTACAAATAATAAAAATGCAGGAAAAGAGTAAAACCCTAATTATCTATTACGAACCGTAAGTAAGTACAATAATAAAAAAAAGGAGAAAATAAGAAAATACGCGAAGTGATAAAAAAGGAAAAGGGAAAGGAAATTGCTTTGGTGATTTTAATAGAAAATATTTGATGATTAACCTAATAACCTAATTAATTTTAATTTGAAGAAAAAATCAACCGATTATGTTAATCCAACCCTAAATTGTTTTTAATTAATTAAAAACGTAAAAACCCTAATTAATTTTAATTTGAAAAAAAGAAGAAAGTTTATTAATTAACAAAAAAAACTAAACCCTAATGGTTATTAGGGTTTGTGAAAAAATTAATTGATAAAAAATTGGTTTAGTTTGATGAATTTAGGGATTTATAAGTGAAAATAGTAAGAAAATAAGAGTTTAAAAAAAGTTACCAGGGCTGGGTGTTGAACCCACGCCCTCTACCCTTTCACTCAACACCTTCACCACCAGGCCAAGCGCGCCTTGGTGTTAGTAGATAGCATCAACGCATTTTGTAAGTTATCCTGCAAAACATGAAAATATGAAGAAAAAAAATAAATGACAAAAGGCAGGATCAAACCCATTCCCTTTGACACAAATGCCTTAACGTGCACGCTTCTACCATTGTGGTGGATGTTTCATCCGGCTGTATAATAGAAACAAATAAATATTATATGAACCAACACAGATGTACCGGAGAAGCGTCGGAGCCCTAGCTCTGGTCGTCTTCTCCGGTGAGACCAATTATTCAATCTGTAAAATAGTGCTCATTAGTGAAAGAAAAGAACCCTACCTCTCTAAATCGACCCTTGTGAATCCAATGGAAGGGTTATCATAGGCTAAAACATACTGATTTGACAGCTACAGCAAAAACATATGGAATCGGTGTAGCGATGGTGTTTCATGATTTGATCAACATAGGACATCTACGAGGGTCCAAACCAGTACTAATGAACCTCAGGAACACGTTAGTAATGTTAGATTCAATCAAAACAGTAAGAAAACAAAAATATGAATGCATGAAAGAACGATAAGGTGGTGATGCATGCATGGGAGTTTTAAGCCCTTCAGATCGTTGTAATTGATCTGATCTTACCCTCTGACCTTCCTGGGAATGAATAAGATTATTAGTTTATGGTGAAAGGCATTGTAGGCAGGGTTTGAAGTTTTTAAGGTTCTTGAAAAAAACTTGAGATTTTTGATAAGTTTCTTGAGTCAAGGGTTTTGTGGTTGGCTTGTATGAATAGTGAAGATTAAATAGCATGAATTAGGTCAAAGATAGGATGGGCTTGGACCTTGTGTAAGAAGCCTCATATTTTATCTTATTTATTTTTAAATTAGTAATGAATAAATCAAAATAAATCAAAATAAAATAGATCAAGAGGTGCATGAACAAGATATGAGGTGTATAAGGAGTGTAATATACGCTTGGGCTTTAAAGCAATGGCCCAATAGCCCAAAATATCAAGTTTTCTCAATTTGAATTTCATGCATTTGCTCAAAATTTCCCAACTTGCACTTGTCATAACTCTCTCAATTTTCATACTTTGAAAGTGATCTTGGAGTTTTTGGAAAGCCCGTCGGGCAGTTCTTCTCTGTAGAAATCGAGGGGTTGAGAGCCTCCCTAAAACTTATCCAGTATGGCATCCATGTCTGAGTTGGCTTTGATAAGTTGTTCGAACCTTATTTTTACGGATCCCACTGTATGCTTGGTTAATCCCCCTCCGGAGATGACCATCGCAATAGGGAATGACTACCAGGGACAATGATAGGGGAATTACAATGGGAAGTTCTCCATGTCTGGGAAATAGAAATATTCTGGTCGTGAAATACTCATGGCGGTCGGTATTGTTCTGATGTCAGGGGACTTATTCCCCTCTTCGACGCTCTTGTTTTCTGGAGCCTCCTCGCGAGAATCCTCTTTCTTCTTGTATTGATTGAGGTGCCTGTCTTGGATTAGTATCTCGATCACGTCCTTGAGATGTATGCAATCGTCGGTGTTGTGACCATGGCTTTTGTGGAGCCTGCAGTACTTGCTCTTATCGGCTCTGGGCTTGGAGGGTGTCTGGAGAGGAAAGCATACCCCAGCCTGTTTAAATTCAGAGTTGGCGCATTCAGACATAATATGTTCTCTTGAAATGGTCAGAGGGGTGTAGTCGTAGAACCGACCAACAAGCCCCTTATAATATTTGGAGTCTCGGGATCTGTCTTCCTCTTTTCTTTTCCTGCCCGACGGGATGTCTAGGACTTGTCGCTTCTCGAGGGTTTGACACTCTCTTGGTGCCTTGAATCCCTGTCATTGTTGGATGCTTCTTTCTCCTCATACTGAATGTACGCTTGGGCCTTGAGGAGGAGGGAGTCGAGTGTGGCTGGAGTTTCGATGCCCACGACCTTTGCGAAGTCTTTGCAGGGACCGAGCCCTTGTTCAAGAAGGTACTTCTTCATTGCATCAATCATTGATACTTGTACGACTTCTTTGTTAAATCACTAGATATATGCACGTAGAAATTCATCTCTTCCCTGGATAATCGCTTCAAGTGAAGCTTCTGATTTTGGATGCCGACGGGAGGTGGTGAAGTGCGTTGAAAACATCTTTCCCAATTGTTTCCAAGAAGTGATAGATTAAGGGGGCATGCTTTTGTACCAAGCCATGGAAACTTTTTTCAGAGTGGTCAAGAACGACCTGTATTTGATTTCTCCCTTCACGGATTGATAATCAAGTAGGGCCTCGATGTCTTCTATATGGTCGCCAGGATCGATTGTACCGTCATAGGATCCCAATGGGGGTGGCTTCTTGAGCCTGACCGGGAGTCGTGCCTCCATAATTTCTCTTGCTAATAGGCTACGGGGCTCGTCGTCATCGGTATCTTCTAGAATTGATGACAGGGAGTGATGTTTTCTTCCAAGCTAGGCGTCGTTATCTAGTCGAGGGGAGGGGCTCCGCACTCGTCGCCTCGGTCTGGGTGATAGTGACCTGAAGCGGTTATCTTTGCAGGTGCTTTTTGTCTTCTTAGAAAGCGAAGAGTATTTATCCTTCTTGGAAGATGCTCGATCATGCTTTTTGCGGAAAGAAACGTCGAGCCTTTCCTTTCTTGGAGGACACCTCTATCGGGGGAGACCTTGATTGTTTTTGCTCCAGAGCCTCCATCCTTTTGCTCTACTGGAGGATGAGGGAGTTGGTTTGGTTAAGGGCAGCGATTAATGTTGCTATGGTTGGGTCGACATTTTGCGGAATGGGGATCGGTTGTAAAATATCTGGTTGGTCTTTGAAAGGGTTCTTGGGAAACTGTTCGTCAAAGAATTGAATTTTGTCACAATCAACATCGATGGAATCTGGGGACGCAGTATATCCATCACATATGCCAAATTTATCCTCGAGGTGAGGATGTTCTTGGCTTCCATCAGTCTTGCGTGCCAGGGAGAGCATAATCTTTCCAGATAGGTGGTAATCACCGTGATCGCCATGATTGATGAATGGAAAGGATCTTTGGTCTTTAGATTCTAGGAATAGAAAATGGGGAATATAGTTCCCACAGACGGCACCACTAATCTTACCGGTTGATCAGAACGTGCGAGGTGTCCGGATGATGATCTTCGGACGAGATGGAAAGTCGAGGAGGAAAAAAGGGGGCAGTACTTGCAAGGCACTCCGGCGGTCAAGTAAGTGTGGGAGAAAAAAGATATACAAGCAAAGTGTTATGGTTTTAGTGATGAATAATGAATATTTGATACCTGGACCTCACATGAGTGAGGGTTTATGTAGTGCCTCTGGCGCTTAGCCATCGGTCACTATTTTTGGTCCTAGATATGTTGGTCTAAAAAAATAGGTAACTGCAAGGACTTGGTCAAACTGGGCAGATGTTTCTGCAACTAGCAGTTAGTTCCAAGGAGGAGTTAGGTTACAGACAGCGGTCTGGTCAGGTCCTGGTTGTCTGGCCGACTTGAGGTCGAGCAAAATGAGAGGCACTCGTTGATTGTCGTAGGTCAGTGTTGGTCCAGGAGGATAGGCAGTCGATGTTGCGCGATGGAGGGAGGGGGAGCCTGGGCCGTGGTCGCATGGTTTGTGCCGAAGAAGGAGGTCAGATTGGGCCCACTCTAGCCGTTGGCCCAGCCCAGAACATATTTCTTTTTGCAATGTTGGTAAGATCTCAGGATCGATCACCTTACTACAAATTGACCTGAAGAAAAAACACACTTTAGTTATGACGTTTCTTACTTTTTCTGGAAAAATAGAACATATACCTATTGGTAGAAAATGTTCCATTATAACATGGCAATCATGTGTCTTTAAACTCTTTAACTTGAGGTCTTTCATAGACACAAGTCTTTTAATATCTGAAGAGTATCCTTCTGGAACTTTAAATTCACTTAGAAACTTACACAATATTTTTTTTCTCCTTTCTAGATAGAGTATAAGCAGCAGGTGGTAGATATGTTTATCTTCCTTTCTTCAAGGGTCCTAATTCATTTCTTATTTCCATCGCTATCAAGTTCTCTCTTGCTTTAGGGTCATACTTAGTCTTCCCTTTTATATTAACGCACCAACAACACATTCAAATACATTTTTTCAATAAGCATAACAACAAGATAATGTCTTACATACAAAGAATTTCAATATGGAAATTCAAAAAAAAATTAACCTCTTCTTCCACCCACCTTTGACAATCGTATGTGCAAAAGGCTTGCCAAACTGAGTACTCACATCTTTCACCTTTTCAAAAATTTGTTTACCTGTTAATATAGATGGAGCTCTACGGTGTTTTGGATTATCATTGAATGCTTTTCTCCACCCACGATATTGATGATTAGAGTTTAAGAATCTACAATGATTGAGAAAGACATTCTTCTAAAATTTTTCCAATCGTGTTGTATCTGTTTTATCTTCCCAAATAGGACACACACATTGACCTTTAATGTTATACCCTGATAGATTTATGTATGCTGGAAAATCATTAATTGTGCCAAACAACATCTCCCTCAAATTGAAACTTTCTTTCTTATATCCATCGTAAACCTGGACACTATTCTTCCACAAAATCTTTAAATCTCTGATCAAAGGTGCCAAGTATATGTCTATGTCATTCCCTGGTTCTTTAGGCCCAAAAATTAACATAAATAACATCATGTACTGACGCCTCATACATAGCCATGGAGGTAAGTTATAAATCATAATAATCACATGTCATGTGATATGTGAGATAATTTGAAGACCATGTGGGTTCATTCCATCAGTAGATAATACCAAACGAAGGTTTCTTGCTTCTTCTCCAAAATCAGGATAATGATTATCAATTTTCATCCACTATGGTGAATCTGCTGGATGTCAAAACTTTCCATCAATAATTATTTCAATTGCATGCTAAGTCAATTGTTTTGCATTGGTTTCACTATGAAACATGTGTCTAAATCTCGGAATTATAGGAAAATACCATAAGATTTTGTTGGAGACAATATTTTCTTATATTTAGAGACACTGCATTTAAGGCACAATGCATATTCATTTCGAAACAAAATGCAATCGTTTGGACAAGCATGTATCTTATCATAGCTCATGCCAATAGAACACAACATTTTTTGTCCTCATAGGTTCGATTAGGAAGAACATTATCCTCTGAAAGCATATCTTTCATAAGGGCTAATAACTCTGTAAAACTTTTATATGACCATCCATTGTCTGTCTTTAAGTTGTACAACTTTAATACCGTAAACAATCATGTGATTTTGTTGTTTAAAAATTGAAAAAAGTGAAGAAAAACTATTTTTGAAAATTTATTAATTAAAAAATATGAAAATAATAATTTAATAATAAAAAAAGTGAATTTTTAGGAAGATTTATACCAATTGAGATTTGATTGAAACTTGGAGGACAAGATTATGAACATAGACAATTTTGTGATTTTTTTCTCAATATTGTGATTGATTTGTTGATTCATAAAAATTAATTTTAAAAGATTTCAATTATTTTTAACAAATTGACTATTTAGTGTATAAAATCAAAGATTTTAAAAAAATAATTTTAAAATGGCCTTAAAATAAAAAATAAAAATAATTAAAAAATAACTTTTTTTTAATCTTTTTTATTAAAAAACACACAAAAGAATATAAATACCGAAAAATAGTATATGTGACTTGAACTCAAGACCTTCCACTTGCAAGCCTTACTCTCTTACCAACTGTGCTATGTCATTCTATTCAAAACAAAAAGACACAGAGACACATATGAAGGTGGGGAAATATTCTACTATTTTAAAAAGTTACAAATAATTTAAAGTAAATTACTATATATTTTTAAATAAGAAAAAATAAGTTATTGTTAAACCAAATGTGAGTAATACTCAAGAAATTTATGAAACCAAGTTTAAAAATAATTTGAATATTTTAAAAATGGAGCGGACAAATTTGGGGTATGACACCCTCACTTATCAACATATATTACCACTATGCTCTTAGTATTTGTACACACTAATTATTCTATTTAATTATTGTTAATAATTATAAATAATATAAACTATATTATAACATCTAAATAATCAAACTAAAATTATTTATATCTAAATTATTCTAATTAGCACCTTAGTCCACCACTACCCCACAACATATCACATACATCACACATATAATCGTCAATAATTCACAAATAATCAACTAAATAATTAATTCTAAATCTAGCGTGTTACAACACTCGTTATGGCTACGCCTTCCCCCCAATTTCGTTTTGAATTGAGATAACCAATCTTGCTTTGTAAAAAGTTGTTTACAAGAGAAATGTAGCAACGCAATTCTACAAACCCAATGTTTGATGTTGTTTTTAACCCTTTCTCTTCCCTTGATCTTGAGCTCGACCAAGTATCCCGTTAACACCAATTAATTCACTGTTACACACTACTCCTTTGCAATAACCCCCATTATTCAAAGCTTTCACTGGATCGAATCCAATTGTGTATTACCGTGTTCCAAGATTTCCAAACGATTCACCGTCTCACGCTACTCCTTCGACAAAACACTTCATTCTTTGAAGCTTTCACTCGATCGAATCCAATATTTAATAAATCTTGTGAAAACCCCTAAATCAACAATATGATCTTGTAGGACAAACCCTAAGGTTTTTCGGATGAAACCCCCAAAGATTCTCAAGCCCATACACCGGTTACACCAACCAAAATTAGATGTTATCAACACAATCTAGATGGCACCCAAACAAAAAAGGATTATGTGTAGTTTGTTTGTGTGTATACATATATTATAGGTTGAAGATGATGAACAATATTTGTATACTTTTATAGTTTCATCAAGTTGAAAACGATGCATGTATGAAGTATTTATATGTCTGCAAGTTGGAGGAAAAAGAGAAACTTAGAAGTTTGAAAAAGAATACAGTTTTTTCAAAACAATTATAGCATGTGTCGACATGTATAAGTCATGTGTCGACACATTTTATAATATATGTCTACCTATTCAAGGTCATGTGTCGACACATAGTTACAAAAGCTACATGCTTTAAAAATGAGTTACATGTGTCAATCTGAATATCGTATGTGTTGATACGTAGAAGAAAATTTCTAGTATGTGTCGACCTGAAAAGGTTGTGTGTGTGTTGACACATAGTTACATAGGCTACATGCTTTAATATTTACCTACATGTGTCGACACATGTGTTGTATGTGTCGACACATAAACTTATTTTTCATGTAAAAACTGGTTTTTAATGCATGATACCTTTTCCAAACATATTCTAAATGAATTCTAAGTACCTTAATAAAGAGGTGCACATAATGACTCAGAGATACCGTCTAATATACATAAATGCTAAGGTTATTAATCGGTAAAATTTCAAGTGTACTATTTTGCTTATATAGTAATAATAGGGAAATTCTCTGAATGTCTATCTCAATGACTGCGTACAAGTGTCTAGTTCAATTCCTGGTTTAATTAAACAAAAACTTAGATTTGGATTTTGTTTGGAAATTATAACTTAAAATTAAGCAGAAATATAAATTGGCTTTTTCTCAGATATGAGGAGCATGCTAGGGTAAAGTATATAACTTTCTCTGTAACAACATTAAATCCTGATTTCTTCAACCAATTCATAACATTCAATTACCAGCTCTTTAGGTTATCTTCCCCTATGTCCTTAGTGGGAAAAACTTTGAACATTCATTCTAAATCCTAAAACCTTAGATAATTATGATAAAATCAAGCCTTTGTTTTATCAAGAGTTAACTGGTAACTATAGGGTATCCCTAGTCCTAGGCGATATCTACTACAGTCTAATCATACAAAAACCTTAACAACCGCGATCCAACTGATTGCTAATTGTAAATCAATCCTTGTTGGTTTAAAAAATACAACATAAAAACATTGTACAATTAAATTGTATAAGAAAAACAATTGTATTATGAAATTAGGAATTCAGAGTCGTTACAAAATCAAATCAGGGACACCCCCTAGCATTGGGAGGGGGGGTTAGCTACTCATATTGTTCAAAATAATTTCAATAACATTAAAGGTAAAAATTACAGATAAAAGAGAAACTTTGATCTTCAATTGTTTCGGCTCATGAAAAATCTCCATTCTTCAATTATCTCATATGTTACTCTCTTCAATAGTCCAAATTCTCCGTTGGCAAAAAGTCCCATAATTCACTGTGAAAACTCATTTAAATAGAAAACATTCACTTAGGTCAGTTGGAAATATCCAAAATACCCTCACAGGCCAACTACTGAGTAAAAACACATAAAATACTGAAATCAACATCGCAGCCCAACACGGGCCGTATCAGGTGACGCGGGCACCCATGTTGCCCCTTTGGCATTTTATTTTATTTTTCCAAGTACCATGCACGCTGACACAACCCGTATCAGGTGACACAGTCGCCCGTGTTGTAGAAGCAAGCTTCTCAAATGCACTTTTGTTTTGATGAAGATAAACTATGATTGATAAAGAAGGCAAAGATTTTTGACTCAGCTAAAAGCATCAGTGAATAAAGTCTTCAGTTCAAGCACTTAGAAAAATTTCAAGGTATAATGATAATACTTACTTTGAACTTAAGACATAGATGCTCAATGGTAAAAAGAAATATTTTATATTATCCAAACCTTTACCAAAGTTTTTCTAAGATAAAAATCATTTTTCACTTGAGTGCAATCGATTTGCATATTAGTGCAATCGATTGCATGCTTCAATTTTTTCAAATCTTTTGCCACTATTTATCAGTGCAATCGATTTGCATGTTTGTGCAATCGATTGCACTCAATCAATTTTTGCTACTGACTTCACATGCAATCAATTTACACTCTTGTGCAATCGATTGCACACTCAAAACTTTTGAAATTATAGCTGTTGAAACCCCGTGCAATCGATTTACACAAAGGGTGCAATCGATTGCATGCTGCACGATTTTGAAAAACAGCAGCTTTGCACATGGCTGTTCATAACACCATTTCATGGAAACCTTTCACTCAATCTTGGAAATTTTTCATGATTCATTTACAGAACTTTATGATGTTTCAAAAAGGTGCTATGAACATATAAATACTCATTTTAAAAATCATTTCAACACCTCTTCAAAAAATATATTCTCTGAATTTTCAAAAATCAAACTCAAGCTGCTATACATTTTCATACACAAGTTTTATGCACACTTTCACATATTGTTAACCAGAAAACTTTGAGCATTATATATCTTGAGTCATTGTATACTATTATCATTGGAAGAGAAGATCAATTCATTGATTAAATTACTCAAAGTGATCATTTCTACTCAAACTCACTCAAACCAAATATTGATGTATACTTGCTTATTTTTCAGGATTGTTGGAAATAAGTTTAAGTGGTTTTATAAATCTTGTCTTTCCAGGATTGTTGGATATAAGTGAAGTCACTTTGAGAGGATTGTTCTCATTGTTGACATATTGAAAATCCAAGAGGATTGTTCTTGGTCCAAGAGGATTGTTCTTGGTTTTGGGTAGTTCTTGTTTAAGTTTGCCACAATAAAGAAATATCTTTCATGTTGAAAGGGGACTGGAGTACTCTCGGACTGTGAGGGGAACCATGATATATCGCTTGTTTATTGTTATTTTTATGAACTTTACTCTCTCATAAGCTCACCATAATCCAGAAAAATAATATCCATCATCACTAAAACCATAATTTTTTAAAGTACCTAATTAACCCCCCCCCCCCCCCCCTCTTAGGCGCACTTCGTACTTACAATTGGCATCAGAGCAGGTTATAGGTAACCTGTTCCTAAAAGATCCAGAATGGATTCCACAAATCAAAATACCTATTTCATAGATGGTGGTAGTAACAACAAGCCTCCTCTATTTTGTGGTGAATATTTTGACTTCTGGAAAATACGCATGAAGGCACATCTAGAAGCACAAGAAGTAGAAATATGGGATTCCATCGAGAATGGTCCATTTATCACTATAACAGTAATCAATGGTGCTAGCTCATCAATGCCTAAAACTGCATGGGACAAAGATGATAAGAAGAAGGTTCTCTATAATAAAAAGGCAATAAACCTTCTTCAAGGTGCAATTAGCATGGATGAATTCTTCCATGTCTCGGCATGCAAAATAGCGAAAGAAATATGGGATACCTTGGTACAAACTCATGAAGGAACTGTTGAAGTTAAAAGATCAAACTAAATACCCTGAGTCAAGAATACAGATTATTTCGAATGCAGCCCGGAGAAACCATTCTTGACCTACAAAAGAGATTCATGCACTTGACAAATCATCTAAGTGCTCTTGGTAAGACTTTGACGAATGATGAACTAAATCTGAAAGTACTTAGGTACTTAACTACGGAATGACAACCAAAGGTAATAGAAATTTCAGAAAAGAAAAGTCTCTCCTCCATGACGTCCGCAACATTGTTTGGGAAACTTCAAGAATATGAAACGGAACTCGGAAGACTTGAAAAACATGAAAATCAAGAGAAGAAATCCAAGAATATTTCTTTAAAGATAGATTCCAAGGAAGTTGAAAAGGAAGACAATCCGGAAGAAGATGAAAATTTCATGCTTCTTGTTAAAAGGCTTGGTAAGTTCTTTGGTAGAAATGACAAATCCTTTTCTCATTTAAAAGGAAAGAAACAATTCAAGAAAAAGGAAGCTTCCACATCCACACGAGAAGTCACATGTTATGAATGTGGTAAGCAAGGTCATATCAAGCTGGATTGTCCGAAACTCTCCAAGAAAGGTGGCTACAAAATCAAAAAGGGATTCAAGAACAAAAAGGCCTATGTTTCATGGGAGGATAATGAAATAAGTTCCTCATCCGATTTCCATAGTGATGAAAGTGCAAATCTAGCATTGATGGCCTCACACCATTCCAATGATGAAGACAATGAGGTATGCTTAAAGATCACATGCAATATTTGGTATCTTGATAGTGGTTATTCAAAGCATATGACGGGAGACATAAACCAATTTTCAAATCTAGTTCTAAAGACCAAGGATTTTGTCACTTATGGAGACAATAATAAGGGAAGAATTCTTGGCAAAGGCAAAGTTGGTGCTCCACCTTTCACATCCATTGAAGATGTTCTTTATGTTAAGGGACTAAAGCACAATCTTCTTAGTATTAGCCAACTTTTTGACAAAGGCTTCAAGATCAATTCACCAAGGATGAATGCTTGATAGAAGACGAAGTCACACATGAAGTTATACTTAAAGGTAAAAGAATCAATAATATATTCACGATTTCCCTTGACGATCCATATTTGAAGGTAAAATGTCTCATGGCGAACAATGATGATTCATGGTTGTGGCACAAAAGAATTTCTCATATTCACATAGAACACTTGAATAAACTAATCAAGCATGATCTTGTCATTGGGTTGCCTAAGAGAAATTTCGTCAAAGATAGACTTTGTGATGCTTGACAAAAAGGGAAACAAACAAAATCAACTTTCAAATCTAAGAATATGGTGTCTACTACAAAGCCACTACAACTGTTACATATGGAATTATTTGGTCCATCAAGAACAAGAAGTTTCAGAGGTAATGTATATGCTTTGGTTATTGTTGACGATTTCTCTAGATATACTTGGACATTCTTTTTAGTGCAGAAAAGTGATGCATTCAAGGCGTTCAAGAAATATTCTAAACAAATTCAAAATGAGAAGTCTCTAACAATTGCCTCCATAAGAAGTGATCATGGCGGAGAATTTCAAAATGCTCTATTTGAAGAATTTTATGGAGAACATGGAATATCTCACAACTTCTCGGCAGCAAGGACTCCTCAACAAAATGGAGTTGCAGAAAGAAAGAATAAGTCTCTTGTGGAACTTGCTAGAACGATGCTTAGCGATTCAAATCTTCCAAAATATTTTTTGGCGGATGCGGTGAGCACGGCATGTTTTGTTAGAAATAGAGTTAACATAAGACCGATCTTGAAGAAAACTCTATATGAACTCTTCAAAGGGAGGAAACCAAACATTGCTTTCTTTCACATTTTCGGATGCAAATACTTTGTCTTAAACAACGACAAAGATAACCTTGGTATGTTTGATGAAAAATCCGATGAAGGTATTTTTCTTGGCTACTCCCTTTCTAGTAAGGCATATAGAATCTATAACAAAAGAACTTTAACAATTGAGGAATCAATGCATGTATCTTTTGATGAAACTAACCCCTCCAAGGAGGATAATATTGTTTGTGATGATGATGAAATACTAGAAGGACCTCAAGAAAATACTTCTAAAATCAACCAATTCAACACGAAGAATCATCCCAACAAGAATAAAATCTCAATGATCTACCAAAAGAATGGAGAACTCATAGAGATCATCCTATCAATAAAGTAATTGGTGATATAAGTCAAGGTGTGACAACAAGACTAAATCTTAAAGATGCTTTCCTAAACATGGCATTTGTCTCTCAAATTGAATCTTCCAAAGTTGATGAATCCTTAGGCGATGACCAATGGATTATCGCTATGCAAGAAGAATTAAATCAATTTGAAAGGAATCAAGTTTGGTAACTTGTCCCTAGGCCAAGCAACAAACACATTATTGGAACAAGATGGGTGTTTAAAAACAAACCTGACGAAAATGGAATAATTGTTCGGAACAAAGCAAGGTTGGTAGCACAAGGCTACAATCAAGAAAAAGGAATCGATTTTGAAGAAACTTTCGCTCCGGTTGCAAGGTTAGAAGTTATTCGTCTCTTACTTGCCTATGCTTGCTCATTAAATTTTCAGCTTTTCCAAATGGATGTCAAAAGCGCATTCTTGAATGGATATATCAATGAAGAAGTCTACGTTAAGCAACCCCCGGGGTTCGAAGATTTTAAAAATCCATCTCATGTATTTAAATTGAGAAAAGCTCTCTATGGGTTGAAACAAGCACCAAGGGCATGGTATGATCGGTTAAGCAACTTCTTATGCGAAAAAGGTTTTGAAAAGGGTAAAGTTGACAAGACTTTGTTTATCAAGAAAGTCAAAGATGACACTTTGCTGGCTCAAGTAAATGTTGACGATATCATTTTCGGATCTTCAAACCAATAAATGTGTGAAGAATTTTCAACAATGATGCAAGGATAATTTGAGATGTCCGTGATGGGTAAAATGAATTATTTTCATGGACTTCAAATCAAACAATTAAAATATGGCATCTTCATCAACCAATCCAAGTATTGCAAGGAACTCTTGAAAATATTTGATATGGATAACTGTACGGCAATGTCTACACCAATGGGTTCCGGTACATATGTTTATTAAGATGAATCAAGTGTTTCCATCGATATTACAAAGTGTGATACGGTGGGAAAGAACTGACTATTTTTGAAATGCTGGTTTGCATTTTGCGTTCGTTTTCGCAAAATGTCGCGGTAAGCAAGAGTCGCCACCGACTTTTATTTTATCCAACAAGGAAAGGAAAAAAGCACAAAAAAATTCCTTTTTTGAGATGTTTCTTGGGTTCGGGGGGTAGATTATAGAAAGGGAAGGTGTTAGCACATTTTCTATCCGTGGTTATACACGGGCTCTTAGATACTTGCTCATATTATTTTCAAAATTGCTTTTCTTTGTATTTGTGGGTTTAAAAAAAGTTTTTTGTTTTGAAACATCGTTTGAAAAGTGTAAGTGTGAAAAGTTTTTTTTTTGAAAGAGCAAGTACTTAAGAACCATCTACCTACTCGAAAAAGGAATCGTTCTATGCTAATGTCCTTTAGACAATACTATCCCACTATGAATGAGTGGGTAGCACCATCGTTGGAGTTTAAGGGTCAATTCGAATAAGGTACATGCGGTCACTAAAGCAATGCTAGGACGCCTTAGCGGTAACCCTAATGTCTTAGATCATTTATTTTGAGGCAACAATATCCGAGGCAACCGTTTTGAGGCGACTATGATCTTTAGACAAGAGGACGACCTCTAAAATGACCTATACTCAATGACCGCGTACGAAGGCAACCAAGTGGGGTGTACCCTAAGAGTGCGCATGTGCGAGTGTGTTGTTTTCAGTTAATTTTGTCTTTGTACATGTCAATGGTGATCTATGTTGATTTTAGGTTTAAACTTTCAATCTTGTCATGCATTCCTATTATCAAACATCTAGCAGTTTATAAGTTACGGAAAATAAATTGCGGAAATTAAATTACAAGGCGTCAGGTATTTACATCGCCAAAAGCAACCCTTTGAAATTTAAATGCGGAAAATAAATAAAGCGATAAAAATAGTCCTAATTATCTATTACATTCCGGAAATAAATACAATATTGAAATAAAATGGATCGCGTGTGGGAAATTAAGTCGAGTGCGAGTTCTAGTGTTTTGACCCTTTAATTATTAAAGAAAAGATTTTTTTTGGTTATTTTTGAATTAAGAAAGAAATTAAACTAAGTTAATTATTAAATTAATAAATAAATTAATTAATGAAAATATTTTTGGGTTTTTGGTATTTAAAGAAAGAAAATAAAATCGATTAATGTTAATAAAAACCTAATTATGTCTAAGTTAATTTTAATTATTGAAAAAAATATATTAAAGTTTATTCCTAAATAATGGCCCAAATTAATGAAATTAATATTTGTTAATAAAAATTAAATTTGGTTTTAACTTAATAAAGAAAATGTTATTTTTTTGTGATTTTAATTTTATTAAGAAAAAGAATTGATTGGTTAATTAATATTAAAAATATAACAAAACAATAAAATAAAAAATATAAAATAAAGAGAGATAGGAGGGTTTGGGCCTGAATGGGAGTTTCAGCATAACAATTCCATGGCCCAATTGGCGGAGGCCTGGTCGACTTTTGGGATCCCATGCGTGCCTTTTGACTTGGTCCCATGGTAGACCATCATCTTGGATCACCAGATTTGGCCTTGGGCCATCTGACGCTTTGATATTTGAGGATGTATGATAGGCCATGCGCTTGGATTTGCACTGGATAACCTGTAGAAAAATAACAAATGCAATTTGGAGGACCTGGGATTCGAACCCAGGTCCTGAAGGAGTTTGGATGCACGCGTTCAACACTAGGCCATTGTGTGTTACTTGTTAGTATATTAAACAAAAATAATAATAAGACAAAACGCGTTATATTGCCAGAAAATAAAAAAAAAAGTGCGCAAAAGTTTGAATGGTCCAATCAGAGGGAGACACGCCATCGTCCCTGACCTTTAAACCCTGTAACTTTACCTGCGGATTTAAATCCGCAGCTAAATGCGTGGGTCATTCCTAAAATCAATTCCAGGCCATAGAAATTCCTCCCAAGACCATGGTTGTGCTCGTATTTCTCCTCCGATCATGTCCATGGCCATTATTGGGGCTAATTGAACCTATAAGGGAAACGCCCAAAAAGCAAACCACAAAACCCTAGATTCGGTTCTTGGCTTTACAGGTTAGATAAATAAAATTGAGTGATACAGAAAGCTTGGAAATTTGATGAGGATCATGAATATGCCCATAGTTTGTGCAAAAG
Source organism: Vicia faba (assembly GCA_948472305.1). NCBI lineage: Eukaryota > Viridiplantae > Streptophyta > Magnoliopsida > Fabales > Fabaceae > Vicia > Vicia faba. The sequence goes on from OX451739.1 coordinate 1,401,797,849, forward strand.
ATGCAAGAAATAAGATTTACGAATTCAAGAGAAGGGCGGTTTTTTGAGATACTTACAGAGCTTTTGAGCGTGTATGGAGATTGGCTTTGGGTTGGTTCTGCTTCAGTGATTGTCAAGGAACTGATTGAGATCGTTCTTGGCTTCTGAATTTGCCTCTAAGTGTGATTTTGGTTTCACACTTTTTTGTGAGTTTTGCAAGTTTTGCTTTGCTTCTTTCTGCAGCCTCTAGGTCTCAATTTCGTGCCTTTTCCTTCTATATGTATCATGGAATGTATTAGGTTAACATTTGTGGATTGAATCTTTGCACATCAATGCCATGAGATTTGATTTGATCCACCATTGAAAGCTTGCCTAATGTGTCAAAAATCCATCTTTTGGTACATGATATGATGAGATACGAATTTGATGCTGATCATGATGATGATTAAGTCCTAAAATAGCCAAAAAGATATCAAACAATCAATATTTGGATTTTATTTGATTTAATTTGATTTAAAATGAAATTATTCAATAAAAAATTAAATAAAATAATAAAATTCATAAATGGACACAAGGCTGAAGCTAGGACACGTGTGCAATGTGGCAAGTTCAAATCAAGTGGAAAAGAATGGACCCATTTGACGAAATTTGAAGTTTTGGGGATAGTTGACTTTTGGCAATTTCGCAAAAATGCCCAACTTCAACAATGCATAACTTCTTCAATTTTGAACTTTTGGAAGTGTTCTGTGACTTTTTAGAAATCTTGTGATGTACTCTAACCAAATATTTTGGTCTCATCTCATTTTAATATTCCATGCTCAAGTTATAAGCTTTGGAAAAAAAGGTGTTTTTGTCGACTTTCAAAAATGACCTATAATATCCAAATTTATAACTTCTTGTGGTGCATTTTATGATCTTGGGTTATGAAGATGGATTGCAGGAAATTTCATCCTCTTAAAAATGAGCTTTGGATGGGTCATTTCTCATAAAGTATGAGAAAGTTATGCTTGGTCAAAGTTGAGTTGACTTTTCCTACAAAACCCTAATTTAGCAACTTTTGAGTCTTGATGAATTTTGAGCAATCCTTGATGAATCATGATAAAAACATTATAAAATGATGAATTATCCTTCAAAATGATAATTTTGACAAAAAATCTTGAGGTTTGACTGTTTATAGGTCACAGTTGACTTTTGTCCTAGCACAGTCGATTTTTGGACCCTTTGAGCAATTGACTGAGCAAACTTCCTCTGCAAGGCTTGAAATTTGACATGGATGATCTTGAGAACATATTAAGACATTGAGGAGAATTTGAGGTCATTTGGACTCAAGGATCTTGATGCAACACAAAACCCTAATTTGGGGTTGACTGCCTTAGGAGATGATTTGCTTGACCCACTCTTGAGCAAACTTGAGCAACTTGGAGATTTTTCTTGCAATGTTTTGAGAAATATGAGAGGGAAAATTTTGGGGTACAACAAATTCCCCTGTTAAATATTCTTAAACCTGAGGATATAGATTGGCTTTCGCGCCTTTCATGATCCGAAGGTGGAAGATGATTGAACACTAGAGTGCCCAGAAATTTGCACTCGCATGAAGTGGTATCAGCCTGGTGATGTCGTGAATGGGCTTACAAATTCCATTTGGAGATTGTTGATAGGAGGTCTGAACTTCGACTAGAATAAGAATCAGGAAGATCTTAGCGTTGATCTGACTGAACCAGAGAAGGTCTTGGATTAACTTTGACTGGATAAGAATCAGAAAAATTGTAGAATCGATTTAACTGAACCAGACGAAAGTCTTGGAATATCTTCAACTGGAATAAGAATCAGGGAGATCTTAGCGCCGATCTGACTGAACCAGAGAAGGTCTTGGATTAACTTTGACTGGATAAGAATCAAAAAAATCATAGAATCGATTTAACTGAACCAGAAGAAAGTCTTGGAATATCTTCAACTGGAATAAGAATCAGGGAGATCTTAGCGTCGATCTGACTGAACCACAGAAGGTCTTGGATTAACTTTGACTGGATAAGAATCAGAAAAATCTTAGAATCGATTTAACTGAACCAGACGAAAGTCTTGGAATAACTTCAACTGGAATAAGAATCAGAGAGATCTTAGCGTCGATCGGACTGAACCATAGAAGGTCTCGGATTAACTTTGACTGGATAAGAATCAGAAAAATCTTAGAATCGATTTAACTAAACCAGACGAAAGTCTTGTGAGAGCATCTTTTTGAGGAATCCGCTGAAACAACCTTCAATAGATGTAGTTTTTGAGGGGACTACCAGGTCATATAAGTAGTCAACGGTGTTTATTAATTTGTATTTCCCTGAAAAGGTAAAGAGTTAGTCATATGCAATGTCATGATGTATGAAATGCATAATATATATCAAGCAATGATGCTCTCAAAATAAATGAGATTGTGTGGTATGATGTGTATATGCCTGTATCATGATGTATGGAAATGTAATGTTTCTAGCTGGGGAAAATAAATCACGGATAGCTGCTGAAGAATAGAGCTGGATTCTTCGTTTCCGATGGGAATGGCGAACGAAGAGAATAAACCTGCAGGAGAGGATGACTCTGTTGGGGGAATAAACTGATGAGGAGATTACTCTGTGGGGAAGAGATGTTCTGCTGAAGATTCCACTGATAAATTCTGTCGGGGATGAATTATCGTTGCTGGTGATACTGAATCCTGTTGGGGATTGAATTCCTATTTGAAAGGAAAGAACTCTGCTGAGGATGATCTTCGGTTGCGACTTCTCTGGGGATAACCTTTTAGACTCTTATGGGGATAATCCTTTGAGTTCTGTTGGGAGTGATCCTTTGAACTCGGCTGGGGATATTTATTTTTATACTCTGCTGGGGATAAACTTCCAGAGTCTACTGGGGATGATTCTTCAACTCCGTTGGGGAAGCTTTTTCAGACTGCACTGGGAAAATTTTTACTCCACTGGGGATATCTCGTACCCTGCCGGGGAGCATTCTTATACTCCGTTGGGGAATATTAAGACTGCCGGGGATATCAAGCCTTTTTAGTGATGATGGTAGATAAACTCTGCTTGGGGAGAATATTACCGATTCATTCACAGTTGCAAGTCTCAACTAGGGAGAGCTATTATTACTGTCTTACTCTGCGGGGAGTGAAGGTATCTTAGCCATATTCTTCAGCTGAATCTACCTTTGTACTTGGTGGACAGAGCAACTGTATATTTTGGACCATTTTTATTGCCCCTGTCTCTGATGTTACAAGTAATCGTCTTTTGTTTCGCATGTAAATATTCATGAGCAGCAATTAATGTCAAATGCATATATCAAAAATGAACATTGGACGTTCTTTGCAAAACAAAATAGATAAAGGAAAAATAGCTTGAAATTTCTTTGAAAATGAATTGTATTGATTTTGAAGTTTGGCCTGTAAATAGGCGTTTTTGTACAAGAGGTTGGCGTCCTAGTAAGAGAACGCCGCCGAGCAGATAGAATTTACACAAATGGTGAAAAACAAAACAGCTAGGTGAACAATACCACTGGGTTCCAACTCTGCTATTGCCTTTATGTCCTCGAGCATCTCATCACTTTGCTACTTGGTTGAAGATGAATCAGATTGATTAGTGCCGTCCGAGCTTGATAGTCGACATCGAAGTCTGGATGCAAGATGATCCAATGAGACATAGTGTTACGCTAATCCCTAATTTTTGCCTGGACCACCCTTTCGTGTTTTCAGTCCACCGGGATACCCTTTTTTCCCAAGCCGTCTTTTCAGGTTTTCGACTTGCCGGGTGTACAAATTTTTTTCATTTTCATCCCTTATTTTTGCCCGAACCCTTTTGGTTCGCCGGGAAGCCTTTATTTTTGCCTAGGCCAGTCAACCTAGCGGGTCTTTGATTATGCGTAGTATCTTTTCACTATGTCTGCATTGACGGGGTGAGGAAGGTCGTCACCATCCACGGTGGTTAGAATCATAGCTCCTCTTGAGAAAAAGTTCTTAACCACAAATGGCCCTTCGTAAGTAGGGGTCCATTTGCCCCTAGGATCACCTTGTGGCAGTATGATGCGCTTGATAACCAGGTCCCCAACTTGATATTCTTGTCGTTTGAATTTCTTCTTAAATGCCTTGATCATCCGTTTTTGGTACGTCTGACCATGACAAATAGCAGTAAGTCTCTTTTTGTCAATTAAGTTTAGCTGATCAAGCCGAGTCTGAATCCAGTCATCTTTGCTCAAACCTGCATCTTTCATGATCCAAAGAGAGGGTATCTGAACTTTAATGCGCAGTACAGCCTCCATGCCATATACCAAGGAATAGGGCGTTGCCCCTGTTGACGTCCGTGCTGAGGTACGATACCCATGAAGAGCAAATGGTAACATCTCGTGCCAGTCTTTGTATGTCACCATCATCTTCTGCACAATCTTCTTAATGTTCTTATTAGCCGCTTCTACAACCCCATTCATCTTCGGCCGGTAGGGAGAAGAGTTGTGATGTTGTATCTTGAACTGCTTGCAGAGCTCAGTGATCATCTTGTTGTTGAGATTTGTACCATTGTCCGTAATGATCCTCTCTGGTACACCGTATAGACAAATTAGATTGTGCCGAATGAACCGTGCCACGACGTTCTTGGTTACAGTAGCAAAGAAAGCTGCTTCAACCCACTTTGTAAAGTAATCGATTGCTACCAGGATGAAACGATGCCCGTTGGATGCGGTAGGTCTAATCTCGCCGATCATATCAATGCCCCACATTACGAAAGGCCACGGAGATGTCAATACATTCAGAGGAACTGGAGGTATGTGCACCTTATCAGCATAGACTTGGCACTTGTGACATGTCCGAGAATGCTGATAACAGCCGGCTTCCATAGTGGACCAGTAGTATCCTGCCTGTAGGATTTTCTTTGCCATGGTATGTCCACTGGAATGAGTTCCGAAAGTACCTTCATGTAATTCTGTCATGATCCTTTCTACTTCGCTCTTATCCACACATCGTAGTAGGGTCGAATCATGGTTACGCTTGTAAAGGATGCCATTACTGATGAAGAACTTTGCTGCGAACCTCCTCAAAAACTTCTTGTCATTAACAGATTCACCCTCGGGGTATTCCTGAGCCTTAAGATACCTTTTTACTTCGTGAAACTAGGGCTTTTCTGTTACCTCTTCAGTCTCAATGTCACAGCAATGTGCAGGTTCGTCCAATCTTTCAATGATAATCCGGGGAGCCTCGTTGTCCCAATTGGCTTTGAACATAGAAGACATCGTAGCTAGCATGTCCTCCAACTGATTCTCCTCTCTAGGGAAGTGTTCAAAAGTTATCTCCTTGAAATGTGGAAGCAATGTCAACACGTATTCCTTGTAAGGAATAAGATTTGGGTGTTTCGTATCCCACTCGCCTTTGATCTGACTGATCACGAGAGCGGAATCTCCGAAGACACTCAAGAACTTAATCCTTAGGTCAATTGCTGCTCGAAGACCCATGATGCACGCTTCATACTCCGCCATATTATTGGTGCAGTTGAGACATAGTTGGGCGGTGAACGGAGTGTGAGAGCCTTTAGGAGATATGATCATGGTGCCAATGCCATTACCCAAAGCGTTTGAAGCTCCATCAAAGTACATATACCATCGGGATCCTTCCTCAGGTCCTTCATCCGGTCCAGGTGTCTCACAGTCAGTTACGATCATGATATTCTCATCAGGGAATTCAAAGTTCATAGACTGGTAATCATCCACTACTTGATGTGCCAAATGGTCTGACAACACACTTCCCTTAATCGCCTTTTGGGTCGTATACTGGATGTCATACTCAGTCAAAATCATCTGCCATCTTGCTATTCTTCTGGACAAGGCAGGCTTTTCAAAGATATACTTGATTAGATCCATCTTTGATATTAATAGAGTAGTGTGAGTCAGCATATACTATCTCAGCCGACAAGCAGCCCATGCCAAAGCGCAACAAGTTTTCTCAAGCAACGATTATCGGGTCTCGCAGTCGGTAAACTTTTTTCTAAGGTAATAAATAGCATGCTCTTTTCGGCCAGACTCGTCATGCTGACCCAGCACACACCCCATTGAGTTGTCGAGTACTGTCAAGTATAAGATCAGAGGTATCCCTTTAACTGGTGGTATCAGAATGGGTGGCTCTTGGAGATACTCTTTGATCCTTTTGAAAGCGGCCTGGAATTCATCGTTCCAACGTACTACTTGATCTTTCTTCAGTAACTTGAATATTGGTTCACAAGTAGCGGTCAGGTGTGAGATGAATCAGGAAATGTAGTTTAGTCGTCCCAGAAAGCCTCTGACTTCTTTCTCTGTTTGGGGAGTTGGCATCTCTTGTATGGCCTTCACCTTTGCCGGATCCACTTGAATACCTTTATCGCTTACGAAAAAATCCAGCAACTTACCAGATCTCACCCCGAAAGTGCACTTGTTTGGGTTTAACCTCAGCTTGTACAACTTTAACCTGTCAAATAGCTTCTGAAGGTGGTCAAGATGTTCTTCCTTAGTCTGGGATCTGGCAATCATATCATCGACGTATACCTCAATCTCATGATGGATCATGTCATGAAACAAAGCGACCATGGCACGCTGATACGTTGCCCCAGCATTCTTCAACCCAAAAGGCATGACTTTATAGAAAAACGTACCCCACTAAGTAACAAAAGTTGTCTTCTCCATGTCTTCGGGAGCCATTTTAATCTGATTATAACCGGAGAAACCATCCATAAAGGAGAATACCTTGTGCTGAGCGGTGTTGTCAACCAGAACGTCGATATGAGGCAGAGGGAAATCATCCTTGGGACTTGCCCTGTTCAGATCCCTATAGTCAACACACATTCGAACTTTACCATCCTTCTTCGACACAGGAACTATGTTGGCCACCCACTGAGGGTAAGAAGTAACTGCTAGAAAACTGGCGTCAAACTGTTTCATAACTTCAGCCTTGATTTTCTCAAACATCTCCAGGCGCATTCGGCAAACCTTCTGTTTCACTAGAGGACAATCTTCCTTGGTAGGCAATCGGTGAACCACAATATCGGTATCCAACCCAGGCATATCTTCATAAGACCAGGCAAAGATCTCAACATAGTCACGCGGCATATGAATCAACCGTTGCTTCACACTAAGCTCCAGATTTGCACCAACCTTGATCTCTTTCTTGTCTTCCTCCGTACCTAGATTTACTGATTCCACGGGCTCTTCGTGCGGCTGAATAGCCCTCTCTTCCTGAAGTAGCAGTCTTGCAAGTTCACCAGGCACTTCGCAATCATCTTCACCTTCGTCTTCGGCTAAGTTGATCGGACTTTCGAAGTCATAACTGGCAGTAGCAGAGTCGTTACCAGTGAGATATAGAGTGGACGTAGACCTGTATATGTGAGTGTGTGTAAAATAGCTGTTTTGCAGTATGTAATAAAAGAAAAACATGGAGCGCAAAATTTGAAATGCAAGAAACGTCCAATGCTTTTATTAATGATATATGTAAATGACACACATAAAGCCCTCACAAATGAGGCCACGGTGCCCCGGGTAAGACACTAGGTCGTAAAGTTTAAAACATTGTCTGTTACAAATTAAAAACAAAAAGTCTCATTACTGGGTGATAATAGAAACAGGCATAGAATCCTTCGTTGTCCAGTTGCTTAGTCCACCATTGGCAGTCGGGTAGATCCAAATGTCGATATCAAACTCTTCTTCATCGTCATCCCCGATAGCATTCACTCCCACATCATGTTTAGGCTTTTATGGTACTCCGAACTCGATCTCCTTGGCATCAATCAAGTCTTGCACTTTGTTCTTTAAGACCCAACAATCATCTGTATCATGTCTCGAGCTATCAGAGTGAAAAGCACAACGGGCATTAGGATTGTACTTAGGCGATGCAATGTTGGGATTCTGCGGAGCCTCTCTTGGAGTTACTAGATTGGTTTTCAATAACTGCGGCAGAATATGAGACAAAGTCATGTTGATATAGGTGAATTGCCTTCGAGGTCTCTCGGCCTTTTATTGATTGTTACGCTGAGGAGCCTCAACAGGTCTTGAAATAACAACAGCATTAACAGCTTGGCGGTGTTCAGGTCTATTCTGGCTTTTCGAACTGTAAACAGCACTGGACTCCTTCTTAAAAGGCTTTTTCTCGGTGCCCGATGAAGCACCCTTCTGTATTTTACCAGACTTAATACCAGCCTCAATCCTTTCCCCAGTCATAATCAGCTCCGTAAACCCAGATGATGAACTTCCAATCAGATGGTTGAAATATAGACCAGACAAAGTCCCCAAAACATATCCACAAGCTCCGTATCAGCCAAGGGTGGTTGCACTCTTCCAGCAAGGTCCCTCCACTTCTAAGCATAATCTTTGAAACCTTCGCCCGCACCCATTGACATACCCTGGAGTTAGGTATGCGTGGGAGCAAGGTCGGCATTGTATTGGTACTGCTTGTAGAAAGCAGCAGCCAAATCTTCCCAACTGCGGATACTGGCTCCGTCTAACTGGTAAAACCATTTAAGCTAAGTTCCTGAGAGACTGTCTTGAAAGAAGTGGATCCATAGGTTCTTATCAGCGGTGTACGGCTGAATCTTCCTTACATACGACTGGAGGTGCAGTTTCGGGAAAGAAACTCCGTCGTACTTAGCAAAAGCTGGTGCTTTGAACTTGTGGGGAATCACCACCCCAGACGACAGTCCCAAATCACCAAAGTCCAGAACAAGCACTTTCTGAACTTCCATCGCACTCAACCGGTCTTCCAGTTTCTTGTATCTATCCTCAGTTGGAGGATACTGGTCTTCGTCAAAGTCCGTCTCGTTGTCTGAAACTATAGGGCTTGGAGCCCTCCTTTCTTCCTGACTATCTTTCCCTCCAAATGAGGGGGTCAAATCAACTTTGTCCCGTAGCCTGTTTCCAAACCCGTGACCTGTGTTAAACAGGATTGTCTTCTTCTTCTTCTTCTTCTTCTTCTTCTTCTTTTCTTTCAGAATAAGGGTCTTCAGATCTTACTGACCCTTAGCTAAATTCATGAACAACTCTTGGAACTGGGCATTCTGGGCCTGCAGAGCCTTGATTGCTTGTTCAGTTGATGGCTCAGAAGACATGATGCTGAAATAAACAGCGAAGAAGATGATAAAACCTGTAGGGGTACCTGTTATGAGGTGCATGGAATGAAATGCGTATGCTATGATTTCAAAGACATCGAGAGATTCAAATTCGTAAACCAAAAAGGAAACACACTTTTATTAGATAAACTTGAAATTTAAATTGTTCAACAAATTGCCCTTAAGGCGTTACAAGAAAGGAAATACTGAAAAGTAAATAAAAACTGGAAAGGAAATAATCAAAGGGCAATCAGTGCTCCCATGGTCGCTTCTTGTCGGTGCGGACATAGTCATTGAGGATCCGCTCGTTCTCCAACTGTCTTGTCAACTTCTGAATCTTCTGCTCCTGCTCGTTAAATTTTTATCGGTAAGCATCCCGCTCTTCTCTCAGTTGCATCCAAGACCTTTTCAGTGCCCCAATGTCAGTGGGCATATGAGGATGGTTGGAAGAACCCCTTCTTCATTAGCAACTTCAACAATGATAGGCAGGACGGCTTCATACGGCATACCCAACTTTTGGGCACGGATACGAACCCATCTGAGATATGGCTCCATCATAAGTGAAGTCTTTGTACCCAGCTCATGTGGATCAGATCTGGGAACTCTATCCCAAGCCCTTATGAATCTGCGGCGTTGCTCGTCACTATCCCCTTGAAAATCAAAGATGATACTAGGCATTAGCAATTCATAAGGACCTTCCCTCCTAGCACGCCCAAACTGACGTAAGGCCAAGCACGAATTATAAGTGATTCCTCCATTGGTTCTTATCAGTGGAACATTGGGGTACTCCCCATATCGATCAATAATAGCCACCTCGTCCATACCCTTGATAGTCCAGATGATGTTATTATGAGAGAGAGACATAACCCTATAGGCCCAGCCCATGCCTTCTTTGTTCTTCAACACTGATTTGGGGAGGTGCGAAATAAACCACCTCGCCAATAATGGAGCATAGCACATTAGGGTTCCCCGCTTCCGAGCAATACGGGCATAAAGCTGATGAAGAATGTCACCCAAGAGAGTGGGTACAGGATTACCAGAGATGAAGATTTTCACCGCATTCACATCAATAAAGGAGTCAGAGTTCGGAAACAATACCAAGCCATATATCAGAAGAGCCAGAATGTCTTCGAATGCCTGGAAGTATATACTATCCCAGAAATAATTAGCCTTACCAACCAAGAACTTAGTCAGAAAGCCCTTTGCTCCACTTCTAGTCTCCCAATTAGCCATTACCTCATCCTTTGTCATATGAAGGGCTGAAGCAATCTCTTCTGGCCTAAGGATCTTCTCCCAACCTGTGAACGGGGTCTACTCCAGAATAGAGATACCAAGCAAATCAGAGAATTCTTCTAAGGTGGGGACCAACTGGTAGTCTTGAAAAGTAAAGCAATGGTACAGTGGATCATAGAACTGGACTAGGACACTCATCATCTGCTCATCCAATTTGGAGGTGACCAAACTAAGAAGATGCCCATGTATTCTGATGAAGGAGGTAGTATCAGACATCTTTGCAACTAATTCTTTAAGCATAGTGGGAACCTGGATAAAGTTGATCGGGATGGTGTTCCTACGCATGGGTGCCATGACCTACAAAATAGAACAAATATCTCCTGTCTTTGAAATAGGTTAGTCCAATGCAAGATGTATGCAATGTTATGATATCATGATGTCATGATAGAAAGCACACCACAAGTATCCACAAATATCAAACATGGTAAAGGCACACAAGTCACACAGAGATCCCTTAGATTTCAGGCTGGAAAGGAGTTTAGGTACTACCCTCTTTCAGTTCAGTTGGTTCAAACCTGTCCTAAAAATAGTAATCGGGTTCTAGAGGATCTCAATATCATCGACTACCCTGGATCGGTCATAATTCCAGTTTAGCAACCTTTTCTTGCAGCCGAAATCATCGCGAGAGTTTAGTCTCAATGAGTGTAGCATACTGCTACTGTTCTATGGCCAAGTTGGTCAATTTAAAGGTTCTAAGGTCGGTTGGTGCTTAATGGCCCCTTAGAAGACCCATATTCTTCCCGTTCCAACACAAGGGATATCGGTACAAACTAAAGTTCCACACCAACGTAGCTACTTCTTCAACCGTATCGGTCTATGCCGTACAGTTCCCTCACAGTTTATTGCTACTTACCTAAAGGGTGCCCCAGATCCGGGTTAGGGTCTATAGTAACTCCGATTCAAGCCCATAAATATAAAGCATACAAAGCAAACAATTGAAAACACAATGATCTAATCCAAAGGTACACCCCACTTATAAGATGTCCCCAGCAGAGTCGCCAGTTCTGTGATACGGTGGGAAAGAACTGACTGTTTTTGAAATGCTGGTTTGCATTTTGCGTTCGTTTTCGCAAAATGTCGCGGTAAGCAAGAGTCGCCACCGACTTTTATTTTATCCAACAAGGAAAGGAAAAAAGCACAAAAAAATTCCTTTTTCGAGATGTTTCTCGGGTTCGAGGGGTAGATTATAGAAAGGGAAGGTGTTAGCACCCTTTCTATCCGTGGTTATTCACGGGCTCTTAGATACTTGCTCATATTATTTTCAAAATTGTTTTTCTTTGTGTTTGTGGGTTTAAAAAAAGTTTTTTGTTTTGAAACTTCGTTTGAAAAGTGTAAGTGTGAAAAGTTTTTTTTTTTTAAAGAGCAAGTACTTAAGAACCATCTACCTACTCGAAAAAGGAATCTTTCTATGCTAATGTCCTTTAGACAATGCTATCCCACTATGAATGAGTGGGTAGCACCGTCGTTGGAGTTTAAGGGTCAATTCGAATAAGGGACATGCAGTCACTAAAGCAATGTTAGGACGCCTTAGCGGTAACCCTAATGTCTTAGATGATTTATTTTGAGGCAACAATATCCAAGGCAACAGTTTCGAGGCGACTATGATCTTTAGACAAGAGGACGACCTCTAAAGTGACCTATACTCAATGACCGCGTACGAAGGCAACCAAGTGGGGTGTACCCTAAGAGTGCACATGTGCGAGTGTGTTGTTTTCAGTTAATTTTATCATTGTACATGTCAATGGTGATCTATGTTGATTTTCGGTTTAAACGTTCAATCTTGTCATGCATTCCTATTATCAAACATCTAGCAGTTTATAAGTTGTGGAAAATAAATTGCGGAAATTAAATTACAAGGCGTCGGGTATTTACATCGCAAAAGCAACCCTTTGAAATTTAAATGCGGAAAATAAATAAAGCGATAAAAATAGTCCTAATTATCTATTACATTCCGGAAACATATACAATATTGAAATAAAATGGATCGCGTGCGGGAAATTAAGTCGAGTGCGAGTTCTAGGGTTTTGACCCTTTAATTATTAAGGAAAAGATTTTTTTTGGTTATTTTTGAATTAAGAAAGAAATTAAACTAAGTTAATTATTAAATTAATAAATTAATTAATTAATGAAAATATTTTTGGGTTTTTGGTATTTAAAGAAAGAAAATAAAATCAATTAATGTTAATAAAAACCTAATTATGTCTAAGTTAATTTTAATTATTGAAAAATATATATTAAAGTTTATTCCTAAATAATGGCCCAAATTAATGAAATTAATATTTGTTAATAAAAATTAAATTTGATTTTGACTTAATAAAGAAAATTTTATTTTTTTGTGATTTTAATTTTATTAAGAAAAATAATTGATTGGTTAATTAATATTAAAAATATAACAAAACAATAAAATATAAAATATAAAATAAAGAGAGATAGGAGGGTTTGGGCCTGAATGGGAGGTTCAGCATAGCAATTCCATGGCCCAATTGGCGCAGGCCTGGTTGACTTTTGGGATCCCATGCGCGCCTTTTGACTTGGTCCCATGGTAGACCATAATCTTGGATCACCAGATTTGGCCTTGGGCCATCTGGCGCTTTGATATTTGAGGATGTATGATAGGCCATGCGCTTGGATTTGCACTGGATAACCTGTAGAAAAATAACAAATGCAATTTGGAGGACCTGGGATTCGAACCCAGGTCCTGAAGGAGTTTGGATGCACGCGTTCACCACTAGGCCATTGTGTGTTACTTGTTAGTATATTAAACAAAAATAATAATAAGATAAAACGCATTATACTGCCAGAAAATAAAAAAAAGTTCGCAAAAGTTTGAATGGTCCAATCCGAGGGAGACACGCCATCGTCCCTAACCTTCAAACCCTGTAATTTAGCCTGCGGATTTAAATTCGCGACTAAATGCGTGGGTCATTCCTAAAATCAATTCCAGGCCATATAAATTCCTCCCAAGACCATGGTTGTGCTCGTCTTTCTCCTCTGGTCATGTCCATGGCCATTATTGGGGCTAATTGTACCTGTAAGGGAAACGCCCAAAAAGCAAACCATAAAACCCTAGATTCGGTTCTTGGCTTTACAAGTCCGATAATTAAAATTGAGTGATACAGAAAGCTTGGAAATTTGATGAGGATCATGAATATGCCCATAGTTTGTGAAAAAGATGCAAGAAATAAGATTTACGAATTCAAGAGAAGGGCGGTTTTTTGAGATACTTACAGAGCTTTTGAGCGTGTATGGAGATTGGCTTTGGGTTGGTTCTGCTTCAGTGATTGTCAACGAAACGATTGAGATCGTTCTTGGCTACTGAATTTGCCTCTAAGTGTGATTTTGGTTTCAAACTTTTTTGTGAGTTTTGCAAGTTTTTCTTTGCTTCTTTCTGCAGCCTCTAGGTCTCAATTTCGTGCCTTTGCCTTCTATATGTATCATGGAATGTATTAGGTTAACATTTGTGGATTGAATCTTTGCACATCAATGCCATGAGATTTGATTTGATCCACCATTGAAAGATTGCCTAATTTGTCAAAAATCCATCTTTTGGTACATGATATGATGAGATACGAATTTGAGGCTGATCATGATGATGATTAAGTCCGAAAATAGCCAAAAAGATATCAAACAATCAATATTTGGATTTAATTTGATTTAATTTGATTTAAAATGAAATAATTCAATAAAAAATCAAATAAAATAATAAAATTGATAAATGGACACAAGGCTGAAGCTAGGACACGTGTGCAATGTGGCAAGTTCAAATCAAGTGGAAAAGAATGGGCCCATTTGACAAAATTTGAAGTTTTGGGGATAGTTGACTTTTGGCAATTTTGCAAAAATGTCCAACTTCAACAATGCATAACTTCTTCAGTTTTGAACTTTTGGAAGTGTTCTATGACTTTTTAGAAAGCTTGAGATATCCTCTAACCAACCCTTTTGGTCTAATTTCATTTTGATATTCCATGCTCAAGTTATAAGCTTTGGAAAAAGAGGTGTTTTTGTCAACTTTCAAAAATAACCTATAATGTCCAAATCTATAACTTCTTGTGAGTGCATTTTCTGATCTTGGGGTATGAAGATGGATTGCAGGAACTTGCATCCTCTTAAAAATGAGCTTTGGATGTGTCATTTCTCATAAAGTATGAGAAAGTTATGCTTGGTCAAACTTGAGTTGACTTTTTCTGCAAAACCCTAATTTAGCAACTTTTGAGTCTTGATGAATTTTGAGCAATCCTTGATGAATCATGATCAACCCTTTATCAAATGATGAAAATCCTTCAAAATGAGAATGTTGACAAAAAATATTGAGGTTTGACTGTTTATAGGTCACAATTGACTTTTGTCCTAGCACAGTCGATTTTTGGACCCTTTGAGCAATTGACTGAGCAAACTTCCTCTGCAAGGCTTGAAATTTGACATGGATGATCTTGATAATATATTAAGACATTGAGGAGAATTTGAGGTCATTTGGACTCAAGGATATTGATGCAACACAAAACCCTAATTTGGGGTTGACTGCCTTAGGAGATGATTTGTCTGACCCACTCTTGAGCAAACTTGAGCAACTTGGAGATTTTTCTTGCAATGTTTTGAGAAATATGAGAGGGGAAATTTTGGGGTACAACACAAATTATTGAGGTATGATTGGCTCCTTATTATATTTGACGGTAATTCGTCCTAATATAATGTTTAGTGTTTGTCTATGTGCTCGCTTTCAAGCAAATCCAAAGGAATTTCATCTCACGACGGTGAAAAGGATCATGGAGTATCTCAAAGGGACAATAAATGTCGGATTATGGTATCCTAAAGGTAGTGTTTGCAACTTAGTTGGTTATTATGATGCGGATTATGCAGGTTGTAAACCTGATAGAAAAAGCACAAGCGGTACTTGTCACATCCTTGGAAATGCATTAGTATCATGGGCCTGCAAGAAACAAGAATGAGTTGCTCTTAGCATGGCCGAAGCATAATATATTGCAGCGGGTAGTAGTTGCGCTCAAATTTTGTGGCTCAAACTACAACTTCGTGACTACTGACTCGATCTAGGATGCATTCCTCTACGGTGCGATAATACAAGTGCAATAAACATTACGAAGAATCCGATCATGCACTCAAGAACCAAACACATAGATATACGACATAATTTCCTTAGTGATCATGTACTTCAAGGAGATTTCGAGGTGACATTTGTAGATACTCATAATCAACTTGCTGATATCTTCACTAAACCTTTGGCAAGAGAACTGTTTTACAAGATTCGATGAGAGCTTGGCATTCTTGATGAACACGACATATAAGGTGCTTTCTATCCTTGTTATGATTTTATATATCTATTTTAACCATGCTATATGTGTATATATTTGTTAAATGGTGTTTAAGTTTAAGAAAAATATGTTTTTGATCATTTTTGGTTGATTCAAATCGATTGCACAATAGTGTAAATCGATCGCTCACTGAGTGTTTTTAATTTGACCTTTCTGTTTCAGTGCAAATCGATTGCACCATAAGTGCAAATCGATTGCACTCTGTACGTTTCAATTTTATTTTGCTTTTGTTTTATGTGCAAATCGATTGCATCTGTATGCAAATCGATTGCACCCACTGTAACATGCTTTTATGACAAAAATATTTGTTGGTCAGAATTCCTATCTCTCTCATATTCCCAAGCCAATTAAACTTCATTGCATATAATACAACCCACTCATTTCTATCTACTCACAAATTATATCCAAACTTCAGCTCATCAAACATCGTTCCTTCAAAACCTAAAACCTCCAAAACCCTAAAAAAATACCTTACCCATGGCTTCAAGGCAAAAGCGAAAGGTGTCAGCTTCAGAGAAAGGGAAGAAAAAGGTTGATTCATCCTCTGAGAATCCATTACTTTCATCTCTCACCGAAGAACAAGAAGCAAGATTCACAAAGGATTTTCAAAGAAAGATAGTGTCCAATCCTAAATATGGTATGCTATCATCCTTTCCCCAAGATTGTTTCTCTTTTCAAAATGACTTAACTGCTTATTGACTAGAACCATTAATTTCATCATTTGGTCCATGTTATCCGGATCCGGTAAGAGTATTTTTCAGCAATTTAACTCCCCACAAAGGCAAGATGGTGACATATGTGTTGGGTACTCGAATCTCTCTAACCCCTGAGGTTGTTGGTGAGATTCTCCATATTCCGTACACTGGAAGCTCTTTGTACGACCCTGAAAACGAGGCATGGGATGACTACAGGAAAAAGGAATTTTATTACAGCATTGGGAGATTAAGCGAAGCTGAATTCTGTGCCAAAAGGATTTGTGGTCTAGGCGGAGTGATTCCATCTAGAGACTCATGGAGTGCAGGTAACTTTTATATAGACGATCGACTATTTCATTACTTTATGGTCTATATTATGTTTCCATGGGCTAGAAACCACTGCGCCGTGACTGAACTAGAAATGCAGCTGATCTATGCAAGAAATAAAGGAATAAGTGTTAATTGGGCAAGGCTCATAATGGTTCATATGCTGAGAGTTGATGCAAAATCGAAATTTCTACCATATGCTTACTTTGTTACATTAATTATGGAAGAATTTAGAGTTGATTTTGCTGGGTTTGAGAAAGTCAGTATGGATCCAAATCTGCATAAAATTTCAATCAAGAATGTTGACTCAAGAATGGGTGTTCATTATAATCCGGAAACAAAAACTATAACGTACATTGGTGAAGATGTGGTTGGTGATGAAGGGAACGATCAAGAAGTCAAAGGTGGTGAAGCTGTACCTCCTCCTCCTACTGCTCCCTCTGGTCTAAGCAATCAAGATCTTATGGATTTCATGTCTCAACAATTTTCTTCCATGAATACCAACATCAACAACCAATGGAATGCTATCAACAATTCTACAACAACCCGGATTAATGACTTCCGCACATATGTGAATCAACAATTTTCTTACCTTTACTCTCATCTTCACATTCCACCATATGACCCAAATAATCGAGCTACACCTCCACAACATTACACAGAACCTCCTCTACAACAACAATTTCCAAATCAAGGATCTTGGTTCTATAACAACCGGGAGATGAATCAACCATAAAGTTTTGTCCAACTTTATTATGTCTACTATTTTATGTTATGTTCTTGTTATGTTATTCTACATCTTGTTTGTTGTTAAATTTCTTTGTAATCGTTAGACTATTTGTGATGCATGATTAATTAAGTTTTCCCTTCAATATTGCTTTATTACTGTCATTTTCCTTGCATCTTTCCCTTCTTTTTGATAATGTCAATGGGGGAGAAGGATGTAGTACTTTATGCTTGTATATTTCCTTGTCTTAAATTTTTAAGGTACTCTTCAACCAATATGAACAAATTCAAAGGATTCCAACCTTCTCATACAAAGGGGGAGTTATGCATCTTAGGGGGAGAAGCTTTTTCCGGAAATTGCAGCGCAACAAGCAAGATCGTTTGTCATCATCAAAAAGGGGGAGAATGTAAAAGCAAGCTTCTCAAATGCACTTTTGTTTTGATGAAGACAAACCATGATTGACAAAGAAGGCAAATATTTTTGACTAAGCTAAAAGCATCTGTGAATAAAGTATTCAGTTCAAGCACTTAGCAAAATTTCAAGGTATAATGATAATACTTACTTTGTAATTAAGACATAGATGCTCAATGGTAAAATGAAATATTTTATATTGTCCAAACCTTTACTCAAGTTTTTCTAAGCTAAAAAATATTTTTCACTTGAGTGCAATCGATTTGCATATTAGTGCAATCGATTGCATGGTTTAATTTTTTCAAATCTTTTGCTACTGTTTCTCAGTGCAATCGATTTGCATGTTTGTGCAATCGATTACACTCAATCAATTTTTTCTACTGACTTCACATGCAATCGATTTACACTCTTGTGAAATCGATTGCACACTAAAAACTTTTGAAATTCTAGCTATTGAAACCCCGTGCAATCGATTTACACAAAGGGTGCAATCAATTGCATGTTGCACGATTTTGAAAAACAGCAGCTTTGCACATGCCTGTTCATAACACCATTTCATGGAAACCTTTCACTCAATCTTGGAAATTGTTCATGATTCATTTACAAAACTTTATGATGTTTCAAAAAGGTGCTATGAACATATAAATACTCATTTTCAAAATCATTTCAACACCTCTTCCAAATATATTTTCTGAATTTTCAAAAATCAAACTCAAGCTGCTATACATTTTCATACACAAGTTTTCTGCACACTTTCACATATTGTTAACCAGAAAACTTTGAGCATTATATATCTTGAGTCATTTTATACTATTATCATTTGAAGAGAAGATCAATTCATTGATTAAATCACTCAAAGTGATCATTGCTACTCAAACTCACTCAAATCAAATATTGATATATACTTTCTTATTTTTCAGGATTGTTGGAAATAAGTTTAAGTGGTTTTATAAATCTTGTCTTTCTAGGATTGTTGGATACAAGTGAAGTCACTTTGAGAGGATTGTTCTCATTGTTGACATAGTGAAAATCCAAGAGGATTGTTCTTGGTCCAAGAGGATTGTTCTTGGTTTTGGGTAGTTCTTGTTTAAGTTTGCCACAATAAGGAAATCTCTTTCATGTTGAAAGGGGATTGGAGTACTCTCGGACTGTGAGGGGAACCAGGATATATCGCTTGTGTCTCTTTAATTTTTCTGCACTTTAATCTTTCATAAACTCACCATAATACAGAAAAATAATATCCATCATCACTAAAACCAGAATTTTTTAAAGTACCTAATTCACCCCCCCCCCCTCTTAGGCGCACTTCGTACTTACACGTGTCAACCGACTAGCTTCCAGCTTCTGTATGTTTTTCATCCTGACACGGCACGTGTCAGGTGACACAACCACCCGTGTCAGGTGACACGTTCACCCGTGTCAGGCCCTTTGTAGCATGATTTTTGCACTTCTTCTAAAACACTGAGTTTTTCACTTTTTGCACTGATTTATCCCAATTTATTCCTATGAGTCTAAAAACAGTAAAACACACAACCAACACCAAAAATGTAGAAGAATGAAATGAAGCGCTTGACAATATAAAGAAAAGATGACTAAAGTCAACAGTAAATAAAGATGTTAAAACCATTGATCTAACTCCCCAAAACATAAACGGTTGCGTGACCTCAAGCGACAATTACAAGAGCTCATGACCTTCACAGCATACCGGTACTCATATTTTAGACTTATATTCACATGGATCAAGAGGTAGTCCCTTCGGATACCTCTCTAACTATGCTTTGTGCTTAAGTCTTTTTCTGATTTTCCTCCACTTTCATCCAGACAATCAAATTAAGGCAATGAGATTTATGATGATCATCACATGCACAAGACTAATTAAAAAAATTTGTTTAGGCACCAAATAAGAAACACTTGCTACTTTAAATACCGATGAAATTTTCAAAACTTTGTCGTTTATATATTGTCCTTTTTGGATGATAGTTGGGGATCAACTCCCCTTTGAGCTGAATAACCTGGTGAGGGTTACCCAACTTAGCGGGTTGGTTGCCTTTTACCGCATTTTCATCATTTGGCACCAGCTTTATTTGTTTCTCAACCAATCGCACATGCACTTGAATCTAGATTATACCAGACTGTATAGATAAATTACTCAAGGAGTACTTCTAAGGATTTAAGCACTATGGTACAAATCTACATGTTAGAATCGTATCACTATCACATTATTCCAAACTTCCTACCATAAAACAATTATCCCTTTATCTCTATATGTTATTCCCGATCTCTTTGAAATACAGGCACTTGCCTAAAACAAACAAAATTTTCGGTCAAAATTTCGGAGGACTTATACATGTGGTTTTACAAAGAAAATAGCATAAAACAAACAAACAAAAAAATAACCCCCCCCCAAACTTGAACTAAACATTGACCCTAATGTTTTAGAACAAGATCGAGATGAATGACTCACAAAGGGTACTGCAACACCAACTGTTGCATCCTAGCTTTCTCATGCAAGGCCCCCCTTTATTACCTAAAGACAAAAAATACAAAAAAAGAAAAAAAATCTAAGTCATTAAAAGTGAGGGTTGACTCCCACGAAGTGCTTCGTTTAACGTTGCATGGCTTGATGGTTCATTCCCCTTTATTATGGGGGGGTACTTCCTCTTCCAAACCCTCATGCTCTTTCTTTTTGCAACCCAAAACTCATAAAGCTAAAAAGTATGGATCACTTTGTTCTTCAAGTCAATCCTAACTTCCATCTCATCACCTTAATGTTCATTTTTCTTTCTCTTCTTGGATTCTTGAATGAACTTAGGAATTTTTATTGACGCTTGAGATGATGCCACCAGAGAGATTATGTTGGAGAATTTTTATGGGGGTGGTTTTGAACTTTTGTTGTCTCCTGCAAGTTTGATCACACCAACTGAAGCTTGATTCTTTTCACCTGCACCTTGCTTTTTGATCTTCAACACCTTCAAAGTTATCTCCTCATCAAATGATTTTAACATCATATTACCTGTCTCGATATAAAAATTGCATCTACTAGTTAGTAAAAATGGTAGGCCGAGAATGATAGGAGTCTCTTCATCTTCAAGAATGTCCATGATCTGGAAATCCATTGGAAAGAAAAAATTGTCAATTTCCACCAATACATCTTCAGCTATTCCATATGACTGCTTGATGGTGTGATCAACAAATTTTAATTTTATCCCACTCTCGCTTATTTTGTCAATATCAAGCTTTTTGAAGATAGACAATGGCATTAAGCTCACAGTAGAACCAGAATCAATTATAACTCTCTTGAATGCTCTGTCTTTTATAGTTCATGATATTACAACTGACCCCAAATCCTTCTACTTGATATAAATTTTTCTCTCGGGCGTGATTGCACACAACTTCTTATCGCCAGGTATTGATCCATCTCTGTTGGTCTCTTTTTTTATAGGAACTTCTTCATGAGTTTCTGGTACAAAGGAATTTTCTCGAGTGCTTCAAAGAACGATATGTTGATCTCTAGCTTTTTGAACACTTTGACAAATTTCTAAAAGTCTTTCTCTTTTGGGTCCTTCTTTGCTACCTGAGAGGGATACGATAATTTAATCACTGGTTTAGTCTCCTTTGCACTCTTCTCTTCAGTTGGATCCACATGCAATACCACTTCTTCCTGCTTTTTCTTATTTTCTAGCACTTCTAGCTCTACCTCTATGATCTGATCATCATATTTCTTTTCTTCTTCACCTGTTGACCCGTTCTGACTTCTTGTTGTGGTAGCATTAACATTCTCATGACTTTTCTGATTGCCTTGTGCTTATAAAGATAATTGTTATGTAATATGTCCCATTTCAACATCCAAATTTTTTATTGCAGCATTGGTATTTATGTGATTTCTCCTTGTCTCTTCTTTGAATTGAGAAATGTGGGAAACCATCTTTTCAATCCCTACTTCTCATTTTACCTTCTGAGGAGCTTTTTGTTGATTTTGGCCACTTCCTTGCTGATCTTTCCAAGAGAAATTTAGATGATTCTTCCACCCCGAATTGTAAGTATTGGAGTAAGGATTATTCTGCCTCAACAATTTGATCTCTTCAACTTGTTGTGGAGTTACAAGATAATGCACAGTTATGTAAGGTCCACTACAAATTTCAAAACTTGCCTTTTGTTCATGTTTAACCTCAGCTACCTGTTGAGTACAAATGTTCACTACTTTAAGCTTTTTCTCCACTTCTGCAACAATTGTCTCTAATTCTGATTTTCTTGTTAATTTCTAACTTCAGATCAATCACTCCTTCTGGTTTACTTGCAACCCTATCATATAACTCCAAATGCTCATTTGCGGCAATGGCTTCAACGATCTTCTTTACATCAGTGGTTGTTGTAAAGTTGGATGAGCCACTGGCCACTGTATCAATAAGATACTTTATCTTTATTCAGAGGCAATTTGAAAACATCTGCTTTTGTTAAGTTTGATCCATATTCTAAGTGGGACAAGCTACCAATAACCTTTTGAACCTCTTATAAGCATCACCTAATGACTCTCCTTCTTTCTACTTAAAATTCACAATATCATATCTTTTGTGAATGTAAACAGAAGCAGTAAAGTATTAATCCAGAAAAGTTTTCTTCATCTCTTCCCAAGTAGTAATACTCCTAGCAGGTAATGAGTAAAACCACTCTTCAACATCTTCAAAAAGCATGAATGGAAATATCCTTAATTTTTTTGCTTCCTCCGAGTGCCCCTCAATCTTCAAAGTAGTGCTCATAGTCAGAAACCTTTGCAAATGCTTATTCGCATCTTTATTTATCTTCCTTGTGAAAGATCTATTCTCAAGCTGTCGGATTGTTGAAGGGTGCAGCTGAAAATTTGCAACATTCATCAGTTGACTCACAATAGTCAACTGACCTGCTGGAGCATTTACCCCTCCATAGTCCCCAAGAAGCCTCTCAGGTGGTGGTGGATTTTCATCCATTGGGATTTCTTATCTGAATTCGAATCTGACATTGTATGTACTGAATGCTCTTCGTCTGAGGCCAGTCTGGCTAACCGAGCTTGTCTACGCCTTGCGTGAAAGGTCCTTTCAATCTCTGCGTCAAAAAGAAATTCAGCTGAGGACTTTCTTTGCATATAAAGATTAGACAAAAATTAGTAATAACAAAAATAAAATAATAATAATAAATTGAAATAAATTTATATTTGGCGAGCAAAAAAATTTTAATTAAAATAAAATTGAACTCTATATTTTTGCAGTCCCCGTCAACATCGCCAAAAACTTGATTGATAAAATAGCAAGTGTATTATTTTTCTTCTGTATTAATAATAGAAAAATTCCCCGAATATTGATCTCAAGGACTGCGTACAAATATCGAGTTCAATTTGTGATTCAATTAAACAAAAACTTAGATTTGGGTTTTGTTTGGAAATTGTAACTTAAAATTAAGCAGAAATATAAATTGGTTTTTTCTCACATATGAGAAGCATGCTAGGGTAAAGTGTAGAATTTATCCTGTAATAACCTTGAATCCTGATTTCTTCAAGTTCATAACATTCATTTACCAACTCTTTAGGTTATCTTCCCCTAAGTCCTTAGTGGGAAAACCTTTGAATAATCATCCTAAATCCTAAGTCCTTAGAGAATTATGATGAAATCAAGTATTTTTTTTATCAAGAGTTAACTAGTAACTATAGGGTATCCCTAGTCCTAGATTATATCTACTACAGTCTAATCGTATAAAAACCTTAACAACCGCGGTCCAGCTGATTGTTAATCGTAAATCAATCCTTGTTGGTCTAACAAAGACAACATAAAAACATTGTACAATTAAATTGAATAAGAAAAACACTTGTATTATGAAGTTATGAATTCAGAGTCATCACAAAATCAAATCAGGGACACCCCCTAACATTGGGGGGGGGGGGGGGGGGGGGTTAGCTACTCATATTGTTCAAAAGAATTTCAATAGCATTAAAGGTAACCATTACAAATAATTGAGGAACTTTGATCTTCAATTTCGTCGGCTCTTGAAAAATATTTTTTTCTTCAATAATCTCATATGTTGCTCTCTTCAATCGTCCAAATTCTCCACTGGCAAAAAGTCCCCTAATTCATCGTGAAAACTCATCTAAATAGAAAATATTCACTTAGGTCAGTTGGAAATACCCAAAACACCCTCGCAGACCAACTACTTAATAAAAACATATAAAATATTGAAATAAGCGTTGCAATCCAACACGGCCGTGTCAGGTGACACGGGGACCCATGTTGCTCCTCTGACATTTTATTTGATTTTTTCAAGTCCCAGGCATGCTGACGCGGTCCGTATCAGGTGACACGGTCGCCCGTGTCAGCCCCCTGGCTTCCAGCTTCGACACGCTTTTCATCCTGACACTGCATGTGTTATGTGACACGACCACCCGTGTCAGGCCCCATGTAGCATAATTTTTTCACTTCCTCCGAAATACTGAGTTTTGCACTTTTTCACACTGATTTGTCCCGATTTATTCATGTGGGAATAAAAATAGTAAAACACACAACCAATGCATAAAATGTAGAAGAACGAAATGAAACGCTTGACAATATAAAGAAAATATGACTAAAATCAACGATAAATAAAGATGTAAAAACCACTGATAAATTATCCTAGTTTTGACATCATGTAAAATATCTAACGGGAAAGTACGCTCATACTCCAGAAACCCTAGACGATAATGAAAGTAGTAATCGTATCATACTTATTCTCTTCTAGGAAAGTGTTTCTAATTCTACAAATCATGTCGTTCTTTTTATATTGATTACTCTTTAGTATGGTAATACACCATAATTTATGATTCTATTAAATCTTTCATGTCCTAGCTCACCACCCAACTTGATAGCTAGGTTCAACCTCTTAACACTTTCATGACTTTCACTATAACCAAAACTCATTACAATTGCTAGAGCATCTCGTTATCAAACTATAATACTATATATTTATCTCACAAAGATAATGATTTTACAACTCTTTTGTATTCTCAACTATTCTAACTGTAACTAAGCCATTTGAGAAATCACAACTTTAGAATAAAGAGCATTTGCCAAATAATTCTCAAAAGAGAAGATATGAAATTAAATAAAACACAAGGGATAAGATTTCTAAATTGTTGGTGCAAGGTAATGAGAGGGGAGAAGAAGAATGAGCAATGAATGATAACAGAGAGGACTACTATTATATATCAAATAGAGGAGTGATACAATATTGATAGCCTAGGTAGCATATTTATACTAAAATTAAAAATGCCTGTGATACGGTGGCAGAACCAACTGTCTTTGAAAATGCTGGTTTGCGTTTTTTGTTTGCAAAATGTCGCGGTAAGCAAGAGTCGCCACCGACTTTTATTTTATCCAGCCGGAAAGGAAAAAAGCACAGAAAAAGTCCTTTTTCGAGATATTCTGAGTACGGGGGGTAGATTATAGAAAGGGAAGGTGTTAGCACCCTTTCTCTCCATGGTTTTCCATGGGCTCTTAGGTACTTGCTCATCTTTTAAAATTGCTTGTGTGTGTTTGTTTTGAAAAGTTTTGTTTTACTTTGTTTTAACCCTTATTTCTGTCCTCAAGAGTGTTACGAAGTGTTTTTTGAAAACTTTATTTGAAAAGTGTCTGGTGTGAAAAAGTTTGATTTTAAGCAAGTACCTACTAGCATCTACCTACTCGAAAAAGGATTGTTTATATTCTTGTTCCTTTAGATAGCGCTATCCTACTATTCAGAAATAGGTAGCATCGTCGTTGGATTTTGTAAGGGACGTACAATCACTAAAGCAATGTTAGGACATCTTAGTAATCACCCTAATGTCTTGAGATCATATTCGAGGCAACATTTCCGAAGCAACATTTCCGATCGGGATATTTGATCTTGGTTTAGACAGAAGGGAAACCACTAAGACACCCTATACGTAATGATTGTTTACCGAAGGTAACCGAAGTGAGAGTATACCCTAGGAGTGCGCATGTGCGAGTGATTTGATTTCAGTTATTATCTTTGCACATTAGGGTTTTCTAGCCGTTTTAAATTATCATGCAATCTTGTCATACAATCCTATTAACATACATCTAAACAGTTAATATTTGCGAGAATTAAAATGCGCGAAATAAAACCTACGCTATTACGAGGCTTCAGGGTAGGGATTAATTACATAGCTAAAACCCGTAAAATGATAAATAAAAGAAAATCCTAGATTAAACTATTACATACTGTGAGTAGTTACATTAATATTGGAAAAATAATAATAAACGTGCGTGAAGAATCGAAAAAGAGATTTTAGGGTTTTGACCCCAACTATCTAATTGTAATTTTAAAAGAAAAATCATTTTTTTGTGGTTTTTGTGTTGTTTTGAGAAAATAAAGTTTAATTGAATAAATAAAAAACCTAATTACTAATTAATTTTAAATTTAAGAAAAATAAATAAATTAACCTATTTTTGTATTTTTTATTTTATTTGAGAAAGAAATAAAAATTAAATCAAAAGCTAACCCTAATTTTTCTAATTGATTTTAATTATAAAAAAAAGTTAGAATTATCCTACATTAAATTTAAACTAATATTAAATTAAATTTGATAAAAATAAAAATAAACCTAATTCTAAATTTGTGAAACTTGATTTTATGATTTTTGAAAAAAAGAAATTAATTTTGTTAAAAACAATTAAGCTAATTAAATGAAATAAAAGAAATAAATATGAAAGAAAGAAAGATGGGCCTGATGTTGTTTAGCAGAAAGGGGGTATGATTTGCAATTCTGGGCCCAACAACCTCCTGGCCCCTTTTGAATTTTTCAATCATGTGCGCATGCTTGACTATGACACATGGTGAACCTTCTTTGTGGGCGTATTAGATCTGGTCAGGAGTACATCATAGGGCTGATGTTGAGAGTACAGTGAACATGCTTGAGGCTGGGAAGCACTGGATTGACCTGAAACTATTGAGAAAATAATAAAATGCACATGCCTGGGATCAAACCCAGGACGTGTGCATCAAAGACCAATGGCTTTACCACCTGCGATGGCTTGTTTAGTTGTAATAATAACGAAGCAAATAAAATATAATACAAATCATGTGTCGCGCTTCCCAAAATGCGCGCAGATTCAAACGATCCACTCATAGACTTCCATGCCACTATTTTCTTCGTTGCTTTCGTCGTTTTAGACAAAAGACCTTTACTTACGGACACCAGGCATAGGTACAACCCTTGTCCATTCCAAAATCCTGTACATGTATGATAAATCACAACAAATAGTATCAATCAAATCGTTTCAACCTCACGAGCATCATGGTACCATTATTAATGGCCAATTGTTCCTGTATGAAAAACCCTAAAAATAGAGCATGAACCCTAGCCATGGAAACTTGATATACAATCAACAAAAATGCAATTAATCATAACCATTAGCTTGCAAACATCTCAAGGATGAAAAATATGACTATTAATCATGCTAAATATGCCAGAATTAGTGTATTCGAAATCAAGAAAATATGGAAACTGTATGAACCTTACAGCGTGTTTCAAGGCGTGAGGAAGCTTGCTAGTGATTAAATCTTGATCCTGGGGAGTCCAACAATTGATTGGTGTGACTAGAATGCCTTGAGGTGGCCTGAAACCTAGAAATCAGTTTGCAACTTTTCTTGAATTTTTCGAAACTGGTTCTTTCTCTTTTCACGCCTCTAGCCTCTTGTTTTTGGTCTACACTTGTTCCTTATGTATTGTAGAATGCATTAGGGTTACAATTTTGTATCAAATCTTCTCCAATTGTGAATATTGATTCATGATTTGATCCTTGTGCAAAATATTTCCAAATCACGCAAATCCAGTCTTTTTCTGTCCATTTTTCACCTTGCACGATTTGATCTTGTTTCCAGCTGTGTAATGGACCTAATCATGCACAAAATCTCAAGATTTAATTAGCTTTTGATATTTTTACTATTTTATATTGATTTTATTTGATTTAAATGAAATAAAATTAAAATAAATAAATAAAACAAAAGAATGAAAAGTTGGAGGCTCATGGTTGGTGGGTCACATTACAAACTCAGTGCAAGCATAAAAAGTTGGGGCCATTTGACAAAATATGCAATTTTTGACACATTTGACTTTTGGCAATTTTGCAAAAAGGGTCAACTTTACCAATGCAAAACTATCTCAATTTTGACACTAGATATGTGTTCTTGGACTTTTTAGAAAGCTTAAGAAGTCCTATAAGAAACCCTTTTAGTTTCATCTCAATTTAATCTTTCATGTTCATGTATGAAGCTTTGACCCAAAAGGTGTTTTTGTTGACTTTTCAAAATGACCTATAATGTCCAAATTCATATATTCTTGTGAGTGAATTTTTTGAACTTGGGAGATGAAGATGGATTGTATGGAATTTCATCCTCTTCAAAATGAGCTTTGGATGGGTCATTTTTGATAAAGTATGAGAAAGTTATGCTTCGTCAAAGTTGAGTTGACTTTTCCTGCAAAACCATAATTTAGCAACTTTTGGGTTTTGATGAATTGTGAGCAATCCTTGAGGAATCATGATCAAACCTTGATAAAATGATGAATAATACATCAAAATGAGGATGTTGACCCAAAATCTTGAAGTTTGACTGTATGTGGGCCACAGTTGACTTTTGCCCTAACACAGTCGATTTTCAGGCCTTTGAGCAATTGACTGAGAAAACTTCCTCTTCAAGGCTTGAAAATTGACATGGATGATCTTGAGAACATATTAGGACAATGGTGAGCATTGGGATCCTTTGGACTCAAGCATCTTGATGCAAAATGAAACCCTAATTTGAGCTAGACTCCCTTAGGAGAGAGTTTGTCTGGTCAACCCTTGGACTTCCTTGAGCAATTTGAAGACCTCACTTAACATGTATTGAGAACTATGGGAGGGAAAATTTTGGGGTAC
Organism: Vicia faba; assembly: GCA_948472305.1. Taxonomy (NCBI): domain Eukaryota; kingdom Viridiplantae; phylum Streptophyta; class Magnoliopsida; order Fabales; family Fabaceae; genus Vicia; species Vicia faba. Next base: position 1,401,826,610 of record OX451739.1, read on the forward strand.
AACAGCTGCCCCTGTTCAATCTTCTTAAACCTGAGGATGTAGATTGGCTTGTCTGCCTTTCGTGATTCGAAGGTTGAAGATGATTGAACACTAGAGTGCCTATAAATTTGCACCCACATGAAGTAGTACTTGTCTTGAAATATCGGGAATGGGCTTATAGATGCCATTTGGAAGTCAATGACAGAATATGGGATTAAAGATGCCATCAGAAGAAGTGTCGATCGCATAAGAGATTCCTTTGCGAGAGCCCGTATACCTGTTGTTGAGGAGGACTTCGTTGGGAATGCTGGTCTCTGTCTTGGGAAAAGTAGAATTTTAGGAGATTTAGTGGTCCGCTACTCTACTGGGGAATCATCTCTTAGTTAAGGAGGTGAAAGTGTACTGTTATCCTGTCGTGCTCCAGGTTTTGCAGCGACTTACTGGGGAGATGAGATTAAACTTGCTATCTGGTCGTGCTCTAGGTTTTGCAATTTCTCAATTCTTATCTGGTCGTGCTCCAGGCTTCAGAAGGAATCAAGTGGTTATTCGGTCGCATCCGGGTTTCAACTTGAATTCAAGGCATACTAATATCCGGTCAATTTTCAGGATTCATAGTAATTGGCCGAGTAAACTACTATTTGGTCAAATTCCAAGCTTCGTAGTACCTTATACTGTTATTTGGCCGTGCCCCAGGTTTCAGTGTCCTTTGTCGTTATCTGGTCGTGCTCCAGTCTTCACAGCGTCTTATACCGTTATTTGGTCGTGCGCCAGGCTTCACGGTGTCTTGTACCAATTATCTGGTCGATTCCAGGCTTCATGGTATCTTGTATTGCTATCTGGTCGATTTCCAGGATTCACAATAACTTGCTGAGGGTTAAGCTGTTTTCCGGTCGATTTCCAGGATCCAAAGCTTGTATTTAAGACATACCACCATCTAGTCGATTCTAGGATTCGTAGTATTTTGGGGAAATCAAGATATTATTCAGTCGATTTCCAGGCTTCATAGCTTGAACTGGAATAGAAATCTTAGTATCGATTTGACTGAACCAGCGAAAACTTGCGAGAACTTGATAGCATCTTTCCCTGAAAGGTAAAGAGTTAGTCGTATGTAATGTCATGATGTATGAAATGTATTGAGTAATGATGTTCTCTGTGATACGGTGGCCAGAACCGGGATCGTGGTTTCCCTATTTCGTTAAGGAATTTGCTGGTTTGCATTTTGCATTTGTTTTCGCAAAATGTCGCGGTAAGCAAGAGTCGCCACCAACTTTTATTTTATCCAACAAGGAAAGGAAAAAGCACAGAAAAATTCCTTTTTCAAGATATTTCTGAGTACGGGGGGTAGATTATAGAAAGGGAAGGTATTAGCATCCTTTCTATCCGTAGTTATCTACGCGCTCTTAGATACTTGCTCACCATTTTCAAACTTATTTTCTTTGTGTTTGTGGGCTTTGAAAAGTTTTTGTTTTGACTTCTATTTAACTCTTGCTTCTGTCTTCAAGAGTGTAATGAAGTGTTTTTTTAAAACTTTGTTCGTAAAGGAGTGTAAGTGTGAAAAAGTTTGTTTTGATTGAGCAAATACTTAAGAACTAATCTACCTACTCGAAAAAAGAATTGTTCTATGCTTGTTTCCTTTAGACAATGCTATCCCACTATTAGTGAGTAGGTAGCATCATCGTTGGAGTTTTTAGGGTCAATTCGAAAGGGATGTACGGTCACTAAAGCAATGTTAGGACGTCTTAGTAATAACCCTAATGTCTTAGATCATTTATCCGAGGCAACAATATCTGAGGCAACCATTCTGAGGCAACTTTGATCTTTGGACAAAAGGAAGACCACTAAAGCATCCTATACTCAATGACCATTTACCGAAGGCAACCAAGTGGGAGTGTACCCTAAGAGTGCGCATGTGCGAATGATTCAATTTCAGTTTATTTATCTTTGCATATTTAGGGTGATCTAATTGTTTTAAATTCAGTCATACATTCTTGTCATGCATCCTATTATCAAACATCTAACAGTTAATAATTTGCGGAATTTTAAAGTGCGGAAATTAAACTACGCTATTACAAGGCTTCGGGTATTTACATAGCCAAAAACAAACCCTTTGAAAATAAAAGCGATAAATTTAAAAGTCTTAATTAAAACTATTACAGACTGTGAGCAGATACAATAATTGGATAAAAATAATAATAAAGCGCGCGATGACAAATTAGATCGAATGCGAAATTAAGGTTTTGACCCTTCTATCCTAATTAAAAGAGAAAATTGTTTTTTTGTTGTTTTTAGTATTTTTAAAAGAAAAGAACTAAGTTTTTCTAAATTAAATATGAAAATTAATTAATAAAAATAATTACATGACATATTTTTGGTTTTTTTTGTTATTTTAGGAAAAAAATAAAATATAATTAAGTTAGTAATAAAACCTAATTATTCTAATTAATTTTAATGATTTGCAAAAATAAATTAAAGTTGTCTAATTTAATCAAACCTAATTAAATTAATTAATTTATTGATGAAAAATAATATTCTAATTTTAATTGGAGATAAAAATATTTTTGGTGATTTTTGATAAAAAGAAAATAATTTAATAGTTTGTAAAAATGATTAAATGAAATAATTAAATAAAATGTAAAAAAGGAAAGAGAGTGAGAAAATGGGCATGAATAGCATTTTTGGAGGGTGTGAATAGCTGAAATCTGGGCCCAAAAGAGAAGGTCCACGTTGACCTTTGAGATCCTGTATGGTACATTTGACTTGGCTCATGATGCACCTTCCTGGATGGCCATCAGATTTGGCCATCCAGCCACTTGGCATGATTGATGATGAAGACCTATGGTGGTCTTCTGGCTTGTGAACACCCTGGATTATCTGAAAGAAAACAAGAAAATAGCAAATGCTGGAGGCAGGGATCGAACCCCTGACCTCCAGCCTTCCAATGCCTTAAGCGTTGCCTGGCTGCCACTGGGCCATTTTATTTCTGTTGTACATAATATAAATAATAAACATAATATATGAAACAAGCACAATAATGGAAATCTAGCGCGAAAATTCAAACAAGCCAATAGGAGGGTGACAACAAATCGTCTCCTTCCTCTCTCCGTGGGTAAAAGTAAAACACTTTTACCTACGGACGTTTTGTCCGTCGCTATAAGTTGTGTTCACTCCAAAATATTCTATGGGCCATGGAAATAACATCTAATGCCATGGTTGGACCCGTCTTGTCTTCCTGAACATGATAGTACCACTTATGAAGGCCAATTTCTCCTACAAGAAAAAACCCTAAAACGGAGCTACGAAACCTAGCAATGGTGATTTCTTGTATGGCTCATATAAATGAAATTAAATGATGCAGGAAGCTTACAAATGCCTCATAGATCAAGAATCTGAAATTAATTCATCCTAACAATGCCTATATTATGAGATTCAAATTCAAGAACAGGGCTATGTCGTGATGGACTTACAATGCATTTTGGGACTGGAATGGACTTGCTTTTGATTGCTTTAGCTTGCAGAGACTCCCAGGAAGTGATTGAGATAGGCAAAGAGTCTTGAGGATGCCTCTAAGTGCAAATTCGATCTCACACTTTTCTTGCTTTTTTCAGTTTTGGTTCTTGCTCATACGCCTATCTCTAACCTGTTTTTAGGTCTGCACGCACTCTATATGTACCAAGCAATGCATTAGGGTTGATAACTGCATCCAAATCTTCCTCCTTCAATGATTTTTGATTTGATTTAATACACTTTTAAAAATTTCCAAAATTGGTCCAAATCCAATCTTTTTGTGCATACATGCCTTGATACGAGTTTGAATGATTTGCTAGCTGTAATTGGAACCTGAAACAAGCACAAAATCTCTTACTTTCAATAATTTTGATTTTATATGATTTGTTTTGATTTAAATTGAATTAATTCAAATAAAAATCAAAATAAATAATAAAAATAAGATATGGACAAGTGGCAAAGGCTAGAGCTCGTGGACTATGTTGTCAACTCAAAACAAGTGAAAAATATTGGCCCCATTTTGCAAAATTTGAAGTTTTAGGGATAGTTGACTTTTGGCAATTTTGCAAAAAAGGTCAACTTCACCAATGTATAACTTCCTCAATTTTGACTCTTTCAAGGTGTTCTTGTACTTTTTAAAAATCTTTCGATGTCCTCTAAACAACCCTTTTGGTCTCATCTCAATTTGATATTCAATGCTCATGTATGAATCTTTGACAAAAAAAGTGTTTTTGTTGACTTTTCAAAATAACCTATAATGTCCAAATTCATAACTTCTTGCGAGTGCATATTTTGAACTTGGGAGATGAAGATGGATTGTAGGTAATTGCATCCTCTTCAAAATGAGCTTTGGATGGGTCATTTCTCATAAAGTATGAGAAATTTATGTTTGGTCAAAGTTGAGTTGACTTTTCCTATAAAACCCTAATTTAGCAAATTTTGAGTCTTGATGAATTATGAGCAATCCTTGATGAATCATGATCAACTCTTGATAAAATGATGAAATATACTTCAAAATGAGGGTGTTGACCAAAAATCTTGAAGTTTGACTGTATGTGGGCCACAATTGACTTTTGCCCTAGCACAGTCAATTTTTGGACCTTTGAGTAATCGACTGAGCAAATTTCCTCTGCAAGGCTAGAAACTTGACATGGATGCTCTTGATAACATACTAGAAAATTGTTGAGAATTTGGGATTACTTAGACTTAAGTATCTTGATGCAACATGAAACCCTAATTTGAGGTGGACTGCCTTAGGAGAGAGCTTGTCTGGCCAACCCTTGGACTATCTTGAGCAACTTGGGGATCTTTCTTGAAATATTTTGATAAATATGGCAGGGCAAATTTTGGGGTACAACAGCTGCCCCTGTTCAATCTTCTTAAACTTGAGGATGTATATTGGCTTTCGTGCCTTTCGTGATCCGAAGGTGGAAGATGATTGAACACTAAAGTACCTAGAAATTTGCACTCGCGTGAAGTGGTATTTGTCTTGTGATATCGGGAATGGGCTTACAGATGCCATTTGGACATTGCTAACGAGGGGATGGGCTTAAAGATTCCATCTGAAGGATTATCGATGGCATAAGAGATTCCTTAGCGAGAGCTTGTATACTTGTCATTGAGGAAGACTCCGCTGGGGAAAACTCATATTTGTTGAAAGAAGTAGAGTTTTAGGAGTTTCGGTCATCCGTTATTCTGCTGGTGAGAATTTTAGGAACTTCGGTCGTCCGTATTCTACTGAGGAAACATCTCTATTGACATTTAGGAACATCGATCGTCCGTTATTCTACAGATGAAACATCTCTATTGACATTTAGGAACATCGATCGTCCGTTATTCTACAGAGGAAACATCTCTATTGACATTTAGGAACTTTGATCGTCTGTTATTCTACAGAGGAATCATCTCTATTGACATTTAGGATATTCAGTCATCCGTTATTCAACTGAGGAAAACATCTTTGTGACATTTAGGAACTTCAGTCATCTGTTGTTCAACTGAGAAATCATCTCTGCTGACATTTAGGAACTTCAGTCATCCGTTATTCAACTGAGGAATCATCTCTGTTGATATTTAGGAACATCGATCGTCCGTTATTCTAAAGAGGAAACATCTCTATTGACATTTAGGAACTTCGATCGTCTGTTATTCAACTGAGGAATCATCTCTATTGACATTTAGGAACTTCAGTCATCCGTTGTCCAACTGAGGAAAACATCTCTGCTGACATTTAGGAACTTCAGTCATCCGTCATTCAACTGAGGAAAACATCTCTGCTGACATTTAGGAACTTCAGTCATCTGTCATTCAACTGAGGAAAACATCTCTGTTGACATTTAGGAACTTCAGTCATCTGTTGTTCAACTGAGGAAAACATCTCTGCTGACATTTAGGAACTTCAGTCATTCGTTACGCAATTGAGGAAAACATCTATGTTGACATTTAGGAACTTCAGTCATCCGTTGTTCAATTGAGGAAAACATCTCTGCTGACATTTAGGAACTTCAGTCATCCGTTACTCAACTAAGGAAAACATCTATGTTGACATTTAGGAACTGCAGTCATCCGTTACTCAACTGAGGAAAACATCTCTGTTGACATTTAGGAACTCCAGTCATCCGTTGTTCAACTGAGGAAAATATCTTTGCCGACATTTAGGAACTTCAGTCATCCGTTACTCAACTGAGGAATCATCTCTGTTGATATTTAGGAGCTTCAGTCATCCGTTGTTCAACTGAGGAATCAGCTTCATAGCTTGAATTTTGTGAGAATTTAATTGTATCCTTCCTGAAAGGTAAAGGTTAGCTGTATGTAATGCATGATATGTATCAGGCAATGATGTTCTCAAAATAAATGAGATTGTGTTGTGTGATGCGTATGCATGTCATGATGTATGGAAATGTGATGTTTTTAGCTAGGGAAAATAAATCCCGAATTGTTGCTGGAGAAAAGAATTGAATTCTTCGTTTCCGTTGGGGATAGTGGATGAATATGATTGTGAGAATAAACCTGTAGGAGAGGATAACTCCGATGGGGAATAAACTGACGAGAGAATGATTATGTGGGGGAAGAGATGCTCTGTTGAGGATTCCGCTGATAAATTCAGCTGGGGGTGAATTACCGTTGTTGGCGATAATAAACTCTGTTGGGAATTGAGTTTCTTCTTGTGAAAGGAATGAACTCCATTGGGGATGATTTTCCAGTTGCGACTTCATGGGGAATAACCTTTTAGATGCTACTGAGGACAATCTTCCAGAGTCTACTGGGGACAATTCTTCAAACTCCACTGGGGATAATTTTTTTCAAACTCCACTGGGGGTATTTTTATACTCCGCTGGGGATGATTTTTCAAACTGATGGTAGATAAACTCTGCTTGGGGAGAATATTATCAATTCATTTGTGGTTGTGAGCCTCAGCTGGGAAGAGCTAACACCACTATCTTTCTCCTTACTCCGTGGGGAATAAATGCACTATCGATCGTTCCCTCCAGCTAGGTCTATCCCTATACCTGGTGGATAGAGCAACTGTGCGGTTTGGATATTTCTCGTTTGCCCCTGTTTCTGATATTACAAGTAATCGTCTTTTGTTTCGCATGTAAATATTCATGAGCAGCAATTAATGTCAAATGCATATATCAAAAATGAACATTGGACGTTCTCACAAAACAAAACAGAGAAAGGAAAACAGTTTAAAATTTCTTTTGTAAAAATGACTTGTATTGATTTTGAAGTTAGCCTGTAAATAGGCGTTTTTGTACAAGAGGCTGACGTCCTAGTAAGAGAACGCCGCTGCACAATAGAGTTTATACAATTTGTGAAAAACAAATAAAAACAACTATGTGAACAATCCCATTGGGCTCTAACTCTGCTATTGCCTTTATGTCCTCGAGCATCTCATCACTTCGCTACTTGGTTGAAGGTAGATCAGATTGATTAGTGTCGTCCGAGCTTGATAGTTGATATCGAAGTCTGGTTGCAAGGTGATCCGATGAGACATAGTGTTACGCTTTAATCCCTAATTTTTGCATGGACCGCCCTTTCGGGTTTTCAGTCCACCGGGATACCCTTTTTTGCCCAAGCCGCCCTTTCAGGTTTTTGACTTGCCGGGTGTACAATTTTTTTTTCATCCCTTATTTTTGCCCGAACCCTTTTGGTTCGCCGGGAAGCCCTTATTTTTTCCTAGGCCAGTCAACCTAGCGGGTATTTGATTATGCGTAGTATTTTTCTACTATGTCTGCATTGACGGGGTGAGGAAGGTTGTCACCATCCATGGTGGTTAGAATCATAGCTCCTCCTGAGAAAATGTTCTTAACCACAAATGGCCCTTCGTACGTAGGGGTCCATTTTCCCATGGGTTCACCTTGTGGCAGTATGATGCGCTTGATTACCAGATCCCCGACTTGATATTCTTGTTGTCTAACTTTCTTGTTAAATGCCTTGATCATCCACTTTTGATACGTTTGACCATGACAAATAGCAGTAAGTCTCCTTTCGTCGATCAAGTTCAGTTGATCAAGCTGGGTCTGGATCTAGTCATCTTCGCTCAAACCTGCATCCTTCATAATCCGAAGAGAGGATATCTGAACTTAAATGGGTAAGACGACCTCCATGCCATAAACCAAGGAATATGGTGTTGCCCCTGTTGACATCCGTGCTGAGGTACGGTACCCATGAAGAGAAAACGGTAACATCTCCTACCAGTCTTTGTATGTCACTGTCATCTTCTGCACAATCTTCTTAATGTTCTTATTAGCCGCTTCTAAAGCCCCATTCATCTTCGGCCGGTAAGGAGAAGATTGTGATGTTGTATCTTGAACTGCTTGCAGAGCTCGGTGATCATCTTATTATTGAGATTTGTACCATTGTCCGTAATGATCCTCTTTGGTACACCGTATCGACAGATTAGATTGTGCCGAATAAATTGTGCCACGACGTTCTTGGTTACTGTAGAAAAGGAAGCTGCTTCAACCCACTTTGTAAAGTAATCAATTGCTACCAAGATGAAATGATGCCCGTTGGACGCAGTAGGTCTGATCTCGCCAATTATATCGATGCCCCACATTGCAAAAGGACAAGGAGCTGTCAAGACATTCAGAGGAACTGGAGGTATATGCACCTTATCAACATAAACTTGGCACTTATGACAGGTCCGAGAATGTTGATAACAGTCGGCTTCCATAGTAGACCAATAATAGCCTTCCCGAAGGGTTTCTTTGCCATGGTATGTTCACTAGCATGAGTTCCGAAAGTACCTTCATGTAAATCTACCATAATCCTTTCTGCCTCGTTCTTATCCACACAACGCAGTAAGGTCGAATCATGGTTACGCTTGTAAAAGATACCATTACTGATGAAGAACTTCGCCACGAACCTCCTCATAAACTTCTTATCATTAACAGATGCACCCTCAGGGTATTCTTGAGCCTCAAGATACCTTTTTACCTTGTGAAACCAGGGTTTATCTGTTATCTCTTCAGTCTCAATGTCACAGCAATGTGCGGGTTTGTCCAACCTCTCAATGGTAATCTGGGGAGCCTCGTTGTCCCATATGACCTTGAACATAGAAGACATCGTAGCTAACGCGTCCGCCAACTGATTCTCCTCTCTAGGAAAGTTTTCAAAGGCTATCTCCTCGAAGTGTGGAAGCAAAGTCAATACATACTTCTTGTAAGGAATAAGATTTGGGTGTTTCATATCCCACTCTCCTTTGATCTGACTGATCACGAGAGCGGAATCTCCGAATACACTCAAGAACTTTATCCTTAGGTCAATGGCTGCTTGAAGACCCATAATGCACGCTTCATACTCCGCCATGTTGTTGGTGCAGTTGAAACATAGTCGGGCGGTGAACGGAGTATGATAGCCTTCAGGAGATATGATCACAGCGCCAATGCCATTACCCAAAGTGTTTAAAGCTCCGTCAAAGTACATAGACCATCGGGATCCTTCATCAGGTCCTTCATCCGGTCCAGGTATTTCACAGTCAGTCACCAATATGATGTTCTCATCCGGGAATTCAAAGTTTATAGATTGGTAATCGTCCACTGCCTGATGTGCCAAATGATCTGCCAACACACTTCCCTTAATTGCCTTTTGGGTTGTGTATTGGATGTCGTATTCAGTCAAGATCATCTGCCATCTTGCTATTCTTCCGGATAAGGCAGTCTTTTCGAAGATATACTTGATTGGATCCATCTTTGATATCAACAAAGTAGTGTGAGTCAGCATATACTGTATCAGCCGGCGAGCAGCCCATGCCAAAGCGCAAGAAGTTTTCTCAAGCAACGAGTATCGGGTCTCGCAGTCGGTAAACTTTATGATAAGGTAGTAAATAGCATGCTCTTTTCGGCCAGACTCATCATGCTGCCCCAGCATGCACCCCATTGAATTATCGAGTACTGTCAAGTATAAGATCAGAGGTCTCCCTTCAACTGGAGGCATCAGAATAGGAGGCTCTTGGAGATATTCTTTGATCCTTACGAAAGCAGCTTGACATTCATCGTTCCATCTTACCACTTGATCTTTCTTCAGTAACTTGAAGATTGGCTCACAAGTAGTAGTCAGGTGTGAGATGAGTCGGGCGATGTAGTTCAGACGTCCCAAAAAGCCTCTGACTTCTTTTTCTGTTCATCGAGCTGGCATTTCTTGTATAGCCTTCACCTTTGCAGGATCCACCTGAATACCTTTATCACTAACGACGAAACCCAACAGCTTACCATACCTCACCCCGAAGGTGCACTTGTTTGGATTTATCCTCAGCTTGTACAACTTCAACCTGTCAAATAGCTTCTGAAGGTGGTCAAGATGTTCCTCTTCAGTTTTGGACCTTGCAATCATGTCGTCAACGTATACCTTAATCTCATGGTGAATCATGTCGTGGAACAAAGCGACCATGGCGCGCTGGTATGTTGCCCCAACATTCTTCAATCCAAATGGCATAACCTTGTAGAAAAAGGTGCCACATTGAGTAACAAAGGTTGTCTTCTCCATGTCCTCGGGAGCCATCTTAATCTGATTGTAACCGGAGAAACCATCCATAAAGGAGAAGACCTTATGCTGTGAGGTGTTGTTGACCAAAACATCGATGTGAGGCAGAGGGAAATCATCCTTGGGGCTCGCCCTGTTCAGATCCCTATAGTCAACACACATTCGAACTTTACCATCTTTCTTCGGCACCGGGACCACGTTGGTAACCCACTGCGGGTAAGAAGTAACGGCTAGGAAACCAACATCAAATTGTTTCATAACCTCAGCCTTGATCTTTTCAGACATCTCTGGGCGTATTCGGTGAACTTTCTGTTTCACTGGAGGACAATCTTCCTTAGTTGGCAAGCGATGAACCACGATATCAGTATCCAACCCAGGCATATCTTCGTAAGACCAGGAAAAGATCTAAACATAGTCACGCAGCATCTGTATCAACCGTTGCTTAACACTAGGCTCCAGATTTGCACCGATCTTGACCTGTTTCTTGTCCTCCTCTGTACCTAAATTTACTGTTTCCACTGGCTCTTCATGGGGTTGTATGGCCCTCTCTTCCTGAAGTAACAGTCTAGCAAGTTCACCAGGCACTTCACAATCATCCTCACCTTCGTCCTTGGCTTGGTTGATCGGACTTTCGAAGTCATAAATGGCAGTAGCAGAGTCGTTATCAGTGGGATCTAGAGTGGATGTAGACCTGCATATGTGAGTGTGTGTAAAATAGTTGTTTTGTAAGATAGAAAAGAAAAATATGGAGCGCAAAATTCATAATGCAAGAAAACATACAATGCTTTTATTGATGATATATGGAAATGACACATAATAAGCCCTCAAACAAAGCCACGGTGTCTCGGGTAAGGCATCGGGCCATAAAGTTTAAAATTGTCTGTTACAAATCCAAAACAAAAGTCAATTACTTTGTAATAAAAGAAATTGGCACGGAGTCCTTTGCCGTCCAATTGCTTAATCCGTCGTCGGTAGTCGGGTAAATCCAGCTGTCAAACTCAGACTCTTCATCATCGTCTTCAATCGCATTCACTTCAGGATTTGTGATACGCAGGGGAGGTTTTCCAATCCGCGCACGCCGAACAGCTCTTTGAGCTTCTGCAGTAAAACCCAAACCAAACTTGTTAGTCTTGTGTGCAAAGTCAGGGAGTTGGCCCCAATTCGCACACCCATCTTTCTCAATAACAGCCCGGGCATCCTTGAGGGAAGCCATCTTCATTGGAGGATCTTCAACAATAGTTTCAGTCGACGCCAACGTCTGGGGGACTTGTTCAAAATGTTGACACGGGGTTTCAATGAACTTCCCGTCCATTTCCACATACCGAAAAGAGTTGAGGTGGCCTACCATGTACTCCTCTTCTCCTCATACTGTAACAATTTTCCCCTTCACTGGGTATTTCAGCATCTGGTGGAGCGTAGAAGTCATTGCCCCAGATTTGTGGATCCACGGGCGACCCAACAGACAATAATAAGATGGTCGAATGTCCATCACATAAAATGTAGACGCGAAAGTCTTAGAACCAACCTTAATTGGAACATCCACCTCTCCATGTACCATCCTCTTGGACCCTTCAAAGGCCCTAACCACAATGTTACTCGACTTCAGCACCAACCCTTCACAGTCCAACCGGTCTAATGCTTTCTTGGGTAAAACATTTAACGAGGACCCAGTATCCACCAACACGTGAGCTAGAGTAGTGCCCCTTCACTCGATGGAAACATGCAGAGCGTCATTGTGATTCTTTCCTTTGGCAGTCAGATTTGCATCGGAGAAGCCCAAACCGTTGTCAGCGGTCAAACTAGCCACACAGTCTTTGAACTAATCAGCAGATGTCTCCTGCGGCACATGCGCAGTTTTCAGGAAAGCAATCAGAGCCTTAGCATGGGCCTCTGAGCACAGCAATAAAGATAACATAGAGATCTTCGACGGGGTTTGCCCCAGCTGTTCGACTACGTTGTAGTCGCTTTTCTTGATGATCTTTAAAATTTCCTCTATCTCCTGCCTAGAGGTTTCAACAGTAATCTTCTTCGATGCCTCCGTCCGGGCAGGCTCACTGGTGATCCCTTTTCCCCGAGTGTCAGATGACTCGGCGACAGGGGTAAGGATTGGAACATGAACAGGGACAGTAGCAGATGTACTGGCAGGTGAAATAGCAACAGGCTTCTGAACAGTTGGTGGGGAGATCTCAGGAGAGAAAAGTCTTCCGCTTCGGGTGACTTTGCTAGACCCAACAATGTTGCTGACATCAGTATCAGCCTCTTTATCCTTCAAGTCTTGTTTAATCCCGTGATAATACACATCGGCCCCATAGTGCCACGGGACAGCCTTATTCGATGTGTAAGGGATAGGTCTAGGAACAGTAATGATCAATGGAGCAACTCTCGGAACAGATGTAATTTTAACAGGCTTTCTCGAGGAAGCCTTGGAAGAATTGGCGGAAATGGTGATTATGGAAACTTCTTCAACAGGAATTAATGGAACCAAACTTTTTTCGAACAATATTTCTTTATTATCCATCAGGCGTTGGACACCTAACTTCAATAGATGGCAACCGGTAGGTAGGATGGAACATAGGTGGCAACCTTCGCCACAGCCCAGAAATAAATCAGCCAATAAGAAGTTCTTCTTCACTGTCATCAATGGAGTATAAATGTCGTTCACGGAAGTTACAAACGAGTTATCATCCACGACATTCACTCCATGCTTGGACATAGGAGCAGTCATGACATTAGGCTTTTCCGGCGCTCCAAACTCGATCTCCTTAGCATCAATCAGATCCTGCACTTTATTCTTCAAAGCCCAGCAGTTATTGGTATCATGCCCCGGGCTATCAGAGTGATAAGCACAGCGGGCGTTCGGATTATACAGCAGTGGTATGGTGTTGGGATTCTTTGGAGCCTCCTTAGGAATCACCAAGTTGGTCTTCAACAATTGCGGCAGAATTTGAGATAGAGTCATACTGAGTCGAGTATATTGTCTTTGTGGTCTGTCTACTCTTTGCTGATTGTTGTGTTGTGGGGCAACAGTTGGTCTTGATATAATTACCGTATTAACTGTTTGGCGGCGCTCAGGTCGATTTTGGCTCCTCGAGCCGTAAACTGCACTAGACTCCTTCTTGAAAGGCTTCTTCTTTGTACTTGACGAAGCACCCTTCTGTATCTTGCCGCTCTTGATACCGGCCTCAACTCTTTCCCCAGTCATAATCAATTCAGTGAACTCAGACGATGAACTTCCGATCAAATGATTGAAATACGAACCAAACAAAGTCCCAAGAAACATATCCACCAACTCCCTATCAGCCATAGGGGGTTGTACTCTTCCAGCAAGATCTCTCCATTTCTGAGCGTAGTCCTTAAAACCTTCGCCCGCGCCCATGGACATACCCCGAAGTTAGGTACGCGTGGGGGCAAGGTCGGAATTATACTGGTACTGCTTGTAAAAAGTAGCAGCAAGGTCCTCCTAGTTATGGACGTTAGCTCCTTCTAGTTGATATAACCATTCAAGTTGAGTCCCTGACAAACTATCTTGAAAGAAATGAACCCAGAGGTTCCTATCAGCAGTATATGGTTGAATCTTTCTAACATACGAGCGAAGGTGTAACTTCGGGCAGGAGACCCCGTCATACTTAGCAAATACAGGCGCTTTAAATTTGTGGGGGATCACCACTCCAGATGCCAAACCCAAATCTCCAAAGTCCACCCCAGGTATCTTCTGGATCTCCATTGCACTCAACCAGTCTTCGAGTTGCTTATACCTATCCTCAGCAGGAGGATACTGGTCTTCATCAAAGTCAGTGTCATTGTCAAAAACCACAGGGCTAGGAGCTTGCCTTTCTTCTTGATTCTCTCCCCCTCCAGATGAGTGAGACAAATAAACTTCCTCTCGTAACCTGTTCCCAAATTTGTGACCCATATTCAGGAGGACTGTCTTCTACTTCTTCTTCTTCTTCTTCTTGTCCTTCAAGATAAGAGTCTTCAAATCTTTCTGCCCATTGGCCAGGTTCAAGAACATTTCCTGGAATTGGGCATTCTGAGCTTGAAGAGCCTTGATAGCTTGATCAGTAGAGGTTTCAGAAGACATGATTGCTGAAATAAACAGTGAAGAAGATGAGAAACCTGTAAGGGTACCTGTGATGAGGTGCATGGGAATGGAATGCATATGATATGATTTCAAAGACTTTAGGGATATTCAAATTTGTAAACCAAAATAAAACACACTTTTATTAGATTAAAAACTTGAAACAATGTTTAACAAATGCCTTTAAGGCGTTACAAAAGAAAAACTGAAAAGTAAATTAAAAGTAGAAATAATAAAAGACATCAGCACTCCCATGGTCGTTTTCCTTGCGTGCTGACATAGTCGTTGATTGTCTTCTCAGTCTCCAGCTGCATTGTAAGCCTCAGTGTGATACGGTGGGATAACTAACTTGAGGTTTTGCGTTTGTGTTTGCAAATGTTACGGTTTAGCAAGAGTCGCCACCGACTTTTATTTTATCCAAAAGGAAAGGTAAAAAAGCACAGGAAAGACCTTTGAGATTGTTTTTGGGTTCGGGGGGGTAGATTATGAAAAGGGAAGGTGCTAGCACCTTTTTAATCCATGGTTTTCCATGGGCTCTTAGTTACTTGTTTTAGATCACTTGCTTTTGCTTTTCAATTGTTTGAAATGGTGCTTTGTGTGGTTTTCAAAGTATTTTGAAAATAGGCCATCGTTTTGGCAATTTTTATAATGATTCTTGTTTGTAAGAATGTATACAAAGATGTTTGTCTTTTGAAAAATGTTTCAATATTTTGAAAGTTGTTTTGAAATTGTTTTGAAATTGTATGTGTGTTTGTTTGAAAATAGCAAGGATTGTTTGCAAGTTTGATCAAGTAACTAGGAGTTGTCTACCCTACTCAAAAGTCTTTCCTACACATTTTTATTCCTTTGACATTGTTGTTTTACCATTGCATTTGGTAAACAACCATATCTTTGGATGTTAAACGGGACGGGCGTGGGTCATCGTATGACCATGATAACAATGGTGCCAAGTATCTTAGCAAGTTTTAGGGATTAAGATCATTTGTTTTTAGGCAACCTTGTCTAGCGTCATCGAGGGACTATGATCTTTTGTTTTGTTTTGATTTTTCCAAGATACCTAGTATGCATACCATGGCCATTTTAAGGCAACAAAGTGGATGAAACCCTAGGGGTGCTTGTGTGCAAGGTGTTGTCATTTTCATGCATTTTTGTCTTGTGTTTAGGTCGTGCTATTTGTTTGATTTTTGGTCTTTGCATACAAAACCCTAGTTTACTATCATGGTATATGAAAGCAATAAAATGCGTAAAGTAAATCTAGACTATTACAACATTATTATGGGGGGATACAAGTTTTGAATAGGGGGATATTGCTCAAAATAAAACCCTAAAACTATTACAACCAAATTGAATTTATTGTACAAATAAATAAATAAGCAAATATTTAAATAGGCAATAAAAGATAAATGTGCAAGAAATGTTTTTTGTGTTAATTTTATGTATGAGAAAATAAATTTATTTATGTCTTAAAAATAAGAAAATAAAATGATTATTTTTGAAAGGCTGAAAACCCTAATTTTTGTTTAAAAGAAAATATTGTTTTCTAATTATTTATTTGTTCATTTTGGTTTAAGAAAAATAATAACAATATATACAAAATATTAAAAAAAGGAATATTGTATAAAAATATTATTTTAAGTGTATAAATAATAAAAATAAAAATGTATGATATTTTTATATTATTTACAAGTTTTATTTAAGAAAATAAAGTATATTAACCTAATAATTTATTTATTATGCAAAAAAAAATGATAAAATGCAAAAAATAAAGAAAATATTTTTTGTGATTTTAAATGTTCAGAAAAAATAAATAAAGTCAGAAAATATAAATTATCCAAGAAAATACAAAAAATATAAAATAAAAGGTCAGGGGGGGTGCTAAAAGCCAGAAAAGCCAAGCCCAAACGCGCCAGGCCCAGACTCCACTTCATCCTTGACCTTTGTACACTTCCTGCGCGAGTTTCTGAGGAAAACCTGTATCTCTTGCATACGTGCATAAAAACAAAATCTTGTAACATGAAACTTGTAGCATGTTAACTCACGATTCTAATGATATAAAAAACATGACTTAACTCTCAAAGACCAAGGAGAATTTTAATGGCCCTAAATTCTGACCAAGTTTTTTCATCAACTTCAACAATCAAATACTCCTAGCTCAGTTAATATAAATGGAAGATATGCATATGTACAGCTCAAGCACATTAAGGACTACATTTTTGCTTCACAAACCTAAGCTTAAGGATGCCTAAATAAGGAGATAGAAACTTGAAAAATACCTTGTTCAGTTGAGTTTGGATATGGCAATGTAGCAACTTTGAGTGAGGCCTGAAGGTCGTGTGAGCTTGCTTGAAGTTCCCTCAACCTTTCCCAATGCTCAGCTTGCTTTGAAGTTGCTTGAAACTCCCTGTAGAAGTCAACCTGCAAACTTAAAAAGTGAAAATGGTGAAGCTTGAAACAGGGCTCACAGTTGCTGGACAGGGGCCTGGATAGTTCAGGTGTGTTGTATGGAATGTATTGGAAGTGATTTCAAGCAAAATGCACGAGGCAAAATGGAAATGTCTAAGGTTCTGTAGAGGTTACCCTGTTTTGGGCAGAAATGGGGTTTTTGGTGTATTTGAGTGTTTGATAGGTTGGCAATTCTTGCTTTAGGCTTGCTACAATATTCTGAAGTTGGTTCAAATGATGCTTATGCTTGCTCTTATCAGATACACAAGTTATATTGACTTTTGCAAGTTTCCTTGTTTTTGAAGAAAGGTGAAATGACAATGCCCAAAAGCTTATACTTGCTAGTTCCTTAGTTGTACATAGTTGGTGAACTTTGCCTGATATTTATGGACTTTGTTTGCAGCAAGAGATTAGGTCCATGACTAAAGAAAAACAAAGTTGCAAAAAGCAAGCTTTATGGAAATGGTATTGTTACCTTTATGCCATAAATGGAATAAATCAATGTACAATGCTCCAAAGCTCAGAACAATGTCATTGTCCAATGTGTTTGCATTCAATTTTGGAGTGTAGAAGGGATTAGAACCTGTAAAACCAAGTACAAGCATTCTTAGGATAGATTTGCAACTTGAACCATTGTGAAAAATGCCTTGGACAAAAGTGTTAATTTGCCATTTTCATTTCTTCGATTCTCCTTAACCATAAATGATCTTGGGGAGTTCCTTGACATTTTGGAAAGCTTGTAAAATGCTCTACAATACAACTTTGAAATGAATTTTGATATTACTCTTGTAACTAGGTGAAAAGTTGCCATGAAGTTAGGTCAAAAATCTGCCTAAACTAGGGCAAAATTTCACTAAGTTAAAAAGTTTATGGACCCTTATTCACAAAATCATAACTTGAGATCCAAGCATCTTTTGGGAAAACTTTGTGAATCAAAGTTGTAGATTTCATGGAGTACTACAACTTTCATGTTTGAAGTTTTCTTTGAATCCAATTTTATCATGGTGAAAAAGTTGGGAAAAGTTGGGGAAAAATAAGAAATTTTCATAACTTAGAAAAATTCTAAGTTATAAAATTTTTCAAACTTAAACCCTAATTTCCAAAATTAAGTTTCTTGGTGAACAAGTTTCATGTTTTGACACATCTTGATGAAAAATGACCCTTGGCACTTGATTTTGACCAAAAAGTCAAAGTTTGACTTTTCAGTGTACAGTTGATTTTTGATCAGTTGATTGGGAAATTCATCTGTCAATCCAATGCATTTGAGATCTTTTGAACCTTGTGATTAGGTCAAGATGATGCCATTGAGTCCTTGAAACCATGATTGAACCCAATTTTCCATTGGCTAGGTGAAAAATCAGAAATTGCCTTTCTCCAGTCAAAACCCTAAAAATGACCATTTTGCCCTTTTGATGATTTGATCAAATTTCTTGAGGAGTTGTAGTCGAAACTTGATCAAATGGTACATATGAGTCTATAATGTTGATGTGGATAGAAAATTATGAGGTTTGGCTGTAAATTGGCCATGGTTGACTTTTTCCCCAATACAACTGATTTTTAGGTCAACTGTCCAATTGATTGGGCAAAAAAGTGATTCAAGGCTTGAAACTTGGTATGAGCAATATTAGAAGTCCAACATGAAGTATGAAAGTCACATGAGGCATTGGAAGACCAAAAATACTTGTGCAAACTCAATCCCTAATTTCAGGTCATAAGTACAGGGAGAGGTCTTGAGCTGAGCAAACCCTAATCTGGTCTTGAGTCCAAGAAGTCTTATGAGGAGAATCTTAATAATATGAGAGGGCAAATTTTGGGGTACAACACTCAGGATCTTTCATTCATGCTCATGATACTTCTCTCTGTAAGTATCCCTTTCCTCTCTTAGCTGGATCCAAGACCTCTTTAATGCCCCAATATCAGTAGGCATGTAAGGATGGATGACCGTACAAGGAACCCCTTCTTCATCAGCATGCTCTACAATCACTGGTAAGACAGCTTCGTATGGCATCCCTAGTTTTTGAGCATGGGCTCAAACCCACCGGAGATACGGATGCATCAGGAGAGAAGTCTTCATTCCTAGCTCGTGTGGATCAGACATGTTCACCATGTCCCAAGCTCGTATAAATATGAGGCGATGTCCCTCAACATCTCCCTGGAAGTCAAAGACAATGCTTGGAAGCAGCAACTCATGAGGATCGTCCCTTAGAGCTCGCCCAAACTGTCGTAAGGCCAGGCAAGGATTATAGGTTATTCCTCCTCTAATTCCCAACAATGGAACATTGAGGTATTCTCTGCATCGATCAATGACAGCTACCTCTTCCATGTCTTTAGTACTCTAGATGATGTCCGTATGAGCAAGGGACATGATCCTGTAAGCCCAACCCATACCTTCCTCATTCTTCAATACAAATTTGGGGAGGTGAGAAATAAACCGCCTCGCCAGAAGCGGTGCACAGCACATAAGGGTTCCCATTCTCCGAGCAGTACGGGCATAAAGAGCATGTAGAATGTCACCTAAGAGAGTCGACACTAGATTACGGGATATGAAGATCTTGACTGTGTTTACGTTGATGAAAGAATCTGAATTAGGGAACAGAACCAATCCATAGATGAGGAGTGCGAGGATGTCTTCAAATGCTTGAAAGTCCAAAGTATCCCAGAACTGTTGAGCTTGATCAATCAAGAATTTAGCCAAGAAGCCTTTAACCCCACTCTGAATGTCCAAGTTAGACACTATATCAGCCTTTGTTAGATGGAGGGCTGAAGCAATATCCTCTAGCTTAGGAGCTATCTCCGAACCTGTAAAGGGTGTCTGCTCTAAAATAGATATGCCAAGTAAATCAGAGAACTCCTCCAAAGTAGGGACCAACTGATAGTCTGGGAAGGTGAAACAGTGGTGCAGCGGGTCAAAGAACTAGAACAAGACGCTTATCATTTGCTCATCCAACTTGGAAGTTACCAGGCTGAGGAGATGACCATGTCTTCTGACAAAGGAAGAAGTATCGGGAACCTTAGAAACCAACTCTCTAAGCTGAGCAGGTACCTGCATGAAGCTGACCCGAATAGTATTTCTGCGCATAGATGCCATGATCTGCAAAATAGAACAAAGATGAATCCCCTCGGTCTTGGAAATGGTTAGTCTAATGAAATATGCATGCAATGTCATGATGTATGATGTCATGATAGAAACACACCACAGGTATCACAAATAGCAAACATGGTAAGGGAAAACAAGTCACACAATAGCCCTTAAATTTCAGGCTGACATGGAGTTTAGTTATTACCCTCTTTCAGTTTAGTTGGTTCAACCTGTCCTAGTAATAGTAACCGGGTTCTAGAGGATCTCAATATCACTGACCATCCTCGACCGGTCATAATTCCAGTTTAGAAACCTTTTCTTGCGGCCGAAATCATCGCGAGAGTATGGTCTCAATGAGTGTAGCATACTGCTACTTTTCTATGGCCAAGTTGGTCAATTATAGTTTCTAAGGTCCTTTGATGCTTAATGACCCTTTAGCAGCCCCATACTCTCCTTGTTCTTCCACAAGGGATATCGGTACCAACTAATGTGTCACACCAATGTAGCTATTGCTTCAACCGTATCGGTCTACACCGTACAGTTCCCTCACAGTCTATTGCTACTTACCTAAAAGGTATCCCCAGATCCGAGTTAGGATCTATATTAACTCTGATATAAATCCCACAAAGATAAAGCAAACAGATCAAACAATTGAAAACAATATAATGAACTATTCCTAAGATACACCCCACTTATTAACTCCTCAGCAGAGTCGCCAGTTCTGTGATACGGTGGCCAGAACCAGGATCGTGGTTTCCCTATTTCGTTAAGGAATTTGCTGGTTTGCGTTTTGCGTTTATTTTCGAAAAATGTTGCGGTAAGCAAGTGTCGCCACTGACTTTTATTTTATCCAACAAGGAAAGGAAAAAAGCACAGAAAAATTCCTTTTTCGAGATATTTCCGAGTACGGGGGGTAGATTATAGAAACGGAAGGTATTAGCACCCTTTCTATCTGTAGTTATCTACGGGCTCTTAGGTACTTGCTCATCATTTTCAAAATAGTTTTCTTTGTGTTTGTGGGCTTTGAAATTTTTTTGTTTTGACTTCGATTTAACTCTTGCTTCTGTCTTCAAGAGTGTAATGAAGTGTTTTTTGAAAACTTTGTTTGTAAAGGAGTGTAAGTGTGAAAAAGTTTGTTTTGATTGAGCAAGTACTTAAGAACTAATCTACCTACTTGAAAAAAGAATTGTTCTATGCTTGTTTCCTTTAGACAATGTTATCCCATTATTAGTGAGTAGGTATCATTATCGTTGGAGTTTTGAGGGTCAATTCGAAAGGGACGTACGGTCACTAAAGCAATGTTAGGACGTCTTAGTAATAACGATAATGTCTTAGATCATTTATCCGAGGCAACAATATCCGAGGCAACCATTCCAAGGAAACTTTGATCTTTGGACAAAAGGACGACCACTAAAGAATCCTATACTCATTGACCGTTTACCGAAGGCAACCAAGTGGGAGTGTACCCTAAGAGTGTGCATGTGCGAATGATTCAATTTCAGTTTATTTATCTTTGCACATTTAGGGTGATCTAATTGTTTTAAATTCAGTCATACATTCTTGTCATGCATCCTATTATCAAACATCTAACAGTTAATAATTTGCGGAATTTTAAAGTGCGGAAATTAAACTACGCTATTACAAGGCTTCGAGTATTTACATAGCCAAAAACAAACCCTTTGAAAATAAAAGCGATAAATGTAAAAGTCCTAATTAAAACTATTACAGACTGTGAGCAGATACAATAATTGGATAAAAATAATAACAAAGCGCACGATGACAAATTAGATCGAATGTGAAATTAGGGTTTTGACCCTTCTATCCTAATTAAAAGAGAAATTTTTTTTTTTGTTGTTTTTAGTATTTTTAAAAGAAAAGAACTAAGTTTTTCTAAATTAAATACAAAAATTAATTAGTGGTTAAATTAATTAAGAAAAATAATTACATGACATATTTTTGGTTTTTTTGTTATTTTAGGAAAAAAAATAAAATATAATTAAGTTAGTAATAAAACCTAATTATTCTAATTAATTTTAATTATTTGCAAAAATAAATTAAGTTTGCCTAATTTAATCAAACCTAATTAAATTAATTAATTTATTGATGAAAAATAATATTCTAATTTTAATTGGACATAAAAATATTTTTGGTGATTTTTGATAAAAAGAAAATAATTTAATTGTTAGTAAAAATGATTAAATGAAATAATTAAATAAAATGTAAAAAAGGAAAAAAGAGTGAGAAAATGGGCCTGAATAGCATTTTTGGAGGGTGTGAATAGCTGAAATCTGGGCCTAAAAGAGAAGGTTCACGTTGACCTTTGAGATCCTGTATGGCACGTTTGACTTGGCTCATGATGCACCTTCCTGGATGGCCATCAGATTTGGTCATCCAGCCACTTGGCATGATTGATGATGAAGACCTATGGTGGTCTTCTGGCTTGTGAACACCCTGGATTATCTGAAAGAAAACAAGAAAATAGCAAATGCTGGAGGCAGGGGTCGAACCCCTGACGTCCAGCCTTCCAATGCCTTAAGTGTTGCCTGGCTGCCACTGGGACATTTTATTTCTGTTGTACATAATATAAATAATAAACATAATATATGAAACAAGCGCAGTAATGGAAATCTAGCGCGAAAATTCAAACAAGCCAATAGGAGGGTGACAGCAAATCGTCTCCTTCCTCTCTCCGTGGGTAATAGTAAAACACTTTTACCTACGGACGTTTTGTCTGTCGCTATAAGTCGTGTTCACTCCAAAATCTTCTATGGGCCATGGAAATAACATCTAATTCCATGGTTGGACTCGTCTTGTCCTCCTGAACATGATAGTACCACTTACGAAGGCCAATTTCTCCTGCAAGAAAAAACCCTAAAATGGAGCTACGAAACCTAGCAATGGTGATTTCTTATATGGGTCATATAAATGAAATTAAATGATGCAGGAAGCTTGCAAATGCCTCATAGATCAAGAATATGCAATTAATTCATCCTAACAATGCCTATATTATGAGATTCAAATTCAAGAACAGGGCTATGTCGTGATGGACTTACAGTGCATTGTGGGACTGGAATGGACTTGTTTTTTATTGCTTTAGCTTGCAGAGATTCCCAGGAAGTTATTGAGATAGACAAAGAGTGTTAAGGATGCCTCTAAGTGCAAATTCGATCTCACACTTTTCTTGCTTTTTTTCAGTTTTGGTTCTTGCTCATACGCCTGTCTCTAACCTTTTTTTAGGTCTGCACGCACTCTATATGTACCAAGCAATGCATTAGGGTTGATAACTGCATCCAAATCTTCCTCCTTCAATGATTTTTGATTTGATTTGATACACTTTTAAAACTTTCCAACATTGGTCCAAATCCAATCTTTTTGTGCATACATGCCTTGATGCGAGTTTGAATGATTTGCTAGCTGTAACTAGAACCTAAAACAAGCACAAAATCTCTTACTTTCAATAAATTTGATTTTATATGATTTGTTTTGATTTAAATTGAATTAATTCAAATAAAAA
The DNA here is from genome assembly GCA_948472305.1 of Vicia faba. Lineage (NCBI taxonomy): Eukaryota > Viridiplantae > Streptophyta > Magnoliopsida > Fabales > Fabaceae > Vicia > Vicia faba. Next base: position 1,401,850,193 of record OX451739.1, read on the forward strand.
TCAAAATAAATAATAAAAATAAGATATGGACAGGTGGCAAAGGCTAGAGCTCGTGGACTATGTTTCCAACTCAAAACAAGTGAAAAAGATTGGGCCCATTTGGCAAAATTTGAAGTTTTAGGGATACTTTACTTTTGGTAATTTTACAAAAAAGGTCAAATTCACCAATGCATAACTTCCTTAATTTTGACTCTTTGGAGGTGTTCTTGGACTTTTTAGAAAGCTTGAGATGTTCTCTAAACAAACCTTTTGGTATCATCTCAATTTGATATTCCATGCTCATGTATGAAGCTTTGACAAAAAAAGTGTTTTTGTTGACTTTTCAAAATGACCTATAATGTCCAAATTCATAACTTCTTGTGAGTGCATATTTTGAACTTGGGAGCTGAAGATGGATTGTAAGGAATTGCATCATCTTAAAAATGAGCTTCGGATGGGTCATTTATCATTAAGTATGAGAAAGTTATGCTTGGTCAAAGTTGAGTTGACTTTTCCTGCAAAACCCTAATTTAGCAACTTTTGAGTCTTTATGAATTATGAGCAATCCTTGATGAATCATGATAAACTCTTGATGAAATGATGAAATATACTTCAAAATGAGGGTGTTGACCAAAAATCTTGAAGTTTGACTGTATGTGGGCCATAGTTAACTTTTGCCCTAGCATAGTTAATTTTTGGACCTTTGAGCAATTGACTGAGCAAACTTCCTCTGAAACGCTTGAAACTTGACATGGATACTCTTGATAACATATTAGGACATTGTTGAGCATTTGGGATTACTTGGACTCAAGTATCTTGATGCAACATGAAACCCTAATTTGAGGTGGACTACCTTAGGAGAGAGCTTGTCTGACCAACCCTTTGACTATCTTGAGCAACTTGGGGATCTTTCTTGAAATGTTTTGAGAAATATGGGAGGGCAAATTTTGGTGTACAACATTCTCAAAATAAATGAGATTGTGCTGTATGATGCATATGCGCATGCCACGATGTATGGATATGCAATGTTCTTGTGATATTCTCCGGCTGGGGAGAATAAACCATGGACTGCCGCTGGAGAGTATGAGGAGTTGAGTTCTTCGTTCTCGCTGGGGATAGTGACCGAAGATGATTAGCTGGAGACTTGCGTCCGTTCTGCTCGAGAATATTCCGCCGGGAGAGACTTTGTTTGAGAATAATCCTGTAGGAGAATGACTTTATGAGAATGAGAGATACTTTGTTGGACGATCTGCTGATTTGGAGAAATAAACTCAGCTGGTGGTGAACTTATATTGCTGGTGATAGATAAACTCTGCTTGGGGAGAATTTTGTTGACTCATTCACGATTATGAACCTCGGCTGGGGAGAGTTAACACCATTGTCTTTGGATACTTCCTACTCTGCGGGGAGTGTATGCACTTTTAGTTATATTCTTAAGTTGGATCTATCCCTGTACCTGGTGGGTAGAGCAATTGTAAGGTTTGGACATTTCTTGTTTGCCCCTGTTTTTGGAATTACGAGTAATTGTCTTTTGTTTCTTATGTAGATATTTATGAGCAGCAATTATTTTCAAATACATATATCAAAAATGAATCATTGGACGTTCTTGCAAAATAAAACAGAAAAAGAAAAAATAAATCGAAATTTCTTGTGAAAATGAATTGTATTGATTTTTGAAGTTGGCATGTAATAGGCATTGTTGTACAAAGAGGCTGACGTCCTAGTAAGAGAATGCCGCCGAAGGATAGAAATTATATAATTTGTGAAAAAGAAAGAAAAACAGCTATATGAAACAATCCCACTGGGTCCCGACTCTGCTATTGCCCTTATATCTTCGAGCGTCTCATCACTTTGCTACTTGGTCGAAGATAGATCAGATTGATTGGCGCCATCCGAGCTTGATATTCAATACTGAGGTCTGGTTGCAAGATGATCCAATGAGACATAGTGTTACGCTTCGATCCCTAATTTTTGCCTAGACCGCCCTTTTGGGTTTTCAGTCCACCGGGATACCCTTTTTTGCCCAAGCCGCCTTTTCAGGTTTTCGACTTACTGGGTGTATAGTTTTTTTTCATTTTCATCCCTTACTTTTTCCCGAACCCTTTTGCTTCGCTGGGAAGCCCTTATTTTTGTCTAGGCCAGTCAACCTAGTAGGTCTTTGATTAGGCGTAGTATCTTTTCACTATGTCTGCATTGACGGGGTGAGGAAGGTCGTCACCATCCATGGTGGTTAGAATCATGGCTCTTCCCGAGAAAATGTTCTTAACCACAAATGGCCCTTCGTATGTGGGGGTCCATTTGCCCCTAGGATCACCTTGCAGTAGTATGATGCGTTTGATTACCAGATCCCCGACTTGATATTCTTGACGTCTGACTTTCTTGTTAAAATCCTTGATCATCCGCTTTTGATACGTCTGACCATGACAAATAGCAGTAAGTCTCTTTTCATCAATTAGATTCAGCTAATCAAGTCGGGTTTGGATCCAGTCGTCTTCGCTCAAACCCACATCCTTCATAATCCTCAGAGAGGGTATCTGGACTTCGATGGGTAGGACTGCCTCAATGCCATACACCAGAGAGTAGGGTGTTGCCCTTGTCGAAGTCCATGCTGAGTTGCGGTACCCATGAAGAGTGAATGGTAACATCTCATGCTAGTCTTTGTATGTCTCTGTCATCTTCTGCACAATCTTCTTGATGTTCTTATTAGCCGTTTCAACAGCCCCATTCATCTTCGGCTGGTAGAGAGAAGAGTTATGATGTTGTATCTTAAACTGTTTGCAGAGCTCGGCGATCATTGTATTATTGAGATTTGTACCATTATCCGTGATGATTCTCTCCGGTACACCGTATCGACAGATCATATTGTGTCGGATAAACCGCGCTACGAAGATCTTGGTTAACGTAGCAAAGGAAGTTGCATCAACCCACTTCGTAAAGTAATCAAAATCCACCAGAATGAAACGATGTCCGTTGGACGCAGTAGGTCTGATCTCACCTATCATATCGATGCCCCACATTGCGAAAGGCCAAGGAGTTGTCAAAACATTCAAAGGGACTGGAGGTACATGCACCTTATCAGCATAGACTTGGCACTTATGACAGGTCCGAGAGTGCTGATAACAATCGGCTTCCATAGTGGACCAAAAATATCCTGCCCGTAGGATTTTCTTTGCCATGGTATGTCCACTGGAATGAGTTCCGAAGGTACCTTCATGTAACTGTGCCATGATCCTTTCTGCCTCACGTTTTTCCACACATCGCAGTAAGGTTTAATCATGATTACGCTTATAAAGGATCCCATTATTGATGAAGAACTTCGCAGGGAATCTTCTCAGAAACTTCTTATCATTAACAGATGCACCCTCGGGGTACTCTTGAGCCTCAAGATACCTCTTTACCTCGTGGAACCAGGGTTTATCTGCTACCTCTTCAGTCTCAATGTCACAGTAATGTGCGGGTTCGTCCAACCTCTCGATGGTAATCTGGGGAGCTTCACTGTCCCACCTGACCTTGAACAAAGAAGACATGGTAGCTAACGCCTTCTCTAACTGATTCTCCTCTCTTGGGAAGTGTTCAAAGGTTATCTCCTCAAAGTGTGGGAGCAATGTCAGTATATACTCTTTGTAAGGAATAAGATTCGGGTGCTTTTTATCCCACTCGCCTTTGATCTGACTGATCACCAGAGCAGAATCTCCGAATACACTCAAGAACTTAATCCTTAGGTCAATAGCAGCTCGAAGACCCAGGATACATGCTTCATACTCCGCCATATTGTTAGTGCAGTTGAAACATAATCGGGCGGTGAACGGAGTATGGCAGCCCTCAGGAGATATGATCATAGCACCAATTCCATTACCCAACGCGTTTGATGCTCCATCAAAATACATAGACCATCGGGATCCTTCCTCAAGTCCTTCATCCGGTCCAGGTTCTTCACAGTCGGTCACCAACATGATGTTCTCATCCGGGAACTCAAAATTCATGGACTGGTAGTCATCCACGGCCTGATGCGCTAAATGATCCACCAATACACTCCCCTTGATTGCTTTTTGGCTTCTGTATTGGATGTCGTACTTAGTTAAGATCATCTGCCATCTTTCTATTCTTCCGGACAAGGCGGGCTTTTCGAAGATATACTTGATTGGATCCATATTTGATATCAATAGGGTAGTGTGAGTCAGCATATACTGTCTCAGTCGGTGAGCAGCCCATGCCAAAGCGCAACAAGTTTTCTTCGAGTAGTGAGTATCGGGTCTCACAGTCGGTAAACTTTTTGCTAAGGTAGTAAATAGCGTGCTCTTTTCGGCCAGACTCGTCTTGCTGCCCCAACACACACCCTATTGAACTATCCAGTACTGTCAAGTATAAGATTAAAGGTCTTCCTTCAACTGGAAGCATCAAAATTGGTGGCTCTTGGAGGTATTCTTTGATTCTTTCGAAAGCGGCCTGACATTCATCATTCCATTTTACCACTTGATCTTTCTTCAGTAGCTTGAAGATTGGCTCACAAGTAGCGGTCAAATGTGAAATGAACCTGGCGATGTAATTCAGACGTCCCAAAAAGCCTCTAACTTCCTTTTCTGTGCGGGGAGCCGGCATCTCCTGTATGGCCTTTACCTTGGCAGGGTCCACTTGAATACCCTTATCACTGACGACGAAACCTAGAAGCTTACCAGACCTTACCCCGAAGGTGCACTTGTTCGGGTTCGACCTCAGCTTGTACGTCTTCAACCTGTCAAACAATTTCTGGAGATAATCAAGGTGCTCTCCCTCAGTCTGAGACTTGGCTATCATGTCATCAACATAAACCTCAATCTGATGGTGAATCATGTCATGAAACAAAGCGACCATGGTGCGCTGATAAGTTACCCCAGCATTCTTCAACCCGAAAAGCATTACCTTGTAGCAAAAGGTGCCCCACTGCGTAACGAAGGTTGTCTTCTCCATGTCCTCGGGAGCTGTCTTGCTCTGATTGTAACCAGAAAAACCATCCATGAAGGAGAAGATCTTATAATGCACGGTGTTGTCGACCAGAACATCGATGTGAGGAAGTGGGAAATCATCCTTGGGGCTCGCCCTGTTCAAATATCTATAATCCACACACATCCGTACCTTACCATCCTTCTTAGGCACCGGAACAACGTTGGCAACCCACTGTGGATAAGAAGCGACAGCTAGAAATCCCATGTCGAACTGTTTCATGACCTCGGCTTTGATTTTCTCAGACATCTCAGGGCACATATGGAAAACCTTCTGCTTTACCAGAGGACAGTCTTCTTTAGTTGGAAGGCGATGAACCACAATATTAGTGTCCAAACCAGGCATATATTTATAAGACCAAGCGAAGATCTCAACATAGTCGTGTAGCATCTGTATCAACCGTTGTTTGACACTAGGATCCATATTTGCACCTATCTTAACCTCTTTCTTGTCTTCCTCTGTACCCAAATTCACTGACTCAACTGGCTCTTCATGAGGTTGTATGGCCCTTTCTTCCTGTAGTAATAGTCTAGCAAGTTCTCCAGGCACGTCACAATCATCCTCACCTTCATCCTCAACTTGGTTGATCGGATTTTCGAAGTCATAACTGGAAGTAGGAGAGTTGTTATCAATGGGATCCAGAGTGGATATGGATCTGCATTATGATATGTGAGTGTGTGTAAGAGAATAACTGTTTTTGATAAAGCGAGAGACAGAAAAAGAAAAACAAGGAGCACAAAATTTGTAATGCAAGAAACGTCCAATGTTTTATTAATGATATATGAAATGATAAATAATAAGCCCTCACAAGCAAAGCCAAGGTGCCTCGGGCAAGGCACCGGGCAGTAAAGTTTCAAACTGTCTATTACAACTTTCAAAACAAAAGTCAATTATTATGGAATAAAAGAAACAGGTATGAAGTCCTTCGCCGTCCAGTTGCTTAGTCCGCCATTGGTTGTAGGGTAGATCCAGCTGTCGATGTCTGAATCTTTTTCACCATCTCCAATTGCATTAACTTCCTGATTGTTGATATACAGAGGAGGTCTTCCAATCCACGCACGCCTAATAGCCCTTTGCGCCCCTGTAGTAAAGCCCAAACCAAATTTGTCAGTTTTGTGAGTAAAATCAGGGAGCCGACCCTAATTGGCACACCCACCTTCTTCAACCACAGCCCTGGCATCTTTGAGAGAAGCCATCTTCATCGGAGGTTTGTCGGTAGCAACTTCAGTTGACGCCAAAGTCTGGGGGACTTCTTCAAAGTTCTGACAAGGGGTCTCGATGAACTCCCCATCCATCTCCACGTAGCGGAAAGAATTGAGATGACTCACCATATACTCCTCTTCACCTTGTACCGTGACAATCTTCCCCTTTACTGGATATTTCAACATTTGGTGGAGCGTGGAAGTCACTGCCCCAACCTTATGAATCCAAGGGCGGCCCAGCAAGCAAGAATATGATGGTCTGATATCTATCACATAAAAGGTGGATGCAAAAGTATGAGAGCCAACTTTAACAGGGACGTCCATCTCCCCGTGCACCATCCTTTTTGACCCGTCGAAAGCCCTGACCACAATATTGCTCGGCTTCGGAATCAAACCTTCACAATCCAGACGGTCTAATGCTTTCTTTGGCAAAACATTCAATGAGGACCCGGTATCCACCAGTACATGGGCCATAGTAGTGCCCTTGCACTCGATCGAGATGTGTAGAGCATCATTATGATGTCTTCCTTTAGCAGTCAGATTTGCATCTGAGAAACCCAGCCCATTGTCGGAAGTCAAACTAGCTACGCAATCTTTGAATTGATCGACCGAAGTTTCCTGCGGCACATGCGCAGTTTTGAGGAATGTAATTAGAGCCTTTGCATGGGCTTTAGAACACAACAACAAGGACAACATGGAGATTTTTGATGGGTTCTGTCCCAGCTGCTCGACTATGTTGTAATCGCTCTTCTTGATAATCCTCAAAATCTCTTCTATCTCTTGTTTCGAGGTTTCCACCATGATCTTCTTAGGTGCCTCCATTTGGGAAGGCTCACCTGTGATTTATTTTCCCCGAGTCCCAGATGGCTCGGTGACAGGGGTGATAACTGGAATAGGAACTGGGATAGTAGTTGATGTACTAGCAGATGGAATGACAACAGGTTTATGGACAGTCGGAGGGGAAATCTCGGGAGAAAAGAGTCTTCCACTTTTGGTGACCTTGCTAGCCCCGACAATATTGCTGACATAAATATCAGCTTCCTTACTTTTTAAGTCTTGTTTAACTCCATGGTAATACACATCATCACCATAGTGCCAAGGGACAACCTTATCTGAAGTGTATGGGATAGGACCAGGGACAATAATTATTAACGGAGCAATTCTTGGGACGGGTGTAATCCTAACAGGTTTTCTCGAGGAAACCTTGGAAGGATTTGCGGAAATTGTTATGATGGCAACATCTTCCATTGGAACTAACGGAATCATAGTCTTTTCGAACAGGATCTATTTATTATCCATCAAGCGCTGAACACCTGATTTCAATAAGCGACAACCAGCAGGCAAAATTGAACACATGTGACAACCTTCACCACAGCCCGAAAATAAATCGGCTAACAGCAAATTCTTCTTAATTGTCATCAAAGGAGTAGAAATTTCTTCCACGGAGGTCACAAATAAATCATCGTCTATAGAATTTACTCCATGACCATGTGTGATACGGTGGCAGAACTGGACTATTTTAGGAAAATGCTGGTTTGCGTTTTGCGTTTATGTTCGCAAAATGTCGTGGTAAGCAAGAGTCGCTAACGACTTTTATTTTATCCAACTGGAAAGGACAAAAACATAGAAAAATTCCTTTTTCGAGATTTTGAGTACGACGGGTAGATTATAGAAAGGGAAGGTATTAGCACACTTTCAATCCGTGGTTTTCCACGGGCTCTTAGGTACTTGCTCATATTTTAAAAATTGCTTGTGTTTATTTGTTTTGAAAAGTTTTGTTTTACTTCGTTTTAACCCTTGCTTCTGTCTTTAAGAGTGTTACGAAGTGTTTTTGAAAACTTTGTTTAAAAAAAAGTGTAAGTGTGAAAAAGTATGATTTGAGAAAGTACCTACTAGCATCTACCTACTCAAAAAAAAGATCGTTTCTATTCTTGTTTCTTTTAGACAGCGCTATCCTACTATTGAGAAATAGGTAGCACCGTCGTTGGAATTTATAAGGGTCAATTCAAAAGGGACGTAATGGTCATTGAAGGCAACATGTAGGGATACCTTAGCATTTCGAAGGGACTGTCATCATATATTCGTAAGCAACATCGAGGGACAAGATCATATACCGTAGTCAACTTCGAGGGACATCGAGGGACCATGATCTTTATGATGATTTTAACCGAGGGCCTTTGCTAAGAGTATCCCTATGTTCGAGGGACATGACCATTATTTTCCGAGGCAACCAAGTGAGGTATACCTTAAGGATGCATATGTGCAAGGTGTGTTATGTTCAGTTATTTTAGTCTTGTGTTAAGTTTGCTAATGTTTGATTATTCTTACCATACAATCCTATTAGTCATACATCTAGCAGTTAATAATTGCAGTAATTTAAAAGTGCAGAAATATAAAACCTAGCTATTACAAGGCTTCGGGGAGGGGGATTATGTACATATCCAAAACTGGGACAAAAATTAATAAAAGCGGTAAAGGTCCTACTAATCATCTATTACATCTCAATATACAGTTACAATAATAAAATGAAGTGCGAAAGAATAATAACGCGCAAATTTGAAAAAACGTCTAAAAATCCTAAGATATAAAAAAATCTTTTTGTTGTTTTTTTGTTTTAATTTATAAAAATGGTTTAAGTTAAAAAATAATTGACCTAGATCTATATTTAAAAAAAGATAATTATTAAAGAAGCATGAAATTTAAATAAAAGAAATTAATTCTATGTTTTTTTGGTATTTTTGTTACGAAAAGGAAAATGAATTAAAATGAAATTAAACCTAAGTTCTATTAATTTTAATTAAAAAAAAAGTTAACGTGTTTAGTTAATTAATTTACCAAAATGAAAATTTAAATAAGAAAAAATCCTAAATCTATTTTTATGTGATTTTTATATTTGTTTATTGATAAAAAAAAGGGGATTAAAAGAAATAAATGACTTGAATAAAACAGGAAAATAAAGATGGGCCTAGTAGCAAAAGCAAATAGGGGGTGCAATCATCAGAAATCCTTATGCCCGAATCTTCAAAAGCTTCATGCTCTAACGATGGTGTTTTGTTATTCTTGTATGGAACCTATGATTCAACCATCCATAACTGTTCTATATAAACTCAAACAAACGTTAGAATACCATAAAATGTGATTAAAATTAGAGATTCGAAGTTTAAAATTGTACCAAACCGGTATTGTCAAATGGGGGAGTGCTAGGCGTGTGATGGATTGCTCTTGGGCCTTGTAAGACTCCTGAGTACTTCAAGAGGATGGTTTGAGGCTTGATGTCAATTGAGAGAGAACGGAACCTCGAGATATGACTTGCACCAATTCTTTGATATATGGAGAGCTTTTTGAAGAGCTTTTGGAGAGCTTTTTGAAGAGCTTTTTGAGAGCTTTTTAGAGAGGAGTTCCATGTGTTTCAAGCTTGTATGGCTATGTATTTATATAGTAGAATGAGGAAACAAGAAAGCATGGAAAGAATCTCCCTCATAATGTTGTGTTTTAAGACCATGATCAAGATTTGAAAAAAATGTCATATTTGATGATTTTATGCCATTTTCACATGTGGATGAACCTGGACATATTTGAAGGGTTATTACACGAAATCAATTGACATAAACCAGCATAAAACTTGCCCAAAATGGTTTCACATCAATATTTACATTATTTCTATTATTTATTTATTTAATTCTGAATTTTAATGAATAAAATATTAAAATAAATAACATAAATAGTAGAAAAATGTATTGGTGGGCTTAGAGGTCGTGAACCATGTTAGGAATGACTTTCAAACTTGAAAAGATAGGCCCATTTGGAAAAAATCCAAGTTTGGTCAATATTTGCTTCATGCATTTTTTTCAAAAATTGTCCAACTTTGACAATGCATATCTCTCTCAATTTTAACCTTATAAGAGTGTTCTTAGACTTTTTAGAAAGCTTAGTATGTCTCGTAAGAAACCTCTCTGGTTTCATCTCAATTGGATCTTTCATTTTCATGTAAGAAGCTTTGACCCAAAAGGTGTTTTTGTTGACTTTTGAAAATGACCTATAATGTCCAAATTTATATCTTCTTGTGAGTGCATATTTTGAACTTGGGAGCTGAAGGTTGATTGTAGGTAATTACATCCTATTCAAAATGAGCTTTGGATGGTACATTTATGATAAAGTATGAGAAAGTTATGCTTGGTCAAAGTTGAGTTGACTTTTCCTACAAAATCCTAATTTAGCAACTTTTGGGTTTTGATGAATTGTGAGAAATCCTTGAGGAATAATGATCAACCCTTGATTAAATTATGAATAATACTTCAAAATTAGGATGTTGACCAAAAATCTTGAAGTTTGACTGTATGTGGGCCATAGTTGACGTTTGCCCTAGCACAGTCGACTTTTAGGTCTTTGAGCAATTGACTGAGCAAACTTCCTCTGCAAGGCTTGAAACATGACACGGATGATCTTGAGAACATATTAGGACAATAGTGAGCATTTGGGACTCTTTGGACTCAAACATCTTGATGCAAAATGAAACCCTAATTTGAGGTAGACTGCCTTTAGGAGAGAGTTTGTCTGGTCAACTCTTGGACTTCCTTGGGCAATTTGAAGACCTTACTTGAAATGTATTAAGAAATATGGGAGGGAAAATTTTGGGGTACAACAGCTTCCCCTGTTCAATATTCTTAAACCTGAGGATATAGATTGGCTTGCTTGCCTTTTGTGATCCGAAGGTGGAAGATGATTGAACACTAGAGTGCCCAGAAATTTGCACTCGCATGAAGTGTGTTGTACCCCAAAATTTGCCCTCTCATGTTTTCCAAAGTCTTCCCCCTGCCTGGTTGATCATAAACTCTTGCCTAAGGAAAAAGAAGATTTTTGAGTGGTACTTCAAATACCTTTCGATTGGCATTCTGAAGGAGTATTTCGATTGGCATTATGGACAAGCATTCGATTGGAATTATGTCAAGGCAATTTCGACAGGCATGTCAACCATGTCCTTCGATTGGCATGAACAACACCTTTTGATTGGCCTGTTAGCAGAGCATTTCGATTGGAATCCTTCGATTGATATTTAGGCCAGGCCCATTCGAAGGGTACACAGGGAGTCCATTCGAAAGAGGCAAATCAGGACTAATCGAAGAGCATGGCCTGAAAGCACTCGAAATCCAAGCGTCCAGGTATATTCAAGGGACACGAATGTTTCAAAAAAGGAAATGATTTAATGTGTTTGATTTTTGTCCAGAGCGTTAAAGGTCTATTTTAATGGTTGTCCCTTGCCATTTTCATGCACTCCCATACTCCTATAAATAGGAGGCCAGTGACACATTACAACGGACAGAAAATGACACGAAAAATCACACGAAAATCATAGAACGAAAATTATACACACTTCTTCAAAAAATATGCAGGAGAACAAAACAATGGAGAGACGCTGCCCAGAATTTTCCAAGCCAAAGCAGTCCCTCAGATCGAAGGTGCCTACGCCCAGAAGCCCTCAAATCAAAAGTGCCTATATCCAGGAAGTGCCCAGATTAGAAGTGCCTGCGCCCAGAAGTGCCCAGATCGAAAGTGCCTGCGCCCAGAAATCCCATATTGAAAGTGCTCCCATCCAGCTAGTGCCCAAATCGAGACTCAATCTGCAGGTAAGAAAGGGTAAATTTTCCAACCTTACATTTACGTAAACGCATTATTACTTGTTGTTACCTTTGACTTGCCATCTTAGACAGGATCGAAGGGCCTGGGTTTGGCACCCAGGTCACATTTTTCGTGTGCTAACATTTGCTGCAGATTTAGCCTGAAGAGACCCCAACAAGTGCAGGATCGAAGGGCCTGGGATTCAATACCCAGGCCCTGCATTTTTGTTTCGCTCACATACTTTTGCAGGTATAACATCCCAAATCGAAGGAGAGCCCTTCTCTGGATCGAACCCATTAGCGTGCTGGGTCGAAAGGGGCATCTCATCCCTGGATCGAAAGCCATGACCTCCATGATCGAAGGGCAATCCTCTTCCCTGGATCGAAGGCTACTCACGCCTTACTGTCTGGCCCAATCGAAAGGACCAGGACCCTCTCTGGACCGAAGCAGTCCATTCCCTCCCTGGGTCGAAACTCCTTTTTTCCCTGGATCGAAGGATCCCTCCTGCACTTTTTTTTTTATTCTCATAGACTTCTTTTTATCTTTTAATTAACATTAAAATAAAAAAAATCACAAAAAAACATTAGGTTAGTTTTTATTCAAATTAATTTTGTAAATAAATTAATTAATTATTTTAACTTCATTTTATCAATTTAAAATAAAATAGACTTAGGAGTATTTAATTCAAATATCTTCTTAATCAAAAACAACAAAAAAAGTTCTTATTCTTAGGATTTTTTTTTAGATTCACGCGTGTTTATTTTACTGGGATGTAATAGCTTAAACTAAGACCTTCTTTTACTTTACTGTTTTTATTTCCCCCTAATATTTTTGGACATGTAAATAATCCCCCTCCCCGAAAGCCTTGTAATAGCGTAGGATTTACAATTCCCGCACTTTAAATTCCTGTACATATATTAACTGCTTAGATGTATGCTAACTAGGATTGTATGACAAGATTAACTCTTAACTTAAAATCAACAGTAGTCCACCAAGACATGCAAGAATAATATAACTGAAAATTGACACACTTGCACACGCCACTCCTAGGGTATACCTCATTTGGTTTCCTCGAACGTGGTCATTAAGTATAGGATGTTTTAGAGGTCGTCCTTTGTCCCAAGATCATAAGTTGCCTCGAAATGGTCGCCTCGATAAAAATGATCTAAGACATTAGGATTACCACTAAAGCGTCCTAACGTTGCTTTAGTGACCACACGTCCCTAAAATCTAATTGACCTGAAAACTCCAACGACGGTGCTACCTACTTCTCAATAGTGGGATAGTACTGTCTAAAGGACTCTTACACAACCTAATTCCTTAGAATAGGTAGATTTCTCCTGGGTACTTGCTCTTTCAAAAACAAAAACATCTTTTCGCACTCACACTTTCAAAAAGTTTTCAAACAAACACTTCATACACTCTTGAGGACTAATACAAGAGTTACCTAGAAGTTTTTCAAACTAAACTTTTTTTCCAAACCCACAAACACAAAAGAAAAGCAAATAATTTTTGAAAACATAGTGAGCAAGTACCTAAGAGCCCGTGGATAACCACGGATAGAAAGGGTGCTAACACCTTCCCTTTCTATAATCTACCTCCCGAACCGAGAAATATCTCGAAAAAGGAATTTTGCTGTGCTTTTGTCCTTTCCTTGTTGGAGAACATAAAAGATGGTGGCGACTCTTGCTTACCGCGACATTTCGCGAACCAGCACTAAAAAAACAGTTAGTTCTATTTCCACCGATCACAGAACTGGCGACTCTGTTGGGGATACTTATAAGTGAGGTGTACCTTAGGATTAGACCACTCTTATGTTTTCAATTGCCTGTTTTGATTGCTTTAATATTGTGGGCCTGTTTTGGGAGTTTCATAGATCCTAACCCGGATCTGGGGGATACCTTTTAGGTAGCATCAAACTGTTAGGGAACTGTGCGGGGTATACCGACACGGTTGAAGCAGTCACTACATGGATGTGGCACTTTGGTGAGTACCGGTAACCCTTGAGTCAAGTCAAGGAGAGTACGGGGCCGCCGTGTGGTGTCGTGAAGCATCAACTGACCTTAGGAACCTTACTTGACCATCCTGGCCTCTTTAGGGGTAGTGAGATGACCGACTTTGGTGCAGTCCGAAGTTGGTAGATACTCGATACTACACTCATTGAGGGTTGTTTTCTTGGAATATTTTGATCGCCAGTTCAGTGGCTAAATCAAAACAATGAACACAGAAAACAACCCAATGATATTGAGCTCCTTAGAACCCGGTTACTTTTGATAGGACAGGTTTTGAGCCCACCAACTTCAAGAGGGTAGTACCTAAACTTCATGCTGGCCTAAAATCTAAGGGTTGTCTTGTGTGACTCGTGTGCCTTCAAACTTGACTACTTGCATGCTTGTTATCTGACACTTGAGTTTCTTGCAGGTTTTGTTTACAGTCCTTAATCTGGGCTCATAACAGGGTTTACTTACATCACTCCACGCATAGCATAACATCATACCATCATACCATTGCATACATCCTGCATAATGACTAACCCATTTCAAGGATCTCAAGGGTCTGTGATGCAGGTCATGATGTACCAACTGTCTAGCAAGGGGCATAGGGGATTTATTTTCCTCTAGCCAAGGTTGATGACTTGAGTCAGGGGCTATGACCCACTCGATATGGTGAGCCTTGACTCTTGAAGAAGGACTCTCAACAACATGAAGCTCCTTCAATCAAGCAACCAGATTCAAATTCTAACAATTTTCTTGTTTACCCCGCGAGATCCTGGAAAACATTGCATGCATACATATGCATCATTGCATAACAGGTATCCTTGTTACAGGTCACTTACCATATTCGCTGTTTATTTCAGCAATGGCTTCCCAATAAAACAGCCATGATCTCCATACTCAAGAGACTCAGTTCGGGGAAATCCTCCTAAATCTATCCAAGGGGAAGGAAGAGCTGAGAACACTCCTCACGGGGACTTTGGTCAGGAGTAGTCCAGAAGACAGTAAGGACGAACGGCTGAAACGTCTGCAAGTCGAGGTGGATGCTATGAGAACCCAGATGATGGGGCAGACGGCCCTCATCCAAAGTTTAGCTCGGGAGCAAAAAGAGTTGAAAGCCATGGTCAACCAGCTTCACCAAGAGAGATACAACATGAAGCAAACAATCCAAGTCAGGGACCAGGTCATTGATCAGCTTCCAAGAGGACAAGAGTCTGGTATGGTGAAGAATAGACCTCTCCAAATTGCTACCACTTCACAGGTCCAACCACAACCTCGCCCAGAGCAACGGGTTGATCAGAGTAAGCCCCGAAGGCAATTTACCAAGCTCAACACGTCGCTGTCTCAAGCTTTACAACAACTGTTGAGGTTGAATTTGGCAACTCTAAGGGCTCCTCCCCGGAATCCCAACATCTCTGCTCCTACTTATCATCCCAATAGGAGATGTGCATACCACTCTGATAGTCCGGGACATGACACAAACGACTGCTGGTCTCTGAAGAACAAGATCCAGGACCTGATTGATGAAGGAGCAGTGGAATTCACCCAAGATGGCCAGGCTGAGTTCTTCTACTATCCCTGCAAGGTTCACCATTTAAAGTGACAAGTCCTGAGACGAGAAAACTTTTGTTCATTCGAATGTTCAAGTTCTATTTTTTCTTTGATTGTTCAAACAATTATTGTCATAGCAAACTTTATTACTTTATCAATGCATCGCATATGTCTATTTTGAATCAATATATTCGCATTCGCCATTTTCAAACTGCTTTCATTTTTGTGATGTTCAAACTCTCAATTAATAATTCTAAGCCTCTTGAGGTAGGATGACAAAAACGATACCGCGGTCTTTACAGTATGCTTTTGAACAGACCCCGCTGATGAGGTACAGGCATTGTTTCAATTCCTAAACATCAGAGTTATAAGGAAGATAATCCCTCGTCAACCCCTTCGAGCCAAAGAAGTAGGAGTTTTTTTTTCTTTCAAAAATTAAAACCCTTAATCATAACCCGGGGCAGGGTAGTTCTCTCAGTTAATCCAGGTGCACAAAATGACATCAAAGGAGTCCTTCCGAAACAAAAGACAGTGATGGTTCCGAATAATCATAAAGACAGGCAGTCATTATCTCTCAAAATAAAAACCCAACAAGTCAAAACCTATGAAGGAGACTTACAAAAACTAGGGCATCCCGCTGACTGTAAATACAAGAAGAAACAGTTCAGGCAAAAAGACAGGGATAACAAAATCAAAAAGAAAGAGGTCCTACAAACCCTCAAGAAATGACTGCCTATTCAAAACAAAATGTCAATATCTGAACCATCACCAGAATATCAGAGCAAGGATTCAAACAAGGTCTAACGCACAATTAGTTGAGTTTAGGATCGAAGAACATCACGAAGAATGGGTGGGTACAAATAAACTTGAGCCTTTATCCTTTGCTTCTTAAACCGTGAACTAGGCCACGTTACAACCCTTAAAAGTCCTAGCTGAAGCATGGGTTAGTTCGAAAGCATACTGTTACGAAGGGTGTCCTGACTCCTTAAGGCTTGCTGTAAAATACTGAGTTGACATCACAGTTTACAAAAAATTCACTTGTTTTTATTGAAAAATGCATTTTCAAAATCTTCAAGACAGACATAAGCTTTGCATTTTTAATATAACATTGCTTGCATATGACTATTTGTTTGAACAACATAGAAGTTCGCACGACAAATGTCTAATGAACAAAAGCACCTCTAATCAAGGGGCATGGCATGATCATTGTCCATCATCTGGGGCAGTTAAGTCAAGATTCAGAGAATCTCTCAAAAGCCAAATAGACAGGGGCAGATCTCCATCTGAATCACTTGGGGCATTTGGGCATGAATTCCAGCTACGGATCTTGCACAATCAAACATCTTTTGGTAATATGGAAATACAACACTACTGACAGTGACAACTCCCGGCATTCTGAGAGCGTGGACATAGTCAGAAAAATACTGCGCATAATCAAAGACCCGCTAGGTTGACACACCTAGGCAAAAATAAGGGCTTCCCGGTGAACCAAAATGGTTCGGGCAAAAATAAGGGATGAAATGAAAAAATCTGTACACCCGGCAAGTCGAAAACCTGAAAGGGCGACTTGGGCAAAAATGGGTATCCCGGTGGACTGAAAACCCGAAAGGGAGGTCCAGGCAAAAGTTAGGGATTAAAGCGTAATACTATGTCTCATTGGATCACTTTGCATCCATAATTCGGTATCAACTATCAGATTCAGACGGCATCAATCAATCAGCTTCATCTTCAACTAAGCAGCAAAGTGATGAGACGCTTGAAGACATAAAGGCGATAGCAGAATTGGAACCCAGTGGGATTTTTCACATAGCTGTTTTGTTTTCCTTTTCACAAAATTGTATAAACTCTATTTTGCTCGGCGGCGTTCTCTTACTAGGACGTCGGCCTCTTGTACATAAACGCCTATTTACAGGCAAATTCAAAAATCAATACAAATTCACTTTTTCAGACAAATCGCTAATTGTTTTTCCTTTTTCTGTTTTGTCTTGCGAAGAACGTCCAATGTTCATTTTTTATATATGCATCTGACATTAATTGCTAACTCATAAATACTTGCATGCGAAACGAAGGACTAATTACATGTGACATTAGAAACAGGGGCAATAATGAGTTGTCTAAGCGATCTAGTTGCTCTGTCCACTAAGGTACCAAGGTAGGTTCGGCTGAAGAACGTAACCAAGATATCTCCACTCCCCGCAGAGTAAGACAAGATTCAGCGATACTCTCCCCCGAGCAGAGTTGGTCTCCCAATCAGCCCTGAAAAGGCACAATATCTCCAGCAAGTCAGTAACACTCTCCCCAAGCAAAGTTATTCTACTGTCATCCTTAATGAAAGATGGATATCCCCAGAAAATCTCAATATTCCTCAGCAGAGTATACAGATGTTCCTAAGCAAGCATCCCTAGCAGTCTTAATATAAGATTGTTCCCCGGCGGAATATCAGACACCCCAGTGGAGCCACTTCCCCAGTACAGTCCAAAAGTTTCCCCAGGAGAGTTGAACCATCCTCCCCAGTAGATTCTGGAAGCTTATCCCCAGTAGATTCTGGAAGCTTATCCCCAGTAGATTCTGGAAGCTTACCCCCAGTAGATTCTGGAAGCTTGTCTCCCGCAGAGTACAACGTATCTCTCCCCGACCATGTTCAGAGGTTATTCCACACCAGAGCTTATCAATGGTATCCCCAGCGGAGTTATCATCAAATCTCAGCGAAGTATCTCCTCCCACAGAGTAATTCCCCGCAGAGTAATCTCTCCAACAAGTTTATTCTCCAACAGAGTCATCTTCTCCTACCGGTTTATTCTTGCAACCATCATCCCCGGCGGAAGTGAAGAACTCTACTCTTCAAACATCAGCCCAGGATTCAACAAACTTCCCGGCATTCGCCAAGGATTTATTTTCCTAGACGAAAACACATTCATAAACATATCACATTTCATACATCCTGCTTACATACATGATAAAGTGCATACTACACTACCTCTGAACATCATGACATCATGCATTTCATAAATCATGACATTGCATACAACTGATGTTTTTCATTTTCAGGAAAAAGGTCCATCCAAAGATGATTACTATCAACTGTCGCAATTCCAGATTAGATTCCTGTATCTAGCCAGGGCATATCTGTGAGTAACTGATTGTAGATTCGACACCTGTATCTAGCCAGGGCATGTCTGCATGAAGAGTTTAGAGATTTGATTCCTGTATCCAGCCAGGGCATATTTGTAGACGACCAATTCCAGATTCGATTCCTATATCTATCCAGGGCATATCTCTGAGTAACTGATTGTAGATTCGACACCTGTATCTAGCCATGGCATGTCTGCATGAAGAGTTTAGAGATTCGATTCTTGTATCCAGCCAGTGCATATCTGTAGACGACCAATTCCAGATTCGATTCCTATATCTAGCCAGGGCATATCTGTGAGTAACTGATTATGGATTCGACACCTGTATCCAGCCAGGGCATATCTGCATGAAGAGTTTAGAGATTCGATACCTGTATCCAGCCAAGGCAT
The DNA here is from genome assembly GCA_948472305.1 of Vicia faba. Lineage (NCBI taxonomy): Eukaryota > Viridiplantae > Streptophyta > Magnoliopsida > Fabales > Fabaceae > Vicia > Vicia faba. The sequence continues at coordinate 1,401,869,036 of OX451739.1, forward strand.
ATCTATAGACGACAAATTCCAGATTCGATTCTTGTATCTAGCCAGGGCATATCTGTGAGTGATTGATTGTGGATTCGATACCTGTATCCAGCCAGGGCATTTCTGCATGAAGAGTTTAGAGATTCGATACCTGTATCCAGCCAGGGCATATCTGTAGACGACCAATTCCAGATTCGATTCCTGTATCTAGCCAGGGCATATCTGTGAGTAACTGATTATAGATTCGACACCTGTATCTAGCCAGGGCATGTCTGCATGAAGAGTTTAGAGATTCGATTCATGTATCCAGCTAGGGCATATCTGTAGACGACCAATTCCAGATTCGATTCCTGTATCTAGCCAGGGCATATCTGTGAGTAACTGATTATGGATTCGACACCTGTATCCAGCCAGGGCATATCTGCATGAAGAGTTTAGAGATTCGATACCTGTATCCAGCCAGGGCATATCTGTAGACGACAAATTCCAGATTCGATTCATGTATCTAGCCAGGGCATATCTGTGAGTGATTGATTATGGATTCGATACCTGTATCCAGCCAGGGCATGTCTGCATGAAGAGTTTAGAGATTCGATACTTGTATCCAGCCAGGGCATATCTGTAGACGATCGATTCCAGATTCGATTCCTGTATCTAGCCAGGGCATATCTGTGAGTAGATTCGATACCTGTATCCAGCCAGGGCATGTCTGCCTGAAGAGTTTAGAGATTCGATACCTGTATCTAGTCAGGGCATGTCTGCATGAAGAGTTTAGAGATTCGATTCCTGTATCCAGCCAGGGCATATCTGTAGACGACCAATTCCAGATTCGATTCCTGTATCTAGCCAGGCTGTGAGTAACTGATTGTAGATTCGACACCTATATCCAGCCAGGGCATGTCTGCATGAAGAGTTTAGAGATTCGATTCCTGTATCCAGCCAGGGCATATCTGTAGACGACCAATTCCAGATTCGATTCCTGTATCTAGCCAGGGCATATCTGTGAGTAACTGATTGTAGATTCGATACTTGTATCCTGCCAGGGCATATATGCATGAAGAGTTTAGAGATTTTATACATGTATCTAGCCAGGGCATATCTGTGAGCGATTGATTGTGGATTCGACACCTGTATCTAGCTAGGGCATATCTGCATGAAGAGTTTGAAGATCAACCCCTGTAACAGGCCAGGAAATTATCTTTCTTTCTCAAAGTACGCAAGTTCTCGCTAAGGAATCTCTTACGCGATCGACACCCCTGGATGGCATCTTTAAGCCCATCTCCACAACTAGCCATTACATTTCCAGATGGCATCTATAAGCCCATCCTCCTATCCACCATCTCTCCAAATGGCATCTGTAAGCCCATTCTCCACCTCACATTGCTGATATTCTACTATGCAAGTGCAAATTTCTGGGCACTTTAGTGTTCAATCATCTTCTACCTTTGGATCACGAAAGGCACGCAAGCCAATCTACATCCTCAGGTCTAAGAAGATTGAACAGGGGCAACTGTTGTACCCAAAAATTTGCCCTCTCATGTTTTCCAAAGTCTTCCCCCTGCCTGGTTGATCACAAACTCTTGCCTAAGGAAAAAGAAGATTTTTGAGTGGTACTTCAAATACCTTTCGATTGGCATTCTGAAGGAGTATTTCGATTGGCATTATGGACAAGCATTCGATTGGAATAATGTCAAGGCAATTTCGACAGGCATGTCAACCATGTCCTTCGATTGGCATGAAAAACACCTTTTGATTGGCCTGTTAGCAGAGCATTTCAATTGGAATCCTTCGATTGATATTTGGGCCAGGCCTATTCGAAGGGTACGCAGGGAGTCCATTCGAAAGAGGCAAATCAGGACTAATCGAAGAGCATGGCCTGAAAGCACTCGAAATCCAAGCGTCCAGGTTCATTCAAGGGACACGAATGTTTCAAAAAAGGAAATGATTTAATGTGTTTGATTTTTGTCCAGAGCGTTAAAGGCCTATTTTAATGGTTGTCCCTTGCCATTTTCGTGCACTCCCACACTCCTATAAATAGGAGGCCAGTAACACATTATAACAGACAGAAAATGACACGAAAAATCACACGAAAATCATAGAACGAAAATTATACACACTTCTTCAAAAAATCTGCAGGAGAACAAAACATTGGAGAGACGCTGCCCAGAATTTTCCAAGCCAAAGCAGTCCCTCAGATCGAAGGTGCCTACGCCCAGAAGACCTCAAATCAAAAGTGCCTACATCCAGGAAGTGCCCAAATCAGAAGTGCCTGCGCCCAGAAGTGCCCAGATCGAAAGTGCCTGCGCCCAGAAATCCCAGATTAAAAGTGCTCCCATCCAGCCAGTGCCCAAATCGAAGACTCAATCTGCAGATAAGAAAGGGTAAATTTTCCAACCTTACATTTGCGTAAACGCATTATTACTTGTTGTTACCTTTGACTTGCCATCTTAGACAGGATCGAAAGGCCTGGGTTTGGCACCCAGGTCACATTTTTCGTGTGCTAACATTTGCTGCAGATTTAGCCTAAAGGGACCCCAACAAGTGCAGGATCGAAGGGCCTGGGATTCAATACCCAGGCCCTGCATTTTTGTTTCGCTCATATACTTTTGCAGGTATAACATCCTAGATCAAAGGAGAGCCCTTCTCTGGATCGAACCCATTAGCGTGCTGGATGGAAAGGGGCATCTCATCCCTGGATCGAAAGCCATGACCTCCATGATCGAAGGGCAATCCTCTTCCCTGGTTCGAAGGCTACTCACGCCTTACTGTCTGGCCCAATCGAAAGGACTAGGACCCTCTCTGGACCGAAGCAGTCCATTCCCTCCCTGGGTCGAAACTCCTTTTTTCCCTGGATCGAAGGATCCCTCCTGCACTTTTTTTTTGTTTTTATTCTCATAGACTTTTTTTTATCTTTTAATTAACATTAAAACAAAAAAAATCACAAAAAAAACATTAGGTTAGTTTTTATTCAAATTAATTTTGTAAATAAATAAATTAATTATTTTAACTTCATTTTATCAATTTAAAATAAACTAGACTTAGGAGTATTTAATTCAAATATCTTCTTAATCAAAAACAACAAAAAGAGTTCTTATTCTTAGGATTTTTTTTAGATTCACGCGCGTTTATTTTACTGGGATGTAATAGCTTAAACTAAGACCTTCTTTTACTTTACTGTTTTTATTTCCCCCCAATATTTTTGGACATGTAAATAATCCCCTCCCCGAAAGCCTTGTAATAGCGTAGGATTAGCAATTCCCGCACTTTAAATTCTTGTACATATATTAACTGCTTAGATGTATGCTAACTAGGATTGTATGACAAGATTAACTCTTAACTTAAAATCAACAGTAGTCCACCATGACATGCAAGAATAATATAATTGAAAATTGACACACTTGCACACGCCACTCCTAGGGTATACCTCATTTGGTTGCCTCGAACATGGTCATTAAGTATAGGATGTTTTAGAGGTCGTCCTTTGTCCCAAGATCATAAGTTGCCTCGAAATGGTCGCCTCGATAAAAATGATCTAAGACATTAGGATTACCACTAAAGCGTCCTAACGTTGCTTTAGTGACCACACGTCCCTAAAATCGAATTGACCTGAAAACTCCAACGACGGTGCTACCTACTTCTCAATAGTGGGATAGTACTGTCTAAAGGACTCTTACACAGCCTAATTCCTTAGAATAGGTAGATTTCTCCTGGGTACTTGCTCTTTAAAAAACAAAAACATCTTTTCGCACTCACACTTTCAAAAAGTTTTCAAACAAACACTTCATACACTCTTGAGGACTGATACAAGAGTTACCTAGAAGTTTTTCAAACTAAACTTTTTTTCAAAACCCACAAACACAAAAGAAAAGCAAACAATTTTTGAAAACATAGTGAGCAAGTACCTAAGAGCCCGTGGATAACCACGGATAGAAAGGGTGCTAACACCTTCCCTTTCTATAATCTACCTCCCGAACCGAGAAATATCTCGAAAAAGGAATTTTGCTGTGCTTTTGTCCTTTCCTTGTTGGAGAACATAAAAGACGGTGGCGACTCTTGCTTACCGCGACATTTCGCGAACCAGCACTAAAAAAACAGTCAGTTCTATTTCCACCGATCACAAAGTGGCACTCGACTTGTGACATCGGGAATGGGCTTACATATGCCATTTGGAGGTAGAATATTTTTCGGTGATGGGCTTAAAGATGCCATCCTGGATGTGGTGAAGAATTGTTTGAGATGGGCTTAAAGATTCCATCTAGAGAATGTGGATTTCTTGAGATATTCCTTTGACGAGAGTCCCTGCTCCTGTCGTTGAGGAGGAATCTGTTGAGGAATGTTGGTATCTGTCTTGGGAGAAATAGAATTTTAGGAGCTTTAGTTTTCCGTTACTCTACTGGGGAATTAACTCCGGAGGTGAACTGCATATCTGGTCAGTGTATAGGCTGCATTGCGACCTACTGGGGAAAGGTGAAACTGATCGTGTTTGATCAGGTCCAGGTCTTACAGTGTTGTGGACTGCTGTCTGAAGATAAGAGAAAGGAAACCTGGATGGTAAGGTTATGAGAAGGAACCTGGATAGTAAGGCTTATGGGAAGGAACCTGGGTAAGGTTGATTTGTGAGGAGTTTGGGTAAAACTGCATCTGAACCGAGAAGGAACCTGGGTAAGGTTGCTTTGTGAGGAGTTTGGGTAAAACTGCATCTGAACTAAGAAGGAACCTGGGTAAGGTTGCTTTGTGATAAGTCTGAGTGAAACTTCAGAAGGAACCTGGGTAAGGTTGCTCGTGATGAGTCTGTGTAGGGCTTTAGGAGGAACTTGGGTAGGGCTACTTCGGGATAAGTCCGTGTAAAACTTCGGTAGGAACCTTGGTAAGGTTACTTTGGGCTAAGTCTGTGTAAAACTTCAAGAGGAACCTGGGTAAGGTTACTTTGTGATAAGTTCGTGTAAAAATTCAGGAGGAACCTGGGTAAGGTTACTTTGGGATAAGTTTGTGTAAAACTTCAGGAGGAACCTGGGTAAGGTTACTTTGTGATAAGTTCGTGTAAAACTTCAAAATGAACCGGGGTAAGGTTACTTTGAGATAAGTTTGTGTAAAACTTCCGGAGGAACCTGGGTAAGGTTACTTTGTGATAAGTTCGTGTAAAACTTCAGGAGGAACCTGGGTAAGGTTACTTTGTGATAAGTTTGCGTAAAACTTCAAGAGGAACCTGGGTAAGGTTATTTCGTGATAAGTTTGTGTAAAACTTCAGGAGGAACCGAGGTAGGGTTATTTCGGGATAAGTTAGTGTAAAACTTCAGGAGGAACTTGGGTAAGGTTACTTTGTGATAAGTTAGTGTAAAACTTTATTTGGAAATGTATGAGAAAAGACCCGTGTAAGATTTTTCAGGATAAACCCGTGTGAAGCTGCATTTAGGAGAAACCCGTGTAAGATTGCTTCGTGAAGAACCCGTGTAAAGCTGCATTTAGGAGAAACCCGTGTAAGATTGCTTCGTGACGAACCCGTGTAAAGCTACATTTAGGAGAAACCCGTGTAAGATTGCTTCGTGACGAACCCGTGTAAAGTTTGTTTAGTTTCCAGAGCTAATCTTGAACTTGCTGGAAGTTGTTGATGATAACCATCTTTCCTGAAAAGGTACATGATTAATCGTATATGATGCATGACATGCATTGTATGATGATGTTCTCAAAATAAATGAGATTATGCCGTATGCAATATGTATGCGCACGTCATGATATATGAACATGAAATGCTATTGTGGCACGTCCGAGTTTGGGAAAATAAATCCCTGACTGTTGTTGGAGAGTAATGGAAATTGAGTTCCTGACTGTCGTAGAAAAAGTGGTTCTTCTACTTCCGCTGGAGATGGTGAACCAGAGATGACTATGTTGGGGATTTGCCCCTTGTTTATGGATATTCTGCCGAGGAGAGACTCTGCTTGAGAACAACTCTGCGGGGGAATAATTCCGTTGGAGAGAGAAGCTTCCATAGCTGAAGGGATAAACTATGTCGGGGATTGAGCTTCTGTATTCAGAGAAATAAACTTTGTTCGGGAGAAAACTTTATGAACCGCTTGCGATTACAAAATTCGACTGGGGAATATATATGTCGACTCTCCGAAAGAGCTTGGCTGGGGAAAGTAACTCATGTTTGGGGAGGAAGAGATCAAAACTTTGGTTGCCTCTACTATGTGGGGAGTGTAGATGTTACTAGGACGCATGCCGAGGATATGACAATGACTTTGTATCAAGACTTTTTTGCCCCTGTACCTGCTGGAGAAAGTGCCTGCAGAGGCCTTGTGGCTTGAGTGTTATCCCAACTTATGAGGTGCTTGGTAACTGCCGATCGAAATGATAAGTCTTCTTTTGATAGGCAAGTGACGAGATGACCGGACATGGTCGTACGCTTTAATCACTAACTTTTGCCTGGAATGTCTTTTCAGATTTTCAGTCCACCGGGATACCCTTTTTTGCCCAAGCCGCTTTTTCAGGTTTTCGGATTGTCGGGTGTACATATATTTGTTGTTTTTATCCCTAATTTTAGCCCGAACCCTTTTGGTTCTCCGGGATGCCCTTATTTTTTCCTAGGCCAGTCAACCTAGCGGGTCTTTGTTCATGTGCAGTATTTTCTGACTATGTCCACGCTCTCAGGGTGTAGGGAGTTGTCACTGTCGGTAGTGTTGTGTTGCCACACTACCAGAAGATGTTTGTTTGATCGTACATGATTCGTTGTTGGAATTCATGCCCAATGCCCCCAAGTGATTCAGATGGAGATCTGCCTCTGGCTATTTGGCATCTTTGAGAGATTCCTTGAATCTTGACTTGATTGCCCCAGATGATGGACAATGATCATGTTGTGCCCCTTGGTTGGAAGTGTTTTTCCACTTGAGGTGATCCTTTTTATTGAGAAGGTTTTTGTTCACTAGATATTCGTCATGCGAATTTCTCTACTGTTGAACAAATATTCATATGCAAACAATGTTATTTTAAGAATGCAAAGCTTATGTATGTCTTGAAGTTTTGAAAATACAGTTTTTTTTATAGAAAAAATAGAATTTTGCAAAGATGTGATATCAACTCAGGATTTGTAACGGACCTTCAGGAGTTAGGATACCTTTTATAACAGTATGTTTTCGAACTAACCCATGCTTCATCTAGGACTTTTAAGGGTTATAACGTGGCCTGGTTCACGGTTTAAGAAACAAAGGATAAAGGCTCAAAATTTATTTGTACCCACCCGTTCTTCGTGATGTTCTTCGATCCTATACTCAATTAATTGTGCATTTAGATCCCGTTTGAGTCTTGGAATATTGCCCTTGATGTTCCGGTGATGGTTCGAATACTGAAAGTTTACTTGAAAAAGGCAGTCATTTTGTAATCTTTTTTTTTTCAAGGATTTGTAGTAACCTCTTTTTTTTGGTTTTATTATCCTTGTCTTTTGCCTGAACTGTTTCTTTTTGTGATTACAATCAGCGGGATGCCCCCGTTTTTTTCTTAAGTCTCCTTCATAGGTTTTGACTTAATGGGCTTTTATTTCGATAGATAATGACTACCTGCCTTGATGATTATAGGGAACCATCACCGTCTTTTGTTTCGGAAGGATGTCTTTGATGCCATTCATTATGTATGAAGTAGAATATTGCGATTGAACGCGCATCTGAATTAATTGAGAAACTACCCTTGCCCAGGTTATGATTAAGGGTTTTAATTTGTGTGAAAAGAAAACTCCTACTTCTTTGGCTCGAAGGGGTTGACTAGGGATTATCTTCCTTATAACTCCACTGTTTAGGATTTGAAACAACGCCTGTACATCATCAGCGGGGTCTGTTCAAAAGCATACTATAGAGATTATGGTATCATTTTCGTCATCCTCCCTCTAAAGGCTTACAGTTTTTTAGTCGAGAGTTGAATATCACGAAAAGGAAATATAAAGCAATTTAAGCATAATGAAAAAAAATTAATTCAAGACAAACACGTGTAATGCATTAATGAAATAAAAAAGTTTGACATGACAATAATCGTTTGAATAAGCAAAGGAAATACAACTTCAGAATTCAAATGAATAAAAATGCTTTCAATCCTAGCCATGTTTTGGCAAGGGAGCAGTGATCACATTGGGAGTCTCAGGAGGGTCGAATTCGATCTCCTTGGCATTAATCATATTCTGAATCTTGTATTTTAGCGCCCAACAATCGTTAGTATCGTGCCCCGGGCTACCAGAATGATAAGTACACCTTGCATCCGGGTTGTAGTTAGGAGAAGAAGTCTTAGGGTTCGGATGAGGGTTTATCACCGTAATCAGATTCATTTTCAACATGTGTTTCAATGCTTGTGACAATGGCATGTTGATTTGGGTGAACTGCCTTTGAGGTCTTTCCACCCTCGGCTGATTGTTTCGTTGTTGTGGTCGTTGTGTGCATGCCGAATTAGAGATCAACACTGCCCCCACAGATTGGTGGTAGTCTGCCTTGCTACGCCTCTTCTGGCCGTGCACATCATTGGCTTCCCTCTTGCTCCAAATGACTTCTTCTCTATACTCGAAGAGGTATTTTTCTGGATCTTACCACCCAGGATCCCAACTTCTACTCTTTCTCCAGTCAAAATCAGCTCGGTGAAACCCGCTGACGAGCTGCCGATCAAATGATTAAAGAATGGACCAGATAGCGTCCCCAGAAACATATCAACCAACTCCCTATCAGACAACGGGGGTTGGACTCTTTCAGCCAAGTCTCTCCACTTTTAGGCATAGTCTTTAAATCTTTCACTTGCACCCATGGACATACTCTGAAGTTGAGTACGAGTAGGAGCAAGGTTGGCATTGTATTGAGACTGCTTGTAGAAAGCAGCAGCCAGATCTTCCCAGTTTCATATATTTGCTCCCTCTAGCTAGTAGAACCATTCAAGTTGAGTCCCTACCATACTATCTTGAAAGAAGTGAACCTATAGATTTCTATCAGCTGTGTGGGGCTGGATCTTCCTGGCATAAGAACTGAGATGGAGTTTTGGGTAGGACACCCCATCATATTTAGAAAAAACTGGAGCTTTGAACTTCTGAGGGATCACCACTCCATATACCAGTCCCAGATCTCCGAAATCCAAACCAGGGATCTTCTGAATCTCCATAGCACTTAGATGGTCTTCAAGTTGTTTGTACCTATCCTCAGCAGGAGGATACTGTTCCTCATCATAATCTGTATCATTATAAGAAACTGCAGGTATGGGGCCCTTTTCTTCTTCTTGGTCCTCCCCTCCCTTGGATGAAAAGGACAGATCAGCTTGTTGTTTCAACCTATCCCCAAACCTTTTTCCCATACTCAGCAGAACAACTTTTTTCTTCTTCTTCTTCTCTTTCTCTTTCAAAATGAGAGCTTTCAAGTCCTCTTGCCCTTTAGCCAAGCCCAAGATTATCTCTTGGAATTGGGCATTTTGTGCCTGAAGATCTTTGATAGCTTGATCGAAAGACATTTTTGCTGAAATAAACAGCGAAGAAGATGAGAAACCTGTTATGGTACCTGTAATGGTGTGCATGATAATGGGATGCGTATGTAATGATTTCAAAGAATTTGGGAGATTTAAATTTGCAAACCAAGAAATAAACAAACTTTATTAGATTAAACTTGTAAAAAGGTTCAACAATTCCTTTAAGGCGTTTACAAAGAAGCAAATGAAAAACAAATCTAAACTAGAAAAAGCAAAATCAGAAATCCCATGGACGCTTCCCCTTGGTGCTGACATAGTCATTGATTATTCTTTCATTCTCAAGTTGTCTGGTAAGCTTCAAGATCTTCCTTTCTTGCTCATGGTACTTTTCCTGGTAGGTATCCCTATCCTCTTTCAGCTGAATCCAGGATCTCTTCAACGCCCCAAGATCAGTGAGCATGTAGGGATAAAGGACTGTATAAGGAACGCCCTCTTCATTGGTAGGCTCCACAATTACTGGCAACACAGCTTCATAAGGCATCCCAAGCTTCTGGGCTCGAGCTCGGACCCACTGGAGATAAGGTTGCATAAGAAGAGAAATATTTTGTCCTATCTCTTGAGGGTTAGACCTGTTCACCATGCCCCAGGCTCGTATAAACCTTCGGCGATGCTCGTCAACATCCCCCTTATAGTCAAAGGTAATATCTGTAAGAAGTAGCTCATGAGGACCGTCTCTCCGAGCACGACCAAATTGTCGTAAAGCCAAGCAAGGATTGTAGGTTATTCCTCCTCTGATTCCAAGAAATGGGACATTAGGATATCCCCCACATCGATCAATAACAGCAATGCTTTCCATAGCCTTAGAACTCCAAAGAATGTCTGTATGAGAAAGGGACATTATCCTGTAAGACCATCCTAAACCTTCTTCATTTTTCAGCACAGACTTGGGGAGGTGCGAAATAAACCACCTCGCCAGCAGCGGCATGCAAAACATGAGGGTCCCTCGTCTTCGCATAGTATGAGTATAGAGGGCATGCAGGATATCACCTAGTAGGGTAGGCACAGGATTGCAAGACAAGAAGATCTTAATCGCATTCACATCCACAAAAGAATCTGGATTCGGGAAAAGAACCAAACTGTAGATAAGGAGAGCTAAGATGTCTTCGAAAGCCTGAAAATACAAGTTATCCCAGAATAGTTGAGCTTGATCTACCAGAAACTTGGCTAAGAAACTTTCAACCCCGCTTCGTGTTTCCCAATTAGATACTACATCAGCCCTTTTCAAATGTAAAGCTGAAGCAATGTCCTCTGGTCTAGGAGTCTCTTCCAAACCTGTGAAGGGCATCTGCTCGAGGATGGATATGCCCAATAAGTGAGAAAACTCTTCCATAGTGGGAACTAGCTGATAATCTGGGAAAGTGAAACAATGATGCACTAGATCTAAGAACTGGAAAAGCACACTCATCATCTGCTTATCAAACTTTGAGGTAACCAAGCTAAGAAGTTGACCATGTCGAATGAGGAAGTATCAGAAACTCTCGAGGCTAAATCCTTGAGTTGAGCAGGTATTTGCACAAAGTTGACTCGAATGGTGTTTCTGCGCAAGGAAGCCATAATCTGCAAAATAGAACAAAGATAAATCCCCTCGGTCTTTGAAATGGTTAGTCTAATGAAGTATACATGCTATGTTATGATGCATGATGTCATGATAAAATACACAACAGGTATAACAGATAACAGACATGGTAAAGGCAAACAAGTCACACAATAACCCTTAAGTTTAAGGCTTACATGGGGTCTAGGTATTACCCTCTTGAAGTTCAGTTGGTTTCAACCTTTCCTAATAACAGTAACTGGGTTCTAGAGGTTCTCTATATCACTGACCATCCTCCATCGGTCATGGTTTCAGCTCACGCAATCTTTTCTTGCAGCCGAAACTATCTCGAGAGTATGGTCTCAATGAGTGTAGCATCGAGTATCAACCAGTTCCCAGCTTTACACCGAGACCGTCTATCTCACTACTTCCTAATGGCCAAGTTGGTCTATTAAGGGTTCTAAGGTCAGTTGATGTTTAATGACACACATAGCAGCCCTGTATTCTCCTCGTTTCTCCACAAGGGATACCGATACCAACCAATGTGCCACATCAACGTAGCTACTGCTTCAACCATATCGGTCTATGTCGTACAGTTCCCTCACAGTTTATTGCTACTTACCTAAAAGGTGTTCCCCAGATCCGGGTTAGGATCTATAGTAACTCCCAATACAAAACCCTCAAAAGTAAAGCAATTAAAACAAACAAGAGAAGCAAATATGATGACTAAATCCTAATGTATACCCCACTTATTATTCCCCAGCAAAGTCGCCAGTTCTGTGATACGGTGGTAGAACCAAACTATTTTAGGAAAATGTTGGTTTGCGTTTTGCGTTTATGTTTGCAAAATGTCGCGGTAAGCAAGAGTTGCCACCGACTTTTATTTTATCCAACTAGAAAGGATAAAAGCACAGAAAAATTCTTTTTTCGAGATTTTGAGTACGGGGGGTAGATTATAGAAAGGGAAGGTATTAGCACCCTTTCTATCCGTGGTTTTCCATGGGCTCTTAGGTACTTGCTTATCTTTTAAAAATTGCTTGTGTGTGTTTGTTTTGAAAAGTTTTATTTTACTTCATTTTAACCCTTGCTTCTGTCTTCAAGAGTGTTACGAAGTGTTTTTGAAAACTTTGTTTGAAAAAAAATGTAAGTGTGAAAAATTTTGATTTGAGCAAGTACCTACTAACATCTACCTACTCGAAAAAAAGATCGTTTCTATTCTTGTTTCCTTTAGACAGCGCTATCCTACTATTGATAAATAGGTAGCACCGTTGTTGGAATTTGTAAGGGTCAATTCGAAAGGGACGTAATGGTCATTGAATGCAATATGTAGGGATACCTTAGCATTTCGAAGAGACTGTCATCATATATGCGTAGGCAACATTGAGGGACAAGATCATATACGGTAGGCAACTTCGAGGGACATCAATGGACCATGATCTTTATGATGATTTTAACTGAGGGCCTTTGCTAAGAGTATCCCTACGTTCGAGGGACATGACCATTATTTTCGAGGCAACCAAGTGAGGTATACCCTAAGGGTGCATATGTGCAAGGTGTGTTATGTTCAGTTATTTTAGTCTTGTGTTAAGTTTGCTAATGTTTGATTATTCTTGTCATACAATCCTATTAGTCATACATCTAGCAGTTAATAATTGCAGTAATTTAAAAGTGCATAAATATAAAACCTAGCTATTACAAGGCTTCGGGGAGGGGGATTATGTACATATCCAAAACTAGGGGGAAAATAAATAAAAGCGGTAAAGGTCCTACTAATCATCTATTACATCCCAATATACAGTTACAATAATAAAATGAAGGGCGAAAGAATAATAACGCGCAAATTTAAAAAGATGTCTAAAAATCCTAAGATATAAAAAAATCTTTTTGTTGTTTTTTTTTTGTTTTAATTTATAAAAATGGTTTAAGTTAAAAAATAATTGATCTAGATCTATATTTAAAAAAAGTTAATTATTAAAGAAACATGAAATTTAAATAAAATAAATTAATTCTATGTTTTTTTGATATTTTTGTTACGAAAAGGAAAATGAATTAAAATGAAATTAAACCTAAGTTCTATTAATTTTAATTTTTTTAAAAAAAGTTAAAGTGTTTAGTTAATTAATTTACCAAAATTAAAATTTAATTAAGAAAAAATCCTAAATCTATTTTTATGTGATTTTTATATTTGTTTATTGATAAAAAAAGGAGTAAAAGAAATAAATGAAATGAATAAAATAGGAAAATAAAGATGGGTCTAGTAGAAAAAGTAAACAGGGGGTGCAATCATCAGAAATCCCTGGGCCTGAATCTTCGAAAGCTTCATGCTCTAACTATGGTGTTTTTTGATTCTTGCATGGAACCTATGATTCAACCATCCATAACTGTTCTATATAAACTCAAACAAACGTTAGCATACCATAAAATTTGATTAAAATTAGAGATTCGAAGTTTAAAATTTTACCAAACCGGTATTGTCAAATGGGGGTGTGTTAGGCGTGTGATGGATTGCTCTTGGGCCTTGTAAGACTCCTGAGGACTTCAAGAGGATGGTTTGAGGCTTGATGTCAATTGAGAGAGACCGGAACCTCGAGATATGACTTGCACCAATTCTTTGATTTCTGGAGAGCTTTTTGAAGAACTTTTGGAGAGCTTTTTGAAGAGATTTTTGAGAGCTTTTTAGAGAGGAATTTCGTGTCTTTCAAGATTGTATGGCTCTATATTTATAGAGGAGAATGAGGAGACAAAAAAGCATGGAAAGAATCTCCCTCATAATGTTGTGTTTTAAGACCATGATCAAGATTTGAAAAAAATGCCATATTTGATGATTTTATGCCATTTTCACATGTGGATGAACCTGGACATATTTGAAGGGTTATTGCACGAAATCAATTGACATAAACCATCATAAAACTTTCCCAAAATAGATTCACATCAAAATTAACATTATTTCTATTATTTATTTATTTAATTCTGAATTTTAATGAATAAAATATCAAAATAAATAGCATAAATAGTAGAAAAATGTATGGATGGGCTTAGAGGTCGTGGACCATGTTAGTAATGAGTTTCAAACTTGAAAAGATAGGCCCATTTGGAAAAAATCCAAGTTTGGTCAATATTTGCTTCATGCATTTTTTCAAAAATTGTCCAACTTTGACAATGCATATCTCTCTTAATTTTAACCTTATGAGAGTGTTCTTAGAATTTTTAGAAAGCTTAGTATGTCCCCTAAGAAACCTATTTGGTTTCATCTCAATTGGATCTTCCATGTTCATGTAAGAAGCTTTGACCCAAAAGGTGTTTTTGTTGACTTTTCAAAATGACCTATAATGTCCAAATTTATATCTTCTTGTGAGTGCATATTTTGAACTTGGGAGCTGAAGATTAATTGTAGGTAACTACATCCTCTTCAAAATTAGCTTTGGATGGGTCATTTATGATAAAGTATGAGAAAGTTATGCTTGGTCAAAGTTGAGTTGACTTTTCCTACAAAACCCTAATTTAGCAACTTTTGGATTTTGAAGAATTGTGAGCAATCCTTGAGGAATCATGATCAACCCTTGATTAAATGATGAATAATACTTCAAAATGAGGATGTTGACCAAAAATCTTGAAGTTTGACTGTATGTGGGCCACAATTGACTTTTGCCCTAGCACAGTCGACTTTTAGGCCTTTGAGCAATTGACTGAGAAAACTTCCTCTGCAAGGCTTGAAACTTGACACGGATGATCTTGAGAACATATTAGGACAATATTGAGCATTTGGGACCCTTCGGACTCAAACATCTTGATGCAAAATGAAACCATAATTTGAGGTATACTGACTTTAGGAGAGAGTTTGTCTGGTCAACTCTTGGACTTCTTGGGGAATTTGAAGACCTTACTTGAAATGTATTGAGAAATATGGGAGGGAAAATTTTGGGGTACAACACCATGCTTGGGCATGGGAGCAGTTATGACATTGGGCTTCTCCAGAGCGTCAAACTCAATCTCTTTGGCTTCAATCAAATCTTGCACTTTATTTTTCAAGGCCCAACAGTTGTTCGTATCATGACCTAGACTTTTGGAGTGATAGGCGCAGCGGGAATTTAGGTTATATTGGGGAGAAGTGGTGTTGGGGTTCTTAGGGACTTCCCTCAGAGTTACCGGATTGGTCTTCAATAATTATGGTACAATTTGAGTCAGGGTCATATTGAGCCTAGTGAACTGTCTTTGTGGTCTTTCCAAGCTTTGTTGATTGTTGCATTGTGGAGCAACTTTGGGTCTTGATATCACGACTACATTTACTTCTTGACGGTGTTCAGGTCTGCTTTGGCCTCTCGAGCCATAGACTGCACTAGCTTCCTTCTTATCGGTGAAAGGCTTCTTTATTGCACTTGATGAAGTATCCTTCTGTATCTTACCACTTCGGATACCCGCTTCTACTCTCTCTCCAATCAAGATCAACTCAGTAAACCCAGATGACGAACTTCTGATCAGATGATCTAAAAATGGACCAGATAGCGTCCCTAGAAACATGTTAACCAACTCTATATCAGACAAAGGGGGTTGGACTCTTCCAGCCAAATCTCTCCACTTTTGAGCATAGTCCTTAAAACCTTCACTAGCACCCATTGACATACCCTGAAGATGAGTACGAGTGTGAGCAAGGTCGGCGTTATACTGATACTGTCTGTAAAAAGCAGCAGCAAGGTCTTCACAATTTCAGACATTGTCTCCTTCCAACTGATAAAACCATTCAAGCTAAGTCCCTGACAGACTATCTTGAAAGAAGTGTACCCACAAATTTCTATCAGCAGTGTGAGGTTGGATTTTCCTGACATACGAGCGAAGATGGAGTTTTGGACAGCATACCCCGTCGTACTTGGCAAAAACTGGATCTTTGAACTTATGAGGGATCACCACTCCCGATACCAATCCCAGCTCTCCGAAATCCAAACCCGGGATCTTCTGAATCTCCATAGCACTCAGACGGTCTTCTAGCTGCTTGTACCTATCCTCAGTAGGAGGATATTTCTCTTCATCGTAATCCGTATCATTATCCGAGATGGCAGGAGTGAGGCCCTTTTCTTCTTCTTGATTCTCCCCTTCCCTGGATGAAGAGGTCAGATCAGCTTGCTGTTTCAACCTATCCCCATACCTTTTGCCCATATTCAGAAGAACAAACTTCTTCTTCTTCTTCTTCTCTTTCAGAATGAGAGTTTTTAGATCCTCTTTCCCTTTAGCCAGACTTAGGAACATCTGCTGGAATTGGGTGTTCTGTTCCTGAAGATCTTTGATAGCTTGATCAGAAGACATTTCATGCTGAAATAAACAGCAAAGAAGATGAGAAACCTGTAATTCTACCTGTAATGGTGTGCATAATAATGGGATGCGCATGTAATCATTTCAAAGACTTTGGGAGATTTAAATTTGCAAGCCAAAAATAAAAAAACTTTATTAGATTAATCTTGTAAAAGGTTCAACAATTCCTTTAAGGCGTTACAAAGAAATAAATGGAAAACAAATCTAAAATTAGAAAAGCAAAATCAAAAGTCCCATGGACGCTTCCTCTTGGTGCTGACGTAGTCATTAATCACTTTTTCGTCCTCGAGCTACCTTGTGAGCTTCAAAATCTTCCTTTCTTGCTCATGGTACTTCTCCCGGTAAGTATCCCTCTCCTCTTTCAGCTGAATCCAAGACCTCTACAATGCCCCAGGATCAGTGGGCATGTAAGGATAAAGAACTATGTAAGGAACGCCTTCTTCATTAGTGAGCTCCACAATCACTGACAATACGGCCTCATAAGGCATCCCAAGCTTCTGGGCACGAGCTCGGACCCATTGTAGGTAAGGCTGCATAGGAAGGGAAGTCCTTGGTCCCAACTCTTGGGGGTCAGATCTGTTCACCATGCCCCAAGCTCGTATAAACCTCTGGCGGTGCTCGTCTATGTCCTCGTTGTAGTCAAATGCAATATTCCCAAGAAGTAGCTCATGGGGACCATCTCTCCGAGCACGACCAAATTGTCGCAGAGCTAGACAAGGATTATAAGTTATACCCCATCTGATTCCAAGAAATGGGACATTAGGGTATCCCCCACAACGATCAATGACAGCAGTGTCTTCCATAGCCCGGGAGCTCCAAAGAATGTCTGTATGGGCAAGTGACATTATTCTGTAGGACCAACCCAAACCTTTTTCGTTCTTCAACACAGACTTAGGGAGGTGCAAAATAAACCACCTCTACAGCAATGACATGCAACACATGAGAGTTCGTCTTCTTTGCACGGTACGAGTATAGAGGGCATGCAAGATATCACCCAGTAGAGTAGGCACAGGATTGCGAGAAAGGAAAATCTTGACAGCATTCACATCTACAAAAGAATCCGGATTCCGGAAGAGAACCAAACAGTGGATAAGGAGAGCCAAGATATCTTCGAAAGCCTGAAAATCCAAGTTATCCCAGAACAGCTGAGCTTGATCTATCAGAAACTTGGCTAAGAAACCTTCGACCCCGCTTCGTGTTTCCCAATTGGACACTACATCAGCCCGTTTCAGATGCAGAGCTGAGGCAATGTCTTTCGGACTAGGAGTCTCTTCCATACCTGTGAAGGGCACCTGCTCAAGGATGGATATGCCTAATAAGTGAGAGAACTCTTCCAAAGTGGGAACCAGCTGATAATCTGGAAAGGTGAAGTAATGATACACAGGATCGAAGAAATGGAAAATTACACTCATCATCTGCTCATCAAGCTTTGAAGTAACCAGGCTAAGAAGATGACCATGTCTCTTAATGAACATAGAAGTCTCAGAAAATCTTGAGGCTAACTCTTTAAGTTGAGCAGGTATATGCACAAAGTTAACTTGGATGGTATTTTTGCGCACGGAAGCCATAATCTGCAAAACAGAACAAAGAAAAATTCCCTTGGTCTTTGAAATGGTTAGTGTAATGAAGTATGAATGCCATGTTATGATGCATGATGTCATGATAAAAACAACAGGTATAGCAGATAACAGGCATGGCAAAGGCAAACAAGTCACACAAAAGCCCTTAAGTTTAAGGCTTGCATGGGGTCAAAGGTATTACCCTCTTGAAGTTCAGTTGGTTTCAACATGTCCTAGCAAAAGTAACTGGGTTCTAGAGGTTCTCAATATCACTGACCATTCTCCATCGGTCATGGTTTCAGCTCACGTAATCTTTTCTTGCAACCGGAACTATCTCGAGAGTATGGTCTCAATGAGTGTAGCATCGAGTATCAACCAGTTCTCAGCTTTACACCGAGGCCGGCTATCTCACTACTTTCTAATGCCCAAGTTGGTCGATTAAAGGTTCTAAGGTCATTTGATGCTTAACGACACACGTAGCGGCCCCGTATTCTCCTCGTTTCTCCATAAGGGATACCGGTACCAACCAATGTGCCACATCAACATAACCACTGCTTCAACTGTATCGGTCTACATCGTACAGTTCCCTCACAGTTTATTTCTACTTACCTAAAAGGTGTCCCCAGATCCGGGTTAGGATCTATAGTAACTCCCAAATAAAACCCTTAAAAGTAAAGCAACCAAAACAAACAAGATAAGCAATTTATGATGAACTAAATCCTAAGGTATACCCCACTTTATTCATGTCTCCAGTAGAGTTTCCAGTTTTTTGATACGGTGGCAGAACCGACTGTCTTTGAAAATGCTGGTTTGCGTTTTGCGTTTTTTGTTTGCAAAATGTCGCGGTAAGCAAGAGTCGCCACTGACTTTTATTTTATCCAACCGGAAAGAAAAAAAGCATAGAAAAAGTCCTTTTTTAAGATATTCTGAGTACGAGGGGTAGATTATAGAAAGGGAAGGTGTTAGCGCCCTTTCTATCCATGGTTTTCCATGGGCTCTTAGGTACTTGCTCATATTTTAAAATTGCTTGTGTGTGTTTGTTTTGAAAAGTTTTGTTTTACTTTATTTTAACCCTTGTTTTTGTCCTCAAGAGTGTTACGAAGTGTTTTTTGAAAACTTTATTTGAAAAATGTATGGTGTAAAAAAGTTTGATTTTGAACAAGTACCTATTAGCATCTACCTACTCGAAAAAGGATTGTTTCTATTCTTGTTTCTATTAGACAGCGGTATCCTACTCTTGAGAAAAAGGTAGCACCATCGTTGGAGTTTGTAAGGGACTATCGAAAGGGATATACGATCACTAAAGCAATGTTAGGACGTCTTAGTAATAACCCTAATGTCTTGAGATCATATTCGAGGCAACATTTTTTAGGCAACTTTTCCGAGGCAACATTTCCGATCGGGACATTTGATCTTGGTTTAGACAGAAGGGCAACCACTAAGACACAATATACTTAATGATCATTTACCGAAGGCAACCGAAGTGAGAGTATACCCTAGGAGTTCGCATGTACGAGTGATTTGATTTCAGTTATTATCTTTGCACATTAGGTTTTTCTAGCCGTTTTAAATTATCATGCAATCTTGTCATACAATCCTATTAACATACATCTAAACAGTTAATATTTGTGAGAATTAAAATGCGAGAAAATAAAACCTACGCTATTACAAGGATTCAGGGTAGGGATTAATTACATAGCCAAAATCCGTAAAACGATAAATGAAAGAAAATCCTAGATTAAACTATAAATATCGTGAGCAGTTACATTAATATTGCAAAAATAATAATAAACGCGTGCGAAGAATCGAAAACGAGATTTTAGGGTTTTGACCCCAACTACCTAATTGTAATTTTAAAAGAAAAATCATTTTTTTGTGGTTTTTGTGCTATTTTGAGAAAATAAAGTTTAATTGAATAAATAAAAAAACCTAATTACTAATTAATTTTAAATTTAAGAAAAATAATTAAATTAACCTATTTTTGTATTTTTTATTTTATTTGAGAAAGAAATAAAAAATAAATCAAAAGCTAACCCTAATTTTTCTAATTGATTTTAATTATAAAAAAAGTTAGAATTATCCTACATTAAATTTAAACTAATATTAAATTAAATTTGATAAAAATAAAATAAAAAAACCTAATTCTAAATTTGTGAAACTTGATTTTATGATTTTTGAAAAAAAGAAATTAATTTTGTTAAAAACAATTAACCTAATTAAATGAAATAAAAGAAATAAATATGAAAGAAAGAAAGACGGGCCTGATGTTGTTTAGCAGAAAGGGGGTATGATTTGCAATTCTGGGCCCAACAACCTCCTGGCCCCTTTTGACTTTTTCAATCCTGTGCGCATGCTTAACTATGGCATATGGTGAACCTTCTTTGTGGGCGTATTATATCTGGCCAGGAGTACATCATAGGACTGATGTTGAGAGTACACGGAACATGCTTGAGGCTGGGAAGCACTGGATTGACCTGAAACTATTGAGAAAATAATAAAATGCACACGCCTGGGGTCGAACCCAGGACGTGTGCATCAAAGACCAATGGCTTTACCACCTGCGCTGGCTTGTTTAGTTGTAATAATAACAAAGCAAATAAAATATAATACAAATCATGTGCCACGCTTCCCAAAATGCGCGCAGATTCAAACAATCCACTCATAGACTGCCAAGCCACTGTCTTCTTTGTTGCTTCCGTCGTTTTAGACAAAAGACCTTTACCTACGGATACCAGGCGTAGGTACAACCCTTATCCATTCCAAAATCATGTACATGTATGATAAATCACAACCAATGGTACCAATCAACTCGTTGCAACCTCACGAGCATCATGGTACCATTATTAATGGCCAATTGTTCCTGTATGAAAAATCCCTAAAAATGGAGCATGAACCCTAGCCATGGCAACTTGATATACAATCAACAAAAATGAAATTAATCATAACCATTAGCTTGCAAACATCTCAAGGATGAAAAATATGTCTATTAATCATGCTAAATATGCCAGAATTAATGTATTCGAAATCAAGAAAATATGGAAATCGTATGAACCTTACAGCGTGTTTCAAGGCGTGAGGAATCTTGCTAGCGATTGAATGTTAATCCTGCGGAGTCCAACAATTGATTAGTGTGACTAGAATTCCTTGAGGTGGCCTGAAACCTGGAAATCAGTTTGCAACTTTTCTTGAATTTTTTGAAACTGGTTCTTTCTCTTTTCACGCCTCTAGCCTCTTGTTTTTGGTCTGCACTTGTTCCTTATGTATAGTAGAATGCATTAGGGTTACAATTTTGTATCAAATCTTCTCCAATTATGAATATTGATTCATGATTTGATCCTTGTGCAAAATATTTCTAAATCAAGCAAATCCAATCTTTTTATGTCCATTTTGCACCTTGCACGATTTGATCTTGTTTCCAGCTGTGTAACGGACCTAATCATGCACAAAATCTCAAGATTTAATTAGATTTTGATATTTTTACTATTTTATATTGATTTTATTTGATTTAAATGAAATAAAATCAAAATAAATAACAAAAATAAAAGAATGACAAGTGGAAGGGCTCTTGGGTCGTGGGTCACATTACAAACTCAGTGCAAGCATAAAAAGTTGGGCCCATTTCACAAAATATGCCATTTTGGACACATTTGACTTTTAGCAATTTTGCAAAAAGGGTCAACTTTACCAATGCATAACTCTCTCAATTTTAACCCTAGAGATGTGTTCTTAGACTTTTTAGAAAGATTAAGATGTCCTCTAGGAAACCCATTTGGTTTCATCTCAATTGAGTTTTCCATGTTCATGTATGAAGCTTTGACCCAAAAGGTGTTTTTGTTGACTTTTGAAAATGACCTATAATGTCCAAATTCATATCTTCTTGTGAGTGCATATTTTGAACTTGGGAGCTAAAAATGGATTGTATGGAATTGCATCCTCTTCAAAATGAGCTTTGGATGGGTCATTTTTTATAAAGTATGAGAAAGTTATGCTTGGTCAAAGTTGAGTTCACTTTTCCTACAAAACCCTAATTTAGCAACTTTTGGGTTTTGATGAATTGTGAGCAATCCTTGAGGAATCATGATCAACCCTTGATAAAATTATGAATAATACTTCAAAATGAGGATGTTGACCAAAAATCTTGAAGTTTGACTGTATGTGGGCCATAGTTGACTTTTGCCCTAGCATAGTCGATTTTCAGGCCTTTAAGCAATTGACTGAGCAAACTTCCTCTTCAAGGCTTGAAAATTGACATGGATGATCTTGAGAACATATTAGGACAATGGTGAGCATTTAGAATCCTTTGTACTCAAGCATCTTGATGCAAAATGAAACCCTAATTTGAGGTAGACTGCCTTAGGAGAGAGTTTGTCTGGTCAACCCTTGGACTTTCTTGAGCAATTTGAAGACCTCACTTGACATGTATTGAGAACTATGGGAGGGAAAATTTTGGGGTACAAAAATGCCAAAAGGCCCTATTAAAGAATAAGCATCGGGAATTGTAGACATTAACTAAATTATATTTCGAATACCATCCCTTAATTTAGATATTCTATCAGAAGCTAACAATACCAATTTCATCTCTTAAGCAAAGAAACTGATTTGTTTTAACTGCCTTTGTCAGAAGATCTGCAAGCTGTTTCTGAGTGCTACAGTGCATAACTTCTAACACTCCTTTCTGCACTTGACTTCTGAGAAAATGATACTTCGTCTCAATGTGTTTGCTTCTTCCATGTAGCACTGGATTCTTAGCAAGATCAATTATAGACTTATTATCAATTATCAGCTTCAGAGGTTCCTTAACTTCAACCTTCAGATCATGCAGGAGATTCAGAAGCCAAACAACTTGACAAGCAGCTACAGCACCTGTGATATACTCAGCTTCACATTTTGACAGAGCCACAACAGGCTGTTTCTTGGAACTCCAGGAAATGGGACCCCCCAGAAATTTAAACAAGTATCCAGAAGTACTTCTCATGTCCACTCTGTCTCTGCACCAGTCATAATCAGAATAACTTACTAATTCTGATTCTGTCTTTCTTTCATAAGGAAACAACACTCCATATCTCAGAGTTCCCTTGATATATCTCAGAATTCTGACAATAGCTTGGAAATGAGACCACTTTGGATTACTCATGAATCTACTAACCAATCCAACTGCATAACAAATGTCAGGTCTAGTATTACATAAGTACCTTAGAGAACCAACCAACTATTTGAAGGTTGTAGAATCAACATAATCACCATCAGAGTCAGAATCCAATTTTTTATCGGTTTTTGATGGTGTCACAAAAACTCTGCAATTCTGCAACTTAAGTCTCTTCAGAAGTTCTAGTTCGTACTTTAACTCATACAGAATGATACCCTTCTTCGAGTACAGAATCTCCATCCCTAAGAAATATGTCATTTTTCCTAGGTCTGTCATCTCGAACTCATTCATCAGAATTTCTTTGAACTTCTTTATATCTTCTGGGAAGCTACCTGTTAGCAAAATGTCATCAACATAGAGACACACCATAATCATATTGTTATCAGAGTGTTATACATAAACTCCATATTTCATCTCACATTTCTGAAACCTCTGCTTCTTGAAAAACGAATCAATTTTCAGATTCCAAGCTCTAGGCACTTGCTTCAGTCCATATAGAGCTTTATTCAACCTGTATATCATCCCTTCCCGATTCTTTTTCACAAATCCAGGAGGTTGTGACACATAAACTTCTTCCTGTAATGTACCGTTCAAAAATGCAGACCTCACATCCATATGCATTAAGGGCCAATTTCTATTTGCAGCTAAAGCAATCACCAGTCTGATTATTTCATGCCTAGCTACAGGCGCAAACACCTCAAAGTAATCTACCCAGGTTTTCCAAGAAAACCTCTAGCTACTAGTCTAGCTTTGTGCTTGCCAATTGAACCATCTGGCTTAAGTTTCAACTTAAAAACCCATTTGAAGCTGATGGCTTTTTTCTTATCTGGAAGTTTAGTCAATTTCCAAGTTTTGTTCCTTTCTATTGCCTCAAGTTCTTCTTTCATGGAATTAAGCCATTCTTTCTTCTTGAGAGCTTCTTCAATGCCCACTGGTTCAGAATCTACTAACATGGCACACTGAACGACTTCTCCTTCAGAGTCAACTTTATTATCCTGCAACATGTCAAAATCTGCAAACCTTATTGGTTTTTGTATGATTCTCTGTGGTCTTTGATCTTATTCTGAAGATGTACCAGAACTACTACTTTCAGAGTTACCACCTTCATAGTTTTCCCTTCCATAACTATGATCACCACCAGATTCTGGATCATCATCAGCATCTGGATCAGAATCAGATCCATTTCCAGAATCTTCTTCTGAATCATCTTTAGAATCTTCAGGATCTTCAGAATCAGATTCATCTTTTGAACTTTCTAAAACATCTTCAGAGGATAACTCTGGTGTTGGCACTACACCAGAATCTGATTGAGATTTGTTTCAATCCCATGCTTCAGACTATTTCACCACAACGTCGTTGTTGACTTCAACTTTATTAGTTTCTGGACAATAAAGGTTATACACACCTGTACTGTGGTACCCTACCAGCAACATTACTTTGCTTCTATCATCCAGTTTTTATCTTCTAGCTTCTGGAACGTGTTTGTAACAAACAGAGTCAAACACCTTCAGAGGACTGACATTCTTCTTATCTCCAGTCCATTTCTATAAAGGAACAACTTCCTTTAGTTTATTTGTTGGACACCTGTTCAGAATATATGCTGATGTGGCAACAGCTTCTCCCCATAGCGCGTGAGGTAGCTTTTTCTCTTTCAGCATGCTTCTGGTCATATCAAGTAAAGTTATGTTTCTTCTTTCAGCAAGACCATTGTGCTGAGGAGTATATGGAGCAGTTACCTCATGTTCTATTCCACTCTCCTCACAGAACTTCTGAAACACTGTAGAGTTATACTCACCTCCACCATCCGTTCTTAGAATTTTTAACTTCTGACCACTCTTCGTTTCAGGCTTCACTTTGAATTTCTGAAACTCAGTAAACACTTCATGCTTGAATTTGATGAGTGTTACCCATGTCATTCTTGTGAACTCATCCATAAAAAACACAAAATAATTGTTTCCTCCAAGTGAAGGTACTGGAAATGGTCCACACACATCAAAATGTACTACTCCCAGAGCATGCTTCGCTCTGGGGGCTACTTCTGATGTAAATGGAAATCTAGGTTGCTTGCCTTTCATGCATATCTCACACGACTTCTCAGGCTTCACAATCTTCGAAATACCATGTACAAGCTTCTTAGAACATAGATGCCCTAAGCTTCTATAGTTCAAATGCCCTAACCTCTTATGCCACAGATTACTGTTACCTTCAGCGCCTTCAGCACTAAGACACGTTGCTTCAGCTGTTTCTACATTTACCTTGAATTTTCTGTTGCCTCCTTGTTCAGACTTCATAATCAACTTCTGATTGGAATCATACAACGTCAGAAGATTGTTTTTCGTAACAACTGAGAAACCTTTCTCAATCAGCTGACCTACGCTCATCAGATTGCTTCTAATACCAGGAACATACCAAACGTCTTTGATCAGAATGTCTTTCCCATTCTTCACTCTAACTCTGACATCTCCCATACCGTTTGCATTAAGATACTTATCGTCAGCACATCTGATCTTTGTTCTCCTTCTGGAGTCAAAGTCTGTCAGTCATTGTTTGTTTCCAATTAAATGATTTGAACAACCAGTGTCAATAGACCACCAATCTTCTGAGCATTTTCCATCAGAATCAGAAGCCATTAGTAGTACAGGTTCATCATCAGAGTTTCTCTTAGCCATATATGCTTCTTCTAATTTTCTTTCCTTGTTTGACCTACAATCTCTGGAAAAATGGCCAAATTGTTTACAAGAGTAACATTGAACCTTCCTTTTGTCATACCTCTCCTTTCCTTTATGATATTTCTTATCATCATAAGTTGAGGCTTTTGACTTCTGGAATCTATCGCCACGTCTATTCTGTTTCTGGTCTTTCTTGACAAAAGAAGCCTTTAGGGCTTGCTCAGCTTCCCTCTCAGAAGTTCTCTTAGACAGACGTAACTCCTATGCTTCTAAGCTGCTTTGCAATTCTTCTATTCTCATGGTTTCCAGATCTTTAGAATGTTCAATAGAAACAACAATGTAATCAAACTGAGGAGTAAGCGACCTTAGAATCTTCTCTATGATTACCTGTTCAGACAGAGTTTCTCCACACGCCTTCATCTCGTTAGTGATCAGAATCACTCTGGAGATATATTCAGAAACTTTCTCACTGCTCTTCATGTTCAGGTTCTCATATTGCTTTCGTAGGGATTGAAGTTTCACCTTCTTTACTGATGTGTCACCACCGTAACATCTCACAAGTAAATCTCACGCCCCTTTTGACGTTATTGAATCAACAATCTTCTCGAACACACTTTCATCCACACACTGATGAATATAGAACAGAGCTTCCTGATCCCTCTTCCTCATCATCCTCTCAGCAGTTCTCTGTTCTTCAATTGCATCTGCT
Source organism: Vicia faba (assembly GCA_948472305.1). Lineage (NCBI taxonomy): Eukaryota > Viridiplantae > Streptophyta > Magnoliopsida > Fabales > Fabaceae > Vicia > Vicia faba. The sequence continues at coordinate 1,401,895,413 of OX451739.1, forward strand.
GCAGCTGGTACATAACCATCTGTAACCAGATCCATAACATCTTGCGCACCAAACAACACACACATTTGTATCATCCATTTGTTCCAGTTTTTTCCATTAAAAAATGGAAGTTTGGTGTTCAAACTACTGTCTCCACTCATTTTAAATCTTACACGGATTTTTTTTAGATCTTCACACACACTATTTCCCAATCCACAGAATCAGATTTTATTCAGATTTTGTTCAAGATTTCAATAGAAAATCAATGAACCAAAATCAAACACACAACTCACAATCACTCGTGTTTTCCAGGAAAAGCAGAACCAAGTGCTCTGATACCAATTTGTTGGTGCAAGATAATGAAAGGGGAGAAGAAGAATGAATAATGAATGATAACAGAGAGGACTACTATTGTATATCAAATAGAGGAATGAATGAGTTACAATATTGATAGCGTAGGTAACATATTTATACTAAAATTGAAAATGCCAAAAGACTCTATTAAAGAATAAGCATTAGGAATTATAGACATTAACTAAATTATATTTCCAATATAAATAACATATTTGAAATATATTTCACTAGACTCTAAGTGTTTCTGAGAATATTGCTCTTTGAATTTATCTTTTCTCTCAAATATTTCAAATGATAATTCATGAATTTACAAATATTTCTTTAGGTGTTAAGTTGTATATATAGACCAAAAAGATTATCTTGCAGGGTATATTCCTTGAGATAAAATTTGTTTTAGAGAATGAAGTGATTTCTCGAAATTTCACACGCAACTTGTATTATTATTCAGGATGTGTCGCACATAACTTGTATTAATAATACCTTTGTATTATTTCCCCCTGTAAATATATAAATTTGATCAGTCAATTTGTCCTACCACATTATTTGGCTTATTTAGTTTGATCACATATATGATATCATAGAGTATACTATTTAAGGAATTTGAAATGAATTTCTTGTTGTAGATACAAATTTTAGTTAGAGTTTTGGTTTGATCCCTCTTTTTGTGTGTGTTTACTCTTTCATCTATAAATTCTTGGCCCTTGGCCTTGGCTTTTAAGAAAAACTAATTTCATACTTCAAAGATTATTTATTACTTATTTATTTATTTTCAAACAATTAAATAATCTCTATGTATTCCAACATTTTTCAATTAATAGCGCTCCAATCAAACAACAAAAGGAAAATATTTTCTCTTTATTTTCTCCGTCTCTTATTTCAAACAATTAAAAAACGATCCTCATTCTATTCTCTCATTTCCTTATGTTTTTATTCCTTTTATTTTCTATATCATTTAAATTAATAATATTTTACTAATAAATACAATGTTAATGAGGATCCACGAAAGCGGATAGACGAGCCCGTGGTTTTTTTTAAGGTCTCAATATGATATAGGAGAAAGTGAAACTCCCTCATAGGATAAGAATAGTTTGGGTTGAGTTAGAGTTCGTTAACTCTGAGTTAGACTTGATATTTGTTAAATTATAATTTAGTGTGTCGAAACTATGTGTCGAACGATTAGCTTGTGGATCAAAGCAAGCTAGATTTGTTTTAGATTTAAATAGATTTGATTTAAGTCTAGAATATATTAGATTTGATTTAGTAATAAAATAGATATTTTAGACTTTGGGCTTAGGGTGCAAGCTCAGTTATAAATAGAGGGAGTAACCCCTATTTTTTGTAAGCAAGTAAAGCAAATCATTCACAGTATTTTGCAGTTGCAAAGTGAATAAGAAAGTTTTCACGATTTCTGAGCAGAGAGAAACTCTACAGAAATTATTTGTCTTGTCTTCTTTCTTTCTTTGTCTCTTAATTAAATTGTCATTGTGGTAGAAATTCATCATAGACTTTGGTGAGTTTCCAACATCTGGTATCAAGAGCTTTATTTCAATTCGAGGGAAGTGTCAATCAAGAACGATTGAAGAATTCACGATGGTAAATCATGGGAATGCAAATTATCCAGCAACTCTACCAATTCTAAAAGTAGACAATTATGAGAATTGGTGTAAACAGATGAAAGTCTCATTCATGTGTCAAGGTCTTTAGGACCTTGTAAAAGATGGAGTCGAAGTGCTTGAAGAAAACGCTTCAGAAGAAGAAAAGAAGAAACATATAGAAATTGAGAAGTTGAGTTATAAAGCGCTCTTTATAATTCATCTATGTCTGAATCCAAAAAACTTTGAAAAAGTGAGTGATTCAGAATCTGCAAAAGAAGCTTGGGACGTTCTTGAGAAGTCCCTTGGAGGTGCAGAAAAGGTAAAAGAAGTGAGGTTACAAACTCACAAGAGAACATATGAATTACTTCAGAAGGAAGACAGTGAGAGCATATCTGATTTCTTCACTAGAGTTACAAAACTAGTGAATCAAATCAAGGCATGTGGAGAAACATTAACAATAAGAGCTATTGTTTCGAAGATCTTGAGATCTTTAGCTCTTAAGTTCGACCGCATAGTGGTGGTGATAGAAGAAGGGAAAGACTTATCGAAAGTGACAAAGGAAGAATTTCAAGGGACACTTGAATCTCACGAACAAAGAATGATTGAAAGAGCTGCATACAAATCGAAGAGTGATATGGCCTTGCAGGCACATTCAACAAAAGAAACCAAAGGCAAATGAAAGTGTTTCGACAGAGGTAGAGGTGGCTACAACAAATCGAATGGTAGAGGAAACCAGATTGAAGGAAACGTGTCGAATCAAAGAAAACCACACCAAGGCAACCAAATAGGTGGTGATGCAAATAGAGGAAAAGGTAGTGGTCGAAAACCTGATAAGAGTCACATTCAATATTACAATTGTCAGAAGTATGGTCACTATTCTAGTGATTGTCCAGAAAAACGAAAGAATCAAGAAAGTGATGCAAAGCTTGCAAAACATGAAGAATAAGAGATGATGCTGATGGTCACAACAAAATATGAAGATAGATTCAAGGACCAATGGTACTTGGATTCAGGATGTTCATCACATATGTCTGGAAGGAAAGACTGGTTTGTCAACGTAAAGCCCTCAATAAAAAATATGGTAAAATTTGCAAATGACAATACCCTAGCAGCTGAAAGTATTAGTGATGTTATGATTATGAGGAAAGATGGTAAAAGGTCAGTAATCTCCAATGTGTTGTACATACCAGGTGTGAAGAGAAACTTGGTCAGTATAGGGCAGTTGTTCAAAAAGAATTATAAAGTGTCAATCGGAGATAAGATGATGAGATTCGTTGATACAAATGGGAGATTAATCTTGAAGGCTCATATGTCTCAGAATCAAACCTTTAAGATTGAACTAAATATGATGGAGCACGAGTGCCTTTCGACTGCAGCTAGCAGAGATGAATTGATGTGGCATTATAGACTAGGCCATCTCAACTTTAGAGACATCATAGACTTGAAGAGAAAAAATATGGTTTCAGGATTGCCTAAAATTGACATTCAAAATGAAGTATGTGAGGAATGTGTGCAGGCGAAGCAACACAAGAATAGCTTCAGCAAGGATACAGGAAGCAGGTCGAAGGCTAGTCTTGAAGTCATATACTTCAATGTATGTGGACCAATCTAGGTGGATTCGATGGGAGGTAACAAATACTTTGTTACATTCATAGATGATTTCATTCGAAAGCTGTGGACTTATCTGATCAAGAAGAAAAGTGAAGTGATCGAAGTATTTGCCAAGTTTAAGTCTATGGTCAAAAGACAAAGTGGTCGAAAACTCAAAGTTTTGAGAACTGATGGTGATGGAGAGTATGTGTTGAAAGAATTCGACAAGTTATATGAAAAAGAAGGGATTGTGCATGAGGTGGTGCCATCCTATACTCCACAACATAATGGAATTGCAGAAAGGAAGAATCGAATCATCATGAAAATGGTGAGAAGTATTTTGAAAGGCAAGAATTTACCTAAAGAGTTTTGGGGAGAAGTTGTTTCAAATGCAACATACATTTTGAACAGATGTCCTACAAAGAAGCTAGAAGGAATTACCCCAGAAGAATGTTGGTCTGGTGTGAAGCCTAGCTTGAGTCATCTGAAGGTATTTGGATCTATTGCACATAGACATGTGCCATATCAGTTGAGAAGAAAACTTGATGACAAGTCAAGTCAAATGATTATAGTTGGGTATCATTCGACAGGAGGTTACAAGTTGTTCGATCCAGAGAACAAGAAGATTGTGATCAGCGGGGACGTGATCATAAATGAGTTTAAAGAATGGGATTGGACTGAAAATGTAAAAAAAGATTCAGTGGGAATCCTATTCGAAGAACCAGAAACTCAAGTCGAAAGAGGAGTTCGACAAGAGGAACCAACAAATATACCAAGTACAAACAAACCTCAAAGAATAAGACGCATGCCTGCAAGATTGTGTGATTACATCAGATGATGTGATAGATAATGAAGGTGAGCTGGTACATTATGCTTTCTATGCAGATGTCGAACCTATTAATGCAACTGAAGCATTGAAGGATTCGAAGTGGGTGAAAGCAACGAACGAAGAAGTGAAGTCTATCGAAGACAACAACACTTGGTCACTTGTCAAATTGCCTCAAGGCAAGAAGGCAATTGATGTCAAGTGGTCATACAAAGTGAAAACGACTTCGAAAGGGGAAGTAACTCGACACAAAGCAAGACTTGTGGCGAAAGAATTTATACAGAAAGAAGGAATAGACTTTGATGAAGTTTTTGCACCTGTTCCTAGGATGGAAACAATCAGGTTGGTTGTTGGTCTAGCAGAAATAAACAGTTGGCACATATGTCAGATGGACGTGAAGTGTGAATTCCTAAATGGACCCTTAGATGAAGAAGTTTATGTTAAATAGCCAGTTGGGTTTGTGAAACATGACGAAGAAAGAAAGGTGTACAGGTTGCATAAAGCCCTGTATGGATTGAAACAAGCTCCAAGAGCTTGGAATAAGAAATTGATAGTTTCCTAAGGGAGAAGGAATTTGTAAAGTGCACAATCGAACATGGACTATATGTAAGAAAAATCAATAGTGAATTGTTTATACTATGTCTCTATATAGATGATTTGTTGATAACAGGTAGCTGCAAAAGTGAGATCAAAGACTTCAAAGGTGATCTCAGCAAGGAATTCGAAATGTCTTATTTGGGTGAGATTTCATATTTCCTTGGCATCTAATTCTACAAGAGTAGTATGGGTTTAATGATGCATCAAAGAAGATATGCAGGAGAAATTCTCAAGAGGTTTGAGATGGAAGAATGCAACTCAACTTCGACACCTGCAGAACCAAGACTGCAACTGTCGAAAGATGCAGATGAAGATGATGTTGACCCAACCCAATACAGAAGATTTATTGGATCATTGAGATACCTTTATCATATAACGCCCGACTTAGCATATAGTGTAGATATGGTAAGTAGATTCATGCAGAAGCCAAAGGTATCACATCTAGCAGCGGTGAAGAGGATACTAAGGTATCTCAAAGGAACTTTCGATTATGAAATTTTGTTTCCTGCACCTGATAAAGGAAAAGAATGCAAGTTAGTGGGATATACAGATTCGAGTTGGTGTGGTGATGATGAATATCGAAAATCAACAACATGATATGTGTTTATGCTAGGTGGTGCACCAGTTGATTGGAATTCAAGAAAGAACCCAGTAGTGGCATTATCATCATGCGAAGCAGAATACATAGCTGCTTATCTTTGTGCATGTCAAGCAACTTGGATGGTGAACTTGGTCGACGAGATAACATGGAAAGATCATGGATAAATTACCATAAAAATAGACAACATATCAGCTATCAATTTGGCGAAGAACCAAATAGCACATGGTCGAAGTAATCACATCTAAATGAGGTTCCATTATCTTCGAGAGCAGGTAGCAAATGGGAAGATGAATTTGGAACATTGTAGAACTGAGAATCAGATTGCAGATATCATGAAGAAGGGAGTGTAAGTTGAAGTATTCAGAAGACTAAGAGCCATGATGAACAAAGATAGTTTAGACATAATGAATTAGGTGGTGTGTTAAATTGTAATTCAGTGTGTCGGAATTATGTGTCGAAGGGTTAGCTTGTGGATCGAAGAAAGCTAGATTTGTTTTAGATTTAAATAGATTTGATTTAAATCTAGAATATATTTGATTTGATTTAGTAACAAAATAGATATTTTAGGCTTTGGGCTTACGGTGCAAGCTCAGTTATAAATAGAGGGAGTAACCCCTATTTTTTATAAGCAAGTCATTCACAGTATTTTGCAATTGCAAAGTGAATAAGAAAGTTTTCAAAATTTGTGAGCAGAGAGAAACTCTGCAGAAATTATTTGTCTTGTCTTCTTTCTTTGTTTGTCTCATAATTAAATTATCATTGTGGTAGAAATTTATCATAGACTTTGGTCAGTTTCCAGCAATATTGAATTCAAAGCTCAAGATTGGCATGTAGTCTATTATGGGCTTATTTTTAGGAATGGGCATGATCATTTGAACATTTATAAATAAGCAATTCAACTAATGTTTAAATTGACTAACAAATTAAAATATCAATGAGACTAAATATTTTTTTACATTTAAATATTTGATTTTATCTATAAACTTAAGTTTTGTGATAATGTTTATTTGAGAGAACTTATTAAAATAACTTATTACTTTGTTCTTAAGGTTATTTAAGCTTATTTTCATAAGTTCTTAAAGATAACAAAGTTTTATCTGTGTATTTTAAGGCACAATACAAAAATACAATATAATAATAAATATAATAATAATAATAATAATAATAATAATAATAATAAAGTTATTCATATTAATTTAAATAGCCCGACTTGATAGACTTAAAATGTCTTACTATGGCTTGTGGCCTACCCTTTAACTAAACAGACTTATAAAAAAGTCTAGGCCTTTTATATTTAAAAAAAAACATGGTCTAACCTGGATCTATATAGACAAAGGTGTATGTTCATGTTAGTTGATCTGACTTATTCTCCTTAGTCACACGCTAAGCACATGACAAAAATTCTTGTTTCTATCCAATTAAAATGTGAAATGTCTTAATTTTGAATTTCATTGAAACTACATGTGATATGGTGGCCAGAACCAGACTGTTTTAGGAATGCTGGTTTGCATTTTGCGTTTGTGTTTGCAAAATTTTGCGGTAAGCAAGAGTCGCCACCGACTTTTATTTTATCCAACTGGAAAGGAAAAAAAGCATAGAAAAATTCCCTTTTTCGAGATTTTGAGTACAGGGGGTAGATTATAGAAAGGGAAGGTATTAACACCCTTTCTATCCGTGGTTTTCCATGGGCTCTTAGGTACTTGCTCATCATTTTCAAAATTGCTTGTGTGTGTTTGATTTGAAAAAAGTTTTTGACTTCGATTTAACCCTTGCTTCTGTCTTCAAGAGTGTTACGAAGTGTTTTCGAAAGCTTTGTTTGAAAAGAGTGTAAGTGTGGAAAAGTTTGTTTGGACAGAGCAAGTACTTAAGATTCTACCTACTCGAAAAAGAGAATTGTTCTATGTTTGTTTCCTTTAGACAGTGTTATCCCACTATTAGTGAGTAGGTAGCATCGTCGTCGGAGTTTTGAGGGTCAATTCAAAAGGGACGTACAGTCACTAAAGCAATGTTAGGACGTCTTAATAATAACCCTAATGTCTTAGATCAATTATTCGAGGCAACAATATCTGAGGCAACCATTCTGAGGCAACTTTTCCGAATGGGACTTTGATCTTTGTTTAGACAAGAGAGCGACCACTAAAGCATCATATACTTAATGATCGTTTACGGAAGGCAACCGAAGTGGAAGTGTACCCTAGGAGTGCGCATGTGCGAGTGATTCAATTTCAAGTTATTATCTTTGCACATTTAGGGTTTGCTAACTGTTTTAAAGTTTATCATACATTCTTGTCATGCAACCCTAGTTATTCATACATCTAATAGTTAATATCTTGCGGAATTTAAAGTGCGGAATTTAAAGCTACACTATTACAAGGCTTCAGATATTTACATAGCCAAAAACAAACCCTTAAAAAAACGATAAATGAAAGTAAAAGGTCCTAATTAATCTATTACAACTTGTGAGCAATTACATTAATATGGTAAAAATAAATAATAAAGCGCGCGCGAGGAAATTAAGAACGATAAGAAATTAAGGTTTTGACCCCTTCTAACCTAATTGAAAGAAAAAATTGTTTTTGTTGTTTTTAATTATTTTTAAGGAAAAGAATTAGGTTTTTAAATTAAATACAAAATTAATTAGTAACTAAATTAATTAAAGAAAATAATTTACATGGCCTATTTTTGTGTTTTTAGTTATTTTTTAAGAAAAAGAAAATAGAATTAAATTAAACTAAAACCCTAATTTTCTAATTGTTTTTTTTATTTATTTACAAAAGAATTTAAGTTACCCTAAAATTAAATAAACTAATTAAATTAATTAATTTTTGACAAAATAATACCTAAATATAATTGGATGAAAAATATTATTTTTGTGATTTTTTTGATAAAAGAAATATTAATTTGTGTTAGTAATTATAAATAAATAAATTAATAAAGACAAAATATAAAAAGAAAGAAGAAAAGAGATTTGGGCCTGGTTATGAGTAATTGGGGGGTGCATTGCTAGCAATCTGGGCCCAAAAGAAGGTGACCCACGTTTGACTTCCAAGATCCCATGCTTTGCTTTGACCAAGGCCTTTGGTGCTCCTTCATTGATAACCTTCAGAGCTGGCCTCCTGGACACTTGGTAGGTTGGATGATGAGGTCCCATGGTGGTCTCTTGGCTTGTGTGCGTACCTGAACACTGAAAGCAAAATAACATGAAATATGGGGGGGACCTGGGATTCGAACCCAGGTCCTGAAGCCTTTTCCACTTACTCCACTACCAACTGTGCTGCGCGTATTAGTTGTATGTAAAGAAACAAACAAATATTATAAAAACAACACAACTTTATTAGTTCCCTGCACGCGAAATTTTAAATGGACGAATGGGAATGTGCCACTCCTTCATCCCCGTCCTCTCTCTGTGGCTAAAAGGTTTGAAGACCTTTACCTACGGACAACGTCCGTCACTACAGACCCTGTAATTCTCAAAATCAAACACAAGCAAGATAAATAAATTCTAAGGCCATGAATCAATTCGTCTGGACCTGCTGGGCACGATGGTACTCCTTTTATGGCCCAATTTTACCTGTATGAAGAGATCCTAAATCGAGACCAAGAACCCTAACAATGGCAGATCTTGATACAGTCCATAAAAACGCAATTAAACATTATGGATAATTTGAAAATGATTCAAGGAGCAAGAATATACAAATATTTCATGCTATAGATGCCAAAATTATGCAATTCGAATTCAAGAAAAAAACCATTGTCGTGGCTGACTTACAGTGAGTTATAGTGCTGGAAACTCCTTGCTCTTGATTGGTTTCGCTTGCTTGTGATCCCGGGAAGCGATTGGGATGGCTAGAGAGTCTTGAAACTGCCTAGAAACAGCAAAACAAATTACCACTTTTCTCTGTTTTTTAAAGTTTTGTTCTTCCTTATACGCCTCTCCAACGCCTTTGATTATTGTATGCAAATGTTCCTTATGTATTGAGGATTGGATTAGGGTTGCAAACATGATCTCAATCTTTGCCAATTATTGATTTTGATCTTGATTTGATTCACTTAAAAATCCTTCCAAAAATAGGCCAAATTCAATCTTTTTGTGCACACCAAGGCTTTGCTTGATTTCAATCACTTGCCAACTGGATATAAGACCTGAAACATGCACAATATCTTGAGGTTTCAATGTTTTAGATTTTTTCATGATTTGTTTTGATTAAAATTGATTTAATTCAAATAAAAATAAACATAAATAATAAAAATAAGATAATGACAAGTGGAAGGAGCTAGGTCTCCTGAACCATGCTACCAACTCAAAATAAGTGCAAAAGATTAGGCCCATTTAGCAAAAATTGCAATTTGAGGCATAGTTGACTTTTGACAATTTTGCAAAAAGGGTCAACTTCACCAATGCATAACTTCCTCAATTTTGACTCTTTGAAGGAGTTCTTAGACTTTTTAGAAATCTTGAGATGTCCTTTAAGCACCCCTTTTGGTATATTCTCAATTTGGTATTCCATGTTCATGTATGAAGCTTTGACAAAAAGGTATTTTTGTTGACTTTTCAAAATGACCTATAATGTACAAATTCATAACTTCTTGTGAGTGCATATTTTGAACTTGGGAGATGAATATGGATTGTAGATAATTGCATCCTCTTCAAAATGAGCTTTGGATGGGTCATTTCGCATAAAGTATGCGAAAGTTATGCTTGGTCAAAGTTGAGTTGACTTTTCCTGCAAAACCCTAATTTAGCAACTTTTGGTTCTTGATGAATTATGAGAAATCCTTGATGAATCATGATCAACCCTTGATCAAATGATGAAATATACTTCAACATGAGAATGTTGACCAAAAATCTTGAAGTTTGACTGTATGTAGGCCACAGTTGACTTTTGTCCTAGCACAGTCGATTTTCAGGCCTTTGAGCAATTGACTGAGCAAATTTCCTCTGCAAGGCTTGAAACTTGACATGGATGATCTTGAGAACATATTAGGAAAATGGTGAGCATTTGGGATCCCTTAGACTCAAGTATCTTGATGCAACATGAAACCCTAATTTGAGGTAGACTGCCTTAGGAGAGAGCTTGTCTGGTCAACCCTTGGACTTCCTTGAGCAACTTGTGGATCTTTCTTGAAATGTTTTGAGAAATATGGGCGGGGAAATTTTGGGGTACAACAGATGCCCCTGTTCAATCTTCTTAAACCTGAGGATGTAGATTGGCTTTTCTGCCTTTCGTGATCCGAGGGTGGAAGATGATTGAACACTAGAGTGCCCAGAAATTTGCACTCGCATAAAGTGGTATTTGTCTTGCGATATCGGGAATGGGCTTACAGATGCCATTTGGAAATGAACAAAGGGAGATGGGCTTAAAGGTGCCATCTGAAGGAGTGTCGATCGCATAATAAATTCCTTAGCGAGAGTCTGTATACCTATTGTTGAGGAAGACTACGCTGGGAGTGTTGATCTCTGCCTTGGGAGAAATAGAATTTTAGGAGCTTCGATCGTCCGTTATTCTACTGGGGAATCGTCTCTTGGTCGGAGAGGTGAAAACGAACTACTATCTGGTCGTGATCCAGGCTTCATAGTGATAAGATCGGCTGCTATCTGGTCGTGCTCTAGGCTTTACAGTGACTTACTGGGGAGATGAGATTAAACTTGCTATCCGGTTGTAATCCAGGCTTTGCAATTTCTGAATTCTTATTTGGTCGTAATCCAGGCTTCAGAAGGAATTAAGTTGTTATCCAGTCGCATCCGGGCTTCAACTTGAATTTAGGGCACACTAATATCCAACCGACTCCAGGTTTCTTAGTAATTGTCCAAGTAAACTGATATTTGGTCGAAATCCAAGCTTCACAGTGTCTTGTACTGTTATCTGGTCGTAATCCAGGCTTCAGTTCTTTTATCATTATCTGGTCGTAATCCAGGCTTCATGATGCTTTATACCATTATTTGGTCGAATCCAGGCTTCATGGTGTTCTGTACTGCTATCTGGTCATAATCCAGGCTTCACAATACCTTACTTCTTATCTGGTTGTAATCCAAGCTTCAGAAGAAATCAAGTGGTTATCCGGTCGTATTCGGGCTTCCATGTGATTGTTGGGCCTACTAATATCCGGTCGAATTCGGGCTTCATAGTAATTGGCCGGGTAAACTACTATTTAGTCGTAATCCAAGCTTCACAATGTCCCTCACTGTTATCTGGTCGTAATCCAGGCTTCACAGTGTCTTTTATCGCTATCTGGTCGTAATCCAGGCTTCACGATGTCTCATACAATTATCTGGTCGAATCCAGGCTTCATGGTGTTCGGAGAAATCAAGATACCATCTGGTCGAATTCGGGCTTCATAACTTGTGTTAAAGATGTACCACTATCTGGTCATAATCCAAACTTCATGGTGTCTTTGGATGCTATCTGGTCGTAATCCAGGCTTCACAGAAATTTGTATTGCTATCTGGTCATAATCCAGGCTTCACAATAACTTGTTGAGCTGCTATCCGGTCGTAATCCGGGCTTCACGGCTTGCTGGGGATTAAACTATTATTTGGTCGAATCCGGGCTTCATAGCTTAAAGATAAACCACTATCTGGTCGAATCCAGGCTTCGCGGTGTTTGATACTATTATCCGGTCGTTCTCCGGGCTTCACAATATGCTGTAGAAATCAAGGTACTATCCGGTCGGATCCGGGCTTCATAGCTTGAATTTTGTGATACTTTGATTGTATCTTTCCTGAAAGGTAAAGGTTAATCGTATGTAATGCATGACATGTATCATGAAATGATGTTCTCAAAATAAATGAGATTGTGTTGTATGATGCATATGCATATGTCATGATGTATGGATATGCAAATGTTTGTGATGTTCTCTAGCTGGGGAAAATAAATCCTGGACTGCTGCTGAAGTAAAAGAGGGCTTCGCTCACTGGGGATAACAACCGAATATGATTGTGAGAATAATCCTGCTGGAGAATAATACTGATGAGAAAATGATTCTGTGGGGAAGAGATACTCTGCTAGAGGACCTGTTGATTTAGAGAAAACCTTGACTGGGGATGAATTACCGTTGCTGGCGATAATGAAACCTATTGGGGATTGAGTTTCTGTCTGTGGAAGAAATGAACTCTGCTGGGGATGATCTTCTAGTACTGGTGATAGATAAATTCTGCTTGGGGAGAATCACTGTTTTTAGATACTTTTTGCTCTGCGGGGAGTGAATGTACCTTTAGTCGTATTCTCCAGCTAGGTCTATCCCTATATCTGGTGGATAGAGCAACCGTAAGGTTTGGACATTTCTTGTTTGCCCCTGTTTATGATATTACGAGTAATCATCTTTTATTTCTCATGTAAATATTTCCGAGCAGCAATTATTGTCAAATGCATATATAAAAAATGAACATTGGACGTTCTTGCAAAAATAAAGCAGAAAAAGGAAAACAATTTGAAACTTCTTTGTGAAAATGAATTGAATTGATTTTGAAGTTGGCCTGTAAATAGGCGTTTTTGTACAAGAGGCTGACGTCCTAGTAAGAAAACACCGTCGAAAGATAGAATTTACACAATTTGTAAAACAAAGAAGAACAACTATGTGAACGATCCCACTGGGTTCCAACTCTGCTATTGCCTTTATATCTTCAAGCGTCTCATCACTTTGCTACTTGGTTGAGGGTAGATCAGATTGATTAATGCCTTCTGAGCTTTTATAGTAGATACCGAAGTCTGGTTGCAAGATGATCCAATGAGACATAGTGTTACGCTTTAGTCCCTAATTTTTGCCTGGATCGCCATTTCGGGTTTTCAGTCCACCGGGATACCCTTTTTTGCCCAAGCCGCCTTTTCAGGTTTTCGACTTGCCGGGTGTACAAGTTTTTTTCATTTTCATCTCTTATTTTTCCCCGAACCCTTTTGGTTCTCCGGGAAGCCCTTATTTTTGCCTAGGCCAGTCAACCTAGCAGGTCTTTTTTCATGCGTAGTATTTTTTCACTATGTCTGCATTGACGGGGTGAGGAAGGTCGTCACCATCTATGGTGGTTAGAATCATAGCTCCTCCTGAGAAAATGTTCTTAACCACAAATGGCCCTTCGTACGTAGGGGTCCATTTTCCCCTGGGATCACCTTGCAGCAGTATGATGCCTTTGATCACCAGATCCCCAACTTGATACTCTTGTCGTCTTACTTTCTTGTTAAATGCCTTATCATTCACTTTTGATACGTCTGACCATGACAAATAGAAGTAAGTCTCTTTTCATCGATTAAGTTCAGCTGATCAAGCCGGGTCTGGATCCAGTCGTCCTCGCTTAAACCTGCATCCTTCATAATCCGAAGAGAGGGTATCTAGACCTCAATGGGTAAGACTGCTTCCATGCCATACACCAAAGAGTAGGGTGTTGCCCCTTTGAAGTCCGTGCTAAAGTTCGGTACCCATGAAGAGCAAACGGTAACATCTCGTGCCAATATTTGTATGTCACCGTCATCTTTTGCACAATCTTCTTAATGTTCTTATTAGCCGCTTCGACAACCCCATTCATCTTCGGTCGGTAAGGAGAAGAGTTGTGATGATGTATCTTAAACTGCCTGCAGACCTCGGTGATCATTGTATTGTTGAGATTTATACCATTATCCGTAATGATCCTCTCTGGTACACCATATCGACAGATCAAATTGTGTCGAATAAACCGTGCCACGATGTTCTTGGTCACTGTAGAAAAAGAAGCTGCCTCAACCCACTTTGTAAAGTAATCAATAGCTACCAGGATGAAACGATGCCCGTTGGACGCAGTAGGTCTGATCTCGCCAATCATATCGATGCCCCACATCGCAAAAGGCCAAGGAGCCGTCAAGATGTTCAGAGGAACTGGAGGTATATGCACCTTATCAGCATAGACTTGGCATTTGTGACAGGTTCGAGAATGCTGATAACAGTCGGCTTCCATAGTAGACCAGTAATATCCCTCCCGTAGGATTTTCTTTGCCATGGTGTGTCCATTGGAATGAGTTCCAAAAGTACCTTCATGTAACTCTGCCATGATCTTTTCTTCCCCGTTCTTATCCACACATCGCAGTAAGGTCGAATCATGGTTACGCTTGTAAAGAATACCATTACTGATGAATAACTTCGCATCAAACCTCCTCAAGAACTTCTTATCGTTAACAAATACATCCTCGGGGTATTCCTGAGCCTCAAGATACCTCTTTACCTCGTGAACCCAGGGTTTATCTGTTACCTCTTCAGTCTCAATGTCACAACAATGTGCGGGTTCGTCCAACCTCTCAATGGTAATCTGGGGAGCCTCATTGTCCCACCTGACTTTGAACATAGAACACATGGTAGCTAGCGCGCCCGCTAACTGATTCTCCTCTCTCGGGAAGTGTTCAAAGGTTATCTCCTCAAAATGCGGAAGCAAAGTCGATACATACTCTTTGTAAGGAATAAGATTTGGGTGCTTCGTATCCCACTCGCCTTTGATCTGACTGATCACGAGAGAGGAATCTCCGAAAACCCTTAAGAACTTAATCCTTAGGTCAATAGCTACTCGAAGGCCCAAGAAGCATGCTTCATACTCCGCCATGTTGTTGGTGCAGTTGAAACATAATTGGGCGGTGAACGAAGTATGACAGCCTTCAGGAGATATGATCATGGTGCCAATGCCATTGCCCAATGCGTTTGAAGCTCCGTCAAAATACATAGACCATCGGGATCCCTCATCAGGTCCTTAATCCGGTCCGGGTTTTCCACAGTCAGTTACCAACATGATGCTCTCATCCGGAAACTAGAAATTCATAGACTGGTAATCATCCACTGCCTGATGCGCCAAATGATCTGCCAACACACTCCCCTTGATTTCTTTTTGGGTTATGTATTGGATGTCATACTCAGTTAAGATCATCTGCCATCTTGCTATTCTTCCGGACAAGGCAGGCTTTTCGAAGATATACTTGATTGGGTCCATCTTTGATATCAATAGAGTAGTGTGGGTCAGCATATACTGTCTCAGCTGGCGAGCAGCCCCTGCAAAAGCGCAGCAAGTTTTCTCAAGCAGTGAGTATCGGGTCTCACAGTCGGTAAACTTTTTGCTAAGGTAGTAAATAGCATGCTGTGATCGGTGGATCTGGAACTGACTGTTTTTTAGCTGGTTTCGCGGAATGTCGCGGTAAGCAAGAGTCGCCACCGTCTTTTATTTTCTCCAAACAAGGGAAAGGACAAAAGCACAGAAAAATTCCTTTTTTGAGATTGTTTCTCGGTTCGGGAGGTAGATTTATAGAAAGGGAAGGTGTTAGCACCCTTTCTATCCATGGTTATCCATGGGCTCTTAGATACTTGCTCATTTGTGTTTTCAAAATGTTTGTTTGCTTTTCAAAGTGAGTGGGTTTGAAAAAGTTTCGTTTAAAATTTCAGATCGACTCTTGTATCAGTCCTCAAGAGTGTTTGAAAAGTTGTTTTTGAAAGCTTTTTGAAAAGTGTCGGTGTGAAAAGAAGTTTTGATTTGTTTTGAATTTGAGCAAGTATCTACGAGTCATCTACCTACCCTAAGGAATTAGTCTGTGTAAATGTCCTTGAGGTAGTGCCATCCCACCATTGAGAGGTAGGTAGCACCACCGTTGGAGGTGTTCGGGTCAATTCGATTGTAGGGACAGTGTGGTCACCGAGCAATAGTAAGATACCTTAGGAGCTACCCTTATGCAATTGATCTTTTTATTCCAAGGCAACCGTTTCGAGGTAACTTGTTCGAGGCAACTAGATCAATGGAACATAAGGACTCACTAAGACGTCCTATACTCGACGATCACGTTTCGAGGGGCAAGACAACAGTGTGATCACCAGAGCAACAGTAAGACACCTTAGAAGCTACCCTTATGCCATGTTCATGGACATAAGGACTTACTAAGACGTCCTGTACTCGATGACCACGTTTCGAGGGGCAAGGCAACAGTGAGGCGTACCCTAGGAGTGGTGTGTGAATTGTGAGTCATTTTCAGTTATTATTTGTCTTGTCATGCATTGGGTGAGCTACGCTTTGATTTTATTTGGGCATTCATTCTTTCATGTGATTATTAACAGTTAAAAGGTGCGGGAATTAAAATGCGGAAAATAAAGGTCCTACGCTATTACAAGGCGCGGGTCTACATCGCCAAATTAAACCAAGACCCGATTTGAATAAAAGTACGGAAAGTAAATGTCCTAATTATCTATTACAAGGCTTTGGGGCAAATACATTATATCCACAAAAGAAATAAAAATAAATGCGAAAAGAAATAAGAATCGAGAGTGCGAGGGCGTTGGACCCTTTAAAGAAATTAAATAGAAATTATAAATTAATTAATGATTAAATAAAGAAAAAAAATTATTTTTATGTTTTTTTTTGGTAATTAAATGAAATTGAAAACTAATTAATTATTTTAATTACAAGAAAATATTTTTTGACCTTTTTTATGTTTTTTTATAAAATAAAAAAAAGAATTAAAAATGTCAAAAGAAAAAGCCTAAGTCTAAATTTGTTTTTATTTATTGTGAAAAAAGGTTAAAATTAACTAATTAAACTAATTAATTTGTTAATATTTTATTTACAAAAATAATTACTAAAGTAAAATTAATAATAATAATAATTACATTTTTTTTGTTTTTTTTCTGAATTTATGAAAATAATTATTTGTGAACTAACTAAATAATAATAATAATTAATAAAAGGAAAGAAAATAAGAAAAGAAATGCTAAACCAAGGAGGTGAAGGCCGGATTTTGGAGGTTTTACTCAAAATCATCCTTAGGCATCAAAAATTCCATCTAAGCCCATGGTTGTGATCGTCCATGTCTCCTGATCACGACTATGCTTATGGTTTGTCCCAATTTCACCTGTAGACAAAATACCTAAAAACAAAACCAACGAACCCTAGGCACGTGTATTGTTATACGAAGCCTAAAAATGAAATTGAATATAGCAGTTACATTGGAAATTAGGCATGGAGTGTGAATATGCTATTATTTTCCAGAAAAAGTGCAAGAATGGAGAAACATGATTTCGTGTACAGGGGTGAGTTTGAGACAACTTACAGCGCTTGGTAGTGGACCTTAGGACGCGTTTGTGGTTGCTTTGGCTTCAGGGAGTGGCAAGGAAGAAAGCCACGTGCTTACTTTGATCTGAAAATATTTGCAACACCGCTTTAGATCTCTCACTTTTTTGGACAAATTTTGAACTTTTCCTCTGGCCGTTTGTGCACACTCTCCTTTTTTTCTAGGTTCTGAATGAGGCTTGCAAGGCTTGTATATATAGGCTTGGATGAGAATCAGTCACATTAAGGAGCTTTTAAGCCTTGCAATGAAGTTTTGATTTTCTCCATAATCACCATTGAAATAACTTGCCATATTTGCTCCAAATTTGATTTTTTTTGCTTGAAATAGGTCTTGAACGAATTTGGTATATGTTTTATGGTGTATCAAAGCTATTCAAACCACAAAATATCCTCCCATTAATTTTCTTGATTTTTATTTGAATTTTAAAGATTTAAAATGAATTAAATCAAATAAAATTAAACAAAAATAGAAAAATTAATTTTTATTCTTGAAATAAAACATGGGACACGTGGGAGATATGGCAAAGCTGAATCAAGTGGAAAAAGTGGGCCCCTTTTGTCAAAAATGAAGTTTCAAGGATAATTGACTTTGGCCCTTTCACAAAAATTTCCCAACTTCTCCAATGCATATCTTGCTCAATTTTGAAGCTATGAACATGTTCTTGGACATTTTGGAAAGGTCTTGAAGTCCTGTAACCAATGCCTTTGGTCCCATGTCATTTTGATTTACCAATATCAAGTTATGGTCTTTGACTTAAAGTGCCTTTTTGTTGACTTTTGAAAATGACCTATAATGTTGAAATTGATAACTTTTTGTGAGAGCATTTCTTGGACTTGGAATGTGAAGATGAGTTGTAGGAAATGTCTTCCCCTTCAAAATGAGCATTGGATGGGATTTTTCTGATGAACCATGAAAAAGTTATGCCTTGGTCAAGGTACAGTTGACTTTTCAGCTGTCCAAAAATAGAAACTTTTGACACCTTGATGATTTTTGAGCCATGCTTGAGGAATCATGATCAAGAACTGATCAAATGATGTTTGTGGCTTCAAAATAAGATGTTGACAAAAAATTTTGACTTTTGACTGCCAAATGACCATTTTGCTCCTGCAGTTGACTGTTGAGCAATTTAGGTTTTTTGACTGTGCAACTTGACCTTGTGAGCCTTGAAACTTGACATGTAGGTGCTTGACAATGTGTATGGGCATATAGGACTTGATTGAGCTCTTGAAAACCTCAACTTCTTTGCAAGAACCAAAACCCTAATTTGACTGGCTTAGGAGGATGGTTTGACTGTGTAGCCCTTGAGTAAACTTTGAGCCATTTAAGGTGATGCTTGGCAAAACCTCGAAGATTATGGGAGGGAAAATTTTGGGGTACAACAGATGCCCCTGTTCAATCTTTTTAGACCTGAGGATGTAGATTGGCTTGTGTGCCTTTCGTGATCCGAAGGTGGAAGATGATTGAACACTAGAGTGCCCAGAAATTTGCACTCACCTAGTTGAGTATCAGCAGCGTGATAGCGGGAATGGGCTTACAGATGCCATTTGGAGAGATGGTGGATAGGAGGATGGGCTTATAGATGCCATCTGGAAGTGTGACAGAACCTTGTCGGGAATGGGCTTATATATGCCATTTGGAGACTGTCAGATGACTAAATCTGAATAAGAAATAGAATAGCTTCCGTGCCTGGAGCATATCTAGCCTATATCTAGTTGTTGACGTCTGAATAAATAGTAGAATGACCGCTGTGTCTGGGGTATGTCCATACTGTATCTGTATGAGCGACAGAATGTCATTCGAATCTGGATCGTATATGGACTGAACAATAGAAGAGCATCCGGGATGGAGCATCTCTAAGTTGTCTTTTAGAAGTTTGAATCTGAATAAGCAATAGAACGACGTCCGGATCTGGAGCATCTCTAGGCTATATCTGAAAGGAAATCTGGAATGAGTATCAGAACGTCGCCATGCCTGGGTCACATCTGGACTATCTCTAGAAAGAGTCTTGAATAAGCAAAAGAACAACATCCATATCTGGAGCATGTCTAAGCTATCTCTGAAAGGAAATCTGGAATAAGTATCAGAACGTCGCCATGCCTGGGTCACATCTGAACTATATCTAGAAGGAGTCTTGAATAAGCAAAAGAATAGCATCCATATCTGGAGCATTTCCCAGCTATATCTGAAAGGAAATCTGGAATAAGTATCAGAACGTCGCCATGCCTGGGTCACATCTGAACTATATCTAGAAGGAGTTTTGAATAAGCAAAAGAACAACATCCATATCTGGAGCATTTCCAAGCCATCTCTGAGAGGAAATCTGGAATGAGTATTAGAACGTCGCCATGCCTGGGTCACATCTGAACCATATCTAGAAGGTGATCTCTGAATAAACAATAGAACAGCCTCCGTGTCCGGAGCATCTCTAAGTTATATCTGAGAAGAAATCTGGAATAAGTATCAGAATGTCGCCATGCCTGGGTCACATCTGAACCATATCTAGAAAGGTAGTCTCTGAATAAACAATAGAACAGCCTTCGTGTCCGGAGCATCTCTAAGTTACATCTGAGAAGAAATCTGGAATAAGTATCAGAACGGTGCCATGCCTGGGTCACATCTGAACCATATCTAGAAAGGTGATCTCTGAATAAACAATAGAACAGCCTCTGTGTCCGGAGCATCTCTAAGTTACATCTGAGAAGAAATCTGGAATAAGTATCAGAATGTCGCCATGCCTGGGTCACATCTGAACCATATCTAAAAAGGTGATCTCTGAATAAACAACAGAACAGCCTCCATGCCCGGAGCATCTCTAAGTTATATCTGAGAAGAAATCTGGAATAAGTATCAGAACGTCGCCATGCCTGGGTCACATCTGAACCATATCTAGAAAGGTAGTCTCTGAATAAACAATAGAACAACCTCCGTGTCCGGAGCATCTCTAAGTTACATCTGAGAAGAAATCTGGAATAAGTATCATAATGTCGCCATGCCTGGGTCACATCTGAACCATATCTAGAAAGGTGATCTCTGAATAAACAACAGAACAGCCTCCGTGCCCGGAGCATCTCTAAGTTATATCTGAGAAGAAATCTGGAATAAGTATCAGAACGTCGCCATGCCTGGGTCACATCTGAACCATATATAGAAAGGTGATCTCTGAATAAACAACAGAACAGCCTCCGTGTCCGGAGCATCTCTAAGTTATATCTGCGAAGAAATATGGAATAAGTATCAGAACGTCGCCATGCCTGGGTCACATCTGAACCATATCTAGAAAGGTGATCTCTGAATAAACAATAGAACAGCCTCCATGCCCGGAGCATCTCTAAGTTATATCTGAGAAGAAATCTGGAATAAGTATCAGAATGTCGCCATGCCTGGGTCACATCTGAACCATATCTAGAAAGGTAGTCTCTGAATAAACAATAGAACAGCCTTCGTGTCCGAAGCATCTCTAAGTTACATCTGAGAAGAAATCTGGAATAAGTATCAGAACATTGCCATGCCTGGGTCACATCTGAACCATATCTAGAAAGGTGATCTCTGAATAAACAATAGAACAGCCTCTGTGTCCGGAGCATCTCTAAGTTACATCTGAGAAGAAATCTGGAATAAGTATCAGAACGTCGCCATGCTTGGGTCACATCTGAACCATATCTAGAAAGGTGATCTCTGAATAAACAACAGAACAGCCTCCGTGCCCGGAGCATCTCTAAGTTATATCTGAGAAGAAATCTGGAATAAGTATCAGAACGTCACCATGCCTGGGTCACATCTGAACCATATCTAGAAGGAGTCTTGAATAAGCAAAAGAACAACATCCATATCTGGAGCATTTCCAAGCTATCTCTGAGAGGAAATCTGGAATGAGTATCAGAACGTCGCCATGCCTGGGTCACATCTGAACCATATCTAGAAGGAGTCTTGAATAAGCAAAAGAACAGCATCCATATCTGGAGCATTTCCAAGCTATCTCTGAGAGGAAATCTAGAATGAGTATCAGAACGTCGCCATGCCTGGGTCACATCTGAACCATATCTAGAAGGAGTCTTGAATAAGCAAAAGAACAGCATCCATATCTGGAGCATTTCCAAGCTATCTCTGAGAGGAAATCTGGAATGAGTATCAGAACATCGCCATGCCTGGGTCACATCTGAACCATATCTAGAAGGAATTTCGAAAAAGCAAAAGAACAACATCCATGTCTGGAGCATTTCCAAGCTATCTCTTTAATCTTTTTAACGTAGACCTGCCCTGGCCGGATACAGGTATCGAATCCACAATCAATCGCTCGCAGACATGCCCTGGCTAGATACAGGAATCGAATCTGGGATTGCGATAGTTGATAGTAATCATCTTTGTATTGACCTTTCCTAAAAAAGGCAAAACATTAGTTATATGCAATGTCATGGTGCATGGAATGCGCGGTGTCATGACGTTTATAACCAATGGGATTGTAGAATGTGATGTTTATATCATGTATGAAAATGTGATGTTTGCGAATGTATTTTTGTCTAGGAAAATAAATCCTTGACGAATGCCGGGAGCTTATCCTGGGCTGATGTTGCAAGAATACCGGTAGGAGAAGATAACTCCGTTGGGGGATAAACTTGGCGAATAGATTACTCTGCGGGGAAAATTACTCTAGCGATCTTGCTGGGGAAAATACTCTGTGGGAAGAGAGGCACTTCGCTGAGATGTTGTATGAGAACTCCGCTGGGGATACCATTGTTGTATTGTGTTGGAAGATGAACTCCGCTGGGGGATAAGAAGACTTTGCCGAGGACGATCTTTCCGTGGCTTTTGGCTGAGGATAACCCAGTTATATCCTGGTAGGGAAATAACCTTCTGAATAAAGCCGGGAGACGCGTTCGTGCTCTGCAGGGGGGAAGCTTCCAAAATCTATTGGGGATAAGCTTCCTGCTGGGGAGATGATTCAGCTTTCCTGGGGAAATCTTCAGACTGGACTCTCCTGGGGAAATTTTTGAACTGTACGGGGGAAGTGACTCTGCTGAATGTCTGGTATACCGCCGGGGAACAATCTTAGATCAAGACTGTCGGGGATGCTTGTTAGGAACGTTTGTATATTGCACTGGGGAATGTTGAGATCTGCTGGAGGTAATCCAACTTCCTTAAGGCTGACGGGGTATAACTCTGCTCGGGGAGAGTATCGCTGACCTGCTGGAGATATTGTGCCTTGTAGGGCTTATGGGAATCCAACTCTGCTTGGGAAGAATCGTTGAATCTTGGCTCGCTCTCTGGGGAATTAAGGCATCTTGGTTGTTCTTCAGCTGAACTTGTCTTGGGACCTTGATAGCAGAGCGGTTAGATCGCTTAGACAACTCATTATTGCCCCAGTTTTAGTGGGAGAAGGCACCTGCGGGGGTAATTGACAAATCTTCTGGTAGACAGGTGACGAGATGCCAGGACATAGTCGTATGCTTCGATCCCTAATTTTTGCCTGGACCGCCCTTTCGGGTTTTTAGTCCACCGGGATACCCATTTTTTCCCAAGCCGCCTTTTCAGGTTTTGGACTTGCCGGGTGTACAGATTTTTTTTTATTTCATCCCTTATTTTTGCCCGAAACCTTTTGGTTCGCCGGGAAGCCCTTATTTTTTCCTAGGTATGTCAACCTAACGGGTCTTTGATTTTGCGTAGTATTTTTTTCGACTATGTCCACGCTCTCAGAATGTAGGGAGTTGCCCCTGTTAGAAGCGTTTTGTCATGTCACCAGAAGGTGTTTGATCAGGCAAGATTCGTTGTTGAAATGCCCCAAGTGACTCAGGCAGAGATTTGCCCCAGGCTATTTGGCCTTTGAGAGATTCTCCGAATCTTGATTGGGCTGCCCCGGATAATGGACAATGGTCATGCCATGCCCCTTGATTGGGAGTGCTTTTGTTCACTAGGTATTCATCGTGCGAATTTCCCTACTGTTCAAACAAATAGTCATATGCAAACAATGTTATATCAAAAATACAAAGCTTATGTCTGTCTTGAAGATTTTGAAAATGCATTCTTTTTCATAAAACAAGTGAATGTTTGTAAAACGTGATGTCAACTCCGTATTTACCGTAGGCCTTAAGGAGTTAGGATACCTTTCGTAACAGTATGCTTTCGAACTAACCCATGCTTCAGCTAGGACTTTTAAGGGTTATAACGCGGCCTGGTTCATGGTTTAAGAAACAAAGGATAAAGGCTCAAATTATTTGTACCCACCCGCTCTTCGTGGTGTTCTTCAAACCTAAACTCAGCTGATCATGCGTTAGACCTTGTTTGAGTCTTTGTCCTGATATTCCAATGATGGGTCGGATATTGACGGTTTATTTTGAATAGGCAGTCATTTCTTTTTTATTGAGGATTCGTAGGACCTCTTTCTTTTTTGATTTCATTATCCCTATTTTTTTTGCCTGAACTGTTTCTTTTGTGATTACAGTCAGCGAGATGCCCCAGTTTTGTAAGTCTCCTTCGTAGGTTTTGACTTATTGGGTTTTTATTCTTTGAGAGATAATGACTGCCTGTCTTTATGATCATTCGGAACCATCATTGTCTTTTGTTTTGTAAGGACCTCTTTGGTTCCATTCGTTATGCACTTGGATCAACTGAGAGACTACCTTGCCCCAGGTTATGATTAAGGGTTTTAAATTTCGAAAAGAAAAACTCCTACTTCTTTGGCTCAGAGGGGTTGACGAGGGATTATCTTCCTTATAACTCCAGTGTTTAGGAATTGAAACAATGCCTGTACCTCATCAGCGGGGTCTGTTCAAAAGCATACTGTAGATTGTGGTATCGTTTTCGTCATCCTCCCTCAAGAGGCTTAGAATTATTAATCGAGCGTTGATCATCAGAAAAAATATGAAAATAATTTGCATATAGTGAATACGAATATATTGCTTCAAAACAGACATATGCGATGCATTAATGAAATAACAACGTTTAACATGGGTAAATGTTTGAACAAAAGAAAATTACAACTTGAAAATCCTAATGAACAAAAAGTCTTTTCATCTCAGGGCTTGTTACTTCAACTAGTGCATTTTGTAGGGATGACAGGAGCATTCAGCCTGGCCCATCTTGGTGAAATCCACAACTCTTTCATTAATCAAGTCTTGGATCTTATTCTTCAGAGCCCAGCAGTCGTCGGTGTCATGTCCTGGACTGTCAGAATGGTATGCACATCTTTCCTCAAGATTGTACTTTAGGGAGGTTGTGTTGAGATTCTTAGGAGGGTCCCTTAACGTCACCAGATTCAACCTCAACAATTGTTGTAAAGCTTGAGACGGTGACACGTTGAGCTTGGTGAACTGCCTTTTAGGCTTGTCTGGCTTGCTCCGGTCAACCCGTTGTTCTTGGCGAGGTCGTTGTTGGACCTGTGAAGTAGTAGCAGCTTGGAGAGGCCTGTTCATTAAACCCAACCTTTGACTTCTTGGAGGCTGGTTAATGACTTGGTCCCTGACTTGGACTGGTTGCTTCATGTTGCATCTATCTTGATGGAGCTGACTGATCATAGCCCTCAGCTCTCCTTGCTCCCGAGCTAAACCTTGGATGAGATCCCTTTGCCCCAGCATCTGGGTTTTCATCGTATCTACCTCAACTTGCAGACGTTTCAGCTGCTCGTCCTTATCATCTTCAGGAGTTTGCTTGGCCAAATTCCCCATGAGGAGTGTCCTTAACTCTTCTTACCCCTTGGATAGGCTTAAGAAGATCTCCCTGAACTGGGTCTCTAGGGCATGAAGGTCCTGGTTATCTTGTTGGAAAGCCATTGCTGAAATAAACAGCGAAGATGGTAAGTGACCTGTCAAAAGGATACCTGTTATGCAATGATATGTACGTATATATATATATATATATATATATATATATATATATATATATATATATATATATATATATATATATATATATATATATATATATATATATATATATATATATATATATATATATATATATATATATATATATATATATATATATATATATATATATATATATATATATATGCAATGTTTTCAAGGATCTCGCGGGGTAAACAAGAAAATTGTTAGCATTTGAATTTGGGTAGCTTGATTGAAGGAACTTCATGTTGTGGAGAGTCCTTCTTCAAGAGTCAAGGCTCACCATATCGAGTGGGTCATAGCCCCTGACAACTTTGGCTAGAGGAAAATAAATCCTCTTTGCCCCTTGCTAGACGTTTGATTCATCATGACCTGCATCAGAAGCCCTTGAGATCCTTGAAATGGGTTAGTCCTTATGTAGGATGTATGCAATGGTATGATGTTATGCTATGCATGGGGTAACGTAGGTAAACCCTGTTACGAGTCCCAATTAAGGACTGTAAACAAAACCTGCAAGAAACTCAGTAAACCCTGTTATGAGTCCCAATTAAGGACTATAAACAAAACCTGCAAGAAACTCAGTAAACCCTGTTATGAGTCCCAATTAAGGACTATAAACAAAATCTGCAAGAAACTCAAGTGTCAGATAACAAGCATGCAAGTAGTCAAGTTGGAAGGCACACAAGTCACACAAAAGAAGCCCTTAGAGTTTAGGCCAGCATGGGGTCTGGGTATTACCCTCTTGAAGTTGGTGGGCTCAACCTGTCCTATTAGAAGTAATCGGGTTCTAAGGGTCCCAATATCACTGGATTGCTTTCATTGTTCATCGTTTCGATTTAGCCACTGAACTGGCGACCGAAATATCCCAGGAAAGCAACCCTCAATTGAGTGTAGTATCGAGTATCAACCAACCTCGGACTGCACCAAAGTCAGTTATCTCACTACCCTAAAGAGGCCAAGATAGTTCAATTAAGGTTCCTAAGGTTAGTTGATGCTTCACGACACCACATGGAGGCCCCGTACTCTCCTTGACTGAACTCAAGGGTTACCGGTACACACCAAAGTGCCACATCAACGTAGCAGATTGTTTCAACCATGTCGGTATACCCCGCACAGTTCCCTCACAACCTTGTTGCTACTTTCTAAGAAGGTATCCCCAGACCCGGGTTAGGATCTATAGAACTCCCGAGACAGTCCCACAATTTAAAGCAAACAGGTCAAAGCAATTGAAAACACAGTTATGAACTATCCTAAGGTACACCTCACTTTATAAGCATCCCCAGCAGAGTCGCCAGTTCTGTGATTGGTGGATCTGGAACTGACTGTTTTTTAGCTGGTTTCGCGGAATGTCGCGGTAAGCAAGAGTCGCCACCGTCTTTTATTTTCTCCAAACAAGGGAAAGGACAAAAGCACAGAAAAATTCCTTTTTTGAGATTGTTTCTCGGTTCGGGAGGTAGATTTATAGAAAGGGAAGGTGTTAGCACCCTTTCTATCCATGGTTATCCATGGGCTTTTAGATACTTGCTCATTTGTGTTTTCAAAATGTTTGTTTGCTTTTTAAAGTGAGTGGGTTTGAAAAAGTTTCGTTTAAAATTTCAGATCGACTCTTGTATCAGTCCTCAAGAGTGTTTGAAAAGTTGTTTTTGAAAGCTTTTTGAAAAGTGTCGGTGTGAAAAGAAGTTTTGATTTGTTTTGAATTAGAGCAAGTATCTACGAGTCATCTACCTACCCTAAGGAATTAGTCTGTGTAAATGTCCTTGAGGTAGTGCCATCCCACCATTGAGAGGTAGGTAGCACCACCGTTGGAGGTGTTCGGGTCAATTCGATTGTAGGGACAGTGTGGTCACCGAGCAATAGTAAGATACCTTAGGAGCTACCCTTATGCCATTGATCTTTTTATTCCGAGGCAACCGTTTCGAGGCAACTTGTTCGAGGCAACTAGATCAATGGAACATAAGGACTCACTAAGACGTCCTATACTCGACGATCACGTTTCGAGAGGCAAGGCAACAGTGTGATCACCAGAGCAACAGTAGGACACCTTAGAAGCTACCCTTATGCCATGTTCATGGACATAAGGACTTACTAAGACGTCCTGTACTCGACGACCACGTTTCGAGGGGCAAGGCAACAGTGAGGCGTACCCTAGGAGTGGTGTGTGAATTGTGAGTCATTTTCAGTTATTATTTGTCTTGTCATGCATTGGGTGAGCTACGCTTTGATTTTATTTTGGCATTCATTCTTTCATGTGATTATTAACAGTTAAAAGGTGCGGGAATTAAAATGCGGAAAATAAAGGTCCTACGCTATTACAAGGCGCGGGTCTACATCGCCAAATTAAACCAAGACCCGATTTGAATAAAAGTACGGAAAGTAAATGTCCTAATTATCTATTACAAGGCTTTGGGGAAAATACATTATATCCACAAAAGAAATAAAAATAAATGCGAAAAGAAATAAGAATCGAGAGTGCGAGGGCGTTGGACCCTTTAAAGAAATTAAATAGAAATTATAAATTAATTAATGATTAAATAAAGAAAAAAAATTATTTTTATGTTTTTTTTTTGGTAATTAAATGAAATTGAAAACTAATTAATTATTTTAATTACAAGAAAATATTTTTTGACCTTTTTTATGTTTTTTTATAAAATAAAAAAAAGAATTAAAAATGTCAAAAGAAAAAGCCTAAGTCTAAATTTGTTTTTATTTATTGTGAAAAAAGGTTAAAATTAACTAATTAAACTAATTAATTTGTTAGTATTTTATTTACAAAAATAATTACTAAAGTAAAATTAATAATAATAATAATAATTACATTTTTTTTTGTTTTTTTTCTGAATTTATGAAAATAATTATTTGTGAACTAACTAAATAATAATAATAATTAATAAAAGGAAAGAAAATAAGAAAAGAAATACTAAACCAAGGAGGTGAAGGCCGGATTTTGGAGGTTTTACTCAAAATCATCCTTAGGCATCAAAAATTCCATCTAAGCCCATGGTTGTGATCGTCCATGTCTCCTGATCACGACTATGCTTATGGTTTGTCCCAATTTCACCTGTAGACAAAATACCTAAAAACAAAACCAACGAACCCTAGGCACGGGTATTGTTATACGAAGCCTAAATATGAAATTGAATATAGCAGTTACATTGGAAATTAGGCATGGAGTGTGAATATGCTATTATTTTCCAGAAAAAGTGCAAGAATGGAGAAACATGATTTCGTGTACAGGGGTGAGTTTGAGACAACTTACAGCGCTTGGTAGTGGACCTTAGGACGCGTTTGTGGTTGCTTTGGCTTCAGGGAGTGGCAAGGAAGAAAGCCACATGCTTACTTTGATCTGAAAATGTTTGCAACACCGCTTTAGATCTCTCACTTTTTTGGACAAACTTTGAACTTTTCCTCTGGCCGTTTGTGCACACTCTCCTTTTTTTCTAGGTTCTGAATGAGGCTTGCAAGGATTGTATATATAGGCTTGGATGAGAATCAGTCACATTAAGGAGCTTTTAAGCCTTGCAATGAAGTTTTGATTTTCTCCATAATCACCATTGAAATAACTTGCCATATTTGCTCCAAATTTGAATTTTTTTGCTTGAAATAGGTCTTGAACGAATTTGGTATATGTTTTATGGTGTATCAAAGCTATTCAAACCACAAAATATCCTCCCATTAATTTTCTTGATTTTTATTTGAATTTTAAAGATTTAAAATGAATTAAATCAAATAAAATTAAACAAAAATAGAAAAATTAATTTTTATTCTTGAAATAAAACATGGGACACGTGGGAGGTATGGCAAAGCTGAATCAAGTGGAAAAAGTGGGCCCCTTTTGTCAAAAATGAAGTTTCAAGGATAATTGACTTTGGCCCTTTCACAAAAATTTCCCAACTTCTCCAATGCATATCTTGCTCAATTTTGAAGCTATGAACATGTTCTTGGACATTTTGGAAAGGTCTTGAAGTCCTGTAACCAATGCCTTTAGTCCCATGTCATTTTGATTTACCAATATCAAGTTATGGTCTTTGACTTAAAGTGCCTTTTGTTGACTTTTGAAAATGACCTATAATGTTGAAATTGATAACTTTTTGTGAGAGCATTTCTTGGACTTGGAATGTGAAGATGAGTTGTAGGAAATGTCTTCCCCTTCAAAATGAGCATTGGATGGGATTTTTCTGATGAACCATGAAAAAGTTATGCCTTGGTCAAGGTACAGTTGACTTTTCAGCTGTCCAAAAATAGAAACTTTTGACACCTTGATGATTTTTGAGCCATGCTTGAGGAATCATGATCAAGAACTGATCAAATGATGTTTGTGGCTTCAAAATAAGATGTTGACCAAAATTTTTGACTTTTGACTGCCAAATGACCATTTTGCTCCTGCAGTTGACTGTTGAGCAATTTAGGTTTTTTGACTGTGCAACTTGACCTTGTGAGCCTTGAAACTTGACATGTAGGTGCTTGACAATGTGTATGGGCATATGGGACTTGATTGAGCTCTTGAAAACCTCAACTTCTTTGCAAGAACCAAAACCCTAATTTGACTGGCTTAGGAGGATGGTTTGAATGTGTAGCCCTTGAGTAAACTTTGAGCCATTTAAGGTGATGCTTGGCAAAACCTCGAAGATTATGGGAGGGAAAATTTTGGGGTACAACACATGCTATTTTCGGCCAGACTCGTCATGTTGCCCAAGCACGCACCCCATCGAATTGTCGATTACCGTCAAGTATAAGATCAAAGGTCTTCCCTCAACTGGAGGCATCAGAATAGGGGGCTCTTGGAGATATTCCTTGATCCTTTCGAAAGCGGCCTGACATTCATCATTCCATCTTACCACTTGATCTTTCTTCAACAGTTTGAAGATTGGCTCACAAGTAGCAGTCAGGTGTGAAATGAATCCGGCAATGTAATTCAGACGTCCCAGAAAGCCTCTGACTTCTTTTTTCGTTCGGGGAGCTGTCATTTCTTGTATAGCCTTCACCTTGGCAGGATCCACCTGAATACCTTTATCACTAACGACGAAACCCAGCAGCTTACCAGACCTTACCCCAAAGGTGCACTTGTTCGGGTTTAACCTCAGCCTGTACATCGTCAACCTGTCAAATAGTTTCTGGAGATGGTCAAGATGTTCTTCTTCAGTTTGGGACCTTGCAATCATGTCGTCAACGTATACCTCAATCTCATGGTGAATCATGTCATGGAACAAAGCGACCATGGCGCGCTGATATGTTGCCCCAACATTCTTCAATCCGAACGGCATGACTTTATAGCCAAAGGTACCCCACTGTGTAACGAACATTGTCTTCTCCATGTCCTCGGGAGCCATTTTAATCTGATTGTAACCAGAAAAACCATTCATAAAGGAGAAGATCTTATGTTGCACGGTGTTATCGACTAGAACATCGATGCGAGGGAGTGGGAAATCATCCTTGGGGATCGCCCTATTCAGATCCCTATAGTCCACACGCATCCGTACCTTGCCATCTTTCTTCGGCACCGAAACCACGTTGGCAACCCACTGCGGATAAGAAGTAACTGCTAGAAAACCGGCATCAAACTGTTTCATGACCTCAACTTTGATTTTCTTAGACATCTCTGGGCGCATTCGGCGAACTTTCTGCTTCACTGGAGGACAGTCTTCTTTGGTTGGCAAGCGGTGTACCACAATATCAGTATCCAACCCAGACATATCTTCATAAGACCAAGCGAAGATCTCAACATAGTCACACAACATTTGTATCAACCGTTGCTTAACTCTAGGCTCCAGATTCGCACTGATCTTGACCTCTTTCTTGTCTTCTTCCATACCCAGATTCACTGATTCTACTGGCTCTTCATGGGGCTGTATATCCCTCTCTTCCTGTAGTAACAGTCTAGTAAGTTCCCCAGGCACTTCGCAATCATCCTCACCTTCGTCCTCGACTTGGTTGATCGGACTTTCGAAGTAATAATTGGCAGTAGCAGAGTCATTATCAGTGGGATCCAGAGTGGATGTGGATCTGTATTATGATATGTGAGTGTGTGTAAGACAAATAGCTGTTTTGATAAAGTGCAAGATAGAAAAGAAAAACAAGGAGCACAAAATTTGTAATGCAAGAAAACGTCCAATGGTTTATTGATGATATATGGAAATGACACATAATAAGCCCTCACAAACAAAGCCATGGTGTCTCGGGCAAGACACCGGGCCGTAAAGTTTTTAACTGTCTGTTATAAATCTCAAAAACAAAAGTCTATTATTGTGTAATAAAAGAAACAGGCACGAAGTCCTTCGCCGTCCAATTGTTCAATCCACTGTTGGTAGTCGGGTAAATCCAGCTATCGAACTCTGACTTTTCTTCATCGTCTTCAATTGCATTCACTCCCGGATTACTGATACGCATGGGAAGTCTTCCGATTCACGCGCGCCGAACAACCCTTTGAGCTTCTGCAGTAAAACCCAAACCAAACTTGTCAGTCTTGTGTGCAAAGTCAGGGAGTTGGCCCCAATTTGCACACCCACCTTTTTCTATTACATCTCGGGCATCCTTGAGGGAAGCCATCTTCATTGGAGATTCTTCATCCACAGTTTCAGTTGACGCCAGAGTCTGGGGAACCTCTTCAAAGTTCTGACACGGGGTTTCGATGAACTCCCCATCCATCTCCACATACCGAAAAGAGTTAAGATGACTCACCATGTACTCCTCTTCCCCTCGTACTGTAACAATCTTCCCCTTCACTGGATATTTTAGCATCTGATGGAGCGTAGAAGTCACTGCCCCATATTTATGAATCCATGGGCGACCCAGCAAACAAGAATAGGATGGTCGGATGTCCATCACATAGGACGTAGATGCGAATGTCTGAAAGCCAACTTTAACAGGAACATCCACCTCCCCGTGCACCATCCTTTTGGACCCATCAAAGGCCCTAACCATAATATTAATTGGCTTCAGAACCAATCCTTCACAATCCAGCCGATCTAATGCTTTCTCGGGTAAAACGTTCAGTGAGGACCCAGTATCCACCAATACATGGGCAAGAGTAGTGCCCATGCACTCGATCGAAACGTGTAAAGCGTCATTATGATTCCTTCCTTTAGCAGTCAGATCTGTGTCGGAGAAACCCAACCTGTTGTCAGTGGTTAAACTAGCTACACAGTCTTTGAATTGATCAGCAGATGTCTCTTGCGGCACATGCACAGTTTTAAGGAAAGCGATTAAAGCCTTTGCATGGGCTTCTGAACACAGCAATAAGGATAACATGGAGATCTTCGACGGGGTCTGCCCCAGCTGTTCGACTATGTTATAGTCGCTCTTCTTGATAATCTTTAGGATTTCCTCTATCTCCTGTCTAGAGGTTTCTACAACAATCTTCTTAGGTGCCTCCATCCGGGCAGGCTCACATGTGATCCCTTTGCCCCGAGCGTCAGATGACTCAGCGATAGGGGTGATAATTGGAATATGAGCTGGGACAGTAGCTGATGTACTGGAAGGTGGAATAGCAGCAGGCTTTTGAACGGTCGGAGGGGAAATCTCAGGGGAGAAGAGTCTTCTGCTTCGGGTGACCTTGCTAGACCCAAAAATATTATTGACCTCAATATCAGCCTCTTCAACCTTCAAGTCTTGTTTGATCCCATGATAATACACATCGACCCCATAGTGCCACGGGACAACCTTATCCGAAGTGTAAGGGATATGACCAGGGATAGTAATGATCAAAGGAGCAATTCTTGGAACAGATGTAATCCTAATAGGATTTCTCGAGGAAGCCTTGGAAGGATTGGAGGAAATGGTTATGATGGACACATCTTCAACAGGAATCAACAAAATCAAAGTTTTCTCGAACAGGATCTCTTTGTTATCCATCAGGCGTTGAACACCTGATTTCAGTAAATGACAACCAGCAGGAAGGATTGAACATAGATGGCAACCTTCGCCACAACCTGGAAATAAACCGGCCGACAAAAGATTCTTCTTCACTGTCATCAACAGAGTAGAAATGTCTTCCACAAAGGTCACAAATGAATCATCGTTCACATCATTTACTCCATGCTTGGGCATAGGAGCAGTCATAACATTAGGCTTTTCCGGAGCGTCAAACTCGATTTCTTTAGCTTCAATCAAATCTTGCACCTTATTCCTCAAGGCCCAGCAGTTGTTTGTATCATGCCCTGGGCTACCGGAGTGATAGACACAACGGGCGTTCGGATTATACAGTGGAGATGTAGTACTGGGATTCTTCAGAGCTTCCCTCAGAGTTATTAGGTTGGTCTTCAATAACTGCGGTAAAATTTGAGACAGAGTCATATTGATCCGAGTATACTGTCTTTGCGGTCTCTCTACTCTTTGTTGATTGTTGCGTTATGGGGCAACAATGGGTCTTGATATTACTACCGCATTAACCGCTTGGCGACGTTCAGGTCGGTTTTGGCTCCTTAAGTTGTAAACTGCACTAGCTTCTTTTCTGAAAGGCTTCTTTTCTGTACTTGATGAAGCACCTTTCTGTATCTTGCCACTCTTGATACCAGCTTCTACCCTCTCCCCAGTCAAAATCAATTCAGTAAACCCAGAGGACGAACTTCTAATCAAATGATTGAAAAACGGGCCAGACAAAGTCCCTAGAAACATGTCCACCAACTCCCTATCAGACAGAGGGGGTTGGACCCTTCCAGCCAGATCTCTCCACTTCTGAGCATAGTCCTTAAAACCTTTGCCTGCACCCATAGACATACCCGGAAGCTGAGTACGCGTGGGAGCAAGGTCGGAATTATACTGGTATTGCTTGTAAAAAGAAGCAGCAAGGTCCTCCCAATTGCGGACATTAGCTCCTTCCAGTTCATAAAACCATTCAAGTTGAGTCCCTGACAGACTATCTTGAAAGAAATGAACCCACTGATTTCTATCAGCAGTGGAGGGCTGAATTTTTCTGACGTATGAGCGAAGGTGGAGTTTTGGGCAGGATACCCCACCGTATTTAGAAAAAATAGGAGCTTTGAATTTGTGAGGGATCACCACCCCAAATGCCAGTCCCAAATCTCCAAAGTCCAAACCAGGTATTTTCTGGATCTCCATTGGACTCAACCGGTCTTCAAGTTGCTTATACTTATCCTCAGCAGAAGGATATTGTTCTTCATCAAAATCAGTGTCATTATCAGAGAACACATGACTAGGACCCTTTCTTTCCTCTTGATTCTCTCCTCCTCCAGATGAATGAGACATATCAACTTCATGTGGTAACCTATTCCCAAATATGTGACCCATATTCAGGAGGACCACCTTCTTCTTCTTCTTCTTTTTATCCTTTAGGATGAGAGTCTTCAAATCCTGCTGCCCTTTAGCCAAGTTCAGGAATATCTCCTGGAATTGAGCATTCTGTGCTTGAAGAGCCTTGATGGCTTGATCAGTAGGTATTTCAGAAGACATTCTGTGCTGAAATAAACAGCGAAGAAGATGAGAAACCTGTAATGGTACCTGTAATGAGGTGCATGATAATGGAATGCGTATGAAATGATTTCAAAGACTTTGGGAGATTTAAATTTGCGAGCCAAGAAATAAACAAACTTTATTAGATTCAAACTTGTAAAAATGTTTAACAATGCCTTTGAGGCGTTACAAAAGAAATAAACTGAAAATAAATCTAAGCTAGAAAAAGCAGAAATCAGAAATCCCATGGTCGCTTTCCGTTCGTGCTTACATAGTCGTTGATTATCCTTTCATTCTCAAGTTGCCTCATGAGCTTCAAGATCTTCCTCTCTTGCTCATGATACTTCTCCCGATAGGTACCCCTTTCTTCCTTTAGCTGGATCCAAGATCTTTTCAATGCCCCAAGATCAGTAGGCATATAGGGATGAAGAACTGTATAAGGAACCCCTTCTTCATTAGTATGCTCTACAATCACTGGCAAAACAGCTTCATAAGGCATCCTTAGCTTTTGAGCGCGGGCTCGAACCCACTGAAGATAAGGTTGCATAGGGAGAGAAGTCTTTAATCCTAGCTCTTGAGGGTCAGACCTGTTCACCATGCCCCAGGCTCGTATAAACCTTCGGCGATGCTATTTAACGTCCTCCTTATAGTCAAAGATAATGTCTGTAAGAAGTAGCTCATGAGGACCGTCTCTCCAAGCGCAACCAAACTATCTCAAAGCCAAACAAGGATTGTAAGTTATACCCCCTCTAATTCCAAGCAACGGGACATTAGGGTACTCCCCGCATTGATCAATGATAGCTACTCTTTCCATATCCTTAGAACTCTAAAGAATGTCTGTATGAGCAAGGGACATGATTCTGTAAGACCAACCTACACCTTCCTCATTCTTCAATACGGACTTGGGGAGGTGCGAAATAAACCACCTCGCCAGAAGCGGCTTGTAACACACGAGCGTTCCTCTTCTTCGCACAGTACGGGTATAGAGAGCATGTAGAATATCACCCAGAAGAGTAGGTACTGGGTTACGAGATAAGAAGATCTTAACTGCGTTCACATCTATGAAGGAATCTGGATTCGGGAAAAGAACCAAGCCGTAGATGAGGAGAGCCAAGATTTCTTCGAAATCTTGAAAATCCAAGTTATCCCAGAACTGTTGAGCTTGGTCAATCAGAAACTTAGCCAAGAAACCTTTAACCCCACTCCGTGTCTCCCAATTAGACACTACATCAGCCTTTTTCAAGTGTAAAGCTGAAGCAATGTCCTCTGGCCTAGGAACCTCCTCCAAACCTGTGAAGGGTGTCTGCTCGAGGATAGATATGCCTAATAAATCAGAAAACTCCTCCAAAGTGAAAACTAGTTGATAATCCTGGAAGGTGAAATAATGATGCACTGGATCGAAGAACTGGAAAAGAAAACTCATCATCTGCTCATCAAACTTTGAAGTGACCAAACTAAGGAGATGACCCTGTCTTTTAAAAAATGAAGAAGTATCAGGAACGTTTGAGACTAACTCTCTTAGCTGAGCAGGGATTTGCATGAAGTTGACTCGAATGGTATTTATGCGTATGGAAGCCATAATCTGCAAAACAGAACAAAGATAAATCCCCTCAGTCTTTGAAATGGTTAGTACAATGAAGTATGCATGCTATGTCATGATAAAACACACAACAGGTATAGCAGGTAACAGACATGGTAAAGGCAAACAAGTCACACAATAACCCTTAAGTTTCAGGCTTGCATGGAGTCTAGGTACTACCCTCTTGAAGTTCAGTTGGTTCAACCTGTCCTAGCAATAGTAACTGGGTTCTAGAGGTTCTCAATATCACTAACCATCCTCCATCGGTCATGGTTTCAGCTCACACAATCTTTTCTTGCGGCCGAAACTATCTCGAGAGTATGGTCTCAATGAGTGTAGTATCGAGTATCAACCAGTTCCCAGCTCTATACCGAGACCGGCTATCTCACTACTTCCTATGGACAAGTTGGTCAATTATAGGTTCTAAGGTCAGTTGATGCTTAACGACCCATATAGCAGCCCCATATTCTCCTTATTGCTACACAAGGGATACCGGTACCAACTAATGTGCCACATCAACGTAGCTACTGCTTCAACTGTATCGGTCTACACCGTACAGTCCCCTCACAGTTTATTGCTACTTACCTAAAAGGTGTTCTCAGATCCGGGTTAGGATCTATAGTAACTCCCAATACAAAACCCTTAAAAGTAAAGCAACCAAAACAAACAAGAGAAGCAATTATGATGACCTAAAATCCTAAGGTATACCCCACTTATTAATCCCCAGCAGATTCGC
This sequence comes from Vicia faba, assembly GCA_948472305.1. NCBI lineage: Eukaryota > Viridiplantae > Streptophyta > Magnoliopsida > Fabales > Fabaceae > Vicia > Vicia faba. The sequence goes on from OX451739.1 coordinate 1,401,932,569, forward strand.
CAGTTCTGTGATACGGTAGCCAGAACCAGATTGTTTTAGGAATGCTGGTTTGCATTTTGCATTTGTGTTTGCAAAATGTCACGGTAATCAAGAGTTGCCACCGACTTTTATTTTATCCAACTGGAAAGGAAAAAAGCACAGAAAAATTCCCTTTTTCGAGATTTTGAGTACGGGGGATAGATTATAGAAAGGGAAGGTATTAGCACCCTTTCTATCCGTGGTTTTCCACGGGCTCTTAGGTACTTGCTCATCATTTTCAAAATTGCTTGTGTGTGTTTGATTTGAAAAAAGTTTTTGACTTCGATTTAACTCTTGCTTCTGTCTTCAAGAGTGTTACGAAGTGTTTTTGAAAGCTTTGTTTGAAAAGAGTGTAAGTGTGGAAAAGTTTGTTTGGATTGGGCAAGTACTTAAGATTCTACCTACTCGAAAAAGAGAATTGTTCTATGTTTGTTTCCTTTAGACAGTGCTATCCCACTATTAGTGAGTAGGTAGCACCGTCGTCGGAGTTTTGAGGGTCAATTCGAAAGGGACGTACGGTCACTAAAGCAATGTTAGGACGTCTTAGTAATAACCCTAATGTCTTAGATCAATTATTTGAGGCAACAATATCCGAGGCAACCATTCCGAGGCAACTTTTCCGAATGGGACTTTGATCTTTGTTTAGACAAGAGAGCGACCACTAAAGCATCCTATATTTAATGATCGTTTACCGAAGGCAACCGAAGTGGGAGTGTACCCTAGGAGTGCGCATGTGCGAGTGATTCAATTTCAAGTTATTATCTTTGCACATTTAGGGTTTGCTAACTGTTTTAAAGTTTATCATACATTCTTGTCATGCAACCCTAGTTATTCATACATCTAATAGTTAATATCTTGCGGAATTTAAAGTGTGAAATTTAAAGCTACGCTATTACAAGGCTTCGGGTATTTACATAGCCAAAAACAAACCCTTAAAAAAACGATAAATGAAAGTAAAAGGTCCTAATTAATCTATTACAACTTGTGAGCAATTACATTAATATGTTAAAAATAAATAATAAAGCGCGCGCGAGGAAATTAAGAACGATAAGAAATTAAGGTTTTGACCCCTTCTAACCTAATTGAAAGAAAAAATTGTTTTTGTTATTTTTAATTATTTTTTAGGAAAAGAATTAGGTTTTTAAATTAAATACAAAATTAATTAGTAACTAAATTAATTAAAGAAAATAATTTACATGGCCTATTTTTGTGTTTTTAGTTATTTTTTAAGAAAAAGAAAATAAAATAAAATTAAACTAAAACCCTAATTTTCTAATTGTTTATTTATTTATTTACAAAAGAATTTAAGTTACCCTAAAATTAAATAAACTAATTAAATTAATTAATTTTTGATAAAAAATAATACCTAAATCTAATTGGATGAAAAATATTGTTTTTGTGATTTTTTTGATAAAAGAAATATTAATTTGTGTTAGTAATTATAAATAAATAAATTAATAAAGACAAAATATAAAAAGAAAGAAGAAAAGAGATTTGGGCCTGGTTATGAGTAATTGGGGGGGTGCATTGCTAGCAATCTGGGCCCAAAAGAAGATGACCCACGTTTGACTTCCAAGATCCCATGCTTTGCTTTGACCAAGACCTTTGGTGCTCCTTCCTTAATAACCTTCAGATCTGGCCTCCTGGACACTTGGCAGGTTGGATGATGAGGTCCCATGATGGTCTCTTGGCTTGTGTGCGTACCTGAACACTGAAAGCAAAATAACATGAAATATGGGGGGGGGGGGGGGGGGGCTGGGATTCAAACCCAGGTCCTGAAGCCTTTTCCACTTACTCCACTACCAACTGTGCTGCACGTATTAGTTGTATGTAAAGAAACAAACAAATATTATAAAAACAACACAACTTTATTAGTTCCCTGCGCTGAAATTTTAAATGGACCAATGGGAATGTTCCACGCCTTCATCCCTGTCCTCTCTCCGTGGCTAAAAGGTTTGAAGACCTTTACCTACGGACAACGTCTGTCACTACAGACCCTGTAATTCTCAAAATCAAACACAAGCAAGATAAATAAATTCTAAGGCCATGAATCAATCCGTCTGGACCTGCTGGGCACGATGGTACTCCTTTTATGGCCTAATTTTACCTGTATGAAGAGATCCTAAATCGAGACCAAGAACCCTAACAATGGCAGATCTTGATACAGTCCACAAAAACGCAATTAAACGTTATGGATAGTTTGCAAATGCTTCACGGAGCAAGAATATATAAATATTTCATGCTATAGATGCCAAAATTATGCAATTCGAATTCAAGAAAAAAACCATTGTCGTGGTTGACTTACAGTGAGTTATAGTGCTGGAAACTCCTTGTTCTTGATTGGTTTCGCTTGCTTGTGATCCCAGGAAGCGATTGGGGTGGCTAGAGAGTCTTGAAACTGCCTGGAAATAGCAAAACGAATTACCACTTTTCTCTATTTTTTTAAGTTTTGTTCTTCCTTATACGCCTCTCCAACGCCTTTGATTATTGTCTGCAAATGTTCCTTACGTATTGAGGATTGGATTAGGGTTGCAAACATGATCTCAATCTTTGCCAATTATTGATTTTGATCTTGATTTGATTAACTTAAAAATCCTTCCAAAAATAGGCCAAATTCAATCTTTTTGTGCACACCAAGACTTTGCCGGATTTCAATCACTTGCCAACTGGATATAAGACCTGAAACATGCATAATATCTTGAGGTTTCAATGTTTTAGATTTTTTCATGATTTGTTTTGATTAAAATTGATTTAATTTAAATAAAAATAAAAATAAATAATAAAAATGAGATAATGACAAGTGGAAGGAGCTAGGTCTCGTGGACCATGCTACCAACTCAAAACAAGTGCAAAAGATTAGGCCCATTTAGCAAAAATTGCAATTTGAGGCATAGTTGACTTTTGACAATTTTGCAAAAAGGGTCAACTTCACCAATGCATAACTTCCTCAATTTTGACTCTTTTAAGGTGTTCTTGGACTTTTTAGAAATCTTGAGATGTCCTCTAAGCAACCCTTTTTGTCTCTTCTCAATTTGATATTCCATGTTCATGTATGAAGCTTTGACAAAAAGGTGTTTTTGTTGACTTTTCAAAATGACCTATAATGTCCAAATTCATAACTTCTTGTGAGTGCATATTTTGAACTTTGGAGCTGAAGATGGATTGTATATCATTGCATCCTCTTCAAAATTAGCTTTGGATGGGTCATTTCTCATAAAGTATACGAAAGTTATGCTTGGTCAAATTGAGTTGACTTTTCCTACAAAACCCTAATTTAACAACTTTTGGTTCTTGATGAATTATGAGCAATCCTTGATGAATAATGATAAAACCTTGATCAAATGATGAAATATACTTCAACATGAGAATATTGACCAAAAATCTTGAAGTTTGACTGTATGTAGGCCACAATTGACTTTTTCCCTAGCACAATCGATTTTCAGGCCTTTGAGCAATTGATTGAGCAAATTTCCTCTGCAAGGCTTGAAAATTGACATGGATGATCTTGAGAACATATTAGGACAATGGTGAGAATTTGGGATCCCTTATACTCGAGTATATTGATGCAACATGAAACCCTAATTTGAGGTAGACTGCCTTAGGAGAGAGCTTGTCTGGTCAACCCTTGGACTTCCTTGAGCAACTTGAGGATCTTTCTTGAAATGTTTTGAGAAATATGGGAGGGAAAATTTTGGGGTACAACACTAAAAATTTGGTTTTTCCATCCATTAAATTTATCAAGTATCAATCCTATAAAGTATATTTTATGAGAACAAAGTTTGTTCTATATTTGACCTTAGGTTTTGATGATAACTTTACATGTTATCTTTAAGAACAATTGTATACTCTAATATGTTTTTGTATAGTGTGTAGTGTTTGTCATGTAAGTTTTTACTCTGGTAAGAAGGCATGTGACGTCATCAGGTTCTGAACTCAACACTCTGGAAGAATACCTTTGGTGTGTTACAAGTTAATTTAAGATTAAGGAATGTGTCTTATGCAACAGTTCTAAGGAACATTAGTAAAAAAGCTTATGATCGTGACTTATTCAAGAAAGATTTGGAGGCTTTCTAAAGCTTTACTTTTGTTGTTCCAAGTTCTGAAGATGCTGAAGACAAAGGTTCTGGTGAATGAAGTTCTGAAGATCTGAAGACATTCTTCTGACGACCAAGTATTGAAGAATTAACTAAGGCAAGGTGTAATATGGTGGGAGAACTGACTTGGATGTTTTGTGTTTTATCACCATTGTTGCGGATAGCAAGAGTTACCATTGAGTTTTCTTTTATCCAATAAAGGAAAGGGTGAAAAGAATAGGAAAGACCTTTTGATATATTTTCTTGAGTTCGAGTGGTAGGTTATAAAAAGGGAAGGTGTTAGCACCCTTTTCATCTGTAGTTATCTACGGGATCTTAGTTTCTAGCTCAATTTGAAATGCATTGTGAAATATGTTTGTGTTTGGTGTAAGTTTGAAAATATTTTGAAAACGCCTTTGTTTCGGAAAACTTTGAAATGATTCTCGTTTCGACGAGAATGTATACAAAGTGTTGGTTTTTTAAAATAGTTCAAAGAGATGTTTGTAAAGATGTTTTAAAAGTGTTAGTGTGGAAATAGTTTTAGTTTATCAGAAAGCTACTACGAGTGTTCTACCTACTCAAAAGGAAGTCTTTGTTCTTTTCCTCCTCCTTTAGATAGTGTTGTCTTACCATTAGTTCGTAAGAAACCTTATCATTGGATGTGAAGGGACAAGTGTGGGTCGTCGTACAGTCATAGAAGGCAAGATTGTAGGATACCTTAGAAATTTGTCATAAGGGTCTAAGATCGTTTACCGAAGGCAACATTGAAGGGTTATCGAGGGACTACGATCTTGTATGCGAGGGTCATTGCTAAAGTATCCCAGTTTCGAGGAACATGGTTATTTTATTCTAAGGCAACAAGTATGGGTTAACCCTAGAGGTGCAAGGGTGTGAAGTGTATTATTTTCATATAATTTGTCTTGAATTAAGGTTTTCTATTATTTGATTTTATATCTTGCCATACAAACCCTAATTACTAGCAATAATATTGAAAGCGATAAATTGCGGAAATTTAAAGTCCTACGCTATTACAATATTTAAGGGATGAGGATACAAATTATAAATGGGGATGAAAGCAAATAAAACCTAATTACTCTTACAACCATATTGAATAATGAAAGATAGAATATACAAGAATATAAAGATAGTGTTAAAGAGAAGAAAATTGTTTTTCATGGTTTTTTATACGAAAAAGTTTTAAAGTTAACCTAATTAAACTAATAAAAAGAAAGGAGTTAATTAATTAAATTCCTAAATTCTAAATTAATTTAATTGAAAAGAAAATTAAAATAAAACTAAGTATAAGTTAATTTAATTAAGAAAAGAAATTAAATTTTTTAAGAAAATATTTTTAAGGTTTTATGTTTAAGGAAATAAAATAAAATGGAAATAAAAATTAGTCTAAGTATTTAATAAAAATATTTTGGTATTTTTGATTAAAAATAATAACAATAATAATATTAAAAGAAAATAAAATAAAATGAAATAAAAATATAAATTATAAGTCAAGGGGGTTTAAAATGAATTAAGGGGTTAGTAAGTAAAACAACTTTCATGTTAGGCCCAAACAGATTTTATTTTATGTAATCAGAAAAAAATAGTGGGTTGCGTGTTACTAAGCAATCAAGAGGTGATGGTTAGAAAAAGTGAAGCAAGGCCCAACAGAGAGAAGTCCAATGCGCTGCCAAACCAAAAAAACAAGGAAAATAGAAAATATGAAAAAGGCACAAGGTCTCGTTGGGGCTCGAACCCAATACCTCCTATAACAAAGCCTTACGCGCGCGCTTGCTGCCACTGGGATGGTCCGTACATCTGGTATTAGAACAAAAATCAATAAATTTAAAATAAACCAAGTCTTGAATATGACTTCATTTACAACCTCGCGCCAACCTCTTCATCACCATTTTTGAATTTGTAACTTCCTTATTTCTCAACCAAATTAGAAAATGTAAACATGAAACTTGCTCCGTTTTTCAATACGAATTTAATCGTATAAAGTTCATGAGATATAAATCAAATATGAATGATAATTTTACTGGTACCAAACAAAAACTTAATTCTTTCAGAAATTTTATCTCATTACTCAAGCAATATAAATGAATTCTAAGGACATAGTTAGTTTCAGGGCCATGATGTCTACATTTTATCTTTGAAAATGAAAACCAAATGATGCATATATGAAGAGTTTAAAAGTCAGAAAACTCACCTTGAAAATGGAATTCCTTTTTTGAGTTTGAGCTTACTTCAAGGTGCTGCAATGATCTGGTTAGCTTCCTTGAACCTCTAGGAAGCTAATGCAATGCTTAGCTTGAGCTGAGAGTGCCTAGAATGTTCTGGAGAAGTCAAGTTGCATACCTCTGTTTTTGGTTATGGAAGATGAGGAAGATGATGTTATAGTTGTGGAACAAGGGCAGTGATGAAATATATTTGATGTAAGGAAGCTTTGGAAATGATTTTAAGGGAAAACACACGATGGAAATGGAAGATACAAGTTCAAGGGCAGAATTGCATATAAATGGTGTTTTTTTGAGCAGTTTATGGTTAGAGGGAGTTTGGGAAAGTTTCAGGGCTTCTAATTTTGTCCCCTAGGTTGCATAATAGTATCTCAATTTATAGGAAAAGGTTTTGAGGGCTTGAGGTGATTAGAAGTACAAGTTCACATGTTATGGTTCTTTGGCTTATTTTTGAAGAAAGCTTGATACACATTGTCCCAATACATAGTACAAGAATATTTAGAGTGGTTACAAGCTTTAAACATGTTTATCTGACTTTGTATGTTGAGTGTGTGCTGAACAAACAAGTTATAAGCTCAAGACAAGTTGACTTTGTGATTAAAGCAACTTTTAAAGAATAACAATGGTGCCTTTCTTCCTTAAATGGAAATGTATCTTGGACAATGACATAATTTCTTGGACAATGGCTCAATATGTTGTGTAAACATTAAATTAAGGAGCGAAAGGCAAGTTAGAATCCTGCAATGTGAGATTATGCAGCATAGGTTTGAGATTTGGTTGAATGTTCATCATCAAAATGACCTAAAAATCAAGAATAAAGCCTCAACTTCTTCTCTTTGATTATCCTTGCTCAAGCATGATCTCTTCAAGTTATTTGAAATTTTAGAAAGCTTGAAACATTTTCTACAACCTTAATATTGACCATTTTTACAAAATCATCTTGTAGCTTGGTGAAAATTGGCCAAGAAGTTAGGTCAAAAATCTGCCTAAACTAGGTCAAAATTTCACTAAGTGTTTAAGTAAAAGTGCATGAATTCATGGGCTTATATCTCAAAATCTAAGAATTTTTTGGATATGAACCATCTAATACAAATTTTTATATCTCATAAAGATATACAACTTTAATGTTGAAATTTTCCTTTGAATCATCTAGCATCTTGGTGAAAAATTGGCATGAAGTAGTGAATTTATATCATATACAAAAACACTTAGAAAAATTTCTAAGTCTTGAAAAGTTTGACTTTTCAAATTGAATTTTGAATTTCCTGATTTTTGGATGATCAAGCTTCATATTTTTGAATGTCTTGATGAATTATGATCTTTGAAATCAAATCTTAATCAAAAAGTCAAAGTTTGACTTTTGTGCATCAGTTGACTTTTCATCAGTTGACCCAAAATTCAATTATAAATCCATTGATTTTGGAAGATGATTTGAGCCATGAGATTAGGTCAACATGTTGTATTTGAATCCTTGATATTGTGCTTCAAGCCATTGGATCATGTATTAGGTCAAAAGTCAGTGATCAGTCAATTACAGTCAAAAACCTAATTTTAACCATTTTTCCCTCTTGGTAAATTGAGTGCTTTTCTTGAGGAATTGTGATAAATACTTGACCAAATGATTAATAGGACCTTAAAATGTTTATGGTGGCCAAAAATCATTAATTTTGACTGTAGTTTGACCATAATTGACTTTTTACGCAATACAGTTGATTTTCAGTCATCTGGTCAATTGACTGAGCCAAATTGTGATTCAAGACTTGAAACTTGACATGAGTATTCTTGTAGGTCTATAATGATCCATGAAAGTCACTTTAGGCATTAGAAGTCCAATTGTCCTTGTGAAAATCAAAACCCTAATTTGAGGCATCAATGTTTAGGAGGTGGTCTGACCTAGTCAACACTTGTGCAAACTTGAGCCATTGGAGATATTGTGAGAAATGTCTTGAGAAAAGAGAGGGAAAATTTTTGGGTACAACAAATGCCCCTGTTCAATCTTTTTAAACCTATAAAGTTAGATTGGCAGGTCCGCCATTCGTTGACTTGAAGGTGGAAGATGATTGAACACTAGAGTGCCCATAAATTTGCACTCGCTGATGCACGAAGTAATGTGTTGGTTGCTTGTATTGGGAATGGGCTTAAAGATTACATTTATGAAGGTAATAAAGAGTTGTCAGAGATGGTCTTATAGATTCCATCCAAAGATAATTGCTTGACTTTAACTAGGAGAAGTGTCAGAATAAATCTTGGGTTGATTTAAAACTGAACCAAAGAAGTGTTTTTGTCTTTAGCCGGAAGAAGTATCAAAGCTTAATCTGAGCCGGAGAGAGATCCATTGAAAGAATAAATATTTGGTCGATTTAATATGAGCCAGAAAATGTCTATTGAGAGAAGTATCAGAATAAAGCTTTTGGTCGATTTAATTTGAGCCAGAAAATGTCTACTGAGAGATGTATCAGAATAAATCTTTTGGTCGATTTAATCTGAGCCAGAAAATGTCTACTAAGAGAAGTATCAGAATAAATATTTTGGTCGATTTAATCTGAGATAAAAAATGTCTACTGAGAGAAGTATTATAATAAATCTTTTGGTCGATTTAATATGAGCCAGAAAATGTCTTGATGTATTTAAACGAATGAAGTATCAGAACTTGATCTGAGCCGGAGAAAGGTCTACTAAAGGAGGTATCAGAACTTAATTTGAGCCAGCAGATAATCTTGATGTCTTAAACCGAACAAATTATCAAAACTTAATCTGAGCCGGAGAAAGTTCTACTGAAGGAGGTATCAAAACTTAATCTGAGACAACATATAATTTTGATGTCTTTAACTGAACGAAGTATCAGAACTTAATCTGAGTCGGAGAAAGGTCTACTGAAGGAGGTATCAGAACTTAATCTGAGCCATCAGATAATTTGATGTCTTTAACCGAACGAAGTATCAGAACTTAATCTGATCCAGAGAAAGGTTTACTGAAGGAGGTATCAGAACTTAATCTGAGCCAGCAGATAATCTTGATATCTTTAACCTAATGAAGTATCAGAACTTAATCTGAGCCGGAGAAAGGTCTACTGAAGGAGGTATCAGAACTTAATCTGAGCCATCAGATAATTTGATGTCTTTAACCGAACGAAGTATCAGAACTTGACCTGAGCTGGAGAAAGGTCTATTGAAATAGGTATTAGAATTTAATCTGAGACAACAGATAATTTGATATCTCTTGATCGATCTTTGTTGAAATAGATAAAGAATTAGTTGCATGAAAATGCATGTATTGTGTAATGATGTTCTCAAAATAAATGAGCTTGTGTTATATGTTTAGTATGCATATGTCGTGATGCATGAATGTTGTTGAAATGTATCTTTGTCTGAGAAAATAAATCCCTGACTACTGCTGGAGAGTTTTGGGAAACTAAATCCCGAACTACTGTTGGAGACGAGGAGCATGTGTATCTTCAACTTTGTCTAGAGTGCTTCCGATGGGAATTCCAGTTTTTTGTTTGAGGAAACTCTGCAGGGAGTGTTAATTTCTGCTTGGCGAATAGAGTTTAGGAACCTTGGTTGTCCATTGCTCTACTGGGGAAATAAATTCTCATATACCCTGACTGGGGATAAAAGAGATAATTAGACTTTTGATTGTCTGGGGAAAGTAAAGTTAACTGGTATCTGGTCGGGTTCCAGGCTTTGCAGTAACTTTATGAGGGTAGCACCTACTCTACTGGGGGAGAGGAGTTTTGTCTGTTGATATGTAATAGTCTGATGAATGAATTCAAGCTGGGGAAATTGTAATCCATTGGGAAAATAAACCATGTTTGGGAAGGTATTCTGAAGACCTTACAGGGGAAATGAATTCATATGAGGAAGAACTTTGCAAGGTTTCTTTCTCAACTTTGGAAGACCAAACTCGGTTGGGGGAGAGAATTTCCAGGGATTATGTCGATTGGAAACTCTGGATGGAGAATGTATGAATTCACTTTGTGGGGATAATCTTATTGAAGTAACTCTGTGGGGATATCCCAAATCCTTGAGTAAGTGCTTATTATTGTTCTTGTGCATACATTTGTTAACATTTAATCATGTTCACATGCATATGTTTATTCCATTTTAGTCATTGGATGTTTTTGCACTCAAAACAGAAAAAACAAAAAGTTTGCACTTCAAAGTATATTTGTATTAATGATTTGCCTAAAAACAAGCGGTTTTGTATAGGGAGACATAAATCCTAGTAAGAGGAAGTCGTCAAAAAAAATGAAAACAAAAATTTGTATATCCATGTGGAAATGATCTCATTGGATTCCAACTCCGCTATTGGCCCTATGTCTTAGAACATCATCCCTTGCCGTTGAAAAGAAGTTAATTGAGTTGATCTCATACCATTTGAACTTTTGACCTAGGTAATAAAGCTGACTGTTACTGACCCGACGAGACATAGTCATACGCTGTAATCCTTAACTTTTTCCTGGACCTCCCTTTCAGGTTTTCAGCCCACCAGGATACCCATTTTTGCCCAAGTCTCCCTTTCAGGTTTTCGACTTTTCAGGTATATAATCTTTTGTATATATCCCTAATTTTTTCCCGAACCCTTTTGGTTCACCGAGATGACCTTATTTTTTCCTAGGTATGTCAACCTAGCGGGTCGCTCTTTATACGTAGTATTTTTTAACTGTCAGTGTTCACAGGATGCGGGAAATTTTCACCGTCCATAGTGGTTAGCATCATAGCACTTCCAGAGAATACTTTCTTGACAATAAATGGCCCTTCGTAAGTGGGAGTCCATTTTCCCCTGGGATCGTCTTATTGTAAAATGATGCGCTTTATTACCAAGTCGCCAGCCTGGTATACTCGAGGTTTGATCTTTTTGTTGAATGCCTTGATCATACGCTTTTGGTACATTTGACCATGACAGACAGCAGCCAGTCTCTTCTCGTTAATCAAATTCGACTGATCCAATCTTGTCTGAATCCATTCATTTTCACCTAAGTCTGCTTCTTTCATAATCCTCAGAGAAGGAATTTGAACTTAGATAGGAAGGACGCTTCCATGCCGTAGACTAAAGAGAATGTGGTTGCCCCAATTGACGTTCATGCTGAGGTACGATAGCCATGAAGAGAAAATGGTAGCATCTCATGCCAGTCTTTATATGTCACCACCATCTTTTTCACAATCTTCTTTATGTTCTTATTTGCACCTTCCATGCACCACTCATCTTAGGTCTGTATGGAGAAGAAATATGATGTTTAATTTTGAACTGCGTGCAGATTTCAGTAATCATGGTATTGTTGAGGTTGGCTCCATTGTCAGTGATGATCCTTTCAGGGATGTCGTACCGACAGATGAGGTTATGCTTGATAAACCGGGCTACGATGTTTTTGGTAACTGAGGGAAATGAAGCAGCTTCGACCCATTTGGTGAAGCAATCAATGGCGACGAGGATGAAACAATGTCCATTGGAGGTAGTGGGTTTGATTTCTCCAATCATGTCAATGCCCCACATTGAAAATAGCCACGGAGCAGTCATGACCTTCAAGGGTATTGGAGGTAATGAACCTTGTCGACATAGATTTGACACTTATGGAAAGTCCTTGAGTGATGGTGACAATTAGTTTCCATAGTCGACCAATAGTAACCAACCTTCATAATCTTCTTGGCCAAGTGTGCCTGCTAGAGTGTGTTTCGAAGATACCTTCATGCATATCTTCCATGATCTTTTCTGCTTCCTTCTTGTCCATACAATGGAGCCGAGTAGAATCATGGTTGCGTTTGTACAGGATCCTATTGCTTAGGAAGAAATTGGCTGAGAATCTTCACAGGAATTTTTTATCATTGATCGAAGCTCCTTCAGGATACTCTTTTGCTTCAAGGTACCTCCTCACTTCATGATACCAAGGTTTCTCCTCATCTGTGTCGATCTTGTAACATTGCACAGGTTCGTCAAATCTTTCGATAGTAATTTTGGGAGCTTTATTGTCCCAATTGACCTTGAACATAGACGACATAGTTACTAAAGCATCTTCCAACTGATTTTCTTCCCTCGGGATATGTTCAAAGGTGACCTCCTTGAAGTATGGGATCAAGGTTAGTACAAGCTCTTTGTAGGGGATCAAGTTTGGATGATTGGTATCCCACTCTCCTTTAACTTGACTTACCACTAGGGCTGAGTCTCCGTATACACTCAAGAATTTGATTCTTAGGTCGATGGAAACCTTTAGACCTAAGATGCATGCTTCATACTCGACCATGTTGTTCATACAGTCGAAGAAAAGTATGGCAGTGAAAAAGGTGTATGGAAACCTTCTGGAGAAATGATCACAACACCATTTTCATTACCCAATGCGTTGGAAGCTCCATCAAAAACCATAGTCCATCGGGATCCTTGTCCATGTCCTTCATACGGTCCAGGCTTTTCACAATCAGTTATCAGCATGATATTCTCGTCCGGGAACTTAAAGTTCATGGCTTGGTAGTCATCAACAGCTTGATGGGCCAAATGATCCGCCAACACACTTCCTTTGATTGATTTTTATGTAGTATACTGGATGTCATATTCAGTCAAGATCATTTTCCATCTAGCTATTCATCCGAAGAGATCTGGCTTCTTGAAGATGTGCTTGATGGGATCCATCTTAGAAATCAATAAAGTGGTGTGAGTCAAAATATACTGTCTTAGTCAGAGACAAGTCCATGCCAAAGCACAATAAGTTTTCTCGAGTAGTGAATATCTGGTTTTGCAGTTGGTAAACTTTTTGCTAAGGTAGTATATTGCATGCTCTTTTCGGCCAGACTCGTCATGTTGACCCAACACACCCCATTGAATTCTCTAATACAGTCAAGTACATAATCAAAGGTCTTCCTTTAACTGGTGGAATCAAGATTGGAGGTTCTTGTAGGTACTCTTTGATTTTGTCAAAAGCTTCTTGGCAGTCGTCATTCCATCTGACCACTTGATCTTTCTTAAACAGTTTGAAGATTGGCTAATAGGTAGCAGTTAAGTGAGAGATGAATCGAGCGATGTAGTTAAGTCGACCTAAGAAACCCCTGACCTCTTTCTCAGTACAGGGAGCTAGCATATCTTGTATGGCTTTGACTTTTGCTGGATCAACCTCAATACCTTTGCCACTAACGACAAACCCTAAAAGTTTTCCAGACCTCACCCCTAAGGTGCATTTATTGGGATTCATCCTTAGCTTGTATTTCTTCAACCTTTCAAATATCTTGTGTAAATTATCAAGGTGTTCTTCCTAAGTTTGGGACCTTGCAATTATGTCATCAACGTACACTTCTATCTCATGATGGATCAAGTCGTGAAATAGAGCTACCATAGCCCGTTGATAGGTTGTGCCTGCATTCTTTAAACCGAAAGGCATGACCTTATAACAGAAGGTTCCCCGTTGTGTAACAAAAGTGGTTTTCTCTATGTCTTCGGGTGCCATTTTGATTTGATTGTATCCGGAGAAGCCATCCATGAAGGAGAAAACTTTTTTATAATCTGTGTTGTCAACCAAGACATCGATATATGGTAACGGGAAATCGTCTTTGGGGTTTGCCTTATTCAAATTACTTTAGTCTATGCACATACGGACTTTTCCATCTTTCTTCGGCACCGGGACTACATTTTCTACCCATTAGGGAAATGACATCACTGCCAGGAAACCTGCATCGAACTGCTTTATTACCTCAGTTTTGATTTTCTCAGACATATATGGCCGCATGTGACGTACCTTTTGCTTGACCGGAGGACATCCTTCCTTCACTGGTAGATGATGAACTACGATATCAGTATCAAGCCCCGACATATCTTCATATGACCAAGCGAACACCTCTACATAGTCGAGCAACATCTGGACCAATCTTCTCTTGACATGGTCTTCTAAGTTGGCACCGATCTTGACTTCCTCTTTTTTTGCCTCAGTACCCAGGTTTATTACTTCAACTGGTTCTTCTTGTGGTTGAATAGCCTTTTCCTCTTGTACCAGAAGTCCGGAGAGTTCCCCAGGTATTTCACAATCTTCTTCACCTTCGTCTTAGGCTTGATAGATTGGTTTTTCAAAGTCATAGATGGCAATAGTTGAGTCGTTGTCAATGAGATCCAGAGTGGATTTGGATTTGCAAATGTGTGTGTGCGTGCATGTAAGGTCACATGGCTATTTTTGAAAATGCAATAAAGTAAAGAAAGATAGTGAGTGCAAAATTTGAATGCAAAAGAGTCCAATGTTTTTCATTAAAATGAGCATATGGAATATTAAAACGACAAACCCTTAACAAATGGACCAACGTGCCCCGGGCAAGGCACATGGCTTAAGTCACTGTTTTAATGGAAATTACAGATAAATTTCTCAAAATAATAAAAACAGTAAATGGAAATTACTCCTGGTTGAAGGACATTAGGATGAAGTCCTTGGTCTTCCAGTTGTTGAGCCCTCTGTCAGCAATCAGGTAGAAATAATCATCAAAGTCACAATGATCATCAGATTCTTCAAGGGAATTAATCTCATGGTTACTAATGCGGATAGGTGGTTTCCCTGCACGAGCACGTCGCACCTCCTTTTGAGATTTGGAAGTGAAGCCGAATCCAAATTTGTATGACTTGAAAGGGAAATCAGAAAGTTCTCCCCAAATGGTGTAGCCTCCGTCTTCAACAACAACACGAGCATCTTTGAGAGAAGCCATCCTTGGTGTATTTTTAGCAGCTTTGGAGGTGTTAGGAGTGGCTTTGGTGACAACAATCATGGGAGAGACCACTTCAAAGGCTTTACAAGGAGTTTCAATGAACTCAACATACATAAATGAATTCAGATGACTGATCGTAAACTCTTCTTCACCATTGACGATAACAATTTTCCCCTTGACCGAATATTTCAACTTTTGATGTAGTGTGGAAGTCACCGTACCTACCTCATGTATCCATGGGCGTCCAAGCAGGCACGAATAAGCAGGACGGATATCCATCACATAGAATGTTGGGTTGAAGAATTGAGACCAAACCTTGATAGGGAGATCAACCTCTCCATGGACCATCCTTTTAGAACCATCGAAAGCCCTTACTATAATGTTGCTAGGTTTCAACACTATTCCATCACAATCTAGTATATCCAAAGCTCCTTTAGGTAAGACATTGAGAGAAGATCCAATATCCACTAATACATGTGCCATGGTATTCCCTTGCATTCTATAGAGATGTGGAGAGATTTGTTGTGATTTTCCCCCATCGGGGTCAAATTTGCATCAGAGAACCCTAAACCGTTGTCGGTAGTTAAATTTGCTACACAGTTTTCAAATTGGTCGACCATAGTTTCTTGTGGGACATGTACATTTTTCAAGAATTTTATCAGCGCTTGAGCATGCGCCTCAGAACATAGCAGCAAATAAAGCATAAAAATCTTCAAGGGTGTTTTCCCCAACTGTTCCACTATCTTATAATCACTTTTTCTGATGATTTTTAGAATCTCCTCCATCTCTTTGGTAGATGGGTCCTCAATGGTAATACCTTTTGTGGGCACCTCCGTCAGGATAGGCTCAGTCATTTTTTCCTTTCCTCTAGTGTCAGCAATAGGTTTGACAGCAGTAATCACTATGCCAAACAAGCACATAGACAACGCTTTTTTTGGTCATAGACAGCGCTTTAAAGCACTGCCTAAACTAGCACTGTTATATGTAAAGGCAGTCCTTTAGATTAATGTAAAAGCGCTGCTATATGTCCCATTTAGGCAGCGCTTTTACTTTTAAAGCGCTTTCTTATGCACCTCTTTAGTAGCACTTTCTCTTTTGAAGCGCTTTCTATATGTACCCTCTTTAGCAGCGCTTTCTCTTTAGACAATGCTTTTGGTTATATTTTTTGCATTTCTTTAGACAGCGCTTTTCTTTAAAAGTGATGTCTTTTCCCCACTTTAGGCAGCGCTTTCCCATTTTAGGCAGCGCTTTTCCCCACTTTAGGCAGCGCTTTTTCCCCACTTTAGACAGCGCTTTCTCATTAAGCGTTGTCTAATGTTCACAATTTTTTTTTAAATATTAGACTAATTTTCACTTACAGAAAGCATTGTCTAATATCTATAATAGATTTTCACCATATTTTGCACCAGATTTGGTAGCTTCAATCCAATATAAATGCACCAAATTTGCATATACAAAAAATCTACATATATATAATTGATGATATATACAACAACAACTTGAAAATTTATGATACAACTTGAAAATTCTAAAATTCTAAATTGATGTTTAATCTACATACAACTTTGAGAATTTCTAAAAAACAACAACAATGAACTTGTTAGCTCTATCTTGTACATTTGCACCTATAACCTGAAACAAAACCAAAAGATCGAAATTCATACCATGATAAAACAAAACTTTATTCGAATTTATACTCAAAATTCAAAAGTTATACTCAAAATTCTCATCAATGAAAGAAATACAATATACCTTGTAAAATTCTCAACTCCATAATGAATTGACACCATTCCTCCATAAGTTCATCCAATTGATCTTTTGAGTAATGAGCATAATTGAATTCGTCAAAGTACTATATAATATAACATAGTATGTGATTTAGTTAAAACACTATGCCATTTTATGAGAAATATTAAAATAAATCCTAAGTTAGAAATCCATACCAAGGATGGAATCTATATTCGGTCCAAAAGAAGCGTTTCTTTCATAAACCTCAATATGAAATAACCGCAATCTATACCATTATGTTGACGAGGACACTACACATGGAAAGAAAATACGTATATATATATATATATATATATATATATATATATATATATATATATATATATATATATATATATATATATATATATATATATATCAGGATATACCCCTTAACTTGTTTTATCAAGTATTATCACTAATATAATCGAAATTGTGAAAATATACCTGCACTCTGATCCACATAATGTTGTTGGCTCTACTCTTTGGTACTTGAATACCTCTTTGTGATCGAAAAGCTTTAGAACGCTATAATAAAATATAAACGACTATTTTGAACAATCTCACATAGATAAATAAATATACACACGAATATTTAGAACAATCTCACTTACGTATCAATCATCTTCTTCAAATCTGGGTATGTTGGTCAATCGTTGTATAACGAATCCAGATAGTATACAATTTCTGCTACAGGATTAATTGCAAGTAACAACCAATGTCCACTGTAAGATTAAACAAAAGTTAGATGGAAAGTTTCTACACAATGTCAAAAAACAAAAAGTTATAATAGATGAAGTTAGGATGAAAATCTAACCCATGGCCAGTATTATATGGTAAAAAGAACAACTTTTCTGTATCTCTACTGGCTACAAATAAAACGAGTACATAAGATATGACATCATATGGTTTTTTTAGGATTAACCCTGCGTTGACGATGTTGGGAGCTAAGAAAGTGAATCTTTCTTCCAATCAACGCGGGCGCATCACTTTGTCATACAGAAACCTTAAATAAAAACATCATTAAAATTAGACTATAATTGTTGAAATGAGTAAATAAATTGTTCGTTTAATTAAACAAAGTTGATAGAAGTATACCTGATGTATGTATCGATAACACTGAGGCCTAAAGTCAAATGTTGAAAACCTCATACATATCTTCTCTACCAATTTCTTCCATGTATTCATAACCAAAAATGTCCACCGACATAGGTATAAGACGTGTACCACCAGTTGGAATATCTGTTATTCCTATATATGTCCGAAGGTAAGACCTATACTGAGAAGTAGGTTTTTTGCTAGTCGCGGTCTTCTTACCCCTACTGACTTGTTTAATCTCTTTAGCATGCATCTAAATATCATATAATTAGTTATGTGAAGTATAATATCATTCTATGCATAAATATCATATAATTGTGTTATACCTCTTTTTTTATGCAACTGACTTGGTTTGCCGCATCATCCCCTTATCTTTTGATTTGGGTTTTGTAGGAGTCAAACATTACCATGTAAAAAAAATACATAAAATGCTCGTAAAAACTTTGAATACTCAAAGGTTCATAATGTTTTTAAGCATACCTTATCATCTACGCGAATGAGGTTTGACGGTCATGCAACATACGCACCTACTGCCTCTCCCACCAATGTTGCATCCGAAAAACATCATCTGGTATTGGGAATAACACACCCCCTCTAAAGCAATATCAATTTATACCTTCAAATATCCAGCAGGGAGCGGTTTATGGTGAAGTACTTCTCCCAAAGTATTATGCATTTTCCCCTTTCCAACCATCCGATAAGTCGATGACGATAAACAGAGTTGATAGGGTGAAATGCCCTAAAACCAATAACAAATATGACATTGTTAATGTGTGTGTATATATATATATATATATATATATATATATATATATATATATATATATATATATATATATATATATATATATATATATATATATATATATATATATATATATATATATATATATATATATATATATATATATATATATATATAATGTTAATTAAATAAATTACACTAATTTAATCTTATACTGATATATATAATTACCTCGGGAATATTCGGTTGAACATTACAATTGACACTAGCTTTGTCACTAGTATCTTTAAAACCTGAAGCTTCCCTTTCTGATTGATCTTTTTCTCTTTCCTTTCTCAATTCACGAACTTTAGCTTCTAATGCTAGCAACTTTGCCTACAGTTCTTTATTGCTAGGAGATTTTGTCTTTGGATTTTTCTTTTTCAAGGATGTTAGAGTGACCCCATGTCCCATACCCCTCACTCGACCGGAATACTCACAAACATCTAATGCTCGACTGAGTATGCTCCTACAATCAGTGTAGTCATAGGGAGTTATAGACTAAGACAGATTCTCCTAAAATTTATATGAATATAAAAAAAGCATGAATATCATATGTTAATAAACTTTTGATTTAATTAAAATATTAATAATATACTTACATATTTCTCAAAAAAATTTTGAACCTCTTCTTTAACAACTCCATCCTTACCCACACGGGCAGCCTTCCACAAACCATGTTCTGGAACAGATGTTTCGAAACTATTCTCCTCTTTTAACTACACATTAAGACAAAAAATAAGACCAATTATAACTCATGATGAAAAAGTATATCATTGAAATTTATATATACTTACTATTTTTTGTTGTAAGCGTGCATATCCCGTACGCCCTTTTCTGTATGGATATGTGGGACCTGATGCTCGTTGGCGATTTACGACACTCGCATTCTGAAAATTTTAAGTTCTTCATTTGTCTTTAAAAGTGTCCCATTCTTCCGGTGAAATCAAGTCTGCATATATACTTGGACGCTCGGCATCAACAAAAAATTTTTTGGTATCTCTTAGATACTTGTTTGATAAAAAAGATCTAAACCCTCTATGTCTTTTTCTGGCCAATTGAAGACAATAAGCAATTCTCGTATCATCAGTGTTAAAAGAACTCTATGAAAAACATACAAAGAGTGTGTTAGTATAAGTAATTTAAAGACATAATCGTAATAAAAAAACAAATAACATCACATATGGTACATGTATCTCACTCCAGATTTTGTCTTTAGCGGTATCCAACTGCTCGTTTCTCCAATTATCACAAGTAATTGGAACTTCTCTCCTTACAAGTGAACCAATGTAACCTTACAATTTAGAACCGTTAGGTTCAATTAGTTTCTCATTTGAATTCCGATTCACATCATATTTGATTGCTTTATTTTTATCATGAATGATTTTCTTCATAATAGTTATTCCTCTTCTAATTTCCCTTTCCTCTGCATTAACAGCCTTCTTTCCATCATTAATAGAATCGTCATGTGGGTGATCCTCGTTACTAGCCATCTAATATGTAATAAATAAAAACACAAGTATCTAATGACAAATATATAATTACAAATATATAATTCCAAATATCTAATTCCATAATCAATTGAGTATATAAAATGACAAATATATAATTTTTTTGAATGACATAATATATAACATTTTACTATATTACCTCTTTCTCTAACATCTCTTTCTTTTGTTGGTTGTATTGTGAATTACTTGTCTCTTAAGAACGCGGACAGATGGATTGATCCAAATTCCGTCATTATGATCCTTTCTGATATATGATTCATCCGCTATAATATTCTCATCCATGGTAGTGATGTTTAGAATTTAAGAATCTATGATGACCGAGAAAGATATTCTTCTAACAAAGGTCCAATCGCGTTGTATTGGTTCCATCTTCACAAACAGGACACAATTTTTGACCTTTAATGCTATACCCTGGTAGATTCCCATATGCGGGAAAATCATTAATTGTGCAAAACAACATCTCCCTCAAAATGAAACTTTGTTTCCTATATCCATCATAAACCTCCACACCGTTCTCCCACAAAATCTTTAAATCTTATATCAAAGGTGTCAAGTATACGTCTATGTCATTCCCTGGTTCTTTAGGCCCGAAATTTAACATAGATAACATCATGTACTTACGATTCATACATAGACATGGAGATAGGTTATAAATCATAAGAATCACAGGCCATGTGGTATGTGAGATACTTTAAAAACGATGTGGGTTCATTCCATATGTACATAATGCCAAGCAAAGTTTTCTTGCTTCTTCTCCAAAATTAGGAAAATCATTATCAATTTTCGACCACTGTGGTGAATCTGCCAGATGTCGATACTTTCCATCAATAATTCTTTCATCTTCATGATAAGTCAAGTGTCTTGCATTGATTTCACTACGAAACATGCGTCTAAATCTCGGAATTATAGGAAAATACCATAAGACTTTTGCTGGAGACAATATTTTCTTATATCGAGATAAACCGCATTTAGGGCACTCATTTAACAATGCATATTCGTTTCGAAACTAAATGCAATCATTTGGACAAGCATGTATCTTATCATAGCTCATGCCAATAGAGCATAACATTTTTTGGCCTCATAGGTTCGATTAGGAAGAACATTATCCTTCGGAAGCATATATCTCATAATGCCTAATAACTTTGTGAAACTTTTATCCGACCATCCATTACCCGCCTTTAAGTTGTACAACTTTAATACTGTAAACAGTCTTGTGAATTTAGTGCAACCTTTATATAACCGGTTCTCTGCATCGCTTACCAACCTCTCAAACATTTTGGGACAATCCTGAAGATCTTCTTCAAGTGCTTCTGCAATCTCTTCGACTCGATCACAATCATATGTATCTGTGCCATTGTCGTCTGAAGCATATGTCGTACTATCCCCTGGTTCAATATTCTCGTTACTTTTCTCACCATGGAATATCCAACATGTGTAACTTCGATCAATTCCACGCCTCAATAAACGCGATTGCAACCCAACTGAATCAACCCGACCCACAAAATGATAACTTAAGCAAGGACATTTCATTCAATTGGTGTCTTCAGCGTGTTCAACATCAAACTTATCGAATTCCAATACCCTATTCTCGTACTCTTTGAACAATCGATTGACAGACATCCATTTTTTATCCATAGTCCTACTATTAAGTAAGCTAAACAAAAACAATACTTAAAAAAAAAGACAAATATTAAAAAGCTTAATACCAATTAGGCATATTCATAGAAAATCATAGGAAAAACTTAATACCTGTAGTGAAGTCAGCAACTTCTAAAACTACACAGTGTAATATTCTTTGAAACACTCAGAAAATCCACTCTTCACAAGTAACCTATATAAATGATCAATTAATTTCATTATAATAAAAAAATCTATAGACTAAGAATTACATTAGAATATAAATACTAAAACTACCCTTTTTAATATATAATAATATAATAAAATAATAATAATAATATAATATTATTATTAATTATTTCGAAAAAATCAAATTTTATTTTTATAAAAATGTATATTAATCATTTAGCAATTAATATTTAGAACTAACTCTAAATTTTATCATATTTTTTAAAACTATTTTAAAAAAATGAAATGATAAAGTAATTTAGTTTGACGCACGTAAGAACCGGGGTATCTTGTATATTTTTTTAAAAATATATTTTACAAATAAAACAATATTAAACTAATAAAACAATTTCAACTATATGAGTTCTTTCAATTTCAATTTCAACTCTATGTGAAGTACTTTCAATTTCAACACTATAAGTGTTATTACGACAACCTCACAAACCAAAATTTATAGCTCGATTAATTGTATAGGAACATATTTTCTCTCAATTAATACATGAAATACTCATTGAGACATTTACACAAACACCTTACATGCGAAACTCATTGTGACATTTACACAAACACCTTACATGCAAAAACCACATGCCACACAAAACACAACATAATGCAACATTATCAATACTAAATCAACACTAAATCAACACTATCAACTAAACCAAATGCAACATTGTATTTCAACATTATCAAATATATCAAAAATCATACCTAGAGGAGAAGAGAACCTTGGTTGTGAATGGAAGAAAGGATGAAATGGTCTTGAATGGAAGAAGGATGAGAACCTTGAATAATGTGGAATAAATAAAATTGATTTTCGTTTAGAATCAAACAAAAAAAATGGAACTTAAGCTCTACGTGAGGGTTTGTACTGTGCTAGCCGTGAGAATGGCGTTTTGGAAATAATAATGTTTCTGTGTGTTGGAATGTTTTATTTTTTTTTATAATAGGACTTTAGACAGCACTTTTTAAAAGCACTACATAAGCCCACCCTTAGCCAGCGCTTCTAGTAGAAAGCGCTGTGTAATCCCCCCTTTAGGAAGCACTTCTACAAAGCATTGCGTAAGCCCACCCTTTAGGTAGCGCTTTTAAAAAGCGCTTTGTAAGCCCACCCTTTAGACAACACTTTTCCAAAACACTACAGTACCTACCCTATTTAGCAGCGTTTATTCCAAGCGCTTTCTAAAACCCCCCTTTAGTAACGCTTTATCAAAGCACTTTCACCCCCTTAGGTAGTGCTTTTTTAGAAAGCGTTGTCTAAGGTACGCGACTAAATTCGCGCATTTTTGAAATGGACTTTTAACAACGCTTTTGATAAGAAGAGCTACCTAAGGTGTGTTATCTAATATTATTTTTGACATAGTGAATGCGAACGGGTATAGTTATGGTTGTCGGAGGTTAAATCTCTAGAGAGAAGATCCTCCCCGTCCTAGTAACTTTACTTGATCCAACAATATTTGTAATGTCAGCAGTTTCATCTTCACTAATCCAGGAATCTTGTTTGATACCATGATAATACACTTCTGCCCCATAATTCCAGGGCAGAACCTTATCAGAAGAGTAGGGAACTGGCCCCAGTGTGGTGATAATTAGTGGAGATAATCTTTGTTCAACGAGAATCCTAATAGGACCTTTGGAGGTGATCCTAATAGGCTTTTTTGAGATAGTAATGATAGGAACGTCTTTAAATTCTTGGGATGCACTTTGGGTTAAACTTTTCACAGATGGATTTTTTTCAAATAGAATCTAATAGCTATCTATCAGGTGTTAGACACCTTTCTTAAGCCATTCACAACCATTAATTTGTACAGCACAACAACAACATTCTTCAAGAAAGCTAGGGAATACCCCGACTTTCAACAAATTCTTTTTAATAGTCTTCAAAGGAGTGGTCAAATCTTTGATGGAGGAAACTAAAGAGGCATCTTCAATAGCATTGATACCCTTACCATGATTTAACATGGGTGTGGTGATCATGTTGGGAGTTGGTGGAGGGTCGAATTCAACTGTCTTGTTATCAATTAGGTCTTGTATTTTTGTTTTTAATACCCAATAGTTGTTGGTATCATATCCAGGGATGTTTGAGTGTTAGGCGCAACTTGCATTATGATTGTATTTCGATGAGGATGTATTGGGATTTTATGGAGGATCTCTTAGTGAAATGAGCTCGGCTTTCAGTAAATGTTATAGGGCTTTTGGTAAGGACATCCCAATCTTGGTGTACTGTCTTTCTTGAAACTTCGTCCTTTATTGATTAGCTCGTTCTTGTGGCTGTTGAGTAGAAGTTGGGTTGGAGATCAGAACTGCACTTACTGACTGAGGATGGTCTTTCCTAGCATGACTCCTTGACCCATACGTCTCTTTTTTTACTAATAAATGGCTTTTTTATAGTATTTGAGGTGGAAGCCATGGGTATCTTCCCGATTTTAATTCCGCTTTCAACCCTCTCACCCGTCAATATCAATTCAGTGAATCCGAATGATGAACTTCCAATAAGTAAGTTGAAAAATGGTCTAGTCAATGTTACCATAAACATGTCTACTAACTCTCTATCATTTAAAGGTGGTTGCACCCTTCTATCCAGGTCTCCCCATTTTTTAGTGCATTCTTTGAAGCCCTTGTTTGAACTCATGGTCATTCCTTGTAATTGCACCCTAGTTAGCGCAAGATCAGCATTATATTGATATTGGCGGTAAAGGAAGTGGCCAAATACTCCCAAGTATGGATGTTAGTCCCTTCCAATTGGTAAAACCACTCCAACTGCGTCCCAACTAGACTTTCTTGAAAAAGTGCACATACAGTTTCTTATCAGCGATATGCGGCTAAAGTTTGCGGACGTAAGATCTTAGGTGAAGCTTCAGACATGAGACACCATCGTACTTGGGAAAAAAGGGGATCTTGAATTTGTGGGGAATGACTACCCCAGGAACCAAACCCAAGTAACTGAAGCACAAGCCAGGCACAACTTGGATTTCCATAGCTTTTAATATGTCTTCTAGTTGCTTATACTTTTCATGGACTGGTGGATATTGCTCGTCAAAATAATCCTTGTCTTCAGATATTTGACTTTTTCCACCCCAAGCACAGGTGCTCCTAGCATTTTCATCTTGATTTTCATCCTCTTCGGAGGAATCCTCTTCAAGTTGGACTTGTCTGGCAGGCCCTTTAAACCTCTTCTCCATGTTGATTATAACTTTCTTCTTGGTCTTCTTCTTTGTGACAAGAAGTGTCATCATTTCTTGCTGCCTCTTTGCTAAGTTGAGTAGAGTCTCTTGGAATGGAGAGTGTTAAGTCTTCAAGTCCTTGACAGTTTTCTCGAGATCCATCTTATACTGAAATAAACAGTAAGAAGATGAGGAAACATGTGTCGGAAAACCTTCTTATGATATGATGCATGTTACGCGAATGCAATGTTTTCAAGGATTTTATGGAATTTAAAGTTGCTAGACAAAGAGGAGACAACAAACGTTAATTGCATTAATAAGTTCATGAATTACAAATGCCTCTTGGGCTTATAAAGATTACAAAAATAAACTCCTAAAAAAAATAAAGGCTCAAGTTTCCCATGGGCGCATCCTCTTTGGTTCAATGTAAGCATTCAGACTTTGCTCTTCATGAAGTTGCCTCGTGAGCTCCAAAACCTTCTTCCCGCTTGCGTAGAACTGTACTTCAAAGGTGTCTCGTTCCCCTTTGATTTGAATCTATGATCTTTGAAATTCTTTGAAGTTGGTTGGCATGTCAGGATGAAGAAGAGTGTAAGGGGTGTCTCCCTCAGCAATGGGCTCCACAATCACAGGTAAGATGGATAGGTAAGGCATCATGAGACTTTGAGCACGAGTTCATACCCACTTGAGGTAAGGCCCAAGAGGGATGGAATTTTTATGCCCCAAAGTCTTGCTATCCACTTTGTTTATCATTCTCCAAGCTCGTACGAACCTTTGACGATAGCCTTGGACGTCGCCCTCGTAGTCGAATACCAGACCTTGGATGAGCGCATCATAGGACCGTCTCTTTGCACATACCCAAACTGTTGTAATGCAAGAGAAGGGTTATAGGTAATACCTCCCCTTAATGCCCAATAGTGGAACATTAGGGAATTCCCCATAACGGTCAATGATGGTAATATCCTCCAAAGATCGGGAACACCAATGAATATATGAGTATGAGAGCGACATCATCCTTTGAGACCATGTCAAGCCTTGTCCATTCTTCAATGTTGATCGAGGTAGGTGCGAAATAAACCACCTAGAGAAAAATGGAACGCAACACAAAAGAGTCCCTATCTTCTTCATGGTGCGAGTGTGGAAACAATGTAGGATGTCTCCAAGCAACGTAGGCACGAGGTTACGAGAAAGAAAGAACTTGAAGGCATTCACATCTATGAGTTGATCCAAATTGGGGAATAGAACCAAACCATAGATTAGAAGGGCCAAGACATCTTCAAAATCTTGAAAATCCATATTTTCCCAAAACAATCGAGCCATCTCTAACAGAAACTTGGCTAAAAAGCCCTTAACTCCACTCCTTGTCTCCCAATTTTCTATAATGTCAGATCTCTTCAAATGCAAGGATTTGGCAATAACTTTAGGCTTTGGAGTTTCCTCTAAACCGGTGAATGGTATTTGATCAAGCACAGGCACCCATAGTAGTTAAGAGAATTCTTCCAATGTAGGCACTAATTGGTAATCGGGAAAGGTAAAGCAATGATGCATAGGATCAAAGAATTGAAACAACACACACATCATTTCTTCTTGGAAGCTTGAGGTAGTCAAGTTGAGAAGTTGACCATATTTCTTGGTGAAGGGATAATATTTAGGCACCCTTGATGCTAACTCTTGGAGTTGAGGAGGCACTTTCACGAAGCTGATTCAGATGGTATTTTTGCGAGTGGAAGCCATGTTATACAAAACAGAACAAAAATAAATTCCTAAATCCTTGAAATGATTAGTGGAAATGTTATGGTATGATGTCATAATGTTATGTACATATAGTCATATACATGAAAAGCAAACAAGTCCTTAGATTTAGGCTTGCAAGGGGTTTATAGGTAAGTACCCTCTTGATGTTTAGTTGGTTCAACCTGTCTTAGTAAGTAACCGGGTTCTAGTGAATCTCAATATCACTGATCTTTCTTTATCGAGCATTGTTTTAGCATAATCAATCTTTTCTTGCAGCCAAAATATCCCGAAAGTCTGATCTCAATGAGTGTAGCATCGAGTATCAACCAATATTTAGCTTTGCACCAAAGTCGGCTATCTCACTACTTCCTAATGGCCATTTGTTCAACTAAAGGTTCTACGGTCAGTTAGTGCTTCATGACACCACATAGAGGCCTCGTATTCTCCTTGATTCAACACAAAGGATACCGGTACCAACAAATGTGACACACTGACATAGCTATTGTCTCAACCATATCGGTTTACGCCGTACAATCTCCACAATCTATTGCTACTTACCTAATAATGTTCCTAGATCCGGGTAGAAGATCTATACAAAACCCAAACACCCTTTTAAGAGTAAAGTAATCAAGTCAAACAATGAAAGCATTTAAATGTGATCTAGTCTCAAAGGTAACCCCATTTTAAGTTACTCCCCATCAGAGTCACCAGTTCTATAATACGGTGGGAGAACTGACATGGGTGTTTTTCATTTTATCACAATTGTTGTGGATAGCAAGAGTCATCATCGACTTTTCTTTTATCCAATAAAGGAAAGGGTTAAGAGAACTGGAAAGACCTTTTGAGATATTTTCTTGAGTTCGGAGGGTAGGTTATGAAAAGGGAAGGTGTTAGCACCCTTTTCATCTGTAGTTATCTACGGGATATTAGTTTCTAGCTCACTTTGAAATGCTTTGTGAAATGTGTTTGTGTTTGGTGTAAGTTTGAAAAAATATTTTGAAAACGCCTTTGTTTCGACAAACTTTGTAACGATTCTCGTTTCGGAAAGAATGTATACAAAGTGTTGGTTTTTAAAAATAGTTCAAAGAGATGTTTGTAAAGATGTTTTAAAAGTTTGAGTGAGGAAATAGTTTTAGTTTATGAGCAAGAAACTACGAGCGTTATACCTACTCAAAAGGAAGTCTTTTTTCTTTTCCTCCTGCTTTAGATAGTGTTGTCTTACCATTAGTTCATAAGAAACCTTATCATTGGATATGAAGGGACATGCGTGGGTCCTTGTACAGTCATAGAAGGCAACATTGTAGGATACCTTAGCAATTTGTCATAAGGGTCTAAGATCGTTTACCGAAGGAAACATTGAAGGGTCATCGAGGGACTACAATCTTATATTTGAGGGTCATTGCTAAAGTATCCCACGTTCAAGGGACATGATTGTTTTATTCTAAGGAAACAAGTCTGGGTTAACCATAGAGGTGCAAGTGTGCGAAGTATATTGTTTTCATGTAATTTGTCTTGAATTAAGGTTGTTTATTGTTTGATTTTATATCTTTCCATAAAAACCATAATTACTAGCAATAATATTGAAAGCGGTAAATTACGGAAATTTACAGTCCTACGCTATTACAATATTTAGGGGGATGGGGATACAAATTACAAATGAGGATGAAAGCAAATAAAACCTAATTACTATTACAACCATATTAAATAATACAAGATAGAATGTACAAGAATATAGAGATAGTGTAAAAGAAAGAAAATTGTTTTTCATGGTTTTTTTTACGAAAAGGTTTTAAAGTTAACCTAATTAAACTAATAACAAGAAAGGAGTTAATTAATTAAATTCCTAAATTCTAAATTAATTTAATTGAAATGAAAATTAAAATAAAACTAAGTCTAAGTTAATTTAATTAAGAAAAGAAATTAAATTTGTTAAGAAAATATTTTTAAGGTTTTATGTTTAAGGAAATAAAATAAAATGGAAATAAAAATTAATCTAAGTATTTAATAAAAATATTTTGCTATTTTTGATTAAAAATAATAACAATAATATTAAAATAAAATAAAAGAAAATGAAATAAAAATAAAAATTATAAGTCAGGGGGGTTTAAAATGAATTAAGGGGTTAGTAAGTAAAATAATTTTCATGTTAGGCCCAAACAGATTTTCTTTTATGTAATCAGAAAAATAAAAATAAAAGAAGTGGGTTGCGTGTTACTAAGCACTCAGGGGGTGATGGTTAGAAAAAATGAAGCAAGGCCCAACAGAGAGAGGTCTAATGCGCTGCCAAACAAAAAAAAAACAAAGAAAATGGAAAATATGAAAAAGGAAAAAGGTCTCGTCGAGACTCGAACCTAAAACCTCCTATAACAATGGCTTACGCGCGCACTTGATGCTACTGGGGTGGCCTGTACATTCGGTATTAGAACAACAATCAATAAATTTAAAATAAACCAAGTCCTGAATGTGACTTCATCTTCAACCTCGCGCCAACTTCTTTATCACCATTTTTGAATTTGTAACTTCCTCATTTCTAAACCAAATAAGAAAATGTAAACATGAAGCTTGCTCCGTTTTTCAATAAGAATTCAACCATATAAAGTTCATGAGCTATAAATAAAAAATTAATGAGAATTTTAATGGTACCAAATAAAAACCTAAATTTTTTAGAAAGTTCATCTTCAAAATTCTCATTACTCAAGCAATGTAAATGAATTCTAATGACGTGGTTAGTTTCAGGGCCATGATGTCTACATCTTATCTTTGAAAATGAAAACCAAATGATGCCTATATGAAGAGTTCAAAAGTAAGAAAACTTACCTTGAAAATGGAATTCGTGTTTTAAGTTTGAGCTTGCTTCAAGGTGCTGCAATGATCAGGTTAGCTTCCTTGAACCTCTACGAAGCTAATGTAATGCTTAGCTTGAGCTGAGAGTGCCTAGAATGTTCTGGAGAAGTCAAGTTGCAGACCTCTGTTTTTGGTTATGGAATATGGGGAAGATGATCTTACATTTAAGGAACAAGGGCAGGGATGAAATATATTTTATGTAAGAAAGCTTTGAAAATGACTTTGAGGGAAAACGCACAATGGAAATGGAAGATACAAGTTCAAGGGAAAACTGCAAACAAATGGTGTTTTTTGAGCAATTTCTGTCTAGAGGAAGTTTGGGAGAGTTTCAGGGCTTCTAATTTCTTCCCCTAGGTTGCATAATAGTGTCTCAATTTATAGGAAAAGGTTTGAGGGCTTGAGGTGATCAGAAGTACAAGTTCACATGTTATGGCTCTTTGGCTTATTTTTGAAGCAAGCTTGATACACATTGTCCCAATGCATAGTACAAGACTATCTAGAGTGGTTACAAGCTTTAAAAATATTTATCTGATTTTGTATATTGAGTGTGTGCTGAACAAACAAGTTAGAAGCTCAAGATAAGTTGACATTATGATTAAAGCAACTTTTCAAGAATAACATAGGTGCCTTTCTTCCCAAAATGGCAATGTAGCTTGGACAATGACTTAATTGCTTGAACAATGGCTTAATCTGTTGTGTAAACATTAAATTAAGGAGTGAAACACAAGTTAGAAGTCTGCAAAGTGAGATTATGCAGCATAGGTTTGAGATTTGGTTGAATGTTCATCATCAAAATAACCTAAAAATCAAGAATGAAACCTCAACTTCTTCTCTTTGATTCTCCTTGCTCAAGCATGATATCTTCAAGTTCTTGGACATTTTAGAGAGCTTGAAACATTGCCTACAACCTTGATGTTGACTATTTTGACAAAATCATCTTGGATCTTGGTGAAAATTGGCCAAGAAGTTAGGTCAAAAATCTACCTAAACTAGGTCAAAATTTCACTAAGTATTTAAGAAAAAGTGCATGAATTCATGGTCTTATAACTCAAAATTAAGCATTTTTTGGATATGAACCATATAATACAAATTTTTAGATATCATCAAGATCTATAACTTTCATGTTGAAAGTTTCCTTTGAATCATCTAACATCTTGGTGAAAAATTGGCATGAAGTAGTGAATTTATCATGTACGAAAACACTTTGAAAAATTTCTAAGTCTTGAAAATTTGACTTTTCAAATTTACTTTTGACTTTATTGATTTATTGATGATCAAGATTCATATTTTTGAATTTCTTGATGAATTGTGATCTTTGAAATCAAATCTTGATCAAAAAGTCAAAGTTTGACTTTTTGTGCATCAGTTGACTTTTCATTAGTTGACCCAAAATTCAACTATCAATCCGATGATTTTGAAAGTTAATTTGAGACATGAGATTAGGTCAAATTGTTGTATTTGAATCCTTGAGATTGTTATTCAAGCCATTGGATCATATATTAGGTCAAAAGTCAGTGATTAGTTAATTATAGTCAAAACCCTAATTTTGACCATTTTGCCCTCTTGGTAAATTGAGTCTTTTCTTGAGGAATTGTGATAAATACTTTATCAAATGATGAATAGGACCTTAAAATGTTGATGTTGGCCAAAAATCATGAATTTTGACTGTAGGTGACCATAATTGACTTTTTACCCAATACAGCTGATTTTAGTCATCTGGTCAATTGACTGGGAAACATTATGATTCGAGACTTAAAACTTGACATGGGTATTCTTGGAGGTATATAATGATCCATGAAAGTAACTTGAGGCATTATAAGTCCAATTGTCCTTGTGAAAATCAAAACCCTAATTTGAGGCATCAATGTTTAGGAGGTAGTTTGACCTAGTCAACACTTGTGCAAACTTGAGCCATTGGAGATCTTGTGAGAAATGTCTTGAGAAAAGAGAGGGAAAATTTTGGGGTACAACAAAATGGTTCTCTGAACAAGGCCTGAAAGGTTCTATTGACTTAGGTTCTAGAAAATATTAGTTTTGGTCCTTCTATAACATGCTTCACAATAATTATATCAGAAGCCTCTGAATAACATAGAGTATGAAGATCAATACTAAAGGGATCATGTGTGATGGTGAGTATAAAAATAAAAAGGTACAATGTAACCTCTACTCTCTAGAGTGGCGCAAGGACAAACCTTTTTGTACTATTGTCTACTAGTATCACATTGACCATTGGGAATAATACAACTGTATTTGTATTTTCTATTCTACCCTCCAATTAATCTATTCTTTTCAGCTATAAAGGAAGTACTTGGAAGAATTTAAAATTAACGAATTAGTTCAACAAATCTATACTAAACCGCTGCATAAAAACTCTGTAGAGAAATCTTGTTTTGTTGCTTGTATCTTGCTATCAACACTTTTGTGTTGTTGTACTTAATCATTGTGTAATGTGCTTGTGTAAAATCATCTTTGTATACACATATTTGTAATCAACTATTGTTGATAGATTCCTTGAGTTACCTAGTGAAGGTCTGAAGACTCAAGAAGACTCTGGCTGCAATCATAGTGGTTTACAATAAGGATCAGCAGATTTTTTGGGGGTTCCAATAGGGTTGATCGGACTTATTGTAATTTTCTGTAATCTGGTTGATTATAGTGGATTAAGTCCTTGTGTATAAGGCAAATCACCTTGTAGGGTGGAGTGGATTAACTTAGTTAATAGTGAACCAGGATAAAAATATTTGTGTTCATCTATTTTTATTCACTTGTTATCTTTGTGTTTTGAGTTGCAAAAAGATTATATTTGGTGCAACCCAATTCAAACTCCCCATTTCTTGTGTTTTTCGTACCTTAACATTTTGTATCCAAAATGATTAAAATAAAGTAAAAATTTCAAACATTGAAGCTCACCGCAACGACTAGTTGGATGAGTAATTACGACAATTGATACTTTCAACGACTAAATCTCAAAATTTCCAATTTCTAATCCATTAGCACAAGGATCTAATCGATTAGACATAAGATATAAATAGAGGTAATTTTTCTCATTATTCTCATCTCATCGTTCTTTTACTTGTGCATTAGAAACATATTAGTTCTCTCACTCATCATCATCACATCAAAATGGCTCCAAAAATATCCCGCTCTTCCAAATCTTCATCCTCATACTTCTCCGTAGACTTCTCCTCTCAAGGTCAAGAAACAAACTTCAACCTCTACTACTATGATAAAGAAATTTTCCTCTCACTATCTTGATGAAGCATTCACCACTGCAAGGCTTATGATTTTTTTTTTTGAAAAACCATAAGAGAGGTGATGCGTCTGAAAGTGCACGAAAATATCGAAGTAATATAAAAGATTGTCAAACCCACAAAGACCAATATCAACCTACTGTAATCTATTATTTCTTTGTAAATCTAAGGCTAATGATTTTTCTTGGGTTTAAAGGAAAACGAGAAATAAATTTAAATGACAACTGAAACTTTAATATAAATATTCAATAACGGGACACCGGTATGTTACACATCATACTTAGGGGATTCGATAAAATGCAGGCGTAAAAAATTTTAAAAATACTTTCCAGTAGAAAATATTGATGTAAAAGACTTTATCTCACACTGTCGTGCTATAGACTCGGACTATACTCTTAAACTAGAATGCTTTGCTGTCGCTCACTCATTTGAATTAAAAGTAATTTTTGGAAATCAACAGGTTCTAATTAATCCTAAAACGCTCTCGCTATGTTTAGGATTAATTCCTAGTTTATACTATTTGGTTAAAATCTCAAATTTGCACTCTTTTGACCGTAACTTTTATTTTCTTTTTACTCTCGTACAAAAACCGTTTTAATTTTACAACCAGAAAAATAGTTTATGAAAAATAACGTCAATTATTATCGAATCTCGTCCGGAAGATGGTTCTTACATACCGGTATCAAATGATTTAACTAGACATAATTGCAGCAAAAATATTGTGTTTAATTAAGCTTGGCATCTGCAAGTGCATATGCCAGTAAACACAACCAGTATAAAATTGCAATTGGATTAGAAAAACTTGTTTGGACTAAATAAGTGTAGTGACTGATACATAAATCCGGACATGAAAATAAAAGTGCAACGATAGTAATAAATTGGAAATTACCACATAATAAAAATTGGAACTGAATTGAATAAGCAGTAATAAAATATAAGGATAAAATTAAACCTGAAGTTAAAGCTGGAAATAAAACTGAATTGAAATTGGTGTTGGAGCGGTAAAAAGGCAAGCAACCAAAGTTTTAGAAATATTTATCCGGGAATTTATCGTGTCCACAGAGATTGGTGTATTGAAATACCATTCGACAAATCAATTGCTAATGAGTTTGGGGGTTGAATGAGTTGTATGGAAAAGGTATCAACAAAAAATAAATGTAAACAAAAACTATAAAGGATAGACAACTTATCTGGTATGAATGTACATTACTCGTTACAAACTTAAATCTATCGATCAGTTGCACTCAATCTATTGTACTCATCAAAATAATTACGAACACCACGAGATATACCCACAATGAAGATTATGTCTAACGCCAAGTCGTGAGACCAACCGTATTACTCTATTGGCAATGTCTTGTGCGCTACAACAAGACAGAGGCATTAAGCTTTAGCACCCAAAGTGGATATTAGCTCTAAATATATCTCTAGAATCTAGAAACTAATATATATCCATCCCAAATCAAGATTTGTGAGGTATATGTCTATAACAATCCAAATCCAAACACAAAGCAAAAAGATCAAAGAAGACATCAAGATTGATTTGTAAAGCAAGCTTTATACGACACTGTTGCACCCCAAAATTTGCCCTCCCATATTCTCCAAGATTTGTCAAGTCAAGGTCACAAAAATGCCCCAAGGGTTGTGCAGCTCAACTGTCTCCTATACAGTCAAAACTAGGGTTTGTCTTCTGATCAAGAAAAGGAAGTTTTCAAAGACCCAATCAAGTCTCACATGCTTACAAATATGGTCAAGTATCCTTATATCAAGTTTCAAGGCATTCAGCTCAAAATTGCACAGTCAAAACCCTAAATTGCACTACAGTCAACTGTAGGGGAAAAATGGTCATTTGACAGTCAAAAGTTCAAATTTTTGGTCAACATATCATTTTGAAGCCACAAACATCATTTGATCAATGCTTGATCATGATTCTCAAAATTTGGCTCAGAAAATCATCAAGATGCAAAAGTTGCTATATTTGGACAGTTGAAAAAGTCAACTGAAATTGACCAGGGCATAACTTTCACATGGATTATCAGAAAAATTCCATCTAAAGCTCATTTTGAAGAGAAAGACATTTCCTACAACTCATCTTCATACTTCAAGTCCAAGAAATGCTCTCACAAAAAGTTATCAATTTCAACATTATAGGTCATTTTCAAAAGTCAACAAAAAGGGACTTTAAGTCAAAGGCCATAACTTGAGATTGGTAAATCAAAATGACATGGGACCAAAGGCATTGGTTAGAGGACTCAAAGACCTTTCCAAAATGTCCAAGAACATGTGCAAATCTTAAAAATTGAGCAAGTTATGCCTTGTGGAAGTTGGGAAATATTTGGAAATTTTTGAAAGTCAACTTTACTTCAAATGATCCAAAAATGCAAATGGGCCCATTTTTCTTCCAAGTTTCTTCATGCCAAGCCTATGCACGACCATTAAGCCCAAGGGGAAGTATTTTCTCAATTTTTAATTATTTATTTGAATTTATATTAATATTAATTCATTTAAATTATTTAAATATGTGAAAAATATAAACTTGACCTAAAAAAATCTTTTCATGCATGTTTTACTATCAATATCTCGTGCTTAGCCAATTATGGAAGGTTTTGGTTTGATTTGAACTAATTGACACAAGATTGCACATGAAAAAGATACAAAAAAAGATCTTACAAAATCAAAGATTGAAATCATTGAATGCCATGGATTTTGTTCAATTTTATTGACCTAATGCCTTCACTATATGATCAGGAATGCAAACCTAATGCTTGTACACTCTAAGTTGCGCCCCAAGAACACTTTGCAAACTGAAATTTTTTCCATAAAACACAAAACTGTTTTCAAGGTTAGGAGACGATTCAAGCCTCAACTTCCATTCCATTAGATTCCTGGGACAATTCTGAACGTGTGCCAATCCCTAACATCAACCAAAACGCAAAGAAGTGGTATCAAGAACTCAGACTGTACCTCGAAACTTTTGAAATCGCATATCTGAAATCATACATCTTTTTGCATTTTGATTGATGAATTCTTGTTCATATTGGAGTTTCCAAGCTAACCGTTACCTTTAATTGCGTTTTTATTAACCATACGAGATTATGCCATGTTTGGATATTAGGGTTTGCAGGTTTTAAATTTGGGGTTTTTGCAATCAAGAAAAATTAGAGGCTAGGACTAAGAC
The DNA here is from genome assembly GCA_948472305.1 of Vicia faba. NCBI lineage: Eukaryota > Viridiplantae > Streptophyta > Magnoliopsida > Fabales > Fabaceae > Vicia > Vicia faba. The sequence continues at coordinate 1,401,968,736 of OX451739.1, forward strand.
CACTAAGTTCAACGCGTCTGGACGATGAGAATGGTGTATTCGCGATGAATTTATGATCAATAGATTCCTATTCGCTATTTTTTGATAGGGCCTCTATGGCAACGGGTTAAAACCGTTGCTTTCTGTTTTTATGTTTCAGAAAATAAAAGAGAGAACGAAGAAGAAGGACTCGTGGCATGCAGGGATTGGTGGCATTTGAATTTCGCGCGCCCTCCACTAACATATTTGCTTTTTCTTTTTATTATATATTTGCCATATTATGTTAACGCGCGTGATGAAGCTCAGTTGGCAAGTGAAGGGACTATTAATCTCCAAGACCTGGGTTCAAGTCCCAGGTCTGTGCAATTCCTCATATTATTTTTCAATACAAAATCATGTGCAACGCTAACATCCAGGACATACCATACACCTCAAAGCCTGATCGTCCACGCGTCCATCCCATTCAGATCAAAGGCATAGGATCAAGGAACACAATAAACCCCAGTCAAAGCATCATACAGGATTCAAAAAGTCAATGGACTCAAGCTTAATGGGCCTGAAATGCTAAGGCCTTACCTCCTAAATTGGGGCTACCCCCCCTGGTTTGCTTCTCTTTTCATGTTTTATTGTTTTTTTTAATTATTAGGTTATTTATTTTCATTGTTCTAATTAATTAATTGTTTTTTTTACAAAATATAAAAACATCACAAAAAATCAGAAAAAGGATAAAAACAATAAAAATATTTGTTTTATTTATTTTCTTGTAAATAATTAACATGTAAATAAATTTAGTAAAATAGGTCATAATTTTAATTCCTTTTTAACAAAATCCAAAAATAGAATTAGGTTTAATTTTTATTCCTTTTAATTTCTTTTCTTAATAATAATATTTATTTATTTTCATAAATTAAATGCATGTAAATTAATTTAGATTTAAATTAGGTTAAAACTCAATATTTTCGCAATAAATTCAAAAAAACATTAGAACTAGGGTTTAGCATTTTATTTTTAATTTCAATAAACTCTTTTTTTTCTTTTAAATCTAAAAAACACAAAATACCAAAAAACATTTAATTTTTTTTAATTGTAATGCCTTATTAATTTAATTCTTTGCAAAAGGGTCCAACGCCCATTGTTTTAATTTTTTTATTTCGCGCATCTACTTTATTGCTTATTATAATTATGTAATTCTCCCAAAGCATTGTAATTTAAATTTTTCGCACTTTTATTCGCTTTATTTATTTTTCCGCTAAATCGGGTCCGGTTTAATTTTGGCGATGTGGACCCGCGCCATTTGTAATAGCCTTAGATTTATTTTCCCGCAAATATTTTAACTGTTAAATAAGCATGCAAGAATGAATGTCCTAATTAAAATCAAGCGTAGATCACAAATAAACATGACAAGACAAATACAAATGAAACAACACACAATTCGCACACACCACCCCTAGGGTACGCCTCACTGTTGCCTTTCGAAAGGTGGTCGTCGAGTAGAGGACGTCTTAGTAAGTCCTCATGATCCGGGAACCTGGCATGAGGGTAGCTTCTAAGGTGTCTTCCCATTGCTCTGGTGATCACCAGGTCCCTAAAACTCGAATTGACCCGAACACCTCCAACGGTGGTGCTACCTACCTCTCAATGGTGGGATGGCACTACTTTAAAGGACTCTTACACAGACGAATTCCTTAGGGTAGGTAGGTTCTCAAGGATACTTGCTCTAATTTCAAACAAATCAAAAGACTTTTCACACTGACACTTTTCAAAAGCTTTCAAAGCAAACTTTTCAAACACTCTGACGTACGAGTCGATCTGAAATTTTTCAAAGAAACTTTTTTAAAACCCACATTGAAAAGCAAGCAAACAATTTTGAAAACACATTGAGCAAGTATCTAAGAGCCCATGGATAACCATGGATAGAAAGGGTGCTAATACCTTCCCTTTCTATAAGCTACCTCCCGAACCGAGAGCAATCTCTATAAGGAATTTTTCTGTGCTTTTGTCCTTTCCATTTGGAGAAAATAAAAGACGGTGGCGACTCTTGCTTCCGCGACATTTCGCGAACCAGCGTTAAACAGTCAGTTCCAGATCCACCGATCACAGAACTGGCGACTCTGCTGGGGATTTAAAATTAAAGTGAGGTGTACCTTAGGGTTAGTTCATAACTGTGTTTTCAATTGTAATGATTTGCTTGCTTTACTATTGTGGGTTGCATCGGAGTTACATAGATCCTAACCCGGATCTGGGGATACCCTGTTTAGGTAGCCTAAGCTGTGAGGGACCTGTCCGGCGTATACCGACATGGGTGAAGCAGTGGCTACGTTGGTGTGGCGCCTTGGTCTGTACCGATATCCCTCGTGTTGAAACGGGGAGAATATGGGTCTTCCAAGGAGTCATTAAGCACCAACAGACCTTAGAACCTTAAATGACCCAACTTGGCCAATAGAAACAGTAGCAGTATGCTACGCCCATTGAGGCTAAACTCTCGTGATGGTTCTGGCCGCAAGAAAAGATTGCGATGCTGGAGTTATGACCGATTGAGGGTAGTCAGTGATATTGGGATCCTCTAGAACCCGGTTACTTCTGATAGGACAGGTCTTAACCAACAAACTGAAAGAGGGTACTACCCAGACCTCATGCTGGCCTACACTCTAAGGGCTCTTTTGTGTGACTTGTGTGCCTTCGTACTTGACTATCTGCGTGCTTGTTACCTAACACTTGTTTCTTACAGGTCTTGTTTATAGTCCTTAATTGGGACTCATAATAGGGTACTAAGTTTCTTGCAGGTCTTGTTTATAGTCCTCAACTAGGACTCATAACAAGGTTTACCAAATTTCTTGCAGGTTTTGTTTATAGTCCTTAACTGGGACTCATAACAGGGTTTACTAGATCTCTTGCAGGTTTTGTTTATAGTCCTTAATTGGGACTCATAACAAAGTATACTGAATTTCTTGCAGGGTTGTTTATAGTCCTTAATTGGGACTCATAACAGGGTTACTCACATTACCCCATGCATAGCATGACATCATACCATTGCATACCATTGCATACATCCTAACCCATTTCAAGGACCTCAAGGGCTTGTGATGCAGGTCATGATAAATCAAACATCTAGCAAGGGGCAAAGAGGATTTATTTTCCTCTAAGCTAAGGTTGTCAGGGGCTATGACCCACTGGATATGGTGAGCCTTTGACCCTTGAAGAAGGACTCTCAACAATATGCAGTGCCTTCAGTCAAGCTACCGGTTCCAAATACTAACAAGTTTCTCTGTTTACCCTGCGAGGTCCTTGAAAACATTACATGCATGTCATACATCTCATTGCATTGCAGGTATCCCTTTGACAGGTTGCTTACCCTTCTCCGCTGTTTATTTCAGCCGCTCGTCATGAATCCCGAATCATCAGCCGAGCAGACTATCAAGGATCTCCAGGCTCAGAACGCCCAGTTCCAAGAGCTGATCATGAACCTGACCCAGGGGCAACAAGACCTGAAGGCTCTGCTTTTGAAGAAGGACAAGAAAAAGAAGAGGACTGTTTTGTTCAGCCCTAGACGCAGATCTGGGAATACACCGCAGACTGAAACTGAGAGGACTACCCCATCTGTGAGGGAAAGCAGTCACCATGAGAGGGAGGTGCCCAGTCCAGTGGTCTCTGACAATGAAACAGATTTCGACGACGAACAGTACCCTCCGGCTGAGGACAAGTACAAACAGTTGGATGATAGGTTGAAGGCTATGGAGGGTCAACAGGTACCTGGGCTGGATTTCGGAGATCTGGGTTTGTCAACTGGTGTGGTTATTCCTCGGAAGTTCAAAGCACCATCCTTTACTAAGTATGACGGGGCGTCTTGCCCCAAGCTGCATCTAAAGTCCTATGTTCGGAAGATTCAGCCATATACGGTGGACAAGAATTTATGGATCCACTTCTTCCAGGAGAGTCTTTCAGGGACTCATCTCGAATGGTTCTATCAGCTGGATGGGACCAAAATTCGTAACTGGGAGGAGTTGGCAACTGCTTTCTATAAGCAGTACCAGTACAATGCCGACCTTGCTCCCACCCGTACCCAACTCCAGGGTATGTCGTTGGGGTCAAGTGAAGGTTTCAAAGAATATGCGCAGAAATGGAGGGATCTTGCTGGAAGGGTACAACCACCTCTGACTGATCGGGAACTTGTCGATATGTTCTTGGGGACCCTGTCTGGTCCGTTCTATAACCACCTGATTGGGAATTCGTCTGCTGGATTCACAGATCTTATCTTGACTGGAGAGCGGATAGAAGCTGGCATCCGGTCTGGGAAAATTCAAGAGGCTGCACCTTCTGATAAAAAGCCTCATCATGGAAAGAAAGAATCCAATGCTGTGCACGGTAAAAAGAGCCGTCATGAGGCAGGGGCAATCCAAATCTCCAATCCCGGACCTGCTCAACAAGGACAGGGGCAGCAGCGCAAGGAGAAACGGCAGTACACCAAACTCAACATGTCGTTGGATCAAGCACTGCAACAAATGTTGAAGGCAGGGTTGATCACCTTAAGGGCTCCTCTCCGGAATCCGAACACTTCTGCACCCAACTATCATCCCAACGATAGGTGCGCATATCATTCAGATAGCCCGGGGCATACTACAGACAACTGCTGGCCTCTCAAGAACAAGATCCAAGATATGATCGACGCTGGAGAGATTCAGTTTGAAGTGCCAGAGACTCCGAACATAATCACTGCTCCGTTGCCTAATCATTGAAGCCTTTTGTTTATTTGAATTTTTGAGTTGTACTTTTCTTTGCTTATACAAACAATTAATGTCATAGCAAACTCTTTTATTCTATTAATGCATCGCATATGTCTGTTTTGGAAATTAATACAATTATTTTCATTATGTTCAAATATCTTTTCATATTTTTTCTGATGTCAACTCTGGATCTAAAATTCTAAGCCTCTTGAGGGAGGATGACGAAAACGATACCATGATTTACAGTATGCTTTTGAACAGACCCCGCTGATGAGGTACAGGCATTGTTTCAAATCCTAAACACTGGAGTTATAAGGAAGATAATCCCTCGTCAAACCCTCTGAGCCAAAGAAGTAGGAGTTTTTATTTTCGAAATTTAAAACCCTTAATCACAACCCGGGGCAGGGTAGTCTCTCAGTTGATCCAAGTGCATGACGAATGGCACCGAAGAGATCTTTACAAAACGAACAAAGACATGATGGTTCAGAACAATCAAAAGGACAGGCAGTCATCATCGAATTCATAAATGAAAAGCCCATTAAGTCTAAACCTACAAAGGGGACTTATGAAACTGGGGCATCCCGCTGACTGTAATTCCAAAAAAGGAAACAGTTCAGGCAAAAAAGAAAGGGATAACAAAATCAAGAAAGAGGTCTCATAAACCCTCAACCAAAGCAAAAAATGACTGCCTATCCAAAAGATACTATCAATATCTGAACCATCACCGGAAAATCAAAGCAAAGACTCAAGCAAGGTCTAACGCATGATCAACTGAGTTTAGGTTTGGAGAACATCACGAAGAGTGGGTGGGTACAAATAATTTGAGCCTTTATCCTTTGTTTCTTAAACCGTGAACCAGGCCACGTTATAACCCTTAAAAGTCCTAGCTGAAGCATGGGTTAGTCCGAAAGCATACTGTTACGAAAGGTATCCTGACTCCTTAAGGCTTACGGTAAATACGGAGGTGACATCACGTTTTACAAACAATCATTTGTTTTATGAAAAAGAATGCATTTTCAAAATCCTTGAGACAGGCATAAGCTTTGCATTTTTAACATAACTTTGTTTGCATATGACTTTTTGTTTGAACAGCCTAGCAATTCGCATGACGAAAGTCTAATAAACAAGAGTATCTCCAATCAAGGGGCATGGCATGATTATTGTCCATCATCTGGGGCAGTTAGGTCAAGATCCAGAGAATCTCTCAAGAGCCAAATAATCTGAGGCAAATCTCCGCCTGAGTCACTTGGGGCACTCCAGCAACAAATCTTGCATGACTAAACATCTTCTGGTAACATGGCAACACAAGCAGCCAGGGGCACCTCCCTACATCCTGAGAGCATGGACATAGTCGGAAAAATACTACGCAAAATCAAAGACCCGCTAGGTTGACACACCTAGGCAAAAATAAGGGCTTCCCGGCGAACCAAAAGGGTTCGGGCAAAATGAAGGGATGAAATGGAAAAAAAATCTGTACACCCGACAAGTCGAAAACCTGAAAAGGCGGCTTGAGCAAAAATGGGTATCCCGGTGGACAGAAAACCCGAAAGGGCGGTCCAGGCAAAAATTAGGGATTAAAGCGTATGATTATGTCCTGTTGTCCTGCTATCTGTCTACCAGAAGAAGGTTTGTCCGCCAACAACTATCAGCACCCCACAAGAAACAGGGGCAATAAAGAGTGGTCTAAGCAATCTGGTCGTTCTGTCCTCCAGGGTATCAAGGTAGGTTCCGTTGAAGAACATAACCAATGCAGTTCAAAACTCCCCCAGGAGAATCCAATCCAGTTCCCCAGGAAGGTTGGAATCTATCTCCCCAAGCAATAAGCGTACCCCCAGTAGATTCTGGAAGCTTATCCCCTAGCAGGGCACGAACGCGTCGTCCGGCTTGATTTAAAGAGTTATTTCCTTAACAGGATATAACTAGGTTATCCTCATCCAAAAGCCACGGAAAGAGCGTCGTCGACAGAATCTTCTTATCCCCAGCGAAGTCCATTCATACTTCCAATACAGCAAGGTATCCTCAGCGAGTCATCCTCAACAATTCAGCAAAATCATCCCCCACCGAGTATTTCTTCCCAGCATGGTCGCTAGAATATCTTTTTCTCCCCGCAGAATCCTCCATTCGCCAAGTTTATTCCCCAACAGAGTTATCTTCGTCTATTGGAATTCTTGCAACTATTCTTCAACATCAGCCCAGGATACGACTTCCCGGCACCCGTCAAGGATTTAGTTTCTTAGACAAACATACATTCATAAAACGTCACATACATCATCGTCATGCATATGCATCATGCTACATGAATCTCCTTAATTTTGAAAACATACAGTTCATGCATCATGATTTTGCATACAAATTATGTTTTGCCTTTTCAGGAAAAAGGTCAATACCAAAATGACTACTATCAACTATCGCAATTCATTCTCGATATAGTTTCGGATATGATCCAGATATGGTGACGTTCTGATACTGCTTCCAGAATTCCTTCTAGATATAGTTTCAGATGTAAACCCAACGATGGTGACATTCTGATGCTGCTTCCAGATGCCCTTCTAGATATAGTTTCAGATGTAAACCCAGCGATGGTGACGTTCTGATGCTGCTTCCAGATTTCCTTCTAGATATAGTTTCAGATGTAAACCCAGCGATGGTGACGTTCTGATGCTGCTTCCAGAATTCCTTCTAGATATAGTTTCAGATGTAAACCCAGCGATGGTGACGTTCTGATGCTGCTTCCAGATTCCCTTCCAGATATAGTTTCAGATGTAAACCAAATATGGTGACGTTCTGATACTGCTTCCAGAAGTCTTTTTAGATGTTTCCCTCTCCGACGATGAGTGTGAGGTGATATTCTCCCTATGGTTCCCTCTCCAACGGTGTGTGAGGTAGTAATCCTTTTTTAGATGTTCCCCTCTCCGACGATGAGTGTGAGGTGATATTCTCCCTATGGTTCCCTCTCCGACGGTGTGTGAGGTAGTAATCCCTTTTTAAGATGTTTCCCTCTCCGACGATGAGTGTGAGGTGATCGTCTCTTATGTTTCCCCCTCCGACGATGAGTGTGAGGTGATATTCTCTTATGGTCCCCTCTCCGGCAAGTGCGTGAGGTGGTAAGTCCTTTTCAGATGTTTCCCTCTCCAACGTTGAGTGAGGTGATCATTCCTTTCAGATTATAAGTGCATATGGTTCTCTTCCCGAAACTGCAAAGATGGTAATTCCCACCAAAATTTTCTCAACGAGCGTTGTTGAGATTAAAGTCACCCAAGGTTCTCTTATCATTCATGCTAAGGCAGTAACCATACCTGGTTCATTCATCAGCGTTTGAAGCTCCAGATTCAACTCCTGTAACCAGTCAGGACACATCCGTATCAAGCATCTAAAATCAACTCCTGCAACGTGTCAGGTACTCATTTGTTCTTTTGCAGGTATGCAGGTTCTCGCTAAGGAATCTCTTACCCGATCAACATCCAGATGGCATCTATAAGCCCATCATCCTATCCGGCAATCTCCAAATGGAATCTATAAGCCCATTCCCATCACACTGCCACTATGTGAGCGCAAATTTCTGGGCACTCTAGTGTCCAATCATCTTCTACCCTCGGATTACGAAAGGCACGTCAGCCAATCTGCATCCTCAGGTCTAAGAAGATTGAACAGGGGCAACTGTTGCACCCCAAAATTTGCCCTCCCATATTCTCCAAGATTTGTCAAGTCAAGGTCACAAAAATGCCCCAAGGGTTGTGCAGCTCAACTGTCTCCTATACAGTCAAAACTAGGGTTTGTCTTCTGATCAAGAAAAGGAAGTTTTCAAAGACCCAATCAAGTCTCACATGCTTACAAATATGGTCAAGTATCCTTATATCAAGTTTCAAGGCATTCAGCTCAAAATTGCACAGTCAAAACCCTAAATTGCACTACAGTCAACTGTAGGGGCAAAATGGTCATTTGACAGTCAAAAGTTCAAATTTTTGGTCAACATATCATTTTGAAGCCACAAACATCATTTGATCAATGCTTGATCATGATTCTCAAAATTTGGCTCAGAAAATCATCAAGATGCAAAAGTTGCTATATTTGGACAGCTGAAAAAGTCAACTGAAATTGACCAGGGCATAACTTTCACATGGATTATCAGAAAAATTCCATCCAAAGCTCATTTTGAACAGAAAGACATTTCCTACAACTCATCTTCATACTTCAAGTCCAAGAAATGCTCTCACAAAAAGTTATCAATTTCAACATTATAGGTCATTTTCAAAAGTCAACAAAAAGGGACTTTAAGTCAAAGGCCATAACTTGAGCTTGGTAAATCAAAATGACATGGGACCAAAGGCATTGGTTAGAGGACTCAAAGACCTTTCCAAAATGTCCAAGAACATGTGAAAATCGTAAAAATTGAGCAAGTTATGCCTTGTGGAAGTTGGGAAATTTTTGGAAATTTTTGAAAGTCAACTTTACTTCAAATGATCCAAAAATGCAAATGGGCCCATTTTTCTTCCAAGTTTCTTCATGCCAAGCCTATGCACGACCATTAAGCCCAAGGGGAAGTATTTTCTCAATTTTTAATTATTTATTTGAATTTATATTAATATTAATTCATTTAAATTATTTAAATATGTGAAAAATATAAACTTGACCTAAAAAAATCTTTTCATGCATGTTTTACTATCAATATCTCGTGCTTAGCCAATTATGGAAGGTTTTGGTTTGATTTGAACTAATTGACACAAGATTGCACATGAAAAAGATACAAAAAAAGATCTTACAAAATCAAAGATTGAAATCATTGAATGCCATGGATTTTGTTCAATTTTATTGACCTAATGCCTTCACTATATGATCAGGAATGCAAACCTAATGCCTGTACACTCTAAGCTGCGCCCCAAGAACACTTTGCAAACTGAAATTTTTTCCATAAAACACAAAACTGTTTTCAAGGTTAGGAGACGATTCAAGCCTCAACTTCCATTCCATTAGATTCCTGGGACAATTCTGAACGTGTGCCAATCCCTAACATCAACCAAAACGCAAAGAAGTGGTATCAAGAACTCAGACTGTACCTCGAAACTTTTGAAATCGCATATCTCAAATCATACATCTTTTTGCATTTTGATTGATGAATTCTTGTTCATATTGGAGTTTCCAAGCTAACCGTTACCTTTAATTGCGTTTTTATTAACCATACGAGATTATGCCATGTTTGGATATTAGGGTTTGCAGGTTTTAAAATTGGGGTTTTTGCAATCAAGAAAAATTAGAGGCTAGGACTAAGACCACTAAGTTCAACGCGTCTGGACGATGAGAATGGTGTATTCGCGATGAATTTATGATCAATAGATTCCTATTCGCTATTTTTTGATAGGGCCTCTATGGCAACGGGTTAAAACCGTTGCTTTCTGTTTTTATGTTTCAGAAAATAAAAGAGAGAACGAAGAAGAAGGACTCGTGGCATGCAGGGATTGGTGGCATTTGAATTTCGCGCGCCCTCCACTAACATATTTGCTTTTTCTTTTTATTATATATTTGCCATATTATGTTAACGCGCGTGATGAAGCTCAGTTGGCAAGTGAAGGGACTATTAATCTCCAAGACCTGGGTTCAAGTCCCAGGTCTGTGCAATTCCTCATATTATTTTTCAATACAAAATCATGTGCAACGCTAACATCCAGGACATACCATACACCTCAAAGCCTGATCGTCCACGCGTCCATCCCATTCAGATCAAAGGCATAGGATCAAGGAACACAATAAACCCCAGTCAAAGCATCATACAGGATTCAAAAAGTCAATGGACTCAAGCTTAATGGGCCTGAAATGCTAAGGCCTTACCTCCTAAATTGGGGCTACCCCCCCTGGTTTGCTTCTCTTTTCATGTTTTATTGTTTTTTTTAATTATTAGGTTATTTATTTTCATTGTTCTAATTAATTAATTGTTTTTTTTACAAAATATAAAAACATCACAAAAAATCAGAAAAAGGATAAAAACAATAAAAATATTTGTTTTATTTATTTTCTTGTAAATAATTAACATGTAAATAAATTTAGTAAAATAGGTCATAATTTTAATTCCTTTTTAACAAAATCCAAAAATAGAATTAGGTTTAATTTTTATTCCTTTTAATTTCTTTTCTTAATAATAATATTTATTTATTTTCATAAATTAAATGCATGTAAATTAATTTAGATTTAAATTAGGTTAAAACTCAATATTTTCGCAATAAATTCAAAAAAACATTAGAACTAGGGTTTAGCATTTTATTTTTAATTTCAATAAACTCTTTTTTTTCTTTTAAATCTAAAAAACACAAAATACCAAAAAACATTTAATTTTTTTTAATTGTAATGCCTTATTAATTTAATTCTTTGCAAAAGGGTCCAACGCCCATTGTTTTAATTTTTTTATTTCGCGCATCTACTTTATTGCTTATTATAATTATGTAATTCTCCCAAAGCATTGTAATTTAAATTTTTCGCACTTTTATTCGCTTTATTTATTTTTCCGCTAAATCGGGTCCGGTTTAATTTTGGCGATGTGGACCCGCGCCATTTGTAATAGCCTTAGATTTATTTTCCCGCAAATATTTTAACTGTTAAATAAGCATGCAAGAATGAATGTCCTAATTAAAATCAAGCGTAGATCACAAATAAACATGACAAGACAAATACAAATGAAACAACACACAATTCGCACACACCACCCCTAGGGTACGCCTCACTGTTGCCTTTCGAAAGGTGGTCGTCGAGTAGAGGACGTCTTAGTAAGTCCTCATGATCCGGGAACTTGGCATGAGGGTAGCTTCTAAGGTGTCTTCCCATTGCTCTGGTGATCACCAGGTCCCTAAAACTCGAATTGACCCGAACACCTCCAACGGTGGTGCTACCTACCTCTCAATGGTGGGATGGCACTACTTTAAAGGACTCTTACACAGACGAATTCCTTAGGGTAGGTAGGTTCTCAAGGATACTTGCTCTAATTTCAAACAAATCAAAAGACTTTTCACACTGACACTTTTCAAAAGCTTTCAAAGCAAACTTTTCAAACACTCTGACGTACGAGTCGATCTGAAATTTTTCAAAGAAACTTTTTTAAAACCCACATTGAAAAGCAAGCAAACAATTTTGAAAACACATTGAGCAAGTATCTAAGAGCCCATGGATAACCATGGATAGAAAGGGTGCTAATACCTTCCCTTTCTATAACCTACCTCCCGAACCGAGAGCAATCTCTATAAGGAATTTTTCTGTGCTTTTGTCCTTTCCATTTGGAGAAAATAAAAGACGGTGGCGACTCTTGCTTCCGCGACATTTCGCGAACCAGCGTTAAACAGTCAGTTCCAGATCCACCGATCACAGACACCATGATCAACAAATATATATATATATATATATATATATATATATATATATATATATATATATATATATATATATATATATATATATATATATATATATATATATATATATATATATATATATATATATATATATATATATATTCAAAGTAAATATAAAAACAATACCTAACAAAAGAGAAATACAAAGAGGGGAGAAGAGATAAACCATAAATCTTCCGGTTTGATAGCACCGGTCGAAGAGAAATCCACCTCCAATCATCCATAAGCAAGACCCTAATGTTGTTTTCTAAGTTAATCTATCAATAAATGAAGGTTTGATGAGTTGAGAATAAATAACCTAAAACCTAACCTAAAAAAAGTGTATTTTGGCCCTTTTAATGCAATTATGTCCAGGAGACCGCACTAAGCGGCACAATCCCGCTAAGCGCGCTCTACTGTCATGAGAAAAAAATCATCTTTTTGTTTTCGCCATAACTTGAGAATCGTAACTCTGATTCACGCCCGGTTCCAAGCATTGGAAAGTGTTGTACCCCAAAATTTGCCCTCCCATTTCCTCAACATTTTCTCATCACCAGACCTTTGAAGATCAAGATCCAGTTAGGGTTTCCTCTGCTCAAGACTTCTCCTTGCACTGTTGACCCAAATTAGGGTTTGTGGTTGAACAAAGATGTTTTGACCTAAAATGCCTAAGATGACTTTCATGCTTCATGTTGGACTCCCAAGTTTATCCATACCAAGTTTCAAGTCTTGATTCCAAGTTTTACCCAGTCAATTGGACAGTTGACCTAGAAATCAACTGTATTGGGGAAAAAGTCAACTGTGGCCAATTGACAGTCAAATCTCATGAAAATTGACCCACATCAACATTATGAACTCATATGGACCATTTGATCAAGTTTGGATCACAATTCCACAAGAAATTTGATCAGATCACCAAAAGGGCAAAATGGTCATTTTTAGGGTTTTGACTGCACAAAGGCAATTTTTGACTGTTTGACCTAGCCAATGGCAAACCAAGATCACATATGGACTCAAGGACCCCATGGAATTATCTTGACATGCTCAACAAACTCAAAAGATCCCAAGTACACAAGATTGACAGTTGAATTTCCCAGTCAATTGATCAATTTTGACTGTATACTGAAAAGTCAAACTTTGACTTTTTGGTCAAAATCAAGAGTCAAGATTCATTTTTCATCAAAACATACCAAATCATGAAACTTGTTCACCAAGAAACCAAGAAATGCAAATTAGGGTTTGAAATGGAATTTTTCATAACTTAGAATTTTTCTAAGTTATGGAAAACCCTAATTTTTTCCCCAACTTTGCCCCACTTTTTCACCATGATTCATTTGGATTCAAACAAAAGTCAAAACATGAAAGTTGTAGCTTGTTACATAATCTACAACTTTTATTCACAAAGTTTTCCCAAATGAGGCTTGTATCTCAAGTTACAAATTTTTGAATAAGGGCACTAAACCATTCATAACTTAGTGAAAATTTGACATATTTTGGACAAGTTTTTTGCCTAACTTCAAGACCATTTTTCATAAACTTCCACTTGGAATTTCAATTTGCACTTCAAAGATGGATTGTAGTACACATTCCAAGCTTTCCAAAATGTCCAAGAACTTCTCAAACAACCTCATGGTTAGGGAGAATCGAATTTTGCAAAATGGCAAAAATTCACTTTGTTCATGACCAAGTTACATGTCCATAACCTTGCAATTTGAACTCAGCATGCCTTAAGCTAGATTACATGTCTTTTATCTCATCTACACTCCATAATTTAATGCCAATCCTTTGTGCCAAGGTGTTGTTCTATGAGTTTGGACATTGTATGCAAGATTAATCCATTTATAGATAAAGCATAATATCCATTCTTGAAAAGTTGCACTTTATGTCTAAAGCAAATCCAAGCAAGTACAGTTAAGATTTCTTTGGCACAAGTTTATGGACAAATTGCACTGATCAAGGCTAATGTATGCAGCATAGATTGGGGGCCTGTACAGACTAGAAACACCAAGTTGGCTTTTGTTGCTTAAGAAAGAAGAAAAGTGTCATAACATCACACAACTCTCATATCAGCTTGGGCACACTTAGACAAACTTATCAAACACATTCCAAAGATCAGAACCAAGCTTTTTCACGACCCTAGCACCTCTCAAACACTCCCCTTGCCATAATCACTCTCAAACTGCAAAAATAGGGCAAGGCCTGCAGTTTGAGTGCTATCTTTCATTTCTCTCAAGCTTTCTTGCCCAAACCAGTTCACATACCTTCCTTACCATCTATGCAAGCTATCCAAAAGCTAAAACACGATCTGTAACATCTCCAAGCCAATTCACCATTTTTATTTTTCTGTTTTGCAGTTGAAGTTCTCTAGCACGATTCAGGGAGTTTCAAGACAAAGTAGAACTTGGAATAGCATCCTTACACTTCAAGGAAGCTATACAAATCATCATCTTGCTCTGAAAACTCCTCCATTGCAAAGCACGATTCCAACTGAACAGGTATATTCATGAAGTTCTATCTCTCTTATTAGGCATTGTTAGCTTTTGGTTTGTGAAGAAAATATGTCACAATCATAGCCCTGAACATGCCCATATAGTTAGATTTCATTTATATTATGTGTGCTGCAAGAATTTTGAGTCTGAACATGGCATAAAAGTTAGGTCAGAAATTGGGGGAGAAGAAATTCTCCCTCATCTTAGAGAGTTAAGTCAAGTTCTTTACATGGTTGAATTCGTCTTCTCATGCTCTACACTTTTCATGTTATGAGTTTTGCTTGAAAGTCCAGGAATCAAGAGATAGAAAACGCGTGCTTGCTTGAGTGATGTTGTTCAGAGGTTGAAGATGACTGGTTCTGGGCTGGGCCTGGAATATTTTTCTTATTTGCACCACATAATTGCTTCTGAACCCCCTGAGCCCATTTTGCTTATTTCTTTGACTTTTTGACTTTTTCTTTTTTTGATTGACTTGTTTATTTTTTCTCATGACATTAAAAATATAAAAATATTTTTTCTCACCATTTTTGATTTTATTAGGCATTTATTTAATTTTCTTTTAGTTTATACATAAATAGATAAATATATATATTTTGTTTAAAATACTAAAAAATAGTACAAATGCATTTCTATACATTTTTATTTTTGTTTTACTTTCTGAAAATATTTTATAGAAAAAATTACTTTTTTATTAAATATTAAAAATTATTATTTTTTATATATAATACATGTTTAGAACTTAATACATAAATATATATATTTATTAATATACTTAGAATAAAATACTAAAAATATACATATTTTATTTTATTAATATTAAACACTAAAAAATCATTTTTTACAAATATACTTTATCTTTATTTTATTTGTATATAATAAATAAATACTTGTATTAAATTAAATAATAATACATTTCATTTAATAAAAATTAGGGTTTTGCCCTAAATTTAAAAATACTCCAAAAAATAATATCTTTTTATTTTCTTTTTATTTTACATAAATAATACTTTTTTCATACATATAAAAAACCTTTTTTTGCATTCTTGCATGTTTGTTCTATTTCTATTTTATTTATGCAATTAAATTATCTTGTAAATAATTCAAATCTTGATGTAATAGTTTTAGGTTTAAATTCCTTGTCAAAATCCCCATTTGAAACATTGTACCCCCTCCCTATATTATTGTGTTGTAATAGCGTAGGAGTTTAAATTTCGCACTTTATCGCTTTCTAAATATACAATGTTAGAATTAGGGTTTATATGCGAATAAAATGAACAAAATAGTTATGACCTAATCTCAAGACAAACAAGCATGAAAATGGACCCACAAATCACACTTGCACCCCCTAGGGTATTCCACTTTGTTGCCTTCAAATAAATGGGCCATATTGCATGTTAGGTCTCTTTGGGCAAAGCAAACAAATCAAATGATCATAGTCCCTCGATGACGCTTTCAAAATGTTGCCTAAACAAATGATCAAGTCCCTTAAAGAAAATGCCCAAAGATACTTGGCACCATTGCAATTATGGTCTAAACGATGACCCGCGCCCGTCCCTTTCATATCCTAAAATAAGATTGTCCACCAAATACAATGGTGGAACAAACTTGTTAAAAGGGTTAAAACATAGCAATAAACTTTGAGAAATTTAGGAGTAGATAACCTCTTAGTTACTTGAATCAAACTTGCAAAACAAAACACTTGCCTATTTTCTAAAACCACACCTCACAATACTTTCCAAACAAAAACAAATGAAAACCTTTTCAAAAGACATACACCTTTGTATACATCCCAACATGGATCATTACAAAGGTTGCCACCACATTGGCTTCTTTTCAAAACATTTTTCAAACCCACACACACAAGAGCACCATTTCAAATAATTGAAAACAAAAGGCAAGTGATCTAAGCAAGTAACTAAGAGCCCATGGATAACCATGGATAGAAAGGGTGCTAATACCTTCCCTTTCTATAATCTACTCCCCGAACCCAAGAAAAATCTCAAAGGTTTTTGCTGTGCTTTTTAAACCTTTCCTTAGGATAAAATAAAAAGTCGGTGGCGACTCTTGCTCAACCGAAACATTTGCGAAAACAAACGCAAAACTCAAGTCAGTTCTCCCACCGTATCACAGAACTGGCGACTCTGCTGGGGATAATTTTAAAAGTGGAGTAACCTTAGGGCTTAGATCACCCTCTTGCATGACTAATTGTTTGAATTGTTTGCTTTATACTTTGGCTCTATTTGTTTGGGTTTGCAATCCTACACCCGGATTTTGGGAAACATTCATAGATAGCAATATGTTGTGGAAACTGTGCGGGGTATACCGACACGGTCGAAGCAATAGCTATATTAGTGCGACATATTTGTGAGTACCGGTAACCCTTGAGTTCAATCAAGGAGAGTACGGGGCCGCTGAGTGATGTCACTAAGCACTAATGACCTAGAACATTACTTGACCATCTTGGCCTTTTATTAGGGGTAGTGAGATGACCGGCTATGGTGCAGTCCGAAGTTGGTAGATACTCGATACTACACTCATTGAGGGTTGTGTTCTTGGAATATTTTGGTCGCTAGTTAAGTGGCTAAACCAAAACAATGAACAATGAAAACAATCCAGTGATATTGAGCTCCTTAGAACCCGGTTACTATTTATAGGACATGTTTTTAAGCCAACTACACTCAAGAGGGTACTTACCTATGAAACCCCATGCAAGCCTGAAACTAGGGTTTGGTGTGATTTGCTTGTACATATGTTTTGTGCATACATCATAAACATCATGAAACATCATATGCATTCTCTAACCATTTCAAGGGTTTTGGATCTTCATCTTTGTTCTTGTTTTGTAGGACATGGAAATTCCTCGCAGAAATACCATTCAAGTCAACCTTGTGAGAATCTCTCCTCAACTCAAGGAGCTCACCTCAAGAATTCCGGAAAACTCATCCTTCAGTGAAAGACATGGTAGACTGCTCAGCCTAGTCAACACCAACATTGAAGAAGACATGATGAAAGTGCTATTCCAGTACTTTGATCCCCTTCACCACTGTTTCACTTTCCCTGATTACCAGTTGGTACCCACTTTGGAGGAGTTTTCTCAACTCCTAAGAATCCCTATCCTTAACCAACTACCATTCAACGGTACGGAAAAGGAACCAAAGCCGGAAGATGTTGCTCGAGCATTACATCTGCAACCATCCGACATCAAGGGGCATTGGGAAACCAGATGCGGCGTCAAAGGATTCTTAGCAAAATTCTTGTTTGAGAAGGCACAAAAATGTTGGAACTCATTGGACCTACAAGCCTTTGAAGAGATTGTGGCACTCCTTATCTATGGGTTGGTCTTGTTCCCAAATCCTGACCAATTGGTAGATGTCAACGCCGTCAAAATTTTCTTGTCCAGAAATCCAATACCAACATTGCTTGGGGACATTCTTCACTCATTTTACACACGAACAATGAGAAAGAGGGGTGTTCTCATGTGCTGTACTCCTATCCTTGCAAGGTGGTTTATTTCGCACCTTCCACAATTTGTCTTGAAGAATGACCAAGGTACAAGGTGGTCCCAACGGTTGATGACTCTTACTCATTCTGATGTGCATTGGTGTTCTCGGTCCAGAGAAAATGTCATCATTGTCGATCGTTGCGGAGAATTTCCTAATGTTCCTTTACTTGGAATTAGAGGAGGTATCACCTACAACCCTTGCCTAGCTTTGAGGCAATTTGGATATGCACGGAGGGATGGCCCTCATGACATGTTGATTCCTGACCTAGTTTTTAACTTCGACAACGATGCGCAAGGACTTCGCCAAAGGTTCATCAGAGCTTGGGGAAAACTCAACAAGGTTGATAGCAAGACTCTGGGACACAAGAACTCCATCCCTCTTGAGCCCTATCTCAAGTGGGTACGAGCCCGAGCCCAAAGTCTAATGATGCCTTATCCTCATGTACTCCCAGTGATTAAAGAGTCCGTCAATGAAGGAGAGGTTCCATACACCATCCTACATCCAGACATGCCTACATCGTAGGAGGAAATGCAGAAAAGTTGGATTCATCTCAAGGAGGAACGAAACACTTTTGAAGCTAGCTACTACGCCAGTGAAAAGAAGGTTCTAGAGCTTACCCGCCGACTCCACGAGCAAGAGGCCCTCAATACCTACATCGCACCCAAAAGGATGCGCAATGTCTTTTTGCCTTAAGAAGTTTATTTTGTAATATTTGGCCCATGGGGCATTTATGTACTGACAAATTTCTTCTTATTAATATGACGTGCGTTCTTCTTTGTCTAAAACAATTTTGAATGTCCTAAATCCTTGAATGCATTGCATACATAAGCATACCATTCATCATGTGCATAAGCAGGTCTCATTCCAGGTTTCCTTATCTGTCTGCTGTTTATTTCAGTAGGATGGATCTCGAGCAAACAATCAAAGACCTACAGGCTCAGAATGCACAGTTCCAGCAACTCCTAATGACCTTGGCTAAGGGTCAGGAGGATATCAAGACTCAATTGGGGAACAAAGACCCAGTGAAAAAGAAGAAAAAGAGACTCGGGGTGGCTACTTTGGGGAGAAGATTTGACGGAGAAGCTCGAAGAGTGCTTGAATTTCCTCCTACTTCTGATGAAGGGACCAGTAAGAGAGATGGAGCTGCGGTGCCTTCCGAGTCTGATGCGGAAGAAGAAGAGGTTGAAGAGGATGAAGATTATTCTGACCAGCAATACCCTCCAGCTGATGATAAATACAAAGGGTTAGAAGACAGATTAGCCGCCATGGAATTACAAAGAGTACCGGGTTTGGATTTTGAAGACTTGGGTTTGGTTGCCGGGATTGTGATTCCCCCAAAATTCAAAGTGCCAGTGTTTGTAAGGTATGATGGGTTGTCCTGCCCCAAAATGCATCTCAGGTCCTACGTGAGAAAGATTCAACCCTATACGGCAGATAAAAACCTCTGGATTCATTTCTTTCAAGACAGCCTTTCTGGAGCTCAGTTGGAATGGTTTTATCAGCTAGAAGGAACCAGTGTCCGGAATTGGGAAGATTTGGCCACCGCTTTCTACAAACAATACCAATACAATTCTGACCTTGCCCCTACTCGTACCCAACTTCAGGGTATGTCGTTAGGAACAGGCGAAGGATTCAAAGAATACGCACAAAAATGGAGGGATTTGGCTGGCAGGGTGCAGCCTCCTTTAACGGATCGTGAGCTAGTTGATATGTTCCTAGGGACTTTGTCTGGTCCATTTTTCAATCATTTGGTTGGTAACTCCTCCGCTGGGTTTACGAATTTGATTCTAACGGGAGAAAGAATTGAAGCTGGCATCAGGTCAGGCAAGATACAAAAGGCTGCCTCTACAAGTACTGAGAAGAGGCCGTTTAAGAAAGAAGCAAGCGCCGTCTATGGTCCTAGACGACAAGTCAAGCCCGAAAGTCGCCAAGCCGTCAATGCTTTGGTCATTTCAAAACCTGCTGCTGCTCCTCAGCAGTACAATCAACAAAGAAGTGAAAGGCCCAAGAGGAAGTATACTCGGCTGAGTATGACCTTATCTCAAATTTTACCCCAACTGCTATCAACCAATTTGGTGACCACCAAAGAAGATCCTAAGGTCGTCAACACTGCGTCTCCTAAGTATAACCCAAATGCCCGGTGTGCTTATCATTCTGATAGTCCCGGGCACACTACTGATGATTGCTGGGCCTTGAGAAACAAAGTGCAAGATCTTATCGACGCGAAGGAAATTCAGTTTGAAGCGCCTGAGAGGCCGAATGTTGTAACTGCTCCTATGCCCCAGCATAGAGTAAATGCCATTGAGGAAGAGTTGTATGCTGTTTCGGTGAATGAAGTTGTTACCCCTCTTTTGACTGTTAAGAGGAACCTACTACTAGCCGGTTTATTTCCGGGTTGTAGTAAGGGTTGCCTCCTGTGTGCTGTTATCCCTACCGGTTGTCCACTGCTGAAATCAGGCATCCAAAGCCTGATGGATAGCAAGGAAATTTTGTTCAAGAAAACTGTTGTTCCGTCTGTTTCCATTGAAGAAATATCTGTTGTCACAATTTACAATCCTGCCAAAGCTCTCGTAAAGAAACCAGTCCAAATTATGTCTGTTGCACCCATCACTATTACTGTCCCGGGGCCTCTCCCGTATGAGTCTGATAAAGCTGTTCCATGGCATTATGGAGCTGACGTGTATGTGCTTGGGGTGAAGCAGGAGTTCAACACCAATACCAGTATCAGTAACATCACTGGTCCCGCCAAGATTACCCGCAGTGGCAGGCTCTTCTCGCCTGACATTGCACCGCTAGTTATCCGCAAACCTCTCACCATCACACCCGCAAGTGTGCATGTTCCAATTCAAGTTCCTGTGTCTACTACTGCCGCCGAGTCCTCTGATACTCGGGGCAAAGAAGTTGCTACCGATTCGCCTGCCAGGACGGAGGCACCAAAGAAGACTGTTGTGGAAGCCTCCCAACAAGAAATGGAGGAAATCCTTAAAATTATCAAAAAGAGTGACTTTAATGTTGTTGAACAGTTGGGGCATACTCCCTCCAAAATCTCTATGCTCTCACTACTGCTATGCTCAGAGGCCCATCCAAAAGCCCTGATTTCATTTCTGAAAACGGCCCATGTGCCGCAGGAGACCTCCGCGGATCAATTCACTGACTGTGTGGCTAATTTGACGGCTGACAATGGCTTGGGGTTCTCAGATGCTGACCTTACCGCCAAAGGGAAAAATCACAATGATGCCCTGCATGTTTCCATAGAATGCAGGGGCACTACTCTCGCACACGTGTTGGTGGATACCGGTTCTTCCCTGAATGTTTTGCCCAAGAAGGCATTGGACCGTCTGGATTGTGAGGGTTTGGAGCTGAAACCTAATAACATCATTGTTAGAGCCTTCGACGGTTCTAAGAGGATGGTGCACGGTGAAGTAGACATCCCTATTCGTGTGGGTTCCCAAGTTTTCAACTCAACATTCTATGTAATGGATATTCGTCCATCTTATTCCTGCTTGTTGGGTCGACCCTGGATTCACAAAGCTGGGGCAGTAACTTCCACTTTACACCAAAAGCTCAAATACCCTGTCAAAGGGAAGATTGTTACTGTGCAGGGTGAGGAGGAATACATGGTGAGTCACTTGAATTCATTCCGGTATATCGAGATGGACAGGGAGTTTATTGAAACCCCCTTTCAGCATTTTGAGGAAGTACCTCCAGTGTTGGCATCAGCTGAGGCAGTAGTTGAAGAAGATTTTCCGTTAAAGATGGCGTCCTTGAAGGATGCCCGGGCTGTAATCGAGAAAGGCAATTATGCAAACTGGGGTCAGCTTCCTGACTTCACTCAAAAGAATGACAAGTTTGGGCTGGGCTTTACTGCAGAGGCTCAGAGGGCTGTGCGCAAGGAAAAGATCAGAAAGGCTCCGGTGTTTATCTCCAACCCAAGGGTGAATGCTATTGAGGAGGATGTGGAGGAAGCAGAGTTTGACAGTTGGATCTACCCGACTACCAGCAACGGACCGAGCAACTGGACGGCAAAGGATTTTACGCCTATCACATTTGTCACGCAGTAATTAATTTCTTTTGATTTCCAATTTGTAACAAACAATATGTTAAAACTTTGTTGGCTTGGTGTCCTACCCGGGGCATCGTAGCTCCATTTGTGAGGGCTTTTTGTATGACATTTCCATATATCATCAATCAAAACATTGGACGTTTGTTGCATTTCAAATCTTGTGCTCTTTTTCTTTCTGTATTATATATTGCAAAACAGCTATATTTACACACACTCACTTATACAGGTTTCAATCCACTCTGGATCTCACTGGTAACAGCTCTGCTACCGCCAGTTATGACTTCGAGAATCCGATCAACTTGGCCGAAGACGAAGGTGAAGATGATTGTGAAGTGCCTGGTGAGCTCGCAAGACTGCTACTCCAGGAAGAGAGGGCTATTCAACCACATGAAGAACCAGTGGAAACAATTAACCTGGGTACTAAGACAGATAAGAAAGAGGTCAAGATTGGGGCTAATCTAGAGCTCAGCGTAAAGAAACGATTGATCCAGATGCTACGTGATTACATGGAGATATTTTCTTGGTCCTATGAAGATATGCCTGGTTTGGATGCCGACATTGTAGTTCATCACCTGCCAACCAAGGAAGACTGTCCTCCGGTAAAGCAAAAGGTCCGCCGTATGCGCCCAAAGATGTCTGAAAAGATCAAGGCTGAGGTTATGAAGCAATTCGATGCCGGGTTTCTAGCAGTAACTTCTTACCCTCAGTGGGTTGCCAATGTGGTGCCAGTGCCGAAGAAGGACGGTAAAGTCAGAATGTGTGTCGACTACAGGGATTTGAACAGGGCCAACCCCAAGGATGATTTTCCTCTACCTCACATTGACGTCCTCGTTGACAATACTGCTCAACACAAGGTGTTCTCCTTCATGGATGGTTTTTCAGGGTATAATCAGATCAAGATGGATCCGGAAGATATGGAAAAGACCACCTTTGTGACTCAGTGGGGCACCTTCTGTTACAAGGTCATGCCATTCGGGTTGAAAAATGCTGGGGCAACCTACCAACGCGCCATGGTTGCTTTATTTCATGATATGATCCATCATGAGATTGAGGTATATGTTGATGACATGATTGCAAGGTCTCAAACTGAGGAGGAGCACCTTGATCATCTGAGAAAGCTGTTTGACCGACTGAAGTTATATAAGCTGAGGTTGAATCCCAACAAATGCACCTTTGGGGTAAGGTCCGGAAAATTGCTAGGCTTCATTGTAAGTGATAAGGGTATTCAAGTGGACCCTGCCAAGGTTAAAGCCATTCAAGAGATGCCAGTTCCTAAGACAGAGAAAGAAGTCAGAGGCTTCCTGGGACGACTAAATTACATTGCCCGATTCATCTCACATCTGACTGCTACTTGTGAGCCAATCTTCAAATTACTGAAGAAAGATCAAGTAGTACGTTGGAACGATGAATGTCAGGCTGCCTTTGAAAGGATAAAGGAATATCTCCAAGAGCCCCCCATTCTTATGCCACCAGTGGAAGGAAGACCTCTAATATTATACTTAACAATACTTGATAATTCAATGGGGTGTGTGCTGGGGCAGCATGACGAGTATGGCCGAAAAGAGCACGCTATTTATTACTTGAGCAAAAAGTTTACCGACTGTGAGTCTCGTTACTCACTGCTTGAGAAAACTTGCTGCGCTCTAGTATGGGCTGCTCGCCGGCTGAGACAGTATATGCTGACTCACACTACTCTATTAATTTCAAAGATGGATCCCATCAAGTACATATTTGAAAAGCCTGCTCTGTCTGGAAGGATAGCGAGATGGCAAATGATCTTGACAGAATATGACATCCAGTATACAACTCAGAAAGCTATTAAGGGAAGTGTATTGGCAGATCATTTGGCACACCAACCTGTGGACGATTACCAATCATTGAACTTTGATTTTCCGGACGAAGACATCATGGTGGTAACTGACTGTGAAGTACCTGGACCGGATGAAGGACCTGAAGAAGGATCCCGATGGTCTATGCATTTTGACGGAGCCTCCAATGCTCTGGGTAACGGCGTCGGCGCTATAATCATATCTCCCAAAGGAACTCATACTCCACTCACCGCCCGATTGTGTTTCAACTACACCAACAACATGGCAGAATATGAAGCATGTATCATGGGTCTGCAAGCTGCAATCGACTTAAGGATCAAGTTTCTGAGTGTCTTCGGAGATTCCGCTCTCGTGATCAATCAGATCAAGGGCGAGTGGGATATGAAACACCCAAATCTTATTCCTTAAAAGGAGTATGTGTCAACCTTGCTTCCCCACTTTGAAGAAATAACTTTTGAGCACTTCCCAAGAGAGGAGAATCAGCTAGCAGACGCACTAGCTACGATGTCTTTAATGTTCAAAGTTAAATGGGACAATGAGGCTCCCCGGATCATTATCTGGAAGTTGGATGAACCGGCATACTGCTGCGAGCTTGAGGCTGAAAAGGTGACTGAAAAACCCTGGTATCATGAGGTGAAGAGGTACTTAAAAGCTCAAGAATACCCTGAAGGTGCATCTGTCAATGACAAGAAGTTCATGAGGAGGTTTGCGGCAAAATTCTTCCTCAGCAACGACATTCTCTACAAACAGAATCATGATTCAACTCTACTGCGTTGTGTGGATAAGGCTGAAGCAGAGAAGATCATGTTAGAACTACATGAAGGTACATTTGGAACAAATTCCAGTGGACACACCATGGCTAAGAAAATCCTTCGGGCAGGATATTTCTGGTCCACAATGGAAGCTGATTGTTACCAACACTCTCGAACTTGTCATAAATGCCAAATCTATGCTGACAAGGTGCATATTCCTCCAGTTCCTCTGAACGTCCTGACGGCACCTTGGCCTTTTGCAATGTGGGGGATTGATATGATCGGTGAGATCCGACCGACGGCATCCAATGGGCATCGCTTCATCTTGGTGGCGATCGATTATTTCACAAAGTGGGTTGAGGCAGCTTCCTACGCCACAGTAACCAAGAGCGTCGTGGCACGTTTCATCCGGCATAATCTGATCTGTCGGTACGGCGTCCCGGAAAGAATCATTACGGACAATGGTACCAATCTCAACAACAAGATGATCACTGAGCTCTGCGAACAATTCAAGATACAGCACCACAACTCTTCTCCCTACCGGCCGAAGATGAATGGGGCTGTAGAGGCAGCTAATAAAAATATCAAGAAAATTGTGCAGAAGATGACAGTGACCTATAAAGATTGGCACGAGATGTTACCATTCGCTCTTCATGGGTACCGTACCTCAGCAAGGACATCAACCGGGGCAACTCCTTTCTCTTTGGTCTATGGCATGGAGGCAGTCTTGCCAATTGAAGTCCAGATACCCTCTCTCCGAATAATGAAAGATGCAGATCTGAGTGAAGATGACTGGATCCAGACTCGACTTGATCAATTAAACCTGATTGCCAAAAAGAGACTCACCGCTATCTGTCATGGTCAGACGTATCAAAAACGGATGATCAGGGCATTTAACAAGAGAGTCAGACCACAAGAGTATCAAGTTGGGGACCTGGTAATCAAACGCATCATCCTTCCTCAAAGTGATCCCCGGGGCAAATGGACACCTACATACGAAGGGCCATTTGTGGTTAAACATGTGTTCTCAGAAGGAGCCATGATCCTAACCACCATGGATGGTGACGACCTTCCTCACCCCGCCAATGCAGACATAATGAAAAAATACTACGCTTAAATAAAAGACCCGCTAGGTTGACATACCTAGGCAAAAATTAGGGCTTCCCGGCGAACCAAAAGGGTTCGGGCAAAAATAAGGGATGAAATGAAAAAAATCTGTACACCCGATAAGTCGAAAACCTGAAAAGGCGGCTTGGGCAAAAATGGGTATCCCGGTGGACTGAAAACCCGAAAGGGCGGTGCAGGCAAAAGTTAGGGATAAAGTGTAACACTATGTCTTATCGGATCACTTCGCATCCGGAATTCGGTATCAACTATCTGGCTCAGACTTCGGCATCGACCAATCAGCTTCATTTTCAATTAGGCAGCAAAGCGATGAGACGCTTGGAGACATAAAGGCGATAGCAGAGTTGGAACCCAGTGGGATTGTTCACATAGCTGTTTTGTTTTCAAAATTGTAAACTCTGTGTTATTTGGCGGCGTCCTCTTACTAGGACGTCAGCCTCTTGTACAAAAAACGCCTATTCACAGGAAAAATTCAAAATCAATACAAATTCACTTTTCCGTACAAATTGTCAAATATTTTTTCTTTTTCTGTTTTGTCTTGCGAAGAACGTCCAATGTTCATTTTTTGATATATGCATTTGACATTAAATTGCTGATTCATAAATATTTGCATATAAAACGGAAGATTAATTACAGGTGACATCAGAAACAGGGGCAATATGGAATTTTCTGATGCAGTCTGGTTGCTTTGTCCGCCAAGGTACCAAGGTAGATTCGACTGAAAAATGTGACCAAATGATCTCAACTCCCCGCAGAGTAAGGCAAAATTCAGCAATACTTCCCCCAGTGAAGTCGTCAACTTTCCCCGGCAGGTCTAAAAGCTTATCCCCAGTAGATTCTGGAAGCTTGTTCCCTGCAGAATACGGACGTCTCTCCCGAGATTTATTCAGAGTTATTCCTCACCAGGGCTTATAACTGGGTTATCCTCAGCTATTTGCCATGGAAGATCGCCCTCGACAAGGTTCTTTCAATCCCCAGCGGAGTTTATCATCATTATCCCCAGCGGAATCCATCATTGAAGTCCTCAGCAGGCCTCTCGTCAAACTTCAGCAAAGTATCTCTGCCACAGAGCAATTCCCCGGCCAGTCGTCAAGGATTTATTTTCCTAAGACGAAGTTACACTCATAAACATTTCACATTTTATACATCTTGCTTACGTACATGATAAAGTGCATACAACACTATCTCATGTTGAACATCACGACATCATGCATATCATACATCATGACATTGCATACAACTTATGTTTTTGCCTTTTCAGGGAAGAAGACAATCCCAAAGACAACTACCTTCAACTGTCACAATTCCAGATTCGATACCTGTATCTAGCCAGGGCACATCTGAGAGTGATCAGTTTCCAGACTCGACTCCTGTATCTAGCCAGGGCACGTCTGAAGAGTTCGAAGATTCGATTCCTGTATCCAGCCAGGGCATATCTGTCAACTACAACATTTCCAAATTCGACTCCTGTATCTAGCCAGGGCATATCTGTTGACCACATTTCCAGACTCGATTCCTGTATCTAGCCAGGGCACGTCTGAAGAGTTCGAAGATTCGATTCCTGTATCCAGCCAGGGCACATTTATCAACTACAACATTTCCAGATTCGACTCCTGTATCTAGCCAGGGCATATCTGTTGACCACATTTCCAGACTCGGTTCCTGTATCTAGCCAGGGCACGTCTGAAGAGTTCGAAGATTTGATTCCTGTATCCAGCCAGGGCACATCTATCAACTACAACATTTCCAGACTCGATTCCTGTATCCAGCCAGGGCATATCTGTTGACAACTATTTCCGAATTCGATTCCTGTATCTAGCCAGGGCATATCTGCATAAAGAGATTGAAGATCAAACACCTGTAACAAGCCAGGAAAACACCTGTCTTTCTCAAATACACAAGTTCTCGCTAAGGAATCTCTTATGCGATTAACACTTCCAAATGGCATCTATAAGCCCATTCCCGACAAGTTTCTGTCACATCTCCAGATGGCATCTATAAGCCCATCTCCTTATCCACCATCTCTCTAAATGGCATCTGTAAGCCCATCCCCGACATCACATTGTTGAGACTCCAACATGCGAGTGCAAATTTCCGGGCACTCTAGTGTCCAATCTCCTTTTACCCTCGAGTCACGAAAGGCAAACTTGCCAATCTAACTCTTCAGGTCCAAGAAGATTGAACAGGGGCAACTGTTGTACCCCAAAATTTGCCCTCCCATTTCCTCAACATTTTCTCATCACCAGACCTTTGAAGATCAAGATCTAGTTAGGGTTTCCTCTGCTCAAGACTTCTCCTTGCACTGTTGACCCAAATTAGGGTTTGTGGTTGAACAAAGATGTTTTGACCTAAAATGCCTAAGATGACTTTCATGCTTCATGTTGGACTCCCAAGTTTATCCATACCAAGTTTCAAGTCTTGATTCCAAGTTTTACCCAGTCAATTGGACAGTTGACCTAGAAATCAGCTGTATTGGGGAAAAAGTCAACTGTGGCCAATTGACAGTCAAATCTCATGAAAATTGACCCACATCAACATTATGAACTCATATGGACCATTTGATCAAGTTTGGATCACAATTCCACAAGAAATTTGATCAGATCACCAAAAGGGCAAAATGGTCATTTTTAGGGTTTTGACTGCACAAAGGCAATTTTTGACTGTTTGACCTAGCCAATGGCAAACCAAGATCACATATGGACTCAAGGACCCCATGGAATTATCTTGACATGCTCAACAAACTCAAAAGATCCCAAGTACACAAGATTGACAGTTGAATTTCCCAGTCAATTGATCAATTTTGACTGTATACTGAAAAGTCAAACTTTGACTTTTTGGTCAAAATCAAGAGTCAAGATTCATTTTTCATCAAAACATACCAAATCATGAAACTTGTTCACCAAGAAACCAAGAAATGCAAATTAGGGTTTGAAATGGAATTTTTCATAACTTAGAATTTTTCTAAGTTATGGAAAACCCTAATTTTTTCCCCAACTTTTCCCCACTTTTTCACCATGATTCATTTGGATTCAAACAAAAGTCAAAACATGAAAGTTGTAGCTTGTTACATAATCTACAACTTTTATTCACAAAGTTTTCCCAAATGAGGCTTGTATCTCAAGATACAAATTTTTGAATAAGGGCACTAAACCATTCATAACTTAGTGAAAATTTGACCTATTTTGGACAAGTTTTTTGCCTAACTTCAAGACCATTTTTCATACACTTCCACTTGGAATTTCAATTTGCACTTCAAATATGGATTGTAGTACACATTCCAAGCTTTCCAAAATGTCCAAGAACTTCTCAAACAACCTCATGGTTAGGGAGAATCGAATTTTGCAAAATGGCAAAAACTCACTTTGTTCATGACCAAGTTACATGTCCATAACCTTGCAATTTGAACTCAGCATGCCTTAAGCTAGATTACAGGTCTTTTATCTCATCTACACTCCATAATTTAATGCCAATCCTTTGTGCCAAGGTGTTGTTCTATGAGTTTGGACATTGTATGCAAGATTAATCCATTTATAGATAAAGCATAATATCCATTCTTGAAAAGTTGCACTTTATGTCTAAAGCAAATCCAAGCAAGTACAGTTAAGATTTCTTTGGCACAAGTTTATGGACAAATTGCACTGATCAAGGCTAATGTATGCAGCATAGATTGGGGGCCTGTACAGACTAGAAACACCAAGTTGGCTTTTATTGCTTAAGAAAGAAGAAAAGTGTCATAACATCACACAACTCTCATATCAGCTTGGGCACACTTAGACAAACTTATCAAACACATTCCAAAGATCAGAACCAAGCTTTTGCACGACCCTAGCACCTCTCAAACACTCCCCTTGCCATAATCACTCTCAAACTGCAAAAATAGGGCAAGGCCTGCAGTTTGAGTGCTATCTTTCATTTCTCTCAAGCTTTCTTGCCCAAACCAGTTCACATACCTTCCTTACCATCTATGCAAGCTATCCAAAAGCTAAAACACGATCTGTAACATCTCCAAGCCAATTCACCATTTTTATTTTTCTGTTTTGCAGTTGAAGTTCTCTAGCACGATTCAGGGAGTTTCAAGACAAAGTAGAACTTGGAATAGCATCCTTACACTTCAAGGAAGCTATACAAATCATCATCTTGCTCTGAAAACTCCTCCATTACAAAGCACGATTCCAACTGAATAGGTATCTTCATGAAGTTCTATCTCTCTTATTAGGCATTGTTAGCTTTAGGTTTGTGAAGAAAATATGTCACAATCATAGCCCTGAACATGCCCATATAGTTAGATTTCATTTATATTATGTGTGCTGCAAGAATTTTGAGTCTGAACATGGCATAAAAGTTAGGTCAGAAATTGGGGGAGAAGAAATTCTCCCTCATCTTAGAGAGTTAAGTCAAGTTCTTTACATGGTTGAATTCGTCTTCTCATGCTCTACACTTTTCATGTTATGAGTTTTGCTTGAAAGTCCAGGAATCAAGAGATAGAAAACGCGTGCTTGCTTGAGTGATGTTGTTCAGAGGTTGAAGATGACTGGTTCTGGGCTGGGCCTGGAATATTTTTCTTATTTGCACCACATAATTGCTTCTGAACCCCCTTAGCCCATTTTGCTTATTTCTTTGACTTTTTGACTTTTTCTTTTTTTGATTGACTTGTTTATTTTTTCTCATGACATTAAAAATATAAAAATATTTTTTCTCACCATTTTTGATTTTATTAGGCATTTATTTAATTTTCTTTTAGTTTATACATAAATAGATAAATATATATATTTTGTTTAAAATACTAAAAAATAGTACAAATGCATTTCTATACATTTTTATTTTTGTTTTACTTTCTGAAAATATTTTATAGAAAAAATTAATTTTTTATTAAATATTAAAAATTATTATTTTTTATATATAATACATATTTAGAACTTAATACATAAATATATATATTTATTAATATACTTAGAATAAAATACTAAAAATATACATATTTTATTTTATTAATATTAAACACTAAAAAATCATTTTTTACAAATATACTTTATCTTTATTTTATTTGTATATAATAAATAAATACTTGTATTAAATTAAATAATAATAAATTTCATTTAATAAAAATTAGGGTTTTGCCCTAAATTTAAAAATACTCCAAAAAATAATATCTTTTTATTTTCTTTTTATTTTACATAAATAATACTTTTTCATACATATAAAAAAGCTTTTTTTTGCATTCTTGCATGTTTGTTCTATTTCTATTTTATTTATGCAATTAAATTATCTTGTAAATAATTCAAATCTTGATGTAATAGTTTTAGGTTTAAATTCCTTGTCAAAATCCCCATTTGAAACATTGTACCCCCTCCCTATATTATTGTGTTGTAATAGCGTAGGAGTTTAAATTTCGCACTTTATCGCTTTCTAAATATACAATGTTAGAATTAGGGTTTATATGCGAATAAAATGAACAAAATAGTTATGACCTAATCTCAAGACAAACAAGCATGAAAATGGACCCACAAATCACACTTGCACCCCCTAGGGTATTCCACTTTGTTGCCTTCAAATAAATGGGCCATATTGCATGTTAGGTCTCTTTGGGCAAAGCAAACAAATCAAATGATCATAGTCCCTCGATGACGCTTTCAAAATGTTGCCTAAACAAATGATCAAGTCCCTTAAAGAAAATGCCCAAAGATACTTGGCACCATTGTAATTATGGTCTAAACGATGACCCGCGCCCGTCCCTTTCATATCCTAAAATAAGATTGTCCACCAAATACAATGGTGGAACAAACTTGTTAAAAGGGTTAAAACATAGCAATAAACTTTGAGAAATTTAGGAGTAGATAACCTCTTAGTTACTTGAATCAAACTTGCAAAACAAAACACTTGCCTATTTTCTAAAACCACACCTCACAACACTTTCCAAACAAAAACAAATGAAAACCTTTTCAAAAGACATACACCTTTGTATACATCCCAACATGGATCATTACAAAGGTTGCCACCACATTGGCTTCTTTTCAAAACATTTTTCAAACCCACACACACAAGAGCACCATTTCAAATAATTGAAAACAAAAGGCAAGTGATCTAAGCAAGTAACTAAGAGCCCATGGATAACCATGGATAGAAAGGGTGCTAATACCTTCCCTTTCTATAATCTACTCCCCGAACCCAAGAAAAATCTCAAAGGTTTTTGCTGTGCTTTTTAAACCTTTCCTTAGGATAAAATAAAAAGTCGGTGGCGACTCTTGCTCAACCGAAACATTTGCGAAAACAAACGCAAAAATCAAGTCAGTTCTCCCACCGTATCACAGAAAGCTTATTAAATTATCTATCTAACAACGCCTAAATATCAACCAAATTGATTATTTTTTAATCTTTTCTTTTGAGCCATATTCGTTTACGAGTTGCTCAAAATCACACGTTTAAAGCCGTGTCTTCGAAACTTTATTGCTCATGCTCCAATTACGCATCAATACCTATAAAATGAATGGAAAAACATAAAACGGTATACAAATACACAAAACACAAATAAACACAAAATAAATGTATTTACACAAAAGTCGGGTTTATTCAACGCTATTAATAATAAAAAGTCGATAAGTGCAACAAAAAGTATATACAAAAATAGCTACAATTTGCACTTATCAAACTCTCCCCAACTTGAACTTGTTTGTCCTCAAACAAAGCCAAACAACCAAAAGTAATCAACTAAATTATCATTAACCCACAAGTTTTGAAAATGGAAAACAAATGCAATGGCTCAAATGAAAAACTGTACACACGAAGAAACATGCTTACCACTAAACTACGACGATAACATAAACATGAAACAGATGCTAAATACAAATTTTTTGCCAAACATTCTAAAACAATACTTGTTCACAAATGAATCCCACATAGCGAACACAATCATCGGTAGATGAAAAACATATAAAAATTGGGTATTTTCACTCATCCAACAATCTTACAAACAATAGACTAAATTATTCATTCATCCAAAAATTTACATTGAAAACATAAAAGCAAGAATCCAAGGGATTTTCAAGGTTGTAGCGTGGTCGGGTGAACAAACAAGGGATGATTCCTAAGGCTAATCAAAACAAAAACTTGCCTAAACCTAAGAGAGTGATAAATTCACCAAGTTTCAAACAATAGGATTTCAATCAAACTTCTTCTTCATCCCAAGTGTTACACCAAACACACATCATTTATTAACACAACAACATTCCATTCTCTTTTTGTTTTGTTTTTAAAAAAAATTAATTTTTTTATTTCTTTTTCTCTTCTTTCTTTTTCACTTCTTTTACACTTTTTTTTCTTTTTCCTTCTTTCCCAGCCTCATAGCAATCACAACATAAGCACATAAACATTCCTCTCCCTAACTTGAATTCAACCATCATCATAATATGAATACTCCCTACTTTCTAAGGCAAGGTGAAAATGCAAACCAAAACAATGGTTGAGGGTTCAAGAAAACAACGAATCAACATCCATGAAAAAATGGAAACTAAACACTCATAGACAAGCATTTAGCAAATACAACATGGATATCAACAAAAAGCTCAAAGGGGTTAATAATGATCACACACTCACAAGGTGAATCGACTATTTGGCCAAGGTAGTTGTGCTCAAAATGGAACAAAAATGTCTTGATCATGTTCAAGCTTTCATACAATTAACACAAACAAAAGGTTAAACATAATAAAATCTAATTAAAACAAGAATTGTGGTATCCAGCATATTGAACAATGGCAAGCTACCTCACAAAAAGGGTAGGAACTAAAGTGATTCACAAATGAACAAGTATAAAAAAGAATGAATGACATAAAAATTGTAAAAAGTCTAAGTATCATGAATATGCTAAAGTATAGAAAGCGATAAACACATACCTAGAACGTGTACAAAGCTTTAACAAAATCAGTACCATGCATTCGCAAGTTGAAACACTCAAAATTGGAAAATCACCAAATGCGACTTCAAGCTATCGAGCCAAAATTGAGTCCAAACAATAAAAGAAAGAATTAAAAATATTAATATCATTTACTACTACAAGGCCTAGGTGGAAGTGGTAAAAAGGAAAGCCAAGCGAAAAATTAAAAAGAATTCACTGGCTCTGCAGAGTAGGGCGCGCTAAGCATGGTCAAGCGCGCTATACCAGAACAGCAAAAAACAGTTCAGTAGACAGCAGAGCAACCACCATATTCAGGTACACAATCACAAACACATGAATAATATTTACAACATACAAACACACTTCCACAATCTAAACACGACAAGCTTGCAGAAAAACACAAATTGACATAACGAAACAAACGGGAGAAAGTGAATTAAAAATTTAAAAAGTGAAAATTTGAGAATTTAAAATAGGTCCAATTTCAACTTGTTAAAACACAAGTCAACACATACATAAACGAATACAAACAAAACATGCTTGTTTTACGTTGTAAGCTCGACGCCTTTATTGTGCGAGCTAGTAACCTCCTCTCGTCATGCCATGGTATTGTCACACCGCACAAACCTAAAGAAAGTTCCCTAACATCCACACAACAAACGTTATGAAAACGAGACAATTCATAATAATACGTGAAAACAAAGAAAACACATATATGCACAAGTATGGAAAGTAAACACAAAACATGTACAAGTAAAAAAAGACAAGTTTATGTACACATTCTATACAACATATACATTAATTACAAAACTCAAAAACAAAATAATTATAGCAATGCGAAAACAATAGAACCAATCTCCAGTAACGGTGCCATTTTGTTGCTGCTATAGAGGGACAAGCAAAAAGTAAGTTATTAATTTATCGGGTGATATTTAGGTTACATTGTATCGTGTCCACAAAGATTAGTTATTGATTCGCCGTTAAACAAATTTATCGTTAATGAGTTTGGATTGAATTGGTAAAACATAAAAGTAAATATGAAGAGGAAAGAATTCATTCTCTAGAGAGAAGAAACTTATCAAGCATGAATATAATCTGCTTCTCAGAAACTTAAACTTATCGACCAGTTACACTCAACCTACAATACTCCTCAGAGTCATCTAACATCGCTCACTCCCTAAGTTATTTCTAACCCAAAATATAGAAAACTACTATATCATCTCGACGACGATCTCTCAGCCAACCTCAACAACACAACAGACATCCATATTGATCGTATCAACAATCTCTCAACCGACACAACCAACACAGAAGCATTAAGCTTTGACACCCATAAATATTGTTAGCTCTAAATCTATCTCTAGAATCCAGAAACTAACAGATAATCATCTTAGATAAGGATTTGAGCAGTATATGTCTATAACAACCCAAATCTAAACATTAACAAAAAGATCAAAGAAGACATCAAGATTGATTTGTAAAGCAAGCTTTATACGACACCATGATCAACAAATATATATGTTCAAAATAAATATACAAAAAATACCCAACAAAAGAGAAATAAAAAGAGGGGAGAATAGATAAACCACAAATCTTCCGGTTACTTAGTGTCGGTCAAAGTGAAATCCACCTCCAATCATCCATAAGCAAGGCCATAATGTTGTTTTCTAAGCTAATTTATCAAAAAATGAATGATTAATGAGTTGGGAACAAATAATCCAAAACATAAGCTAAAAAAAGTGTATTTTGGCCCTTTTAATGCAACTCAGTTCAGAGGACCGCGCTAAGCGGCACAATCCCGCTAAGCGCGCTCTACTGTCATGAGAAAAAAAATCAGTTTTTTGTTTTTACTATAACTTGAGAACCGTAACTCTGATTCACACCCGGTTCGAATCGTTGAAAAGCTTATTCAATTATATATCTAAAAATGCCTAAATATCAACCAAATTGATGATTTATTATTCTTTGATTTTGAGCCTTATTCATTTACGAGTTGCTCAAAATCGCGCGTTTGAAGCCGTGTCTTCGACACTTTATTGCTCATGCTCTAATTATGCATAAATACCTATAAAATGAATGTAAAAACATCAAACGGTACACAAATACAAAAAAACAGAAATAAACACAAAATAAATGTATTTACATAAAAGTCGGGTTTATTCAACGCTATTAATAATAAAAAGTCGATAAGTGCAACAAAAAGTATATACAAAAATAGATACAATTTGCACTTATCAATTGGGAATGATGGCAAGATTGTTGAATAGTTGATCCAAGTACACAAAAGAAAAAATGCTCATAATCATAAGTTGTTGCAGTCCCTCGACGTGAGAAACTGCGACTTTTACAATTGTTAATTTACTGCCAAGAATAAAATTCTTAAAACTTCCATTCCCCCTGAAAAAACCTCTCCTTCCTTCCTTTATATCCCCTTTTCTAGTGACCTAGATTTTCATGATGTTCGTGGAGAAAAATCAGGAAAAGTGGCCTCGTGGAGAAAAATCAGGAAGATTGAGCTTGTGGACAATAATTAGGAAAGCTGGTGTGAATTACTGATGTGGCGAGGGTCACACACTGTGGCAAGGGCCACACACTATGGAGAGGGCCAAAGTTTAAAAATGGAAGACATGACATACTAGCTGCGGCCAGGGCCACAGGGCTTTAGAAATTCATTTTTCGGCTATTTTCTTCCATTCTTCTAATCTTCTTTGTTTCTTCGCCATTTCTCGTCCTTTTTCGCATGTGAGCTTTGTGTTAGAATGTACCTGAAATAAAATATTAATATCGTCATAACAAGACATAAATAAACTAAAACGGTACTAAAATGCATATGAGACAAGTCGAATATACGGTCTAATTTTGTGTTATCAAACTCCCTTATACTTGAACCATTTCTTGTCCATAAGCAATCAACCAACATAGTAAAAAGAAAGAATTAAGTGTGATTCATAACAAGGGCACGACACGAATCCTAATCATTGGCTGCTAGGCTAGTGTTAGATTGATAGGTACAAAATACTTAATACTAAGGATACCTTAACGACATAATGTTTCAAAAACTTCAACATTATGCAAACCGATCTGAATCATGCCATTATAATCCAACCTATATATCTCTCTATCGCTTTCTTTCACTTCTTTTCATTAGGCGCAACCACATTAAGCCCTATCCGTACACACACACAGTAGGGAAACCTGTTAGTGACTATGATCATTATTAGCACGTGGTTATTGTAGCTTAAGTGGTGCAACCTCTTTCTTTTCCAATTGCAGTTGCGGGGGATTAGACAGTAATCTGCCCTACCAATTCCAGTAGCAGAGACCTATGGACCAACTAACAATGGGTGTTATGATTATGTTTTTGTAGGTTCAACAACCGTTGGGCTAAATGGTCGATTGAGGTTCACCTAACTTAGAAGGCATATTCCATGTTTTTAAATTAATACAAACATTTATCAAATTAATTAGTGATCATTCACTTATTTGCATTAGCTTCCCTATGTAGTTTGTGTTTAAGATGGTGTTGGATGCTAATATAAACTACTTAAGAGCTACTTTGAAAACTTGAGCCTAAGGTTTCGGCATAATGGGTACCTTGGTTGATATCACATGATGAGGGGGTTTAGGGTGCCATAACGGTATCGATGTTATTGAGACTTTCCCAAGTCTCTCTAACACAATTTAAAGTGCGATGACCTATATATTTTAGGATTTTGTGTCGTGCATCAAAAAGAAATTTTTTGTTGGAGATTAAATTTTATTTTTAATTTTGCAGGGAAATTCAATAACAACTGAAAGCATGCATACAGACTCGACATCACATGAAATGACTCAACCAAATACTAAAATCAAATAAAATACTAAAAACATGAAATAAACTAGAAAACAAATAAATCAAACTAAAAAGCGATAAATGGAAAGTGATAAAGTTCCTCCCCCACCCTTAAACCAAAAATTGTCCTCATTGTTTTGAGAAAAGGTGGAAAACGAAAGATAGAGCCTATGTGAATGTTACTATGTGCCAAATCCTCTATGGTCCTGCTCTTGTTGTTCATGTCTTTGCTGGCCAATTCTGCTTCAACAACGGGTGTTTTGAGATACATTCATTTGTTGAAACTGCTCTTTTCTAAAGCATCTCATCAGGTTGTCCATTTTCGAAGGAAGTACCTACAAAATTGTTAGAAAAATAGGTGCAATATGGGCATGTGGAACCTGACCATGCGAAGAACATGGAGGAGGTAAGTTACGAACGAGAGAGACATGATCTCTCCTATCATACTCATCATTGGTGTCACCACTAGCAGTGACATTCGCAAGAATATCCATGGGCACCTGGCTCATTTCCAAGGTTATCATCTAGAGATTTTTTGCCTAGAAGTAGCTGAGACGTGACAAATGATCCATCTCTTTATTATCTGCAAATTCACACAGTAAAAGGAAAACATTAAAATAAAAACTCGTGGGTTTCCTCCCACGCAACATTTTGTTTAACATTGATAGCTCGACGACTCAGCAGTGCAAGCACTCATGGTGGTTCTCTCGAGAATGAATCCTCGATCAAACTTTTAATAATCTTCAATATCCATGGACACTTATCAAGCCATTTCACATATCCCTCGACTTTTCTTTTCTTTCTTCTGTGGGGTGGTTCATTCTTTTGACTTGTGGTGGTAGTCCAAGATCTATCCTAAGTATTATCTTTTCATGTTTGGGCTTAGTTATTTCATCCACCACCTCAAAGACTAACCTTCCCCTCTTAATACCAATGATTTCCCTAATTTCATGGTCCTCAAATTTTCTATTTTTATGCAGGACCTCGGGCAAAGAGGCACTGGTGGGGATATTTTTCAATACCTCCATATACATTTTGGATTGGGAATCTATCTTAGCTTCCACAAACCATTGCGGGAAAAGAATCGGTGGGGAATAGGGAGGAGGAACAACAATAGATGTTTCCTTCTCTACCTCTTCGACAACCTCCCTTTCGAATGACGTCGGTGTATTTTTATCAATCTCTACTCTTTTCTCATCATAATTCTTCTCAACCTCATTATTACTTTCTTCAACCTCATTATCACTCCCCTTAGGATTTTAAATTTGTTTTTCACTACTGGTTGTTACAACATCCACATGCTCCTCAGGGAAGGGTCCTAGAGGTTTTTGTTCAAGCAGGGAGATTTGAGTCTCCAATGCCATGTTATGAGTCGCAAGGGACTTAACCTCATTGTTCATCTACCTAAGGGTTTCATTATTATGTAGACTTTATTTTCTTAACTCTTCATTTTGGGCAGTTTATGTCTCTAAAAAGTTCTCTATCATAGATTCTAGCCTAGAGTGAGTCAACATCGCATTGAAATCCTCCATTGATGTTTCATGGTTGAAATTATGGGATTCTTGTGGTTCCTCAAAGTGTTTCTGCGTCTCATTTTATGTCTCCACAAAGCACTTTGTCATCATAGATTCTACCCTAGAGCGAGTTAGCGTCATATTAAGATCCTCCATTAATGTGTCGAGAGTGGAATTTTGGGATTCTTACGACTCCTCAAAATATTAGGCATGGTGATTGTAGAGGAAATTTGGTAGAGGATAAGTTAGCATTGCTTTGTAATCCTCCATTAATGTTTTAAGATCAGATTTATGGGATTCTTGCGACTCTTCAAAATGTTGGGATTGGTAGTTGTATAGGTAATTTGGGTGAGAGTGAGTTAGTGACACGTTGAAATCCTTCATTAGTATTTCGAGGTTGGATTTATGGGATTCTTGTGATTTCTTGAAATAATGAGAGTGGGAGTTGTAGAAAAACTTTGGGTGATACATAGTAATTAAGGTAAGAGTGCCTTAGTCTACACTGTGCAACAACGACGCCAAAAACTTGATACGTCTGCAAGGGAACAAAAATATCGAAGTAATATAAAATATTGTCGAACCCACAGAGACCAATATTAACTTACTGTAATCTATTGTCTCTTTGTAAAGCTAAGGCTAATTATTTTTCTTGCATTTAAGGGAAAACGGGAAATAAATTTAAACGATAGCTGAAACTTTAATAGAAATATTCAATAATGGTACACCGGTATGTCACTCATCATAATTCGGGGATTCGATAAAACGTTGGTGTAAAAAATGTTAAAATACTTTTCAGTAGAAAATATTGATTTAAAAGACTTTATCTCACACTGTCGTTCTATTGACTCAGTCTATACTCTTAAACCAGAATGCTTTGTTGTCACTCACTCATTTGAATTAAAAGTGATTTTGGAAATCAATAATTTCTAATTAATCCTAAAGCACTCTGGTTGTGTTTAGGATTAATACATAGTTTATACTATCCGGTTAAAATCTCAAATTGTCGCTCTATTGATCGTAACCTTTATTTGCTTTTTACTCTCGTACAAAAACCATTAGAATTAGAAACTACAACCAGAAAAATAGTTTATAAAAATTAACATCAATAATTACTGAGTCCTTAACATGGTTCTTACATACCGGTATCAAACGATTTAGCCGAACATAATTGCGGGAAATATATTGCATTTAATTAAGTTGAACATCTGTGAGTGCATATGCCAGTAAAGACAACGAGTATAAAATTGCAATTGGAACGGAAATACTTATTTCGACTAAATAAGTGTAGTGACTGATAAGTAAATCTGGACTGGAAAATTAAAGTGCAGCAATAGTAATAAATTATAAATTACCAAATAATAAAAACTGGACTGAATTGAATAAGCAGTAATAAAATATACGAATAAAATTAAACTTGAAATTAAAGCTGGAAATAAATCTGAATGGAAATTGGGAATGATCGCAAGATTTTTGAATTGTTGATCCAAGTACACAGAAAAAAAGCTCCTAATTCTAAGTTGCTGCAGTCCCTCGATGTGAGAAACTATGGCTTTTACAATAGTTAATTTTTCTAGCTAGAATAAAATTCTAAAAACTTCCATTCCCGATGCAAAAACCTCTCCTTCCTTCCTTTATATCTCCTCTGCTAGTGACCTATATTTTCATGATGTTTGTGGTTAAAAATTAGGAAAAGTGGCCTCGTGGAGAAAAATCATGAAGACTGGGCTCGTGGAGAAAAATTAGGAAAGTATATGTGATTTACTGAGGTGGTGAGGGCCACAGTTTAAAAATGGAAGATGTGGCATACTAGCCGTGGCTAGAGCCACAGGGCTGTGGCCAGGGCCACAGCTTCGGAAATTCATTTTTCTACTCTTTTCTTCCATTCTTCCAATCTTTTCTGTTTCTTCGCCATTTCTCGTTCTTTTTTCGCATGTGAGCTTTGTGTTATAATGTACCTGAAATAGAATAGCAATATCAGCATAACAAGACATAAGTAAACGAAAACGATACTAAAATGCATGCGAGTCAAGTCGAGTATACGGTATAATTTTGCGTTATCAAGAGATACCCTAAATTAGTAAGAATTTTTTACGGCAATTTCTCTTGCAAGGATGGAATCATCACCTCTGAAGTCAAGAAACATCCCATAACTCTATATCTTGAAGACTTCGCTCAAGTATGAAACCTACCCTTCTTAGAGAAAGATTATGATCAAATGGATCTTGAAGGTAACAAATTTAATTTTGATACTCTTGCCCACACTCTTCTTATTGATCCTAATTCCATGATTCCAACTTTCTTTAATGTTGGATTCATTCTCCCAAACAGTTGAATGATTCACCACAAATCACTTATGTGTCATTCCCGAGGAAAGGAAACCACAACACCGTCCGAAAATCATACATTACTGCTTTTTGGTTCTTGGAAAACCAAGTCATGAAAAATTGGATAGATGTTGTTCTTCACCATATTATGGATAGAAAAAAAAAAGAAAAACAACATCCTATCCTATGCCAAACTAATCACCAAAATCCTAAACCACTATAGCTATGATTTTGGAGAAGAAAAACCTATATACTTAAACACAAAGATAAGTTAAAGAGTCATAAGTAAAATGGGATATGCATTTCAAGAAGGAGAATTTGTCCCTTATCAACTAAGAAGAGCAAGGGAGAAAATAAGGACTCCTCCATCCAACACCCTCAATAAAATATATGATGAGCAAAGAAAGACGAATGCAAATATCGACAAGCTCGTTGAGAAAATGGCGAGAAATAATATTATCTCCCCAACAGTTTCTAACGAGGATGATGATGTTGAAATGAGTTAAGTGTTTCTTAGATGTTTTGTTTTTATTGAAATTTTATTATACTTTTTACTCAGCAATGTCCATTTTTTAATTTATGTTCTCTATAATATAAGTGTTTGTTTTCCTTTTTTGAATGTTTAAACTACCCTTGTTTTCATATTTATTTTTTTCTAATGCATCTTTACCCATGTTTTTTTATTTTTACAAAGAGGGAGAAGTATACTCTTAGAGGAGTAGGATATACTGTCTATTTAACTCAGGGGGTTTAATAAGTCCAAACATATACATGTTATTTCTTTTACCATCTCATCTAAGAGAAGTGTTGTCATCACCAAAAAGAGGGAGAATGTGGAACCTGTTTTGCAGGTGATATGCTTTTAACAAGGACACCAACTTTTTTCGATGACAATTAATATCCACTAACAAGTCAAGCATAAGGGGTTAAGAAGATAAAAATGCAAACCTAAGTGTTAGGGTTTGATGGAATTGACTATCCGATGATTGCAATCAAATGGAATAAAACTGAAGCCTCGTCTCAAGCTACTTAAGAAAGTGTCTACAAAAGATAAAGTATCTGATAAAGACTTGAAGTACTAAGGTCCATCCTAAAATAGTAGTGAGTGAACCAATTGTAAAGCATGAGGTCTTTATCATAAAAAAAACATGGCTAAAGCACACACACACTAAAATATATTTTCAAACTGTTTTTACCAAAGAAACTATCTTCAAAAATATCTTGAAGTTGTGCCATATCAATTGGGAGCTGTCAAAATAGCTATAGGCAAAAATTTTACTTACCTAACCGATTAGCACTTTTGTCTAATTGATTAGATTGGTTCAAAATTGAGTCCCAACTGATTAAGACATTGACTTAATGATGCAGGACTCAATTATGGCAATCAATTAAGACATTGCCTTGAGTCCCAAAGGTTAAATCCTTTTTTAAACTTACAACCGACTATATTTCAATCTTCTAATCGGTTGGAAACATGTGGCAATCGATTAGAATGTCATAAACAACATTTATTGGAAATTCCTTTTTGAGCTAAGATCTAACCTATAAATAGAGGTGCGTTTCTTCATTTCAATTCATTCAGAATTATGTTTTGACACACCTCTATCACTATATCTCTCTTTAAAGTTTTACTTTACTTTCTCTCACTAATATTTTAGCCTAAGTGCTTTCGTGAGAAAAATACTTTTGTGAGTGAGGATATAATTATAAATTTTTGCAAGGTTAGAATTGTAATATTCACCAAAGTTTTACTTTATACCTTGAGTGAATAATATCCCCTTAGGAATCATTTGCGAGTTAGAAGATAAAACTATAAAAGGATTTGGTTTAGGATTGTATGATTAAGTTTCGATTTAGGTTTGAGATTAGCCCGTTACAAAATCTCATAGGTTCTTGGTCAGTCCAATATCAAAATCAATATTAGGTTCAAGCTCAGGCCAGTATTAAAATCTTGATAGGATTGATATTAGCCCGGTTTTAAAATCTCTAAGGTTATTGTTCAGCCCGTGGTAAAACCAAATGTTTGTGAGCTCAACCTGTAATAAAAGCTCAAGGATTGTTTATAGGCTTGAAGATAACAACTCTAGGTTTATGTTTCTAGAGAGAAGACTGACTGCCTCAATCTATTATTGGAAGAGAAGACTTAAACTCCCATATTCTGAAGTCTTGTATTCTTTGGTTAGAGGTCAACCATCTTTCTTTCTATAAGGGAGTTCGTGAGTACATCATATTAAAAGCTCTCACATTTAGTGGAAACTTTTAATATCAGTTCTTTGGAGAGGAATGAGTCCTTTTGTTTTTGACCGAACCTCTATAATTTTTGGTGTTCTTATTTTCCCTTAAAATCTTTACTTTTCCGCTATTTATTTTCTGCAAAATATTTTTCCGCTTCAAATTATATAAAGTGTTTTTTTTTTAAAAGGTCTAAAATGTTTTTATACTCTTATTTATTTCCCAAATTTTATCAAAATCAATTTTTTACTGAACCACTCAATTCAACCCCCTCTTGTGTGTGAATTCTCAAGCATAACACCCGGGTTTTTTCTCTTCTTCCCTTTATGGGACTCTCTAAACGAAATACACTTGTGATTGATGAACTTCAGGTTCCACTCCCAAAA
This sequence comes from Vicia faba, assembly GCA_948472305.1. Classification (NCBI taxonomy): domain Eukaryota; kingdom Viridiplantae; phylum Streptophyta; class Magnoliopsida; order Fabales; family Fabaceae; genus Vicia; species Vicia faba. The sequence continues at coordinate 1,402,012,743 of OX451739.1, forward strand.
TTTCATAAACCTTTTTTCCTCTTGCATATCCATTGAAGACACAATCTCCAACTTTACCATCAAACTGATTGGACTTGATTTGATCAATAAGCAAAGTTTTAATGACCTTCAGAAAAGGGTAGTTTTGAGACTTCCTACCATAAACTACCGTAAGTGTTTGGAAGATTATTTCTATAAATGAACACATGTCGACTAGGCAAGCTTCTTTGACACCATCTTAACCTATAAACTCAATGACAACTTAATAGTAACATGTGTTTTTATCCCTTGTATTTTTCAAAACACATTTAAGTTCTCTCGAACAACCTCCAAGCATCCACCGTGCTTTGACCTCAAACCACACCCTTTTTTCTTGTCAAGAAAGTCGTCATTAGTTGATGATAAATGAACAACAACATTAGAACCTTCTAAAATATATAAATCTCACATTCTAGACCTTTTAGCTATGATCAATTCACCATAGGAAATCTTTAAGTCCCCTGTTCAACTCTAGTGCAATATTCTAATAATCACACATTCTTATGGATAAAAAATTTCGCCTAAGTTTTTGAGCGTACCTCACATTGTGAAGAAGAATCAAATGATCATCAAACATTTTAATTTTGATTATATAAATACCATAAACCATATAAGTATTTTCACACCAAGGATAACTACTTCACCATGCTCCAGCTTCAAAGTCTTAAAGTATTATTTTCTTGGACACATGTCAGAAAATAATCGGCATTGCCCCTCTTCTTGAGACTATATTCATCAGAGGCAACTATAATCTAAATAGAATAAATATTTCCCCTCTTCTCGCGAAAATCCCTCATGAAGTGACATGGTTTCTGACAAGTAAATCATTTTACCTTTTACTTATCAAATCTATTTGATTTTGACATTCCTCTACACTCATATCCTCCTCTTGAGACACTAAAGTCTTCACCACTATCATCAATCACTACTACAGAAAATTCATATTACAACGGTGTAGCGGTAGAAATATTGAGACTAAGCCATTAGATTGACTTAACTCGCAAAATCAGTGAAAGTTGCCACTGCACTTTTATTTTATCCAAAGGAATGGGAAAAGAAGGAATAAACCCAAAGTAAAAAAGAGAATCTAGGTAAGGGGGTTGGTTATGCAAAGGGAAGGTATTAGAATCCTAAACATCTATGGTATTCCACAAGAACCTCTTTGAAAATCTGTGTGTTTTAGTTATAAGGAAAAGTATGTACAAAATAGATGGTGGAGATGAGAATATAAGTATTTTTTTTACAATTTTTGCACCCGACTCAGTTGCAAAACTTTTGTGCTTACGTACCTCCTTCGTGAAATAGAGGATCAGGGTACTCGTAGTTCACCTCAAAAAAATTGAAAGTTTTGTGTGTTGGTTAATTTTAAGAAGAAGAGACATCTCATCATATCCGAGTGGAAAACATACTTACTACCCACAATTATGAGAAATGAGAATTTTCATCATCTCAAAGTGGAGGACATAGCTTAGATTTAAAATCAACAAGACATCACTCAATATCCAAGTGGAAAATGGCTCACTTTCACTACATATTGTAGAAGTATAGTAGCTTGCATCACTACAAGAAACAACAAGAGTTCAATCTTTTGAAAAAAAATTTAAAATAAAAAGCCAAAGTGGAAAAATGGATTGGATGAGGTTAATGACTTTTAGTATTAAAAAAGGATGTCAAAGTATGATTAAATTAATTAAGTTTTTATTAAGAAAAAGGTTTTGAAAATGCATGGACCTAAGTCCAAGTTTATTATGAAAGTGGTTCAAGTTAGAAAACAAGAATCCTTTGAAAAAGAGGGAGAAGAATTTGAAATTAAAGAAGATGGGAGGAGATAAAGGGACTATCCTATGTACACAAAATAAAATCTAAGGAAAAGGACGGTCTAACCAACAATAATCCAACACTTGACATAAAGAAGTCAATATAGAATTCTCATCCTTTAGTTTAAAAAACCAAGCAAGCATAATACTAATCCTCAGATGAATACCAAGCTTCATATGAATACTAAGCTTCAGATGGATACCAAGCCTCAGATGAATTAAGCACCAAGAAAAGTATTCATTTACAAAAATTAGGCAAATTAAATGCTATATACAGAGAAATCCCCAATCACAGAAGAAGCTTAGAAAACCAAAATAACCTGCACACAAAGAAATATAAGCCAATGCCTTGGAGTAAGCCCCAAGGACTTCAGATAGAATAAGAACAGTGTACCAAAGTCTCCAAATGGCAAGGCTTCTAATCCTAAGTCCAAGAGATTCATAACTCTAATATTCAAGGGATAGTAACTGATAGTCCAAGAAGAGCCTTAACTCTTTTAGTGTTCAAGTTGGATTATTAATATTTTAAGAATAAAATAAAGTGGACAAAAGAAAAACGTTGAATCCTAAACAAGTTGCATGAAATATAAATGCTAAAAGTAAATGACATAAAATAAAAGCGGTAAATAAAGTGCGGAATTTAAAGTTGCATAATAAAGGTTTATACAATAAATGTTAAGTATTAGTTTTCGATTTGGGACAAATGTAGCATTATGTTAAGCAATCGCATACAGACTTATGTAGAAGTCGATACTATATGACTCCGGTCAATAATAATCAATGTATCATACATGTTAGAGATATGATAAAAACCATACTCCTAAAACATGTAGCACAATTAAAAATAAGGGTGATCAAGACTTAAGTCGTGGAAGATGATTTTTCAATCATCCATAAGCTTAGATGAACATAAAGTTCAAATGCCTTATCCAAATTGATTGAAAAAAGGGAGAGTAAAAAAATGAAGAAGAAAAATAATTCCATAAAAAATGATCAATGATGATGGAAGATTGAACTTAGGCCAAAGTTTATGAAGACTTGTTTGAGGATTGGTAAGACCAAGGTCTCCTAACAACAAGATTCAAAGGTTTTGAACAAATTTTCAATAATCAATCATACTTGGACATTCAAACATAAAGTTTGTGCCACTAATGATCACTTAGAGAGGAGAAAAAGATGGATCCATGATAAATGATCGATGATGATAGAAGATTGAACTTAGGTCAAAGTTGATGAAGACTTGTTAGAGGATTGATAAGACCAAAGCCTCCTAATAACAAGCTTCAAAGGTTTTGAACCATGGTTCAATAATCAATCATACTTAGACAATTTCAAGCATAAAACTTGGGCCAGATCAATCATTTAAGGAATTAAAAAACAGATAACATGAAGGGGAAGGAGAATAAGAAATCACATTGGATCACATTCTCAAATTTGTTTCATTTTCAAGTTCAATCACTCATAATTGATGGATTAAAGTACTAAATATATCACTAATTCAAAGCACCGAGAATGAATTAAACAATTCACTCTAAGATAGATTTGAATTAATGAATGTTTATCCAACTTCATCTACATCCTAAGTCCATTGAATTTGAAGAGAAATTGGACATTCAAAATTGTAATCCAAAGCAAAAGGCAAAAAAAAAAAGAGTAGAAAAAAGAAAAGGATCCAAAACAGTCCCAAAACCAGTAAAAAAACTGCATTCTGCCTTCAGGAAACCGATTTCTGCATATGGGGAAACTGGTTTCCTTTGCAGATTTTTTAATTCTAGCGTAAAAACAGTGAGAGAAACGAGTTTCTCCAAATAGAGAAATCAGTTTCTGCTGTGAAATTTTCAAAAACAACATTTCAAATACAAGATTCTTCTTGATCACACATTTGATCAAACACCTTATGATCTTGGATTTAATTGACCACAAAAATTCCATTAAATCATGAGGAATTAACACCAATGGAATAAAAAAAGTAGCTCAAAGAATTAAACCATCAAGATCAACAAGAGATCACTTTGTGAAAGATGAAGATCAAACTTAACAAGGATTGATCCAAAAATTACATATTCAAAACTGAATTAAGCTTCAAATCAGCTCCAAGAAACAACCTCCCAAGCTTTGATTAAGAGAATTAATGAAGAAAAAGTTTTTGGATAGAGCTTTATCTCAAAGATTGGTAAGCTTCAATGAAAAGCTTACTAACTTTAATGGAGAAAGAACTTTAGGTGAATTTGGTAGATGAAGAGAGTTGAGAGAATTTTTAGCAAGGTGAGTTTGGCTATCAAAAGCTTGTTGAATGAATGAAATGAGGGATCTATTTATAGAATTTAGGCTTGGTATTATTGGTGGTTCGGAGCTTAGTTTAGAAACAAAATTAGACTTGGTAATTGATTTTGGAGCCAAAATTATACTTGAGTGGTGTACATGTCATCAAATGAGGATGTATGATGGAATTTAATTATGATGAGGTAGAGGAATTATTTTTAGTAATCAAGAATATTCTCAAAAAACAAGGAAATTGGAGTCACATGCTGCACACTTGGAAATTGCTCTCTTTTTGCCAATTTCGTGCAGGAAACCGGTTTCTCCGTATAGGGAAATTGGTTTCTGCTGTAAAAACTGGAAACCAAACGCAAAAACAGTGAGGGAAACTGGTTTCTTGAATATGGGGAATCGATTTCTGCAGGAAAAAGTGGTAAGAAGCACTATTGGTTGAATGCTTTGGCTCAGTACCTATAAAACACAAATATACAAGAAACAAAATAAATATTTTTGGTATTTTGGGTTAGAGGTTAATAAAACAAAAATATAAAACACATACTGTAATACGGTGGGAGAACTGACTTTTGGTTTTGCATTTTATCACAAATATTGTAGATAGCAAGAGTCGCCACCGAATTTTCTTTTATGCAATAAAGGAAAGGGTGAAAAGAACATGAAAGACCTTTGAGAATTTTCTGAGTTCGGGGGTAGGTTATGAAAAGGGAAGGTATTAGCACCCTTTTCATCCGTAGTAATCTACAAGCTCTTAATCGCTAGCTCACTTTTGAAAATGCTTTGTGAACGTGTAAGTTTTGAAAATATTTTGAAAAATGCCTAGGTGCGGAGAACTTTATAATGATTCCCATATCAGTTGAGAACGCATACAAAGTATTTGTTTTGAAAATATTCCAGAAGAGAAGTGTATTGTCTGAAAAATATTTTGAAATGTTCGTGAGAAAGCGATTAAGAACTATCTACCTACTCAAAAGTCTTTTGTTATTTTCCTCTTCCTTTAGATAGTGCTATCCTACCATTAGTTAGTAGGAAGCCCTATTGTTGGATGTTTGAGGGACAGGCGTGAGTCATCGTGTAGTCATAAAGGCAACATATAGGAATACCTTTAGCAATTCGAAGGGATTATCATCATGTATTCGTAGGTAACATTGAGGGACAAGATCATTTACCGAAGGCATCATTGAAGGGTTATCAAGGGACTATGATCTTTATGATGATTTTTAACTGATGGTCTTTGCTAATGGTATCCCTACGTTCGAGGGACATGATTGTTTTTTATCGAGGCAGCAAGGGAGGTTATCCTAGAGGTACGTGTGTAGATTGTGTTTGATTCAGTTATTTTATCTTGTATTTAAGGTTTTCTAGCGTTTGATTTTAAATCTTGTGATACATGCCTAGTTACTATACAGTTATATATATGCATACATTCATACATAAGTACCGAAAGTAAAAGTGCGGGAAAATAAATCTAAGCTATTACATCCCATGAGCAGTTACATAATAGGAAAAATGCGAGAAAATAAAGTAAGCTATTACAAAATCAACCGTGCGATCTATACATTTGTTTTCTAGAATTTAAATAACAAAGAGAAAAGAACTTAGAAGAAGGTATTTAAAACCTAAAGAAAATTTCTAAGTGTTAGGAAAATAGTTTTTGATGTTTTATTATTTGGAAAATAATTAAAGTGATAATAAAAATATTAAAACTTAATTATTTCTACTTTTTTTTTCTTTTTTTAAGAAAATTAAGTTAAAATAATAATAAAAACTAATGTCTAATCATTTTTAAATACAAAGTAATTAATAAAAAAAACCTAAGTCTAAATGTTTTTAAATAAAAATTAGTTTTATTTTTTATTTTTTATAGTCTAATTAAAAAGGTAATTAAATTAATAGAAAAGCAAAAAATAATAAAAACAAGAAAATTGAAAAGTTAATGGGATCCTCCACCCTTAATTCAAGGACTACAAATCCGATAATGGGGTTCTTTTCTCTTGAATGTGCCTGTAAAGAGAGATCTGAAGCAAACATATTTCTATGCCTTAAAATGGCATATAGAGATTTATGCATCAACGCTTGCATGTGATACGTCAAACTGGTCTTAAATCATATCTTGAATACATTTGAGCTCATCAAACACATTAGTAATGCATGGATTTAAGATTGAATTCAAAGAAAAAACGCAAATCGGTGGAGTTTGAAGCACAAGTTCCAGGCACCAAATCATCTAGTTCTTTGGCTGGATGTGTTTCTAAGGACTTCAGGAAGAGGTTTGGATACTTCGTTTGGCTTGAGAGTGGTTGGATCGTGTGATACGAATTTGTACTTTTCTTGAGAATTTTGAGAGATTTTTGAAGTGGTTCTTGAGGCAGCAGGTTGTGTGTATTTTGCACTTAAGTATTGCATGTATATATAGAGGAATGAAATGGAACAAGAACAAGACAATAATCTTGTACCATTATGTCACAATTAATTGCAAAAAAACACATTGAAATCTTTCTAAAATTGTTAAAAAACATTCCAAACTTGAAGATTCTTGTTCCCAACATGTTTTAACGGTTTTGGCATGGTTGTCATGTGTTCTTGGGCCTCCATGTGATTGAATTCAAAAGCCCAAGCGCCTTGACCTAATGATTTTATATTTTATTTAATTTACTTGCATTTAAATGAATACAAATTCAAATAAAAGAAATAAAAATCATAAAAAAATATATGAATAGATTTAGAGGTCTTCTAACACATTGTGAACATTTTTGAACATCAAAAGTTAGGCCAACTAGTTTAAAATTTCAAGTTTGCTCACTTTGTATTTCATGTATTTTCTCAAAATTTCCCAACTTGCATTGGTCATAACTCTCTCAATTTTCATCTTTTGAAGGTGATATTAGACTTTTTGGAAATATCAAGATGTCCTCTACAATTTCTATTTTAACCATGTTTGCATTTGGAGATTTTATCTTGATGTATGTTGCCTTGACAAAAAGTGTCTTTTTGTTGACTTTTAAAATGACCTATAATGTAAGGGCTCATATCTTTCAAATGAAGCATTTTTTGGACTTGAGCATAAATACAAAGTTGTAGATGATTGAATTTACTTCAAAATTGTCTTTAGTTGGGGAAAGTTGAGGAAGTATGTGAAAGTTATGCTTGGTCAAAGTTCAGTTGACTTCTAAGGAAATCCTAATTTGGCAATTTTGATCCTTTGATGATTTGAGGGCTTCTCTTGAGGAATCATGATCAACCTTTGATAAAATGATGAATATCATTTCAAAATGTTGATGCTGACCAAAAATCTTGAAGTTTAACTGTATGTTGACCATAGTTGACTTTTTACCCAATACAGTTGACTTTCAATCATCTGAGCCACTGGCTGAGCAAACTTGTGATGTAGGACTTGAAACTTTACATGAGCACTATTGAAGACCTATGATGAACCATGAAAACCATATGAGACCTTTGAACCCCATTATTCCTTGTGAAAGATGAAACCCTAGTTGTGGACCCATTGTTTAGGAGGTGAGCTTGTCTGATCAACTCTTGATAATCCTTGAGCATTTGAGAACTCTAGAAGAATGTCTTGAAGAAAGTGGTAGGGATAATTTTGGGGTACAACACATACGTACATGATACACAATTAGGGTGCTTGGCAATCACTCAAGGGAAAACTTAAAGATAGAAATGATAACCAACCCAAATGCGTGATCATGATGTATTATGATGATATGGGATGGTAGAGGATCTTAGGGGCAAAAAATTGGGTATAAGAGTTTTCCTTATTTAAGTGTCTTCTATCCGGAGATACGAAGGTTAAAATCTTTAATAGACGCAATTGAATATACTTAAATATAAAACAAACCCTATTTTGGCCCTAAAATGTCATGTAATACTCATGATTATGCATGTTAAAAGATGAACTTCACAGGGGAAACAAGACACCATTGTGGGAGGACAAAAATAATGTAGACAGACTAAAAAAGAGAGTTCAACCAGGAAAATAAATCATTAAGGAATGATACGACTCTAGGGATAACTAATGAACATAAAAAGCCAACGTCACAGTTAAAGAAACTAAATACAAAGTAAGAATTTTACTAGGGGAATCCTTCACAATACAAGAAGCAATCCGACAAGGAAGTAACCTTCGAAAGGATTACTAACTCGTATGGGGAAAGAAACTTGACTCTGTTGAAGGTAAATCGACTCTGCTGGGGACAAGATAACTTAACTCCATTGGGGTAAAGCCCAGAGAGGAGATGAAGGAAAAAAATAACATCATCTCAATAAATGAGGGTAATACTGACTCACAAATCTTAGTGGGGCAATGATTGACACCGAAACTGAGACTAGTAAAAGCTCAACTCTGTTGGGGTTAAGCCCAATGAGTAGAAGGTAATACGAACCATATCAAGGACAAAAGCCTAAACGAGCACTATATGTCACAGGAGGTGAGTACCATTCTATCAAAGGTCTGATAGGTTAATTATGGTGAAAAACAAAAGGACATGAGAATGAATACCATCTATCAAAGGTCTGGTAGGATAAAAATGGTAAACATAAGTAAGTGGACTGAACACCATATTGTCAAAGATATGATAGGATAATGATGATGAACAACCAAAAGGTGGATTGATTACAATTCTATCAAAGGTCTGATATGATAACGATGGTAAACAAAAGAGAAATGGACTAAACACCATAATATCAAAGGTTTGATAGAATAATGATGATGAACAACTGAAGGATATGAGAGTGGATTTAATATCATATTATCAAAGGTCTTATAGGCTAACAATGATAAAAACCAAAAAGTGGACTGGACATTATACTATCAAAGGTCTGAATGGATAACGATAGTGAACAACCAAAAGGTGGATTGAGTACCATTCTATCGAAGGTCTGATAGGGTAACAATGGTAAACAATTGAGAAATGGACTAAACACCATACTATCAAAGGTCTTATAGGCTAACGATAGTGAAAAACCAAAGGGTTACACTGAATTTTACTGACATTGCACTACTGTTGTACCCCAAAATTTTCCCTCCCATTTTTATTCAAGGCATTCTTCTAAGGTCCTCATTTGCTCAAGGTTTCTCAAGAATTGATCAGACAAATTCTCCTCCTAATTAATAGAATCTTTAAGCCCATTCAAGCAATATTATCAACCAATAGCGTTACTTTCTGCACATACGAGTGCAAATTTCTGGGCACTTAAGTGTTCAATCCTCTTCCACCTTCATATCACGAATGGAGGACATGCCAATCTAACTCCTCAGGGTTAAGAAGATTGAACAGGGGCAGATATTATACCCCAAAATTTTCCCTCCCATTTTCTTCAAGGCATTCTCCTAATGTCCTCATTTGCTCAAGGTTGCTCAAGAATTGATCAGACAAATTCTCCTCCTAAGCAATAGACTTACAACTACAGTTTCATATTTATCAAAGAAGTTTGGGTTTCTGAGGCCTCAAGTGGTTCCCATGGGTTCTCATATGTCTCGAGGTACCCTCATGACAAGTTTCAAGTTTTGCATCACAAGTTTGCTCAGTCAATTGCTCAGATGACTGGAAATCAACTATATTGGGTAGAAAGTCAATTGTGGTCAACATACATTCAAACTTCAAGATTTTTGGTCAAAATTAATATTTTGAAGTCACATTCATCATTTGATCAAGGTTTGATCATGATTCCTCAAGAAAATCCCTCAAATCATCAAAAGTCATAAGTTGCAAAATTAGGGTTTCCTTAGGAGAAGTCAACTGAACTTTGACCAAGCATAACTTTCACATGCTTCATTAAATTTTCCCCAACAAAGGCTCATTTATAAGGAAACTCAGTTCTCTACAACTTTGTTTCTCTAAGCTCAAGTGCAAAAAATGCATCATTTGAGAGATAAAAGCCAATACATTAAAGGTCATTTCAAAAGTCAACAAAAAGACATATTTTTCTAAGGTAACTTAGATCAAGATAAAGTATTCAAAAGCAAACATGATCAACATAGAGATTATAGAGCACATCTTAAGCTTTTCAAAAAGTCAAAGATCACCTTCAAAAGATGAAAATTGAGAAACTTATGACCATTGCAAGTTGGGAAATTTTGAGCAAATGCATGAAGTTCAAATTGAACAAACTTGATATTTTGGACTATTGGGCCATTGTTTAAAAGTCCAAACATGCTATATATTCCTTATACACATCAGAATTCATTAATACATCCCTTGACCTATTTTTATTTTAATTATTTTAGTTATTTTTTATTTATTTCATTAATAATGCAAAATGAATAAGATAAAATCATGTCCTCTTCTAAAAGGTCCAATCCCACACGTCTTTGACCTAATTTCCCCTATATAATCTCAACAATTCTCATACAAGACCACATGAAAAACCCTTGCCTCAAACTTGTCAAAATTTCCAAAATTTTCTCAATAACCCTAAATCTTGAAATCCTTGTTACAAACTCTTTCACCACAAAGCAGCCATCCCATTCACTCCTAACAATCATACAAAGTAAGGTTGGATCGATTTTGAGGTTCCAAAATGCATGAAAACTCCATACCATGCGTCTCTAATTTTATAACTTTGCAAATTTCATATTTTAATTTTTGTATCATTTTAAACCATGCTAATGTTACTAACCTACTTCTGAGATGTATCTGAACAGGTTTGGACCATTGTAACAATCCCATGCATGCTAAATCACATAATGCCATGTTTGCACCGATCTAATTTATTTGCTCCATAACTCAAAAACCATGGATTTTTAGACCAAAATAACCCTTCCATTGGATTCGCAACCCTCAATTTATGGGGGGTAGGATGTTCTTGATTATTAATTTTGATTATTTTGGCAAGTTGAACAAAAGAAGGCCGCCGAAGAAGACGCCCAGAGCTAGGGCTCCAGCGCTTCTCCGGCCAATATACTTATGTTTATATTATATATTATTTGTTTCATCTAAGGGAATGGATGTATAGCCATCTCAGTGGCAGAAACGCGCGTGCTAAGGAATTGGTCTCCCAGGTCACGGGTTCGATCCCCGGTTTTGCCAAAATTCTCATATTTTCATGTTTTTTGCAGGATAGAGTACACAACACACTGAGGCTAGATCTTGACACCAACAGGCGCTTGGCCTGGTGGTAATCTATGCGTGGAGAATGCTGAAGGGCGTGGGTTCAACACCCACCACTATCATTTGGCTATTTTTTTACACTTTTCCTTTTTTCATAAGACCTTACATCCTTTACAAAACCTTTTCTTTCAAAAATGTTTTTCTTAACAAACCCTAGCCTAATTTTTAGTTTTTTTTAATTAACCCTAATTAAACTTTTTAGGTTTTTTTTATTTAATCAATCAATTTAGGATTTCTTAGGTTTTTTACTAAACTTTCATTTAATAAAAATTAATTTAGGGTTTGCTTAATTAATCAATTCTTTTTCTTAATTAATTAAAATTAGCTAGTTTTTAGGTTAATTATCAAACTTCTTTTTCATCAAACAATCACCGAACAATTTTTCCATTTCTTTTCCTTTTTACCACTTTGTGTATTACTTTCGCATTAGTTTCTTCCCAATTATGTATCTGCTATAGTATGTAATAGTTTAATTAGGATTTTGCTTTCTCCCCCCCTATTTTATGGTTTGTACCCTCACTCCTGAAGCCTTGTAATAACGTATAACTTTATTTTCCGTGCTTTACTTTTCCTGTTATTATTTTTCTATATATTTGCTAGTAATTAGCGTTTATATGGCAAGACTAATAATTGAACTTAGAAAACACTATTTTTCAAAGATAAAATAACTGAACCAAAGTACTTTTCACACAATCACCTCTAGGGTAACCTCACTCGTTGCCTCCGAAAGCAGTCATGTCCCTCGAACATGGGGACACTTTAGCAAAGACCCTCGGTTAAAAAGATTGTAGTCCCTCGATGACCCTTCGATGTTGCCTTCGGTAAATGATCTTAGTACCTTACGATAAAATTTCTAAAACACCCCTACGAGTTGCCTTTATATTGCATGATAACCTGCACATGTCCCTCACGCATCCAACGATAGGTGTGATACGGTGGCAGAACTGACTGTTATACTGGTTTGCATTTTTTACTCGCAAAATGTAGCGGTAAGAGGAGTCTCCACCGACTTTTATTTTATCCAATCAAGAAAAGGAAAAAGAACAGAAAAAACCTTTTTCGAGATGTTTCTGAGTACGGGGGGTAGATTATAGAAAGGGAAGGTGTTATCACCATTTCTATCCATGGTTTTCCATGGGCTCTTAGGTACTTGCTCATTTTTAAATTGCTTGTGTGTGTGTGCTTGTTTTGAAAAAAAGTTTACTTCGTGATAACTCTTGTATCAGTCCTCAAGGGTGTGACGAAGTTGTTTTGAAAATTGTTTTGAGAAAGTGTTTGTGTGAAAAGTTTTGTTTGATTGATTGAGCAAGTACTTAAGAGTTTTCTACCTACTTGAAAAATGTTTGTTCATTTTCCTTTTGACAGCGCTATCCCATTATTAAGGAATAGGTAGCATCATTGTTGGATTTTTAAGGGATATTCAAAGGGACAGATACGGTCACAAAAGCAATATTAGGAGGTGTTAGTAATCATCCTAAAGCCTTAAAGATCTTTTTCCGAGGCAACATCCGAATGAGTCATTTGAGATCTTTCGGGGCTAGAGGACGACCACTAACAAACCCTATACTTCATGACCATTTAACCGAAGGCAACCGGAGTGGAGTAAACCCTAGGAGTGAGCATGTGCGAGTGAATTTTTCAGTTAATTTGTCTTTGCACATTTAGGGTTTTCTACCGTTTTAATTTTCAAGTATTCTTTCCATACAATCCTATTAACATACATCTAACAGTTTATAATTGCGGAAATTAAAATGCGGAAAGTTTAAAGTTCTAGCTATTACAGGGCTTTCGCAGATACATAATTATTTTTGACTGAAAATAAAATGCAGAATTAAAACCTAATTAAGTCTATTACAACCTCAGAGCAATTACAATAATAATAAAAGGTAATTAAAATACGTGCGAGGAATTAAATGTGAGGATAATTATAAAACCTAAAAATCTAATTGAGAAAAATATTTAAGTTATTTTTTGAAGAAAAAATTAATTATATACAAAAGTAAACCCTAATTTCTGATTGATTTTAATTATAAAAATAAGATTTAATTGTCCTAATTAAATTAAATTAATTAATTCAAGGAAATAAAATATTTTTTTTATGAAAAAGATTTTTGGTGTTTTTTGTGATTTTTGATTTAATAAATAAAAAAATGATTTATGTGTTATTTTAAAAAGGAAAATAGTTAGAAAAATAATTAAAAAAGAATTAAAATCAAAAGATGAGAAAAGGGCCTGTATGCTGAAGAAATCATGGGGGTGTATTATGAAATTGCTTAGGCCCACCAAGCTGAAGCCCAGTCAGCGCTTGATCCAATGGTGCTCCCTCCTGATGGTGTACCATAGTCTCTGGCAGGTGGGGCGTTGGATCTGATTGATCATGAATCCGCTGGTTGGATATGTGTGGTGCATGGTAGACGCTTAGACAAGTGGTGTATAGGATGCAAAGAATAATTAAAACAAAGAAAATTGCTGGGACCTGGGATCGAACCCAGGTCTTCCCACTCATTGCAATGCACGCTTCACCAACTGGGCCACATGTTTTGTTTGTTAACATAATAACAATAATATATAATATATAAATCAAGGTAACTGAGTCACAAACGTGCGTGAAATTCAAGATGGCCAGTCCGATCTTGACACGCCTTCATCCTCCTCCCTGTTCCATCGTTTTAGACAACGACCCTTTACCCACAACAATTTCCATCACTATAGGCTTTAGTGACGGTTTTTGTGTGTTGCTATAGACCTGCAATATCTCAAAACGCAAAGCAAGCAATATTAATCAGAGCTAAGAAAGAATCTTGTCCTGAGTTCATTGGTATCATTAATCAATCCTAATTTTTCCTCCACGAGGAATCCCTATTTCGAAGCTTTCAAACCCTAATAATGGTGTAAGCTTGTTCCTGCACTAGAAATCAAATCCAGACTATCCAAAAGGTCACAAACATGATTATGAATACATTTATGCAATCAAATCGAATGTAAAATGCGTAAAACCCTGAAAACGAATTTGAGTTACAAGGGTGCAAACCATGATCTGTATCTTATAGTTTGGGACGTTTTGTGGCTTGAGAATGATTGGAATCACTTCAGAGTATGTCCAGGAACAGATTAATCGCTTTGGAATTGCTTGAATCAGACTGCAAATTAAAATCCGACCTACACTTTTCTTTGGAAATTTTGGAATTTGTTCTTGTGTTTTCTCTAATGCCAACCTTTTGTTCTGTGCCTGTCCTTGCTCAATATATAACCCTGAATTAATTAGGGTTATAAAAACTACATGTATCTTTGAAAACTTTGAAGATTTGATCTCATTACTTCCTTGTATGATTTGTTTCTAAATTAGGCCTAATCATGCCATTCTTGTACCAATCCACCTTGATTCAATTTGATTTTGATATGTCAACATAATTAGCTTGTGATCCCGTCCAAAAATAAGATCAAAACAAATCTTTGCTATTATTTGTCATTTATTTGATTTAATTCAATTTTTAACTAATAAAAAATCAACATAAAATGGAAAATGAAGCAAATAATGTGTGGGTAAACATTTGGATCGTGGACCATGTTATGAGTGAGGTGCAAGCATAAAATGTTATGCCCATTTGGCAAAAAATGCATTTTAAGCACATTTGACTTTTGGCATTTTTGCAAAAATGGTCAACTTTGACAAGGCATATCTCTTTCAATTTTAACTCTAGAGAGGTGTTCTTGGACTTTTTAGAAAGCTTATGATTTCCCCTAAACAACCCTTTTGGTCTCATATCAATTGGGTCTTCCATGTCCATGTAAGAAGCTTTGACCCAAAAAGTGTTTTTGTTGACTTTTCAAAAGGACCTATAATGTAGAAATTCATATCTTTTTATGAGTGCATATTTTGAACTTGAGGGATGAGGATGAATTGTATGGAATTGCATCCTATTCAAAATTAGCCTTGGATGGAAAATTTCTAATAAAGTATGAGGAAGTTATGCTTGGTCAAAGTTTGGTCGACTTTTCCTAAGAAACCCTAATTTAGCAACTTTTGAGTTTTAATGAATTTGGGGCATTCCTTGAGGAATCATGATCAACCCTTGATTAAATGATGGATATCACTTCAAAATTTTGATGTTGACCAAAAATATTGAAGTTTGACTGTATGTGGGCCATAGTTGACTTTTGACCTAATATAGTCGATTCTCAAGCATTTGAGCAGTTGACTAAGCAAACTTCTTGTGCAAGGCTTGAAATTTGACATGGAGGGTCTTGAGAACATATTAGTACCATGGAGAGCATATGAGGTCTTTGGAGTTCAACCATATTGATGAAAATGGAAACCCTAGTTGGAGGTACATTGCCTTAGGAGAGAGTTTGTCTGGTCAACTCTTGGGCATCCTTGAGCAAGTTGAGGATCTCAATGGGCATGTGTTGAGTAAAATGAGAGGGAAAATTTTGGGGTACAACAATAAGGCTTACTACTAACTAATGGTATGGTAGCACTATCTAAAGGAGGAGGAAAATAACACTAAAGACTTTTGAGTAGGTAGATCGCTCGTAATCGCTTGCTCACAAAAACCAACATCTTTTTCACAACACTTCTTCTGAAATATTTTCAAAAACAAACACTTTGTACTCATTCTTAACTGATACAAGAATCATTAAAAATTTGCCATACTTAGGAATTTTTCAAAATATTTTCAAACATATTCATAAAGCATTTCAAAACAAAAGTGAGCTAGCGATTAAGAGCCCGTAGATAACTACAGATGAAAAGGGTGCTAACACCTTCCCTTTTCATAACCTACCCCCCGAACTCATAAAAATCTCGAAGGTCTTTCCTGTTATTTCCACCATTTCCTTATTGGATAGTAGAAAATTCGATGGCGACTCTTCCTATCCGCAACATTTGCGATAAAACGCAAAAACCAGTCAGTATTCCCACTGTATCACAGAACTGACGACTCTGCAGGGGAGAACTAAAAGTGTGGTTACCTTTAGAGTTAGATCACTTTTAATTATTTACTTGTTTGCTTTCATTGATTTATATTTCAGGGTTTTCTCGGGTTTATTTTCTTGCAAAGATCCTACACCCGGATCTGGGGGTATTTTAGGTAATTAGTAATAAATTATGGAAACTATAAGGCATATACCGATATGGTTGAAGTGATGGCTATGTTAGTGCGACACATTGGTTTGTACTGGTATCTCTCGAGTCAGTTGGGGAGCATACTAGGCTGTCGCATGGTGTCATAAGCACTAACTGACCTTAGAACCTTAATTGACCCAACTTAGCCATTAGAAGGTAGTGAGATAGTCGGCTTTGGTGCAGTCTGAAGATGGTTGATACTCAATACTACACTCATTGATATTCGACTCTCGGGTTTTGTTTGGTGGCAAGTCATTTGTGTTCTAGACAAAATTTGTGGGAAAAATCACTAATATTGAGATCCCTAGAACGCGGTTACTTCTTTAGGACAGGTTGAGCCAACTAAAACTCAAGAGGGTACTTACCTACAAAATCCATGCAAGCCTAAACCTAAGGTCTTGTGTGCTTTGCTTGTGTTTTATTATTTGCTCGAACATGACATCATGACACCATAACATCATATAATGACTAACCATTTCAAGGATATAGGGGATTTATCTTTGTTTTGTGTTGTAGGGTCATGACTTCTAGTCGTAGGAATACCATCTGGATCAACTTCGTAAGGATACCTTCCAAGCTTGAGGAATTAGTCTCAAAGGTTCCCTAAAATTCTCAATTCACCAAGAGACATGGTCACCTATTCATTTTGGTTACTACTGGCTTTCAGGAAGACATATGGAAGGTTCTTTTCCAGTTCTTTAATCTGAAGCATCATTGTTTTACCTTCCCGGATTATCAGTTGGTGCCCACAATTGAATAATTCTCTAAGTTGCTCGAAGTGCCTATTCTTGATCAGATACCCTTCACCAGTTTAGAGTAAGTTTTGAAATCTGAAGACGTTGCAGTAGCCCTACATCTGAAATGATCGGAAATTGTATCTAATTGGGAAACAAGGAATGGAGTCAAGGGTTTTTATCCTAAATTTCTGATAGAGGAGGCTCGGGGATTTCTAGATGCCATGAATTTTCATGCTTTTGAGGATATTTTGGCCTTGTTGATTTATGGTTTGGTACTGTTCCCTAATTCGGACCAATTCATAGATATGAATGCCATCAAAATATTTCTCATTCATAATCTGATACCTACTTTGCTTGGAGATGTCCTGTATTCCCTCCACACTCGTACAATGAAGAGGCGAGGAACTCTTATGTGT
Source organism: Vicia faba (assembly GCA_948472305.1). NCBI lineage: Eukaryota > Viridiplantae > Streptophyta > Magnoliopsida > Fabales > Fabaceae > Vicia > Vicia faba. The sequence continues at coordinate 1,402,030,257 of OX451739.1, forward strand.
TGCATACCTCTACTGTCCATGTGGTTTATTTCACACTTTCCCCGATCAGTGATAAAGAACGAACAAGGTTTGAAGTGGTCTCAAAGATTGATGTCACTCACTCATGCAGATATCCATTGGTGTTCTCGATCTCAGGCAAATGTCACTATTATTGATTGTTATGGGGAATTCCCTAATGTAGCACTCCTTGGTATAAGAGGGGCATCACTTACAACCCTTCTCTAGCTCTGTGTCAGTTTGGTTATGCTCAAAAGGACGGTCTTCATGACATGCTCGTCCAGGGTATTGTGTTCGACTATGAGAACAAACCTTAAAATTACCATCAAAGGTTTATAAGTGCTTGGGGAACGGTCAACAAGATTGATAGCAAGACTTTGGGACACAAGAATTCCATTCCTCTAGAGCCTTACCTCAGATGGTTGCGATCTTATGCTCAGAATATTGAAATGCGATATCCTGCTATCTTACCAGTGATCATAGAACTTGTTGTTGAAGGGGATGTTTCTCATACCGTTCTTTATCCAGATATGCCTACCGACTTCGAAGAGCTACAAAAATCATGGATTCAGCTTAAGGAGGAAAGAGATACCTTCGAGGCTCAGTTCTATACTAGTGAGAAGAAAGTACTGGAGCTGACAAAATGCTTCTGAACCAGTTCTGAACCTAGCCCATGGGCAGAAAGAGATGGAACTCCAAGCACAAAATGCCCAATTCTAGGAAACGCTTATGAACCTAGCCCTGGGGCAGAAAGAGATGATGGCGCTCATCGCCAAAAATAAGAAGACTCGGAAGCCAATTGCTATCCTCAATATGGGGAGAAGATTCAAAGGTCCCGCTAAACCGGTTCAAACTACTGATATCTCCTCTGATGAAGATGACAATCAAGAAGTGTTAAGGTTGAAGGTGGAAGAAATCAGGGTTCTGGTAAAATTCCCGAAGATGAAGACTACTCTTATGAATAGTATCCTCCCACTGATGACAGATACAAACAATTGGAAGATCGCCTCAAGGCCATGGAAATCCAGAAAGTGCCTGGATTGGATTTTGAAGAGCTGGGTCTTATTTTGAGGGTAGTTATCCCTCACAAGTTCAAGGTCCTCGTGTTTGCTAAATATGATGGTGTGCCTTGTATGAAACTTCATCTGAAATCTTATGTTCGGAAGAACCAACCCCATACTATTGGCAGAAAGTTATGGGTTCACTTCTTTCAGGAAAGTTTGTCTGTTACACAACTCGAGTGGTTCTATCAACTGGAGGGAACCAACATCCGTATTTGGGAAGACTTGGCTACTGCTTTTTACAAGTAGTATCAATATAATGCTGACCTTGCATTAACTTGTGTGCAATTATAAAACATGACTATGGGCTCGAATGAAGGATTCAAAGAGTATGCCTAAAAGTGGAGAGATCTGCCTGAACGAGTTCAACCTCCACTATCTGATAGAGAGCTGATGAGTATGTTCATGGGCACTTTGACAGGGCCATTATTTAACCATCTGATTGGAAGCTCCTCATTCGGTTTCACCGAGCTAATTCTAACTGGAGAACGTGTTAAAAGTGGTATCAAGAGTGGAAAAATTCCATTGGCAGCATCTTCAAGTGCTGATAAGAAGACATTCAGTGGTAAGAAGTAAACTAATGTTGTTTATGGCCAGAAGGGCCGTGTTAAAAATGATTGCAATCAGTATGTGGGAGGCAGCAATATTAATTTCTAATCCTGCACCTGTTCAACAACAACAACAACAGGGCATTCAGCATAGGTCAGACACTCTGAGAAGATAGTTTACAAAAATCAGTATGCCTTTATCTCAGACATTACAACATTTACTGAAAGCAGAGTTGAGAATAGTAAGGGAGTTTCCTCAGAATCCCAATACCTCCTCTCCTTGATTCAATCCTAATGCGAAGTGTGCCTATCATTCCAACAGTCCTGGGCACGATACCAACAACTATTGGGCCCAGAAAAACAAAATTCAGGACATGATTGACAACAAAGAGATTGAGTTTGATCCTCTGGAGACCCTGAATGTAATTACTGCACATATGTTGAAGCATGACAAAGGCATAAGTTCTATTGGTGATGTTTTTTATGATGCTACTATAAGTGAATTAGTTACTCCCATCCCAATTGTCAAGAAGAATCTGTTACAGGCCGATTTATTTCCAGGCTGTATCGAAAGGTGTTACTACTGCACAACCCAACCCAATGGCTGCAAGTTACTGAAAGAAGGAATTCAACGCCTAATGTACAATCATATAATTCTGATCAAGAAGGTTCTGTCTACTGAGAATCTGTGTCAAGATTTATCTGTAATATCTGACACTCCTATCAAGATCACCTCCAAAGGTCTTGTAAGAATTACTACCAATCCGAAAGTTGCTCCTATGATCATAACTATACCTAGACCTATCCCATATTCTTCAGATAAATCTATCCCGTGGAACTATGGATCCAGCGTCTACTACCATGGCGTCAAGCAAGAACTATCAATTATTGAAGATAAAGTTACTGAAGTTGCTGATCTTGGAATTAACAATATTGCTCGGACCAGTAAGGTTACTAGAAACGGAAGAGTTTTTCTCCCCAGAGATCTCTCCGAAGACTGTCGCTACACCTGTTAAAGTTACCACTACCGAGTTAATTGCTGAGGCTCGGGACAAAGAGCAAATAACAGAGCCTTCCCAGATGGAGGCGCCTAAAGAAGTTACAGTTGAAGACACCTCTAGACAAGAGTTGGAAGAGGTATTGAAGATCATCTGTAAGAACGTTTATAAAATTGTTGAACAGCTGTGGAAGACCCCATCTAAAATCTCCATGTTATCCCTGTTATTGTGTTCTAAAGCTCATGCACAGGCTTTATTAAAATTCTTAAAGACTGCTCACATACCACAAGATATTTCTGCCGATCAATTTAGAAGTTATGTTGCTAGCTTAACAACTGATAATGGATTAGGTTTCTCTGATGTTGATCTGACTCCGGAAGGAATAAATCATAACAAGGCCATGTATGTCTCCATTGAATGCAAGGGCACTACCTTGGCCCATGTATTGTTTGATACCGGTTCTTCATTAAATGTGCTACCAAAGGGTGCTCTTGATAGACTTGGTTGTGAGGGGATTGTGTTGAAACCCAGTGATATTATAGTTCAAGCCTTTGACGGGTCAAAGAGGATGGTACACGGAGAAATAGATCTTCTAATAAAGGTAGGTTCACAGATCTTTGAATCTACCTTCTACGTAATGGATATTTGACCAGCTTATTCTTGCTTACTCAGATGCCCTAGGATTCATGGGGTAGGCGTTGTTACCTCAACCCTGCACCAGAAGTTAAAATATCCTGTGAGTGGAAAGATTGTTACCGTCTGTGGCAAAGAAGAGTATATGGTTAGCCACTTGAACTCTTTTCGGTATGTAGAGATGGACGGAGAATTCATCAATAATCCTTGTCAAACTTTTGAAGTCATCCCTCCTGCCTCAACTGAAGATGTTTCTTCCATTCCTAAGGTTACCAGGGTTCCGTCCAGAATGGCTTCGCTGAAGGACGCTAAAGTTGTTGTAGAAGAAGGTGGTTTTACTACTTAGGGTCAACTTCCTAACATTCCATATAAATCTGACAAATTTTGTTTGGGTTTCACTCCATAGGGTCAAAAGGTTATTCGTCGCGCTCGTACCGGAAGACCGCCATTCCACGTCAGCAACAACAGAATTCACGCTATAGAAGATTCTGACATTGATTATGACCTTGACAGCTGGATTTTTCCTACCATTGGCAACAGGCTCAGCAACTGGAAGGCCAAAGACATTATCTCTATCTCCTTTAGTCAGTAGTAATAACTACTTTTCTCTTTTATTGCTTTAAAAAGTTTTGGTTATGTAATTTTTAAACAATGACTTTAAGCCTTGTGTCTAACCCGGGGCACAATGGCCCATTTGTTAAGGGGTTGTCATTTCATAAACATATTTTCATTTAAAAAAGCATTGGACGTTTTGCATTCAAATTTTGTGCTCTCTGTCTTTCTTTTAAATTTTCTCGTTTTCAAATAGCTATGTGTTTTTACACACACCCACACAATAAATTGTAGATCTACATCCACTCTGGATCCGATTGATAACAACTCTGCTATTCCCACTTATGACTTTGAAAATACGATCTACCAAGTCGAGGAAGAAGGTGAGGAAGATTGTGAAATACCTGTAGAACTTTCCAGACTATTAGTGCAATAAGATAAGGCTATACAACCGCATGAAGAGTCGATCAAGGTTGTAAACTTGGGTACTGAGATAGACAGGAAATAAGTCAAGATAAGCGCCAACCTAGAGGGAAGTGTCAAGAATAGGTTGATCCAGATGTTGCATGAATATGTTGAGATCTTTTCTTGGTCATACAAAGACATGCCAAGGATTAATATTGTGGTTCACCGTCTATCGATGAAAGAAGGTTGTGCTTCGATATAGCGGAAAATTCATCGAATAAGTCCTGAGATGTCAGAAAAGATTAAAGTCGGGGTTATGAAACAATTCAACGCAGGGTTCTTATCAGTGACATCCTATCCTCAATGGGATGCAAATGTGGTTCCGATACCGAAGAAAGACAGCAAAGTACGCATGTGTGTAGACTACAGGGATCTGAACAGGGCGAGCCCCAAGGATGACTTTCCGCTTCCATATATATATATATATATATATATATATATATATATATATATATATATATATATATATATATATATATATATATATATATATATATATATATATATATATATATATATATATATATATATATATATATATATATATATATATATATATATATATATATATATATATATATGTTTTAGTCGACAACACCGCTCAACACAAGGTATTATCCTTCATGGACAGTTTCTCAGGGTATAATCAGATCAAGATGATGCTGAGAGATATGGAGAAAACTACCTTCTTCACACAGTGGGGCACTTTCTGCTACAAGGTTATGCCTTTTGGGTTGAAGAAAGTTTGTGCAACATATTAGTATGCTATGGTATCTTTGTTCCATGACATGATTCATCACGAGATAGAGGTATATGTCAATGATATGATAGCCATATCCCAGATTAAAGAAGAGCATATGGACCATCTACATAAGTTGTTTGAGAGGCTGAAGAAGTACAAGCTGAGGTTGAATGCAAACAAATGCAACTTTATGGTGAGATCCGGTAAACCCCTGGGTTTCATAGTTAGTAGTAAAGGTATTGAGGTTGATCCTGCTAAGTTCAAAGCCATTCATGAAATGCCAGTCCCCTGTATTGAGAAGGAAGTACGAGGTTTCTTGGTACGACTGAATTACATTGCCCGATTTATTTCTCATTTGACTGCTACTTGTGAGCCAATATTCAAGTTGCTAAAGAAAGACCGGGTAGTAAAAGGGGACGACGATTTTCAGACAACCTTTGACAAAATCAAGGAGTATCTCCAAGAACCTCTGATTCTGATACCACCAGTTGAAGTAACACCTCTAATCATGTACCTAACAGTGTTAGAGAACTCAATAGGATGTGTATTGGGCCAACATGGAGAGTCTGTTCAAAAAGAGCATGCAATATACTACCTTAGCAAAAAGTTTATCGACTGTTAAACAAGATACTCATTGCTCGAGAAAACTTGTTGCACTTTGGTATGGGCTGCTCGCCGACTAGATAATATATGTTGACCCATAATACTTTATTGATCTCTAAAATGGATCCTATCAAATACATATTCAAGAAGCCCACTCTCTCAGGAAGAATAGCTAGATGGAAAATGGTCTTGAAAAAATACGATATTCAGTACACCACTCAGAAAGCAATCAAAGGAAGTGTGCTGATAGATCATTTGTCTCATCAAGCCATAGATGACTATCAGCCTATGAACTTCGAATTCCCGGACAAGAACATCATGCAAGTTATAGATTATGAAGAACCTGGACCGTATGAAGGACCTGAGCCAGGATCTTGATGGACTATGGTTTTCGATGGAGCTTCTAATGCACTTGGTAACAGAATCGGTGTTGTAATTATCTCTCCTCAGGGTTTCCATGCACCTTTCACTATCAAACTATGCTTTGATGATACCAACAACATGGTTGAATACGAAGCATGCATCATAGGTATTAAAGCTGCTATTGACCTGAGAATCAAGTTCTTGAGCGTATACGAAGACTCAGCCCTGGTAATCATTCGGATTAAGGGAGAATGGGATACGAAGCACCCGAATCTCATTCCTTTTAGAGAGCATGTGCTTACCTTAATCGTGTACTTCAAGAAGATAACTTTTGAGCTCATCCCATGAGAAGAGAATCAGTTGGCAGACGCATTAGAAACCATGTCATCTATGTTCAAGGTCAGATGGGACAACGAGGCTCCCATAATTACCATTGAAGGGCTAGACGAACAGGTGCACTGCTATGAAGTTTACACTGACGGAGTAGAGATGTTAGAACATAATTTGGTTCTACATCCCAGTAAGAGTTTTGATAATAAAAAACACATGATATAAAGAACAAATAAGGTCGCTAATAAAAGTATCATTACATGCAGGAAGTTCTGATGTGAAAAAGATGTTTTGATGTAACTGGAAGATCTTCTAGAACATCACTAAAAGTTCTGATTATGCGAGCATAGAAGTTCAAAGTACCATGATAAATTTAGACGCATCAAATTTGTGTGACACGCTTATATGAAGAAGTTCTGTTACAACTTCTGAATGCACCAGCACTATGAAACAAGATCTCTGATACTCTGATCTGTAAAGTTCTGAACAAGCAATAAGGGACTCCTAATGGTAACATTCATCCTCTGATGTGAGAAGTTCTGAAGTGTTATAATTCTATCAATGCAATATCATAAAGTAACAACTACAAATAGATAAGGATCCCCTGGTTTGGAAAGTTCATTAACTCGTGTTATGGACATACCAAAAGTATCTTCTTATTTCACTATTGGATGGCCTATATAAAGCAGACAAAAGAAGATTTTAAGATGATGAAACACTACGCACAAAAAGAATAAATCACGTGAAGCTACAGTAACGCAGCAATCATCTTTCATCCTCAAGCATTCATATTCAAACTGTGTAAAACATCACTGTTAGTGATACTGTTTTATTAGAAACACCATTGTACACATTTATTCAATTATTGTTTAAACATTTCCTTGAGAAAACCGGGTTGTGGTTTTGGACTCAAGAAGACTTTGGCAGTTGTCAAAGTAGTTTTGTAATCAAGATTGATTAGTGATTAAGACCTTGTTGGAGAGAGGCGAAATCACCTTGGTGGGTGGACCAGAGTAGTTTGAGTTCAAACGAACCGGGATAAAAATCATCTTGTGCTTTCAATTGATTTTTGAGATCCCAATTTAACCCCCTTCTTGTGTTTTACCTTCATCAGAAGATACCTTGAGGATCAAGAGTACCCCGAAAGGGCATCTATCAACGATAGGAAATTCCTACAGAGTAACAGAATTCTGTACAGGCGCAACCATGATTCAACTCTGCTTCATTGTTTGGACAAGATAGAAGCGGAGAAAATCATGGAGGATATGCACGAAGGTATCTTCAGTACTCACTCAAGTGGACATACTATGGCTAAGAAGATTTTGAGAGCGGGTTACTATTGGTCGACTATGGAAATGGACTGCCATCACCACTCAAGAACTTGTCACAAGTGCCAGATCTATGCTGACAAAGTACATGTGCCTCTAGTACCTCTGAATGTCTTGACTACTCCTCGGCCATTTGCAATGTGGGACATTGATATGATTGGCGAAATCAAGCCCACTGCTTCTAACGGACATCGGTTCATCCTCGTTGCCATCGATTACTTCACAAAGTGGGTTAAAGCAGCCTCGTTTGCCTCTGTTACTAAGAATGTTGTTGCCCAATTCATTAAGAACAACCTCATCTATCGGTATGGCATCCCCGAAAGGATTATCACAGACAACGGTACCAATCTCAACAACTATGATCATGGAACTCTGCATGCAGTTCAAGATCAAGCACCACAATTCTTCTTCGTATTGACTGAAGATGAATGATGCAGTGGAAGCTGCCAATAAGAACATTAACAAGATTATACAGGAGATAACGGTGACGTATAAATATTGGCATTAGATGTTACCATTTTCTCTTCATGGATATTGCACTTCAGCTCGAATATCAACTGGGGAAACCCCATTCTCTCTAGTCTGTGGTATGGAGGTTGTCCTACCGGTCAAAGTTCAGATCCCTTCTCTGAGAATTATGAAAGATGCAGACTTGACGCAGATGAATGGATTCAGACTAGGTTGGACCAGTTGAATCTGATTGATGAGAAAAGGCTTGCGGTTATTTGTCATGGTCAGATGTATCATAAGTATATGATTAAAATGTTCAATAATAAAATCAAGCATCAGGTATATCAGTCTGGTGACTTGGTAATAAAGCGCATCATTCTACCGCAAGGTGATCCAAGGGGCAAGTGGACTCCCACCTATGAAGGGAAATTTGTAGCCAAGAAGATATTTTTGGGCAGCGCTATGATACTTATCACCATGGACGGTGAGGATCTTTCACACCCTGTGAATGCAGACATAGTCAAAAGATACTATGCATAAAAAACGACCCGCTAGGTTGACTGGCCTAGGAAAAAATAAGGGCATCCCGGCGAACCAAAGGGGTTCGGGCAAAAATCAGGGATATACGTAAAAGATTGTACACCCAGCAAGTCTAAAACCTGAAAATGCGGCCTTGGTAAAAAAAAGGGTATCCCGGTGGATTGAAAACCCGAAAGGGAGATCCAGGAAAAAGTTAGGGATTAAAGTGTATGACTATGTCCCATTGGATCACTTAGAGCTAGCTTTATTAACAACGTCAAGTTAAAATGGTACAGATTAATTCAGTCAACTTCTTCCGACAGCAAGGGATGAGATACTCAAGGACATATAGGCAATATCTGAGTTGAAACCTGACGAGATCATTTACGCATAACTATATGTTTTATTTTACTTTATACTCCTTTCATTTCATGATGATTTCCTCTTACTAGGATTTCTGTCTCTTTGTACAACAATCGTCTTTTTATAGGCAATCTATCAATATAAACACAATTTCAAAATTCAAATTTTGTTTTAACTTTTTTTTTGTTTGCAAAAATGTCCAATGACTAAATTGAATGAACATATGCATATGAATACAATTACTGTTTAAAAATATATGGATAAAAACAGGAATTAGCATTTACTCGAGACTCCAGGAATTGGGATAATGTTCAAGTTGTCCGCAAATCCCCACAAAACAACCTCCATGGAATAATACCCACAAAGCAGTTCCCATAAGATTATCCCCCACAGAGTCATCTTCACAAACTCAACACATTCCCTGCAAGTATGAAATATCCTAATCATACTCACCAACAGATCACCCTAGCGCACATAGGAGTATGATGTTTTCCCCGACAATGTCGCCAACCTACGGAGTCCCAATCCTCATCAAAGAGTATGTCACCAGTACAGTTCATGGAAATTCTCTTACCCATCTGAGTTTATTTCTCCAACACTGTAAAATCCCCTACAAAATTATCTTCTCCTGCAGGGCTCATTTCCTCCGCAGAATATATTCCTCCATCAGGGTTTAATTCCCCAATAGGGTTTATTTCCCTAATAAGGTTTATTTCCGCAACAGGATACAGTCTCCCCAGCTTTAGTCTATCCCTTTGACCACTACAAATCACTGGAAAAATTTCTCTCTCCAGCGAAGGGTAGTCCAGATTGCCATCCCCAGAGAGTTGCTACGGAACCTGAAATCAGATTATATATTAGTTAATCTTATCCACCCTAGAAAATTCAGCATCCATATCAAAATCTCGGTCAGGAAGCGCCTCAAAAGGTTATCCATCTCTTTTATTCTCAATCAGGGTATATAAGAATTAAATTCCTCAGTATAGCGGTGAACAACCAATGTTCTTGAACTTTTCTCCCCAAGCAGAAATCACATTCCCAAATGATGTTTCCTCAAATAGAAAGCAAGAATTCCCAGAGGAAACATTCTAGACAAGATTGAAGATTACACATATTCTTCATCCCTAGAAACAGTCAGGGATTTATTTTCCTAATTCAAAAATGTTATACGGAGCTACTATACGCTTCAATGACATCTCATATTACAACATCATAGCATATGCATGCCGAAACGCATATAAAATCCTCATTTATGTTAAGAGCATCATTACGCAATGCATTACATACATCACGACATTACATAAAGATAATTTTGTCTTTTCAGGTAAAGTTCGCAAACAGACGAGTATCATCAGCAATTTTCAAACAGGTCATAAATTAATTCCTAAAACAAGATGGGGCAACTATCTATGTGACCAGGTCAGATATTAATTCCCAAAATAAGACGGGCAACTATCTGGATGACCAGACACACATTAATTCTTGAAACAAGACAGGGCAACTATTTGTGAAAGCATATTGTAGATCAATTCCCAAAATAGGACGGGGCAACTATCTACATGAACAAGTTGAAGATTAACTTCCGAAATAGGATGGGGAAACTATCTATACAACCGAGCAAATATTAACCCCTAAAACAGGACGGGGAAACTATCTTTCTATCTTTATGACCAAATTAAGATCAATACCTAAAACACGACGGGGCGACTATCCTTATCACCAGGTGATATGAATTCCCAAAACAGGATGGGTTTAACAACAGGAACAAATTGTAGATCAATTCCCGAAATAGGACGTGGCGACTATCTATATGAAAAACACTTCCCTTCAGATCTTCATTCTGAAAAGCATTTCCATCAGATCAAGTCGAGCATGGACTGATTCTGATACTTCTATCGACAATTACTTTGGATTGCATCTATAAACCCATCTCCGAAGACACTTCGTCACCTCTCTGAATGGAATCTTTAAGCCCATTCAAGCAATATTATCAACCAATAGTGTTACTTTCTGCACATACGAATGCAAATTTCTGGGCACTTAAGTGTTCAATCCTCTTCCACCTTCAGATCACGAATGGAGGACATGCCAATCTAACTCCTCAGGTTTAAGAAGATTTAACAGGGGAATCTATTGTAGCTCAAAATTTTACCTCCCATTTTTCTTCAAGGCATTCTCCTAATGTTCTCATTTGCTCAAGGTTGCTCAAGAATTGATCAGACAAATTCTCCTCATAAGCAATGGACTTACAACTAGGGTTTCATCTTTCTCAAGGGAGTTTGGGTTTCTAAGGTCTCAAGTGGTTCCCATGGTTTCTCATATGTCTCAAGGTACCCTCATGACAAGTTTCAAGTCTTGCATCACAAGTTTGCTTAGTCAATTTCTCAGATGGCTGAAAATCAACTACATTGGGTAAAAAGTCAATTGTGGTCAACATACATTAAAAATTCAATATTTTTAGTCAACATCAATATTTTGAAGTCACGTTCATCACTTGATCAAGGTTTGATCATGATTCCTCAAGAAAATCCCTCAAATCATCAAAAGTCAAAAGTTGCCAAATTAGGGTTTCCTTAGGAGAAGTCAACTGAACTTTGACCAAGCATAACTTTCACATGCTTTATCAACTTTTCTCCAACCAAGGATAATTTTGAATGAAATTCAATTCTCTACAACTTTGTATCTCTAAGCTCAAGTCCAAAAAATGCATCATTTCAGGGATAGGAGCCAATACATTACAAGTTATTTCAAAAGTCAACAAAAAGACATTTTTTCCATGACAACTTACATCAAGATAAATTCTACAAAATCAAACATGATCAACATAGATATTATAAAGGACATATTAAGCTTTCCAAAAAGTCAAATATCACCTTCAAAAGATGAAAATTGAGAGACTTATGACCATTGCAAGTTGAGAAAATTTTGAGAAAATACATGAAGTTCAAATTGAATAAACTTGATATTTTGGACTATTGGGCCATTGTTTAAAAGTCCAAACACGCTCTATACTCGTTATACACCTCAAAATTCATTCATACTTCCCTTGAACTATTTTTATTTTAATTATTTATTATTTATTTCATTAATAATGCAAAATGAATAAGATAAAATCATGTCCCCTTTTACAAGGTCCAAGCCCACGTGTCTTTGACCTAATTTCCCATATATATTCTCAACAATTCTCATACAAGACCACACGAAAAACCCTTGCCTCAAACTTGTCGAAATTTCCAAACTTTTCTCAAGAACCCTAAATCTTAAAATCCTTGTTACAAACGCTTTCACCACAAAGCAGCCATCCCATTCACTCCTAACAATCATACATAGTAAGGTTGGATTGATTTTGAGGTTACAAAACGCATGAAAACGCCATACCATGCATCTCTGATTTCATAACTTTGCAAATTTCATATTTTAATATTTGTATCGTTTTGAACCATACTAATGTTACTAACCTTCTTATGAGATGTATCTAAACAGGTTTGGACATTGTAATGATCTCATGCATGCTAAATCACAGAATGCCATGTTTGCACCGGTCTACCTTATTTGCGCCATAACTCAAAAACCATGAATTTTTAGACCAAAATAATCTCCAATTGGATTCAAAGCCCTCAATTTAGGGGGGGGGGGGGGTAGGATGTTCTTGATTACTCATCTTGATTATTTTGGCAGGTTGAACAAAAGAAGGTCGCTGGAGAAAATAACCGGAGCTAGGGCTCCAGCACTTCTCCATCCAATATATTCATGTTTATATTATATATTATTTTTTTCATCTAAGTGAATGGATGTATAGCCACCCCAGTGGCAGAAACGTATGCTCAGGCATTGGTCTCCCATGTCACGGGTTCGATCCCCGGTTTTGCCAAAATTCTCGTATTTGATGTTTTTTGCAGAATATAGTACAAAATACACTGGGGCTAGATCTTGACCCCAATAGGCGCTTAGCCTAGTGGTAAGCTATGCGTGGAGAATGTTGAAGGGCGTGGGTTTAACACCCCACCCCTACCATTTGTTTTTTTTTTACACTTTTCCTTTTTTCATAAGACCTAACATCCTTTACAAAACCTTTTCTTTCAAAAATATTTTTCTTAACAAACCCTAGCCTAATTTTTAGTTTTCTTAATTAACCCTAATTAAACTTTTTAGTTTTTTTTTATTTAATCAATTAATTTAGGTTTTTTTAGGTTTTTTACTAAACTTTCATTTAATCAAAATTAATTTAGGGTTGGCTTAATTAATCAATACTTTTTCTTAATTAATTAAAATTAGCTAGTTTTTAGGTTAATTATCAAACTTCTTTTTCATCAAATAATCCCCAAACAATTTTTCTGTTTCTTTTCCTTTTTTACCACTTTGCGTATTACTTTCGCATTAGTTTCTTCCCAATTATGTATATGTTACTGTATGTAATAGTTTAATTAGGATTTTGCTTTCTTTTTCCACCGATTTTATGGTTTGTACCCTCACTCCCGAAGCCTTGTAATAGTGTAGAACTTTATTTTCCGCGCTTTACTTTTCTTGCTATTATTTTACTATATTGTTGCTAGTAATTAGGGTTTGTATGGCAAGACTAATAATTGAACTTAGAAAACCTTATTTTTCAAAGATAAAATAACCGAATCAAATCATTTTTCACATACTCACCTCTAGGGTAACCTCACTCATTACCTCGGAAAGCAATCATGTCCCTTCAACATGGGGAAGCTTTAGCAAACACCCTCGGTTAAAAAGATCGTAGTCCCTCGATGACCCTTCGATGCTGCCTTCGGTAAATGATCTTAGTCCCTTATGATAAAATTTCTAAAGTGCCCATACGAGTTGCCTTTATACTGTATGATGACCCGCGCCTATCCTTGATTGGGACTTTATAAGTCTATTGGGATACTAACTGAAAGTATACAGTTTAGTCGTTCTAGTTTTAAATGATTATCGAACCCACAGAGACTGAGGATCAATCGCATACGATCTAATGCTACAATTGTTTAACTAAGCAATGAATATTTGGTTTTTGGGGGGAAATAGTTTAATTAAAAATAATAATAATAGCTATACCGGTATGTGATAGTCGGACTTCGGGAATTCGGTGAATCGCTTGGCATATAAAGTATTTCGGTAAAAACGAATTGTTTAAAAACCTGAGACATACACTCTCGTGTTCATGAAATAAGTCATGCTACTAAACCTAGTGGATGCACTTTAAATTTAATAACACTTTTTGAAAACAATTTGAGTTTAATTAATTTGTTAAAACACTCTCATATATTTAAAAATTAATGTTTCGTTACCACTATCTGGGTCGAACCCCAGCTCTCGCATGCAGGTTCTTGCCTTAATTAATTTCCCACTCTCGTGGCAAAATCATGTTAATTATCCTCTCACTCTCGTGACAAGGGTAGTTAAATTAAACATGGAAATTGGAAACCAGAAATTATTTGTAAATGTTTTTAGCCAAGTTATCACTGAATTCTTTCGGTACTTAGGAGTCACATACCGGTACAAATTAATTTAGCCAGACATAATATATTTAGTAACTATACAACTTAAAATATAATCCATAAAAATAAATGACATAACACAAGAATGAATAAATATTAATTGCATAAAAAAACCTGGGAATAATGTTGCTATGGTAATCTTGGATGCTTACAAATTCCTTGCAATTCAATCAAAATCTATAATTGTGTTAATTCTTAGATGAAGAATGAACACTCTAAAAACTAATTCTGGAATTTAATATTACAGTAGGTGTAAAAAAGGGTTCAAAAGCAAGAAAATAGAATAATGCAGGAGAATAGAAATTTGGCTCTGTGTAAAATTCTTCGACCATCATCCATTGAACTACCACATATATATAGAAGAAGATTTTGCAGTTGAGAAAAACTTGGAAAAGGCTTGAGTGGAGAAAGACCCGGATGCATGGTTAGTGAGTGGAGGAAATATAGGAGAAGAGTTTTGCCCTCAATGTTGCCCACGTCTCCACTAATTCATAATGTTGCCCTTTAAGCGTGTGACAGTTGTCACAAGTGGATGACGGTCCTAATGCGCTTAAATAGCGCATTACGCTCGTCAATGATGTGTGACGAGCGTTCTTTCTAGTTGTGGAGGCGTTACGGTCGTCACAACTACAAAAGCTGCAGACTTTGTAAATTTGGTTCTTTCTCTTCTATTTCTTGGTTAGCTTCCTTCATGTGGTCCTTTTTCATTGATTTGAGTTAACAAATGTTGTACCTGTGAAAAGACATAAAAACTCGGAACAATCGGGAGTTAAACGACTCAATATGGTATAAAAATCGGTAAAAAGTGTAGTAATTATATGATACGATTTCTCGTTATCAAATTCCCCCATACTTAAACCTTTGCTTGTCCTCAAGCAAATAGTCATTCGAAAGATCAGACAAGTTTTGTCAAGCGCGTATGCATGACATACCTTCAATTTATAAAGCAATTTCGGGAAATCCTCGTTAGTTCGGCCAATACTTGAGTGAAACACTAAAGATACGCTAATGACACAAGCAATAAGCTTATTCGTAGGCTTCCATTTCAAACGAGCTATCCAACAGTTCCGTTATAATTCTGCCCAGAGTTCCTCGTATCTATTTCACCCAGTTTCGTTCTGGCGCAATCACATTAAGCCCTTTATCTTAGCACGCATGTAGTGGAGTAACCGGTTAGTGACTTTGATCCTTTTAGCACGGGGTCTGGTACACGAATGTGGCAACCCTACATATGTTATCCAAATTGGAGGTTGTGGGGGATCGAGCCGTAGCACGCCTTACCAAGTCCAGAACCAGATACCTCTTAACCAACCAACAGTAGATTCCTTCATTATTTGCTCAGCTCTTATATGTGACCGTATATTTTGGTGCACAAAATTTCTTTTCTTTTAGCAACGAGATAAGAAGGATATTTCTATGATCAGGCATCAAACACTTATATTCATCGATTCTCCACGTGGTTTGTGTCAAGACGATGTTGACTGCTAGTATAGACTACTAGGGGTTACTTTTAGAACTAAAACTCAAGATATCGGTATAATGGTTATTGAAGAGGATTGTGTAAGTAGGAAGTCTACGGTGTCATAACCGTATCGATCTTGTTATGTCATTTTCGGCTTCCTCAACTGGGATTTTGTTAAAATAGGTATGTCGGGCTAATGCGAAGATAAAAATTTTTCGGTATGGCTAAATAAAGCGAAGAATTTGAATCGAGACATATCATAAAAATTTACTAGTTTATAGAAGGTGGAAAGGTACCTCTCCCACACTAAATCCGACATTGTCCTCAATGTTGTGGTATATAGGCGGGGAAGTACAATTACAAAAACAAACAGAAAGGAAATGAAACAGAAAAAAGTAAACTACATAGAAAAATAAAGAAAACTACTGGTGACCACGTCCTCTACTCTTGGTGCGAGAGCGCCTAGTAGGAGTGGCTTCTGTGTCAGTATCCTGGAACCAAGGGTGCTGACATCCAACCTTAAAGAGTTGAGTTCCAACAGGGCCTCGTCCAACCTCTCATGCATGCTCCGCTGTCCAGTTAAGATCTGAGTTTTTTGAGCGCATAAATACTCATATTGCTCCCGTTGTCTTCTTTCCAACGCTGCGCTCATTTGATTTTGCATATGAATGGCGCGGATGACGTCTTCAAGATTAATAAGAGGTGGTGCAGATGAAGGTCCTGGAATGTCGTGGACGGGGGGGGGGGGGGGGGGGGGGGGGCACTGTCCAGCTCTTCTTGCATTTCGTCTGCGGGGGAATTAGAATGGTCTTCATGAGTAAGAGCACTCCCTGCGGGAGCTGCAGGATCGAACAACCAGTTAGCTCGGTTTCGTGGATCGATTCGGTCCCTACAAGGCAAAGTGATGTTATGATAAACAGTGTTTCTGATCACAGGGTGGAATCTGCCATCCTCCCGCTCATAAATGAGATGCGCAGCCTTGCAGTGATCCAAAGTCAACAAAGCCGGTGCCATAGAAGGCATATCCGCGAGAGCAGCACCATAGTTCAGAGCTATGGAAAGTGAAGTTACCAGCCCTCCGAAATAGAAGGGTTTTCCGCCTCTAGCACAGATAGAATGAATATGAGCTAGTAAAAACGGGGCGGCGTTGATCTTTTGCCCTGTGAAGGCGCAATGCATGAAGAAGAACTCCTTGGAGTTGAGCTTGTGGTTGCTGTCACGGGAAAAGATAGTGTTGCTGATGATGCGGTGGAAATAGCGGATAACCGGATTATGAATGTGTGTGGCATTAAGGTGGTCGTAGGATCCGGCACGGATGTTCGTCATACTTTGCCATAAGTTAAAAGCTTCCTCACCGAAATTATCCGGTACCCGGAGATGGACACCTTCGTCAGAACAGAAGCCTAAAAGGCGTGCGATGTCGGTTTGGGGCAGTTGATGCTCGATTCCAAACATACGAAACTTGGCCAGGCTTGATAGTTGGTTCGTGGCACCTGGGGGAGTGACGTATACAAAGGAACTCAGAAACTCAAGGGTTAGAGTTTCATAAATGGGTTGCGGTTCGCGGCACAGGTTCCATAAATCCACACTCTGCAACAATTGTCGGGCACTGTCAAGTAGTCCCAAACTCCTCAAACAGTTAAGATTAACATACCGTGTAGGTTGGAGACCGCAGCGTTGGAACTTCTGGAATTTGACACGTTGGGTTTCGCCTTGTTCGCCGGATCTGAAAGTGAGAGTGGGAGCTTTTTGATTGTTGGCCATAGTGTTTGTAAAACGGATTGAAAAAGGTTAGAAATGAGAATGGAGTAGTGGGTTGATGGTGTTTTTAGTGTTAGAGTGTTGGAAGTTGAGAAAAATGGAGTGGGTAATGTTACCGTTATTTTGCAGCAATGGAGGTTTTAGAAACAAAGATGGAACGACTCTATCATAGCAAGTTCTGATATAATACACGCGTGACGGTCGTCACGAGGGTGTGACGGGTGTAACACAGTGAAACGTGTGTTACGCTCGTCATGAGGGTGTTACGAGCATCACGCGTTCAATTTCATTATATTAATGAAAAGAACGTGACATTTTTTTTTGTTTTTTTTTATTTTCTAATATTATAACTCAAAATTATAGCATAGTAAGCAGTAATATATGAAAAACGAAAAATGAACAGTAAAATATAAACAGTAAAATAAAAATTAAAAAATATACTGAAAATTGAAATAACGTGTATGAAATGAAATAATGACAGTAAGGCAATATAACTTGAAACTTGATAAATAATTGAAATTTCATTAATGAGTAAAAATTGTTTGGAAATAATAACTTAAATAATAGTAATAAAAATGATAAAATACTAAAACAAACTAGATTCCTCCCCCACACTTAAACTAAACAGTGACCTCACTGTATGTACAAATGCAAGAGAAGAACAAATCAGTATAACAACGACAAACTCTAGCCACGAGGAGCAGGGAACATATGCTGGTGCATGAAATCCAGCTGGTCTGTCACCAAATCCATGAAAGTGATGAAATCCACTCGTAGAGATGTAAGCTCACCCCACATTTCGGTAATTTCTTCATGCAAAGAGTTGAGGGTGACAGTAGGTGGAGGCGGTGGTGGTATCTCTGGAGCCTGGAAGGTGGTCTCAGTAGAAGCTACATGTTGCTCCCATGGGTCAGGAAACTGGTGGTATCCCGATGGTGTTTCAGGGTCTTCAGCATCACGAGAGGTGTTAGGCATTTCATAGATGTCAACAGTGGAAAGAGACAAAGGCGGTGTAGGAGGATGGTGGATGTCAAAAAGCCAGTTTGCTCTATTGTGGACACTAGTTATAGGGTTCGGGAGCACAAACTGGTGGACAGTCTCATGATTAATTAGCAGCTCGAATTCATCTGGCCCAAGATTTCCTATAAAACTAGTGTTGAAACAAAATTCAATGTTCATTGGCTTGATTCCATAATGCGGTGCTGATCCTAACATAGGCCTTCGGAGTCCAATGGCATTAGAGATCATAGTGACTAAACCACCTAAGAGGATTGGGGCATTTGGTGTATGTATAATACGTTCCATGTTAGCTAGCATATAGGTGACACCATTTACTGGACGGCTCTGAGAAGCACAGTACATGATGAAGAGCTCATCACGTGACACTAATGTAACATTTTGCTCTTTACCAAAAAGGGTGTGGGCGATGATCTTATGAAAATACCTGATAGAGGGGTTGTGGATGGACTCAGAATAAAGGTCAAATGGCTCGGGATGGTTATTGCCAGCAATGCTACCCCAGAAGAAATCAAGGTCAGTATCAAGAAATAGGTCTTCCTGGGTCATAGTAATAACATCAAGGCCATAAGGGAATCCTAACAGGTTAGCAAACTCCCTATGGTTATAGCGGTAGTCCATGTCAAACAATATGAAAGTGATCAGCCCGCGGTTGAACCCTAACCCATGATTCGGTAGGTAGCTCAGTGTGCTCAGGAACTCAAGGGTCAACTTTCTGTAAGCACAATAACGTCTCCGAATAGGAGCAGTGTCCCAGCCTATCTGGTGTAGCAGATACATGACACTCTCACGAATGCCTAAACCATTCATAGCATGGTCATCATCATAAATTATAGGATACATCTCACGCTCAGCCAGATCCTCAAAGCGTCTTTTCTGGTGCCTACTCCTCAAGGTGATGTTCATGTAGTTTACTCGTGCCATGGAGCTAAATATTAAAGCTAAAGAACTACCCCTGAAAATGTTTAATAAATGCATGAAAAACTAAGTTATTATTTTCAGGTTAAAAATGCCGAAGTTAAATAAAAAAGAAAAAGAAAGTTTAAAGGAAAAATAAAAATAGAAGAAAAAGAAAATAGAAAGGAGTAAGAGATGCAACATGAAAGTTTTAAAGATTAAGAAAAAGAAAAGAAAAATAAAAACATAGTAAAACAATAAAAATAATTAAAAGAAAACATGGGTTGCCTCCCATGAAGCGCCTTTGTTTTATGTCGATGGCTCGACCGATAGTACCTATTCAATTAGGTATCGAGATAGGTGGCTCACTTAACTGCAGATAAGCTGAATAGTTTAGATTTCCGACGTTAAAATAATGCTTTAAGCACTGGCCATTGACTATGAATGTTTCGATAGAATTTCCTTTAATTTATATCGAACCACTTGGGAAAACTTTATTAATTTCGAACGGTCCTGACCATCGGGAACGTAATTTACCCGGGAAAAGTTTCAGTCTAGAGTTGAATAGGAGTACGATGTCTCCTTCCTTAAATTCTTTCCGCGAGATACGCTTATCGTGCCATTTTTTCGTTCTCTCCTTATAGATTCTAGCATTTTCATAAGCGTCTAAACGCAATTCTTCTAATTCATGGATATCTAATATTCGTTTTTCGCCAGCAATCTTGTAATTTAAGTTAAGGGTTTTAATGGCCCAGTAAGCTTCATGTTCTAATTCTACTAGTAAATGACAAGATTTTCCATAAACTAATTTGAACGACGTTGTTCCGATAGGGGTTTTTAAAGTTGTCCTATATGCCCAAAGAGCATCATTTAGCTTGGAGGACCAATCTTTTCTGGATGTGGCTACGGTTTTCTTAAGGATTTGTTTAATTTCCTTATTTGACACTTCCACTTGTCCACTCGTTTGAGGATGGTATGGTGTGTCTATGCGATGTTTAACGCCATGTTTTGAAAGTAGTTTTTTGAAAATTCTAGAGATAAAATGGGAACCGCCATCACTGATTACTAGTCTTGGTACACCGAACCGTGGGAAATAACATGCTTGAATAGTTTAAGTACCACTCGTGTATCGTTTGTGGGTGCAGCGACGACTTCAATCCATTTCGACACGTAGTCAACAGCTACCAATATATACTTATTTCCAAAAGATGCGGGGAAAGGTCCCATGAAATCAATTCCCCACACATCGAAAATTTCTACTTCGAGAATCCCTTTTTATGGCATTTCGTCGCGTCTAGATATATTCCCTATGCGTTGACATCTATCGCTGTTCATAATTGCTACATGGACGTCTTTCCATAAAGTAGGCCAAAAGAAGTCAGCTTGAAGTATCTTTGCACAAGTTTTCGATGTACTGGCGTGTCCACCATAAGGGGCGGAATGGCAATGGGCAGTGACGTCGTGTATTTCATTGTTAGGAACACAGCGACGGTAGATACCATCGGCGCCTCTTTTAAAGAGTAGTGGTTCATCCCAAAAGTAGTGTTTAAGATCATGGAAGAATTTCTTCCGTTGTTGGTACGTTAAATCGGGTGGTAAAACATCGGCGGCTAAATAGTTGACGAAATCAGCGTACCATGGTAATGTGTTGTTTGTACAAATGGCTTTTACTACCGCAGTTGTTAAAGGTTCATTGTGTTGATCTAAATTGTCGGTAGGAGCTATATCTAGTTTAGCAATAAGGCGTTCATATGGGAAATCTTCGTTTATGGGAACATTCTCGGTTTGGATTCCATCTAATCTTGATAAAGGGTCTGCTACCACGTTGTCAGTCCCTCTTTTGTCTTTGATTTCCAAGTCAAACTCTTGTAGGAGTAAGATCCATCTAAGTAGTCGTGGTTTGGCGTCTTTCTTACTTAGTAAGTATCGGATCGCAGCATGATCCGTGTAAATAATGATTTTGGCACCCACTAAGTAGGAACGAAATTTATCCAATGTGAATACAACATCTAAGAGTTCCTTCTCCGTAGTGGCATAATTCATTTGTGCGGGATCGAGTGTTCTGCTTGCGTAGTAGATAGCGTGAAGCTTTTTATCTTTGCGTTGTCCTAGGACTGCGCCTACATCATAATCGCTCGCATCGCACATTATTTCAAATGGTAGGTTCCAATCAGGAGGTTGCATAATAGGTGTTTAAATTAAGGCTTCTTTAAGCGTCTCAAATGCATTTAAGCATTTATCATCGAAAATAAACTCAGCTTCTTTCATTAATAATTCAGTTAGCAGCTTAGTGATTTTAGAGAAATCTTTTATAAAACATCGGTAAAAACCAACGTTTCCTAGAAAACTTCTTATTTCTCTAACTGTTTTGGGTGGTTGAAGGTTTTTGATAATCTCAATTTTTGCTTTATCGACTTCAATCCCTATGTTTGATATAATGTGACCCAACACAATTCCTTGTCTCACCATGAAGTGACATTTTTCCCAATTGAGCACTAGGTTAACATTGACACAGCGTTTCAGTACTAATTCAAGGTTTGATAAACATCCGTCAAAACTTTCTCCACAGACAGAAAAATCGTCCATGAATACTTCCATAATTTCGTCTAAAAAGTCTGCGAAAATCGCCATCATGCATCGTTGGAAAGTTGCAGGTGCGTTACATAGTCCAAATGGCATTCTTAGGTATGCAAAGGTACCATAGGGACATGTGAACATAGTTTTCTCTTGATCATCAGGATGAATGGGAATTTGGAAGAATCCTGAGTATCCGTCAAGATAGCAGAAATGGGAATGTTTGGCTAAGCGCTCGAGCATTTGATCAATGAATGGTTATAGGAAATGGTCCTTGCGCGTAGCTTTGTTTAGTTTTCTGTAATCGATACACATTCTCCATCTTGTTTGAGTACGTTGTGCCACCGATTCACCTTTTGTGTTTGTTATAACTGTAACACCTCCTTTCTTAGGTACTACGTGAACTGGACTGACCCAGTTACTATCTGATATTGGGTATATGATGCCTACCTCTAGTAGTTTCTGCACTTCTTTCTTAACGACTTCACTTAGGATAAGATTTATTCGTCTTTGATGTTCTCTAGAAGTCTTGCAGTCCTCCTCCAGCATAATGCGGTGCATACAGAGAGAAGGGCTTATTCCTTTTAGATCTGTTATATTATAGCCTAACGCGGTTGGGTACTTCCTTAACACATTAAGAAGTTTTTAGGTTTCGATCTTCCCTAAATTGGCATTGACTATAACTGGTTGTTCGAGTTCTTTATCTAAAAATTCATACCTAAGATCTTCAGGTAACGTTTTAAGTTCTATACCAGTTCTTTTATCAGTTGGGGTAGGATCGGGTGTTAAGGCGAAACATTCGCTTAGGTTGGCATCTAGATGTTCTTGTTTCCAGTCATCGTCCTTAAGGATAGTTGGTGTCGGAATTTTCAGCATCCCAGAATAGGTGTCTTCTTGGCTTTCTAGTTCTTTGACACATTCGTCAATAATATCTAGGAGACATCATGAGTTATCTATAGCAGGGGCTTTAAAGAACTGGGAAAGAATGAATTCTACTTTTTCTTCTCCTACCTCGAAGGTAAGCTTTCCTTTCTTAACGTCAATAATGGCTCCTGCAGTAGCTAAAAATGGTCTTCCTAGTATGATGGGAATGTTCGAATCTTCCTTGATGTCCATTATTATAAAGTCAGTCGGTATGTAAAATTGTCCTATTCGGACAGGAATGTTTTCTAGCATACCAACAGGGAATTTGACTAATCTGTCGGCTAGTTGTAGGGACATCTTGGTAGGTCTCGTGTCGCCTAGTTTGAGCTTCTCACAAAATAGATTAGGGAATTAGACTAACACTTGCTCCTAAATCGCATAGAGCCTTGTCTATGACAGATTTTCCAACTACACATGGTATGGAGAAACTACCAGGATCTTTTAGCTTTGGAGGCATATTATTTTGAATTATGGCGCTACATTCGGCGGTTAACATAACAGTTTCGTTTTCAATGATTTTTTTTCTTATTAGACAATATCTCTTTTAGGAATTTAGCATATGACGGCATTTGGGTTATAGCTTCTGTAAATGGAATAGTAACGTTTAATTGTTTCAGAAGTTCTACAAATTTCTTGAATTGCCCCTCGTTCTTGGATTTTGCAAGTCTTTGAGGGTATGAAATTGGTGGTTTATATGGCGGTGGAGTTACGTAAGGTTTTTTTGAAACCTCTTTGTTCTCATTCGCGTCTTCCTCTACATTCTCAGATTGTTCTTTTGATTTCTCTACTTCCTTTTCAGGTTTCTGATACATGGTCGGATTTTGGAGTCTAGGATCTACCAGTCCATCGAGTGCTGTCCCACTTTGTAGTGTGATAGCATTAGCGTGTCCTTTAGGATTGGGTTGTGCCTGTCCAAGAAATGTACCAGCAGGTGCGGCAGAACTAGCTTGGTGTTGTGCTACTTGGGAGATTTGGGTTTCTAACATTTTATTGTGAGTTGCTAGGGCATCTACCTTATTTG
This sequence comes from Vicia faba, assembly GCA_948472305.1. Taxonomy (NCBI): domain Eukaryota; kingdom Viridiplantae; phylum Streptophyta; class Magnoliopsida; order Fabales; family Fabaceae; genus Vicia; species Vicia faba. The sequence continues at coordinate 1,402,054,366 of OX451739.1, forward strand.
CTAATAACCTCAATTGTTCACCGATGTGAACATTTTCATTGAGGAATTCTTTGTTTGTTGAGCTTGATTAACGATAAAATTTTCCATTAGGATTTCAAGGTTAGATTTCTTAGAAATGTTAGGAACATTAACAACGGGGTATTGATAACCTGGAGGTACAGCAGGTGCTTGGCCAGGTACATATAAAGCGTTATTGCTCTTGTACGAGAAGTTAGGATGGTTCTTCTAACCAGGATTATAGGTATTAGCATAAGGATTACCTTGAGCGTAATTTACCTGATCAACTGATATTCCTGCTAAGATTTGACATTCGGTTCCAACATGACCAGGAACTCCACAAACTTCGCAGTTTGGGGTAAGTGCAGCCATGGTGGCCGCAGGAGGTAAGGTCAAGCTTTCTATCTTTTGGGTAAGAGCATCTAACTTAGCATTAACTTTATCTAGGCTACTAATCTCGTACATCCCACCTTTGGTTTGAGTTTTCTCCACAGATGTTCTTTCTCCTCCCCACTGATAGTGGTTTTGAGCCATATTTTCAATGAGTTGGTTAGCTTCGTCGTAAGGCTTGTCCATCAGTGTACCACCTGCGGCGGCATCTATAGAGAGTCTTGTGTTGTACAAGAGTCCATTATAAAACGTGTGGATGATCAGCCATTTTTCTAGTCTGTGATGTGGGCACATTCGCATCATATCTTTGTAGTGTTCCCATGTATCGAATAGCGATTCAGTATCCTTCTGCCTAAATCCGTTGATTTGAGCTCTTAATGCAGCAGTCTTGCTTGGGGGAAAGTATCGTGCTAAAAATACAATCTTAAGTCCTTCCCACGTAGTGACGGAATTTGACGGCAAGGATTGCAACCAAGCCCAAGCTCTATCTCTTAGCGAGAAAGGGAAAAGATGTAATCTTATTGCATCTTTACTAATACCATTTTCTATAACTGTGTCGGCAAATTGAACGAATTTTGTAAGATGTTCATTTGGATCCTCGGTAGGATCTCCAGAGAATTGACGTTGTTGGATAGATGATATCAATGACGGTTTCAACTCAAAATTGTTTCAATTTATTGCTGGAGCAGCAATGCTATTGTGAGGTTCTTGTTGTGATGGAGCTGCGTACTCCTTCAGTGGACGGGTCCTTTATTCTTCGGCCATGTCTACTTCTGGATTAGTTTCGGTTTCAGAGGAAGGATCAGAATCTGTTTCGGAATCAATCTTGATTTCGGGTTTGGGTAAAGGAATAGCGTGATTTAAACAGTAATCCCTGACTGCACGTCTTACGGAAAGGATGCGTTCAGGTTCGTCTGTCGATTTTTCAAGTGGTTCGCCTTGTGAGCGAGTCCTTGGCATACAAATTGAAAAAGGGTTTATGTTGCCTAGTCTAAACGCGCAACAGAAGAATCGTACTTAATTGACTAATCAGTCCCCGACAACGGTGCCAAAAACTTGATCGGGACTTTATAAGTCTATTGGGATACTAACTGCAAGTATACAGTTTAGTCGTTCTAGTTTTAAATGATTATCGAACCCACAGAGACTGAGGATCAATCGCATACGATATAATGCTACAATTGTTTAACTAAGCGATGAATATTTGGTTTTAGGGGGGAAATAGTTTAATTAAAAATAATAATAATAGCTATACCGGTATGTGATAGTCAGACTTCGGGAATTCGGTGAATCGCTTGGCATATAAAGTATTTCGGTAAAAACGAATTGTTTAAAAACCTGAGACATGCACTCTCGTGTTCATGAAATAAGTCATGCTACTAAACCTAGTGGATGCACTTTAAATTTAATAACACTTTTTGAAAACAATTTGAGTTTAATTAATTTGTTAAAACACTCTCATGTATTTAAAAATTAATGTTTCCTTACCACTATCCGGGTCGAACCCCAGCTCTCGCATGCAGGTTCTTGCCTTAATTAATTTCCCACTCTCGTGGCAAAATCGTGTTAATTATCCTCTCACTCTTGTGACAAGGGTAGTTAAATTAAACATGGAAATTGGAAACCAGAAATTATTTGTAAATGTTTTTAGCAAAGTTATCACTGAATTCTTTCGGTACTTAGGAGTCACATACCGGTACAAATTAATTTAGCCGGACATAATATATTTAGTAACTATACAACTTAAAATATAATCCATAAAAATAAATGACATAACACAAGAATGAATAAATATTAATTGCATAAAAAAAACTTGGGAATAATGTTGCTATGGTAATCTTGGATGCTTACTAAAGACTTTTGAGTAGGTAGATCGCTCTTAATCTCTTGCTCACAAAACAAACATCTTTTTCACAAACACTTCTTCTGAAATATTTTCAAAAACAAACACTTTGTACGCATTCTTAACTGATACAAGAATCATTACAAAGTTGCCATACTTAGGCATTTTTAAAAATATTTTCAAACACATTTACAAAGCATTTCAAAACAAAAGTGAGCTAGCGATTAAGAGCCCATAGATAAATACGGATGAAAAGGGTACTAACACCTTTCCTTTTCATAACCTACCCTTCGAACTCAGAAAAATCTCGAAGGTCTTTCCTGTTCTTTTCACCATTTCCTTATTGGATAAAAGAAAAGTCGATGGCGACTCTTGCTATCCATAACATTTGCAATAAAACGCAAAAACCAGTCAGTTCTCCCATTGTATCACAACTACCAATTTTCAATGAAGGTAGAGATATAAACAATAATAAGTTTCCAAAAATTATGGTATCCCCCCTAGAACGGGTCTCAAATTCTTCTTTAATGAAGATATCACTTGAAAAGGGGAATAAACTTCCTCTGACTTCTGGATTTAGCCGAGAATAGGGAATAGTTTCTTCTTTGACCAAGCTATCAATTGGAAAGGGTGATAACCTGTTGTAAGGATCTCTTGACAAACTGTCTCTATCATATTGAAAAGATCAACCATCCATCGGAGTAAAACTTTGATATAAATTTCTCTGAGAACTAACAGACTGCTCAAAAGAGAATGTCATTTTATGAAGAAAAACGGATAACAGACCTACTGAGGAAGTACATGTTGCTCAAATAAAGAGACTGTCATTTTCCAGTATGAAAAATATTGTAATAATATTGCTGGGAAATGAGCTTTGACTTCCTGGGAAAATATAAACATATTTCTTCTAAGGAGATAACGTCTTCTCGTGCAAAATAAATGCACTCTCCTTCTAGAGCTCACTACTTAGAGAGCTCAAAATAATATTGTTGTAAGGGACCGAAGTTCAAACCAGGAATAAACTGAATCAAAACACTCAAAGAAGGTGAATACCATCTATCAAATATTTGATAGTTTAACAATGGTAAACACAAAAGTTGATGGATAAACCAATCTTGAAAGCATGACAACAATTGCTAACAAGGACCAAAGCTAAATCTAGGAACAAGCTAGATTGAAACGGTTAAATAAGATTCTAGCCAATGAGGAACAATCTCAAACGGGGATTAATTCCATCCAGATAACAAGTTGGGTATGGAGGTTGAAGCAAGATTCTTCCACGAGGGATAAACTATGTGGGGAATTTGAAAGGATATACACTTTCTGGTTAAGAGTGACATTCTATGGGAGAAGGATAATACACACTCTGTGAGGAGGATAAAAACATTAATGAATGCAAATTAGCAATGAATGTTAATTTAGCTATGCATGAGGTATGTATGAATGTATGAATATTGTCATGTATATGCTGACAAAACTATCATACTTCACTAGGGATATCCGGACAAAACAAACTCGGAGATAGAAAACACTCGGCTAAAATAACCTCCAAGGTGAAAATCTCATTAGAGACTAAACAACAAACTTAGGAAACAACTTCCTTCTTCAAGTTTTGACTTCTCTAGGAAAGGAAATGTTGCTTGAGAACAAAGCATAATTATATAACTATAATCCGCAAATATGCAGGGATATAACAACGTCCTCTAAACTTCATTGGGAAGTAACACATGTGTTGTACCCCAAAAATTTTCCTCCCATTTTCTTCAAATCATTCTTTCAAAGCTTCTCAAAATACTCAAGAATCTCAAAGGATGACTAGTCAAAGAGCTCCTCCTAAGTCAAGGGTCTACAACTAGGGTTTGATCTTTCACAAAGAAATTTGGTTTTCAAAGGTCTCAAGTGGTTTCCATGGTTTTCCATATGTCCTCAACAAGGTTCATGTCAAGTTTCAAGTCTTGCATCACAAGTTTGCGCAGTCAATGGCTCAAATGATTGAAAATCAACTATATTGGGTAAAAGTTAACTATGGTCAACATACAGTCAAACTACAATATTTTTGGTCAACATAAATATTTGGAAGTGATATTCATCATTTTATCAAGGAAATATCATGATTCCTCAAGGAAATCCCTCAAATCATCAAAAGTCAAGAATTGTCAAATTAGGCTTTCCTTAGGAGAAGTCAACTGAATGTTGACCAAGCATAACTTCCACATGCTTCATCAACTTTTCCCCAACCAAATCCTATTTTGAAGAAAATTCAATTCTCTACAACTTTGTTTTTTATTCTAAAGTCCAAAAAATGCTTCATTTGAAATATATGAGTGTGATACGGTGGGAAAGAACTGCTTGTTTTTTGGAATGCTGGTTTATGTTTTGCGTTTATTTTTGCAAAATGTCGCAGTAAGAAAGAGTCGCCACCGACTTTTATTTTATCCAACAAGGAAAGGAAAAAAGCACAGAAAAATTCCTTTGTCGAGATATTTCTCGGGTTCGGGGGGTAGATTATAGAAAGGGAAGGTGTTAGCATCCTTTCTATCCGTAGTTATCTACGGGCTCTTAGATACTAGCTCATATTGTTTTCAAAATATTGCTTTCTTTGTGCTTGTGGGTTTGAAAAAGTTTTTTATTTGAAACTTCGATTTAACTCTTGCTTCTGTCCTAAAGAGTATATGAAGTGTTTTTGAAAACATTGTTCGAAAAGTGTAAGTGTGAAGAGTTTTTGCTTTTTTTTGAAAGAGCAAGTACTTAAAAACCATCTACCTACTCGAAAAAGGAATCGTTATATGCTATCTTCCTTTAGACAATGCTATCCCACTATTGATGAGTAGGTAGCATCAGTCGTTGGAGTTTAAGGATCAATTCGAATTAGGGACTTACGGTCACTAAAGCAATGATAGGACGTCTTAGCGGTGACCATAATGTCTTAGATCATTTGTTTGAGGCAATCATATCTGAGGCAAACGTTTCGAGGCAACTATGATCTTTTAGACAAAAGGGCAACCTCTAAAGTGACCTATACTCAATGACCGCGTATGAAGGCAACCAAGTGGGGTGTACCCTAAGAGTGCGCATGTGCAAGTGTGTCGTTTTCGGTTATTTTTATCTTTGTACATGTTAAGGGTGATCTAAGTTGATTTTAGGTTAAACATTCATTCTTGTCATGCATTCCTATTATCAAACATCTAACAGTTATATTTTGCGGGAAATAAAATTGCGGAAATAAAATTACAAGGCGTCAGTCGGATATTTACATCGCCAAAAACAACCCTTTGAAATTTAAATGCGGAAAAATAAATAAAGCGATAAAAATAATTAAATGGTCCTATTAAGCTATTACAAATCGGGAACAAGTCCAATATTGAATAAATGGATCGCGTGCGGAAAATTAAATCGAGTGCGAGTTTAGGGTTTTGACCCTTTTTGTTAAAGAAAAGATTTTTTTTTTGTTTTTATTTTAAGAAATAAACTATCATAAATGAATTATTAAATTAAATTAATTAATAAAAAATAAATATTTTTGGGTTTTTGTTATTTTAAGAAAGAAATAAAAATTAATTAATGTTAGTAAAAACCTAATTAAGTCTAGTTAATTTTAATTATTTATAAAAATATATTAAAGTTATTTCTAATTAAAATTCTAAATCAATTAATTAATGTTTATTAACAAAAATAAAAGTTAGAATTTAATTTGATAAAGAAAATGTTTTGTGGTTTTTTTATATTTTAAGAAAGAAATAAACCTAAATTAATCACTAAATTAAATAAATTAATTAATTAATGAAAAAAAGTTATTTTTGGATTTTTGGTTATTTAAAGAAATAAAATAAAAATTAATTGAATTAGTAAAACCTAATTAAGTCTAGTTAATTTTAATTATTTGCAAAAAGGGTTAAAATTATTCTAACATTAAAACCTAAATTAATTTAATTAATGTTTATTAATAAAAATAAAAGTTAGAATTTGATTAAATAAAAATATTTTGGTGTGATTTTATTTTAAAGAAAAGGAATTTTAATGATTGGTTAGAATTAAAAACAAAAATAATAAAAACAATTAATAAACAAAATAAATAAAATAAAGAGAAAGAGAGAGGTTTGGGCCTGAATTTTGTGGTGCATATAGCAATGCTGAGGCCCATCAAGCACTGGTCTGGTTTGACTTTTAGGATTCCGTGTGCGCACTTAGACTTGACTCCATGGTGGACTCTCAGCCTGGATCACCAAATCTGGCCTTTGGCCATCTGGCTGTTGGATGTGTGAAGGCGTATGATGCGCTGCATGCTTGGACGTACATGTGATTACCTGAAGAAGGAAAATAACAAAGAAAGTTGGGGACCTGGGATTCGAACCCAGGTCCTGAAAGTGATATGCTTGCACGGTTTCCACTGCACTACTTTGATTCTATTGTTACTAAAATACAAAGAAATTATAATATAAACAAAACAAATTATATGCCAGAAAATAAAAATGCGCAAAAATTAATTTGAATTGGCCAATGGGAGAACGACAACTCGTCGTCTTCTACCTCCAAATCCTGCCAATATTACCTGCGGATTTGGATCCGCAGTTAAATACGCAAGCTTGCTCTAAAATCTTCCCTAGGTCACATAAATCAATTCCAAAAGCATGGCTGAGTTCGTCTTGGCTTCCTGATTAACATTATGTCCTTCTTGAGTCCTGATTTTTCCTGAAAAAGAAAGCCCTAAAAACAAACACGCAACCCTAGCTATGGTGTTTTGGGGTTACAGCGCCTATAAACCAAATTGAATAATGCAAAAAGTTTACAAATGTCATGAGGGTTATGAATATGAAAGCAATTTGTTCAAATGATGCAAGAATAATGAATCACGAATTCAAGAACCAAGATGATTTTCGTGATACTTACAGTGCTTTGGGGTATGTGAGAACGCTTGCTCTTTATCCAGGAAGGTTGAGTGAACACCCAGGAAGCGATTGGGATAGCTTTTGGCTTCTGAAAACGCCTCTTGTTATGATCTCGAATTCAAGCTTTTTACCACTTTTTCAAACTTTTGTTCTGCCTCTTCTTGCAGCCTCCAACCATTATTTTCGTGCCTTTGCCTTCCTTATGTAGTATATTGCATTAGGGTAAGAAACTTGGTACAAATCTCTCCACATCAATGCTCATGAATTGGATTTGATTCCACCATTACAACCTTCTGAATTTGGCCTAAATCATATCTTCTTGTAACCAATGCACTTGATGCGAATTTGATTCACATAATAGCTGTATTCAAAGCCTAAAGCAACCAAAAAATCATGAGTTATAAATACTTTTGATTTTATATGATTTTATTTGATTTTATTTGATTTAAAATGAATAAATTCAATTAAAAATCAAATTAAATAATAAAAATAAGATATGGGCTCATGGCTGAAGCTGGGACACGTGGACAATGATGCAAGATCAAATCAAGTGGAAAATAATGGGCCCATTTGACAAAATTTGAAGTTTTGGGGATAGTTGACGTTTGGCAATTTTGCAAAAATGTCCAACTTCAACATTGCATAACTTCTTCAATTTTGAACTTTTGGAAATGTTCTTGGACTTTTTAGAAAGTTTGAGATGTCCTCTAACCAACACTTTTTGTCTCATATCATTTTGATATTCCATGCTCAAGTTATAAGCTTTGGCAAAAAAGGTGTTTTTGTTGACTTTCAAAAATGACCTATAATGTCCAAATTTATAACTTCTTATGAATGCATTTATTGATATTGGGGGATGAAGATGGATTGTAGGAAATTGAATCCTCTTAAAAATTAGCTTTGGATGGGTCATTTCGCATAAAGTATGAGAAAGTTATGCTTGGTCAAAGTTGAGTTGACTTTTCCTACAAAACCCTAATTTCGCAACTTTTGAGTCTTGATGAATTTTGAGCAATCCTTGTTGAATCATGATCAATCCTTGATCAAATGATGAAATATCCTTCAAAATGAGAATTTTGACAAAAAATATTGAGGTTTGACTGTATTTGGGTCAAAGTTGACTTTTGCCCTAGCACAGTCGATTTTTGGACCCTTTGAGCAATTAACTGACCAAACTTCCTCTGCAAGGCTTGAAATTTAACATGGATGGCCTTGAGAACATATTAGGACATTGGGGAGCACTTGAGGTATTTTAGACTCAAGGATCTTGATGCAACACAAAACCCTAATTTGGGGTTGACTGCCTTAGGAGATAGCTTGACTTTCCAACTCTTGAGCAATCTTGAGCCACTTGGAGATTTTCCTTGCAATGTTTTGAGAAATATGAGAGGGAAAATTTTGGGGTACAATAACTTCCCCTGTTCAATCTTCTTAAACCTGAGGATGTAGATTGGCTTTCGTGCCTTTCGTGATCCGAAGGTGGAAGATGATTGAACACTAGAGTGCCTAGAAATTTGCACTCGCATGAAGTGGTATCAGCCTTGTGATGTCGGGAATGGGCTTACATATGCCATTTGGATATTGGTGACGAGTGGATGGGCTTAGAGATGCCATCTGAAGGAGTGTCGATCGCATAAGAGATTCCTCAGCGAGAGCTTGCATACTTGTTGCTGTGGAAGATTGCGCTGGGGAAGCTTGGTTTTTATTGAGATTTAGGACTGTCTGGTCTTCAACAGAGTGTAACTATGTTGAGATTTTAGAACTTGTCCGTAATTCAATTGGGGGGGGGGGGACATCTTCATCAAGATCTAGGAACTGTCTGGTCTTCAACGTAGTATACCGTTGAGATTTTAGAACTCATCCACACTCAGACGGAGGAAAACATCTTTATCAAGATCTAGGAACTGTCTGGTCTTCAATGTAGTATACCGTTGAGATTGTAGAACTCGTCCACACTATGATGGAGGAAAACATCTTCATCAAGATCTAGGAACTTTCTGGTCTTCAACATAGTATACCATTGAGATTATAGAACTCGTCCATACTATGACGAAGGAAAACATCTTCATCAAGATCTAGGAGTTGTCTGGTCTTCAACGTAGTATACCGTTGAGATTGTAGAACTCGTCCACACTATGACGGAGGAAAACATCTTAATCAAGATCTAGGAACTGTCTGGTCTTCAACGTAGTATACCGTTGAGATTGTAGAACTCGTCCACACTATGACGGAGGAAAACATCTTCATCAAGATCTAGGAACTGTCTGGTCTTTAATGTAGTATACCGTTGAGATTGTAGAACTCGTCCACACTATGATGGAGGAAAACATCTTCATCAAGATCTAGGAACTGTCTGGTCTTCAACATAGTATATCGTTGAGATTGTAGAACTCGTCCACACTATGACGGAGGAAAACATCTTCATCAAGATCTAGGAACTGTCTGGTCTTCAACGTAGTATACCGTTGAGATTGTAGAACTCGTCCACACTATGACGGAGGAAAACATCTTCATCAAGATCTAGGAACTGTCTGGTCTTCAACGTAGTATACCGTTGAGATTGTAGAACTCGTCCACACTATGACGGAGGAAAACATCTTCATCAAGATCTAGGAACTGTCTAGTCTTCAACGTAGTATACCGTTAGGATTATAGAACTCGTCCACACTATGACGGAGGGAAACATCTTCATCAAGATCTAGGAACTGTCTGGTCTTCAACGTAGTATACCGTTGAGATTATAGAACTCGTCCACACTATGACGGAGGAAAACATCAAGATCTAGGAACTGTCTGGTCTTCAACGTAGTATACCATTGAGATTTTAGAACTCGTCCACACTATGACGGAGGGAAACATCTTCATCAAGATCTAGGAACTGTCTGGTCTTCAACGTAGTATACTATTGAGATTGTAGAACTCGTCCACACTATGACGGAGGAAAACATCAAGATCTAGGAACTGTCTGGTCTATGATGTAGTATACCATTGAGATTGTAGAACTCGTCCACACTATGACAGAGGGAAACATCTTCATAAGGATCTAGGAACTGTCTGGTCTTCAACGTAGTATACCGTTGAGATTGCAGAACTCGTCCACACTATGACGGAGGAAAATTGTCGAGATTGAGACCTTATCTGAAATTCAACTGAGGATAATTCAGTTGAGATTTAAGAACTGGTCAGGTCTTCGACGTAGCTGAGAACTTTAACTGTATCTTTCCTGAAAAGTAAAGGTCAGTCGTATGCAATGCATGATATATATCAAGCAATGATGTTCTCAACATAAATGAGATTGTGTTGTATGATGCGTATATGCATGTATCATGATGTATGGAAATGTAATGCTTTAGCTGGGGAAAATAAATCCCGGATAGCTGCTGGAGAATAGAGTTGAATTTTTCGTTTCCGCTGGGGATGGTGAACGAAGATGATTGCGAGAATAACCCTGCAAGAGAAGATAACTCCGTTAGGGAATATACTGATGAGGAGAATACTCTGTGGGGAAGAGATGTTCTGCTGAGGATTCAACCGATAAATTCTGTTGGGGTTGAATTACCGTTGCTGGTGATACTGAATCTTGTTGGGGATTGAATTCTTGTTTGTGAAAGGAAAGAACTCCGCTGGGGATAATCTTTCAGTTGCGACTTCACCGAGGATAACCTTTGAGACTCTTATGGGGACAATGCTTTGAGCTTTGTTGGGGACAATCTTCCTTTGAACTCGACTGGGGATATTTATTTTTATACTCCGTCGGGGACAAACTTTTAGAGTCTACTGGGGATGATTCTTCAACTCCACTGGGGAAGCTTTTTCAGAATGCGCTGGGAAAATTTTAACTCCACTGGGGATATCTTGTATTCTACCGGGGAATATTCTTATACTCCGTTGGGGAATATTAAGACTTCCGGGGATATTAAGCCTTTTTAGTGTTGATGGTAGATAAACTCTGCTTGAGAGAGAATATTACCGATTCATTCATTCACAATTGCAAGTCTCAGCTGGGGAGAGCTATCATTACTGTCTTACTCTGCGGGGAGTGAAAGTATCTTGGCGATATTCTTCAACTGAATCTACCTTGTACCTGGTGGACAGAGCAACTGTACAGTTTGGACAAGTCTTATTTGCCCCTGTTTCTGCGGGAGAAGGTGCCTGCGGAGGCCTTGTGGATCAAGTATTATCCCAACCTATGAGGTGCTTGGTAATTCTCGATCGAAATGACAAGTCTTCTTCTGGTAGGCAAGTGACGAGGTGATGGGACATAGTCATACGCTTTGATCCCTAATTTTTGCCTGGACTGTCTTTTCAGATTTTCAGTCCACTGGGATACCCTTTTTTGCCCAAGCTGCCTTTTCAGGTTTTCGACTTGCCGGGTGTACAGATTTGTTCATTTTCATCCTTTATTTTTGCTCGAACCCTTTTGGTTCACCGAGAAGCCCTTGTTTTTTCATAGGCCAGTCAACCTAGCGGGTCTTTGATTATGCGTAGTACTTTTTTGACTATGTCCACGCTCTTAGAGTGTAGGGAGTTGTCACTGTCAGTAGTGTCGTGTTGCCATACTACCAGAAGATGTTTGATCATGCAACGTTGCTGGAATTCATGTCTAATGCCCCAATTGATTCAGATGGAGATTTGCCCCTGACTATTTGGCATTTTGAGAGATTCCTTGAATCTTGACTTGACTTCCCCAGATGATGGACAATGCTCATGCCGTGCCCCTTGGTTGGAAGTGTTTTTCCACTTGAGGTGATCCTTTTTATTGAGAAGGTTTTTGTTCACTAGATATTCATCGTGCGAATTTCTCTGCTGTTGAACAAATAGTCATATGCAAACAATGTTATTTTAAGAATGCAAATCTTATGTCTGTCTTGAAGTTTTTGAAAATGCATTTTTTAGTAATAGGAAAATTTTGTAAAATGTGACGTCAACTCAGGATTTACAGCAAGCCCTACAGGAGTTAGGATACCTTTTGTAATAATATGCTTTCGAACTAACCCATGCCTCAGCTAGGACTTTTAAGGGTTATAACATGGCCTGGTTCACGGTTTAAGAAACAAAGGATAAAGGCTCAAAATTTATTTGTACCCACCCGCTCTTCGTGATGTTCTTCGATCCTAAACTCAGCTAATTGTGCATTTAGACCCCGTTTTGAGTCTTCGCTCTGATATTCCAGTGATGGTTCGGATACTGACAATTTATTTTGAACAGGCAGTCATTTTTTTTAAGAGTTTGCAGGACCTCTTTCCTTTTGATTTTTATTATCCCTGTCTTTTTCCTGAACTGTTTCTTTTGTGATTAAAGTCAGCGGGATGCCCCAGTTTTTTTTTCTTAAGTCTCCTTCACAGGTTTTGACTTAATGGCCTTTTATTTTTGAGAGATAATGACTGCTTGTCCTTACGATTATACGGGACCATCATCGTCTTTTTCTTTGGAAGGACTTCTTTGATGCCATTCATTGTGCACCTGAATTAACTGAGAAAACTACCCTGCCCCAGGTTGTGATTAAGGGTTTTAATTTGTGTGAAAAGAAAAAACTCTAAGTTCTTTGGCTCAAAGGGGTTGACTAGGGATTATCTTCCTTATAACTCCACTGTTTAGGATTTGAAACAACGTTTGTACATCGTCAGCGGGGTCTGTTCAAAAGCATACTGCAGAGATTTTGGTATCATTTTCGTTATCCTCCCTCTAAAGGCTTACGATTTTTTAGTCGAGAGTTTGGACATCACAAAAAGGAAAGAAATTTAAATATAGTGAATACGAATGGATTGATTCAAAACAGACATATGCAATGCATTGATAAAGTAACAAAGTTTGACATGAATAAATGTTTGAACAACAAAAAAAAATTACAAATTGAAAATTCTAATGAACAAAAGTCTTCTCGTCTGGTCTTGTCACTTCAAATGGTTAGCCTTGGAGGATTGACAGAAACATTCTAGTTGACCATATTGTGTGAATTCCAATGCTCCTTCATCAATCAGGTCTTGAATTTTGTTGCTCAACGCCCAACAGATGTTAGTATCATGCCCCGGGCTGTTGGAGTGATATGCACACCTTGTATCAGGATTTTACCTTGGGGAGGCTATGTTGGGATTCTTAGGAGGGTCCCTTAACGTCACCAGATTCAATCTCAACAGGTGTTGTAAAGCCTGAGACTGCGACATGTTGAGCTTGGTAAATTGCCTCTTGGGCATATTTGGCTTACTCTGATCAACCCGTTGTTTATGGCAAGGTTGTTGTTGGACCTGTGAGGTAGTAGAAACTTGGAGAGGTCTATTCTTCATCAAACCAGACCTTTGAATTCTCGAAAGTTGATTAATGACTTGTTCCCCGGCCTTGACTGTTTGCTTCATGTTGTTGTATCTATCTTGATGAAGCTGGTTGATAATGGTTCTCAGCTCTTCTTGTTCCCGAGCTAAGCCTTGGATAAGAGCCATCTGCCCCAACATCTGGGTTTTCATGGCATTGAACTCAGCTTGTAGTTGTTCCAGTCGTTCGTCCTTATTGTCTTCAGGACTTTTCTTGACCAAGTTCCCAACGAGGAGTGTTTTCAACTCTTCCTGCCCCTTGGATAGGTTTAGGAATACGTCCCTGAACTGAGCTTCTCGAGTTTGAAGATCTTGGTTGTCTGGTTGGAAAGCCATTGCTGAAATAAACAGCGAGAACATGAGAGACCTGTACTGGGAGACCTGTACTGGGAGACCTGTTATGCAATGATATGTATGTATGCAATGTTTTCAAGGATCCCGCGGGGTAAACAAGAAACTTGTTAGAATTTGAATTTTGCAGCTTTGATTGAAGAAACTTCATGTTGTTAAGAGTCCTTCTTCAAGAGTCAAGCTCACCATATCGAGTGGGTCATAGCCCCTGACTCATGTTATCGTGTTTTGATTTCTAGACAACCTTGGCTAGAGGAAAATAAATCCCCTTTGCCCCTTGCTAGACATTTGATTTACCATAACCTGCATCACAAACCCTTGAGATTCTTGAAATGGTTAAGGAAATGTTAAGGCATGATGTTATGATGTGTATGCTATGCGTTTATGCAAAAGTGTGAAGTGATGTAAGTAAACCCTGCAATAAATCCAAATTATTGGATAAGGACTATAAACAAAACCTGCAAGGAACTCATGTTGTCAGATAACAAGAATGTGCAAGTAGTTCAAGTTTGAAGGCACACAAGTCACACAAACAGCCTTAAGTTTATGCTGGCATGGAGTTTAGGTATGACCCTCTTTCAGTTTAGTTGGGTCAACCTGTCCTAAAAATAGTAATCGGGTTCTAGAGGATCTCAATATCACTGACTACCCTCGATCGGTCATAATTCCAGTTTAGCAACCTTTTCTTGCGGCCGGAATCATCGCGAGAGTTTAGTCTCAATGAGTGTAGCATACTGCTACTATTCTATGGCCAAGTTGGTCAATTTAAAGGTTCTAAGGTCAGTTGGTGCTTAATGACCCCTTAGCAGACCCATATTCTCCTCGTTGCGCCATAAGGGATATTGGTACATACTAAAGTGCCACACCAACGTAGCTACTGTTTCAACCATATCGGTTTACGCCGTACAGTTCTCTCACAGTTTATTGCTACTTACCTAAAGGATATCCCCCAGATCCGAGTTAGGATCTATAGTAACTCCGATTCAACCCAAAAGATAAAGCATACAAGTCAATCAATTGAAAACATTATGATGAACTATTCCTAAGGTACACCCCACTTATAAAATATCCCCAGCAGAGTCGCCAGTTCTATGATACGGTGGGAAAGAACTGACTGTTTTTTGGAATGTTGGTTTATGTTTTGCGTTTGTTTTCGCAAAATGTCGCAGTAAGCAAGAGTCGCCACCGACTTTTATTTTATCTAAGAAGGAAAGGAAAAAAGCACAGAAAAATTCCTTTGTCGAGATATTTCTCGGGTTCGGGGGGTAGATTATAGAAAGGGGAGGTGTTAGCACCCTTTCTATCCGTAGTTATCTACGGGCTCTTAGATACTTGCTCATATTGTTTTAAAAATATTTCTTTCTTTGTGCTTGTGGGTTTGAAAAAAAATTTTATTTGAAACTTAGATTTAACTCTTGCTTCTGTCCTCAAGAGTATATAAAGTGTTTTTGAAAACTTTGTTCGAAAAGTGTAAGTGTGAAGAGTTTTTTTTTTGAAAGAGCAAGTTATTAAGAACCATCTACCTACTCGAAAAAGGAATCGTTCTATGCTATCTTCCTTTAGACAATGCTATCCCACTATTGATGAGTAGGTAGCATCAGTTGTTGGAGTTTAAGGGTCAATTCGAATTAGGGACTTACGGTCACTAAAGCAATGTTAGGACGCCTTAGTGGTAACCCTAATGTCTTAGATCATTTGTTTGAGGCAATTATATCCGAGGAAACCGTTTCGAGGCAACTATGATCTTTTAGACAAGAGGGCGACCTCTAAAGTGACCTATACTCAATGACCGCGTACGAAGGCAACCAAGTGGGGTGTACCCTAAGAGTGCGCATGTGCGAGTGTGTCGTTTTCGGTTATTTTTATCTTTGTACATGTTAAGGGTGATCTAAGTTGATTTTAGGTTAAACATTCATTCTTGTCATGCATTCCTATTATCAAACATCTAACAGTTATATTTTGCGGGAAATAAAATTGCGGAAATTAAATTACAAGGCGTCGGGTATTTACATCGCCAAAAACAACTCTTTGAAATTTAAATGCGGAAAAATAAATAAAGCGATAAATATAATTAAATGGTCCTATTAAGCTATTACAAACCGGGAACAAGTACAATATTGAATAAATAGATTGCGCGCGGAAAATTAAATCGAGTGCGAGTTTAGGGTTTTGACCCTTTTTGTTAAAGAAAAGATTTCTTTTGTTGTTTTTATTTTAAGAAATAAACTATCCTAAATGAATTATTAAATTAAATTAATTAATAAAAAATAAATATTTTTGGGTTTTTGTTATTTTAAGAAAGAAATAAAAATTAATTAATGTTAGTAAAAACCTAATTAAGTCTAGTTAATTTTAATTATTTATGAAAATATATTAAAGTTATTTCTAATTAAAATTGTAAATCAATTAATTAATGTTTATTAACAAAAATAAAAGTTAGAATTTAATTTGATAAAGAAAATGTTTTGTGGTTTTTTTATATTTTAAGAAAGAAATAAATCTAAATTAATCACTAAATTAAATAAATTAATTAATTAATGAAAAAAAAAGTTATTTTTGGATTTTTGGTTATTTAAAGAAAGAAAATAAAAATTAATTGAATTAGTAAAACCTAATTAAGTCTAGTTAATTTTAATTATTTGCAAAAAGGGTTAAAATTATTCTAACATTAAAACCTAAATTAATTTAATTAATGTTTATTAATAAAAATAAAAGTTAGAATTTGATTAAATAAAAATATTTTGGTGTGATTTTATTTTAAAGAAAAATAATTTTAATGATTGGTTAGAATTAAAAACAAAAATAATAAAAACAATTAATAAACAAAATAAATAAAATAAAGAGAGAGAGAGAGAGAGAGAGAGAGAGAGAGAGAGGTTTTGGCCTGAATTTTGTGGTGCATATAGCAATGCCGAGGCCCATCAAGCGCTGGTCTGGTTTGACTTTTAGGATTCCGTGTGCGCACTTGGACTTGACTCCATGGTGGACTCTCAGCCTGGATCACCAGATCTGGCCTTTGGCCATCTGGTTGTTGGATGTATGAAGGCGTATGGTGCGCTGCATGCTTGGACGTACATGTGATTACCTGAAGAAGGAAAATAACAAAGGAAGTGGGGGACCTGGGATTCGAACCCAGGTCCTGAAAGTGATATGCTTGCATGGTTACCCCTGCACTGCTTTGATTATATTGTTACTAAAATACAAAGAAATTATAATATAAACAAAACAAATTATATGCCAGAAAATAAAAATGCGCGAAAATTAATTTGAATTCGCCAATGGGAGAACGACAGCTCGTCGTCTTCTACCTCCAAATCATGTCAATATTACCTGCGGATTTGGATCCGCAGCTAAATACGCAAGCTTGCTCTAAAATCTTCCCTAGGCCACATAAATCAATTCCAAAAACATGGTTGAGTTCGTCTTGGCTTCCTGATTAACATTATGTCCTTCTTGAGTCCTGATTTTTCCTGAAAAAGAAAGCCCTAAAAACAAACATGCAACCCTAGCTATGGTGTTTTGAGGTTACAACGCCTATAAACCAAATTGAATAATGCAAAAAGTTTACAAATTTCATGAGGGTTATGAATATACAAGCAATTTGTTCAAATGATGCAAGAATAATGAATCACGAATTCAAGAACCAAGATGATTTTCGTGATACTTACCGTGCTTTGTGGTATGTGAGAATGCTTGCTCTTGATCCAGGAAGGTTGAGTGAACACCCAGGAAGCGATTGGGATAGCTTTTGGCTTCTGAAAACGCCTCTTGTTATGATCTCGAATTCAAGCTTTTTTCCACTTTTTCAAACTTTTGTTCTGCCTCTTCTTGCAGCCTCCAACCATTATTTCCGTGCCTTTGCCTTCCTTATGTAATGTATATTGCATTAGGGTAATAAACTTGGTACAAATCTCTCCACATCAATGCTCATGAATTGGATTTGATTCCACCATTACAACCTTCCAAAATTTGCCTAAATCATATCTTCTTGTAACCAATGCACTTGATGCGAATTTGATTCACATAATAGTTTTATTCAAAGCCTAAAGCAACCAAAAAATCACGAGTTATAAATACTTTTGATTTTATATGATTTTATTAGATTTTATTTGATTTAAAATGAATAAATTCAATTAAAAATCAAATTAAATAATAAAAATAAGATATGGGCTCATGGCTGAAGCTAGGACACGTGGACAATAATTCAAGCTCAAATCAAGTGGAAAAGAATGGGCCTATTTGACAAAATTTGAAGTTTTGGGGATAGTTGACTTTTGGCAATTTTGCAAATATGTCCAACTTCAACAATGCATAACTTCTTCAATTTTGAACTTTTGGAAATGTTCTTGGAATTTTTAGAAAGCTTGAGATGTCCTATAACCAAGGCATCATCCCATTTTGATATTCCATTCTCAAGTTATAAGCTTTGGCAAAAAAGGTGTTTTTGTTGACTTTCAAAAATGATCTATAATGTCCAAATTGATAACTTCTTATGAGTGCATTTCTTGATCTTAGGGGATGAAGATGTATTGTAGGAAATTGCATCCTATTAAAAATGAGCTTCGGATGGGTCATTTCTATAAAGTATGAGAAAGTTATGCTTGGTCAAAGTTGAGTTGACTTTTCCTACAAAACTCTAATTTAGCAACTTTTGAGTCTTGATGAATTTTGAGCAATCCTTGATGAATCATGATCAACCCTTGATCAAATGATGAAATATCCTTCAAAATGAGAATGTTGACAAAAAAATCTTGAGGTTTGACTGTATTTGGGTTACAGTTGACTTTTGCCCTAGCACGGTCGATTTTTGGACCCTTTGAGCAATTGACTGACCAAACTTCCTCTGCAAGGCTTGAAATTTGACATGGATGGCCTTGAGAACATATTAGGACATTGGGGAGCACTTGAGGTCATTTGGACTCAAGGATCTTGATGAAACACAAAACCCTAATTTGGGGTTGACTGGCTTAGGAGATAGCTTGATTGTCCAACTCATGAGCAATCTTGAGCCACTTGGAGATTTTCCTTGCAATGTTTTGAGAAATATGAGAGGGAAAATTTTGGGGTACAACAATGAGCTAATACATTATAGGTCATTTTCAAAAGTTAACAAAAGACACTTTTTGTCAAGGAAACTTACATCAAGATGATGTCTCCAAATGCAAAAATGATCAAAATAGAAAAAGTATAGGACATCTTGAGAGTTTCAAAAACTCCAAGATCATCTTCAAAAGATATACATTGAGCAAGTTATGAGTTTCACAATTTGGGAAATTTTGAGGAAATTCATGAAATACAAAATGAGCAAACTTGGGATTTTAAACTAGTGGGCCTAACTTTTGATGTTCAAACATGCTCATAAGATGTTAGAGGGCCTATAAAAAGCATTCACACATTTTTATGATTTTTATTCCTTTTATTTGAATTTTTATTCATTTAAAAATAAATAAAATCAAATAAAAATGAAAACAATGTGTAAGGACTTGGGCCTGTTCATTTCACACCTTTACAGGCCCATTACAAACTCATGCAAGCCTGTCAACATGCCAAATTCATGCAAAGGTGAAAATGGCAAGAAATATTTCAAGTTTGGAAATATTTTAAAGTGTTTGATATTGTTTGATTAGAGCCTTAATGGTTTGATTCATTTCCATGTTTAGAAGGCCATTTCGTCCTTCTAGATATAATGCAAGCCAATGCAGCTCGAGGACATGATTACACGGCACAAGAAGCTAGAAAATTATTCAAAACCTCTCAAAAACCCCGTGAGCCTCAAAACTCTGTCCATAAGCCATTTCATTCCATAATTCCAATCTCATCATCTTCCTAGGATATCCAAAGGTAGTCTTAGACCATTCATGTTGATCTTACACGCATGAAATCATACATCATGGCCTTGCCGTTTCCACATTTTTTTCAATTTCCTGTCTTTAATTTTACTTTGTTTTATGACGAATTGATGCATTTAATGTGATATGGAGGTTTGATGGAACATTTTTTGACCCTTGATATATTCCCATGCATGCAGAATGATTAGGCACCATTTTTCCTCTAATCTGTGCGTTTTGATTCAAAGCGCATGATTCAGGAGTATTTAGCTCAAACTAACGCCAAATTCAGATTCAGGGGGAATTTTGAGGAGAGTAGGGTGCTTTGTACATTTTGATTGTTGTGTTTTTGCAGGTTTGAATTTTTGTATGGCCGGAGAAGATGACCGGAGGTTGACTCCAGCGTCCCTGAGTTGTGCTGACTCTGACAAGGGCATGCATGGAATAAATAAGAGTTCTGACTGGTTCATTAAAATCCAGGGGGTCTACTTGGGGCGTGCACATTTAATTAGTTGGCATCATCGTTTAAATTTACAATATAATGTTTTATTTTCATTCTACCACTGGATGTACAAGCCACCCAAGTGGCAGCACGCGCGCTCTTAAGGTTTAACTATGCTTGGTCACAGGTTCGAGCCAGGCATGCGATTTTTTTCATTTGTTTTGTTTTCATTTCAGATCCGGTGCAAACAAACCAAGCACGCTCACCATGTGCGTTCGTATCATGACCCTTAGATCTCAGAAGATTCAAATCCAACGCCCCAGATCAGCATTCACACCATGGGATGTATGGATCAAGTTGCATTAAATCGAGCGTGGCCTCCGGGCTTATTTGTTGTTGGGCCTGGGATTTTGTTTCTTAACACCCCCCTATTTTCTTTTTAAAGCGCATGCCCATCAACTCTCTCTTCTTTTGTTTTAATTTAATTATTTCTTTTTTATTTATTATTTATTATTTAATCAAAAAATAATAACAAAATAAATCATAAAATCACAAAAATATTAGATTTAAGTATTTAATAATTTATTTAATCTTTTTTTAATAGTTTTAAATTAATATTTAACTACTTTGAGTTTATTTTCATTAATTTAAAATTAATCAGATTTAGGGCTTTTACTTAAATTACTTTTTATAAACAAAAACACCAAAAAAACATTTTTTCTAATCTTAGAAATTTTTAGGTTTCTTAATACTTTTTCCCTCTTCAATCTCCGTGCACTTGTTCATTTTTCGCATCTTTATGAATTATCGTAACTGCAGAAAGGGATGTAATAGTTTTGCAATTAGGACTTTTTACATTTTTATTCCCATTTTATGGTTTGTAATTCCCCATCCCCGAAGCATTATAATAGCGTAGATTCAAATTTCCCGCATTTTTACTTTCTGCACTATTGTATGAATTTTTGTATATATTTAACTGCTAGCCTAATAGGATTGCATGATAAGACTTAAAAGCAAACATTAGAAAACCAAACATCCAAGATAAACATAAATAAAACACAACACAATTCACACACGCGCACCTCTAAGGTACCCCCAGTTGTCGACTTCAGAAAGCAACAGTCACATCTCTCGAACGTGAGATGTTTTAGCAAAGACCCTTTGGTTAAAAGATCATAGTCCCTCGATGACCCTTCGATGCTTCCTCGGTAAATGATCTTAGTACCTTAGGGTAATTTCTAAAGTGTCTTACGAGTTGTCTTCGTGAGTGTATGATGACCCGCACATGTCCCTCAAAACATCCAATGATAGGGCTACCTACTAACTAATGGTAGGATATCACTATCTAAAGGAAAAGAGAAAAAGAACAAAAGACCTTTTGAGTAGGTAGATAGCTTATAGTTGTTTGCTCATAAAACAAAACAATTTCTCACACATACACTCTACTTTCTAAATATTTTCAAAGACAAAACACTTTGTATGCATTCTCAACGATACGAGAATCATTACAAATTTTTTCGCACTAAGGCATCTTTTCAAAATATTTTCAAAATATTTTCAAAATACACTTACACAAAAAAGCATTTTCAAAGTGAGGTAGCAAATAAGAGACTGTAGATAACTACAGATGAAAAGGGTGCTAATACCTTCCCTTTTCATAACCTACCCCCTTACTCAGAAAAATTATCAAAAGGTCTTTCCTGTTCTTTTCACCCTTTTCTTTAGTGGATAAAAGAAAAGTCGATGGTGACTCTTGCTAACCGCAACATTTGCGATAAGATGAAAAACCAGTAAAGTCAATTCTCCCACATCATTACAGAACTAACGACTCTGCTGGGGAGATAATTACAAAGTGGGGATACCTTAGAGATAGTTCACATTTAAATGCTTTCATTGTTTGACTTGCCTTATTTATTCTTAAGGGGTGTTTGGGTTATTCTTGTATAGATCTTATACCTGGATCTGGGGAATTTTAGGTAAGTAGAAATAGATCGTGAAAATTGTATGGCGTAACCCGATACGGTTGATGCGGTGGCTACGTTAGTGCGACACATTGGTTAGTTCTGGTGTCCCTTGAGTTAAGTCAAGGAGAATGATGGGTTGTCGCGTGGTGTCATAAAGCACTAACTGACCGTAGAACCTTAGTTGACACAACTTAGCCATTAGAAGATAGTGAGATAGTCGGATTTGGTGCAGAATAATTTTGGTTGATACTCGATGCTACACTCATTGATGTTGGACTCTCGGGATATTTCGGTCGCAAATCAGATGCTTGAGCTGAAACAATTCCCGGGAGAAAGATCAGTGATATTGAGACTCCTAGAACCATGTTACTTTCTTTTAGGACAGGTTGAGCCAACTAAAACTTCAAGAGGGTACTTACCTATAACTCCATGCAAGCTTTAACTTAAGGCCTTGTGTGTTTTGCTAAATTGTTCGAACATAACATCATGCATCATAACATTTATACCATTTTTGCTAACCATTTCAAGAACCAGGGAATTTATCTTTGTTCTGTTTTGCATACAATGGCCTCCACTCGTAGAAACACTATTCGGGTCAGCTTTGTAAGGGTACCTGTGATACCGTGGCAAAACCGAATGTTAATACTGGTTTTGCATTTTGTGTTTGCAAATGTTGTGATAAACAAGAGTCTCCACCGTATTTTCTTTTATCCAAGTTAAGGAAAGGGTGAAAAGAACATAAAAAGACCTTTTTGAGATTTTCTGAGTAAGGGGGGTAGGTTATGGAAAGGGAAGGTATTAGCACCCTTTCCATCCGTAGTTATCTACGGGCTCTTAGTTGCTTGCTAGTTCACTTTTCTTTTGTATAAAAATGTGCTTGTGGTGTGGGTTTGAAATTATTTTGAAAACATCTTTGTAACGATTCTCGTTTCTATAAGAATGCGTACAAAGTGTTGGTTTTGAAAATAGTTCCAAGAAGTGTTTGTGGAAGATGTTTTGAAAGTGATTTTGAAAAGTGCCTTTGTAATGATTCTCATCTCTATAAGAATGCGTACAAAGGACTTTGACTTTTGAAAATGTTTCAATTTGAAAGTGTATGTATAAAAATGATTTTTTTTGTTGTGAGCAAGAGAGCAACTATGAGCATCCTACCTACTCAAAAGGTCTAACGTTGTTTTCCTTCTCCTTTAGATGTTGCTATCTTACCATTGATTTGGTAAGAAGCCCCATCGTTGGATGTATGAGGGACGTTCTAAGGGACATACAGTCATAAAGGCACCAATGTAGAGACGCTTTAGCAATTTCTATTTAGGGACTAGATCATTTGCCGAAAGGCAACTGTAGGGTCATCGAGGGACTATGATCTTTAGATTTATGGGTCTTTGATAAAGCATCCCTGTCTCGAGGGACATGACTGTTTTATTTCTGAAGGCAACCAAAGTGGACGTACCTTAGAGGTGCATATGTGCATGTGTGTTATGTTTCAGTTATTTTTGTCTTTTTGTTAGGTTTGCTAGCATTTTGTTATTAGTCTTGTCATGCAATCCTAGTTACTAGCAGTTAATATATATACAGGAATTAAAAACGCGGAAATGTAAAGTGCAGAAACATAAATCCTATGCTATTACAGGGCTTTGGGGATTAATTACATGTTCAAGAATGAGGGGGATAAAGCAGTAAATATCCTAGTTTTAATCTATTACATCCAGTTAGCAGATACAATAATATGAAAAAATGCGAAAATAAATAAATGCGCGCGAAGTAGAAAAGACGTCTGAAAATCCTAAGGTGTAAAAATATTTTTGTTTGTTTTTTAACTTTTATGTAAAGAAAATAAATAATATTAGACATACATTCTAATTTATTTTAATTCTTTTGAAAAGATGATGTTAAAAAGTCAATTAATTAATTATTTCAGAAATTAATAATAATAAAAAACTAATCCTAAGTTCTTTGTGATTTTATTTTATTTTATTTTTGATTTAAAAGAAGTTAGTAAAAACAAAAATAAGAATAAATGCAATAAAAGAATCCTTCGATCAAAGAAATGATGGTCTTTGATCTATGAAGGAAAGGCCTTCAATTCTATGAAGACATGTGGTCTTCAATCCAGCAAAGAATGTTGCTGGAGGTGTCTGATGATTTGCCTGTGGAGGAAAGTACTGAAACCTGTAAGAGAAAGTGTCAACAAAACAAGCATGACTTGGGTGTCGAAACCCAGGTCCTTCGATCATGTGCGTGTTGGGTCTATTCAGGCTAGATCTGCAGCAAGTGTTAGAAACAAAAACAAATGCAGACCTGGGTGTCGAACCCAGGTCCTTAATCTTGAATTATAAATGTTAATATGGCAAGCAACAAATCAAAATTAGTTTAAGATCTAAAGTTTGTTACCAATGGGATGTTTTGTTTTGGATGGAGATGACTTATAAATTACTTAGGAATGCCTCCTGGAGGAAAGGTTTTCGCCTGGCTGATGCGTGTATAGGCCAAGAAAATGTTTCTATGGGCAGGCAGCCTGCAACTTCGATCAGTAACAAGTATTATGTGTGATGCAGCGTCTGGCTGGTAGTGGAGTGTGGCAAGAGTTTTTCTTTCTTTTTTGATGATTTTCCCTGGATTTGTGCGTATGTATATGGTCTCCTTATATAGTGGGGATGAAGGGGACAAGAAGGAAAAAGAGTAAACAGGTATTAAGTTGGTGTTTTAAGGCCATGAATGATGTTTTATAACTTTTCCAAAGTCATAGGAACTTGTCCCTTTTTGAATTTGAACGAACCTGGACACATTTGGCTCCTTTGAATGCCTTCAGTTCCTACCCTTTGATTGGCCTCAAGTTACCTCCTTCGACTGGGTCTTTTGAATAGACTTTTTGTGTACCCTTCGAATGGGCCTTTGGTTGCTCTTTCGAAGGGACTTTTTGAGTGTATTTCATATGTATGCTTTGTGCCCTCTTTGAATGGACCACCCAGGTTTGTCCTTCGAATGACTCAAATCTCATCCTTGGGGGCCTCTTTGATTGAGTCCCAACAAAAACTCTTTCCGGGCTAATCGAAGCTTCCTTCAGAATTCTTGTGCAGGAAAATTGAGTATGGAAATATGTGGGATCTTGGGCCAACCAGCATCTTTGCATATCACTCTTTTGTTTTGGGTAGAAATATATGTATGCTTCGTTTTGAACCAATGTGGGTGCTCTTTTGAAGAGACCACATGCATGCTTTGTGCCTTCTTCGAATGACTCTTCAATGTGTGTCCTTCGACTAGACCTTTGGAATGCTCTTTCGAATGGGCCATATTGTATGCTGTAGTGTAGAAACTGTGCTGAGGAGTCTTGGCCTTGTGCGTTGAAGGCAAGCACAAAGGAAGTCTTTGTCTTAGTGAATCCAAGGCAAGCATGAAGGGGTTTTTGGCCTGATGAATCAAAACACACTTATAGGGGGTTCTTGCCTTGTGCATCAAAGGCAAGTCGAAAGAAGCATTTTGCCTTGTGCGCTGAAAGCAAGCCGAGGAGGGAGTATTTGCCTAGTCGAAGCAGGAATCAAGTTTGCTCCAAATAAATCAAATGCCCAAATGAAGCAGGGATCAAGCTGGCTCCAAAGAATCCAAATGCCCAATCCAAGCAGGAATTAAGCTTGCATGCAGGTAGCCATTGCATTGTGAATTAAGCCAGCATGTAAAGCCAAAGGTGCAATCGAAGGAGCACCAACATGAGGCCCTTCCCTTTTGAATCGAAGGAAGTTGTTTCAAAGGAAACACATGCCCAGTCGAAGCTTGTATATAGCAAGCAAGCAACAGGCCACGACTTCAATCGAAACTTGGAAATTTGAAGCAAGCTTGGAGGAGGTTAGGTGCTTAATCGAAGCCTGTCAAGATGCCAATTGAAAGACCATTTGACATGCCAATCGAAATACCTTGTTTATCTTCAAATAATTTATTTTTCTTTAATGAAGTGCTTGTGACCAACCATATAAGAAAAAATCTTGGAAAACATGAGAGGGCAAATTTTGGGGTACAACAGCTGCCCCTTTTCAATTTTCTTAAACCTGAAGATGTAGATTGGCTTGTCTGCCTTTCGTGATCTGAAGGTGGAAGATGATTGAACACTAGAATTCCTAGAAATTTGCACTCGTATGAAGTAACACTGATTGTTGATGATGGAGGGAATGGGCTTACAGATGCCATTTGGATAAGATGACATAGAGTTGTCAGAGATGGGCTTAAGGATGCCATCCAAAGTAGATGCTGATTCCATACATGGTCCCTTTGGGTGTTCATGGTCCTGCTGTCTGAGGAGGAGTCCTCTGGGGAAAGTGGGTTTTTAGAGTTCTCCTGCTTGAGGAAAACTCTGGGGAATAGAGTCTCGGAACTTCAGTTGTCCCAGGCTCTATTAAGGAGTTATAAAAGTTTGTTGTTTTCTGGTTGAAATCCAGGCTTCACAGTAATTTGTTGGGCAAATGAAATTAACTTCTATCTGGAAATGTATCAGAAGAAACCTGTGTAGGGCTATTTCAGGATGAGTCCGTGTAAGACTTCATTTGGATACTGAGAAGGAACTCGTGTAAGATTTCTTCGTCTGGTCATGTAGATAGCTTTCCTGTCTGGTTTTAGGTGTTAATCTACAATCAACTTTTTCACAGATAGTTGTCTTGTCTGGTTTCAGGTATTAATCTGGAACTTGAAAATTATCGGTCATTGAGATAGTTGTCCTGGCTCGTTACAGGTATTAATCTCTGACCTGAGTGAAAGATAATTTTCCCGTCTGGTTTCAGGTATTAATCTTCAATCTGCTCATGTAGATAGTTTTCGTGGCTTGTTACAGGTATTAATCTACCAACAATCATCCACAAATAGTTATCCTGGCTTGTTACATGTATTAATCTGGAATTTGAAAATGTCGGGAACATAGATAGTTTCCCCGTCTAGTTTTGGGAATTAATCAGTGGCCTGCTGTATTTGATGGTAAATTCGTCTTGCTTTGAGAATTCAAACCATTTGGCCACGCAGATAGCTTCTCTCGTCTGGTTTCGGGCATTAATCTTTGACTTGCTGCATAAGTTGATAATGTTTATCTTTCTGATAATTTAACCTGAAAGGTAAAGTCAGTTTCGTGCGATGTCATGATGTATGAATTACATGATGCTCTCAAAATAAATGAGATTGTGATATATGTATTTGTATGCACATGCCATGATGTATGATCATGTAATTCTGTTGCGCATTATCTTTGTCTGGGAAAATAAATCCCTGACTGCTGCTGAAGAGTACCGGGAAGCTGAATCTCGGACTGTTGTTGGTGAGTGAAGAAAGTGATTCTTCAATTTCCGCTGGGGATAATGAATGGAGATAGTTTTATTGGTGATTGTGATCGGTGGAAATAGAACTGACTGTTTTGAAATGCTGGTTCGCGTTTGCGTTTGTTTTCGCAAAATGTCGCGGTAAGCAAGAGTCGCCACCGTCTTTTATTTTCTCCAACAAGGAAAGGACAAAAGCACAGCAAAATTCCTTTTCGAGATGTTTATCGGTTCGGAAGGTAGATTATAGAAAGGGAAGGTGTTAGCACCCTTTCTATCAGTGGTTATCCACGGGCTCTTAGGTACTTGCTCACTATGTTTTCAAAATGTTTTGCTTTTCTTGTGTTTGTGGGTATTGAAAAAGTTTGTTTGAAAACTTCGATTTAACTCTTGTATCTGTCCTCAAGAGTGTATGAAGTGTTTGTTTGAAAACTTTTATCAGAAAAGTGTAGGTACGAAAAGTTGTCTTTATTTTGAAAGAGCAAGTACCTGAGAACCTCTACCTACTCAAAAGAAATTAAGCTGTGTAAACGTCCTTTAGACAGTACCATCCCACTATTGAGAAGTAGGTAGCACCGTTGTTGGAGTTTTTCGGGTCAATTCGATTATAGGGACATGTGGTCACCAAAGCAATAGTAGGACGCCTTAGCGGTAACCCTAATGTCTTAGATCGCTTTTTTATCGAGGCAACTGTTTCGAGGCAACTTTGATCTTTAGACAGGAGGGCGACCTCTAAAACACCCTATACTCAATGACCACGTCGAGGCAACCAAGTGAGGCGTACCCTAGGAGTGGCATGTGCGAGTGTGTCAGGATTCAGTTAAGTTATCTTTGCACATGTTATGGTGAGCTACGGGTTGATTTTAATTTCAGAGATAAGTCTTGTCATGCATATCCTAGTTAACATACATCTAACAGTTAATAGTTGCGGAAAATAAATCTACGCTATTACAAGGCGTCGGGTATTTACATCGCCAAAAACAAACCCTTGGAAAAAAGTAAATGCGGGAAATTAATTGAAAGCGATAAAAAGTCTTAATTAAAGCTATTACATCCTCGGAGCAATTACATAATATGGATCAAAAAATTAATCAAAATTAATCGCACGCGAGAAAAATTGAAACGGAGAAGTTCTTAGGGTTTTGACCCTTTTTTTGAGAAAGAGAGAAGTTTTGATTATTTTGCATTTAATTAAATTAAACCTAAAACTAATTAATTAATTAAATAAAAGAAAGAAATATTTTTTGAGTTTTTATGTTTTTTTGAGGGAAATAAAATAAAAAAGAAAACATGATTAAAAGTTGTCAAAAGAAAAACCCTAATTCTATGTTGATTTTGAATTTATTGGAAAAAAGTTAAAATTAACCCTAATTAAAACTAAATTAATGATATTAGTATTTATTTACAAAAATAATAAAAGGGTGAAATTAATTTTAATAACAAGTAAAAATATTATTATTTTTAGTTTTCTGGTTTTATTATGAAAAATTAATTTGGGTTAATTAAATAATAATAATAATAATAATAATAATCAGAATAAAAGAAATAAAAATAGAAAAGAAAAAGAATAAACCTAGGTGGGGTGTTGGCCCAAGTTAGGAGGTATCTTTGGCAATTTGTGGCCCATTGAGCTGCGAGCCTGTTTGACCATTGAGATTGTCTACGCGTGTGTTGACCAAGGAATATGCTAGTCTTTCAATCTAGGCCATGGGATTTGAGTTTGAGGCCACTTGGCACGTTGAGAGGTGAGGTATATGATGGACTTCTTTTGGAGATTTGCACGTGAATATGTACAAGAAAATAATAACAAGGACTTTGGGGGACCTGGGATTCGAACCCAGGTCCCAGCACTCATAGGCCAATATGCTCAACCACTCCACCAACTTGCCTTAGTTGTTATTAGGATAATAAGTAATCAATATATTAACAAACAAATAACGGTGCCTGAAAAGAATAAAAAGCGCGCGGATTTTAAAAGGGCCAATAAAGTATCAACACATCATCATCTTCTTCATTCGTTCCTGCAAAACATAAACAGATAGCGGGGGTTTTTAACCCCCACTAACCATTGCGACGAAAAATAGCGATTAGCACCATGGTACACATAAATATTTCGCGAGGGGTCCTTTGTGTTCGTCTCGGTTCAACGATTCCAACCATATGTATCACTAGTCCTAATTGTTCCTGGATTGCAAAGCCCCAATTCGAAGCTCACGAACCCTAAAAATTCAACTATGGCATCTTTCGATTCAGTGCATTATAATTCAATTAAATGATACCATTAGCTTCATATGGTTCCTAGCAACACAAAACAATCAAGAAAATATGTTAAATGCGCATGAGTTAGGAGTTACGATTCTGGAAAAAAATGGCAAACTGTGGTTCTGTAATGAACGATTCATTGAGTTTGGTACTGGAATTTGATTGCAACACGTTCCTGGGAACTCCTACAACGTGTTTGAATGATTAAAAACCCTTGAATCAACCTAGAATGCCAAAATAAGTTTTCAATTTTCTTGGAAATTTCTTGAAATGGCTATGGTTTTTCTGCAGCTTTTTTCACGTTTCTTAGGTTAGGGTTTGCTTGCATATATATAGGGCAATTGAATTAGGTCAAGAGCTGGGCAAAAATCCATGTGCAATGGTGATTGAATCTTTGATTGGAAATCAAATCTTTTTGATTTTTCATGATTGGAAAATATTGCCAAATTTGGAGATTTTGTATCTTTGACTTGGTGCTCGAATTTGCGAGCATGCTGAGGTCCTATTTGCTTCACAAAAAGATTGAAAACATCAAATCTTCTATTTTCCTACAATTTAAATTAATTAAATGAATTAATATTAATTAAAAATCCAATTAATCAATAAAAATAAGAAAATAAATTCCATTAAGCTTGATGGGTCGTGCATAGGACATGGATGAAGTTTCAAGAAGAGATTTAAGGCCCATTAGCAAAAATGAGGTGTTTTGAGCAAAGTTGACTTTTGCAAATTCATGAAAATTTCCCAACTTCTCCAATGCACAACTTGCTCAATTTTGATCATATGACCATGTTCTTGGACATTTTGGAAAGCTCTTGAAGTCCTCTAACCAATGCCTTTCGTCCCATGTCATTTGGATTTACCAATCTCAAGTTATGGCCTTTGACTCAAAGTGTACTTTTGTTGACTTTTGAAATTGACCTATAATGTAGAAATTGATAACTTTTTGTGAGAGCATTTCTTGAACTTGGAGTGTGAAGATGGATTGTAGGAAATTACATCCCCTTCAAAATAAGAATTGGATGGAATTTTTCTGACAAACCATGAGAAAGTTATGCCCTGGTCAAGATACAGTTGACTTTTCTACTGTCCAAAAATAGTAACTTTTTGCATCTTGATGATTTTTGAGCTATGCTTGTGGAATCATGATCAAGACTTGATCAAATGATGATTGTGGACTCAAAATAAGATGTTGACCAAAAATTCTGACTTTTGACTGCAAAATGACCATTTTGCCCTTGCAGTTGACTGAGGATCAAATGAAGCTTTTGACTGTGCAAATTGGCACTGTGAGTCTTGAAACTTGGTATGTAGGTGCTTGAGAATGTATATAGGCCTATGAGACTTGATTGAACCATTGAAAACCCCAAATTTCTTGAAAGAACCAAAACCCTAATTTCAGCTGTCTTAGGAGATGGTTTGACTGTCTACCTCTTGAGCAATCTTGAGTAATTTGAAGATCATCCTTGGCAAATCTTGAGGAATATGGGAGGGTAAATTTTGGGGTACAACAGTTGCCCCTGTTCAATCTTCTTAGACCTGAGGATGTAGATTGGCTTGCGTGCCTTTCGTGATCCGAAGGTGGAAGATGAGTGAACACTAAAGTGCCCAGAAATTTGCACTCGCATGGTGTAGTATCAGCAATGTGATGTCGGGAATGGGCTTATAGATGCCATTTGGAGATATGATGGATAGGAGGATGGGCTTATAGATTCCATCTGGAGATTGTTGGTAGGAGGATGGGCTTATAGATGCCATCTGGAGATTGTTTGTTGAATGGTAACTTGGTAGGTTGAAAGAAGGAACCTGTGTAGGGTTGCCTGATGATGAGTCCGTGTAAAACTGCATCTTGGAAGAGAAGGAACCGGTGTAGGGTTGCTTCATGATGGTCAAGTAGATAGTTGTCCTGTCTGGTTTTAGGTATTAATCTACAATCCGTCGTCCACAGATTTTTCCTGGCTTGTTACAGGTATTGATCTGGAACTTGAAAAATGTTGGCCGATGAAATAATTGTTCTGGCTTGTTTCAGGTATTAATCTCTGACCTGAGAAAGAAAGATAGTCTTCTTGGCTTGTTACAGGTATTGATCTTCAATCTCTTCATGTAGATAACTTTCTTGGCTAGTTACAGGTATAGATCTACAATCAGTCGTCCACAGATATTTCCTGGCTAGTTACAGGTGTTGATCCGGAACTTAAGAAGGCTGGCCGATGAGATAGTTTTCCTGACTGGTTTCAGGTATTAATCTCTGACCTGAGAAAGAAAGATAGTTTTCCTGGCTTGCTACAGGTATTAATCTTCAATCTCTTCATGTAGATAACTTTCCTGTCTGGTTACAGGTATAGATCTACAATCAGTCGTCCACAGATATTTCCTGGCTAGTTACAGGTGTTGATCTGGAACTTAAGAAAGGTTGGTCGAGGAGATAGTTGTTTTGGCTGGTTTCAGGTATTAATCTCTGACCTGAGAAAGAAAGATAGTCTTCCTGGCTTGTTACAGGTATTGATCTTCAATCTCTTCATGTAGGTAACTTTCCTGTCTGGTTTCAGGTATAGATCTACAATCAGTCGTCCACAGATATTTCCTGGCTAGTTACAGGTGTTGATCTGGAACTTAAGAAAGGTTGGTCGAGGAGATAGTTTTCCTGGCTGGTTTTAGGTATTAATATCTGACCTGAGAAAGAAAGATAGTCTTCCTGGCTTGTTACAGGTATTGATCTTCAGTCTCTTCATGTAGATAACTTTCTTGTCTGGTTTCAGGTATAGATCTACAATCAGTCGTCCATAGATATTTCCTGGCTAGTTACAGGTGTTGATCTGGAACTTAAGAAAGGTTGGTCGAGGAGATAGTTTTCCTGGCTGGTTTCAGGTATTAATCTCTGACCTGAGAAAGAAAGATAGTCTTTCTGGCTTGTTACAGGTATTGATCTTCAATCTCTTCATGTAGATAACTTTCCTGTCTGGTTTCAGGTATATATCTACAATCAGTCGTCCACAGATATTTCCTGGCTAGTTACAGGTGTTGATCTGGAACTTAAGAAAGGTTGATGGTAATAATCTTTGGATTGACCTTTTCCTGAAAAGGCAAAACATTAGTTGCATGCAATGTCATGATGTATGAGATGCATGATGTCATGATGTTCTCAAAAGTAAATGAGATCGTGTCGTATGCATTTTATCATGTACGTAAATAGGAGGTATGAAATGTGAAATGTTTATGAATGTATTTTCGTCCGGGAAAATAAATCCTTGACAAATGCCGGGGAGTTTGTTAAATCCTGGGCTGATGTTGAAGAGTAGAGTTCTTCGTTTCCGCTGGGGATGATGAACGAAGATGATTGAAAGAATAAACCGTTAGGAGAAGATGACTATGTTGGGGATAAACCTGGTGAAGAGATTACTCTGCGGGGAATTACTCTGTGGGGAAGAGATGCTTCCCTGAGATTTTAATGATAACTCCGCTGGGGACTCCGTTGATAAGCTCTGTTGGGGGATTTCGATGATGAACTCCGCTGGAGGATAGAAAGAACTTCGCTGGGGATGATCTTTCCATTGCACCTTGCTGAGGATAACCCAGTTAGACACTTGTGGGGATAACCTCTGAATTTGGCTGGGGAGATGCATTTGTACTCTGCAGGGGACAAGCTTCCAGAACCTACTGGGGAAGATGAATCAACTCTGGCGGAGAAGCTTTTCAGACTGTGCTGGGAAATGGTTCCACTGAGGGTATCTTGTATTCCGCCGGGGAACAATCTTATATTTCTGTCGAGGAATATTAAGACTGCCGGGGATGCTTGCTGAGGAATATCTGTATACTCTGCTGGGGAATATTAAGATCTTCTGGGGATACCCAACTTTTCAGGACTGATGGTAGACCAACTCTGCTTGGGGGAGAATATTGCTGACTTGCTGGGGATACTGTGCCTTTTTAGGGCTGATGGGAGACCAACTCTGCTTGTGGAGAGTATTGCTGAATCTTGCCTTACTCTGCGGGGAGTGAAGGTATCTTGGTCATATTCTTCAGCTGAACCTACCCTGGTACCTTGGTGGACAAAGCAACTAGATCGCTTAGACAATTCTTATTGCCCCTACTTCCGATGTCACCTGTAATTAGTCCTTTGTTTCGTATGCAAATATTTCTGAGCAGCAATTAATGTCAAATGCATATATAAAAAATGAACATTGGACGTTCTTCGCAAAACAAAACAGATAAAGGAAAAACAATTTGCAATTTGTCTGAAAAATGAACTTGTATTGATTTTGAAATTGGCCTGTAAATAGGCGTTTTTGTACAAGAGGCTGACGTCCTAGTAAGAGAACGCCGCCGAACAAAATAAAGTTTATACAATTTGTGAAAAGGAAACAAAACAGCTATGTGAAAAATCCCACTGGGTTCCAACTCTGCTATCGCCTTTATGTCTTCAAGCATCTCATCACTTTGCTGTTTAGTTGAAGAGGAATCTGATTGATTGGTGCCGCCCGAGCCTGATGGTCGATACCGAAGTCTGGATGCAGGGTGATCCAATGAGACATAGTATTACGCTTATCCCTAACTTTTTCCTGGACCGCCCTTTCGGGTTTTCAGTCCACCGGGATACCCATTTTTGCCCAAGCCGCCTTTTCAGGTTTTCGACTTGCCGGGTGTACAGATTTTTTTATTATTTTCATCCCTTATTTTTGCCCGAACCCTTTTGGTTCGCCGGTAAGCCCTTATTTTTGCCTAGGCCAGTCGACCTAGCGGGTCTTTAATCATGCGTAGTATCTTTTTACTATGTCTGCATTGGCGGGGTGAGGAAGGTCGTCACCATCCATGGTGGTTAGAATCATCTCTCCTCCTGAGAAGATGTTCTTAACCATAAATGGCCCTTCGTACGTAGGGGTCCATTTGCCCCTGGGTTCACCTTGAGGTAGAATGATGCGCTTGATTACCAGGTCCCCGACTTGATATTCTTGTCGTCTGACTTTCTTGTTAAATGCCTTGATCATTCGTTTTTGGTACGTCTGACCATGACAAATATCAGTGAGTCTCTTTTCATCGATTAGGTTTAGTTGATCAAGTAGGGTCTGGATCCAGTCATCTTCGCTCAAACCTGCATCCTTCATGATCCGGAGAGAGGGTATCTGAACTTCAATGGGCAGGACTGCCTCCATGCCATATACCAAGGAGTAGGGTGTTGCCCCTGTTGACGTCCGTGCTGAGGTACGGTACCCATGAAGAGGAAATGGTAACATCTCGTGCCAATCTTTGTAGGTCACTGTCATCTTCTGCACAATCTTCTTGATGTTTTTATTAGTTGCTTCTACGGCCCCATTCATCTTCGGCCGGTAAGGAGAAGAGTTGTGGTGATGTATCTTGAATTGCTCGCAGAGCTCAATGATCATCTTGTTGTTAAGATTGGTACCATTATCCGTAATGATCCTCTCAGGTACACCGTATCGACAGATCAGGTTATGCCGAATGAATCGTGCCACTACGTTCTTGGTTACGGTAGCAAAGGAAGCTGCTTCGACCCACTTCGTAAAGTAATCAATTGCTACCAGGATGAAGCGATGCCCGTTGGATGTTGTAGGTCTGATCTCGCCAATCATATAAATGCCCCATATTGCAAAAGGCCAAGGTGCTGTCAAGACATTCAAAGGGACTGGAGGAATGTGCACCTTATCAACATAGATCTGGCATTTGTGACATGTTCGAGAATGCTGATAGCAGTCGGCTCCCATTGTGGACCAGTAATATCCTGCCCGAATAATTTTCTTTGCCATGGTATGTCCACTGGAATGCATTCTGAAGGTACCTTCATGCAGCTCTGCCATGATCCTTTCCGCTTCAGTTTTATCCACACAACACAATAAGGTTGAATCATGGTTTCATTTATAGAGAATGTCATTGCTGAGGAAGAACTTTGTCGCGAACCTTCTTAGAAACTTCTTGTCATTAACGGATGCACCCTCGGGGTATTCTTGAGCTTCAAGATATCTTTTTACCTCATGATACCAAGGCTTTTCTGTTACCTCTTCAGTCTCAAGGTCACAACAATATGCAGGTTCATCCAATTTCCAAATAATGATCCGGGGAGCCTCGTTGTCCCATTTGACTTTGAACATAGAAGACATCGTAGCCAGCGCGTCCGCCAACTGATTCTCCTCTCTTGGGAAGTGTTCAAAGGTTATCTCCTCGAAATGGGGAATCAATGTCAATACGTACTCCTTGTAAGGAATAAGATTTGGGTGTTTCGTATCCCACTCGCCTCTGATCTGACTGATCACGAGAGAGGAATCTCCGAAGACACTCAGAAACTTGATCCTTAGGTCAATTGCAGCTCGAAGACCCATGATGCATGCTTCATACTCCGCCATGTTGTTGGTGCAGTTGAAACATAGTCGGGCGGTAAGTGGAGTATGAGAGCCTTTAGGAGATATGATCACAGCGCCAATGCCGTTACCCAAAGCGTTCGAGGCTCCGTCAAAGTGCATAGACCATCCGGATCCTTCCTCAGGTCCTTCATCCGGTACAGGTACTTCACAATCAGTCACTACCATGATATTCTCGTCTGGAAATTCAAAGTTCATAGACTGGTAATCATCCACCGCCTGGTGTGCCAAATGGTCTGCCAACACACTTCCCTTGATTGCTTTCTGAGTCGTGTACTGGATGTCATACTCAGTCAAGATCATCTGCCACCTTGCTATTCTTTCGGACATAGCAGGATTTTCGAAGATGTACTTGATTGGATCCATCTTTGAAATCAACAGAGTAGTGTGAGTCAACATATACTGTCTCAGCCGGCGAGCATCCCATACCAAAGCGCAGCAAGTTTTCTCGAGCAGTGAGGATCGGGTCTCACAGTCGGTAAACTTTTTGCTAAGGTAATAAATGGCATGCTCTTTCCGGCCAGACTCGTCATGCTGCCCCAACACACACCCCATTGAGTTGTCAAGTACTGTCAAGTATAAGATTAGAGGTCTCCCTTCAACCGGTGGCATAAGAATGGGTGGCTCTTGGAGATACTCTTTGATTCTTTCGAAAGCAGCCTGACATTCATTGTTCCAACATACTACTTGATCTTTCTTCAGTAGCTTGAAGATTGGTTCACAAGTAGCAGTTAGGTGTGAGATGAATCGGGAAATGTAGTTCAGCCGTCCTAAAAAGCCTCTGACTTCTTTCTCTGTCTTGGGAACTGGCATCTCTTGTATGGCTTTCACTTTGGCAGGGTCCACTTGAATACCTTTGTCGCTCACGATGAAACCTAGTAGTTTTCCAGATCTCACCCCGAAGGTGCAATTGTTCAGGTTTAACCTCAATTTGTACAACTTCAAACGGTCAAACAACTTCTGTAGATGGTCAAGGTGTTCCTCCTCAGTTTGGGACCTTGCAATCATATCGTCGACGTATACTTCGATCTCATAATGGATCATGTCATGGAACAAAGCAACCATGGCACGCTGATACGTTGCCCCAACATTTTTCAACCCAAAAGGCATGACCTTGTAGCAAAAGGTGCCCCACTGAGTAACAAAAGTGGTCTTCTCCATGTCTTCGGGAGCCATCTTGATCTGATTATAACCGGAGAATCCGTCCATGAAGGAGAATACCTTATGCTGAGCAGTGTTGTCAACCAGAATGTCAATGTGAGGCAGAGGTAATTCATCCTTAGGGCTCGCCCTATTCAAATCCCTGTAGTCAACACACATTCGGACCTTACCATCCTTCTTCGGCACTGGAACCACATTGGCAACCCACTGAGGGTAAGAAGTCACTGCTAGAAAACCGGCGTCAAATTGTTTCATAACCTCAACTTTGATTTTCTCGGACATCTCTGGGCGCATACGGCGAACCTTCTGTTTTACGGGAGGGCAGTCTTCCTTGGTAGGCAAGTGATGAACCACAATGTCGGTATCCAACCCAGGCATGTTGTGATACGGTGGGAGAACTAACTTGAGTTTTGCGTTTGTTTTCGCAAATGTTTAAGTTGAGCAAGAGTCGCCACCGACTTTTTATTTTATCCTAAGGAAAGGTTTAAAAAGCACAGCAAAAACCTTTGAGATTTTTCTTGGGTTCGGGGAGTAGATTATAGAAAGGGAAGGTATTAGCAACCTTTCTATCCATGGTTATCCATGGGCTCTTAGTTACTTGCTTAGATCAACTTGCCTTTTGTTTCCAATTATTTGAAATGGTGCTTTGTGTGTGTGGGTTTGAAAATGTTTTGAAAAGAAGCCAATGTGGTGGCAACCTTTGTAATGATCCATGTTGGGATGTATACAAAGGTGTATGTCTTTTGAAAAGGTTTTCATTTGTTTTTGAAAGTTGTTTTGAAAGTGTTGTGAGGTGTGGTTTAGAAAATAGGCAAGTGTTTTGTTTTTGCAAGTTGGCAAGTATTTAAGAGTTATCTACCCCTAAAGGTTCTCAAAGATTCTTGTTATGTTTTTAACCCTTTTAACAAGTTTGTTCCACCATTGTATTTGGTGGACAACCTCATGTTAGGATGTGAAAGGGACGGGCGCGGGTCATCGTTTAGACCATAATTGCAATGGTGCCAAGTATCTTTGGGCATTTTCTTTAAGGGACTTGATCATTTATTTAGGCAACATTTTGAAAGCGTCATCGAGGGACTATGATCATTTGAATTGTGTTTGTTTTGCCCAAAGAGACCTAGCATGCAATATGGCCCATTTATTTGAAGGCGACAAAGTGGAATACCCTAGGGGGTGCAACTGTGATTTGTGTGTCCATTTTCATGCTTGTTTGTCTTATATTAGGTCCAACTATTTTGTTCATTTTTTATTCGCATATAAACCCTAATTCTAGCATTGTATATTTAGAAAGCGATAAAGTGCGAAATTTAAATTCCTACGCTATTACAACACAATAATATAGGGAGGGGGGTACAATGTTTCAAATGGGGATTTTGACAAGGAATTTAAACCTAAAACTATTACATCAAGATTTGAATTATTTACAATTTAATTAATGTACCATAATTAAATAAAAATGGAATAAATATGCAAGGTGCAAAAATGTTTTGTATATGTATGAAAAAAAGTATTATTTATGTAAAATAAAAAAGAAAATAAAAAGGTGTTATTTTTGAAGCATTTTCAATTTTAGGGTTAAAACCCTAATTTTTAAAAAAGGGGACATTAATTATTTAATTTACATAATAGTTATTATTTATAGACAAAAATAAAATAAAATATAGTATATTTGTAAAAAGGGTATTTTTAGTATTAAATATTAAAAAATAAAATATGTACATTTTTTGGTATTTTTATCCTAAGTATTTAATATATACCTATATATTTATATTATTTACAAAACATATATTATATATATTAATTAATAATATTTAATATTTAAATAAAAAGTATATTTTTTTTATAATATTGTCAGGGAGTAAAAATAAGATAAAAATGTGTACAAAAATATATTTTGTATTATCTTAATGTTTTAAACAAAAAGTATATATGTATATTTATTTATTTATGTACAAAACAATCAAATAAATACTTAATAAATTCAAAAAATGATGGAAAAAATATTTTTATATTTTTAATATGCTGAGAAAAAATAAATGAGTCAGTTAAAAAAAGAAAAAGTCAAAAAATATTAAAAATGAAGCAAATGGGCTCAAGGGTGTAAAACCAAAAAGGGTGGTGTGAAAAGGAAAGTCAACATAGGCCCAGCCCATGAAGACCTTTCTTCAACCTCTGTACAACAACATTCAAAAAAATGCGCGCCCTGTTCCTCATCTTCCAACTCTTGATTCCTGGCTTTTCAATGCAAACTCATAACATAAAAGATGTTCAGCATGAAGAGACGATTCTAACCATATGCATAACTTGATCTAACTCTCTAAGATGAGGGAGAATTTCTCCTCCCCCAAATCCTAACCTAGATTTTCTGCCATTTTCAAACCTCAAATTCTCACAGCTCAAGCAAAAGAAATGAAAAGTAAAAACATGTACATGTTCAGTGGCATGAGTAGAACCTTGTTTATTCACAAACTTAAAGCTAATGATGCATAATAAGAGAGATACGAGTTCACCAAGATACCTGTTCAGCTGAAGTTCTATCTGGAAATGTAGGAACTTTCAGTGCAAGGTGATGATTGGAAAAGCTTCCTTGAGGTCCAGGGATGCTATTCAAATGTTTACTTTGTCTTGAAAGCTTCTGAATCGAGCTAGAGAACTTCACCTGCAAGTCAGAAATGTGAAAATGGTGGAAGTGGTTAGAGTGATTACAGGTCGTACTTTTGCTTTTGGTTAGCTTGCATAGATGGTATGGAAGGTGTGTGAACTGGTT
Source organism: Vicia faba (assembly GCA_948472305.1). Taxonomy (NCBI): domain Eukaryota; kingdom Viridiplantae; phylum Streptophyta; class Magnoliopsida; order Fabales; family Fabaceae; genus Vicia; species Vicia faba. The sequence continues at coordinate 1,402,094,223 of OX451739.1, forward strand.
TGGGCAAGAGAGCTCGAGAGAAATGAGAGATAGCACTCAAACTGCAGGGCCTGCCCTGTTTTTGCAGTTTGAGAGTGATTCTGAGATGGAGGGTGTTTTGAAGGCTAAGGGCTCGTGTATTAGCTTGGTTGTGTTGTGTGGAATGTGTTTGATAACTTTGTTCTTGTGTTCTTGAGCTGATATGGAAGTTGGTATGAGTTATGGTACTTTTCTTCACTCTTAAGCAAACAAAGGCAACTTGTGTTTCTAGGTCAGTAGAGGACTCCTAATCCTGCTGCAAAGCTTCTCTTGATCAGTGTGTTATGCTCATAATCTTGTGCCAATCAGATTTGCAATGTACTTGTTTGATTTTCAATTTGACATAAAGTGCAACTTTTCAAAAATGGCTATTTTGCTTTATCTAAAAATGGATTAAACCTTCATACAATGATTTAGCTCAAAGAACATGGTCTTGGCACAAAGAATATGCATTAAATTATTGAGTGTAACTTGGTTTAAGGACCTGTAATCTAGCTTAAAGCATGCTGAGTTCAAATTGCAAGGTTATAGACATGTAACTTGATCATGAACAAAGTGAGTTTTTGCCATATTGTGAAATTCGATTCTCCCTAACCATGAGGTTGTTTGAGAAGTTCTTGGACATTTTGGAAAGCTTGGAATGTGTACTACAATCCATCTTTGAAATGCAAATTGAAATTCCAAGTGGAAGTGTATGGAAAATGGTCTTGAAGTTAGGTAAAAACTTGTCCAAAATAGGTCAAATTTTCACTAAGTTAAGAATGGTTTAGTGCCCTTATTCAAAAATTTGTAACTTGAGATACAAGCTTCAAATGGGAAAACTTTGTGAATCAAAGTTGTAGATTATGCAACAAGCTACAACTTTCATGTTTTGACTTTTGTTTTAATCCAAATGAATCATGGTGAAAAAGGGGGGCAAAGTTGGGAAAAAATTAGGGTTTTCCATAACTTCGAAAAATTCTAAGTTATGAAAAATTCCCATTTCAAACCCTAATTTGCATTTTGAGATTTCTTGATGAACAAGTTTCATGATTTGGCATGTTTTGATGAAAAATGAATCTTGACTCTTGATTTTGACCAAAAAGTCAAAGTTTGACTTTTCAGTATACAGTCAAAATTGATCAATTGACTGGGAAATTCAACTATCAATCTTGTGTACTTGGGATCTTTTGAGTTTGTTGAGCATGTCAAGATAATTCCATGGGGTCCTTGAGTCCATATGTGATCTTGGTTTGCCATTGGCTAGGTCAAACAGTCAAAAATTTCCTTTGTGCAGTCAAAACCCTAAAAATGACCATTTTGCCCTTTTGGTGATCTGATCAAATTTCTTGTGGAATTGTGATCCAAACTTGATCAAATGGTCCATATGAGTTCATAATGTTGATGTGGGTCAATTTTCATGAGATTTGACTGTCAGTTGGCCATAATTGACTTTTCCCCCAATATAGCTGATTTCTAGGTCATCTGTCCAATTGACTGGGCAAAACTTTGAATCAAGACTTGAAACTTGGTATGGATAAACTTGGGAGTCCAACATGAAGCATGAAAGTCATCTTAGGCATTTTAGGTCAAAATATCTTTGTGCAAATACAAACCCTAATTTGGGTCAACAGTGCAAGGAGAAGTCTTGAGCAGATGAAACCCTAACTGGATCTTGATCTTCAAAGGCTTTGGTGATGAGAAAATGTTGAGGAAATGGGAGGGCAAATTTTGGGGTACAACAGTTGCCCCTGTTCAATCTTCTTGAACCTGAAGAGTTAGATTGGCAGGTTTGCCTTTCGTGACTCGAGGGTAAAAGGAGATTGGACACTAGAGTGCCCGGAAATTTGCACTCGCATGTTGGATTATCAACAAATATGATGTCGGGGATGGGCTTACGGATGCCATTTGGAGAGATGGTGGATAGGGAGATGGGCTTATAGATGCCATCTGGAGATGTGACAGAACCTTGTCGGGAATGGGCTTATAGATGCCATTTGGAAGTGTTGATCGCATAAGAGATTCCTTAGCGAGAACTTGTGTATTTGAGAAAGGCAGATGTTTTCCTGGCTTGGTACAGGTGTTTGATCTTCAATCTCTTTATGCAGATATGCCCTGGCTAGGTGCAGGTGTCGAGTCTACAAATGGTTGCTCACATATGTGCCCTGGCTGGATACAGGAATCTAATCCGGAAATAGTTGTCAACAGATATGCCCTGGCTGGATACAGGAATCGAATCTTCGAACTCTTCAGACGTGCCCTGGCTAGATACAGGAATCGAGTCTGGAAATGTGGTCAACAGATATGCCCTGGCTGGATACAGGAATCGAATCTGGAAATGTTGTAGTTGATAGATGTGCCCTGGCTGGATACAGGAATCGAGTCTGGAAATATGGTCAACAGATATGCCCTGGCTGGATACAGGAATCGAATCTGGAAATGTTGTAGTTGATAGATGTGCCCTGGCTGGATACAGGAATCGAATCTTCGAACTCTTCAGACGTGCCCTGGCTAGATACAGGAATCAAATCTGGAAATTGATCACTCTCAGATGTGCCCTGGCTAGATACAGGTATCGAATCTGGAATTGTGACAGTTGAAGGTAGTTGTCTTTGGGATTGTCTTTTTCCCTGAAAAGGCAAAAACATAAGTTGTATGCAATGTCATGATGTATGATATGCATGATGTCATGATGTTCAACATGAGACAGTGTTGTATGCACTTTATCATGTATGTAAGCAGGATATATGAAATGTGAAATGTTTATGAGTGTAACTTCGTCTTAAGGAAAATAAATCCTTGACGACCGGCCGGGGAATGGCTCTGTGGAAGAGATACTTTGCTGAAGTTTTGACAAGAGACCTGCTGAGGGCTTCAATGATGGATTCCGCTGGGGATAATGACGATAAACTCCGCTGGGGATGATGTTGACAAGTTATGTCGGGGAAACTTGATTAGCTCTGCTGGGGATAGGAAGAACTTTGCCGAAGGCGATCTTCCGTAGCAATTAGCTGAGGATAACCCAGTTATAAGTCCTTTGTGAAGAATAACTCTGAATAAAGCTCGGGAGAGACGTCCGTATTCCGCAGGGAACAAGCTTCCGGAATCTACTGGGGATAAGCTTTTAGACCTGCTGGGGAAAGTTGACGACTTCACTGGGGGAAATATTGCTGAATCTTGTCTTACTCTGTGGGGAGCTGAGATCATTTGGTCACGTTCTTCATTCGAATCTACCTTGGTACCTTGGCAGACAAAGCAACCAGACTGCATCAGGCAACTTCACATTGCCCCTGTCTCTGATGTCACCTGTAATTAATCTTCAGTTTTTTTTTGTGCAAATATTTATGAATCAGCAATTTAATGTCAAATGCATATATCAAAAATGAACATTAGGCGTTCGTCGTAAGACAAAACAAAAAAAGGAAAAACAATGGCAATTTGTATGGACAAGTGAATTCGTATTGATTTAAATTTTGCCTGTGAATAGGCGTTTTTTGTACAAGAGGCTGACATCCTAGTAAGAGAATGCCGCCAAATAATCACAGAATTTACAATTTTGAAAAGAAAACAAAACAGCTATGTGAACAATTCTACTGGGTTCCAACTCTGCTATCGCCTTTATGTCTCCAAGCGTCTCATCGCTTTGCCGCCTAGTTGAAGATGAAGCTGATTGGTCGATACCGAAGTCTGAGACAGATAGTTGATGCCGAATTCCAGATGCGAAGTGATCCAATGAGACATAGTGTTACGCTTTATCCCTAACTTTTGCCTGGACCGCCCTTTCGGGTTTTCAGTCCACCGGGGTACCCATTTTTGCCCAAGCCGCCTTTTCAGGTTTTCGACTTGCCGGGTGTACAGATTTTTTTCATTTCATCCCTTATTTTTGCCCGAACCCTTTTGGTTCGCCGGGAAGCCCTAATTTTTGCCTAGGTATGTCAACCTAGCGGGTCTTTTATTTATGCGTAGTATCTTTTCACTATGTCTGCATTGGCGAGGTGAGGAAGGTCGTCACCATCCATGGTGGTTAGGATCATGGCTCCTCCTGAGAACACATGTTTAACCACAAATGGCCCTTCGTATGTAGGGGTCCATTTGCCCCGGGGATCACTTTGAGGAAGGATGATGCGTTTGATTACCAGGTCCCCAACTTGATACTCTTGTGGTCTGACTTTCTTGTTAAATGCCCTGATCATCCGTTTTTGATACGTCTGACCATGACAGATAGCGGTGAGTCTCTTTTCGTCGATCATATTTAATTGGTCAAGTCGATTCTGGATCCAGTCATCTTCACTCAAGTCTGCATCTTTCATTATTCGAAGAGAGGGTATCTGGACTTCAATTGGCAAGACTGCCACCATGCCATAGACCAAAGAGAAAGGAGTTGCCCCGGTTGACGTCCTTGCTGAGGTACGGTACCCATGAAGAGCGAACGGTAACATCTCGTGCCAATCTTTATAGGTCACTGTCATCTTCTGCACAATTTTCTTGATATTTTTATTAGCTGCCTCTACAGCCCCATTCATCTTCGGCCGGTAGGGAGAAGAATTGTGGTGCTGTATCTTGAATTGTTCGCAGAGCTCAGTGATCATTTTGTTGTTGAGATTGGTACCATTGTCCGTAATGATTCTTACCGGGACTCCGTACCGACAGATCAGATTATGCCGGATGAAACGTGCCACAACACTCTTGGTTACCGTTGCGTAGGAAGCTGCCTCAACCCACTTCGTGAAGTAATCGATCGCCACTAAGATGAAGCGATGCCCATTGGATGCCGTCGGTCGGATCTCACCGATCATATCAATCCCCCACATTGCAAAAGGCCAAGGTGCCGTCAGGACATTCAAAGGAACTGGAGGAATATGCACCTTGTCAGCATAGATCTGGCATTTATGACAAGTTCGAGAGTGCTGGTAACAATCGGCTTCCATTGTGGACCAGAAATATCCTGCCCGAAGGATTTTCTTAGCCATGGTGTGTCCACTGGAATGTGTTCCAAATGTACCTTCATGCAGTTCTAACATGATCTTCTCTGCTTCAGCCTTATCCACACAACGCAGTAGAGTTGAATCATGATTCCGTTTGTAGAGAATGCCGTTGCTGAGGAAGAATTTTGCCGCGAACCTCCTCATGAACTTCTTGTCATTGACAGATGCACCTTCAGGGTATTCCTGAGCTTCCAAGTACCTCTTCACCTCATGATACCAGGGTTTTTCAGTCACCTTTTCAGCCTCCAGATCGCAGCATTATGCCGGTTCATCCAACTTCCAGATAATGATCCGGGGAGCCTCATTGTCCCATTTAACTTTAAACATTGAAGACATCGTAGCCAGTGCGTCTGCTAGCTGATTCTCCTCCCTCGGGAAGTGCTCAAAAGTTATCTCTTCAAAGTAGGGAAGCAAGGTTGACACATACTCCTTGTAAGGAATAAGATTTGGGTGTTTCGTATCCCACTCGCCCTTGATCTGATTGATCACGAGAGCGGAATCTCCGAAGACACTCAGAAACTTGATCCTTAAATCGATTGCAGCTTGCAGACCCATGATACATGCCTCGTATTCTGCCATGTTGTTGGTGCAGTTGAAGCACAATCGGGCGGTGAGTGGAGTATGAGTTCCTTTGGGAGATATGATTACAGCGCCGACGCTGTTACCCAAAGCATTGGAGGCTCCATCAAAATGCATAGACCATCGGGATCCTTCCTCAGGTCCTTCATCCGGTCCAGGTACTTCACAGTCAGTTACCACCATGATGTCTTCGTCCGGAAAATCAAAGTTCAATGATTGGTAATCGTCCACAGGTTGGTGTGCCAAATGATCTGCCAGTACACTTCCTTTAATTGCTTTCTGAGTTGTATACTGGATATCATATTCTGTTAAGATCATTTGCCATCTCGCTATTCTCCCAGACAGAGCAGGCTTTTCAAATATGTACTTGATGGGATCCATTTTTGAAATCAACAAGGTAGTGTGAGTCAGCATATACTGTCTCAGCCGGCGAGCAGCCCATACAAGAGCGCAACAAGTTTTCTCAAGCAGTGAGTAACGAGACTCACAGTCGGTAAACTTTTTGCTCAAGTAATAAATAGCGTGCTCTTTTCGGCCAGACTCGTCATGCTGCCCCAGCAGACACCCCATTGAATTATCAAGTACTGTCAAGTATAATATTAGAGGTCTTCCTTCCACTGGTGGCATAAGAATGGGTGGCTCTTGGAGATATTCCTTTATATTTTCAAAGGCGGCCTGACATTCATTGTTCCAACGCACTACTTGATCTTTCTTCAGTAATTTGAAGATTGGCTCACAAGTAGCAGTCAGATGTGAGATGAATCTGGCAATATAATTCAGTCGTCCCAAGAAGCCTCTGACTTCCTTCTCTGTCTTAGGGACTGGCATCTCTTGAATGGCTTTAACCTTGGCAGGGTCCACTTGAATACCCTTATCACTTAAAATGAAGCCTAGCAGTTTTCCAGACCTTACCCCAAAGGTGCATTTGTTGGGATTCAATCTCAGCTTGTATAACTTGAGTCGGTCAAACAGCTTCCTCAGATGATCAAGGTGCTCCTCCTCAGTTTGAGACCTTGCAATCATGTCATCAACATATACCTCAATCTCATGATGGATCATATCATGAAATAAGGCAACCATGGCGTGTTGGTAGGTTGCCCCAGCATTTTTCAACCCGAATGGCATGACCGTGTAGCAGAAAGTGCCCCACTGAGTCACAAAGGTAGTCTTTTCCATATCTTCCGGAGCCATCTTGATCTGATTATACCCTGAAAAACCATCCATGAAGGAGAACACCTTGTGTTGGGCAGTATTGTCAACGAGGACGTCAATGTGAGGTAGAGGAAAATCATCCTTGGGGCTGGCCCTGTTCAAATCCCTATAGTCGACACACATTCTGACTTTACCGTCCTTCTTCGGCACTGGCACCACATTGGCAACCCACTGAGGGTAAGAAGTTACTGCTAGAAACCCGGCATCGAACTGCTTCATAACTTCAGCCTTGATCTTTTCAGACATCTCTGGGCGCATACGGCGGACCTTTTGCTTTACCAGAGGGCAGTCTTCCTTGGTTGGCAGGTGATGAACTACAATGTCGGCATCCAAACCAGGCATATCTTCATAGGACCAAGCAAATATCTCCATGTAATCCTGTAACATCTGGATCAATCGTTGCTTCACACTGAGCTCTAGATTGGCACCAATCTTGACCTCTTTCCTATCTGCCTCAGTACCCAGGTTAATTGTTTCCACCGGCTCTTCATGTGGTTGAATAGCCCTCTCCTCCTGGAGTAGCAGTCTTGCAAGTTCACCAGGCACTTCACAATCATCTTCACCTTCGTCTTCGGCCAAGTTGATCGGATTCTCGAAGTCATAACTGGCGGTAGCAGAGCTGTTACCAGTGAGATCCAGAGTGGATTGAAACCTGTATAAGTGAGTGTGTGTAAATATAGCTGTTTTGCAATATATATAACACAGAAAGAAAAAGAGCACAAGATTTGAAATGCAACAAACATCCAATGTTTTGATTGATGATATATGGAAATGTCATACAAAAAGACCTCACAAATGGAGCTACGATGCCCCGGGTAGGACACCGAGCCAATAAAAGTTTTAACACATTGTTTGTTACAAATTGGAAATCAAAAGAAATTAATTACTGCGTGAAAAATGTGATAGGTGTAAAATCCTTTACCGTCCAGTTGCTTGGTCCGTTGCTGGTAGTCGGGTAGATCCAACTGTCAAACTCTGCTTCCTCTACATCCTCCTCAATAGCATTCACCCTTGGGTTGGAGATAAACACTGGAGCCTTTCTGATCTTTTCCTTGCGCACGGCCCTTTGAGCCTCTGCAGTAAAGCCCAGCCCAAACTTGTCATTCTTTTGAGTGAAGTCAGGAAGCTGACCCCAGTTTGCACAATTGCCTTTCTCGATTACAGCCCGGGCATCCCTCAAGGACGCCATCTTTAACGGAAAGTCTTCTTCAACTACTGCCTCAGCCGATGCCAACACTGGAGGTACTTCCTCAAAATGCTGAAAGGGGGTTTCAATAAACTCCCCGTCCATCTCGATATATCGGAATGAATTCAAGTGACTCACCATGTATTCTTCCTCACCCTGCATAAGAACAATCTTCCCTTTGACAGGGTATTTGAGCTTTTGGTGTAAAGTGGAGGTTACTGCCCCAGCTTTGTGAATCCAAGGTCGACCTAACAAGCAGGAGTAAGATGGATGAATATCCATTACATAGAACGTTGAGCCGAAAACTTGGGAACCCACACGAATAGGGATGTCTACCTCACCGTGCACCATCCTTTTAGAACCATGGAAGGCCCTAACGATGATGTTACTAGGTTTCAACTCCAGACCCTCACAATCCAAGCGGTCCAATGCCTTCTTGGGCAAAACATTCAGGGAAGAGCCGGTATCTACTAACACGTGTGCGAGAGTAGTGCCCCTGCACTCTATGGAAACATGCAGGGCATCATTGTGATTTTTCCCCTTGGCGGTAAGGTCAGCATCTGAGAACCCCAAGCCATTGTCGGCTGTCAAATTAGCCACACAGTCGGTGAATTGATCCGCGGAGGTCTCCTGCGGCACATGGGCCGTTTTCAGAAATGAGATCAGGGCCTTTGCATGGGCCTCTGAACATAGCAGCAATGGCAGCATAGAGATCTTGGAGGGGGTATGCCCCAACTGTTCAACAACATTAAAGTCACTCTTTTTGATGATTTTAAGAATTTCCTCCATTTCTTGTTGAGAGGCTTCCACAACAGTCTTCTTTGGTGCCTCCGTCCTGGCAGGCGAATCGGTAGCAACTTCTTTGCCCCGAGTATCAGAGGACTCGGCGGCAGTAGTAGACACAGGAACTTGAATTGGAACATGCACACTTGCGGGTGTGATAATGAGAGGTTTTCGGATAACTGGCGGTGCAATGTCAGGCGAGAAGAGCCTGCCACTGCGGGTAATCTTGGCGGGACCAGTGATGTTACTGATACTGGTATTGGTGTTGAACTCCTGCTTCACCCCAAGCACATATACGTTGGCTCCATAATGCCACGGAACAGCTTTATCAGACTCATACGGGAGAGGCCCCGGGACAGTAATAGTGATGGGTGCAACAGACATAATTTGGACTGGTTTCTTTACGGGAGCTTTGGCAGGATTGTAGATTGTGACGATAGATATTTCTTCAACGGAAACAGACGGAACATCAGTTTTCTTGAACAGAATTTCCTTGCTATCCATCAGGCTTTGGATGCTTGATTTCAGCAGTGGACAACCGGTAGGGATAACAGCACACATGAGGCAACCCTTACCACAACCCGGAAATAAACCGGCTAGTAGTAAGTTTCTCTTAACAGTCAAGAGAGGGGTAACAACTTCATTCACCGAAACAGCATACGACTCTTCCTCGATGGCATTTACTCTATGCTGGGGCATAGGAGCAGTTACAACATTTGGTCTCTCAGGTGCTTCAAACTGAATTTCCTTCGCGTTGATAAGATCTTGCACTTTGTTTCTCAAGGCCCAGCAATCATTAGTAGTGTGCCCGGGACTATCAGAATGATAAGCACACCGGGCATTCGGGTTATACTTAGGAGACGCAGTATTCACGACTTTAGGAGCTTCTTTGGTGGTCACCAAATTGGTTGATAGCAGTTGAGGTAAAATTTGAGATAAGGTCATACTCAGCCGAGTATACTGCCTCTTGGGTCTTTCACTTCTTTGTTGATTGTACTGCTGAGGAGCAACAGCAGGTTTTGAAATGACCAGAGCATTGACGGCTTGGCGACTTTCTGGCTTGACTTGTCTTCTAGGACCATAGACGGCACTTGCTTCTTTCTTAAACGGCCTCTTCTCAGTACTTGCAGCAACACCCTTCTGAATCTTCCCTGACTTGATGCCAGCTTCTATTCTCTCGCCCGTTAAGATCAAATCGGTAAACCCCGCGGAAGAGTTACCAATTAGATGATTGAAAAATGGCCCAGATAGGGTCCCTAGAAACATATCAACAAGCTCACGATCAGTTAAAGGAGGCTGCACCCTGCCAGCCAAATCCCTCCATTTTTGTGCGTATTCTTTGAATCCTTCGCTTGTTCCTAACGACATACCCTGAAGTTGGGTACGAGTAGGGGCAAAGTCAGAATTGTATTGGTATTGTTTATAGAAAGCGGTGGCCAAATCTTCCCAATTCCGGACACTGGTTTCCTCTAGCTGATAAAACCACTCTAACTGAGCTCCAGAAAGGCTGTCTTGAAAGAAATGAATCCAGAGGTTTTTATCTGCCGTATAGGGCTGGATCTTTCTTACGTAGGACCTGAGATGCATTTTGGGGCAGGACAGCCCATCATACCTTACAAACACTGGCACTTTGAATTTTGGGGGAATCACAATCCCGGTGACCAAACCCAAGTCTTCAAAATCCAAACCCGGTACTCTTTGTAGCTCCATGGCAGCCAATCTATCTTCTAAACCCTTGTATTTATCATCAGCTGGAGGGTATTGCTGGTCAGAATAATCTTCATCCTCTTCAACCTCTTCTTCTTCCGCATCAGACTCGGAAGGCACTGCAACTCCATCTCTTTTACTGGTCCCTTCATCAGAAGTAGGAGGAAATTCAAGCACTCTTCGAGTTTCTCCGTCAAATCTTCTCCCCAAAGTAGTGACTCCGAGTCTCTTTTTCTTATTTTTCACCGGGTCTTTGTTCCCCAATTGAGTCTTGATATCCTCCTGACCCTTAGCCAAGGTCATTAAGAGTTGCTGGAATTGTGCATTCTGAGCCTGTAGGTCTTTGACTGTTTGCTCGAGATCCATTCTACTGTAATAAACAGCAGACAAATAAGGAAACTTGGAATGAGACCTGCTTATGCACATGATGAATGGTATGCTTATGTATGCAATGCATTCAAGGATTTAGGACATTCAAAATTGTTTTAGACAAAGAAGAATGCACGTCATATTAATTAAGAAGAAATTTGTCAGTACATAAATGCCCCATGGGCCAAATATTACAAAATAAACTTCTTAAGGCAAAAAGACATTGCGCATCCTTTTGGGTGCGATGTAGGTATTGAGGGCCTCTTGCTCGTGGAGTCGGTGGGTAAGCTCTAGAACCTTCTTTTCACTGGCGTAGTAGCTAGCTTCAAAAGTGTTTCGTTCCTCCTTGAGCTGAATCCAACTTTTCTGCATTTCCTCCCATGATGTAGGCATGTCTGGATGTAGGATGGTGTAGGGAACCTCTCCTTCATTGACGGGCTCTTTAATCACTGGGAGTACATGAGGATAAGGCATCATTAGACTTTGGGCTCGGGCTCGTACCCACTTGAGATAGGGCTCAAGAGGGATGGAGTTCTTGTGTCCCAGAGTCTTGCTATCAACCTTGTTGAGTTTTCCCCAAGCTCTGATGAATCTTTGGCGAAGTCCTTGCGCATCATTGTCGAAGTCAAAAACTAGGTCAGGAATCAACATATCATGAGGGCCATCCCTCCGTGCATATCCAAATTGCCTCAAAGCTAGGCAAGGGTTGTAGGTGATACCTCCTCTAATTCCAAGTAAAGGAACATTAGGAAATTCTCCGCAACGATCGACAATGATGACATTTTCTCTGGACCGAGAACACCAATGCACATCAGAATGAGTAAGAGTCATCAACCGTTGGGACCACCTTGTACCTTGGTCATTCTTCAAGACAGATTGTGGAAGGTGCGAAATAAACCACCTTGCAAGGATAGGAGTACAACACATGAGAACACCCCTCTTTCTCATTGTTCGTGTGTGAAATGAGTGAAGAATGTCCCCAAGCAATGTCGGTATTGGATTTCTGGACAAGAAGATTTTGACGGCGTTGACATCTACCAATTGGTCAGGATTTGGGAACAAGACCAACCCATATATAAGGAGTGCCACAATCTCTTCAAAGGCTTGTAGGTCCAATGAGTTCCAACATTCTTGTGCCTTCTCAAACAAGAATCTTGCTAAGAATCCTTTGACGCCGCTTCTGGTTTCCCAATGCCCCTTGATGTCGGATGGTTGTAGATGTAATGCTCGAGCAACATCTTCCGGCTTTGGTTCTTTTTTCGTACCGTTGAAGGGTAGTTGATTAAGGATAGGAATTCTCAAGAGTTGAGAAAACTCCTCCAAAGTGGGTACCAACTGATAATCAGGGAAACTGAAACAGTGGTGAAGAGGGTCAAAGAACTGGAATAGCACTTTCATCATGTCTTCTTCAATGTTGGTGTTGACTAGGCTGAGCAGTCTACCATGTCTTTCACTGAAGGATTAGTTTTCCGGGATTCTTGAAGTGATCTCCTTGAGTTGAGGAGAGATTCTCACAAGGTTGACTTGAATGGTATTTCTGCGAGGAATTTCCATGTCCTACAAAACAAGAACAAAGATGAAGATCCAAAACCCTTGAAATGGTTAGTGAATGCATATGATGTTTTATGATGTTCATGATGTATGCACAAAACATATGTACAAGCAAATCACACCAAACCCTAGTTTCAGGCTTGCATGGGGTTTCATAGATAAGTACCCTCTTGAGTGTAGTTGGCTTAAAAACCTGTCCTATAAATAGTAACCGGGTTCTAAGGAGCTCAATATCACTGAATTGTTTTCATTGTTCATTGTTTTGGTTTAGCCACTTAACTAGCGACCAAAATATTCCAAGAACACAATCCTCAATGAGTGTAGTATCGAGTATCTACCAACTCCGGACTGCACCAAAGCCGGTCATCTCACTACCCCTAATAAAAGGCCAAGATGGTCAAGTAAGGTTCTAGGTCATTAGTGCTTAGTGACATCACTCAGCGGCCCCGTACTCTCCTTGATTGAACTCAAGGGTTACCGGTACTCACAAATATGTCGCACTAATATAGCTATTGCTTTGACCGTGTCGGTATACCCCGCACAGTTTCCACAACGTATTTCTATCTATGAATGTTTCCCAAAATCCAGGTGTAGGATTGCAAACCCAAACAATAGAGCCAAAATATAAAGCAAACATTTCAAACAATTTTGTCATGCAAGAGGGTGATCTAAGCCCTAAGGTTACTCCACTTTTAAAATTCTCCCCAGCAGAGTCGCCAGTTCTGTGATACGGTGGGAGAACTGACTTGAGTTTTGCGTTTGTTTTCGCAAATGTTTCGGTTGAGCAAGAGTCGCCACCGACTTTTTATTTTATCCTAAGGAAAGGTTTAAAAAGCACAGCAAAAACCTTTGATATTTTTCTTGGGTTCGGGGAGTAGATTATAGAAAGGGAAGGTATTAGCACCCTTTCTATCCATGGTTATCCATGGGCTCTTAGTTACTTGCTTAGATCAACTTGCCTTTTGTTTCCAATTATTTGAAATGGTGCTTTGTGTGTGTGGGTTTGAAAATGTTTTGAAAAGAAGCCAATGTGGTGGCAACCTTTGTAATGATCCATGTTGGGATGTATACAAAGGTGTATGTCTTTTGAAAAGGTTTTCATTTGTTTTTGAAAGTTGTTTTGAAAGTGTTGTAAGGTGTGGTTTAGAAAATAGGCAAGTGTTTTGTTTTTGCAAGTTGGCAAGTATTTAAGAGTTATCTACCCCTAAAGGTTCTCAAAGATTCTTGTTATGTTTTTAACCCTTTTAACAAGTTTGTTCCACCATTGTATTTGGTGGACAACCTCATGTTAGGATGTGAAAGGTACGGGCGCGGGTCATCGTTTAGACCATAATTGCAATGGTGCCAAGTATCTTTGGGCATTTTCTTTAAGGGACTTGATCATTTGTTTAGGCAACATTTTGAAAGCGTCATCGAGGGACTATGATCATTTGAATTGTGTTTGTTTTGCCCAAAGAGACCTAGCATGCAATATGGCCCATTTATTTGAAGGCAACAAAGTGGAATACCCTAGGGGGTGCAAGTGTGATTTGTGTGTCCATTTTCATGCTTGTTTGTCTTATATTAGGTCCAACTATTTTGTTCATTTTTTATTCGCATATAAACCCTAATTCTAGCATTGTATATTTAGAAAGCGATAAAGTGCGAAATTTAAATTCCTACGCTATTACAACACAATAATATAGGGAGGGGGGTACAATGTTTCAAATGGGGATTTTGACAAGGAATTTAAACCTAAAACTATTACATCAAGATTTGAATTATTTACAATTTAATTAATGTACCATAATTAAATAAAAATGGAATAAATATGCAAGGTGCAAAAATGTTTAGTATATATATGAAAAAAAGTATTATTTATGTAAAATAAAAAAGAAAATAAAAAGGTGTTATTTTTGAAGCATTTTCAATTTTAGGGTTAAAACCCTAATTTTTAAAAAAGGGGACATTAATTATTTAATTTACATAATAGTTATTATTTATAGACAAAAATAAAATAAAATATAGTATATTTGTAAAAAGGGTATTTTTAGTATTAAATATTAAAAAATAAAATATGTACATTTTTTGGTATTTTTATCCTAAGTATTTAATATATACCTATATATTTATATTATTTACAAAACATATATTATATATATTAATTAATAATATTTAATATTTAAATAAAAAGTATATTTTTTTTATAATATTGTCAGGGAGTAAAAATAAGATAAAAATGTGTACAAAAATATATTTTGTATTATCTTAATGTTTTAAACAAAAAGTATATATGTATATTTATTTATTTATGTACAAAACAATCAAATAAATACTTAATAAATTCAAAAAATGATGGAAAAAATATTTTTATATTTTTAATATGCTGAGAAAAAATAAATGAGTCAGTTAAAAAAAGAAAAAGTCAAAAAATATTAAATGAAGCAAATGGGCTCAAGGGTGTAAAACCAAAAAGTGTGGTGTGAAAAGGAAAGTCAACATAGGCCCAGCCCATGAAGACCTTTCTTCAACCTCTGTACAACAACATTCAAAAAAACGCGCGCCCTGTTCCTCATCTTCCAACTCTTGATTCCTGGCTTTTCAATGCAAACTCATAACATAAAAGATGTTCAGCATGAAGAGACGATTCTAACCATATGCATAACTTGATCTAACTCTCTAAGATGAGGGAGAATTTCTCCTCCCCCAAATCCTAACCTAGATTTTCTGCCATTTTCAAACCTCAAATTCTCACAGCTCAAGCAAAAGAAATGAAAAGTAAAAACATGTACATGTTCAGTGGCATGAGTAGAACCTTGTTTATTCACAAACTTAAAGCTAATGATGCATAATAAGAGAGATACGAGTTCACCAAGATACCTGTTCAGCTGAAGTTCTATCTGGAAATGTAGGAACTTTCAGTGCAAGGTGATGATTGGAAAAGCTTCCTTGAGGTCCAGGGATGCTATTCCAATGTTTACTTTGTCTTGAAAGCTTCTGAATCGAGCTAGAGAACTTCACCTGCAAGTCAGAAATGTGAAAATGGTGGAAGTGGTTAGAGTGATTACAGGTCGTGCTTTTGCTTTTGGTTAGCTTGCATAGATGGTATGGAAGGTGTGTGAACTTGTTTGGGCAAGAGAGCTCGAGAGAAATGAGAGATAGCACTCAAACTGCAGGGCCTGCCCTGTTTTTGCAGTTTGAGAGTGATTCTGAGATGGAGGGTGTTTTGAAGGCTAAGGGCTCGTGTATTAGCTTGGTTGTGTTGTGTGGAATGTGTTTGATAACTTTGTTCTTGTGTTCTTGAGCTGATATAGAAGTTGGTATGAGTTATGGTACTTTTCTTCACTCTTAAGCAAACAAAGGCAACTTGTGTTTCTAGGTCAGTAGAGGACCCCTAATCCTGCTGCAAAGCTTCTCTTAATTAGTGTGTTATGCTCATAATCTTGTGCCAATCAGATTTGCAATGTACTTGTTTGATTTTCAATTTGACATAAAGTGCAACTTTTCAAAAATGGCTATTTTGCTTTATCTAAAAATGGATTAAACCTTCATACAATGCTTTAGCTCAAAGAACATGGTCTTGGCACAAAGAATATGCATTAAATTATTGAGTGTAACTTGGTTTAAGGACCTGTAATCTAGCTTAAAGCATGCTGAGTTCAAATTGCAAGGTTATAGACATGTAACTTGATCATGAACAAAGTGAGTTTTTGCCATATTGTGAAATTCGATTCTCCCTAACCATGAGGTTGTTTGAGAAGTTCTTGGACATTTTGGAAAGCTTGGAATGTGTACTACAACCATCTTTGAAATGCAAATTGAAATTCCAAGTGGAAGTGTATGGAAAATGGTCTTGAAGTTAGGTAAAAACTTGTCCAAAATAGGTCAAATTTTCACTAAGTTAAGAATGGTTTAGTGCCCTTATTCAAAAATTTGTAACTTGAGATACAAGCTTCAAATGGGAAAACTTTGTGAATCAAAGTTGTAGATTATGCAACAAGCTACAACTTTCATGTTTTGACTTTTGTTTGAATCCAAATGAATCATGGTGAAAAAGTGGGGCAAAGTTGGGAAAAAATTAGGGTTTTCCATAACTTAGAAAAATTCTAAGTTATGAAAAATTCCCATTTCAAACCCTAATTTGCATTTTGAGATTTCTTGATGAACAAGTTTCATGATTTGGCATATTTTGATGAAAAATGAATCTTGACTCTTGATTTTGACCAAAAAGTCAAAGTTTGACTTTTCAGTATACAGTCAAAATTGATCAATTGATTGGGAAATTCAACTATCAATCTTGTGTACTTGGGATCTTTTGAGTTTGTTGAGCATGTCAAGATAATTCCATGGGGTCCTTGAGTCCATATGTGATCTTGGTTTACCATTGGCTAGGTCAAACAGTCAAAAATTGCCTTTGTGCAGTCAAAACCCTAAAAATGACCATTTTGCCCTTTTGGTGATCTGATCAAATTTCTTGTGGAATTGTGATCCAAACTTGATCAAATGGTCCATATGAGTTCATAATGTTGAAGTGGGTCAATTTTCATGAGATTTGACTGTCAGTTGGACATAGTTGACTTTTCCCCCAATACAGCTGATTTCTAGGTCATCTGTCCAATTGACTGGGCAAAACTTGGAATCAAGACTTGAAAATTGGTATGGATAAACTTGGGAGTCCAACATGAAGCATGAAAGTCATCTTAGGCATTTTAGGTCAAAATATCTTTGTGCAAATACAAACCCTAATTTGGGTCAACAGTGCAAGGAGAAGTCTTGAGCAGATGAAACCCTAACTGGATCTTGATCTTCAAAGGCCTTGGTGATGAGAAAATGTTGAGCAAATGGGAGGGCAAATTTTGGGGTACAACACATGTCTTCATAAGACCAGGCAAAGATTTCCATGTAGTCATGCAGCATATGAATCAACCGTTGTTTCACACTAGACTCCAGATTGGCACCAATCTTGACTTCCTTTTTGTCTGTCTCAGTACCCAGATTTACCGTTTCCACCGGCTCTTCATGTGGATGAATGGACCTCTCTTCCTGGAGTATCAATCTTGCAAGCTCACCAGGCACTTCGCAATCATCTTCACCTTCGTCTTCGGCTAAGTTGATCGGGTTTTCGAAGTCATAACTGGCAGTAGCAGAGTCGTTACCAGTGAGATCCAGAGTGGATTGGGACCTGTATATGTGAGTGTGTGTAAATAGCCATTTTGCAATATATAATAAAGAAAGACAAGGAGCGCAAGATTTGAAATGCAAAAAACGTCCAATGCTTTTATTAATGATATATGAAAATGACACACAAAAGCCCTCACAAATGAAGCCACGGTGCCCCGGGTAAGACACCGGGCCATAAAGTTCCACAATATTGTTTGTTACAAATTCAAGACAAAGGAGTTCATTATTGAGGAATAAAAGTAATAGGTATGAATTCTTTCGCCGTACAATTGCTTGGTCCACCGTTGGTCGTAGGGTAGATCCAACTGTTGAATTCAGGTTCCTCTACGTCTCCTTCAACGGCATTGACTCCCGAGTTGCTGATGAACACAGGAGGTCTTCCAATCCTTGCACTAAGAACAGCCTTCTGAGCTTCTGCAGTGAAACCCAAACCAAACTTGTCTGTCTTCTGAGTGAAATCAGGAAGTCGGCCCCAGTTTGCGCACTCACCCTTCTCAATAACAGCCCGGGCATCCTTTAAGGAAGCCATCTTCAAAGGAGAATCTTCAATCACAGTCTCAGCTGATGCCAGTGTCTGGGGAACCTCTTCAAAGTGTTAAAATGGGGTCTCAATGAACTCCCCATCCATTTCTATGTACCGGAACGAGTTGAGGTGGCTGACCATATATTCCTCCTCCCCTTGAACTGTCACAATCTTCCCTTTGACCGGGTATTTCAGCTTCTGATGCAGTGTGGAGGTCACAGCTCCAGCCTTGTGGATCCATGGATGACCCAGCAAACAAGAATAGGACGGTCGGATGTCCATCACGTAGGATGTAGAATCAAAGACCTGAGAACCAAATCTGATTGGAATATCAACCTCACCATGTACCATCCTTTTAGACCCGTCAAAGGCCCGGACAATAATGTTACTGGGCTTCAGCTCCAACCCTTCGCAATCCAACCTGTCTAGAGCTTTCTTGGGCAAGACGTTCAATGAGGACCCAGTGTCAACCAACACATGTGCAAGAGTAGTGCCCCTGCATTCAATGGAGACATGCAGGGCATCATTATGGTTCTTCCCTTTGGCAGTCAGATCAGCGTCGGAGAAACCCAAACCATTATCAGCAGTTAGGTTGGCCACACAATCGGTAAATTGATCAGCAGATGTCTCTTGTGGCACGTGGGCCGTCTTCAGGAAGGTAATCAGAGCCTTGGCATGGGCCTCTGAACACAACAACAGTGATAACATAGAAATTTTAGATGGGGTGTGCCCCAGTTGCTCAACTACGTTAAAATCACTTTTCTTGATGATCTTCAGGATCTCTTCCATTTCCTGTTTGGAAGCTTCAACAGTGGTCGTCTTCGGTGCCTCCTTCTAGGGAGGCATATCAGTAGCGATCCCTTTGCCCCGAGCGTCAGATGACTCGGCAACAGGGGTAGAACTAAGAACTTGATCAGGGAGGGAAATAGGTACATTTGCAGGTGAAATGACAACAGGTCTCTGGATAGTTGGTGGAGCAATATCAGGTGAGAAAAGCCTACTGCTGCGGGTAACTTTGGCAGGCCCGATGATGTTGTTGATGCCGGTACTAGTATTAAATTCTTGTTTAACCCCAAGAACATAAACATCTGCCCCATAGTTCCAAGGGACAGCTTTGTCGGATGTATAGGGGATGGGCCCCGGAACAGTGATGATTATAGGTGCAATCTTCTAAACAGGCGTAATTTTGACAGGCTTCCTCGGGGGAGCCTTGGGAGAATTGTTGAAAATGGTGACAATGGAAACTTCTTCAGTAGGGGTAGCAGGAACAACAATCTTTTCAAACAGGATTTCTTTATTATCCATCAGGTTTTGGATACCTGACTTCAAAGATGGGCAACCAGTAGGTGAAACGGAACACAGATGGCAACCTTCACTACATCCCGGAAATAAACCGGATAGCAACAGGTTCCTCTTGACAGTCAACAGCGGAGTAACAATGTCATCCACAGAGGCTACAAACAGGTCTTCCTCTACAGCATTCACTCCATGCTTGGGCATGGGAGCGGTCACAACATTGGGCCTTTCGTGTGCCTCGAACTCTATCTCTTTAGCATCAATTAGGTCCTGAACCTTATTCTTCAGAGCCCAACAATCATCCGTAGTATGCCCTGGGCTGTCAGAGTGATAAGCGCAGCGGGCGTTAGGATTGTACTTTGAGTATGTTGTGTTTACAACCTTCGGAGCTTCTTTTATAGTACCATATTGGTTATCAGTAACTGCGGAAATATCTGGGACAAGGTCATACTGAGACGAGTAAACTTCCTTCCGGGTCTCTCACCCCTTTGTTGGTTGTGATGCTGAGGAGCAGCAACAGGTTTTGAAATAACCACCGCGTTGACAGCTCGGCGGCGTTCCGGTCTATTCTGTCTCCTTGAACCGTAGACGGCACCGGATTCCTTCTTGAAGGGCTTCTTTTCAGTGCTCGAGGAGGCACCTTTCTGTATCTTCCCGGACTTGATACCAGCTTCAATTCTCTCACCAGTCAAGATAAGGTCTGTAAACCCGGCTGAAGAATTCCCGATCAAATGGTTGAAGAATGGACCAGACAGGGTTCCCAAGAACATATCCACCAGTTCACGGTCAGTTAAGGGTGGCTGCACCCTTCCAACAAGATCTCTCCACTTTTGAGCATACTCCTTAAATCCTTCACCCGTCCCTAGTGACATACCCTGGAGTTGGGTACGCGTAGGAGCAAGGTCGGAATTATACTGATACTGCTTATAGAACGCAGTAGCCAGATCCTCCCAGTTACGAATACTGGCTCCATCCAACTGATAGAACCATTCGAGTTGAGTCCCTGAAAGACTATCCTGGAAGAAATGGATCCACAAATTCTTGTCAGCAGTGTAAGGTTGGATCTTCCTTACATACGACCAGAGGTGCAGCTTTGGGCAGAAAGCTCCGTCATATTTAGCAAAAGCAGGTGCCTTGAACTTATGGGGAATCACCACCCCAGAGGATAAGCCTAGGTCTCCAAAGTCCAACCCGGGCACATTCTGTATCTCCATGGCGCTCAGGCAGTCCTCCAACTGTTTATACCTATCCTCAGCAGGAGGATACTGTTCTTCATCATAATCCATCTCGTTGTCGGAGACCACGGGACTAGGAACCCTTCTCTCTTGTGGGCTGTCTTTTCCCACAGATGAGGTAGTCAGCTCAACCTCATTCTATAATCCATTCCCAAATCTGCGTCCAGTGTTGAACAAGACGGTACTCTTCTTCTTCTTCTTCTTCTTCTTCAGAATCAGAGTCTTCAGCTCCTGTTGACCCTGGGCTAGGCTCATAACCAACTCTTGGAACTGGGCATTCTGGGCCTGGAGGGCCTTGATAGCTTGTTCGGTGGTAGGTTCAGAAGACATGATGATTGCTGAAATAAACAGCGAAGAAGATAAGTGACATGTACAAAGGGTACCTTTTATGCATATGATGAAATGAAATGAAATGCGTATGATTTATGTTTTCAAATTCAATCGTGATTCAACTTTGTAGACAAAAAGGAAACACACTTTATTAGATTCAACTTTGGAATTTAAATTGTTCAACAAGATGCCCTTAGGCGTTACAAGAATGGAAATACAGAAAAGTAAATAAAACCATAAAAGAAATCCTCAAAAGTTCATCAATGTTCCCATGGCCTCTTCTCGGTACAGATATAATCATTCAGGATCCGTTCGTTCTCCAATTGCTTTGTCAGCTTCTGGATCTTCTGTTCCTGTTCGTTGAACCTTTCCTGATAAGAATCCCGTTCTTCCTGCAGTTGCGCCCAAGACCTCTTCAGAGTGCCAACATTAGTGGGCAGGTGAGAATGGAGAATAGTAGGAGGAACCCCTTCTTTATCAGCAGCTTCCAGAGTAATAGGCCTGACAGCTTCGTATGGCATACCTAACTTCTGAGCACGGATGCGGACCCACTTGAAATATGACTCCATAGGCAGAGAAGTTTTTGGTACCAACTCATGTAGGTCAACTTTGTGAACTCTATCCCAAGCTCTGATAAATCAGCGACGCAGCTCGTCGCTATCCACCTGAAAATCAAAGACAATATGAGGTATCAACATCTCATGAGGCCCTTCTCTTCTAGCTCTTCCAAACTGACGGAGAGCTAAGCATGGGTTATAAGAGATTCCACCCCGGGTTCCAATCAATGGAACATTAGGATACTCTCCGCAACGATCAATGACAGCCACCTCATCTAAGCCTATGAGAGTCCAAGTAATGTCTTTATCAGTGAGTGACATTATTCTATGAGCCCATCCCCTTCCTTCTTTGTTCTTCAGTATAGATTTAAGGAGGTGCGAAATAAACCACCTCGCCAATAAAGGAGCACAACACCACAAAGTTCCCCGTCTTCGAGCAGTACGAGCATAGAGCTGATAAAGGATATCACCCAAGAGAGTGGGTACAGGATTCCGAGAGATGAAGATCCTTATGGCATTAACATCAACAAAGGTATCAAGATTTGGAAACAATACCAGACCGTAGATTAAGAGAGCCAGAATGTCCTCATACGCTTGAAATTCTAAGTCATTCCAGAAACTATTAGCTTTGCCCATCAGAAACTTAGCCAAAAAGCCCTTAACTCCACTTCTAGTCTCCCAGTTAGCCATTACCTCTTCTTTGGTCAAGGGAAGGGCTGCAGCAATCTCTTCAGGCCTGAGTGTCTTCTCCCAACCAGTAAATGGAATCTGCTCCAAGACAGGGATACCAAGCAACTTAGATAATTCTTCCAGGGTAGGGACCAGCTGGAAGTCTTGAAAGGTGAAGCAATGATATAGCGGATCATAAAACTGGACCAGGATACTCATCAACTGCAAGTCCCACTTTGAGGTGACTAAACCAAGAAGAGAACCATGTTTCCTGATAAAGGAAGTAGTGTTTGGAATCCTGTCAACCAATTCCTTAAGCAAAGTAGGTGGTTGAACAAAGTTGAGCCGGATAGTATTCCTACGCATGGGCATCATGATATCCTACAAAACAGAGCAAAGATGAAACCCTCTTGTCTTTGAAATGGGTTAGTCCTTATGCAGGATGCATGCAATGTTATGATGTTATGATAAAGGCACACCACAAGTATTCACAAAAGGCAAACATGGTAAAGGCACACAAGTCACACAAGACAGCCCTTAGAGTTCAGGCCAGCATGAAGTTTAGGTACTACCCTCTTTCAGTTTCAGTTGGTTAAGACCTGTCCTAAAAATAGTAACCGGGTTCTAGAGGATCTCAATATCACTGACTACCCTCGATCGGTCATAATTCCAGTTTGGAAACCTTTTCTTGCGTCCGGAACCATCGCGAGAGTTTAGTCTCAATGAGTGTAGCATACTGCTACTGTTCTATGGCCAAGTTGGTCAATTTAAGGTTCTAGGGTCAGTTGGTGCTTAATGACTCCTCAGAAGACCCATATTCTCCTCGTTCCAACACAAGGGATATCGGTACAGACCAAGGTGTCACACCAACGTAGCTACTGCTTCTCCCGTGTCGGTCTACGCCGGACAGGTCCCTCACATTTTATTGCTACTTACCTAAAGGGTATTCCCCAGATCCGGGTTAGATTCCATAAAACTCCGATACAAGCCCACAAAATTAAAGCATACAAGGCATACAATTGAAAACATAGAATGATCTAATCCTAAGGTACACCTCACTTATTTAGATCCCTAGAAGAGTATCCAGTTCTGTGATCAGTGGAAATAGAACTGACTGTTTTGAAATGCTGGTTCGCGTTTGCGTTTGTTTTTGCAAAATTTCGCGGTAAGCAAGAGTCGCCACCGTCTTTTATTTTCTCTAACAAGGAAAGGACAAAAGCACAACAAAATTCCTTTCAAGATATTTCTCGGCTCGGGAGGTAGATTATAGAAAGGGAAGGTGTTAGCACCCTTTCTATCTGTGGTTATCCACGGGCTCTTAGGTACTTGCTCACTATGTTTTCAAAATGTTTTGCTTTTCTTGTGTTTGTGGGTATTGAAAAAGTTTGTTTGAAAACTTCGATTTAACTCTTGTATCTGTCCTCAAGAGTGTATGAAGTGTTTGTTTGAAAACTTTTGTCGGAAAAGTGTAGGTGCGAAAAGTTGTCTTTGTTTTTAAAGAGCAAGTACCTGAGAACCTCTACCTACTCAAAAGAAATTAAGCTGTGTAAACGTCCTTTAGACAGTACCATCCCACTATTGAGAAGTAGGTAGCACCGTCGTTGGAGTTTTTCGGGTCAATTCAATTATAGGGACATGTGGTCACCAAAGCAATAGTATGACGCCTTAGCGGTAACCCTAATGTCTTCGATCGCTTTTTATCGAGGCAACCGTTTCGAGGCAACTTTGATCTTTAGACAGGAGGGCGACCTCTAAAACATTCTATACTCAATGACCACGTCGAGGCAACCAAGTGAGGCGTACCCTAGGAGTGGCATGTGCGAGTGTGTCAGGATTCAGTTAAGTTATCTTTGCACATGTTATGGTGAGCTACGGGTTGATTTTAATTTCAGAGATAAGTCTTGTCATGCATAGCCTAGTTAACATACATCTAACAGTTAATAGTTGCGGAAAACAAATCTACGCTATTACAAGGCGTCAGGTATTTACATCGCCAAAAACAAACCCTTGGAAAAAAGTAAATGCGGGAAATTAAATGAAAGCGATAAAAAGTCCTAATTAAAGCTATTACATCCTCGAAGCAATTACATAATATGGATCAAAAAATTAATCAAAAATAATCGCACGCGAGAAAAATGGAATCAGAGAAGTTCTTAGGGTTTTGACCCTTTTTTTGAGAAAGAAAGAAGTTTTGATTATTTTGCATTTAATTAAATTAAACCTAAAACTAATTAATTAATTAAATAAAAGAAAGAAATATTTTTTGAGTTTTTATGTTTTTTTAAGGGAAATAAAATAAAAAAGAAAACATGATTAAAAGTTGTCAAAAGAAAAACCCTAATTCTATGTTGATTTTGAATTTATTGGAAAAAAGTTAAAATTAACCCTAATTAAAACTAAATTAATGATATTAGTATTTATTTACAAAAATAATAAAAGGGTGAAATTAATTTTAATAACTAATAAAAATATTATTATTTTTAGTTTTCTGGTTTTATTATGAAAAATTAATTTGGGTTAATTAAATAATAATAATAATAATAATTAGAATAAAAGAAATAAAAATAGAAAAGAAAAAGAATAAACCCAGGTGGGGTGTTGGCCCAAGTTAGGAGGTATCTTTGGCAATTTGTGGCCCATTAAGCTGCGAGCCTGTTTGACCATTGAGATTGTCTACGCGTGTGTTGACCAAGGAATATACTAGTCTTTCAATCTAGGCCATGGGATTTGAGTTTGAGGCCACTTGGCACGTTGAGAGGTGAGGTATATGACATACTTCTTTTGGAGATCTGCGCGTGAATATGTACAAGAAAATAATAATAAGGACTTTGGGGGACCTGGGATTCGAACCCAGGTCCCAGCACTCATAGGCCAATACGCTCAACCACTCCACCAACTTGCCTTAGTTGTTATTAGGATAATAAGTAATCAATATATTAACAAACAAATAAAGGTGCCTGAAAAGAATAAAAAGCGCGCGGATTTTACAAGGGCCAATGAAGTATCAACACATCATCATCTTCTTCATTCGTTCCTGCAAAACATAAACAGATAGCGGGGGTTTTTAACCCCCACTAACCATTGCGACGAAAAATAGCGATTAGCACCATGGTACACATAAATATTTCGCGAGGGGTCCTTTGTGTTCGTCTCAGTTCAACGATTCCAACCATATGTATCACTAGTCCTAATTGTTCATGGATTACAAAGCTCCAATTCGAAGCTCACGAACCCTAAAAATTCAACTATGGCATCTTTCGATTCAGTGCATTATAATTCAATTAAATGATACCATTAGCTTCATATGGTACCTAGCAACACAAAACAATCAAGAAAATATGTTAAATGCGCATGAGTTAGGAGTTACGATTCTGTAAAAAAATGGAAAACAGTGGTTCTGTAATGAACGATTCTTTGAGTTTTGGTACTGGAATTTGATTGCAACACGTTCCTGGGAACTCCTACAACGTGTTTGAATGATTAAAAACCCTTGAATCAACCTAGAATGCCAAAATCAGTTTTCAATTTTCTTGGAAATTTCTTGAATTGGCTATGGTTTTTCTGCAGCTTTTTTCACGTTTCTTAGGTTAGGGTTTGCTTGCATATATATAGGGCAATTGAATTAGGTCAAGAGCTGGGCAAAAATCCATGTGCAATGGTGATTGAATCTTTGATTGGAAATCAAATCTTTTTTATTTTTCATGATTGGAAAATGTTGCCAAATTTGGAGATTTTGTATCTTTGACTTGGTGCTCGAATTTGCCAGCATGTTGAGGTCCTATTTGCTTCACAAAAAGATTGAAAACATCAAATCTTTTATTTTCCTAAAATTTAAATTAATTAAATGAATTAATATTAATTAAAAATCCAATTAATCAATAAAAATAATAAAATAAATGCCATTAAGCTTGATGGGTTGTGCATAGGCCATGGATGAAGTTTCAAGAAGAGATTTGAGGCCCATTAGCAAAAATGAGGTGTTTTGAGCAAAGTTGACTTTTGCAAATTCATGAAAATTTCCCAACTTCTCCAATGCGCAACTTGCTCAATTTTGATCATATGACCATGTTCTTGGACATTTTGGAAAGCTCTTGAAGTCCTCCTCCCAATGCCTTTGGTCCCATGTCATTTGGATTTACCAATCTCAAGTTATGGCCTTTGACTCAAAGTGTACTTTTGTTGACTTTTGAAATTGACCTATAATGTAGAAATTGATAACTTTTTGTGAGAGAATTTCTTGAACTTGGAGTGTGAAGATGGATTGTAGGAAATTACATCCCCTTCAAAATGAGCATTGGATGGAATTTTTCTGACAAACCATGAGAAAGTTATGCCTTGGTCAAGATACAGTTGACTTTTCTACTGTCCAAAAATAGTAACTTTTTGCATCTTGATGATTTTTGAGCTATGCTTGTGGAATCATGATCAAGACTTGATCAAATGATGATTGTGGACTCAAAATAAGATGTTGACAAAAAATTCTAACTTTTGACTGCAAAATGACCATTTTGCCCTTGCAGTTGACTGAGGATCAAATGAATCTTTTGACTGTGCAAATTGGCACTGTGAGTCTTGAAACTTGGTATGTAGGTGCTTGAGAATGTATAGAGGCCTATGAGACTTGATTGAACCATTGAAAACCCCAAATTTATTGAAAGAACCAAAACCCTAATTTCAGCTGTCTTAGGAGATGGTTTGACTGTCTACCTCTTGAGTAATCTTGAGTAATTTGAAGATCATCCTTGGAAAATCTTGAGGAATATGGGAGGGCAAATTTTGGGGTACAACAGTGATTCCCTTTCTTTGCCGAGTATCTTCGACTTCTGTTTGAGAATGATTTTTCTGAGGGGAAGAGTTCTGTTGGAAGATTTCACCAATTTGGAGAAATAAACTCCATTGGGGAATGAACTTCCGTAGCTAGAGAAATAAACTTTACTGGGGATAAACTACTTGAGATTTATAAAACTATGTTGCGGAATACTTTGATTTCAGCTCTCTGAGGGAATTTTGTTGGAGAGAGTAATTCCTGCTTGGGGAGGAAGAGGTTAAAACTTTGGTTGTTCATTGGTCAACTGGGGATAAGGCTTTATAATCTGCTTGAGAATTTTAAAAAACTCTGTTGGGGATCTTCGACTTTTGCTTGAGGATGTGACAGGAAGATGCCCCTGTTTTTGTACTTCATGGAATGAGAAGTATACTAGAATGAACTCGTGTCTGAATGTATCTAACAGTTGTATGGGGGAGTGTCAGAATGAATCTATGTTGTGATTGTATTTGAACGGAAAGATGTACTGAATGAGTATCAGAATGGCATCCACAGATTGAGCGTATCTGAAATTTGAATTTGAATGAGTATCATAATGGCATCCGTATCTAGAGCGTATCTGAATTGTATCTGAAAGCTGAATCTGATTGAGTATCAGAGTGGCATCCATATCTGGAACGTATATGAACTGTATCTAAAAGCTGAATCTGAATGAGTATTAGAATGGCATCTTTATCTTGAGTGTATCTAAACTATATCTGAAAGTTGAATCTGAATGAGTATCATAATGACATCCGTATCTGGAGCGTATCTGAACTATATCTGAAAGTTGAATCTGAATGAGTACCAGAATGACATCCGTACCTGGAGCGTATCTGAACTGTATCTGAAAGTTGAATCTAAATGAGTATCATAATGGCATCCATATCTAGAGCATATCTGAACTGTATCTGAAAGGTGAATCTGAATGAGTATCAGAATGGCATCCATATCTGGAGTGTATCTGACTTGTATCTAGAAGCTGTATTGAATGAGTATCAGAATGGCATCAATATCTGGAGCGTATCTGAACTATATCTGAAAGTTGTATTGAATGAGTATCAGAACAACATCCATATCTGGAGTGCATCTGAACTATATCTGAAAGTTGTATTGAATGAGTATCAGAATGGCATCCGTGTCTGGAGTGTATCTCAACTGTATCTGAAAGTTGAATCTGAATGAACATCAGAATGACATCCGTATCTGGAGCGTATCTGAACTGTATCTGAAAGCTGAATCTGAATGAGTATCAGAATGGCATTTGTATCTGAGCGTATCTGAACTCTATCTGGAAGCTGTATGGAATGAGTACAGAATGACATCCGTATCTAGATCATATTTGAACTGTATCTGAAAGCTGTATTGAATGAGTATCAGAACAGCATCCGTATCTGGAGCATATCTGAACTGCATCTGAAAGCTGTATTGAATGAGTATCATAATGGCATCCGTGTATGGAGCATATCTAAACTGTATTTGGAAGAGAAATCTGCTTTATTTAGAATCTTTCTGAAAATTCTGGCAGAAGATACTCAATGTCACAGTGAATGTTATGACACCGTATCTGACTTTCTATAAGACAGTAAAGAACACAGTCAATTGTTTACCCAGTTCAGTGTGAAACAACACCTACTATGGGGGCTACCAATCAAGGGATGAAATCCACTATAAGAGATATTAATTCAGGAATAAACCAACCAGTTTATCTCCTTCACTTAAGACCTACCCAATGCAACTTCAATCTAAGTTCTACTTAAACCTGAGTTCCTACTCACTCCCCCTCAATCACAGCAGTGATACTTAAAACAATTGACTAATGAATTAATGAAGACACTCTTCAGAACATACACTTGATTATGCTTCACAGCTTTTTAATCAAGTAACACAAACACTCTTGCTTCACAGCTTTGAGTGATACATAAACCTAACTTGACTTTGCTTCAAAGCTTTAGTCAAGAGACAAAAAACACTCTTGCTTCAAAGCTTTGAGTGGTACAAAAACCCTTACAAACAAAACCTGTTCCAAGTCACTTATCACAATGATAATTGCTTGGATTACAGCAGTTAAAACTATACAGTTTCTGATTGATCTTCAGTCCAAAGAGATATTTTCCAAACAGCAATCCTGTTGAATATATAGCAGCTGTTTCTTCAGTTAGGGTTTCCACAAAAAGCTAGGATTAATTAGGTTTAACCATAAGACTTGGTCACAAGACTTTATCAACCAGTTTAGGGTTGAGCTAGGTTAACCCAAAGACAACGGGAGATTCTGTTCTGGAAGGAATGAGCCAACTTCCTGAAAAATCTCAAAATTAACCAAACTGCACTACTGTTAGATCAGTACAGGATGTCTTAACATTTGTTATGACATCAAAATTCTTGTTTACTAATTTTGGTAGAAGGCAATAAATGTGATCTTTTGCAAAATGCTCAGATACACACTCATACACAGTAGCTACTGTATGCCATAATTTTTCTGCATAAAGTACCTAATAAACCAGAATGTTATGACATCAGTCATGACATTCACACACCTGGTTTTACCAAAAATACATGCCAATAACTAAACACTTACAAACTCCCCCTTTGGCAGATTTTTGGCTAAAGCTCCTAAGCAATCAGAGAATATAGAGCAGCAGAATGAATATGATTGCAGAAAAAATATGAGGTCTACCAAGTGATTAACACAGAAATTATCTCCCCTCTTTAGCCACAAATGGTCCAAAGAAACATGTACTTAAATGTTATACAGTTATCCAAAATAGGTAATAAAAACAACAAATAAAATCTGAAGACACTTGCAGCAACAACATCAGCATCAGTGGAGCTATTTTCTTCAGCATTGAGTTGATCTTCAGCAGCAACCTCTTCCCTTCTGATTCGTTCAGTCTCCTCCTGTTCCAACTAGAGAGAGAACTTTGATTGAGAGAATGGGATTTGTTACAGAGATGAGAGAGGAAGGAGGCAAATGAGTGTCTATTCTTAATAATTATGAAAGAAATGGGAAAGCATATGATTAACCCAATCAAAATAGACCAAACAAAAATAACTCCTTCTACCCTTGTTTCAAGCAAAGTTAATTGCTACAATTACTCCTGTTGGAAAATACCCAACTTGCCCCTCAAGTTTTCAAATTGATTTGCATCAAGTGCCTTGGTAAAGATGTCAGCCAGCTGTAGCTCAGTGGCAACATGTTCTAGTTTAATCGTCTTCTCTTCTACAAGGTCTCTGATAAAGTGATGTCTTATGTCAATATGTTTGGTCCTGCTATGCTGAATAGGATTCTTGGAAATGTTGATTGTGCTCAGATTGTCGCAGTACAATGTCTGTGATCGGTGGATCTGGAACTGACTGTTTAACGCTGGTTCGCGAAATGTCGCGGAAGCAAGAGTCGCCACCGTCTTTTATTTTCTCCAAATGGAAAGGACAAAAGCACAGAAAAATTCCTTAAAGAGATTGCTCTCGGTTCGGGAGGTAGATTATAGAAAGGGAAGGTGTTAGCACCCTTTCTATCCATGGTTATCCATGGGCTCTTAGATACTTGCTCATTGTGTTTTCAAAAATGGTTTGTTTGCTTTTCAACTGTGGGTTTAAAAAAGTTTCTTTGAAAATTCCAGTTCGACTCTTGTATCGGTCCTCAAGAGTGTTTGAAAAATTGCTTTCGAAAGCTTTTTGAAAAGGTGTCGGTGTGAAAAGTATTTTTGATTTGTTTAGTTTTGAATTAGAGCAAGTATCCATGAGTCGTCTACCTACCCTAAGGAATTCGTCTGTGTAAATGTCCTTTAAAGTAGTGCCATCCCACCATTGAGAGGTAGGTAGCACCACCATTGGAGGTGTTCGGGTCAATTCGAGGTTCGGGACGTGGTGATCACCAGAGCAATGGGAAGACACCTTAGAAGCTACCCTCATGCCAGGTTCCCGGATCATGAGGACTTACTAAGACATCCTCTACTCGACGATCACCTTTCGAGGCAAGGCAACAGTGAGGCGTACCCTAGGGGTGGTGTGTGCAAATTGTGTGTCATGTTTCAGTTATTTGTCTTGTCATGTTTGTTGTGATCTACGCTTGATTTTAATTGAGACATTCATTCTTGCATGCTTTTTAACAGTTAAATATTTGCGAGAAAAATAAATCTACGACTATTACAAATGGCGCGGGTCCACATCGCCAAAATTAAACCGGACCCGATTTGACTGAAAAATAAATAAAGCGATAAAAGTGCGAGAAATAAAATTGTTACAAGGCTTTGGGACATGTACATAATTATAATAAGCGACAAAGTAAAATGCGCGAAACAAAATAATTAAAGCGACGGGCGTTGGACCCTTTTGCAAAATATTAAATTAATAAGGAATTAAAATAAAAAATGAAAAATTAAATGTTCTTGGTATTTTTTTTGTGTTTTTTAAGATTTAAAAGAAAAAGAATTAATTAAAACTGAAAAAAAATTGGATGTAAACCCTAATTCTAATGTTTTTTAAGTTATTAAGAAAAAGATTGAATTTTTAACCTAATTTAAATCTAAGTTATTTATATACATTTAATTATAAAAAAAAATAAAATAAATAAATAAATAATTATTACTGTGAAAAAAAGGAAAAATATGAGAAGGAATCAAAATTGTTAATTAACCTAATTCTACATTTTTATTTTTATTATGAAAAGAATTAACAATAAACCCTAATTTAAATTAACTAATTAACATGCAAATTTTTATGAAAAATAATTGAGATAAAATAAATATTATATTTTTGCCTTTTCTGATTTTTCTATATTTTTTATGTTTTGTAAGAAAATAATAATTAAGTTAAAACAATAAAACAAATAAAGATAATAATTAAAAAAAGATAGGAGGAAAATAAATAAAATTAGCAAACCAGGGTGGGGTGTAGTCCCAATTTGTGAGGTGTAATTTGGAAATCAGGCCCAATAAGCAGTGGACCCATTGACTTTGGCCAGTTGTGTGCTAACGCGTTGACTTGCATTCATGGTACACCTTGACTCTGAGCCCTTTGATGGTCGTCTGGGACACGTGGGTATCTGGATGATGAGGGTACATGGTGAACCTGGATGTTAGCGTAGCATAGGATTTTGTATTGAAAAATAACATTGAAATTTGCCAGACCTGGGACTTGAACCCAGGTCTTGAGGGTTAACCATATCACGTTTTGCCAACTGAGCCACTAACTTTCAATTAATATATTATAGTCAACAAATAACAAAAGGAAAATCCAACGCGTAATGGAGAGCACGCGCGAAATTCAAATGCAACCAATCCCTGCGTGCCACGGAGTCGTCTTCTCCACCATCCCTGTAAACAAAACATATAGGCAACGGTTTTCGTTGCGTTGCCTAAACCCATATATCAAAAAATAGCGAATAGACCCTCGACGCTCATAAATTGAGCGCGAGGGTTGGAATCTCTTCGTCTTCAAGCGCTGAGTCCATTGGTGGTCATTTGGAGTTCTAATCTTGCTTTATTATGAAAGCCCCAATTTGGAAAACCTGTAACCCTAATATTCAAACATGGTAAAATCGCATATGTGGCACAAAAACACAATTGAATATATTGGTTAGCTTAGAAACATCATTATGAGCATGAATCAATAAAGAAAAATGCAAAAAGATGCTTGAATTATGATGTGCGATTTCAAAAGTTTTGAGATACAGTCTGAGTTCTTGATACCGATTCAGGGCGTTTTGGTGGTTGATATTGATTGGAATTTGATCAGGAGTTCACAAGCAAGCTTTTGGTATAAGAATTAGGGCTTAAAACCACCTCTAACAACGTTTTCAGATTTGAATTTTATGGCAATTTTTTCAAGTGTGCAATGGAGTTTTCAGCACAGCTTAGAGTCTAAGGCCATTAGGTTTTGATTCCTGAATATGTATAGAAGCTTTTAGGTCAATAAAATTGAACAAAATCTCATGAATTCAATGATTTGCATATTTGATTTTGTAAAATCTTTTTGAATCTTTTTTCACATGGTTCTTTGTGTCAATTAGCTCCAATCACACCAATTCTTTCCATAATTGAACAAGCACGAAATATTGAGAGTAGAATGTGCACAAAAAGATTTTTTTAGGTCAAGTTTATATTTTCTATATATTTAAATGATTTAAATGAATTAATATTAATATAAATTCAAATAAATAATTAAAAAATGAGAAAATACTTCCCCTTGGGCTTAATGGTCGTACATAGGCTTGGCATGAAGAAACTTGAAAGAAAAATGGGCCGATTAGCATTTTTGGATCATTTGCATCAATGTTGACTTTTCAAAATTCCCAAAAATTTCCCAACTTCCACAAGGTATAACTTGCTCAATTTTTAAGCTTTTGACATGTTCTTGGACATTTTGGAAAGTTCTTTGAGTCCGTTAACCAATGCCTTTGGTCCCATGTCATTTTGATTTACCAATCTAAAGTTATGGCCTTTGACTTAAAGTCCCTTTTTGTTGACTTTTGAAAATGACCTATAATGTTGAAATTGATAACTTTTTGTGAGAGCATTTCTTGGACTTGAAATATGAAGATGAGTTGTAGGAAATGTCTTTCTCTTCAAAATGAGCTTTGGATGGAATTTTTCTGATAATCCATGTGAAAGTTATGCCCTGGTCAATTTCAGTTGACTTTTTCAACTGTCCAAATATAGCAACTTTTGCATCTTTGATGATTTCTGAGCCAAACTTTGAGAATCATGATCAAGCATTGATCAAATGATGTTTGTGGCTTCAAAATGATGTGTTGACCAAAAATTTGAACTTTTGACTGCCAAATGACCATTTTGCCCCTACAGTTGACTGTAGTGCAATTTAGGGTTTTGACTGTGCAATTTTGAGCTGAATGCCTTGAAACTTGGTATGAGGATACTTGACCACATTTTTAGGCATATGAGACTTGATTGGGCCTTTGAAAACTTTCAATTCTTGATCAGAACACAAACCCTAGTTTTGACTGTATGAGAGATTGTTGCACTGCACAACCCTTGGGGAATTTTGTGACTTGGCTTGGCAATTCTTTGATGAATATGGGAGGGCAAATTTTGGGGTGCAACAGTTGCCCCTGTTCAATCTTCTTAGACCTGAGGATGCAGATTGGCTGACGTGCCTTTCGTAATCCGAGGGTAGAAGATGATTGGACACTAAAGTGCCCAGAAATTTGCGCTCACATAGTGACAGTGATGGGGGAATGGGCTTATAGATGCCATTTGGAGATTGCTGGATAGGACGATGGGCTTATAGATGCCATCTGGATGTTGATCGCGTAGGAGATTCCTTAGCGAGAACCTGCATACCTGCAAAAGAGAAAATGAGTACCTGACACGTTGCAGGAGCTGATTTTAGATGCTTGGTATAGATGTGTCCTGACTGGTTACAGGAGCTGAATCTGGAGCTTCAAACGCTGATGAATGAACCAGGGATGGTTACTACCTTAGCATGAATGGTAAGAGAAACTTGGGCGACTTTAACTTCAACAACGCTCGTTGAGAAAAATCTTGGGTGTCTTTAACTGGAATAAGAATCAGGGAGATCTTAGGGTCGATCTGACTGAACCAGAGAGGCCTTTGACTGGGTAGGAATCAGGAAAATCTTAGGGTCGATTTAACTGAACCGGACAAGGTCTTGGAATATCTTCAACTGGATAAGCATCAGGGAGATCTTAGGGTCGATCTGACTGAACCAAGAGAAGGCCTTTGACTGGATAAGCATCAGGAAAATCTTAGGGTCGATTTAACTGAACCGGTCAAGGTCTTGGCATATCTTCAACTGGATAAGCATCAGGGAGATCTTAGGGTCGATCTGACTGAACCAGAGAAGGCCTTTGACTGGATAAGCATCAGGAAAATCTTAGGGTCGATTTAACTGAACCGGTCTAGGTCTTGAAACATCTTCGACTGGATAAGCATCAGGGAGATCTTAGGGTCGATCTAACTGAACCAGA
This sequence comes from Vicia faba, assembly GCA_948472305.1. Lineage (NCBI taxonomy): Eukaryota > Viridiplantae > Streptophyta > Magnoliopsida > Fabales > Fabaceae > Vicia > Vicia faba. The sequence continues at coordinate 1,402,129,114 of OX451739.1, forward strand.
GAAGGCCTTTGACTGGATAAGCATCAGGAAAATCTTAGGGTCGATTTAACTGAACCGGTCTAGGTCTTGAAATATCTTCAACTGGATAAGCATCAGAGAGATCTTAGGGTCGATCTGACTGAACCAAGAGAAGGCCTTTGACTGGATAAGCATCAGGAAAATCTTAGGGTCGATTTAACTGAACCGGTCTAGGTCTTGAAATATCTTCAACTGGATAAGCATCAGGGAGATCTTAGGGTCGATCTGACTGAACCAAGAGAAGGCCTTTGACTGGATAAGCATCAGGAAAATCTTAGGGTCGATTTAACTGAACCGGTCTAGATCTTGAAATGTGATTGAGACTTTAAACTGCATCTTTCCTGAAAGGTAAAAGTCAGTCATATGCAATGCATGATATGGATCAAGCAATGATGTTCTCAACATAAAGGAGACTTGTATGATGCAGTGCGTTATGCATGCTATGATGATGTATGTGAAGTTTTATGTATGTTTTCGTCTAGGAAAGTGAATCCTTGACGGGTGCCGGGAAGTTGTATCCTGGGCTGACGTTGAAGAATAGATTTTGCTTCCGCTGGGGATGATAACTGCAAGAATACCGATAGGAGAAGATAACTCCGTTGAGGAATAAACTTGGCAAATGAACAATTCTGCGGGGAGAAAAGATACTCTTGTGACCATGCTGGGAAGCAATACTCTGTGGGGATAGAGATGCTTTGCTGAATGTTGATAGCTTACTGAGGATACCCTTGTTGTTGGAAGTGTTAATGGACTTCGCTGGGGGTAAGAAGATTATGTCGATGACGATCTTTCCGAGGCTTTTGGCTGAGGATAACCCAGTTATATCCTGTTAAGGAAACAACTCTTTAAATAAAGCCGGACATCGCGTTCGTGCTCTGCGAGGGATAAGCTTCCAGAATCTACTGGGGATAAGCTTACTGCTTGGGGAGATGAATTCCAACCTTCCTGGGGAACTGGATTGGACTTTTCTGGGGAAGTTTTGGACTGCGGGGAAGTGATTCCTTTGAATGTTGGTATGCCGCCGGGGAACAATCTTTAGACCAAGACTGCCGGGGATGCTTGTTAAGAATATATGTATACTGCTGGGGAATGTTTGAGATCGGCAGGAGGATACTCAATTTCCTTAATATTTATTGATTCTGCTTGGAGAGGAATGTACTGTTTTGCTGAACCATTCTCTGGGGAATTAAGATACTCGGTCATGTTCTTTAGCTGAACCTACCTTGGTACCTTGGAGGATAGAGCAATTGGATTGTTTAGACCATTCTTTTATTGCCCCTGTTTCTAGTGTCACTTGCAATTAATTCCTTCGTTTCATAAATATTTATGAGTTAGCAAATTATTGTCAATGCATATATCACAAATTGAACCTTGGACGTTCTTCGCAAAACAAAACAGAAAAAGAAAAAACACTTGGCACGTTTTAACTGAAAATATATTTGTATTGATTTTGAATGGCCTGTGAATAGGCGTTTTGTGTACAAGAGGCTGACGTCCTAGTAAGAGGTACGTCGCCGAACAAGAGAGTTTATACAAGTTTTGTACAAAAGAAAATAAAACAGCTGTGTGAAAGATGAATGATCCCACTGGGTTTCAACTCTGCTATTGCCTTTATAACTCCGAGCGTCTCATCACTTGATGACCTTGGTTGAAGGTTGAAGCTGACTGATCGATGCCGTCTGAACTTGATGTAGATACCGGATTCTGGATGCAGAGTGATCCGATGAGACATAGTATTACGCTTTTATCCCTAATTTTTGCCTGGACCGCCCTTTCGGGTTTTCAGTCCACCGGGATACCCATTTTTGCCCAAGCCGCCTTTTCAGGTTTTCGACCTGCCGGGTGTACAGATTTTTCATTTTCATCCCTTCATTTTGCCCGAACCCTTTTGGTTCGACGGGAAGCCCTAATTTTTGCCTAGGCATGTCAGCCTAGCGGGTCTTTTTCATGCGTAGTATTTTTTAACTATGTCTGCATTGGCGGGGTGAGGAAGGTCGTCACCATCCATGTTGGTTAATATCATTGCTCCTCCTGAGAACACGTGCTTAACCACAAATGGCCCTTCGTATGTAGGGGTCCATTTGCCCCTTGGATCACTCTGAGGAAGGATGATTCTCTTGATTACCAGATCCCCGACTTGATATTCCTGTGGTCTGACCTTTTTGTTAAATGCCCTGATCATCCGTTTCTGATACGTCTGACCATGACAGATAGCAACAAGTCTCTTTTTGTCAATGAGATTGAGTTGATCAAGTCGTGTCTGGATCCAATCATCTTCGTTCAGGTTTGCATCCTTCATTATCCGGAGAGAGGGAATTTGCACTTCAATCGGCAAGACTGCCTCCATGCCATAAACCAGAGAGAAAGGAGTTGCCCCGGTTGACGTCCTGGCTGAGGTGCGGTACCCATGCAGAGCGAACGGTAACATCTCGTGCCAATCTTTATACGTCACTGTCATTTTCTGCACGATCTTCTTGATGTTCTTATTTGCTGCTTCTACAGCCCCATTCATCTTCGGTCTGTAAGGAGAAGAATTGTGGTGCTGTATCTTGAACTGTTCGCAAAGCTCAGCAATCATCTTGTTGTTCAGATTGGTACCGTTGTCTGTAATAATTCGCTCAGGGACGCCGTACCGACAAATCAGATTGTGCCGAATAAACCGTGCCACAACAGTCTTGGTTACTGTAGCATAGGATGCTGCCTCAACCCACTTTGTAAAATAGTCAATCGCCAATAGGATGAAGCGATGTCCATTGGATGCCGTAGGTTTGATCTCGCCGATCATGTCTATACCCCACATTGCAAACGGCCAAGGCGCAGTCAGAACATTCAGGGGAACCGGAGGAACATGCACTTTATCTGCATAGATCTGACACTTGTGGCATGTCCTGGAGTGCTGGTAGCAATCAGCTTCCATTGTGGACCAATAATATCCTGCCCGTAGGATTTTCTTAGCCATAGTATGTCCACTGGAGTGCGTACCGAAGGTCCCTTCATGTAGCTCTTCCATGATTCTTTCCGCTTCAGTCTTATCCACACAACGCAGTAAGGTTGAATCATGGTTTCGCTTGTATAAGGTGCCGTTGCTTAGGAAGAACTTGGCTGCGAACCTCCTCAGGAATTTCTTATCATTGATAGAGGCACCCTCAGGGTATTCCTGAGCTTCCAGATATCTCTTCACTTCGTGGTACCAAGGCTTCTCAGTCACCAATTCAGTTTCGAGATCACAACAGTATGCCGGTTCGTCCAGTTTCCAGATGATGATCCGGGGAGCTTCATTATCCCATTTGACCTTGAACATTGAAGACAGTGTAGCTAACGCGTCCGCTAACTGATTCTCTTCTCTTGGAAAGTGCTCAAAGGTTATCTCTGTGAAGTGGGGAATCAGGGTCAACACACATTCTCTGTAAGGAATCAAGTTTGGATGTTTCGTATCCCACTCTCCTTTGATCTGATTGATCACTAGAGCGGAATCTCCGAAGACACTTAGAAATTTGATCCTTAGGTCGATCGCAGCTTGAAGACCCATGATACACGCCTCATACTCCGCCATGTTGTTGGTACAGTTGAAACATAGCCGGGCAGTGAGTGGAGTATGAGTACCTTGTGGAGATATGATGATGGCACCGATACCATTTCCCAAAGCATTGGAAGCTCCGTCAAAGTGCATAGACCATCGGGATCCTGGTTCAGGTCCTTCATCCGGTCCAGGTACTTCACAATCAGTTACAATCATGATGCTTTCATCCGGAAACTCGAAGTTCATTGATTGGTAGTCATCTACAGCTTGATGAGCTAAGTGGTCTGCCAATACACTTCCCTTGATGGCTTTCTGGGTTGTATATTGAATGTCGTATTCCGTCAAGATCATTTGCCATCTTGCAATTCTCCCAGACAGGGCAGGCTTTTCGAATATGTACTTTATCGGATCCATCTTTGAGATCAACAAAGTGGTGTGAGTCAGCATATACTGCCTCAGCCGGCGAGCAGCCCATACCAAAGCGCAGCAAGTTTTCTCAAGCAGTGAGTATCGGGTCTCACAGTCGGTAAACTTTTTGCTAAGGTAATAAATGGCATGCTCTTTTCGGCCAGACTCGTCATGCTGCCCCAGCACACACCCCATTGAGTTGTCAAGCACTGTCAGATATAGTATCAGAGGTCTCCCTTCAACCGGTGGCATAAGGATAGGTGGTTCTTGGAGATACTCTTTGATTCTGTCGAAGGCAGCCTGACATTCATCGTTCCAACGTACTACCTGATCTTTCTTCAGCAGCTTGAAGATTGGCTCACAGGTAGCAGTCAGATGTGAGATGAATCGAGCGATGTAATTCAGGCGTCCTAAAAAGCCTCTGACTTCCTTCTCTGTCTTAGGAACTGGCATCTCTTGAATAGCTTTGACCTTAGCAGGGTCCACTTGAATACCTTTATCACTGACCACGAAGCCTAGTAACTTTCCCGATCTTACCCCGAAGGTGCACTTGTTCGGGTTCAATCTCAGCTTGTACAGTTTCAACCGGTCGAACAACTTCTGTAGATGATCTAGATGCTCTTCCTCAGTCTGGGACCTAGCGATCATGTCGTCCACATACACTTCTATCTCGTGATGGATCATATCATGAAATAAGGCAACCATGGCACGTTGGTAGGTTGCCCCAGCGTTCTTTAATCCGAACGGCATGACCTTGTAACAGAAGGTGCCCCACTGAGTAACAAATGTAGTCTTTTCCATGTCTTCAGGTGCCATCTTGATCTGATTGTAGCCTGAAAAGCCATCCATGAAAGAGAATACCCTGTGCTGAGCTGTATTATCAACAAGGACATCAACGTGAGGTAAGGGGAAATCATCCTTAGGGCTGGCCCTGTTCAGATCCCTGTAATCGACACACATTCTGACCTTACCGTCCTTCTTAGGTACCGGCACCACATTAGCAACCCACTGCGGGTAAGAAGTTACTGCAAGGAAACCGGCATCAAACTGTTTCATGACTTCGGCTTTAATCTTCTCGGACATCTCTGGACGCATCCGACGAACCTTTTGTTTAACTGGGGGGCAGTCTTCCCTAGTCAGCAAATGATGGACAACAATATCGGTATCCAACCCGGGCATGTCTTCGTAGGACCAGGCAAAGATCTCCATATAGTCATGTAACATCTTGGTTAACCGTTGCTTCACGCTGAGCTCTAGGTTGGCACCAATCTTTACCTCTTTTCTATCTGCCTTAGTACCCAGGTTTATTGTTTCCACTGGCTCTTCATGGGGTTGAATTGCCCGCTCTTCCTGAAGCAACAGTCTTGCAAGCTCGCCAGGCACTTCGCAATCATCTTCACCTTCGTCTTCGGCTAAGTTGATCGGATTTTCGAAGTCATAATTGGCAGTAGCAGAGCTGTTATCAGTGAGATCCAGAGTGGATTGGAACCTGTATGAGTGAGTGTGTGTGTAAATACAGCTGTTTTGAAAATTATGTAAATGAAAGGAAGACAGAAAAGGAACACAATATTTGCAATGCGAAAAACGTCCAAGATTTTCATTCATGATGTATAAAATGACAGTTTGTATGCCCTCACAAATAGAACCACGGTGCCTCGGGTAAGACACCGGGTCATAGAGTTTATCATTGTTTATTACAAAATATAACGAAACAAAGAAATTTATTACTGCGTCACAAAGGTAACAGGGGTATGGTCCTTTGCACTCCAATTGTTCAATCCGTCTTCGTCCGTCGGATAGATCCAGCTGTTGAATTCTGCTTCGTCAACTTCCTCTGCATCCCCAATAGCATTCACTTCTGAGCTTTTAATAAATACCGGAGGCCTTCCGATCTTCGCTTTCCTCATAGCCCTCTGACCTTCTGAGGTGAAACCCAGCCCAAGTTTATCAGTCTTCTGAGTGAAGTCTGGAAGTCTGCCCCAGTCGGCACATTCACCCTTCTGCACCACAGCCCTGGCATCCTTCAGGGAAGCCATCTTCAAAGGACCACTTGCTTCTGTTGTTTCTGCTGCAATTGGAAACACCTCCTCGAAATGCTGAAAGGGGGTCTCAATGAACTCCCCATCCATCTCAATGTACCTGAAGGAGTTCAGGTGGCTCACCATGTATTCTTCCTCTCCTTGCACGGTGACAATCTTCCCTCTGACGGGGTACTTTAGCTTCTGATGCAAGGTAGAGGTCACTGCCCCAGCCTTATGTATCCAGGGTCGACCCAGCAGACAAGAGTAAGATGGACGGATGTCCATCACATACAAAGTGGAGTCGAACACCTGAGAGCCCACACGAATCGGAATGTCAACCTCCCCATGGACCATCCTCTTTGAACCGTCAAAGGCCCTGACGATGATGTTGCTGGGTTTCAAATCCAGGCCTTCACAATCTAGACGATCCAGAGCCTTCTTGGGTAGCACATTCAAAGATGACCCAGTATCAACCAACACATGTGCCAAGGTGGTGCCCCTGCATTCGATTGAGACATGCAGAGCATCATTATGGTCTCTCCCTTTTGCGGTCAAGTCAGCATCCGAGAAACCCAAGCCATTATCTGCCGTTAGGCTTGCCACGCAATCAGTGAATTGGACTGCAGAGGTTTCATGTGGCACATGGGCCGTCTTGAGGAACGAGATTAGGGCCTTTGCATGGGCCTCAGAGCACAGCAGTAAGGAGAGCATGGAGATCTTGGAGGGCGTATGCACCAGCTGTTCCACAACATTAAAATCGCTCTTCTTTATAATCTTCAAAATCTCCTCCATCTCTTGTGGGGAGGCCTCAGCAGCTATGGGTATGGGTGCCTCCATCTGGGCAGGCTCAGTTTCAACTCCCTTGCCCCGAGCATTGGATGACTCGGCAGCAGGAGAAACAATCGGATTAACAGCAGGAACAACAACTTGGTCAGCAACAGGCATAGGTGTATTGGTAGGAACTATCAGGAGCGGTCTTCGGGCAGCAGGTGGCGCAATGTCAGGCGAGAAGAGCCTGCCACTGCGGGTAACTTTGGCGGGGCCAGTAATGTCACAGATGCTGGCGCCAGCATTGATCTCTTGTTTAACTCCGTTTATATATACATCTGCCCCATAGTGCCAAGGGACAGCTTTGTTAGATACATAGGGCAGGGGCCCAGGAACAGTGATAGTTACAGGTGCAACGGTCAGAATTTGAACGAGCTTCTTCTGGAGAGCCGGGATCGGATTATTGAAGATAGTCACCACAGAGACTTCTTCCATTGGAACCAAACGAACAGCAGACTTCTTGAATAGAATCTCCTTGCTATCCATTAAGCTTTGGATGCCTAATTTTAGCAAGGGACAACCAGATGGGGACACGGCACAGAATAGGCAACCCTCACTACAACCCGGAAATAAACCGGCCTGCAGTAGGTTCTTCTTGACGATCTTTAGAGGAGTGGCTAGATCATCCACAGAAACAGCATAAACGTCTTCATCAACAGCATTTACCTCGTGCTGAGGCATAGGGGCAGTAACTACATTCGGCTTTGCAGGCGTCTCGAATTGTATCTCCTTTGCATCGATAAGGTCTTGCACCTTATTCTTCAACGCCCAACAGTCATCAGTAGAGTGCCCCGGGCTATCTGAGTGGTAAGCACAACGAGCATTCGGGTTGTACTTGGGGGATGCAGTATTGGGGAACTTTGGCGCCTCCCTGACAGTCACTAAATTAGTTGAGAGCAACTGTGGCAGGATCTGCGACAAAGTCATGTTTAAACGGGTGAATTCTCTCCGGGGTCTTTCCACCTTCTGAGTATTGTTTGGCCGGGGAGCGGCAACAGGCTTAGCAATCATTACCGCACTGACAGATTGGCGGTGTTCATTTCTCTCTGATCTCCTGGAACCATATACGGCGCTAGACTCCTTTTTGAAGGGTTTCTTCTCAGCACTGGATGATGCACCCTTCGGAATTTTTCCAGATTTTAACCCAGCTTCAATCCTCTCTCCAGTCAAGATTAAATCAGTGAAACCAGCAGAAGAATTCCCAATGAGATGGTTGAAAAACGGCCCAGATAGGGTCCCCAAGAACATGTCAACCAGCTCCCGATCAGTCAATGGTGGCTGCACCCTGCCAGCCAGGTCTCTCCACTTCTGAGCGTACTCCTTAAAACCTTCGCTTGCACCTAACACCATACCCTGGAGTTGGGTACGTGTGGGGGCAAGGTCGGCATTATACTGATACTGCTTGTAGAAAGCAGTAGCCAGCTCCTCCCAGTTACGAACTTTGGTCCCATCCAGCTGATAGAACCATTCGAGATGAGTCCCTGAAAGACTCTCCTGGAAGAAGTGGATCCATAGATTCTTGTCCGCAGAGTACGGCTGAATTTTCCGAACATAGGACCTTAAATGCAGCTTGGGACAAGACGCCCCGTCATATTTGGAGAAAGTTGGTGCCTTGAATTTATGCGGGATAATCACACCAATCGACAAACCCAGATCTCCGAAATCCAGCCCAGGTGCCTGTTGCACCTCCATAGCCTTCAACCTGTCCTCCAGTTGTTTGTACCTGTCATCTGAAGGAGGGTACTTCTCTTCATCAAAATCTGTCTCGTTGTCGGAGACTTCTGGAGTAGGAACCTTTACTTCTGCTTGAGAAGGACTCTTGCCAACAGAAGAACCAGCCTCTTCATGTTGCAGAGTATTGCCGAACCTTCGGCCCGAGTTGAATAGAACAGTTCTTCTCTTCTTCTTCTTCTCCTTCTTCAGGAGCATAGCCTTCAGTTCTTCTTGGCCTTTAGCCAGCCCCTTGATTAGTTCTTGAAACTGCGCATTCTGCGCCTGGAGAGCCTTGATTGATGTCTCGGTTGATTCAGATCCGGGATTCATGATGCTGAAATAAACAGCGAAGAACTGTAAGCAACCTGAAAAGAGGAAAAACCTGCTATGCACATGATGTATGAAATGCGTATGGATTATGTTTTCAAAGACAATCGGGAATCAACTTCGTAAACAAAAAGAGAACACACTTCATTAGATTCAACTTTGCAACTGAAATTATTCGACAAGTTGCCCTTAGGCGTTTACATGAAATGAAATAACTGGAAAGGAAATAAAAATGTAAGAACGCATTTGGAACTCCTTATTGATCCCATGGTCTCCTCTTCTCAGTACGGATGTAGGCATTCAGAGCTCTCTCATTCTCCAACTGCTTTGTCAGCTTCTGGATCTTTGATTCCTGCTCGTTGAACTTTTCCCGGTAAGAATCCCGTTCTTCTTGCAGTTGCGACCAAGATCTCTTCAATGTCTCATAATCAGTAGGTACCTGAGGAGGAAGGACAGTCGGAGGAACACCCTCTTTATCAGGACACTCAAGAATGACGGGTCTGACAGCTTCATACGGCATACCTAACTTCTGAGCACGGATGCGGACCCATTTGTAGTAGGCTTCCATAGGTAAAGAAGTCTTTGGCCCTAGCTCTTGTGGGTCAGCTTTATGAACCTTGTCCCAAGCCTTGATGAACCTACGACGCAACTCGTCACTATCCACCTGAAACTCGAAACTGATGTGAGGCACCAACATCTCATGGGGGCCCGCTCTTCTTGCTCTTCCAAACTGACGGAGTGCTAGACATGGATTGTAAGAGATCCCTCCTTGAGTACCAATCAGAGGAACATTAGGATACTCCCCGCATCGATCAATAATAGCTATCTCATCCAAACCTCTGCAAGTCCAAATGATGTCTTTATCGGTGAGAGACATTAACCTGTGAGCCCAACCTCTTCCTTCTTGGTTCTTCAGTACGAACTTAGGGAGGTGCGAAATAAACCACCTCACCAACAAAGGGATACAACACCATAGGGTTCCTCGTCTTCGGGTAGTACGGGCATGAAGTTATTGCAAGATGTCACCCAAGAGAGTGGGCACAGGGTTCTGAGACATAAAGATCCTAATGGAAGTGACATTGATGAAGTTGTCAGGATTAGGAAACAGGACTAACCCATAGATTAGGAGAGCCAAGATGTCTTCATATGCCCTAAAGTCCAAGTCATTCCAGAAGCTGTTAGCTTTACCAATCAGAAACTTGGCCAAGAAACCCTTAACTCCGCTTCTAGTTACCCAGTTGTCTGTTACCTCTTGATGGGTCAAAGGAAGAGCTGCAGCAATGTCCTCAAGCCTGAGGGTCTTTTCCCAACCAGTAAAGGGAGTCTGATCCAAGATAGGGATACCAAGCAGATTAGAGAACTCTTCCAGGGTAGGGACCAGCTGGAAGTCTTGAAAGGTAAAGCACTGGTACTGAGGGTCATAGAACTGGGTCAGAACACTCATCAACTGTTGATCCCGCTTTGCAGTGACTAAACTGAGAAGAGAACCATGCCTCTGAATGAAGGAAGTGGTGTTTGGAATTCTGCTAACCAATTCATCAAGCAACTCAGGTGAACGAACAAAGTTGAACCGGATAGTATTCCTTCGCACAGGCATCATAATGTCCTACAAAACAGAGCAAAGATGAAACTCTCTTGTCTTTGAAACGGTCAGTTCTTATGCAGGATGCATGCAATGCTCATGATGCTATGATGTTATGATAAAGCACACCACATACAGATACAAAGGCAAACATGGTAAGGCACACAAGTCACACAAGGCAAGCCCCTAAAGTTTAGGCCAGCATGAGGTCTAGGTACTACCCTCTTTCAGTTTTTTGGTTCATACCTGTCCTAATCAAAAGTAACCGGGTTCTTAGAGGATCCCAATATCATTGACTACCCTCAATCGGTCATAACTCCAGCATCGCAATCTTTTCTTGCGGCCAGAACCATCACGAGAGTTTAGCCTCAATGGGCGTAGCATACTGCTACAATTCTAAAGGCCAAGTTGTGTCAATTAAGGTTCTAAGGTTGTTGGTGCTTAATGACTCCTTAGAAGACCCATATTCTCCTCGTTGCGACACAAGGGATATCGGTACAGACTAAGGTGCCACACCAACGTAGCCACTGCTTCACCTGTGTCGGTCTACGCCGGACAGGTCCCTCACAGCTTATGCTACCTAAACAGGGTATCCCCAGATCCGGGTTAGGATCTATGTATCTCCGATGCAACCCACAATAGTAAAGCAAGCAAAACAATACAAGTGAAAACACAGTTATGACCTAGCCCTAAGGTACACCCCACTTTATAAGATTTCCCCAGCAGAGTCGCCAGTTCTGTGATCGGTGGATCTGGAACTGACTGTTTAACGCTGGTTCGCAAAATGTCGCGGAAGCAAGAGTCGCCACCGTCTTTTATTTTCTCCAAATGGAAAGGACAAAAGCACAAAAAAATTCCTTAAAGAGATTGCTCTCGGTTCGGGAGGTAGATTATAGAAAGGGAAGGTGTTAGCACCCTTTCTATCCATGGTTATCCATGGGCTCTTAGATACTTGCTCATTGTGTTTTCAAAAATGGTTTGTTTGCTTTTCAACTGTGGGTTTAAAAAAGTTTCTTTGAAAATTCCAGTTCGACTCTTGTATCGGTCCTCAAGAGTGTTTGAAAAATTGCTTTCGAAAGCTTTTTGAAAAGGTGTCGGTGTGAAAAGTATTTTTGATTTGTTTTGTTTTGAATTAGAGCAAGTATCCATGAGTCGTCTACCTACCCTAAGGAATTCGTCTGTGTAAATGTCCTTTAAAGTAGTGCCATCCCACCATTGAGAGGTAGGTAGCACCACCATTGGAGGTGTTCGGGTCAATTCGAGGTTCGGGACGTGGTGATCACCAGAGCAATGGGAAGACACCTTAGAAGCTACCCTCATGCCAGGTTCCCGGATCATGAGGACTTACTAAGACATCCTCTACTCGACGATCACCTTTCGAGGCAAGGCAACAGTGAGGCGTACCCTAGGGGTGGTGTGTGCAAATTGTGTGTCATGTTTCAGTTATTTGTCTTGTCATGTTTGTTGTGATCTACGCTTGATTTTAATTGAGACATTCATTCTTGCATGCTTTTTAACAGTTAAATATTTGCGAGAAAAATAAATCTACGACTATTACAAATGGCGCGGGTCCACATCGCCAAAATTAAACCGGACCCGATTTGACTGAAAAATAAATAAAGCGATAAAAGTGCGAGAAATAAAATTGTTACAAGGCTTTGGGACATGTACATAATTATAATAAGCGACAAAGTAAAATGCGCGAAACAAAATAATTAAAGCGACGGGCGTTGGACCCTTTTGCAAAATATTAAATTAATAAGGAATTAAAATAAAAAATGAAAAATTAAATGTTCTTGGTATTTTTTTTGTGTTTTTTAAGATTTAAAAGAAAAAGAATTAATTAAAACTGAAAAAAAATTGGATGTAAACCCTAATTCTAATGTTTTTTAAGTTATTAAGAAAAAGATTGAATTTTTAACCTAATTTAAATCTAAGTTATTTATATACATTTAATTATAAAAAAAAATAAAAAAAATAAAAAAATAATTATTACTGTGAAAAAAAGGAAAAATATGAAAAGGAATCAAAATTGTTAATTAACCTAATTCTACATTTTTATTTTTATTATGAAAAGAATTAACAATAAACCCTAATTTAAATTAACTAATTAACATGCAAATTTTTATGAAAAATAATTGAGATAAAATAAATATTATATTTTTGCCTTTTCTGATTTTTCTATATTTTTTATGTTTTGTAAGAAAATAATAATTAAGTTAAAACAATAAAACAAATAAAGATAATAATTAAAAAAAGATAGGAGGAAAATAAATAAAATTAGCAAACCAGGGTGGGGTGTAGTCCCAATTTGTGAGGTGTAATTTGGAAATCAGGCCCAATAAGCAGTGGACCCATTGACTTTGGCCAGTTGTGTGCTAACGCGTTGACTTGCATTCATGGTACACCTTGACTCTGAGCCCTTTGATGGTCGTCTGGGACACGTGGGTATCTGGATGATGAGGGTACATGGTGAACCTGGATGTTAGCGTAGCATAGGATTTTGTATTGAAAAATAACATTGAAATTTGCCAGACCTGGGACTTGAACCCAGGTCTTGAGGGTTAACCATATCACGTTTTGCCAACTGAGCCACTAACTTTCAATTAATATATTATAGTCAACAAATAACAAAAGGAAAATCCAACGCGTAATGGAGAGCACGCGCGAAATTCAAATGCAACCAATCCCTGCGTGCCACGGAGTCGTCTTCTCCACCATCCCTGTAAACAAAACATATAGGCAACGGTTTTCGTTGCGTTGCCTAAACCCATATATCAAAAAATAGCGAATAGACCCTCGACGCTCATAAATTGAGCGCGAGGGTTGGAATCTCTTCGTCTTCAAGCGCTGAGTCCATTGGTGGTCATTTGGAGTTCTAATCTTGCTTTATTATGAAAGCCCCAATTTGGAAAACCTGTAACCCTAATATTCAAACATGGTAAAATCGCATATGTGGCACAAAAACACAATTGAATATATTGGTTAGCTTAGAAACATCATTATGAGCATGAATCAATAAAGAAAAATGCAAAAAGATGCTTGAATTATGATGTGCGATTTCAAAAGTTTTGAGATACAGTCTGAGTTCTTGATACCGATTCAGGGCGTTTTGGTGGTTGATATTGATTGGAATTTGATCAGGAGTTCACAAGCAAGCTTTTGGTATAAGAATTAGGGCTTAAAACCACCTCTAACAACGTTTTCAGATTTGAATTTTATGGCAATTTTTTCAAGTGTGCAATGGAGTTTTCAGCGCAGCTTAGAGTCTAAGGCCATTAGGTTTTGATTCCTGAATATGTATAGAAGCTTTTAGGTCAATAAAATTGAACAAAATCTCATGAATTCAATGATTTGCATATTTGATTTTGTAAAATCTTTTTGAATCTTTTTTCACATGGTTCTTTGTGTCAATTAGCTCCAATCACACCAATTCTTTCCATAATTGAACAAGCACGAAATATTGAGAGTAGAATGTGCACAAAAAGATTTTTTTAGGTCAAGTTTATATTTTCTATATATTTAAATGATTTAAATGAATTAATATTAATATAAATTCAAATTGAAAATTCTGGCTACAGATACTTAATGTCACGTCCGATGTTATGACACCGTATCTGACTTACTATATGACAGTAAATACAAAAGCAGTAAACAACACAGTCAATTGTTTACCCAGTTCAGTGTGCAACAACACCTACTCTGGGGGCTACCAAGCCAGGGAGAGAATCCACTATAAGAGATGTTAATTCAGGAATAAACCAACCAGTTTATCTCCTTCACTTAAGACCTACCCAATGCAATTCTAATCTAAGTACAACTTAAACCTGAGTTCCTACTCACTCCCCCTCAATCACAGCAGTGATACATAAACCAATTTGACTTGAGAATTGATGAAGACACTCTTCAAAACACACTCTTGATTAAGCTTCACAGCTTTTTAATCAAGTAACACAATCACTCGTGCTTCACAGCTTTGAGTGATGTACACAACTAACTTGACTCTGCTTCACAGCTTTAGTCAAGTAACATTCAAACACTCTTGCTTCAAAGCTTTGAGTGCTACACAACCCTTACAATTGAAACCTATTCCAAGACACTTATCACAATGATAATTGCTTGGAGTACAATAAACAAATCTATACAGATTACAAACTTGATCTTCTGATCAATCAGCAGGGATCACTTCAAAAACCGCAGCTCTGTTGAATATATAGCAGCTGCAACTTCAGTTAGGGTTTCCAAAAACCTAGGGTTGATTCCGTTTGACCTAAAGACCAGGTCACAGTACTTTGTTGATCAGGTTAGGATTGAGCGAGGTTACTCCTCAGAAAACGCAGGATTCTGTTTAGGAAGGACTGAGTTATTTCCTGAAAAAACTCAGACTTATCCAATCCTGTAATCCTGCTAGTTCAGAACAGGATGTCATAACATCTGTTATGACATCTGAGAAAACCTGTCTACTGATTAGCTAAATGTGATCATTTTGCAAACATGCTTAGATACACACTTATAAACATCAGTATTTGAGTTACAATATTTTTCTGCATATGTACCTAAAGAGTTAGTACAACCTGAACTAGAATGTTATGACATCAGTCATGACATTCATACATACACTTGGAGTTTACCAAAAATGCAAGCCAATACCTAAACACCTACAAACTCCCCCTTTGGCAGATTTTTGGCTAAAGTCCCTAAACAATCAGAGATAGATAGATAGCAGCAGAAATAAATGACAGCAGAAAAATATAGTGTTAAGTACTAATTAAGCAGTACCAAATATTCTCCCCCACTTTAGCCACAAATGGGCCAAAGATTACATGTTTATAAAGTAATACAGTTATCCAAGACAAAATAATGAGATCAGCAGCAGACAATAGCAGAACATACTTCCAAACTCCACCAGCAACACCACCACGCAGCAATCATCCTTCAAGTACTGTCATCAGACTCAGAGGAGTCAGGCTTCTTTCTTTTCTTGTGAGTAATGTCAGCATTTCTCTCTTTGTTTGATGTCTCAACATTCTTAGAGACATTTGGATTTGTTTCAGCATTTGAGTTTTCTTGGTGCAGAGGAACAGAAATGCCAGGAACTGAGTGGTTCTCGTTCAGAATTCGGGAAACAATTTTTGCTATTGCTTGATTAACATAGGCTGTCCCTTCCCTATTTGCAATTTCAGGGGGTACTGAAGAGGAAGGATGAGATGGATTACCTGTATGTCTTGTTCGCACCTCTTTGGCCTTGGTGGAGTTAATTCTATGAGAACAGATCTCCAGAACATCAGAGTCCAGACAGGAAGAGATTGTCCCAGAATCTTGATCAGATGAAGAGGTTGAGATGGTCGTATTGGATGATGATGGCGTTTGAGACATTTTGTCAGTTTTGAAGGACAAACAGCAAATGAGAAGAATTTCTGATTGATGAGAAGACGAGAGAGGAACAAAGCAAAGGAGTGCCTATTCAACTTCTTAAAACAGTGGTAGGAAATGAGAAAATACAATTTTAAACCAATCAGAACAGGCAGAAGTCCTTTGGTCTTTGTTTTAAGCAAAATTAATTGCTACAATTCCTCATGTTGGCAAATACCCAACTTACCCCTTAAGTTTTCAAATTGATTTGCATCCAAAGCCTTGGTAAAAATGTCAGCCAGCTGTAGCTCAGTGGCAACATGTTCCAATTTGATGGTCTTTTCTTCTACAAGGTCTCTAATAAAGTGATGTCGTATGTCAATATGTTTGGTCCTGCTATGCTGAATGGGATTCTTGGATATGTTGATTGTACTCAGATTGTCACAGTATAATGTCATAACATCTTGTGTGACGTTATACTCAGTGAGCATCTGTTTCATCCATAACATTTGAGAGCAGCTACTGCCAGCTGCAATATATTCAGCTTCAGCAGTGGAAAGAGACACACAATTCTGTTTCTTGCTGAACCAAGAAACCAGATTACTTCCCAAAAAGAAACATCCTCCAGAAGTGCTTTTTCTATCATCAGCACTACCAGCCCAATCAGCATCACAGTAGCCAGTCAGAGTCGGTTCACAGCCATGAGTATACAGCAATCCATAGTTGTAAGTACCACTTACATACTTCAAAATTCTCTTCACTTGATTGATATGACTGACTTTGGGATCAGCTTGGTATCTAGCACAAACTCCAACTGCAAAGGCAATATCAGGTCTGCTGGCAGTTAAGTACAGCAGGCTTCCTATCATGCTTCTGTACAGACTTTGATCCACCTTAACCCCACTTGAATCTTTGGAGAGCTTTAGATGAGTAGGAGCAGGAGTCCTTTTGTGACTTGCATTCTCCATTCCAAACTTCTTTACAATATTCTTAGCATACTTGCTTTGAGATAAGAAGATTGAGTCCTCCATCTGTGAGACTTGTAGTCCAAGAAAATAAGTTAGTTCTCCCATGAGACTCATTTCAAATTCAGCCTGCATCTGGTCAGCAAAGTGTTTAACCATATGTTCTGACATTCCGCCAAACACTATATCATCAACATATATTTGGGCAACCATCAACTTCCCTCCTTCAGTTTTGACAAATAGAGTTTTGTCCAAGCCTCCTTTTCTGTAGCCTTTGTCTGAGAGAAACTTTGTTAACCTGTCATACCATGCTCTAGGAGCTTGTTTCAGCCCATATAGAGCTTTTCTCAATTTGTAGACATGATCAGGATGGGTTGGATCCACAAAACCTTTAGGTTGTTCCACATAAGCTTCCTCATTTAAGTACCCATTTAGAAAGGCACTTTTCACATCCATCTGAAATAACTTGAACTTCAGAAGACAAGCAATTGACAACAAGAGTCTGATTGATTCCAACCTGGCTACAGGTGCAAAGGTTTCATCAAAGTCAACCCCTTCAACTTGGGTGTATCCTTGAGCAACAAGTCTCGCCTTATTTCTGGTGACAACTCCTTCAGCATCTGACTTGTTCTTAAATATCCATTTTGTCCCAATGATGTTAGTTCCTTCAGGTCTAGGAACCAGTTCCCAAACTTCATGCTGCTTGAATTGGTTCAGTTCATCTTGCATTGCACCAATCCAATATTCATCAGTCAAGGCTTCCTTGACATTTTTTGGTTCTATTTTGGACACAAAACAAGAATTTGAGATGATTTCTCTTGATCTTGTGATGACTCCACTATTAGGATCTCCTATGATGAGCTCTTTTGGATGATCCTTCTGAATTCTGATGGAAGGAGTCTTGCTAGCTTCCTTTGATTCTGATTCTGTTGTGGTGGAGTTGGGTAGATCATCCTGTTGGGTTGAAGTCTCAAAGAATGTCTCAACAGTACAAGGAACATCAGTTTCTTCATGATAGTCATCAATTATGACATTTATTGATTCCATCATGGTTTTGGTTCTGGAGTTGAATACTCTATAAGCTCTGCTGTTTGAGGAGTATCCTAGAAATATGCCTTCATCACTTTTGGAGTCCAGTTTTCTTCTCTGTTCCCGATCAGACAGGATATAGCATTTGCTGCCAAACACATGGAAGTACTTCACAGTTGGTTTTCTTCCTTTCCAGAGTTCATATATGGTGGATGAGGTTCCCTTTCTCAAGGTGACCCTGTTATGAACATAACAAGCTGTATTCATAGCTTCAGCCCAGAAATACATAGGAAGTTTTTTGGCATGTAACATTGCTCTGGCAGATTCTTGTATGGTCCTGTTTTTTCTTTCCACAACTCCATTTTGCTGAGGTGTTATGGGAGAAGAAAACTCATGACTGATTCCTTCTGAAGCACAGAAGTCATCAAACCTGCTGTTTTCAAATTCCTTGCCATGATCACTTCTGATTCTGACAATACATACTTCCTTCTCTCTTTGAATTCTTTTGCAATGCAACACACAGATGAGAAATTAGTGTTCTCAGCCTCCCATAAGTAACAGTTGTCTTTGGATCTGACTCCTTTCATTACTGTCTCTTGTTTGTCATTGATTACAAGGCATTCAGATTTTGAGAAATTGACCTTGAATCCTAGATCACACAGTTGACTGATACTAATGAGATTAGCAGTCAGTCCTTTCACCAGCAGTACTTCATTTAGACTTGGAACTCCAGGGCAGTTCAAATCACCAACTCCTTTGATTTCACCTTTAGCCCCATCTCCAAAGGTCACAAAACTGGTGGTGTGAGGCTTAACATTATTGAGGAGGTTCTTGATTCCAGTCATATGTCTGGAACATCCACTGTCAAAATACCAGTCTTCTTTTGCAGAGACCCTCAGGGAAGTGTGAGCTATCAGTGCAGTAGCCTTTTTCTTCCATTGAGGAGCATGTGGTACCTTTTTAGACTTAGGTTTGACACCTGAATTCTGATTAGGGTATCCATGTAATCTGAAGCAAAAACGCTTTATGTGGCCATATCTACCACAATGATGACATTTCCATCTTTGGTACCTTTTCCTCATATGTTTCTGTTCCTGATGTCGAGAGTTGTGTTGAGACATCTGTTTTGGCATTTGCCTACCAGAACCAGATTTCGTTGCTTTCATAAATCCTAGACCAGATTTATTTCCCATATTTTGTCCAATCTGTAGGATCTCTTCCAATTTGTCAGTTCCATTTGTCAACATCTTGACAGATTTTGTCATTTGATCCAGTTGTGAGTTCAGCAATTGAACTTCTCCTTCTAGAAGACTTATAGTTTCAAGGTTTTCCCGTTTTTCAGCCTCCATCTTTATGATGAGTTTTGATTGTTTCTTATTCTGCACACAGACTTCAGTACTTCTGATACACAATTCCTTGTATGTTTCAGCCAGTTCTTCAAAAGTCACCTCTTCATCACTTTCAGAGGTACAAACACCAGTTAAAGCAGTAACTCGTTTGGCAGTCTCTTCTTCAGAATTACTTTCTGAATCACAGTCGGACCAAGTAACTGTCATTCCTTTTTGTTTCTTAAGAAAGGTAGGACATTCAGCTCGAATATGCCCATATCCTTCACAACCATGGCATTGAATTCCTCTGCCTTGAACTCCCTTCCCATCTGACCTTGATCTTTTGCTGGGACTGTCAATGTCAGAGGAAATGTTATGAACATTAGACCTTGACTTTGGATCTATTCTTTTGATGAGTTTGTTGAATTGTCTTCCTAGCATGGCTATAGCTTCTGAAATGTTTTCTTCAACATCAGTGTTGGACATAAGTGCTATGCTCTTGTTCTTTTTGACATCATCATTAGTGATTCCCATCTCAAAAGTCTGAAGAGACCCAATAAGTTCATCTACTTTCAACTTGCTAATGTCCTGGGCTTCCTCTATGGCAGTCACCTTCATTGCAAATCTTTTAGGCAAGGATCTGAGAATCTTCCTCACCAGTTTTTCTTCTGACATTTTTTCTCCCAGTGCTCCTGAGGTGTTGGCAATCTCCAAGATGTTCATGTGAAACTCATGAATGGTTTCATCTTCCATCATTTTTAGATTCTCAAACTTAGTGGTCAACATCTAAAGCCTTGACATTTTTACTTTGGAAGTTCCCTCATGAGTAGTTTTGAGAGTGTCCCAAACTTCCTTGGCCAGTTCATATTGATGAACTAATCTGAAAATATTTCTATCAATCCCATTGAACAAGGCATTTAGAGCTTTGGAATTTCCCAGGGCTAGCTCATCTTCTTCTTTACTCCAATCTTCCTCAGGCTTCAGACTGATTGTCCCATCTTCCTCAGTTATGGTGGGATGAATCCATCCTTTGTCAGCAGCTCTCCAAGCCTTTTTGTCCAGAGATTTTAGGAAGGCAATCATACGAGGTTTCCAGTAGTCATAATTAGTTCCATCCAGAATGGGTGGTCTATTACCAAAAACTCCTTCTTTGTCCATAGTGCCAGAAAGTGATATCCCTAGATCTCACCCAGTAATACAGGCAGGGTGCCTGCTCTGATGCCAATTGAAAATTCTGGCTATAGATACTTAATGTCACGTCCGATGTTATGACACCGTATCTGACTTACTATATGACAGTAAATACAAAAGCAGTAAACAACACAGTCAATTGTTTACCCAGTTCAGTGTGCAACAACACCTACTCTGGGGGCTACCAAGCCAGGGAGAGAATCCACTATAAGAGATGTTAATTCAGGAATAAACCAACCAGTTTATCTCCTTCACTTAAGACCTACCCAATGCAATTCTAATCTAAGTACAACTTAAACCTGAGTTCCTACTCACTCCCCCTCAATCACAGCAGTGATACATAAACCAATTTGACTTGAGAATTGATGAAGACACTCTTCAAAACACACTCTTGATTAAGCTTCACAGCTTTTTAATCAAGTAACACAATCACTCGTGCTTCACAGCTTTGAGTGATGTACACAACTAACTTGACTCTGCTTCACAGCTTTAGTCAAGTAACATTCAAACACTCTTGCTTCAAAGCTTTGAGTGCTACACAACCCTTACAATTGAAACCTATTCCAAGACACTTATCACAATGATAATTGCTTGGAGTACAATAAACAAATCTATACAGATTACAAACTTGATCTTCTGATCAATCAGCAGGGATCACTTCAAAAACCGCAGCTCTGTTGAATATATAGCAGCTGCAACTTCAGTTAGGGTTTCCAAAAACCTAGGGTTGATTCCGTTTGACCTAAAGACCAGGTCACAGTACTTTGTTGATCAGGTTAGGATTGAGCGAGGTTACTCCTCAGAAAACGCAGGATTCTGTTTAGGAAGGACTGAGTTATTTCCTGAAAAAACTCAGACTTATCCAATCCTGTAATCCTGCTAGTTCAGAACAGGATGTCATAACATCTGTTATGACATCTGAGAAAACCTGTCTACTGATTAGCTAAATGTGATCATTTTGCAAACATGCTCAGATACACACTTATAAACATCAGTATTTGAGTTACAATATTTTTCTGCATATGTACCTAAAGAGTTAGTACAACCTGAACTAGAATGTTATGACATCAGTCATGACATTCATACATACACTTGGAGTTTACCAAAAATGCAAGCCAATACCTAAACACCTACAAACTCCCCCTTTGGCAGATTTTTGGCTAAAGTCCCTAAACAATCAGAGATAGATAGATAGCAGCAGAAATAAATGACAGCAGAAAAATATAGTGTTAAGTACTAATTAAGCAGTACCAAATATTCTCCCCCACTTTAGCCACAAATGGGCCAAAGATTACATGTTTATAAAGTAATACAGTTATCCAAGACAAAATAATGAGATCAGCAGCAGACAATAGCAGAACATACTTCCAAACTCCACCAGCAACACCACCACGCAGAAATCATCCTTCAAGTACTGTCATCAGACTCAGAGGAGTCAGGCTTCTTTCTTTTCTTGTGAGTAATGTCAGCATTTCTCTCTTTGTTTGATGTCTCAACATTCTTAGAGACATTTGGATTTGTTTCAGCATTTGAGTTTTCTTGGTGCAGAGGAACAGAAATGCCAGGAACTGAGTGGTTCTCGTTCAGAATTCGGGAAACAATTTTTGCTATTGCTTGATTAACATAGGCTGTCCCTTCCCTATTTGCAATTTCAGGGGGTACTGAAGAGGAAGGATGAGATGGATTACCTGTATGTCTTGTTCGCACCTCTTTGGCCTTGGTGGAGTTAATTCTATGAGAACAGATCTCCAGAACATCAGAGTCCAGACAGGAAGAGATTGTCCCAGAATCTTGATCAGATGAAGAGGTTGAGATGGTCGTATTGGATGATGATGGCGTTTGAGACATTTTGTCAGTTTTGAAGGACAAACAGCAAATGAGAAGAATTTCTGATTGATGAGAAGACGAGAGAGGAACAAAGCAAAGGAGTGCCTATTCAACTTCTTAAAACAGTGGTAGGAAATGAGAAAATACAATTTTAAACCAATCAGAACAGGCAGAAGTCCTTTGGTCTTTGTTTTAAGCAAAATTAATTGCTACAATTCCTCATGTTGGCAAATACCCAACTTACCCCTTAAGTTTTCAAATTGATTTGCATCCAAAGCCTTGGTAAAAATGTCAGCCAGCTGTAGCTCAGTGGCAACATGTTCCAATTTGATGGTCTTTTCTTCTACAAGGTCTCTAATAAAGTGATGTCGTATGTCAATATGTTTGGTCCTGCTATGCTGAATGGGATTCTTGGATATGTTGATTGTACTCAGATTGTCACAGTATAATGTCATAACATCTTGTGTGACGTTATACTCAGTGAGCATCTGTTTCATCCATAACATTTGAGAGCAGCTACTGCCAGCTGCAATATATTCAGCTTCAGCAGTGGAAAGAGACACACAATTCTGTTTCTTGCTGAACCAAGAAACCAGATTACTTCCCAAAAAGAAACATCCTCCAGAAGTGCTTTTTCTATCATCAGCACTACCAACCCAATCAGCATCACAGTAGCCAGTCAGAGTCGGTTCACAGCCATGAGTATACAGCAATCCATAGTTGTAAGTACCACTTACATACTTCAAAATTCTCTTCACTTGATTGATATGACTGACTTTGGGATCAGCTTGGTATCTAGCACAAACTCCAACTGCAAAGGCAATATCAGGTCTGCTGGCAGTTAAGTACAGCAGGCTTCCTATCATGCTTCTGTACAGACTTTGATCCACCTTAACCCCACTTGAATCTTTGGAGAGCTTTAGATGAGTAGGAGCAGGAGTCCTTTTGTGACTTGCATTCTCCATTCCAAACTTCTTTACAATATTCTTAGCATACTTGCTTTGAGATAAGAAGATTGAGTCCTCCATCTGTGAGACTTGTAGTCCAAGAAAATAAGTTAGTTCTCCCATGAGACTCATTTCAAATTCAGCCTGCATCTGGTCAGCAAAGTGTTTAACCATATGTTCTGACATTCCGCCAAACACTATATCATCAACATATATTTGGGCAACCATCAACTTCCCTCCTTCAGTTTTGACAAATAGAGTTTTGTCCAAGCCTCCTTTTCTGTAGCCTTTGTCTGAGAGAAACTTTGTTAACCTGTCATACCATGCTCTAGGAGCTTGTTTCAGCCCATATAGAGCTTTTCTCAATTTGTAGACATGATCAGGATGGGTTGGATCCACAAAACCTTTAGGTTGTTCCACATAAGCTTCCTCATTTAAGTACCCATTTAGAAAGGCACTTTTCACATCCATCTGAAATAACTTGAACTTCAGAAGACAAGCAATTGACAACAAGAGTCTGATTGATTCCAACCTGGCTACAGGTGCAAAGGTTTCATCAAAGTCAACCCCTTCAACTTGGGTGTATCCTTGAGCAACAAGTCTCGCCTTATTTCGGGTGACAACTCCTTCAGCATCTGACTTGTTCTTAAATATCCATTTTGTCCCAATGATGTTAGTTCCTTCAGGTCTAGGAACCAGTTCCCAAACTTCATGCTGCTTGAATTGGTTCAGTTCATCTTGCATTGCACCAATCCAATATTCATCAGTCAAGGCTTCCTTGACATTTTTTGGTTCTATTTTGGACACAAAACAAGAATTTGAGATGATTTCTCTTGATCTTGTGATGACTCCACTATTAGGATCTCCTATGATGAGCTCTTTCGGATGATCCTTCTGAATTCTGATGGAAGGAGTCTTGCTAGCTTCCTTTGATTCTGATTCTGTTGTGGTGGAGTTGGGTAGATCATCCTGTTGGGTTGAAGTCTCAAAGAATGTCTCAACAGTACAAGGAACATCAGTTTCTTCATGATAGTCATCAATTATGACATTTATTGATTCCATCATGGTTTTGGTTCTGGAGTTGAATACTCTATAAGCTCTGCTGTTTGAGGAGTATCCTAGAAATATGCCTTCATCACTTTTGGAGTCCAGTTTTCTTCTCTGTTCCCGATCAGACAGGATATAGCATTTGCTGCCAAACACATGGAAGTACTTCACAGTTGGTTTTCTTCCTTTCCAGAGTTCATATATGGTGGATGAGGTTCCCTTTCTCAAGGTGACCCTGTTATGAACATAACAAGCTGTATTCATAGCTTCAGCCCAGAAATACATAGGAAGTTTTTTGGCATGTAACATTGCTCTGGCAGATTCTTGTATGGTCCTGTTTTTTCTTTCCACAACTCCATTTTGCTGAGGTGTTATGGGAGAAGAAAACTCATGACTGATTCCTTCTGAAGCACAGAAGTCATCAAACCTGCTGTTTTCAAATTCCTTGCCATGATCACTTCTGATTCTGACAATACATACTTCCTTCTCTCTTTGAATTCTTTTGCAATGCAACACACAGATGAGAAATTAGTGTTCTCAGCCTCCCATAAGTAACAGTTGTCTTTGGATCTGACTCCTTTCATTACTGTCTCTTGTTTGTCATTGATTACAAGGCATTCAGATTTTGAGAAATTGACCTTGAATCCTAGATCACACAGTTGACTGATACTAATGAGATTAGCAGTCAGTCCTTTCACCAGCAGTACTTCATTTAGACTTGGAACTCCAGGGCAGTTCAAATCACCAACTCCTTTGATTTCACCTTTAGCCCCATCTCCAAAGGTCACAAAACTGGTGGTGTGAGGCTTAACATTATTGAGGAGGTTCTTGATTCCAGTCATATGTCTGGAACATCCACTGTCAAAATACCAGTCTTCTTTTGCAGAGACCCTCAGGGAAGTGTGAGCTATCAGTGCAGTAGCCTTTTTCTTCCATTGAGGAGCATGTGGTACCTTTTTAGACTTAGGTTTGACACCTGAATTCTGATTAGGGTATCCATGTAATCTGAAGCAAAAACGCTTTATGTGGCCATATCTACCACAATGATGACATTTCCATCTTTGGTACCTTTTCCTCATATGTTTCTTTTCCTCATACCTTTACCAATAGTACTTCATTCAGATTTGGGACTCCATGGCAGTCCAAATTACCAACTCCTTTGATTTCACCTTTAGCACCATCTCCAAAGGTCACATAACTAGTGGTGTGAGGTTTAACATGATTGAGAATGTTCTTGATTCCAGTCATGTGCTTAGAACACCCACTGTCAAAGTACCAGTCTTCCTTTGCAGAGACTCTCAGGGAAGTGTGGGCTATCAGGGCAGTAGCCTTTTTCTTCCATTGAGGAGTATGTGGTACCCTGTTAGCCTTAGGTTTGACTTCTGGGTTCTGATTAGGGTATCCATACAATCTGAAGCAGAAAGGCTTTATGTGACCAAACCTCCCACAATGGTGACATCTCCATCTTTGGTACTTTTTCTTCATATTTCTCTGTTCCCGATGTTGAGTGTTATGTTGTGACATCTGCTTTGACATTTGTTTATCAGACCTGATCTTCTTGTCTGCACCAGATTTCTTTGCTTCCACAAATCCTAGTCCAGACTTGTTTCCCACATTTTGTCCAACCTGAAGGATTTCTTCCAATTTGTCAGTTCCATTTGTCAGCATCTTGACAGATTTGGTCATTTGGTTCAGTTGTGAGTTCAGCAATTGAACTTCCCCTTCTAGATGACTTATAGTTTCAAGGTCTGCCCTTTTTTCAGCCTCCAACTTTATGATGAGCTTTGTTTGTCTCTCATTTTGCACACAGACTTCAGCACTTCTGATACACAATTTCTTATAAGTATCAGCCAGTTCTTCAAATGTCACCTTCTCATCATTGGTGTCACTTTCATAGGTACAAACACCAGTTAGAGCAGTAACTAGTTTGGCAGATTCTTCTTCAGAATTACTTTCTGAATCACAGTCAGACCAGGTAACAGTCATTCCTTTCTTTTGTTTCTTAAGAAAGGTAGGGCATTCAGCTCGAATATGCCCATATCCTTCACAACCATGGCATTGAATTCCTCTGCCTTGATTTCCCTTCTCTTCAGACCTTAGTCTTCTGTTGGAGTCATAAGATCTGTTAATGTCAGAGGGAATGCTATCAACATTTGACCTTGACTTTGGATCCATTCTCTTGATGAGTTTGTTGAATTGTCTTCCAAGCATGGCAATAGCTTCTGAAATATTTTCTTCTTCATCCTCCTTGTTTTCATCTTCAGTGTTGGATACAAGTGCTATGCTCTTGTTTTTCTTGTAAACATTGTCACTGATCCCCATCTCAAAAGTCTGAAGAGACCCAATGAGTTCATCCACTTTTAAGTTGCTGATGTCCTGGGCTTCCTCTATAGCAGTTACCTTCATTGCAAATCTTTTAGGCAGGGATCTGAGAATCTTTCTCACCAGTTTTTCTTCAGACATCTTTTCACCCAATGCTCCTGAGGTGTTGGCAATCTCCAAGATGTTCATGTGAAACTCATGAATGGTTTCATCTTCCTTCATCCTTAGGTTCTCAAACTTTGTAGTCAGCATCTGAAGCCTTGACATTTTTACTTTGGATGTGCCTTCATGGGTAGTTTTGAGAGTGTCCCACACTTCCTTGGCCAGTTCACATTGATGTACTAGTCTGAAAATGTTTCTATCAATTCCATTTAACAAGGCATTTAAGGCTTTGGAATTTCCCAGGGCTAACTCATCTTCTTCTTTGCTCCATTCTTCCTCAGGCTTCAGACTGATTGTCCCATCTTTCTCAGTTATGGTGGGATGGTTCCATCTTTTGTCAGCAGCTCTCCAAGCCTTTTTGTCCAGAGATTTTAAGAAGGCAATCATACGAGGTTTCCAGTAGTCATAATTTGTTCCATCCAGAATGGGTGGTCTATTTCCAAAAACTCCTTCTTTGTCCATAGTGCAAGAAAGTGATATCCCTAGATCTCACCCAGTAATACAGGCAGGGTGCCTGCTCTGATGCCAATTGAAAATTCTGGCAGCAGATACTCAATGTCACAGTGAATGTTATGACACCGTATCTGAGTTTCTATAAGACAGTAAATAAAAACAGTAAAGAACACAGTCAATTGTTTACCCAGTTCTGTGTGAAACAACACCTACTATGGGGGCTACCAAACCAGGGAGGAAATCCACTATAAGAGATATTAATTCAGGAATAAACCAACCAGTTTATCTCCTTCACTTAAGACCTACCCAATGCAACTTCAATCTAAGTTCTACTTAAACCTGAGTTCCTACTCACTCCCCCTCAATCACAGCAGTGATACTTAAAACAATTGACTAATGAATTAATGAAGACACTCTTCAGAACATACACTTGATTATGCTTCACATCTTTTTATTCAAGTAACACAAACACTCTTGCTTCACAGCTTTTAGTGATACATAAACCTAACTTGACTTTTCTTCAAAGCTTTAGTCAAGAGACACAAAACACTCTTGCTTCAAAGCTTTGAGTGGTACAAAAACCCTTACAAACAAAACCTATTCCAAGTCACTTATCACAATGATAATTGCTTGGATTACAGCAGTTAAAACTATACAGTTTCTGATTGATCTTCAGTCCAAAGAGATATTTTCCAAACAGCAATCCTGTTGAATATATAGCAGCTGTTTCTTCAGTTAGGGTTTCCACAAAAAGCTAGGGTTAATTAGGTTTAACCATAAGACTTGGTCACAAGACTTTATCAACCAGTTTAGGGTTGAGCTAGGTTAACCCAAAGACAACGGGAGATTCTGTTCTGGAAGGAATGAGCCAACTTCCTGAAAAATCTCAGAATTAACCAAACTGCACTACTGTTAGATCAGTACAGGATGTCTTAACATTTTGCTATGACATCAAAATTCCTGTTTACTGATTTTGGTAGAAGGCAATAAATGTGATCTTTTGCAAAATGCTCAGATACACTCTCATACACAGTAGCTACTGTATGCCATAATTTTTCTGCATAAAGTACCTAATAAACCAGAATGTTATGACATTAGTCATGACATTCACACACCTGGTTTTACCAAAAATACATGCCAATAACTAAACACTTACAGTTTCCGCTGGGAATTCCTGTTTTTTTGTTTTGAGAAGAAATCCGTTAGGGAACATGAAAATCTTGTGAACCAGGCTACGGAATTCTTTAAGATGCCGGAGCAGTAATTGGAGATTCTTGCTATGACGGGGATACAAGAACGCTTGGCATCACTTAGCTGTAGGCTGAGGATATGGTAGTGACTTTTTAGTAGAATGCCCCTGCCTCTGTACCTGCTGGAGAAGGTATCTGCTGGGGTTTTGTAGACGGTTTTGACTGTTATTCTAACATCTGGAGTCCTTGGTGTATTTTGATCAGGGAGTGTTCTACTGATAGACAAATGACAAGATGACAGGACATAATCGTACGCTTTAATCCCTAACTTTTTCCTGGACTGCCCTTTCAGGTTTTCAGTCCATCGGGATACCATTTTTTGCCCAAGCCGCCTTTCCAGGTTTTCGACTTGCCGGGTGTACAAATATTTTTATGTATATCCCTAATTTTTGCCTGAACCCTTTTGGTTTGCCGGGATGCCCTTATTTTTGCATATGTCCATGTTCATCGGATACGGAGAACTGTCACTGTCCATAGTAGTAAGTGTTGTCACACTTTCCAGAAGGTGTTTGTTTGATCGTACATGATTCGTTGCTGGAATTCATGTCTGATGCCCCAAGTGATTCAGATGGAGATCTGCCCCTGGTCATTTGGCATTTTTTGAGAGATTCCTTGAACCTTGATTTGACTACCCCAGATCAGCTGGACACCATGCTATTCCCCTTGATTATGAAGGGCCTGTTATTGGATGCAGATAGCCATTGCATTGTGAAACAAGCCAGTATGTAAATCCAAAGGTGCAATCAAAGGAGCACCAACATGAGGCCCTTCCCTTTTGAATCGAAGGAAGATGTTTCAAAGGAAACACATGCCCAATTGAAGCTTGTGTACAACAAGCAAGCAACAGGCCAAGGCTTCAATTGAAGCTTGGAAATATGAAGCAAGCTTGGAAGAGGTTAGGTGCTTAATCGAAGCCTGCCAAGATGCCAATCGAAAGGCCCTTTGACATGCCAATCGAAAGACTTTGTTTATCTTTAAAAAAATATTTTTTCTTTAATCAAGTGCTTGTGACCACCCATATAAGAAAAAATCTTGGAAAACTCGAGAGGGGAAATTTTGGGGTACAACAGTACCCCTTCAACTTAAAGAGTTAGTCTCAAGGGTTCCAGAAAGTTCTTCATTTATCAAAAGGCACGGTCGACTGTTCAGTTTGGTTACTCCAGGTTTTGATGAAGGCATGATGAGTGTTTTATTCCAGTTCTTTGACCCTGCACATCATTGCTTCACCTTTCCTGATTATCAGTTGGTACCCACTATGGAGGAGTTCTCTCAACTACTGGGAGTACCTATTATTGATCAGATGCCCTTCAACGGTTTATAGGAAGCTCTGAAGCCAGAAGTTATTACAGCAGCCTTACATCTGAAGCAGTCCGACATTGTATCCAACTGGGAAATGAGAAGTTGAGTAAAAGGGTTTCTGGCTAAGTTCCTATTGGAGAAAGCTTAATTATTCCTACATGCTATGAGTTTCCAAGATTTTGAGGATATCTTGGCTCTTCTAATCTATGGGTTGGTACTATTCCCTAATCCAGACCAACTCATAGATGTGAACTCTGTCAAGATTTTTCTCGCTCGTACTATAAAGAGGTGAGGAACCCTCATGTGTTGTATTCCTTTGTTTCCCGGGTGGTTTATTTCGCACCTTCCCTGCTCGGTAATGAAGAATGAACAAGGTTTGAGGAGGTCGCAAAGAATAATATCACTTTCGCATACAAATATTTACGGGCGTTCCTGATCTCATGAAGAAATCACTAACATTGATCATTCTGGGGAATTCCTTAATGTTCCACTCCTCGGCATTATGGGAGGTGTTACTTACAACCCTTCCTTAGTTCTACATCAGTTTGGTTACACTCGAAGAGATGGTCCTCATGATGCACTTATATATGGTATTGTGTTCAATTATGAAAGTGATCTTCAAGGTTATCATCATAGGTTTATACATGCTTGGGGAATGGTAAGCAAGATTGATAGTAGGACCTTAGGGAAGAATATTTCCATCCCTTTGGAGCATTATCTCAAATGGGTACGAGCTCGCGCTCAAAAACTCATGATGCCATATCGGGCTATCTTACCAGTGATCATGGAGCTTGTTGTCGAAGGAGAAGTCTCTCGCACCATCCTTCATCCAGACATGCCTACTAACCTTTAAGAGTTACAGAAGTCCTGAATTCAACTGAAGGACGAATGAGACACCTTTGAGACTCAATTTTATACAAGTGAGAAGAATGTGTTAGAGCTCACCAAGCAACTTCATGAGGAGCAGAGTCTTAATGCATACATCAGCACAAAGAGGAAGCATCCATGGGAGACTTAATTCTTAGATTTTAAGAGTTCACTTTATTATCTTTTTGAGAGCTTTTTTTGTCATTGTAAGCCTAAAAGGAAATTGTAATTTGAATTCACTAATCAAATCTTTGTTTTTGTTTCCTTTTGGTTAGCAAATTTAAATCGCCTAAGGTCCTTGAAAACATTTGCATTTCCATATCATGAATCATCGCATAACAGGTTTTTCGTACAGGTTTCTCATTCTCTCGCTGTTTATTTCAGCAGTAAAATGGCCCTCGAATAAAATTCTAAGGATCTTCGGGCTCAACGTGCACAGTTCCAAGAAACTCTCATGAATCTGGCACAGGGACAGAAAGAGCTGTTGGCGCTTGTCGCCAAGAAAAAGAAGACCATGAAGTCGGTTGTTGTCCTCAATATGGGGAGAAGATTCAAAGGTCCTGCTGAACCCGTCCAAGTGAAAGATATCTCGTATGAAGAAGATTACAACCATGATGAAGATGGTAGAAGCATCAAGAATTAAGGCGGGAACAATCCGGGTTATGAAAATGCTCCTAAAGACGAAGACTTTTCTGATGAACAGTATCCTCCTGCGGATGACAGATATAAGCAGTTGGAGGACAGACTCAAGGCTATGGAAGTCCAGAAGGTACCTGGATTGAATTTTGGTGAATCAGGTCTGGTTCCGGGGGTGGTCATCCCACCTAAGTTCAAGGTCCCTGTCTTTGCTAAATATGATGGGGTCTCTTGTCCTAAACTCCATTTGAGGTCGTATGTTCAAAAAATACAACCTCACACTGCTGACCAGAATTGTGGGTCCATTTCTTCCAAGAGAGTTTGGCTGGAACTCTACTGGAATGGTTCTATCAACTGGAGGGAACCAACATTCATACCTGGGAAGACTTGGCTGCTGCTTTCTATAAGCAGTATCAATACAACACTGACCTGGCACCAACTCGAGTGCAATTGTAGAATATGTCAATGGGCTCTAACAAAGGGTTCAAGGAATATGCACAGGAATGAAGGGACTTAGCTGGAAGGGTGCAACTTCCCTTGACTGATTGGGAAATGATGGATATGTTCATGGGCACTCTGACATGCCCGTTCTTTACTCTATTGATCGGAAGCTCTTCATCTGGGTTAATAGAGATGATTTTGACAGGGGAAAGATTTGAGAACTGTATCAAGAGTGGGAATATCTTGATGGCTACATCTTATAATATTGTGAAGAAGCCATTTGGAGGTAAAAAGGAAGCCAATGTTGTCTATGGCAACAAAAGCCGTAGTAAAAGTAGTCACCATCAGTTTGTGGAAGCAATGTTAATTTCCAATCCCCGGTGTCGATTCCGCAACAACAACAGGGTAACCGATGAAGGCCAGATGCTCCGCCGAGGAAGTTTGCTAAAATTGGCATGCCTTTATCTGAGGCGTTACAACATTTACTGAAAGCTAAACTTATTTCACTACGGGATCCTCCTCAGAATCCAAATATCTCCTCTCCAAAGTATAATCCAAACGTGAGGTGTGCTTATCATTCAAATAGTTCTGGTCATGACACCAACAATTGTTGGGCTCTGAAGAGCAAGATTCAGGACATGATCGATAATAAAGAAATTTAGTTTAATCCTATAAAGACTCCACACCACACCTATGCCCAAGCATGACAATGGCATACGTTTTATTGAAGATGTGTTGTATATTACCTTTGTAAATGATATGGTTACTCCCCTCTCTACAATCAAGAATAATTTTTTACGGCCGATTATTTTCGGGTTATGTCGAAGGATGTTATTATTTTGCGGCCCAACACAACGTCTGTAGGTTGTTGAAGGAAGGTGTTCAACGTCTGATGGATGAACACATGATTTTGATTGAGAAGATTCTAAATTTGTGCCAAGATTTGTCTGTTATCTCCTATATTCCTTTTAAGATCCCTTCCAAAGGTCCCATAAGGATTACCGCCAATCTGAAAGCTTCTCCTTTGGTTATTACAACACCCGGGCCTATCCCATATTCCTCGGAGAAGGATATTCCATGGAATTTTGGGTCTGACGTCTATTACCATGGGGTCAAGCAAGAGTTGTCCAATGAAGATAATGAAGAAGTTGATCCCAGTATTGTTAATATTGTGGGGACTTGCAAAGTTACCAGAAGCGGAAGGATTTTCTCCCCGGAAATCTCTCCACTTGTTCAAGTTACGCTTACCAAGACAACTTTTGAGGCTCGGGGTAAAGAGCCAATGATAGAGTCTGCCCGGACGGAGGTTCCAAAGGAAGTTTCGTTTAAAGATACCTCTGGAAAGGACTTGGAAGAGGTTCTGAAGATTATTCGCAGGAGTGATTATAAAATTATGGAATAGCTGGGGCAAACCCCGTCTAAAATTTCCATGTTATCTCTGTTGTTATGTTTTGAAGCCCATGCGCGGGCTTTAGTTAAATTCATGAAGACTTCTCATGTGCCACAAGAAATTTCGACTGATAAATTTGGAAGCTACGTGGCTAGTCTGACAACCGATAGTGGTTTGGGTTTCACCGATGCTGACTTGACTCCAGTGGGTAGAAATCACAATAGGGCCCTGTATGTCTCCATTGAATGTAGGGGCACTACGTTGGCCCATGTTTTAATTGATATGGGATCTTCTCTAAATGTTCTACCCAAAGGCGCTCTCGGCCGACTAGATTGTGAAGGAGTTATGCTGAAACCCAACAATATCATAGTTCGAGCTTTGACGAATCGAAAATAATGGTGCATGGAGAAGTAGACCTCCTAATCAAGGTGGGTTTACATATTTTTGAGTCCACTTTTTATGTCATGGACATCCGGCCGGCTTACTCTTGTTTATTGGGACGCCCTTGGATCCATGGGGCAGGTGTTGTCACCTCCACCTTGCACCAGAAACTGAAATATCCGGTAAAAGGGAAAGTTATTACTGTCTGTGGAGAGGAGGAATATATGGTCAGCCACCTCAATTCATTCTGATACATGGAGATAGATGGAGATTTTATTGAAACACCTTGTCAAACCTTTGAAGTGATTTACCCTGCTTCTGTTGAAGACGTTTCTGCCATTCTTAAGATCACCAAAACTCCGCACAAGATGGTCTCCTTGAAAGATGCTAAGGCTGCTATTGAAGAAGGTGGTAGCGAAATTTGGTGTCAGCTACCTGATACCCCTTTTAAATCTAACAAGTTTGGTCTGGGCTTTACTGAAAAAGGTCAGAGGGTTGTTCGTCACGCTCGTGTTGGGAGACCTTTGTTTCGTATCAGCAACAATGGGGTCAACGCTATAAAGGATGCAAACAGTGATTGCAACTTCAACCGTTGGATATTCTCTACCGTTGTTGATGGACTGGATAATTGGAAGGCAGAAGAAATATTTCAGATCTCCTTTAGTCAAGAGTAATAGCTATATTCCTGTCTTACTGTTTTCAAAGTTTTGGCTCTGTAATAAACAATGACTTTAAAACCTTGTGTCTTACCCGGGGCACAATGGTTCATTTGTTAAAGGGGCGATAATTCATAAACATTTGTTCATTCAATACAAACATTGGATGTTTTGCATGAAAATTTTGTGATCTCTGTATTTCTTTTATCTTATTGCATTTTCAAAGTAGCTATGTGTTCTTACACACACCCACACACTACATTGCATATCCTCATCCACTCTAGATCTCATTGATAACGATTCTACTATTGCCGCATATGACTTCGAAAATACGATCTACCAAGTCGGGGACAAAGGTGAGGAAGCTTATGAAATACATGGAGAACTTGCCAGACTTTTGATACAAGAAGAAAAGGCTATCCAACAACATGAAGATCCAATCAAAGTTGTAAACTTGGGTACCGAGACAGACAAGAAAGAAGTCAAGATTGGTGCCAACTTAGAGAAAATTGTCAAGAGAAGATTAATCCAGATGCTGCATGAATATTTTGAAATCTTTGCTTGGTCATACGAAGACATGCCAGGGCTCGATACCGATATTGTTGTTCGCCGTCTGCCAACGAAAGAGGGTTGTGCTCCGATAAAATAGAAGTTTTGTCGCATACATCCTGAAATGTCAGAAAAGATCAAAGCCAAGGTTATGAAGCAATTCAACGCAGGGTTCTTAGCAGTGACGTCATATCCTCAATGGGTTGCTAATGTTGTTCTGGTGCCAAAGAAAGATGGCAAGGTACGTATGTGCGTAGATTTCAGGGACTTGAGGCAAGCCCCAAAGATGACTTCCCACTACCACATATTGATGTTTTGGTCGAAAACACCGCTCAGCACAATGTATTCTTTTTCATGGATGGCTTATCGGGTTATAATCAGATTAAGATGGCGCCTGAAGACATGGAGAAAACTACCTTCGTCACACAGTGGGGCACTTTCTGCTATAAAGTTATGCGTTTTGGGTTGAAAAATGTCGGGGCAACTTATCAGCGTGCCATGGTAGCCTTATTTCATGACATGATTCACCATGAGATAGAGGTCTACATTTACGACATGATAGGAAGGTCACAAACTGAAGAAGGGCATCATGATCATCTGCATAAATTGTTTGAAAGACTGAGGAAGTACAAGCTAAGGTCAAATCCGAACAAGTGCACTTTGGGGTGAGATCCAGTAAACTCTTGGGTTTCATCGTCAACAGTAAAGGTATTGATGTTGATCTTGCAAAAGTTAAAGCTATTCAGGAAATGCCGACTCCATGTACCAAGAAAGAAGTCATAGGTTTCTTAGGACAGCTGAATTACATTGCCCGTTTCATTTCTCATTTGACTACTACTTGTGAGCCAATCTTCGAGTTGCTGAAGAAAGATCAAGTAGTAAAATGGAAGGACGACTATCAAATAACCTTTGATAAAATTAAGGAGTACCTACAAGAACCTCCTATTTTGATGCCACCAATTGAAGGACGACATCTAATCATGTACTTAACAGTGCTAGAGAACTCAATAGGGTGCGTACTGGGACAGCATGACGAGTCTGGTCGAAAAGAGCATGCAATATACTACCTTAGCAAAAAGTTTACCAACTGTGAAACAAGATATTCACTGCTCAAGAAAACTTGTTGCGCCTTAGCATGGGCTGCTCGCCGACTAAGACAATATATGTTGACACATACTGCCTTGTTGATTTCTAAAATGGATCCCATCAAGTGCATATTCGAGAAGCCAGCTCTCTCCGGAAGAATATCTGGATGGAAGATGGTATTAACAGAATATGATATCCAGTAAACCACTAAAAAGGCAATCAAAGGAAGTGTATTGGCCGACCATTTGGAACATCAGGCTGTAGATGACTATCAGTCTATGAACTTCGAATTCCCGGATGAGAACATTATCCTAGTAACAGATTATGAAGAACCTGGACCGTATGAAGGACCTGAGCCAGGATCCTGATGGACTATGGTTTTTTATGGAGCTTCCAATGCACTTGGCAACGGAATCAGTGTTGTGATCATCTCCTCCGCAGGTTTCCATACGCGTTTCACTGCCATACTTTTCTTTGACTGCACCAATAATATGGTGGAATATGAAGCGTGCATTGTGGGTCTTAGGGCTGCCATTGACCTGAGAATCAAGTTCTTAAGCGTGTATGGAAACTCAGCTTTGGTGATCAGTCAGGTTAAGGGATATTCGGATACGAAACACCCGAAATTCATTCCTTATAAAGAGCGTGTGCTAACCTTGATCCCGTATTTTGAGGAAATCACTTTCAAACATATACCAAGAGAAGAGAATTAGTTGGCAGATGCATTGGCTACCATGTCATCCATGTTCAAGGTTATATGAGACAATGAGGCTCCCAGAATTACCATTGAAAGATTCGACGAACCAGCCCGCTGCTATGAAATTGACACTGATGGAGTAGAGGAAAAACCTTGGTTTCATGAAGTGAAAAGGTACCTTGAGGCTCAAGAATACCCATAAGGGGCATCCATCAATGACAATAAGTTTCTACGGAGGTTCTCATCTAAGTTCTTCCTGAGCAATGGAATTTTATACAAGCGTAATCATGATTCAACTCTGCTCCATTGTGTGGACAAGAAGGAAGCAGAAGAAATTATACAAGATATGCACGAAGGTGTCTTTGGGACTCACTCCAGTGAGCATACTATGGCCAAAAAGATTTTGAGAGTAGGTTACTATTGGTCGACTATAGAAACTGATTGTCACCACCACTCGAAAACTTGTCATAAGGGCCAAATTTATGCTGATAAAGTTCAAGTTCCTCTAGTACCTTTGAATGTCATGACTGCTCCTTGGCCATTCGCAATATGGGGGAATTAATATGATTGGAAAAATCAAGCCTACTGCTTCTAGAGGGCATCGCTTCATCCTCGTTGCCATTGATTACTTTACAAAATGGGTGGAAGCAGCTTCGTTCGCCTCTATTACCAAGAATGTGGTCACCTAATTAATAAAGCATAACCTTATCTGTCGGTATGGAATCCCCGAGAGGATTATCACAGACAACGGTACCAATCTCAATAATACCATGATCACTGAACTCTGCATGCAGTTCAAGATCAAGCATCACAACTCTTCTTCGTATGGACCTAAGATGAATGGCACAATGGAAGCCGCTAATAAGAACTTAAATAAGATTATATAGAAGATGGTTGTGACATATAAATATTGGCACGAGATGTTACTGTTTGCTCTTCACAACTACCGCACTTCGGCTAGAACATCAACTGGGGCGACCCCATTCTCTCTAGTTTACGGTATAGAAGTTGTACTACCTGTCGAGGTTCAGGTTCCTTCTTTGAGAATCATGAAAGATGCAGACTTGGACGAAGACGACTGATTCAGACTAGGTTAGATTAGTTAAATCTAATCGACGAGAAAAGGCTTGCGTCTATCAGTCACGGCCAGATGTATCAAAAATGCATTATCAAAGCATTTAACAAGAAGATCAAGCATCGAGTATATCAGGCTGGTGACTTGGTAATAAAATGCACCATTCTACCGAAGGGTAATCCCAAGGGCAAATAGACTCCCACTTACGAAGGGTCATTTGTAATCAAGAAAATATTTTATGGCGGAGCTATGATACTGACCACCATGGACAGTGAAGATTTCCCGCACCCTGTGAATGTGAACATAGTCGAAAGATACTACGCATAAAAATGACCCTCTAGGTTGACTGGCCTAGGAAAAAATAAGGGCATCCCGACGAACCAAAAGGTTTCGAGCAAAAATCAGGGATATGTATAAAAGACTGTACACCCGACAAGTTGAAAACCTGAAAAGGAAGCTTGGGTAAAAAAGGGTATCACAGTGGACTAAAAACCCGAAAGGGCGGTCCAGGAAAAAATTAGGGATTAAAGAGTATGACTATGTCTCTACTGAATCACTTACAACAAGCTTTATTACCAAAGTCAAAGTTCAAACGATACATATCAATTCACTCACTTTCTTCCGACAACAAGGGATGAGATTCTTGAAGACATGGGGGCAATAGTAGAATTGAAATCCGACGAGATCATTCCTGTTGTACCCCAAAATTTGCCCTCTCAAGTTTCCCAAGATCTTCCCTTGCCTAGGTGGTTACAAACACTTGCTTAAAGAAAATAAAATTTTTGAAGATGGTTAAGTGTCTTTCGATTGGCATCTGAACATGGTATTTTGATTGCCGTCTGAATAAGTTATTTCGATTGGGCATTTGAAATCCTTCGAGTGAGCTTTCGTTTCAAAGTCTTCGATTGGGCGTTGGGTCTCCTTCGATCAAGCTTAATTCACAAAGCTTCCACTGGTCAAAAGGCCCCTTCAACTTACCTTCACCGCACAAGGCAAATACTCCTCTTCAACTTGCCTTCGATCCACTAGGCAAAGGCCTCTTCATGCTTACCTTCGACCCACTAGGAAAAGGCCTCTTCATGCTTGCCTTCGACCCACTACGAAAAGGCCTCTTCATGCTTGCCTTTGACCCACTAGGCAAAGGCCTCTTCATGCTTTCCTTCGACCCACTAGGCAAAGGCCTCTTCATGCTTGCCTTCGATCAACTAGGCAAAGGTTTCTTCATGCTTGCCTTTGATTCACAATGGCAAAGGCTTCTTCAAATTTGCCTTCGATCCACTAGGAAAATACTCCCTCTATGCTTGCCTTCAGCGCACAAGGAAAAGGCTCCCTCTTCAACTGGCCTTCGATTCACAAAGCAAAGGTTTCCTCTTCATGCCTACCTTCGTTTCATAAGCACAGGATTACTACACACATTGGTGGCCCATTCGAAGAATGCGCCAGGGGTGCATGTGGGCTACTCAAAGGACACACAAATGGTGCCTTCGAAGGGCATACATTTGGTCCAGTCGAAAAAGACACAATGGTTGAAGATAAGTTTTGTTTTTTATTTTGATGAGTCTGGACAAAGTCTTGCATGCTTCCAAACCCAAGCCTCATACATAATTACATTCGAAGGAGGTAACAAAAGAAGCTTCGACTGGCCAGAAAGGAGTTTTCAATTGGGCTAGTTGAAAAGCTTCAGATCAAGCTACTAAGGCAGATAGTGGCTCAATCTAAGAAGCCATAATGGTGGGGCCTGGAGCCATTCGAAGGAAGTAACTCAGGGCCAACCAAAAAGCAAGGTGTGGAGGCATTTGAAGGGGTCAAAGAATGGAAACCTGTCCAGGTTCATACCCAAACCCCAAAAAGACAAGAATCCATCAAAAACGGAAATCCTTTAATTTGTTTGATTTTCCTTTAAAAGCTTGGTTAATGGTTGTCCCTTGCCATTTCCATTCCCTTCTACACTCCTATAAATATAGGCCTAAGGACACATTGCAAAGGGACGAAAAAGAGAGAGGGACGAAAAAGAGAGGGGTGCATAAAAGAAAAAGAAGGACAAAAGAAAGAGAGATGAAAAAAGGAGAGAAGAAACACACTACCTCAGAAAGCCACACCAAAGAATCTCAAAATCTTCACAAAGTGATCCAAAATTGAAGCAACCTTCACATGCCTCTTCGACAAGTGCTTCACTCACTCCCTGAAGGTTACAGGAGGCATTCCCAAGCACTAAGCAAGCCCAACGCATGTTGGAGCATCACTCACACAAAGTCTCTGTTGGTAATTTGCTTTCGATCTCAAACCAGCTAAATATGCAGTTTTAAATTCATCTTAATCATATATTCATGTTATTGCTAATGTTTGTGATTCATGCGTTACATACAAGGTTAAGCGCATGGATGAGAACATGCCACTGTTAGGACATGATTTATATTTTCTTTTGAATCTTAGGATTCATGATGTTGCCAGATGAAATAGCTTTCGATTCAAACCCAGGGGATTCGAACTAGGATGATGCAGCCACAGGCTATCGAATCCAAGACTAGATTCGCCCAAGTCTGGATCTTTATTTTGTTTCTCTAATAAATCTCCTACAGATCCAGTGTTCCCAGATCTAAGGAGTATATCATGCACCTTCGACCAGCTTCCTCATGGGATCAAAAGGCAGTTCTAGGATCCTTTTCGATCCAGGTCCTGTATCTTCATTTTTACTAACTTTTGTCTTGTAGATCCAGATCGAAAAGCAGCTTCCTCCCCTTGATCAAAAAATACAAACATCTCTCCTTGGATCGAAAAATCATACCCGGGATCGAATAACCATGTTTCTCCCTGGATCGAAGGATAACTCTTTGTATTTTCATTTTGTTTTTTTTGTTTTGTTCATTTCTTTATCGACCTCATTATTTAAATCATCATAAAAAAATCATAAAAAACATTAGGCTTAGTTTTTCTTCTATAAAATTAATTTTGTAAATTAATTATTAATTATCTTAAATTTTTCTTTAATTTATTACTAAATAGACTTAGGATTTTAATTAAATCATTTTCCCAAAAATAAAAACAAACAAAAAAGATTTTTATACCTTAGGATTTTTTAGACGCTCTTTTCCATTTCGCATGCGTTTAGTTTCATATTATTGTATCTGTCTACTCGATGTAATAGAATTAATTAGGGTTTATTTTTTTTCTATTTTTACTTTTCCCCCAGTTTTGGACATGTAAATAACCCCCCTTCCTGAAGCCATGTAATAGCGTAGCTTTAATTTCCGAACTTTTAATTACTGCAAACTATTAACTGTTAGATGCATGAATAATAGGATTGTATGGTAAGAATAAAATCAAAATGCTAGCAAACTTAAATTCAAAGACAAATAACTGAAATAAGCACACTTGCACATATACACCTCTAGGGTACTCCCACTTTGGTTTCCTTCGGAAAATAGCCACAACTCTCAAAACATGAGAGATTTTAGTGGCTACCCTTTGGTTCAAATATCATAAGTCCCTCGATGACCCTTTCGATGTTTCCTCGGTAAACAATGATCTTAAAACCCTAGGTTAGTTACTAAGGTTTCTTGCCCAGTTTCCTTTGTGACTATAAAACGTCCCTTTCAATGTCCCTCATGAAGATGTGAAAAACACAAGAAGGGGGGTTGAATTGTAAAACTTAAATCAAAAGCTTAAACAACACTGTATTTTTATCCTGGCTTGTTTGATCTCAAACTACTCCAGTCCACCCGTCAAGGTGATTTCGCCTCTCTCCAACGAGGTCTTAATCCACTATATTCAAAAGGATTACACAGCTACTTTAACAAATGTTAAAGCCTTCTTGAGTATAACCACACACCGGTTTATCTCAAGGAATTCTCTTTACAAATAATTGAACAATAATGTGTTTAATGTTTTCTAATAAAACAGTATACCACAACTGTGATAATACACAAATTTAAACTTAGAATGAAACTGGATTTGCTAGAGCGTTTGAGTAAGCGTGGTTGGAAAGCTTAGCAAATTATGAGTGCGTGTGTGTAGATTAGCGTTTTCTTTTCTCACACAGACTTATTTATATAGCCAAGGAAAAGATACGTTGTTATCCATAAAGCACTTTCAATGATAATAACGTTCTTTCCTTTTTGAGAAGATCTTGTCTTGAATAAAGCCGTTAGCAATTAATCTTTCTTGAATACACAGTAACACTTCAAAGTGTTCTTCTTTAACTTATGCTGACGCTTCTGAGTGCTGATGACTTGGTAAAGATCTTTGATCAGAGTCAGAGTGTTTTATGCGCAGATTCTGGTCATCAGGCTTCAGCGTATAATCTGGTAGCTTCAGCGTGTAGCACATGTTACTGATCTTCTGATGCTGATATGATCTTCTGATGCTGATTCCATCAGAACTTCTGTATATATAAAACATAATTTTGAGAAGCATATTTTTTCTATATATATACCTTTGAATTTATTTATTCTTTATATTTTGTTATCATCAAAACTCTAATTAAGGGTTGTAGAATCAAACTATGTTCTAACAATCTCCCCCTTTTTGATGATGACAAAAACCAGATTTTTTTCAATTAAAAATAAAGAATAAAAAGTATCAGAGCAAAGAAGAGAAAACTCCCCCTGAGTTGATTACTTCCCTTTAATTCCACGAGTCTTTGAGCATCAGAACTTTACTGTATCTTTCCTCAGATTTTTGTACCTGTTCAAGCTTTTCAGAAGAGAAAAAATTTAAATAGATCAGAATGTTTGAGACTTATGTCTCAGTAATCCGTTATTGAAAAATATCATTCTTTCTCCCCCTTTTTTGTCAGTTATCAAAAAGAACATAAGATCAGAGCTAAAAATGTGTTTATATTAAAAATCCAGAAGCAATGATAAGTTCAAAACAATGTAAAAATATTACACATAAACAAGTTATAAAATCAGGGAAATTCTAAGAGGGAGGAGGAAGTCGTGTGAACAAAGCCTCCAACATGCTCTTGATCTGGGTGTTTGTTTTCTGTTGCTGGGTTAACATGCTTGCTATTGCATCAATTTTGTTGTCCTGCTTATCCATTATTTCCTTCATCAGCATATCCGATCCTTTTAGATCTTCTAGAGTCTGCCTGTCAAGGGAGGAAGCTTGATGATCTTCAGAAATAGGATGCTTCTCAGAGCTTTCTGCAATATCTTCTTCTTGACCCAGTGCTTCAGCTGGAACCATCAGTTCTTGAGTATCAGGTTGAACTTTGGATGCTGGACGATGTTCAGATCAGGGAGCAATATCCAGAGGGAGAACTTCTTCTTTAAGCAGCTTGCTCAGAACTGGACCTTCAATTTCTTTCAGCAGATTGCTGAAGTTCTGTTGAGCTTGTCCGTAGCTCTGTTCTTGCAACTTAAAAGTTTCAGAGCATACCCATCTTCTGAACTTTGTCCAAAGGTAGTCTGATGCAGCAGGATCAACCAGCTCAAGACTAGCTTGTTTCAGAGAAGTGATCCACTTCTGTACTTATGTTTCAAAGTTCAATATGCTGGTACCAACATCTGTATGTTTCGGTTTTGGGATAGCTGTTTTGTGGTTGATGGCAGCAAGACGTTCAAAAACTGTTAAGTCAATGACAGTCTTGATGTTATCTTCTGGATTGTTCTTTGGTGAGGGAGTGGGAGAGTCAGGGATTATGATTGGACTTGATGGGGAATTTGGTGGAGTTAATTCTGGTGAAGAGGGAAGTTGGGGAAAATTCACAATGGTGCCACAGGGCATATGAATGGCCAGAGGTTCTGGTTCAGGGGATTCAGAGGGTTGAGCCTCAAAAGTTTGAACTTCTGGGTGAGATGGTTCAGGTTGTGGAGAAGGTGGATTAATTTCTGGTTGAGGAGATGAAGATAGTGGGATTTCTGGTTCTGGAGAGAGGGGAATTTATGGTTGTGGTGAGATGGGAATTTCTGGTTGTGGTTCTGTGGTAGTTTCAGGATTTGGATTTTCTTGTGTGGGAGCAGAAGTATGTTGGTCTATATCAGAAAGAACTTTTGCAAGTTCTTGTTAGGTTGCTTCAGTATTTGGATTTTGAGGTTGGGAGCACGATCTTCTAAGTGTTAAGGATTCAGAGGGGTCAAAATCAATGTCAAAGTCATCAAAGGTTTATGGTGTGGGGTTTTCAGATTGAGTGGAAATTGGGATAGATGTTGATACAGCAATTGAATCTAAAACAGTTACAGAAGAAAGATTACCTCGCTTTTTAGGAGTCTGCTGAGATGATCCTTCTGCTACAGCTTTCCTTTTCTTGGTTTTCTTCAGCACAACTTTTGGAGTCTTCTGCTGCAGATCTTGAATATTCATATTTGGTGCTGTACCATCAGCCTTGCAAGCATCCAGATATCTGAGTATTATATCTGGTTTAGAATCAATCTCTGAGAACAGAGGGAAGTTATCCAGAGGGACTCTTCTACTGGAGATAGCAGCAAAAGGAGTGACGCTTAGTTCCTTCTTGATGTTCT
Organism: Vicia faba; assembly: GCA_948472305.1. Classification (NCBI taxonomy): domain Eukaryota; kingdom Viridiplantae; phylum Streptophyta; class Magnoliopsida; order Fabales; family Fabaceae; genus Vicia; species Vicia faba. Next base: position 1,402,172,942 of record OX451739.1, read on the forward strand.
CAATCAACTTCATCTTCTTCAGATTTTTAGCCTTCAGCTGTTTACCCACAGTAGCTTCCAAAGAGCTGATTTCCTAAGCCTCTGTAAGGTGATTAATCAGCTTATTCTCTGTTAGAATATCTGATATCAGTCTTCCAAGGGGTATCCAATCCCTTTTTGTTTGCTCCTCTTCTCTGGTTTCCTTAACACTGGTCTTCAGATGGTTAAACAAAAGATGAGCCAGATTCACCTTGACCTTCTGAGAGATGAAATAGATCAGAAATTGCTGATCAATATTAATGTAGTCAGGAGAGCTGGTAGGCTTCCTGTGGTTAATGCACCCCAGAATGATCTTGGCCCAAATTCTGTGTTGGTCTTTTAAATCCCTTATCTTGCTGGAGGGAAGCCCCAGAGTGAAGATTTCCCTTGCAATTAGGGCAGCATCAGCGCACCTTTCTGCCATGTCAATGCAACGAACACCACCACCATTGTAGCCTATTAGTCTTGCAATGAGGTCCTCAGTAATCACAATCTTCTTCCCCATAATGTAAGAAGTAACTTGATGGTTGGAAGAAGAAGCGTGAATCCAAAATTCCTTTACCAGAATAGGGAATGTTGGACCCACCAGTCTGTCAAAGTATTTTTCCCAGCCTTGAGCCTTAACCTCTTCAGATAGATTAAATCCATTCTCCTGAAGACTGTTGAAATCCACGATCAATTCTGACAGAACCTCTAGATTTTTGATTGGAGTGAGAAGCGTTCTGTAGGGTTCTTTGTATTGTTCAGAGGAACCTGTTTTCTGGGAACTTGAAGTAGGAATGCTGGAAGAAGCCATGTTCACACGAAGGTATTGAAGAAATTGAAAGGGTTTTGAGAAAGTATGAAAACTGAAATCAGTAAGTTTGAGAGAATGAAAGTGAAGGTAAAAGAGTGTTAATGGTGTGAAGTGTGTTTAAATAGATTTCTAAACAATTTTGAAAACATAAACGGCAAGAGAGAGAAATTAATAATGATTATTAGCATTTAATGATAGCTGATTTTAGGGGATTCAAAAAGATATTTGGAACGGTTACCCATGACATGTGTCTCAATGCATCCAATCAGCGCTTTTGCCTTTTCAGAAACGTGAACACGTGTTCAGCCTCAGAAAATAGCTGATTATTGGATGACACTTGTTTGCTTGAGTGAACAACACATCTCTATCCTTGAAATGAAGCGCTCAGATCTTCATGGATAGTTTCTGATACAATCTGTACTTCTAAAGATCTGAAGAAAGATTGATCAGTAGTTCATAGAAAAATAAACAAAGTTCTGAAGGTTAATATATGGAATCTGAAAATTCTAGCTGCAGATACTCAATGTCACGTCCAATGTTATGACACCGTATCTGACTTACTATATGACAGTAAATACAAAAGCAGTAAATAACACAGTCAATTGTTTACCCAGTTCAGTGTGCAACAACACCTACTCTGGGGGCTACCAAGCCAGGGAGAGAATCCACTATAAGAGATGTTAATTCAGGAATAAACCAACCAGTTTATCTCCTTCACTTAAGACCTACCCAATGCAATTCTAATCTAAGTACAACTTAAACCTGAGTTCCTACTCACTCCCCCTCAATCACAGCAGTGATACATAAACCAATTTGACTTAAGAATTGATGAAGACACTCTTCAAAAAAACACACACTTGATTAAACTTCACAGCTTTTTAATCAAGCAACACAATAACTCGTGCTTCACAGCTTTGAGTGATGTACACAACTAACTTGACTCTGCTTCACAGCTTTAGTCAAGGGACATTCAAACACTCTTGCTTCAAAGCTTTGAGTGCTACACAACCCTTACAATCGAAACCTATTCCAAGGCACTTATCACAATGATAATTGCTTGGATTACAATAAACAAATCTATACAGATTACAAAATTGATCTTCTAATCAATCAGCAGGGATATCTTGAAAAACAGCAGCTCTGTTGAATATATAGCAGCTGCAACTTCAGTTAGGGTTTCCAAAAACCTAGGGTTGATTCCGTTTGACCTAAAGACCAGGTCACAGGACTTTATTGACCAGGTTAGGATTGAGCTAGGTTACTCCTCAGAAAACGCAGGATTCTGTTCAGAAAGGACTGAGTTATTTCCTGAAAAAACTCAGACTTATCCAATCCTGCAATCCTGTTAGTTCAGAACAGGATGTCATAACATCTGTTATGACATCTGAGAAAACCTGTCTACTGATTTAGCAAAATGTGATCATTTTGCAAACATGCTCAGATACACACTTATAAACATCAGTATTTGAATTACAATATTTTTTTGCACATGTACCTAATGAGTTAGTACAACCTGAACTAGAATGTTATGACATCAGTCATGACATTCACACATACACTTGGGATTTACCAAAAATGCAAGCCAATACCTAAACACCTACAAACTCCCCCTTTGGCAGATTTTTGGCTAAAGTCCCTAAACAATCAGAGATAGATAGATAGCAGCAGAAATAAGTGACAGCAGAAAAATATAATGTCAAGTACTAATTAAGCAAGTACCAAAATATTCTCCCCCTCTTTAGCCACAAATGGGCCAAAGATACATGTTCATAAAATTATACAGTTATCCAAAACAAAATAATGAAATCAGCAGAACACACTTCCAAGCACCACCAGAAATCAGCAACCATCCTTCAAGTACTGTCATCAGATCCAGAGGATTCAGGCTTCTTTCTTTTCTTGTGAGCAATGTCAGCATTCTTCTCTTTGTTTGATGTCTCAACATTCTTAGAGACATTTGGATTTGTTTCAGCATTTGAGTTTTCTTGGTTCAGAGGAACAGAAATGCCAGGAACTGAGTGGTTCTCGTTCAGAATTCTTGAAACAATTTTTGCTATTGCTTGATTAACATAGGCTGTCCCTTCCCTATTTGCAATTTCAGGGGGAACTGAAGAGGAAGGATGAGATGGATTACCTATATGTCTTGTTCTCAACTCTTTGGCCTTGGTGGGGTTAGTTCTATGAGAACAGATCTCCAGAACGTCAGAGTCCAGACAGGAAGAGATTGTCCCAGAATCTTGATCAGAGGAAGAGGTTGAGATGGTCGTATTGGATGATGATGGTGTTTGAGACATTTTGTCAGTTTTGAAGGACCAACAACAAATGAGTAGAAATTTCTGATTGAGAGACTGGGTTTTGATGAGGAGACGAGAGAGGAAGGAAGCAAAGGAGTGTCTATTCAACTTCTTAAAAGAATTGTTGAAAATGAGAAAATACAATTTTAAACCAATCAGAACAGGCATAAGTCCTTTGGTCTTTGTTTTAAGCAAAATTAATTGCTACAATTCCTCATGTTGGCAAATACCCAGCTTACCCCTTAAGTTTTCAAATTGGTTTGCATCCAAAGCCTTGGTAAAAATGTCAGCCAGCTGTAGCTCAGTGGCAACATGTTCCAATTTGATTGTCTTCTCTTCTACAAGGTCTCTAATAAAGTGATGTCGTATGTCAATATGTTTGGTCCTGCTATGCTGAATGGGATTCTTGGATATGTTGATTGTACTCAGATTGTCACAGTACAATGTCATAACATCTTGTGTGACATTATACTCAGTGAGCATCTGTTTCATCCATATCATTTGAGAGCAGCTACTACCAGCTGCAATATATTCAGCTTCAGCAGTGGAAAGAGACACACAATTCTGTTTCTTGCTGAACCAGGAAACCAGATTACTTCCCAAAAAGAAACATCCTCCAGAGGTGCTTTTTCTATCATCAGCACTACCCGCCCAATCAGCATCACAGTAGCCAGTCAGAGCTGGTTCACAGCCATGAGTATACAACAATCCATAGTTGTAAGTACCACTTACATACTTCAAAATTCTCTTCACTTGATTGATATGACTGACTTTGGGATCAGCTTGGTATCTAGCACAAACTCCAACTGCAAAGGCAATATCAGGTCTGCTGGCAGTTAAGTACAACAAGCTTCCTATCATGCTTCTGTACAGACTTTGATCCACCTTAACCCCACTTGAATCTTTGGAAAGCTTTAGATGAGTAGGAGCAGGAGTCCTTTTGTGACTTGCATTCTCCATACCAAACTTCTTTACAATATTCTTAGCATACTTGCTTTGAGATAAGAAGATTGAGTCCTCCATCTGTGAGACTTGTAGTCCAAGAAAATAAGTTAGTTCTCCCATGAGACTCATTTCAAATTCAGCCTGCATCTGGTCAGCAAAATGTTTAACCATATGTTCTGACATTCCTCCAAACACTATGTCATCAACATATATTTGGGCAACCATCAGCTTCCCTCCTTCAGTTTTGACAAATAGAGTTTTGTCCAAGCCTCCTTTTCTGTAGCCTTTGTCTGAGAGAAACTTTGTTAACCTGTCATACCATGCTCTAGGAGCTTGTTTCAGCCCATATAGAGCTTTTCTTAATTTGTAGACATGATCAGGATGGGTTGGATCCACAAAACCTTTAGGTTGTTCCACATAAGCTTCCTCATTTAAGTACCCATTTAGAAAGGCACTTTTCACATCCATCTGAAATAACTTGAACTTCAGAAGACACGCAATTGACAACAAGAGTCTGATTGACTCCAACCTGGCTACAGGTGCAAAGGTTTCATCAAAATCAACCCCTTCAACCTGGGTGTATCCTTGAGCAACAAGTCTTGCCTTATTTCTGGTGACAACTCCTTCAGCATCTGACTTGTTCTTGAATATCCATTTTGTCCCAATGATGTTAGTTCCTTCAGGTCTAGGAACCAGTTCCCAAACTTCATGTTGCTTGAATTGGTTCAGTTCATCTTGCATTGCACCAATCCAATATTCATCAGTTAAGGCTTCATTGACATTTCTTGGTTCCATTTTGGACACAAAACAAGAATTTGAGATGATTTCTCTAGATCTTGTGATGACTCCACTATTGGGATCTCCTATGATGAGCTCTTTTGGATGATCCTTCTGAATTCTGATGGAAGGAGTCTTGCTAGCTTCCTTTGATTCAGATTCTGTTGTGGTGGAGTTGGGTAGATCATCCTGTTGGGTTGAAGTCTCAAAGAATGTCTCAACAGTACAAGGAACATCTATTTCTTCATGATAGTCATCAATTATAACATTTATTGATTCCATCATGGTTTTGGTTCTGGAGTTGAATACTCTATAAGCTCTGCTGTTTGAGGAGTATCCTAGAAATATGCCTTCATCACTTTTGGAGTCCAGTTTTCTTCTTTGTTCACGATCAGATAGGATATAGCATTTGCTGCCAAACACATGGAAGTACTTCACAGTTGGTTTTCTTCCTTTCCAGAGTTCATATATGGTGGATGAGGTTCCCTTTCTCAAGGTGACCCTGTTATGAACATAGCAAGCTGTATTCATAGCTTCAGCCCAAAAATACATAGGAAGTCTTTTGGCATGTAACATTGCTCTGGCAGATTCTTGTATGGTCCTGTTTTTTCTTTCCACAACTCCATTTTGCTGAGGTGTTATGGGAGAAGAAAACTCATGACTGATTCCTTCTGAAGCACAGAAGTCATCAAACTTGCTGTTTTCAAATTCCTTGCCATGATCACTTCTGATTCTGACAATACATCCTTCCTTCTCTCTTTGAATTCTCTTGCACAGTTCTCTAAAAACTTCAAATGCATCTGATTTTTCCCTAATGAAATTAATCCAGGTGAATCTGGAAAAATCATCTACAACCACGTAGGCATATCTTTTACCTCCAAGACTCTCTACTTGCATTGGTCCCATCAGATCCATATGGAGGAGTTCTAGAACCTTAGAGGTGGTCAGATGTCTTGACTTTGGATGTGACATCCTAGTCTGCTTACCCACCTGACATTCACCACAAACTCTTCCTTCATCAATTTGCAGTTTTGGAATCCCTCTGACTGCCTCCAAGGAGATAATCCTCTTCATCCCCCTTAGATGAAGATGGCCAAGTTTTTGGTGCCACAGTTTCACCTCTTTTTCTTCTTTTGCAATGGAACACACAGATGAGAAATTGGTGTTCTCAGCCTCCCACAAGTAACAGTTGTCTTTGGATCTGACTCCTTTCATTACTATCTCTTGTTTGTCATTGATCACAAGGCATTCAGATTTTGAGAAATTGACCTTGAATCCTAGATCACACAGTTGACTGATACTAATGAGATTAGCAGTCAGTCCTTTCACCAGCATTACTTCATTCAGACTTGGAACTCCAGGGCAGTCCAAATCACCAACTCCTTTGATTTCACCTTTAGCCCCATCTCCAAAGGTCACAAAACTGGTGGTGTGAGGCTTAACATTATTGAGGAGGTTCTTGATTCCAGTCATATGTCTGGAACATCCACTGTCAAAGTACCAGTCTTCCTTTGCAGAGACCCTCAGGGAAGTGTGAGCTATCAGTGCAGTAGTCTTTTTCTTCCATTGAGGAGCATGTGGTACCTTTTTAGACTTAGGTTTGACACCAGAGTTCTGATTAGGGTATCCATGTAATCTGAAGCAGAAGGGCTTTATATGACCATATCTCCCACAATGATGACATCTCCATCTTTGGTACTTTTTCTTCATATGTCTTTGTTCCCGATGTTGATAGTGGTGTTGAGACATCTGCTTTGACATTTGCTTAACAGGCCTGATCTTCCTGTTTGTACCAGATTTCTTTGCTCCTACAAATCCTAGTCCAGATTTGTTTTCTCCATTTTGTCCAACCTGAAGTATCTCTTCCAGTTTGTCTGTTCCATTAGTCAGCATCTTGACAGATTTGGTCATTTGATTCAGTTGTGAGTTCAGCAGTTGAACTTCTCCTTCTAGATGACTTATAGTTTCAAGATTTGCCCTTTTTTCAGCCTCCAGCTTTATAATGAGTTTTGATTGTTTCTCATTCTGCACACAGACTTCAGCACTTCTGATACATAATTTCTTGTAAGTATCAGCCAGTTCTTCAAAAGTCACCTCTTCATCACTGATGTCACTTTCAGAGGTACAAACACCAGTTAAAGCAGTAACTCGTTTGGCAGTCTCTTCTTCAGAATTACTTTCTGAATCATAGTCAGACCAAGTAACAGTCATTCCTTTTTGTTTCTTAAGAAAGGTAGGACATTCAGTTCGAATATGCCCATATCCTTCACAGCCATGGCATTGAATTCCTCTGCCTTGAATTCCCTTCTCTTCTGACCTTGGTCTTCTGCTGGAACTGTCAATGTTAGAGGGAATGTTATGAACATTAGACCTTGACTTTGGATCTATTCTTTTGATGAGTTTGTTGAAATGTCTTCCAAGCATGGCTACAGCTTCTGAAATGTTTTCTTCAACATCAGTGTTGGACATGAGTGCTATACTCTTGTTCTTTTTGACATCATCATTGGTGATTCCCATCTCAAAAGTCTGAAGAGACCCAATAAATTCATCCACTTTCAACTTGCTAATGTCCTGGGCTTCCTCTATGGCAGTTACCTTCATTGCAAATCTTTTAGGCAAGGATCTGAGAATCTTCCTTACCAGTTTTTCTTCTGACATTTTTTCTCCCAGTGCTCCTGAGGTGTTGGCAATCTCCAAGATATTCATGTGAAACTCATGAATGGTTTCATCTTCCATCATTTTTAGATTCTCAAACTTAGTGGTCAACATCTGAAGCCTTGACATTTTTACTTTGGAAGTTCCCTCATGAGTAGTTTTGAGAGTGTCCCAAACTTCCTTGGCCAGTTCATATTGATGGACTAATCTGAAAATGTTTCTATCAATTCCATTGAACAAGGCATTTAGAGCTTTGGAATTTCCCAAGGCTAACTCATCTTCTTCTTTACTCCAATCTTCCTCAGGCTTCAGACTGATTGACCCATCTTCCTCAGTTATGGTGGGATGAATCCATCCTTTGTCAGCAGCTCTCCAAGCCTTTTTGTCCAGAGATTTTAGGAAGGCAATCATACGAGGTTTCCAGTAGTCATAATTAGTTCCATCCAGAATGGGTGGTCTATTTCCAAAAACTCCTTCTTTGTCCATAGTGCCAGAAAGTGATATCCCTAGATCTCACCCAGTAATACAGGCAGGGTGCCTGCTCTGATGCCAATTGAAAATTCTGGCTGCAGATACTCAATGTCACGTCCAATGTTATGACACCGTATCTGACTTACTATATGACAGTAAATACAAAAGCAGTAAATAACACAGTCAATTGTTTACCCAGTTCAGTGTGCAACAACACCTACTCTGGGGGCTACCAAGCCAGGGAGAGAATCCACTATAAGAGATGTTAATTCAGGAATAAACCAACCAGTTTATCTCCTTCACTTAAGACCTACCCAATGCAATTCTAATCTAAGTACAACTTAAACCTGAGTTCCTACTCACTCCCCCTTAATCACAGCAGTGATACATAAACCAATTTGACTTAAGAATTGATGAAGACACTCTTCAAAAAAACACACACTTGATTAAACTTCACAGCTTTTTAATCAAGCAACACAATCACTCGTGCTTCACAGCTTTGAGTGATGTACACAACTAACTTGACTCTGCTTCACAGCTTTAGTCAAGGGACATTCAAACACTCTTGCTTCAAAGCTTTGAGTGCTACACAACCCTTACAATCGAAACCTATTCCAAGGCACTTATCACAATGATAATTGCTTGGAGTACAATAAACAAATCTATACAGATTACAAAATTGATCTTCTAATCAATCAGCAGGGATATCTTGAAAAACAGCAGCTCTGTTGAATATATAGCAGCTGCAACTTCAGTTAGGGTTTCCAAAAACCTAGGGTTGATTTCGTTTGACCTAAAGACCAGGTCACAGGACTTTATTGACCAGGTTAGGATTGAGCTAGGTTACTCCTCAGAAAACGCAGGATTCTGTTCAGAAAGGACTGAGTTATTTCCTGAAAAAACTCAGACTTATCCAATCCTGCAATCCTGTTAGTTCAGAACAGGATGTCATAACATCTGTTATGACATCTGAGAAAACCTATCTACTGATTTAGAAAAATGTGATCATTTTGCAAACATGCTCAGATACACACTTATAAACATCAGTATTTGAATTACAATATTTTTCTGCACATGTACCTAATGAGTTAGTACAACCTGAACTAGAATGTTATGACATCAGTCATGACATTCACACATACACTTGGGATTTACCAAAAATGCAAGCCAATACCTAAACACCTACAGAATCAAAACAATTTTATTCTGGGCAGAGCTTCATGCTGAGATGTTTCAGAATGAAGTTGAACCTATCTTCAGAAAGAGGTTTTGTAAAAATATCAGCCCATTGATGGTCTGTGTTAATAAATTTAAAATTTAAAATCCCTTTCTGAATATAGTCCCTAATAAAATGATGTTTTATTTCTATATGCTTAGCCCTAGAATGTAAAATTGGATTTTTGCTGAGACAAATAGTAGAAGTATTGTCACAGAGGATAGGAATGTTACTCTCAAATATCTGGAAGTCCTCAAGTTGACTTTTCATCCAGAGCATTTGTGTGCTGCATCCAACTGCTGCTATGTATTCAGCTTCTGTTGTTGATAGAGCAATTGTGGATTGTCTTTTGCTAGACCATGAGATCAGATTTTCTCCCAGAAACTGGCAGCTTCCAGAAGTGCTTTTACGTTCTACTCTGTCTCCAGCAAAATCAGCATCACAGTATCCTATCAAACTGTAATCACTTGATTTTCTATAAAACAAACCCAGATTAGTAGTAACTTTCAGATACTTGAAAATTCGCTTAACTGCTGTTAAGTGAGATTCTCTAGGATCTAATTGGAATCTAGCACAAATTGATACACTGAATAAAATGTCAGGCCTTGAAGCCGTCAGATAGAGAAGAGAACCAATCATACCTCTGTAGACCTTATGTTCTACCTTTTTACTTACCTCTTCTCTTTCCAGAATGCACGTGGGATGCATTGGAATCTTTGATGGCTTACATTCCGAGAGATCAAATTTCTTCAGAAGTTCTCTGACATATTTGCTCTGATGAATGTAAGTTCCTTCTGGGGTTTGATTAATCTGAATTCCCAGAAAGAATTTTAGTTCCCCCATTAGGCTCATCTCAAATTCTTCCTGCATACATTTAGCAAACTTTCTTCCCAGAGAGGGTTTAGTAGATCCAAATATGATGTCATCAACATAAATCTGACATACTAAAATGTCATTCTTAACTGTCTTACAGAATAAGGTTGTGTCCACTTTCCCTCTGGTGAATTCCTTTTCTAACAGGAAGTTACTTAGTCTTTCATACCAAGCTCTGGGAGCTTGTTTCAGACCATACAGTGACTTCTTTAGTTTGAAAACATATTCTGGATTTTTGGAACTTTCAAAACCAGGGGGTTGGTGCACATATACCTCTTCTTCTATATATCCATTTAAGAATGCACTCTTAACATCCATCTGATACAGAGTGATGCCTTTATTAACAGCAAATGAGATTAAGAGTCTGATAGATTCTAACTTGGCGACTGAAGCAAAGGTTTTTGTATAGTCTATCCCCTCTTACTGACTATAACCTTGTGCTACCAGTCGTGCTTTGTTTCTGATGACTTCACCTTGTTTATTCAGTTTGTTTCTGAACACCCATTTTGTTCCAATGATGTTGAATCCTTTTGGTTTAGGAACTAGATCCCATACGTAATTTCTTGTGAATTGATTTAGCTCCTCTTGCATTGCTAGAATCCAGTAATTGTCCAGAAGTGCTTCATCAATTGTTGTTGGTTCAATTAGAGAAACCAGTCCCATGAGGGATTCTTCAGAGTTTCTGAAGCTAGATCTTGTTCTGATTGGATCCTCCTTTCTTCCTAAGATTATTTCTTCTGGGTGATCCATGCTTCTTCTGGATAGTCTTTTATGAAGTTGATCAACAGAAGGTGCTGGATTGCTTGTAGTGCCTCTTTCTGATGTTGAGGGAGTGTCTCTGTTGAGAGCTTCTGATGACTTGTCTTCAGTACCAGTGAGTTCAACTTCCATACCTGCAAGGAATTCATTCTGCTTTGACTTTTGAGAGTCAAGCTTATCATCAAAACGAACACTGATTGATTCTTCCACAATCTGTGTTTCTGTATTGTATACTTTGTACCCTCTTGAGCGTTCAGAGTATCCTAACATAATACACTTTTGTGCTTTAGAGTCAAACTTGTTCAAATAATTTTTTGTATTCAAAATGAAACATGTACATCCAAATGGGTGAAAGTAGGAAATGTTGGGCTTTCTGTTCTTCCACAATTCATATGGAGTCTTTTCCAGAATAGGTCTTATGGAGATTCTATTCTGAATGTAACATGCTGTGTTTATTGCCTCTGCCCAGAAGATCTTAGCAACGTTAGTCTCATTGATCATGGTTCTGGCCATTTCTTGCAATGTTCTGTTCTTTCGTTCTACAACTCCATTTTGCTGGGGAGTTCTAGGACAAGAGAAATCATGCAGAATGCCTTTGTCCTTAAAGAATGACTCAAAATCTTTATTTTCAAACTCTCCACCATGATCACTTTTGACTTTGACGATTCTAAGATCCTTTTCATTCTGAACTTGGTTGCAGAAGGTGACAAACACAGAGTGTGACTCGTCCTTGTGTCTTTAGAACTTTACCCATGTCCATCTGCTATAGTTATCTACGATTACTCACCCATACTTCTTGCCACTGACTGAAGTAGTTTTAACTGGTCCAAATAAGTCAATGTGCAGAAGTTCTAGTGGCTTGGAGGTGGAAACAACGTTTTTGGATTTGAAAGTTGGTTTTGCAACCTTGCCTTTCTGACATGCTTCACACAGAGCATCTGAATTGAACTTCAGGTTAGGAAGTCCTCTGACCAGATTGAGTTTGTTAATCTGAGATATTCTTCTCATACTAACATGTCCCAATCTTCTATTCTAGATCCATTTCTCGTTGTTAACAGACAGAAGACACTTTACATTCGGACTTTTTAGTTCAGAAAGTTTTATTTTATAAATGTTGTTTTTCCTCTTTCCATTAAATAGGATAGTCCCACCTTTCTGACTAACAGCTTTGCATGAATTTTGATTGAAGATTATATCATAACCGTTATCACTTAATTGACTTATGGATAACAAATTATGCATTAATCCATCAACTAGTAAAACATTACTTATAGAGGGAAGATTTCCATTACCTACTATTCCAGAACCAATGATCTTTCCTCTCTGATTGCCTCCAAAGCCTACGTGGCCTCCAGGCTTAAGTTCCAGGCTTTGGAACATATGCCTTCTTCCCGTCATGTATCGTGAGCAGCCAGAGTCCAGGTACCATGACTGGTGTTTTTGCTTTCCTGCTAAAGATATCTGCCACATGTATTATTTTATCCTTAGGTACCCATATTTTCTTGGGTCCTGATTTGTTAGTTTTACCAAAACTCTGGTTGAATTTTGGTTTGACAGAGTAATCACTACTTGTATATTTAATGTCATGTGTGTGCCCATATATAAAGTGTGAATCAAGTGGAATACGTTTTATAACTAAATCCATGGCATTCTTTGGTGTAGGTACCTTACCTTGATATCCTATCCCTTTTCTGCCATTTCTGCTAACTCCATAGATCATTGAAGCCATTTTGCTTTTGTCCATGTTTTTAGCTAGAAACTTCTGAAAGCTGCGATCATACTCCTTGATGATCTCATCAGCATTGCTGGGAGTTTCAGGGATTGTTTCCTTCTGAGAGTTTTGCAATAGATTTTCTAATTTTGAAATTTTATCTTTTAACTCAGAATTCTCCAATTTGAGACTCTCAGTCTTATCAGAGTCAGAAGCAAGATTCCTTTTCAGGTTTCTGAATTTGACTCTGATCTGCTGATATCTTTCCAGAATTTCATTAAGGCTTTCAGCTAGTTCAGCCTTAGTAAAGTTTATAGCAAAGTCAGGGAATACCTCTTCTGTATCTTATTCAGAGTATGACTCAGAAGCTTCACTGTCTTCTGTTATGTTTTCCATGAGAGCTATGTTTTCTCTTTCATCATCTGATTCTGAGTCAGCTTCAGATGTGTCAGAATCATCCCATGTAGACATGAGACTTTTCTTCTTTTCCTTGCCAAACTTCTTTTTGGGCTTTTCCTTCTGAAGCTTTGGGAAATCACTTTTGTAGTGCCCTTGCTCGTTACATTCATAGCAGATGATGTCTTTGTTGTTTGGCTTTCTGTTTCCTGAAGAACCTTCAGATCTTCTGTGTCCAGAGGAGGATTCTGATCTTCTATATCTGGAGAAAGATTCATTCTGATTTTCTGATCTTCTGGGATTCCTGAACTTCCTTTGCCTCTGCTTCCATAATTGGTTCACCCTTCTGGAGAGGAGAGACAATTCATCTTCTTCTGATGAGGACCCGTCAGAGGTTTCTTCTACAGCCTACAAAACTTTGGGGTCAGATTTTATGTTAGATTTTAAAGCTAATGGCTTACCTTGCTTTTGAGGTTCATCTGCTTCTAGCTCTATCTCGTGACTTCTGAGGGAGCTGACAAGTTCCTCCAGAGAGATTTTGTTGAGATCCTTGGCTAGCTTAAGCGCAGTGACCATTGGCCTCCACTGTTTTGGCAAGCTTCTGATGATCTTCTTAACATGATCAGCAGTGGAATACCCTTTGTCAAGAACTTTTAGACCAACAACAAGAATTTGAAATCTTGAAAACACAGTCTCTATTGATTCACTCTCTTCCATCTTGAATGCCTCATACTTCTGAATGAGTGCAAGGGCTTTGGTTTCTTTGACTTGAATGTTGCCTTCATGCGTCATTCTCAGAGAGTCAAACATATTCTTTGCAGTGTCTCTGTTTGATATCTTTTCATATTCTGAATAAGAGATGGCGCTGAGAAGAATTGTTCTGGCCTTGTGATGATTTATGAACTCACTCTATTGCTGATCAGACATTGTTTTCCTGTCAATCTTCTGACCACTTCCATCCACTGGGTGCGTGTATCCATCAGTCACCATGTCCCACAGATCAACATCATGGGCCAGAAAGAAACTCTCAATTCTGTCTTTCCATTAGTCAAAGTTCTCTCCATCAAAGACTGGAGGTTTGCCACTGAATATGTCTCTTTCTTCATTGTTGTCATTGCTGATGTTTTGATTTGGTCCTGCCATTGTGTTTTTCTGACGCTGGATCTAGTACTGACACGGTTAAGTGTTATAAGCTCAGAACCAGGCGCTCTGATGCCAATTGAAGATGTGAAAAACACAAGAAGGGGGGTTGAATTGTAAAACTTAAATCAAAAGCTTAAACAACACTGTATTTTTGTCCTGGTTCGTTTGATCTCAAACTAATCCAATCCACCCGTCAAGGTGATTTCGCCTCTCTCCAACGAGGTCTTAATCCACTATATTCAAAAGGATTACACAGCTACTTTAACAACTGTTAAAGCCTTCTTGAGTATAACCACACACCGGTTTATCTCAAGGAATTCTCTTTACAAATAATTGAACAATAATGTGTTTAATGTTTTCTAATAAAACAGTATACCACAACTGTGATAATACACAAATTTAAGCTTAGAATGAAACTGGATTTGCTAGAGCGTTTGAGTAAGCGTGGTTGGAAAGCTTAGCAAATTTTGAGTGCGTGCGTGTAGATTAGCGTTTTCTTTTCTCACACAGACTTGTTTATATAGCCAAGGCAAAGATACGTTGTTGTCCATAAAGCACTTTCAATGATAATAACATTCTTTCCTTTTTGAGAAGATCTTGTCTTGAATAAAGCCGTTAGCAATTAATCTGTCTTGAATACATAGTAACGCTTCAGAGTGTTCTGCTTTAACTTATGCTGACGCTTCTGAGTGCTGATGACTTGGTAAAGATCTTTGATCAGAGTCAGAGTGTTTTATGCGCAGATTCTGGTCATCAGGCTTCAGCGTATAATCTGGTAGCTTCAGCGTGTAGCACATGTTACTGATCTTCTGATGCTGATATGATCTTCTGATGCTGATTCCATCAGAACTTCTGTATATATAAAACATAATTTTGAGAAGCATATTTGTTCTATATATATACCTTTGAATTTATTTATTCTTTATATTTTGTTATCATCAAAACTCTAATTAAGGGTTGTAGAATCAAACTATGTTCTAACACCTCAAACATCCAAACGACTAGGGCTACCTACTCACTAATAGTAGGATAGCATTGTCTAAAGGAATGGAGGAAAAGAACAAACCTTTCAATTAAAAGTAGATAGTTGTTAGATGCTTGTTCAAAAACAAACTTTAACACTTACACAAAATAACTTTCAAAAACATTTTCAAATTCTTTATCAACACTCTTGAAGACTGATCCAAGAGTTATCATAAAGTAAATCGCTGCACTAAGGCATTTCAAAATACTTTTCAAAACACACAAAAAGCACAAGGTATTTTTCAAATGAGCTAAGCATCTAAGAGCCCGTAGATAACTACGGATGGAAAGGGTGATAACACCTTACCTTTCCATCTCCCCTTACTCAGAAATAATCTCGAAAGGTCTTTTTCGGTTCTTCTCACCCTTTCCTTAGTTGGATAAAAGAAAAGTCAGTGGCGACTCTTGCTCACCTCAACATTTGCTAATACAAACGCAAAACCAGTATAACAGTCGGTTCTGCCACCGTATCACAGAATTGGAAACTCTGCTAGGGACTTTGGAAAGTGGGGTTACCTTAGAGCTTAGGTCATATTTAATTTTCTTTCCTTGTATGCTTTGATTGCTTTATCTTTAAGGGTTTTTGCTTGGGTTTACTTGTAAAGATCCTACACCCGGATTTGGGGCACCTTTTAGGTAAGTAGAAATAGATCGTGGGGACTAGGCGGGGTATACCGACACAGTTGAAATGATAGCTATGTTGGTGTGACACATTTGTTAGTATCGGTAGCCCTTGAATAGTCAAAGATAATATGGAGCCGTTGTGTGGTGTCATGAAGCACCAACTGACCTTAGAACCTTTAATTGAACAAACTTAGCCATTAGGAAGTAGTGAGATAGCCAACTTTGGTGCAGTCCAAAGTTGGTTGATACTCGATACTACACTCTTTGAGATCTGATTTTCGGGATATTTTAGTTTCCAATAAAGAGGCTTGCACTGAAACAATGCCCGGTGAAGAAAGATCAGTGATATTGAGATCCCCTAGAACCCGATTACTATTAATAGGACAGGTGGAACCAACTGAACTTCAAGAGGGTACTTACCTTTGGAATCCATGCAAGCATAATCCTAAGGATCTGTTTGTGTGATTGTATATATTTGTTTGTACATAACATCATAACATGGCATGTCACACTAACCATTTAAAGGACTTTTAGGACTTATCTTTGTGTCTGTTTTGTAGGACATGGCTCCCATTTGCAGAAATACTATCCAAGTCAACCTTGTAAGGGTGCCTCCTCAACTCAAAGAGTTGGCATCAAGGGTTCCTGAGAATTCCCCATTCACTAAAAGACATGGTCGACTCCTCAGTTTGGTCACCTCAAGCCCTGATGAAGACATGGTGAAAGTTCTCTTTCAGTTCTTTGATCCTTTACATCATTGCTTTACATTTCTTGATTACAAGTTGGTGCCTACTATGGAAGAGTTTTCTCAGTTATTGGGTGTGCCTATTCTCAATCAATTACCCTTCAACAGCATGGAAAGAGACCCAAAGTTTGAGGAAATCACTCAAGCCCTGTATTTACAATGGTCCGACGTTGTGACAAATTGGGAAACAAGAAGAGGTGTCAAAGGGTTTCTAGCCAAGTTCTTGTTTGAGAAAGCTCGTCATTTTTAGGATACTTTGGAATTACAAGCCTTTGAGGAGGTATTGGCCCTTCTCATCTATGGGATGGTACTATTCCCTAATCTAGACCAACTCATAGATGTGAATGCAGTCAAAGTTTTCATGTCACGTAACCTGGTGCCTACTTTATTGGGAGACATTCTGCACTCTTTTCATACTCGCACCGTAAGGAGAAGAGGAACCCTTATGTGTTGCACTCCTCTGTTGGCTAGGTTGTTTATTTCGCACCTACCTCGATCTGTGTTGAAGAATGAGCAAGGCATGATATGGTCTAATAAGTTGATGTCTCTCACGCATTTGGATATTCACTGGTGTCCTCGATCTGTGGAAGAAGTCACCATCATCAATCACTATGGGGAATTCCCTAATGTCCTTATCCTAGGCATTGGGGGAGGAATAACTTATAACCCTTGTTTGGCATTGCGACAGTTTGGATATGCTAGGAGAGACGGTCCTCATGATGCATTGATTTAGGGAATTGCATTTGATTATGAGAATGATGTCCAAGGGTACCGTCAGAGGTTCATCCGAGCTTGGGGCATGGTGAACAGAGTGGATAGCAAGACATTGGGGCATAAGAATTCCATACCTTTGGAGCCTTATCTTAAGTGGGTGTGAGCACACGCTCAAAATCTCATGATACCTTACCCTTCCATCCTACCTATCATCATGGAACCTATCGCTGAGACATATGTACCTCATACTATTCTCCATCCTGACATGATGACTACACTCGAGGAATTGCAAAGATCTTGGGTTCAACTCAAAGAGGAATAAGACACCTTTGAAACCCAGTTCTACGCAAGCGAGAAAAAAGTTTTGGAGATTACAAGGCAACTGCATGAAGAACATAGTTTGAATACCTACATTGCACCAAAGAGGATGCGCTCATGGGAAGTCTGAGTCCTGTTTGGTTTAGGAGTTTTCGTTTTATCTTTGTTTCTTCCATTTTAAGTCCAAGAGGCATCGTTGTAATCATTAAAACTTATGAATGCAATTAATGTTTGTTCTTTCTTCGTCTAAACAAATTTAAAATCTTAAAAGTCCTTGAAAACATTGCATAAGCATATCATGTATTTCATTGCATAAACAGGTATTTCGAGATAGGTTTCTTATTCTTTTCGTTGTTTATTTCAGCAAAAGAAATGGCTCTTGAACAAACAGTAAATGATCTTCAAGCTCAAAATGATCAATTCGAAAAAATGTTACTGGCTCTGGATAAGGGGAAAGAAGATCTGAAATCTCTGATCATCAAAGAGAAGACCAAGAAGGCAAAGAAACCAGCTGGTGTCTTTAATTTGGGAAGAAGGTTCAGAGGACCAGTTAAGCGAGCTCTAGATTTCGCAACCCCTTCAAATGAGTGGGACAATCAAGAAGAGAAGCCAACGGAAGAAAACAACAACCCAGGGTCTGAGAAAGATGAAGCTGACTACTCTGAGGAGCAGTATCCTCCTGCTGATGATATATGCAAACAGCTGGAGGATCGTCTGAATGCTATGGAGATCCAGAGGATACCCGGGCTGGATTTTGAAGAACTAGGACTGGTCTCAGGGGTGGTCATCCTGTAGAAATTCAAGGTCCCCACTTTTTCTAAGTATGATGGTGTCTCCTGTCCTAAGCTGCACTTAAGATCATATGTCAGGAAGATTCAACCCCACACTATGAAAGGAATCTGCGGGTACAATTCTTCCAGGAAAATTTGTCGGGGACACAGTTAGAATGGTTCTATCAATTAGAGAGAACCAATATCGGCAATTGAGAAGATCTGGATGCTTCTTTTTACAAGCAGTACCAATATAACGTTGACCTCGCTCCAACCCGCACACAATTGTAAAGTATGTTGATGGGTTCCGGAGAGGGTTTCAAATATTATGCCCAAAAGTGGAGAGACCTTGCAGAAAGAGTCTAGCCTCCTTTGTCTGATAGAGAGTTGGTGGACATGTTCTTGGGCAGGTTGTTTGGTCTATTCTTTAACCATCTAATCGAAAGCTCTTATGTTGGATTCACTGAACTGGTACTGACCGGTCAGCGAGTAGAAGCTGGTATTAAAAATGGTAAGATCCAGAGAGATGTATCCTCCAATACAGCAAAGAAACCCTTCACTGGAAAGAAGGAGGTCAATGCTGCCTATGGCCAGAGAAATCAAAGCAAAACCGAAATGGCCAGAGAAATCAAAGCAAAACCAAACATCGTCCGACGGTCGGGGCTGTTAGGATTTCCAATCCTGCATCAAATCAACAACGAAAAAACCAGCACAGGGCAGATGCACTCAGAAGAGAATTCACCCGGATCAACATGACCTTATCCCAGGTTTTGCCACATTTTCTAAAATCCAATTGTGTGACTTTAAAGGAAGCCCCCAAGAATCCCAATACTGCATCTCCCCACTACAACCCAAATTCCCGATGTGCCTACCACTCTAAAAGTCCTGGACATGATACAAATGATTGTTGGGCTCTGAAGAATAAAGTGCAAGATCTCATTGAGGTGAAGGAGATTGAGTTTTATCCTCCCAAGACCCCCAACTTCATAACTTCACCAATGCCCAAGCATGAATCGGGAATTAGTGCTATTAATGTTATTTCCGCTATAGAGGATGCTGACAGCGACTGCGACATGGACAAGTGGATCTTCCCAACCATCAGCGGTGGACTCAACAATTTAGAGGCCAAGGATTTTGTTCCTATTACTTTTATTCAAGAGTAATTATCCTTTTGTTATTTTGAGGATATGTAATATTTGAACACTTGAAACTCTAAAGCCTTGTGTCTTACCCGAGGCACAATGGTCTATTTGTGAGGGTTGTTACTTCATCTTCATATGTCATTAATAAATCATTTGACGTTTTGCATGCAAATTTTACGCTCTTTGTTTTTATTTTCTACTTTTTAGTTTATCTAAAATAGTTATGCTCTCTTACACACACCCACATATCAAACTGCAGATCCACATCCACTCTGGATCCCATTGGTAACGGTTCTTCTATTTCCAATTATGACTTTGAAAATCCAATCTACCAAGCCAAGGACGGAGGTGAGGAAGATTTTAAAGTACTAGGAGAACTTGCCCGACTGTGACAATAGGAGGAATGGGAAATACAACCTCGTGAAGAGCTAGTTGAGACAGTGAACTTGGGTACTGAAAAGGATAAGAAGGAAGTTAAGATAGGTGTCGATCTGGAGCATAGTGTCAAAGAGCGTTTAATACATATGTTACATGACTATGTTGAGATATTTTCCTAGTCATACAAAGAAATGTGGGGACTTGACACTGATATTGTGGTTCATCGCCTACCGATAAAAGAATATTGCCCTCCGGCAAAACAGAAAGTTCGTCGTATGCGTCCTGAGATGTCAGAAAAGATCAAGGTTGAATTCATGAAATAGTTCAACACCAGTTTCTTAGTTGTTACTTCTTATCCACAATGGGTTGCTAATGTTTTTCTGGTATCTAAGAAGGACGGTAAAGTACGTATGTGTGTGGACTACAGAGACCTAAATAGGGCAAGCCCCAAGGATGACTTTCCGCTTCCCCATATCGATGTTATGGTTGACAACACCATACAACATAAAGTATTCTCCTTCATGGATGGTTTCTCCAGGTACAATCAGATCAAAATGGCACCTGAGGACATGGAGAAAACGACCTTCGTCACACAATGGGGCACTTTCTACTACAAGGTTATGCCATTTGGGTTAAAGAACGTCGGGGCAACCAATCAGCGCGCCATGGTAGCTTTGTTTCATGATATGATCCATCACGAGATAGAGGTCTATGTTGATGATATGATAGCCAGGTCTTAGACTAAAGAGAAGCACCTTGATCACCTGCAGAAGCTGTTTGAAAGGCTAAAAAAGTAAAAATTGAGGTTGAAACCGAATATGTGCACCTTTGGAGTAAGATATGGTAAGCTATTAGGCTTCGTGGTCAGCGGAAAAGGTATTGAAGTAGACCCTGAAAAGGTTAAAGCTATACAGGAAATGCCTACTCCTTGCACTGAGAAGAAGGTTAGGGGATTCCTGGGATGTCTAAACTACATTGCCAGATTCATTTCCCATTTAACTGCTACTTGTGAGTCAATCTTCAAATTACTGAAGAAAGATCAAGCAGTGAAGTGGAATGACGATTTCCAGAATGACTTTGATAAAATCAAGGAATATCTTCAAGAGCCTCCAATATTGATGTCTTCGGTTGAAGGAAGACCTTTGATCACGTACTTGACAGTATTAGAGAATTCAATGGGGGTGTGTGCTGGGGCAGCATGACGAGTCTGGTCGAAAAGAGCATGCAATATACTACCCTGGAAAACATTTTGCCGAATTTGAAACAAGATACTCACTGCTCGAGAAAACTTATTGCGCTTTGGCATGGGCCGCTCGCCAACTAAAACAGTATATGTTGACTCACACTACCTTAATGATATCTAAAATGGATCCTATCAAATACATCTTTGAGAAGCCCACTCTCTCTGGAAGAATAGCAAGATGGAAAATAATCCTGACCGAATACGACATTCAGTACACAACTGTAGCGGTAGAAATGTTTAAGACTAAGCCATTGGATTGACTAGACTTATACAGATCAAAATAAAAATCGCCACCGTGCTTTATTGTTTCCAAAGGAATAGGAAAAGAGCGAGTAACCCAAAAAGAGGGGGAAAGATTCAAGGTAACGGGGTTGATTATGCAAAGGGAAGGTATTAGCACCCTAAACATCTACAGTAATTCGCAAGAACCTCTTTGTAAAATCTGTATATTTTGGCTATAAAATGTTGTATGAAAATGGATGGTGGAGGTGAGAAAAGAAATGTATTTTTTATGATTTTTTCACCCGCCACGGTTGCGAACCTTTAGTGCCTATATACCACCTTTTGTGCATTAGGGAATCAGGGTACACGTAGTTTACCTTTGAAAACTTTAAAACACAAGTGTGTCAGTTAATTTTATGAGATAAGACATCAACGTCTTTGTTTGTGTGGAAAAACATACTTACTACCCACAATCATGAGAAAGGAGAATTCGCATCATCTCAAAGTGGAGGATATGGCTTAGATTTTAAAATAAACAATGCCTCACTCAACACTCAAGTGGAAACTATCTCTCTTTACTACATATTGTAGAAGTATAGTTGTTTGCATCACTACAAGGATTGACAAGAGTCTAATCTTTTGAGAAAGGTTTTAAAATAAAAAGCCAAAGTGGAAGAATGGTTTGAAATGAGATTGATTAACTTTTAGTCTTCTCAAAAAAAATGTCAAGGTATTACTAAGTTGATTGAAGTTTATTTATGAAAAGGTTTTGAAAATGCATGGACCTAAGTCCAAGTTTATTATGAAAGTGGTTCAAGTTTAAAAGAAGCAATAAGAGTTTTCAAAAGGAGAGAGAAGATTTTTGAAATTAAAGAAGATGGGAGGAGAAGAAGAGGCTATCCTAAAGCATAAGGTAAAAGCTAGGGATAAGAACCATCTAACCAACAAGAAGCCAATACTTGACATTATGAGCCAAGATAGAATTCCCATTCTTTGGATTGAAACCAATAAGGCAAAGATACTAAACCTCTTGTGAGATCCAAACTTTAAGTGTATTAAATCTTCACAAAAATTGGGCAGAGTAACAGTTGTATACGGATGAATTCCAGATTACAAACAGAGTATGTAATCACAATAACCCGCACACAAAACAAACAAACAACCCAATGTCTTAAGGTAAACCTCAAGAACTCCAGGCAAAATATCAATTAAGGTCACAAGGTCTCCAACATAGGCCAAGGTTTCTAATCCTAAGTCCAAGAAGTCTAATACTCCATAATGCCAAGGATAGTGACCAAATAGTCCAAGTATCATTAAAGATTTTTATGGTTCATGTTGATTATTAAGTGTCTTAGAAAAGAAAATAAAAGCTCAAGTGAGCAAAATAAAAATGACATGAAGAAAAATTAAATTTAAAAATCAGAAAAGAAAAATAAAGTCAAAAATATGTGGACCATAGGATGAGAGTCAAAACACGTTAGTAATCAAATCCAAGGGATCTGGCGTGTTGTGCATATCATGGTCCTTAGTGAATAAAGCACTGAATCAAATGTAAATCAGAAATTCAAAAAAATACAAATAGAGTTGTTTCATTGGTTGAAGTATGACACGTTGGTCATCTTCAACCTCCAGCCAGTCCCAAAACCAGGTTACTTAATTTGTAAAATTAGAGTACGAGACCTATGCCATTCTCTCCGTCTCTTCAAGATGAAGACAACCACACCTTCGCGATAAATTTATATAAACTGTAGCTCAAGCAATTTGGATGGAAAGTTTTGAAAAGGGATTTGAAATTTCATGGTCAAAACAAGTTTCCAGATAAAAATAAGTGTTGTGACTAGAACCAGGGCAATGAGAGAATCACAATGATATCAAAGTTTTGAAGAATTGATGGAGAAATCTACCGATTGGAGTTGAGTTGTAGAGCTCTAAAACTGGACTTCTATGGTGCAATACAGGGCACGATTCTTGAAGGTAATATAATGGTTAGCTTCAGGGAAGATCAAGGAAGGTAAATTGATAGAAAAATTTAATTGAAAAAGGCTTGAAAACAGATTTCGAAGTTGCAAAAATTTGGGTTATAGAACAAGTTTGACAGGGTGATTCTGGCTATCCAAGCTTGAGGAAATGAATGGGGGGATGACCCTCTATTTATAGGAGAATTAATGAGATCCTCAAGCGTTTGAAATGATGAGGTTTGGAGGGAAATCGTGAGGGGTCTGCAGCATGAACAAAGTGTGACTTGTTTAGCATCAAAACTCAGCCAAATCATGTGTTTCATGATGCTAAACATCTTTGGAAATTTTCTAAACATAATTAGAAGCAAAAATGCATGGGAAACTTGTTATTAGAAGTCAAAACAAAGATTTCAAAATCTGACTTGTGATGAAACTTCAGTTTCAAGCTACCAATTTCAAAACAATGGCATTTTCAGCTCAAGGGGTCTTAGGGCATGATTCTTAATGATTTAAAAAGATGATGTTACAAGCTTTGCAATGGAAAAATAATGGAAAAATAATGGAATAAAATGGATGCTTGAGCTGAAAGTTTCATTGATTCAAAGTTGGAGAAAAAGGGTTGACTTTCCATACTTAGAAATATTTCAAATTTTTCTTTAAAAGTGACCTATATTGTTTTGCATCCAAACATGGCCTTCCACTTGGAATTTGCTCTTGACCAAAGAATATGGCAAGAAATAGACCTATTAAATGACAATTTGAAACTTGAACCATTCAAAATCTCCAAAATTGAGAGAGTTATGAATTGTTGAAGTTGGCAAAATATCATGAAATGACCTATAATCTTTTGTATCCTTAGGGTATCTTACATCCATTTCTAACTTTGCACATAAAATAAGGGATAAATTTCACATCCTAAAGATAATTATGGAAAAAGAGTGGGCCCAAGGTGATAAAAATTGACCAAGTTATGATCATTTGAAGTCACACATGAGAAAATGAGGGTTCATCTAGAGGACTTTTAATCTTTCTTCATTATCAAGTTTCTTCCACATGAAAACTCCTTGAAACTTTTTAAGTGATTTGTTAATGTCCCTTTGAAGAGAAGGATGTCTTTAGAATCACTCAAAAATACCAAAATATGAGCAAGATATACTTCTTTGAAGTTCAAAACCCTAGCTCCTAGATCAAGAAAATGCTTTGAGGAACCTTGACAATTTTGAACCACCTTCTTGTACCAACACTCTTGCTTTGTAAATAGAAGCCATTGAGGATGAAAATGAGAATTAATAGCCACCAAAACCACTTCCATATCTTGAGAATTGAAAGAAATATGCACTTGTGACCAATATGAACAAGACCTTGTCCAACCATGACAACTTCTTCAATCAACCCCTTGCACTTTTGAATCAATCTTGATGACTTGGAAATGTAGTGAACCAAAATAACCTTTACATGCCATCCCTTCCAAAACAACTTCAATGGTGAGGTTTGGACTTCTTAAGCTTTATTGGCTAGGGCATGAAAATAAGCTCATGAACCCAAGGAGCAACTTGCTAAGCCTCATTACCTTTACCTACATTACTAACAAGTAAGACAAACCAACATTGAATTTTATTAATTAAAAAAAGAATAAAGACAAAATATTCATGATCACAAAAGAAAACAAGTCAAGGTGCTTGGTGATTCCTCAAAGGGCAAAGCTAAAGATAGGGGGAACCAAAACCCCTAATGTGATCTTGTTGTGATTGAATCAACATGGTATGATGAAGGGATCTTAGGGGCAAAAATTAGGGTACAACAGCTGCCCTTATTTAAGTTTCTTCTATCCAAAGATACGAAGGTTAAAAATCTTCGTGTCGACGCGATCGAAGATACTTAAATATTAAAAAAAAACCTATTTTTGGCCCTAAGATGCCATGCAATGCTTATGAGCATGAATACGCATGAACAAAATCAAAGAGACGCAAAACACCGATGGGGATGTAACAAAGGAAATAAAGAAACAAAAGAGAAACCCTACCAGGAAAATAAATCACTGGTGGATCAAAAGACCTGACTTATAGAGGATGATAAAAAGTCAAAGGATACACAAACTTCTACTGAGGGCGAATCTACCAACGTTCACTGAAGGTAGAAAGAGATAACAATCACCAACTTTCATTGAAGGTAGAAAGAGAATATATTATAGCATCGCTGTTCACTAATGATGAACTACCAACGTTCACTGAAGGTTGAAAAAAGATAACAATCACCAACTTTCACTGAAGGTAACCTACCAACTTTCACTGAAGGTAGAAACAGAATATATCATAGCATCTCCGTTCACTGACGATGAACTACCAACATTCACTGAGGGTAGAAAAAAGATAACAATCACCAACTTTCACTGATGGTGGCCTACCAACTTTCACTGAAGGTAGAAGGAGAATATATCATAGCATCTTCATTCACTAACGATGAACTACCAACGTTCACTGAGGGTAGCAAAAAGATAACAAGCATCAACTTTCACTGATGGTGACCTACAAAATTTCACTGAAGGTAGAACGATAATATATCATAGCATCATCGTTCACTAACGATGAACTACCAATGTTTACTGAAGGTAGCAAAAAGATAACAATCACCAACTTTCACTGAAGGTGACCTACCATCTTTCAGTGAAGGTAGAAAGAGAATATATCATAGCACCGCCGTTCACTGACGATGAACTACCAACGTTCACTGAAGGTAGCAAAAAGATAACAAGCACCAACTTTCACTGATGGTGACCTACCAACTTTCACTGAAGGTAGAAAGAGAATATATCATAGCATCACTGTTCACTAACGATGAACTACCAACATTCACTGAGGGTAGCAAAAAGATAACAAGCACCAACTTTCAATGATGGTGACCTACCAACTTTCACTGAAGGTGGAGAGAGAATATATCATAGCATCGTCATTCACTGACGATGAAATACCAATGTTCACTGAGGGTAGCAAAAAGATAACAAGCACCAACTTTCACTGATGGTGACCTACCAACTTTCACTGAAGGTTGAAAGAGAATATATCATAGCATCGTCGTTCACTGATGATGAACTACCAACGTTCACTGAGGGTAGCAAAAAGATAACAATCACCAACTTTCACTGATGGTGACCTACCAAATTTCACTGAAGGTAGAAAGATAATATATCATAGCATCACCGTTCACTGACATGAACTACTAACATTCACTGAGGGTAGAAAAAAGATAACAAGCACCAACTTTCACCGATAGTGACCTACCAACTTTCACAAAAGGTAGAAAGAGAATATATCATAGCATCGTCGTTCACTAATGATGAACTACCAACATTCACTGAGGGTAGCAAAAAGATAATAAGTTTTCCCAAAATTCTGGCATTTCACCTAGAACGGGTCTCAACTTCTGCTTTAACCAAGGCATTCTGCCTGGAAAGGGTAATATATAAGCTGTCTCAAATAAAGAGACTATCACCTGCAAAGATTTCACAATTAACTGTCTCTTCAATATTGAAAGTCTTGTCATCCACTGGTGTAATTTAACAACGGACTACAAACTATCCACTCATAGAGGAGATAGCAAAAAAAAAAGTTATGTTGACTTTTACAGGGAAGCACAAGTTGCTCAAATAAAGAGACCTGCTACTTGTTGTCATGGAGGATTGTAAAAAGAAATGACTTTCTAGGGAGAACAATATGGCTTCCTGGGGAAATGTCAATATGTTCCTGCTGAGAAGATAAAGTCTTCTTGTGCAAAATAAATGCATATTCTCAAACCAAGGCTCGAAGTCTGCAGATATCATAAGTAATAATATTGCCGAGGATCAAATATTCAAACCAGAAATAAACTGGAATGAGACAGTCATCTAAAATACATCCTTTGAGAAATAAACTCAAGAGGGAAACCTAAATCATCCATTTGAGGAGCTGTGCAGGAAGGCTAAAGCAAAAATCTTCCACGAGGGATAATTTAGTGAGGAAATTGAAAGAACATACACTTTCTACTTATGATTGACACTCTATTGGAGAGAGGACAACACAACACTACAAAACAGGGCAATACGTCCACAAAAAAAATAATGAATGTCAATGAGCAATGATTTGCCAATTTTAACTATGCATTATGTATGTATGAATGTATGAGTGCTATCGTGCATATGCTGACAAAACAGACATATAACATTGGGAGTAACCAGGCAAAACCATCTTAGGCACAAACAACACTTGGCTAAATCACATCCAAGATGAACATTTCAAGAAAAAGTAAGCGCTAACTGAGGAAACAAAATCTTACTGCATGGCTTAACTTTACCGGGGAGAAACGTAATCCGGAAGTAAACAAAACATAGAGATACAATAGTACAGATACAGAGGCATAACATACTTCTCCAGGCTTCACCAGGGAATATCACTCAGACTTAAACGGGGAAACAAATGTTTTAAAATGTAATGCTTCTACTGAGGATTGCAAAATCAATTTCAAGTAATGCAGATGGACACCAAATCATTAAAACATTCACTGGGGAATTCAGGCCCATTTTGAAGGAGGAAAAACACACAAACTTCGCTATGGCATATAATTCCCCATCATCACGACATTAACTGGGGATTTCTTGTTGACTTCATTGGGGATGTTAACACCACATTCTCAAAGGAAAAATCAATATATGTTCTTCACTAGAGAAACCGGAGACCCATGTTCTTCGAGAGTAATTATTGTACCAACTTCTCTGGGAAGAAATAACTTCTATCAAACAAGCGAAACCTTCACTGGAGAAATCTTGGATTGAGTCTTCATATTACGCAAACTCGGAAAAGAAGAAAAAGCGAACCAAGACTTAACTGGGGACACTGGAGTCACAAACCCAATACAGCGAAAACATCATGAGTAAACCTTCCCGGGGGAAACAAAAACTTCCCAAAACAATTGGAGTTCGTCCATTCCTGGGATCACCATTTTTGTTTTTTTTTCTTGTATCACAAATTCTAAAGTAAAAGCAAATTGTAAATTATTTTTGAAAATCAATTTTTTTATTTAATCTTTTTGCTTTGAAAGTTATTATCAATAATAAATGGAGTCTTTGCAAGCTAAATATAATAAGAAATACAAAGAATTGGGTAAAAGCTCAAATTTCATTAATAGAATGGTAGTCTGCGAATGGCGAGACTCCATGGATGATTACAAAGTTCGAAAAATGGTAACATATAATGGAAAAGATACATTGAGATACAATGACCATTATCCCCTCTAACAACTTTGCAAATCCTAAGCAGCAACTTCCGTTGAAGTATGATGAGGATCCGAGAAGATTGTTTCTTCAATGATCAAGTCTTGTCTGATGTAGTTACTTTCCAAGAATGTCCCTAACTTTTTCCTAATCTGCCCTTGCGGGTTTTCAACTTAGTAGGAAATTTATTCTATTTATGTCTCTAATGTTTGCCTAGACCGCCCTTTCGAGTTTTCGGCCTACTGAGACGCTCTTTTTTTCCTAAGCCTCCCTTTCGGGTTTTCAACGTAACGAGCTATTCTTTTATTTCTTTAGGCGAAGTATTTCTTGACTGCATCAACATTCATGGGACGTGGGAACTCCTCGCCATCCATAGTTTCAATAATTAATGCACCTCCAGAGAAGGCTTTCTTGACAACATATGGGACTTAAAAATTGGGAGTCCACTTGACCCTAGAATCGGCGTTAAAAGACATGATCTTCCTGATCACGAGGTCGCCTTCTCTGAATTCTCTTATTATATAACTGTCTATGACACAAAGCTGTCATTCTATTCTCTTGGATCAAATTCAATTGGTCAAACCAGTTCTGGACCCATTCAGCCTCTAACAACTTGGTTTCCATTATCACACACAAAGAGGGAATCTCAACCTCAATTCGGAGTACCGCTTCCATTCCATACACAAGGGAGAACGGGGTTTCTCCTATTGAAGTGCGGACAGATGTTCGATATCTATGCAAAGAAAAATGGGGAATTTCATGCCAATCCTTATAAGTAACAACCATCTTCTGGATGATCTTCTTGATATTTTTATTAGCAGCTTCAACAGCCCCATTCATCTTTGGTCTGTGCGGAGATGAATTGTGATGGACAATCTTGAATTCCTCACAAAGTTCTGTCATCATCTTGTTGTTCAGATTCGAGCCATTGTCAGTGATAATTTTGCTCGGCACACCATACTGACATATGAGATTATTCTTAATGAAGCACACAACCAACTGCTTAGTAACATTAGCATATGAAGCAGCTTCCACCCATTTGGTAAAGTAATCAATTGCTACCAAGATAAAACGGTGTCCATTTGAAGCTTTGGGTTCTATCATCCCAATCATGTCAATACCCCACATAGAGAAAGGCCATGGGGAAGAGATTACATTGAGAAGTGTTGGAGGCATATGAACCTTGTCCGCATAAATCTGGCATTTATGGCACTTCTTTGAAAATTTGTAACAATCAGATTCCATTGTCATCCAATAGTAACCCTCCCTTAGCATCTTTTTAGCCATTGAATATCCATTTTCATGAGTGCCAAATGAACCTTCATGAATCTCATGCATCAACATGTCTGCTTCGTGTCTATCCATGCATCTGAGCAAGACCATGTCATAATTTCTCTTGTACAACACATTTTCACTGAGGAAGAAACTGCCAGCCAATCTTCTCAATGTCTTTCTATCTTTATTCGAAGCACCAATCAGGTATTCTTGAGTCTGAAGAAAATGCTTGATATTATAATACCAAGGTTTTTCATCTGCTACCTCCTCTGTTGTAAACACATGAGCGGGCCTACCCAGTCGTCGAACTATAATTCAAGGTATATCATTCCAAGTATTCACTATATATATAGAAGCCAGAGTTTCCAAAGCATCCACCATTTGATTTTCATCTCTAGGAATGTGATGGAATTCAACTCTATTAAAGAAGGGTAACAATCTTCTAGCGTAATCTTTGTAAGGGATCAAGTCGGGGTGACGAGTATCCCGCTCTCCTTTAATCTGATTTATTACCACAGCTGAATCGCCATACACATCTAGAATTTTAATTCTGAGATCAATAGCTTCCTTGAGACCCATGATGCAAGCCTCATATTTTGCCATATTATTAGTATAATCAAATGTCAACCTTGTAGTAAAAGGGATGTGTGATTGTGATACAGTGGGAGAACTAACTTGAAGGTTTTGCGTTTGATCGCAAATGTTGCGGTTATCAAGAGTCGTCATCGACTTTTCTTTTATCCAAAAGGAAAGGTGAAAAAGCACAGGAAAGACCTTTGAGATTATTTCTTGAGTTCGGGTGGTAGATTATGAAAAGGGAAGGTATTAGCACCCTTTTCATCCATGGTTTTCCATGGGCTATTAGTTACTTTCTATATCACTTGCTTTTGTTTGAAATTGTGCTTTGTGTGGTTTTTGAAAGTATTTTGTAAAGAGGCCATTGTTTTGGTAATCTTTTAATGATTCTCGTTCGTAAGAATGTATGCAAAGATGTTTGATCTTTTGAAAATGTTTTCAAGTTTGAAAGATGTTTTTGAAAGTGTAAGTGTTTGTTTTGAAAATATCAAAGAGTTTTATTTTGAAATTGAGCAAGTAATTAGGAGCATTCTACCTACTCAAAAGACTTTCTTGTTCATTTTCTTTTTTATTGACATTGTTATCTTACCATTGATTTGGTCATGAAATCTATCTTTGAATGTAAACGGGACGAGCGTGGGTCATCGTATAACCATGATTAGCAATGTTGCAAGGTATCTTAGCATTCTCTTTTAGGGACTAAGATCATTTGAAAGGCAACTTAGATAGCGTCATCGAGGGACTATGATCTTATACTTTTCTTGTTTTTGCTAAGATACCTCGCATGCGTAATATGGTTATTTTGTAAAGGCAACCAAGTGGATTTACCCTAGGGGTGCTTGTGTGCAAGTGTATTATTTTCCATGCTTGATTTTGTCTTGAATTAGGGTTTTCTAAGCATTGGTTTTAGTCTTTCCATACAAACCCTAATTACTAACATTTGTATATAAAGCGATAAATAGCGGAATTTAAAGTTACTACGCTATTACAATACTTGTGGGAGGGGGTACATAAATTATAAATGAGATTGCAAGAAAATAAACCTAATTAATTTATTACAACCATATTGAATTGGTACAAGAATTGAATAAATAAATATACAAAAATAAATAAATATGCAAGAATGTAAATGCAAAGAAAATGTATTTCTTTTTGGTTATCTTAAGGAAAAGGGGTTTTGATTTAACCTAATTAAGTAAAGAAAAATAATTAATTAAAAGTAAAAACCTAAATTTATTAAGAAAAGATTTTAAATAAAACCCTAAATCTATTAATTGATTAAAAAGAAATTAAGTTTATAAGAAAAATATTTTTGGTATTTTTGTCTTGAAAATAAATTATAGTATTATAAAATATTTTTGGTCTTTTTAAATATTAAAATAATATATTTAAATGGTGTAAAAGAAAATAACTAAAGCCTATTTTTAGTTAAATTTACAAAGATAATTAGTAAAATAAATAAAGTATTGATTAAATAAAATAATTTTTTATGAGAACAAATAAATAAACTATGTCAAAATATAAATCTACTATTTTTATATTTTTTTATGATTTTAAATATTAGAAAAATAATTAAGAAAATAAATAAAATAAAAATAAGAAAATAAAATAAAAACTGGGCCAGGGGTGTTGATAGCCTACAAAGGGGTTACAGGTAAGAAAAAAAATAGAGGCCCAAAGGAAGGCCCAGCGCCTTCCAAAAAGAGAGTCCGAAATGCAAAAAAATATGAAAAAATCAAAAGGGTACTGTGATACGGTGGAAGAACCGACTGTTAATACTGGTTTGCGTTTTTTATTCGCAAATGTGCGGTAAGCAAGAGTCGCCACCGAATTTTATTTTATCCAACAAAGGAAAAGGGAAAAAGAACAGAAAAAACCTTTTTTGAGATTTTTCTGAGTACGGGGGGTAGATTATAGAAAGGGAAGGTGTTAGTACCATTTCTATCTGTGGTTTTCCACTGGCTCTTAATTACTTGCTCATTCTTAAATTGATTTTGTGTGCTTGTTTTGAAAAGTTTTACTTCGTGATAACCCTTGTATCGGTCCTCAAGGGTGTGATAAAGTGTTTTGAAATCTTTAGTTTGAAAAGTTTGTTTGAAAGTGTATGGTGTAAAAGATTTGTTGTTTTGAGCAAGTACCTAACAGTTATTTACCTACTCAAAAAAGGCGTTCTTTTTCTCCTATCCTTTGGACCGTATTATCCTACTATTAGTGAGTAGGTAACCCTAGTCGTTGGATGTTTGAGGGACTATCGAAAGGGACGTAATGGTCATTGAAGGCAACATGTAAGGATACCTTAGCATTTCGAAGGGATTGTCATCATATAGGCAACATCGAGGAACAAGATCATTTCTTGTAGGCAACTCGAGGGACATTAAGGGACTATGATCTTTATGATGATTTTTAGATTGAGGGTCTTTTGCTAAGATATCCCTACGTTCTAGGGACATGACCATTGTTTTCCGAGGCAACCAAGTGAGTTATACCCTAAGGGTGCAAGTGTGCAAATGACTTAATTCCGTTATTTATCTTGCAATTAGGGTTTTCTCTCGTTCATTTTTATCTTTCCATACATTCCTATTAATCTAAGCATTGCATAAAATATAGTTGCAGGAGATAAAGACGGAAATGTAAACCTAAGTTATTACAGAGCTTTGGGGCAGTTACATAATAGTGAAGAGTGCGGAAAAGAAATCCTAAAACTATTACATCCCGGAAGCAATTACATGATAATGATGAAAAAATGGGAAAAATAAACCTACGCTATTACAGTTGAATGCGCCCTATAGACTTTATCTAGAAAAATAAAAATAAGATGAAAATAGCAAAGAAAATATTTTGGTGATTTTTTATGAAAAAAATGATTTATTATAATTAATTAAATAAACCTAAAAACCTAATTAATTTTAATTAATAAAAAAATGTTAATTTTGAAGAAAAAAAGTTAATAAAAAAACCTAAAACCTAATTAATTTTAATTAATAAAAAATGTTAATTTTGAAAATGTTAATTAAAATACCTAAATACTGATTAGTTCGAATTAAAAAAAAAAAGATTTATTTTGAAGAGAAAAAATTAATTAAAAAATAACCTAAAAAACTAATTAATTTTAATTAATAAAAAGTTAATTTTGAAAAAAAAGGTTTATGTGTAATGATTAATAAGAAAGAATTAAGTTTGCCAAAAAATAGACAGGGGAAGAAACATCAATGAAAAATAACGTTAGAAAATAAAAATAATACAAATGTCAGGGGTGATTGTTGAACCAAAAATTAATTTAAAACCTAAAATTAAATTAAAAAACTTAAAATTAATTATTCAAGTTTATTATAAAAAATCAAAGGTTTGTGAAAAATATTAGGTTTTATGAAAAAAGTTTTAAATAGACAGATGGTTGCCTTAACCTCCTCAGGATGTCTGTCTTGCCATACATTGATGGTTGTTATGATCCGACCTCAGTATTTTATAATAAACCTGCATGGGACCATAATGGTCAAACCTGTAGTATTGAATCTCATAGACACATTAAACAAATTAGAATACCATGAAATACAAAGAAAATAAATATATGACATTTTGTAATATTAAATGTCATATATTACAAATTAGTATACCATAAAATACAAAGAAAATAAATGTATGAATGCTTCTACACCCTTTTGGTCATGAAGATCAAACCAGCCTTACCCTTATTGGAGAAGTAGTGAGATGGGGGTTTGTTTGTAGTGAGATGAGGATTTGTAATAAGGATTTCAAGATTTTTAGGGTTCTTGAAAGAATTTGATATTTTGACAGGGTTGTGGAAAAGGTTTTTTTTTCCGTTTGTCGTGTGAAAAGAATGAGATTATATAATGGAAATTAGAGAGAAAAAAAGGGTTTTGAATGTGCAATTGGGCCTCCAATAATCACAATCAATAGTGAAGATTTTTATTCACTTAAGTCCGTCACGTTCCAGGCTAAATCGCAGGGGCTTAAGTGCAATTTTTGAAATTTAAATATTAAAACAAAATGTAGCCGACATCGAGAAATAACTCCTGTCCAAAAATATGCTCAATCAAATAAAAGGTGAATTAGTTATTAATTTTTGAAGTTTCGCCTCAGACATACTTATTTTGGGCTCCAGTGTCAACTCTGACACGTTCTTCAATAAAAAACTGGTATTGATCTAAGCAGAACCGGTCTCGACCTTGGAAACAAAGTTGTAGATCTCTGAGTCAGTAACCTTGTGTAAAAATATGGACCCGATCCGATAAAAATTGAACGAGTTATGAATTTTCGAAGTTTCGACCCAGATGAAATAAGATTCAGCATTCAGGATTTTCGATGCGTTACGCGCACTCTGGGAAAAAACGAAGGCCTTTTGGATACTGTTCGAACTCGATATCTCCTATGAAAATGTAGCAAACTCAATTTGTGAAGTTTTGGCGCTGGAACCAGCTCAATACGGTGAAAATCGACCAAGTTATGATTTTCTGAACATGACGCAAATAAACTTCTGTCAGAAATTTTCTATACGAAAATACTTGATAAATCCGAATTTTTGAAGACCTTGTGATTGAAATTGGCTTCCAGCCGTGAGAGATGAAAATATAGATAACGTCAAGACGAAATTTTGGCCATAGGAACGGGTTTAAAAAGAGCCATGATCTTCATGTTATGAATTTTTTAGTGCGTAAAAACTGCATTTTCAGTACACTTTTTCACCATATTTCTTCAAGATAAATCGCACATTCGGAGACCTTCTTTAAAGAATTGGCTCTCGAGCCGAACCTGAATTAGAGAATATATTATCAGAGATATCTTGGAAAAAGAACACCATAATAGGATGCGCCGGGTTGGACTTATGAATCTTTGAACCCTGAATTGTTGCAAAACGGCAAACCGATCTTTAACGCAGAAAATACTGAGAACATCTATTGCCGAAATAAACGTGACTTGTAACCTGACGAAGCTTGATAAATATACCTTGATTCCATAACCATAAAACCAATAATATGCGTGTATGAAAAGAGGGTAAATTTTGGGGTACAACAGGTACCATTGGGGCTCGAACCCAGGTCCCTCTAGTTACAGGCGCGCGCTTCAACCACTGGGGTGGCTATACATCCGTTTATATAAATCAAACAATAAATACATATGGTAAACATGTTCCTGAGGCTAACTTAATCTTCAATCTCACGCTCAGCCAGAAGCTCTGTAACTCAATCAATCCTCAACAAAAATGAAAAGTGTAAACTTGAAACTTGTAGCAAATTTTCTCACGGTTTCAGAAATGTAAAGCATTAAAACTATAGATCAAAGATAAACATGAATTTCATTGGCCCTAATCTGAACCCTAAAAATCTCATAAATTCCAATCTTAAAATTCTCTTAGCTCAAGCAAAATTAATGAAAACTATGAACATAGTTAGCTTTAGGGCAATGATATCTACATGTTTCATTCACAAATAAATCATTGATGATGCCTGTATGAAAAGTTCCAAAGTTATAAAACTTACCTTGCAAGAGGGTATCGGGTTTGGAGTTTGAGCAGCTTTCAGTGAGTTCCAATGATTGGGTTAGCTTCCTCAAGTTCCCAGGAAGCTAATGGGATGCTTAAATTGAGATGAAAGTGCCTGAGGAGTTCTGGAGAAGTCCAAGTGTAATGCTCTATTTTTGAAAATGGTGGATGATGATGGAAGTGTTACAGTGGTGTTGCAGGTGTTGGGATTGTTTGCGTATGTTGTTTACAAGCTTTTGAAAGCAAAAGGTCAAGAAACGCACGAGTAGATTTGAAGATTGGCTTCAAAACTCAGAAATGATAAGTTTTGAAGTGTTTTTGGTGATTATGTGTTCTAGGTACTTTCATGGCTTAAGCATGCATGACTTTTATGGAAAATAGTTTGTCTATGTATAAGCAAAAGGTCTTGAGTGCATTGGCAAGTCAGAAGTACAAGTTACAAGCTAAGTGCTAGGTTACTTGATTTTCAAGAAAAGTGGGAAACCAAGTTTTAATGTGTAGTACAAGCATGGGCTGGGTGATTGTAAGTGTCTAACAAGTTTATTATGAGTTATGGGACTTGTATGATCAGAAGAGAACAAGTGCAAGGCTCGAGAACAAGTTTTGTACCAAAAGTCACTTTATCAAAATGGCAATGTACACTTTCTTCCCAAAATGGACATAAAGCATGACCTTGCATTGAATGCTTGAAATGAGACCTCTAACAACTGTGCAAGCAATTAATTATGGAGTGACTAAAAAGTTTGAGGCCTTCAAAGTATAGGTTATGCATCACAACTTTGAATTGAATTTTGTTCATCCAAAAATGCCTTGTAATTCATGTGATAAAACCCTAACTTCATCTCTTCGATTCTCCATACTCAAGAATGATCTCAAGGAGTTCTTGGACATTTTTGAAAGCTTGTAATGTTCTCTATAACCCATCTTTAAATTTATTTTGAAGATTACCCTTGA
This sequence comes from Vicia faba, assembly GCA_948472305.1. Classification (NCBI taxonomy): domain Eukaryota; kingdom Viridiplantae; phylum Streptophyta; class Magnoliopsida; order Fabales; family Fabaceae; genus Vicia; species Vicia faba. The sequence continues at coordinate 1,402,209,680 of OX451739.1, forward strand.
AACTATATGAAAAAGTGCCATGAAGTTGGGTCAAAATCCTGACCAAATTAGGGAAAAATTTCATTGTTTTGTTTCATGACCACATGTTCTTAAAATTATAACTTGAGATCCAATCACTTTTATAAGGAGTTGTGTAAAGAAAAGTTATTTATTTAATGGAGATATACAACTTTCATGTTGGAAGTTTCTCTTGAATCATCTTGCATTATGGTGAAACATTTGTTCAAAGTTGTGAAAAAACATGAAATTTTCAACACTTGGAAAAATTTCTAAGTTTGAAATTTTTGACTTTTTAAAATGAAATCTTGACTTTTTGATTTCTTGATGAATAAGTTTCATATTTTTACATGTTTTGATGAATTATGATCTTTGGCATTTGATTTCGACCAAAAAGTCAAAGTTTGACTTTTCAGTATACAAGTGACTTTTGATCAATTGACTGAAAATTCATCTGTCAATTCATTGGACTTGAGCAATGTTTTGAGCCATGTTATTAGGTAAAAATGATGAAATTTGACTCTTGAGATCATGATTTAAACCAATTGATCATTTTCTAGGTCAAAAATCAGAAATTGCCCTTTCCCAGTCAAAACCCTAATTTTGACCATTTTGCCCTTTGAAGATTTGATCAAATTTCTTGAGGAATTATGGTCCAAACTTGATCAAATGATACATATGAGTTTAAAATGTTGGCATGGATACAAAATTATGAAGTTTGACTGTAAATTGGCCATGGTTTACTTTTTCTCCAATACAGTTGATTTTTAGGTCAACTGCTCAACTGACTGAGCAAAAATGTGATCCAAGGCTTGAAACTTGACATGAGTGATATTGGGGGTCCATAATGATCCATGAAAGTCATATGGGCATTGGAAGTTCAAATATCCTTTTGCAATCTCAGACCCTAATTTTGGTCATCAGTGCTTGAAGAGGTGTCTTGAGCTGATCAACCCTAGTGCAGTCTTGAACCAAAGGAGATCTTGTGAGCAAATTCTTGATAAGTGAGAGGGAAAACTTTAGGGTACAACAGTTGCCCCTGTTCAATCTTCTTAAGCCTGAAGAGTTAGATTGGCGAGTTTTGTCATTCGTGACTCGAAGGTGGAAAATGATTGGACATTAGTGTGCCCAGAAATTTGCACTCGGTGATGTGATGCTAGAAGGAATGGGCTTAAAGATGCCATTTAGGGAGATGATATAAAGTTGTTGGAGATGGGATGGTAGATGCCATCCAGAAATGATTGTTGAGTCGTGTCTGTAAGCTGAAACTGAATGAGTATCAGAATGGAATTTGTGTCTGGAGCGTATCCGAACTGTATCTGGGAGTTGAATTTGAATGAGTATCAGAATGGAATCCATTTTTGGAGCGTATATGAACTGTATCTGAAAGCTAAATCTGAATGAGTATCAGAATGGCATTCGTGTCTGGAGCGTATCTGAACTGTATCTGAGAGTTGGATCTGAATGAGTATCAGAATGACATCCGTGTTTGGAGCGTATCTGAACTATATCTGAGAGTTTGATCTGAATGAGTATCAGAATGGCATCCATGTCTTAAGCGTATCTAAACGGTATCTGAGAGTTGGATCTGAATGAGTATCAGAATGGCATTTGTGTCTGGAGCGTATCTGAACTGTATTTGAGAGTTGGATCTGAATGAGTATCAGAAAGGCATCCATGTATGGAGCGTATCTGAACTTTATCTGAAAGCTGAAACTGAATGAGTATCAGAACAGCATCTGTTTCTGGAGCGTATCTGAATTGTATCTGAAAGCTGAAACTGAATGAGTATCAGAATGGCATCCGTGTCTGGAGCGTATCTGAATTGTATCTGAGGAGCCTTTGAACATTGTTAATGGTAGCTGTTGATTAACCTTATCCTAAAAAGGGTAAAATGTTAGCTAGTATACAATGTCATGATGTATGAAATGTGTAGTGTAATGTATTCGTGTTATCAATGTTTATGATATATGGATGCGATATATGCGTATGTGAGCTAATCTGCTGCACTTCTGTTGGATTGGGGAAAATAAATCCCTGACTGCTGCTGAGGATATGGAGTGTAAGTCTTCATGTTGTGAAGTGTTGATAAATTTCCTCTTAGATAAATAAACTCTGTTGTAAGGTAAATTTCGTGTACTGCTTGTAAAATCCTGTTGGGGAATCTTGAGAAATTTGGTGACTTCTACTGGGGAGTGATAATTGAAGTTTTATTCCGCTGGGGATTAAACTGCAAACTGTGGGGGAATTTATGGAAATAGATTAGAGAGATTTCCCTATCTCTTAAATCCATCAGTGATTGTCTTTTTATTTTCTTCATTTGTAAATAATAATTATGTTCAAATGCATATGTTCAAAAATAAATCATTGGACGTTTTTGTAAGCAAAACACAAGAGTAAAGAAAAACAGATAGTTTTGCACTTTCAAAGGGATATCTTTGTATTAACTTTGAGTAAGTATTTTTGTACAATGAGACAAACATTCTAGTAAGAGAATATCGTCGTAAAAAATGAAGATTTTGATACAAAGAAAAGATATCTATGTGCAATAATCTCATTGGATTCCCATTCTGCTATAGCCTTCGTGTCTTTGAGCATCTTATCCACTTGTTGCCTTGTCCAAAGCTGATTGGATTGATCAGAACCGTTGAGTTTGTCAGTTGAAGCCAAAGGTTGTCCGTAAGGTGATCCAACGGGACACAGTCATACACTTTAAATCCCTAATTTTTGCCTGGATCTCCCTTTCGGGTTTTCATTCCACCGAGATACCCTTTTTTTCCCAAGTTTCCCTTTCAGGTTTTCAACTTGCCGGGTGTACATGTTTTTTGTTTTATCCCTAATTTTTGCTTGAACCTTTTTGGTTCGCCGGGATTCCCTTGCTTTTCCTAGGTGTGTCAACCTAGCGGGTCTCTTATGCGTAGTATCTTTTGACTATGTCTGCGTTCACGGGGTGCAGAAGGTCGTCGCCATCCATGGTGGTCAAGATCATTGCCCCACCAGAGAATATGTTTTTGATTACAAATAGTCCTTCGTATGTAGGAGTCCATTTCCCCCTGGGATCACCTTGCGACAGTATGATACGTTTGATCACCAGATCCCCGACTTGATATACTCGGCGTCTGACCTTTTTGTTGAAAGCCTTGATCATCCGTTTTTGATACATTTGACCATGACAGACAGCAGTAAGCCTTTTCTCATCGATCAAGTTCAGTTGATCAAGTCGAGTCTAGACCCAATCGTCTTCATTCAGCCCTCTATCCTTCATAAATCTCAGAGAGGGGATCTGAACCTCAATAGACAAGACAACCTCCATGTCGTATACCAGAGAGTAGGGTGTGGCCCCAGTTGATGTGCCAGTTGTGGTACGATACTCGTGGAGAGCGAATGGTAGCATCTCATGCCAGTCTTTGTACGTGACTGTCATTTTCTGTATGATCTTTTTAATGTTCTTATTTGCGACTTCGACAACACCATTCATCTTTGGCCGGTAAGTGGAAGAATTATGATGTTGGATCTTGAATTGCTCGCACAGGTCAGTGATCATAGTATTGTTTAAATTCGTACCATATTCTGTTATGATCCTCTTCGGGATACAGTAACGACAGATGAGATTCTGCTTGATGAATCGGGCGATAACATTCTTGGTAACGGAAGCGAAGGAGGATGCCTGAACCCACTTTTTAAAATAGTCAATGGCCACTAAGATGAAGCGGTGTCCATTAGAGGCTACTGGTTTGATTTCCCCAATCATATCGATACTCCACATAACAAAGGGCCAAGGAGCCATCAAGACATTCAGAGGAACCGGAGGTACGTGTACCTTGTCAGCATAAATCTGACATTTATGGCAGGTTCGAGAGTGTTGATAGCAATCTGCTTCCATGGTAGACCAGTAATAGCCTTCCCTTAGGATTTTCTTTGCTATCATATGCCCACTGGAATGGGTGCCAAAAGTGCCCTCATGTAGATCAGCCATGATCTTTTTCGCTTCAACCTTATCTATACACTGAAGTAACACCGAGTCATGCTTGCATTTGTAGAGAATGCCATTACTAAGGAATAATTTAGCAGAGAATCTCCTTAAGAACTTCTTATCAATGACTGAAGCTCCTTCTGGATATTCTTGAGCCTTGAGATACCTCTTGACTTCGTGAAACCAAGGCCGGTCCACTACTTCTTCAATATTAATCTCGTGACAATGAGCTGGTTCATCCATTCGTTCAATAGTGATTTGGGGAGCCTAGTTACCCCATTTAAGTTTAAACATGGATGACATTGTGGCTAGTGCGTCTGTTAGCTGATTTTCTTCTCGCGGGAAATGCTCGAAGGTAATCTTCTCAAAATGTGGGAGCAATGTCAAAACATGTTCTTTGTAGGGGATAAGGTTAGGGTGTTTGGTGTCCCATCCCCCTTTGATCTGGCTGATGACCAAAGCTGAATCTCCGAATACATTTAAGGATTTGATTCCCAAATCTATGGCGGCTTTGAGACCAAAAATGCACGCTTCGTATTCTGCCATGTTGTTTGTACAGTTGAAGCAGAGTCTTGCAGTAAAGGGAGTATGACATACTTCATGAGATATGAGTACAACACCAATACCATTGCCGAGTGCGTTGGATGCCCCATCAAAAACCAGGGTCCATCGGGATCCTTGTTCAAGTCCGTCATATGGTCTGAATTCTTAATAGTTGTTTACCTTCATGATTTCTTCATCTGGGAATTCGAATTTCATAAACTGGTAATCTTCCACAGCTTGGTGAGCAAGGTGATCAGCTAGTACATTGCCCTTTATTGCTTTCTGGGTAGTATATTGTATGTCATATTCTATCAGGATCATCTTCCATCTTGCTATTCTCCCAGAGAGAGCAGGTTTCTCGAAGATGTATTTTATTGGATCCATTTTAGATATCAACAAGGTAGTATGGGTCAGCATATACTGTCTTAGCCGGCGAGCAGCCCATACCAGAGTGCAGCAAGTTTTCTCGAGCAGCGAATATCTTGTTTCATAGTCGGTAAAATTTTTGCTCGGGTAATAAATAGCGTGCTCTTTTCGGCCAGACTCGTCATGCTGCCCCAGCACACACCCCATTGAATTTTCCAAAACAGTCAGATACATGATCAATAGTCTTCCCTCGATTGGTGGCATCAAAACAGGAGGCTCTTGTAAGTACTCTTTGATCTTGTTGAAAGCAGTTTGGCACTCGTCATTCCATTTGACTACTTGATCTTTCTTCAGTAATTTGAAGATTGGTTCACAAGTAGCTGTCAGGTGAGAAATGAATCTGGCAATGTAGTTCAAACGTCCGAAGAATCCTATGACTTCCTTCTTGGTACAAGGAGCAGGCATTTCTTGTATCGCTTTCACCTTGGCTGGATCGACTTCAATACCTTTATTGCTGACAACAAAGCCTAAGAGTTTACCAGATCTCACCCCGAACGTGCATTTATTTGGGTTTAACCTCAACTTGCACTTCTTCAGCCTCTCAAACAATTTATGTAGATGATCAAGATGCTCTTCTTCTGTTTGAGATCTGGCTATCATGTCGTCCACTTAGACCTCTATTTCGTGATGTATCATGTCGTGAAATAGAGCTATCATGGCACGTTGATAGGTTGCCCCAGCATTCTTCAGTCCGAATGGCATAACCTTGTAGCAGAATGTGCCTCATTACGTGACAAAGGTTGTTTTCTCCATGTCCTTAGGCGCCATTTTGATTTGGTTGTAGCCTGAGAAACCGTCCATGAAGGAAAACCCTTTGTGTTGTGTCGTATTGTCAACTAGAATATCAATGTGGGGAAGTGGGAAATCATCCTTAGGGCTTGCCCTATTCAAATCTCTGTAGTCCACGCACATTCGTACCTTACCGTCCTTTTTGGGCACGGGAACAACATTGGAAACCCATTGCAGATAAGAGGTAACGACCAAGAATCTGGTGTTGAATTGTCTCGTGACTTCTGCTTTAATCTTCTCTGACATATCTGGCCGTATACGCCGGACTTTTTGTTTTACTGGCGTGCAGTACTCTTTTATAGGTAGACGATGTACTACGATATCTGCATAAAGTCCTGGCATGTCTTCATATGACCAGACAAAGACCTCGACATAATCGTGTATCAACTGAATCAGACGCTCTTTGACACTGGGTTCCAGATTTGCACACACCTTGACTTCCCTTTTGTCTTCTTCAGTACCTAGGTTAATTGTGTCCATTGGTTCTTCATGAGGTTGAATGGTCCTCTCTTCTTGTTGTAGTAACCTGGCAAGTTCCCCTGGTACTTCACAATCTTCCTCACCTTCGTCTTCGGCTTGGTAGATTAGATTTTCAGAATCACAGAAGGCCATAGGAGAACTGTTACCCATGGGATCCTGAATGGATGTAGACCTGCATTGTGAGTGTGAGTGTGTGTAAGAATATAGCTATCTTTGAAAGAAATGAAAGTGTAAAAATAAAAACAATGAGGACAAATTTTGTATGCAAAAACGTCCATGATTCATTGACGTCATATGGAAATGAGATAATAACCCTTACAAATGGACCATTGTGCCTCGGGTAAGACACAAGGTTTCAAGAGTCTGAATTGTTTTGATATTACAGATCCGACAAAATGTAAAGACAAATTACTGTTGGATAAATGTGATCGAGACAAAATCTCTAGCCTCCAAATTCCTGAGCCCTCCACTTACAGTTGGGAAAATCAAATCCTCTAGGTCATAGTTGTCTTCATCATCTTCTACTGCATTGACTTCACGGTTGCTGATCTTCAAGGGTGGTCCTCCGGCACGAGCGTGACGTACAGCTTTCTGGGCACCTGAAGTGAAACCTATACCAAATTTTTCAGATTTGTATGGGATATCTGGGAGTTGTCCCCAAATAGTGCACCCACCTTCTTCTATCACTACTTTGGCATCTTTCAAAGATGACATCTTGAGCGGAGGCCTTGTAATCTTGGGAACTTGAGACACCGCCTTGGTTACTGCCAAAGTCTGCGGGACTTCTTCAAAGTGATGGAATGGAGTTTCAATAAATTCTCCATCTAATTCCACATATCTGAAGGAATTTAGAAGGCTGACCATATACTCTTCTTCTCCATGAACAATGATGATCTTCCCTTGAATTGAATATTTCAGCATTTGATGCAAAGTAGAAGTAACATCACCAGCATTGTGAATCCATGGTCGGCCTAGCAAGCAGGAATATGAAAGGCGAATATCCATTACATAAAAAGTTGAATTAAATGTTTGGGTTCCAACCTTTATGGGGATGTCCACTTCCCCATGCACCATCCTTTTTGAGCCGTCGAAGGCCCTCACTACTATGTTGCTTGGTTTCAATGTCAATCCCTCACAGTCAAGCCTATCAAGAGCCTTTTTAGGCAATACATTCAGAGACGAACCAGTGTCCACCAAAACATGAACCAAGGTCTTGCCCCTGCATTCGACTGAGACATGCAATGCCTCATTATGCTTCCTCCCCCTTGGTGTTAAATCAGCATCTGAAAAACCTAAATCATTATCTGCAGTCAAGCTGGCTATGCAGTCATGGAACTGATCGGCAGACGTTTCTTGGGGTACATGGGCAGTTTTCAGGAATTTCACCAAGTCCTTTTCATGAGCCTCGGAACATAACAACAAAGCCAGCATGGAAATTTTTAATGGAGTTTTCCCCAGTTGCTCGACTACGTTGTAGTCGCTTCTTTTTACGATCTTTAGAATTTCCTCCATCTCTTTCTGGGTGGTCTCAAGGACAACTACTTATTGTGCCTTCATCCGGACAGGCTCAATCATAATACCTTTGCCTCAAGTCTCAATTGACTCGGCAGCAAGAATGTCAGTAGGGGTGATAACAGGGACTGTAACAGCTTTGTCAACAGGAGTATTAGCAGAGATGATTGTAGGACTGGGAATAAACTTTGGAGGAGCAACAACAACAGGATTAATTACAGGTCCAGAAATAGCTTTTGGGGGAGCAATTTCTGGAGATAAAACCCTTCCACTTCGGGTTATCTTGCTAGTCCCTGTGGTATTACTGACATCCGAGTCAACTTTCTCAGAACTTGAATCTTCAGCAGCTGGCCAATCTTGCTTGATATCGTGGTAGTAGAAATCCCCTCCATAGTTCCATGGTACGGTTTTGTCTGACGAATACAAGATTAGTCCAGGCATTGTAATTATCAACGAAGCTACTTTAGGAACTGATGTAATTCTAACGGGTCTTTTGGTGGAGACCCTGGAAGAATTTTCGGAAATGGTCATGATGGAAACATCATTATAACAAACAGTTGGAATTAAAGTCTTCTCGAACAAAATCTCCTTGTTATCTATTATGCATTGAACGCCTGCTTTTAACAACGGACAACTGGTTGGTGAGGACAAACAGAAATGACAGCTTTCATCACAGCCTGGGAATACACCGGCATTTAACAAGTTCTTTTTGATAGTCAGGAGTTGGGTCACAAGTTCATCACCTGAAATAACAAACATATCTTCCTCAACGGTGTTGACATCACGGTAGTGTTTGGGCATAGGGGCAGTAATGACATTGGGAATTTTTGGCGCATCGAATTCAATCTCTTTGGCTTCAAGAAGGTCTTATACTTTGTTCTTCAGAGCCTAACAGTTGTTAGTGTCATGGTTGGGACTCTCGGAATGGTATGCGCAATGGGCATTAGGATGATAGTGAGGAGAGGTTGTGTTAGGGTTCTTTGGAGCTTCTTTCAAAGTCACTAGATTGGATCTTAACAAATTTGGCAATACTTGAGATAGTGTCATATTAATTCGGGTGAACTGTATGACTGGTCTCTCCGTTCTTGGCTGGTTGCTTCTTTACTGAGCAGGTGCTGGTTTAGGAATCATGACATCCCCCACCATTGGATGCTGAGGATATACATCAACCACTTCTTTCTTTCCAATGAATGGTTTCCTTACAGCGGCAGAGGATGCATCTTTTTGAATCTTTCCATTCTTTATCCCGACTTCCACCCTTTCTCCGATCAATATTAATTCGGTAAAACCTGTCGATGAACTCCCAATTAAGGGGTTGAACAAAGGACCAAACAGGGTGCCCAAGAACATGTCTACTAATTCTCTTTCAGATAAGGGAGGTTGGACTCTTCCTGCTAAGTCCCTCCACTTTTGCGCATAGTCTTTAAAGCCTTCACTTGAAACCATGGCCATACTCTGGAGTTGAGTACGGGTGGGTGCAAGATCAGCGTTGTATTGGCATTGTTTGTAAAAGGCGGCGGCCAGATCTTCCCAGTTATGAGCATTAGCTCTTTCTAACTGATAAAACCAATCAAGTTGAGTTCCAGACAGATTGTCTTGGAAGAAGTGTACCCATAAATCCTTTTCAGTGGTATGAGGCTGGATTTTCCTCACATAGGACCGGAGATGCATTTTGGGACATGAAACTCCTTCATACTTGGCGAACACAGGTGCTTTGAATTTTGGAGGAATGAAAATCCCTTATACTAATCCCAACTCCCCAAAGTCCAATCCAGGCACTTTTTGGATTTCCATTGTACTTAACCGTTCTTCTAGATGCTTATACTTGTCATCGGCTGAAGGATATTGTTCTTAAGAATAATCTTCTTCTTCCTCTTTCTCTTATGAATCAGGCTGAACAACTGCTTCCTTGCCTTTCCCATCTTTATTGTCTTTCTCGCTAGATGATGTTGCAAAGTCTAAGGTCCTTCTTACTTGTCCTTGGAATCTTCTTCCCATGTTTAGAACTCCGGTATTTTCTTCGTCTTCTTTTTTTTCTCTTCAACCAGCAAGGTCTTCAACTCTTCTTGTCCTTTGGATAGAGTTAAAAACACCTGTTGAAACTGTGCATTCTATGCTTGGAGTTCCTTCACCGTTTGCTCAAGATCCATCTTACTGAAATAAACAGTAGAACAATGAGGAGACTCGTTGTAAGAAACCTGCTTATGTTATGATGAATGATAAATGCGTATGCAATGATTTCAAGGATTTTAAAGATTCAAATTTGTTTTAGACAAAAAGGAAACACGCGTTACATTAATAGAGTAAAGCTTGAGTACATTAATGCCTCTTTGAGAAAAACAACACAAAAACTCTAAGATAAAAAGGTAGTACGCATCCTCTTTGGTGCGATGTAGGCATTCAGGTTCCGCTCCTCATGAAGTTTCTTAGATAGTTCCAAAACCTTCTTCTCACTAGCGTAGAATTGGGCTTTGAAAGTATCTCGCTCCCACTTGAGTTGTATCCAATATCTTTGTAATTCTTCAAGAGAGGTGGGCATGTCAGGATGTAGGATAGTGTATGGAACATCTCCTTCCATAACAGGCTCAATGATTACCGGGAGAATGGAAGGATAAGGCATCATAAGACTCTAAGCACGAGTTTGTACCCATTTGAGGTAAGGCTCAAGCGGGATGGAATTCTTGTGCCCCAATGTCTTGCTACCTACCTTGTTCAACATTCTCCAAGCTCGGATAAATCTCTAGCGAAGACCTTGATCGTTGTTCTCATAGTCAAATATCAAACCTTAAATGAGCATCTCATGAGGGCCATCCCTTCAGGCGTAACCAAAACGTCTTAAGGCTAAGCAGGGGTTGTAGGTGATACCTCCCCTAATGCCAAGTAAAGGGACATTAGGGAATTCTCCACAACGGTCGACAATAGTAACATTCTTTCTAGATCGGGAACACCAATGGATGTCTGAATGTTTGAGTGTCATCAATCTTTGTGACCACCTTGAACCTTGCTCGTTCTTTAATAAAGATTGGGGAAGATGCGAAATAAACCATCTTGTCAAGAGAAGAGTGCAACACATAAGGACACCTCTTTTCTTCATAGTGCGAGTGTGAAAAGAATGTAGAATATCCCCTAGCAAAGTAGGCACTGGGTTGCGGGATACAAATATTTTGACGGTGCTCACATCTATGAGTTGGTCAGGATTTGGAAACAAAACCATCCCATAGATGAGGAGAGCCACAATTTCCTCAAAGGCTTGCAAATCCAAAGAGTTCCAATAGTTTTGGGCTTTCTCGAACAAGAACTTTGCTAGGAAACCTTTGACACCACTCCTTGTTTCCCAATTAGTTGTGACATCAGATGATTGCAAGTGTAGGGCTTGAGCAATCTCTCCTGGCTTTGGATCTCTTTCCGTACCATTGAAAGGTAGTTGAATGAGAATGGGAATCCTCAATAGTTGGGATAATTCTTCCAAAGTTGGCACAAGTTGATAATCGGGAAATGTGAGGCAATGGTGTAAAGGATCAAAGAACTAAAAGAGCACCTTCATCATGTCTTCATCAGTGTTAGAAGTGACCAAGTTGAGTAGGCGACCATGTATCTTGGTGAATGGAGAATTTTCTAGAATCCTTGAAGCTAGCTCCTTAATTTGTGGAGGGATCCTTACAAGATTGACTTGAATAGTTTTCCTGCAAATAGAATCCATGTCCTACAAAACAGAACAAAGATAAATCCCAAGATCCTTGAAATGGTTAGTGAATGTGTATGATGTTATGATGTTCATGATGTTATGTACAGTTAAATATACACAAACAAAGCAAACAAGTCCTTAGGTTTAGGCTTGCATGGGGTCTTATAGGTAAGTACCCTCTTGAAGTTTAGTTGGCTCAAACCTGTCCTAGCAATAGTAACCGGGTTTTAAGGAGCTCAATATCACTGGTTTGTTTCCTTGGTCATTGTTTCAGCACAAGCCTCTTTAACGGAGACCGAAATATCCCAAAAAAACAAACCTTGAATGAGTGTAGTATCGAGTATCTACCAACTTCGGACTGCACCAAAGCCGGTCATCTCACTATGCCCTAAAGGCCAAGTTGGTCAAGTAAAGGTTCTAAAATTTCATTAGTGCTTCATGACATCACTCAACGACCCTGTATTCTCCTTGATTAACTCAAGGGCTACCAGTATCCAGAAATATGTCGCACTAAAGTAGCTATTGCTTAGACCATGTCGGTATACCCCACACAGTTTCCACAACATATTCCTACTTACCTATAAGGTATCCCAAATCCGGGTAGAGGATTCAAACCCAAACAAAGAACCATAATATAAAGCATACAAGTCAAACAATGAAAGCAAGTAAATGTGATCTAACCCTAAGGTAACCCCACTTTTAGAATATTCCCCAGCAGAGTCTCCAGTTCTGTCATACGGTGGGAGAGCTGACTTGAAGGTTTTACGTTTGATCGCAAATGTTGCGGTTAGCAAGAGTCTCCACCTACTTTTCTTTTATCCAAAAGGAAAGGTGAAAAGCACAGGAAAGACCTTTGCGATTATTTCTTGAGTTCGGGGGGTAGATTATGAAAAGGGAAGGTATTAGCACCCTTTTCATCCATGGTTTTCCATGGGCTCTTAGTTACTTGCTAGATCACTTCCTTTTGTTTGAAATTATGCTTTGTGTGGTTTTTGAAAGTATTTTGTAAAGAGGCCATTGTTTTGGCAATCTTTGTAATGATTCTCGTTCGTAAGAATGTATACAAAGATGTTTGATTTTTTGAAAGTGTTTTCAAGTTTGAAAGATGTTTTTGAAAGTGTAAGTGTTTGTTTTGAAAATAGCAAGGAGTTTTATTTTGAATTTGAGAAAGTAATTAGGAGCATTCTACCTACTCAAAAGTCTTTCTTGTTCATTTTCTTTTTCTTTGACATTGTTATCTTACCATTGATTTGGTAAGTAACCCTATCTTTGGATGTAAACGGGACGGGCGTGGGTCATCGTATAACCATGATTAGAAATGTTGCAAGGTATCTTAGCATTCTCTTTTAGGGACTAAGATCATTTGAAAGACAACTTAGATAGCGTCATCGAGGGACTATGATCTTATACTTTGCTTGTTTTTGCTAAGATACCTCACATGTCTAATATGGTTATTTTGTAAAGGCAACCAAGTGGATTTACCCTAGGGGGGCTTGTGTGCAAGTGTATTGTTTTTCATGCTTCATTTTGTCTTGAATTAAGGTTTTCTAAGCATTGGTTTAGTCTTTCTATACAAACCCTTATTACTAACATTTGTATATAAAGCGATAAATTGGGGAATTTAAAGTTACTACGCTATTACAATACTTATGGGAGGGGGTACACAAATTATAAATGGGATTGCATGAAAATAAACCTAATTAATCTATTACAACCATAGTGAATTGGTACAAGAATTGAATAAATAAATATACAAAAATAAATAAATATGCAAGAATGTAAATGCAAAGAAAATGGATTTCTTTTTGGTTTTCTTAAGGAAAAGGGGTTTTGATTTAACCTAATTAACTAAATTTATTAAGAAAATATTTTAAATAAAACCCTAAATCTATTAATTGATTAAAAAGAAATTAAGTTTATAAGAAAAGTATTTTTGGTATTTTTGTCTTGAAAATAAATTATAGTATTATAAAATATTTTTGGTCTTTTTAAATATTAAAATAATATATTTAAATGATGTAAAAGAAAATAACTAAAACCTATTTTTAATTAAATTTACAAAGATAATTAGTAAAATAAATAAAGTATTGATTAAATAAAATAATTTTTTATGAGAAAAATAAATAAACTATGTCCAGATATAAATCTACTATTTTTATAGTTTTTTATGATTTTTAGTATTAGAAAAATAATTAAGAAAATAAATAAAATAAAAATAAGAAAATAAAATAAAAACGGGGTCAGGGTGTTGATAGCCTGCAAGGGGGTTAAAGGTAAGAAAAAAATAGAGGCCCAAACGAAGGCCCAGCGCCTGCCAAAAAGAGAGTCAGAAATGCAAAAAAATGTGAAAAAATCAAAAGGGTATTGTTATACGGTGGCAGAACCGACTGTTAATACTAGTTTGTGATTTGTATTCGCAAATGTGCGGTAAGCAAGAGGCCAACTTCATCTTCAACCTCACGCCCAGCCAGAAGCTCTGTAACTCAATCAATCCTCAACAAAAATGAAAAGTGTAAACTGGAAACTTGTAGCAAATTTTCTCACGGTTTCAGAAATGTAAAGCATTAAAACTATATATCAAAGACAAACATGAATTTCGTTGGCCCTAATCTGAACCCTAAAAATCTCAGAAATTCCAATCTTAAAATTCTCTAAGCTCAAGCAAAATTAATGAAAACTATGAACATGGTTAGCTCTAGGGAAATGATATCTACATGTTTCATTCACAAATAAATCATTGATGATGCCTGTATGAAAAGTTCCAAAGTTAGAAAACTTACCTTGCAAGAGGGTATCAGGTTTGGAGTTTGAGAAGCTTTCAGTGAGTTCCAATGATTGGGTTAGCTTCCTCAAGTTCCCAGGAAGCTAATGGGATGCTTAGCTTGAGCTGAAAGTGCCTGAGGAGTTCTGGAGAAGTCTAAGTGCAAAGCTCTGTTTTTGAAAATGGTGGATGATGATGGAGGTGTTACAGTGGTGCTGCAGGTGTTAGGATTGTCTGTGTATGTTTTTTGGAAGCTTTTGAAAGCAAAAGGCCAAAAAACGCACGAGTAGATTTGAAGATTGGCTTCAAAACTCAGAAATGACAAGTTTTGAAGTGTTTTTGGTGATTCTGTGTTCTAGGTGTTTTCAGGGCTTAAGCATGCGTGCATTTTGTGGAAAATGGTTTATCTATGTATAAGCAAAAGGTCTTGAGTGCATTGGCAAGTCAGAAGTACAAGTTACAAGCTAATTGCTAGGTTACTTGATTTTCAAGAAAAGTGGGAAACCAAGTTTCAATGTGTAGTACAAGCATGGGCTGGGTGATTGTAAGTGTCTAACAAGTTTCTTATGGGTTATGGGACTTGTATGATCAGAAGAGAACAAGTGCAAGGCTCAAGAACAAGTTTTGTACAAAAAGTCACTTTATCAAAATGGCAATGTACACTTTCTTCCCAAAATGGACATAAAGCATGGCCTTGCATTGAATGCTTGAAATGAGACTTCTGACAGTTGTGCAAGCAATTAATTATGGATTTCCTAACAAGTTTGAGGCCTGCAAAGTAGAGGTTATGCTACACAACTTTGAATTTGAATTTTGTTCATCCAAAAATGCCTTGTAATTAAAGTGATAAAACCATAAATTCATCTCTTCAATTCTCCCTACTCAAGAATGATCTCATGGAGTTCTTGGACATTTTGGAAAGCTTGTAATGTGCTATACAACCTATATTTGAAATTCTTTTGAATATTACTCTTGGAACTATATGAAAAAGTGCCATGAATTTGGGTCAAAATCCTGACCAAATTAGGGCAAAATTTCACTAAGTGTTTTGTTTCATGACCACATGTTCTTAAAATAATAACTTGAGATCCAAGCACTTGTGGAAGGATATGTGTAAATAAAATTTGTATATTTCATAGATATTTACAACTTTCATGTTGGAAGTTTCTCTTGCATCATCTTGCATCATGGTGAAAATTTTGTTCAAAGTTGTGAAAAAACATGAAATTTTCAACACTTAGAAAAATTTCTAAGTTTGAAAATTTTGACTTTTCAAATGAAATCTTGAATTTTTGTTTTCTTGATGAATAAGTTTCATATTTTGACATGTTTTGATGAATTGTGATCTTTGGCATTTGATTTTGACCAAAAAGTAAAAGTTTGACATTTCAGTATACAGTTGACTTTTGATTAGTTGACTGAAAATTCATCTGTCAATTCATTGGACTTGAGAAATGTTTTGAGCCATGTTATTAGGTAAAAATGATGCAATTGGACTCTTGAGATCATGCTTTAAACCAATTGATCATTTGCTAGGTCAAAAATCAGAAATTTCCCTTTCCCAGTCAAAACCCTAATTTTGACCATTTTGCCCTTTTGAAGATTTGATCAAATTTCTTGAGGAATTGTGGTCCAAACTTGATTAAATGATACATATGAGTTTAAAATGTTGGTGTGGATAAAAAATTGTGAAGTTTGACTGTAAATTGGCCATGGTTGACTTTTTCCCCAATACAACTGATTTTTAGGTCAACTGCTCAATTGACTGAGCAAAAGTGTGATCCAAGGCTTGAAACTTGACATGAGTGATCTTGGGGGTCCATAATGATCCATGAAAGTCATATGGGGCATTGGAAGTTCAAATATCCTTGTGCAATCTCAAACCCTAATTTTGGTCATCAGTGCTTGAGGAGGTGTCTTGAGTTGATCAACCCTAATGCAGTCTTGAACCAAAGGAGATCTTGTGAGAAAATTCTTGATAAGTGAGAGGGCAAATTTTAGGGTACAACGGTGATCCATGTGAAGTGACGATCACATCACCAATTCCTTTACCATAAGAATTCACAACTCTATTGAATATCATACCCCAGCGAGATTCAAGATCAGGACCTTCCTCGTGCAATGGTTCATCACAATCTTTCACTTTCAGAAACATCACATCCTCATCAGGAAAATCATACTTCACAGACTGATAATCATCAACTGGTTGCTGAGCAAGATAATCTGCCAACACGCTGCTCTTAATAGCTATTTGAGTGCGGTATTCGATATCATATTCAGATAATAACATTTGTCAGCGGGCAATTCTCCCAGTAAGAGCGGGCTTTTCAAAAATGTACTTAATTGGATCCATTTTGGAGATCAACCAAGTAGTGTGATTCAACATATACTATCGTAAACATTTTGCCTCCCAGGCTAGAGCACAACATGTCTTTTCCAGCATGGAATACTGCGACTCACAATCAATAAACTTTTTACTGAGATAATAAATGGCATACTCTTTCTTCCCCGTTTCATCTTGTTGTCCCAGAATATAGCCCATGGAATTATCTAACATTGTCAGATACATAATCAACGGTCTTCCTTCAACAAGAGGGAGCAAGATAGGAGGTTCAAGCAGATATTCTTTAATACTTTCAAATTCCCTTTGGAAGTCATCCGTCCATACACAACTTTGATCTTTCTTTAACAACTTCAAGATTGGCTCATACATTTCAGTCATGTGAGAAATGAATCTGGAAATATAATTCAAACGCCTGAGGAACCCACTGACTTGCTTTTCAGTTCTTGGTGCTGGAATCTCTTGAATTGCTTTGACTTTGTCAAGGTTAACTTAATTCCTTTCTGGCTAACAATGAAACCCAACAATTTCCATGATCGAACACTGAAGGTACATTTATTTGGATTCAAGCGGAGACAATACTTCCTCAAACGCTGGAAAAAAATTCAACAAATCTTCTACATGCCCTTCTTTAGTCTGGGATTTAACAATCATATCATCAACATATACCTCGATTTCCTTGTGCATCAGATCATGGAATAGGGTTTCCATAGCCCTCTAGTACGTCGCACCAACGTTCTTCAACCCGAAGGGCATCACTCTGTAACAGAATGTTCCCCAGGGTGTGATAAACATCGTTTTTTCCATGTCCTCTAGAGCTATTCTTATTTGATTATACCCGGAAAATCCGTCCATGAACGAGAAAACCTTGAATTTTGTTGTGCTATCCACTAACATATCAATGTGCGCCAATGGAAAATCATCTTTTGGACTAGATTTATTTAGATCTCTGTAATCTACGCAAATGCGGACTTTTCGGTCTTTCTTCGGTACTGGGACAATATTGGCAATCCACTAAGGGTACACTGATGTCACAAGAAAACTGGCATTAATTTGTTTTAGAACTTCTTATTTGATCTTCACTTCCATATCTAGGTGAGTTCTTCTCAACTTATGTTTGATTGGCGGGCACTCTGGCTTCAACGAAAAACGGTGCTCTACAATATCTGTATCTAGACCAGGCATATCTTTATAGAACCAAGCAAAAATATCCATATACTCTTTCAGCAACTCAATCAACCCACTCTTTACATCAGGGTGCAGTAATGCTCCAATCTTGACTTTCTTTGGATCTTCTTCTGAACCCAAATTGATTACTTCCAATGGCTCTTTATATGGCCGAATGGAATTTTCCTCGCGCTCAAGCAACCGTGAGACCTCTTCTGGAATCTCATCATAGTCTTCTTTTTCGGCCCCATACGCAGGACATTCAAAGTTGGGATAGGGTACAGGGTCATTGTATTCAACGGGTTTTTAATTAATCTGCACATATGATTTATGATTATTTTTTAGAAACGGACACATATAATAAGTGATCATGCAGATTGAATTTCAGTTATTATTTATTTTGAAAGGTTTTTTCTGATTACCATTTTCCAAGAAAAAGTAGAAAATAAAGACACAATTATGGGAAAAAAGACAACTTTTATTATTGATTTTAAAAGTCACAGCAAACAGATAAGCCCATACAATATTAATACTTCCACCTTGGGAAGAGTGAAAGCTTTTCAAAAGTATTAACAAGACAAATTACTTTGAAACATGTGTGCAAGAGGGAACGTCAATGGTGATCCAATTATGAACCCTAACTCCGTGTGTCACATAATTTGGCAATTCCGGATCTGCTTCATCCTCCGCAATGGTATTAATCCCGGAAACAGTTGGATGAAGATAACCTCCTCTAAGAAAGACGTCTTGATACTTGCCTGCAGCAGACTTCGGCTTCATGCTCTTACCTTTGTTATTCTTCAAAGAGAACCTCAAGCCAGTTATGTTCTTGTTTACAGGTGGGTCCATAATCTGTCCCCCATACTTCACTATGGCCATTACGCACAACCTGTTGCGCATCCTTAAGTGAAACCATGGAATTTTCATTTCTTCTTATGTTATCAATGGATAAATCTTAGAACTGGGTTCCAACAGCAGCTTCATATGCCTCCACAATGCTGAAAGAAGACAAATGAGATATCAATAATGCTTGTTCTCCATTTATAATCACCACTTTTCCTTCACGTACAAACTTTAGCTTTTGGTGTAAAGTCGAAGTGACAGCCCCTGCCTCATGTATCCACGGTCGTCCTAGCAAGCAGCTATAAGCGGGTACAATATCCATGACCTAGAAAGTAATCTGAAACAAATGTGGGCCTATATGAATAGGCAAGTCCACTTCACCAATAACAGATTTACTTGGTCCATCAAACGCTTTCACTATAATTCCACTTGGGCGCATGGGCGTTCCTTGGTATTTCAACTTCATAAGTGTGCTCCTTGGTATAACATTCAAAGCGGATCCATTATCACTCATCACATTGGATAGTGAATAATTCTTGCAGTTCATAGAGATATGGAGGGCCAGGTTGTGATTCCTTCCTTCATCTGGCAATTCATCATCGCAGAAACTCAGGTTATTACATGACATAATATTTCCTACTACACTGCTGAATTAGTCTATACACATGTCACTTTCCATGAAAGCTTGGTCCAATACCCTCATCAAAGATTCTCTGTGGGCAGAGGAGTTCATCAATAAAGCCAAGATAGATATTTTTGAAGGAGTCTGTAGTAGCTGATCTACAATTTTGTAGTCGCTCATCTTAATTATCTTCAAAATATCATCCACTTCTTTCTCTAATGTAGTTCCACTAGATTCACCCGTAACCTTCTTGGGTTCAACATTCTCAGCAATTTTCTTTCCAACGCTAACATCTCCATGAACAACTGATGGAAATACACGACCGATGTGGGTCACTCTGCTAGTCTCAGCAATATTTCTAACAGTAGGCATTGGCTGGATGGAAACTTCCACACCATTCTCTAAGATCGTAGCGTTATATTTGTAGGGTACATCCTTATCTAACTTGTAGGGGACAGGACCCGGTAAACTAATCACCAATGGGGTAATAGTTGGCTTGCTATGATACTCAAATTCAAAATGGGAGGGTGTACCAAAACAAGGAACAATGACGTTTACCCCTTCTTCAACACAATCAGTCATTATGGATTCATCTCTGGAAAACAAATCTTCATCCGAGGAAAAGAACTCATATGCAGAGGCATACTCATCATCTAACTCTTCTTCAGCCAAACAAACTTCAATCATATCAACTTCATGGTAATCATCCCTTTGACCTGTAACCTTGATAGTTCCATTATCCAACAATAACTGAATACCTTTCCTCACAATTGACCATCCTCGGGAGTCTTGGCAGCAAATTCGGCAAGATCCATACTGATGTTCCACCTGATCAGACATGTGGCGGAAAGTAGCATGCAATTTTACAAGATCCTCATTCATATACTCCACATCAGAAATTTTGAACTCTCTAAGACATCCAGAAACCATGTTTACTCCCTCTTCATACTCTGCCCTAGACCTGATTATATGGATGAGGCCCTCATCCATTATCTCCTGCAAATCAACCTTTATCTTGTTGCAACCTTGTACGTCTGTACTGCAAATAGCACAACCGGAATGGTCATGCGTATAGTAGCTAAATTGACAGAGGTCTGCATGCATTTTTACCAAATCTCCTCTAACCAGATTAATATCAAAAATCCGGCCACCATATTCACAGCATTCGTTCCTCCGTGCTTGGGCAGAGGATTGTCTTTCACATTAGGGCCTGTGATACGGTGGCAAAACCAACTATTAATAATGGTTTGGGTTTTACGTTTTTTGTTCGCAAAATGTCACGGTAAGCAAGAGTCGCCACCAACTTTTATTTCATCCAATCATGGAAAAGGAAAAAGAACAGAAAAAACCTTTTTTCGAGATTTCTGAGTACGGGGGGTAGATTATAGACATGGAAGGTGTTAGCACCCTTTTTATCCATGGTTTTCCATGGGCTCTTAGGTACTTTCTAATCTTTTTAAAATTGCTTATCTATGTGCTTGTTTGAAAAAAAATTTACTTTGTGATAACCCTTGTATCAGTCCTTAAGGGTGTGACAAAGTTTGTTTTTGAAAATTGTTTTGAGAAAGTGTTGGTGTGAAGAGTTTTATTTGAGCAAGTACTTAAGATTCTACCTGCTCGAAAAAAGATTGTTCGTTCTCGTTTCCTTTAGGCAGTGATATCCTACTATTAAAGAGTAGGTAGCCCCGTCGTTGAAGTTTGTAAGGGACATTCGAAAGGGACAAGTACAATCACCAGAGAAATGGGTAGGAAACTTTAGTAGTAATCCTAGAGTCTTAAGATCTTTCCGAGGCAACATTTCTGAGGCAACATTAGAATGGGACATTCGATCTTTTAGATAGGAGGGCAACCACTAAAACCTCCTATGCTTAATGACTGTTTACCAAAGGCAACCGAAGTGAGGCAAACCCTAGGAGTGAATATGTGCATTTGAATTTTTCAGTTAATTAGTCTTTGCACATTTAGGTGATCTACCATTTTAACTTTCAAGCATTCTTCCCATACAATCCTATTAGTCATGCATCTAGACAGTTAAATATTTGCATGAATTAAAAGTGCGGAAAGTTTAAAGTTCCTAGATATTACAAGGCTTTGGCAGTTACATAATTATCTTGACTGAAAATAAAAATGCGGAATTTAAAACCCTAATTACTATTACAAACTCGGAGCAGTTACAATTATAATAAAAAGAATTAAAATGCGCGCGGCGAATTAAATGCGAGAATGGTTAAAAACCCTAAAAATCTAATTGATGAAAATATATAGGTTATTTTGGAGAAAGGAATTAATTAGGTTATGTACAAAATTAACCCTAATTTCTAATTATTTTTAATTATAAAGAGGAATTAAATTGCCCTAAATTAATTAAACTAAATTAATTAATTAAAGAAAAAATATTTTTTATGAAAAAATATTTTTTTTGGTGTTTTCATGATTTTTTGGTTAAATAAAAAAATATTTTTGATGTTAATTAAAATAATTAAGGAAACAATTAAAAGAATTAAAAATAAAAAGAATAAAAAGAATTAAAAAAAAAGAAGAATCCATCCTGTGTTATGCTGAATGGGGGGTGTCTGTTGGAATTCTCCAGGCCCATTAGCCATCCAAGCCCAGTCAGCGCTTGATTCCATGTGGCATTGACCTGAGGGTATACCATGGTCCTTGACATGTGGGATGTTGGATTGAACGGATGATGAATCCATTGGCTGGAGATTGGTAGCGCACGGTAGGACGTTTGGACTAGGGGTGCATTAAATCTGCAAGTGTGAATTAAGAAAACAAAGAAATTTGTTGGGACCTGGGATCGAACCCAGGTCCTCTCACTTACCAATAGACGCCCTTGCCAGTTGTGCTACGTTGATTAGTTGTTAAAGGAATAATAGTAATACATAATATATAAAAAAAATTCCATGAAACTGAAACAAAATCGCGCGCGTTGTATTCAAATAAGCCAATAGGGTGATGACAAATCACCTTCTTCTACCTCCAGCCCGTCGTCTTAGGTATGTAACATATACCTACATACCATGTCTTTAACTGAAACTTGCATGCTTCAAACATCAAAAAATACACATGATAAATGAATTTAAAGATTAGGGATCAATTGGTCTTGATGCCACAATAATCCCAGTACCCTGTTCTTGGCCTAATTTTTCTTGAATTAGGAAACGCTAAAATGGAGCTTGAAACCCTAGGAATGGCAGATGCTCATATCTGCACTCAAACTTCAATCAAAGCATGCCAATACATTGTAAACATGATAACAAATAGAAATACATAATCAAAATGTGTTTATAATGCATAAATCATGATAATCGAATTCCAAAAAATAGGGCAATCCGTGATGCTCATACAAAGTGTTTCAGGGCGTGGGGAGGCTTGCTAGTGATTGGAACACGTTCCTGAGACGTCCAACAATCGATTGGAAACACTAGGATGGCTTGAGATGGCCTGTATGATTGAAATTGATTCACCACTTTTGTCCAATTTTGAGCTTTTTGTTCTAGGCACTTCCACGACTGCTAGCCCTGTTTTCGTGCTTGGTCTTGTTCAATATATATCCCTAAGTAAAAATAACATGCATCTTTGAAATTATGGAAGATTTGATTTGATTTCGATGCCATATGCAAACTTGCTATATTGAGACAAATTATCCCTTTCTTGTACCAATCAGCCCTGATTCGTTTTGGTCTTGATATCTCAGCATAATTTGATGGAGATCCTGTCCAAAAATCATATCAAAACATATCTTTGTTATTATTTACCAATTATTTGATTTTATTCAATTTTTAATTAATAAAAAAATCAAAATAAAATAAATAATGAAGAAAATAACATGTGAGTGAACATTTGGGTTATGGACCATGTTATAAGTGAGGTGCAAGCATAAAAAGTTAGGCCCATTTGGTAAAAAAATGCACTTTTGAGCATATTTGACTTTTGGCAATTTCGCAAAAAGGGTCAACTTTGACAAGATATATTCTTCCAATTTTAACCCTAGAGGGGTGTTCTTTGACTTTTTATAAAGCTTAGTATGTCCCCTAAGCAACCATTTTGGTCTCATTTCAATTGGGTCTTCCATGTTCATATAAGAAGCTTTAACCCAAAAGGTGTTTTTGTTGACTTTTCAAAAGGACCTATAATGTAGAAATTCATATCTTTTGATAAGTGCATATTTTGAACTTGTGGGATGAAGATGAATTGTAGGTAATTGCATCCTCTTCAAAATGAGCCTTGGATGGAAAGATTCTGATAAAGTATGAAGAAGTTATGCTTGGTCAAAGTTTGGTTGACTTTTCATGAGAAACCCTAATTTAGCAACTTTTGGGTTTTGATGAATTTGGAGCATTCCTTGGGGAATCATGATAAACCCTTGATCAATTGATGAAAGTCACTTCAAAATGTTGATGTTGACCAAACATCTTGAAGTTTGACTGTATATGGGCCACAATTGACTTTTGACCTAATACAGTCGATTCTCAAACATCTAAGCAGTTGAATAAGCAAACTTCTTGTGCAAAGCATGAGACCTGACATGGAGAATATTGGGAATATATTAGGACCTTGGAAATCATTTAGGGAATTTTTTATCCACACATCTTGATGAAAGTGGAAACCCTAATTTGAGACACATTGCCTTAGGAGAAAGTTTGTTTGGTCAATTCTTGGCAAACTTGGGCAAATTGAGGATCTCTAGGAGTATGTATTGAGTAAAATGAGAGGGAAAATTTTGGGGTACAACAGCTGCCCCTGCTCAATCTTCTTAAACCCGAGGATGTAGATTGGCTTGTCTGACTTTCGTGATCTGAAGGTGGAAGATGATTGAACACTAGAGTGCCCAGAAATGTGCACTCGCATGAAGTGATACTTGATTTGTGATATAGGGAATGTGCTTATAGATGCCATTTGGAAGTTGATAGAGAATTATCAGAGATGGGCTTAAAGATTCCATCTAAGATGTGACGGAGTACCGCCGAAGATGGGCTTAAAGATGCCATCTAGAGGATGTTGATTTCCTAAGATATTCCTTTGATGAGAATTCCTGTTCCCGTTGTTGATGAGGAATATGCTGAGGAATGTTGGTATCTGTCTTGGGAGAAATAGAATTTTAGGAGCTTCAGTTGTCCATTACTCTACTGGGGAAATTACTCCTGCTTGAGGATGCGGAAGTGAACTGCATATCTGGTCGGGGTACATGCTGCATCGTGACTTATTGGGTAAAGGTGAAATTGACCGAAACTGGTCAGGTCCAGGTTTTACCATGTTGTAAATTGTCATCTGGAGGTAAGGGAAAAGAAACCTAGATGGTAAGGTTATGAGAAGGAACCTGGATAGTATGGTTTCTTTGAAATGAACGCCCTGGATAGGAGGGCTTATGGGAAGGAACCTGGGTAAGGTTACTTCGTGAGGAGTTTGGGTAAAATTGCATATGAACCGAGAAGGAACCTGGGTAAGGTTGCTTTATGAGGAGTTTGGGTAAAACTGCATCTGAACTGAGAAGGAACCTGGGTAAGGTTGCTTTGTGAGGATTTTGGGTAAAACTGCATCTGAACTGAGAAGGGACTTGGGTAAGGTTGCTTTGTGAGGAGTTTTGGTAAAACTGCATCTGAACTGAGAAGGAACCTGGGTAAGGTTGCTTTGTGATAAGTTTGAGTGAAACTTCAGAAGGAACCTGGGTAAGGTTGCTCATGATGAGTCCGTGTAAAACTTCGGCAGAAACCTGGGTAAGGTTACTTTGTGATAAGTTCGTGTAAAACTTCAGAAGGAACCTGGGTAAGGTTTCTTTTAGGATAAGTTCGTGTAAAACTTCAGGAGGAACATGGGTAAGGTTATTTTGTGATAAGTTCGTATAAAACTTCAGAAGGAACCTGGGTAAGGTTACTTTGTGATAAGTTCGTATAAAACATCAGGAGGAACCTGGGTAAGGTTACTTCATGATAAGTTCGCGTAAAACTTCATTCGGCAATGTATGAGAAAGGACCCGTGTAAGATTTTTCAGGATAAACCCATGTGAAGCTGCATTTAGTAGAAACTCGTGTAAGATTGCTTCGTGACGAAGCCGTGTAAAGTTGCATTTGATCGTGCAGATAATTACTCTGTTTAGTTTCAGGAGCTAATCTTGAACTTGCTGGAAGTTGTTGATGATAACCATCTTTCCTGAAAAGGTACATGATTAATCGTATATGATGCATGAAATGCATTGTATGATGACGTTCTCAAAATAAATGAGACTATGTTGTATGCAATATGTATGTGCACGTCATGATATATGAATATGAAATGCTATTGTGACATATCCGAGTGGTAAAATAAATCCCTGACCGCTACTGGAGAGTAACGGAAATTGAGTTCCTGACCGTCGTAGAAAAAGTGGTTCTTCTACTTCCGCTGGAGATGGTGAACCGAAGATGACTATGTCGGGGATTTGCCACTTGTTTACGGATATTCTATCGAGGATAGACTCTGCTTGAGAACAACTCTGTGGGGGAATAATTCTGTTGGAGAGAGAGGCCTCCATAGCTGAAGGGATAAACTCTGTTGGGGATTGAGCTTCTGTATTCAGAGAAATAAACTCTGTTTGAGAGAAAACTTTATGACCCGCTTGCGATTATGAAATTCGGTCGGGGAATATAGATGTCGGTTCTCTGAAGGAACTTTGCTAGGGAACGTAGCTCCTGTTTGGGGGAGCCAATGTCAAAGCTTTAGTTGCCTCTACTCTGTGGGGAGTGTAGATGTCACAGGGTCGTATGCTGAGGATACGAGAATGACTTTGCATCAGGACTTTTCTGCCCCTGTACCTGCTGGAGAAAGTACCCATGGAGGCTTTATGGATGCCAATCAAGATGATAAATCTTCTATTGATAAACAAATGATAAGATGACTAGACATAGTCGTACTCTTCAAATCCCTAACTTTTGCCTGGACCGCCCTTTGGGGTTTTCAGTCCACCGGGATACCTTTTTTGCTCAAGCCGCCTTTTCAAGTTTTCAACTTGTCGGGTGTACATATCTTTTTTGTTTTTATCCCTAATTTTTGCCCGAATCCTTTTGGTTCGCCGGGATGCCCTTATTTTTGCCTAGGCCAGTCAACCTAGCGGGTCTTTGTTCATGCGTAGTATTTTCCGACTATATCCATGTTCACTGGGTACGGAGAATTGTCACTGTCCATAGTAGTAAGTGTTGCCACACTACCAGAAGATGTTTGTTTGATGGATTCGTTGCTGGAATTCATGCCTAATTCCCCAAGTGATTCAGATGGAGATCTGTCCCTGGCTATTTGGCATCTTTGAGAGATTCCTTGAATCTTGACTTGACTGCCCCAGATGATGGACAATGATCATGCCGTGCCCCCTTAGTTGGAAGTGTTTTTCCACTTGAGGTGATCCTTTTTATTGAGAAGGTTTTTGTTCACTAGATATTCTTCATGCGACTTTCTCTGTTGTTGAACAAATAGTCATATGCAAACAATGTTATTTTAAGAACGTAAATCTTATGTCTGTCTTGATGTTTGAAAATTCATTTTTTAGTAAAACAAGTTTATTTTTGTAAAAGTGTGATGTCAACTCAGGATTTATAGCAAACCTTATAGGAGTCAGGATACCTTTTATAACAATATGCTTTCGAACTAACCCATGTTTCAGCTAGGACTTTTAAGGGTTATAACGTGGCCTGGTTCACGGTTTAAGAAACAAAGGATAAAGGCTCAAAAATTATTTGTACTCACCCATTCTTCGTGATGTCCTTCAGTCCTATGCTCAGTTAATTGTGCATTTAGATCCCGTTTGAGTCTTTGCTCTGATATTCTAGTGATGGTTCATATACTGACAGTTTATTTTGAATAGGCAGTCATTTTTTTGTTGAGGGTTTGTAGGACCTCTTTCTTTTTGATTTTATTATCCCTGTCTTTTGCCTGAACTGTTTCTTTTTATGATTACAGTCAGCGGGATGCCCCAGTTTTTTTCTTAAGTCTCCTTCATAGGTTTTGACTTAATGGGCTTTTATTTCGAGAGATAATGACTACATGTCTTGACGATTATAGGGAACTATCACCGTCTTTTGTTTTGGAAGGACGTCTTTGATGCCATTCATTGTGCACCTGGACTAATTGAGAAAACTATCCTGCCCCAGGTTGTGATTAAGGGTTTTAATTTGTGTGAAAGAAAAACTCCTACTTCTTTGGCTCAAAGGGGTTGACTAGGGATTATCTTCCTTATAACTCCACTGTTTGGGATTTGAAACAGCGCATGTACATCGTCAGTGGGGTCTGTTCAAAAGCATACTGTAGAGATTGTGGTATCATTTTCGTCATCCTCCCTCTAAAGGCTTATAGTTTTTTAGTCGAGAGTTGAATATCACGAAAAGGAAATATAAAGCAATTTAAGCATAATGAAAACAAATTAATTCAAGACAAACATGTGTAATGCATTAATGAAATAATAAAGTTTTACATGACAATAATTGTTTGAATAAGCAAAGAAAATACAACTTCAGAATTCAAATGAACAAAAATGCTTTCAATCCTAGCCATGTTTTGGCAAGGGAGAAGTGATCACGTTGGGAGTCTCAAGAGGGTCGAATTCGATCTCCTTGGCGTCAATCATATTATGAATCTTGTATTTCAGCGCCCAACAACCGTTAGTAGCGTGCCTCGAGCTACCATAATGACAAGCACACCTTGCATCCGGGTTGTAGTTAGGAGAAGAAGTCTTAGGGTTTATCACTGTAATCAGATTCATCTTCAACATGTGTTGTAATGCTTGTGACAATGGCATGTTGATTTGGGTGAACTGACTTTGAGGTGTTTCCACCCTTGGCTGATTGTTTCATTCTTGTGGTCGTTGTGTGTGTGCCGAATTAGATATCAACACTGCCCCCACAGATTGGTGGTAGTCTGCCTTGCTACGCCCCTTCTGGTCGTGCACAACATTGGCTTCCCTCTTGCCACCAAATGACTTCTTATTTGTACTCGAAGAGGTATTTTTCTGGATCTTACTAATCCGGATCCCAGCTTCTACTCTTTCTCCAGTCAGAATCAGCTCGGTGAAACCCGCTGACGAGTTGTCGATCAAATGATTAAAGAATGGACCAGATAGCGTCCCCAGAAACATATCAACCAACTCCCTATCAGACAATGGGGGTTGGACTCTTCCAGCCAAGTCTCTCCACTTATGGGCATAGTCTTTAAAGCCTTCACTTTCCCCCATGGACATACTCTGGAGTTGAGTACGAGTAGGAGCAAGGTCGGCGTTGTTTTGATACTGCTTGTAGAAAGCAGCAGCCAGATCTTCCCAATTTCGGACATTGGCTCCCTCCAGTTGGTAGAAACATTCAAGCTGAGTCCCTGACAGAGTATCTTGAAATAAATGAACCCATACATTTCTATCAACGGTGTGGGGTTGGATCTTTCTGACATAAGAACGGAGGTGGAGTTTTGGGCAGGACACCTCATCATACTTAGAAAAAACTAGAGCTTTGAACTTCTGCAGGATGACTAGTCCCGACACCAATCCCAATTCTTCAAAATCCAGCCCAGGTATCCTCTGAACTTCCATGGCACTCAAACGATCTTCCAACTGCTTGTATCTATCCTCAGCAGGAGGATACTGCTCATCATTGTAGTCGGTATCATTGTCATAAATTGCAGGATTGGGATCCTTCTCTTCTTCTTGATTCTCCCCTTCCTTAGATAAAGAGGTCAGATTAACTTATTGCTTCAACCACTCTCCAAACCTTCTGCCCATATTCAGAATATCGGAAACCTTCTTCTTTTTCCTTTTCTCTTTCAGGATGAGGGCTTTCAGATCCTCCTGCCCTTTTGCCAGACTTATGAACATTTGTTGGAACTGGGCGTTTTGTGCCTGAAGGTCCTTGATGCTTCGTTCGGAAGATATTTCTGCTAAAATAAACAACGAAGAAGATGAGAAACCTATAATGGTACCTGTACATGCAATGTTATGAATGGGATGCGCATGAAATGATTTCAAAGACTTTGGGAAATTTAAATTTGCGAACCAAAATGAAACAAAGACTTTATTAGCTGAATTCAAAGTTCAAATACCTTTTAGGCGTTACAATTAAAAACAAATCTAAAACTAGAAAAGAAATCAAAATTCCCATGGATGCTTCCTCTTCGTGCCGAGATAAACATTGAGTCCTCTTTCCTCATGGAGCTGCTTTGTAAGCTCTAAAACCTTCCTCTCCTGGGCATGGAACTGATCCATGTAAGTATCCCTCTCCTTCATCAACTAAATCCAAGACCTCTATAATTCCCCAAGATCAGTGGGCATATAAGGATAGAGAACCGTGTAAGGAATGCCCCCCTTCAGTAGTGGGTTCCACAATCACTGGTAAAATGGACACATAGGGCATCATAAGCTTCTGGGCGCGAGCTCGTACCCATTGGAGGTAAGGTTCCATAGGAATGGAAGCCTTTGGCCCCAAAGCCTTGGCGCCAGATCTGTTTACCATGTCCCAAACTCGTATGAACCTCCGGCGATACTCTTGAACATCATCCTCATAGTTGAATACAATTCCCTTGATCAGTAACTCATGGGGACCATCTCTTCGAGCGTAACCAAATTGTCGCAGATCTAAACAAGGATTGTAGGTTATACCCCCTCTAATACCAAGTAATGGGACATTAGGGTACTCCCCTCATCGGTCAATAATAGTAG
The DNA here is from genome assembly GCA_948472305.1 of Vicia faba. NCBI lineage: Eukaryota > Viridiplantae > Streptophyta > Magnoliopsida > Fabales > Fabaceae > Vicia > Vicia faba. Next base: position 1,402,239,491 of record OX451739.1, read on the forward strand.
TGTTTTCCATAGCTCCGGAACACCAGAGAATATCCTTGTGAGTGAGTAACATTATCCTTTGTGACCAACCCAAACCTTCTTCATTCTTCAGTACGGACTTGGGGAGGTTAGAAATAAACCACCTCGACAGTAATGGAATGCAACACATAAGAACCCCCCTTCTCTTCATGGTACAAGTATGGGGAGCGTGCAAAATATCTCCAAGCAAGGTAGGCACAGGATTGCGGGAGAGGAAGATCTTGATAGCATTCACATCTATGAATGAGTCTGGATTAGGGAATAGGACTAACCCATAGATTAGAAGATCCAAAACCTCCTCAAAAGCCTGAAAATCCATATCATCCCAAAACAGTTGGGCCTTGTCTATCAGAAACTTAGCTAGAAAACCCTCGACTCTGCTTCTTATTTCCCAATTGGATACCACGTTGGCCCTTTTCAGATGCAAAGATGAGGCAATGACTTCTGGCTTAGGAAATTCTTCTAGACCTGTGAAGGGAAACTGTTCAAGAATGGGTATATCCAACAGCTGAGAGAATTCTTCAAAGGTAGGCACTGACTGATAGTCTGGAAAGGTGAAGCAGTGGTGCTTGAGATCAAAGAACTGAAAGAGTACACTCGTCATCTTTTCATCAAAGTTTGAAGTAACCAGGTTGAGAAGTTGACCATGCCTCTTAATGAACGCGGAAGTTTCAGAAACCCTTGATACTAGCTCTTTGAGTTGGGAAGGTATCTTCACAAAGCTGATTCGGATAGTGTTTCTACGGACGGAATCCATGATCTGCAAAATAGAACAAAGATAAATTCCCTTGGTCTTTGAAATGGCTAGTGAAATAAGAATGGATGCTATGTTATGATGCATGATGTCATGATAAACCACAGGTATAGCAAACACAGTCAAATGAGACCAAGTCCTTAGGTTTAAGGCCTGCATGAGGTTAAAGGTTATACCCTCTTGAAGTTTAGTTGCTTTATGTGATACGGTGGGAGAACTGACTTGAGGTTTTACGTATTTTGTTCGCAAATGTTTCGGTTTAGCAAGAGTCGCCACCGACTTTTATTTTATCCAAAAGGGAAGGTAAAAAAGCACAGGAAATACCTTTGAGATTGTTTTTGGGTTCGGGGGGTATATTATGAAAAGGGAAGTTGCTAGCATCCTTTTCATCCATGGTTTTCCATGGGCTCTTAGTTACTTGTTTTAGATCACTTGCTTTTGCTTTTCAATTGTTTGAAATGGTGCTTTTGTGTGTGGTTTTGAAAATATTTTGAAAAGAGGCCTTTGTTTAGGCAACCTTTGTAATGATTCTTATTTGAATATATACAAAGGTGTTTGTCTTTTGAAAAATGTTTCAATGTTTGAAAGTTTGTTTTGGGAAATGTTTTGAAATTATGTTGTGTGTTTTTGAAATTAGCAAGGATGGTTTGCAAATGATCAAGTAACTAAGAGTTGTCTACCCTACTCAAAGATCTTTCCTATACATTTTATTCCTTTGACATTGTTGTTTTACCATTACATTTGATAAACAACCTAGTCTTTGGATGTTAAACGGGACAGGCGTGGGTCATCGTATGACCATGATAGCAATTGTGCCAAGTATCTTAGCAAGTTTTTTGAGGTACTAGATCATTTTTGTATATGCAACCAAGATAGCGTCATCGAGGGACTATGATCTTTTTGTTTTGATTTTGTTTTGCCAAGATACCTAGCATGGATACCATGGCCATGTTTTTAAGGCAACAAGTGGATGAAACCCTAGGGGTGCTTGTGTGCATTGTGTTGTCATTTTTCATGCATTTTTGTCTTGTGTTTAGTCATGCTATTTGTTTTGATTTTGGGTCTTTTGCATACAAACCCTAGTTCTTACTATCATGGCATTTGAAAGCGATAAAATGTGTAAAAGTAAATCTAATACTATTACAACATTATTATGGGGAGGGGGATACAAGTTTTGAATAGGGGTATATTGCTCAAAATAAAAACCCTAAAATTATTACAACCATATTGAATTTAATTTACAAATAAATAAACAAGCAAATATTTAAATGTATAATAAATATAAATATGCAAAATGTTTTTGTATTTGTTTTTATGTATGTAAAATAAATTATTTAATGTCTTAAAAAAAATAAGAAAATGTTATGATTATTTTTGAAAAGGGTGGAAACCCTAGTTTTTTTGTTTTAAAAGAAAATATATTTTTATTATTATTTTATTCATTTATGTACAAGAAAATAAATAAAAATATATACAAAAATGTTAAAAATTAAATTATGTGAGAAAATATTATTTTAAGTGTATAATATAATAAAAATAAATATATATAATATTTTTGTATTATTTACAAATTTTATTTAAGAAAATAAGAGTATTAATCCTAATAAAATATTTTTTTGTCATAAAAAATAATAAAAATAATAAAATAAAAATGTAAAAATTAAGAAAATATTTTTGGTGATTTTTAATATTTAGAAAAAAATAATAAAAGTTAGAAAATAAAAAAGAAATGAAAAATATGCAAAAATAAAGAAATGGGCCAAGGGGGTGCAAGAAGCAAAATGGGGGGTGTCAACAGCAAGGCAAGTTAGGCCCAGCCCAGCTTCCACTTCATCCCTGTCCTTTGAACAAGAACGCGCGCTTCTGCAACTCAAATCGTATCTCCTACATACGTGCTTAAAAACAAAAACTTGCAACATGAAAGTTAGAGCTCATCACCACATGATTCTAACCATATAAAAAACTTGATCTAACTCTAAGAAACCAGGGAGAATTTTATCACCCCCAATTTCTGACCTAAAAAATTCATCAACTTCAACATTCAAATTCTCCTAGCTCAGCTAACATAAATGAATTCTATGCATATGTACAGTTCAAGGACATTAAGGGCTACATTTTTGCTTCACAAACCTAAGCCTAATGATTCCTAAATAAGGAGATAGAAGTTTGAGAAATACCTGTTTCAGCCAAGTTTGGATAGGGCAATGTAGGAGTTTTGGATGAGGCCTGAAGGTCGTGTTAGCTTGCCTGAAGTTCACTCAACCTTTCCCAATGCTTAGCTTGCCTTGAACTTGCCTGAGTGTGCTTGTAGAACTCAACCTGCAAAGCTTCAAAGTAAGAATGGTGAAGTGTGAAAATGGAGTTACAGTGGCTGGACAGGTGCTTGGATAGGTTAGGTATGTTGTATGGAGTGTGTTGGAAGTGGTTTCAAGCAAAACGCACGAGGCAATGTGAAGATGACTTGAGTTCTGCAGGGCTTGCCCTGTTTTGGGTAGAAATGGAGTGTTTGGTGTTTAAGGGTGTTTTAGAGGCTAAGAGCTCGTGTTTCTGGCTTGAGATAATGTGTTGAACTTGTTTGAAATGTTCACAGGACTTGGTTTTAACAGATACCAAAGTTATGATGACTTTTGCACACTTGCTTGTTTTTGAAGAAAAGGTTGAAGTTGACAATGCCAAGGTTGTACAAGCTAGCTTGAGGCTTGCTGAGAGTTGGCACACCTTTCCTGATATTAGTGAACTTTGTTTTCATAAAGAAATCAGGTCCATGGCTCAAGATAAACAAAATTTCCAAAAGCATGCTTTATGTAAATGGTATTGCCACCTTTATGCCATTTTTAGATTAATTCCTTGTACAATGCCCTAAAGCTCATAACAAAACCTTGGTCCAATGTGTTTGCATTTAATTTATGAGTGTATAAAGGATTGGAACCTGTAAACCAATTACAAGCATGATCCAAACAGATTTGCAACTTGTATCAACATGAAAAATGCCATGGACAAAAGTGAGAAATGGCCATTTTCTTTTCTTTGATTCTCCCTAACCATTAATGATTTTGGAGAGTTCTTGGACATTTTGGAAAGCTTGTAACATGCTATACAATCCATATTTGAAATGAATTTTGAGATTCCACTTAGAACTATGTTAAAATTTGCCATGAAGATAGGTCAAAATCCTGCCTAAACTAGGGCAAAATTTCACTAAGTTAAAAGTTTCATGGACCCTTATTCACAAATTCATAACTTGAGATCCAAGCATCTTTTGGGAAAACTTTGTGAATAAAAGTTGTAGATTTTGTGGAGGACTACAACTTTAATGTTGGAAGTTTTCTTTGAATCCAATTGCATCATGGTGAAAAAGTTTGGAAAATTTGGGAAAAAATAAGAAATTTTCATAACTTAGAAAATTTCTAAGTTATGAAAATTTTCCATTTTAAACCCTAATTTTAAAAATTAGGTTTCTTGGTGAACAAGTTTCATGTTTTGACACATTTTGATGAACAATGACCCTTGGCACTTGATTTTGACCAAAAAGTCAAAGTTTGACTTTTCAGTGTATAATTGATTTTTGATCAGTTGACTGGAAAATTCATCTGTCAATCCAATGCAATTGAGATCTTTTGAACCTTCTGATTAGGTCAAGATGATGCCATTGAGTCATTGAATCCATTCTTGAACCAAATTTGCCATTGGCTAGGTCAAAAATCAGAAATTGCCCTTCTACAGTCAAAACCCTAAAAATGACCATTTTGCCCTTTTGATGATATGATCAAATTTCTTGAGGAGTTGTGATCCAAACTTGATCAAATGGTTCATAGGAGCCTAAAATGTTTATGTGGATCAAAAATTATGAAGTTTGACTGTAAATTGGCCATGGTTGACGTTTTCCCCAATATAGTTGATTTTTAGGTCAACTATCCAATTGACTGGGCAAAAATGTGATTCAAAGCTTGAAACTTGGTATGGGCAATCTTAGAGGTCCAACATGAAGTATGAAAGTCACATTAAGCATTGAAAGTCCAAAAATCCTTGTGCAAACTCAAACCCTAATTTCAGGTCATCAGTGCAAGGAGATGTCTTGAGCTGAACAAACCTTAATCTGGTCTTGAGTCCAAAGAGTCTTGTGAGGAAAATCTTGATAAAATGAGAGGGAAAATTTTGGGGTACAACACTTTCAAACCTGTCTTAAAAGGTAACCGGGTTCTAAGGGATCTCAATATCACTGACCATCCTTTATCGGGCATTGTCTCAGCTCAAGTAATCTTTTCTTGTGGCCAAAATATCCTGAAAGTCTGATCTCAATGAGTGTAGCATCGAGTATCAACCAATCCTCAGCTCTATACCGAGGTAGGCTATCTCACTACTTTCTAATGGCCAAGTTTGTTCAACTAAGGTTCTAAGGTCGTTAGTGCTTCACGACACCACGCGGCGGCCCCGTATTCTCCTCATTTCCCCACGAAGGATATCGGTACCAACCAAAGTGCCACACTAACACAACCATCGCTTAAACCATATTGGTCTACACCATACAGTCTCCACGATCTATTGTTGTTTACCTAATGAGTTCCCCAAGATCCGGGTGTAAGATATATAGTAACCCAAGAAAAACCCTTTTAAAAATAAAGCAAACACACAAGAAAGTGATTTTTGAAATGACCTCGATCCTAAGGTATACCGCACTTATTAAATTCCCCAGCAGAGTCACCAGTTCTGTGATACAGTGGCAGAACCGACTATTAATACTGGTTTTCGTTGTGTTTTTTGTTTGCAAAATGTTGCGGTAAGCAAGAGTCGCCACCGACTTTTATTTCATCCAATCATGGAAAAGGAAAAAGAACAAAAAAAACCTTTTTTCGAGATTTCTGAGTATGGGGGTAGATTACAGACAGGGAAGGTGTTAGCACCCTTTCTATCCATGGTTTTCCACGGGCTCTTAGTTACCTGCTCATCTTTTTAAAATTGCTTGTGTATGTGCTTGTTTAAAAAAAGTTTTACTTTGTGATAACCCTTGTATCAGTCCTCAAGGGTGTGACGAAGTTTGTTTTTGAAAATTGTTTTGAGAAAGTGTTGGTGTGAAGAGTTTTATTTGAGCAAGTACTTAAGATTCTACCTACTCAAAAAAAGATTGTTCATTCTCGTTTCCTTTAGACAGTGATATCCTACTATTAAAGAGTAGGTAACCCCGTCGTTGGAGTTTGTAAGGGACATTCGAAAGGGACAAGTACAGTCACCAGAGCAGTGGGTAGGAAACTTTAGTAGTAACCCTAGTGTCTTAAGATCTTTCTGAGGAAACATTTCTGAGGCACCATTCGAATGGGACATTCGATCTTTTAGACAGGAGGGCAACCACTAAAATCTCCTATGCTTAATGACTGTTTACCGAAGGCAACCGAAGTGAGGCAAACCCTAGGAGTGAATATGTGCATGTGAATTTTTCAGTTAATTAGTCTTTGCACATTTAGGTGATCTACCATTTTAATTTTCAAGCATTCTTCTCATACAATCCTATTAGCCATGCATCTAGACAGTTAAATATTTACAGGAATTAAAAGTGCGAAAAGTTTAAAGGTCCTAGTTATTACAAGGCTTTGGCAGTTACATAAACATCTTGACTGAAAATAAAAATGCGGAATTTAAAACTCTAATTACTATTACAAACTCGGAGCACTTAAAATTATAATAAAAATAATTAAGATGTGCACGGCGAATTAAATGCGAGAATGGTTAAAAACCCTAAAAATCTAATTGATGAAAATATTTAGGTTATTTTGGAGAAAATAATTAATTAGGTTATGTACAAAATTAACCCTAATTTCTAATTATTTTTAATTATAAAGAGGAATTAAATTGCCCTAAAATAATGAAAATAAATTAATTAATTAAAGAAAAAAATATTTTTTATGAAAAAAAAAATATTTTTGGTGTTCTCATGATTTTTTGGTTAAATAAAAAAATGATTTTTGATGTTAATTAAAATAATTAAGGAAATAATTAAAAGAATTAAAAATAAAAAGAATAGAAAAAAGAGAAGAATTGGGCCTGTGTTATGCTGAATGGGGGGTGTCTGTTGGAATTCTCCAGGCCCATTAGCCATCCAAGCCCAGTCAGCGCTTGATTCCATGTGGCATTGACCTGAGGGTATACCATGGTCCTTGACATGTGGGGTGTTGGATTGAACGAATGATGAATCCATTGGCTGGAGATTGGTAGCGCACGGTAGGACGTTTGGACTAGGGGTGCATTGAATCTGCAAGTGTGATTTAAGAAAACAAAGAAATTTGTTGGGACCTGGGATCGAACCCAAGTCCTCTCACTTACCAACAGACGCCCTTTCCAGTTGTGCTACGTTGATTAGTTGTTAAAGGAATAACAGTAATACATAATATATAAAACAATTTCAATGAAACTGAAACAAAACCGCGCGCGTTGTATTCAAATAAGCCAATAGGGTGATGACAAACCACCTTCTTCTACCTCCATCCCGTCGTCTTAGGTATGTAACCTATACCTACAGACCATGTATGTAACTAAAACATGCGTGCTTCAAACATCAAAAAATACACATGATAAATGAATTTAAAGACTAGGGATCAATTGGTCTTGATGCCACGATCATCCCAGTACCCTGTTCTTGGCCTAATTTCGCTTGAATTAGGAAACCCTAAAATGGAGCTTGAAACCCTAGGAATGGCAGATGCCCATATCTGCACTCAAACTTCAATCAAAGCATTCCAATACATTGTAAACTTGATAACAAACAGAAATACATATTCAAAATGTGTTTATAATGCATAAATCATGATAATCGAATTCCAAAAAATAGGGCAATTTGTGATGCTCATACAAAGTGTTTTAGGGCGTGGGGAGGCTCGCTAGTGATTGGAACACGTTCCTGACACGTCCAACGATTGATTGGCAACGCTAGGATGGCTTGAGATGGCTTGTATGATTGAAATTGATTCACCACTTTTGTCCAATTTTGAGCTTTTTGTTCTACGCACTTCTACGACTGCTAGCTCTGTTTTTGTGCTTGGTCTTGTTCAATATATATCCCTAAGTAAAAACAACATGAATCTTTGCAATTATGGAATATTTGATTTGATTTCCATTCCATATTCAAACTTGCTATATTGAGCTAAATTATCCCTTTCTTGTACCAATCAGCCCTGATTCGTTTTGTTCTTGATATCTCAACATAATTTGATGGAGATCCTATCCAAAAATCATATCAAAACATATCTTTGATATTATTTACCAATTATTTGATTTTATTCAATTTTTAATTAATAAAAAAATATAAAAAAATGAAGAAAATAACATGTGAGTGAACATTTGGGTCGTGGACCATGTTATAAGTGAGGTGCAAGCATAAAAAGTTAGGCCCATTTGGCAAAAAATGCACTTTTGAGCATATTTGACTTTTGGCAATTTTGCAAAAAGGGTCAACTTTGACAAGGCATATCTCTTCCAATTTTAACCCTAGAGGGGTGTTTTTGGACTTTTTAGAAATCTTAGGATGTCCCCTAAGTAACCCTTTTGGTCTCATTTCAATTGGGTCTTCCATGTTTATATAAGAAGCTTTGACCCAAAAGGTATTTTTGTTGACTTTTCAAAAGGACCTATAATGTAGAAATCCATATCTTTTGATGAGTGCATATTTTGAACTTTTGGGATGAAGTTTAATTGTAGGAAATTGCATCCTCTTCAAAACGAGCGTTGGATAGAAAATTTCTGATAAAGTATGAAGAAGTTATGCTTGGTCAAAGTTTGGTTGACTTTTCCTGAGAAACCCTAATTTAGCAACTTTTGGGTTTTAATGAATTTGGAGCATTCTTTGGGGAATCATGATCAACCCTTGATCAAATGATCAAAGTCACTTAAAAATGTTGATGTTGACCAAAAATCTTGATGTTTGACTGTATGTGGGTCACAATTGACTTTTGACCTAATACAGTCGATTCCAAACATCTGAGCAGTTGACTAAGAAAACTTCTTGTGCAAGGCATGAGACTTGACATGGAGAATATCAGGAATATATTAGGACCTTGAAGATAATTTGGGGCCTTTGTGATCCACACATCTTGATGAAAGTGGAAACTTTAATTTGAGACACACTGCCTTTTGAGAGAGTTTGTTTGGTCAACTCTTGGCAAAATTCGGCAAATTGAGGATCTCTAGGAGTATGTATTAAGTAAAAGGAGAGGGGAAATTTTTGGGTACAACAGGGCCCACATCCTTGAAAGATAGAATACCAGACTTCACTAATTTATGCACCTCATTCTTCAAAGGATAGCAATTGTCAACATTATGCCCTGGTGCTCCCTGGTGAAAAGCACATGTTTGGTCTGCTTTGTAATACCAAGACAATGGTGATGGTACAGCGGGAGGTGGTCGGGTCTGAACTAACTTCTTCTGAATTAAAACCAGGAGTAACTATGTATAACTCATAGTTATAGGGTCATAACTCTCCCTTATCTGATTATACCCTTGATTCCCCTGTTTTGATGGTCTCTGATAAGCAACAGTGGTTGGAGCTACACCAACAACTGGAGTTACTGAGGCGAATTGCTGATGATGCTGATGATTTCTTCTAGGAGGATTAACTCTCCTATCTTGCATAACAGAATTTGTATTCCCTTCCTTATTTTTGGTAAACCCATAGGACGAATTCTTCGTACTTCCAGAACCTTCACTCTTCATTAAATCGCCCTCTCTTACAACCTCTTCTAAGCGGATACCCATGCCTACCATTTCAGTAAAGTTACTTGGCGCACTTTCTACCATCCTCTCATAGTAGAAAGCACCCAGAGTTTTCAAGAAAATCTTAGTCATCTCCTTCTCTTCCATGGAAGGAATCACTTGGGCGGCTACCTCACGCCATCTCTTTGCATATTCTTTGAATGATTCCTTGTCTTTCTGGACCATGGCCCTGAGTTGATCACGGTCAGGCGCCATGTCCATGTTGTATTTGTATTGTATGATAAATGCTTCTCCCAAGTCGTTGAAAGTATGGATATTGACGCTATCCAAACTCATATACCACTTCAGCGCTGCACCTGTCAAACTATCCTGAAAAAAGTGAATCAGCAGACGCTGATCATCAGTATGGGTAGACATTCTTCTTACATACATCACCAGATGAGCATGAGGACAAGTGTTGCCCTTGTACTTCTCAAACTCTGGGACTTTAAACTTTGAAGGTATCTTAACATTCGGGACCAAGCATAATTTATTCACATTCTTCCCGAATAACTCTATTCCCCTGAGGGCCTTCATCTCCCTCTGCATCTTGTCAAACTGTTCTTGAAAATCATCATTATGTCATAAACACCCAAGTCTTCACTTGGTGGAGGAAAAGGATGACACACATCATGATTAACAAATGGAACCAAATTCACCGAAGAAGTGCAGCAGGAACATGCACCACAGGAGGTGTAGGAGTAACAATAGTCTGAACAACTGGAGCTTCTTGAGGACCAATATTAAAACCTTCAGGTGCGAAATTCTCTGTCATTACCCATGTATAACCTTAAGGCATGCGATTCTAAATAACAGTTAGGGTAGCAAACACAGGAATAGTCAGAGCTTCAGCAGTAGCCCTTGCTTGTTGAGGTTGAAGACTCGGTGGCTGATTCTGAGCAGCCATAAAAGATTCCATCAGAGCAGTAAGATTGGCCATGTCGGCCTTCAAAGTAGAAACCTCCTCGCGCAGCTCGCGTTTCTCTTATTCTAAGTTGTCCATCTTCCTTCTGAAATTAGCCCGGGTGTTATAGTGGTGAGTCAGCTTGCTGAACAAAGTAAAGAAGCTTGGTAAGACACCTGGATATGCATAACAAATGCAATAAATATGTGTAATATGATGCATGATATGTGGTGCACATGATTTATTTTTATTATTAATATTTCAAAGGACTTAAAGTTTTATACACACATTGCGAATATCAAAGTAATAAAACATACTGAAAAATTTTATTATAATAACTTCAAAATAGGTTACAAGTCTCAACAATCCCAAGTACAAGATTAAAATAAAGTATAAAACCTTGAGAAGTAAAGCTGCCGAAGATCACTCTATACGCTGGCGCTTCTCTGTAAGCCTAGCAATCTGAGCCTTCAACCTCTGGTTTTCTTCAGCATAACTGGTGGCCACCTCCTTCCAATCAGTTGGATCGAGAAGTGAGCAACTAATATCTGAATGAGGCTTAGGATAAAATAAATCCTCCTTCCTCTCCATGGTCTCTATCGCTCGACTCTCAAGGATCTTAATCAAGTCTTCCCTCTCCTTCAAGTATGCTTTATAGGAAATCTCTAAAGTCTGGCACTTATTCTTCCAAGCATCCTTTTCCTGCTGCATCCTGACCAAAGCAAGTTGTAGCTCTTCTATATCATCCAATAAGGGAGGAGTGGTCTTCACAAACAAATCAAGCATAGGTGTTTCTCGGGAATACGGCATCTACAACTGAATAGCTCTCGTTTGGACCCACTGAAGATATGGCTCCAAAGAAACAGCCCCCTAGGTCCTAAATCTTTCCTACTCTTCTTATGAATGTGACGCCAGGCCTTCGCAATCTGCTTCCTAGATTCCTTATGGTCTTCTCCCTCCTTTAGAAAGAAACTACTCAAATGAATACTATTTGGTTTATCCCTCATCGGATAACCAAGTTGTCGTCGTGCAAGAACAAGGTTATATTTAATTCCTCCCTTTGTACCAAGAAGAGGTACATTGGGAAAACTACCACAACTGTCAACAATCTCTACATCCTGGTAAGCTCGATGATACCAATCAATATCTGAGTGAGTAAGTACCATGATCTTAGGAGCCCATCGGGGTTCCTTTCTGACATCCCAAAAAGTATCAGATTGAGGCATATGAGAGATAAACCATCGGTACAACAAAGTCGTGAAACAGATAATCATCCCCGCATAATAAGAATTTCGAAGATGAATAGAATAATAAGCATCATCCAACAATGTAGGAACTGGGTTTCCAATCATGAAGATCCGGATAGCATTAATGTCAACAAACGTATCCACATTAGGAAATAAAAACAACCCGTAAGCAAGTAGAGCAAAGATGGCCTCAAAAGAGATTGTACTCTTCATCCTGGAAAAGTAACAAGCTTTCTCCAATAAGAACTGGGCTGGTAATCCTCTAATCCCTCCTTTAGTAGTCATATGGGCTTCCACCTCAGACTTCGCCAGATGGATCAAAGAAGCAATCTCATGTGGTTTTGGCTCACCCTCCAAAACAGTAAAAGGAACACGATTGGTAACAGGTAAATCCAGCATATAAGAATACTCCTCTAGTATAGGCATCAACTGATAATGGGGGAAGTAAAGAAATGATACATCGGATAATAGAATAGGACCAAGGTCGAGAGAATACCCTCCTTCATCCTAAGCTTCATAAGAGGAATGATGGATCCATACTTCTTCCTAAAATCTGCAGGACACTCAATCTCTGGAATTAGACTGCTCAACTCATCTATCTTGGGATCCTTGAAATTTTACTTTCCAATCTTTCTTTTTCCAAAATCCATGGTAAAAAATACCTGAGATATTCACAAATGGTCAACTTTTAAGTCCCTCGAAATAAAATTCTTCAAAAGATGCTTATGAGTGCATGGATGCATGATGCAACAATCACACACAAGATCACAAATATAGGGTTCATAGGTTCAACGTCACGAGTATGAGGTCGAAGGTACTACCCATAAGGTGTTGGTATAAAAGTTATCACCTGCCGAACAAGGTTCTAGAGGTTCCCAGAGTCTACATCCTTCCTTCGGATATTACCAACTTCCCAATTAACTCGGTAATTAGTAATATTCTCAAGAAAAACTTGTTTGAGCGTAGTATCGCGTGACAACTATTTCTGGATTACTCCATCATAGCTTTCGCACTACACCTAAAAGGCCAAGATGGGTTAGGTATTCTACGGTCCTCAGTTTCAGCAGGCTCACAGGTCGAAAGCAGTATGTCTTCCCGATTACTCGGTAAACGACACTACAGTCAAAGGGGCCTCCACCGAGTAGGGGATCTCATGCCTCCTTTTTTGGGATTACTCCCTCAAATTTAACATGACTATACCGCTCGTCCTATCATAATGTTTTCCCAAGTCCGGGTATAGGATTTATAAGTAATCACCAAGCATCCTGAAAACCAGGAAAATACAGGCAAATATATATACAACATATAACACATAAACAACAATAGCAGATATGCAGATATAAACAAAGATAGGCTTAACCCACTTAGGGATGGACCAGCAAGAGGTCAATCTTTCCCTAGTGAAGTCGCCATTTTTCTGTAGCGGTAGAAATGTTTAAGACTAAGCCATTGGATTGACTAGACGTATACATATCAAAATAAAAATCGTCACCGCACTTTATTATTTCCAAAGGAATGGGAAAAGAGCGAGTAACCCAAAAAGAGGGGGAAAGATTCAAGGTAAGGGAGTTGGTTATGCAAAGGGAATGTATTAGCACCATAAACATCTACGGTACTCTGCAGGAACCTTTTTGTAAAATCTGTATATTTTGGCTATAAAATGTTGTATGAAAATGGATGGTGGAGGTGAGAAAAGAAATGTATTTTTTATGATTTTTGCACCCACCACGGTTGTGAACCTTTAGTGCCTACGTACCACCTTTCGTGCAATAGGGGATCAGGGTACACGTAGTTCACCTTTGAAAACTTTAAAACACAAGTGTGTCAGTTAATTTTATGAGATAAGACATCATTGTTATTGTCCGTGTGGAAAAACATACTTACTACCCACAATCATGAGAAAGGAGAATTTGCATCATCTCAAAGTGGAGGATATGACTTGGATTTTAAAATCAACAATGCCCCACTCAACACCCAAGTGAAAAATATCTCTCTTTACTACATATTATAGAAGTATAGTTGTTTGCATCACTACAATGATTGACAAGAGTCTAATCTTTTGAGAAAGGTTTTAAAATAAAAGGGAAAAGTGGCAAAATGATTTGAAATGAGATTGATTGACTTTTAGTCTTCTCACAAAAAATGTCAAGGTATTTTTAAGTTGATTGAAATTTATTCATGAAAAGGTTTTGAAAATGCATGGACCTAATTCCAAGTTTATTATGAAAGTGTTTCAAGTTTAAAAGAAGCAAGAAGATTTTTCAAAAGGAGAGAGAAGATTTTTGAAATTAAAGAAGATGGGAGGAGAAGAAGAGGCTATCCTAAAGCATAAGGTAAAAGCTAGGGATAAGAACCATCTAACCAACAAGAAGTCAATACTTGACATTATGAGCCAAGATAGAATTCCCATTCTTTAGATTGAAACCAAGCAAGCAAAGATACTAAACCTCTTGTGAGAACTAAACTTCAAATGTATTAAGTCTTCATAAAAATTGGGGAGAGTAACGGTTGTATACGGGTGAATTCCAGATTACAAACAAAGTATGTAATCACAATAACCTGCACACAAAACAAACAAACAACCCAATGTCTTGAGGTAAACCTCAAGAACTCTAGACAAAATATCAATTAAGGTCACAAGGTCTCCAACATAGGCCAAGGTTTCTAATCCTTAGTCCAAGAAGTCCAATACTCCATAATTCCAAGGATAGTAACCAAATAGTCCAAGTATCATTAAAGATTTTTATGGTTCATGTTGATTATTAAGTCTCTTAGAAGAGAAAAGAAAAGCTCAAGTGAGAAAAATGAAAATGACATAAAGTAAAAAACAATTTAATAATTAGTGGTTAGTTGGATGACCATCTTGAAACTTGCATTTGGAACTCATTAGAGGATTGGTAGAACCAAAGCCTCCACACAACAAGTTGCATTTGCTTTTTGTCAAGTATATCATCCATTTGGAATCCTCAAAAATACCATTTAATGATCAACGATGTCTAAGTGATCTGCATTGACCAAAAGTGTTGTAGATCCATTAGAGGATTGGTAGAACCAAAGCCTCCACACAATGAATCTCAAGGTTATTGGATCAAAGAGATCAAATTAACATACTTGGCCTTGCAAACATAGGTTTGAGCCACGAATTATCCTTTATTCGAATCCGGACAAAATTTAACGCTATGTTAAGCAATCGTAAGTGGACTTATGTAGAAGTTGCACCTATTTTGAGGCCGGTCAATAACAATCTATGCACCATTTGTTTTGAGACATGATATAAAGATCATGCTCCAATAATATTTAGTGCAATAAGAAAGGGATAAGATGAAGAGGGGTGGGAAAGAACATACAAACCACATTTGAATTAAATTTTAATTAAACTATTATTTAAAATCATTCATCCATTTTTATGGAGTTAGACTCAACACCATGGATCCAATGATGTTAACAAAGTTCATAATAAAAAATTCAATCCTAGATCAGCCAGAAAATAATCACAAAATAATATTTCATTTAGTATATACATTAAAAAAAGTTTTAAAATGTTTCTAAAATAGAAATTAAAGAGAAAAATATAAACTATGTTCAAATTAATCAAGAAATAAAAAGTAAGACCATAGAAAAATCAGAAATGAACTAAAATAATTTTATAAAATTTTTGGTAATTTTTTAAAGTCAGAAACTATTTTTAAAATTAAAAGAAATGAGTAAAATGAACCAAAAATGATAAAAAAAAACCAAAGTCAAATAAAAAATGAATGAGGTCACGAATATTTGTCACAATACCATTGGATCATTCCATAATTTTTTCAGAATTAAAAAATACATAAAAGTATTTTTAAACATTTAAAACAAATCAAATAAAGTGAAAATTTATAAAAAAATATCAAAACACAAAATAAAATTGTGAAAAAATAAAAATCAGAAAGAGAAAAATCAAAAATAATTTTCATAATTTTTCAGATTTTTTGGACTAAATATGAATTTTCTATGATTTTTTGATATTTAAAACAATTAAATATAAAAATTAAAAAAGAAAAATAAAGTCAAAAATATGTGGACCATTGGATGAGAGTCAAAACGCGTTAGTAATCAAATGCAAGGGATATGACGCGCTGTGCATATCATGGTCATTAGTGAATAAAGCACTGAATCAAATGTAAATCAGAAATTCAAAAAAATACAAATGGCGTTGTTTCATTGGTTGAAGGATGACACGTTGGTCATCTTCAACTTCCAGCCAGTCCCAAAACCAGGTTGCTCAATCTGTAAAACTAGAGCACGAGACATATGCCATTCGCTTCGTCTCTTCAAGACGAAGACAACCACACCTTCGCGATTAATTTATATAAATTGTAGCTCAAGCAATTTGGAAGGAAAGTTTTGAAAAAGGATTTGAAATTTCATGGTCAAAACGAGTTTCCAGATAAAAATAAGTGTTGCAAATAGAACCAGGGAAATGAGAGCATCACAATGATATCAAAGTTTTGAAGAATTGATGGAGAAATCTACCTATTGGAGTTGAGTTGCAGAGCTCTGAAACTGGACTTCTATGGAGCAATACAGGACACGATTCTCGAAGGTAATTATATGGTTAACTTCAAGGAAGACCAAGGAAGGTAAATTGAGAGAAAATTTTGATTTAAAAAGGCTTGAAAACAGATTTCAAAAATGCAGAAATTTGGGTTATGGAACAAGTTTGATAGGGTGATTCTGGCTATCCAAGCTTGAGGAAATGAATGGGGGTGGCCCTCTATTTATAGGAGAATGAATGGTATCCTCAAGCGTGTGAAATGATGAGGTTTGGAGGGAAATCGCGAGGGGTCTGCAGCATGAACAAAGTTTGACTTGTTTAGCATCAAAACTCATCCAAATCGTGCATTTCATGATGATAAACATCTTTGAAAAGTTGCTAAACATGATTAGAAGAAAAAACGCATAGGAAACTTGTGATTAGAAGCCAAAACAAAGGTTTCAAAATCTGACTTGTGATGAAACTCCAATTTCAACCTACGAATTTCAAAACAATGGCATTTTCAGCTCAAGGGGTCTTAGGGCATGATTCTTGATGCTTTTGAAAGATGATGTTACAAGCTTTGCAATGGAAAAATAATTGAATCAAATGGATGCTTGAGTTGAAAGTTGCATTGAGTCAAAGTTGGAGAAAAAGGGTTGACCTTCCATACTTAGAAATATTTCAAATTTTTCGTCAAAACTGACCTATAATGTTTTGCATCCAAACATGGCCTTCCACTTGGAATTTGCTCATGAACAAACAATATGGCATGAAATAGACTTCTTAAATGACACTTTGAGACTTGAACCATTCAAAACCTCCAAAAATTGAGAGAGTTATGAATTTTTGAAGTTGGCAAAAAATCATGGAATGACCTATAATATTTTTGTATCCTTAGGGAATCTTCCATCCATTTTCTAACTTTGCACATAAAATAAGGGATAAAGTTAACATCCTCAAGATCATTATGGAAAAGGAGTGGGCCCAAGGTGATAAAAATTGACCAAGTTATGATCATTTGAAGTCATACGTGAGAAAATGAGGGTTCATCTGGAGGACTTGTAATCTTTCTTCATCATCAAGTTTCTTCCACATGAAAACTCCTTGAAAATTTTGAAGTGATTTTTTAATATCTCTTTGAAGATAATGTTGTCTTTGGAATCACTCAAAATACCAAAAGATAAGCAAGATATACTTCTTTAAAGTTCAAAACCCTAGCTCCTAGATCGAGAAAATGCTTTGAGGAACCTTGACAATTTTGAACCACCTTCTTGTACCAACACTCTTGCTTTGTAAATAGAAGCCATTGAGGATGAAAATGAGAATTCATAGCCACCAAAAACACTTACATATCTTGATAATTGAGAGAAATATGCACTTGTGACCAATAGGAATAAGACCTAGTCCAACCATGACAACTTCTTCAATCAACCCCTTGCACTTTTGAATCAATCTTGATGACTTGGAAATGGAGTGAAACAAAATAACCTTGCCATGCCATCCCTTCCAAAACAACTTCAATGATGAGGTTTGGACTTCTCAACATTTATTGACTAGGGCATGGAAATAAGCTCATGAACCCAAGGAGCAACTTGTTAAGCCTCATTGCCTTTACCTACATTATTAACAAGTAAGACAAACCAACATTGCATTTTATTAATTAAAAGAAGAATCAAGACAAAATATTCATGATAACAAAAGAAAACAAGTCAAGGTGCTTGGTGATTCCTCAAAGGGCAAAGCTAAAGATAGGGGGAGAACCAAAAGCCCTAATGTGATCTTGTTGTGATTGAATCAACATGGTATGATGAGGGGGTCATAGGGGCAAAAATTGGGATACAACAATAACCAAAAAAGAAATTAATGGAAGTGTACTAGCTTATCATTTGGCTCATTAGGTTGTGGACGACTACCAATCCATGAATTTCGAGTTCCCGGACGAGAACATCATGTTAGTGACTGATTATGAAGAACCTGGACCGGATGAAGGACCGGAGAAAGGAGCCTGATGGACTATGGTTTTTGATGAAGTTTCCGACGCACTTGGCAATGGAATCAGTGTTGTGATCATATATCCTCAAGGATGTCATACTCCTTTCACTGCTAGGCTATGTTTCAATTGTACCAACAATATGGCGGAATATGAAGCATGCATTATGGGTCTCAAAGCTGCTATCGACTTGAGGATCAAATTCTTAAGTGTATTTGGAGACTAGGCCTTATTGATAAGTCAAATAAAAGTAGAATGGGACACGAAGCATCCCAATCTCATCCCTTACAGAGAGCATGTGTTGACACGGATACCACACTTTGAAGAAGTTACTTTTGAGCATTTTCCACGAGAGTAAAATAAACTAGCGGACGCGCTAGCTACTATGTCATCCATGTTCAAGGTCAGTTGGGATAATGAAGCTCCTCATATAACTATTGAGAGAATGGACGAACCAGCATACTGTCATGAGATTGATATTGAAGAAGTAGTGGATACACCTTGGTTCTATTAAGTTAGAAGATATCTCAAAGCCCAAGAGTATCCTGAGGGAGCTTCTGTCAATGATAAGAAGTTCCTCAGAAGGTTCTATGCCAAGTTCTTCCTCAGTAATGAGATCCTCTACAAGCGCAACCACGATTCCACTTTGCTTCGGTGTGTGGATAAGAGTGAAGCAGGAAAGATTATGGCTTATTTGCACGAAGGTACTTTTGGCACCCATTCTAGTGGGAACACGATGGCTAAAATATCCTATGGGCAGGATACTATTGGTCCACTAGGGAAGCAGACTGTTATCAGCATTCACGAACTTGTCACAAATGCCAGATCTATGCTGATAAAGTACATGTGCCTCTGGTTCCTCTAAACGTCTTGACTGCACCCTGGCCATTCATAATGTGGGGCATCGATATGATTAGGGAGATTAGACCTACAGCTTCTAATGGCAACCGCTTCATCCTGGTAGCCATTGATTACTTCACGAAGTGGGTTGAGGTAGCTTCATTTGCTTCTGTTACCAAGAACATTGTGGCCCGATTTATCAAACACAACATTATCTGTCAGTATGGTAATCCAGAATGAATCATCACGGATAATGGTACCAATCTAAATAATACTTTGATCACTGAGCTCTGCATGCAATTTAAGATCTAGCATCATAACTCTTCTCCTTATCGGCCGAAGATGAATGGCGCTGTAGAAACTGCTAATAAAAATATCAAGAAGATCATACAGAAGATGACGACGACATATAAAGACTGGCACGAGATGTTACCATTTTGTTTTCATGGTTACCGTACCACAATGCGCATATCAACAGGGGCAACTCCTTTCTCTCTGGTATACAGTATGGAAGTTGTCCTACCCATTGAAGTACAGATCCCTTCCTTGAGAATATTGAAGGATGAAAGTTTGAATAAAGACGAATTGGTTCAGACTCGACTTGACCAATTGAACCTCATTGAAGAGAAAAGGCTCGCAGCTGTCTTCCATGGTCAGATGTACCAAAAACATATGATCAAAGTTTTTAACAAGAAGGTCAGACATCAAGTATATCAGGCTGGTGATCTGGTAATCAAGCGGATTATCCTGCCGCAAGGTGATCCCAGGGGCAAATGGACTCCCACATACGAAGGACCATTTATGATCAAGAACATATTTTCTGGTGGAGCCATGATCTTAACCACTATGGATGGTGATGACATTCCGCACCCTGTAAACACGGACATAGTTAAAAGATACTACGCATGAACAAAGACCCGCTAGGTTGACTGGCCTAGGAAAAAATAAGCGCATCCCGATGAACCAAAAGGGTTCAGGCAAAATTTAGGGATATACATATGAAAGAATATGTACACCCGGTAATTCGAAAACCTGAAAAGACGGCTTGGGCAAAAAAGGGTATCCCGGTGGACTAAAAACTCGAAAGGGCGGTCCAGGAAAAAGTTATGGATTTTAAGCGTATGATTATGTCCCATTGGATCACCTTACGGAATATCCTAAGTATTAACTGTCAAGCTCAAGTGGTGCTAATCAATCTAGTCACCTTCAGACAAGCAGCAACGAGACGAGACACTCGAAGACATAAAGGCAATAGCAGAATGGGAAATCAATGGGATTATTTCACATAGTTGTTTTTCTTTGTATACTACTTTGTATAGTTTCCATTCTTACGAAGGAATTCTCTTACTAGGATGTCTGTCTCCTTTTACAAAAACGCCTATTATAGGCACAAATTCTTCAAATTAATACAAAATTATCTCTTTGAAAGTGCAAAACTATTTGTTTTCTTTTTATCTTTCTATTTTGTTTGCGAAAACATCCACTGATTATTTTTAAACATATGCATTTGAATGTGATTACTGTTTACAAATACACGCATAAAAAACAGAAAGACAGTTACTAATGGCTTTAAGAAACGGGACAATGTCTAAAGGCCATCTACAAAATCTCCGCGGATACTTTCTCCAACAGGTGCAGAAGCAGGGGCGTCCTACTATAAAGTCATTGCCATATCCATTTTTACAGTCTAATGATGTCAGTTGTTCTTATATCCTCGGCGGAGCAAAAGTCTCCAATTACTGCCTCGGCATATTAAAGAATTCCCTAACATGGGTTACAAGCTTTTCAGGATTCCTTAGCAAGATTTCAACAAAATCCCCCAAGCAGTTCATAGAGTTTCCCTTCCTCGACAGAGTTTATTTCTCTAACAGTAGAACATCATCTCCTAGAAATTCAACTTCAACAAGATTTGAAGACCCACATTCTACATCCCCAGCAACAATCAGGGATTTATTTTCCCTAATTCAACAATACAACAATAGAACGACTGACACGTTCATACATTGCATTCATACATCATTTTGTAAGCGTCATAGCATATGCAGCACAAATGCATATATCACAATCTCATTTATTTTGAGAGCATCATGCAATTTATACATCATGACGTCGCATGAAACTGGTTTTACCTTTTCAGGTCAAATTAGCAGACAGACAAACACTATCAACTTATACAGCAGGTCAAAGATTAATGCCCGAAACTAGACGGGAAAACTATCTACACAACCAAGTGGTATGAACTCCCGGAGCAAGACGGGTTTACCAACAAATACAACATGCCATGGATTAATGCACGAAACCAGACAGGGAAACTATCTATGTGACCAACATTATCAAGTTCCAGATTAATATCTGTAACAAGCCATGACAACTATTTGTGGATGACCGATTGTAGATTAATACCTGGAACCAAACAGGAAAAATATCTACATGAGCAGATTGAAGATTTATACCCGAAACTAGATGAGAAAACTATATTTCTTTCTAAAGGTTAGAGATTAATACCTGAGACCAGCCAGGACAACTATCTCAACGACCGACAAAAACAAGTTCCAGATTAATACCTGTAACAAGCTAGGACAACTATCTGTGGACGACTGATTATAGATTAATACCTGAAACCAGACAGGAAAACTATCTACATGAGCAGATCAAAGATTAATACCCAAAACCAGACGGGAAAACTATCTTTCTTTCTAAGGTCAGAGATAAATACCTGAAACCAGCCAGGACAACTATCTCAACGACTAACAAAATCAAGTTCCGGATTAATACCTGAAACAAGACAGGACAACTATCTGTGAACAGCTGATTGTAGATCAATTCCCGAAACCAGACGGGGCGACTATCTACATGATCATCCTGAAGCAATCTTATACGGGTTTCTTCTCCTAATCTCCAGATACAGTCTAACACAGACTCATCCTGAAACAATCTTACACAGGTTTCTTCTCCTAATCTCCAGATGCAGTTTAACACGGACTCATCCTGAAGCAATCTTACACGGGTTCCTTCTCATAGTTTCTAGGTGCAGTCTAACACGGACTCATCCTGAAGAAATCTTACATGGATTCCTTCTCAATTTCCATATGCAGTCTAACACGGACTCATCCTGAAGAAATCTTACACGGATTCCTTCTCAAACTCCCGATGAAGTCTAACACGGACTCATCCTGAAGCGATCCTACACAGGTTTCTTCTAATACATTTCCATATAGCAGTTAATTTAATTCTCCCTAGCAAGTTACTATGAAGCCTGGAGTTCAACCAGAAAACAGTAAACCTTTCCAAAGATAATTCCTCAGTAGAGCCTTGGACAACTGAAGTTCCTAGACTCAATTCCCAACATAGTTTTCCTTAAGCAGGATAACAACAGAAATCAACATTCCCCAGTGGACTCCTCCTCAAACAACAGGAACAGGAATCCCCCATAAAGAGACCTCTTATGAAGTCAGCATCTACTTTGGATGGCATCTTTAAGCCTATTTCCAACAACTCTTAGTCATCTTCTCAAAATGGCATCTTCAAGCCCATTACCTACACATTCAATCATCACATCATGCGAGTGCAAATTTCTGGGCACTCTAGTGTTCAATCCTCTTTCACCTCCAGATCACGAAAGGAAAACAAGCCAATCTAAATCTTCAGGTTTAAGAAGATTGAACAGGGGCAGCTGTTGTACCCCAAAATTTTCCCTCTCATATTTTCCAAGATCTTCCCTTGCCTGGGTGGTTACAAACACTTGCTTAAAGAAAATAAAAGTTTTGAAGATGGTCAAGTGTCTTTCGATTGGCATCTGAACAAGGTATTTTGATTGGCATCTAAATAATGTGTTTAGATTGGGCATTTGAAATCCTTCGAGCGAGCTTTTGTTTCAAAGTCTTCGATTAGGTGTTAGGTCTCCTTTGATCAAGCTTAATTCATAAAGCTTCCACTGGGAAAAAGGCCCCTTCAACTTACCTTCAGCGTACAAGGCAAATACTCCTCTTCAACTTGCCTTCGATCCACTAGGAAAAGGCCACTTCATGCTTGCCTTTGACCCACTAGGCAAAGGCCTCTTCATGCTTGCCTTAAACCCACTAGGCAAAGGCCTCTTCAAGCTTGCCTTCGACTCACTAGTCAAAGGACTCTTCATGCTTGCCTTCAATCCACTGGGCAAAGGTTTCTTCATGCTTGCCTTTGATTCACAATGGCAAAGGCTTCTTCAGATTTTCCTTTGATCCACTAGGCAAATACTCCCTCTATGCTTGCCTTCAGCGCGCAAGGCAAAGGATCCCTCTTCAACTGGCCTTCAATTCACAAAGCAAAGGTTTCCTCTTCATGCCTGCCCTCGTTTCACAAGCACATGATTACTACACACATTGGTGGCCCATTCGAAGAATGCACCAGAGGTGCATGTGGGCTATTCAAAGGACAGACATATGGTCCCTTCGAAGGGCATACATTTGGTCTAGTCGAAAGACACATAATGGTTGAAGAAAAGTTTTGTTTTGTATTTTGATGAGTTTGGCCACAGTATTGCATGCTGCCAAACCCAAGCCTCTTGCATAATTACATTCGAAAGAGGTAACAAAAGAATCTTCGACTGGCCAGAAAGGAGTTTTCGATTGGGCTAGTTGAAAAGCTTCATATCAAGATACTAAGGCAGATAGTGGCTCAATCGAAGAAACCATATTGGTAGGGCCTGGAGTCATTCGAAGGAAGTAACTCAGGACCAATCGAAGAGCAAGGCGTAAAGGCATTTGAAGGGGTCAAGGAATGGAAACCTGTCTGGGTTCATCCCAAAACCCCAAAAAGACAGGAATCCATCAAAAAAGGAAATCCTTTAATTTGTCTGATTTTCCTTCAAAAGCTTGGTTAATGGTTATCCCTTCCCATTTACATTCCCTTCTACACTCTTATAAATATAGGCCTAGGGACATATTGCAAAGGGACGAAAAAGAGAAAGGGACGAAAAAGAGAGGGAGACGAAAAAGAAAAAGAAGGACAAAAGAAAGAGAGATAAAAAAAGGAGAGAAGAAACACACTGCCTCAGAAAGGCACACTAAAGAATCTTAAAATCTTCACAAATTGATCCAAAATTGAAGCAACCTTCACAGGCCTCTTCGACAAGTGCTTCAATCACTCTCTGAAGGTACAAGAGGCGTTCCTAAGCACTAAGCAGGCCCAACACATGCTGGAGCATCACTCACACAATCTCTCCGTTGGTAATTTGCTTTCGATCTCAAACCAGCTAAATATGCAGTTTTAAATTCATGTTAATCATACATTCATGTTATTCCTAATGTTTGTGATTCGTGCGATACATACAAGGTTAAGCGCAAGGATGAGATCGTGCCACTGCTAGGGAACGATCTATATTTTCTTTCGAATCTCAGGATTCATGATGTTTCTAGATGAAATAGCTTTTGATTCAGACCCAGGGGATTCGAACAAGGATGATGCAGCCACAGGCTGTCGAATCCAAGACTAGATTCGCCCAAGTCTGGATTTTTATTTTGTTTTTATAATAAATCTCCTGTAGATCCAGTGTTCCCAGATCGAAGGAGTATATCATCCCCTTCGACCAACTTCCTCATGGGATCGAATGGCAGTTCTAGGCTCCTTTTCAATCCAGGTCCTGCATCTTCATTTTTGCTAACTTTTGTCTTGCAGATCCAGATCGAAGGGCAGCTTCCTCCCCTGGATCGAAAAAAACAAACAACTCTCATTGGATCGAAAAATCAGACCCGGGATCGAAAAACCATGTTTCTTCCTGGATGGAAGGATAACTCTTTGTATTTTCATTTTGTTGTTTTTTATTTTGTTCATTTCTTTATCGACCTCATTATTCAAATCATCATAAAAAACATTAGGCTTATTTTTTTTCTATAAAATTAATTTTGTAAATTAATTATTAATTATCTTAACTTTTTATTTAATTTAAAACTAAATAGACTTAGGATTTTAATTAAATCATTTTCCCAAAAATAAAAACAAACAAAAAAGATTTTTATACCTTAGGATTTTTAAGACGCTCTTTTCCATTTCGCGCGTGTTTACGTTCATATTATTGTATCTGTCTAGTGGATATAATAGAGTTAATTAGGGATTTATTTTTTTGCTTTTTTTACTTTTCCCCCGAGTTTGGACATGTAAATAATCCCCCTCCCCGAAGCCATGTAATAGTGTACCTTTAATTTACGCACTTTTAATTAGTGCAAACTATTAACTGTTAGATGCATGAATAATAGGATTGTATGGTAAGAATAAAAACAAAATGCTATCAAACTTAAATTCAAACACAAATAACTGAAACGAGCATACTTGCACATATACACCTCTAGGGTACTCCCACTTTGGTTGCCTTCGGAAAATAATCACAACTCTCGAAACGTCAGAGATTTTAGTGGCTACCCTCTGGTTCAAAGATCATAAGTCCCTCGATGACCCTTTCGACGTTGCCTCGGTAAACAATGATCTAAAAACCCTAGAGTAGTTACTAAGGTTTCTTGCCCAATTGCCTTTGTGACTATAAAACTTCCATTCAAATGTCCCTCAAACATCCAAATGACTAAAGCTACCTACTCACTAATAGTAGGATATCACTTTCTAAAGGAAGGGAGGGAAATAACAAACCTTTCGAGTAAAAGTAGATAGCTGTTAGATGCTTGCTCAAAAACAAACTTTCACACTTACACAAAACAACTTTCAAAAACATTTTCAAATGCTTTATCAACACTCTAGAGGACTGATACAAGAGTTATCATAAAGTAAATTGTCGCACTAAGGCATTTCAAAATACTTTTCAAAACACACAAAAAGCACAAGGTATTTTTCAAAAGAGTTGAGCATCTAAGAGCCCATAGATAACTATGGATGGAAAGGGTGCTAACACCTTCCATTTCCATAATCTACTCCCCTTACTCAGAAATAATCTAGAAAGGTCTTTTTCTGTTCTTTTCACCCTTTCCTTAGTTGGATAAAAGAAAAGTCGATGGCGACTCTTGCTTACCGCAACATTTGTGAATTCAAACACAAAACCAGTATAACATTCGGTTCTGCCACCGTATTACAATTCCCACATAGCTATTTATCTTGTTTACACTTTGTACTCTTTCCATTTCACGACAATTTCCCCTTATTGGGATCTCTTTCTCTTTGTACATAATCGTCTGTTTATGGGCAAACTATCAATAAGAAATTCAACTTCAAAATTTTTGTTTTTACTTTTTCTGTTTTGTTTGCAAGACGTCCAATGACTAAAATTGAATAAGCATATGCATATGAATAAAATTTACTGTTGACAAATATATGCACCAAAACAGGAATAAGCGTTTACTCAAGACTCTAAGAGTTGGGATTACGTCCAAGCGATCCCCAAATTCCTACAGAGCCACTTCCATGAGATTATCCCTACAAAGTGATCTTCGTAAGTTCATACATTCCCCACAACTTCCCCGCAGATTGCTCTCGTAGATAGAGGAGTATAGTGTTCTTCCCAGTAATATCACCCATCTACGGAATCCCAATCATTACAGTTTATGGAAATTCTTCTCCCCGGCTAAGTTTTCAAAACTGTAAAATCCCATGCAGACTACATTCTCCTCAACAAGGAGTTTCCCTCAGCTGAGTATTCCTTCGTCGGTAGGGTTTACTTCCATAGCGGAATACAGATTGTCATCAACAGGGTTTATCCTCAACAGGGTTTATTTCCCCAGTGAAGTTCAATCTCCCTAGCTTGGGTCTGCTTCTACCATAAATTACCAGCAAGGTTCTTGCCTCCAATAAAGGACAACCCAGGTTGCTATCCCTAGAGAGTTGCTACTAAGTTTGAAACTAGATTAGATATCGTTCTACCTTAGTTTCTCCAGACAAGTTGGTATCCATATAAGAAACTCGATTAAACAGCATCTCGAAAGGATGTCCATCTCTTTTATCCCGAGTCAGGGTATATAAGAATTATAATCCCCGGTAGAGCAAGGAACAACTAAGGTTTTTGAACTCTTATTCCCAAGAAGAAATCAATATTCCCCAGCGGAGTTCCATCAAACAGAGAGAAGGAATCCCAAGCGGAGACAATCCCCAGAAGACAGAAGATACACATACTCTTCATCTCCAACAACCGCCAGGGATTCATTTTCCTTAGACAAAAATGTTGCACGAGTTTACAAATGCACTTCAAAAACATCTCACATTAATACACCATCTACGAACAATATAGCATACGCATATGAAGCGCATATAACACAGTCTAGTTTATTTCGAGAGCATCATTATGCAATGCATTTCATACATCATGACATTGCATGCAGCTAACTCTTTAACTTTTCTTGAAAAGATCAATCCACTTACAAACATAATTAACTACTTGTATGACCAGATAGTCTTCTCAAAGACAACATCTTCTAGCTTAGTTTAGATCAAGCGTATATCTATTCTGATACTCCTCCCAATTGAAGATGAGTGTGGATATCTTCAGGCTCATTTTAGATCAACCATAGATTTATTCTGATACTTCTTCTAGTTCAAGACGATCGTAGACATTTTCTGGCTCAGATTTAAATCACGCATGGATTTATTCTGATACTTCTTCCAGTTAAAGTCAAGCATAAATATATGCTGGCTCAGTTTAAATCAAGCACAGATTTATTCTGGTACTTCTTCTAGTAGACATATTCTGGCTCAGTTTAAATCAAGCGTGATTTACTCTGATACTTCTTCCAGTCGAAAATAATTCCTGGGTCAATTTAGATCAAGCTAGATTTATTCGGATACTTCTTCTAGATAAAAATGAGCACAAGTATCTGCTGGCTCAGATTAAATGACCAAAGATTTATTCTGATACTTCTTCCAGCAGACCTTTTTCTGGCTCATATTAAATCGACAAAAGATTTATTTTGATACTTCTTCCAGTTAAAGACAAAGAGACCTTTTCTAGCTCAGATTAAATCGACAATAGATTCATTCTTATACTTCTTCCAGTTAAAGTCGAACATATCAATCTCCTGGCTTAGATTAAATCAACCATAAGATTTATTCGGATACTTCTTCCAGCAGATATTTTCTGGCTCAGATAAAACCGAGCATAAGTTTATTCTGAAACTTCTTCCAGATAAAGAATAGCATGGATATCTCTTGACTCATTTTAAATCAACCATGGGTTTATTCTGATACTTCCTTCAGTTGCAGACAAGCATGGATATTTTCTGGCACAGATTAAGTCAAGCGTAGAATTATTCTGATACTTCTTCCAGTTAAAGTCATCAGTTACTTTGGATGACATTTATAAGCCCATCTTTGACGAATATCCATCACCTCCTCAAATGGAATCTATAAGCCCATTCTCGGTACAATCAACCAAAAGCAGCACTTCTTACACGGGACGAGTGCAAATTTCTGGGCACTTAAGTGTTCAATCATCTTCTACCTTCAAGTCACAAATGGCGGACATGCCAATCTAACTCTTCAGGTTTAAAAAGATTGAATAGGGGAAATTGTTGTACCCCAAAATTTTCTCTCTCATTTTATTCAAATCATTCTTTCAAAGCTTCTCAAAATACTCAAGAATCTCAAAGGATGACTAGTCAAAAGGCTCCTCCTAAGTGAAGGGTCTACAACTATGGTTTGGTATTTCACAAATAAATTTGGTTTGAAAAGGTCTCAAGTGGTGTACATGTTTCTCCATGGGTCCTTAACAAGGTTCATGTCAAGTTTCAATTCTTTCATCACATGTTTGCTCAATCAATGGCTCGGATGATTGAAAATCAACTGTATTGGATGAAAAGTCAATTATGGTCAACATACAGTTAAACTTCAAGATTTTTGGTCAAAATAAACATTTTTAAGTGATATTCATATTTGATCAAGGTTTGATCATGATTCCTCAAGAAAATCCCTCAAATCATAAAAAGTCAAGAATTGTCAAATTAGGGTTTCCTTAGGAGAAGTCAACTGAACTTTGACCAAGCATAACTTTCACATGCTTCATCAACTTTTCCCCAAAAAAATACCATTTTGAATAAAATTCAATTCTATAGAACTTTGTATATATGCTCAAGTCCAAAAAATGCTTCATTTGAAAGATATGAGCTAATACATTATAGATCATTTTCAAAAGTCAACAAAAGAGACTTATTGTCAAGGCAACTTACATGAAGATGATTTCTCCAAATGCAAAAATGATAAAAAGAGAAAAAGTAGAGGACATCTTGAGGTTTTCAAAAAGTCCTAGATCATATTTAAAAGATGAAAATTGAGCAATTTATGAGTTGCACAATTTGGGAAATTTGAGGAAATTCATGAAATATAAAATGAGCAAACTTGGGATTTTAAACTAGTGGGCCTAAATTTTAATGTTCAAACATGCTCATAAGATGTTTGAGGGCCTCTAAAAAGAATTCACACATTTTTAGGATTTTTATTTCTTTTATTTAAATTTTTATTCATTTAAAAATAAATAAAATCAAATAAAAATGAAAACAATGTGTAAGGATTTGGACCTTTTGATTTACCTTTACATGCCCATTACAAACTCATGCAAGCCTGTCAAAATGCCAAATTTGTGCAAAGGTGAAAATGGCAAGAAATATTGCAAGTTTGGAAATATTTTAAAGTGTTTGATATTGTTTGATTAGAGCCTTCATGGTTTAATTCATTGCCATGTTTAGAAGGGCATTTCATCCTTCTATATATAATGCAAGCCAATGCAGCTCAAGGAAACGATTACACGTCACAAGAAGCTAGAAAATTATTCAAAACCTCTCAAACAATCCTCGATCCTTAAAACTCTGTCAACAAGCCATTTCATTCCATAATTCCAGTCTCATCATCTTCCTGGGATATCTAAAGGTAGTGTTGGACCATTCATCTTGATCTTACACACATGAAATCATACATCATGGCCTTGCTATTTCCATATTTTTTTTCAATTTTGTATCTTTAATTTTACTTTGCTTGATGATGAATTGATGCCTTTAGTTTGATCTGGAGGTTTGATGGAACAGGTTTTGACCCTTGATATATTCCCATGCACGCAGAATGATTAGGCACCATTTTTCCTTCAATTTGTGCATTTTGATTTGAAGCGCATGATTCAGGAGTTTATAGCTCAAACTAACACCAGATTCGGATCCAGGGGGAATTTTAAGGGGATTAGGGTGTTTGTACGTTTTGATTGTTGTGTTTTTGCAGGTTTGAGTTTTTTTATGGCCGGAGGTTGACTCTAGCGTCCCTGAGTTGTGCTGACTCCGGCAAGGGCATGCGTGGAATAAATAAGCGTTATAACTGGTTCATTTAAATCTAGGGCGTCTACTTAGGGCGTGCACGTTTGATTAGCTGGCATCAGCGTTTAAATTTAAAATATAATGTTTGATTTATGTTCTACCACCGGATGTACAAGCCACCCCAGTGGCAACACGTACGCTCTTAAGGTTTAACTATGCTTGGTCGCAGGTTCTAGCCAGGCATGGGACTTTTTTTTTCATTTGTTTTGTTTTCATTTCAGATCTGGTGGAAACAAACCAAGCACGCTCACCATGTACGTTCGTATCATGACCCTTAGATCTCAGAAGATTCAAATCCAATGCCCCGGATCAGCAGGCACACTATGGGATGTATGGATCTAGTTGCACTGAGTCGAGCGTGGTCTCTGGGCTTATTTGTTATTGGGCCTAGGATTTTGTTTCTTAACACCCCCTATTTTCTTTTTACAGCACAGGCCCATCAACTCTCTTTCTTTTGTTTTAATTTCACTATTTCTTTTTTTATTTATTATTTATTATTTATTATTTAATCAAAAAATAATAACAAAAAATCAGAAAATCACAAAAATATTATATTTAAGTTTTTAATAATAAATTTAATATTTTTTTATAATTTTAAATTAATATTTAATTACTTTGAGTTTATTTTTATTAATTTAAAATTAATTAGAATTAGGGCTTTTACTTAAATTACTTTTTCTAAATAAAAACACCAAAAAAACATTTTGCTAATCTTAGAAATTTTCAGGTTTCTTAATACTTTTTCCCTCTTCAATCTCCGCGTACTCGTTCATTTTTCGCATCTTTATGAATTATTGTAACTGCGCAAAGGGATGTAATAGTTTTACAAGTAGGAATTTTTACATTTTTCTCCCTATTTTATGGTTTGTAATTCCCTATCCCCGAAGCATTGTAATAACATAGATTCAAATTTCCCGCATTTTTACTTTCCGCACTATTTTATGAATGTTTGTATATATTTAACTACTAGCCTAATAGAATTGCATTATAAGACTTAAAAGAAAATGTTAGAAAACCGAACATCCAAGATAAACATAACTAAAACACAATACAATTTTCACACGCGCACTTCTAAGGTACCCTCACTTGTCGCCTTCGGAAAACAACAGTCACGTCTCTCGAACGTGAGAAGTTTTAGCAAAGACCCTTTGGTTAAAAGATCATAGTCCCTAGATGACCTTTCGATGCTGCCTCAGTAAATGATCTTAGTACCTTAGGGTAATTTCTAAAGTGTCTTACGAGTTGCCTTCGGGACTGTACGATTATCCGCGCCTGTCCCTCAAAACATACAATGATAGGGCTACCTACTAACTAATGGTAGAATAGCATTATCTAAAGGAAAAGAGGAAAAGAACTAAGACCTTTTGAGTAGGTAGGTATATTATAGTTGCTTGCTCATAAAACAAAACAATTTCTCACACATACACTCTCTTTTCTAAATATTTTCAAAGACAAAACACTTTGTATGCATTCTCAACGATACGAGAATCATTGTAAAGTTTGCCGCACTAAGGCATCTTTTCAAAATATTTTCAAAATAAACTTACACAAAAAAGCATTTTCAAAGTGAGCTAGCAACTAAGAGCCCGTAGATAACTACGGATGAAAATGGTGTTAATACCTTCCCTTTTCATAATTTTTTCAGATTTTTTGGACTAAATATGAATTTTCTATGATTTTTTGAAATTTAAAACAATTAAATATAAAAATTAGAAAAGAAAAATAAAGTCAAAAATATGTGGACCATTGGATGAGAGTCAAAACGCGTTAGTAATCAAATGCAAGGGATCTGACGCGATGTGCATATCATGGTCATTAGTGAATAAAGCACTGAATCAAATGTAAATCAGAAATTCAAAAAAATACAAATGGTGTTGTTTCATTGGTTGAAGGATGACACTTTGGTCATCTTCAACCTCCAGCCAGTCCCAAAACCAAGTTGCTCAATCTATAAAATTAGAGCACAAGACATATGCCATTCGCTTCGTCTCTTCAAGACGAAGATAACCACACCTTCGCGATTAATTTATATAAATTGTAGCTCAAGCAATTTGGAAGGAAAGTTTTGAAAAAGGATTTGAAATTTCATGGTCAAAACGAGTTTCCAAATAAAAATAAGTGTTGCAAATAGAACCAGGGAAATGAGAGCATCACAATGATATCAAAGTTTTGAAGAATTGATGGAGAAATCTACCTATTGGAGTTGAGTTGCAGAGCTCTGAAACTGGACTTCTATGGAGCAATACATGACACGATTCTTAAAGGTAATGATATGGTTAACTTCAAGGAAGATCAAGGAAGGTAAATTGAAAGAAACTTTTGATTTAAAAAGACTTGAAAACAGATTTCGAAGTTGCAGAAATTTGGGTTATGGAACAAGTTTGACAGGGTGATTCTGGCTATCCAAGCTTGAGGAAATGAATGGGGGTGGCCCTCTATTTATAGGAGAATGAATGGTATACTCAAGCGTGTGAAATGATGAGGTTTGGAGGGAAATCGCGAGGGGTCTGCGGCATGAACAAAGTTTGACTTGTTTAGCATCAAAACTCATTCAAATCGTGTGTTTCATGATGATAAACATCTTTGGAAAGTTTCTAAATATGATTAGAAGAAAAAACGCATGGGAAACTTGTGATTAGAAGCCAAAACGAAGGTTTCAAAATCTGACTTGTGATGAAACTTCAGTTTCAACCTACCAATTTCAAAACAATGGCATTTTCAGCTCAAGGGGTCTTAGGGCATGATTCTTGATGCTTTTGAAAGATGATGTTACATGCTTTGCAATGGAAAAATAATTGAATCAAATGGATGCTTGAGTTGAAAGTTGCATTGAGTCAAAGTTGGAGAAAAGGGTTGACTTTCCATACTTAGAAATATTTCAAATTTTTCTTCAAAAGTGACCTATAATGTTTTGCATCCAAACATGGCCTTCCACTTGGAGTTTGCTCATTACCAAATAATATGGCATGAAATGGACTTCTTAAATGACACTTTGAGACTTGAACCATTTAAAACCTCCAAAAATTGAGAGAGTTATGAATTTTTGAAGTTGGCAAAAAATCATGAAATGACATGTAATATTTTGTATCCTTAGGGAATCTTCCATCCATTTTCTCACTTTGCACATAAAATAAGGGATAAATTTAACATCCTCGAGATCATTATGGAAAAGGATCGGGCCCAAGGTGATAAAAATTTACCAAGTTATGATCATTTGAAGTCACACGTGAGAAAATGAGGGTTCATCTGGAGGACTTGTAATCTTTCTTCATCATCAAGTTTCTTCCACATGAAAACTCCTTGAAAATTTTGAAGTGATTTGTTAATATCCCTTTGAATAGAATGTTGACTTTGGAATCACTCAAAAATACCAAAAGATGAGCAAGATATACTTATTTAAAGTTCAAAACCCTAGCTCCTAGATCGAGAAAATGCTTTGAGGAACCTTGACAATTTTGAACCACCTTCTTGTACCAACACTCTTGCTTTGTAAATAGAAGTCATTGAGGATGAAAATGAGAATTCATAGCCACCAAAAACACTTACATGTCTTGAGAATTGAGAGAAATATGCACTTGTTACCAATAGGAATAAGACCTTGTCCAACCATGACAACTTCTTCAATTAACCCCTTGCACTTTTGAATCAATCTTGATGACTTGGAAATGTAGTGAAACAAAATAACCTTGCCATGCCATCCCTTCCAAAACAACTTCAATGATGAGGTTTGGACTTCTCAACCTTTATTGACTAGGGCATGGAAATAAGCTCATGAACCCAAGGAGCAACTTGTTAAGCCTCATTGCCTTTACCTACATTATTAACAAGTAAGACAAACCAACATTGCATTTTATTAATTAAAAGAAGAATCAAGACAAAATATTCATGATAACAAAAGAAAACAAGTCAAGGTGAATGGTGATTCCTCAAAGGGCAAAGCTAAAGATAGGGGGAGAACCAAAAGCCCTAATGTGATCTTGTTGTGATTGAATCAACATGGTACGATGAGGGGGTAATAGGGGGAAAAATTGGGATACAACAATAACCCAGAAAGCAATTAAGGGAAGTGTACTAGCTTATCATTTGGCTCATCAGGCTGTGGACGACTACCAATCCATGAATTTCGAGTTCCCGGACGAGAACATCATGTTAGTGACTGATTGTGAAGAATTTGGGCCGGATGAAGGACCTGAGAAAGGATCCTGATGGACTATGGTTTTTGACGAAGTTTCCGAAGCACTTGGAAATGGAATCAGTGTTGTGATCATATCTCCTGAAGGATGTCATACTCCTTTCACTGCCAGGCTATGTTTCAATTGTACCAACAATATGGCAGAATATGAAGCATGCATTATGGGTCTCAAAGCTGCTATCGACTTGAGGATCAAATTCTTAAGTGTATTTGGAGACTAGGCCTTAGTGATAAGTCAAATCAAAGTAGAATGGGACACGAAGCATCCCAATCTCATTCCTTTCAGGCAGCATGTGTTGACACTGATATCATACTTTGAAGAAGTTACTTTTGACAATTTTCCACGAGAGGAAAATCAACTAGCGGACGCGCTAGCTACTATGTCATCCTTCTCCAAGGTCAGGTGGGATAATGAAGCTCCTCATATAACTATTGAGACAATGGACGAACCAACATACTGTCATGAGATTGATATTGAAGAAGTAGTGGATACACCTTGGTTCTATGAAGTCAGAAGATATCTCAAAGCCCAAGAGTATCCTGAGGGAGCTTCAGTCAATGATAAGAAGTTCCTAAGAAGGTTCTATGCCAAGTTCTTCCTCAGTAATGAGACCCTCTACAAGCGCAACCACGATTCCACTTTTCTTCGGTGTGTGAATAAGAGTGAAGCATGAAAGATTATGGCTTATTTGCATGAAGGTACTTTTGGCACCCATTCTAGTGGGAACACGATTGCTAAAATATCCTATGGGCAGGATACTATTGGTCCACTATGGAAGCAGGCTGTTATCAGCATTCATGAACTTGTCACAAATGCCAGATCTATGCTGATAAAGTACATGTGCCTTTGGTTCCTCTAAACGTATTGACTGCACCCTGGCCATTCGTAATGTGGGGCATCGATATGATTGGGGAGATTAGACCTACAGCTTCTAATGGCAATCTCTTCATCCTGGTTGCAATTAATTACTTCACGAAGTGGGTTGAGACAGCTTCATTTGCTTCTGTTACCAAGAACATTATGGCCCGATTTATTAAACACAACCTTATTTGTCAGTATGGTATTCCAGAATGAATCATCACGGATAATGGTACCAATCTCAATAATACTATGATCACTGAGCTCTGCATGCAATTCAAGATCTAGCATCCTAACTCTTCTCCTTATCGGCCGAAGATGAATGGCGTTGTAGAAACTGCTAATAAAAATATCAAGAAGATCATACAGAAGATGACGACGACATATAAAGACTGGCATGAGATGTTACCATTTTCTTTTCATGGCTACCGTACCACAATACGCACATCAACAAGGGCAACTCCTTTCTCTCTGGTATACGGTATGGAAGTTTTCCTACCCATTAAAGTACAGATCCCTTCCTTGAGAATATTGAAGGATGAAAGTTTGAATAAAGACGAATCGGTTCAGACTCGACTTGACCAATTAAACCTCATTGAAGAGAAAAGGCTCGCAGCTGTCTTCCATGGTCAGATGTACCCAAAAAATATGATCAAAGTTTTTAACAAGAAGGTCAGACATCAGGTATATCAGGATGGTGATCTGGTAATCAAGCGGATTATCCTGCCGCAAGGTGATCCCAGGGGAAAATGGACTCCCACATACGAAGGACCATTTATGATCAAGAACATATTTTCTGGTGGAGCCATGATCTTAACCATTGTGGATGGTGATGACCTTCCGCACCCTATAAACATGGACATAGTTAAAAGATACTACGCATGAACAAAGACCCTCTAGGTTGACTGGCCTAGGCAAAAATAAGGGCATCCCGGTGAACCAAAAGGGTTCAGGCAAAATTTAGGGATATACATATGAAAGAATCTGTACACCCAGCAAGTCAAAAACCTGAAAAGATGGCTTGGGCAAAAAAGGGTTTCCCGGTGGACTGAAAACCCGATAGGGCGGTCCAGGAAAAAGTTAGGGATTTTAAGCGTATGATTATGTCCCGTTGGATCACCTTACGGAAAATCCTAAGTATCAACTGTCAAGCTCAAGTGGTACTAATCAATCTAGTCAGCTTCAGACAAGCAGCAAAGAGATGAGACACTCGAAGACATAAAGGCAATAGCAGAATGGGAAATCAATGGGATTATTTCACATAGTTGTTTTTCTTTGTATACTACTTTGTATAGTTTCCATTCTTACGAAGGAATTCTCTTACTAGGATGTCTGTCTCCTTGTACAAAAACGCCTATTATAGGCACAAATTCTTCAAATTAATACAAAATTATCTCTTTGAAAGTGCAAAACTATTTGTTTTCTTTTTATCTTTCTATTTTGTTTGCGAAAACATCCACTGATTATTTTTAAACATATGCATTTGAATGTGATTACTGTTTACAAATACACGCATAAAAAACAGAAAGACAGTTACTAATGGCTTTAAGAAACGGGACAATGTCTAAAGGCCATCTACAAAATCTCCGCGGATACTTTCTCCAACAGGTGCAGAAGCAGGGGCGTCCTACTATAAAGTCATTGCCATATCCATTTTTACAGTCTAATGATGTCAGTTGTTCTTATATCCTCGGCGGAGCAAAAGTCTCCAATTACTGCCTCGGCATATTAAAGAATTCCCTAACATGGGTTACAAGCTTTTCAGGATTCCTTAGCAGGATTTCAACAAAATCCCCCAAGCAGTTCATAGAGTTTCCCTTCCTCGACAGAGTTTATTTCTCTAACAGTAGAACATCATCTCCTAGAAATTCAACTTCAACAAGATTTGAAGACCCACATTTTACATCCCCAGCAACAATCAGTGATTTATTTTCCCTAATTAAACAATACAACAATAGAACGACTGACACGTTCATACATTGCATTCATACATCATTTTGTAAGCGTCATAGCATATGCAGCACAAATGCATATATCACAATCTCATTTATTTTGAGAGCATCATGCAATTTATACATCATGACGTCGCATGAAACTGGTTTTACCTTTTCAGGTCAAATTAGCAGACAGACAAACACTATCAACTTATACAGCAGGTCAAAGATTAATGCCTGAAACCAGACGGGGAAACTATCTACACGACCAAGTGGTATGAACTCCCGGAGCAAGACGAGTTTACCAACAAATACAACAGGCCATGGATTAATGGAGGAAACCAGACAGGGAAACTATCTATGTGATCAACATTATCAAGTTCCAGATTAATATTTGTAACAAGCCATGACAACTATTTGTGGACGACCGATTGTAGATTAATACCTGGAATCAAATAGGAAAAATATCTACATGAGCAGATTAAAGATTAATACCCGAAACTAGATGAGAAAACTATCTTTCTTTCTAAAGGTCAGAGATTAATACCTGAAACCAGCCAGGACAACTATCTCAACGACCGACAAAAACAAGTTCCAGATTAATACCTGTAACAAGCTAGGACAACTATCTGTGGACGACTGATTGTAGATTAATACCTGAAACCAGACAGGAAAACTATCTACATGAGCATATCAAAGATTAATACCCAAAACCAGACGGGAAAACTATCTTTCTTTCTAAGGTCAGAGATAAATACCTGAAACCAGCCAGGACAACTATCTCAACGACCAACAAAATCAAGTTCCGGATTAATACCTAAAACAAGACAGGACAACTATCTGTGAACAGCTGATTGTAGATTAATTCCCGAAACCAGACGGGGCGACTATCTACATGATCATACTGAAGCAATCTTACACGGGTTTCTTCTCCTAATCTCCAGATATAGTCTAACACTGACTCGTCCTGAAACAATCTTACACAGGTTTCTTCTCCTAATCTCCAGATGCAGTCTAACACGGACTCATCCTGAAGCAATCTTACACGGGTTCCTTCTCGTAGTTTCTAGATGCAGTCTAACACGGACTCATCCTGAAGAAATCTTACATGGATTCCTTCTTAATTTCCATATGCAGTCTAACACGGACTCATCCTGAAGCAATCTTACATGGATTCCTTCTCAAACTCCCGATGAAGTCTAACACGGACTCATCCTGAAGCGATCCTACACAGGTTTCTTCTAATACATTTCCAGATAGCAGTTAATTTCATTCTCCCAAGCAAGTTACTATGAAGCCTGGAGTTCAACCATAAAATAGTAAACCTTTCCAAAGATAATTCCTCAGTAGAGCCTTGGACAACTGAAGTTCCTAGACTCAATTCCCAACAGAGTTTTCCTCAAGCAGGATAACAACAGAAATCAACATTCCCCAGCGGAATCCTCCTCAAACAACAGGAACAGGAATCCTCCATAAAGATACCTCTTATGAAGTCAGCATATACTTTGGATGGCATCTTTAAGCCCATCTCCAACAACTCTTAGTCATCTTCTCAAAATGGCATCTTCAAGCCCATTCCCTACACATTCAATCATCACATCATGCGAGTGCAAATTTCTGGGCACTCTAGTGTTCAATCCTCTTTCACCTTCAGATCACGAAAGGAAAATAAGCCAATCTAAATCTTCAGGTTTAAGAAGATTGAACAGGGGCAGCTGTTGTACTCCAAAAATTTTCCTCTCATATTTTCCAAGATCTTCCCTTGCCTGGGTGGTTACAAACACTTGCTTAAAGAAAATAAAAGTTTTGAATATGGTCAAGTGTCTTTCGATTGGCATCTGAACAAGGTATTTTGATTGGCATCTAAATAATGTGTTTCGATTGGGCATTTGAAATCCTTCGAGAGAGCTTTTGTTTCAAAGTCTTCGATTAGGTGTTGGGTCTCCTTCGATCAAGCTTAATTCATAAAGCTTCCACTGGGAAAAAGGCCCCTTCAACTTACCTTCAGCGTATAAGGCAAATACTCCTCTTTAACTTGTCTTCGATCCACTAGGAAAAGGCATCTTCATGCTTGCCTTTGACCCACCAGGCAAAGGCCTCTTCATGCTTGCCTTAGACCCACTAGGCAAAGGCCTCTTCAAGTTTGACTTTGACTCACTAGGAAAAGGACTCTTCATGCTTGCCTTCAATCCACTGGGAAAAGGTTTCTTCATGCTTGCCTTTGATTCACAATGGCAAAGGCTTCTTCATATTTTCCTTTGATCCACTAGGAAAATACTCCCTCTATGCTTGCCTTCAGCGCACAAGGCAAAGGATCCCTCTTCAACTGGTCTTCGATTCACAAAGCAAAGGTTTCCTCTTCATGCATGCCTTCGTTTCACAAGCATGTGATTACTACACACATTGGTGGCCCATTCGAAGAATGCACCAGAGGTGCATGTGGGCTATTCAAAGGACACAAATGGTCCCTTAGAAGGGCATACATTTGGTCCAGTCGAAAGACACATAATGGTTGAAGAAAAGTTTTGTTTTGTATTTTGATGAGTTTGGCCACAGTATTGCATGCTGCCAAACCCAAGCCTCTTGCATAATTACATTCGAAGGAGGTAACAAAAGAATCTTCGACTGGCCAGAAAGGAGTTTTCGATTGGGCTAGTTGAAAAGCTTCATATCAAGCTACTAAGGCAGATAGTGGCTCAATCGAAGAAACCACAATGGTAGGGACTGGAGTCATTCGAAGGAAGTAACTCACGACCAATCGAAGAGCAAGGCGTGAAGGCATTTGAAGGGGTCAAGGAATGGAAACTTGTCCAGGTTTATCCCAAAACCCCAAAAAGACAGGAATCCATCAAAAAAGGCAATCCTTTAATTTGTCTGATTTTCCTTCAAAAGCTTGGTTAATGGTTATCCCTTTCCATTTACATTCCCTTCTACACTCTTATAAATATAGGCCTAGGGACATATTGCAAAGGGAAGAAAAAGAGAGAGGGACGAAAAAGGGAGGGAGACAAAAAAGAAAAAGAAGGACAAAAGAAAGAGAGATGAAAAAACGAGAGAAGAAACACACTGCCTCAGAAAGCCACACCAAAGAATCTTAAAATCTTCACAAAGTGATCCAAAATTGAAGAAACCTTCACAGGCCTCTTCGACAAGTGCTTCACTCACTCTCTGAAGGTACAAGAGGCATTCCCAAGCACTAAGCAGGCCCAACACATGCTGGAGCATCACTCACACAATCTCTCCGTTGGTAATTTGCTTTCGATCTCAAACCAGCTAAATATGCAGTTTTAAATTCATGTTAATCATACATTCATGTTATTCCTAATGTTTGTGATTCGTGCGTTACATACAAGGTTAAGCGCAAGGATGAGATCGTTCCACTGCTAGGGCACGATTTATATTTTCTTTCGAATCTCAGGATTCATGATGTTTCTAGATGAAATAGATTTCGATTCAGACCCAGGGGATTCGAACAAGGATGATGCAGCCACAGGCTGTCGAATCCAAGACTAGATTCGCCCAAGTCTGGATTTTTATTTTATTTCTCTAATAAATCTCCTGTAGATCCAGTGTTCCCAGATCGAAGGAGTATATCATGCCCCTTCGACCAACTTCCTCATGGGATCGAAAGGCAGTTCTAGGCTCCTTTTCAATCCAGGTCCTGCATCTTCATTTTTGCTAACTTTTGTCTTGCAGATCCAGATCGAAGGGCAGCTTCCTCCCCTGGATCGAAAAAAACAAACATCTCTCATTGGATCGAAAAATCATACCCGGGATCGAAAAACCATGTTTCTCCCTGGATGGAAGGATAACTCTTTGTATTTTCATTTTGTTGTTTTTTATTTTGTTCATTTCTTTATCGACCTCATTATTCAAATCATCATAAAAAAATCATAAAAAACATTAGGCTTATTTTTTTTCTATAAAATTAATTTTGTAAATTAATTATTAATTATCTTAACTTTTTCTTTAATTTAAAACTAAATAGACTTAGGATTTTAATTAAATCATTTTCCCAAAAATAAAAACAAACAAAAAGATTTTTATACCTTAGGATTTTTAAGACGCTCTTTTCCATTTCGCGCGTGTTTACATTCATATTATTGTATCTGTCTAGTGGATGTAATAGAATTAATTAGGGATTTATTTTTTGCTTTTTTTGCTTTTCCCCCGGGTTTGGACATGTAAATAATCCCCCTCCCCGAAGCCATGTAATAGCGTACCTTTAATTTCCGCACTTTTAATTAGTGCAAACTATTAACTGTTAGATGCATGAATAATAGGATTGTATGGTAAGAATAAAAACAAAATGCTAGCAAACTTAAATTCAAAGACAAATAACTGAAACGAGCACACTTGCACATATACACCTCTAGGGTACTCCCACTTTGGTTTCCTTCGGAAAATAATCACAACTCTCGAAATGTGATAGATTTTAGTGGCTACCCTCTGGTTCAAAGATCATAAGTCCCTCGATGACCCTTTCGACGTTGCCTCGGTAAACAATGATCTAAAAACCCTAGAGTAGTTACTAAGGTTTCTTGCCCAATTGCCTTTGTGACTATAAAACGTCCCTTTGAATGTCCCTTAAACATCCAAATGACTAGAGCTACCTACTCACTAATAGTAGGATAGCACTTTCTAAAGGAAGGGAGGGAAATAACAAACCTTTCGAGTAAAAGTAGATAGCTGTTAGATGCTTGCTCAAAAACAAACTTTCACACTTACACAAAACAAATTTCAAAAACATTTTCAAATGCTTTATCAACACTCTAGAGGACTGATACAAGAGTTATCATAAAGTAAATTGTCGTACTAAGGCATTTCAAAATACTTTTCAAAACACACAAAAAGCACAAGGTCTTTTTCAAATGAGCTAAGCATCTAAGAGCCCGTAGATAACTACGGATGGAAAGGGTGCTAACACCTTCCCTTTCCATAATCTACTCCCCTTAATCAGAAATAATCTAGAAAGGTCTTTTTCTGTTCTTTTCACCCTTTCCTTAGTTGGATAAAAGAAAAGTCGGTGGCGACTCTTGATTACCGCAACATTTGTGAATTCAAACACAAAACCAGTATAACAGTCGGTTCTGCCACCGTATTACAATTCCCACATAGCTATTTATCTTGTTTACACTTTGTACTCTTTCCATTTCATGACAATTTCCCCTTATTGGGATCTCTTTCTCTTTGTACATAATCGTCCGTTTATGGGTAAACTATCAATAAGAAATTCAACTTTCAAAATTTTTGTTTTTACTTTTTCTGTTTTGTTTGCAAGACGTCCAATGACTAAAATTGAATAAGCATATGCATATGAATAAAATTTACTGTTGACAAATATATGCACCAAAACAGGAATAAGCGTTTACTCAAGACTCTAAGAGTTGGGATTACGTCCAAGCGATCCACAAATTCCTACAGAGCCACTTCCATGAGATTATCCCTACAAAGTGATCTTCGTAAGTTCATACATTCCCCACAACTTCCCCGGAAGATTGCTCTCGTAGATAGAGGAGTATAGTCTTCTTCTCAGTAATATCACCCATCTACGGAATCCCAATCATTACAGTTTATGGAAATTCTTCTCCCCAACTAAGTTTTCAAAACTGTAAAATCCCATGCAGACTACATTCTCCTTAGCAAGGAGTTTCCCTCAGCTGAGTATTCCTTCGTCGGTAGGGTTTACTTCCATAGCGGAATACAGATTGTCATCAACAGGGTTTATCCTCAACAGGGTTTATTTCCCCGGTGAAGTTCAATCTCCCTAGCTTGGGTCTGCTTCTACCATAGATTACCAGCAAGGTTCTTGCCTCCAATAAAGGACAACCCAGGTTGTTATCCCCAGAGAGTTTCTACTAAGTTTGAAACTAGATTAGATATCGTTCAACCTTACTTTCTCCAGACAAGTTGGTATCCATATAAGAAACTCGGTTAAACAGCATCTCGAAAGAATGTCCATCTCTTTTATCCTGAGTCAGGGTATATAAGAATTATAATCCCCGATAGAGCAAGGAACAACTAAGGTTTTTGAACTCTTATTCCCAAGCAGAAATCAGCATTCCCCAGCGGAGTTCCATCAAACAGAGAGAAGGAATCCCAAGCGGAGACAATCCCCAGAAGACCGAAGATACACATACTCTTCATCTCCAACAACCGTCAGGGATTCATTTTCCTCAGACAAAAATGCTGCACGAGTTTACAAATGCACTTCAAAAACATCTCACATTAATACACCATCTACGAACAATATAGCATACGCATATGAAGCGCATATAACACAGTCTAGTTTATTTCGAGAGCATCATTATGCAATGCATTTCATACATCATGACATTGCATGCAGCTAACTCTTTAACTTTTCTTGAAAAGATCAATCCACTGACAAACATCATTAACTACTTGTATGACCAGATAGTCTTCTCAAGGACAACATCTTCTAGCTTAGTTTAGATCAAGCGTATATCTATTCTGATACTCCTCCCAATTGAAGACGAGTGTGGATATCTTCAGGCTCATTTTAGATCAACCATAGATTTATTCTGATACTTCTTCCAGTTGAAGACGGTCGTAGACATTTTCTGGCTCAGATTAAATCACGCATGGATTTATTCTGATACTTCTTCCAGTTAAAGTCAAGCATAAATATATGCTGGCTTAGTTTAAATCAAGCACAGATTTATTCTGGTACTTCTTCTAGCAGACATATTCTGGCTCAGTTTAAATCAAGCGTGTATTTACTCTGATACTTCTTCCAGTCGAAAATAATTTCTGGCTCAATTTAGATCAAGCTAGATTTATTCGGATACTTCTTCCAGATAAAAATGAGCACAAGTATCTGCTGGCTCGGATTAAATGACCAAAGATTTATTTTGATACTTCTTCCAGTTAAAGACAAAGAGACCTTTTCTAGCTCAAATTAAATCGACCATAGATTCATTCTGATACTTATTCCAGTTAAATTAGAACATATCAATCTTCTGGCTTAGATTAAATCAACCATAAGATTTATTCGGATACTTCTTCCAGCAGATATTTTCTGGCTCAGATAAAACCGAGCATAAGTTTATTCTGAAACTTCTTCCAGATAAAGAATAGCATGGATATCTCTTGACTCATTTTAAATCAACCATGGGTTTATTCTGATACTTCCTCCAGTTGCAGACAAGCATGGATATTTTCTGGCACAAATTAAGTCAAGCGTAGAATTATTCTCATACTTCTTCCAGTTAAAGTCATCAGTTACTTTGGATGACATTTATAAGCCCATCTCCGACGAATATCCATTACCTCCTCAAATGGCATCTATATTCCCATTCTCGGTATAATCAACCAAAAGCAGCACTTCTTACACGGGACGAGTGAAAATTTTTGGGCACTTAAGTGTTCAATCATCTTCTACCTTCAAGTCACAAATGGCAGACATGCCAATCTAACTCTTCAGGTTTAAAAAGATTGAACATGGGGAATTGTTGTACCCCAAAATTTTCCCTCTCATTTTCTTCAAATCATTCTTTCAAAGCTTCTCAAAATACTCAAGAATCTCAAAGGATGACTAGTCAAAAGGCTCCTCCTAAGTGAAGGGTCTACAACTAGGGTTTGGTATTTCACAAATAAATCTGGTTTGCAAAGGTCTTAAG
Source organism: Vicia faba (assembly GCA_948472305.1). Lineage (NCBI taxonomy): Eukaryota > Viridiplantae > Streptophyta > Magnoliopsida > Fabales > Fabaceae > Vicia > Vicia faba. Next base: position 1,402,284,382 of record OX451739.1, read on the forward strand.
TGGTGTACCTGGTTCTCCATAGGTCCTTAATAAGGTTCATGTCAAGTTTCAATTCTTTCATCACATGTTTGCTCAGTCAATGGCTCGGATGATTGAAAATCAACTGTATTGGGTAAAAAATCAATTATGGTCAACATACAGTCAAACTTCAAGATTTTTGGTCAAAATAAAAAAATTTAAGTGATATTCATATTTGATCAAGGTTTGATCATGATTCCTCAAGAAAATCCCTCAAATCATAAAAAGTCAAGAATTGTCAAATTAGGGTTTCCTTAGGAGAAGTCAACTGAACTTTGACCAAGCATAACTTTCACATGTTTCATCAACTTTTCCCCAACCAAAGACCATTTTGAATAAAATTCAATTCTATAGAACTTTGTTTTTATGCTCAAGTCCAAAAAATGCTTCATTTGAAAGATATGAGCTAATACATTATAGGTCATTTTCAAAAGTCAACAAAAGAGACTTATTGTCAAGGCAACTTACATGAAGATGATGTCTCCAAATGCAAAAATGATAAACAGAGAAAAAGTAGAGGACATCTTGAGGTTTTTAAAAAGTCCTAGATCATCTTTAAAAGAGGAAAATTGAGCAATTTATGAGTTGCACAATTTGGGAAATTTGAGGAAATTCATGAAATATAAAATGAGCAAACTTGGGATTTTAAACTAGTGGGCCTAACTTTTAATGTTCAAACATGCTCATAATATGTTTGAGGGTCTCTAAAAATAATTCACACATTTTTAGGATTTTTATTTCTTTTATTTTAATTTTTATTCATTTAAAAATAAATAAAATCAAATAAAAATGAAAACAATGTGTAAGGATTTGGACCTTTTGATTTACCTTTACATGCCCATTACAAACTCATGCAAGCCTGTCAAAATGCCAAATTCGTGCAAAGGTGAAAATGGCAAGAAATATTGCAAGTTTGGAAATATTTTAAAGTGTTTGATATTGTTTGATTAGAGCCTTCATGGTTTAATTCATTGCCATGTTTAGAAGGGCATTTCATCCTTCTATATATAATGCAAGCCAATGCAGCTCAAGGAAACGATTACACGTCACAAGAAGCTAGAAAATTATTCAAAACTTCTCAAAAAATCCTCGAGCCTTAAAACTCTGTCAACAAGCCATTTCATTCCATAATTCCAGTCTCATCATCTTCCTAGGATATCTAAAGGTAGTGTTGGACCATTCATCTTGATCTTACACACATGAAATCATACATCATGGCCTTGCTATTTCCAAATTTTTTTCAATTTCGTATCTTTAATTTTACTTTGCTTGATGATGAATTGATGCATTTAATTTGATCTGGAGGTTTGATGGAACAGGTTTTGACCCTTGATATATTCCCATGCACGCAGAATGATTAGGCACCATTTTTCCTTCGATTTGTGCATTTTGATTCGAAGCGCATGATTCAGGAGTTTATAGCTCAAACTAACACCATATTCTGATCTAGGAGGAATTTTAAGGGGATTAAGGTGTTTTGTATGTTTTGATTGTTATGTTTTTATAGGTTTGAGTTTTTTTATGGCCGGAGGTTGAATCTGGCGTCCCTGAGTTGTGCTGACTCCGGCAAGGGCATGCGTGGAATAAATAAGCGTTATGACTGGTTCATTCAAATCTAGGGGGTCTACTTAGGGCGTTCACCTTTGATTAGCTGGCATCGGCATTTAAATTTACAATATAATGTTTGATTTATGTTCTACCACCGGATGTACAAGCCACCCCAGTGGCAACACGTGCGCTCTTAAGGTTTAACTATGCTTGGTCGCAGGTTCTAGCCAGGCATGGGACTTTTTTTTTCATTTGTTTTGTTTTCATTTCAGATCTGGTGGAAACAACCCAAGCACGCTCACCATGTACGTTCGTATCATGACCCTTAGATCTCAGAAGATTCAAATCCAATGCCCCGGATCAGCAGGCACACCATGGGATGTATGGATCTAGTTGCACTGAGTCGAGTGTGGTCTCTGGGCTTATTTGTTATTGGGCCTAGGATTTTTTTTCTTAACACCACCTATTTTCTTTTTACAGCACAGGCCCATCAACTCTCTTTCTTTTGTTTTAATTTCACTATTTCTTTTTTTATTTATTATTTATTATTTATTATTTAATCAAAAAATAATAACAAAAAATCAGAAAATCACAAAAATATTATATTAAAGTTTTTAATAATAAATTTAATCTTTTTTTATAATTTTAAATTAATATTTAATTACTTTGAGTTTATTTTCATTAATTTAAAATTAATTAGAATTAGGGCTTTTACTTAAATTACTTTTTCTAAATAAAAACACCAAAAAAAACATTTTTTCTAATCTTAGAAATTTTTCAGGTTTCTTAATACTTTTTCCCTCTTTGATCTCCGCGTACTCGTTCATTTTTCGCATCTTTATGAATTATTGTAACTGCGCAAAGGGATGTAATAGTTTTACAAGTAGGACTTTTTACATTTTTCTCCCTATTTTATGGTTTGTAATTCCCTATCCCCGAAGCATTGTAATAACATAGATTCAAATTTCCCGCATTTTTACTTTCCGCACTATTTTATGAATGTTTGTATATATTTAACTACTAGCCTAATAGAATTGCATTATAAGACTTAAAAGAAAATGTTAGAAAACCGAACATCCAAGATAAACATAACTAAAACACAATACAATTTTCACACGCGCACTTCTAAGGTAACCTCACTTGTCGCCTTCGGAAAACAACAGTCACGTCTCTCGAACGTGAGAAGTTTTAGCAAAGACCCTTTGGTTAAAAGATCATAGTCCCTCGATGACCCTTCGATGCTGCCTCGGTAAATGATCTTAGTACCTTAGGGTAATTTCTAAAGTGTCTTACGAGTTGCCTTCGTGACTGTACGATGATCCGCGCCTGTCCCTCAAAACATACAATGATAGATCTACCTACTAACTAATGGTAGAATAGCATTATCTAAAGGAAAAGAGGAAAAGAACTAAGACCTTTTGAGTAGGTAGGTAGATCATAGTTGCTTGCTCATAAAACAAAACAATTTCTCACACATACACTCTCTTTTCTAAATATTTTCAAAGACAAAACACTTTGTATGCATTCTCAACGATACGAGAATCATTGCAAAGTTTGCTACACTAAGGCATCTTTTCAAAATATTTTCAAAATAAACTTACACAAAAAAGCATTTTCAAAGTGAGCTAGCAACTAAGAGCCCGTCGATAACTACGGATGAAAAGGGTGTTAATACCTTCCCTTTTCATAATTTTTTCAGATTTTTTGGACTAAATATGAATTTTCTATGACTTTTTGAAATTTAAAACAATTAAATATAAAAATCAGAAAAGAAAAATAAAGTCAAAAATATGTGGACCATTGGATGAGAGTCAAAACACGTTAGTAATCACATGCAAGGGATCTGACGCGTTGTGCATATCATGGTCATTAGTGAATAAAGCACTGAATCAAATGTAAATCAGAAATTCAAAAAAATACAAATGGCGTTGTTTCATTGGTTGAAGGATGACACGTTGGTCATCTTCAACCTCCATCCAGTCCCAAAACCAGGTTGCTCAATCTGTAAAATTAGAGCACAAGACATATGCCATTCGCTTCGTCTCTTCAAGACGAAGATAACCACGCCTTCGTGATTAATTTATATAAATTATAGCTCAAGCAATTTGGAAGGAAAGTTTTGAAAAATTATTTGAAATTTCATGGTCAAAACGAGTTTCCAGATAAAAATAAGTGTTGCAAATAGAACCAGGGAAATGAGAGCATCACAATGATATCAAAGTTTTGAAGAATTGATGGAGAAATCTACCTATTGGAGTTGAGTTGCAGAGCTCTGAAACTGGACTTCTATGGAGCAATACAGGACACGATTCTTGAAGGTAATGATATGGTTAACTTCAAGGAAGATCAAGGAAGGTAAATTGAGAGAAAATTTTGATTTAAAAAGGCTTGAAAATAGATTTCGAAGTTGCAGAAATTTGGGTTATGGAACAAGTTTAACAGGGTGATTCTGGCTATCCAAGCTTGAGGAAATGAATTGGGGTGGCCCTCTATTTATAGGAGAATGAATGGTATCCTCAAGTGTGTGAAATGATGAGGTTTGGATGGAAATCGCGAGGGGTCTACGGCATGAACAAAGTTTGACTTGTTTAGCATCAAAACTCGTTCAAATCGTGTGTTTCATGATGATAAACATCTTTGGAAAGTTGCTAAACATGATTAGAAGAAAAAACGCATGGGAAACTTGTGATTAGAAGCCAAAACAAAGGTTTCAAAATCTGACTTGTGATGAAACTTCAGTTTCAACCTACCAATTTCAAAACAATGGCATTTTCAGCTCAAGGGGTCTTAGGGCATGATTCTTGATGCTTTTGAAAGATGATGTTACAAGCTTTGCAATGGAAAAAGAATTGAATCAAATGGATGCTTGAGTTGAAAGTTGCATTGAGTCAAAGTTGGAGAAAAAGGGTTGACTTTCCATACTTAGAAATATTTCAAATTTTTCTTCAAAAGTGACCTATAATCTTTTGCATCCAAACATGGCCTTCCACTTGGAGTTTGCTCATGACCAAAGAATATGGCATGAAATAGACTTCTTAAATGACACTTTGAGACTTTGAACCTTTTGAATTCATGTGTTTAGGCTTCAGTTGAGGAGCAACGATAATCCATGAAGATTGTTGCTTCAATGATCAAGTCTTGCCTGATGCAGTTACTTGCCAAGAAATCCCTAACTTTTTCCTAGATTTCCCTTGTGGGTTTTCAATCTACTGAGATGATTTATTCTGTTTATGTCTCTAACTTTTGCCTAGATCCCCCTTTCGGGTTTTCAGCCTACATAGACACTCATTTTTTCCTGAGCCACCCTTTTGGGTTTTCAACTTAGCGAGATGTTCCTTTATTATCTTTAGGCGAAGTATTTCTTAATTGCATCATCATTCACGAAACATGGGAAATCCTCACCGTCCATATTTTAAATAATCAATGCACCTCCAGAGAAGGCTTCCTTGACAACATACGGGCCTTCATAATTGGGAGTCCACTTTCCCCTGGAATCAGCGTTAAAAAACATGTTCTTTCTAAGTACGAGGTCGCCTTCTCGGAATTCACGAGGTCTGGCCTTCTTATCAAAATATTTCTTCATTCTTTTATGGTATAACTGGCCATGACACAAGGCAATCATTCTCTTTTCTTCAATCAAATTCAGTTGGTCAAACCTCCTCTGAACCCATTCAGCCTCTGACAACTTAGTTTCCATAATTACATGCAAAGAGGGAATCTCAACCTCAACGGTGAGCACTACTTTCATGCCATAAACAAGAGAAAAAAGGGTTGCCCCTGTTGAAGTACAGGGCGGATGTACGATATCCATGTAAAGCAAAATGGAGCATCTCATGCCAATCCTTATATGTAACAACCATCTTCTGAATGATCTTCTTAATGTTTTTATTAGCAGCTTCAACAACCTCATTCATCTTAGTTCTGTAAAGAGACGAGTTATGATGAACAATCTTGAATTATTTACAAAGGTCCTCATCATCGTATTATTCAAATTTGAGTCGTTATCAGTGATAATCCTACTTGGCACACCATACCGAAATATAAGATTGTTCTTAATAAAACATACTACCACCGGCCTGGTCACGTTAGCATAAGAAGCTGCTTCCACCCACTTGGTGAAGTATTCATTTCGCCACTAAGATAAAATGATGTCCATTCGAAGCCTTGGGTTCAACCATCCTGATCATATCAATACCCCACACATAGAGAAAAGCCATGGGGAAGAAATAATATTGAGAGGACTTGGAGGCACATGAATCTTGTCAGCATAAACCTGACACTCATGGCACTTCCTTGCAAATTTATAACAGTTAGATTCCATTATCAGCTAGTAATAAACTGCTCTTAACATCTTCTTTGCCATCGAACGTCTATTGGCATGGGTACCAAATGAACCTTCATGGATCTCATGCATCAACAAGTCTGCTTTGTGTCTATCTACACATTTGAGTAAGACCATATCACAACTCCTTTTGTACAACACATCTTCATTGAGGAAGAAGCCCTACCAACCTTCTCAATGTCTTCATATCATTGTTTTATTCCCCAAATGGGTTGAGTTTGAAGGAAATGCTTGATATCATAATACCAGTGTTTACCCTGATGTCACCTATGCTGCAAACATATGAGTCGGCCTATCAAGACGTTCGATTGTAATCTGAGGTATGTCATTCCAGTAATTCAGTTGGTACATGGAAGACAATATGGTTAATGCATCTACAATCGGATTCTCGTCTCGAGGAATGTGATGGAATTCAACTTTATTGAAGAAAGTTAACAACCTTCTCGCATAATATTTGTAGGGAATTAAATCAGGGTGACGCGTCTCCCGTTCTACTTTAATTTTATTTATCACCAAAGCTGGATTACCATATGTATCTAGAATCTTAATTCTGAGATCCATAGCCTCTTCAAGACCCAGGATACACGCTTCATATTCTGACATGTTATCGGTGAAATCTAATGTCAACCTTGTAGTGAAGGGGATGTGAGACCCATGGGGGGTGATAATCACAGCAACAATCCTTTTACTGTAAGCATTTAGAACTCCATCAAACAAAATACCCCATCAGGATTCAAGATCTAGACCTTCCTCGGGCAATGGTTTATCATAATCTTTGACTTTCAAATACATCACATCCTCATCAGGGAAATCATACTTGACTGACTGATAATCGTCAACTGGTTGATGAGCAAGGTACTCCGACAACACACTGCCTTTAATAGTCTTCTGAGTACAGTATTCAATATCATATTCAGACAACAACATCTTCCAACGAGCAACCCTTCCAGTAAGAGCAGGCTTTTCAAAGATGTGCTTAATTGTATCCATTTTAGATATCAACCAAGTAGTATGATTCAACATATACTGCCACAGATGCTTTCCAACCCAGGCTAAAGTACATCATATCATTTCCAGCATAGAATACAGTGACTCACAGTCAATGAACTTGTTGCTCAAATAATAAATGGCATACTCTTTTCTTCTTGTTTCATCTTGTTGTCCCAAAATACAATCCATGGAGTTATCCAACACAGTCATATACATAGTCAATGGTCGTCCTTCAACGGGAGGGAGCAAGATAAGAGGTTCAAATAGATACTCTTTAATGCTTTCAAAATCCTTCTGGAAATTATTCGTCTATACACAATCCTAATCTTTCTTTAGAAGCTTGAAGATTGGCTCACAAGTGGCAGTCATGTGAGAAATAAACCTAGAGATGTAATTCAAACGCCCAAGGAAACCCCTTACTTACTTTTCAGTTCTTGGTGCGGGAATTTCTTTAATTTCCCTAACTTTATCAAGATCAACTTCAATTCCTTTTTGTCTGATAATGAAACCCAATAACTTTCCAGAACGAACACCAAAAGTACACTTATTCGGATTCAAGCAGAGATTAAACTTCCTAAAACAGTGAAACAATTTCAATAAATCTTCTAGGAGACTACCCTCAGTTTTAGATTTTGCGATCATATCATTAACATATACCTCTATTTTCTTATGCATCAGATCATGGAATAGGTTTGTCATAGCCCTTTGGTACGTTGCACCAGCGTTCTTCAACCTGAAGGGCATCACTCTGTAGCAGAATGTTCCCCAGGGTGTGGTAAATGTTGGTTTTTCCATGTCCTCAGGAGCCATCTTAATTTTATTGTATTCGGAAAATCTATCCATGATTGAGAACACTTAAAATTTATATGTGCTATCTACCAACATATCAATATGCGGCAATGGGAAATCATCTTTTGGACTAGCTTTATTTAGATCTCTGTAATCAACATACATGCAGACCTTCCCATATTTATTTGGAACATGAACAATATTGAAAATCCATTACGGATACACTGATGTCACAAGAAAATCGGCATCAATATATTTCAAAACTTCCTCTTTAATCTTCACTTCCATGTTAGGGTGAGTCCTTCTCAACTTTTTCTTGATAAGTGGACATTCTGGCTTCAACAATAAACGATGCTCCATAATATCGGTATCTAACCCAAGAATATCCTAATAAGATCAAGCAAAGACATCCACATATTCCTTCAACAAATCAATTAGCCTACTCTTTATGTCGGGATGAAGCAATGCCCCAATCTTAACTTCCTTCAGATCTTCTTCAAAACCCAAATTGATTGTCTCTAACGACTCTTTATACGAATGAATGGTATTCTCCTCGCGCTCAAGCAACCTAGAAACCTCCTCTAGGATTTCATCAAACTCTTCTTCTTCAGCTACATACATAGGATATTCAAAGTTGGGAAAAGGCGCGTGGTCATTGTATTCAACGAGTTTTATAATTAATCTGCACATATGATTATGCTTGATTTTAGAAACTGATAAATGCAACAAGTGATTATGCAAATTTATTATTATATTATTTTTTTGAAAGGTTTTTTCTAATTACCATTTTTCAAGAAAAAGCAGAAAATAAAACACAGTTGGAAATAAAAAACAACTTTTATTAATGATTTTAAAATTCAAAACAAAAGATGTGCCCATACAATATCACTTTCACCTTGGGTAGAGTGAAAAGATTTTGGAAAAAAAACAAGCAAAGACAAATTAATTCGATGTATGAATGCAATTGGAAACATCAACAGTGATCCAATTTTGGATCCTCACTCCATGTGTCACAAAGCTCGACATCTCCTGTTCTGACTCATCTTCAATGATGTCGTCAACCTCTGGAGTAGTTGGATGGAGATAACCCGCACTGTGGAAGATGTATTTATATGGATGGAAGGTATACTTTGGCTTCAACACTTCATTCCTATATTTCTTCAGAGAAAAACCCAAAATTTTTGTGTTCTTGTTTATTAGCTGATCAATAACCTGACCACACACGCTGCTAGGACCTTTCTGAACTACTTGTTCTGAGAGAGGAATAAAATCCTCATTCTTCTTTATGTTATCAATGGACAAAGCTTGGAACTGATTTCCAACAGTGGCTTCATCAGCTTCTACAACACTGAAAGAAGAAAAATGGGATACTAACACAACTTGTTCGCCATTCACAATCACTTCTTTTCCTTCACGGACAAATTTCACTTTATGATGCAATATGGATGTAACGGCTCCCGCCTCATGGATCCAAGGTTGTCCCAACAAATAACTATAGACTGGGCAAGTCCACCTCTCCAATGACGGATTTCCTTGAATCATCGAAAGCTTTTACTATAATACCACTGTAGCGCATATGAGTTACTTGATATTTGAGCTTCTCTAGAGTACTATTTGGTATCACATTCAGAGCAGACCCATTATCTATCATCACATTAGATAAGGTGTCATTCTTGCAGTTTAGAGATATGTGTAAGGCCATATTGTGATTTCTTCCCTCATCCGGCAGTTCATCATCACAAAAACTCAGATTGTTACAAGCAGTGATATTTCCCACAACACCATTAAACTGGTCAATCGAGACATCATGTTCAACAAAGGCTTGGTCCAAGACCCTCATCAGAGACTCCCAATGAGCCGCAAAATTAATCAACAAAACTAGAATGGAGATTTTAGTTGGAGTTTGCAACAATTGATCAACAATCTTATAATCACTCATCTTAATGATCTTTAGAATATCATTAACATCATTCTCTAAAGTAGCTCCACTAGCCTTCCCTGCTACCTTTTTAGGCTCAGAAATAGTCTCTACAATCTTCTTACTAGAATCAAATCTCCTCGAAAGGTAGGAGCAAAGACATGACCACTCTGGGTCACTCGACTGGCCTCATCAATGTTTTCAACATAAGATAAAGGCTGGATTGGAACTTCCATGTTGCCTTCCAGAATAGTTGCATTATAATTGTAAGGTATAGCCCTATCAGACTCATACGAAATAGGACAAGGTAAACTAATAACTGGGGGAGTTGCAGCAGGCTTACTATGGTATGTAATTTCCACAGGAGTTGGAATGTCAAAATGTGGGACAATAACATTCACTCTGACCTCCTCAACACACCCAACAAGTATTTCAACATGAAATTCAGCATCATTATCAAAAGGCATGCCCTCTACGGAAGACTCAAACTCAACAGAAGATACAAACTCATCAGCAGACTCAACCTTTATTGTTGATAACCTTTCCCTTCTTTTTCTATCAGCAATAATAGCTATTGCTCCTTTTTGGAAAAAATCCAACCCTTTTACTATCTGAAGATCATCTCTCAAAACAGCATAACCACGTGGTTTCTTTGCGTATTCCGGACAACAACAACAATAGCTAAAATACCACTTCTCATGTATCTCCACACGAGTCACAGTACTGAACTCTTTAGTTGTAGGTGTGATCGGTGGAAATAGAATTGACTGTTTTGGAATGCTGGTTCGCGTTTGCGTTTGTATTTGCAAAATGTCGCGGTAAGCAAGAGTCGCCACCGTCTTTTATTTAATCCAGCAAGGAAAGGACAAAAGCACAGCAAAAATTCCTTTTCGAGATGTTTCTCGGGTTCGGGAGGTAGATTATAGAAAGGGAAGGTGTTAGCACCCTTTCTATCCGTGGTTATCCACGGGCTCTTAGGTACTTGCTCACTATGTTTTCAAAAAGTTTTGCTTTTCTTGTGTTCGTGGGTTTTGAAAAGAGTTTTGTTTGAAAACTTCGATTTAACTCTTGTTTCTGTCCTCAAGAGTGTATGAAGTGTTGTTGAAAACTTTGTTTGAAAAAGTGTAAGTGCGAAAAAGTTGTTTTGTTTTGAAAGAGCAAGTACCTGAGAACCTCTACCTACTCAAAAGGAATTAAGTTGTGTAAATGTCCTTTAGACAGTGCTATCCCACTATTGAGGAGTAAGTAGCACCATCGTTGGAGTTTTCGGGTCAACTCGATTTTAGGGACATATGGTCACTAAAGCAACGTTAGGACGCCTTAGCGGTAACCCTAATGTCTTGGATCATTTTTATCCGAGGCAACCGTTTCGAGGAAACTTTGACCTTTAGACAGGAGGGCGACCTCTAAAACTTCCTATACTCAATGACCACGTCGAGGCAACCAAGTGAGGCGTACCCTAAGAGTGGCATGTGCGAGTGTGTCAAGTTTCAGTTATGTTATCTTTGTACATGTTATGTTGAGCTACGATTGATTTTAAGTTAAGGTAAGTCTTGTCATGCATAGCCTAGTTAGCATACATCTAGCAGTTAATAGTTGCGGAAAAATAAAACTAAGCTATTACAAGGCGTCGGGTATTTACATCGCCAAAAACAAACCCTTGAAAAAGTAAAATGCGGAAAATTAAATAAAAACGATAAAAGGTCCTAAGTTAAAGCTATTACATCCTCGGAGCAAATACAATTATATGATCAAAATATGGATCACAAAAAATCACACGCGCGAGAAAAAATTGAATCGGAGAGTTTTTAGGGTTTTGACCCTTTTTATTAAAGAAAGAGGTTTTTCGTTATCTTGCATTTAATTAAATTAAACCTAGACTAATTAATTAATTAAATAAATAAAGAAATATATTTTTGGTTTTTTAGAATATTTAAGGAAATAAAAAATAAAATGATTAAATATATTAATTAACCTAATTCTAAACAAATTTTTATTTATTGCAAAAATATTAATATTATGCCTAATTAAAACTAAACAAATTAATTATTTATTTATTTACAAAAATAATGAAATAGTGAAATTAGTAAAAATATTGTTTTTGAGGTTTTCTGATTTTATTAGAAAAAACAAATTATTTTAGTTAGTAGTTAATTAAAAATAATAAAAATAAATCAAGCAAATAAATAATGAAAGAAAATAAAATGCAAACTCAGGGGGGTTTGGGCCAACTTTAGAGGTGTATCTGGCAATTTTCCAGGCCCAAACGCTTCAACCTCTTTGACTTTTCTGGATCTTCCACGCACTGATTGACTGGAGACTATGGTGAGGACTCAGCTTTGGCCATTAGATTTGGGTTTGGAGACATCTGGCGTGTTGAGGTTTGAGGTGCATGGTGGACCAATCTTTGCAAAGTGCACATGAACACCTGAAGGGGAAAAATAAACAAGATTTTTGGGGACCTGGGATTCGAACCCAGGTCCCAGCGCTCAATGATTGCTCGCCCCTGCCACTACACCACCATGCCTCAATTGATATTATAACAATAAGTAATTAATATATATGAAAACAATCACAATGTTGTAAATAAAAAATTAAAACGCGCGCTTTTCAAACACACGAATTAGATGAACACACGTCAGTGTCTTCAACCTTTGTCTGCATAATTAGAATCAGATAACGGGGGTTTTTAACCTCCACTACCTCCCTGCACGAAAAATGGCGACTAGACATACAACAAACATAAATATTTTGCGAGGTGTAGGTTCCAATCGTCTTGGTCTCACGATTTCAACCATGTATCCCATTAGTCCCAATTTTTCCTAGTTTGGAAAGCCCTATTTGAAAGCTTGAAAACCCTAGAAATTCAATCATGGCATCTCTCGATTCAGGGCACTATGGTTCAATTCAATCATTCCATTAGCTTTGTATGATCTCTAGCAATGCAAATCAGTCACAAAAACATGTCAAATGCATATGAATTAAGAGATACAGTTTTGAATTATAAATGCAAACCGTGAGATGGTATGTAGCGATTCCTTGAGGATTGATGCTTGAATTTGATTGCAAATCAATCCTGGTACCTCCTGCAATGTGTTTGGATGGACAAAACGCCTTGAATTGGCCTAGAATGCAAGAACCAGTTTTGAGTTTTCTTGAAAATTCTTGAATTTGATATGGTCGTTTCTGCAGCTTTCAGTTGTGTATTAGGGTATGGTTGGCTTGCTTATGTATAAGGCAATCAAATTAGGTCAAAATTTGGGCCATAATCCTTATGCATTGAAGATTAAATCCTTGATTGATAAATCAAATATTCTTGATTTTCCATGATTGAACAAGTTGCCAAAATTGGATTTTTTGTATCTTTTTAGCTTGTGCACGAATTGGTCAGCATATTTGGATCATATTTGGTTCACAAAAATGTTTAAGAATCAAATCTTTTATTTTCTTAGAATTTAAATTAATTAAATGAATTAATATATATTAAAAATCCATTTAATCAATAAATTTAAGAAAATAAATCACATTTAACTTGGTGGGTCGTGCATAGGTCATGGGTGAAGTTTCAAGAAGAGATTTGAGGCCCATTAGCAAAAAGAAGGTGTTTTGAGCAAAGTTGACTTTTGCAAATTCATGAAAATTTCCCAACTTCTCCAATGCATATCTTGCTCAATTTTGATCATATGACCATGTTCTTGGACATTTTGGAAAGCCCTTGAAGTCCTCTAATCAATGCTTTTGGTCCCATGTCATTTGGTTTTACCAATCTCAAGTTATGGCCTTTGACTCAAAGTGTACTTTTGTTGACTTTTGAAATTGACCTATAATGTAAAAATTTGTAACTTTTTGTGAGAGCATTTCTTGATCTTGGAGTGTGAAGATGGATTGTATGAAATTACATCCTATTAAAAATGAGCTTTGGATGGAATTTTTCTGATAAACCATGAAAAACTTATGCCCTTGTCCAAGTACAGTTGACTTTTCTGCTGTCCAAAAATAGTAACTTTTGCATCTTGATGATTTTTGAGCCATTCTTATGGGATCATGATCAAGACTTGATCAAATGATGATTGTGAACTCAAAATAAGGTGTTGACCAAGAATTCTGACTTTTGACTGCAAAATGACCATTTTGCCCTTGTAGTTGACTGTAGATCAAATGAAGCTTTTGACTGTGCAAATTGGCACTGTGAGTCTTGAAACTTGGCATGTGGGTGCTTGAGAATGTATATAAGCCTATGAGACTTGATTGAACCATTGAGAACCCCAAATTCCTTGAAAGAACCAAAACCCTAATTTCAGATGTCCTAGGAAGTGATTTGACTGTACAACCCTTGAACCATTTTGAGCAATTTGAAGATCATTCTTGACAAATCTTGAGGAACATGGGAGGGAAATTTTGGGGTACAACAGTTGCCCCAGTTCAATTTTCTTAGACCCGAGGATATAGATTGGCTTTCGAGCCTTTCGTGATCCGAAGGTGGAAGATGATTGAACACTGAAGTGCCCAGAAATTTGCACTCGCATGGTGTAGTATCAGCAATGTGATGTCGGGAATGGGATTACAGATGCCATTTGGAGATCGTTGGTAGAAGCATGGGCTTATAAATGCCATCTGGAGATTGTTTCTTGTAAGTTGAAAGAAGGAACCTGTGTAGGGTTGCCCGATGATGAGTCCGTGTGAAACTTCATCTGAAAGAGAGAAGGAACCGGTGTAGGGTTGCCTCATGATGGTCAAGTAGATAATTGTCCTGTCTGGTTTCAGGTATTAACCTACGATCAGTCATCCACAGAATTTTCCTGGCGTGTTACAGGTATTAATCTACGATCAGTCGTCCACAAAATTTTCCTGGCTTGTTATAGGTACTAATCTGGAATTAAGAAAGGTTGGTCGAGGAGATAGTTGTCCTGGCTGGTTTCAGGTATTAATCTCTGACCTGTGGAATGAAGATGGTTTTCCTGGATTGTTACAGGTATTGATCTTCAATCTCTTCACGTAGATAACTTTCCTAGCTTGTTACAGGTATAGATCTACAATCAGTCGTCCACAGATGCTTTTCCTGGCTTGTTATAGGTATTCATCTGGAACTTAAGAAAGGTTGGTCGAGGAGATAGTTGTCCTGGCTGGTTTCAGGTATTGATCTCTGACCTGAGAAATAAAGATGGTCTTCCTGGCTTGTTACAGGTATTGATCTTCAATCTTTTCATGTAGATAACTTTCCTGGCTTGTTACAGGTATTGATCTACAATCAGTCGTCCATAGAATTTTCCTGGCTTGTTACAGGTGTTCGTCTGGAACTTAAGAAAGGTTGGTCGAGGATATAGTTGTCCTGGCTGGTTACAAGTGTTAATCTCTGACCTGAGAAATGAAGATCTTCCTGGCTTGTTACAGGTGTTAATCTTCAATCTCTTCGTGTAGATAACTTTCCTGGCTTGTTACAGGTATTGATCTACAATCAGTCGTTCACAGAATTTTCCTGGCTTGTTACAGGTATTGATCTGGAACTGCGAACGTAGATGGTAATCATCTTTTGATTAACTTTTTCCTGAAAAAGGTAAAATGTTAGTTGTATGCAATGTCATGATGTATGAAATGCATGATGTCATGATGTTCTCAAGAATAAATGAGATCGTGTCGTATGCACTTTATCATGTATGTAAATAGGAGGTATGACATGTGAAATGTTTATGAATGTATTTTCGTCTGGGAAAATAAATCCTTGACAAATGCCGGGGAGTTCGTCAAATCCTGGGCTGATGCTGGAGAGTATGGTTGAATTCTTCGTTTCCACTGGGGATGATGAACGAAGATGGTTGCAAGAATAAACCTGTGGGAGAAGATGACTCCGCTGGGGAATAAACCTGGTGAAGAGATTACTCTACGGGGAATTACTCTGTGGGGAAGAGATGCTTCGTTGAGATTTTAACGATAACTCCGCTGGGGATTCCATCGATAAGCTCTGTTGGGGATTTTGATGATGAACTCCGCTGGGGGATAGAAAGAACTTCGCTGGGGATGACCTTTCTGTTGCAACTTGCTGAGGATAACCCAGTTAGACACTTGTGAGGATAACCTCTGAATTTGGATGGGGAGATACATTTGTATTCTGCAGGGGACAAGCTTCCAGAATCTACTGGGGAAGATGATTCAACTCTGGCGGGGAAGCTTTTTTAGACTGCGCTGGGAAATGGCTCCACTGGGGGTATCCTGTATTCTGCCGGGGAACATTATTATACTTTGTCGAGGAATATTAAGACTGCAGGGGATACTCTTTACGCCTGCTGGGGAATATCTTTATACTCCGCTGGGGAATATTAAGACCTTCTGGGAATACCGAGCCTTTTTAGGGCTGGTGGTAGGCCAACTCTGCTTGGGGAGAGTATTGTTGATTCATTCATAGTTGCAAGTCTCAGCTGAGAGAGTTATCATTACTGTCTTACTCTGTGGGGAGTGAAAGTATCTTGGTCATATTCTTCAGCCGAACTTACCTTGGTACCTTGGTGGACAGAGCAACTAGACCTCTTAGATAATTCTTATTGCCCCTACTTCTGATATCACCCGTAATTAGTCCTTTGATTCGCATGCAAATATTTATGAGCAGCAATTAATGTCAAATGCATATATCAAAAATGAACATTGGACGTTCTTTGCCAAACAAAACAGATAAAGGAAAAACAATTTGCAATTTGTCTGAAAAATGAACTTGTATTGATTTTGAAGTTTGCCTGAAAATAGGCGTTTTTGTACAAGAGGCTGACGTCCTAGTAAGAGAACACCGCCGAACAAACAGGGTTTATACAATTTGTAAAAAGAAAACAAAACAGTTATGTGAATAATCCCACTGGGTTCCAACTCTGCTATCGCCTTTATATCTTCAAGCCTCTCATCACTTTGCTTCTTGGTTGGAGATGAATCTGATTGACGGGTGTCGTCTGAGCCTGCTAGTCGATACCGAAGTCCGGATGCGAGGTGATCCAACGAGACAAAGTGTTACGCTTATCCCTAACTTTTGCTTGGACCGCCCTTTCGGGTTTTCAGTCCACCGGGATACCCATTTTTGCCCAAGCCGCCTTTTCAGGTTTTCGACTTGCCGGGTGTACAGATTTTTTTTATTTTCATCCCTTATTTTTGCCCGAACCCTTTTGGTTCGCCGGGAAGCCCTTATTTTTGCCTAGGCCACTCAATCTAGCGGGTCTTTAATTATGCGTAGTATCTTTTTACTATGTCTGAATTGACGGGGTGAGGAAGGTCGTCACCATCCATGGTGGTTAGAATCATCGCTCCTCCTGAGAAGATGTTCTTAACCACAAATGGCCCTTCGTATGTAGGGGTCCATTTGCCCCTGGGATCACCTTGAGGTAGAATGATGCGATTGATTACCAGGTCCCCGACTTGATACTCTTGTCGTCTGACTTTCTTATTAAATGCCTTGATCATCCGTTTTTGGTACGTCTGACCATGACAAATAGCAGTGAGTCTCTTTTCGTCGATTAGGTTTAGTTGATCAAGCCGGGTCTGGATCCAGTCGTCTTCACTTAAGCCCGCATCCTTCATGATCCGGAGAGAGGGTATCTGAACTTCAATGGGCAGGACTGCCTCCATGCCATATACCAAGGAATAGGGTGTTTCCCCTGTTGACGTATGTGCTGAGGTACGGTACCCATGAAGAGCAAATGGTAACATCTCGTGCCAATATTTGTAGGTCACTGTCATCTTCTGCACAATCTTCTTAATATTCTTATTAGCCACTTCTACGGCCCCATTCATCTTCGGCCGGTAGGGAGAAGAGTTATGGTGCTGTATCTTGAATTGCTCGGAGAGCTCAGTGATCATCTTGTTGTTAAGATTGGTACCATTATCCGTAATGATCCTCTCTGGTACACCGTTGTGGTACGGTGGGAGAACTGACTATGGTTTTGCGTTTGTTTTCGCAAATGTTTCGGTTGAGCAAGAGTCGCCATCGACTTTTTATTTTATCCTAAGGAAAGGTTTAAAAAGCACAGCAAAAACCTTTGAGATTTTTCTTGGGTTCGGGGAGTAGATTATAGAAAGGGAAGGTATTAGCACCCTTTCTATCCATGGTTATCCATGGGCTCTTAGGTACTTGCTTAGATCAACTTGCCTTGGTTTTCAATTATTTGAAATGGTGCTTGGTGTGTGGTTTTGAAAATGTTTTGAAAAGATGCCTTGTATAGGCTTACCCTTGTAACAATTCTTTACTCGAATGTTTTACAAGAGGTGTTTGTCTTTTGAAAAGATGTTTCAAGGTTTTGTTTTGAAAGTGTTTGTGAAGTGTGGTTTGAAAAATAGGCAAGTGTTTTCTTTGCAAATTGACAAGTACCTAAGAGTTATCTACCCTAAAGTTCTCAAAGATTCTTGCTATGTTTTTAAACCCTTTTGACAATTTTGTTCCACCATTGCATTTGGTGGACAATCTTGTATTAGGAGGTGAAAGGGACGGGCGTGGGTCATCGTTTAGACCATAATTGCAATAGTGTTAAATGTCTTTGGGCAATTTCTCTTTGAAAGGGACTTGATCATTTTAGGCAACTTTTCGAAAGCGTCATCGAGGGACTATGATCAATTGAATTGTATTGCTTTGCCCAAAGAGACCTAACGTGCAATATGGCCTAATTTTGAAAGGCAACAAGTGGATGTAACCCTAGGGGTGTTAGTGTGCGAGTGTGTTTTATTGCATACAAGAGTTTTTTCTTTGAATTAGGTTTTTCTATTTCATTGATTTTATCTTGCCATACATGTCCTAATTACTAGCAATAAGAAGCGGAAATATAAAATCCTACGCTATTACAACAATTAGGGGAGGGGGATACACATTTGTACATGGGGGGTTCAACGAGAAAAATAGACAAAAAAGAAAATAGCAAAAAACAAGATATATAGAGAGAGAGGGAGCCCGCGCGCTGCTGGGAGGTCATCAGAAGTTCTGACTCAGATCCACTGCCAGATGATCAACCTCTTGGTTAAACTGTATGAGTCAGAACTTCTGACTCTGGCACCTGCAAAACAGAACCTTGTTAGTGGGGAAATCAGAAGTTCTGATTCCTCTGCGCTGCAAGACAGAAGTTTGTTAGTGGAGAAACCAGAAGTTCTGATTCTGCTGAAAAGGCAATAACTCTCAGAGGTTCTGATATCATTGACAGCAAAACAGGCTTCAGATGTGCTAACGTCAAAGTCAGCACTTGGCTTTTCCCTGTACTAATCAGAACATCTGCAATTCTGTTGTTACTCCACAAAACAGGAAACATATTTGGAACAGATCCAGCAAATACAAAAAATGTTTCAGAGGTCAGAACCACCAAGGTCACAGGCAAGTCCTATACTGGCTCAGAACATTCTGAGGTATGAAAATCCTCAGAACATAAACAGCATCAACATGATATTTACATTATGTTCATTTGAGTATGCACAACTGATGATGCTTAACAGCGTGATGAGGGTCAGCAGGTGCTTACCTGACTGTTGGAAAAGTTGGTGGGTGAAAGTTAGCTTTTGGCTCTGGTGGTGTTCTGGACATATTTTTTGAAAGGGGCTGGTAAAGGCGTATACGTATGTAGGATCGGAAGTTTGGAAAGGGTGTTTTTGGTTCACAGAGAAAACTGGATATTTGATGAAGTTTGGAGGTGAGAAACTCAAAGTTATGAAACAAAACTGGAGATTTTGGCAGAGTTTCAGAACGCTATGTTGCTAAGAGTTCTGTTTCTCACTTAGCAATTTCTGTTTCTTTTCTTGAACGCCTTTTGCAGTGGTGAAGACTCTCTATTTATAGGCAAAGTTCTTGTGGATGCCTTGAACATTTAAAGTGCCAACAGAGTTTGAATTTTGTTCTTTGACAGAAATTCCTGGGAAGTTGTGATAACAGCTAGCTTTCAGCCTAGGCTGCAGCAGGCGTAGATTGGGGAGAAGTGACCTCTGAAGTGGGCGGTGGCGCGTAGACCCATGCCAGAATCTGCACAAAAGCATTTTCCAAGCCACACGTGAATGTTCAGGAGTGGTTGGAAGCATTAATGGGCATTAAATGGTGACAAGACCTATCAACATCAATATTCTGGTAATGGAAACCAACGTTGAATCAGCAGCGTAAACCATGCTCTGGCCTTAGCTTCCTGTTGTCTTAGTAAGCTCTAGAGATTCTCCTGGTTTTCTGGTACGTTCCTTGGATTTACTTCTGGACCTCCTGGGCTTAGAGATTCTCTATCAGTGTAACACCCACTCTTCTGATATTTCATCTTCTGATTTCAACATGTTCTGAAGGAGTCTTCAGACTTCCTTGCTTCTCTTGCATTCCTTTAGCAAATTCTGACTGAGCTAGTGTAACTGCTGAAGGGGCATGTTCTGTTTGAGGCTTACATACTGAACCATGTTTACAACTTCTGATTGAACTGATGTAGCTGCTGAAAAGCCAACTTCTGACCACGCTGAGCCAAGCTTGCAACTTCTGACCGTTTTTGATCTGGAATGGGCCCAGAAGTTCTGAAGCGCTGATTTTTCTTAAACACTCATTTTAAAGAAGCGTTCTAAGTACTTAGAATTTGATTTTTCTCAAGATAAAAGCGTTGTTTTTGGAGTTCGTGAGATCATCTTGCTCTTGTAAGTGGCTTGCTTGGGCAAAAGGATAACTCAGGACTTGGATTTGTTCCAGAGCGACCTTGAAAATCCAAGATGGTTTCCTGAAGAAAGGGAGGGCAAATTTTGGGGTACAACAGTTGCCCCTGTTCAATCTTCTTGAACCTGAAGAGTTAGATTGGCAATCTTGCCTTTCGTGACTCGAAGGTAAAAGGAGATTGGACACTAGAGTGTCCTTAAATTTGCACTCGTCAAAGCAATGGATGCAGAAATGGGCTTAAAGATGCCATTTGGAGATGGGCTTAAAGATGCCATCTGGAGATGGGCTTAAAGATGCCATCTGGAAGGGTGACAGAGTCTCGTCGGGGATGGGCTTAAAGATGTCATCTGGAATGAAGATCAGAAAGGTGTCCATGTTTTGAACCATCGCTGGGCTGGGGCTTAAATAAGCAATAGATTGACATCCGTTGTTGGGAAGAATCCATAAACTGTTTTCAGAAGTTGCATCTGAACAAGCGATAGATTAACATCCGTTGTTGGGAAGAATCCATAAACTGTTTTCAGAAGTCTTGAGGTTGAATAAGCAATAGAGCAGCATCCGTTGTTGGGAAGCTTCCGTAAACTATTTTCAAAGGTTGCATCTGAATAAGTTGGTAGATTAGCATCCGTTGTTGGGAAGAATTCATAAACTGTTTTCAGAAGTCTTGAGGTTGAATAAGCAATAGAGCAACATCCGTTGTTGGGAAGCATCCGTAAACTGTTTTCAAAGGTTGCATCTGAACAAGTTGGTAGATTAGCATCCGTTGTTGGGAAGAATCCATAAACTGTTTTCAGAAGTCTTGAGGTTGAATAAGCAATAGAGCAGCATCCGTTGTTGGGAAGCGTCCGTAAACTATTTTCAAAGGTTGCATTTGAACAAGTTGGTAGATTAGCATCCGTTGTTGGGAAGAATCCATAAACTGTTTTCAGAAGTCTTGAGGTTGAATAAGCAATAGAGCAGCATCCGTTGTTGGGAAGCGTCCGTAAACTGTTTTCAAAGGTTGCATCTGAACAAGTTGGTAGATTAGCATCCGTTATTGGGAAGAATCCATAAACTGTTTTCAGAAGATTTGAGGTTGAATAAGCAATAGAGCAGCATCTGTTGTTGGGAAGCGTCCGTAAACTGTTTTCAAAGGTTGCATCTGAATAAGTTGGTAGATTAGCATCCGTTGTTGGGAAGAATCCATAAACTGTTTTCAGAAATCTTTGAATTTGGAAGAAGAACTGGTGTAGGGTTCCCTGATGATGAGCTCGCGTAGAACTGCATCTGGATAAAACTGGGACAAGCATTAGAATGTTGCCATGTCTGGGTCAGATCTGAAATATTCCTGGAAAGAATTTCGGGAGATAATGATTTTTGTCTGTCGACTGATCTTATCTGAAAAGGTAAAAGGGTTAGTTATATGCAATGTCATGATGCATGATGCAATGTATGTTATGATATGAATGTAAATGGACGTGCATGTAAGCTGGAGGGCTGTCTTGCAAAGGATAGATGAATCCGAGATGGCTGAAGATAAAAGTATCTTGAATGCTGCCGGGAAGAATAATTCCTTGGCTGTCGCTGGGGAAGAGAGTTCCTGATGACTTCTACTGGGGGGCTTTGATCCAATAGACTCATGTTGGGGATGCAAGACTGAGAATCTTCAGTTTGGCGGGAAGCATTTCTGGCGACTTCACTGGGGAACTCAAAAGTTTCCCTCCCAAAACTCCGTGGGGAGAAGGTTCATTAGTCTGGCTCCGCTGGGGATTCTGAAACTTAAACTCTGAGGGGAATTGAATTCCTGAGGACCTTCTGGCTGGGGAATTGCAAAGATAAGTTACTGCTGAGGAATTTTGATGAACCCTGCTGTGGACAGGAAGAATTTTGGCGAGTGCGATCTCCCGTGATTGTTAGCTGAGGATAACCCAGTTATAAGGCCTTATGAGGAATAACTTTGAATAAAAATCGGGAGAGACGTCCGTACTCTGCGGGGGATAAGCTTCCAGAATCTACTGGGGAGGAGCTTCAAGACTTGCTAGGGATATGGATTCCAAATCTCCCGGGGGTTTCCTTTAAAAGGGTATTGGGTTATCCAACTGTACCTTCGACCTATCAGTAATCCTCTTTCTTGGTTCATAAGGAAATGATTACGTTTCAAATGCATATGCCTATTTAACAAAACATTGGACGTTTCTCAAAATAAAACAAATAGTGCAAGAGAAAAGAAAAGGAAATGACACAAATTTCTGGGAAAAGAATCTGTATTGATTTTCTATGAGTATATTTGTACAAAGGAGACAATCATCCTAGTAAGAGGATTTTGTTGTAAATATTTGAAAAATTTACAAAAATAAAGATGGCTATGTGAAATAATTCCATGGGATTCTATTCCGCTATAGCTTTCACAACTCTGAATATCTGTCCATTCAATGCTTCGTTTGCCGATGACTGGATTGATCAGAAACCCGGAACTGGTTGATGAAGAGATTGTCTTTGAAGTGATCCGATGAGACATAGTCATACGCTTTAATTCCCTAACTTTTTCCTGGATCGCCCATTCGGGTTTTTGATCCACCGGGAAACCCCTTTTTGCCCAAGCCGCCCTTTCGGGTTTTCGACTTGCCGGGTATACAGATTTTTTTTGTTTTTTCCCTAATTTTTGCCTGAACCTCCCTTTCGGGTTTTCGGTTCACCGGGATGCCCTTTTTTGCCCAAGTCGCCCTTTCGGGTTTTCGACTTGTCGGGTCATTTTATGCGTAGTATCTTTTGACTATGTCTGCGTTCGCAGGATGCGGCAAATCGTCGCCGTCCATGGTGGTCAGAATCATTGCACCACCAGAAAATATGCTCTTGATCACAAATGGTCCTTCATATGTAGGAGTCCATTTGCCCCTGGGATCACTTTGCGGCAAGATAATCCGCTTGATTACGAGATCTCTGACTTGATACACTTGACGTCTGACTTTCTTATTGAAGGCCTTGATCATCCGCTTTTGATACGTCTGACCATGGCATATAGCAGCAAGTCGCTTTTCGTCGATCAGATTGAGTTGATCAAGTCGGGTCTGCATCCAATCATCTTCGTTCAAACCTGCATCCTTCATAATCCTTAGAGAAGGGATCTGGACTTCCATAGGCAAAACAGCTTCCATGCCATAAACCAAAGAAAATGGGGTTGCCCCAGTTGAAGTACGTGTCGTCGTACGGTATCCATGTAGGGCAAACGGTAACATCTCATGCGAGTCTTTGTAAGTGACTGTCATTTTCTGAATGATCTTCTTAATATTTTTGTTCGCAGCTTCAACAGCACCGTTCATCTTCGGCCGATAGGGAGATGAATTGTGATGATAAATCTTGAACTGTTTGCACAATGCAGTGATCATTGTGTTATTCAGATTTGTACCGTTGTCTGTGATGATCCTGTCTGGAACACCATACCGACATATGAGATTTTGCTTGATAAAGCGGGCAACCACATTTTTAGTAACAGAGGCGAAGGAAGCTGCTTCGACCCATTTGGTGAAATAGTCAATGGCAACCAGGATGAAGCGATGTCCGTTGGAAGCCGTGGGCTTGATCTCTCCAATCATATCAATGCCCCACATTGCAAAGGGCCACGGAGCGGTCAGGACGTTGAGAGGAACCGGAGGGATATGAACTTTTTCAGCATAGACTTGACACTTGTGGCAAGTACGGGAATGTCGATGGCAGTCAGCTTCCATGGTAGACCAGTAATAGCCTGCCCTTAGGATCTTCTTAGCCATTGTATGCCCGCTCAAGTGAGTGCCAAACGTGCCGCTGTGTATATCGGTCATGATCAACTCTGCTTCAGCTTTGTCTACGCATCGGAGTAATACACAATCATGGCTTTGTTTGTAAAGGATGCCGTTGCTCAGGAAGAATTTGGCAGCAAATTTCCTTAAGAACTTCTTGTCATTTACTGAAGCTCCTTCAGGATAATCTCTGGTCTCGAGATACCTTTTGATTTCATGGAACCAAGGTTGTTCCACTACTTCTTCGGTATTAATCTCGTGACAATGCGCAGGTTCATCCATTCGCTCGATGGTGATTTGGGGAGCCTCGTTATCCCAGTTGAGTTTAAACATGGAGGACATTGTGGCCAGAGCATCTGCTAGCTGATTCTCTTCTCGCGGGAAATGCTCGAAGGTAATTTGCTCGAAATGAGGCAAAAATGTCAAGACATGTTCTTTGTATGGGATAAGATTAGGATGTTTGGTATCTCACTCTCCTTTGATTTGACTGATAACCAAAGCCGAGTCCCCAAATACGATCAAAGATTTGATCCCCAAGTCTATAGCAGCCTTGAGACCAAAGATGCAAGCTTCATACTCAGCCATGTTGTTTGTGCAGCTGAAGCAAAGTTGGGCCGTGAAAGGAGTGTGACAACCTTTCGGAGAAATGAGTACCGCGCCAATACCATTTCCAAGTGCATTTGAAGCACCATCAAAGTACAGGGTCCATCGGGATCCCTTTTCGGGTCCGTCATACGGTCCGTCACCTCCAATGTTGTCCAAATTCATGATGTCCTCGTCTGGGAAGTCAAATCTCATGGGTTGATAGTCTTCGACAGCTTGATGAGCCAGATGGTCAGCTAGTA
Source organism: Vicia faba (assembly GCA_948472305.1). NCBI lineage: Eukaryota > Viridiplantae > Streptophyta > Magnoliopsida > Fabales > Fabaceae > Vicia > Vicia faba. Next base: position 1,402,309,211 of record OX451739.1, read on the forward strand.
CACTCCCTTTTATAGCTTTTTGGGTAGTGTACTGGATGTCATACTCAGTTAAGATCAGTTGCCATCTAGCTATCCTTCCAGATAAAGCGGGCTTTTCGAAGATGTACTTGATAGGATCCATTTTGGAAATCAACAAGGTAGTATGAGTCAACATATACTGTCTTAGTCGGCGAGCAGCCCATACCAAAGCACAGCAAGTTTTCTCGAGCAGTGAGTAGCGAGTCTCACAGTCGGTAAACTTTTTGCTAAGGTAATAAATAGCATGCTCTTTTCGACCAGACTCGTCATGCTGGCCCAAAACACACCCCATTGAGTTATCCAAGACGGTCAAATACATGATCAATGGTCTTCCTTCGACGGGTGGCATCAGAATAGGAGGTTCTAGCAAATACTCCTTGATTCTATCAAAAGCAGCTTGACAATCGTCGTTCCACTCGACTACCTGATATTTTTTCAAGAGTTTGAAAATTGGTTCACAGGTAGAAGTCAGATGTGAGATGAATCTAGCAATATAGTTTAAGCGCCCCAAGAATCCTCTAACTTCCTTCTCAGTACGGGGAGCAGGCATCTCTTGTATTGCTTTTACTTTTGCGGGATCGACTTCAATGCCTTTGTTGCTTACAATAAATCCCAGGAGTTTACCAGACCTAACTCCAAAAATGCATTTACTTGGATTCAACCTGAGCTTGTATTCTTTTAACCTGGCAAACAGCTTCTCCAGATGTTCAAGGTGCTCTTCCTCTGTTTGTGATCGAGCTATCATATCGTCTATGTAAACTTCAATCTTATGATGTATCATATCATGAAATAAAGCTACCATGGCGCGTTGATAAGTTGCCCCTGCGTTCTTCAGCCCGAACGACATCACCTTGTAACAGAAAGTGCCCCACTGTGTGACAAAAGTTGTTTTCTCCATATCCTCGGGGGCCATTTTGATTTGATTGTAGCCCGAGAATCCATCCATGAAGGAAAACACCTTGTGCTGAGCTGTATTGTCGATCAAGATGTCAATATGAGGTAGCGGGAAATCATCTTTAGGGCTGGCCCTATTCAAATCCCGGTAGTCCACACACATCCTGACTTTGCCATCTTTCTTAGGTACTGGCACAATGTTAGCGACCCATTGAGGATAGGACGTAACAGCCAGAAAGCCAACATCGAATTGCTTCATTACCTCTGCCTTGATCTTTTCGGACATGTCAGGCCTCATTCGGCGAACTTTTTGCTTGATCGGTGGACAGTCTTCTCTTGTGGGGAGACGGTGAACCACGATGTCCGTGTCTAAACCCGGCATGTCTTCATAAGACCAAGCGAAAATTTCAACATACTCATTCAACAACTGTATCAGGCTTTCCTTGACATTCGGTTTCAAATTGGCACCCACTTGCACCTCCCTCCGGTCTTCCTTGGTACCTAAGTTGACAGTTTCCAATGACTCTTCGTGCGGTAGAATGGCCCTTTCCTCTTGCTGTAGAAGTCTGGCTAGTTCCCCTGGTACTTCACATCCTTCGTCATCTTCATACTCAGCTAGATTGACCAGATCCTCAGAGTTATTGAAAGATATAGCAGAATAGTCACCCATGGAATCCGGAGTGGATGGGTACCTGCATTGGTGAGTGTGGGTGTGTGTAAGGGATAGCCATCCTTAAACAAAAAATGCAAAAGGAAAGAAAATGAACACAAGCAGTTTATCAAATGAAAAACGTCCAATGAATCATTAAACATGGCATATGGATATGAAAAATAATCAAACCCTTACAAGTGGACCTACATGCCCCGGGCAAGGCATGAGGTGAAAAGATAGTGTACGGATTGTTTGAAAGTAAATATTACAGACCAAATAAGAAATGTTTAACAGATAAATTACTGATGAATAAAAGTGATGGGGACAAAGTCTTTTGCCTCCCAGTTGCTCAATCCTCCTTTAACAGTTGGATAAATCCACTCTTCAATGTTGCTCTCTTTGTCTTCATCCTCCAAAGCGTTGGTTCCGTAGGGGGAAATTTTGACTGGCGCTCTTTCAATCTTCGCACGGCGCATAGCTTTCTGGCCAGCGGCTATGAACCCTAATCCAAATTTGTCCGTCTTATGTGGAATGTCAGGTAACTGCCCCCATGCTGAATTCTTCCCTTCCTTTATTGCGGCCCTTGCGTCCTCCAGAGATGCCATCCTGGCCATCTGCCTCGGTGTCTCAGCTGCCAACTTTGCTACTGCTATTTCAGGAAGGACTTCTTCGAAATGCTGAAAAGGCGTTTCAATGAACTCCCCCTCTACCTCCACGTAACGGAATGAGTTTAAGTGACTGATCATGTACTCCTCTTCGCCATGGACAGTAATGATCTTTCCCTTGACAGGATACTTCAACATCTGATGTAAGGAGGAGGTGACTGCCCCAGCATGGTGTATCCAAGGTCTACCCAGCAGGCAAGAGTATGATGGACAGATGTCCATCACATAGAAAGTGGATTTAAACACCTCAGTGCCTATCTTGATGGGAATTTCAACCTCTCCATGGACCATTCTCTTCGAACCATCGAAAGCTCTGACAACAATATCACTCGGCTTCAATTCCAACCCCTCACAATCTAGTCGGTCCAAGGCCTTCTTAGGCAAAACATTCAGCGACGAACCAGTATCAACCAAGACATGTGCGAGAGTAGTTCCTCGACACTCGACTGAAATGTGCAAAGCATCATTGTGATTTCTACCTTTAGGAGTTAGGTCGGCATCAGAAAAACCTAATCCATTGTCCGCAGTCAGGCTAGCCACGCAATTTTGAAATTGATTCGCAGAGGTTTCCTGGGGCACATGAGCTGCCTTCAGGAATTTTATCAGGGCTTTAGCGTGCGCTTCTGAGCAAAGTAATAGTGCCAGTATGGAGATCTTTGAGGGGGTTTGCCCCAACTGTTCTACCACATCGTAGTCACTTCTTTTGATTATCCTCAAAATCTCGTCCATTTCCTTCTTGGAGGTTTCCGAGATTACCAAGGGTTGAGCCCTCGTCCTGACGGGCTCATCTTGGATTCCCTTACCTTTGTCAGCAGCGGCAGGAGAGACAGTACTAGGAACAACAACGTCTTTAATCAGAGGAGTTCTAGCAGAGAGTTTTATTGGTGCAGGGATGACCTTATCGGCTGACGAGGGTCCAAAGATTGCTCTTGGAGGGGAAATCTCTGGAGAAAATATTATCCCGCTCCTGGTGATTTTGCTAGTGCCTGCAATGTTACTAATGCTGGCTTCATCATCATCCGAACTTTCTTCAATTACTTCGATTTGCTTGATACCATGGTAGTAGACGTCACCGCCATAGTTCTAAGGTATCGACTTCTCAGAAACATAGGGAACAAGCCCTGGCATTGTTATCTTCAAAGGAACAGATTTCGCAGCTGGTGTAATCTTAACAGGATTTTTGACGGCCTTGGAAAGATTGGCGTGAATGGTTATGATTGAGACATCTTCAGTATGAACCGGAACAGCAGAAACTTTTTCAAACAAAATTTGTCGACTATCCATAAGGCCTTGGATGCCTTTCTTTAGTAACGGACAATCAAACGGCAGAGAGTAACAACAATAGCAGTCTTGTTTACATCCCGGGAAGATCCCGGCCCTTAACAAATTCAACTTAATGGTTAGCAGTGGAGTAGTCAGATCACTGACATCGGCAACATACAAATCTTCTTCAATGGCATTGACATTTCGGCCGTGCTTCGGCATGGGTGCAGATATCACATTAGGCTTCTCTGGAGCGTCAAACTCTACCTCCTTAGCCTCTATCAGGTCTTGGATTTTATGCTTGAGTGCCCAACAATCATTGGTATCGTGTCCAACACTGTCCGAATGGTAGGCGCATTTAGCATTAGCATGATAATGTGGAGAGGACGTATTCACATTCTTTGGTGCCTCCTTGATGGTGGCGAGATTCAACTTCAACAGATAGGGAAGAACTTGCGCTGGAGTCATATTAATACGGGTGAACTGCCGTTGTGGCCGTTCCACCCGTTGTTGATTTGGTCTGGACTGGTTATAACGAGGCTGCTCACTAGGAGTGTTATGAATCATTACGGCCCCCACAGTTGGCCGACGCTCCGTCTTCCCTGGCCTTCTCTGAGAATAAACCACAGCTGTTTCTTTCTTAAAAGGTTTCTTCTCAACGCTTGCAGCAACACCCTTCTGAATCTTTCCTGACTTGATGCCAGCTTCTATTCTTTCGCCTGTTAAGATCAAATCGGTAAACCCCGCGGAAGAGTTACCAATTAGATGATTGAAAAATGGCCCAGATAGGGTCCCAAGAAACATATCAACAAGTTCGCGGTCGGTTAAAGGAGGCTGCACCCTGCCAGCCAAATCCCTCCATTTTTGTGCATATTCTTTGAATCCCTCGCTTGTTCCTAGTGACATACCCTGAAGTTGGGTACGAGTAGGAGCAAGGTCAGAATTATACTGGTATTGTTTGTAGAAAGCGGTGGCCAAATCTTCCCAATTTCGGACGCTGGTTCCCTCTAGCTGATAAAACCATTCCAACTGAGCTCCAGAAAGGCTGTCTTGAAAGAAATGAATCCAAAGGTTTTTATCTGCCATATAGGGTTGAATCTTTCTTACGTAGGACCTGAGATGCATTTTGGGACAGGACAGCCCATCATACCTCACAAACACTGGCACTTTGAATTTTGGGGGAATCACAATCCCGGCAACCAAACCCAAGTCTTCAAAGTCCAAACCCGGTACCTTTTGTAATTCCATGGCGGCCAATCTGTCTTCTAAACCCTTGTATTTATCATCAGCTGGAGGGTATTGCTGGTCAGAATAATCTTCATCCTCTTCTACCTCTTCTTCTTCCGCATCAGACTCGGAAGGCACCGCAGCTACATCTCTTTTACTGGTCCCTTCATCAGAAGTAGGAGGAAATTCAAGCACTCTCCGAGCTTCTCCGTCAAATCTTCTCCCCAAAGTAGCCACTCCGAGTCTCTTCTTCTTCTTTTTCACTGGGTCCTTATTCCCCAATTGAGTCTTGATATCCTCCTGACCCTTAGCCAGGGTCATCAGGAGTTGCTGGAACTGTGCATTCTGAGCTTGTAGGTCTTTGACTGTTTGCTCGAGATCCATCCTGCTGAAATAAACAGCAGACAGATAAGGAAACCTGGAGTGAGACCTGCTTATGCACATGATGAATGGTATGCTTATGTATGCAATGCATTCAAGGATTTAGAACATTCAAAATTGTTTCAGACAAAGAAGAACGCACGTCATATTAATAAGAAGAAATTTGTTAGTACATAAATGCCCCATGGGCCAAATATTACAAAATAACTTCTTAAGGCAAAAAGACATTGCGCATCCTCTTTGGTGCGATGTAGGTGTTGAGGGCCTCTTGCTCATGGAGTCGGCGAGTAAGCTCTAGAACCTTCTTCTCACTGGCGTAGAAGCTAGCTTCAAAAGTATTCCGTTCCTCCTTGAGCTGAATCTAACTTTTCTGCATTTCCTCCCACGATGTAGGCATGTCTGGATGTAGGATGGTGTAGGGAACCTCTCCTTCATTGACAGGCTCTTTAATCACTGGGAGTACATAAGGATAAGGCATCATTAGAATTTGGGCTCGGGCTCGTACCCACTTGAGATAAGGCTCAAGAGGGATGGAGTTCTTGTGTCCCAGAGTCTTGCTATCAATCTTGTTGAGTTTTCCCCAAGCTCTGATGAATCTTTGGCGAAGTCCTTGCGCATCGTTGTCGAAGTCAAAAACTAGGTCAGGAATCAACATATCGTGAGGGCCATCCCTCCGTGCATATCCAAATTGCTTCAAAGCTAGGCAAGGGTTGTAGGTGATACCTCCCCTGATTCCAAGTAAAGGAACATTAGGAAATTCTCCGCAACGATCGACGATGATGACATTTTCTCTAGACCGAGAACACCAATGTACATCAGAGTGAGTAAGAGCCATCAACCGTTGGGACCACCTTGAGCCTTGGTCATTCTTCAAGACAGATTGTGGAAGGTGCGAAATAAACCACCTTGCAAGGAGAGGAGTACAGCACATGAGAACACCCCTCTTTCTCATTGTTCGTGTGTAAAATGAGTGAAGGATGTCCCCAAGCAATGTTGGTATTGGATTTCTGGACAAAAAGATTTTGACGGCGTTGACATCTACCAGTTGGTCAGGATTTGGGAACAAGACCAACCCATAGATAAGGAGCGCCACAATTTCTTCAAAGGCTTGTAGGTCCAATGAATTCCAACATTCTTGTGCCTTCTCAAACAAGAATTTTGCTAAGAATCCTTTGACGCCGCTTCTGGTTTTCCAATGCCCCTTGATGTCGGATGGTTGTAGATGTAATGCTCGAGCAACATCTTCCGGTTTTGGTTCCTTTTCCGTACCGTTGAAGGGTAGTTGATTAAGGATATGAATTCTCAAGAGTTGAGAAAACTCCTCCAAAGTGGGTACCAACTGATAATCAGGGAAAGTGAAACAGTGGTGAAGAGGGTTAAAGAACTGGAATAGCACTTTCATCATGTCTTCTTCAATGTTGGTGCTGACTAGGCTGAGCAGTCTACCATGTCTTTCACTGAAGGACGAGTTTTCCGGAATTCTTGAGGTGAGCTCCTTGAGTTGAGGAGAAATTCTCATAAGGTTGACTTGGATGGTATTTCTGCGAGGAATTTCCATGACCTACAAAACAAGAACAAAGATGAAGATCCAAACCCTTGAAATGGTTAGTGAATGCATATGATGTTTCATGATGTTTATGATGTATGCGCTAAACATATGTACAAGCAAATCACACCAAACCCTAGTTTCAGGCTTGCATGGGGTTTCATAGGTAAGTACCCTCTTGAGTGTAGTTGGCTTAAAAACCTATCGTATAAATAGTAACCGGGTTCTAAGGAGCTCAATATCACTGGATTGTTTTCATTGTTCATTGTTTTGGTTTAGCCACCTAACTAGCGACCAAAATATTCCAAGAAAACAACCCTCAATGAGTGTAGTATCGAGTATCTACCAACTTCGGACTGCACCAAAGCCGGTCATCTCACTACCCCTAATAAAAGGCCAAGATGGTCAAGTAAGGTTCTAGGTCATTAGTGCTTAGTAACATCACTCAGCGGCCCCGTACTCTCCTTGATTGAACTCAAGGGTTACCGGTACTCACAAATATGTCGCACTAATATAGCTATTGCTTCGACCGTGTCGGTATACCCTGCACAGTTTCCACAACGTATTGCTATCTATGAATGTTTCCCAAAATCCGGGTGTAGGATTATAAACCCAAACAATAGAGCCAAGATATAAAGCAAACAATTCAAACAATTTGTCATGCAAGAGGGTGATCTAAGCCCTAAGGTTACTCCACTTTAAAATTTTCTCCCCAGCAGAGTCGCCAGTTCTGTGGTACGGTGGGAGAACTGACTATGGTTTTGCGTTTGTTTTCGCAAATGTTTCGGTTGAGCAAGAGTCGCCACCGAATTTTTATTTTATCCTAAGGAAAGGTTTAAAAAGCACAGCAAAAACCTTTGAGATTTTTCTTGGGTTCGGTAGTAGATTATAGAAAGGGAAGGTATTAGCACCCTTTCTATCCATGGGCTCTTAGGTACTTGCTTAGATCAACTTGCCTTGGTTTTCAATTATTTGAAATGGTGCTTGGTGTGTGGTTTTGAAAATGTTTTGAAAAGATGCCTTGTATAGGCTTACCCTTGTAACAATTCTTTACTCGAATGTTTTACAAGAGGTGTTTGTCTTTTGAAAAGATGTTTCAAGGTTTTGTTTTGAAAGTGTTTGTGAAGTGTGGTTTGAAAAATAGGCAAGTGTTTTCTTTGCAAATTGACAAGTACCTAAGAGTTATCTACCCTAAAGTTCTCAAAGATTCTTGCTATGTTTTTAAACCCTTTTGAAAATTTTGTTCCACCATTGCATTTGGTGGACAATCTTGTATTAGGAGGTGAAAGGGACGGGCGTGGGTCATCGTTTAAACCATAATTGCAATAGTGTTAAATGTCTTTGGGCAATTTCTCTTTGAAAGGGACTTGATCATTTTAGGCAACTTTTCGAAAGCGTCATCGAGGGACTATGATCAATTGAATTGTATTGCTTTGCCCAAAGAGACCTAACGTGCAATATGGCCTAATTTTGAAAGGCAACAAGTGGATGTAACCCTAGGGGTGTTAGTGTGCGAGTGTGTTTTATTGCATACAAGAGTTTTTTCTTTGAATTAGGTTTTTCTATTTCATTGATTTTATCTTGCCATACATGTCCTAATTACTAGCAATAAGAAGCGGAAATATAAAATCCTACGCTATTACAACAATTAGGGGAGGGGGATACACATTTGTACATGGGGGGTTCAACGAGAAAAATAGACAAAAAAGAAAATAGCAAAAAACAAGATATATATAGAGAGAGAGAGGGAGCCCACGCGCTGTTGGGAGGTCATCAGAAGTTCTGACTCAGATCCGCTGCCAGATGATCAACCTCTTGGTTAAACTGTATGAGTCAGAACTTCTGACTCTGGCACCTGCAAAACAGAACCTTGTTAGTGGGGAAATCAGAAGTTCTGATTCCCCTGCGCTGCAAGATAGAAGTTTGTTAGTGGAGAAACCAGAAGTTCTGATTCTGCTGAAAAGGCAATAACTCTCAGAGGTTCTGATATCATTGACAGCAAAACAGGCTTCAGATGTGCTAACGTCAAAGTCAGCACTTGGCTTTTCCCTGTACTAATCAGAACATCTGCAATTCTGTTGTTACTCCACAAAACAGGAAACATATTTGGAACAGATCCAGCAAATACAAAAAATGTTTCAGAGGTCAGAACCACCAAGGTCACAGGCAAGTCCTATACTGGCTCAGAACGTTCTGAGGTATGAAAATCCTCAGAACATAAACAGCATCAACATGATATTTACATTATGTTCATTTGAGTATGCACAACTGATGATGCTTAACAGCGTGATGAGGGCCAGCAGGTGCTTACCTGACTGTTGGAAAAGTTGGTGGGTGAAAGTTAGCTTTTGGCTCTGGTGGTGTTCTGGACAGATTTTTTTGAAAGGGGCTGGTAAAGGCGTATATGTATGTAGGATCAGAAGTTTGGAAAGGGTGTTTTTGGTTCACAGAGAAAACTGGATATTTGATGAAGTTTGGAGGTGAGAAACTCAAAGTTATGAAACAAAACTGGAGATTTTGGCAGAGTTTCAGAACGCTATGTTGCTAAGAGTTCTGTTTCTCACTTAGCAATTTATGTTTCTTTTCTTGAACGCCTTTTGCAGTGGTGAAGACTCTCTATTTATAGGCAAAGTTCTTGTGGATGCCTTGAACATTTAAAGCGCCAACAGAGTTTGAACTTTGTTCTTTGACAGAAATTCCTGGGAAGTTGTGATAACAGCTAGCTTTCAGCCTAGGCTGCAGCAGGCGTAGATTGGGGAGAAGTGACCTCTGAAGTGGGCGGTGGCGCGTAGACCCATGCCAGAATCTGCACAAAAGCATTTTCCAAGCCACACGTGAATGTTCAAGAGTGGTTGGAAGCATTAATGGGCATTAAATGGTGACAAGACCTATCAACATCAATATTCTGGTAATGGAAACCAACGTTGAATCAGCAGCATAAACCATGCTCTGGCCTTGGCTTCCTGTTGTCTTAGTAAGCTCTGGAGATTCTCCTGGTTTTCTGGTACGTTCCTTGGATTTACTTCTGGACCTCCTGGGCTTAGAGATTCTGTATCAGTGTAACACCCACTCTTCTGATCTTTCATCTTCTGATTTCAACCTGTTCTGAAGGAGCCTTCAGACTTCCCTGCTTCTCTTGCATTCCTTTAGCAAATTCTGACTGAGCTAGTGTAACTACTGAAGGGGCATGTTCTGTTTGAGGCTTACATACTGAACCATGTTTACAACTTCTGATTGAACTGATGTAGCTGCTGAAAAGCCAACTTCTGACCATGCTGAGCCAAGCTTGCAACTTCTGACCGTTTTTGATCTGGAATGGGCCCAGAAGTTCTGAAGCGCTGATTTTTCTTAAACACTCATTTTAAAGAAGCGTTCTAAGTACTTAGAATTTGATTTTTCTCAAGATAAAAGCGTTGTTTTTGGAGTTCGTGAGATCATCTTGCTCTTGTAAATGGCTTGCTTGGGCAAAAGGATAACTCAGGACTTGGATTTGTTCCAGAGGGACCTTGAAAATCCAAGATGGTTTCCTGAAGAAAGGGAGGGCAAATTTTGGGGTACAACAACCGTATCGACAGATCAAGTTATGCCGAATGAACCGTGCCACGATGTTCTTGGTTACGGTGACAAAGGAAGCTGCTTCAACCCACTTCGTAAAGTAATCAATTGCTACCAGGATGAACCGATGCCCGTTGGATGCCGTAGGTCTGATCTCGTCGATCATATCAATGCCCCACATTGCAAAAGGCCAAGGTGCCGTCAAGACGTTCAAAGGAACTGGAGGAATGTGTACCTTATCAGCATAGATCTGGCACTTATGACATGTCCGAGAATGCTGATAACAGTCGGCTTCCATTGTCGACCAGTAATATCCTGCCCGAAGGATTTTCTTTGCCATGGTATGTCCACTGGAATGAGTTCCGAAGGTACCTTCATGCAGCTCTGCCATGATCCTTTCTGCTTCAATCTTATCCACACAACGCAGTAAGGTTGAATCATGGTTACGTTTGTAAAGAATGCCATTATTGATGAAGAACTTTTCCGCGAACCTTCTCAAAAACTTCTTGTCATTAACAGACGCGCCCTCGGGGTATTCTTGAGCTTCCAGGTACCTCTTTACTTCATGATACCAAGGTTTTTCTGTTACCTCTTCGGTCTCAAGATCACAATAATATGCAGGTTCATCCAACTTCCAAATAATGATCAGGGGAGCCTCGTTGTCCCATTTGACTTTGAACATAGAAGACATCATAGCTAACGCGTCCGCCAACTGATTTTCCTCTCTTGGGAAGTGTTCAAAGGCTATCTCCTCGAAATGGGGAAGCAACGTCAACACATACTCCTTGTAAGGAATAAGATTTGGGTGTTTCGTATCCCACTCTCCTTTGATCTGACTGATCACGAGAGCGGAATCTCCGAAGACACTCAGAAACTTAATCCTTAGGTCAATTGCAGCTCGGAGACCCATAATGCATGCTTCATACTCTGCCATGTTGTTGGTGCAGTTGAAACATAGTTGGGCGGTAAGCGGAGTATGAGAGCCCTTAGGAGATATGATCACAGCGCCAATGCTATTACCCAAAGCGTTTGAGGCTCCGTCAAAGTGCATAGACCATCGGGATCCTTCCTCAGGTCCTTCATCCGGTCCAGGTATTTCACAATCAGTCACTACCATGATATTCTCGTCTAGAAATTCAAAGTTCATGGACTGGTAATCATCCATTGCATGATGTGCCAAATGGTCTGCCAACACACTTCCCTTGATTGCTTTTTGAGTTGTGTACTGGATGTCGTATTCAGTCAAGATCATCTGCCACCTTGCTATTCTTCCGGACAAGGCAGGCTTTTCGAAGATATACTTGATTGGATCCATTTTTGAAATCAATAGAGTAGTGTGAGTCAACATATACTGTCTTAGCCGGCGAGCAGCCCATACCAAAGCGTAGCAAGTTTTCTCGAGCAGTGAGTATCGGGTCTCACAGTCGGTAAACTTTTTGCTAAGGTAATAAATAGCGTGCTCTTTTTGACCAGACTCGTCATGCTGACCCAGCACACATCCCATTGAGTTATCAAGTACTGTCAAGTATAAGATTAGAGGTCTCCCTTCAACCGGTGGCATAAGAATGGGTGTCTCTTGGAGATATTATTTAATTCTTTCGAAAGCGGCCTGACATTCATCGTTCCAACGTACTACTTGGTCTTTCTTCAGTAGCTTGAAGATTGTCTCACAAGTAGCAGTTAGATGTGAGATGAATCGGGAAATGTAGTTCAGACGTCCCAGAAAGCCTCTGACTTCTTTCTCTGTCTTGGGAGTTGGCATCTCTTGTATGGCTTTCACTTTGGCAGGGTCTACTTGAATACCTTTGTCGCTTACGACGAAACCCAGTAGTTTTCCAGATCTCACCCTGAAGGTGCACTTGTTCGGGTTCAACCTCAGCTTGTACAACTTCAACCGGTCAAACAACTTCTGTAGATGGTCAAGGTGTTCCTCCTCAGTTTGGGACCTTGCAATCATATCGTCGACGTATACTTCGATCTCATGATGGATCATATCATGAAACAAAGCAACCATGGCACGCTGATACGTTGCCCCAGCATTTTTCAACCCAAAAGGCATGACCTTGTAGCAAAAGGTACGCCACAGAGTAACAAAAGTGGTCTTCTCCATGTCTTCAGGAGCCATCTTTATCTGATTATAACCGGAGAAGCCATCCATGAAGGAGAATATCTTATGTTGAGCGGTGTTGTCAACCAGAACGTCGATGTGAGGCAGAGGGAAGTCATCCTTAGGGATCGCCCTGTTCAAATCCCTGTAGTCAACACACATTCTGACCTTACCATCTTTCTTCGGCACTGGAACCACATTGGCAACCCACTGAGGGTAAGAAGTCACTGCTAGAAAACCGGCATCAAACGGTTTCATAACCTCAGCTTTGATTTTCTCGGACATCTCTGGGCGCATACGGCGAACCTTCTGTTTTACCGGAGGGCATTCTTCCTTGGTAGGAAGGTGATAGACCACAATGTCGGTATCCAACCCAGGCATATCTTCGTAAGACCAGGCAAAGATTTCCACGTAGTCATGCAGCATCTGAATCAACCGTTGTTTCACACTAAGCTCCAGATTTGCATCGATCTTGACTTCCTTTTTGTCTGTCTCAATACCCAGATTCATTGTTTCCACCGGCTCTTTATGTGGAAGAATGGCCCTCTCTTCTTGAAGTAGAAGTCTTGCAAGCTCACCCGGCACTTTGCAATCGTCTTCACCTTCGTCTTCGGCTAAGTTGATCGGATTTTCGAAGTCATAACTGGCAGTAGCAGAGTCGTTACCAGTGAGATCCAGAGTGGATTGAGACCTATACATGTGAGTGTGTGTAAAATAGTTGTTTGGCAATATATGATAAAGAAAGACAAGGAGCGCAAGATTTGAAATGCAAAGAACGTCCAATGCTTTTATTAATGATATATGAAAATGACACACAAAAACCCTCACAAATGAAGCCATGGTGCCCCGGGTAAGACACCGGGCCATAAAGTTTCACAATATTGTCTGTTACACATTCAAAAACAAAAGAGTTCATTACTGAGTAATAAAAGTAATAGGGACGAAGTCCTTTGCCGTCCAGTTGTTTGGTCCACCATTGGTCGTAGGGTAGATCCAGCTGTCGAATTCAGATTCCTCCACGTCATTTTCGATGGTATTTACTCCCGAGTTGCTGATGAACACAGGAGGTCTTCCAATCCTTGTACTACGAATAGCCCTCTGAGCTTCTGCAGTGAAACCCAAACCAAACTTGTTAGTCTTCTGAGTGAAATCAGGAAGTCGGCCCCAGTTTGCATACTCACCCTTCTCAATAACGGCCCGGACATCCTTTAAGGAAGCCATCTTCAAAGGAGAATCTTCAACCACAGTCTCAGCTGATGCCAGCGTCTGAGGAACCTCTTCAAAGTGTTGAAATGGGGTCTCAATGAACTCCCCATCCATTTCTATGTACCGTAACGAGTTGGGGTGGCTGACCATGTACTCTTCCTCCCCCTGTACTGTCACAATCTTCCCTCTGACCGGGTACTTCAGCTTCTGGTGGAGTGTGGAGGTCACAGCTCCAGCTTTATGGATACATGGACGACCCAGCAAACAAGAATAGGATGGTCGAATGTCCATCACATAGAATGTAGAATTGAAGACCTGAGAACCAACTCTTATTGGAATATCGACTTCACCATGCACCATTCCTTTTAGACCCATCAAAGGCCCAGAAAACAATGTTACTTGGCTTTAGCTCCAACCCTTCGCAATCCAACATGTCTAGAGCTTTCTTGGGCAAGACATTCAATGAGGAACCAGTGTCAACTAACACATGTGCAAGAGTAGTGCCCCTGCATTCAATGGAGACATGCAGGGCATCGTTATGGTTCTTCCCTTTAGCAGTCAGATCAACGTTGGAGAAACCCAAACCATTATCAGCAGTTAAATTGGCCACACAATCGGTAAACTGCTTAGCTGATGTCTCTTGTGTCACGTGGGTCGTCTTCAGGAAGGTAATCAGAGCCTTGGCATGGGCCTCTGAACACAACAACAGTGATAACATAGAAATCTTGGATGGGGTTTGCCCCAGCTGCTCAACTACATTATAATCACTCCTCTTAATGATCTTCAGAATCTCTTCCATCTCCTGTTTGGAAGCTTCAATAGTGGTTGTCTTTGGCGCCTCCGTCTGGGCAGGCATATGAGTGGTGATCCCTTTGCCCCAAGCGTCAGATGACTCGGCGATAGGGATAGAACTAAGAACTTGATCAGGAATGGCATTAGGCACACTTGCAGGTGTGATGACAATAGGTCTTTGGACAGTTGGTGGCGCAATATCAAGTGAGAAAAGTCTACCACTGCGGGTGAATTTAGCAGGCCCGGTGATGTTGCTGACGCCGGTATTAGTATCAAACTCTTGCTTAACTCCGAGAACATAAACATCTACCCCATAGTGCCAAGGGACAGCTTTGTCAGAGGTATAGGGAATAGGCCCCGGAACAGTGATGGTTATTGGTGCAATCTTCGGAACAGGCGTAATTCTGACAGGCTTCCTCGAGGGAGCCTTGGTAGAATTGTTGAAAATGGTAATAATGGAAACTTCTTCAGTAGGGGTGGCAGGAACTGCAATCTTCTCAAACAGGATTTCCTTATTATCCATCAGGTTTTGGATGCCTGACTTCAAAGATGGACAACCAGTAGGTGAAACAGAACACAGATGGCAACCTTCACTATATCCCGGAAATAAACCGGCTAGCAACAGGTTCCTCTTGACGGTCATTAGCGGGGTAACAATATCATCCACAGAGGCTACAAACAAGTCTTCCTCTACAGCATTCACTCCATGTTTGGGCATGGGAGCAGTCACAACATTAGGCCTCTCGGGCGCCTCGAACTCAATTTCCTTTGTATCGATCAGGTCCTGAACCTTATTCTTCAAAGCCCAACAATCATCCGTATTATGCCCCGGGCTGTCAGAGTGATAAGCGCAGCGGCCGTTAGGATTGTACTTTGGGGATGTTGTGTTTACAATCTTCGGAGCTTCTTTCAGAGTCACCAAATTAGTCGTCAGTAACTGCGGCAATATCTGGGACAAGGTCATACTGAGACGAGTGAACTGCCTTCGAGGTCTCTCACCCCTTTGTTGGTTGTGATGCTGAGGAGCACCAGCAGGTTTTGAAATAACCACCGTGTTGACAGCTTGGCGGCGTTCCGGTCTATTCTGTCTCCTTGAACCATAGACAGCACTGGACTCCTTCTTGAATGGTTTCTTTTCAGTGCTCGATGAGGCACCCCTCTGTATCTTCCCAGCCTTGAGACCAGCTTCAATCCTCTCACCAGTCAAGATAAGGTCTGTAAACCCGGATGAAGAGTTTCCAATCAAATGGTTAAAGAACGGACCAGACAGGGTCCCCAGAAACATATCAACAAGTTCACGATCAGTTAAAGGTGGTTGCACCCTTCCGGAAAGGTCTCTCCACTTTTGAGCATACTCTTTAAATCCTTCACCCGTCCCTATTGACATACCCTGGAGTTGGGTACGCGTAGGAGCAAGGTCGGAATTATACTGATACTACTTATAGAACGCAGTAGCCAAATCCTCCCAGTTACGGATACTGGCTCCATCCAGCTGATAGAACCACTCCAGTTGAGTCCCTGAAAGACTGTCCTGAAAGAAATGGATCAACAGATTCTTATCAGCTGTGTAAGGCTGGATCTTCCTTACATACGACCAGAGGTGCAACTTTGGACAGGAAGCTCCGTCATATTTGGCAAAGGCAGGTGCCTTAAACTTATGGGGAATCACCACCCCAGAGGATAAGCCTAGGTCTCCGAAGTCCATCCCGGGCACGTTCTGTATCTCCATAGCACTCAAGCGGTCCTCCAACTGTTTATACCTATCCTCAGCAGGAGGATACTGTTCTTCATCATAATCCGTCTCGTTGTCGGAGACCACGGGGCTAGGAACCCTTCTCTCTTGTGGACTGTCTTTCCCTACAGGTGAGGTGGTCAGATCAACCTCATTTTGCAGTCCATTTCCAAACCTGTGTCCAGTGTTGAACAAGACGGTCCTCTTCTTCTTCTTCCTCTCTTTCAGAATCAGGGTCTTCAAATCCTGTTGACCCTTGGCTAGGCTCATAACCAACTCTTGGAATTGGGCATTCTGGCCCTGGAGGGCCTTGATAGCTTGCTCAGTGGAAGGTTCAGTAGACATGATGATTGTTGAAATAAACAGCGAAGAAGATAAGTGACCTATAAAAGGGTACCTGTTATGCATATGATGAAATGAAATGCGTATGATTTATGTTTTCAAAGACAATCGGGATTCAAATTTGTAGACAAGAAAGGAAACACACTTTATTAGATTTAACTTCGGAATTTAAATTGTTCAACAAATTGCCCTTAGGCGTTACAAGGATGAAAATACTGAAAAGTAAATAAAAACTATAAAAGAAAACGTCAAAGGTCCATCAATGCTCCCATGGCCTCTTCTTCTCAGTGCGGATATAATCATTCAGGATCCGTTCGTTCTCCAATTGTTTAGTCAGCTTCTGGATCTTCTGTTCTTGTTCATTGAACCTTTCCCGATAAGAATCTCGTTCTTCCTGCAGTTGCGCCCAAGACCTCTTCAGTGTGCCAACATCAGTGGGCGTATGAGGATGGAGAATAGTTGGAGGAACCTCGTCTTTATCAACAGCTTCAAGAGTAATAGGCCTGACAGCTTCGTATGGCATACCTAACTTCTGGGCATGGATACGGACCCATCTAAAATATGACTCCATTGACAGAGAAGTTCTTGGTCCCAACTCATGTGGGTCAGCTTTGTGAACTCTATCCCAAGCCCTGATGAATCTACGACGCAGCTCGTCGCTATCTACCTGAAAATCAAAGACGATATGAGGTATCAACATCTCATGAGGCCCTTCTCTTCTGGATCTTCCAAACTGACGGAGAGCTAAACATGGGTTATAAGAGATTCCTCCACGGGTTCCGATTAATGGAACATTAGGATACTCTCCATAACGATCAACGACGGCCACCTCATCTAAGCCTCTGAGAGTCCAAATAATGTCATTATCAATAAGAGACATTATCCTATGAGCCCAGCCCCTTCCTTCTTTATTCTTCAGTACAGATTTAGGGAGGTGCGAAATAAACCACCTCGCCAATAAAGGAGCACAGCACATCAAAGTTCCCCGTTTTTGGGCAGTACGAGTATAGAGCTGATGAAGGATATCACCCAAGAGAGTGGGTACAGGGTTCCAAGAGATGAAGATCCTTATGGCATTAACATCAACAAAGGTGTCAGGATTTGGAAACAATACCAGACCATAGATTAAGAGAGCCAGAATGTCTTCGTACGCTTTGAAGTCTAAGTCATTCCAGAAACAATTAGCTTTGCCAACCAGAAACTTAGCCAAAAAGCCCTTAACTCCACTTCTAGTCTCCCAGTTAGCCGTTACCTCCTCTTTGGTTAAGTGAAGGGCTGCAATAATCTCTTCAGGCCTGAGAGTCTTTTCCAACTAGTAAATGGAGTCTGCTCCAAAACAGAGATACCAAGCAACTCAGAGAATTCTTCCAGGGTAGGGACCAGCTGGAAGTCTTGAAAGGTGAGGCAATGGTATAGCGGATCATAAAACTGGACTAGGACACTCATCAATTGTTGGTCCCACTTTGACGTGACTAAACCGAGAAGAGAACCATGCCTCCTGATGAAGGAAGTAGTATTTGGAATCCTGTCAACCAATTCTTTAAGCAAAGTAGGTGGTTGAACAAAGTTGAGTCGGATAGTATTCCTACGCATGGGCATCATGATGTCCTACAAAACAGAGCAAAGATGAAACCTTCTTGTCTTTGAAATGGGTTAGTCCTTATGCAAGATGTATGCAATGTTATGATGTTATGATGTCATGGTAAAGGCACACCACAAGTATTCACCAAAGGCAAACATGGTAAAGGCACACAAGTCACACAAAAGAGCCCTTAGATTTCAGGCTGGCATGAAGTTTAGGTACTACCCTCTTTCAGTTTCAGTTGGTTAAGATCTGTCCTAAGAATAGTGTGATACGGTGGGAGAACTGACTTGAGGTTTTGTGTTTGTATTCGCACTTGTTCGGTTTAGCAAGAGTCGCCACCGACTTTTTATTTTATCCTAAAGGAAAGGTTAAAAAGCACAGGAAAAACTTTTGAGATGTTTTTGTGGGTTCGGGGGGTAGATTATGAAAAGGGAAGGTATTAGCACCCTTTTCATCCATGGTTATCCATGGGCTCTTAGTTACTTATTTTAGATCACTTGCCTTTGATTTTCAATTGCTTGAAATGGTGGTTTGTGTGTGTGTTTTGAAAATGTTTTGAAAAAGATGCCTTGTCTAGGCAACTGTTGTAACAATTCTTAACTCGAATGTTTTACAAAGGTGTTTGTCTTTTCGAAAAGATATTTCAAGGTTTTGAAAGTTGTTTTGAAAGTTGTGTTGTGTAGTGTGTTTTGAAAAGTAGGCAAGTGTGTTTTGCAAGTTTGATCAAGTAACTAAGAGTCGTCTACCCCTAAATTTACTCAAAGATTTTTCTCATGTTTTAACCCTTTTAACAGTATTGTTCCACCATTGTATTTGGTGGACAATCTTGTGTTAGGATGTTAACGGGACGGGCGCGGGTCATCGTATGGACCATGAATGCAATGGAGCCAAGTGTCTTTGGCAATTTTGCTTGAAGGGACTATGATCATTTCGTTTAGGCAACTTCGAAAGCGTCATCGAGGGACTATGATCATTTGATTTGTTTTTGTTTTGCCAAAGAAAATCAACATGCAAGCATGGCCCATTTTGGAAGGCAACAAGCGGGATTACCCTAGAGGTGCAAGTGTGAATGGTGTATAGATTGTCATTCATTTATCTTGTATTAGGTTATCTAGCAGTTGATTTTAAATCTTCACATACAAACCCTAATTACTATACAGTATATAGAAAGCGATAAATTGCGGGAATTTAAAGTCTAAGCTATTACAAATAAGTATCCGGGGATGGGGGTACAAATATTTACAAATGGGGATGAGACTTAATAGGAGAGTAGTGTCCAAATATATTTACAACCAAATCGAATCGCATTCTCAAATGTAATGTATATCAATGTATAAGAATAAAAGGCAAGCAAATGTATTGGTGTAAGTGTATGTGATTATTTACACATGTTAACTTAATGCAAAATTAAGTATTTATTTATTCTTTTTGTGTTTTTGTTAATTATGTACAAACAAATGTTTTAGTTATAGAAAAGTATTTAACTTAAAAAATCTATTTTTTATGTATTTTGTTAATGTTATATAGACAAAAGGTTTAATGAAAGAAAAAAGATTAACTTAAAAAAATCCATTGTTTATGTATCAATGTCTTTATGTATGAAAAAGATTTATGAAAAAGAATTTTAAGATAAAAATCTATTAAATTAAATCTAATATTCGTGTATTTTTCAAATATAATAAAATAAGAGAAAATTTTATATAAAAATAATGTATGGTTTTATTTAACAAAATAAATTATGTTATATAAAAAATAAAATAAATAAAATGATAAAAGAATATTAGTTTATAAAAAAGGAAGAGAAGAGAGAAACAAAGTTAAATGGGCTGTAAGGAAAAAAAAAGGTGGCCCAAACACTTAATCAGAATAAAAGAAAAAAAATGGGGGGGGGGGGGGCACCTATTTTCGTTGGGCTTAAGGAATGTAAATGGGGTTGAGGCCCAAGTGCGTTTTAACAATTGTTGTAGGGTTTGTTTCATTTCTGTCTCAGATTAGGGTTACGGGCTAGAGCGGCGCTCATCTTCTTCTCCGTCCCTCTTCATCTCTTCCCTTCTCCAAGCATGGCCTATTGACGCTCTCTCTCCGTCTCAGCTGACAAAACGCCACCTCCACTTCTTCCTTCTCAAGATCATTCAGGCCACGTTGAAAAAAAGGTAGCCTCGTTTCCTTCTCAACGCATTTTTAGGGTTTTCAGGTTTTCATTCTTGCATGTTTTTATTTTCGTGTTCTGATTTCTGATTATTATTATTTGCTTCTTGTGAGGTGTGAAAAGAAAAAGGAAGAGGTACTACCTTTGGAGAGGAGGCGAGGAGTGGACTGGAGGTGTCCTGGACAGCTGAAAGTGGAGGAAGTATGATGCTGGCTTCGTTTCTCCTAGTATTTGTATTTCGCTTTAGGTTTTATGATGATGATTTTCTGAAAACCCTTTGCTTACCTGTTTCTGAACACTTCTTTTCCTCTTCCTGATTGCTGGCTTTGTATGATGTTCTTGCTTCTGAGTATGATGTTTTTCTAACTCTGAAATGCTTTTGCTTCCCTTTTGGCTTTGATTATGATATCTGAGTTTCTTTTCCTCTTCTTCTGTTTGCCTCTGATTGATGGCTTTGAGTATTATTTTTGTTGGTTATTGGCCCTATGATGAGGTTACTCTGAGGGCTTTGTTGGTTATGATGTTTCAAGGCTTGTGTTTGGTTGGGCTTGAAGTTTCAGGTTTGATTGGAATTTGTTGGTTTGAAAAAGGGTTATGGCTTGTGTTTGACAGTTTGTTTGTAAGCTTGTTTGTAAGCTTGTGTAGGGGTTTGTTGGTTCGAAACTGGTCTTTCTGGTTTGATGTATTGGTTGAAACAGGTTTGGCTTTTTGGAAGTTTTGGTTGTAGTTTATAACTTATGCAGGTTAAGGCTTGAGGGCTTGGCGCTTTTCTGGCTTGATATTTGTTGTCCTGGTTTTTGACAGGCTTCAGGCTGAGTCTTGAAAGGCTTGAGGCTTATGCTTGGCAAGGCTTAAGGGTTTGAACAGGTTAGGCTTGATATGCTTTGGACACAGGTTTGTGAGCTTTTTCTGGTTTTTTTGTCGTTTGAATCTTTGACACAGTTTGAGGCTATGTGTTTGATGTAAATTTAGGCTTGAGGCAGGTTGTTCTTGTTATGCAACCGTTTGTGGTGTTATATCTTTGTGTTTCTGCCCCCTTGAAACTGTTCTAGTATATCTTGTTTTATATAGCTTCCTAAGCCTAAAGCCTGTAAGCCTCTCCACTTCTACTCTCTCTCTCTCTCTACAGATTAAAAAGCATTTGTTTATTGCTTACACTGTACTTTCTCTCTGAAAAAGTGTTGGCCTTGAAATGATGTAAAATTTGAATATGTTTGCATTGTTAGTTTTCCTCTGCACACTTTCCAGATTTCATGCATATCTTTTGACAACTTTTTGTACTTGTTGACAGCTTGATATCTTTTGATATCTTTGGACAGTTTGGTTGACATCTTTGGCTTAGTTTGGTTATGTGCTGTTCAGTTTGGACTTTGGTTTGGATTTGTTTCTTTGACAGTTTGTTTGCCATGCAGCTTGTTTGCCCATTTTCAATTGATTTGCCTCTTTGGTTGAAAATTTGAAATTAGGCAGCTTGTTTGACAATTTTGAATTTCTGCAATATTGTAGCTTTGTGCATTTCATATTTTTGCAAGCATATTTCTATCCCTCTTTGTGAACCAAGAATTTTCTTGTGATTTGCAGAGAGGGTGAATAAACTGATTTCGGCCAGTCACTTTTAATGATGAGCTTTAAATTAACTGTCTGCCTTTTTATTTCATCTGCATTGACTTCTTTTCTTTTCTTTGTTTTTGCAGATAAAAGTCAGTTGAGCAAAGGATGAGTAGCAGATGAAGATTTAGGAAATTTTAGGATGTAGCTTTATTTCATTTTAATCATTTGTAATAACATTATTTGTAAATACTGTAAATGTATTCAAATAACATTTGTACTTAATAATTAAAAGTAAATAAAATCTCTTTTGTCAATTAAACCTTTTTAATTCTTCTTCAATTGTTTATTTAATTATTTATAATTCTTAAATTATAATAAATGGAAATAAATCCCAACTATTCTAACTTAGAATAAATAATTAATTAATAAACACTGTAGTCCCGCCACTTAGCATTAATCAATAATAAACCCGGCGCTCCAATTAACCATAGCAATGCACAGTCAATCAAACCAACATCCATATGCTTATCCCTTTTTTTGATTAAATCAAACACTGCAAATTCTCAATTCAAATGCCTCAGCTCATATCTCAGAGTAAATTGAAAAGAACTGTAGAATTAATTCTTTCTGAGAATGCGCGCACAAACCCTAGTTCTTGATTTATTGTCAAAGAAGCGTCTGTCTGATCAAACCCTGAGCCAAACTCAACCAAACCCTAATAATCTGCTTGAACTGTTCCAGAGTCCATGAAAACCCTAATTTGGATAGACTGATAAGAAAAAGTCTATTTGACTGATTCTTACGCCAATCTGAAAAGTCAGGGAAAACCCGAAGCTGTGATTTCTTGTGGAAAAATAGGAGGGCAAAATTTGGGGTACAACAGTTGCCCCTGTTCAATCTTCTTGAACCTGAAGAGTTAGATTGGCAAGTTTTCCTTTCGCGACTCGAAGGTAAAAGGACATTGGACACTATAGTGCCCAAAAAATTTGCACTCGGTGATGTGATGGTAGAGGGAATGGGCTTAAAAGATGCCATTTGGTGATGGGCTTAGAGATGCCATCTAGGGATGTGATAGAATCTTGTCGGGGGATGGGCTTAGAGATGCCATCTGGAAGTTGTTGGTGGGAGGATGGGCTTAAAGATGCCATCTGGAAATCTGATAGGGGGATGGGCTTAGAGATGCCATCTGGAAATGTTGGTAGGAGGATGGGCTTAGAGATGCCATCTGAAGGTGATTGTTGAACTGTATGTCATTGGTGAGTGAGTATCAGACAGGTATCCATGTTTTGGAACATCTCTGAACTGGGGGTCTGAATAAGCAATAGATTGACATCCGTATCTGGAAGCATCCGTAAACTGTTTTCAAAAGTTGCATCTGAACAAGAGATAGATTAACATCCGTGTTTGGAGAATCTGTAAATTGTTTTCAGAAGTCTTGAAGTTTGAATAAGCAATAGAGCAGCATCCGTTGTTGGGAAGTGTCCGTAAACTATTTTCAAAAGTTGAGAAGAATTTGAACAAGCGATAGGTTAACATCCGTTACTGGAGAACTCGTGAACTGTTTTCAGAAGTCTTGAAGTTGAATAAGAAATAGAGCAGCATCTGTTGTTGGGAAGCGTCCGTAAACTGTTTTCAAAAGTTGGGAAGTGAAGAAGGAACCAGTGTAGGGTTTCCTGATGATGAGTCCGTGTAAAACTGCATCTAAATGAATCTGGAATAAGTATCAGAACGTCGCCATGTCTGGGTCACATCTGAACTATCTCTGGGTGAATCTGGAATAAGTATCAGAATGTCGCCATGTCTGGGTCACATCTGAACTATTTCTAGAAAGAATCTCGGAAGATGAAGATATTTGTCTGTTGACTGATCTTTCCTGAAAAGGTAAAGAGTTAGTTGTATGCAATGTCATGATGCATAATGCAATGTATGTTATATCAATGTTTATGATATGAATGTGATGAATGCGCATGTAAGCTGATGAGCTGTCTTGCTGAGGATAGATGAATCCCGGATGGCAGGAGATAAAAGAATCTTGGCTGCTGCCGGGGAAAGTAATTCCTTGACTGCTGCAGGGGATTGAAAATCCTTTGATTGTTGAAAATGAGAAGTCCTGGGACCACAGTTGAGGAAATCAGGAGCTTGGGTTGTATGCCAATCTACCGGGGATTCCTGCCTTGAGGAGATCTTTACTGGGGAATATCTGAATATCCTTTGAGGAACTGAGGATGAGAGTCTTCACTCTGCTTGGGGATTGACAGTTGGAAGTTTTAGCTCCACTAGGGATCTTGAAACTTGACTCTGAGGGGAATTAGATTCTGTA
Organism: Vicia faba; assembly: GCA_948472305.1. Lineage (NCBI taxonomy): Eukaryota > Viridiplantae > Streptophyta > Magnoliopsida > Fabales > Fabaceae > Vicia > Vicia faba. The sequence continues at coordinate 1,402,333,196 of OX451739.1, forward strand.
AGGCTCTCTGGCTGGGGAAATCAGCTTTGAGAAAGCTCTTGTTCTGCTGAGGATCCTGAAGTTAAACTCTGTTTGGGGAATTAGGAACTCAGGTTATATGCCACTTTGAGAATGAGAATCTTCATTCTGTCGGGGGTCAGAAATTGGGAGTGTACCAATCTTCTGAGGTGATGATAATCTTCATGCTGTTAACGGTCAGAAACTTGGAGTATACCAATCTTCTGAGGTTTTAAGGATGAGAGTCTTCATTCTTGAGAGAAACAGATTTTTCAGTTGTCTGTTATCTTGTTGGTGATTGTAACTTCCAGCAGGTGATGATGGAAAATATTTGATTACTACTCCAAAAAGATGAAGGAACCTTGATGATTACTACTTCAAAAGATGAAGGAACCTTGATGATTACTACTTCAAAAGATGAAGGAACCTTGACGATTACTACTTCAAAAGATGAAGGAACCTTGATGATTACTACTCCAAAAGATGAAGGAACCTTGACGATTACTACTTCAAAAGATGAAGGAACCTTGATGATTACTACTCCAAAAGATGAAGGAACCTTGACGATTACTACTTCAAAAGATGAAGGAACCTTGATGATTACTACTCCAAAAGATGAAGGAACCTTGACGATTACTACTTCAAAAGATGAAGGAACCTTGATGATTACTACTTCAAAAGATGAAGGAACCTTGACGATTACTACTTCAAAAGATGAAGGAACCTTGATGATTACTACTCCAAAAGATGAAGGAACCTTGACGATTACTACTTCAAAAGATGAAGGAACCTTGATGATTACTACTTCAAAAGATGAAGGAACCTTGATGATTACTACTTCAAAAGATGAAGGATCCTTGATGATTACTACTTCAAAAGATGAAGGAACCTTGATGATTACTACTTCAAAAGATGAAGGAACCTTGATGATTACTACTTTAAAATATGAAGGAACCTTGATGATTACTACTTCAAAAGATGAAGGAACCTTATCTGTCGATCAATCTGCATATGTTAAGAATGCTGTTGAAATGTAATTTGTTTTGGAGAATAAATCCTTGACAAATGTTGGGGAAATAAACCCATGACTGCAGATCTGCTAGAGAGGTTTCATCACTGCCCCCAGTATCAGATGCATGTGATATTGCCAGGAAACTTGGACTGTCCGTAACCCTTGAGATTGACATTCGAATGCCCCAAGTGATGGTGACGGAGACTTGCCCCAGGTTAATATGCAATTGAGAGATTTGTGAAAATCATGACTGGACTACCCCAGGTTAACTGAACTTTGAAAGATTTGTTGAAACCTTGACTGGACTGCCCCAGGTTAATTGAGCTTTGAAAGATCTGTTGAAACCTTGACTGGACTTCCCCAGGTGTGCTGGATAGTGACATGTCATGCCCCTTGTTGATAGGAGATTTTTCAATGGAAGTGTCATCCTTTTTGAATTGATTTTATTCACTAAGAGAGCTTTCGTTCATCGGATATTCATTGTGTGAACTTCTCCGCTGTCAAACAAATAGCCACATGCAAACAATGATATTCAAGCAATGCAAAGTTTATGTTTGTCTCGAAGTTTTGAAAAATGCGTTTTTTAGCAGAAAACTTTTTATAAGACAAATTCAACACAAGATTTAGAGCAAAGCCTTACAGGAGTCAGGATACCTTTGTAACAGTATGCTTTCGAACTAACCCGTGCTTCAATTAGGACTTTTGAAGGGTTGTAATGTGGCTTGGTTCACGGTTTAATAAACAAAGGATAAAGGCTCAAAGTATATTTGTATCCACCCGCTCTTCGTGATGTTCTTCAATCCTAAGCTCAGTTAAATGTGCGTTGAACTCTGTTCGAGTTTGGAACGACTTTTGGGTGATGGTTCACACAAGTTGAATTTTGGGAGGCAGTCATTATTTCCTTTTTCTTTTGCAACATTTTTTCATGTTGTAGAGGATTTGTAATAACCTCTTTCTTTTGATTTTGATTTGTTATCCCTAACTTTTGTCTGACTGTTCCTGTTTTCGAGATTACAGTCAGCGGGATGCCCCAGCTTTCTTAAGCCTCCTTTGTAGGTTTTGGCTTAGTGGGCTTTTCTCTTTTGAGAGATTGACTGCCTATGTGATAGGGAACCGTCACTGTCTTTTGATTCCAGAGGAATGTCTTTGATGTCGTTCGTTGTATTACGAACTGAGAGTTTGCGACTTTAATGCGCATTTATTTTTTTGAATTAACTGAGAGACTACCCTGCCCCAGGTTTAAATCAAAGGTTTCGATTTGTTTAGAACAGAAAACTCCTACTTCTTTGGCTCGAAGGGTTTGACTAGGGATTATCTTCCTTATAACTCCAGTGTTTGGGAATTGAAAGAAATGCTTGTACATCATCAGCAAGGTCTGTTCAAAAGCATATTGTATGAGACTATGGTATTGTTTCGTCATCCTCCCTCTAAAGGCTTGCAGCTTTTTATCAAGAGTCAAATATCATAAAGAAAGTAGAAAGCATAGTTCAAGTGTAATGAAAATGAGTGGGTCAAATCAAGACAAACATATGCAATGCATTAATGAAACAAAGTTTGACATTAATAGATAATTGTTTGAATAACAAAGAGATTACAACTTGAAAATTCAAATGAAACAAAGGCGCTCTCAATGATTTGGCATAGTAGCAGTGATCACATTTGGAGTCTCCGGAGGGTCAAAACTTGATCTCCTCAGCATCAATCAAGTCTTGAATCTGGTTCTTCAAAGTCCAACAGTTGTCGGTGTCATGCCCAGGACTGTCAGAATGGTAGGCACATCTCACACTCGGGTTATACTTGGAAGAGGAAGTATCAGGATTTTGAGGAGGATCCTTTAGCGTGATCAGCTTCAACTTCAGCAAATGTTGTAATGCTTGAGACAAAGGCATGTTGATGTCAGTATATTGCCTTTCTTGATATCTTACCCTACGCCTCTTGCCCCGTTTTTGTTGAACAGGCGTGGGATCAGAGATCAGGATTGCCCCTACATGTTGACCATGACGACTCTTTTGACCAGGCACTGCATTGGACACTTCCTTCCCAATATGGGGGATTTTCTGAGCATCGGAGGGAGTGGCTCCTTGGATCTTTCCACTTTTGATGCCAGCTTTGACCCTTTCGCCGGTCAGTATGAGCTCGGTGAACCCGGCTGAGGAGCTTCCAATTAAGTGATTGAAAAAAGGCCCCGTCAAAGTTCCCATGAAGATGTAAATCAACTCTCTGTCAGTTAAAGGGGGTTGCACCCTACCAGCCAGATCTCTCCACCTTTGGGCATATCCTTTGAAGCTCTCGTCAGGACCCATGGTCATGTTCTGCAATTGCACACGAGTTGGTGCAAGATCAGCATTGTACTGATACTGCTCATAAAAGGCCATAGCTAAGTCCTTCCAGGTGTGGATGCGAGAACTATCCAACTGATAGAACCACTCGAGTTGAGCCCCTACCAGGCTTTCTTGGAAGAAATGGATCCAAAGCTTTGGATCAGTTGTGTATGGTTGAATCTTGCGGACATAAAACTTTAGATGCATCTTAGGGCAAGAGACTCCATCATACAGGGCCAAGGTAGGGACTTTGAACTTTGGAGGAATGACCAATCCAGGAACCAAACCTATGTCTCATAAATCCAAGCCAGGTATTTGTTGAACCTCCATAGCATTGAGGCGATCCAACTGTTTGTACTTGTCATCAACGGGAGGATATTGTTCTTTGGAGTACTTAACTTCATCAATCTCCAAATTGTGGTCTTCTTCAAGACTATCCCCTATGTTGGATGGAGTTGCAAGGTCTAGGGTCTTAGGTCTTCTTCTCAAGTTCAGGATGTTGGCTGCCTTCTTGGACTTCTTCTTCTTGTCTTTGAGAAGGAGAGCTATCATATCCTCTTGCCCTTTACCCATAGCCAGAAGCATTTGTTGGAATTGAGCGTTTTGAGCCTGGAGATCTTTCATCGTTTGTTCCATATCCATCTTACTGAAATAAACAGTAGGAAGATAAGGAGACCTGTATGGGAGAAACTTGTTATGCAATGATATGTATGATATATGTATGCAATGTTTTCAAGGATATCTTGGGGTAAACACAAGATAATGTTAGAGGTTGAACTTTGATCTTTGATTGGAGAACTTTGCACCGGTGGATGTCTTTCCACGAGAATCAAGCTCACCATGTCAAGTGGGTCATAGCCCCTGATTAAAGTTGTTGTACTTGATCTTTGATGGCATTTTTTTAGAGGAGAATCCTCATGCCCTTTGGTAGACGTCTGGTTCAACGTGACCCTGCATCAAAAGAACCCTCGAGATCCTTGAAATGGTTATTGAAAATGCTATGGTATGATGTCATGATGTTATGTACATGTATGCAAAAGCAAGTAAGTGTATATACAGGTAATCATATTCACACAAAGCAAACAAGTCCTTAGGTTTAGGCTTGCATGGGGTTCATAGGTAAGTACCCTCTTGAAGTTAGTTGGCTCATCCTGTCCTAAAATAGAATCCGGGTTCTAAGGAGCTCAATATCATCGGATTATTTTCTGTGTTCATTATTTTGGTTTAGCCACTTAACTTGCGACCAAAATATTCCAAGAAAACAATCCTCAATGAGTGTAGTATCGAGTATCTACCAACTTCGGACTGCACCAAAGTCGGTCATCTCACTACCCCTAAAAGGCTAAGATGGTCAATTAAGGTTCTAAGAGTTCGTTAGTGTTTCACGACATCACTCAGCGGCCCCGTACTCTCCTTGATTGAACTCAAGGGTTACCGGTACTCACAAATATGTCACACTAACATAGCTTACTGCTTCAACCGTGTCGGTATACCCCGCACAGTTCCCTCACAGTTTTATTGCTATTTACCTAAAAAGGTGCCCCCAAATTCGGGTGTAGGATTTACAACAAACCCAAACAAGGACCCAAAAAGTAAAGCAATCAAAGCAATCAAAGCAAGAATGTAAAGGTGATCTAAACCCTAAGGTAACCCCACTTTAAAATTATTCCCCAGCAGAGTCGCCAGTTCTGTGATACGGTGGGAGAACTGACTTGAGGTTTTGCGTTTGTATTCGCACTTGTTCGGTTTAGCAAGAGTCGCCACCGACTTTTTATTTTATCCTAAAGGAAAGGTTAAAAAGCACTAGAAAAACCTTTGAGATGTTTTCGTGGGTTCGGGGGGTAGATTATGAAAAGGGGAGGTATTAGCACCCTTTTCATCCATGGTTATCCATGGGCTCTTAGTTACTTATTTTAGATCACTTGCCTTTGATTTTCAATTGCTTGAAATGGTGGTGTGTGTGTGTGTGTTTTGAAAATGTTTTGAAAAAGATGCCTTGTCTAGGCAACCGTTGTAACAATTCTTTACTCGAATGTTTTACAAAGGTGTTTGTCTTTTCGAAAAGATATTTCAAGGTTTTGAAAGTTGTTTTGAAAGTTGTGTTGTGGAGTGTGTTTTGAAAATTAGGCAAGTGTGTTTTGCAAGTTTGATCAAGTAACTAAGAGTTGTCTACCCCTAAATTTACTCAAAGATTTTTCTCATGTTTTAACCCTTTTAACAGTATTGTTCCACCATTGTATTTGGTGGACAATCTTGTGTTAGGATGTTAACGGGACGGGCGCGGGTCATCGTATGGACCATGAATGCAATGACGCCAAGTGTCTTTGGCAATTTTGCTTGAAGGGACTATGATCATTTCGTTTAGGCAACTTCGAAAGCGTCATCGAGGGACTATGATAATTTGATTTGTTTTTGTTTTGCCAAAGAAACTCAACATGCATGCATGGCCCATTTTGGAAGGCAACAAGTGGGATTACTCTAGGGGTGCAAGTGTGAATGGTGTATAGATTGTCATGCATTTATCTTGTATTAGGTTATCTAGCGGTTGATTTTAAATCTTCGTATACAAACCCTAATTACTATAAGTATCTGGGGATGGGGGTACAAATATTTACAAATGGGGATGAGACTTAATAGGAGAGTAGTGTCCAAATATATTTACAACCAAATCGAATCGCATTCTCAAATGTAATGTATATCAATGTATAAGAATAAAAGGCAAGCAAATGTATTGGTGTAAGTGTATGTGATTATTTACACATGTTAACTTAATGCAAAATTAAGTATTTATTTATTCTTTTTGTGTTTTTGTTAATTATGTACAAACAAATGTTTTAGTTATAGAAAAGTATTTAACTTAAAAAATCTATTTTTTATGTATTTTGTTAATGTTATATAAACAAAAGGTTTAATGAAAGAAAAAAGATTAACTTAAAAAAATCCATTGTTTATGTATTAATGTCTTTATGTATGAAAAAAATTTATGAAAAAGAATTTTAAGATAAAAATCTATTAAATTAAATCTAATATTTATGTATTTTTCAAATATAATAAAATAAGAGAAAATTTTGTATAAAAATAATGTATGGTTTTATTTAACAAAATAAATTATGTTATACAAAAAAGAAAATAAATGAAATGATAAAAGAATATTAGTTTATAAAAAAGGAAGAGAAGAGAGAAACAAAGTTAAATGGGCTGTAAGGAAAAAAAAGGTGGCCCAAACACTTAATCAGAATAAAAGAAAAAAAGCGGGGGGGGGGGGGGGGGGGGGGGGGGGGGGTTGCGCCTATTTTCGTTGGGCTTAAGGCATGTAAATGGGGTTGAGGCCCATGTGCGTTTTAACAATTGTTGTAGGGTTTGTTTCATTTATGTCTCAGATTAGGGTTACGGGCTAGAGCGGCGCTCATCTTCTTCTCCGTCCCTCTTCATCTCTTCCCTTCTCCAAGCATGGCCTATTGACGCTCTCTCTCCATCTCAGCTGACAAAACGCCACCTCCACTTCTTCCTCCTTAAGATCATTCAGGCCATGATGAAAAAAAGGTAGCCTTGTTTCCTTCTCAACGCATTTTTAGGGTTTTCAGGTTTTCATTCTTGCATGTTTTTATTTTCGTGTTCTGATTTCTGATTATCATTATTTGATTCTTGTGAGGTGTGAAAAGAAAAAGGAAGAGGTACTACCTTTGGAGAGGAGGCGAGGAGTGGACTGGAGGTGTCCTGGACAGCTGAAGGCGGAGGAAGTATGATGCTGGCTTTGTTTCTCCTGGTATTTGTATTTCTCTTTAGGTTTTATGATGATGATTTTCTGAAAACCCTTTGCTTACCTATTTCTGAACAATTCTTTTCCTCTTCCTGATTGCTGGCTTTGTATGATGTTCTTGCTTCTGAGTATGATGTTTTTCTGACTCTGAAATGCTTTTGCTTCCCTTTTGGCTTTGATTATGATATCTGAGTTTCTTTTCCTCTTCTTCTGTTTGCCTCTGATTGATGGCTTTGAGTATTGTTTTTGTTGGTTATTAGCCCTATGATGAGGTTACTCTGAGGGCTTTGTTGGTTATGATGCTTCAAGGCTTGTGTTTGGTTGGGCTTGAAGTTTCAGGTTTGATTGGAATTTGCTGGTTTGAATAAGGGCTATGGCTTGTGTTTGAGAGTTTGTTTGTAAGCTTGTTTGTAAGCTTGTGTAGGGGTTTGTTGGTTCGAAACTGGCCTTTCTGGTTTGATGTATTGGTTGAAATAGGTCTGGCTTTTTGGAAGTTTTGTTTGTAGTTTATAACTTATGCAGGTTAAGGCTTGAGGGCTTGGCGCTTTTCTGGCTTGATATTTGCTGTCCTGGTTTTTGCAGGCTTCAGGCTGAGTCTTGAAAGGCTTGAGGCTTATGTTTGGCAAGGCTTAAGGGTTTGAACAGGTTAGCCTTGATATGCTTTGGACACAGGTTTGTGAGCTTTTTCTGGTTTTTGTGTCGTTTGAATCTTTGACACAGTTTGAGGCTATGTGTTTGATGTAAATTTAGGCTTGAGGCAGGTTGTTCTTGTTATGCAACCGTTTGTGGTGTTACAAGCTTTTGTGTTATATCTTTGTGTTTCTGCCCCCTTGAAACTGTTCTGGTATATCTTGTTTTATATATCTTCCTAAGCCTAAAGCCTGTAAGCCTCTCCACTTCTACTCTCTCTCTCTACAGATTAAAAAGCATTTGTTTATTGCTTACACTGTACTTTCTCTCTGAAAAAGTGCTGGCCTTGAAATGATGTAAAATTTGAATATGTTTGCATTGTTAGTTTTCCTCTGCACACTTTCTAGATTTCATGCATATCTTTTGACAGCTTTTTGTACTTGTTGACAGCTTGATATCTTTTGATATCTTTGGACAGTTTGGTTGACATCTTTGGCTTAGTTTGGTTATGTGCTGTTCAGTTTGGACTTTGGTTTGGATTTGTTTCTTTGAAAGTTTGTTTGCCAATGCAGCTTGTTTGCCCATTTTCAATTGATTTGCCTCTTTGGTTGAAAATTTGAAATTAGGCAGCCTGTTTGACAATTTTGAATTTGTGCAATATTGTAGCTTTGTGCATTTCATATTTTTGCAAGCATATTTCTATCCCTCTTTGTGAACCAAGAATTTTCTTATGATTTGCAGAGAGGGTGAATAAACTGATTCCGGCCAGTCACTTTTAATGATGAGCTTTAAATTAACTGTCTGCCTTTTTATTTCATCTGCATTGACTTCTTTTCTTTTCTTTGTTTTTGCAGATAAAAGTCAGTTGAGCAAAGGATGAGTAGCAGATGAAGATTTAGGAAATTTTAGGATGTAGCTTTATTTCATTTTAATTATTTGTAATAACATTATTTGTAAATACTGTAAATGTATTTAAATAACATTTGTACTTAATAATTAAAAGTAAATAAAAGCTCTTTTGTCAATTAATCCTTTTTAATTCTTCTTCAATTGTTTATTTAATTATTTATAATTCTTAAATTATAATAAATGGAAATAAATCCCAACTATTCTAACTTAGAATAAATAATTAATTAATAAACATTGTAGTCCCGCCACTTAGCATTAATCAATAATAAACCCGGCGCTCCAATTAACCATAGCAATGCACAGTCAATCAAACCAACATCCATATGCTTATCCCTTTTTTTGATTAAATCAAACACTGCAAATTCTCAATTCAAATGCCTCAGCTCATATCTCAGAGTAAATTGAAAAGAACCGTAGAATTAATTCTTTCTGAGAATGCGCGTACAAACCCTAGTTCTTGATTTATTGTCAAAAAATAGGAGGGCAAATTTTGGGAAGTCTGGGAAAACCCGAAGCTGTGATTTCTTGTGGAAAAATAGGAGGGCAAATTTTGGGGTACAACAAATAGTAACCGGGTTCTAGAGGATCTCAATATCACTGACTACCCTCAATCGGTCATAATTCCAGTTTGGCAACCTTTTCTTGCGGCCGGAACCATCGCGAGAGTTTAATCTCAATGAGTGTAGCATACTGCTACTGTTCTATGGCCAAGTTGGTCAATTTAAGGTTCTAAGGTCAGTTGGTGCTTAATGACTCCTCAGGAGACCCATATTCTCCTTGTTCCAACACAAGGGATATCGGTACAGACCAAGGTGTCACACCAACGTAGCTACTGCTTCATCTGTGTTGGTCTACGCCGGACAGATCCCTCACTGTTTATTGCTACTTACCTAAAAAAGGGTACCCCAGATCCGGGTTAGGATCTATAAAACTCATATACAAGCCCACAAAATTTAAAGCATACAAAGCAATACAATTGAAAACACAAGTGATCTAATCCTAAGGTACACCTCACTTAATATCTCCCCAGCAGAGTCGCCAGTTCTGTGATCGGTGGAAATAGAACTGACTGTTTTGGAATGCTGGTTCGCGTTTGCGTTTGTATTCGCAAAATGTCGCGGTAAGCAAGAGTCGCCACCGTCTTTTATTTAATCCAGCAAGGAAAGGACAAAAGCACAGCAAAATTCCTTTTCGAGATGTTTCTCGGGTTCGGGAGGTAGATTATAAAAAGGGAAGGTGTTAGCACCCTTTCTATCCGTGGTTATCCACGGGCTCTTAGGTACTTGCTCACTATGTTTTCAAAAAGTTTTGCTTTTCTTGTGTTCGTGGGTTTTGAAAAGAGTTTTGTTTGAAAACTTTGATTTAACTCTTGTTTCTGTCCTCAAGAGTGTATGAAGTGTTGTTGAAAACTTTGTTTGAAAAAGTGTAAGTGCGAAAAAGTTGTTTTGTTTTGAAAGAGCAAGTACCTGAGAACCTCTACCTACTCAAAAGGAATTAAGCTGTGTAAATGTCCTTTAGACAGTGCTATCCCACTATTGAGGAGTAAGTAGCACCATCGTTGGAGTTTTCGGGTCAATTCGATTTTAGGGACATGTGGTCACTAAAGCAACGTTAGGACGCCTTAGCGGTAACCCTAATGTCTTGGATTATTTTTATCCGAGGCAACCGTTTCGAGGAAACTTTGACCTTTAAACAGGAGGGCGACCTCTAAAACTTCCTATACTCAATGACCACGTCGAGGCAACCAAGTGAGGCGTACCCTAAGAGTGGCATGTGCGAGTGTGTCAAGTTTCAGTTATGTTATCTTTGTACATGTTATGGTGAGCTACGATTGATTTTAAGTTAAGGTAAGTCTTGTCATGCATAGCCTAGTTAGCATACATCTAGCAGTTAATAGTTGCGGAAAAATAAAACTAAGCTATTACAAGGCGTCGGATATTTACATCGCCAAAAACAAACCCTTGAAAAAGTAAAATGCGGAAAATTAAATAAAAGCGATAAAAGGTCCTAAGTTAAAGCTATTACATCCTCGGAGCAAATACAATTATATGATCAAAATATGGATCACAAAAAATCACACGCGCGAGAAAAAATTGAATCGGAGAGTTTTTAGGGTTTTGACCCTTTTTATTAAAGAAAGAGGTTTTTCGTTATCTTGCATTTAATTAAATTAAACCTAGACTAATTAATTAATTAAATAAAAAAAGAAATATATTTTTGGTTTTTTAGAATATTTAAGGAAATAAAAAATAAAATGATTAAATATATTAATTAACCTAATTCTAAACAAATTTTTATTTATTGCAAAAATATTAATATTATGCCTAATTAAAACTAAACAAATTAATTATTTATTTATTTACAAAAAATAATGAAATAGTGAAATTAGTAAAAATATTGTTTTTGAGGTTTTCTGATTTTATTAGAAAAAACAAATTATTTTAGTTAGTAGTTAATTAAAAATAATAAAAAAAATCAAGCAAATAAATAATGAAAGAAAATAAAATGCAAACTCAGGGGGGTTTGGGCCAACTTTGGAGGTGTATCTGGCAATTTTCCAGGCCCAAACGCTTCATCCTCTTTGACTTTTCTGGATCTTCCACGCACTGATTGACTGGAGACTATGGTGAGGACTCAGCTTTGGCCATTAGATTTGGGTTTGGAGACATCTGGCGTGTTGAGGTTTGAGGTGCATGGTGGACCAATCTTTGCAAATTGCACATGAACACCTGAAGGGGAAAAATAAACAAGATTTTGGGGGACCTGGGATTCGAACCCAGGTCCCAGCGCTCAATGATTGCTCGCCCCTGCCACTACACCACCATGCCTCAATTGATATTATAACAATAAGTAATTAATATATATGAAAACAATCACAATGTTGTAAATAAAAAATTAAAATGTGCGCTTTTCAAACACACGAATCAGATAAACACACGTCAGCGTCTTCAACATTTGTCCTACATAATTAGAATCAGATAACGGGGGTTTTTAACCTCCACTACCTCCCTGCACGAAAAATAGCGACTAGACATACAGCAAACATAAATATTTCGCGAGGTGTAGGTTCCAATCGTCTTGGTCTCACGATTTCAACCATGTATCCCATTAGTCCCAATTTTTCCTGGTTTGGAAAGCCCTATTTGAAAGCTTGAAAACCCTAGAAATTCAATCATGGCATCTCTCGATTCAGGGAACTATTGTTCAATTCAATCATTCCATTAGCTTTGTATGATCTCTAGCAATGCAAATCAGTCACAAAAACATGTCAAATGCGTATGAATTAAGAGATACAGTTTTGAATTATAAATGCAAACCGTGAGATGGTATGTAGCGATTCCTTGAGCTTTGATGCTTGAATTTGATTGCAAATCAATCCTGGTACCTCCTGCAATGTGTTTGGATGGACAAAACGCCTTGAATTGGCCTAGAATGCAAGAACCAGTTTTGAGTTTTCTTGAAAATTCTTGAATTTGATATGGTCGTTTCTACAGCTTTCAGTCGTGTATTAGGGTATGGTTGGCTTGCTTATGTATAAGGCAATCAAATTAGGTCAAATTTTGGGCCATAATCCTTATGCATTGAAGATTAAATCCTTGATTGATAAATCAAATATTCTTGATTTTCCATGATTGAACAAGTTGCCAAAATTGGATTTTTTGTATCTTTTTAGCTTGTGCACGAATTGGCCAGCATATTTGGATCATATTTGGTTCACAAAAATGTTTAAGAATCAAATCTTTTATTTTCTTAGAATTTAAATTAATTAAATGAATTAATATATATTAAAAATCCATTTAATCAAAAAATTTAAGAAAATAAATCCCATTTAACTTGGTGGGTCTTGCATAGGTCATGGGTGAGGTTTCAAGAAGAGATTTGAGGCCCATTAGCAAAAAGAAGGTGTTTTGAGCAAAGTTGACTTTTGCAAATTCATGAAAATTTCCCAACTTCTCCAATGCATATCTTGCTCAATTTTGATCATATGACCATGTTCTTGGACATTTTGGAAAGCCCTTGAAGTCCTCTAACCAATGCTTTTGGTCCCATGTAATTTGGATTTACCAATCTCAAGTTATGGCCTTTGACTCAAGGTGTACTTTTGTTGACTTTGAAATTGACCTATAATGTAAAAATTTGTAACTTTTTGTGAGAGAATTTCTTGATCTTGGAGTGTGAAGATGGATTGTAGGAAATTACATCCTATTCAAAATGAGCTTTGGATGGAATTTTTCTGATAAACCATGAAAAAGTTATGCCCTTGTCCAAGTACAATTGACTTTTCTACTGTCCAAAAATAGTAACTTTTGCATCTTGATGATTTTTGAGCCATTCTTGTGGGATCATGATCAAGACTTGATCAAATGATGATTGTGAACTCAAAATAAGGTGTTGACCAAGAATTCTGACTTTTGACTGCAAAATGACCATTTTGCCCTTATAGTTGACTGTAGATCAAATGAAGCTTTTGACTGTGCAAATTGGCACTATGAGTCTTCAAACTTGGCATGTAAGTGCTTGAGAATGTATATAGGCCTATGAGACTTGATTGAACCATTGAGAACCCCAAATTCCTTGAAAGAAACAAAACTCTAATTTCAGTTGTCCTAGGAAGTGATTTGACTGTACAACCCTTGAACCATTTTGAGCAATTTGAAGATCATTCTTGACAAATCTTGAGGAATATGGGAGGGCAAATTTTGGGGTACAACAGTAGGTTCCTTGACAAATCTAGCATATGCTTTAGCAGGGATTACAGTATAAACATCAATAGTCACAAACTCATCAACATATACAATCTCATCATCAGAAACAAATTCGTCAGTAGAAAAGAACTCATCAGAAGTATAAGATTCAACATCAGAATAGTATTCAACCATGTTAACATCTTCATATTTAGCCCTTGGTCTGATGATATGGATAAGACCTAGATCCAACATTTCCTGGAGGTCTCCATCTACCATAGAACATCCACAAATACTTTCTCTACACACCCAACAAGTTGCATGATCGTGTTTATAATGGCTATATTTTACAAAGTAGCGCATGTATCTTTAACAGATTACATATCACCATGTTTATATCATAAATTCTGAAATCTCCAGGACATACCTGGACCATATTCACAGCATTTCCTCCTTTGTGCTTAGGTAACGGATTGACTTGCACATTTGGAATTATGTCTTTAAAGGACAGCATACCAGACCTCACCAGCTTCTAAACTTCAGCTTTCAATGGGTAACAGTTTTCAATGTTATTCCCGAGAGCTCCCTAATGAAAGGCACAAGTCAAATCAGCTTTATAATACCATGTCAACGTTGGAGGTATGGCAGGAGGAGACCTAGTCTGAACTAGGTTCTTTTGGATTAGTGCAGGAAATAATTCAGTATAACTCATTGGGATAGGGTCAAAAGCTTCCTTTCTTGGATTTTTCCCTTGGTTACCTTGTTGAAGTTATATAGGATAAGAAACAGTAGTTGGAGTTGCACTAACAATTGGGGTTACTATGATGACATGTTGTTGGTGCTGGTGATGCCTTCTCGGAGGCCTACTTCTTCTCTCTTGAGTAATAGAATTTGTATCTCTTGCCTTTTTCCTCGAGAAACCACTTGCCTGCTTTTTAGTAGCATTAAAACCTTCATATTTTGAAAGACGTCTTTCTCTGACAGCTTTTTCCAATCTAAAACACATACCAACCGTCTCAATTAAGTCCCTTGGTTCACTTGCCACCATCCTTTCATAGTAAAATGACTTGAGATTTTTTAAAAAGACCTTATTCATTTACTTTTCTTCCATCGAAGACACACCTGAGCAGCAACCTTGCGCCAACGCTGTGCGTACTCCTTAAACGATTAGTTATCCTTATGATTCATAGCTCTTAAGTGATCATGATCGGGAGCCATACCCATATTATACTTATATTTCCTAACAAAGGCCTCACCCAAATCATTACAAGTATGAATATTGGCACTATCCAAGCTCATTTACCACTTCAATGCAACACCAGTCAAACTGTCTTGGAAAAAGTGGATTAGCAGACGTTGGTCGTCAGTGTGAGTGGACATTCTTCTAACATACATCACAAGACGATCACGAGAACAAGTATTTCCCTTGTATTTCTCAAACTCTGGCACCTTGAACTTAGATGGCACCTTCATATTGGGAACCAAACAAAGGTCACTGATATTCTGCCCAAACAATTCATTTCCTCTAAGGGCCTTCATCTTTTTCTGCGTCTCCATAAACTGGTCTTGGAAATAATTCATTCTATGATAAAAACCAAAGCCTTCACTTGGTGGAGCAGCAACATGGTAGATTTCATCATTAATAATACGAACAGTGTGCACAACAGGCGGTGCAAAAGATACAACAGGCTGAAAATGACGAGTAACTTGAGCAGCAGGATTATACCCTTCGGCATGTATTTTTATGGTATTACCCATGGATAACCACGAGGCATCTGGAATTGAGGAGCAGAAACAACAGGCAAAGACAGGCACTGATAGGATCTCAGAGATAACAGTAGTCTGTTGTGGTTGAGTAGCATGAGAAGAAAGAGAAGGAGGTGGTGGCTGATTCTGCACAGCCACCAAGGATTCCACCAAAGCAATTAGGTTATCCATTCTAGTTCTGAAAGCATTAACCTCTTCCCTGATTTCATGATTCTCTTGCTCTAAATTTTCCATCTTATTCTTGGTGCTAGCCCGAGTGTTATAAGGATGAGACAGCTTGTTGACTGAATGAAGTAGAAGAAATGTATAGGACACTTGAGAAAAGAAAAGAATGCAAAAATATGGGTGAAATGATGCAAGATATGTAATGCACATGATCTATTTTGTTTTTTTAACTTTCAAGGAACTTAACGGATCATGGTATTTGCAAACATTGGAGGAATAACACATTTTGAAATACTGAATAATCTCATTTTATTAACAAATTTGGAAGGATTACAACTTGAACATAAGTTTCAATAACCATAAAGTACAAGAGAAAAAGATAGAAACTATGGTTCCTAAGGAGCCAAGGCTGAAGAAGATTCCACTTCACACTGAAGTTTTCCCTTGAGCCTCCTAATCTGATCTTTCAACTGCTCATTCTCTTCCACAAACTTCTTGACGACTCCTTTCCATCCATCATAAGAAGGAAATAAGTGGGAATAATCTTGCTCACTAGGACCTGGCTGAATGCTAGAGGAAAATAAACCCCCTTACTTTTCCATCACCTCCACCCCATGTCGCCTAAGAATCTCGATCAAATCATCTTTCTCCTTTAACTGTTCCTGGAGTGTTGAATATCTCATATCCAAAGTCTGATATTTATTCTTCCATGCATTATTTTCTTTCTCCATTCTGAACAACGCAAGTTGAAGTTCCTCCACATCAGTTAAAATAAAAGGAGCAGGTTCATGAAAGACCATTGGTTCATGAAGAGGATAAGGCATCTTGAGTTGAATTTCCCTTGCTTGCACCCACTGAAGATAAAGTTTAAAAGCAACATTTCCTATTTTTCCTAACTCTCTTCTTTCCATTATATGAATGGTAAGCCACACTTTGTTGACCTTCTAAATAAATGCCTTGTTATCATCCCCTTCCTTGAAAAAGAAAGTTGTTAATAGAAAATTGTTTAGTTTATCAAACATAGGATAACCAAACTGATGACAAGGTAGAATCAGATTATAATGGATACCTCCATTTATACCAAGAAGAGGTACATTAGGGAACTCTCCACAACCATCAATAATTGTTTCCCAATCACAAATAGAATTGATCCAATAAACATCAGAATGACTAAGAGACATAATCTCCTGCCACCACTTCAAACCATCTTTGGTATCCTGAAAGGAAGCAGCTCGCAGAAAGAAAGAAATAAACCATTTGTATAGTAAAGGCCTACAACCGACAATCATCTATCCACTCTTAGAATTCTGATAATAGATAGAGTAATAAGTCTCTCTGAGCAATGTTGGGACTAGATTCCCATTCAAGAAGATATGCATGGAATTCATGTCAACAAAACCTTTTAACATTGGGAAATAAAACCAAACCATAAATGAGCAAAGCCAGAATAGTCTCAAAAGCCTCCATATTGTTGTATCCCAAAATTTTCCCTCTCTATTCTCAAGACATTTCTCACAAAAGATCTCAAATGCTCAAGAAATTCCAAGAGTTTGATTAGATAAGCTCACCTCCTAAGCATTGGGCCTTCAAATTAGGGTTTTGTTTTTTCTCGAGGATAATTGAACTTTTGATGCCTCAAATTACTTTCACGATTCATTATGAGTCTCTAAGATTTCTCATACCAAGTTTCAAGTGTTGCATTACAAATTTGCTCAGTCAATTGCTCAGATGTCTGAAAATCAACTGTATTGGGTAAAAAGTAAATTATGGTCAATATGCAATCAACCTTCATGATTTTTGGCCAACATCAACATTTTGAAGTCATATCCATTAATTGATTAAATGTTGATCATAATTCCTCAAGAAAAGCAGTCAAATCATCAAAGGGGAAATTTATCAAAATTAGGGTTTTGATTGAGAATGACTGATCATTGACTTTTGACCTAGTACATGACCTAGTGGTTTGAGGCATAATCTCAAGGAATAAAACATAACATATTGACCTAATTTCATGGCTCAAATCACTTCTCAAGATCATTGGTCTGATAGTTGAAATTGGATCAATTGATGAAAAGTCAATTGATACACAAAAAGTTAAACTTTGACTTTTTGATCAACATTGAATTTCAAAGATCAAGATTCACCAAGATACTCAAAAATATCAAATTTGATCATCAAGAATCAAGAAAGTCCATAAAAAGTCAAAGTTTTCAACATTTAGAAGTTTTCTAAGTGTTTTTATACTTGATAAATTCATTACTTCATGACATTTTTTCACCAAAATGTAGGATGATTCAAGGAAAACTTTCAATATGAAAGTTGTAGATCTTGATGAAATCTACAAATTTGTATTAGAGTTTTGATGTCAAAAAAATACTTAGATTTTAAGATATAGGCTCATGAAGTCATGACATTTTTCATAAAACACTTAGTGAAATTTTCAACAAGTTTAGGCAGATTTTTGACCTAACTTCTTGACCAATTTTCACCTATTTCCAATTTGATTTTGTCAAAATGGTGAACATTAATGTTGTAGACAATGTTTCAATATTTCCAAAATGTCCAAGAACTTGAATATATTATTCTTGAGCTAAGAGAATCGAAGGGAAGAAGTTGGGCATCCATTCTTGAATTACAAGCCATTTTCTTGATGAACACATAATCCAATCTCAATGTTATGCTGCATAATCTTGCTTTACAGGCTTCTAACTTGAAAATCACTCCATAAGTAATTGATTACACAACTGTTAGATCTATGATCCAAGCATTTGAGCCATTGTCCAAGAGATTTATCCATTTTTGGCATAAAGTAACATTTCCATTCTTGTAAAGTTGCTTTAATCACAAAAACAACTTTTATTGAGTCTCTAACTTGTTCCCTCTGCACACACTCAACACAAAATCTAGAAGAAACATGTTTAAAGTTCCTAACCACTTTAGATAGCCGTGTACTATGCATCAGAACAATGTTTGTCAAGATTACTTCAAAAACAAGTCAAAAACCATAACATGTGATCTTGTGATTTTGATCCCTTGAACCTTCTAAACCTCTTTCCTATAAATAGAGAGGTTATTTGCAACCTAAGAGACGAATTCACAAGTCCTGAAACTCTCTCAAACTGCCTCAAATCAAGACTTGCACCAAAACTCCATTTTAGTGGCACTTCTGACCTTGAACCTCCATCTCACAATCAACTCGTGTGTTTCCTCTCCAAATAAATCAAAAAGCATCTATACATCATAAACAACTCATCCCCACACCTGTTTTCCAACTGTAACATCATCTTTCTCATCTTCCAAACTCAAAAATAGAGCTCTGCACATTGACTTCTCTAACATGATTCCGCCACTTTCAGCATAAAGTAAGAGTTGCATTAGCTTCCTTGGAGTCCAGTGAAGCTATTCAGATCATCACCACACCTCCAGAAGTGCTCAAACTCCATACACAATTTCCAATTTTGAGGTAAGTTTTCTTAACTTTAAACTCTCTCTACAAGCATCATTAATGGTTACTTTGTGAATAAAAAATGTAGACATCATAGTCATGAAGCTAACCATGTCCTTAGATTTCATTTATGTTTCCTGAGTGATGCGAATTTTTTGTTTGAACTTTATGAAAAAAATTAGGTTTAATTTGGTACCAGATTAAATTCATGTTGAGCTTAAGTTATTTACATATTTGAAATCGTTGTTAAATTTAAAGCAACTTTCATGTTTACATTTTCCAATTTGGTTGAGAAATGAAGAAGTTACAGTTTTGGTCATGGTGGTGTTCTTCACTGCTTGCGCAAGGTTGAAGATGAAGTCATTTTCAAAATTCAGAAATGTGTTTATGTTATATTTATTGCAAAATTTTTTGTACACGAATGAAACAGCCACCCTAGTGACAAGAGAAGCACGCGTAAGGCGTTAGTGTATGGGGACCTGGGTTCGAGCCCCAGTGGTACCCTTTTGGTTTTTCTTATTTTCTCCTTGCAGATTCAATACAAGCAGGCTTTGTACGCGCGTCATACACCCTCATTCCTTCACCATCAGAACAATCAAGCATTCCATCCAACGTACCACAAGACAAGCCCATGGTACACCCAAGGAAACCATGCACACTGGATCATAAAACAGGCACTGGACCTGTTTGATTTGGGCCTCATTATTTTTTTTTATTTTGCTAAAAAACCACGCAGGCCCATATTCTTTTTTTTATTTTATCATTTTTCTGATTACAAACAAAAATATTTTTGGGCCTGGATCTTTTTACTACTTTTCACACCCATTTTCATTTTTCAACCCCCAACCCAACTATTTTCATTTCTTTTATATTTTATTTATTTTCATTTATATATTTATTTTCCCTAAACCAAAAATCACCAAAGTATATATTTTTCTTCATTAAATTAAAAATATTTTAATTTAAGTATTTTATTCTATTTTTTATTAAATTAAATTCTATTATTTTCTTTTACATTGTAAAAAAAATTTCTAAATTAATACTAATATTCAAACTATTTTCATAAATAAATTATTTAGACTTAGGTCTTATTTTTCCTCTTAATTTCAAATTAACTTAGACTTTAGGTTTTGTTAAATTTAATTAACTTCTTTGATAAAATTAATTAGTCTAATTGATAATTACTAAAATCTCTAAACCTTTTCATCAAAAGAACCCTCTAAGCAATTTCTTCTTCATCTCTACATTTTATGCATAATTATTGTTGTAATTCATATTTAATGGTTTGTAATAGTAATTAGGGTTTTATTGTTTTCTTCCCCTATTCACAAAATTGTACCCCCCCCCCCCATTCCCAAAGCGTTGTAATAGGGTAGGATATTTAAATTCCGCAATTTGTCGCTTTCCTTATTATTGCTAGTAATTAGGGTTTGTATGGCAAGATTAAAATCAAACTTAGCAAAACCCTAATTCAAATATAAATACTTGAAATCAAAACACCTTGCACACATGCACCTCTAAGGGTAACCCACACTTATTGCCTCGGATAAAACAATCATGCCCCTCAAACATAGGATGTTTTAGCAAAGACCCTCGATTAAAAGATTGTAGTCCCTTGATGACCCTTCAATATTGCCTTTGGTAAATAATCTTAGTCCCTTACGACAATTGCTAGAACATATTACAAGTTGTCTTCAATGACAGTATGACGACCCACGCCTGTCCCTCACATCCAATGATAAGGCTCTTTATTAATCAATGGAAGATAAGTATTATCTAAAGGAGGAGGAAAAAAACAAAGACTTTTTGAGTAGGTAGATTGCTCGTAATTGCTTGCTCACAAACAAAAACACACTTTCAAAAAACACTTTTCAAACAAACATTTTATATACTTTCTCAACGATACAGGAATCATTACAAAATGGTCTTACATTGGCATTTTCAAACATCTTTCCAAACACTTCCTTTCAACAAATATTTTTAAAAACCAACACTTTATATACATTCTCAACGATACGAGAATCATTGAAAAGTTTTCCAAACTTAGGCGTTTTCAAAATATTTTCAAACTTACACAAACACAAAGCATTTTAAAGTGATCAAGCAATTAAGAGCCCGTAGATAACTACGGATGAAAATGGTCCTAACACCTTCCCTTTTCATAACCTACCCCCCGAACTCAAGAAAATTCTCAAAAGGTCTTTCTTTTTCTTCTCACCCTTTCCTTTTTGAATAAAAGAAAAGTCGGTGGCGACTCTTGTTGTCCGCAACATTTACGATAAAACGTAAAACACCAAAGTTAGTCCTTCCACCGTATCATAGAACTGGCGACTCTGCTGAGGAAATTGAAAACTAAAAGTGGGGTTACCTTAAGAGATAAATCACCTTTATTTTCTTTAATTGTTTTCTTTGTTTGCTTTACATTTGTGGGTTATGCTTGGGTTTATTACTTACAAAAATCATATACCCGAATTTGGGGTATATTAGTTAAGTAGCAATAGATAGTGGGGACTATGCAGCATAATACCGACATGGTTAAAGCAATGGCTATGTTAGTGTGACACATTTGTTGGTATTGGTGTCCCTTTAGTCTAGTCAAGGAGAATACGGGGTCGCTGAGTGGTGTCATGAAGCACTAACTGACCGTAGAACCTTAGTTGGACAAATTGGCCATTAGAAAGTAGTGAGATAGCTGTATTTGGTGCAAGACTAAAGTTGGTTGATACTCGATACTAAACTCATTGAGATCGGACTTTTGGCATATTTT
The DNA here is from genome assembly GCA_948472305.1 of Vicia faba. NCBI lineage: Eukaryota > Viridiplantae > Streptophyta > Magnoliopsida > Fabales > Fabaceae > Vicia > Vicia faba. The sequence goes on from OX451739.1 coordinate 1,402,354,654, forward strand.
GGCCACAGTTTGGATGCTTAAGCTAAAACAATGCCCAATGAAGAAAGATTAGTGATATTGAGATTCCTTAGAACCCGATTACTTTTGTTAGGACAGGTTGAACCAACTAAACTTCAAGAGGGTACTTACCTATAAACCCCATGCAAGCCTAAACCTAAGGCCTTGTGTGTTTTGTTTGTGTGTGATTATTTATTCATAAACATCATGACATCATGCCATAGCATTTTCACTAACCATTTCAAGGACCTAGGGATTTATCTTTGTTCTGTTTTGTAGGATATGGCTTCCACTCGTAGAAATACCATCTGAATTAACTTCGTAAGGGCGCCTCCTCAACTCAAAGAGTTAACGTCAAGGGTTCCTGAAAGTTCTCCGTTCACCAAAACATATGGTCGACTTCTCAATATGGCTACCTCAAGCTTTGAAGAAGACATGATGAGGGTGCTCTTTCAGTTCTTTGACCCTGTACATCATTGTTTCACTTTTCCCGACTACCAACTAGTGTCCATAATAGAAGAATTCTCTCAAATATTGGGGGTACCAGTCCTTGATCAAATGCCATTCACCAGTTTAGAGGAAACTCCAAAGCCCGAGGTTATTTCCAAAGCCTTACATTTGAAGAGTTCTGACATTATAGCCAATTGGGAGACAAGAAGCGGGGTCAAAGGCTTTTTGGATAAATTCCTGATGGAGAAGGCTCAACTATTTTGGGATGTTATGGATTTACAAGCTTTTTAAGAGATCTTGGCTCTTCTAATCTATGGCTTGGTGCTTTTTCCTAACCCTGACCAACTCATAGATGTGAATGCTGTCAAAATTTTCCTTACTCGTAATCCCGTGCCTACTTTGCTTGGAGACATTCTACATTGTCTTCACACTCTCACCGTGAGGAAGAGAAGGGCTCTTATGTGTTGCATTATGTTGCTATCTAGGTGGTTTATTTATCACCTTCCCCGATCAGTATTAAATAATGAGCAATATTTGAAGTGGTCGCAAAGGTTAATGTCACTTTCTCATGCAGATATCCATTGGTGATATCGTTCGCAAGAAGACATTACTATCATTTACCGTTATGGGGAGTTCCTTGATGTTCCACTCTTGGGCATTAGGGGAGGTATTACTTATAACCCTTCTCTAGCTCTACGACAATTTGGCTATGCTCGAAGAGATGGTCCCCATGACGCACTCATTCAAGGTATTGTATTCGACTATGAGAATGATGTTTAAGGTTATCATTGAAGGTTTGTGCAAGCTTGGGGCATGGTGAACAAGGTTGATAGCAAGACTTTGGCATAAGAACTTCATTCCATTGGATCCTTATGTCAAATGGGTGAGAGCTCGCGCTCAAAGCCTCGTGATGTCGTATCCTACCATCCTACCAATAGTTGTGGAGCCTGTTGTTGACGAGGATGTTCCTTATACTATTCTCCTTTCGGATATGCCTACCGACCTCGAAGAATTGCAGAGATCGTGGATTCAACTCAAGGGGGAACGAGACACCTTTGAAGCTCGATTCTATGCAAGCGAGAAGAAAGTGTTGGAACTCATAAGGAAACTTCACGGGGATAAAATCCTGAATGCCTACATTGCACTGAAGAGGATGCGCCCGTGGGATACCTGAGTCTTTTGTTTTAGGAGTTTAGTTTGTTGTCTCTTTAAGACCTTATTTATTTTCACTGCAAGCCCGAGGGGAAATTGTAATCTTTGAACTTATTAATACAATTGTGGTATTTGTTTCCTTTTGGCTAAGAAAATTTAAATTCCTTAAGGTCCTTGAAAACATTGCATCGACATAGCATGCATCATATCATAAGCAGGTTTTCCGATACAGGTTTCCTCATCTATTTAATGTTTATTTCAGTATAAGATTGCTCTAGAGAAAACCGTCAAAGATCTACAAACTCAACACGCATAGTTCCAAGAGACTATCCTCAACCTAGCCAAAGGTCAGCAAGAAACGATGGAACTCCTTGCCACCAAGAAGAAGACCAAGAAGAGGGTTGTTATTCTCAACATGGGAAGAAGGTTGAAGGGGCCCGCCAGACTGGCTCAAATAGAATAGGCTTCTTATAAGGAAGAAGACAATCAAGAAGAGGAAGTTAGAAGCACTGGAGTTAGGGTGGAAATAACCAAGTTATTAAGGACAAAGACTATTCTGAAGAGCAGTATCCAACGGCAGATGAGAAATACAAACAACTAGAAGACCCACTTAAGACTATGGAGATCCAAAAAGTGCCTGGTTTGGACTTTGGAGATTTAGGTCTGGTCCCTGGGGTAGTAATTCCCCACAATTTTAAGATCCTTGTCTTCTCTAATTATGACGGGGTCTCATGTCCAAAGATGCATTTGAGGTCTTATGTCCACAAGATTTAACCACACACCAACGATGGGAATTTATGGGATCATTTCTTCTAAGAGATCTCATATGGGACACAGTTGGAATGGTTCTATCAACTTGAGGGGACTAATATCCACACATTGGAGGATTTAGTTGTTGCCTTCTACCGACAATACCAATACAATGTTGGTCTTGCACCAACTCGCGTGTAATTACAAAATATGACTATGGGCTCGAGTGAAGGCTTTAAGGAGTATGCTCAAAAATGGATGGAATTGGCTAGAAGAGTGAAACCCCCGTTTACTGACCGAGAGTTGGTGGACATGTTCATGGGAAACTTGACTGGTCCATTCTTTAATTTACTGATCTGGAGTTGTTTGTCAGGGTTTAATGAGTTAATTATGATTGGTGAGCGAGTTGAAAATGGAATCAAAAGCGGAAAGATCCCCATGTCCTCAACCTCTAATGCGGTAAAGAAACCATTTATTGGAAAGAAAGAGACTAATGTTGTTTATGGACAAAGGAGCCGTATCAAGAATGATCGTCATCAGTCGGTAGGAGCTATATTGATTTAAAACCTGACCCCAGTTCAACGACCACAACAATCAAATAATCAACAAAGGCCTGATGCCCCGAGGAGGCAATTCACTAGAATAAACATGCCATTGTCTCAATCTTTACAACATCTATTGAAGGCTGATTTGGTAACACTAAGCAATCCTCCTCAAAACCCCAATACTTCATCTCTGAAATAGAACCCGAATGCAAAATATGCCTATCATTCCAATAGCTCTGGGCACGATGCCAATGATTGTTGGTCCTTAAAGATCAAGATCTAAGATTTGATTGATAACAAAGTGATTGAGTTTGACCCTCCACAAACCCCTAATGTCATTACTGCTCCCATGCCCAATCATGGTAAAGGTGTCAATTCTATTGACGATGTCTCTTTTGTCTCTACCATTGATGATTTGACAACTCCATTGTTGACCATTAAGAAGAATATGTTGAGAGTCGGTTTATTTCCTGGATGCCTTGAAAATTGTTTCCATTGTGATTCCCAAACCAATGGTTGTGTGTGGCTGAAGAAAGATATCCAACGTCTGATTGTAGCCATAAAATTCTGTTCGAGAAAACTACGTCCATAAAAAGTTTACCTCAACATGTTTCCATAATCACAATCTCCAACACTTCTATTAGGATCACCTCTAAAGGCCCTATAAGGATCCATATTGAGCCAAGAGTGGCTCCCTTAATCATCACCACACCGGGGTCAGTTCCCTATTCATCTGACAAAGTAGTGCCTTGGAACTATAGGGCAGAAGTTTATTATCATGGTGTCAAGCAAGAGTTATGGATTACTGAAAATAAAGAGCCTAAAATTACAAACATTGCTGGAACTAGTAAGGTCACTATGACAGGAAGGGTCTTCTCCCTGGAGATCTCTCCTCCAACAACTACTACAACACATGTTCGCATTCCTGCTGCTGGGCCAACTTCCAATGCTCGAGGTAAAGAGAAAGTTATTGAGCCTGCCCTGACGGAGGCACCCTCAAAAGATGTTACAATTGAAGACCCGTCAAGACAAGAGGTGGAGGAAATTCTGAAGATCATCCAGAAAAGTGACTACAAAATAGTGGAACAACTGGGGAAGACACCCTCAAAGATATCCATGTTGTCCTTGTTATTATGCTCTGACGCACATGCCCGGGCTTTGCTGAAATTCTTGAAGAATGCCCATGTTCCACAAGAAACCACTGCTGATCAATTTGAGAACTGTGTTGCAAGCCTAACTGTTGACAATGGCTTGGGATTTTCTGATGCAGATTTAACTCCGGCGAGGGAGAATCACAACAAGGCTCTCCATATCTCTATTGAATACAAAGGCACCACTTTGGCGCATATGTTGTTAGATATTGGGTCCTCCCTAAATGTTTTACCTAAAGGTGCTTTGGATAGACTGGATTGTAATGGGTTGGTGCTGAAACCTAACGGTATTGTGGTAAGATCCTTCGATGGGTCAAAGAGGATGGTCCATGGAGAGGTTGATCTCCCGATCAAGGTAGGATCTCAAGTCTTCAATTCAAATTTCTATGTAATGGATATTCTCCCGACCTATTCATTTTTACTCGGAAGCCCATGGATTCATGGGGCAGGTGTGGTTACCTCTACATTACATCAGATGCTGAAATACCCAGTGAAAGGGAAGGTTGTCTTAGTTTATGGAGACGAAGAATATATGGTCAGTCATTAGAATTCTTTCAAATATGTTGAAATTGATGGCGAATTCATTGAAACCCCCTGTCAAGCATTTGAGGTAATCCCTATAATGGTTGCTTTTCTTACTCCTGCTACTCCTAAAATCTCTAAAGGTACACCAAGAATGGACTCTCTAAAGGATGCTATGGCTATTGTAGAAGATGGAGGTTGCACTATCTGGGGACAACTTCCTGACATTCCCTATAAATCTGACAAATTTGGGTTGGGTTTTACTTAAAAGGCTCGAAAAGAGGTTCGACACGCTCGTGCTGGTGGACCACCTTTATGTATTAGCAAAAATGAAGTTAATTCACTGGAAGACACTAATAGTGATGGTGACCTAGACAGCTGGATCTTCCCAACTACTGATAGTGGACTCAACAACTAAAAGGCCAAAGACTTCATCTCAATCTCCTTCAACCATGAGTAATTTCTATTTCCTATTTTTTATTGCTTTAAGAAATTTGTCTGTATAATTTCCTTCAAAACAATGACTTTAAACCATGTGCTCATTTAATGAAAACATTAGACGATTTTGCATTCAAATTTTGCGCTCCTTGTCTTTCTTTTACTTTGCTGCATTTTTAAATAGCCATGCGACCTTACATGCACACACACACATTTGCAGATCCACATCCACTCTGGGTCTCATTGACAACAATTCTACTATTACCATCTATGACTTCGAGAATCCAATCTATCGAGCCGAAGACGAAGGTGAAGAATATTGTGAGATACCTGGAGAACTCACCAGACTCCTGATACAAGAGGAAAAGGCTATCCAACCGCATGAAAAACCGGTCGAAGTGACAAAATTGGGTACTGAGGCAGATAAGAAAGAAGTCAAGATCGGCTCTAACTTGGAAGGTAGTGTCAAGAGAAGATTGGTTCAGATGTTGCATGACTATGTTAAGGTATTCACTTGGTCATATGAAGACATGTCGGGGCTCGATACTGATATTGTGGTCCATTGTCTACCAATGAAAGAGGGTTACTCTTTGATCAAAAAAAGGTTTATCGCATGCGTCCTGACATGTCTGAAAATATCAAGGTCGAGGTAGTGAAACAATTCAATGCAAGTTTCTTGGAAATGACGTCGTATCCCCAATGGGTTTCAAATCTTGTTCTAGTGCCAAAGAAAGACGGTAAGGTCCATATGTGTGTAGACTACAGGGATTTAAATAATGCAATCCCCAAAGACGACTTCCCACTACTGCATATTGATGTCTTAATTGACAACATTGCTCAATACAAGGTGTTTTCCTTCATGGATGGCTTCTCGGGTTACAACCAAATCAAAATGGCGCCCAAAGACATGGGGAAGACTACTTTTGTCACACAGTGGGGTACCTTCTATTATAAAGTCATTCCTTTTGGGATGAAGCATGCAGGCACAACTTATTAACGAGCTATGGTGGCTTTATTTCATGATATGACTCACCATGAGATAGAATTCTATGTTGATGACATGATAGCAAGGTCCCAAACTAAAGAAGAGCACCTTAACCATCTACACAAGTTGTTTGAAAGGTTGAAAAAATATAAGATGAGGTTGAATCCCAACAAATGCATTTTCAGGGTAAGGTTTAGTAAGCTCATAGGCTTTGTCGCCAGTGGCAAAGGAATTGAATTTGATCCCGCCAAAGTCAAAGTTATCCAAGAAATTCCAGCTCCTTGAACTGAGAAGGAGGTTAGAGGTTTCTTGGGACGTCTAAACTACATTGCCCGGTTCATCTCTCACCTAACTGCTACTTGTGAAACACTTTTCAAGCTGTTGAAGAAAGATCAAGTAGTTAGATGGAACAATGACTGCCATATAGCTTTTGACAAAATCAAGGAATACTTGCAAGAACCACCAATTCTGATGCCACCAGTTGAAGGAATACCTCTGATCATGTACTTAACTATTTTAGAGAATTAAATGGGGTGTGCGTTGGGGCGACATAATGAGTTTGGTCGAAAAGAGGCAATATACTACCTTAGCAAAAAGTTTACCGACTGTGAAACCAGATATTCACTGCTAGAAAAAACTTGTTGCACTTTGGCATTGGCTGCTCGCCGACTAAGACAATATATGCTGACCCATACCACTCTATTGATCTCTAAGATGGATCCCATTAAATACATCTTTAAGAATCCAGCTCTCTCCGGAAGGATGGCCTGATGGCAAATGATCTTGACTGAATATGACATCCAGTACACTACATAAAAAGCAATCAAAGGAAGTGTTCTGGCAGATCATTTGGCAAACCAAGTTGTGGATGATTACCAATCGATAAACTTTGAATTCCCGGATGAGAATATTATGCTAATTGCGGATTGTGAAAGGTATGGACCATATGAAGGACCTGAATAAGGATCCCAATGGACTATATTTTTTGATGGAGCTTCCAACGCACTAGGTAACGTAATTGGTGATGTGATCATTTCCCCTGAAAGGCTCTATACGCCTTTTATTTCCAGACTCTGCTTTGACTGTACCAACTATTATATCCCAAAATTTGCCCTCCCTTTTTCACAAGAAATCACAACTTCAGAGTTTTCCACCTTGTGTTGAGATTGGCTCAAAAATTGATCAAACAGACTTTTCTTTATCAGTCAATCCAAAATTAGGGTTTTCACTGAGTTTTGTTGAGATTGGCTCAAGAATTGATCAAGCAGACTTTTCTTTGACGACAAGTCTGGGATTAGGGTTTTTTACTTGTATTTCTCAGAAGAAATTGAATCCATAGTATTTCAATTGACTGTTACATTGTTTTTACGCTTGTTCAAGATTGCTGTTTGTTTCTCGAAACCTAAACATCTGGGCTAGGAGCTGAGGCTTTTTGATTGAAACCTTGAAGCATTGGTTTGATCAGTGAAGTGAAAGGTGTATGGATGTTTGTTTATTTAACTGTACAAAGCATATGATTAATTGGAATGCCGGGCGTATTGTGGTTAATGCAAGGTTGCGAGACTGCAAAGTCTGTTGATTATTTATTTTATCTGAGTTAAAATTATTGGGATGCATTTCCAGTGGTTTTAATTTAAGAGATTTTAAATAATTAAATAGGCAGTGCAAAAGAAAGAATGAAATATTTGACACTAAAGAATTCTTAGTTGACAAAAACTTTTTATTTATTTCAAATATTGTTACAAATATTATTCGAATATTGTAAATTTATTTACAGTGTTTACAATAATATTTATTACAATAAATGAAAAGAAAATCTAAAGCCTAAGTCTCTTGAAATCTTCTATCTTCTACTGCTTCTTCCATTATCCAACTGGTATTTACCTGCAAAGACAGAAAAAAGAAATCAGTACAGTTAAATTGAAAAGCATTTTCAAGCAGATAAATATAAAGTCATCATTAAAGCTTGTTGGTCGGAATCAGATTTTTTTTGTTTCATCATGTTTTACTCGTCCTCTTTGCAAATCACAAGAAGATTTCTCTTCTTGGTTCACAAAGAGGAAAGTAAAATAATTTGCAAAGTATATAATCAATTAGAAGCAAAGGTACAAGGCACAAAGCTGCACACAAAGAAGGCACAAGGCTGCACACAATGTCAAACTGAAATGCCAAACTGAGTTTCACAATGTCAAACTGAACTGCCAAACTGAGTTTCACAATGTCAAACTGAACTGTCAAGCCAAGTACACAAGCTGTCCAAAAAGCACAATGCGGAAAATATGGAAAGTACAATGCAGAGATAAACCAAGATACAAGCAAGCAGGCTTGTCAAAACTTTTCATCATTTTCTGGCCAACAATCTTTTCAGAAAAAGTACATTATGCAATTAAAAATGCTTTTTATGGAGAGAAAAAGAGAGAGTGAAGTAGGTTTTGCAGTTTGGCAGGCTGTACAAAAGCAATGAGAAAGAAGATAAATATAACAGTTTTTACAGTTCAGAGGAAGAGCCACAAAATGCAACTGCAAGCAAAACCAGAAGCAAAACTGCCTCAGAACCATACAAACTTGCATAACAAAAACACAAACTGCAAGTTATCAAACTGCTTGTAAATACAAGCATAACCTGTAGTCTGCTGTCAAAAACCCAAAACTGTATAACCTGCATAACCTATTCAAAATTGCACCAAAGCTCAACCACCTGCAAAACTGCTTGTAAATACAAGCATCAAGCAAAACTACATAAGCCTGCATAACTTAAAAAACTACTTCCAACAAAAGCAAGCAAGCTCAACAAAAGATTCAAGCCTGCCTAAAACTGCATAAACCTGCCTTCCCAAACACTCAGTACAAAACCTGCATAACAAAAATCAAAAGTCTGCAAGCTAACCTGTAACCTGCTAAAACCTTACCAAACAAGCGTTCAAGCCTGCCTAAAGCCAGTTCAACCTGCATAAACTGCAAACACCAAGAAACCTTCAAAACTGCAACTTCTCAAAACCGCAATCTGTCCAAACTACAGATTCAAGATAAGTTAGCCAAAACAAGGAGGAACCAACAAGTTTCAACTCAAGCCAACAAAAAACACATCAAATAAGCAAAAGTTCAGAACAAGCTCATCATCACCAAGCAACGACGACAGTTAATCTCAGAATACCATCATCATTGACAAAGAGAAAGAGGAAGAGTGTAGAAGCAAAACAAAAATACAAACGACATAGTTTTCAGAAAACATTCATCATCAAACATCCAAATCAAGAACGACAAATAGCCCTTTTTCAGTTCAAGTTCATCATCACAAAAAATCATAAGCCAAATAAACAACAATAGCAACATCTCAAGATATCCAACATTCAAAGAAGAGAAGATTCAGAAGCGAATGATCAAGCGTTTTCAGAAATAGGGTTCATCACAAAACGATTCAAGAGGAACCAAAAGATACGAAGTACCAGACAAGCGTTGACTTCATCTCCTCCACCTCCGGCCACCGAGAACACCGTCGTTCCGCCGTCCACTCTCCAGAAACGAAACCCCAAAGGTATTATTTTTCTTTCCTTCTTTCTTTCTCTACATCTCACACCAAAATATCGAAGATTAAAACTTTGCAAAAAACAACAAAACCTACCAGATTAAACATGCAAACTGTAAAAGAGAGCGCGTTTAGAACAAAGAAACGTACCCTTTCAAACCACTGTCCTGTATTGTCGTGGAGAGGAGATGGCTGGAAGTAGCGTTCTGGTGGCGGGAGGTTGAAGGATTAGTCATGGCTCCGTTTGAGAACGAGGAAGAGAGAGCGAAGAAGAAATGAACGGCGCCGCTGTACAAAGCAACGAACCCTAGGTTCTGAAGAATCAAAACACGAACCCTAAAAAATTGATGTACAAACGTCTCAATTGGGCCTGTGCGCCCCACTATGCCAAGCCCACTTCCTGCTTTCTAACGCGCACCCCCCCTTGTTCTCTTTCATTCTTGTCTTCATTTGGACCAAACCTTGAAACATAAGGCCCATCATCTTTCCCTTTCATTTCTTTTTAATTTATATTCAAACTTTCTTTTTACTAATTAATTTACTTTTTTTTATAGAAAAAAATTAATACTTTTCTTTCTATTTATTCTAAAAAAATATTTTGTTTTATTAATAGTAAAAAAGAAATAATAAATAAAAGTTTGTTTTGATACATTTTCTTTAATATTTATATATAATAAATTTTAAATATAAAAGAATACTTGGTTTAATTAATCTTTTTTATACAAATTTCTAAAAAAACATTAACAAAAATACATAAATAATAGAATTTTTTTAACTTAAAATAATTCTTCCTTTTTCTTTAAAAAACCCTTTGTTTATATATAACTGACAAAAATACAAAAATAATAATAAATACTTAATTTTCGTTAGGTTAATGTTTTATTTGATCATTTGTAAAATAACCACATACATCTCACAATACTTTTGATTCTCTTTGATTCTTACACTTTGTTATATTTTTACATTGAGAATGCGACGATTCGATTTGGTTGTAATATATATTTGGACATTACTTTTCTGATAAGACTCATCCCCATTTGTAAACATTTGTACCCCATCCCCGGATACTTACTTGTAATAACTTAGACTTTAAATTCCCGCAATTTATCGCTTTCCATATACTGGATAGTAATTAGGGTTTGTATGCGAAGATTCAAAATCAATCGCTAGATGACCTAATACAAGATAAATGCATGAAAATCAATACACTATTCAGACTTGCACCTCTAGGGTAACCTCGCTTGTTGCCTCGAAAAATGTAATCATGTCCCTCGAGTATGAGACACTCTAGCAAATGTCCCTTCGATAAACAAAGATCGTAGTCCCTCGATGTTGCCTTCGATAAAACGATCTCGTCCCTTACAAAATTGCTAGAGCGTCCCACAAGTTGCCTTCAATGATTGTATACGATGACCCGCGCCTGTCCCGTTTAACATCCTAACGCAAGGTTGTTCATCAAACACAATGGTGAAACAACACTGTTAAAAGGGTTAAAACATAAGAAAGATCTTTGAGTAAAATAGGGTAGACAAACTCTTAGTTACTTGATCAAAAATCTTGCAAAACATCCTTGCCATTTTTCAAACACAACTTGAAAACAACTTTCAAAACATTGAATTATCTTTTCAAAAAGACACACACCTTTGTATATATTCAAACAAGAATCATTACAAAGGTTGCCTAGACAAGGCATCTTTTTCAAAATATTTTCAAAAACCACACACACAAAGCACCATTTCAAACAATTGAAGAGCAAAGGCAAGTGATCTAAAACAAGTAACTAAGAGCCCATGGATAACCATGGATGAAAAGGGTGCTAGCACCTTCCCTTTTAATAATCTACCCCCCGAACCCAAGAAAACATATCAAAGGTCTTTCCTGTTCTTTTTGACCTTTCCTTTAGATAAAATAAAAAGTCGGTGGCGACTCTTGCTAAACCGAACAAGTGCAAAAACAAACTTAAAATTCAAGTCAGTTCTCCCACCGTATCACACCAATAATATGGCCGAATACGAAGCATGTATCTTAGGTCTCAAGGCTGCTATTGACCTAAGAATAAAATTCTTAAGTGTATATGGAGATTCAGCTTTAGTGATCAGTCAAGTTAAAGGGGGTGGGATACAAAACATCCAAATCTTATCCCTTACAAAGAACTTGTACTAACCTTGATCCAGTACTTTGAAGAGGTTACCTTTGAACATATTCTGAGAGAAGAAAATCAGTTGGCATATGCTTTAGCTACCATATCTTCTATGTTCAAGGTCAGATGGGATAACGAAGCTCCACGAATTACTATCGAAAGGTTTAACGAACCAGCGCACTGCTATGAGATTGACACTAATGGTGTAAAGGAGAAGCCTTAGTTTCATGAGGTGAAAAGATATCTCGAAGCTCAACAGTATCCTAAAGGGTCGTCATTCAACAATAAGAAATTCCTACAGAGGTTCTCAGCCAAGTTCTTCCTGAGCAATAGGATCTTATACAAGCGCAACCATAATTCAATTCTCCTCTATTGTATGGACAAGAAGGAAGCAGAGAAGATCATGGAGGATATTCATGAAGGTGTCTTTGGAACTCACTCCAGTGGACACACTATAGCCTAGAAGATTCTGAGAGCTGGTTACTTTTGGTCGACTATGGGAACTGATTACCACTATCACTCGAGGACTTGCCATAAGTGCGAAATTTATACTGATAAGGTCCACGTGCTTCTGGTTTCCTTGAATGTCATAACTGCTCCTTGGACATTTGTAATGTGGGGTATTGACATGATTGGAGAAATCAAACCTACTGCCTCTAATGGACATCGTTTCATTCTTGTCTCCATCGACTACTTTACCAAGTGGGTTGAAGCAGCTTCATTTGCCTCAGTTACCAAGAACGTCGTAGCCCAGTTCATCAAACATAACCTTATCTGTCGTTATGGTGTCCTTGACATAATCATCACTGACAATGGCACCAACCTTAACAATGCCATGATCACTGAACGCTGCACACAGTTCAAGATCAAGCATCACAACTCTTCTCCATACAACCTTAGATGAATGGCATATTGGAAGCTGCCAACAAGAATATAAAGAAGATTGTGCAAAAGATGGTGGTGACCTACAAAGAGTGACATGAGATGCTAGCATTTGCTCTTCATGGCTATCGTACTTCAGCACAAACATGAATTGGGGCAACCCTTTTCTCTTTGGTTTATGGCATGGAAGTTGTCCTGCCTGTCGAAGTTCAGATTCCATCTCTAAGGATTATGAAAGAAGAAGACTTAGATGAAGACGAATGGATTCAGACACAGTTGGATCAGTTGAATTTAATTGACGAGAAAAGGCTTGCGGCTGTCTGTCATGGTCAGATGTATCAAAAACATATGATCAAGGCATTCAATAAGAAGATCAAGCATCGGATATACCAGGCTGGTGACTTAGTAATAAAGCGCATCATTCTACCACAAGGCGATCCCAGGGGAAAATAGGCTCCCACTTATAAAGGGTCATTTATGGTTAAGAAAGTATTCTCGGGCGGCGCTATGATACTAACCACTATGGATGGCGAGGATTTCCAGCACCCTGTGAATGCGGACATATTCAAAAAATACTATGCATAAGAATGACCCGCTAGGTTGACATACTTGGGAAAAAATAAGGGCATCCCGGCGAGCCAACAGGGTTCAGGAAAAAATAAGGGATATATACAAAAGATTGTACACCCGGCAAGTCAAAAACCTGAAAGGAAGGCTTGGGAAAAAAAGGGTATCCTGGTGGACTGAAAAACCGAAAGGGCGGTCCAGGCAAAAGTTAGGGATTAAAAGCATACAACTATGTCCCATTGGATCACTTACATTCAAGATTTATTACCAAATTCGAAAGTTCAAATGGTACAAAATTAGTGCAATCAACTTCTTCTAACGACAAGGGATGATATTTAAAGGTATAGGGGCAATAGTGGAGTTGGAACCCAATGAGATCACTTCCACATGGCTATATACATTTGTTTTCAATTTGTACTCTTTTATTTTACGATGACCTCCTCTTACTAGGATTTCCGTCTCTTTGTACAAAACCGCCTGTTTATAGGCAAGTTATCAATACAAGTATACTTTGAAGTGTAAACTTTTTGTTTCTCTGTTTTGTTTGCAAAAACGTCCAATGACTAAATTGAATGAATATATGCATATGAACATGATTAACTATTAAAAAATATATGCATAAGAACAGGGCTAAATGTTTACTCCAAACTCTAGGAGTTGGGTTAACACTCAAGCTGCACATAAATCCCCACAGAATTCCTTTCATTAGATTATTCCCAATAAAGTCACCAGAGCCACTTCTGTGAGATTATCTCCCATAGAGTAGTCTTCATAAATAAGGGTACATTCCCCACAATCTCCCCATGGAGTCCCAATCAGTACAATTTATGGAAATTCTCTTTCCCAATTGAGTTTATTCCTCCACAACTGAAGAAAGAGACCATGCAGAGTTTCTTCTCTTTAGAAAATTCAATAACCCCAAGAGAGTTAGATTCCTTACCAAAGAACTTCTCCATCAACTGGGTTTATTTCTCCAACAACCTACAAATTCCCTAGCTCAAGTATATAACTGACAAAATTCTTCTCCCCAATAAGATTTCCACTTACCCAAGCAGAGATCAACATCCCCAACAGAGTTTCCTCAAACAAGTAAGCAGGAATTCCCAGCGGAAGCATTCTAGACAAGATTGAAGATGCACACACTCTTCATCCTCCAGCAATAAGTCAGGGATTTATTTTCCTCGAGAAAGATACACTTCAACAACATTACACATTGATACATCAGAGCATATGCATACGAAACGCATATAGCACAATCTCATTTATTTCGAGAACATCATTACGCAATGCATTTCATACATCATGACATTGCATATAACCAACTCTTTACCTTTTCAGGAAAGATCAATCAACAGACCGATATCATCAAAACATATTTTAGGCCAAGACAAGGCAAATACTTGCATGATGAACACTCCATGTAGACCCTTTTTTCTGGCTCAGATTAAATCGACCAAAGATTTATTTTTGATAGTTCTCTCAGTTAAAGATTTAAAGACATCTGTTGGCTTAGATTAAATCGACTAAAGATTTATTCTGATACTTCTCTCAGTAGACCTTTTTCTGACTCAGATTAAATCGGCCAAAGATTTATTCTGATACTTCTCTCAGTTAAGGATTTTCAAATACATCTATTGGCTTAGATTAAATTGACTAAAGATTTATTCTGATACTTCTCTTAATAGACCTTTTTCTGGCTCAGATTAAATCGACCAAAGATTTATTATGATACTTCTCCCAGTTAAAGATTTAAAGACATTTACTAGCTTAGATTAAATCGACTAAAGATTTATTCTGATATTTCTCTCAGTAGACCTTTTTTGGTTCAGATTATATCGACCAAAGATTTATTTTGATACTTCTCTCAGTTAAAAATTTAAAGAAATCTACTGGCTCAGATTAAATCAACCAAAGATTTATTCTGATTATTCTCTCGGTAGACCATTTCTAGTTCAGATTAAATCGACCAAAGATTTATTCTGATATTTCTTCAAATACAGTCGATCGTAGACTCATTCTTATACTTCTATGAATAATTACCTCTGAATGGAATCTTTAAGTCCATTCCCTACATAATCAACAAAAGTCTTACTTTGTGCACAAGTGAGTGCAAATTTCTGGGTACTTAAGTGTTCAATCATCTTCTACCCTCGAGTCATGAATGGCGAACAAGCCAATCTAACTCTTCAGGTTTAAGAAGATTGAACAGGGGAAGATGTTGTACCCCAAAATTTTCCCTCTCTATTCTCAATACATTTCTCACAAAAGATCTCAAATGCTCAAGAAATTCCAAAACTTTGATCAGATAAGCTCACCTCTTAATTACTGAGCCTCCAAATTAGGGTTTTATTTTTTCTCAAGGACAATTGGACTTTTGATGCCTCAAATGACTTTCATGGTTTATTATGGGTCTCTAATATTTCTCATACCAAGTTTCAAGTCCTGCATTACAAATTTGCTCAATCAATTGCTCAGATGACTGAAAATCAATTGTATTGGATAAAAAGTCAATTGTGGTCAATATACAGTCAAACTTCATGATTTTTGGCTAAAATAAACATTTTTAAGTCATATCCATCAATTGATCAAATGTTGATCACAATTCCTCAAGAAAAGCACTCAAATCATCAAAGGGGCAAAATTGTCAAAATTAGGGTTTTGACTGAGAATGACTGATCGTTGACTTTTGACGTAGTATATGACCTAATGGCTTGAGGAATAATCTCGAGAACTCAAACATAACATGTTGACCTAATTTCATGGCTCAAATAATTTCTCAAGATCATTGGATTGATAGTTGAAATTGGATCAATTGATGAAAAGTCAACTGATACACAAAAAGTCAAACTTTGACTTTTTGATCAACAATGAGTTTCAAAGATCAAGATTCATCAAGATACTAAAAAATATAAAAATTTATCATCAAGAATCAAGAAAGTCCACAAAAAGTCCTAGTTTTTAATACTTAGAAATTTTTTAAGTGTTTTTGTACTTGATATATTCATTACTTCATGACATTTTTTTACCAAAATGCAAGATGATTCTAGGAAAATTTTCAACATGAAAGTTGTAGATCTTGATGAACTCTACAACTTTTTATCGGAGGTTTGTTGTCCAAAAAATGCTTATATTTGAAGGTATAGGCTCATGAAGTATACAACCAACGATGCTAGCTTCTTTAACTCTTCTACCTCAGGTTTTCTGAAACTATACTTTTGGGTGCTTCTCATTCCAACATCCATGATTAAATACCAGCGATGTTTGCAAAGAGATCCTTTTAAACTATGGTTAAAATAATAATCAAGGGTGCATGAATGCATGATGCAACAATCACACACAAGATCACAAACATGGGGGTTCATAGGTTCGACGTCACAAGCATAAAGTCAAAGGTACTACCCACAAGGTAAGGACTAATGGTTTATATCACCTATAAAACAAGGTTCTAAAGAAGTCCCAGAGTCTACACTCTTCCTTTGGATATTACTATTTTTTGTACCCCAAAATTTTCCCTCACATGTTTTCCAAGGTCTTCCCTTACATGGTTGGTCAAAAACACTTGCCTAAAGAAAATAAAGTTTTTTGAAGATGAACAAAGTGTCTTTCGATTGGCATCTGGGAAAAGTCTTCGATTGGGTATCCAAAATCCTTCGATACAAGCTTGACTCACCAGTCTTCAATTGGGCATTTGGCACTCTTCGATTGGGCTTTGATTAGTAAGCTTTGATTAGGTGTTTGGAACCCTTCGATCAAGCTTTAGTCCACAAGTCTTCGATTGAGCGCTGGACCCCCTTCGATCAAGTCAATTTCACAATGCTTAGACTACACATTAACTACTTCAGGCTTACCTTCGATTCACGAGGCAAGAATCTCCTACAAGTTTGTTTCGATTCACAAAGGCAAAGGCCCCTCAACTTGCCAGCACACCATGCAAGAAGCCCATTAGAAGAACATGTAAATGACTCATGCGAAGAACATGTAAAGGTCCATTCGAAGAAGCATTCAAAGGGTCCATTCGAAGAACATGTAAAGGTCCATTCGAAGAAGCATTTAAAAGGTCCATTCGAAGAAGCGTTCATAAAGCCCATTCGAAGGGTACATAAGAAGTCCATTCGAAGGAGGCAACTCGAGGCCAATCGAAGAGCATGGCCTGAAGGCATTCAAAAATCAAAGGTGTCCAGGTTCATTCAAGATTCCAAAGAGACATGAATATTTCAAAAAGGAAATCTTTTAATATGTCTGATTCTTGTCTCATGGCTTTAAAGGCCTGGTTAAATAGTTATCCCTTGCCATTTTCATGCACCCTCACACTCCTATAAATACTAGGCCAAGGACACATTACAAAGAGATGGATATTTGAGATACGCTGCCCACAAACCCACCAAAGGTTGTCAAAATTTTCATAAGTAATCCAAGCCAAAGCAACCCTTCAACAGAAGTATCCACGCCCAGAAGTCCCAGATCGAAGGTACCCACATCCATAAAGTGCCAAATTGAAGGTTCCAACTATTGGTAAGAGAGGATAAAATGTCAAACTTTGTATTTATATAACACATCCATATTTGTTATTTCATTTGATTTGTCATTTTAGACAGAATCAAAGGGCTTGGGTTTGGAACCCAGGTCATGTTTTTCGTTTTCTAGCATGTTTGCGGGTATAGAGTCCTCACAAGGGACCCATCAAACAGTTTCCAACAAGGACTTCTAGGCAGCATCTCCCTGGATCTAAGGGTGGCACCCTTCAATCGAAAGGAAACCTCTCCCTGGATCGAAGGATGACACCCTTCAATCGAAAGACAACATGCCTTGGATCGAAGCCCCATTTTTCACTTCAATCGAAAGGCCCACTCCTCCCTTCAAACAAAGGAGGCCTTTTATGTTCCTATTCTTTGTTCTTTTTTTTTTACTTTATCATTTGGATAAATCTTAAAATCAAAAATCACAAAAAAATATTAGGTTAGTGTTTTATTAATCAAATTAATTTATTAATAAATAAACTAATTATTTTAACATCTTTTTTTCTTAAAATTAAAATTAAATAGACTTAGGCTTTAGTTTCTTTTATACTAAAAATAACAAAAATATTTTCTTTTTACATTTTCAGACGTGTTTTCAACTTTGCGCGCGTTTATTTGATTTCGTATTTTTACTATTATTGTATCTGTTTACAGGGTGTAATAGATAAAAATTAGGATATTTACTGCTTTATCCCCCTTTATCCTTGTATAATGTAAATCCCCTCCCCAAAGCATTATAATAGCGTAGATTTAAATTCCTGCCCTTTAATATTATGCAATATATTAATTGTTAGTAACTAGGTTTGTATGACAAAACTGAAATCAAATGTTAGCAAACTTGATAAAAAGATAAATAACTGAATTGAACACAATTGCACACAAGCACCTCTAGGATATCCGACTTTGGTTGCCTTTAAAAAAACAGTCATGGGGCAGGAATGCTTTAGCAAAGACCCATAAATCAAAAGATCATATTCCCTCGATGACCCTACAGTTGCCTTCTCGGTAAATGATCTAGTCCCTAAAATAGAATTGCTAAAGCATCTCCATAAGTTGCCTTTGTGACTATAACGTCCCTCCAATTGTCCCTCAAAACATCCAACACAAGACTACCTACTAACTAATAGTAGGATAGCATTGTCTAAAGGAAAAGAGGAAAAGAACAACCTTTTCGAGTACAAAAGTAAATAGCTGTTAGAAGTTTGCTCAAACTATTTTTGCACTTACACATAAATATTATTCTTTTCAAAAGACATTTTCAAACACTTTGTATACTTTCTTAACTATTCCAAGAAACATTACAAATTTCATCATACTAAGGCGTTTTCAAAAAAATTTCAAACACAAAGCACAAAAGCATCTTGAAAAATGAGCAAACCTCTAAGAGCCCGTGGAAAACCACGGATGGAAAGGGTTCAAACACCTTCCCTTTCAATAATCTACCCCCTTACTCTGAAAACTCTCGAAAAGGTCTTTTCCTGTTCTTTTCACCCTTTCCTTTGTTGCATAAAAGAAAAGTCAGTGGCGAATCTTGCTTACCGCAACATTTGCTAACACAAAATGCAAAACCAGTATTAAACAGTTGGTCATGCCACCATATTATAGAACTGGTGACTCTGCTCTGGAAAATTATAAAGTGGGGTTACCTTAGAGTTTAGTTCATTCTTTATTGCTTTACATTGTGTGTTTTGTATGCTTTATCCTTGGAGGGTTATTTGGGTTGTTAGTATAGATCCTACACTCGGATCTCGGGGCATCTTTTAGGTAAATAACAATAGACCGTGAAGACTTTACGGTGTAGACCAATATGGTTGAAGCGATAGTTATGTTGGTGTGACACTTTGGTTGGTACCGATATCCCCTGTGTTGAATCGAGGAGAATACGGGGCCGCCACATGGTGTCGTGAAGAACTAATGGACCTTAGAACCTTAGTTGAACAAACTTGGCCATTAGAAAGTAGTGAGATAGTCGGTCTCGGTGTAAAGCTGGGAATTGGTTGATACTAGATACTACACTCATTGAGATTGGACTTTCGGGATGTTTCAGTCGCAAGAAAAGATTGCTAAGCTGAGATAATACCGATAAAGAAAGATCAATGATATTGAGATCCCTTAGAACCCAGTTACTATTACTAGGACAGGTTGAGCTAACTAAATTTCAAGAGGGTACTTACCTACAAACCCCATGCAAGCTTAAACCTAAGGCTTCTTGTGTGATTTGTTTGCTTTCAACTTGAGCTACTTGTAGGGTTTTTATCTAACAACATGATCTCCTTGAAGGATTTGTTTACAGTCATTATCCAGTAATCTGGACTTCTTAGACTCACTTGTCTTCATCACCTTACACTTTTCCTTAACGCATAGCATACACATCATAACATTATGCCACAGCATTTCCTTAACCATTTCAAGGATCTCAGGGGTTTGTGATGCAGGTTATGATAAATCAGATGTCTAGCAAGGGGAAAGGGGATTTATTTTCCTCTAGCCAATGCTGTCAAAAGACCAAAACACAACAACTTGAGTCAGGGGCTATGACCCACTTGATATGGTGAGCTTGACTCTTGTAGAAGGACCTTCAACAATACAAAGTGCTTCAATCAAAGCTGTAAAGTCAAAGCCTAACATTTTTCTTGTTTACCCCGCGAGATCCTTGAAACAATTTGCATATCATACATGTCATTGCATAACAGTTAGGCTCCAGTACAAGTCTCTCATGTTCTCGTTGTTTATTACTGCAATGGCTCTCAAACAAGACAATAGAGATCTCCAAACTCAAGAGGATCAGTTCATGGAAATGTTCCTAAACCTATACAAGGGGCGGGAAGAATTGAAAGCACTCCTCGTTGGGAATCTGACCAAGAAACATCCTGACAACAACAAGGATGACCAAGTTGAACAACTGCAAGCTGAGATGGAAAGGATGAGAACCCTAATGTTGGGACAGATGGCTCTTATCCATAGCCTAGCCCGGGGACAAGAAGAGCTGAGAGCCATTATCAACAAACTTCATCAAGACGGATACAACCGTATGAAGAAAACAGTTGAGGCTGGGGATCAAGTCATTCATCAACCCCTGATGGGACAGAAAGTTGGAGTTTTCCAAATTGCTACTACGTCGCAAGCCCAACCACAACTTCGCAAACAACCACAGGGTAATCGGCGTAAGCGGGATTCATTCATTAGGAAATATACCAAACTCAGTATACCAATGTCGCAAGTATTGCAACACATGTTGAAGTTGAATTTGGTCACGTTGAGGGATCCTCCTACAAATCCCAATACTGCCTCTCCCATGTACAATCCAAATGCAAGGTGTGCATATCACTCCAACAGTCCAGGGCATGATACTGATAGTTGTCGGACATTAAAATACAAAATTCAAGACCTGATCGATGAGGGAGCATTAGAATTCGCACAAGATGGTCAACTGGAATTCTTCTGTCATCCCTCCAAGGCGCACCATCTGAAGTGACAGGATCGAACAAAGAGGCTTTTGTTCATTAGAATTTTCAAATTTGTAATTTTCTTTTGATTGTTTGAACATTTATTCATATCAAACCTTGTTATTTCATCAATGCATTGCACATGTTTGTCTTGAATTAATTTGTTTGCACTGTGCTTAAACTGCTTTCTTACTTCCCTTTTGTGATATTCAACTCTTGATTAAAAGCTCTAAGCCTTTAGAGGGAGGATGACGAAAATGATACCACAATTCATACAGTGTGCTTTTGAACAGACCTTGTTGACGATGTACAGGCGTTGTTTCAAATCCTAAACACTTGAGTTATAAGGAAGATAATCATTAGTCAACCCCTTTGAGCCAAAGAAGTAGGAGTTTTTCTTTTCACAAAAATTAAAACCCTTAATCATAACTTGGGGCAGGGTAGTTTCTCAGTCAATTCAGACGCGCATTCAGTCACAATCTTCCACTTCGTACACAATGAATGGCATCGAAGACGTCCTTCTAAATCAAAAGACAGTGATGGTTCCGCATAATCATCAAAACCGGAAGTCATTATCTCTCAAAATAAAATCCCGCTAAGTCAAAACCTATGAGGGAGACTTAAAAAAAACATTGGGGCAACCCGTTGACTGTAATCACAAAATAAATAGTTCAGGAAAAAGAAGGGATAACGAAAACCAAATAAAATAGGTTACTACAAATCCTTGACAAAAAAGAAGATTACAAAATGACTGCCCCTTCTCAAACAAACGTTCAATCTCTGAACCATCACCAGAATATCAAGGACATTCCAAAACTCAATTGGGATTCAAAATGCACAATTAACTGAGGATAGGACTGAAGAACATCACGAAGAACGGGTGGGTACAAATAAATTTTGAGCCTTTATCCTTTGTTTCTTAAACCTTGAACCAGGCCACGATATAACCCTTAAAAGTCCTAGTTAAAGCATGGGTTAGTTCGAAAGTATACTATTACAAAAGGTATCCTGACTCCTGTAGGACTTGCTATAAATCTTGAGTTGATATCACCCTCTTGCAAAATTTGTTTTACTAAAAATGAATTTTCAAAAACTTCAAGACAAGCATAAACCTTGCATTATTTGAATATCGTTTTTTGCATAGAGTTATCTGTTCGACAATAGAGAAATTCACATGAAGAATATCTAGTGAATAAAACTTTCTCAATGAAAAGGTTCACCTCAAGTGGAAAAACACTTCCAACCAAGGGGCATGGCATGATCATTGTCCATCATCTGGGGCAGTCAAGTCAAGATTCAAGGAATCTCTCAAAAAAGCCAAATAGCCAGGGGCAGATTTCCATCTGAATCACTTGGGGGCATTATACATGAATTCCAACAACGAATCACGTATAATCAAGCAAAATCAATGTTCCCTCGCGGATTTCTTCTCAAAAACAATTAAACAGGAATTTTAAACAGAAACATTCTAAATAAACCAAGTCCTCTTCTAGAAACAGTTCAGGTACGATCCTGAAACGGATGTCATCTTGATACTTATTCAGATTTTCTTCAAGTACAGTTCAGATACAATCTAGAGATGGATGTCATTCTGACACTCATTCAACACATGTTTTAAATATAGTTCAGATACGATCCAAAGACGGATGTCATTCTGACACTCATCCAACACATGTTTCAAGTACAGTTCAGATACGATCCAGAGACGGATGTCATTCTGAAACTCATCCAACACATGTTTCAAATACAGTTCAGATACGATCCAAAGACGGATGTCATTCTGACATTCATTCAACACATGTTTCAAATACAGTTCAGATACGATCCAAAGACGTGTGTCATTCTGACACTCATCCAACACATGTTTCAAGTATAGTTCAGATACGATCCAGAGACAGATGTCATTCTGACACTCATCCAACACATGTTTCAAATACATTTCAGATACGATCCAAAGGCGGATGTCATTCTAACACTCATTCAACACATGTTTCAAATACAGTTCAGATACGATCTAAAGACGGATGTCATTCTGACACTCATCCAACACATGTTTCAAGTACAGTTCAAATACGATCCAGAGACGGATGTCATTCTGACACTCATCCAATACATGTTTCAAGTATAGTTCATATACGATCCAGAGACGGATTTCATTCTGACACTCATTCAACACATGTTTCAGGTACAATTCAGATATGCTCCAAAAACGGATGCCATTCTGATACTCATTCAGATTCATCTTTCAGATGCAGTTCAGATACAATCCAGAAACGGATGCCCTTCTGATACTCATTCAGATCCAGATTCCAGATATAGTTCAGATACGCTCTAGAAACGGATTCCATTCTGATACTCATTCAGATTCAGCTTCCAGATACAATTCAGATATGCTCCAGAAATGGATGCCATTCTGATACTCATTCAGATTCAGCTTTCAGATATAGTTCAAATACGCTTCATATACAGATGCTATTCTGATACTCATTCAGATTCAGCTTTCAGATACAATTCAGATACGCTCCAGACATGGATGCCATTCTGGTACTCATTCAGATTCAGCTTTTAGATACAGTTCACATACGCTCCATAAATGGATGCCATTCTGATACTCATTCATATTCAGCTTCCAGATACAGTTCAGATACGCTCTAGAAACGGATTCCATTCTGATACTCATTCAGATTCAGCTTCCAGATACAGTTCAGATACGCTCCAGAAACGGATGCCATTCTGATACTCATTCATATTCAGCTTTCAGATATAGTTCAGATACGCTCCATATACGGATGCCATTTTGATACTTATTCAGATTTAGGTTTCAGATACAGTTTAGATATGCTCCGGACATAGATGCCATTTTGATACTCATTCAGATTCAGCTTTCAGATACAGTTCAGATACGCTCCATATACGGATTCCATTCTGATACTCATTCAGATTCAGCTTTCAGATACAGTTCAGATATGCTCCAGACACGGATGTCATTCTGATACACATTCAGATTTAGCTTTCAGATACAGTTCATATACGCTCCAGATAAGGATTCCATTCTGATACTCATTCAGATTCAGCTTCCAGATACAGCTCAGATACGCTCCAGATACGGATGCCATTCTGATACTCATTCAGATTCAGCTTTCAGATATCGTCCAAATACGCTCCAGATACGGATGCCATTCTAATACTCATTCAGTACATCTTTCCGTTCAGATACAATCACAACATATATTCATTCTGACACTCCCTCACAAGGCTGCTAGATACATTCGGACACGAGTTCATTCTAGTGTACTTCTCATTCCATGAGGTACAGAAACATGGGCATCTTCCTGTCACATTCTCAAGCAGAAGATGAAGATCCCCAACAGAATTTTTTTACAAAATCTCAAGTAGATTATAAAGCCTCATCCCCGGTAGAGCAAAAAATCTCCTATTGCTTCTCCAAAAATCCCCAGTAAAGTCGTCAAACTTCTCAGGATTCCCCAATAGGATTTCACAAAATCCTCAGGCAGTGTATAAAGCTTTCCTTCCCCCAACAGAGTTTATTTATCTAATAACGGAAGATCATCTCCCAGCACTTCAGCTTCAACAAAGTCTGAAGACCTACATTCTTCATTGCCAGCTGCAATCAGGGATTTATTTTCCCTAATTCAACAACGCTGCAATAGAACAACTGATTCATTCACATATTGCATTCATACATCATTCTACAAACGTCATAGCATCTGCAGTACAAATACATACGTCCCAATCTCATTTATTTTGAGAACACCATTACACAATTCATTTCATACATCATGACATTGCATACATCTAACACTTTACCTTTTCAGGAAATATCAATCAACAGATATTTATCATCAACAATTTTCAACAGGTCCGGGATTAGCTCCTGAAATAAAATAGACTTTACACAGGCTCTTCATGAAGAAATCTTACACGGGTTTCTTCTGATCTCCAGATGAAGTTTTACACTGACTCATCCTGAGGAAACCCTACCCAAGTTCCTTCTTACAATTTCCATATGCAGTTTTACACAGACTCATCCTTAAGAAACCCTTCCCAGGTTCCTTCTTACAATTTCCATATGCAGTCTTACCCGGACTCAGCCTGAAGCTGCCCTACCCAGACTCTCTCTCATATATCTCCTAAAACAGCTACCCAGGTTTCTTCTCGTACACTTCCAGATGAAGTCTTACCCAGACTCATCTTGAAACAGCCCTACACAGGTTTCTTCTGATACATTTCCAGATAGCAATTAATTTCATTCTCCCCAGCAAATTACTGCGAAGCCTGGATTTCAACCAGAAAACAACAAACTTTCATCACTCCAATCCAGAGATAACCCCTCAGTAGAGCTATGGACAACTGAAGTTCCTAGACTCTATTCCCCACGGAGTTTTCCTCAAATAGGAAAACAACAGAAATCAACATCCCCCAGTGGACTCCTCCTCAGACAATAGGAATAGGAATCCCCATAAAGATACTTCTTATGAAGTCAACATCTACTTTGAATTGCATCTTTAAGCCCATCTTTGACAACTCTTCGTCATATTCCTTGGATGGCATCTTTAAGCCCATCTTTGACGACTCTCTCTCTCATCTTCTCCAAATGGAATTTGTATGCCCATTCCCGACATCATCAACCATCAGTGTTATATTATGCGAGTGCAAATTTCTGGGCACTCTAGTGTTCAATCATCTTCCACCTTCAGATCACGAAAGGCAGACAAGCCAATCTACATCTTCAGGTTTAAGAAGATTGAACAGGGGAAGTTGTTGTACCCCAAAATTTGCCCTCTCATGTTTTCCAAGGTCTTCCCTTACATGGTTGGTCACAAACACTTGCATAAAGAAAATAAAGTTTTTTAAAGATGAACAAAGTGTCTTTCGATTGGCATCTGGGAAAAGTCTTCGATTGGGTATCCAAAATCCTTCAATACAGGCTTGACTCACCAGTCTTCGATTGGGAATTTGGAACTCTTTGATCGGGCTTTGATTAGTAAGCTTCGATTAGGTGTTTGGAACCCTTCGATCAAGCTTTGGTCTGTAAGTCTTTGATTGAGCGTTGGACCCCCTTCGATCAAGTCAATTTCATAATGCTTCGACTATGCATTAACTACTTCAGGCTTACCTTCAATTCATGAGGCAAGAATCTCCTACAAGTTTGTTTCGATTCAAAAAGGCAAAGGCCCCTCAACTTTCCAGCACACCAGGCAAGAGGCCCATTCAAAGAACATGTAAATGACTCATTCTAAGAACATGTAAAGATCCATTCAAAGAAGCATTCAAAGGGTCCATTCGAAGAACATGTAAAGGTCCATTCGAAGAAGCATTCAAAAGGTCCATTCTAAGAAGCATTCAGAAGGCCCATTCGAAGGGTACATAAGAAGTCCATTTGAAGGAGGCAACTCAAGGCCAATCGAAGAGCATGGCCTGAAGGCATTCGAAAATCAAAGGTGTCCATATTCATTCAAGATTCCAAAGAGACGTGAATATTTCAAAAAGGAAATCTTTTAATATGTCTGATTCTTGTCTCATGGCTTTAAAGGCCTGGTTAAATGTGTGTCCCTTGCCATTTTCATGCGCCCTCACACTACTATAAATATGAGGCCAATGACACATTACAAAGGGACGGAGATTAGAGATACGCTGCCCATAAACCCACCAAAGATTGTCAAAATTTTCATAAGTAATCCAAGCCAAAGCAACCCTTCAACAGAAGTATCCAAGCCCAAAAGTCCCAGATCGAAGGTACCCACATCCATAAAGTACCAAATCGAAGGTTCCAACTACTAGTAAGAGAGGGTAAAATGTCAAACTTTGTATTTACATAACACATCCATATTTGTTGTTTCATTCGATTTGTCATTCTAGACAGAATCAAAGGGCTTGGGTTTGGAACCCAGGTCATGTTTTTCGTTTGCTAGCATGTTTGTAGGTATAACGTCCTTACAAGGGACCCATCAAACAGTTTCCAGCAAGGACTTCTAGGCAGCATCTCCCTGGATCGAAGGGTGACACCCTTTAATCGAAAGGCAACCTCTCCCTGGATTGAAGGACGACACCCTTCAATCGAAAGACAACATGCCTTGGATCGAAACCCCATTTTTCACTTCAATCGAAAGGCCCACTCCTTTCTGCAATCGAAGGAGGCCTTTTATGTTCCTATTCTTTGTTCTTTTTTTTACTTTATCATTTGAATCAATCTTAAAATCAAAAATCACAAAAAAATATTAGGTTAGTGTTTTATTAATCAAATTAATTTATGAATAAATTAACTAATTATTTTAACATCTTTTTTTCTTAAAATTAAAATTAAATAGACTTAGGCTTTATTTTCTTTTATACTAAAAACAACAAAATGATTTTCTTTTTACATTTTCATACGTGTTTTCAACTTTGCGCGCATTTATTTGATTTCGTATTTTTACTATTATTGTATCTATTTACTGGGTGTAATAGATAAAAATTAGGATATTTACTATTTTATCCCCCTTTATCCTTGTATAATGTAAATCCCCTCCCCGAAGCATTGTAATAGCGTAGATTTAAATTCCTGCAATTTAATATTATGCAATATATTAACTGTTAGTAACTAGGTTTGTATGATAAAACTGAAATCAAATGTTAGCAAACTTGATAAAAAGATAAATAACTGAATTAAACACAATTGCACACAAGCACCTCTAGGGTATCCCACTTTGGTTGCCTTTAAAAAAATAGTCATGGGGCAAGAATGCTTTAGAAAAGACCCATAAATCAAAAGATCATAGCCCCTCGATAACCCTACAGTTGCCTTCTCGATAAATGATCTAGTCCCTAAAACAGAATTTCTAAAGCATCTCTATAAGTTGCCTTCGTGACTGTAACGTCCCTCCGATTGTCCCTCAAAACATCCAACGACAAGGCTACCTACTCACTAATAGTAGGATAGCACTGTCTAAAGGAAAAGAGGAAAAGAATAACATTTTCGAGTATAAAAGTAGATAGTTGTTAGAAGTTTTCTCAAACTATTTTTGCACTTACACATAAACACTATTCTTTTCAAAAGACATTTTCAAACACTTTGTATACTTTATCCACTATTATGAGAAACATTACAAAGTTCTCCGTACTAAGGCGTTTTCAAAAAAATTTCAAACACAAAGCACAAAAGCATCTTGAAAAATGAGCAAACCTCTAAGAGCCCGTGGAAAACCACGGATGGAAAGGGTTCTAACACCTTCCCTTTCAATAATCTACCCCCTTACTCTGAAAACTCTCGAAAAGGTCTTTTCCTGTTCTTTTCACCCTTTCCTTTGTTGGATAAAAGAAAAGCCAGTGGCGAATCTTGCTTACTGCAACATTTGCAAACACAAAATGCAAAACCAGTATTAAACAGCCGGTTATGCCACTATATCACACTAATGTCATAATTTACTCAGTAATTAGTAATATTAGCATGAAAAACTCGTCTGAGTGCAGTATCACGTAACAACTAAACCAGAATTGACTCCTGGATAGTGTCTCCACTAGACCTAAAAAGGCCAAGATGGGTTAAGGGTTCTACTGCTTCTCATTTTCTCGGTCTCCCAGGTCGAAAGTAGTAATGTTTTCACAATTTAATTGTTCAACAATATTACCCCAAAGGGGCCTCCACTAAGTAGTGGGTTTTTCAAATCAAATTACTAAGCACTTTTTCCATATAAGTTGAAGTGATTATACCGCCCATCCTATCTTAAGTTTGCCCAAGTTCGGGTATAGGACTTATAAAGTACAACCAAGCACCCTTAAAACCAGAAAAAATCCAGACATACATGCATATATACAACAACAAGTAATAGCACATACACTGATAAACAAAGATAGGCTCAACCTACTTAGAGACTAAATTCCCCATGAATTCGCCAATTTTCTGTAGTGGTAGAAATGTTGAGACTAAGCCATTAGATTGACTTAACTCATAAAACCAGTGAAAGTCGCCAATGCACTTTTATTTTAACCAAATAAATGGGAAAAGAGCGAATAAACCCAAAGTAAAATAGAGAATCTAGGTAAGGGGTTGGTTATAAAAAGAGAAGGTATTAACATTCTAAACATATATGGTACTCCGCGGGAACCTCTTTGAAAATCTATGTGTTTTGGCTATAAGGAAAAGTATGTACAAAATGGATGGTGGAGATGAGAAAAGAAGTATTTTACAATTTTTACACCCGTCGCGGTTGCGAACCTTTTATGCCTATGTACCCCCTTCGTGCAATAGAGGATCAGGGTACTCTTAGTTCACCTAAAAAAATTTGAAAGATTTGTGTCTTGGTTAATTTTAAGAAGAAGAGACTTCTCATCATATCCGAGTGGAAAACATACTTACTACTCACAATTATGAGAAATGAGCATTTGCATCATCTCAAGTGGAGGACATAGCTTGGATTTAAAATCAACAAGACATCACTAAACACCCAAGTGGAAAATGGCTCACTTCACTACATATTATAGAAGTATAGTAGCTTGCATAACTACAAGAATCAACAAGAGTTAAATCTTTTGAAAAAAGTTTTAAAATAAAAAGTCAAATGGCTAAATGGTTTGGATGAGGTTAATGACTTTTAGCCTTAAAAAAGAATGTCAAAGTTGTTAGAACAAAGTTTGAATCTACTACCCTATGTTTAAGTTTTGATGATAACAAAGTGAAAAGATATATTATCTATATGATTCATGTATGAACTATTTGCTGCCTAAATTATTACGTTCTGACTTGCAGATACTCTTATAGGTATAAGCAAGATCACACCTAATCAGCATCAGAAATTTGGTTTCTTGACATCAGCATCAGAAGCTGCTATATCAGAATACCAGAATCAGAAGATCAACTCACGTGTATGCTGAAGCCTGATGAACAGAACTGCGCTCAACACTCTGATAAATAAAACAACAGTTCATCAGCAGTTAAGCAGAATCAGAATGAGCCAAGCCAGAACTTGTATTAAGTAAGCAACGGTACTGTGCATTGAAAGCAAATTATTACCAACGGCCTCATTCCAGACAAGATCTGCTCAATAAGGAAAGTTTGTTATTAGCATTGAATCAAGAATATTGCTCCAACGTTCAACATCTCAGTGTTATATAAACAAGACTATGAAGATTGAATTGGCTAATGCTCTCCAACATTTTACACGCCTAAAAGCTAATCATAATCTTCTCTCTCTCTCAGTTTGTTAAACACTACATTCCCTTATTCAATCATTGTTTAGCAATCTAGTTTCATAAGCTTAAGTTGTGTATACATCACAGTTGTGATACAGTTTTGTAGAAAACATTCACACCTAGATTTATCTTCTTTGTAAGAAAGTGTTTCCTTGACAAACCGGGTTGTGGTTTACATCAAGAAGGCTTTAGCAGTTGTTAAAGCATTTTGTAATATTCAGTTGAATATAGTGGATTAAGACCTCGTTGGAGAGAGGCGAAATCACCTTGACGGGTGGACTGGAGTAGTTTGAGATCAAACGAACCAGGATAAAAATATCTTGTTCATTGCATTGTTTTTCAGTTTTACAATTCAACCCCCCCTTCTTGTGTTTTTCACCACTTCAATTGGCATCAGAGCTCCTGGTTCTGAGCTAAAACACTTAACCGTGTCAGTACAAGATCCAGCGTCAGAAAAACACAATGGCAGGAAACTATTCTCACACCAGCAATGACAACCATGAGGACAGAGACAGATTCAGCGGCAAACCTCCAGTCTTTGATGGAGAAAACTTTGATTACTGGAAAGACAGAATTGAAAGCTTCTTTCTGGCACATGATGCTGATTTGTTGGATATGGTGACAGATGGATACACGCACCCTGTGAATGCAAGCGGTCCGAAGATTGATAGAAAAACAATGTCTCGCCAACAAAAGCGTGACTTCAAGAATCACCACAAGGCCAGAACCATCCTTCTCAGCGCCATCTCCTATACTGAATATGAAAAGATCTCCAACAGAGACACAACAAAGAACATTTTTGACTCACTCAGAATGACGCATGAGGGCAACGTTCAGGTCAAAGAAACTAAAGCTCTGGCGCTCATTCAGAAGTATGAGGCGTTCAAAATGGAAGAATCTGAATCCATTGAAACAATGTTCTCAAGATTCCAGATTCTGGTAGCTGGTCTCAAGGTTCTGGACAAAGGATACTCTACTGCTGACCATGTTAAGAAAATCATCAGAAGTTTACCCAAGCAGTGGAGACCAATGGTTACAGCTCTGAAGCTAGCAAAAGATCTCAACAAAATCACTCTGGAGGAACTTATCAGCTCCCTCAGAAGTCATGAGATAGAGCTAGAAGCTGACGAGCCTCAGAAGCAATGTAAGCCTTTAGCATTAAAATCTAACAAAAAATCTGAGTCTAAAGTTTTGCAGGCAGTTGAAGAAACATCTGATGGATCCTCATCAGAAGAAGACGAACTCTCCCTCCTCTCCAGAAGAGTAAATCAACTGTGGAAGCAAAGGCAAAGGAAGTTCAGGAATCCCAGAAGATCTGATCAGAACGAGTCCTCTTCCAGATACAGAAGGACAGATTCTTCCACTAGATACAGAAGATCTGAAGGCTCCTCTAGTAGCAAAAAGCCAAACACCAAGGACATCATCTGTTATGAGTGCAATGAGCAAGGACACTACAAGAGTGACTGTCCCAAGCTTCAGAGGGAAAGGCCCAAAAAGAAGTTTGGAAGAGAAAAGAAGAAAAGTCTCTTGGCCACATGGGATGACTCTGACTCGTCTGAAGCTGACTCAGAATCAGATGATGAGAGGGCAAACATAGCTCTCATGGCTAACATCTCAGAAGATAGGGAAGCTTCTGAATCAGACTCAGAATCAGATACTGAAGAGGTATTTCCTAACTTTGCTGTTAATTTTACCAAGGCTGAACTTGCTGAAAGCCTTAATGAGATTCTGGAACGGTATCAGCAAATTAGAGTTAAATTCAGAGACCTGAAAAGGAATCTTGAATCTGACTCTAATAAGACTGAGAGTCTCAAATTGGAGAATTCTGAGCTGAGAAATAAGATTTCAAAATTAGAAAATACTTTACAAAACTCTCAGAAGGAACCAATTTCTGAAACTCCCAGCAACGCTGATGAGATCATCAAGGAGTATGATCACAGTTTCCAGAAGTTCCTTGCTAAAAGCATAGATAGAAGCAAAATGGCTTCAATGATCTATGGAGTTAGCAGAAACGTCAGGAAAGGAATAGGATACCAAGGTAAGGTTCCTACACCCAAGAATGTCATGGACTTAACCATTAAACACACTCCTCTGAATTCACATTTTGTGTATGGTCACACACATGATATTAAATACACTAGCAGTAAGCACTCTGTGAAACCAAAATTCAACCAGAGTTTTGGTAAAACTAACAAATCAGGACCCAAGAAAATCTGGGTACCTAAGGATAAAATAATACATGTTGCAGATATCTTTAGCAGCAAGTCAGAAACACCAGTCATGGTACCTGGACTCTGGCTGCTCGCGACACATGACGGGAAGAAGGCATATGTTCCAAAGCCTGGAACTTAAGCCTGGAGGCCACGTTGGTTTTGGAGGCAATCAGAGGGGAAAGATAATTGGCTCTGGAACTGTAGGTAATGGAAATCTTCCCTCTATTAATAATGTTCTGCTAGTAGATGGATTAATGCATAATCTGTTATCCATAAGTCAATTAAGTGATAACGGTTATGATATAATCTTTAATCAAAAATCATGTAAAGCTGTTAGTCAGAAAGATGGGACTATCCTGTTTAATGGTAAGAGGAAAAACAACATTTACAAAATCAAACTTTCTGAACTAAAAAGTCAGAATGTAAAGTGCCTTTTGTCTGTTAACAACGAGCAGTGGATCTGGCACAGAAGATTGGGGCATGTTAGTATGAGAAGAATATCTCAGATTAACAAACTCAATCTGGTCAGAGGGCTTCCTAATTTGAAGTTCAATTCAGATGCACTGTGTGAAGCATGTCAGAAAGGCAAGTTTGCAAAACCCTCTTTTAAATCTAAAAATGTTGTTTCTACCTCTAAGCCATTAGAACTTCTGCACATTGACCTATTTGGACCAGTTAAAACTGCTTCAGTCAGTGGCAAGAAGTATGGGTTAGTAATCGTAGATGACTATAGCAGATGGACATGGGTAAAGTTCTTAAGACACAAGGACGAGTCACACTCTGTGTTTGTTACCTTCTGTAACCAAGTTCAAAATGAAAAGGATCTTAGAATCGTTAAAGTCAGAAGTGATCATGGTGGAGAATTTGAAAACAAAGATTTTGAGTCATTCTTTAATGACAGAGGCATTCTACATGATTTCTCTTGTCCTAGAACTCCCCAACAAAATGGAGTTGTAGAACGAAAGAACAGAACATTGCAAGAAATGGCCAGAACCATGATCAATGAGACAAACGTTGCTAAGATCTTCTGGGCAGAGGCAATAAACACAACGTGCTACATTCAGAATAGAATCTCAATAAGACATATTCTGGAAAAGACTCCATATGAATTGTGGAAGAACAGAATGCCCAACATTTCATATTTTCATCCATTTGGATGTACCTGTTTTATGTTAAATACAAAGAATTATTTGAACAAGTTTGACTCTAAAGCACAGAAGTGTATTATGTTAGGATACTCTGAACGCTCAAGAGGGTACAGAGTATACAATACAGAAACACAGATTGTGGAAGAATCAATCAGTGTTCGTTTTGATGACAAGCTTGACTCTGAAAAGTCAAAGCAGAATGAAGTTTTTGCAGGTATGGAAATTGAATTTACAGGTTCTGAAGACAAGTCATCAGAAACTCTCAACACAGACACTCCTTCAATGTCTGAAAGGAGCACTGCTAGCAATCCTACAACAGCTGCTGATCAACCTTAGAAGAGATTACCCAGAAGCAGCTTGGATCACCCAGAAGAGACTATCTTAGGAAGAAAGGAAGATCCAATCAGAACAAGAGCAAGCTTCAGAAACTCTGAAGAAACTCTTATGGGACTTGTGTCTCTGATTGAACCTTCTTCTATTGATGAAGCACTCCTAGATAATGACTGGATTCTGGCAATGCAAGAAGAGCTGAATCAATTCACCAGAAATGACGTATGGGATCTTGTTCCCAGACCTAAAGGATTCAACGTCATTGGAACAAGATGGGTGTTCAGAAACAAGCTAAATGAACAAGGTGAAGTCATCAGAAACAAGGCACGATTGGTTGCACAAGGTTATAGTCAGCAAGAGGGGATAGACTATACAGAAACCTTTGCCCCAGTCGCCAGGTTAGAATCTATCAGACTTTTAATTTCATTTGCTGTTAATAAAGGCATCACTCTGTATCAGATGGATGTCAAGAGTGCATTCTTAAACGGTTATATAGAAGAAGAGGTTTATGTGCACCAACCCCCTGGCTTTGAAAATACAAAACATCCAGAACATGTTTTCAAACTAAAGAAGTCACTATATGGTCTGAAACAAGCTCCCAGAGCTTGGTATGAAAGGCTAAGTAACTTTCTGTTAGAAAATGAATTCACCAGAGGGAAGGTGGACACTACCTTATTCTGTAAATTAGTTAAGAATGACATCTTAGTCTGTCAAATTTACGTTGATGATATTATTTTTGGTTCTACTAATCCTTCTCTTGGAAGAAAATTTGCTAAGTGTATGCAGGCAGAATTTGAGATGAGCCTCATGGGGGAACTGAAATTCTTTCTAGGAATTCAGATCAATCAAACTCCAGAGGGAACTTACATTCATCAGAGCAAATACATCAGAGATCTTTTGAAGAAATTTGACCTCTCAGAATGTAAGCCATCAAAGATTCCAATGCATCCCACGTGCATTCTAGAAAGAGAAGAGGTAAGCAAAAATGTAGAACAGAAAGTCTACAGAGGTATGATTGGTTCTCTCCTTTATCTGACTGCTTCAAGACCTGATATATTATTCAGTGTTTGTATTTGTGCTAGATTCCAATCAGATCCTAGAGAATCTCACTTAACAGCTGTTAAGCGAATTTTCAAGTATCTGAAAGGTACTACTAATCTGGGTTTGTTTTATAGAAAATCTAGTGATTATAGTTTAGTAGGCTACTGCGATGCTGACTTTGCTGGAGACAGAGTGGAGCGTAAAAGCACTTCTGGAAGCTGCCAGTTTCTGGGAGAAAATCTGATCTCTTGGTCCAGCAAAAGGTAATCAACAATTGCGCTATCAACAGCAGAAGCTGAGTACATAGCAGCAGCAGGATGTAGCACACAAATGCTCTGGATGAAAAGTCAGCTTG
Organism: Vicia faba; assembly: GCA_948472305.1. Taxonomy (NCBI): domain Eukaryota; kingdom Viridiplantae; phylum Streptophyta; class Magnoliopsida; order Fabales; family Fabaceae; genus Vicia; species Vicia faba. Next base: position 1,402,389,998 of record OX451739.1, read on the forward strand.
AAGACTTCCAGATTTTTTAGAGTAACATTCCTATACTTTGTGATAATATCTCTGCTATTTGCTTAAGTAAGAATCCCATTCTACATTCTAGAGCTAAGCATATAGAAATAAAACATCACTTCATTAGGGACTATATTCAGAAAGGAATTTTGAATTTAAAATTTATAAATACATACCATCAATGGGCTGATATCTTTACTAAACCCCTTTCAGAAGATAGGTTTAATTTCATTCTGAAACATCTCAGCATGAAAATCTGCCCAGAGTGAAAATGTTTTAATTCCATTTATTTATCTTCAGAATGTATTTGTTTTACTGTGAACTTCTGATCAATCTTCTTTCAGAAAGATAGAGCATGCAGATTGTATCAGATGCAAGTCTAAATATCTGAGAGTCTAAGCTCAAAGACAGACGTGCTGATCACTACATCAAACAAGTGTCATCCAATCATCAGCAAATCTCTGAAGCAGAACGCGTGCACGCTTCTGAGAAGGCAAAACGCTGATTGGGTGCATTGAGACACATGTCTGGTAACCGTTTTTAAGTATCTTTCTCAAATCCCCCAAAATCAGCAAGCATTAAATGAAAGTAATCATGTGTTTAAAACGTAATCATGATTTTATTTCTCTTTCTTAAAAACGTTTATTTTTTCAAAATATTCTGAACCCTATTTAAACACGTTAACCTATCATTTTCATCTTTTACAGTTTCTCACTTTTCTCAAGCATTCTCTGCATTTTTCTGTGCTTATCTCTCTCAAACCCATTTTCTCAGCTTTTCGTCTCAAAATCTTTTAGTGTGAACATGGCAACCTCCAGCAGTGCTTCTGCAGCTTCTCAGAAGAAAGCATCATCTGAACAGTATCAAGTGCCATTCAGAACACTCCTCACTCTTGTGAAGAATCTTGAAGTGTTATCTGAATTGATCATTGATTTTGGAAGTCTGAAGGAAAACGGTTTTGACCTATCAGAAGAAGTTAGGGCACAGAAATGGGAAAGGTATTTTGACAGGTTGGTTGGTCCAACATTCCCTATGTTAGTCAAGGAGTTCTGGATTCATGCTAAGGCTTCAACGCATCTAGTCACCTCCTTCGTTATGGGGAAGAAGATTGTGATCACTGAGGATCACATAGCAAGGTTAATTGGTTACAGTGGCGGTGGCGTCCGCTGTATTGATATGGCTGAGAGATGTGCTGACGTGGGCGTCATAGCTGAAAGGATTTTCACCCATGGGGTGCCCAGCAGCAAGATCAAAGATCTGAAGGATCATCACAGAGTTTGGGCGAAGATAATTCTGGGGTGCTTCAACCATAGGAAGCCAACTAGTTCCCCTGATTACATAAATGTGGATCAGCAGTTTCTGATCTACTTTATCAATCAGAAGGTAAAAATCAACTTGGATCATCTTCTGTTCAACCACCTCAGAACAAGCGTGAAGGAAACCAGGGAAGAAGAAAGAACAAAGAGGGATTGGATACCCTTTGGAAGGTTGATATCAGATATTCTGACAGAGAATAGGTTGATAGAGCATCTTATAGAAGCTCAAGAGTTAAGCACCATTGAACCAACAGTTGGGAAGCCTCTGAACGCGAAGAACTTGAAGAAAATGAAGTTGATAGAGAATATCAAAAAGGAACCCAGCGCTACTCCTATTGCTGATATCACCAGCAGAAGAGTTCCACTGAGTGACTTTCCTTTATTCTCTCAGATAGAATCCAAGCCAGTGGTAGTTCTCAGATACTTAGACGCGTGCAAGGCAGATGGTACAGATCCAAATCTGAATATCAAAGATCTGCACAAACCTCAACCAGAAGTGACTTTGAAGAATACGAAGAAAAGGAAGGCACCTTCAGAAGGATCATCCCAGCAGACACCCAAGAAAAGAGGTATTTTATCTGTTGCTTCTGTTTTAAATTCTTCTACTATTCCAGCATCTATTCCTCCTCCAACCTCTCATAGAATCTCAATCCCCATCCCAACAATAGATGAAACTGAACCAGAAGATGACCCTTCTGAGGCATTAAAACTCAGAAGACCCAGAACCAAACATCCCAAACCAACAATCTCAACAACATCAGCAATTGACAAAGTGTTGTCTGACATTGATCAACACACTTCTGATCACTCCTCCAATCCAAACTCTGAACCACAAATTGTCCCTTCTCCACAACCAGAACAACAGCAATCTATTGAAGAACCACAACAACAACAACCCCTCTCATCCATTCCAGAAGAACCCCTTATCCCTGAACAACCAGAAATTCCAACAACTTCTCCACAACCAGCAATTCCTTCTCCCTCTCCTCAACCAGAAATTCATCCACCATCACCTCAACCTGAGTTTCATCATTCTGAAACTCCTTCCCCTCCACCTTCTGAACCTCATTCACCTCAACCATCACCTCTGGCAATCCAGCTGCCATGTGGAACAACAGTCACAATGGCCCAGTTGCCATCCTCATCAGAATCTACACCACCAACTACTCCCAAAACACCAAACAGTCCAATCATAATCTCAGATTCTCCCACTCCATCTCCAAAACAAACAGATGCCAAGCAAACCACCGAAAACCCTAGCAGGACCTTCATAGACTTAACAATCTTTGACCGTCTTGCTGATCTGAAACATAAAATTGCCATCCCAAAACCAAAACAACCAGATGTTGGCTCTGGTATTATGAATTTTGAAACAGGTTTGCAGCAATGGATTGCTTCTCTGAAGCAAGTCTGTCCTGGAATGATTGACCCAGCTGCCTCTGACCAGCTCTGGTCACAATTCAGAATTTGGGTACGTGCTGAAGCCCTCAAGTTGTAGGATATCAACTATGAGCAGGCACAACAGAACTTCAGCAAGCTGCTGAAGGAAGTTGAAAGTCAGCTGCCTCAGGAAGCCGTGCTCCCTCTAGATAGTGAGCATTGGTCTGAGAAATAGCTAGCTTCAAAGGTGCAACCAGAAGAAGACAATACCATTCAAGCTGAAGCAAGTCAAGCAGAAGATGTTGCAGAAAGCTCTCAGAAGCTTCCTGCTTCTGATGTTTCTCAAGCTGCCTTGGACAGGCAGACTCTGGAAGAGCTGAAGCTGAATGACATGCGTCTACAGCAGAGGATGGATGAAAACGACCAGAAGATGAAAGAAAGAATGGATGTGCAGGATAGCAAGATTGACACTGTTGTCAGCATGGTACACAAGCAGAATGAGACTGCTGATCAGATCAAAGCCATGCTGGAGAACCTGTTCACACGCTTTCCTCCCCAACCTTAGTTTTTTCATTCATGTCATTTTCATGTTTTCCTTGATTATCTGATGTACTGTTTTAATATGTTTTTTCTGATTCTGAACCTTTCAATATGACAAGTTTTTCTGATCTTAATTGTTTTTAGCACATCACCTACACTTTTTGATTGCTGACAAAAAGGGGGAGAACAAGAATGATATTTTAAATAATAACGGATTACTAAGACAGAAATTCTCGAACATTCTAACTCTATTATACTTGAAAAATGTTTTATGTTTTGCTTAAGTCTACAGGTACAAGGAAGCTCCTGGACACTCTGAAGACTAAAGATCTGAAACTCTGATCTGCTCTGATACTCTGACCCAAAGCAAAGCTCTGATACGCTGATCTGAAGCTCTGCTCTGATATGCTGATCTAAAGCTTCTGATAGTCAGAGACTCTGATACTCTGATGTTCAAAGAAAAGCAAAAAGATCTGATCCTGAAGAACTCTTGGAATCAAAAAGGGAAGTAATAAATTCAGGGGGAGTATCTCTCAACTCTGATATCTCTTTATCCCTTATCTTTGATAACCTCTTACTCTGATACATCTCTCTGATACCTTTTCACGTTATTTTCAATTAAAAATATCCAGTTTTTGTCATCATCAAAAAGGGGGAGATTGTTAGAACAAAGTTTGAATCTACTACCCTATGTTTAAGTTTTGATGATAACAAAGTGAAAAGATATATTATCTATATGATTCATGTATGAACTATTTGCTGCCTAAATTATTACGTTCTGACTTGCAGATACTCTGATAGGTATAAGCAAGATCACACCTAATCAGCATCAGAAATTTGGTTTCTTGACATCAGCATCAGAAGCTGCTATATCAGAATACCAGAATCAGAAGATCAACTCACGTGTATGCTGAAGCCTGATGAACAGAACTGCGCTCAACACTCTGATAAATAAAACAACAGTTCATTAGCAGTTAAGCAGAATCAGAATGAGCCAAGCCAGAACTTGCATTAAGTAAGCAACGGTACTGTGCATTGAAAGCAAATTATTACCAACGGCCTCATTCCAGACAAGATCTTCTCAATAAGGAAAGTTTGTTATTAGCATTGAATCAAGAATATTGCTCCAACGTTCAACATCTCAGTGCTATATAAACAAGACTATGAAGATTGAATTGGCTAATGCTCTCCAACATTTTACACGCCTAAAAGCTAAACATAATCTTCTCTCTCTCTCAGTTTGCTAAACACTACATTCCCTTATTCAATCATTGTTTAGCAATCTAGTTTCATAAGCTTAAGTTGTGTATACATCACAGTTGTGATACAGTTTTGTAGAAAACATTCACACCTAGATTTATCTTCTTTGTAAGAAAGTGTTTCCTTGACAAACCGGGTTGTGGTTTGCATCAAGAAGGCTTTAGCAGTTGTTAAAGAAGTTTGTAATATTCAGTTGAATATAGTGGATTAAGACCTCGTTGGAGAGAGGCGAAATCACCTTGACGGGTGGACTGGAGTAGTTTGAGATCAAACGAACCAGGATAAAAATATCTTGTTCATTGCATTGTTTTTCAGTTTTACAATTCAACCCCCCCTTCTTGTGTTTTTCACCACTTCAAAAGTAAGATTAAATTGATTAAGGTTTGATTAAGAAAAATGTTTTGAAAATGCATGGACCTAAGTCCAAGTTTATTATGAAAGCGGTTCAAGTTAGAAAACAAGAATCATTTGAAAAAGAGGGAGAAGATTTTGAAATTAAAGAAGATGGGGGGAGATGAAAGGACTATCCTATGTACACAAAGTAAAAGCTAAGGAAAATAACGGTCTAACCAAAAAGAGACCAACACTTGACATAAAGAATACAATGTAGAATTCTCATCCTTTAGATTAAAAAACCAAGCAAGCATAATGTTAATCCTCAGATGAATACCAAGCTTCATATGCATACTAAGCCTCAGATGGATACCAAGCCTCAAACAAATTAAGACTCAAGAAAAGTCTTCATTTACAAAAATTGGGCAGAGTAACAGTTATATACAGATAAATACCCAATCACAGACAAAGCATAGAAAACCGAAATAACATGCACACAGAGAAATATAAACCAATGCCTTAGACTAAACCTCAAGGACTTCAGACTGAATAACAACAGTGTGCCAAGGTCTCCAAATGTTAAGGCTTCTAATCCTAAATTCGAGAGATCCACAACTCCAATATGCAAGGGATAATAACCTATAGTCCAAGAAGAGCCTTAAGTCTTTTAGTGTATGAGTTGGATTATTAATGTTTTAAGAACAAAATAAAGGTCCAAATGGACAAAGAAAAAGGCACATAAATATAAACATATGTCCAAGTGGACAAAATGAAAATGCAAAATCATAAACAAGATGCATGAAATGTAAATGCTAAAAGTAAATGACTTAAAATAAAGGCGGTAAATAAAGTGTGAAATTTAAAGTTGCATAAAGTAAAGGTTAATACAATAAATGTTAGATGTTAGTTTCCGATTCGGGACAAATGTAGCGTTATGTCAAGCAATCACATACGAACTTATGTAGAAGTCGATACTATATGAGTCTGGTCAATAACAATCTATGTACCGTACATGTTAGAGATATGATAAAAACCATACTCCTAAATATAGATGGAGAAAAAAACTTGTACCCGTGGGTACGCGTAGGTAAAATCTGTCACGGGCACGGGTAGGATGTCTTAATGGGATTCCACGGGTAAAATAAACAGATATTTAGTTACCCGTTTACTTACGCGTACGGATATGGATTTGATGGTACCCATACCCGCGGGTATCCGTATCCATTAATAATTAATAAAATTACTTAAATATTAATTTATTTAATCTAAAATAATAATAGTAACAATTATTATTATTATGTTTAATATGAAACTGTTATTATTTTTGTTAGGTATAATATAACTATTTCAAAAAAGAAGAAATAAAATAAATGTGATTTCTTTTTGTCATTATTATGTGTTAAATTTGAAACTATTATTTTGTCTTTAAAAAGGATAAAAAGTTTAGTTTATTATATATTTCTTAAAAATAAATATTCAAGTAAATATATCCATGGATACTCGTATATACCCACAGGTATCTCAAAATCCATAGATATCTGTCTAACGGATATCCGCACGGGGTATGAGGTGGGTACAAGTATCATATTTACTAAACGGGGCAGGTAGTGGGAAACTAGTACTCGTGCCCATGGATACCCATTGCAATCTGTGATACGGTGGCAGAACCGACTGTTTTTACTGGTTTGTGTTTTTTCTTCGCAATTGTCGCGGTAAGCAAGAGTCGCCACCGACTTTTATTCCATCCAACTAAGGAAAGGAAAAAGAACATAAAAAACCTTTTTTTCGAGATGTTTCTGAGTACGGGGGGTAGATAGAAAGGGAAGATGTTAGCACCCTTTCTATCCGTGGTTTTCCACGGGCTCTTAGGTAATTGCTCTTTTTTTTTTAAATCGGTTGTATGTGTTTTGCAAAAAGTTTTGTTTACTTCGTGATAACCCTTGTATCGGTCCTCAAGAGTGTGACGAAGTTGTTTTAAAAATTGTTTTTGAAAAATGTCTGTGTGAAATTTGTTTGTTTGAGCAAGTGCCTAGGAACTATCTATGAGTTGGTCAGGATTTGGAAACAAAACCATCCCATAGATGAGGAGAGCCACAATTTCCTCAAAGTCTTACAAATCCAAAGAATTCCAACAGCTTTGGGCTTTCTCAAACAGGAACTTTGCTAGGAAACCTTTGACACCACTCCTGGTTTCCCAATGAGTTATGTCGTCAGATGAGTGCAAGTGTAGAGCTTGAGAAATCTCTTCTGGCTTTGGGTCTCTTTCTGTACCGTTGAAAGGTAGTTAATTAAGGATGGGAATCCTCAAGAGTTGGGAGAATTCTTCCAAAGTAGGCACGAGTTGATAGTCAGTAAATGTGAAGCAATGGTGTAAAGGATCAAAGAACTGAAAGAGCACTTCCATCATGTCCTCATCTATGTTAGAGGCGACCAAGTTGAGGAGGCGACCATGTCCCTCGGTTAATGGAGAGTTTTCTGGAATCCTTGAAGCTAGCTCCTTAAGTTGTGGAGGGATCCTTACAAGATTGACTTGAATAGTTTTCCTGTGAAGTGAATCCATATCCTACAAAATAAGAACAAAGATGAATCCCAAAAATCCTTGAAATGGTTAGTGAATGTATATGATGTTCATGATGTTATGTACAAGTATGTATATACAAACAAAGAAAACAAATCCTTAGGTTTAGGCTTGCATGGAGTTTTATAGGTAAGTACCCTCTTGAAGTTTAGTTGGCTTTAACCTATCCTAGTAATAGTAACCGGGTTCTAAGTATCTAAATATCATTGGATTATTTCCTTGGTCATTGTTTCAGCTCAAGCCTCTTTAATGGTGACCTAAATATCCCAATAAACCAAACCTCAATGAGTGTAGTATCGAGTATCTACTAACTTTGGACTGCACCAAAGCCGGTCATCTCACTACATCCTAAAGGCTAAGTTGGTTAAGTAAAGGTTCTAAAAGTTCATTAGTGCTTCATGACATCACTCAGCGGCCCCGTATTCTCTTTGATTAACTCAAAGGCTACAGGTACCCACAAATATGTCGCACTAACATAGCTATTGCTTAGACCATGTCGGTATATCCCGCATAGTTTCCATAACATATTGCTACTTACCTATAATGTATCTGAAATCCGGGTAGAGAATTCAAACCCAAACAAAGAACCATAATGTAAAGAAAACAAATCAAACAATGTAAGCAAGTAAATGTGATCTAGCCTTAAGGTAACCCCACTTTTAGAATTTTCCCCAGCAGAGTCGCCAGTTCTGTGATACGATGGGAGAACTGACTTGAGAGTTTTGCGTTTGATCGCAAATGTTGCGGTTAGCAAGAGTCGCCACCAAATTTTCTTTTATCCAAAAGGAAAGGTGAAAAAGCACATGAAAGACCTTTGAGATTTTATTTCTTAAGTTCGGGGGGTAGATTATGAACAGGGAGGCTATTAGCACCCTTTTCATCCATGGTTTTCCATGGGCTCTTAGTTACTTGCTAGATCACTTGCTTTTGTTGTTTGAAATTGTGCTTTGTGTATTTTTTTTAAGAAATATTTTGTAAAGAAGCCATTGTTTAGGAAATCTTTGTAATGATTCTCGTTTGTAAGAATGTATACAAAGATGTTTGATCTTTTGAAAATGTTTTCAATTTTGTAAAATATTTGAAAGTGTATGTGATTGTTTTTGAAAATAGCAAGGATGTTTTTTTTTAAATGGAGAAACTAAGTAGGAGCAATCTACCTACTCAAATGTCTTCCTTTGTTCATTTTCTTTTCCTTTGACATTGTTGTCTTACCATTGATTTGGTAAGAAACCCTATCTTTGGATGTAAATGGGACAGGTGTGGGTCATCGTATAACCATGATTAGCAATATTGCAAGGTATCTTAGCATTCTTTTTGAGGTATTAAGATCATTTGTAAGGCAACTTAGATAGCATCATCGAGGGACTATGATCTTATATTTGCTTGTTTTTGCTAAGATACCTTACATGCGTAATATGGCCATTTTGTATAAGGCAACCAAGTGGGATAACCTTAGGGTTGCTTGTGTGCAAGTGTGTTGTTTTTCATGCTTGTTGTTGTCTTGAATTATGGTTTTTCTAAGTATTGATTTTAGTCTTTCCATACAAACCCTAATTACTAGCATGTTATATGAAAGCGATAAATTGCGAAATTTAAAGTTACTACGCTATTACAACATTTGTGAGGAGGGGGTATACAATTTGTAAATGGGGGTTGCAAGAATTTAAACCTAATTAGTATATTACAACCATATTGAATTGGTACAAAATATACAAGGATTAAAATAAATACCAAGTATAAAAATGAATAAATGTATAAGGATGCAAAATGTAAACAAAATGAATTTTGTTTGGTTTCCATGAAAAAAGACTTTTTGTCATAACCTATTTTAAATAAATAAAATAGTTAATTAAGTTTGAATTTATTAAGAAAAATATTTTAAAAGGAAACCCTAATTCTATTAATTAATCAAAAGAAAATAAGTTTAAGAAAAGTGTTTTTTGGTTTTTTTTTTATCTTGAAAATATTTATAGTATTATAAAATATTTTTAGTCTTTTTTTTATATTAAAATAATGTATTTTAAATGGTGTGAATAAAATAAAATAAATAATACAATATTAATTAAGTTTATAAGATTTACTTAATAAAATAAATAAAGTATTAAAATATTTTTTATTTATGGAAAAAATAAAATAAGTCAAAATATAAAATATATCATTTTTTTGTATTTTTATGATTTTTAGTATTTAGAAATTATTTTTAAGAAAAATAAAAAATAAAAAAAAATGAAATAAATGAATAAATAAAATAAATTGGGCCAGGGGGTGCCAAAAGCCAGCATGGAAGTCAACTAGCAAAAATAAAATAAAAAGAGCCAGGCCCAAAGGGCCCAGCGCCTGCCAAACAAAAAGTCAGAATCATGAAAATATGAGAAAAATGCAAAAGGGTACTGTTGTACCCCAATTTTTGTCCCTAAGATTCCTGCATCATAACATATTATTTCAATCACAACAAGATCACATTAGGATTTTTGGTTCTTCTCCCTATCTTTAGCCTTGCTCTTTGGAGGAGTTACCAAGCACCTTGACTTGTTTTCTTTTATGATCATGGATATTTTGCTTTGTATTTATCTCTAATTAATAAAATACAATATTGGTATGTCTTACTTGTTAATAATGTAGGTAAAGACAATGAAGTTTAGCAAGTTGCTTCATGGGTTCATGAGTTTATTTCCAATACCTAGTCAATAGCTTGAGAATTTCAAACTTCACTATTGGAGTGATTTTTGAAGAAATGGCATGACAAGGCTCATTTTGGTTCAACATATTTCAAAGTTATCAAAATTGATTCAAAAGTACAAAGGGTTAAGGGAAGAAGTTGTCATGTTTGGACAAGGTCTTGTTCCTATTGGTCACAAGAGCATATTTCTCTCTAATTTTAAGACATGGAAGTGGTTTTAGTGGTTATGAGTCCTCATCATCATCCTCAACAACTTTTATTCACAAAGGAAGAATGTTGGCACAAAAAACTTGTTCAAACTTGACAAATTTCCTCAAAGCATTCTCTTGATCTAGAGGCTAGGGTTTTGGACTTCAAAGGAGCATATCTTTCTCACCTTTTGGTATTTTTGAGTGATTCCAAAGACATCCTTCTCTTAATAGGGTTATCAACAAATCACTTCAAAAGTTACAAGGAGTTTTCATGTGGAAGGAACTTGGTGAAGAAGAAAGATTACAAGTCACCCAGATGAATCCCCAATTTTCCATATGTTATTTCAAATGGTCATAACTTGGTCAATTATTATCACCTTGAGCCCATTATTTTTTCATGATGATCTTAAATATGTGTACTTCATGCCTTCTTTTATGTGCAAAGTGAGAAAACGGATGGAAGTTGCCTTAAGAATGCAAAAGATTATAGGTCATTTCATGATTTTTGGCCAACTTCAACAAGTCATAACTTGCTCAATTTTTGGATATTTTGATTGGTTCAAATTGCAAAATTCCATTCAAGAGATCTAATTCATTCCATATTTTTTGGTCAAGAGAAAATTCTAAGTGGAAGGCCATGTTTGGATATAAAAGATTATAGGTCATTTTTGAAGAAGAATTTGAAATATTTCTAAGTATGGAAAGTCAACTCTTTTTCTTCAACTTTGACTCCATGTAGCTTTCAGCTCAAACATCCATTTGATTCCATTCTTTTTCCATTGCAAATCATGTAACCTCATCTTTCCAAAGCATCAAAAAATATGCCCTAAGACCCCTTGAGGTGGAAATGCCATGGATTTGAATTGGGTAGTTTGAAACTGAATTTTACACAAAGTCAGGATTTTGAAATATTTGTTTTGGCTTCTAATCACAAGATTTCCATGCGTTTTTGTTTCTAATCATGTTTAGCAACTTGCCAAAAGTGATTAGCATCATGAAACGCGCGATTTGGCTGAGTTTTGATCAAGTTTGAGTCACACTTTCTTCATGATGCAGACCCACACGAATTCCCTCCAAAACGCATCATTTGTTATTCCTTTTGATCCCTTTTGCTTCCCTATAAATAGAGGGTCATCCCCCATTCAATTTTCTAAGCTTAGATAGCCAGAATCACCCTGCCAAACTTGCTTCATAATCCAGAATTCAGCAACTTCGAAATCTATTCACAAGCCTTTTTCAATCCTTTTTTCCCTCAATTCACCTTCCTTGATCTTCCCTGAAGCTAACCATATAATTACATTCGCGAATCGTGCCCTATACTGCTCCATAGAAGTCCAATTTCAGAGCTCTACAACTCAACTTCAATAGGTAGATTCCTTCATCAATTCTTCAAAACTCTGATATCAATGTGTTGCTCTCATTACCCTGGTTCTAGTCGCATCACTTACATTTCACTGGGAGCACGTTTTGACCATGAATTTTCAAATCCCTTTTAAAAACATTCCTTTCAAATTGCTTGAGCTACAGTTTATATGAATATGGCGCAAGGGTGTGGTTGTTTTTGTCTTGAAGAGACGAAGCGATTGGCATAGGTCTGAGCTTCTGATTTTACAGTTTGAGAGACCAACAAATCACATTGGCTGGAGGTTGAAGATGACCTACGTGTCATCTTCCAACCAATGATGGCGTGCCATTTGTGTTTTTCAAAAATCTGATTTATTATTGATTCTGTACATTATACATTAATGACCATGATATGCACAGTACGCCAGATCCCTTCCCATTGCACTAAATGTTGTTGGAGCATGATCTTTATATCATGTCTCAAAACAAATGGTGCATAGATTGCTATTAACCGGCCTCAAAATTGGTGCGACTTCTTTATAAGTCCACTTACAATTGCTTAACATAGCGCTAAATTTTGTCTCAATTTGAATAAATGATCATTCGTGGCCCAAACTTATGATTTCAAGCCCAAGTATGTTAATTTGATCTCTTTGATCCAATAACCTTGAGATTCATTGTGTGGAGGCTTTGGTTCTACCAATCCTCAAATGGATCTACAACACCTTTGGTCAACGCGGATCACTTAAACATCGTTGATCATTAAATAGTACTTATGAGAATTCCAAATGGATTATATACTTGACAAAAAGAAAATGCAACTTGTTGTGTGGAGGCTTTGGTTCTACCAATCCTCTAATGAGTTCCAAATGCAAGTTTCAAGATGGTCATCCAACTAACACTAATTATTGACTTGTTTATTTTATGCTTTTATTCTTTTATGCTTTATGTACTATTTATTTTTAGCATTTTTTTTCATGCCATTTTCATCTTTGCTCATTTGAGCATTTATTTTCTTGTTATTTTTACTTTGCTCACTTGAGCTTTTCTTTTCTTAAGATACCTAATAATCAATATAAACCCTAAAATAAATGGTACTTGGACTATTTGGTTACTATCCTTGGCATTATGGAGCATGGGACTATTTCTTGGACTTAGGATTAGAAACCTTGGCCTATCTTGGAGACCTTGTAATCTTATCCGATTATTTTGTCTGGAGTTCTTGAGGTTTACCTCAAGACATTGGGTTGCTTATTTGTTTCTGTGTGCAGGTTTTTATGATTACATTCTCTGTTTGTAATCTGGAATTCACCCGTATACAGCCGTTACTCTGCCCAATTTTTGTGAAGACTTAATACACTTTAAGAGGTCTAGTATCTTTGCTTGCTTGGTTTCAATCCAAAGAATGGGAATTCTATCTTGGATCATAATGTCAAGTTTTAGCTTCTTGTTGGTTAGATGATCCTTATCCTTAGCTTTTACCTTATGCTTTAGGATAGTCTCTTCTTCTCCTCCCATCTTCTTTAATTTCAAAAATATTCTCCCTCTTTTTTAAACTCTTCTTGTTTCTAAACTTGAAACACTTTCATAATAAACTTAGACTTAGGTCCATGCATTTTCATCAATAAACTTCAATCAATTTAATAATACTTTGACACTTTTGTGAGAAGACTAAAAGTCAATCAATCTCATTTCAAACCATTTTGCCACTTTGGCTTTTATCTTTAAACTTTTCTCAAAAGGTTAGACTCTTGTCAATCCTTGTAGTGATGCAAACAACTATACTTATACAATATGTAGTAAAGTGGGATATTTTCCACTTGGGTGTTGAGTGAGGCATTGTTGATTTTAAAATCCAAGCCATTATCCTCCACTTTGAGATGATGCAAATTCTCCTTTCTCATGATTGTGGGTAGTAAGTATGTTTTCCACACGGACAATCACGATGATGTCTTATCACATAAAATCAACCAACACACTTGTGTTTCAATTTTTTTAAGAGGAACTACGTGTACCCTGATCCCCTATTGCACGAAAGGTGGTATGTAGGAACTAAAGGTTCACAACCGCGGCGGGTGCAAAAATCATAAAAAATATATTTCTCTTCTCACATCCACCATCCATTTTATATACAACACATTTTTTATAGCCAAAATATACAGATTTTACAAAGAGGTTCCTACGGAGTACTGTAGATGTTTAGGGTGCTAATACCTTCCCTTTGCATAACCAACCCCCTTACCTTGAATCTTTCCCCCTCTTTTTGGGTTATTCTCTCTTTTCCTATTTCTTTGGAAACAATAAAGCACGGTGGAGATTTTTATTTTGACTTGTATAAAGTCTAGTCAATCCAATGACTTAGTCTTGAACATTTCTACTGCTACATAAAAATAGAGACTTCACTGGGGAAAGATTGACCTCTTGCTGGTCCATCCCTAAGTGGGTTGAGCCTATCTTTGTTTATATCTGTATATGTGCTATTGTTGTTTATGTGTTATAATTTGTATATATGTTTGTCTGGATTTTCCTGGTTTTCAGGGTGCTTGGTGATTACTCATAAGTCCTGTACTTTGACTTGGGCAAACTTTAAGATAGGACGGGCGGTATAGTCATGTTAACTTTGAGGGAGTAATCCCAAAAAAGGAGGCATGAGATCCCCCACTCAGTGGAGCCCCTTTGACTGTAGTGTCGTTTATCGGGTAATCGGGAACACGTACTGCTTTCGACCTGGGAGCCTGCTGAACTGAGGACCGTAGAATACCAAACCCATCTTGGCCTTTTAGGTGTAGTGCGGAAGCTATGACGGAGTAATCCGGAAATAGTTTTCATGTGATATTATGCTCGGACGAGTCTTTCTTGAAAAAATTACTAATTACCGAGTTAATCGGGAAGTTGGTAATATCCGAAGGAAGGATGTAGACTTTGGGAACCTCTAGAACCTTGTTCGGCAGGTGATAACTCTTAGACCAACACCTTATGGGTAGTACCTTCGACTTCATGCTCGTGACGTTGAACCTATGAACCCTATATGTGTGATCTTATGTGTGATTGTTGCATCATGCATCCATGCACTCATAAGCATCTTTTGAAGAAAACAATATTTCCAGGGATTTAAAGGTTGACTATTTGTGAATATCTCAGGTGCTTTTAACCATGGATTCTGGAAAGAGAAAGACTGGGAAATACAGTTTCAAGGATCCCAAGATAGATGATCTGATCAGTCTAGTTCCAGAGATCGAGTGTTCTGCAGACTTTCGGAAGAAGTATGGATCCATTATTCCTCTCATGAAGCTGAAGATGAAGGAGGGTATCCTCTCGACCTTGGTTTAGTTCTATGAACTAATGTATCACTGTTTTACTTTTCCCGATTATCAGTTGATGCCTACACTGGAGGAATATTCATATCTATTGGATTTACCTGTTATCGATCGTGTTCCTTTTACTGGTTTGGAGGGTGAGCCAAAACCACATGAGATACCTGCTTTGATTCATCTGGGGAGGTTTGAGGTGGAAGCCCGTATGACTACCAAAGGAGGGATTAGAGGATTACCAGCTCAGTTATTATTGGAGAAAGCTCGTTACTTTTCTAGAATAAAGAGTATGGTTGCTTTTGAGGCCATCTTTGCTCTACTTGCTTACGGATTGTTCTTATTTCCTAATGTGGACAAGTTTGTCGACAATAACTCTATCAGGATTTTCATGATTGGAAACCCAGTTCCTACACTGTTAGGTGATGCTTATTACTTTGTTCATCTTCAGAGTTTTTATCATGAGGTAATGATTATCTATTGCACGCCCTTGTTGTACCGGTGGTTCATCGCTCATATGCCTCAGTCAGATGCTTTTTGGGATGTCAAGAAGGAACCCCGTTGGGCTCCTAAGATCATGGCACTTACTCACTCGGATATTGATTGGTATCATTAAGCTTATCAGGATGTGGAGATTATTGACAGTGGTGGTAGTTTCCCCAATGTGCCTCTTCTTGGTACAAAGGGAGGAATTAACTATAACCATGTTCTTGCACGGCGACAACTTGGTTATCCGATGAGGGATAAACCGATTAGTATTCATTTGAGTAGTTTCTTTCTGAAGGAAGGAGAAGACAATAGGGAAGCTAGGGAGCAGATTATGAAGGCTTGGCATCACATTCATAAGAAGAGTAGGAAGGATTTGGGACCTAGGGGTGTTGTTTCTTTGGAGCCATACCTTCAGTGGGTCTGATCGAGAGCCATTCAATTGAAGATGTCGTATACTCGGGAGACACCCATGCCTGATCTATTTGTGAAGACTACTCCTCCCTTATTAGATGATCTAGAAGAGCTGCAACTTGCTTTGGTCAGGATGCAACAGGAAAGGGATGCTTGGAAGAACAAGTTCCAGACTTTAGAGAGTTCCTACAGAGCAGACCTGAAGGAGAAAGACGATTTGATTGAGATCCTCGAGAGTCGAGCGATGGAGTCTATGGAGAGGCAAGGGGATTTATTTTCTCCTAAGCTTCAAATAGGTGCTGATTACTCATTTCCTGATCCAGTTGGTTGGAAGGAGGTTGCCATCAGACATGTGGAAGAAAACCAGAGGTTGAGGGCTCAGATTGCCAGGATTACAGGGAAGCGCCAGCGTAAAGATTGATATCTATCAGTTCTTTTTCTCAGGATTTTTAGATTGTATTTTCATCTTGTACTTGGGATCATTGAAACTTGTAATCCATTTCGAAGTTATTATAATAAAAATTCTTCAGTATTTCAAATGCGTTATTACTTTAATGTTTGCGATATGTCTATAAATCTTAAATCCCTTGAAATATTAAATAATGAAGTAAAAATAATCATGTGCATTGCATATCATGCATCATATTGCACATATTTCTTGCATTTTTTATGCATATCCAGGTGCCTTACCCAACTTCTTTACTTCAATAGCAAGTTGACTCATCATTACAACACTCGGGCTAACTTCAAAAAGAAGATGGACAACTTAGAACAAGAGAATCGCGAGCTGCACGAAGAAGTTTCTGCTTTGAAGGCCGACATGGCCAATCTGACTACTCTGATGGAAGCTCTGGTAGCTGCACAGAATCAGCCACCGAGTGTTCAACCTCCACCAACAAGGGCAAGTACTGAAGTTCCAATTGTCCCTGTATCCACCACCCCGGTTGTTATTCAAAACCGTATGCCTCAGGGTTATCTGTGGGGAATGCCAGAGAATTTTGCACCTGAAGGTTTCAATTTGGGCCCCCAAGATGCTCCAGTGGTTCAATCTGTTGTTACTTCAGCACCTCCTGTGGTGCATATTGTTCCTGCTGCACCTCCTTCGGTGAATTTGGTTCCGTTTGTTAATGAAGATGTGTGTCGTCCTTTCCCTCCGCCGAGTGAAGACATGGGTCTTTATGACAGAATGGATGATTTCCAAGAGCAGTTTGATAGAATTCAAAGAGAGATGAAGGCTCTTAGGGGAAAAGAGTTATTTGGGCAGAATGTGAATGAGTTGTGTTTGGTCCTGAATGTTAAAGTACCTGCTAATTTCAAGGTCCCGGAATTTGAGAAGTACAAGGGAAACACTTGCCCTCGTGCTCACTTGGTGATGTACGTAAGGAGAATGTCTACCCACACCGATGATCAACGTCTGCTGATTCACTTTTTTCAGGATAGTCTGACTGGCGCAGCGTTGAAATGGTACATGAGTTTAGACAGCGCCAACATCGATACTTTTAATGATTTGGGAGAAGCATTCATTAAACAATACAAGTACAATATGGACATGGTGCCCGACCGTGACCAGATTAGGGCCATGGTTCAGAAAGACAGAGAATCGTTCAAAGAGTATGCACAGAGATGGCGCGAAGTGGCTGCACAAGTGATTCCTCCCATGGAGGAGAAGGAAATGACTAAAAAATTTCTGAGAACGCTGGGTGCTTTCTACTACGAAAGAATGGTAGCAAGTTCCCCAAGTGATTTTACAGAGATGGTAGGAATGGGTGTCCGCCTAGAAGAGGCGGTAAGAGAAGGTCGTTTGACAAATGGTGAAGGATTTGTAGGTGTGAAAAAGTCAGCTTATGGGTTTACAAAGAAGAAAGAGGGAGATGCAAATTATGTCATACAAGAGAGGAGAGTGAACGCTCCTAGAAGGAATTATCAGCGTCACCAGCAAGTTGCCTTAGTTACTCCTGTTATGAATGTCGCTCTGACTACTGTTGCTTATCAAAGACAGTCCCAGCAAGGGAACCAAGGGAATAATCAAAGAAGGGAGAACTATGACCCTATTCCCATGAGCTATGCAGAACTACTACCAGCATTGATTTAGAAGAAGTTGGTCCAGACACGACCACCTCCCGCCGTACCATCACCATTGCCTTGATATTACAAAGCAGACCAGACGTGTGCCTTTCATCAGGGAGCACCAGGGCATAGTGTTGAAAGTTGTTATCCTTTGAAGACTGAAGTGCAAAGGTTGGTGAAGTCTGGAATTCTATCTTTCAAGGACGTGGGACCTAATATGAAAGACAATCCTCTACCCAAGCACGGGGGAGTGAATGCTGTAAATATGGTGGCCGGTTGTCCAGGCGACTTCCGGATTTTTTACATTAATCTGGTTAGAGGAGATTTGGTGAAGATGCACGCATACCTCTGTGAATTCAGTTATTATACGCATGACCACACCGGTTGTGCTATTTGCAGTATATACATACAGGGTTGTGAGAAGATAAAGGCCGGTTTACAGGAGATGATGGATGAAGGTTTAATCCATATTATCATGCCTAGGGAAGAATATGAAGAGGAAGTGAATATGGTTTTTGGATGTCCTTGTGAATTCAGAATTTTTGATGTAGAGTATTTGAATGAGGATCTCGTGCAGTTGCATGCTACCTTCTGCCGTACTGCTGGTCAGGTGGAACACCAATATGGATCTTGCATAGTTTGCTATCGAGACCCCCGAGGATGTCCTATTGTGAGAGAGGGTGTTCAATTGTTGTTAGACAATGGAACTATCAAGATCACAGGTCAGAGAGATGATTATCATAAGATTGATATGGTTGAAGTTTGTTTGATGGAAGAAGAGTCAGAGGAAGAGTATGCCTCCGCGGATGAGTATTTCTCTTCAGACTAAGTTTTGTTTGCCGGAAATAACCTTTTGATGGTTGATTGTGTTGAGGAAGGGGTAAACATCAGTGTACCTTGTTTTGGTGCACCCGCTCATCTAGAGGTGGAGTACCATAGCAAACCAGCTGTTACCCCATTGGTAATTAGTCTGCTAGGTCCTATTCCCTATAAATCAGATAAGGTTGTTCCTTACAAATACAACGCTACAATCTTAGAAGATGGGGTGGAAGTTCCCATCCAGCCAATGCCCGATGTTGGAAATATAGTTGATAATAGCAAGGTGACCCGTAGTGGTCGTGTGTTTGCGTCAGTTGTTCGAAAAGATGTTGTTGCTGGAAAGAAAATTGCTGAGGACGATGAGCCTAAGAAGGCTGCAGGAGAGACTAGCGGAGCCACATTAGAGAAAGAAGTGGATGATATTTTTAATATAATTAAGATGAGCGATTACAGAATTGTAGATCAGCTATTGCAGACTCTTTCAAAGATATCCATCCTAGATTTATTGATGAATTCCTATGCTCATAGAGAATCACTGATGAGAGTACTAGACCAAGCTTTTATGGAGAGTGACATGCCATTAGATCAATTCAGCAGTGTAATTGGAAACATTACGTCATGTAACAACTTGAGTTTCTGCGATGATGAGTTACCAGATGAAGGGAGGAATCACAACCTGGCCCTCCACATATCTATGATCCGCGTTGAATGTTATAATGAGGAGTACCCTCATGAAGTTAAAGTATCAGGGAACACCTATACACCCGAGTGGCATCATTATGAAGGCTTTTGATGGGTCGAGGAAATCTGTCATCGACGAAGTGGACTTGCCCATCCATATAGGACCATATTTGTTCTTGATAACCTTCCAGGTCATGGACATTATTCCCGCATATAGTTTTTTGCTAGGACGGCCATGGATACACGAAGCAGGGGCTGTCACTTCAACTCTGCATCAGAAGCTAAAATATGTGCGTGAAGGGAAGGTAGTGATCATAAATGGGGAGCAGTCGTTGTTGATATCCCATCTATCCTCTTTCAGTATTGTAGAAGCGGATAAAGTTGTTGTTGGCACCCAGTTCCAAGCCCTATCCATTTATAACATAATGAGGAATGAGAATTATGTGGTTTCCCTGAAGGACGCGCAGCAGGTTGTGCGCAATGGTCATAATGCAGTTTGGGGACGACTTGTTGATCCACCCGTGAACAAAAACGGAGCTGGTTTGGGTTTCTCTTCGAGGAATGGCAAAGGCGAAAATTTGAAATCAAAGTCTTCTGTGAACAGTTATCATGATGTTTTCCGCAGCGGAGGCTACCTCTATCCAATTGGTTCTAGAATTAATGTTGTTGAAGAGGATGAAGCAGAGCAGGAAGTACCAAATCATGTGACGCATGGAGTCCGAGTTTAGAACTGGGTCACCATTGATGTTCCTTCTTGCATACATGTCTCAAAGTAATTTGTTTTGTTAATTTGTTTCTTTCTTTTGAAAAGCGTTTACTCTGCCCAAGGTGGAAGTATTAATGTTGCAGGGCTTATCTGTTTGCTATAACTTTTAAGATCATTAATAAAAGTTGTCTTTGCTTCCAAAATTATGTCTTTTATTTTTTGCTTTTTTTTGGGAAATGGTAAAAAATATATAAAAAAAAACCCTTTCAAAATAAATAATAACTTAAAATTAATTTGCATGATCACTTGTTATATGTGTCAGTTTCTAAAAGCAATCATAAATCATATGTGCAGATTAATTAAAAAACATGTTGAATACAATGACCCTGCACCCTCTCCCAACTTTGATTATCCTGTGTTTGGGGCTGAAGAAGAAGATTATGATGAGATTCCAGAAGAGGTCTCACGGTTGCTTGAGCACGAGGAAAATACCATTCAGCTGTATAAGGAGCCATTGGAAGTGATTAATTTGGGTTCAGAAGAAGATCCGAAGGAAGTCAAGATTGGAGCATCGTTGCATCCTGATGTAAAGAGCGGGTTGATTGAGCTGTTGAAAGAGTATGTGGATATTTTTGCTTGGTCTTATCAAGATATGCCTAGTCTAGATACAGACATTATCGAGCATCGTTTGTCATTAAAGCCAGAGTGTCCGCCAGTCAAACAAAAGTTGAGAAGAACTCACCCGGATATGGAAGTAAAGATCAAAGAGGAGGTCCTAAAGCAGATTAATTCTGGTTTTCTTGTGACGTCAGTGTATCCTCAATGGATTGCCAATATTGTCCCAGTACCAAAAAAAGACCGAAAATTCTGCATGTACGTAGATTACAGAGATCTAAACAAAGCTAGTTCAAAAGTTGATTTTCCATTGCCTCACATCGACATGTTAGTGGACAACACAGCAAAATTCAAAGTATTTTCATTCATGCACGGATTATGTATCTAACAGTATTAGATAAATCCATGGGTTGTATCCTGGGACAACAGGATGAAACAGGAAAGAAAGAGTTCGCCATTTCTTATCTCAGCAAAACGTTCACTGATTGTGAGTCGCGGTATTCCACACTAGAAAAGACATGTTGTGCTTTGGCCTAGGCGGCAAAGCGTTTGCGGCAGTATATATTGAATCATACCACTTGGTTGATCTCCAAAATGGATCCAATCAAGTATATTTTTGAAAAGCCTACTCTTACTGGGAGAATTGTCCGCTGGAAGATGTTGTTATCTGAATATGATATCGGGTACCGCACTCAAAAGGCTATTAAAAGTAGTGTGTTGGCAGATTACCTTGCTCACCAGCCGGTGGAAGATCATCAGTCTGCAGAGTATGAATTCCCCGATGAGGATATGATGTTCCTGAAAGTGAAAGATTGTGATGAACCATTACCTGAGAAGGGCCCTGACCCTGAATCTCGTTGGAGTATGGTATTTGATGGAGCGGTGAATGCTTATGGTAAAGGAATTGGTGTTGTGATTGTCACTCCTCATGGATCGCACATTCCTTTTACTGCAAGGTTAACATTTGATTGCAACAATAATATGGCAGAATATGAGGCTTGCATCATGGGTTTTGAGGAAGCTATTGATCTCAGAATCAAAATTCTAGATGTGTATGGTGATTCTGCTTTGGTGATAAATCAGATTAAAGGAGAATGGGACACTCGTCACTCTGGCTTGATCCCTTACAAAGATTATGCTAGAAGATTATTACCCTTCTTTAATAAAGTTGAATTCCATCACATCCCTAGAGATGAAAATCAAATGGTGGATGCTCTGGAAACTCTGGCTTCCATGTACCAAGTGAATACTTAGAATGATATACCCTGAATTAAAATTCGACGACTAGATAGGCCCGCTCACGTGTTTATAACAGAGGAGGTAGCAGATGAAAAACCTTGGTATTATGATATCAAGCATTTTCTTCAGACTCAGGAATACCAAATTGGTGCGACGAGGAAAGATAGAAAGACACTGAGAAGATTGGCAGGCAGTTTCTTCCTCAGTGAAAATGTGTCATACAAGAGAAATTATGACATGGTCCTGCTCATATGCGTGGATAGACACCAAGCGGACATGTTGATGCATGAGATTCATGAAGGTTTATTTGGCACTCATGCTAATGGACATTCGATGGCTAAAAAGATGCTAAGGGCAGGTTATTATTGGTTGACAATGGAATTTGACTGTTACAAATTTGCAAAGAAGTGCCATAAATGCCAGATTTATGCAGATAAGGTTCATGTGCCTCTGACACTTCTCAATGTGATTTCCTCCCCATGGCCTTTCTCTATATGGGGTATTGACATGATCGGGATGATAGAACCCAAAGCTTCGAATGGACACCGTTTTATCTTGGTAGCAATTGAATACTTTACCAAATGGGTAGAGGCTGCTTCATATGCCAATGTTACCAAAAAGGTGGCCGTGCGTTTCACTAAAAACAATCTTATATGTCGGTATGGTGTGCCGAGCAGAACCATCACTGACAATGGCTCGAATTTGAACAACAAGATGATGACAGAATTGTACGAAGAATTCAAGATTGTCCATCATAATTCATCTCCATACAGGCCACAGATGAATGGGACTGTTGAAGCTGCTAATAAGAATATCAAGAGAATTATCCAAAAAATGGTTGTCACTTATAAGGATTGGCATGAAATGCTCCCTTTTTCTCTGCATGGATATCGAACATTTTTTCGCACTTCAACAGGAGCAACCCCGTTCTCCCTAGTGTATGGAATGGAAGTTGTACTCCCTATCGAGGTAGAGATTCCCTCGTTGCGTGTGATAATGGAAACCAAATTGACAGAGGTTAAATGGGTCCAGAACAGGTTTGACCAATTGAATTTGATTGAAGATAAGAGAATGACAGCTTTATGTCATGGGAAGTTGTATTAGAAAAGAATGAAGAAGGATTTTGATAAAAAGGTCAAACCTCGTGAATTCAGAAAAGGCGACCTCGTGCTCAGGAAGATCATGTCTTTCAACACCGATTCTAGAGGCAAGTGGACTCCCAATTTTGAAGGCCCGTATGTTGTCAAGAAAGCCTTCTCTGGTGGTGCGTTAATTCTTGAAACTATGGATGGCGAGGAGTTCCCACGTCCCATGAATGCTGACACAGTCAAGAAATACTTCGCCTAAAGAAATAAAAGAACAGCTCGCTAAGTTGAAAACTCGAAAGGGCGGCTTAGGAAAAAAGGAGCGTCTCGGTAGGCCGAAAACCCAAAAGGGCGGTCTAGGAAAAAATTAGAGGCATAAACAGAATAAATTTCCCGCTAAGTTGAAAACCAGCAAGGGCAGCTTAGGCAAAAGTTAGAGATTTTCTTGGCAAGTAACTACGTCAGACAAGACTTGATCGTGGAAGTAAAAATCTTCTCGGATCCTCACCATACTTCAACAAAAGTTGCTGCTCAGGATTTCCAAAAGTTGTTAGGGGGAATAGTGGTCATTGTATCTCAATGTATCTTTTCCATTATGTATTACCATTTCCCAAACTTTATAATCACCCATGGAGTCTCGCCATTCGCAGACTACCATTCTATTAATGAAATTCGAGCTTTTACCCAATTCTTTGTGTTCTTATTTTATTCAGCTTGCAAAGACCCATTTATTACTTATAATAACTTTTAAAGCAAAAAGATTAAAAATAAAAATTGACTTTTCAAAAAAAGGAGAGATCTTTACAATTCCATTTACTTTGGGATTTGTGATGAAACAATGACAACAAGAATGGTGATCCCAAAAATGAACAAACTCCGGTTGTTTTAAGAAGATTTACTTCCTTCATGAAGGTTTTCTCAGGTCTTTTTGCTGGTATGTACGCAATCTTTGTGTGTTTCTTGGATAGTTAAAGACGATATCAGTGGGTGTAAGGTACAGTATTGGGTTTGTGGTCCCATTATCCCCAGTCAAGTCTTGGTTCATTTTTTATTTTGGGTTTGCATGGGCAGAAACCTCCGTCCCAGATTCCCCAGCGAAGTATTCCCTCATATGATGAAAGGTTTTATTCCCTTGGTGTGCTGAGATGTCGCTCTTTTTTAGTATTAGCACTAGTGTTGACTTCTTGATTTCCCTGGAAGATTATCCCAGGGCATCTCTTGTTGGAATGTGTTCGTGATGAAAATTTTCCATCTGCAGTTTTTTCTCCAGGGAGGTAGGCTTGAATCCCCCAGTGAGGTTTGGTTGTGTCGGTGTCAGTCTGCTTTATTTATGGCTGGTCTTGCAATCTCCAGTGGGCATGTTGCTTTTGGAAAACTAGTTCTCCGGTGAAACCGGAAGAAGGGTGTTCTATCCCGGTATCTGTTTGATTCGGCTAAATCCGGATTATGTTTCTCCTCAGTGAAGTTAAGGCAGGCATTAGGTTTGGTTTCCGCAGTTGGTTTTACCTTTCTTGGAATGATATTTCTGCTTGAAGTTTAGCCCAATGTTGCTAGTACCTGAGGCGGTTTTGTTTGTTTGTGTTGATTATGTATCCTTTTACCAACATATGCACGATAGCACTCATACATACATACATACATACATACATACATACATACATACATACATACATACATACATACATACATACATACATACATACATACATACATACATACATACATCATGCATGACTAAAATTGACAAATCATTGTTCATTGACATTTTGCCCTGGCCTTCCTGCAGCGCTTCTTGCTTAGATGGATTCGATTTTCCTTCTTGAGTTTATTTCTCAAAGGATGTATCTTTGTTGGCTGTCTTGCTCCAATTTATCTCTGATTTGGATATGTGGTTGCGTGACAATATTATTTACTTTGGATTTCTGAAAAGTTTGAGTTTTGGTTTGTGCATTTATTTTGCATGGGAAGACTTTATCTCCTCAGCAGGAATATCGTGTCATTTCCCTGGTAAGTCATATTTTTATCCCCAGAAAGTCATTTCTCTTTGCAATTCCCCATGACAATGAGTAACAAGTCTCTTTATTTGAGACAACTTATGTTTAATCTTTTCCAGGCAGATTTCCTTGGTTAAAGAAGAAGTTGAGACTCGTTCTAGGTGAAACACCAAAATTTTGGGGAAAACTTGATGATATATTTTCTCTTTGTACCTTCAGTGAACGTTGGTAGTACAACATCAGTGAACGGCGGTGATATGATATATTTTCTCTTTCTACCTTCAGTGAACGTTGGTAGTACAACGGCAGTGAACGTTGGTGTTTATTATCTTTTTGCTATCTTCAGTGAACGTTGATAGTTCATCATTAGTGAACAGCGCAGGTATGATATATTTTATCTTTCTACCTTCAGTGAACGTTGGTAGGACATCGGAAATTAATGTTGGTGTTTATTATCTTTTTGCTATCTTCAGTGAACGTTGATAGTTCATCGTCAATGAACGGCGGTGATATGTTATATTTTCTCTTTCTACCTTTAGTGAACGTTGGTAGGACATCGGCAGTGAACGTCGGTGTTTATTATCTTTTTTCTATCTTCTGTGAACGTTGATAGTTCACCGTCAGTGAACGGCGGTGGTATGATATATTTTCTCTTTCTACCTTTAGTGAACGTTGGTAGGACATCGGCAGTGAACGTCAGTGTTTATTATCTTTTTGCTATCTTCAGTGAATGTTGATAGTTCATCGTCAATGAACGACGGTGATATGATATATTTTCTCTTTCTACCTTCAGTAAATGTTGGTAGGACATCGGCAGTGAACGTTGGTGTTTATCATCTTTTTGCCATCTTCAGTGAACGTTGATAGTTCGTCGTCAGTGAATGGCGGTGGTATGATATATTTTATCTTTCTACCTTCAGTGATTGGTAGGACATCGGCAGTGAACGTCGGTGTTTATTATCTTTTTGCTATCTTCAGTGAATGTTGATAGTTCATTGTCAGTGAACGGCGGTGGTATGATATATTTTCTTTTTCTACCTTCAGTGAACGTTGGTAGGACATCGGCAGTGAACGTAGGTGTTTATTATCTTTTTGCTATCTTCAGTGAACGTTGATAGTTCATCGTCAGTGAACGGCGGTGATATGATATATTTTCTCTTTCTACCTTTAGTGAATGTTAGTAGGACATCAGCAGTGAATGTCGGTGTTTATTATCTTTTTGCTATCCTCAGTGAACGTTGATAGTTCATCATCAGTGAACGGCAGTGATATGATATATTTTCTCTTTCGACCTTTAGTAAACGTTGGTAGGACATCGGCAGTGAACGTTGATGCTTGTTATCTTCCTCTCTGATTTTTTTCTTGTGGTTCACCAGTGATTTATTTTCCTGGTGGGGTTGCTCCTTTGTTTCTTCATTTTTTATTGCATCCCCAATGTTACTTTGCGTCTCTTTGGTTCTATTCATATGCATAAGCATTTGCATGGCATCTTAGGGCCAAAAATAGGGTTTGTTTTATATTTAAGTATCTTCGATCACGTCTACATGAAGATTTTTAACCTTCGTATCTCCGGATAGAAGAAACTTAAATAAGGGCAGTTGTTGTACCCCAATTTTTTTCCCTAAGATTCCTGCATCATAACATATTATTTCAATCACAACAAGATCACATTAGGGTTTTTGGTTCTTCTCCCTATCTTTAGCCTTGCTCTTTGGAGGAGTTACCAAGCACCTTGACTTGTTTTCTTTTGTGATCATGGATATTTTGCTTTGTTTTTCTCTCTAATTAATAAAATACAATATTGGTTTGTCTTACTTGTTAATAATGTAGGTAAAGACAATGAAGTTTAGAAAGTTGCTTCATGGGTTCATGAGTTTATTTCCATGCCCTAGTCAATAGCTTGAGAATTTCAAACTTCACTATTGGAGTGATTTTGGAAGAAATGGCATGACAAGGCTCATTTTGGTTCAGCATATTTCAAAGTTATCAAAATTGATTCAAAAGTACAAAGGGTTAAGGGAAGAAGTTGTCATGTTTGGACAAGGTCTTGTTCCTATTGGTCACAAGAGCATATTTCTCTCTAATTTCAAGACATGAAAGTGGTTTTCGTGGCTATGAGTCCTCATCATAATCCTCAACAACTTCTATTCACAAAGGAAGAATGTTGGCACAAAAAACTTGTTCAAACTTGGCAAATTTCCTCAAAGCATTCTCTTGATCTAGAGGCTAGGGTTTTGGACTTCAAAGGAGCATATCTTGCTCACCTTTTGGTATTTTTGAGTGATTCCAAATACATCCTTCTCTTTAAAGGGTTATCAACAAATCACTTCAAAAGTTCCAAGGAGTTTTCATGTGGAAGGAACTTGGTGAAGACGAAAGATTACAAGTCACCCAGATGAATCCCCAATTTTCCATATGTTATTTCAAATGGTCATAACTTGGTAAATTTTTATCACCTTGAGCCCATTAATTTTTCATGATGATCTTAAAGATGTGTACTTCATGCCTTCTTTTATGTGCAAAGTGAGAAAATGGATGTAAGTTGCCTTAAGAATGCAAAAGATTATAGGTTATTTCATGATTTTTGGCCAACTTCAACAAGTCATAACTTGCTCAATTTTTGGAGATTTTGAGTGGTTCAAATTGAAAAATGTCATTCAAGATGTCTACTTAATTCCATAGTTTTTGGTCAAGAGCAAATTCTAAGTGGAAGGCCATGTTTGGATACAAAAGAATATAGGTCATTTTTGAAGAAGAATTTGAAATATTTCAAAGTATGGAAAGTCAACTCTTTTTCTTCAACTTTGACTCCATGTAGCTTTCATATCAAACATCCATTTAATTCCATTATTTTTCCATTGCAAAGCTTGTAACCTCATCTTTCTAAAGCATCAAGAATTATGCCCTAAGACCACCTTGAGGTGGAAATGCCATGGATTTAAATTGGGTAGTTTGAAACTGAATTTTGCACAAAGTCAGGATTTTGAAATCTTTGTTTTGGCTTCTAATCACAAGATTTCCATGCATTTTTGTTTCTAATCATGTTTAGCAACTTGCCAGAAGTGATTAGCATCATGAAACGCATGATTTGGCTGAGTTTTGATCAAGTTTGAGTCACACTTTCTTCATGATGCAGACCCACACGAATTCCCTCTAAAACGCATCATTTGCTATTCCTTTTGATCCCTTTTGCTTACATATAAATATAGGGTCATCCCCCATTTAATTTTCCAAGCTTAGATAGCCAGAATCACCCTGCCAAACTTGCTTCACAACCCAGAATTCAGTAACTTCGAAATCTATTCTCAAGCCTTTTTCAATCCTTTTTCCCCTCAATTCACCTTCCTTGATCTTCCTTGAAGCTAACCATATAATTACATTCATGAATCGTGCCCTATACCGCTCCATAGAAGTCCAGTTTCAGAGCTCTGCAATTCAACTTCAATAGGTAGATTCCTTCATCAATTCTTCAAAACTATGATATTATTGTGTTGCTCTCATTACCCTGGTTCTAGTCGCAACACTTACATTTCACTGGGAGCACGTTTTGACCATGAATTTTCAAATCCCTTTTCAAAACTTTCCTTCCAAATTGCTTGAGCTACAGTTTATATAAATATGGTGCGATGGTGTGGTTGTTTTCGTCTTGAAGAGACTAAGCAATTGGCATAGGTCTGAGCTTCTGATTTTACAGTTTGAGAGACCTACAAATCACGTTGGCTGAAGGTTGAAAATGACCTACGTGTCATCTTCCAACCAATGATGGCGTGCCATTTGTATTTTTCAAAAATATGATTTATTATTGATTCTGTACATTATTCATTAATGACCATGATATGGACAGCACGCCAGATCCCTTGGATTTGATTACTAACCCGTTTTGACTCTCATCCAATGGTCCACATCTTTTACTTTTATTTTCTTTTTCTGATTTTTATATTTTAATTGTTTTAAATTTTAAAAAATCATAGAAAATTCATTTTTAGTCCAAAAAATCTGAAAAAATTATGAAAAATATTTTTGATTATTCTCTTTCTGACTTTTATTTTTTTACAATTTAATTTTGTGTTTTGGTATTTTTTATGAATTTTACACTTATTTGATTTGTTTAAAATGTTTAAAAATACTTTTATACATTTTTAAATTCTGAAAAATTTATGGAATGATCCAATGATATTGTGACAAATATTGGTGACCTTATTTCATTTTTGTTTCTGATTTTTCTATTTTTTACTATTTTTGTTTATTTTACCCATTTATTTTAATTTTTAAAATAGTTTCTGACTTTTAAAAATTACCAAAAATTTTGTAAAACTTCTTGGCCTCTTTTCTGATTTTTCTATGGTCTTATTTTTCATTTCTTGATTAATTTTAATATAATTGATATTTTCGTCATTATTTTCTTTTTTTTAACATTTTTAAATATTTTAATGTATATATTAAATACATTATTATTTTGTGATTATTTTCTGGCTGTCTTGGGTTGATTTTTTGATCATGACTTTATTAACATCATTGGATCCATGATGTTGAGTTTAACTCCACAAAAATGGATGAATGATTTTAATAATAGTTTGATTAAATTTTTAATTCAAAAGTGGTTTATTCATCCTTTGCCCTAATCCTCTTCATCTCATCCCCTTCCCATTGCACTAAATGTTATTGGAGCATGATCTATATATCATGTCTCAAAATAAATGGTGCATAGATTGCTATTGACCGGCCTCAAAATAGGTGTGACTTCTATATAAGTCCACTTACGATTGCTTAACATAGCGCTAAATTTTGTCCCGATTCGAATAAATGATCATTCGTGGCCCAAACTTATGATTGCAAGCCTAAGTATGTTAATTGATCTCTTTGATCCAATAAACTTGAGATTCATTGTGTGGAGGCTTTGGTTCTACCAATCCTCTAATGGATCTACAACACCTTTGGTCAACGCGAATCACTTAAACATCGTTGATCATTAAATAGTACTTATGAGAATTTCAAATGAATGATATACTTGACAAAAATCAAATGCAACATGTAGTGTGGAGGCTTTGGTTCTACCAATCCTCTAATGAGTTCCAAATGCAAGTTTCAAGATGGTCATCCAACTAACCACTAATTATTGACTTGTTTATTTTATGCTTTTATTCTTTTATGCTTTATGTACTATTTATTTTTAGCATTTTTATTTCATGCCATTTTCATCTTTGCTCATTTGAGTATTTATTTTCTTGTCATTTTTACTTTGCTCACTTGAGATTTTCTTTTATTTTCTTAAGATACCTAATAATCAACATAAACCCTAAAAAATGGTACTTGGACTATTTGGTTACTATACTTGGTATTATGGAGCATGGGACCATTTCTTGGACTTAGGATTAGAAACCTTGGTCTATCTTGGAGACCTTGTGATCTTATCTGATTATTTTGTCTGGAGTTCTTGAGGTTTACCTCAAGAAATTGGGTTGCTTGTTTGTTTCTGTGTGCAGGTATTTGTGATTACATTCTTTATTTGTAATCTGGAATTCACCCGTATACAGTCGTTACTCTGCCTAATTTTTGTGAAGACTTAATACACTTTAAGAGGTCTAGTATCTTTGCTTGCTTGGTTTCAATCCAAAGAATGGGAATTCTATATTGGCTCATTATGTCAAGTTTTGGCTTCTTGTTGGTTAGATGATCCTTATCCTAAGCTTTTACCTTATGCTTTAGGATAGTCTCTTCTTCTCCTCCCATCTTCTTTAATTTCAAAAATCTTCTCCCTCTTTTTTAAACTCTTCTTGTTTCTAAACTTGAAACACTTTCATAATAAACTTGGACTTAGGTCCATGCATTTTCAAAACATTTTCATCAATAAACTTCAATCAATTTAATAATACTTTGACACTTTTTGTGAGAAGACTAAAAGTCAATCAATCTCATTTCAAACCATTTTGCCACTTTGGCTTTTATCTTTAAACTTTTCTCAAAAGGTTAGACTCTTGTCAATCCTTGTAGTGATGCAAACAACTATACTTCTACAATATGTAGTAAAGTGAGATATTTTCCACTTGGGTGTTGAGTGAGGCATTGTTGATTTTAAAATCCAAGCCATTATCCTCCACTTTGAGATGATGCAAATTCTCATTTCTCATGATTGTGGGTAGTAAGTATGTTTTCAATACAGACAATGACGATGATGTCTTATCACATAAAATCAACCAACACACTTGTGTTTCAATTTTTTTTAAGAGGAACTACATGTACCCTGATCCCCTATTGCATGAAAGGTGGTACGTAGGCACTAATGGTTCGCAACTGCGGCGGGTGCAAAAATCATAAAAAATATATTTCTCTTCTCACCTCCACTATCCATTTTATATACAACACATTTTTTATAGCCAAAATATACAAATTTTACAAAGAGGTTCCTACGGAGTACCATAGATGTTTAGGGTGCTAATACCTTCCCTTTGCATAACCAACCCCCTTACCTTGAATATTTCCCCCTCTTTTTGGGTTATTCGCTCTTTTCCCATTCCTTTGGAAACAATAAAGCGCGGTGGAGATTTTTAATTTGATTTGTATAAAGTCTAGTCAATCCAATGACTTAGTCTTGAACATTTATACTGCTACAGGTACCACTGGGGCTCGAACCTAGGTCCCATAGGTTACAGGCGCGCGCTTCTACCACTGGGGTGGCTATACATCCGTTAATACAAATGAA
Source organism: Vicia faba (assembly GCA_948472305.1). NCBI lineage: Eukaryota > Viridiplantae > Streptophyta > Magnoliopsida > Fabales > Fabaceae > Vicia > Vicia faba. Next base: position 1,402,421,734 of record OX451739.1, read on the forward strand.
ACAATAAATATGTAAGGCAAAACGTTTTCTGAAGACTTCATATTTAACCTCCAGCCAGACCTACTGTAACTTGCTAATTTCTCAATAAAAATGAAAATTGTAAACATGAAACTTGTAGAAAATTTTCTCACGATTCTAGAAATGTAAAGTATTAGAACTATAGATCAAAGATAAGCAAGAATTTTAAGGACCCTAATCTGAACCCTAAAAATTTCAGAAATTTCAGTTTCAAAAGCAAAATTAATGGAAACTAAGGTCATGGTTAGCTTCAGGGCAATGATATCTACATGTTTTATTCACAAATAAACTATTGATGATGCTTTTATGAAGAGTTTCAAGTTGAGAAAACTTACCTCAAAATTGGAAATCGTGTTTGGAGTTTGAGCTTGTTTCAGGTAGTGGTGATGATCAGGTTAGCTTCCTTGAGGTCCTAGGAAGCTAATGCAATGGTTAGCTTGAACAATGGATGGCTGAAATGGCCTGGAGAAGTCAAGTTGAAGACTCTATTTTTTTGGTTATGGAAGTTATGGTAAATGGTGTTACAGTTCTGGAATAAGGGTAGGGATGAGTTATATTTGATGTAAGGAAGCTTTAGAAACTAAAAGGCCAAGAAACACACGAGGGAAATGGGAGTTTGAAGTTCAAGGTCAGAAATTATGCAACAATGGAGTTTTTGTGCAATTTCTGATTTGAGAGAGTTTTGGTGTATTTCAGGGTGCTCGAACTCGTGTTATAGCTAACAAATAGTGACTCTATTTATATGCAACAAGTTCGGAGACCTCTTGTTGATCAGAATTCAAATTTGCATCTTTAAGTTAAACATGTGATTTTTTGACAAAACAAGTTTCAAAGTCTTGTGTACTTGCTGAGATGGAGTGGTTATGCTTTAAATAAGCTTACTTCTGACTTTGTGGATAGAGGGTAATCAGAGGGAATAAGTTAGAGGCTCAATGTGAACTTTATGCAAAAAGCTTGCTTTACAAGAATGGCAATGTTACTTTGTGTCATTAATGGAAATGCAACTTGGATAATAGCTCAAATGCTTGGATCAAAGCTCTAACAGTTGTGTAAACATTTAATTATGGAGTGACAAACAAGTTTGAGTCCTGTAAAGCAAGGATTATGCAGCCTAGCATGGATTTGGTTCATGTGTTCATCAAAAATGACTTGTAATTCAAGTGACAAAACCCTAACTTCATCTCTTTGATTCTCCCTACTAAAGAATGATCTCAAAGAGTTCTTGGACATTTTGGAAAGCTTGCAATGTGCTCTACAACCCATATTTGAATTTCTTTTGAATATTCCCCTTAGAACTATATGAAAACGTGTCATGAAGTTAGGTCAAAATCCTGGCCAAATTAGGGCAAAATTTCACCAAGTGCTTAGTTTCATGACCTATGTTCATAAAATTATAACTTGAGATCCAAGAATTTTTGGAAGAAGTTGTGTGCAGAAAATTTGTAGATTTCATGAAGATCTACAACTTTCATGTTGGGAGTTTCTCTTGAATCATCTTGCATCATGATGAAAATTTGGCTCAAAGTTATGAAAAAACATGAAATTTCCAACACTTCGAAAAATTTCGAAGTTTAGAAATTTTGGCTTTTCAAAATGAAATCTTGACTTTTTGATTTCTTGATGAATAAGTTTCATATTTTTACATGTTTTGATGAATTGTGATCTTTGGTACTTGAATTTGACCAAAAAGTTAAAGTTTGACTTTTCAGTATACAGTTGACTTTTGATTAGTTGACTGCAAAATTCATCTGTCAACCCAATGGATTTGCAATGTTTTGAACCATGTAATTAGGTCAAAATGATGTAATTGGACTCTTGAGATCATGCCTTAAACCAATTGACCATTTTCTAGATTAAAAATTAGAAATTGCCCTTTCCCAGTCAAAACCCAAATTTTGACCATTTTGCCCTTTTGGAGATTTGATCAATATTTCTTGAGGAATTATGGTCCAAACTTGATCAAATAATACATATGAGTTTAAAATGTTGATGTGGATAAAAAATTATGAAGTTTGACTGTAAATTGTCCATAGTTGACTTTTCCCCCAATACAGTTGATTTTTAGGTCAACTGCTCAATTGACTGATCAAAAGTGTGATCCAAGGCTTGAAACTTGACATGAGTAATATTGGGGGTTCATTATTATCCATGAAAGTCATATGGGTCATAGAAAGTTCAATAATCCTTGTGCAGTCTCAAACCCTAATTTTGGTCATCAGTGCATAAGGAGGTGTCTTGAGCTGATCAAACCATAATCCAGTCTTGAGTCAATAGAGATCTTGTGAGAAAATTTTTGATAAGTGAGAGGGAAAATTTTAGGGTACAACAGCTACCCCTATTCAATCTTCTTAAGCCTGAAGAGTTAGATTGTCAAGTTTTGCCATTCGTGACTCGAAGGTGGAAGATGATTGGACACTAGAGTGCCCAGAAATTTGCACTCGGTGATGTGATGGTAGAGGGAATGGGCTTAAAGATGCCATTTGGAGAGGTGATAGAAAGTTGTAGGAGATGGGCTTGTAGATGCCATCCATAAGTGATTGTTTGAATTATAACTTGTAAGCTGAAAGAATGAGTATCAGAATGGCGTCCGTGTCTGGAGCGTATCTGAACTGTATCTGGAAGGTGATTTTGAATGAGTATCAGGATGGCATCCATGTCTAGAGCGTATCTAAACTGTATCTGAGAGTTGAATATGGATGAGTATCAGAATGGCATCCGTGTCTGGAGCGTATCTGAACTGTATTTGAAAATTGACTCTGAATGAGTATCAGAATGGCATCAGTGTCTGAAGTGTATCTGAACTGTATCTGAGAGTTGTGTCTGAATGAGTATCAGAATGGCATTCGTGTCTGGAGCGTATCTGAATTGTATCTAAAAACTTTGAACATTGTCAATGGTAGCTATTAACCTTATCCTCAAAAGGGTAAAATGTTAGCTAAAGTGCAAAGTCATGTTGTATGAAATGCATGGTATGATGCATTTGTGTTATCCATGTTTATGATATATGTATGCGATGTATGCGTATGTGAGCTAATTCTGTTATACTGCTCTTGGATTGGGGAAAATAAATCCATGTCCGCTGTTGAGGATTATAAGTCTTCACGTTGTGAAGTTTGAAGTGTTGATGAATTTCCCTTAGAGAAATAAGCTCTGTTGTAAGGGAAATGCCATGTACTGCTTGAAAAATCCTGCTTGGGGAATCTGGAGAAATTTGGATGACTTCTACTTGGGATTGATAATTGGAAGCTTTGTCCTGTTGGGGATTAAACTGCTTATTGTGGGGAATTATAGAAATAGCACAGAGAGATTTCCCTACCCCTTAAAGCCATCAGCGATTGTCTTTCTATTTTGTTTATTTGTAAACAGTAATTATGTTCAAATGCATATGTTCAAAAAGGAATCCTTAGACGTTTTTGTAAACAAAACACAAGAGTAAAGAAAAATAGATAGTTTTGCACTTTCAAAGGAATATCTTTGTATTGACTTTGAGTAAGTATTTTTGTACAGTGAGACAAACATTCTAGTAAGAGAACACCGTCGTAAAAAATGAAAATTTTAATACAAATAAAAGATAGCTATGTGTAATAATCCCATGGGGTTCCCATTCTGCTATAGCCTTTGTATCTCTGAGCATCTTGTCTATTTGTTGCCTTGTCCGAAGCTGATTGAATTGATCAGAACTATCGAGTTTGCAGGTTGTCCGTAAAGTGATCCAACGGGACATAGTCATACGCTTTAATTCCCTAACTTTTTCCTGGACCGCCCTTTCGAGTTTTCAGTCCACCGGGATACCCTTTTTTGCCCAAGTCGCCCTTTCGGGTTTTCAACTTGCTCGGTGTACAGATTTTTTTTTGTTTTTATCCCTAATTTTTGCCTGAACCTTTTTGGTTAGCCAAGATGCCCTTGTTTTGCCTAGGTGTGTGAACCTAGAGGGTCTCTTATGCATAGTATCTTTTGACTATGTTTGTGTTTGTAGGGTGTGGCAGGTCGTCGCCATCCATGGTGGTTAAGATCATCGCTCCACCAGAGAATATATTTTTGATTACAAATGGTCCTTCGTATGTAGGAGTCCATTTTCCCCTAGGATCATCTTGTGGCAGTATGATACGTTTGATCACCAGATCTCCAACTTGATACACTTTGCGTATGACCTTTTGGTTGAAAGCCTTGATCATCCGTTTTTGATACATTTGACCATGGCAAACAGCAGTAAGCCTTTTCTCGTCAATCAAGTTTAGTTGATCAAGTCGATTCTGGATCCAATCTTCTTCATTCAGCCTTGCATACTTCATAATTCTTAGAGAGGGGATTTGGACCTCAATAGGCAAGACAGCCTCCATGCCGTATACCAGAGAGTAGGGTGTTGCCCCGGTTGATGTGTGAGTTGTGGTACGATATTCGTGGACAGAGAATGGTAGCATCTCATGCCAGTCTTTATATGTGACTGTCATTTTCTGTATGATCTTTTTAATGTTTTTATTTGCGGCTTCGACAGCACCATTCATCTTCGGCCGGTAAGGGGAGGAATTGTGATGTTGGATTTTGAATTGCTCGCACAGGGCAGTGATCATAGCATTATTCAAGTTTGTACCATTGTCTGTAATGATCCTCTCCGGGATACCATATCGGCAGATGAGGTTCTGTTTGATGAACCGGGCGACAACATTCTTGGTAATGGAAGTGAAAGAAGCTGCCTCCATCCACTTTGTAAAATAGTCAATGGCCACTAAGATGAAGTGGTGTCCATTAGAGGTTGTTGGCTTGATTTCCCCGACCATATCAATCCCCCACATAGCAAAGGGCCAAGGAGCCGTCAAGACATTCAGAGGAACCAGAAGTACGTGCACCTTGTCAGCATAAATCTGACACTTATGGCAGGTTTGAGAGTGTTGATAGCAATCTTCTTCCATAGTAGACCAATAATAGCCCACTCGTAGGATTTTCTTTGCCATCGTATGCCCACTTTAATGGGTGCCAAAAGTGCCTTCATGTAATTCAGCCATGATGCTTTCAGCTTCAAACTTGTCTACACGCCGAAGTAACACAGAGTCATGGTTGCGTTTGTAAAGAATGCCATTACTAAGGAAGAATTTAGCAGAGAATCTCCTTAAGAACTTTTTATCGTTGACTGAAGCTCCTTCTGGATATTCTTGAGCCTCGAGATACTTCTTGACTTCGTGAAACCAAGGTTGGTCCACTACTTCTTCAGTATTAATCTCGTGATAGTGTGTTGGTTCATCCATTCGTTCAATGGTGATCTGGGGAGCCTCGTTATCCCATTTAAGTTTAAACATAGATGACAATGTAGCTAATGCGTCTGCTAGCTGATTTTCTTCTCGCGGGAAATGCTCGAAGGTAATCTTCTCAAAACATGGGAGAAATGTAAAAACATGTTCTTTGTAAGGGATAAGGTCACGGTGTTTGGTGTCCCGTTCCCCTTTGATCTGGCTAATGACCAAAGCTGAATCTCCGAATACATTCAAGGATTTGATCCCCAAGTCTATGGCAGCTTTGAGACCAAAGATGCATGCTTCGTATTCCGCCATGTTATTTGTACAATTGAAGCAGAGTCTTGCCGTAAATGGAGTATGACACCCTTCAGGAGATATGAGTACAACACCAATATCATTGCCGAGTGCGTTAGATGCCCCATCAAAAACCAGGGTCCATCGGGATCCTTGTTCAGGTTCGTCATATGGTCTGAATTCTTCACGGTTGTTTACCATCATGATGTCCTCATTCGGGAATTCGAACTTCATGGACTGGTAGTCTTCTACAGCTTGGTGAGCAAGGTGATCAGCTAGTACACAACCCTTTATAGCTTTCTAGGTAGTATATTGTATGTCATATTCCGTCAGGATCATCTGCCATCTTGCTATTCTCCCCGAAAGAGCAAGTTTCTCGAAGATGTATTTTATTGGATCCATCTTGGATATCAACAAGGTAGTATGAGTCAGCATATACTGTCTTAGCCGGCGAGAAGCCCATTCCAGAGCGCAGCAAGTTTTCTCGAGCAGTGAATATCTTTTTTCACAGTCGGTAAACTTTTTGCTCAGGTAATAAATAGTGTGTTGTTTTCGGCCAGACTCGTCATACTGCCCCAATGCACACCCCATTGAATTTTCCAAAACAGTCAGATACATGATCAATGGTCTTCCCTCAACTGGTGGCATCAACACAGGAGGATCTTGTAGGTACTCTTTAATCTTGTCAAAAGCATTTTGGCACTCATCATTCCATTTAACTACTTGATATTTCTTTAATAGTTTTAAGATTGGTTCACAAGTAGCTGTTAGGTGAGAAATGAATCTGGCAATGTAGTTCAAACGTCCCAAGAACCCTCTGACTTCCTTTTCAGTACGAGGAGCAGGAATCTCTTGTATCACTTTTACCTTTGCGTGATCTACCTCAATACCTTTATTGCTGACGACAAAGCCTAGTAGTTTACCAGACCTTACTCCAAACGTGCATTTATTGGGGTTCAACCTCAGCTTGTACTTCTTTAGTCTCTCAAACAGTTTTTGTAAATCATCAAGATGTTATTCTTCTATTTGAGATTTATCTATCATGTCATCCACATAGACCTCTATTTCATTATGTATCATGTCGTGAAATAGAGCTACCATGGCACGCTGATAGGTTTCCCCGGCATTCTTTAGTCCGAATGGCATCACCTTGTAGCAGAATGTACCCCACTGGGTGACAAAGGTTGTTTTCTCCATGTCCTCAGGCGCCATTTTGATTTGGTTGTAACCTGAGAAACCGTCCATGAAGGAAAACACGTTGTGTTGTGTCGTATTATCAACTAGGATGTCAATGTGGGGAAGTGGGAAATCATCCTTAGGGCTTGCCCTATTCAAATCTCTATAATCCATGCACATTCGTACCTTGCCGTCTTTTTTGGGCATGGGAACAACATTGGCAACCCATTGCGGATAGGAGGTGATGGCCAAGAATCCAGAGTTGAATTATTTCATGATCTCATCTTTAATCTTCTTCGACATATCTAGTCACATGCGACGTACCTTTTGTTTTACTGGTGGGCAATCCTCTTTTGTAGGTAGACGATGTACCATAATAACTGCATCAAGTCCTGGCATGTCATCATACGACCAGGAAAAGACCTCAACATACTTGTGTAGCAACTGAATCATACGCTCTTTGACACTCGGTTCTAAATTGGCACCCACCTTAACGTCTCTTTTGTCCTCTTCGGTACCTAGGTTGATTGTATCCACGGGTTCCCCGTGGGGATGAATGGTTCTCTCTTCTTGTTGTAGTAATCTGGAAAGTTCCCCTGGTACTTCACAATCTCCCTCACCTTCGTCTTTGGCTTGGTAGATTAGATTTTCAGAGTTACAAAAGGCTATAGCATAACCGTTATCCATGGGATCTCGAATGGATGTAGACCTGCATTGTGAGTGTGAGTGTGTGTAGGGGTATAACTATCTTTGAAAGAAATGAAAAATGTAAAAAAGAAAAATAATGAGCACAAAGTTTGTATGCAAAAAACGTCCATGATTCATTGATGTCGTATGGGAATGGGATAATAACCCTTACAAATGGACCATTGTGCCTCGGTTAAGACACGAGGTTTTAAGAGTTTGACTTTTTTTAATATTACAGATCCAACAAAATGTAAAGACAAATTACTGTGGGATAAAAGTGATCGGGACAAAATCTCTAGCCTCCCAATTGTTGAGCCCTCCACTGATAGTTGGGAAGATCCAATCTTCCAAGTTATAGTCATCTTCAACATCCTCTACTGTATTGACTTCATGGTTGCTGATCTTCAGGGGTGGTCCTCCAGCACGAGCGCGGCGTACAGCCTTCTGAGCACTTGAAGTGAAGCCTAGGCCAAACTTGTCAGATTTATATGGGATATCTGGGAGTTGTCCCCAAATAGTGCACCCGCCTTCTTCTATCACTGCTTTTGCATCCTTCAAAGGTGACATCCTGAGTGGAAGCCTTGTGATCTTAGGAACAGCCTTGGTCACTGCCACCTCTTGTGGGACTTCTTCAAAGTGTTGGAATGGAGTTTCAATAAATTCACCATCTAATTCCACATATCTAAAGGAATTGAGATGGCTGATCATATACTCTTCTTCTCCATGAATGGTGATAATCTTCCCTTGAATCAGATACTTCAGCATTTGGTGCAACGTATAAGTAACAGCGCCAGCATTGTGAATCCATGGTCGGCCTAGCAAGTAAGAGTATGAAGGGCGAATATCCATTACATAAAAAGTTGAATCAAATGTTTGGGTTCCAACCTTTATGGGGATATCCACTTCCCCGTGTACCATCCTTTTTGAGCCGTCAAAGGCCCTTACTACTATGTTACTTGGCTTCAATGCCAATCCCTCACAGTCAAGCCTATCAAGAGCTTTTTTAGGCAATACATTCAGAGATGATCCAGTGTCCACCAAAACTTGAGCCAAGTTTGTGCCCCTACATTCAACTGAGACGTGTAATGCCTCATTATGCTTCCTTCCTCTTGGCGTTAAATCAGCATCCGAAAAACCTAAACCATTATCTGCATTCAAGCTAGCTATGCAATCTTGGAACTGATCGGCCAACGTTTCTTGGGGTACCTGGGCAGTTTTCAGGAATTTTACCAAGGCCTTTGCATGCGCCTCGGAACATAGTAATAAAGCCAGCATGGAAATTTTTGATGGAGTTTTCCCCAGTTGCTCGACTACATTATAGTCGCTTCTTTTTATGATCTTCAGAATTTCCTCCATATCTTTCTGGGAGGTCTCAGGGATAGCCAATGATTGTGCCTTCGTCTGGACAGGCTCAATCAGAATACTTTTACCTCGAGTCTCGGTTAACTTAGTAGCAGGAATGTCGATAGGAGTGATGACATGGGTTGTATCAGCTTTGTTAGTTGGAGTATTGGTGGAGATGATTGTAGGACTGGGAATAGCCTTCGGAGGAGCAACAACAACAGGAATGATTGCGGGTCCAGAAACTGCTTTTAGGGGAGTAATTTCTGGAGAGACTATCCTTCTGCTTCGGGTATTCTTGCTAGTCCCCGCAATATTACTGATATCAGAGTTAACTTTCTCAGAACTTGAATCTTCGGCAGCTGGCCAATCTTGCTTGACACCGTGGTAGTAGACATCCCCTCCATAATTTCATGGTATGGTTTTGTCTGACGAATACGGGACTGGTCCAGGCATTGTAATTATCAAAGGAGCTGCTTTTGGAACTGATGTAATTCTAACGGGTCTTTTGGTGGAGACCCTGGAAGAATTGGCGGAAATGGTAATGATAGAACATCATTAAAAGGAACAGGTGGAACAGAAGTATTTTCAAATAAAATTTCTTTGTTATCTATTAGGCACTGAATGCCTTCTTTCAACAAAGGACAGTTGGTTGGTGAGGAAAAGCAGAAATGGCAGCTTTCATCACAGCCTAGGAATACACTGGCATTTAATAAGTTCTTTTTGATAGTCAGGAGTGGGGTCATAAGTTCATCAACTGAAGTAACAAACATATATTTCTCAATAGCGTTGGTATGGTCGTGTTTGGGCATAGGGGCAGAAATGACATTTGGCTTTTCGGGCGCATCGAATTCAATTTCTTTGGCTTCAATTAGGTCTTGTACTTTGTTCTTTAGAGCTCAACAATTATTAGTGTCATGGTCGGGACTCTCGGAGTGGTATGCACAGCGGGCATTGGGATGATAGTGAGGAGATGTTGTGTTAGGGTTTTGTTTAGCTTCTTTCAAAGTCATCAGGTTGGATCTTAACAGATGTGGCAATACTTAAGATAGGGTCATGTTAATTCTGGTGAACTGTCTGACTGGTCTTTCCATCCTTGGTTGGTTGTTTCTTTACTGATCAGGCGCGGGTTTAGGAATCATAATAGCCCCGACCATTGGATGGCGTTCGGCCCTATCTTGATTTCTCTGAGGATATACATCAACCACTTCTTTCTTCCTGATGAATGGCTTCCTAACAGCAGTGGAGGATGTATCTTTTTGAATCTTTCCACTCTTTATCCCGGCTTCTACCCTTTCTCCAGTCAATATCAGTTCAGTAAAGCCTGCCGATGAAATCCCAATTAGGTGATTGAAGAAGGGACCAGACAAGGTGCCCCAAAACATGTCTATTAATTCTCTTTCAGATAGGAGAGGTCGAACTCTTCCATCCAAGTCTCTCCATTTTTGTGCATAGTCCTTGAAACCTTCATTAGAAACCATGGCCATACTCTAGAGTTGAGTACGGGTAGGCGCAAGATCAGCATTGTATTGGTATTATTTGTAAAAGGCTGCAGCAAGATCTTCCCAGTTATGAATGTTGGCTCTTTCTAACTGATAAAACCAATCAAGTTGAGTTCCAGACAGACTGTCTTGGAAGAAGTGTACCCATAAGTCTTTATCAGCGGTATGGGGCTGGATTTTCCTTACAAAGGACCGGAGATGCATTTTAGGGCATGAAACTCTGTCATATTTGGCGAACACAGGTGCTTTGAATTTTGGAGGAATGACAATCCCTGACACTAAACCAAATTCCTCAAAGTCCAAGCTAGGAACTTTTTGGATTTCCATTGCATTCAACCGCTCTTTGAGATGTTTATACTTGTCATCAGCTGGAGGATATTGTTCCTCAGAATAGTCTTCTTCTTCCTCTTCCTCTTCTGATTCTGACGGGACAACTGTTTCCTTACCTTTCCCATCTTGATTGTCTCTCTCACCGGATGTTGTTACAAAGTCTAGGGTCCTTCTTGTCTGTCCGTGGAATCTTCTTCCCATGTTTAGAACTCCGGTTACCTTCTTTGTCTTCTTTTTCTTCTCCCCAGCCAGCAAAGTCTTCGACTCTTCTTGTCCTTTGGCCAGAGTTAGGAACAACTATTGAAACTGTGCATTCTGAGCTTGGAGGTCCTTCACCGTTTGCTCGAGATCCATCTTACTAGTAGAGAGATGAGGAGACTTTTTGCAAGAAACCTGTTTATGTTATGATGAATGGTAAATGCGTATGCAATGATTTCAAGGATTTTAATATTCTAATTTTTTTTAGACAAAAAAGAAATACACGTTATATTAATAGATTAAAGCTTGATTACAATAATGCCTCTTTGGACAAAGCAAATACAAGAAACTCTAAGATAAAAAGGTAGTGCACATCCTCTTTGGTGCAATGTAGGCATTCAGAGTCTTCTCCTCATGAAGTAGCTTGGTGAGTTCCAAAACCTTCTTCTCGCTTGCATAGAATTGGGCTTCGAAAGTATATCGCTCCCCCTTGAGTTGTATCCAATCCCTTTTTAGGTCTTCAAGAGAAGTGGGCATGTCAGAATGTAGGATAGTGTAAGGGACATCCTCTTCTATGACAAGCTCAATGATTATCGGGAGAATGAAAGGATAAGGCATGATAAGACTTTAAGCATGAGTTCGTACCCATTTGAGGTAACGCTCAAGAGGGATGGAATTCTTGTTCCCCAGTGTCTTTCTATCTACCTTGTTCAACATCCTTCAAGCTCGGATAAATCTCTGGAGAATACCTTGATCATCGTTCTCATAGTCAAACACCAAACCTTGAATCCGGATCTCATACGGGCCATCCTTCCGGGTGTAACCAAACTGTCTTAAATCCAAGCAGCGGTTTTAGGTGATTCCTCCCCTAATGCCAAGTAAGGTGACATTAGGAAACTCTCCACAATGGTCGACAATAGTAACATTCTTTACGGATCGGGAGCACCAATGAATATCTGAATGTTTGAGCATCATCAACCTTTGCGACCACCTTGAACCTTGCTCATTCTTTAATACAGATTGGGGAAGATGCGAAATAAACCATCTTTCCAAGAGAGGAGTGCAACACATAAGGACACCTCTTTTCCTCATTGTGCGAGTGTGAAAAGAGTGTAGGATATCCCCTAGCAATATAGGCATCGGGTTATGGGATATGAAGATTTTGATGGCGTTCACATCTATGAGTTGGTCAGGATTTGGAAACAAAACCATCCTATAGATGAGGAGAGCCACAATTCCATCAAAGGCTTGCAGATCCAAAGAATTCCAATAGCTTTGGGCTTTCTCAAACAGGAACTTTGCTAGGAAACCTTTGACACCACTCCTGGTTTCCCAATGAGTTGTGACGTCAGATGAGTGCAAGTGTAGAGCTTGAGCAATCTCTTCTGGCTTTGGGTCTCTTTCCGTACCGTTGAAAGGTAGTTAATTGAGGATGGGAAACCTCAAGAGTCGGGAGAATTCTTCCAAAGTAGGCACAAGTTGATAGTCAGGAAATGTGAAGCAATGGTATAAAGGATCAAAGAACTGAAAGAGCACTTTCATTATGTCCTCATTTGTGTTGGAGGTGACCAAGTTGAGTAGGCGACCATGTCTCTCAGTAAATGGAGAGTTTTTTGGAATCCTTGAAGATAGCTCCTTAAGTTGTGGAGGGATCCTTACAAGATTGACTTGAATAGTTTTCCTGCGAAGTGAATCCATATCCTACAAAACAAGAACAAAGATGAATCCCAAAAATCCTTGAAATGGTTAGTGAATGTATATGATGTCCATGATGTTCATGATGTTATGTACAAGTATGTATATACAAACAAAGCAAACAAATCCTTAGGTTTAGGCTTGGATGGAGTTTTATAGGTAAGTACCCTCTTGAAGTTTAGTTGGCTTAAACATGTCCTAGTAATAGTAATCGGGTTCTAAGGAGCTCAATATCATTGGATTGTTTCCTTGGTCATTGTTTCAGCTCAAGCCTCTTTAATGGAGATCGAAATATCCCAAGAAACCAAACCTCAATGAGTGTAGTATCGAGTATCTACCAACTTCGAACTGCACCAAAGTCGATCATCTCACTACATCCTAAAGGCCAAGTTGGTCAAGTAAAGGTTCTAAAAGTTCATTAGTGCTTCATGACATCACTCAGCGGCCCTGTATTCTCTTTGATTAACTCAAAGGCTACCGGTACCCACAAATATGTCGCACTAACGTAGATATTGCTTAGACCATGTCGGTATACCCCGCACAGTTTCCACAATGTATTGCTACTTACCTATAATGTATCCCAAATCCGGGTAGAGAATTCAAACCCAAACAAAGAACCATAATGTAAAGCAAACAAATCAAACAATGTAAGTAAGTAAATGTGATCTAGTCCTAAGGTAACCCCACTTTTAGAATTTTCCCCAGCAGAGTCGTTAGTTTTGTGATACGGTGGGAGAACTGACTTAAGGGTTTTGCGTTTGATCGCAAATGTTGCAGTTAGCAAGAGTCTCCACCGACTTTTCTTTTATCCAAAAGGAAAGGTGAAAAAGCACAGGAAAGACCATTGAGATTTATTTCTTAAGTTCGGGGGGTAGATTATGAAAAGGGAAGGTATTATCACCCTTTTCATCCATGGTTTTCCATGGGCTCTTAGTTACTTGCAAGATCACTTGCATTTTTTGTTTGAAATTGTGCTTTGTGTGTTTTTTTTGAAAATATTTTGTAAAGAAGCCATTGTTTAGGCAATCTTTGTAATGATTCACGTTCATAAGAATGTATACAAAGATGTTTGATCTATTAAAAATGTTTTCAATTTTGTAAAATATTTGAAAGTGTATGTGATTATTTTTGAAAATAGCAAGGATGTTTGTTTTGAAATGGAGCAAGTAATTAGGAGTAATCTACCTACTCAAATGTCTTTCGTTGTTCATTTTCTTTTCCTTTGACATTGTTGTCTTACCATTGATTTGGTAAGTAACCCTATCTTTGGATGTAAATGGGACGGGCGTGGGTCATCGTATAACCATGATTAGCAATATTGCAAGATATCTTAGCATTATTTTTGAGGCACTAAGATCATTTGTAAGGCAACTTAGATAGAGTCATCGAGGGACTATGATCTTGTATTTGTTTGTTTTTGCTAAGATACCTTACATGCGTAATATGTCCATTTTGTATAAGGCAACCAAGTAGGATAACCTTAGGGGTTCTTGTGTGCAAGTGTGTTGTTTTTCATGCTTGTTGTTGTCTTGAATTAGGGTTTTGCTATGTATTGATTTTAGTCTTTCCATACAAACCCTAATTACTAGCATGTTATATGAAAGTGATAAATTGCAAAATTTAAAGTTACTACGCTATTACAACATTTGTGGGGAGGGGGTATACAATTTGTAAATGGGGGTTGCAAGAATTTAAACATAATTAGTCTATTACAACCATATTAAATTGGTACAAAATATACAAGGAATAAAATAAATACCAAGTATAAAAATGAATAAATGTATAAGGATGCAAAATGTAAACAGAATGAGTTTCATTTGGTTTCCATGAAAAAAGACTTTTTGTCTTAACCTATTTTAAATAAAGAAAATAGTTAATTAAGTTTGAATTTATTAAGAAAAAGATTTTAAAAGGAAACCCTAATTATATTAATTAATCAAAAGAAAATAAGTTTAAGAAAAGTGTTTTTTGGTTTTTTTTATCTTGAAAATATTTATAGTATTATATAATATTTTTAGTCTTTTTTTATATTAAAATAATGTATTTTAAATGGTGTAAAGAAAAATAAATAAATAATACAATATTAATTAAGTTTATAAGATTTACTTAATAAAATAAATAAAGTATGAAAATATTTTTTATTTATGGAAAAAATAAAATAAGATAAGTCAAAATATAAAATATATCATTTTTTTGTATTTTTATGATTTTTAGTATTAAGAAAATATTTTTAAGAAAAAGAAAAATAAATAAAATAAATGAATAAATAAAATAAATTGGGCCAGGGGGTGCCAAAAGCCAGTATGGAAGTCAACTAGCAAAAAAAAAGAGCCAGGCCCAAAGGGCCCAGCGCCTGCCAAACAAAAAGTCAGAATCATGAAGATATGAGAAAAATGAAAAAGGGTACCACTGGGGCTCGAACCCGGGTCCCATAGGTTACAAGCGCGCGCTTCTACCACTGGGGTGGCTATACATCCGTTAGTACAAATGAAGCAATAAATATGTAAGGCAAAACGTGTTCTAAAGACTTCATCGTCAACCTCCAGCCAGACCTACTGTAACTTGCTCATTTCTCAATAAAAATGAAAATTGTAAACATGAAACTTGTAGCAAATTTTCTCACGATTCCAGAAATGTAAAGTATTAGAACTATGGATCAAAGATAAGTAAGAATTTTAATGGCCCTAATCTGAACCCTAAAAATTTCAGAAATTTCATTTTCAAAATTCTCTAAGCTCAAGCAAAATTAAAGGAAACTAAGGACATGGTTAGCTTCAGGGCAATGATATCTACATGTTTTATTCACAAATAAACTATTGATGATGCCTGTATGAAGAGTTTCAAGTTGAGAAAACTTACCTCAAAACTAGAAATCGTGTTTGGAGTTTGAGCTTGTTTCAGGAAGTGGTGATGATCAGGTTAGCTTCCTTGAGGTCCTAGGAAGCTAATGAAATGGTTAGCTTGAACAATGGATGGCTGAAATGGCCTGGAGAAGTCAAGTTGCAGACTCTGTTTTTTTGGTTATGGAAGTTATGGTAAATGGTGTTACAGTTCTAGAATAAGGGTAGGGATGAGTTATATTTGATGTAAGGAAGCTTTAGAAACTAAAAGGCCAAGAAATGCACGAGGGAAATGGGAGTTTGAAGTTCAAGGTCAGGAATTGTGCAACAATGGAGTTTTTGTGCAATTTCTGATTTGAGAGAGTTTTGGTGTATTTCAGGGTGCTCAAACTCGTGTTCTAGCTCACAAATAGTGACTCTATTTATAAGCAACAAGTTTGGAGACCTCTTGTTTATCAGAATTCAAATTTTCATCTTTAAGTTAAACATGTGATTTTTTGACAAAACAAGTTTCAAAGTCTTGTGTACTTACTAAGATAGAGTGGTTATGCTTTAAACAAGCTTGATTCTGACTTTGTGGATGGAGTGTAATCATAGGGAACAAGTTAGAGGCTCAATGTGAACTTTATGCAAAAAGCTTGCTTTACAAGAATGGCAATGTTACTTTGTGTCATTAATGGAAATGCAACTTGGATAAGAGCTCAAATGCTTGGATAAAAGCTCTAACAGCTGTGTAAACATTTAATTATGGAGTGACAAACAAGTTTGAGGCCTGTAAAGCAAGGATTATGCAGCCTAGCATGGATTTGGTTCATATGTTCATCAAAAATGACTAGTAATTCAAGTGACAAAACCCTAACTTCATCTCTCTGATTCTCCCTACTCAAGAATGATCTCAAGGAGTTCTTGGACATTTTGGAAAGCTTGAAATGTTCTATAAAATCCATTTTTGAATTTCGTTTGAAGATTCCGCTTGGAACTATATGAAAAAGTGTCATGAAGTTAGGTCAAAATCCTGGCCAAATTAGGGCAAAATTTCACTAAGTGTTTAGTTTCATGACCCTATGTTCATAAAATTATAACTTGAGATCTAAGCATTTTTGGAAGAAGTTGTGTGAAGAAAAGTTGTAGTTTTCATGGATATCTACAAATTTCATGTTGGGAGTTTCTCTTGAATCATCTTGCATCATGGTTAAAATTTGGTTCAAAGTTATGAAAAAACATGAAATTTCCAACACTTAGAAAAATTTCTAAGTTTAGAAATTTTGACTTTTCAAAATGAAATCTTGACTTTTTGATTTATTAATGAATAAGTTTCATATTTTGACATGTTTTTATGAATTGTGATCTTTGGTACTTGAATTTGACCAAAAAGTCAAAGTTTGACTTTTTAGTATATAGTTGACTTTTGATCAGTTGACTGCAAAATTCATCTGTCAACCCAATGGATTTGCAATGTTTTGAACCATGTCATTAGGTCAAAATGATGCAATTGGACTCTTGAGATCATTCCTTAAACCAGTTGACCATTTTCTAGGTTAAAAATCAGAAATTGCCCTTTCCCAGTCAAAACCCTAATTTTGACTATTTTGCCCTTTTGGAGATTTGATCAATATTTCTTGAGGAATTATGGTCCAAACTTGATCAAATGATACATATGAGTTTAAAATGTTGATATGGATCAAAAATTATGAAGTTTGACTGTAAATTGGCCATAGTTGACTTTTCCCCAATACAGTTGATTTTTAGGTCAACTGCTCAATTGACTGATCAAAAGTGTGATCCAAGGCTTGAAACTTGACATGAGTAATCTTGGGGGTTCATAATGATCCATGAAAGTCATATGAGTCATAGAAAGTTTAATAATCCTTGTGCATTCTCAAACCCTAATTTTGGTCATCAGTGCATAAGGAGGTGTCTTGAGTTGATCAAACCTTAATGCAGTCTTGAGTCAATGGAGATCTTGTGAGCAAATTTTTGATAAGTGAGAGGGAAAATTTTGGGGTACAACAGGCTTACAGATTCCATTTGGAAGTAAACAGAGAGTCGTCAGAGATGGGCTTAAAGATGCCATCCAAAAAAATAACTATCGGTTGTATAAGAGATTCCTTTACGATAATTCCTGTACCTGCCTCTGAGGAGGACTTCGCTGGAGAATGTTGATTTATGTCTGGGAAAATAGAGTATAGGAGCTTCGGTTGTCCATTACTCTACTGGGGAATTAACTCTTGGTTGAGGAGGTGGGAGTACACTGCATATCATGGTTAGGATCCAGGCTGCACAGCGACTTACTGGGGAAATGTGAAATCGACCGTATCTGGTCGGGTCCAGGTCTTACGGTGTTGTAAACTGTTGCTTGGAGATAAGGGATAAGGAACCTGGATAGTAGGGTTACTTTGAAATGAGATCCTGGATAGTAGGGCTATGAGAAGGGACCTGGATAGTAGGGTTACTTCGAGATGAAATCTTGGATAGTAGGGCTATGAGAAGGAACCTGGATAGTAGGGTTACTTCGATATGAGAGCCTGGATAATAGGGCTATGAGAAAGAACCTGAATAGTAGGATTACTTCGAAATGAAATCCTGGATAGTAGGGCTATGAGAAGGAACCTGGATAGTAGGATTACATCAAAATAAAAGCCTGGATAGTAGGGCTATGAGAAGGATCCTGGGTCGTAGGGTTACTTAGAAATGAAATCCCGGATAGTAGGCCTATCAGAAGGAACCTGGGTCATAGGGTTACTTCGAGATGAAAGCCTGGATAGTAGGGCTATGAGAAGGAACCTGGGTCGTAGGGTTACTTCGAGATGAAAGCCTGGATAGTAGGGCTTATGGGAAGGAACCTGGATAGTAGGGTTACTTCGTGAGAAGTTTGGGTAAAACTGCATCTGAACCGGGAAGGAACCTGGGTAAGGTTGCTTCGTGAGGAGTTTGGGTAAAACTACATCGGAACCGAGAATGAACCTAAGTAAGGTTGCTTCGTGATAAGTTCGTGTGAAACTTTATTTGGAGATGTATGAGAAGGGACCCGTGTAAGATTTTTTTTGGATAAACCCGTGTGAAGCTGTATTTAGGAGAAACTCGTGTAATATTGCTTCGTGACGAACCTGTGTAAAGTTGCATTTGATTGCGTAGATAATTACTCTGTTTAGTTTCAAGAGCTAATCTTGGACCTGCTGGAAATTGTTGATGATAACCATGCTACCTGAAAAGGTACGTGATTAATTATATGTGATGCATGAAATGCATTGTATGATGATATTCTCAAAATAAATGAGATTATGTTGTATGTGATATGTGTGTGCACGTCATGATGTATGAACATGAGATGTTATTGTGTGATATTCGAGTTCGGGAAAATAAATCCCTGACTGCTATCAGAGAGTACTGGAAATTGAATTCTTAACCGTCCTAGAAAAAGTGGTTCTTCTACTTCTGCTGGGGATGGTGAACAGAGATGACTATGTCGTGGATTTACTCCTATTTGCGAATAGTCTGTCGGGGAGAGACTATGTTTGAGAATAACTCTGCGGGGAAATAACTCTGTTGGAAGATGAACTTCCGTAGCTGAAGTAACAGAGAAATAAACTCTGCTCGGGAGAAAACTTTATGACCCGCTTGCGATTATGAAATTCGACTGGGGAATATAGATGTCAGTTTTCTGAAGGGACCAGGCTGGGGAGAGTAACTCCTGTTTAGGGAAGCCGGTTTCAAAGCTTTAGTTATCTCTACTCTGTGGGGAGTGTAGATGTCACTGGGATGCATGCTAAGGATACGGCAATGACTTTGCATCAGGACTTTTCTGCCCCTGTACTTGCTGGAGAAAGTACCTGCAGAGGCTTTGTGGATAGCTTGAGTGTTATCCCAACTCATGAGGTTCTTGGTAACTGCCGATCGTAATGATAAGTCTTCGGGACATGGTCGTACGCTTTAATCCCTAAATTTTGCTTGGACTGTCTTTTCAGATTTTCAGTCCACCAGGATACCCTTTTTTGCCCAAGCCGCCTTTTCAGGTTTTCGACTTGCCAGGTATAAAAAAATTGTTTTTATCCCTAATTTTTTCCCGAACTTTTTTGGTTCTCCGGGATGCCCTTATTTTTGACTAGGCCAATCGACCTAGAGGGTCTTTTTCATGCGTGGTCTTTTCCGACTATGTCCACGTTCTCAGGATGTAGGGAGTTGTCACCATCCATAGTGTTGTGTTGTAGTACTGTCAAGATGTTTTCTTGATGGCACATGATTCGTTGCTGGAATGCGTGCGTAATGCCCTAAGTGATTCAGGTGGAGATTTGCCCCTGGTTATTAGGCACTTTTAGAGAGATTGCCTCAGCTGTGTTAGACATCATGTCATGCCCCTTGCTTATGGAAGACTTGTTGTTGGAAGTGTCTTTTCTGCTGAGGTGATTCTGCCCATTGAGAGGATGTCTGTTCATTAAATATCCATTGTACGGATTTCTCTGCTATCAAACAACTAGTCATATGCAAACAATGTCATTTAAAGAATGCAAACTCATGTATGTCTTGAAAAAATTTTGAAAATGTGTTTTGCGTAGTAAAACAAAATTTGAAAGAATGTGATATCAACTCAGGATTCGTAACAAGTCCTACAGGAGTCGGGATACCTTTGTAACAGTATGCTCTCAAACTAACTCATGCTTCAGTTAGGACTTTTAAGGGTTATAACATGGCCTGGTTCACGGTTTAAGAAACAAAGGATAAAGGCTCAAAATTTATTTGTACCCACCCATTCTTCGTGATGTCCTTCAGTCCTATGCTCAGTTAATTGCGTGTTTAGAATCCCAGTTGGGTCCTGAAGTACCGTCCTTAATGTTCTGGTAATGGTTCGGATACTGAAAGTTTGTTTTGCATAGGTAGTCATTTTTGTAATCTTTTTTGTCGAAGATTTGTAGGACCTCTTTCTTTTTTATTTTATTATCCATGTCTTTTACCTGAACTGTTTCTTTTTGTGATTACAGTCAGCGAATGCCCCAGTTTTTTTCTTAAGTCTCCTTCATAAGTTTTGACTTAATGGGCTTTTATTTCGAGAGATAATGACTGCATGTCTTGACGATTATGCGGAACCATCACCGTCTTTTGTTTTGGAAGGACGTCTTCGATGCCATTTGTTGTGTACGAAGCGGCAGATTGCGATTGAATGCGCACCCGAATTAACCGAGAAAACTACCCTGCCCCAGGCTGTGATTAAGGGTTTTAATTTATGTGAAAGAAAAACTCCTAATTCTTTGGATCAAAGGGGTTGACTAGGGATTATCTTCCTTATAACTCCATTGTTTAGGATTTGAAACAACGCATGTACATCGTCAGCAAGGTCTGTTCAAAATCATACTCTAGAGATTGTAGTATCATTTTCGTCATCCTCCCTCTAAGGTTTTGAGCTTTTAATGAAGAGTTTAATATCACGAAAAAGGAAGTATAAAGCAGTTTAAGCATAGTGAAAACAGATTAATTCAAGACAAACATGTGTAATGCATTAATGAAATAACAAAGTTTTGACATGACAATAATTTTTCAAATAAACAAAGAAAATACAACTTGAGAATTCAAATGAACAAAAATGCTTTCGATCCTAGCCATGTTTTGGCAGGGGAGCAGTAATCACGTTGGGAGTCTCAGGAGGGTCGAATTCAATCTCCTTTGTGTCAATCATATTCTGAATCTTGTATTTCAGCGCCCAACAATAGTTAGTATCGTGCCCCGGGCTTCCAGAATGATAAGCACACCTTGCATCCGGATTGTAGTTAGGAGAGGAAGTCTTGAGATTCAGATGAGGTCCTATCAACGTAATCAGATTCATCCTCAACAGGTGTTGCAAAGCTTGAGACAACGACACGTTGAGTTTGGTAAACTTCCTTTTGGGTATATTCGGCTTACTCTGATTAACCCGTTGTTTTTGGCGAGGTTGTTGTTGGACCCGTGACATGGTAGAAATTTGGAAAGGTCCACTCTTCACCAAACAAACCTTTTCTTCTTGGAGGTTGATCAATGACTTGGTCCCCGGCCTCGACTGTTTGCTTCATATTGTTGTATCCGTCTTGATGAAGTTGGTTGATGATGGCTCTTAGCTCTTCTTGTCCCCGGGCTAGGCCTGGGATAAGAGTCATATGCCCCAGCATCTGGGTTCTCATTGCATCTACCTTAGCTTGCAGTTGTTCCAGTCGTTCGTCCTTATTGTCTTCATGACTTTTCTTGACCAACTTCCCATAGAGGAGTGTTTTTAACTCTTCCTGCCCCTTGGATAGGTGTAGGAACATCTCCCTGAATTGAGCTTTTTGAGTTTGAAGATCTCTGTTGTCTTGTTGGAAAGCCATTGCTGAAATAAACAGCGATAACATGAGAGACATGTATTGGAAGACCTGTTATGCAATGATATGTATGATATATGTATGCAATGTTTTCAAGGATCTCGTGGCGTAAACAAGAAAATGTCAAAAGTTGAAATTTTTCCATTTTGATTGAAGCACTTCATATCGTTGAAGGTCCTTCTACAATAGTCAAGCTCAGCATATCACGTGGGTCATATCCCCTGAATCAAGTTGTCGTGTTTTGGTCTTTTGATGGCACTGGCTAGAGGAACATAAATCCCCTTGCCCCTTGCTAGACATCTGGTTCATCATAACCTGCATCACAAACCCTTGATATCCTTGAAATGGTTAAGGAAATGTTGTAAAATGATGTTATGATGTGTATGCTATGCATTAAGCAAAGATGTAAGTTGACAAACACAACCCTGCAAAGAATTCAAGTTGTTAGACAATGAAGGCAAACAAGTCACACAAGCAGCCTTAGGTTTAGGCTTGCATGGGGTTTGTAGGTAATACCCACTTGAAGCTGGATTGGTTCAACCTGTCCTATAAATAGTAATTGGGTTCTAAGGGATCTCAATATCACTGATCTTTCCCCAAGCTTCATTCAATAGGAGATTCACTCGCAACCAAACAAAACTCAGGAGTCAAATCTCAATGAATGTAGCATCGAGTATCTGTCGACCTTGAGAATACACCAAAGTCGGCCATCTCGCTACGTCCTACTGGCCAAGTTGTGAAATTAAAGGTTCTAAGGTCAGTTGATGCTTTATGACACCACACAGCGGCCTCGTACTCTCCTTGATTGACTCAAGGGTTACCGGTACCAACCAATGTGTCACATCAATGTAGCTACTGCTTCAACCGTATCGGTATACCCCACACAGTTCCCTCACAGTTTATTGCTACTTACCTAAAAGGTGTTCCTCGATCCGGGTGTAGGATCTTCAATAATACCCAAACAAAACCCTTGAATATAAAGAAGGCAAAGCAAAACAATCAAGCAATTTTAAAAATGACCTAGATCCTAAGGTATACCCCACTTATTAAATTCCCCAGCAGCGTCTCCAGTTCTATGATACGGTGGCAGAACCGACTGTTTTTACTGGTTTGTGTTTTTTGTTTGCAAATATCGTGGTAAGCAAGAGTCGTTACCGACTTTTATTTCATCCAACTAAGGAAAGGAAAAAGAACAGAAAAAAACTTTTTTTCGAGATGTTTCTGAGTACGGGGGGTAGATTATAGAAAGGGAAGGTGTTAACACCCTTTCTATCAGTGGTTTTCCACGGGCTCTTAGGTACTTGCTCTTTTTTTTTAAATTGCTTGTATGTGTTTTGCAAAAAGTTTTGCTTACTTCGTGATAACCCTTGTATCGGTTCTCAAGAGTGTGACGAAGTTGTTTTAAAAAAAAAATTGAAAAATGTTTGTGTGAAATTTGTTTGTTTGAGCAAGTGCCTAGGAACTATCTACCTACTCGAAATAAGTCTATTCGTTTTCGTTTCCTTTAGACAACGTTATCCTACTATTAAGAAGTAGGTAGCTCCGTTGTTGGAATTTTAAGGGACAATCGAAAGGGACGAAATGGTCTCTGAAGGCAACAAGTAAGGATACCTTAGCATTTCGAAGCGACTATCGTCATAAGATCATTTTTTGTAGGAAACTCGAGGGACAAGGAGGGATCATGATCTTTATGACGACTTTGAATCACGGGTCTTTGCTAAGATATCCCTACATTCGAGGGACATAACCATTATTTTTTCGATGCAACCAATTGGGGAAAACCCTAGGAGTGAGCATGTGCAAGTGTATTTTTTCAGTTAATTATCTTTGCACAATTAGGGTTATCTACCATTTTAAATTTATTTGTCTTGCTATTCAATCCTATTATTCATACATCTAGGCAGTTAACAGTTCTGGAATTTAAAGAGTGTGAAAATAAAATCTATGCTATTACAACGCTTTTGGGCAGATACACCAATATTTGACTGAAAATAAAGATGCAGAAATTAACATCTTGATTAATCTATTACAAACTTGAAACAGTTACAATAATTCGAAAATAACTAAAAACGCGCGTGAAGAATTAAGACGGGAACGAAGAAAAGACATTTTTGGATTTTTGTAAAAAATAAATAATCTTGCGAATTAACCTAATTTCCATTTACTTTTAAATATAAAAAAAAGTTTTTAAGTTAACCCTAATTTCTATTGAATTTTAATTACAAAAAAAAAAGAATTTAGATTAACCTAATTAAACTAATTGATCAATTGCAATTAAATTTTTGATTAAAAAAACTAAGTCTAATTTTTTAGTGATTTTATGATTTTATGATTTAATAATTAAAAAAATGATTTTTAATGTTTTATTTTTTATGAGAAAATAATTAATCAAATAAACAAAAGAAAAATAAAGAAAAAAGAAAGAAACTTGGGCCTGGAGATATTGTTAGTGAACAGGGGGTGTGCTGCCAAATTTGTGTTAGGCCCAAAGCTGGTGGCCCAAGGACCCTGCGTCTGATCCAGTGCACCTTGCTTCTGATGGCCTATCATGAACCTGCGTATGCTGGGCGTTAGATCTGGCTGGAGATAGATCTGATGATTGTGCATCTGAGGCGTATGATGGACTCTGGATGGTGAGGCACGCTGGATCTAGAATTGGAAACTCAAAATATAAAAGGTCTGGACCTGGGATCGAACCCAGGTCCTCCCTTTCACGCATCCACTTCCCTTTCCAACTGCGCTGGATGTCAATTCATATATAATCAAACAAAAATAATATAAGCAAAACAAGCACGTGATATCCAGAAAACACGCCAAGATTCAAATTGCCCAACGGGAGTTTGCCACCTAGCCTTCTTCTTCCTCAGTACTGTCGTCTTAGAGGCTGGACTTTTCCCTATGGTTCCACGCATGTAGCTAGAACTTGTTCATCTCAAAAAACTTAACCAAACAAGATAAATAAAATCCAAGTATGCCAATCAACCAGGCTTGGTCTCGTGAGCATGATGGTGCCCATATTTGGCCCTAATTTTACCTGTATAATAAAACCCTAAAATTCAACCTTAAACACTAACAATGGGAATCGTCCCTGTGTGCATCAAAACTTACAATTAATCATGCTAACATATTCTAAAGGACAACACAAACATGAACGTATGCTTAAAAAATGTTAACCATGCGCAAATAATCAAAACCAAAATCAAGAAATATGGCAAATTGTGAGGGATATAGAGGCTGGTTCTGGGCGTCTTAGTTCGTGCAAATGATTGGAATAGCTTCTGAATGTGCCCAGGAACGTATTACAAGCCTTGAATCTCCTTGAGGGTGGCTGTAATATGGAATTCTATTTGATATTTTTTTGACAAAAATGCAATTTGTTCTTGGTCGTTTCACGCGATTAACCTCTGTCCTTGTGCTTGGGATTTGTTCTGTATATGTATCTAATTGAATTAGGTTAACAAAAAGGCTTCAAATCTTTGCCAATTATCAAGATTTGATTTCATTCCATCCTTGCATTATTTCTTTCCAAATCAAGCTAAATCATTCCAATCTCATCCCAATCAACCTTGGCACGATTTAATTTTGTTTTGACAGCATAAATGGATTGCATTTTCATTCAAAATCAGATCAAAAACAAATCTTCCATATTTTATATCATTTATTTGATTTAATTTTATTTTTAAATGATTAAAATCAAAATAAATCAAATAAATAAAGTCAATAATATATAAGAGAGTGTTTGGGTCGTGGACATTGCTAGAAGTAAGATGCAAGCATAAAAAGTTAGGCTCATTTGCCAAAAAATGCAATTTTGGGCATTGTTAACTTTTGACAATTCTCCAAAAATGGCCAACTTTGACAATGCATATCTCCTTCAATTTTGACCTTAAGAGGGTGTTCTTGGACTTTTTATAAATCTTAGGATGTCCCCTAATTAAACCTTTTGGTTTCATCTCAATTGGATCTTCCATGTTCATGTAAGAAGCTTTAACCCAAAAGGTGTTTTTGTTGACTTTTTGGAATGACCTATAATGTCTGAATTCATATCTTTTCATGAGTGCATTTCTTGAGCTTGAGGGATGAATATGAGTTTTAGGGAATTGGATTATCTTAAAAATGAGCCTTGGATGGAAAATTTCTGATAAAGTATGAGAAAGTTATGATTGGTCAAAGTTTGGTTGACTTTTCCTAAGAAACCCTAATTTAGCAACTTTTGAGTTTTGATGAATTAGGAGCATTCCTTGGGGAATCATGATCAAACCTTGGTAAAATGATTGATATTATTTCAAAATGTTGATGTTTACCAAAAATTTTGAAGTTTGACTGTATATGGGCCACAATTGACTTTTGACCTAATATAGTTGATTTTCAAGCATCTGAGTAGTTGATTGGGAAAACTTCTTATGCAAGGCATGAAACTTGGCATGGATGGGCTTGATAACATATTAGGACTATGGAGGGCATATGAGGCCTTTGGAGCTCCCCTATCTTGATGAAAATGGAAACCCCAGTGGGAGGTTCATTGCTTTAGGAGAGAGTTTGTCTGGCAACTCTTTGGCATCCTTGAGCAAGTTAAGGATCTCAACGAACATATGTTGAGTAAAATGGGAGTGAAAATTTTGGGGTACAACACCATCTCTACTCCTAAAACATGTATCACAGGTAAAAATAAGGGTGATCAAGACTTAAGTCATGGAAGATAATTTTTCAATCATCCATAAGCTTAGATGAACATAAAGTTTAAATGCCTTATCCAAATTGATCGAAAAAGGGAGAATAAAAAAAAGAAGAAGAAAAATAATTTCGTGATAAATAATCAATGATGGTGGAAGATTGAACTTATGCCAAAGTTGATGAAGACTTGTTAGATAATTGGTAAGACCAAAGCCTCCTAACAAAAAGCTCCAAAGGTTTTGAACCAATTTTCAATAATCAATCATACTTGGACATTCAAACATAAAGTTTGTGCCACTAATGATCACTTAAAGAGGAAAAAAATATGGATCCATGATAAATGATCAATGATGATTGAATATTAAACTTAGGTCAAAGTTGATGAAGACTTGTTAGAGGATTGATAAGATCAAAGCCTCCTAACAACAAGCTTCAAAGGTTTTGAACCATGGTTCAATAATCAATCATACTTGGACAATTTCAAGAATAAAGCTTCGGCCATGAACAATCATTTAAAGGAATCAAGAAAGGGATAAGATGGAGAGGAAGGGGAATAAGAAATCACATTAGATCACATTCTCAAAATTCTTTCATCCTCAAGCTCAATCTCTCATAATTGATGGATTAAAGTACTAAACATATCACTAATTCAAAGCACCAAGAATGAATTAAATAATTCACTCTAAGATAGATTTGAATTAATGAATGTTTATCCAACTTTATCTACATCCTAAGTCCATTGAATTTTAAGAGAAATTGGACATTCAAAATTGTAATCCAAAGCAAAAAGCAAAAGAAAGGAGTAGAAAAAAGAAAAGGAACCAAAACAGTCCCAAAACAAGTCAAAAAATTGCATTCTGCCTTCAAGAAACAGGTTTCTGCATATGGGGAAACTGGTTTCCTGCGCATATTTTTCATTTCTGGTGCAAAAAATAGTGAGAGAAACCAGTTTCTCCAAACAGGGAAACCGGATTATGCTACGAAATTTTCAAATACAACATTTCAAAGAGAAGATTCTTGATCACACATTTCATCAAACACCTTATGATCTTGGATTTAATTGAGCATAAAAATTACATTAAATCATGAGGAATTAACACAAATGGAATCAAAAAAATCAGTTCAAAGAATTAAACCATCAAGATCAATAAGAGATCACATTGTGAAAGATGAAGATCAAACTTAACAATGGTGGATCTAAAAATTACCTATTCAAAACTGAATTAAGCTTCAAATCAGCTCCAAGAAACAATCTCCCAAGATTTAATTAAGAGAATTAATGAAGAAAAAGTGTTTGGATGGAGGTTTAGCTCAAAGATTAGTAAGCTTCAATGAAAATCTTACTAACTTTAATGGAGAAAGAGCTTTAGGTGAATTTGGTAGATGAAGAGAGTTGAGAGAATTTTTAGCAGAGTGAGTTTGGCTATCAAAAGCTAATTGAATGAATGAAATGAGAGAGATATTTATAGAATTTAGGCATGGGATTTTGGTGTTTTGGAGCTTGGTTTGAAAATAAAATTAGGCTTGGTAATTGATTTTGGATTCAAAATTATGATCAAGTGGTGCACATGTCATCAAATGAGGATGTATGATGGAATTTAATTATGGTGAGGTAGGGGAATTATTTTTAGTAATCAAGAATATTCTCAAAAAATAAGAAAATTTGAGTCATATGCTGCACACTTGGAAATTGTTTTTTTTTTTGCCAATTTCGCATAGGAAACAAGTTTCTCCATATAGGGAAACCGGTTTCTGCTGTAAAAACTGGAATCCAGGCACAAAAACAGTGAGGGAAATCGGTTTCTTGAATATGGGGAACCGGTTAGTGCAGGAAAAAAGTGGCAAAAAACACTATTGGTTGGATGTCTCGGCTCGGTACTTACAAAATACAAATATACAAGAAACAAAATAAATATTTTTGGTATTTTGGGTTAGAGTTCAGTAAAACAAAAATATATAACACATACGTACAGGATACACAATCAGGGTGCTTGACGATCACTCAAGGTAAAACTTGAAGATAGAAATGATAACCAACCCAAATGCGTGATCTTGATTTATTATGATGATATGGGATGGTAGAGGATCTTAGGGGGAAAATTGGGGTATAACAAACGGTTGGTAAAGGGATACCATAATGTCTGACCAACCGTTGTGAGGTAAGGGGTGGTTGTATGTATCGTTCTTTCCATCACGGTTGCACGACCGTAATTATAAGTTAAGTAGCGTGATACCTACCATAACAATTATTCTAAACAAATGTTGTATTATATACACTGAGTTTATTATAAATCATGTGAAATGCTTATTTCACCAATGCTCACTAAACATATAACCTTTCAATCTGATCTAGAATATTATAAAATAACAAATTAAGCTATATTAGAAGAACAAGTTACACATTCAATGCTAAACAATAGTTCTTTAGCTCCTTAATTGCATTTTTCTCTTTTTAATTGTTAGAACTTCATTTAATGCTCATAGATCTACAACCCCCTTCCTTCACCTATATTTCATTTTGCAACATATTATTTACTTTTCAAAGAAATTATAGGATAAGGAAGGGAAGATTGAAGAATAAGAAATGTTAAACCAAGTCCTAACAGTTAAAGAGCGAAATGCAGATTATAGTTTGAAGAATTCTTATCTAGAACTGAAAGTGTAACTTGTTTTCTAATATAACTTTATTTATCATATTACAAATTTCTAATGCAACCTGAAAGGTTATATATTCGGTAAGGTGTTGGAAAAACACGCAAACCACATAAGATATGAAAAACTCATCTTAAACAAATATTAACAACAACATTCATCAACAAAAAACCTAAACAACATACAACTTTTTTATGTAACAACAACAACAACATCAACTCATAAAATGTGTAGGAAATGTACTTGTTACATAATGGAATCCAAAATGAAAGCAAAGGAGGACGAAGCTGAAGTAAGAGCAGCAAACATGTGTTAATCCATAAGTTTGCAGCGCTTACTTTAGCTTCACCCTCTCTAGTTTTTTTATTCACACATCCATCGATACCTACAAGTTAAAACAAGCAAAAACATAAACAATTCAAAACCTATTAAAACCTAAGCATTAATAGATAAAAATATTTCGAAACATAAACGAAATTGTTGCATAAGTTTGGAGAAAATGTAACTGTAAGGTAGCCATAGGTTTGAAGAAGATGAAATTGTTGCATAAGTTTGGGATTTAAATATGAGTGATACGAGTAACATATATGTTAGGGTTTTTCTTTGAGAGAGAAGAGTGAAATAAATGTTAGGATTTTGTTTTGAGAGAGAAGAGTGAACTAGATGTTAGGGTTTTATTTTGAGATAAACAATTTTTATATACTGAGCGAGAGATAATTTAGATTATATATAACTAAGTATCACCTTTCACCACAGTTGGTAAGACGAATTGTGATGGAATGTTTGAAATTTACACCATATTTGGAAAAAAGAAGCATTGTGATATACAAGGTCAAGAAATATCACGCGATTGAGTGATGGAATGTTTGAAATTTACACCATATAATGAAAAATGTTTTCTAGATTTTTGGATGACGAAGACAAAGGGAAGAAATATCACGCGATTGAGTGTAAAAGAAGATGTACAAATGATGGAAAGGGGAAAAAGTGACATTGATAGAGTAAAAATAGATGATAATAAAAAAATAAACACGATATTAGGGTAATAGTCAGGTAAAGGAATAAAAGAAAAAGTGTAAAGTGAAGTAAAAAAGGGAAGTGAGAAGGAAGGTGTTATTTTGTGTGAAAGAAAATAAGGATTATATTATTAACTTTAATTGTTACAAAATCATTTTACAAACTAGTCTATTTATATACAACTAACTTGTATACTAAGTAGGCTAACAAACTCTAATTGGCTTGGGCTTGGGCTTGGGCTTGGGCTTGGGCTTGGATTACACAACATGGATTATATATAATATTATATTTAATATTATATCTAATATTTCATCATACCTCATAATCTAAGTTGTCGAACCTACGCTAGTCATAATTGATCTTTAATCATTTGGTGAAAATGTCGGTCAACTGTGCTTCACTTGAGAAATGCCTAACTTCAATTTCACCTCGATTTACCTTTTCCCTCAAGAAGTGAAATTTAGCTTTGATATGCTACATATTCCATGCAGAACTAAATTCTTTTCCATATTTATGGATGACTTATTATCGATTTGCAACAAAAGAGGTTTCTTCACTTCAACCTTCATTTCTTCAAGTACTAATATGATCTAACTTTCTTGAAATGTAGCATAGGATCCTGTTATGTATTCAACTTAACACAATGATAATTCCACCACAGGTTTCTTTTTCGAGCACCGTGAGTTTGGGGCACCAAATATTTGAAAGAAATATCCAGTTGTGCTTCTTCGATCTTCCTTATCTCTACACTAATCAGAATCTGAAAAACAATTAACTATAGATTATTTGCTTTTAGATCTTGTCGAAATAGTATTCCACAGTGTATCGATCCTTTTAACTATCTCAGGATTCTTCTTGTAGCCTTCATGTGTGACACCCTTGGTTCACTCATGTATCTTCTCACTAATCTGACTGTGAAACCTATATCAGGTCGACTATTGCACACATACCTCAGAGATCGCACACTTTACTTGAACAAAGTTACATCGATTTTGTCTTTCTCTCTATTCTTCTCCAACTTTACATTTGTTCGACGAGTGAGGATGCAGGATCCGAATCATCTATTATGAATCTCTTGAGTATCTCTTTGACATACTTCCTTTGATGTAGCACCATACCTTGCTTCAACATATTAAATTCAATTCCTAGGAAATAAGACAATTTTCCCAGATCCAACATTTGAAATTCTCTCATCATCAATTGTTTAAACCTCTTTATCTCTACACCAATCAGCATATGAAAAACAATTAAATGTAGCTTATTTTCTTTTAGAGCCTTGTCGAAATAGTATTCCACAGTTTATCGATCCTTTTAAGTATCTCAGGATTCTTCTTGCAGCCTTCATGTGTGACACCCTTGATTCACTCATGTATCTGCTTACTATTCCAACTGTGAAACCTGTATCAGGTTGACTGTTGCATACATGCCTCAAAGATCCCACAATTTTCTTGAACAAAGTTACATTGACTTCGTCTTCCTCTCTATTCTTCTCCAACTACACATTTGGTTCGATAGGTGAGGATGTGGGATTCAAATCATCTACTTTGGATCTCTTGAGCATCTCTTTGACATAATTCCTTTGATATAGCATCATACCTTGCTTCGACATTTGAAATTCCATTCCTAGGAAATAAGATAATTTTCCCAGATCCGACATTTCAAATTCTCTCATCATCAGCTCTTTGAACTTTGACAAATTCTCCAAGTTATTTCCAGTTACCAGCAAGTCATCGATACATAATCAGATGATGAACATAGACACCATACCCACACTTGCATTTTTCAAATCCCAATTCGACTAAGTATGTGTTTGTCTTCTTGTTTCATGTCCTAGGTACCTGCTTGAGTCCATAGAGTGCTTTGTGCAACTTATATACTTTACTCTCTTCCTTTTGAATCACAAACCATAGA
Organism: Vicia faba; assembly: GCA_948472305.1. Taxonomy (NCBI): domain Eukaryota; kingdom Viridiplantae; phylum Streptophyta; class Magnoliopsida; order Fabales; family Fabaceae; genus Vicia; species Vicia faba. The sequence continues at coordinate 1,402,453,623 of OX451739.1, forward strand.
GTTTGTGTGACATAGACCTCTTCATCAAAAGGACCATTTAGAAATGGTGATTTCACATCTTAAGGAAACTTCTTCCATTTTCACAATGGCCACTTCAGTTGATATTCCTTTCACCGGTGAAAACCCCATAAATTTCATTGTTTCTTTGAAACAAAGCTTAAACTACATCCCAGATCCTCCTTCTAAGGTGAAATCCAAGTTACAAACATGGCAACACCAAATTTTAATCCTTTTTGTTGTTGCAAGAAGACTCTTCACATTTCATGGGCCTTACCTAGCCCAAGAGACACATCCAAAAATCGCCAATCAATACTTTCCCTATTTTTTTTACTGTTATCCCTTCTGCCTTCAACCATAAAAAAGTTATTGATTTTAGGTTTATGGTTTCTGATATCACATTATTTTCCTCCATACCTGATCTGGGAAATACGACATACCTTGCTTGGCTTGATAGAGTTTAATAACAACCAAAACCTCAAAGGGAAAGACTTGGCATCTTCGACGTAATTCAAATTTCACGGAGTGCCCATACTCTTGATCCCAACTTTATTCTCGCCTCCCTTTTCTTTTGGGAATGTTCGACCAACACTTTTCAACTTCCCTGTGGGATATTGACACATACCATGTTCGACGTAGAAGCCATTACTAGACTCTCCCCATTGGGTAAAACTTTCAACCCAGCTGTATCGACAAAACATACATTTAGCTTCGACCAAACAGATTTCACCAGCTATATTGCTGATCATCATCTAATGGATACAAATGATGTTTCCAAAACTGAACATATAACCTTTCTCACTCTCTGGCTTTCCCATTTATGGTTTTGCACAAGATCTTTTACCACTTCCCGGGATTTCATACCTCTGGCAATTCAACTCCATGGGGGGCAAAATATCTCATTGGGCAAGTTATTGTTGGCGAACCTTTACCAAACTTTGGGCAATGCTTCTACACAATTAAAGGAACTTCCTGATCATGACAATGGCTTCATTCTTTCAGGACCCTTTTGGCTTCTTCAACATTGGCTAAATGCCACATTTGAACATCAACTAGGTTATCCAGTTTCTGAAAAAGTTCTGCGCCTTAACAAAGTTAGGGTCATCGAAGGTCTGAAGCTATCCTTGACTACTCCCCTCCATAAACTTGACCGATTCGTGTTCATGAAGCACATCAATATGTTCGTCTAAACATAAACATTTGTCTCTGCCATGGCCCCTTTTATGGAACAACGATTTGGTCCAGACTGGTTTCGAGAACCTTTTCCGAACACCTCTCCAAATGCAGCTCGTATTAATGCCATCTGGAGGGCATTTCTAACACCCACAATACTATCTTATCGAATCAACATTGGCTCGACACGATAGAGTTTCATGGGTTACCAACCGAACTTGGTATTCCGCCAGTTAGGACTCATATAAATGTTGCCTTCGTCCTTGTTCCATCGCCATGCTAACATCGTCTGGGTGGGTAGACAAATTACTACTAAGGAACATAAGGCTTACCTTAGATTCCATCGGGCCACTCAAACTCTTGAACTTCCAGTGTTCGGCTTTGAACACTCTTTTTTCACCTCACAGTTGTTTGATTAGTGATGGCCTCAATACCAAAAGAAATATTTCTCCATACCCAACATTCTTCAAAGGCTTATCGAGGCCTTTAATGCTTTAGAAACTCGACAACTTCTTGTGTCGCTGATCTCCCAGGAACAGGAGTGCCCTTCGTCGGTCGACTTGAACCAAACTTTTCCTTCTGAAAAGGTGCATGAAAAAATGCCTCCATTCTTTGAAGACTTAGTCTCTCCAAGGTATAATGTTGTGTCATCAAACTTAGAGGTCCCTATTTTTCTCTTTTTCTATATTTTTTTTTGTTTTTTGTACTAATTAGGGGAAACTCTCCCCAGGGATCACCTCGTGCAGGCGGTGTCGAACTGAATCTAATTAGAAGCATCCATGTTGGTGACAATACTGCAAAGTCCAGTCATCCAACTTTCACCACACATACCTGCCATATTTTGAAGGATACTCTGCTTCCCGACTTCGCCACCCAGAATGAGATTGAAAATTTGAAAAAACATGATCCAATGGAAGCATTTAAGAAGATTCACCTTCTCCGTCACACCCCAATTGCTTCACCAAATCTTGGCTCGACGTCTCTGCTGATCGCTGAACTAGATGCTGAAGTAATCTACGCGCTTCATGAGCTAAGATCTTATTTGTTTGAAAGCGAATTTTTAGTTATTTTCAAGGAGGAAGCCTTTATGGCAGCTACGATCTTAAAACTTATCAACACTATTTCCCAATATCCTCTTCCTGATTCCTTGGCTCAATACTTAATCAATTTTGAAGCTTTCTTTACCCAATTAGCAAAATATCTTTCATCCCGCTGTCACACCGACATCTAACTTAAGACCAAACCAAACGAGATGAGCGTTGAATGGGACTTGGGTGAAATTTGTGCGCAAAGAGCCAATGACCTCGAGGTTAAGAGAAAGGACCTTCTGGAGTAGCATTCTGCTCTTAACCAAGAAATTCTGAATTATCAAAACTAGATCGAAGTGCTCAACCAAAAAATTATCGATGTTGAGCGTCAAAAAACTTTGTTGGATTCATCATTGGATTCATCTGACGGTCATTTACCCAATTACATTCAAAAATCTACTCTAGAGGGAATAAACCATACGAGAAAGCTATTCATCTCAGGAGCAAGATCAATAATCTTTCAGCTACAAGGATTCACATCGACCAAAAAATTACTTATGAGAGGGCCTTCTTGGAGAACCTCAGATCCCGGTTTCTTTTGTAACCTCGTTTTTGCCCTAGTTTCGACTGGGCCTTATTTTCTGTATATGTAATCCCATCGAGAAATTTAATAGCCATCTTGGCACTTGTCCATTTTGGCCCATGATATTCGACATTCTTTATTTTGCAGTAATTCGAACCTCTTGAAGCATATGCTTATATTTTTTCAAATATTTACCGTTTACTTTCAAGATTCTTTGATCGAAGCCCAACTCTTTGATCTCATATGCATTATTAGTAAACGTTCGCAGTATTTGGAATGGTCCCTCCAAATTTAGTGACCATTTCACCAAAGTTCTATCTTCTCGATCCATAGGAAGGATAACTTTCCAGACATAATCACTGACCGCAAACGTTTTTATCTTGGCCTTTTTATTGTAAGCCCTTACAACTCGCTCTTTTTGTCGAATTAGAACATCCAACGCAACTAATCTTTATTCATCTAGATCCATTGTTTCATCTAGCATCATATTCCAATACAGTTCTAATGAAAGTTTGTGTTGTTAGAACAATGTTTGAATCTAGTACCCTATATTTAAGTTTTAATGATAACAAAGTGAAAAGATATAGTATTTAAATGTTTCATGATTGAATTATATGCTGCCTAAAAATACTATGCTCTGACTTGCAGATATGCTGATTAAAATAAGCAAGATCACTTATTCAGCATCAGAACTTGATTTGATACACCAGCATCAGAAGTTGCTGAATCAGAACGTGAAGACCAGATGATCAACTCACGCACATGCTGAAGCTTGATGAACAGAACTGCGCGTAAACACTCTGATACAGAAACAATAGTTCATCAGCAGCGAAGCAGAATCAGAATGAGCCAAGCCAGAACGTGCATTGAAGAAGCAACGGTACTGTGCATTGAACGCTAATTAATTCCAACGGCTTCATTCTAGACAAGATCTGCTCAAAAAGGAAAGCTTGTTATTAGCATTGAATCAAGAATATTTGCTTCAACGTTCATCTTCTCAAGTGCTATATAAACCAAGCTTCGAAGATTATCATGGCTAATGTTTCCAAACTCTCTACACGCACAAAGCTGATCAATAATCTTCATCTACCAGTTTTGCTAAACCAACAAACTCTGATACTCCATTAGTGTTTAGCATTCTAAGTTTCTAAGCTTCATTTGTGTAAACATCACAGTTGTGATATAGTTTTGTAGAAAACATTCACACACATTATTTTATACCTTTGTAAGAAAGTGTTGCCTTGACAAACCGGATTGTGGTTTGAATCAAGAAGGCTTTAGCAGTTGTTAAAGCAGATTTGTATTCAGTTGAATATAGTGAATTAAGACCTCGTTGGAGAGAGGCGAAATCACCTTGACGGGTGGACTGGAGTAGTTTGAGATCAAACGAACCAGGATAAAAATATCTTGTCAATTGCTTTAAGTTTCCAGTTTTACAATTCAACCCCCCCCCCCCCTTCTTGTGTTTTTCACCCCTTCAATTGGCATCAGAGCGCCTGGTTCTGAGCTAAAACACTTAACCGTGTCAGTACAAGATCCAGCGTCAGAAAAACACAATGGCAGGAAACAACTCTCATTTCAGCAATGACAACAATGAGGATAGAGACAGATTCAGCGGCAAACCTCCAGTCTTTGATGGAGAAAACTTTGATTACTGGAAAGACAGAATTGAAAGCTTCTTTCTAGCACATGATGCTGATCTGTGGGATATGGTGACAGATGGATACACGCACCCTGTGAATGCAACTGGTCAGAAGATTGAAAGAAAATCAATGACTGATCAACAAAAGCGTGATTTCAAGAATCACCATAAGGCCAGAACCATCCTCCTCAGTGCCATCTCATATACTGAGTATGAAAAGATCTCCAACAGAGATACAGCTAAGAACATCTTTGATTCTCTCAGAATGACGCACGAGGGCAACGTTCAAGTCAAAGAAACAAAAGCTCTGGCGCTCATTCAGAAGTATGAGGCGTTTAAAATGGAAGAATCTGAATCCATTGAAACTATGTTCTCTAGATTCCAGATTCTTGTAGCTGGTCTCAAAGTTCTGGACAAAGGATACTCTACTGCTGACCATGTCAAGAAGATAATCAGAAGTTTACCCAAGCAGTGGAGGCCTATGGTTACTGCTCTGAAGCTAGCGAAGGATCTCAACAAAATCACTCTGGAGGAACTCATAAGCTCCCTCAGAAGTCATGAGATAGAGCTAGAAGCTGATGAGACTCAGAAGCAAGGTAAGCCTATAGCTTTAAAATCTAACAGAAAATCTGAATCTAAAGTTTTGCAGGCAGTTGAAGAAACATCTGATGGATCCTCATCAGAAGAAGACGAACTTTCCCTTCTCTCCAGAAGAGTAAATCAACTGTGGAAGCAAAGACAAAGGAAGTTCAGGAATCCCAGAAGATCTGATCAGAACGAGTCTTCTTCCAGATACAGAAGGACAGATTCTTCCTCTGGATACAGAAGATCTGAAGGCTCCTCCGGTAGCAAGAAGCCAAATACAAAAGACATCATCTGCTACGAGTGCAATGAGCAAGGTCACTACAAGAGTGACTGCCCAAAGCTTCAGAGGGAAAAGCCCAAAAAGAAGTTTGGAAGAGAGAAGAAGAAAAGTCTCATGGCCACATGGGATGACTCTGACTCGTCTGAAGCTGACTCAGAATCAGATGATGAAAGGGCGAACATAGCGCTCATGGCTAACATTCCAGATGACAGTGAAGCTTCTGAATCAGACTCAGAATCAGACACAGAAGAGGTATTCCCTAACTTCGCTGTTAATTTTACAAAGGCTGAACTTGCTGAAAGCCTCAATGAAATTCTGGAACGTTATCAGCAGATTAGAGCTAAATTCAGAGACCTGAAAAGGACTCTTGAATCTGACTCTAATAAGTCTGAGAGTCTCAAATTGGAAAACTCTGAGCTGAGAGATAAAATTTTAAAATTAGAAAACTCTTTACAAAACTCTCAGAATGAACCAATTTCTGAAACTCCCAGCAACGCTGATGAGATCATCAAGGAGTATGATCATAGTTTCCAGAAGTTTCTTGCTAAAAGCATAGATAGAAGCAGAATGGCTTCAATGATCTATGGAGTTAGCAGAAACGGCAGGAAAGGAATAGGATACCTAGGTAAGGTTCCTACACCTAAAAATGTCATGGATTTAACCATTAAACACACACCTTTAAATTCACACTTTGTGTATGGTCACACACATGACATCAAATATACTAGCAGTAAGCACTCTGTGAAACCAAAATTCAACCAGAGTTTTGGTAAAACTAACAAATCAGGACCCAAGAAGATCTGGGTACCTAAGGATAAAATAATACATGTTGCAGATATCTTTAGCAGCAAGTCAGAAACACCAGTCATGGTACCTGGACTCTGGCTGCTCACGACACATGACGGGAAGAAGGCATATGTTCCAAAGCCTGGAACTTAAGCCTGGAGGCCACGTTGGCTTTGGAGGCAATCAGAGGGGAAAGATAATTGGCTCTGGAACTGTAGGTAACGGAAATCTTCCCTCTATTAATAATGTTCTGCTAGTAGATGGATTGATGCATAACCTGTTATCCATAAGTCAATTAAGTGATAACGGTTATGATATAATCTTTAATCAAAAATCATGTAAAGCTGTTAGTCAGAAAGATGGGACTATCCTGTTTAATGGAAAGAGGAAAAACAACATTTACAAAATCAAACTTTCTGAACTAAAGAGTCAGAACGTAAAATGTCTTCTGTCTGTTAACAACGAGCAGTGGATCTGGCACAGAAGATTGGGGCATGTTAGTATGAGAAGAATATCTCAGATTAACAAACTCAATCTGGTCAGAGGACTTCCAAATTTGAAGTTCAATTCAGATGCTCTGTGTGAAGCATGTCAGAAAGGCAAATTTGCAAAACCTTCTTTTAAATCCAAAAATGTTGTTTCTACCTCTAAGCCATTAGAACTTCTGCACATTGACTTATTTGGACCAGTTAAGACTGCTTCTGTCAGTGGCAAGAAGTATGGGTTAGTAATCGTAGATGACTATAGCAGATGGACATGGGTAAAGTTCTTAAGACACAAGGACGAGTCACACTCTGTGTTTGTTACCTTCTGTAACCAAGTTCATAATGAAAAAGATCTTAGAATCGTTAAAGTCAGAAGTGATCATGGTGGAGAATTTGAAAATAAAGACTTTGAGTCATTCTTTAATGACAAAGGCATTCTGCATGATTTCTCTTGTCCTAGAACTCCCCAACAAAATGGAGTTGTAGAACGAAAGCACAGAACATTGCAAGAAATGGCCAGAACCATGATCAACGAGACAAACGTTGCTAAGACTTTCTGGGCAGAGGCAATAAACACAGCGTGCTACATTCAGAATAGAATCTCAATAAGACCTATTCTGGAAAAGACTCCATATGAATTGTGGAAGAACAGAAAGCCCAACATTTCGTATTTTCATCCATTTGGATGTACTTGCTATATGTTAAATACAAAGAATTATTTGAACAAGTTTGATTCTAAGGCACAGAAGTGTATTATGTTAGGATACTCTGAACGCTCAAGAGGGTACAGAGTATACAATACAGAAACACAGATTGTGGAAGAATCAATCAGTGTTCGTTTTGATGACAAGCTTGACTCTGAAAAGTCAAAGCAGAATGAAAATCTTGCAGGTATAGAAATTGAATTTGCAGGTTCTGAAGACAAGTCATCAGAAGCTCTCAACACAGACATTCCTTCAACGTCTGAAAGAAGCAATGCTAGAAATCCTACAACTGTTGCTGATCAACCTCAGAAGAGATTACCCAGAAGCAGTTTGGATCACCCAGAAGAGACAATCCTAGGAAGAAAGGAAGATCCAATCAGAACAAGAGCAAGCTTCAGAAACTCTGAAGAAACTCTTATGGGACTTGTGTCTCTGATTGAACCTTCTTCTATTGACGAAGCACTTCTGGATAATGACTGGATTCTGGCAATGCAAGAAGAGCTGAATCAATTCACCAGAAACGACGTATGGGATCTCGTTCCAAGACCAAAAGGATTCAACGTCATTGGAACAAGATGGGTGTTCAGAAACAAGCTCAATGAACAAGGTGAAGTCGTCAGAAACAAGGCACGACTGGTTGCACAAGGTTATAGTCAGCAAGAGGGGATAGACTATACAGAAACCTTTGCCCCAGTCGCCAGGTTAGAATCTATCAGACTCTTAATCTCATTTGCTGTTAATAGAGGCATCACTCTGTATCAGATGGATGTCAAAAGTGCATTCTTAAATGGTTATATAGAAGAAGAAGTTTATGTTCACCAACCCCCAGGTTTTGAAAATACAAAACATCCAGAACATGTTTTCAAACTGAAAAAGTCACTGTATGGTCTGAAACAAGCTCCTAGAGCTTGGTATGAAAGACTAAGTAACTTTCTGCTTGAAAATGAATTCACCAGAGGGAAAGTGGACACTACTCTATTCTGTAAAACAGTTAAGAGTGACATTTTAGTCTGTCAAATTTATGTTGATGATATTATTTTTGGTTCTACTAATCCTTCTCTTGGAAGAAAATTTGCTAAGTGTATGCAGGCAGAATTTGAGATGAGCCTCATGGGGGAACTGAAATTCTTTCTAGGAATTCAGATCAATCAAACTCCAGAGGGAACTTACATTCATCAGAGCAAATACATCAGAGATCTTCTGAAGAAATTTGACCTCTCAGAATGTAAGCCATCAAAGATTCCAATGCATCCCACGTGCATTCTGGAAAGAGAAGAGGTAAGCAAAAGTGTAGAACAGAAGGTCTACAGAGGTATGATTGGTTCTCTCCTTTATCTGACAGCTTCAAGACCTGATATCTTATTCAGCGTATGTATTTGTGCTAGATTCCAATCAGATCCTAGAGAATCTCACTTAACAGCTGTTAAGCGAATTTTCAAGTATCTGAAAGGTACTACTAATCTGGGTTTGTTTTATAGAAAATCTAGTGATTACAGCTTAGTAGGCTACTGTGATGCTGATTTTGCTGGAGACAGAGTGGAACGTAAAAGTACTTCTGGAAGCTGCCAGTTTCTGGGAGAAAATCTGATCTCGTGGTCCAGCAAAAGGCAATCAACAATTGCTCTGTCAACAGCAGAAGCTGAGTACATAGCAGCAGCTGGATGTAGCACACAGATGCTCTGGATGAAAAGTCAGCTTGAAGACTTCCAGATTTTTGAGAGTAACATTCCTATTCTTTGTGATAATACTTCTGCTATTTGCTTAAGTAAGAATCCTATTTTACACTCTAGAGCTAAGCATATAGAAATAAAACATCATTTCATTAGGGACTATATTCAGAAAGGTATTTTAAACTTGAAATTTATAGATACAGACCATCAATGGGCTGATATCTTTACTAAACCCCTTTCAGAAGATAGGTTTAATTTCATTCTGAAACATCTCAGCATGAAAGTATGCCCAGAATGAAAATGTTTTAATTCCATGTATTTATCTTCAGAATGTAATTATATTACTGTGAACTTCTGATCAATCTTCTTTCAGAAAAAAAAATAGAACATGCAGATTGTATCAGATGCAAGTCTAAAGATCTGAGAGTCTAATCTCAAATACAGACGTGCTGATCACTACATCAAACAAGTGTCATCCAATCATCAGCAAATCCCTGAAGCAGAACGCGTGCACGCTTCTGAGAAAGGAAAGCGCTGATTGGGTGCATTGAGACACATGTCTGGTAACCGTTTTTAAGTATCTTTCTCAAATCCCCCAAAATCAGCAAGCATTTAATGTAAAGTAATCACGCTTGTTAATGGCAATCATTATTTTTTCTCTCTCTTAAAAACGTTTAATTTTTCAAAATAATTTTTGAAAACTTTATTTAAGCACATTATTCTTCATTCTTACTCTTTACGCTTTCTCATAATCTCTCAAGAACTTTCTGCATGTTTCTGAGTTTATCTCCTTCAAAACCTTTTTCTAAAATCTTTGTTGTGTGAGAACAATGGCATCCTCCAGCATTTCTGCAGGGATTCAGAAGAAAGAAACTTCTGAGCAATATCAGGTGCCTACCAGAACTCTTCTCACACCGGTAAAGAATCTTGAGGTTCTCTCTGAGTTAATCATCGATTTCGAAAGTTTGAAGGAAAATGGATTTGACCTAACTGAGGAAATTAAAGCTCAAAAGTGGGAGAGGTATTTCGATAGGTTGGTTGGACCAACTTTCCCAGAGCTTGTCAAGGAATTTTGGATTCACGCCAAGATTCATAAACATCTAGTCATCTCCTCTGTCATGGGAAAGAAGATAATAATTTCTGAAGACCTCATTGCTAGGTTAATTGGTCAAAGTGGTGGTGGAGTCCGTTGTGTGGACATGGCTGATAGATGCCCTGATATAGGTGTGGTAGCCAACTGCATTTTCACTCTTGGTTTTCCCAGCAGCAAAATTAAGGATCTGAAGGATCACTGCAGAGTATGGGCCAAGATTGTTCTGGGCTGTTTCAATCACAGGAAGCCAACAAGCTCTCCTGATTATATAAACGTGGATCAGCAATTTCTGATCTACTTTATTGATCAGAGGGTGAAGATCAATCTGGCACACTTCCTGTTCAACCATCTGAAGACTAGCGTCAAAGAGACTAGAGAAGAAGAAAGGACCAAAAGGGACTGGATACCGTTTGGAAGGCTCATATCAGATATTCTAACAGAGAATAATCTGATAGATTATCTGAGCGAAGCTAAAGTGCTGGGCACTATGGAACCAACTGTTGGAAAACCGCTGAACGCTAAGAACCTGAAAAAGATGAAGCTGATTGAAAATATTAGGAAGGAACCCAGAGCTTCTTCAACGGCTGACATCTCCAGAAGAAGAGTGCCTCTGAGTAATTTCCCAAGATTTTCTGAAATGGAATCCCAACCTGATATGTTTCTCAAGTATCCAGATTCATACAAGGAAGAAGATGCAGGTTCAAAGCTGAAGATCAAAGATCTGAGTCAAGTCCAACCTGAAGTGACTCAGAAGAAGACAAAGAAGAGGAAAGCAGAAGGATCATCTCATCAGACTCCAAAGAAACGAGGTAATTCATCTGCTGCTCCTATTTCAATTTCAACTACTATCCCAACATCTGCTGCCCCTCCTAAAACTTCTCACAGAATATCAATCCCAATCCCTACCATTGATGAAACCATACCAGAAGACCCTTCTGAGGCCTTACTACTCAGAAGACCCAGAATCAAAATTACCAAACAACCAACTGTTTCAACAACACCAGCACTAGATAGAGTGCTAGCTGATATTGAGCGTGAACATGTTTCTGCTCAACCAAATTCTGAACTACCAAATATTCCTCCTCCACAACCTGAACCAGAAATTCAACCTGAACCAGAAATTCAACCTGAACCAGAAATACAACAACGACCAGAACCAGAACCTCAACAACAACAACCTCTCACAGAAGAACCTCTGATCCCTGAGCAATCAGAGATTCCACCTCCTCAACCAGAAAATAATCCACCCTCACCACAAACAGAGTTTCACCGCTATGAAACCCCTTCTCCACATCATTCTGATCCCCACTCACCTCAACCTTCACCGCTGGCAATCCAGTTGCCATGTGGAACCACCATTGTCAGGCCCCAGTTGCCATCATCAGAGGAATCAACCCCTCCAAAAACTCCAACCACTCCAATAGAAATATCCTCTGATTCTGATAACCATCCTCCAAAACAAACAACCTCTGAAAACCAATCCGCTGAAAACCCCAGCAGAACTTTCATTGACTTAACAAGTCTTGAACGTCTTGCTGATCTAAGACACAAAATTGCCATACCCATACCAAAGCAACCAGATGTTGGCTCTGGTATTTTGAATTTTGAAACAGGTATGCTGCAATGGATTGCTTCTTTGAAGCAAGTCTGTCCGGGGATGATTGACCCAGCTGCTTCTGATCAGCTCTGGTCACAGTTCAGAGTATGGGTACGTGCTGAAGCCCTCAAGCTGCAGGACGTCAACTATGAGCAGGCTCAACAGAACTTTAGCAAGCTGCTGAAGGAAGTTGAGAGTCAGCTGCCTCAAGAAGTTGTGCTCCCTCTGGACAGTGAATCCTGGTCTGAGAAAGAGCAAGCTGCACAGGTGCAACCATCAGAAGAAGACAAGACCATTCAGGCTGAAGAAAATCCAGCAGAAGATGTAGCTGAAAGTTCTGAGAAGCTTCCTCCTGCTGAAAGTTCTCAAGCTGCCTTGGACAGGCAGGCTCTGGAAGAACTAAGGCTGAATGACTTGCGTCTCCAGCAGCGGATGGAAGAGAATGATCAGAAGATGGAAGCAAGAATGAATGTACAGGACAGCAAAATTGACACTGTTGTCACCATGGTTCAGAAGCAGAATGAAACTTCTGAAAAGATTCAAGCAATGCTGGAAAGCCTGTTCTCACGCATGCCCCCACAACCTTAAAATCTTTTTCATGCATAATTTTTCATGTTTTCTTCATTTTATGTTTTGACTATGTTTTGTAATGCTATTTTGCTCTGATTCTGAACTATTTTAATATAATTAGTTTTTCTGATCTAAATTATTTTAGCACATCACCAGCACTTTTTGATTGCTGACAAAAAGGGGGAGAACAAGAATGATATTTAAAATCAATAACGGCTAACTAGACAGAAATTCTCAAACATTCTAACTCTATTACTTGAAATGTTTTTCTGTTTTGTTTTTAAGTCTACAGGCACAAGGAAGCTCTTGAACACTATGAAGACTAGAAGCTAGAAGCTCTGATCAAATGTAGAAGCTCATATTGCTCTGATCAAATATGAAGTTCTGATCGACCTAACACTCTGATCCGAAGCAAAGCTCTGACAGCAAAAGCTCTGAAGCTCTGCTCTCTGATAAGTCAAAGACCTATATTCTGATGTTCAAAGATAGAAAAAGATATGATCCTGAAGAACACGCATATCAAAGGGAAGTAACAAACTCAGGGGGAGTATCTCTTAAACTCTGATTTCTCTTTACTTCTTAACTCTGAAACATTTCCTAGATACCTTTTCACGTTATTATTTATTTAAAATATCTAGTTTTTGTCATCATCAAAAAGGGGGAGATTGTTAGAACAATGTTTGAATCTAGTACCCTATATTTAAGTTTTGATGATAACAAAGTGAAAAGATATAGTATTTAAATGTTTCATGATTGAATTATATGCTGCCTAAAAATACTATGCTCTGACTTGCAGATATGCTGATTAAAATAAGCAAGATCACTTATTCAGCATCAGAACTTGATTTGATACACCAGCATCAGAAGTTGCTGAATCAGAACGTGAAGACCAGATGATCAACTCACGCACATGCTGAAGCTTGATGAACAGAACTGCGCGTAAACACTCTGATACAGAAACAATAGTTCATCAGCAGCGAAGCAGAATCAGAATGAGCCAAGCCAGAACGTGCATTGAAGAAGCAACGGTACTGTGCATTGAACGCTAATTAATTCCAACGGCTTCATTCTAGACAAGATCTGCTCAAAAAGGAAAGCTTGTTATTAGCATTGAATCAAGAATATTTGCTTCAACGTTCATCTTCTCAAGTGCTATATAAACCAAGCTTCGAAGATTATCATGGCTAATGTTTCCAAACTCTCTACACGCACAAAGCTGATCAATAATCTTCATCTACCAGTTTTGCTAAACCAACAAACTCTGATACTCCATTAGTGTTTAGCATTCTAAGTTTCTAAGCTTCATTTGTGTAAACATCACAGTTGTGATATAGTTTTGTAGAAAACATTCACACACATTATTTTATACCTTTGTAAGAAAGTGTTGCCTTGACAAACCGGATTGTGGTTTGAATCAAGAAGGCTTTAGCAGTTGTTAAAGCAGATTTGTATTCAGTTGAATATAGTGAATTAAGACCTCGTTGGAGAGAGGCGAAATCACCTTGACGGGTGGACTGGAGTAGTTTGAGATCAAACGAACCAGGATAAAAATATCTTGTCAATTGCTTTAAGTTTCCAGTTTTACAATTCAACCCCCCCCCCTTCTTGTGTTTTTCACCCCTTCATGTGTTGGCGCTGCACTCGTACCGATTGCAAGTGTATCTCGACTAGCAAAACAACATTATGTCCAAATGTCAATCGAAAAGGCGTCGACCCAGTCGCTTCCTTGCGGGACATTCGACAAGCCCATAAAACTTGATCTAACATCTTATGCCAATTATTGGGTTTCTTAGATATTTGTCTCTTGATTAACCCAAATATTACTTTATTGGCATCTTCGACCTGACCATTGGCTTGAGCGTAATAAGGCATGGATGTTACCAACTTGAAGCTTATTTCTGAAACTATTGCATCTTTCTCCCAATAAAAACCGATCCTTGGTCCGTAGTGATTGTCTTAGGAATCCCAAATCTATAAATGGTATGCTTTTGAATAAAGTCAATCACCGCTTCTTGGTCAACATTGATCAATGGTACTGCTTCTATCCACTTTATGATGTAGTTTATCCCTACTAGGATGAACTTTTGTTGTTTCGATGAGGCTGGTCGAATTTCTCCTATGACATCTAGTGCCCAACCTCAAAACGGCCATGGCTTAATAATCGTGTGCAATTCACTTATAGGTATATGTTGAATTCCTGCATGCTTTTAGCATTCCTGGTAGCCCTTATAAAACACAGTTCAATCTTTCAACATACTTGGCCAATAGACACCCTGTCAAAGTAGCAGCCATTTCATTTTATGGTCGGCTTGGTGAGCCCCACAGGCTCCACTATGGACTTCGACTATTGCCAAATATGCTTCAGTATCTCCTAAACATTTAAGCAATATTCCTTCAGTAGTCTTTTAGAATAATTCATTGCCCATGCACACGTAACTCAAATCCCTTTATTTTATTTTCCTATCCACATTTCCAGTTGGAGTTTCCAAATACTTCACAATTGGCTTTCGCAAATATGTATCTAACAAATTGTCAATAGCAAAATATTCAAAAATCTCAAAATTTTCACACGCATCATCTGCCCCCCCCCCCCCCCCCCAGTTTTTGAAATTGGAAATATGAAGGACGGTGTCGAAACTACCTTCTCTCTCACCTCGACAAAACTTTTCAGCTTGTCGGTGGATACTTTGTACCCATAGGCAATTTACACCAAATCATTGGTCACCTGATTTTCCAATCTAGGTACACGTGTAACACTCACAACTTCAAAACATTCTCACAATTGATTGACCATTTCAAAATACAAGAATAGGCGCTCTTTGATGCATTTGTATTCTCGAGTGATTTGCTTAATCATTAACTCCGAATCTCCTTTGATATCGACCCTTTTTGCACCTAAGTCTTTCAATAGTTTAAGTCATGTAATCAACGCTTCATACTATGCTTAATTGTTGGAGCATTTTCCATATACCCTACATTTGAATTTTGTTGGTACTCCTTTTGGAGATATAATCAGAACTCTGACACCAGTTCCGTGTTTATGGCTAGACCCCTCAAAATATAATTTCCAAGGGTCAGTGGCTACCATATTCACTAATGGTTCTATTATGGCATGATCGACTATAAAGTCTGTCACAATTCGGCCTTTCATGGCCTTCAAAGGCATGTAAAATAATGGAAACTCAGTAAAGGCTAGTGCCCACTTGCCAATTTGACTATGCAAAATTAATTTGGACAACATATGTTTAATTACATCACAATGAGATGAGACATAAACATCAACGGGCTTAATATATTGCTTAAGTTTGACACACGAGAAACACAAATATAGGCATAATTGTTTTATCATGCTATACCTAGTTTTTGCATATCAATACACGACTAAGGTAATAAGTGGGTCTTTCGGCTCATTATAATCCTCTTGAGCTAACATGCTCCCTGTTGTTAAATCTAAAGCAGCTATGTACAGTCTCATGTTCTTATTTTGACTAGGTGGTAATAACACTGGAGGCCTCTTTAGATATTCTTTGATTGAGTCGAAGGCCTCTTGATGTTCTTTTCCCTAATGAAAGTCACTTTCCTTCTTGATCTTTGATAATGGCGAAAAAACCTTCATTTTGCCACTTAGATTTGAGATAAATCTTCTCAAGAAGTTGATTTTCCCCAACAAAGATTGCAACTGTTTCTTTGTTGAATGAGGCTTGAGATACAAAATTGCATTTTTTTTGCTCTGATTGATCTTGATGCCTTTTTTGTGTACTATAAATCCTAAAAAATCTCATGCATGCACACAGAAAGCACATTTTAGTGGATTCATTTTCAAACCATATTTCCTCATTCTTTCGAAGGATCATCGAAGATGGTCCAGATGACTATTCTTAGATGAGGATTTTATCATAATGCCATCAATATATATTTGCATAAAATATTCTATAAAATCATAAAACATGGCATTCATTGCCCTTTGATAGGTAGCTCCAACATTTTTTAAACCAAATGACATTACCACCCATTCATATGTTCCTAATTCCCCTGGGCGTCTAAATATTGTTTTGGGCACATCTTCATCTGCTATAAAAATCTGATTATATCCAGAATATTCGTCGAACATTTCTGCTACATGCATTGAATATTCATCTTTAGGGGTAGCGTTATTCAAGTCCCTAAAGTTTGTGAAAACTCTAAGAGTTCCATTTTTGTTAATAACAAAATAATATTTGCTAACTATTGTACCCCAAAATTTTCCCTCCCATTTTTCAATACAAATTGATTCAAGATACCTCCTCATGCACCTAAGGGTCTCAAACACTCAAGACTATTCAAGAATTGATCAAATGAACCCTCCTCCTAAGCAGTGACCTGCAATTAGGGTTTTGGTTTTCTCAAAGAAAATTGAGCTTATAATGAATCAACTGAGTTTCATGGTTCCTCGTATGCTTCAAACAATCCTCATGACAAGTTTCAAGCCTTGCATCACAAGTTTGCTTAATCAATTGCTCAGATGATTTAAAATTAACTATATTGGATAAAAAGGTCAATTGTGGTCAACATACAGTCAAACTCAAAAAAAATTGTCAACATCGAGATTTTGAAATCACATTCATCATTTGATCAAGGGTTGATCATGACTCATCAAGAAAACTCAAGATTCATTAAAAGTCAAAAATTACTAATTAAGGTTTCCTTAAGGAGAAGTCAACTAAACTTTGACCAAGCATAACTTTCACATGCTTCATCATAAATTTCTCAACAAAATCCAATTTTTAAGGAAATTCAATTCTCTACAACTTTGTCTCTCTAAGCTCAAGGCCAAAAATGCTTTATTTTAGAGATATGGATCAAAACATTACAGATCATTTTAAAAGTCAATAAAAGACATTTTTTGTCAAGGCAATTTACATCAAGTTAAAGACTTCAAATGAAAAAATTACCAACATGAAAGTTGAGGTTTCCAAAAATTTCAAGATCACCTTCATATGACAAAAATTATAAGAGTTGAGGTTGGCACAAGTTGGACAATTTTTGAGAAATGCATGAAACCTCAATTGAGCAATTTTGAATTTTTGGACTAACGGGCCTAACTTTTGAGGATCAAACATGTTTATGACATGATAGAAGAGCTCTAACTCCATTGGTACACGTTCATATTTTCTTGTCCTATTTATTTAATTTTTTATTTAATTTTTGTAAAAAGAATTAAATTAAAAATAACAAATAGTTGGATTAATGTTGGACTATGATCATTTGAACATCTTCTAGAAGGCCCAAGACCTCATAAAAACTTTCCAAAACCTTGAGATACATGTTTGAGACAAGGATCTTCAAAAATGGCAAGCTATAAAACATGTTTCATTGATTTTTGGCAACACCATGATCACTTGATTCTTTCCTTCTTTGGTGACTTAAATCTCCTCCTCTATAAATACTCAAGCCCTCACACTACAATGAAAACAAAAATTTTGACTCAAGAAAAGTCTCAAAAATCACAAATTTTTAAAAAAAAATGCACCATCAAATCTCAAGTTCCAATTTGATTCAGTCTAAACCACTACCTCAAATCACTTCCAGAACATCTCCAAAGTAAGAATAGGCAACTTTCCATGCCTGTTTAAACCTAAAACTTACATACATGTCATGTCCGATTTGCATTATTTTTTATTATTCGTATTACAAATTATAGGCATTGTTAACTAATTCTAATAATTCAGATCGCTTAGCATGATTGTTTAGAACGGGTTTGAAGCCTTACATGCAAGTTTTAACATGAGGAATACGAGATGCCATTGTTAGGGCATAAAATTTTGTTTGTTTTATGGCGCAGTGGTAGTGTTCTTGCTTGGCAAAGGAGAGGGCGTGGGTTCGAGCCTGGGTGCTTGCAACCATCTTTTATCTGTTTTCTAATCTTTTCCACTTTCCATTATTTTTACTTATTTTCTTATTTAATTTTCTACTAATCATTTTAATTCATAAAAAATAAAAAATAAATAGTCTTATGGTTTTTATTAATTAGCCTAATTTTGGACATATTTTTAATTCAATTTTATTAGACTTAGTTTTTTTTAATTAATTAACCTTTGTAATTAATTTAGAATTAGATAACTAATTATTTTCTAAATGCTTAAAAATTAACCCAAAATACAAAAAAAAAAATCTTTTAACACCTAGAACTTTTTAGGATTTTTAAAACATCATTTCTAACACTTTTATTTATCTTTTGCATTTAAGTTCCTAGAAACAATTGTATAGGTCGCACGGTTTTTTTGTAATAGTTTAGTGTTTAATTTCTCGCAAGGTTTTATTAAATATTGTAATTTCCCCGAAGCCCTGTAATAGCGTAGGACTTTACTTTTCCGCACTTATACTTTATGCTTTGTATATATATAATTGTGTAGTAATAGGCTTGTATGGCAAGATAAAATTAATCGGTAGATAACCTTAAACAGTTCCAAGATAACATAATTGTAATTGAATCACTTTGCACACATACACCTCTAGGGTGATTCCCTTTGTTGCCTTCATAAAACATTGTTCATGTCCCTCGAAAATAGGGATACTTTAGAAAAAGACCCTCAAGTAAAGATCATAGTCCCTCGATGACCCTTCGATGTTGCCTACGAAAAATGATCTAGTCCATCCAATATGAAATTGCTAAAATATCTCTACATGTTGCCTTCAATGATCATTCGACAACCATTTGCTTGTCCCTTTATATCTAATAGATAGGGATACCTACCTACTAATGGAATGAATAACACTATCTCTAAAGGAGAAGGAAAAGAATAAGAACGACCTTGAGAGGGTAAGAACTTTTAATCGCTTGCTCATAACTCTTTTCTAAAAAATAAACATTTTACACATCACCTTTTCAAAAACAAATATTTTCAAACACTTTGTACACATTCTTGAGGACTGATACAAGAATCATTACAAAGTTAGCCGTACATTGGTTTTCAAAAATATTTTCAAATCACACACACAAAGCAAATTTCAAAAAGTAGCTAGTGATTAAGAGCCCATAGATAAATACGGATGAAAATGGTGCTAACACCTTCCCTTATCATAACTTACCCCCCAAACTCAAAATCTATCAAAGGTCTTTCCTGTTCTTTTCACCTTTCCTTGTTGGATAAAAGAAAAGTCGGTGACGACTCTTACTAACTGCAACATTTGTGATAAAACGCTAAAAAAGTCAGTTCTTCCACCGTATTACAAAACTGGCTAATCTGCTAGAGAATTAATTAAAACAGGTTACCTTAAGAGTTTAGATCACTTTACTTTCTTAAATTGTGTGATTTGTCTGCTTTAACTTTAAGGGCTTGCTTGGGTTTATTATTTGGAAGATCCTACACCTGGATCTAAGGATGCCTTAGGTAAGTAGCAATGGATCATGAAAGTTGTACGGCGTGGACTGATATGGTTGAATTGATAGCTACAGTTAGTACGACACTTTAGTTTGTACTAATGTTCCTTGATTCAGTCAAGGTTAACATTAGGCTTTTGTGTGTTGTCATTAGCACTAACTAACTTTTAGAACCTTAATTGACCCATGTTAGCCGTTATAAGGTAGTGAGATGGTAGGCTTTGGTGCAGTCCAAGGCTGATTGATACTCGATGTTACACTCATTGAGATTCGACTCACAGGTTATTTTGGTTGCAAGTCAGTTGTCGTACTAAAATAAAACCTTCCAGAAAGATTCGTGATATGAGATTCCTAGAACCCGGTTACTATTTTAGGACAGGTTGAGCCAACTTAACTTCAATAGAGAAGGGTATTTTCCTATGGATGTCATGCAAGCCTTTAAACCTAAGGCTCTTGTATGATTTGTTTGTGTTTGATACTTGTTTAAACATGAAAATAACATCATGATAACATGACATCATAACATTTTCACTAACCATTTCAAGGACCTAGGGATTTATCTTTGTCCCTTATTACATGTCATGGCTTCCGCTTGCAGAAATACTATCCAAATAAACTTTGTAAGGGTACCTTCCAAGCTTAAGGAGTTAGTCTCAAAGGTTCCATAAAACTCTCAATTTACCCAAAGGCATGGCTATCTACTCAGTTTGGTTACCCCCAGTTTCAAAGAAGACAAGATGAGTGTTCTGTTCCAGTTTTTTGATCCTAAGCATCACTATTTTACCTTCCCAGATTATCAGTTGGTGCCCATAATGGAAGAGTTATCTAAGTTACTTGGAGTGCCTATTCTTGATCAGACACCCTTCACCGTTCTAGAGCAAGTTCCAAAACTTGAAGTCATTGCAGCAGCCCTACATCTGAAACGGTCAGACATTGTATCTAATTCGGAAACAAGAAGTGGAGTTAAAGTTATTCTTGCTAAATTTCTGGTAGAGAAGGCTCAGTTGTTTCTAGATGCTATAAGTTTTCATGCTTTTGAAGATATTTTGGCTTTGTTGATTTATGGTTTAGTATTATTCCCTAATCCGGACCAACTCATAGATGTGAACACCATCAAAATATTTCTTACTCATAATCTTGTGCCTACTTTGCTTGGAGATATTCTGCATTCTCTTCACACTCGTACTATGAGGAAGCAAGGGACTCTCATGTGTTGCATACCTTTACTTACCATGTGGTTTATTTCGCACCTTCCCCTATTAGTGATGAATAATGAACAAGGTTTGAGGTGGTCTCAAAGGTTGATGTCACTCGCTCACTCAGATATCTATTGGT
This sequence comes from Vicia faba, assembly GCA_948472305.1. NCBI lineage: Eukaryota > Viridiplantae > Streptophyta > Magnoliopsida > Fabales > Fabaceae > Vicia > Vicia faba. The sequence continues at coordinate 1,402,474,511 of OX451739.1, forward strand.
GTTCCCGACCTCAAGAGGAAACCACAATTATTAACCGTTGTGATTCTCTAATGTGCCACTTCTTGGCATAATGGGAGGTATCACTTACAACCCTTCTCTAGCTCTACCTCAGTTTGGTTATGCTTGAAGAGACAATCCTCATGATATGCTTATCCAGGGTATCATATTTGATTACGAGTGTGATCCTCAAGGTTACCGTCAAAAGTTTATACATGCTTGGGGCATGGTGAACAAGATTTATCACAATAATTTGGGACATAAAAACTCCATCCCTTTGAATCCCTACCTTAGATAGGTGCAGTCTCGTACTCAAAATCTTATAATTTTATATCCTGTTGTCCTACCAGTAATTGTGGAGCATGTTGTTGAAGATATGTTCCTCATACCATTCTTCATCCTGATATGCCTACCAACTTTGAAGAACTACAGAAGTCCTGGATTCAACCCAAGGAAAAAAGGGATGCCTTTGAGACTCGGTTTTATGCTAGTGAGAAGAAATTATTGAAGCTGACAAAATAACTCCATGAAGAGCAGAACCTTAATGCATATGTCAACACAAATAGGAAGCGTCCATGGGAGATTAATGCCTTAGGCATTAGGAGTTTCATAATTTAACTATCTTGTTTTCATTGTAAGCCTAAAAGGCAATTATAATTTGAACTTACTGCTAAGTTTCTTTGTTTCCTTTTTTATTAACAAATTTAAATCCCACGAGGTCCTTGAAAATATTGCATATGCATTTACATACCATATCATTGCATAATAGGTATTCACAAGACATGTTTTCTCATCTTCTTGTTGTTTATTTCAGCAGAAATGGCTCTTGAATAGACAGTTAAGGATCTCTAAACTCATAATGCCCAATTCCAATATATGTTCCTGAACTTAGCCAAGGGGAAGGAAGAACTGAAGGCACTCATCACCAAAGAGAAGAATAAAAAGACAAAGAAACCAGCTGGCATCCTTAACATGGGAAGAAGGTTCAGGGGTCCAATCATGCGAGTTCAGGATCCCAATACTCCATTAGATGGAGACGGCGAACAGGATAAATATGATAAGAGTGGTAAAACTGGAAAAAAAAACATGGTTCTGCCAAATACTCTGATGAAGAGGAAGAAGATTATCTGAATGAATAATATCCCCCTGCAGATGAAAAATACAAGCATCTAGAAGATCGTCTAAATGCTATGGAGAACCAGAAAGTGCTTGGGTTGGATTTTGAGGATCTAGGTTTAGTCTCAGGAGTTGTCATTCCTCATAAGTTAAAAATCCCCACTTTTGCAAAGTATGACGGTGTCTCTTGCCCGAAGCTTCATTTGAGGTCATATGTCCGAAAGATTCAACCACACATTGCTGACAGGAAATTATGGGTGCATTGTTTTCAAGAAATCCTGTCTAGAACACAATTGGAATGGTTCTATCAACTAGAAGGGACCAATATTCGTACTTGGGAAGATTTGGCTGTTGCTTTCTACAAGCAATACCAGTATAATGTTGATCTTGCACCAACCTGCATGCAACTATAGAGTATGACTATGGGCTCTAGCAAATACTTTAAAGAGTATGCCTAGAAATGGAGAGATCTAGTAGGAAGAGTTCAACCTCCCTTGTCTGATAGGGAATTGGTTGACATGTTTAAGGGGACTTTGACAGGTACTTTCTTCAATCATCTGATTGGAATCTCTTCAGCCAGGTTCACTGAGTTGATATTAACAGGGGAACATGTGGAAGGTGGAATCAGAAGCGGAAAAATTTAGGTGGCTGCATCTTCAAGTATTGCGAAGAACTCATTCAACAGGAAGAAAGAAGCTAATGTTGTGTACAGCCAGAAAGGTCATAGTAAAGGTGACCTCCATCATCTGTGGGGGAAATAATAATTTCCAATCCTGCACCAACGTAACATTAACAACAAGGCAATCAGAGTAGGCAGGATGCACCCAGGAGACAGTTCACCAAAATCAATATGCCATTGTCTCAAGCATTACAACACTTGTTGAAGGCAGAGCTAATTACATTGAGAGATCCTCCTCGGAATCCCAACACTTCCTCTCCCCGATACAATCCCAATGTAAGATACGCCTATCATTCCAATAGTCCCGTACATGACACAAATGGCTGTTGGGCTCTGAAAAATAAAATCCAAGATATGATTAACTCTAAGGAGATTGAATTTGATCCTCCCGAGACTCCTAATATAATCACTGCTCCCATTCTGAACCATGACAAGGGGGTAAATTCTATAAAATATGCTAATAATGACAATGACTTGGACAACTGGATCTTCCTGCACACTGACAAAGGGCTCACCAACTGGACAACTGAAGACTTTATACCAATCATCTTTAGTCAGGAGTAAATTCCATTTTCTATTTTTTATTTCCAAGTTTTTGGTTATGTAATTTGAACAATAAGTTTAAGCCTTGTGCCTTACCCGGGGCACAATGGTCCATTTGTTAGAGTTGTCATGTTTCATTCGCATATTTTCATTTAATACAATCATTGGACATTTTACATTCAAATTTTATGCTCTTTGTCTTTCTTTTACTTTATTTCTTTCAAAATAGCTATGTGTTCTTATACACACCCACATAACAAATTGCAGATCCACATCCACTATGGATCTCATTGATAACAATTCTGCTATTACCAATTATGACTTCAAAAATCCGATCTACCAAGTCGAGGACTAAGGTGAGAAAGATTGTGAAGTTCCTGGAGAACTTGCTAGACTATTAAAGCGGGAAGAAAGAGTTATACATTCGCATGAAGAGCCAATCGAGGTTATGAACTTGGGTACTGAAGAGGACCAGAAAGAAATCAAGATAGGTGTCAACCTATAAGACAATGCTAAAAAGAGGTTAATTCAGATGTTGCATGACTATGTTGAGATCTTTGCTTGGTCGTATGAAGAAATGTCAGGGCTTGATACTGATATTGTGGTTTACCGTCTATTGATGAAGGAAGGTTGTCCTCTTATAAAACAGAAGGTTCGAGTATGCATCATGAGATGTCTGAAAAGATCAAGGCTGAGGTTATGAAGCAATTCAATGCAGGTTTCTTAGTTGTTACGTCTTATCCTCAGTGGGTTGCAAATGTGGTACCAGTACCTTAGAAAGATGGTAAGGTGCATATGTGTATAGACTACAAGGATATGAATAGGGCAAGCCCCAAATATGACTTTCCGTTTCCACATATTGACATTCTAGTTCACAACACTGCTCACATAAAGTATTTTCCTTCATGGATGGTTTCTCCGGTTATAATCAAATCAAGATGATGCCAAAAGACATGGAAAAGACTATGTTTGTCACATAGTGGGGCACTTTCTATTACAAAGTGATGCCTTTTGGTTTGAAGAATGTTGGTGCAACATATCAGTGTGTTATGGTAGCTTTGTTCCATGATATGATCCATCATGAGATAAAGGTTTACATTGATGACATGATAGCCAGATCCCAAACTGAAGAAGAACACCTTGACCACCTTCACAAGTTATTTGAGATATTGAAGAAATATAAGTTAAGGTTGAATCCAAACAAGTGCACCTTTGGGGTAAGATCCGGTAAACTCCTAGGTTTCATCCTCATTGGTAAAGGTATTGAAGTTGATCCCACCAAGGTTAAAGAAATTCAAGAAATTCCAGCTCCCTGCACTAAGAAGGAAGTCAGAGGTTTCCTGGGACGATTGAACTATATTGCCATATTTATTTCCCATTTGGCCGCTACTTGTGAGCCGATCTTCAAGTTACTAAAGAAAGATCAAGTAGTGAAGTGGAATGGTGATTGTCAGATAGCTTTCGACAAAACCAAAGAATATCTTCAGGAACCTCCAATTCTGATGCCACCAGTTGAAGGAAAACCTCTGATCATATACCTAATAATTTTAGAGAACTCAATGGGGTGTGTATTGGGGCAACATGGCGAGTCTGGTTAAAAAGAGCATGCAATATACTACCTTAGCAAAAAGTTTACCAACTGTGAAACAAGATACTTACTGCTCGAGAAAATTTTTGCACTTTGGCATGAGCTGCTCGCCGACTAAGACAGTATAATTTGACTCATATTACCTTGTTGATCTCTAAGATGGATCCAATAAAATATATATTCGAGAAACCCGCTCTCTCCGGAAGAATAACAAGATGGCAAATGGTCTTGACAGAATACGACATTCAGTACACTACTCTGAAGGCAATCAAAGGAAGCGTACTGGCAGATCATTTGGCTCATCGGGCTATAGATGACTATCAGACTTTGAATTTTGAGTTCCCGGATGAGAATATTATGTTAGTTACTGATTATGAAGAACTTGAACTGTATGAAGGACTTGAGCCAGGATCCCGATGGACTATGGTTTTTGATGGAGCTTCCAATGAGATTGGTAATGGGATTGGTGCTATGATTATCTCTCCCAAGGGTTGCCATACGCCCTTCACCGCCAGATTATGTTTTGATTGTACCAACAACATGGAAGAGTACGAAGCATGTATCATGGGTATCAAAGCTGCTAGTGATATAAGAATTAAATTATTTAATGTATATGAGGACTCATCCCTAGTAATCAATCAAATTAAGGGAGAATGAGATACAAAGCATCCAAATCTCATTCCTTATTCAGAGCATGTGTTGACATTAATTTTGTACTTCGAAGAAATCGCTTTCGAACATATTTTGTAAGAAGAGAATCAATTGGCAGACACATTGGCTACCATGCCATCTATGTTCAAAGCCAGATGGGATAATGAAGCTCCTCGAATTACTATTAAGAGACTAGACGAACTGGCACATTGCTACAAAGTTGATACTGATGGAGTAGAGGAAAAGCCTTGGTACCATGAAGTAAAAATATACCTCAATACTTAAGAGTATCTTGAAGGAGCATCTATTAATGATAAGAAATTCCTAAGGAGGTTCTCTGCCAAGTTCTTTCTGAGTAACGAAATTTTGTACAAGCGCAATCACGATTTGACTCTGCTTTGTTGTATAGACAAGAAGGAAGCTAAGAAGATTATGGAAGATACGCACGAAGGAGTCTTTGGTACTCACTCCAATGGGAATATGATGGCTAAGAAAATTTTGAGAGCAGGTTATTATTGGTCGACTATGGAAACTGATTGCCATCATCATTCCAGAACTTGTCACAAATGTCAGATATATGCTGACAAAGTACATGTGCCTCTGGTTCCTCTGAATTTCTTGACTACTCCTTGGTCGTTTGTAATATGGGGAATTGATATGATTGGATAAATCAAACCTACCACTTTTAATGGGCATCGTTTCATCCTAGTCGTTATTGATTACTTCACGAAGTGGGTAGAGGCAGCCTCGTTTGCTTCTGTTACCAAGAATGTTGTGGCTCAGTTCATCAAGCATAACCTCATCTGCCGGTATGGCATACCTGAAATGATCATCATGCATAATAGTACCAATATTAACAATACTATGATCACAGAACTCTTCATGCAGTTCAAGATTAAGCACCACAACTCTTCTCCATATCGACCAAAATGAATGGCGCAGTGGAATCCGCCAATAAGAATATCAAGAAGATCATGCATAAGATGACAGCGACATACAAAAATTGGAATGAGATGTTATCATTTTCTCTTCATGGTTATCGCACTTTAGTACGTATATCAACTGGGGAAACCCTGTTCTCTCTAGTCTACAGTATAGAGGTCGTCTTACTTGTCGAAGTCCAGATTCCTTCCCTAAGGATTATGAAATACGCATATTTAGATGAAGACGAGTGGATTCAAACTAGGTTAGACCAAATAAATTTTATTGATGAGAAAAGGCTTGCGGCCGTTTGTCATGGTCAGATGTATCACAAGCGCATGATCAAGGCCTTTAATAAGAAAGTTAGGCATCGGGTGTACCAGGCTGGTGATTTGGTAATAAAGCCCATTATCCTACCACAGGGTGATCCCAGGGAAAATGGACTCCCACATATGAAGGTCCATTTTTAATCAAAAAGATATTTTCTGGCGGTGCTATGATACTTACCACCATGGATGTTAAAGACCTTCAACACCCTGTGAACGCAGACATAGTTAAAAAACACTACGCATAAAAGAGACCCGTTGGGTTGACTGGCCTAGGAAAAAATAAGGGCATCCCAGTGTACCAAAAGGGTTCGAGCAAAAATTAGGGATATATATAAAAAAAAGTGTACATTCGGCAAGTCAAAAACCTGAAAAGGCGGCTTGGGCAAAAAAGGATATCCCGGTGGAATTAAAACCCGAAAGGGAGGTCCAGGAAAAAGTTAGGGATTAAAGCGTACGATTTTGTCCCGTTGGATCACCCGTTTGTTCACAACAGGCATAATTACCAACGTCAGGTTCAAATGGTACAAACCAGTTCAATCAACTTCTTCCAACAGCGAGGGATGAGATGCTTGAAGACATAAGGGCAATAGCAGAGTTGAAACTCGATGGGATCATTTCCACATAGTTATTTTTATTTGTACCCCTTTTCTTTTTATGAAAACTTCCTCTTACTAGGATTTTTGTCTCCTTGTATAAAATTGCATGTTCATAGGAAAAATTTCAAATTTCAAAACTATTTATTTTTACTTCCTATGTTTTGTTTGCGAATACGTATAATGGTTACTTTGAATGAACATATGCATTTGAATATGATTATTGTTTACAAATATATGCATGAAAACATGATTAGCATTTATCGAAGACTCTAGGAGTTAGGATAATGTTTAAGTCATTCATAAATACCCACTGAGCAATCTCCATGAAACTATCTCTACAGAGCTATCTTCGCAAGCTCATCCCCAACAGAGATATATTCCCCAACAAGTCTAATATACCCTCAGGCAAAAATTCAGGCATCTTCCATCAGTTCACCTACATATCCCCAATGGATAGCTTGACCTGGTCATCATCCCTAATACTTCCTTTGGCGGATAAGGAATTTTGATCATTTCCCCAGCATATTGTGAAGACTTCATCAGCAGCCTATAAAATTCCAATCCCCATCAAAGTTTATTTCTTCGACATAATTTACAGGAATTTATTTCCCCAGCGGAGTTTATTACTCCAACACCGTAAATCCCTAACAAAATTCTCTTCTCCAGCAGGGTTTAATTAAAGTTGTTATCCCTAGAATAGTTTCTACGGTATCTGAAACTTGGACAGCTAGAATACTGGAGGAATATCCATCTCTTTTATCCCCAGTCAGGGTATGTAAGAATCAAATCCTTCAACAAAAAGAACGGAAAAAGTTCGACTCTCCTTGAATGCCTCTATCCTCAAGCAGAATTTGGAGATCCCCGGCGGAGTATCCGCAAACAGAAAGTAGGAATGCCCATCAAAATTATTCCCAGCATAAATTGAAGAATCATTTTCTTCATCCCTAACAACAGTTTGAGATTTATTTCCCCCAGGTAGACATTGTTACAAGGAGCTACGGATATGCTTCAGCGATATATTGCGTCCATACATCATTTCATAATACATCATAGCATACGCATACCAAAACGCATATAACATTCTCATTCATTTCGAGAGCATCATTACGCAAAGCATTACATACATCATGACATTACATAAAGCTAATTTTGTATTTTCAGGTAAAAGTGCGAAAATAGACGAATATCATCAGCAATTTTCAAACAGGTCAGAAATTAATTCTCGAAACAAGACGAGGCAACTATTTATATGACTAGGTGGTATGAATTCCAGAAACAGGACGGGTTTACCGACAAAAATTAGGTCGCATATTAATTCCTGAAACAGGATGGGGTAACTATCTATATGACCAGGTGATATGAATTCCTGAAACAGGACGGGTTTACCAACAAAAAATAGGTCACAGATTAATTCCTGAAATAAGACAGGGTAACTATCTATATGACCATGCAATATGAATTCCCAAAACAGGACGAGTTTACTAACAAATAATAGGTCACAGTTTAATTCCTGAAATAGGACGGGGCAACTATTTATATAACTAGGTGGTATGAATTCCCGAAATAGTACGAGCTTACTAACAAAAAAATAGGTAGCGGATTAATTCCCAAAACAAGACGGGGTAACTATCTATATGACCAAGCAGTATGAATTCCCGAAATAGGATGAGTTTACCAACAAAAAACAGATTATAGATCAATTCCTGAAACAGGACGGGGCGACTATCTGCATGACCAAATGATTTCCTTCAAAGATTTAATTCTGACGAGCATTCCCTTTCAGAAGTTTATTCTAAAAAGCATTCCCCCCCCCCCCAGAGATTGAATTTTGGCGAGCATTTTCCTTATGAAAAGCATTCTTCAGATACAGTCAGGCGTAGACTCATTCTGATACTCCTATCAATAGTTACTTTGGATGGCATCTGTAAGCCCATCCCTGGAAACACTCGGTCAACTTTATGAATGGCATCTTTAAATCCCATTCAAGCAATACTATCAACCAACATCGTTACTTCATGCACCGACGAGTGCAAATTTCTGGGCACTTAAGTGTTCAATCCTCTTCCACCTTTAGATCACAAATGGCGGACATGCCAATCTAACTCTTCAAGTTTAAGTAGATTGAACAGGGGCAGCTATTGTACCCCAAAATTTTCCCTCCCATTTTTCAAGACAAATTGATTCAAGATACCTCCCCATGCTCCTAATGGTCTCAAACACTCAAGACTATTCAAGAATTGAACAGATGAAACCCTCCTCCTAAGTGTGGCCTACAATTAGGGTTTTGGTTTTTTCAAAGAAAATTAAGCTTATAATGCCTCAAGTAAGTTTCATGGTTCCTCATATGCTTCAAATAATCCTCATGTCAAGTTTCAAGCCTTGCATCACAAGTTTCCTCAGTCAATTGCTCAGATGATTGAAAATCAATTGTATTGGATAAAAAGTCAAATATGGTCAACATACAGTCAAAACTCAAGATTTTTGGTCAACATCAATATTTTTAAGTCACATTCATCATTTGATCAAGGGTTGATCATGATTCATCAGGAAAACTCAAGATTCATCAAAAGTAAAAAATTACTAATTAAGGTTTTCTTAAGGAGAATTCAACTAAACTTTGACCAAGCATAACTTTCACATGCTTTATCATAAATTTCTCAACCAAATCCCATTTTGAAGGAAATTCAACTCTCTACAACTTTGTCTCTCTAAGCTAAAAGCCAAAAATGTTTCATTTGAGAGATATGGATCAAAATATTACATGTCATTTTAAAAGTAAAAAAAAAAAGACATTTTTTGTCAAGGCAATTTACACTAAGTTAAAGACTTCAAATGAAAAAATGACCACCATGAAAGTTGTAGGAGACATCATGAGGTTTCCAAAAAAGTCCAAGATCACCTTCATATGACAAAAATTGTGAGAGTTATGGTGGGCACAAATTGGACAATTTTTTAGAGATACATGAAACCTCAATTGAGCGATTTTGAATTTTTGGACTAATGGGCCTAACTTTTGAGGATCAAACATGTTTATAACATGATATAAGACCTCTAAGTCCAGTGGTACATGGTCATATTTTTTTATCCTATTTATTTAAATTTTATTTAATTTTTGTAAAAACAATTAAATTTAAAATAACAAATAGTTTTATTAACGTTGGACTATGATCATTTGGACATCTTCTAGAAGGCCCAAGACCTCATAAAAGCTTTCCAAAACCGTGAGAGACATGTTTGAGACAATGATATTCAAAAACGGCAAGTTAGAAAATATGTTTCATTGATTTTTGGTAACACCGTGATCACTTGATTTTTTCCTTCTTTAGTGACTTAAATCTGATTCTCTATAAATACTCAAGCCCTCACACTACAATGAAAACAAAAAATTTGATTCAAGAAAAGTCTCAAAGATCATAAATTTTGAAGAAGAAAAAAGTGCATCATTGAATCTCAAGTTCCAATTTGATTCAGTCCAAACCACCACCTCAAATCACTTCCAGAATATCTCCAAGATAAAAATAGGTAACTTTCCATGCCTATTTGTACCTAAAACTTGCATACATGCCATGTCCGATTTGTATTATTTTTTATTATTTGTATTACAAATTATACACATTGTTAATTGATTCTAACAATTCAGGTCGCTGAGCATGATTGTTTAGAACAGGTTTGAAATCTCACATGCAAGTTTTAACATGAGGAATACGAGATGCCATTGTTAGGGCATAAAATTATATTTGTTTTATGGTGTAGTGGTAGTGTTCTTGCTTGACAAAGGAGAGGGCGTGGGTTCGATCCTGAGCGCTTGCAACCATCTTTTATGTGTTTTCTAATCTTTTCCACTTTCCATTATTTTTACTTATTTTCTTATTTAATTTTCTACTAATTGTTTTAATCCATAAAAAATAAATAGTCTTATGATTTTTATTAATTAATCTAATTTTGGACATATTTTTAATTCAATTTTATTAGACTTAGTTTTTTTAAATTAATTAACCTTTGTAATTAATTTAGAATTAAATAACTAATTATTTTCTAAATGCTTAAAAATTAACCCAAAATACAAAAAAAAAAAAAAAATCTTTTAACACCTAGAATTTTTTAGGATTTTTAAAACATCTTTTATAACACTTTTATTTATCTTTTGCATTTAAATACCTAGAAACAATTGTATAGGTCGCACGATTTTTTTTGTAATAGTTTAGTGTTTAATTTCTCGCAAGGTTCTATTAAATATTGTAACTTCTCCGAAGCCCTGTAATAGCGTAGGACTTTACTTTTCGGCACTTATACTTTATGCCTTGTATATATATAACTGTGTAGTAATAGGCTTGTATGGCAAGATAAAATAATCGGTAAATAACCTTAAACAATTCTAAGATAACATAACTGTAATTGAATCACTTTGCACACATACACCTCTAGGGTAATTCCCTTTGTTGCCTTCGAAAAACATTGGTCATGTCCCTCAAAAATAGTGATACTTTAGCAAAAGACCCTCAAGTAAAGATCATAGTCCCTTGATGATCTGTCGATGTTGCCTATAAAAAATGATCTAGTCCCTCCAATATGAAATTGCTAAAATATCTTTATGTGTTGCCTTCAATGACCATTCGACGACTCTTCGCATGTCCCTTCACATCCAATAGATATGGCTACTTACCGACTAATGATACAGATAGCATTATCTCTAAAGGAGAAGGAAAATAATAAAAACAACCTTGAGTGGGTAAAAACTTTTAATCGCTTGCTCACAATTCTTTTCTAAAAAATAAATATTTTACACATCACCTTTTCAAAAACAAATATTTTCAAACACTTTGTACGCGTTCTTGAGGACTGATACAAGAATCATTACAAAGTTAGTCGTACTTTGGTTTTCAAAAATATTTTCAAATCACACACACAAAGCAAATTTTAAAAAGTGAGCTAGCGATTAAGAGCCCGTAGATAACTACGGATGAAAAGGGTGATAACACCTTCCCTTTTCATAACTTACCCCCCGAACTCAAAATCTATCAAAGGTCTTTCCTGTTCTTTTCACCTTTCCTTGTTGGATAAAAGAAAAGTCGGTGGCGACTCTTGCTAACCGCAACATTTGCGATAAAATGCTAAAAAAGTCAGTTCTCCCACTGTATTACACTAACCAATCGACGTACCTTGCAGTTCTGATGAACTTACTCTTGAGCAACCTTTCTATCTCTTGTTTGATCTTAAAATTAATCTCAGGGGCGAACCTCCTAGGATGTTGGTTCACTGGCCTTTTTCCTGGCTGAATAGGAAGCCAATGTTCCACAACCGTTTGACTTAACCCAGACATCTCACCATAATCCCATAAAAGGAAATCTTTATACTCCTTTAGTATTTTGATCAACTTTACTCTCATTTTTTACTCAACTTTAGTGCTTATGTACGTTGGTCTCCTTGTTGCACCGTCTCCCAGATTAACTTCCTTTAATGGATCTTGGGTTTGCATCTTCTGTACTGAATTTAATGGGTCTTTTTCAAACCCCAAAGGTCCATTGTTATATATACAATCTAACCTTCGGCTTTCTGAAGTTGTTGTTTGACCTAATTGGCCTTCTTATTTTTTATTTATTTTGGCTTTGAGGACCATATTTTATAGCTTCTCAACTTCTAAAGTCAATTTCCTTTTGTTTTCAGCTACGTAAGCCGAAATCTGAGCCAAACTTATTGACTCATTGGTCATCACGTTCGACCACAGACTATCCCGTAGGTGGGATCGACTCCCTAGGCCCTGTTGCCTCTTCAGAATCCCATATAAAGTCATGATTAGGATCCAAACTGAGAAAACAATTTGATTTTTCATTGAGAGTGTGATTCTCGTCATCACAAGGCTCTACATTCGCCAAATGTTGGTCGAAAGACTTCTTCCCACCTTTCACATCATCGACTTTGTAGTAGCTCTGATCAGTTTCTATGTTCTCTACTACGTCATATTTTCTCCAAATGGAAATTCTTTAGTACAAAGTCGACGAGACTGCACCTATTCCATGAATCCACTCACGACCAAGTAATAGATTAAAGTTGGCTTTGGAATTTATAACCATGAACATTGTTGATTTAGTTATTTTTCTGACAGCCAATTCGACTTGAATGACACCCAGTATGCTATTGGTTTTTCCTTCATAGCTTGATAAAACCATGTTGTGAGGTCGAAGCTCCGACCTAAACTTCCCCATTTTCTTAAATAGAGCATGTGTCATTACATTTACAGCTGCCTCACCATCAACAAACACCTTGTTCACTAGCATTCCATCCACATTCTCCCTTATGAATAAAGGCTTGAGATGATACATCATCTATGGGCTTGGTTTTTCAAACACAATCTTTTGTTCTTCGACCACACCACTATTCATCACATAGTAGCATAAAGGCTTTTCATCATTCACTTCGTCCACTTCGTCGAAGGTAAAACCTTCTTCATTTTCTGATACTTCCGGCACCCTGTCATATTGAACAGGCAGAATTGACACAATTCCATAGTTAATTATGAAGTATTCACCATAATCATAGTCATCGACAACCATATCATCTTTTGATGAAGGTTTATAATCAGGTTCCTTCTATTTGCCTTTATATGTAGGAGTATACTCAGGAGCAAGAGTATATTCCATATTTTATATTGCCACCAGCTCTATGTTACCTAAAGGAGCTACCCTCATAGCCATTCTTTGATTTGTTATGGCTTTTTCTTTTTCAGTCAGCTTCGACTTGGGATAATACACCTTTGGGATTGGAAACTCTATTGGCTTTGTAGCTTCTAGTGGTAGTATGTTTTCGACACATCTATTTTCTTCGACTGGCTTCAACTAGGATGTTGAAGCTTCCTTTGCCGCCTTTTTGTTCCTCTGATAACGCCTCTACTGAGTCCTTTTTATTGGGTTTCCCCCCTTATAGTTGGGAGAAACTTGATAACCCTTCGACTCATCTTTCTTTTTCTGGGTCTCAGCTTCGTGTACAATCACTTTCCACTTTGGCCTCTTGCCCCCCTTTTGGCATACTGACTCCACCCATTTTTCTTATGGAATATCTGATGAAGGGCGAAAGGTTTTTGGCCGAGACTGTCGAAACAATTTTCTATATTCCTCGTTGCATCGGGGATTTCCTTGCTTATCAAAAATAAACCTTGGGACTGGAGGATTTTCTTGCTTAAGAGCCTCTTTTTTTACCGTCTCATACTTCTCGGTTGCTTCTTTGTCAAACACAATATTACATCTTGGGCATAATTTTTCCTTTAACCCTTTCACTCAACATTTCTCTTGAAAGTTAGCCAAGCTTTCTTCAGGATAGGGGTACATTGTCTGTAATCCATTTCTATCTTTAGGTTGAAACTATCATTGGTTCCAACCATGATGATTTCTATGTCACCAATAATTATAACCTCTCTATCGAGGCCCTTAGTAGCTTCTACCATCATGCAATCTAGAGGCTTTGAGTATAAATCCTCTTCAACTTTAAAAGGGTCAATGTCGACTTGCATCTTTGGCTTCTTGCCAAACTAGAGCCTGTCATCTTTCAACTCTTTCTGCACCAAATCCCTGAAAAGAACACATTGAGAAGTTTTATGACCAAGAAAATTATGAATTTATAGAATTCCCTTTTCTTCTTTTGCTCAAGTGGGGGATTCTTTAGGCCCTGAGGGCCACAATTTGACTATCAGCTACTAACAAATCAAATATTTCATCACATTTGGTTATGTCGAAAGTATAGGTCTTGGTGATGGCTTTGCCATTCTTTTCGATTTCGACGGGGTTTTTCCTGTTCGATGGTTTCAAAAGTTTACACGCATAAGGGGTTCCAGGTGTAGTTCAGCCATATTAACCTTTGTTTCTTCCATTGACTCATTTTCGTCAGAAGAACATCCGTCAGTTGCCACATAAGCAACTTTCCCTTTTTTGTGATACTTGTTTGGCTTAGTTTTTTCAGCTTTCAAACGTTCGATCAGTCAAACTTTTGATAGCTAATTGAGCCATATCCTTCCAAGACTGAGTGTCCACCAATTTCTTCCTAATGGAATACTCTAACCCATTTGCATCCATTTCGACCAACTCATGTTCAGGGATTTATGTAAAGCACCATGCTTTCATAAGTCTAAACATGTTAAGGTATTAGTCTATTGACTCAATGCTCTTTCGTTTGACATTGGACAATTCTGTTAGGTTTATCTTGGACTGCCCCATGTGGAATTGCTCATGGAACAATTTCTCTAACTGGGTCTATATCTGGACGGACTGTGGGGGAATCATTATACACCAAGTGAACACATTCTTTGTGAGGGAATTGGGAAAATATTTCATCCTCAAATCCTCATTCACTACTAAATCGCCAAGTTTTGTTTGGTATCTGGTAACATGTTCGACAGTGGACTCTTCGACATCCCCTGCAAACTTAGTGAATTTTGGGAGTCTCCGACCCCTTGGTAACTCCGTTTGTAACACGAAATCTAGAAACGGAGAAACATATGTGGTCCTCTAGCAACCAATATTCATCCCATTCCTAACCATTATTCGTTCGACAATGGCTTCTAGGTTTTGTTCCCCGACCACTATTTCACGTCGACCCTGCCTGATCAGTTGGTCAACATTCTGGCTTCGTTTTGCTATTACTACCGGGGGTTGTTGTAATACCCTAAGTATGGGGTTGACACATGGAGGAGTCAGTGGATCCTGTTCGACCTCTTCATTGAAAACTTCCTCGTACTGCACTGATACCTCACATGGTCGGGATGTAGCTTGTCGAACTGGCGTTCTAGGAGTATCAAGAAAGTCTCCCATACGAGTCATCTGAGCCACTAACATCTGATAACTCTGCTTCAAATTTTCATTTAACGGACTTAATATTAGACTCATCTATTGAGTGAGCATATTGACCATTTCGTGGTTACTTTCATCCATTTGTTGCCTCATGACAACAACAACACTTGGGGTAAAAGTAGGCATAATTTGGCTGGAAAAACCCAACCTAGTGTCCAAATTGTCTTTCCGACAGCCCTAGAGGGCGATATGGTGAAAATGCATAATTTTTGCCAAACATTGGACTGCTAGTATGCAATCTTGCCATAATTATTATGGGCATTCCATACTCATGTATATTTCTGGCAAAACTAGGCACATACTACCCAGAAGTTGGAACCAGACTATCGTGTGTTTCTCTTGTAAAACTAGGTGTATTAGGCCCAACAGTTGTGACCATTATTGGTCTTGCAATTACTGGTTGTGTTATGGTAACTATATTTTATGTTGTCGAAGATACAACCGCCAGACTGGAACCTACACTCGTCGCTGCACTAGTATTTCCTCCCAGATTCTGATCCCTTTCAGGAGTTCTAGGATCTACCACTTCTTAATTTCATGCACGAAACAAGAAGACTCAAACACAAACGTGTCCCATCGAGTGTGCCAATTTGTTTCTCCGTGAAACAATCGCTAGCCTCTTATTAAAGGTTACTTGTAGGATCGACTACAATAATTCTAGACTTAGTGTTTAGAGTGTTTTTGGATTGAAAAAAGGGTAAAGGGGAAAAAGGTATAGACAATTTCAAAGTAAATAAATCAAAGACAATACTTGTAATTTAAAGTGAAAAGACTGTACATTACTATAAATTTAAATGTGGAAGCATTCATACATTGTTAAACTTGAACTCGTTTCTCTCTTAGATGCGAGTATTTTGAGTGTATTGCTACTAAATATGAAGAAATGTCACCCTTAACACAAACATTCTTAAATATACATCCTAACCATGTAACCGTCGATGATTAATAGCCCACGTTTGGGCTTTGTGAAAATCATTTGAATCTTCCCACGTTCTTACTGGCTTTCACGTTTGATAATTGTTCCCTCCAGTATGAATCCTTTCTCCGTCGCCCTTTGTATCTGTCGACAGTTGCCTGTGATCTTCTGGTCCTTATCGACTGGTTCAATTGGTCGATGTCTTTCTCTCGCTCGATGCATCTTATTTTTTTCCACCAATCTATGCCTCTTTAGCTAAATAAATTCCCCCAGCTTTAAGTTTGTTATCCTAGTCGAAAATTACTTGTCAACAAAGACACTTTTAGTAAGGGGGAGAAAGAGATAATAAAAGAAATAAAAATTATATTATTGACTTGAGTTTTTACAAACTAGCTATTTATATACAACTAACTTGTACAGTAAGTAGGCTAAGAAACCCTAATTGAGATTGAGCTTGAATTACACAACTTAGATTATATCTAATATTATATCTAATATTTCAACAGAAGAGTGGTAATATAAAAGAGTAAAAGAAGAAGGAGAAAAGCGATTTAGGGAACGAGAAACAAGAAATGGTTAGAACTATTGATTTGCAATTATTTGTGAAAGGATTGGAGATAAATCATCACCATACTGTGACATTCTTTGCTTTGAAGGATTTATTATCATGCTTATGAGGGGTGATTATGATTTTTCTTGTTAGATATTCTTATGCATTAGGTGTTGTTATTGTTTCGATTGTTAATGATCTTTTGAAAGGTTTAGTTCTATTAATGGAGTGATTTTGGATGGTTTCTAACTTTTATAAATATTTCATGATATAAATAATATACACAACAGACATAGTTCAGTCACGATTCAAAAATTAAAAAAAATCAATTTGAAAAAAATATTAACAAAGGACTAATTTGACTCAGTTAAATAATATATTTAAATAATATATTGTATAAATATATTATTTATTCAATATATTAAAAAATAATTTTTTTTCCTATAAATAAAATCAGAAAAAATATAAAGTATAAAGTAAAAAAAATAATCTAATGTAACCAAACCCGTCAGCAGTTTAGCGGTTGAGACAACAGTATTAAGTCAAATACTAGAGGAACCACACAAAAAATAAGAACACTTAAATTAATGTATTATTTAATACATAATTAGAATTAATTAATTAAATTGGAATAGACATTAGGGGAAAAGTGGATAAGGATGTGAATTAAAAAAACGCAAGTAATGAGTCACCAGGGCTGGTAGCTGTAATCGATGGAGAAAAGTTGTTTTTGAAAACAACAGGAAAACCACGACGGGAAAAAGTTGTCTTCATAATGACTTTTTCTAGAAACTTTGCAAGAAAAGTAATTCAAATTCCAATTTAAATTACTGTACCTACCAAATAAATATTACTATATTTCATTAGGTTGGTGCTCTTATCCCATCTATGTTCTCTATGGACCAAAACACAGAAATTTAAGAAATTAAGTAAAAGTTATTCAACTATTAAATCATTACCAATAGACTTAGGTCCACATGGATGGATTAATTTTTATAATATGAAATTTAAATTTACTTTTGATTGAAAATATGGTATATTTAGTGTTCGAAATATTTTAAAAAATGATTATATCAAATAAGAAAAAATGTATACAAATTAAATAGTAAAAGAAATGGAGTTGAGGGTTAGTTGAATTAAAAGGACAAGTTAGGTGATTTAAGATTCAATTTCTGTTATATTTATTTATGTTAATGTAAATAAATTATAAAAATTATAAATTAATAATTAAAAAAAAGTTTAATATTCATACATCTATGTAAATTTTGTTTATACATATCAAATGACATTATGTTAAATAAATATTTATTAAAATATTTTTAGAATTAACATTAAAACATGGTGTTGTCAAATACTTTGATTAAATATATATATATAAAAATAATTTTATAATATCGTTATGTAGATATTAATCTAAATTTTTGTATATTTATTTAATTTAATTTATTATTTTTAAACTATATAAAATATCTAAATGCGGCAATTATTATGAAATAATGAGAGTAATGATTTTGTATTATTTATTAATATTTTATAATACCAATTAGATATTAGTTACATTTTTCTACTAATTATATTTTTTAATTATTATATTTAAATTCATATTACAATTCATTGTTATGAGCTCAATTTTGAAAAAATTTCACCTATTAAATAATAATTATAAGATTATTAGAATTTTATCAAAATGAGTTTTGTTCTTAGGTTTTTTTTTATTTTAATGAAATTTGCCTGTTTGTATTCACTCTTTTATTGTATATCCCTCCCTAGTTTACATGATTTATGTTACCTTGTTTTCTCCTCCGGGTTTGGGACATTTAAAAATATAAAGTACATCAACTTGAGTTTATTTATAAATAGAAAAACTATATCAAATCAAAATCTTGGTATTTTCTACATTTACATAGAATAAATTATCACATATTTTTGTACTCTCTTCTTCTGTTTTAAAATATAAGAGAAAAATATATATTTTTCTTATATTAAAATATATTTTTTTTAAAAATCATTTTCATCAATTTCAAAGTAAAATTAAATTTGTATTTTCTCTTATTTTTTCTATAATAATTAATTAGATTTATTTTTATATTTTCCAAAACAATTTATTTTAACATAATCACAAATCAAATTATTTTGTTTTTATTTTTTTAATAAATATATAATTTTTTTCGTATATTTTAAAACGGAAGGAAAGAACACCATAATTAAAAAGTAAAAGTGTCACATAGTCATCATCATCACTGGCTTGTTTGCTGACTTATTTAATTTAGAGCATATTCTTTATTAAGTACTCCTTACGGCTGCAATATCAAATTATATTAATATGTTCTCTATAAAAAAAATTAATGATTGATATATCCTTTGTTTCTTAGTGTTCTTTATAATATTATCCACTAACTAGTTAAAGGAATGGGGTTTAATTAGAAGGTAAACCAAAATTAAATAAATATAAGTCTTTGCTTGTGACGAACACCACAATATCATTGTTGAGGCTATAGCAAATGTAAGTAGTATGGATAATAGTTTTATATTGGTTAAAAATGTGATTTAAATATTTATGAGTGGTAAAATATATTCACCTATTATTTTAAGGTTTTGGGTGAATAAATAATGTGTTTTTCACAAAAATGTGTTGTTCAAGGAAAGAAGTCACAAAAAGTTCAATGCTTCCAAGTGAGAAACTCCCCCAACATATGATATCAGAATTTAGTTCGAGAAAGAGACCGACTTACTTGTATCGAAAGTCAACGGTTCCACGAGGGTTGTGAGTAAGAAACATTCCGTTGAAGAGTGTATATGGCGCCACAAAGGTGGTGAGTAAGAAATGTTTCGTCCTTTCACTTTTATCCTTTCACTTGAGAGGAGAGAGAGAGAGAGGAGAGAGAGAGAGAGAGAGAGAGAGAGAGAGAGAGAGAGAGAGAGAGAGAGAGAGAGAGAGGAGAGAGAGAGAGAGAGAGAGAGAGAGAGAGAGAGAGAGAGGAGAGAGAGGAGAGAGAGAGAGAGAGAGAGGAGAGAGGAGAGAGAGAGAGAGAGAGAGTTGTATACTTGTATCAAAAGTCAACGGCGCCACAAGGATGGTGAGTAGGAAAAGTTTTGTTGAGGAGTGTCAACGCATCCCAAAGGTGGTGAGTAAGAAACGTTTCTCCCATCTACTTGAGGGGGAGCATAGTGGACTCACGTTTGAGGAGGAATGTTAAGAATGTAGTAAGTGTGAGTAGTATGAGTAATAGTCCCCACATTAGTTAGGAATGAGACTTTAACATTTATAAGTGGGGGAACTCACTCACCTATCACCTTAAATTTTTTTTTTTCAAATTCAAATAATTAATTTGGAGATCCATCTTCGAACTAGGTAAACATATTTAAACGCGCACCATACTCTTCCTCTTTTCCTTCATTTTTAGTTCATAAAACTTTGACCCCATTTGAGCTCATGAGCACAATAGTTCAACTCCATTTTTGAAGCAACTTTAGATCCTTTTCTTGTATCTTGTCATTGCCAACTCCATATAACTACTGCATTCAACACTTTAGACCCTCATCAACATATTTTTGAGTAAGTTTCTCGTTTAACTTATTTTGAGTTTGATTAATATATTAGATATTATTGGCATTTGAAATAGATTATGTGTAGGATCTATTTTTATCATTTGGGTTATTTGAATGAATTTTGGATAGTTAGGGCAATGGCAGAGATGTTTCTGCCATTGAAGTAAAAAAATGAAGCTTTTTTCGTAGATGTATCTCCAAAATGTGTTCTTTCTAGTGTTTGGAGATACATCTTCAAATTCTTTCCTTCTTGACGCACTAATGTGTTTTTTTAATGTTTTTTTCAAGGATAATGGCTGCAAACAACAACAAGATGAGACTCAACCATCCCACCATAACCGCGACAGCTAGCCGTAAGAGGGCTCGTGAGCATGAGCAGGCTAAATTCATCCCTATACCTCACAAAAGGGAAGTATCAACCTCTAGAAATTGACTATCACATAGACTGTCATCCTAGGCTCGTGCACACCATGAGGAGGAGGCCCCCACTACACAGCAAGCCCCAGTTGCACAAGAGGCCCGACTTTCAAACCCTTATCTAGGGGAGCCCACTGCCACTTCATTACTGATATACTTCGGAGATCATGTGGCTCCGCATATCTGAGGAAGAGAGGTATATTTTTTAACAATTCTATTTTTTAAATTTTAACCAAATTTAATTCGACTGAGACTATTATATTTTATTTTCAACAGGAATGCGAGTGTTTGGAATCAATTAACCATTCTAGAAAGATTCATAGACTTGATCAACCTTAATAAGAGTGGTTCCTTAGTGTACTTTGGTACTCTGGTATTGCAGGTATTTGTTCTTCCGGGTACATTATCATCAGCCATGGCATGCAAGCGACATTTGATGAGAGAAGACATATTGAAACGTCATCTTTCCACCTTCCTATTAGCGATATGGCGACTACATTAGATGGTGTTGCTTGCCTTCTACACCTTTCTATCAGAGGAATGTTGCTTGATCATTGTAAGATCACCAGGGTTGATGCAGTGAAGATGATGATGATGATGATGATTAATTTGGAAGTTGACCCTAAGGAAGCTGTGTAACAATTTTCCAGCACCAGGGGTGAATATGCCTTGGTTGGATATGTTGTATACCAATAACTTGGAGTTTCCCGACATCGATGAACTACAGGTTGGCTACCATATCGAGTGTGCATTGTGATGCTTCTTCCTATTCTTGGTTGATACATTCATGTTTATGGATAAAGTGTAACCTACGTAGATGTGGCATACCTCGAGTATTTCATCGACTTGATGAACATTCACAAGTGGATATAGGGAGCCACATGCTTGGTATACATGTACTCCAAGTTGAGCGAAGTTTCTCGTTGGAGGGGGGTTGTGTGCGGTGCCATTTTGTGTGTATATTGACCAGACTCAACATGATGACGTGGTCTAGATGCCATATATTACTCACCGGGTAAGAATTGCATTTGACCATATTTCATTATACTCTGGATGGCTGACATGTGGGACTAATATCACGTGTAAATATTTGTCAGAGCGGTGCATGCGCCAGTTTGGGTATGTGCAGATTATTCTGAGGTCCCCCTTCCAGGCTGCTCCTGAGAACATTGTCCCCAAACAACTGAATGATATTCTGGCAGATTTTGAGAGTTGTCTAGTACCGGAGGATGGTTATATGATTTGGTTCTATTCTGTGTCACATCCTTACATGACACCAAACGCTCTTGGATGTCCGCCTAGGCATGCTCATAAGGAGATCCTGGAGAATTAGTAGGCCAAGTATGACCAGCCATTGGTGTGTTGTCGATTTGTCAAAACATTATGTGAATGACAAGAGAGGGCATCGAGTCTGGGCTGTTTGGAGAGGTGGTGATGAAGTCGTTGCCCTAACACGTTCCATTCTTACCGAGGCACAAAATGTTGGGTTACCGTAGGCAGATGAGAAGTCGGGTGTTAGGATTATGCATACTCAGTAGATTATGCATTTGATTATATTTTGTATATTTTTTCATACTTTGAGAGTAACTTTTATACTATGATTGTCTTTCTGATTAATTAATGCAGGACTTTATTCTATGGTATTCATATTTATTAATCTTTGAAACAAATAATGACAATGTTAATCTAATTAAAATTACTTTGGATTGGAAAACTACAATCTCAGTATATTGTTTCTGCACAAGAAACATACAAGCAAGACTTCATAGATGTATCACCGAATAAACTCAAAGGTATTTTAGGATTTTCAGAGATACACTCCACTACATAAGGATGTAAATAAAAATTCCCTTTTCTTTTAATGCGTTTTCTCTAAGGTCTTTTTGTTTGTTTTGATGGGCTGAATCTAAAAGATCACCTTAATAGTTTTTTAAAGTTTATTATGAATCTTGATTAAAAAAAATTAGGAAAAATACTCTTTTTCATCCCTTAACTTTTACTCGGGATCCAATTTAGTCTCTTAATTTTTAAAAAGTTCAAATAAATATTTTATCTATTAAAATGGTATCACGTTAATCCTCCAGTTTGGTTTCGTTAGTTGTGTTATGTTTTTAGTAACCATGTGGCTTGTTTGAGGGCTGGTGTAGAGCTCTGGGTTTATAAATACGTTCCATTTAGGGTTTATAAATCACAACACATGAAAGGGTGAAGCTCTGAGTTCAGAAACGTCATTGACATTGAACGCGAAATAGACAAAAGTTTGAAGATTGAAAACACATTTGAGTCACAGGTTTGTCATTTATAACCCTAAATAGTTCTGATTCCTGCTTAAAGTCTGCGTTTTTTTCGTTCGTTAAGTTCTAGTTCACAGGTTTCATTCATTTTGATTTAGGGTTTTTTAGTTTGAGTAGAGTTTTTCTGTTTAATTAGGGATTGTTACGGATTGTTACAAAATAGGGTTTTTAAAGTATGATTCTTATTTAGGGTTTTTTCCGAGGTAGGTGTAATGGACGAGTATTTGTACCTAACAATTCACCATAGTGGTGAATTATTTGATAGTGACAATAGTCAGTACGAAAGAGGAGATATTTATGACTTAAAAATAGACACAGACACGTGGGGCTATTTTGAGTTTGTTGGTGTTCTTAAGGAGTTAGGTTATAGGGAGTTTGAAAAAATCTAGTACAGAGATCCTACATTTGGCATGATTGAATTGGTTGATGATAAAGGAGCCTTAGAAATAGTTGATCTCTACAGGGTGAATTTAAATGTTGACATATATGTTAAACACACAGTATGTGAGCCAAAATTTTGTGCTTTGCCTATAGAAGCAGCAGTAGGGAATGATGATGTAGCTGGACATAAAGTTAATGGGGATGTGGGTAATATGACTGTGGAGAAAGATAATGTGACTGTGGAGAAGGGTAATGTGACTGTGGAGAAAGATAATGTGACTGTGGAGGAAGGTAATGTGACTGTGGAGAAAGATAATGTGACAGTGGAGAAAGGTAATGTGACTGTGGAGAAAGATAATGTGACTGTGGATAAAGTTAATGTAATTGTGGATGAAGGTAATATGGTTGTGGAGGAAGGGGATGCATGACGAGTCTAATACTGATAGTGAAGATGATAATAAGGATGAGGATTATGACAATGCTATGGAAATGGCATTTAATGATTCCTCTAATGGTTTTTGATTACTTAGAGGAAGAATATTTGGATAATCTAATTGGCTATGAACCACAACATGAGGAGATAAAGAAGGAGAGAATATAAATAGCTGGACATGGATTTTGGAGCTATTGACTAATGACCTAGGAGGTAAAGAAGAATGTCTCACACACACATTCATCCCAGACCAACAAAAAGTGTGTACCTAATGATTGATGACCCTTAATTTATCTTATGCTTTATATTGTGATGTTATATTATTTTCTGTTTTTACAAGGTCTACTGCCAGCCATGGATGAACTTTTCCCAGGTGTTGAACAAAGATTCTGTGTGAGGCACCTGTACAACAACTTTAGGAAGAGGTACCTTGGGAAAATGTTAAAGGATGTAATCTGGAAGGCTTCAAGTCAATATATGTACAAGCCTGTGAAAGAGAAATGAGGGCTATGAAGATTATCAATAAAGAGGCATGTCTACATATGTTGAAGACATCTCCCAGTTTCTGGAGTAAATTAATCACACTTTAAGGTAACTAACAAATGTGACACTCTTCTCAACAACATGTCTGAAGCATTCAACAATGTGATCCTTGAGTCAAGGTCCAAGCCTTTAGTAACAATGCTGGAAGAGGTCGAAACTTATTTTATGGAGAGGTGGGAAACCAACAGAATAAGGTTTCAGAATTTATCTGACGATGCAGTGCTTCCAAACATACAAAAGCAAGTGGAGAAAAAAAGTATCCAAACTAACACATGGATTATTAGGTAAACAACACTTTAGTTTGTCTAAATTTAAACGGGTTGTTGTATTATGTATGAAGAGTAGAAACTTTAAAGGACAACTTATGCTCATGTAGGAGGTGGGAACTGACTGGTTTGCCATGTGTTCATGCCTTATCATGTATGAAGAGTAGGAACTTTAAGTTTGAAGATTACATTCCTGAGTACTATATAAAGAGTAGGTACAAGGCAGTATATAAACCATTTATTTATCCTATTAATTGTTCAAATTTATGGGAAAGGACACAATATCCAGATGTGCATCCTCCAAAGTACAGAAATATGCTTGATAGACCAAAGAAGAAGATAAATCTTGAACAAGGAGAGCTTGATGGCATTGACAGAAAAATAAGGAGAACAAGGCTAATTGTGAGGTGCAGTAGATGCAAGAAGTCAGGGCACAACAAAGCCACATGTAAGGTGACAGGGCCTGCACAAGCTGCACCAACTACTACATAATCTTCACATCAGAATGCACCACCTCAAGCTCAACCTTCACAACAGACTGCACCACCTCAAGCTCAACCTTCACAACAGACTGTGCCACCAACTTCTCAACCTTCACAGCAGACTGCACCACCAACTACACAATCTTCACAGCACACTGCACTAAGGCATCAAACAACACCAAATACTCAAGAAAGTGAGACATCCAGAACTAGTTAAATTGCTGCTAAAAAATCAACAATAGGGAAGACAAAGAAGTTGGTGTGAGAAGGGCACCAATTTCCTTGGGTACCACCTAAACCAACCACAAGATTAGGTGCATCAAGAATTGGCCCAAGAACTAGGAGGACAACCCCAACAAAAAGAACCACATCCAAGAAGAATGTTCAGACTGTTTTTTATATGTATTCTGTCTGTTTTTGGAACCACTTTTGGCATGTATTTCATGGTTTACGTTTTGGGTTTATGTACAATGTTCAAGATGTCTATTTTTGAACCATTTTTAGGTTTATGTCCAATGTTATGAACATGTCTATTATGAACATGTCTATTTTGAACATATCTATCAATGTCAATTGTCGTGTTGTCTAAATTGTCTATAATTTACAGTGTTTTATTGTCAATTAAATAACACAATAACTGGTACATTATAACCAAATAAAATGATGCATTCAAGATGTTCAAAATTATATGACATAACTGATATATCATTAGGTAGATATCATTCAACAAATACAATTGGTACAAAACCATAACTAATAGCTAAACACCTAAAACTTTAAAAAACACATAACCAAGAAAATTGTCACAATCATCAAGCTACAACATTTTTCCAACTTCATCATCTTGTTCAACTGCCTCTTAATTTCATCAGTATATTTCCTTATTTCTTCAATTGACAACCTAACTTTGACAACATCCATTTGTAAGTCTTCAATATTCTTTACAAGATTTCCCAACTTACCCGTCATAATTTTCCCATTGTTATCTCCAGTTTCCTACATAAACCATTCGAAAAACCCACATCCAGGATGCACAGGTCCCTACATGTCACATGTATTAATGTTCAATTTCTTAAACCCTAAACCAAACAAAAACCATACCTTAAAATGAGGACACCCCCAAAATTATTTTCCATTACTCTTAGTCGTCTTTGCCATTGAATGACTTTATCTCCACAATTACAAACCGACTTCCATGGGAGATTCGACATCGTACAAGGCTGGGAGTTCAAACTTTCATGGCTTCCTTGTACCATAGACAGAAAATAACTCGAGGATTTCACGACGTTCAATTTTTGGATACGAACAAGGATTGCACACGAAAACTCTAACCCCTAAATCAAAATTTCATTTGCATTAGAAGAAGATGAAGTTCGTCGTTCTTTTAACGAAGAAGATGAAGCTCAAGGTCCACGTCATATGCCACACAAGCTGTTCTAAATGCCCGTTTCTATAAAATAGATGGAAAAGACCTACGTAATACCATTTTAATAAATAAGAAAATTATTTAAACTTTTTAAAAATTAAGAGACTAAATTGAACTTGGAAAAAAATTAAGGGACGGAAAAATAGTTTTTTTGCCAAAAAAAATTATTTTAAATTGAGACTTTATATAAAATAATATAGAATAGACAATGTAAACACAATAAATATGACATCTAACTATAATAATACAATAAAAAAGAGAAAAGTCTTTTCCTCCTTGCGGAAGAAGAAATCATATGTATATTTAGCTACCAAACTTTTTTACTTTCCGCGTATAAACAACTAGAATTTTTATCACAGTAAATCCTATCTAAATAAAATTTAAAAAGTAAATATTCTTATCCAAAAAAAAAAATCAACTCATACTTTAGACTAAAAGATTGTATATTCCATTTCTAACTCAAACTCTATTTCAATTCAAGTCAAAAAAGCCTCATGGAAAAAAGAAAAAAAAACAGAATCAAATTTAAAGCAAAATTTAAAAAATAATATACTCTTATTATTCCCCTTATAGTAAGAAAAAGAGAGGTAAAATTTTTTGACCTTTGAAGAATATCTTATTCTTATAAAACAAAATAAAATAATTTTAATTGTTTTAATTAATTAAACTCCCACTTCAGCATGTGAAATTCCTATTCTGTTTCTCTTTCTTGTCTATAAATTGATTCATCCATAACCTCATTTCTCATTCATTCATCCCTTCTATTTACACCCCCTATCTTTCTTGCGTTCACCCTGTTTTCATTTTTCATAGGTATTCTTTCTTCTTCTTCTTCTTCACTGCCACGTCACCATGTTCCACCACCTCTGCATGTTCTTTCTTCTCTGATCACTAGATCAAACTCTCCACCATGAAAATGGAACCATGATCTTTCACTATAGTTTTTTTTTTTATTTTTTTAATTTATTTTTAATTTTGTGTTTTTGAGACATTACACGGTTTCACTTCCTCGGAACAAGGTTCTGTCAGTGTTCTGAGTTTTCCTTAAAGCTTGTTCTTGAAACTTTTATTACATCAACATGCATGGCGTTGATTAAATAAAAAACAAAATTTAAAATTAAAATGAAACTTAAATTAAAACACAAAAGCTGAAGCATCTTTTATTTATTTATTTATTTATTTATTTATTTATTTATTTATTTATTTATAATAAAAAGGAAATTATTCTTCCGCACTGTTTAAGGTTGAAAATTTAGTAGAAAAAAGGTGATGGTTTGGTTTGAATATTTTCTTTGACAACTGGTTGATGGTGGTGGCTTTGAAATTTGAAAATAGAAAATCAAATCCAGTTTTTTTTTTCTAGAATAAAAACTTTTTCTATTTTTTATGTTTTTATTTTTTTATTTTCTCTTTTTCAGTATTTTTTTTGGTTAACTTTGAATATTGTTGATTTTTGTTGTTGATGCAGGTGAATAATTTGAATGGCTACTGAACGATTGACTCGGGTTCATAGTCTGCGTGAGAGGCTTGATGAGACCTTAACTGCTAATAGGAATGAAATTTTAGCTCTTCTATCAAGGTAACAACTAGTCATTAGTCATTGTTTGATGTTTTTATTACTATTTGAGTTCAATTTTGTTGAAAATGTTTGATGAGTTTTTGAAGGATTGAAGCAAAGGGAAAGGGAATTTTGCAGCATCACCAAGTGATTGCTGAGTTTGAAGAAATTCCTGAAGAGAATAGACAGAAGCTCACTGATGGTGCATTTGGTGAAGTTCTCAGATCCACACAGGTAATAGAAGGAATCACAAGTGTTGTGTCGTGTAGGTGTCTGACACAGACACATATGCGTTTTTTTTCCAGAGGTGTCAGTGTTACGTAGATCATTATAGTGTTTTTGGTTTTGTTGTTGATTTGAATTTTTTGATGATTTTTAGGAAGCTATAGTTTTGCCACCATGGGTTGCACTTGCTGTTCGTCCAAGGCCAGGTGTTTGGGAGTATCTGAGAGTGAATGTGCATGCTCTTGTTGTTGAAAATTTGCAACCTGCTGAGTTTCTCAAATTCAAGGAAGAACTTGTTGATGGAAGGTACTAATTAACAAATTAATCAAGTTTTTTTTTATCATTAGTTTTGTGTTTTTGTTAATGTTTTTGCACAAATTTAACTTTGATTGCAGTGCTAATGGTAACTTTGTGCTTGAATTGGACTTTGAACCATTTACTGCGTCTTTCCCTCGTCCTACTCTCAACAAGTCAATTGGAAATGGTGTGCAGTTTCTCAACCGTCACCTTTCTGCTAAACTCTTCCATGACAAGGAGAGTTTGCATCCACTTTTGGAATTTCTCCGACTTCACAGCTACAAAGGAAAGGTAATAGCTACTTCCATGATCTTACTTTTAATCAGTTTTTGCATGGTAGTGAAAATTGCATGCTTTTGTGTCATTCAAATTATTGATTTTGTGTCTGTTTTGTAGACATTGATGTTGAATGACAGAATTCAAAACCCTGATTCTCTTCAACATGTTCTGAGGAAAGCTGAAGAGTATCTAAGCACGGTTGATCCTGAAACTCCGTACTCGGAATTTGAACACAGGTTCCAGGAGATTGGTTTGGAGAGAGGTTGGGGAGACAGCGCAGAGCGTGTGCTCGAGTCCATTCAGCTTCTCTTGGATCTTCTTGAGGCTCCTGATCCTTGCACTCTTGAGACTTTCCTTGACAGAATCCCTATGGTGTTTAATGTTGTCATTCTTTCTCCTCATGGTTACTTTGCTCAAGATGATGTCTTGGGATACCCTGATACTGGTGGTCAGGTTAGTTTATAAGTTCAAATGTTTCTGTTGTTTGTGGATAATCTCGTAGTTTAACTCACTTGATTTGCTTGATCTTCGATCTAGGTTGTTTACATTTTGGATCAAGTTCGAGCCCTCGAGAGCGA
Organism: Vicia faba; assembly: GCA_948472305.1. NCBI lineage: Eukaryota > Viridiplantae > Streptophyta > Magnoliopsida > Fabales > Fabaceae > Vicia > Vicia faba. The sequence continues at coordinate 1,402,503,962 of OX451739.1, forward strand.
GATGCTCAATCGCATTAAGAAACAAGGCTTGGATATCGTTCCTCGCATTCTCATTGTAAGTCATGGTTTATTTGGTTACTTGCTAGTCATGGTTTATTGGTAATTCTCTAATTGGACTTGTGGTTGTGAACGACGCTGTTAAATACAGATCACTCGTCTGCTCCCTGATGCAGTCGGAACTACTTGTGGCCAACGACTTGAGAAGGTCTATGGAACCGAGCATTGTCACATTCTTCGAGTTCCCTTCAGAGATCAGAAGGGAATTGTTCGCAAGTGGATCTCACGTTTCGAAGTCTGGCCATATCTAGAAACCTACACCGAGGTATAACTTTGATCCATAGTCTTGATACTTTTTCAAACATTCCGATGTATCATTAAGTCCAATTGTATGTATCTTGTCATTAGGATGTTGCTCATGAGCTTGCCAAAGAGTTGCAAGGAAAACCAGATCTGATTGTTGGAAACTACAGTGATGGAAACATTGTTGCTTCTTTGTTGGCACATAAACTGGGTGTCACTCAGGTTTGTCTACATGAACACTTCACTAGTTGTAAATTGTAACATTCTGTTAACTATGCTTTGTTCTAATGTTTTCCCTTTATCCATTATTGCAGTGTACTATTGCTCATGCACTTGAGAAGACCAAGTATCCTGAATCTGATATTTACTGGAAAAAATTTGAAGAGAAGTATCACTTCTCGTGCCAATTTACCGCTGATCTTTTCGCGATGAACCACACCGATTTCATCATCACAAGTACCTTCCAAGAGATTGCTGGAAGGTATGATATGATATCCCCGTTTTGCAATTTTTGTTTCTTTGATTATCAGGCTTACTGAAATTGTTGTGTTTTCTTGTGCAGCAAGGATACTGTTGGACAGTATGAGAGCCACACTGCTTTCACTCTTCCAGGACTGTACCGTGTTGTGCACGGTATCGATGTCTTTGATCCTAAGTTCAACATTGTGTCTCCAGGAGCTGATCAGACCATTTACTTCCCTTACACCGAAACTAGCCGCAGGTTGACATCGTTCTACCCTGAAATTGAAGAGCTTCTTTACAGCACAGTGGAAAATGAAGAGCACATGTGAGATACTTTCGTTCTCGTTTTAATGATATTGTTGTTGGCATTGTCGAGAGAAACATTTATTTAATCAAATGTGATTCCATTGCAACAGATGTGTGCTCAAGGACCGCAGCAAGCCGATTATCTTCACCATGGCGAGGTTGGACCGTGTGAAGAACATTACAGGACTAGTTGAGTGGTACGGAAAGAACGCCAAGCTACGTGAGTTGGTGAACCTTGTTGTAGTGGCCGGAGACAGGAGGAAGGAGTCAAAGGACTTGGAAGAGAAAGCTGAGATGAAGAAGATGTATGAACTAATAGAGACCTACAAGTTGAACGGCCAATTCAGATGGATTTCGTCTCAGATGAACCGTGTCAGAAATGGAGAGCTCTACCGTGTAATCTGCGACACAAAAGGAGCTTTCGTGCAGCCTGCTGTGTACGAAGCTTTCGGTCTAACAGTCGTTGAGGCCATGGCCACTGGATTACCAACATTTGCAACACTCAATGGTGGACCTGCTGAGATCATTGTCCATGGAAAATCTGGATTCCACATCGATCCATACCATGGTGACCGCGCTGCTGATCTCCTTGTCGAATTCTTCGAGAAAGTTAAGGCTGATCCATCTCACTGGGACAAGATCTCTCTCGGTGGCCTCCAACGTATTGAAGAGAAGTAAGCAAGCTACTATAACCAACCAAACCAACCATGTTATTATTACATTAGCTGTCTTTATTTTGGTTGTGTGAGTTTTGATTAACATGTTTTCTTTTCTGGTTTTGTTCCAAAGGTACACATGGCAAATTTACTCTCAGAGGCTTCTTACACTCACTGGTGTCTATGGTTTCTGGAAACATGTTTCTAACCTCGACCGCCTCGAGAGCCGCCGCTATCTCGAGATGTTCTATGCTCTTAAGTACCGCAAATTGGTAAGTTCTATAGTCACACACAAATTATATAACATTCATCAATGCTTTCTATGAAGCTACTAATGTACCGACATGTTACATTTTTTTTTTCCCCTAGGCTGAGTCTGTGCCTCTAGCTGTTGAGGAGTAATTTGAAGAAATGAAGGAACCGGCTTTTTTTCTTTCTTATTTGGAGTCTGTTGTTTTTGAGCTTTATAAATAAAATTGTAATGATTTTGATTTTGTTGTTTGATTAAGCTTTGGATAAAGAAAATGTCAATGTCTTTTTCTTTTGCATGATTTGAAATGTGATTGGGAATATGGTCCCTTCTTCAATTTGTTGTCAATATTCGCCTCAGCTTTTATCTTATCAAATCAAATTCTAGTTTTCACCTTTTGTCTTTTTTTATATACACACTTGCAACAACTAGAACAAAAATAATCATAGGTGATATATTTAGTAATAATGTAGCTATAATAAAGTACTATAAAGTAAATGATAACATTCAATTTGATCATGTTATTTGAGTGCAATAGGCCATGCAAGTCATTTTCAATTGGGGTGATGTATTGTTGGGTCATAAATGTTAGTACATGTTTAGTGTATGTAGAAAGAAAACAAAAAATTCTGCATTCAGGTGTTTTTTTGTGTGGGGTGGGGTTCCTTTAATTTGAAGGTAATGAATTAAAGCCAACAGATAGTTAAAGGAACAAATACTAGTAGTTGGTAGTAGTAGTTCCAGGTTCCAACTCACACTTTATTCGAATAATGGTTACTATATATGTAACCAAAAAAATACTGTACTAGTAACATTTAGTTTTGAAATGAGTAACAATGACTTAGGACCCCATGATGTTTTGTCTGATATGAAGAAAAAACCTTCATTTTGTTGTATTTCTAGGTGTGCCCGTGATTCCATTTTGCACAGTGCAGTCACCTGAGCCAATAAGCATGAGTTTGTATATCTGTAACTTAAGAGGAATCCACAAATTTGCATGAGGTTAAATGGAGTAGTAAAATTCAGCTTATAGAGTAAGTAAATTCAATTTTCATAAATGTGTCCATAATGTATAAAGATGGCATCATAAATCAGAATGAGACAAGATAAACGACAAGGTCCAACTCACCAAAAGTTTGATTGGGAGTGCGACTGTGTGAGGCCTGTTATGCTTTAAATCATTTGCCATTTTCGTAGGTATTTGTCCATAATAATAGTAACTAGATAGGCATGCAACATTCGACCGAAAAAATGTAATAAATTATTGAAGGATCAAAATGTTCATTTGAAATTGACCAGGAAACAATAATAAGAAAACAAATACTACTATGATTAATATCAATTTTAAAATTCGAACACATTTAAGAAACAATAAGCCATCTCTAAACCACATCAAAATTAGAGTTAAAAAAATCTGGTTTGAAATTCGTATAATCAACTATGAAAATTGAACTCCGGACTTGTCTAACGCATTACATCTATGTCTAACTTCGAACCACATATTTTTTAAATTAATTCATATTTCAATGTTCAGATTGCTTATAGAGATTGGAATTCGAACATTGTTGTTTAAATTAACTAGCACTTTTTACTCTCTCTTCTCATTTTCATTTGCATTTACAAAGTCAATTCTTTCATTTTCAAGCATTCTCATAATTTTTATCCATTGCATTGAAGCTTATCACGCCTCTACTCCAGTGCATTGCTGATAAGTGTAAAATTGTAGTTATTTTGTATATATATTTTTGTTGCACTTATCGACTATTTGTTGTTAATATCCTTGAATAATTCTCCGCTTTTTGTATAATTATGTATATTACATTTAATCGAGTTTTTGTGTATTTGTGTACCGTTTGATAGTTTTTCATTCATTTTATAGGTATTGATGTGTATTTGGAGCATGAGCAATAAAGTATCGAAGACACGGCTTCAAACGCGCGATTTTGAGCAACTCATCAATGAATAAGGCTCAAAATAAAAGAATAAAAAATCATTAATTTGGTTGATATTTTGTCATTAGTAGAAAGAGCATTGAATAAACTTTCCAACGCTTCGAACCAGACACAAATAAGAGTTACGACTCTCAAGTTATGGTCGAAACAGTTCAGAATTTTCTACTGTTGCTTCTAGGGATGGCAAGCAGACCCAAACCCGCGGGTCCCACCCGCACCCGCACCCGAGTCAACGGGTGAAACCCGAATTGACTGGGTTTGGGTTCGGGTTCGGGTGCCACCCGATATTTCGGGTGTGGGTTTGGGATAGCTTAAACCCGCACCCGAAACCCAAAACCACACCCGCTTAATAATTAAATCTTAATATTTCTTTTTAGTAAATAGAAACGTGTTTTTTATCATACCATTTTAATAAATAATATCAAAACAAAAATATAATTACATATATGAAAATATATTTTTCATCCAAATATTTTTATATATAGAAAAATTATATATATTATTTATATTTAAATCAAAATATATATTTTTTTTTAAAAATAAATATAATATTTTAATATAACAATTTTGTTTTTCGTTTATATGTTTTTATGACATTTTAAAAATAAAAACGTAAATACTATATTAATATCATTGCGAACTTATAAATATTTCACTAATTTTTTAAACAAGAAAAAAGTTCTTGTCACCAATATACAATGATTAACTTTTAAAGGTTCGTTTACCACGTTAACACAATCTTATTACGTGGTTTTATTTTAGACATATACTTGAACATGTAACGACAAGGATACACTTTTAAACACCACTAACAAAATGTCAAAGATGAATTTAAATGAAATACGACAACTCTCCTACTGTGTTTTGAAAATAAATGTGACTTCAAGTTCAATGTTAAATCCAAATTTGCGTGGGCGGTAATGGAAACAAAGAAGAAAAGAAAAAGGGATAAGACAAGATGAAAACTAGCAATCATCATTATATAAAATTAATTTGATCAAAGAGAGTGGAAAAAGAGACCTTATTTTAATTGTAATTTTTTTTTTGATTTTTGGTGCGGGTTTGGGTTTGGGTGAAAAAACCCGAACCCAACGGGTGCGGGCGCGGGTGTGATTTTGTCACCCGAATAGCCTTCGGGTTCGGGTTCGGGTTCGGGTGATGATTTCGGGTGCGGGTGTGGGTAGTGTGAAACCCGCACCCGACCCGACCCGTTGCCATCCCTAGTTGCTTCTGGTGTATTTCGCCTGGCGAATCCAGTTTCGTCCAGCGAAACTGACATGACAAAAATGGGTTAAAAGGGGTAAAAACATATTTTTTAGGTTATTTTTTAGGTATTTTTTACTCATCAAACCTCCATTTTTGGTAGAGAGAGCTTGAAAACAACAAACGGAGCTTGCATCTTGATGATACGAAGTCAGATTTCTCATCAATCGGCACTGACAATCCGTGAGATATTTGGTTTTTCTCCATTTCTTCTCTATGTATTTCTCTATTTGTTGGATTACGTTTGTATATTTACTTTGAACATGTGTATATTTGTTGGTCATGGTGTTGTATAAAGCTTGCTTTACAAATCAATCTTGATGTCTTCTTTGATCTTTTTGCTTTATGTTTGGATTTGGGTTGTTATAGACATATACCTCACAAATAGTGATTAGGGATGGATATCTATTAGTTTCTAGATTCTAGAGATATATTTAGAGTTAATATTCACTTTGAATGCTAAAGCTTAATGTCTCCGTGTTGTTATAGCGTGCAAGACATTGTCGATAGAGTAATACGGTTGGTCTCGCGACTTGACGTTAGACATAACCTTCGTTGTGGGTACATCTCGTGGTGCCCGTGATGATTTTGACGAGTAGAGTAAGTTGAGTGTAACTGATCAATAAGTTTATGTTTGTGACGAGTGGTGTAAATTTATGCATGATAGACTTCTCATTTCCATTGAATGTATATATTTTATGTTCATTTATTTTCCTTTCTATATAAACCAAATCCATTCAAATCCAAACTCATTAACGAGAGATTTGTCGAACGATATTTCAACACACCAATCTCTGTAGACACGATACGATATAACCTATATCAACCGGTAAAATTAATACTTTACTTTTTACTTGCTGCTATACCACTGCAATAAAATAGCGTCGTTGCTGGGGATTGATGTTTATTATTTTCGCATTGCGATAAGTTTCTTTGTTTGTGAGTTTTGTACATAATGTCTATATTTTCTATAATGTGTAAATATAAACTTGTTTATATTGATACTTGTATATATTTATCATACTTGTGAATTTTACATTCTAACCGTGTAAAGAGGCAACTTGGAGAATGTGTATAAATAACAGGCGTCGAGCTTATGACGTAAGACAAGCATGTTTTATTGTTTTTAATTGTTTTAGTTTATGTAATGTGGTGATTTCTGTTTAAATAAGTTGAAATTGGATCTGTTTTAAATTCTCAAAATTTCACTTTTCAACTTGTTTATTTCACTTTCATCCGTTTGTTTTTGTTGTTGTTTGGACTCGAATTTTGGTTCGATAGCTTGAAGTGCAATTGGTGATTTTCCAAATTTGAGTGTTCAACTTGCAGATGTATGATAATGATAATGTTTTAAAGTTGGTACACGCCAGGTACTCGTTTATCGCTTTCTATAGCATAACATGTTTAGGAAAATTTTCATTTGTATAATTACTATACCATTCATTTTTTTGCATTACTTTCTCATGTCTTGAATCACTTTAGTTTTCTTTTTACCCCCAAATGTGAGGAAGCTTTCCATTGTTCATATATGATGGAGGCCACCATTTTTTTAAATGGATTTTATTATGTTTAATCTTTTATTTGTATTAATTGTATAGAAACATGAAAGTGATCAAGGCATTTTGTTTCATTTTGAACACAACTACCTTGGCCAAATAGTCAATTCACCTTGTGAGTGTATGATCATTAATATACCCTTTGAGCCTTTTGTCAATATCCATGTTGTTTTTGAACTTAATGCTTGTCTATGAGTGTTTGATTATCCTTTTTGAATGGATGTTGATTTTTTATTTTCTTGAACCCTCAACTATGATTTATAGTTAAATTTTTTGCCTTGTCTTAGAAAGTAGGGAGTATTCACTTTAATGTTGGTTGAATTCAAGTTGAGGAGAAAATTGTTTGTTTGCTCTTGTGTGTATTACTATGAGGTTGTGAAAAAGAAAAAAATGTAAAAAAGAAAGAAAAGAAAAAGAAAAAAGAGAAAAAAGTTGAAAAAGAAAAACAAAAAGACTATGGAATAATGTTGTGTTAATAAGTATTGTGATTTGTGTGAAAAATTGGGGATGAAAGAATAAGTTTGATTGAAATTTTGTGTTTGAACTTTTGTGAGTTGATCACTCCCTTAGATTTCGGCAAGTTTTTGTTTCAATTAGCTTTAGGACTTATCCCTTATTTGTTAACCAAGCCACATTAAAATCTTAAAAAGCCCTTGTGATTCTTGCCTTTGCATTTTCAATATGAGTTTTTTGATGAATGCATAATTTAGTCTATTATTTGCAAGATTGTGGATGAGTGTTTTTTGTCCCTTACCTTTGTGTATTCTTCATCTACCGATGAATTTTTACTAGGTGTGATTCATAATTGAGCTTGTTTTGTTTTAGAATATTTAGTATGATTTTTGTACTTAGGATTCGCTTTGTTTACATGTTGTCGTTGTAAGATTATGGTAAGTATTTACCTTGTGTGTGCGTTTTTGTTTGAACCATACATTTATTTTCCATTTTAAAACTTGTTGATTCATAATATTTTGGTTGATTACTTTTGGTTCTTTGAGTTGTTTGGCTTTGTTTGAGGATAAACAATGTTTCAAGTTGGGGAGATTTTGATAAGTCCAAAATTGTAGTTATTTTGTATATACTTTTTGTTGCACTTATCGACTCTTTGTTGTTAATACCCTTGAATAATTCCACGTTTTTTATATAATTATGTATAAATTGTATTTAATCGAGTTTTTGTGTATTTGTGTACCGTTTGATAGTTTTCCATTCATTTTATAGGTATTGATGTGTATTTAGAGTATGAGCAATAAAGTGTCGAAGACATGACTTCAAACGCGCGATTTTGAGCAACTATCAATGAATAAGGCTCAAAATAAAAGAATAAAAAATAATCAATTTGGTTGATATTTTATCATTGATATAAAAAGCATTGAATAAGCTTTTCAACGCTTCGAACCGGGCATAAATTGGAGTTACAGTTCTCAAGTTATAACCGAAACAATGCAGAATTTTCTACTGTTGCTTCTGGTGTATTTCGCCCAGCGAATCCAGTTTTGCAGGACAGAAATAAGTTAAAAAGGGTAAAAAATACATTTTTTTAGGTTATGTTTTGGGTATTTTTGATCCCAACTTATCAAACCTCCAATTTTGGTAGAGAGAGCTTGAAAACAACAAATGAAGCTTGCATCTTGATGATCCGGAGTCGGATTTCTCATCAATCGGTGCTGACAACCTGTTAGATGTTTGGTTTTTCTCCATTTCTTCTCTGTATTTCTCTATTTGATGGGTTATGTTTGTATATTTACTTTGAACATATGTATATTTGTTGATCATGGTATTGTATAAAGCTTGCTTTACAAATCAATCTTGATGTCTTCTTTGATCTTTTTATTTTATGTTTGGATTTGGATTGTTAGAGACATATACCTCACAAATATTGATTAGAGATGAATATCTATTAGTTTCTAGATTCTAGAGATATATTTAGAGTTAATATTCACTTTGAATTCTAAATCTTAATGACTCCGTGTTGTTGTAGCGTGTAAGACACTGTCGATAGAGTAATACGGTTGGTCTCGCGACTTGGCGTTAGACATAACCTTCGTTGTGGGTACATCTCGTGGTGTCTGTGATGATTTTGACGAGTAAAGTAGGTTGAGTGTAACTGAACAATAGGTTTAATTTTGTGACAAGTAGTGTAAATTTATGCATGATATATTTCTCCTTTCCATTGAATGTATATATTTTATGTTCATTTATTTTCCTTTCTATACAAACCAGACCCATTCAAATCCAAACTCATTAACAAGATATTTGTCGAACGAAATTTCAATACACCAATCTCTATGGATACGATACGATATAACCTATATCACCCGGTAAAATTAATACTTTACTTTTTGCTTGCTGCTATACTGCTGCAACAATTACACATATATTCTACTCTATTGCATTGGTAAGTGTTTACTGGAAATTTTTGTAAATAAAGACAAGTTTGATTTTACGTAAGGGATTAAACTTGAAAAGATCCTAAAATGAATTGTACAAAAATTATAAGTTTGAAATATATTTGACAATGAATGTTGAAATGAAAAGAAAAGATTGAATGCAGTAAATAAAACAGTAAATGAAACTGAATTTATAAATGGAATGCAAAGACATACATTGATTCAAATAAACTCGTTTTTCTCTAACACTTTAATACTTTGAGTATATAGAATTTGTAAAATTGCGAACCCCTAATCCTATAAACATAAAATACTTATATATTAGTTCTAACGTAACCGTCATCAATGGTCGACTAAATAAGATTTGACACATCTTTGTCTCCATGCAAATCTCATTCTTGACAAGCTTAGACGTATCCATCAATAACTGTATAATCTTATTCTCTTACATCTTGTTTCGACAAAGCTTGTATTAGATAGTAGTAGCATTAAACTGAAAGTTTTCCTAATTTTACTAAGTCTTCAAAACTTAGAACTATCTCACCTCTGGCTAAAGCTTTGTTAATATTAATCTTTCGATCAAAATTATGATTATATGGTCAAAAATGACTTGCTCAACTAGAATGCACCTTAAATATATTTGATTATGGCTATGAGATTATCTTTGATTCTTTCATCCATGTTGTGTCAGAAAAAATAAGGTAACAATAAGCTGCTCATTTGATTTCCTTTTTTATTATAGTTTATAGGTATGATACTTTAGACTTAAATGCAATAAATATGTTATTTGTGTTTCTCCCAAACTGTCTTACTTTAAGTTTTTGAAAACTAGAGCTTAGGGTTCGTGCATGCTCTATTCACTGGTTCAAGTTTCTATTTCAGTGCAGTCCAAATTTTGAAATTCGGACCCTTAGTCTGGAGATTAGAATTCAGAATAACTTGTTATATGATATTTGGTTTAACTTGTTTCTGTATTCTGCCATGACATCTCTCTGTGCTTGTTGGATTGCAGGAAAAATGTTTGACAACCTAGAAATATTGAGACATGGTAAAGTGACCATACATGCTTCTGTTTGTAGGGAGAAACTTCATTTCTTGGTGAAAGTTGTACCCTATGCGTTATATCTGGAACCCTCCTAAATTGTATGAAAATACCATAATAACCCCACTCAAATTTTCCACCATTTTGCGAAATTTACAGCTGAGAATCGAAAGTTTCAAAATTTTAGGGGATATCAGAAACTAGTCAGCAAATGTATACTTATTTAGGGTGATTTATTCATGTTTGTTTATATTCAATTTAATTAGTGACGACTATACTAGATACTCTTTCTCTTAGTTTTTATGTTGTTTTTTATGTGCAAAAGTAGTTTTAGTTACGAGTTCAGTCACGCCAAAAATCTATGACCAATACTCGATAGGCCTTGATGCAGGAGATGCTAGTAGAAGGTCTGGGTGTCAATGTTAGGGATGATCTGACAAAGTTGATAGGATAAAGATGAAATCTAGTGGAAAAAACTCTAAAAAGTTGTTTTTTGCGCTGCCATAACCACCCAGTATAAATGCATACTTGTCCTGAGACGTGTTGTCTCCCTCATGAATTGTATACTACCATAGTACCATTACAAGCAAGGATGCAGGCGAACAAAGAGTTTCTTTTTCACTCCAGAATCAGATGCCTTTGTCATACCTCTTCCTACTTCGAGGATGGAGGACTTCCGAGGGAGTGTTGCTAGCGCTTCTCCCTTAAAGATAAGGGAATGAGACTTGTGGCAGTAGTGACAGATGTGCCTCTGAGACTTTGGGATTTCCCCATACGATGCCTCTATAATGGAAGCATTTTTGGGAACGAAGATTTGATTATTCTTTTTGGAGTCTGCCTTCGACACAAGTTTATTTTTTGGATTGACGTGCTACAGGCTCTCTTCAATCCTATATAATCTTTTAGATGAGAATTGTGTTGACGTAGTAAAACAACAAGAAAAATATTGGAAGTAATTTGGGTTTTATCGTATCCACAGAGATCACTTCATACTAAATTAACGTTCGACAATTTCTACGTTTATGAGTTTGGTTTGAATGGTTTTAAGGTATGAAAGGTTAAAATTATCAACGGAAAATAAATACATTCTTTGGAGAGGAAATAACTCTTCCGGGTTTGCATTTCATCTAAACTATCAAATACTTAATCATATCACTCAGTTTTACGCAAACTAAATCACTCATCAACATTATCATGTATCTCTCACGCAAAGGTTATCTCTAACTCAGAGTGAGACAACAACCGTATTACTCGCGAAGGCGATTTCACGCATAACTCAAACAATGCGGAGGCATTAAGAACCGATACTCAAGTGAAAATTAAGCCTAAATTTATCTCTAGAATCTAGAACCTAATAGATGTTCATCCTAAATCCGAATTCGAACCGTACATGTCTGTAGCAACTCAAACCCAAATAAAGAATGCACTCATCAATATTGATTTGTAAAATGAGTTTTATACAACACCATGAGCAATAAATATACATATAATCAAGGTAAAGTTACATACAAAATCCAACAAATAGAGATTACAAAAAAAAGAAGAGAAAATAAGAAGAGGAACCAAACATCTTTCAGTTTGTCAGCTACGATCAATGAGAAATTCAACTCCAGATTATCCAGATGCAAGCTCTGTTGTTATTTTCTAAGCTCAATCATCAAAGAATGGAAGGTGATGAAGTTGGGACAAAATCACCTAAAACTCCATTACCTAACAAATGAATGAAATCTGTTTTATAAAACTAAAATCAGCAAACTGCGCTAAGTGGTCTCAACGCGCTAAGCGGGCTGCACCAAAAATTACACGTTAAACCACCTAAATCCCACTAAGCGGGCTAATCATGCTAAAAAATGTCGCTTATGCTAAAATGCACAAAATTGGCCGTAGCGCACTACAAAATACGCTAAGCGGGCTCTCTGAAGCTTTTCTTCCAAAATTGCATATCCAGAGTCGTGCCTTTGACACCTTATTCCTCGATGCTCCAAATATGTGACAGAACCTACAAAAATACAAAAACTATCAAATAGTATACAAATGACTCAAAAACGCAATAATACACAAACTAAACGTATTTACAAACAAAGCAGAGTTTACTCAAATTATATTAACAAAAAGTATCGATAAGTGCAACAAAACTTATATACAAAAATAGCTACAATTTGCACTTATCAAACTCTCCCCAACTCACTTCATTTTTTGTCCTCAAACAAGGCCAAACAAACTTAAAGAAGCAAAAGTAATCAACCAAATAATCATGAATCAACAAGTTTCGGAAAACAAAAACAAATGTATGGTTCAAACAAAAACACACATGCTAGGCAAAACTTACCACAATCCTACAACGAAAACATGAAAACAAAAAAAAAATCCTAAGCGCAAAAATCATGTTATAAAATCTAAAATAAAATAAGCTCAATCATGAATCAAACCTAGCAAAAATTCACCGAGAGATGAAAAACACACAAAAGTGGGGAACTTGACACTCATCCAACATTCTTGCAAACAAAAGACTAAATTATGCATTCATCTAAAAACTCTTATTGAAAACACAAAAGTAAGAACCACAAGGTTTTTTACGGTTGTAATGTGGCTTGGTTAATAAACAAGGGGAAATTTCTAAATCTAATCGAAACAAAAACTTGCCTAAATCTAAGGAAGTGATCAACTCACAAAGTTTAAGCACTAAAATTTCAATCAAACTTCTTCTACCTTCCCAAATCGTCACATCAATCACATAACTTATTAGCACAATTATTCTACTCTTTTTGTTTTACTTTTTCAAAGCTTTTTCAATTTTTTATTTTTTTTTTCTTTTCTTTCTTTTTTTACATTTTTTTCTTTTCTTTTTATTTTTCTCAACCTCATAGCAACCAAAAAAAGAACAAGCAAACATTTCTCTCCCCAACTTGAATTCAACCAATATCAAAGTGTGAATACTCCCTACTTTCCAATCCAAGTTAAAAATCAAACCATAAATCATGGGCGAGGGTTCAAGAAAACAAAGAATCAACATCCATTCAAAAAGGTGAAATAAACACTCATATACAAGTATCAAGTTCAAAAATACATGGACATTGACAAAAAGGCTATAAGGGATTAACAAATGCTCACAGACGCACAAAGGTGAATTGACTATTTATCTAGGTAGTTATGCTCAAAATGAAACAAAAATTCCTTGATCCTTTTCATGCTTTCATACAATCAATACAAATAAAAGATTAAACATAATAAAATCCTGCTAAAATAAGAATGTTGGTCTCCTGCATATAGTGAACAATGGAAAGCTTCCTAACATTTAGGGTTGGAACTAAAGTGATTCAATTATGAACAAGTAATGCAAAAGAATGAATGAAATGGTATTTTTACAAATTACAAGTTTTCTAATCATGCTATGTTCTGGAAAGAGATAAACGAGTACCTTGGCAATGCACCAAACTTTTAAGATCTTATCATTACCACACAATTGCATGTTGATACAATCAAACTTGGAAAATCACTTGTTTCATCCTCAAGCAAATCAAAACAAGCTTTTAGAAAAACAACAAAGAATGACAAAATTTAATTAACTACTACTAAATACAAACTATAAAAACTCAAAAACTATTGGGTTGTCTCCTAACAAGCGCTTGGTTTACTCGTTAAATCGACACCTTTATTTATGCATAATCCTACAAGTTGCCTCTTTACATGTTTATTTGTCACCAAAAATTATTCCTAACCACACACTTTAGCAAACGTGAAGGGAAACAAAAATATATATGATATTCACAAGTATATAAAACATGTACAAATATACAAATATGGTAAACATAGACAAATATACAATATCGACAATATATACATTATATAAAAAACTCAAAAACATAGAAACTATTGTGTTGTACCCCAAAATTTTCCCTCCCTTTTCTTCAAGACATTTCTCACAAAATATCTCAAATGCTCAAGGATTCTCAAAGAGTTGATCAGACAAGCTCACCTCCTAAGCACTGAGACCACAAATTAGGGTTTTAGTTTTCACAAGGAAAATTGGACTTCTAATGTCTCAAATTAATTTCATGGTTCATCATAGACCTCCAAGAATGCTCATGCCAATTTTCAAATCTTGCATCTCAAAATTGCTCAGCCAATTGCTCAGATGACTGAAAATTAGCTATATTGGGTAAAAAGTCAATTGTGGTCAACATACAGTCAAACTTAAATATTTTTGGCCAATATCAACATTTGGAATTCATATTAATAAATTGATCAAGGGTTGATCATAATGCCTCAAGAAAAGCACTCAAATCATCAAAGGGGCAAAATTGTCAAAATTAGGGTTTTGACTAAGAATGACTGATCATTGACTTTTGACCTAGTACATGACCTAATGGCTTGAAGCATGATATTAAGGATTCAAACACAAAATATTGACCTAATCTCATGGCCCAAATCATTTCTCAAGATCAACAAATTAATAGTTGAAATTTGGATCAACTGATGAAAAGTCAACTGACACAGAAAAAGTCAAACTTTGACTTTTTGGTCAACATTTAACTTCAAAGATCAAGATTCATCAAGACATTGAAAAATATCAAACTTGATCATCAAGAATCAAGAGAATCAAGAAAGTTAACAAAAAAGTCAAGATTTCCAAGACTTAGAAAAATTCTAAGTGTTTTTAACCTTGATAATTTCACCACTTCATGACAATTTTTCACCAAGATGCATGATTCAAGAAAAACTTTCAACATGAAAGTTGTAGATCTTGATGAGTTCTACAACTTTGTCCTTGAGGGTTGATGTCCAAAAAATGTCTGGATTAGGAGATATAGGTCCATGAAGTCATGACATTTTTATCAAAACACTTGGTGAAATTTTCAACAAGTTTGGTCAGGTTTTTGTCCCAACTTCTTGACAATTTTTCACCAAGTTTCAAGTTGATTTAGCCAAAGTGGTCAACATGAAGGTTGTAGAAAATATTTAAAGCTTTCCAAAATGTCCAATAACTTTAAGAGATTATGCTTGAGCTAAGAGATTCGAAGAGATGAAGTTGAGCATTCATTCTTGAATTACAAGGCATTTTCATGAAGAACACATGATCAAATCCCAAACCTATGCTGCATAATCTTGCTTTGCAGGCTTCTAACTTGAAAATCACTCCATAATTTAATGCTTACATATCTGATTGATCCATTGTCCAAGTGGTTCAAGCTTTGTCCAAGTTAACTTTCCATTTAGGGAAGAAAGCAAAGACTTCCATTTTGGAAAAGTGGATTTAATCACAAAGTCCACTCTCCTTGAGCCTTGCACTTGTTTATTCTAAACATACATAATTTCAAATCCATAAGCAACATATCTAAAGCCTATAGCCATTCCAAGTCATGCTTGTAATATGCCTTGGAACAATGTAATCTCAATGTTGCTTTAAAACTAAGTTTCCTAGCCATAACCTTGCAACTTGTAAATATGATATTATCCTTCCCTCAAACCTTTACTCTATAAATAGAGAGGTTATTTACAAGCCAAAGGACGGATTCAAGAGCCTCCTAACCCTCTCAAACTCCCCCAAACCAGAATTTTCATCCAAAACTCCATTGCTTGCCATTTCTGACTTTGAACACCAAACTCATAATCCACTCGTGCATTTTCCATTTTAATCAATCAAACATCATCTATACACCATATAGAAGTGATCCAAACACTTGAACCACTTTTGTAATCCCTCCATCACCATCCACCATTTTCAAAACTCAGGTCTGCAACTTGACTTCTCCAGAAAGTTTCAAACACTTTCAGCTCAAAGTAAGCATTGCAATAGCTTCCTTGGAGTTCAGTGAAGTTATCCAGATCATCACAACATCTCCAGGAGTGCTCAAACTCCAAACAAGATTTCCAATTTTGAGGTAAGTTTTCTCAACTTTGAACTTCCTATACAAGCAACATTAATGTTTACTTTGTGAATGAAAAATGTAGACATCACTGCCCTGAAGCTAACCATGCCTTTAGTTTTCATTTATGTTAACTGTACATGGATAATTTTGAAGTTGAACTTTCAGAAAAAATAGGTTTTAATTTGGTACAAACAAAAATTCATGCTCATCTTTGATTTATAGCTTTAGGTATTTACATGGTTGAATTCGTGATGAAAAATCAAGTAACTTTCATGTTTACATTTTTCAAAATGGTTGAGAAATAAAGGAGTTACATATTTATGGATGGTGTTGTTGTTCTTGCTGGCGTGAGGAGGAAGATGACACCATTTTAAAAAATTTGGAAATGATTTTATTTTAAGTTTAATGCAACCTATGTTATGAATGGATGAAACAACCACCCCAGTGTTAAACAATGCGCATGCTAAGTAACTTGTCTTTAGGGACCTGGGTTTGAGCCCCAGTGGTACCCTTTTGCATTTTATTTGTTATTTTTCAAACTAACATGCATGTTTATTATATTTTGTGTGATGCCTGTATCCAAGACACAAGCAGGTGCTTGGCCTGGTGGTAAAGGCGCGCTGAAGGGCCTTAGGGGCGTGGGTTTAACACCCACCCCATGCAAACTCTTTCTTTTCTTTTCTTTTAAATCATTTGTTTTCATCATTTTCAACTAATTCTTTTTGCATCCAAATTTAACCTTTTCAAGCTAATTTTTTTCACACTATTAGCTTATCACCTTATCTTTAGGAATACTAAAAAATATCATAAATATATTTTTTATTTCATTATTTTTCAATTAAATCAAAAACCATTACTTTCTTAGGGTTTTAAAAGGACTTTTGGAGACATTTTGATTAAATTTTCAACTTTGTTCACAAAATCTGATTTCCCCATGATGAATCTTGATTCTCATAAGATATTCTAATACTTGTGTATATATTTTCATAATAATTTGACCCCTTTTTAGAACCTTTCTTAATCAAATTCACATTAAAAACATGAACTTAATCTCTTTGTACATATAAACTTAATTTCAATACTTTTCTTATTTTCTCTTTACTATATACCCTCTTAGAACAATTGTATAGGCTTGCACTCTCAAATGTAATAGTGTAAATTTATCTTTTCTCACATTTTTCTGTTATGTAATTGTCAAAGCTTTGTAATAGATAATTAGGGTTTATCGCTTTCCTCCCCCATTCCCAAACGTGTACCCCCATTCCCAAAGTGTTGTAATAACGTAGGGCATTTAAATTCCCTAGGGTTTGTATGACAAGATTAAAACCAACATAGCAAAACCTTAATCCAAGATAAAATACATGAAAACAACACACACATGCACCTCTAGGGTAACCTACACTTGTTGCCTCGGATAAAAACAATCATGTCCCTCGAATGTGGGATGCTTTAGCAGAGACCCTCGATTAAAAGATCATAGTCCCTCGATGACCCTTCGATAAACGATCTTAGTCCCTTACGACAAATTGCTAAAGTATCTTACAAGTTGCCTTCTATGACTGTACAATGACCCACACCCGTCCCTCACACCCAATGATATGGCTCCCTATCAACCAATGGTAAAGTAACACTATCTAAAGGAGGAGGAAAATAATAAAGACTTTTTGAGTAGGTAGATTTCTCGTAATTTCTTGCTCACAAACTAAAACCATTTCCACACCTCACACTTTCAAAATCAAACATCTTTTCAAAGACTCTCTTTTCAAACAAATATTTTCAAAACAAACACTTTGTACGCGTTCTCAAGGATCATTACAATGTTTTCCGTACTAAGGAATTTTCAAAATATTTCCAAAACAAATATTTTGTATACGTTCTCAACGATACGAGAATTATTACAAAATCACCACTTTCAAAACATTTTCAAACTTACACAAAACACAAAGCATTTCAAAGTGAGCTAGCAATTAAGAGCCCGTAGATAATAATGGATGAAAAGGGTGCTAACACCTTCCCTTTTAATAACCTACCCCCCGAACTCAAGAAAATTCTCAAAAGGTCTTTCCTGTTATTTTCACCCTTTCCTTTATTGGATAAAAGAAAAGTCGGTGGCGACTCTTGCTATCCACAATATTTGTGATCAAACGCAAAACCCCAAGCCAATTCTCCCACCTTATCACATATTGTAATGCAATTCAATATCAAAACACCAATCCCCGACAACGACACCATTTTGTTGATGGAGTAAAGCGTCACGCAAAAGATTGGAAGTATTTCAGGTTTTATCCTATCCATAGAGATCAATGCACACTGAATTGCCATTCAACAATTTCTATGCTTTTGAGTTTGGTTTTGAATGGTTTTATGGTATGAAAGGTAAAAGTTATAAACAGAAAATAAATACATTCTTTGGAGAGGAAAGAACTCTTTCGAGTTTGTATTTCATATACCCTATCAAATAATTACACATATCACTCAGTTGTACACAACCTAAATCACTCATCAACATTATCACATATCTCTCACACAAAAATGTTATCTCTAACGCAAAGTGAGACAATAACCGTATACTCACGGAGGCGATTTCGCGTGCAACTCAAACAACACGGAGGCATTAAGAACTGATACTCAAGTGAATATTAAGCCTAAATCTATATATATAATCTAGAACCTAATAGACGGTCATCCTAAATTTAGATTTGAATCGTACATGTTCGCAACAACTTAAACCCAAATAAAGAAACCACTCATCAATATTGTTTTATAAAACGAGTTTTATACAATACCATGAGAAATAAATATACATATAATCAACTTAAGTTACATACAAAATCTAACAAATATAGATTATAAAGAGAAGAGCAGAAGAGGAACCAAATAACTTTTAGTTTGTCAGCTCTAATCAATGAGAAATTTGACTTTGGATCATCCAGATGCAAGCTCCGTTGTTGTTTTCTAAGCTCAATCATCAAAGAATGGAAGGTGATGAAGTTGGAACAAAAGTACCCAAAACTCCATTAACTAACAAATGGTTGAAATTTTTTTTATAAAACTAGAAATCAGCAAACCATACTAAGCGGCCTCAGCGCGCTAAGCGGGATACACCTAAAATTACACGTTAAATCACCTAAATCTCGCTAAGCGGACTAATCGTGCTTAGTAGGCTCAAAAATCATACTTCTTCCAAAATGAACAAAGCTGGCCGTAGCGCGCTACCAAAACGCGCTAATCGGGCTCTCTAAAGCTTTTCTTCCAAAATTGGATATCCGGAGCCGTGTGTTGTACCCCAAAATTTGCCCTCCCTTTTTCACAAGAAATCACAACCCTAGGGTTTTCTCAGATTTTCAAAGATTGGCTCAAGAATCGATCAAACAGACTTTTCTTTGGCAGTAAATCAAGAATTAGGGTTTTCTCTCGCATTTCTCAGAAGAAACATAATTCTCAGAAATTCAATTAACTGTCACATGTTTTCACACTTTTTCAAGTTTGCTGAAAGGTTACTGATGGTTCTCAAGGTTTGTTTATCTAAGATAAGAACTGAGATGGTCATGTGGAATATTCAAGTTTTGTCTGATCCAGGTTAACCAGATGATGTGCGTCTGTTAAGACGTTTGCTTATTAATGGAATTCATGTTTTCTTGTTTATTGGAGTACACAATGCGTATTTTAATTGGAATACTGTTACAAGGTTATGAGATTACATAGTTTTTTGGGATTACTTGGATTTTAAGTTATCTGTATTGGAAATGCTGGAATGCAGTTTTAGTTATTTTAAATCAGGAATCTTAAATAATAAGTGAAGATGCAAAGGAAGAATTGCAAGATATTGGACAATAGAAGATTTTATTGGATATCAGATGATCTCATAAAAGCTTTCTTCATTTATTTCAAATGTTGTTACAAAAATAATTTGTTATTCATATGCTTTAAGTTTTACAACTTATAGTATTTGAAGAATAAATTATTACAATAAATGGAAAATAAATCTAAGTCTAAGTCTTTGCTCCATTGCTCCCATGCTCAAAGTCTCCGGCTTCTTCTGCTTTGTCACCGTCCAATTTGTGCTCACATGAAAAAGATAAAAGAAAAGAGGATTAGTACAGTTAATTTTCAAACAGAAAAAGAAAGGAAAATTTTCATCATTAAAGTTTGCCGTCCGGAATCAGAGTGCTATTTTTCATCACGTTTTATTTTTCTCTTCGCAAATCACAAGAAGATTTCTCTTCTTGGTTCACAAAGAGAAAAATAAAAGTGCAAATTGAAGAATGCAAAATCAATTATTCAAAAACATAGCAAGGCGCCAAAACTGTCAAACATAGGCCAAACTGAAACATTGCAAAAGTCAGCAAACCAAGTAGTGCAGTAAACAACATTGCATACAAAACCAAAGCATGGCATACAAAACAAAACAATGCATCACAAGAAAGGTGCCAAACTGAGTTACAAAGTTACAAAGGCAAACAGGCTCCAAACTGTCTAAGCATAACCAAATATACAAAGCAAGGCAAACTGGAACCTGCTGTACAAACAACACAAGCAAGGTGCCAAACTGAGCTACAAAGCGCAAGGTGCCCAAACTGAGTTACAAAACGAATTGGATGAAAACTGTACAAATGTAGCAATGCAGCATGATAGCAGTAAAATGCAGCAGGATGGCAGTAAAAGGCAAGAGGTAATCCAAAATCACAAGTCAAAACTTGTCACAACTTTTCATCATTTTCCAGTCAAAGGGCAAACTTTTCAGAAAATAAAAAAGACAAAAAGCAAATTTGTTTTGTCATTGAGAGAGAAAGAGAGAAAAGGGAGCACCTTTTTAGCATTTGTACAGTTGGCTAAAAAAAGGGATCAAGATATAATACCATAAAAACAACAAGAAGAAAAAGCCCAACGGTTTCAAACACAAACCATAAGTCCAGGCCTCCTAACCAAAAGTAAAGAGAGCTGTTATAAGATAAAACTGAAAGCCAAGCCAAAAAGAACACAAGTTAAAAACCTGTAAAACCTTTAGCAATTGGAACCAAGCTGAAAAATATACCAACAGCACTACAAAAAACCCAAAGCCAACATCCTGCTAACTACACACAACTCTCCAAACAACACAACATCAAAAACCTGTTGTAAAACTCAAACAACAACCAAAACCTTGTGTAAACAAATCACACAACCTGCAAGCTTGCCAAACTGCATAACCAAACAGAAAAAACATACACAAACAAGCCAAACTGCCTAGCCAAGCTGCAACTGTAAAACTGCATAGCCCAAAACCCCAAACCTGTTATCAAACTCAAACAACAGCCAAAAACCTGCTAACAGTTAGCAAACACCAACACAAGCCTATTAACAAACCACAAACAGCCAAGCCCAAAACAAACTTGCAGTTTCACAACAAAACTGCAACAATCACAAAACTGTACACCAGTTCTAAGCTTGCAAAACTGTGCACAAAATTCAAACCAGAAGAACAAAAACATAACCAAGTTTCAAACACAGTCCCAAACCTGCATCTTCCATCACAAAGAATTATCCAACAACAATAACAGAGTTTCATAGATTTCATCATCAAAGTTTCCTCATCACATTCAAAAACCAACAAAAATCAAAAGTTTCAGACATATCAACAAGTTTCAGAACTGAAAATCATCATCAACAAATTAAGAGAGAGGAAAAGAGTTTCAGAGGAAAAGAGTTCCAGAACAGTATCATCATCAACAATCAACAACAATCAAAGTTTCAGAACACTCATCATCAACAAAAAACATCAACAATGGAGTTTCAGAAGCTATCAATCACCAGTAATAAAATCAAAGTTTCAGAATAGCATCACCACAGTCAAGAGAGAGGAAAAGAGTTTCAGAACTGTACTCATCATCAACAAAAAAACACCAACAAAGAAATTTCAGAAGCCAATCATCATCAACATTCAGAACAAAGGAAAGAGGTTACCACGTAGCTTGGCCATCCTTTCTTCCCTCCTCCGCCTCTAGCCACCAAGGAACGCTCAATCTCTCCATCTCCTTTCTCCTCTCCATTTTTTCCAGAAAATCCCAAGGTATGCTTCTCAAACTCCTATACTGTGTTTTAGGCATATAAAAAATTATAGGTTAAACAACTGAACAAGCATGCGAATCAAACAACAAACTGAAAAAGCTGTAAAACTCAGAAATAAACCATACCATAATGCAACCAAGGCCATTGAATGTTAGGAAGAGGAGGAGAGTGAGGGTTTCTCCGACGGCTAAGGCTTAGGGAGGGAGATCAGAACCGCGTGAGATTGAGAGAGATAAAGAGGGAGAACGAGAACGACGCCGTTGTGAGGAGTATACACAAACCCTAATGTCTGAGACCCCAAAACAAATGTTACAAACATTGGGCCACCCAAATCCCTGAGGCCACTTGAGTTGCTACTAGCGCCCTTCCACTCTGACCTTTTTTATTTTCTTCCATCTCAATTGGGCTTCAAACACCATATAAACCCTAAAGCCCATTCTCTTTTTTACCTTATTCTAATTTATTCCTCTTCTAAAACAAATTCATAAAATTCCATATTGTTTTTTTTATCAAATTAAATTAATCATTTTAATTAATTTTCTTTTTTAGTTTATCTTTATTAATTTGTTACATTTAAGAAAATACCAAAAAATAGTTTAGTTAATTTTCTTTTTCTTAATTTATCCTTTTTTTATTTTTATTAAAGATATACTAGTAATATATTAGAACTTCATTTTGTAAAATAAATTTGACTTTCTCAAATATTTTTATTTTAATTATTTTCTTTATATTATCCTTTTTACACATAATGAAAACACCAAAAATAATAAAGATTTTCATTTTAAATAATTTTGTTTTCTTTAGACTTTTATTTACATAATTAATAAGACACATACAAAGAATAATAATGAAATATTTAATCTTTCTTTGTTAGAATAGATTTCATTTCCAAGTAAATACATGCATTTCATAATTGATTGATTTTCCTTATTTTATAATTTGTTATGGCTTTACATTGAATTGCGACAATTCGATTTGGTTGTAACACTTGATATTTGGACATTGTTATCCTTGTGAGATTCATCCCCATTTGTAAATAATTGTACCCCTATTCCCAGATACTTTTGTAATAGCTTAGAATTTTAATTCTCGCACTTTATGCTTTCAAATATGCCATGATTAGAGATTAGGGTTTGTATGCGAAAATCCGAAATCAATCGCTAGATGACCTAATACAAAACCTAAATGCCTGAAATGACAAACACAATTCAAACGTGCACCTCTATGGTAACCTCGCTTGTTGCCTCGGAAATGCAATCATGTCCCTCGAATATGAGACACTCTAGTAAATGCCCCTTCGATAAACAAAGATCGTAGTCCCTCGATGACCCTCGATGTTGCCTTCGATAAAACGATCTCGTACCTTACAAAATTGCTAGAGCGTCTCACAAGTTGCTTTCAATGATTGTATGCGATGACCCGCGCCTGTCCCGTTTAACATCCTAATACAAGGTTGTTTACCAAATGCAATGGTAAAACAACACTGTCAAAAGGGTTAAAAATGTGTAGGAAATACCTTTGAGTAAAATAGGGTAGATAACTCTTAGTTACTTGATCAAAAGCTTGCAAAACATCCTTGCTATTTTCAAACACACTTCACAACACAATTCAAAACATTTCCGAAAAACAAACTTTCAAACATTGGAATATCTTTTCAAAAAGACAAACACCTTTGTATATATTCAAACAAGAATCATTACAAAGGTTGCTACAATGATGGCCTCTTTTTTAAAGCATTTTCAAAACCACACACACAAAGCACCATTTCAAACAATTGAAAAGCAAAAGCAAGTAATCTAAACAAGTAACTAAGAGCCCATGGATAACCATGGATGAAAAGGGTGCTTGCACCTTCCCTTTTCATAATCTACCCCCCGAACCCAAGAAAACATCTCAAAGGTCTTTCCTGTGCTTTTTGACCTTTCCTTTGGATAAAATAAAAAGTCGGTGGCGACTCTTGCTTAACTACACAATTGCGAACAGAAACGCAAAACCTCAAGTCAGTTCTCCCACCGTATCACAGAACTGGCGACTCTGCTGGGGAAAATTCTAAAAGTGGGGTTACCTTAGGGTTTTAGATCACCTTTGCATGCTTATCTTGTTTGCCTTGATTGCTTTACATTTGGTTCTGTTGTTTGGGTTTGAAATCCTCTACCCGGATTTGGGAAACATTCATAGGTAAATAACAATACGTTGTGGAAACTGTGTGGGGTATACCGACATGGTTGAAGCAATAGCTATATTAGTGCGACATATTTGTGGGTACCGATAACCTTTGAGTTAATCAAAGAGAATACGGGGCCGCTGAGTGATGTCATGAAGCACTAATGGATTTTTAGAAGCTTTACTTGACCAACTTGGCCTTTTTAAGGGTAGTGAGATGATCGGCTTTGGTGCAGTCCGAAGTTGGTAGATACTCGATACTACACTCATTGAGGGTTGTTTTCTTGGAATATTTCGGTCGCCAGTAAAGTGGCTAAACTGAAACAATGAACACAGAAAATAATCCAGTGATATTGAGCTCCTTAGAACCCGGTTACTATTTATAGGACAGGTTGAGCCAACTAAGCTTCAAGAGGGTACTTACCTATGAAACCCCATGCAAGCCTGAAACTAGGATCTTGTGTGATTTGCTTGTACATATACTTGTGCATACATCATGAACATCATGAAGCATCACATGCATCCACTTACCATTTCAAGGGTTTGGATCTTCATCTTTGTTCCTGTTTTGTAGGTCATGGAATCACTCCGCAGAAAAACTATTCAGGTCAACCTTATGAGAATCCCTCCTCTACTCAAGGAGCTTACTTCCAAGATTCCATAGAATTATCCCTTTAGTGAAATAAATGGTAGACTTCTCAACTTGGTCAACTCCAACATTGAAGAAGACATGGTGAAAGTTCTCTTCCAGTTCTTTGACCCCCTACACCATTGCTTTACATTTCCTGATTACCAACTAGTACCTACTTTGGAGGAATTTTCTCAACTTCTGAGGATTCCTATTCTCCATCAACTACCCTACAACGGTACGGAAAGAGAGCCAAAGCCTGAAGATGTTGCTCAAGCCTTACACTTGCAACCATCTGATATCAAAGGTTATTGGGAAACTAGAAGTGGTGTCAAGGGTTTCTTGGAAAAGTTTCTATTTGAGAAGGCACAAGACTGCTGGAATTCTCTAGATCTACAAGATTTTGAGGAGATTGTAGCACTTCTCATCTATGGGTTGGTCTTGTTCCCAAACCCTGATCAGCTTATAGATGTGAATGCTGTCAAGATTTTCATATCTCGAAATCCTGTGCCTACATTGCTTGGGGAAATCCTACACTCATTTTACACACGAACAATGAGGAAAAGAGGTGTTCTCATGTGCTGTACTCCTCTTCTAGCAAGGTGGTTTATTTCTCACCTTCCCCAGTCAGTCTTGAAGAATGAACAAGGCTTGAGGTGGTCGCAACGATTGATGACTCTTACATATTCTGATGTTCATTGGTGTTCTCGGTCCAGAGAAAATGTCATCATCATTGATCATTATGGGGAATTCCATAATGTCCCACTACTTGGCATTAGGGGAGGCATTACCTACAACCCCTGTTTAGCTCTGAGAAAATTTGGGTATGCCCGAAGGGATGACCCTCATGACATGCTGATTCCGGACTTGGTTTTGACTTCGACAATGATGCTTAAGGACTTCGACAAAGGTTTATCCGAGCATGGAGGATGCCCAACAAAGTGGATAGTAAGACATTGGGGCACAAGAATTCCATCCCCCTTGAGCCTTACCTCAAGTGGGTACGAACCCGCGCCTAAAGTCTTATGATGCCTTACCCTCACATTCTCCCCGTGATCAAAGAGCCTGTTATAGAAGGAGAGGTTCCATACACCCTCCTACATCCAGACATGCCAACATCATTGGAAGATTTGCAAAAGAGTTGGATACAGCTCAAGGAAGAACAAAATACTTTTGAAGCCAGCTTCTACGCCAGTGAGAAGAAGGTCTTGGAACTTACTCGTCAACTCCATGAAGAGCAGAATCTCAACACTTACATCGCACCAAAGAGGATGCGCAACATCTTTTTACATTAAGAACTTTGTAATATTTTTCCCATAGGGTATTTATGTACTGACAAATTTCTTCTTATTAATATGACGTGTGTTCTTTTTGTCTGCAACAACTTTGAATTTCTAAATCCTTGGATGCATTACATGAATAAACAGATCATTCATCATATGCATAAACAAGTCTTCACACCAGGTTTCCTTATCTTTCTACTGTTTATTTCAGCAAGATGGATATAGAGCAGACGGTCAAAGATCTGCAAGCACAGAATTCGCAATTCCAACAACTCCTCATGACCTTGGCAAAGGGTCAAGAGGACCTTAAAGCACTGTTAGAGAAGGAGAAAGAAAAAGAAAAGGAAAAAGGAAAAAAGAAAAAGAAAAGAGTCGGGGTAGCTACTCTGGGAAGAAGATTTGAGAACCAAGCTAGGAGAGTCCTGGATTTCCCCTCTACGTTTGATGAAGGGGCTGGCAAAGGAAAATGAGCTGTAGTACCTTCTGAGTCTGAGGCTGAAGAGGAAGAAGTTGAAGAGGATGAAGATTAC
Source organism: Vicia faba (assembly GCA_948472305.1). Taxonomy (NCBI): domain Eukaryota; kingdom Viridiplantae; phylum Streptophyta; class Magnoliopsida; order Fabales; family Fabaceae; genus Vicia; species Vicia faba. Next base: position 1,402,530,661 of record OX451739.1, read on the forward strand.
TCTGAGCAGCAGTACCCTCCTGCAGGCGATAGGTATAAGAATCTGGAAGAGCGGTTGGCAGCCATGGAGGTACAAAGGGTACCTGGACTGGATTTCGAAGAGCTGGGATTGGTTGTTGGGATCGTCATTCCCCCTAAATTCAAAGTGCCTACATTTTCTAAATACGATAGTTTATCTTATCCAAAGATGCATCTGCGGTCTTATGTCAGAAAGATCCAACCTCACTCTTCTGATAAGGATCTGTGGGTCCACTTTTTTCAAGATAGTTTATCGGGTACACAATTGGACTGGTTCTACCAGCTTGAGAGGGCTGATGTGCATAACTGGGAGGACTTGGCTGCTGCCTTCTACCGACAATATCAATACAACGCAGATTTAGCACCTACTCGTACTCAACTACAGAGTATGAGTATGGTTTCTAATGAGGGCTTTAAGGAGTATGCCCAGAAGTGGAGGGACCTGGCTGGAAGGGTTCAGCCACCATTGTCTGAAAGAGAGCTTTTCGATATGTTTTTGGGGACGCTGTCTGGTCCATTCTTTAATCACCTGATAGGGAGCTCATCTGCAGGGTTCACTGAATTAATTCTGACAGGGGAAAGGGTCGAAGCTGGTATTAAGAGCGGTAAAATTCAAAAAGAGGCATCTGCTTCAGCCGCTATCAAGAAGACCTTCCCAGCCAAGAAGGAAATTTCTGCTATTTACACCCAGAGAAATCGAGAAAGAGAGGAACGCCGGCCAATAGTGGGGGCCGTATTAATTCAGAAGTCTGCATCAGATCAGCCTAGAAATAGTCAACCGAGGAATGATCAACCCAGAACCTATCAGCAAAGGGTAGAAAGTCCACAAAGGCAATATACCCCGATAAACATGACACCCGCTCAGATCCTTCCCCATCTCCTGAAATTAAACCTTGCTAATTTGAGAGAGGCACCAAAGAATACAAATACCACTTCTCCACATTATCATCCCATCACAAAATGTGCTTATCATTCATATATCATAGGGCACGACACCAATAACTGTTGGGCCCTCAAAAACAAGATCCAAGATTTAATAGATGCCAAGGAGGTAGAATTCGATGCGCCCAAAAAGCCGAATGTGATTTCTTCCCAAATGCCGAAGCATGGCCACAATGTCCATGCTATTGAAGAGGATTTGTATGTTGCTGATGTTGATAACTTAATGACTCTGTTGCCAATGATCAAGATGAATCTGTTGAAAGCTAGGATCTTCCCAGGCTGTGAAAAAGATTGTTACCTTTGTTCAACCTTGCAATCCAACTATCCGCTATTGAAGTCAAGCATCCAACGCCTGATGGATAATCAAGAGATCCTCTTTCAGAAAACTCCTGTTACTCCCATTACTCCTGTTACCCCAATCAATGATGTTGCTATAATCACCATTTCCGACAATCTTCCCAAGGTCTGCAAAAGACCTGTTAAGATTACACCTGATCCAAAGTTTGTACCACTGAAGATTACTATGCCAGGGCCTATCCCATATAAGTCCAACAAGAAGATACTGTGGAATTATGGAGGAGAGATCTTCTACCACGGTGTTAAGCAGATCGAATCAGTTGAAGAAAGTTCCGATGAAGAAACTCCTGACATAGGAAATATTGTAGGGACAAGTAAGATCACTCGTAACGGAAGAATATTCTCTCCGGAGATTGCTCCTCCAAGGGCAACCTTCGGACCCTCAAGTGCTCATGTGCCAGTCAAGATATCTATGCGAAGTCCAGTAATTGAAGAAATTGTTACTCCCGAAGTTGTACCCTCTGCTGTTACTGCTGATAAAGGTAAGGGGATCCAAGAAGCGCCCGTCAGGACGAGGGCTCAGCCTTTGGTTATCCCCGAGACCACCCAAAAGGAAATGGAGGAAATTTTAAAGATAGTCAAGAAGAGCGACTATGATATCGTAGAACAACTGGGGCAAACCCCTTCAAAAATCTCTATGCTAGCCCTATTGCTCTGTTCCGAGGCTCATGCCAAAGCCTTGATCAAATTCCTGAAGACGGTGCACGTGCCTCAAGAAACTTCTGCGGATCAGTTTCAAGAGTGTGTAGCCATCCTAATCGCTAACAATGGTCTTGGCTTCTCTGATGCCGATCTAACATCTAAGGGAAGAAAGCATAATGATGCACTGCATGTTTCAGTCGAGTGCAGAGGGACCACACTTGCTCATGTTCTGGTTGATACCGAGTCATCTTTAAATGTCCTACCAAAGAAAGCATTGGACAGATTGGATTATGAGGGTTTGACCTTAAAGCCCAGTAATATCATTGTTAGAGCCTTCGACGGTTCTAAGCGGATGGTTCACGGAGAAGTGGACATCCCAATTAAGGTGGGAACGGAAATTTTCAACTCTACATTTTATGTGATGGACATTTGTCCTTCATATTCATGTTTATTGGGAAGGCCATGAATCCACAATGCTGGGGCAGTCACTTCTTCCCTACACCAGATGCTCAAGTACCCAGTCCAGGGTAAGATCATAACAGTTCATGGTGAGGAGGAGTATATGATAAGCCACCTTAACTCTTTCCGCTATGTGGAGTTAGATGGTGAATTCATAGAAACACCTTTCCAACACTTTGAAGAGGTTTATCCTGAAATTGCGACGACCAAGACAATAACTTCTGTGCCTGCAGTTGCTAAGCCTGTGTCCCGGATGTCATCCCTTAAAGATGCGAAGGCTGTGATCGAGGAAGGAGGAAGTACAGTGTGGGGTCAACTACCAGATTTTCCTTTCAAGACAGATAAGTTCGGTTTGGGTTTCACTACTGCTAGTCAGAAAGCTGTGTGTCGCTCCCGGGCTGGAGGACCACCATTAAAGATCACTCATCACAGAGTTCATGCTTTGGAAGATGTTGAAGACGAGAGTACTTTTGAAGACTGGATCTTTCCAACCATTGAAGGAGGACTGAACAACTGGGAGGCGAAAGACTTCGTTCCCATTACTTTCATCAATCAGTAATTTATCTTTTGAACATTTTCAGTTGGTCTGTAATAATTATTAAACAATTCGTACACTCTTTTTGCCTTGTGCCTTACCCGGGGCATATAGGTCCATTTGTAAGGGCTTGATTTCTTCATTTTCATATGCCATTTTTAATGAATCATGGACGTTTTCATCTATAAACTTTTGTGTTCATTTTCTTTCTTTTTACATTTTATTTTGTTTAAAGGTGGCTATCCCTTACACACACCCACACTCACAAAATGCAGGTACCCATCCACTCCGGATTCCATGGGTAACAATTCTGCTATGGCCTTCAGTGACTCTGAAGATCTGGTCAATCATGCCGAATACGAAGGTGATGAAGACTGTGAAGTGCCTGGAGAGTTGGATAGACTTCTACAACAGGAAAAGAGGATTATTCTTCCCCATGAAGAGCTGTTGGAGACTATCAACTTGGGTACTGCCGAAGACAGGAGAGAGGTTAAAATGGGTGCCAACCTAAAGCCAAATGTCAAAGAGCGCTTAGTTCGGCTGTTGAATGAATATGTTGAGATCTTTGCCTGGTCCTATGAAGACATGTCGGGACTTGACACAGATATTGTGGTTCACCGTCTCCCTACTAGAGAAGACTGTCCACCAATTAAATAGAAAGTCCGCCGAATGAGGCCCGATATGTCTGAAAAGATCAAAGCCGAAGTGATGAAGCAATTCAATGCCGGGTTTCTTGCTATTACTTCCTATCCACAATGGGTTGCTAACATTGTGCCCGTGCCTAAGAAGGACGGCAAAGTGAGAATGTGCGTGGATTACCGAGACTTAAATAGGGCTAGCCCTAAAGATGACTTTCCACTACCGCACATTGACATTTTGGTCGACAACACAGCTCAACATAAGGTATTTTCTTTCATGGATGGATTTTCAGGGTACAACCAGATCAAAATGGCCCCCGAAGACATGGAGAAGACTAATTTTGTTACACAGTGGGGTACCTTCTGCTATAAAGTAATGCCATTCGAACTGAAGAATACCGGGGCAACCTATCAGCGTGCCATGGTAGCTTTGTTTCATGACATGATACATCATGAGATCGAAGTCTACGTAGACGACATGATAGCCCGTTCACAAACAGAAGAAGAACACCTCGACCATCTGCAAAAGCTGTTTGTCAGATTGAAGGAGTATAAGTTCAGACTGAACCCTAGCAAGTGCACTTTCGGAGTCAGGTCTGGTAAACTCTTGGGATTCATCGTCAGCAACAAAGGCATTGAGGTTGATCCTGCTAAAGTCGAAGCTATACGAGAAATTCCTGCCCCCCGCACTGAAAAGGAGGTCAGAGGTTTCTTAGGACGCCTAAACTACATTGCAAGGTTCATTTCTCACCTAACATCTACCTGTGAATCAATCTTCAAGCTGTTGAAGAAAGATCAGGTGGTTGAATGGAATGATGACTGTCAAACTGCTTTTGATAAAATCAAGGAGTATTTGCTAGAACCTCCTATCTTGATGCCACCCGTCGAAGGAAGGCTGTTAATCATGTATCTGACTGTTTTGGATAATTCAATGGGGTGCGTACTGGGCCAACATGACGAGTCTGGTCGAAAAGAGCATGCCATTTATTACCTTAGCAAAAAGTTTACCGACTGTGAGACTCGCTATTCACTGCTCGAGAAAACTTGTTGCGCTTTGGTATGGGCTGCTCGCCGACTAAGGCAGTATATGTTGACACATACCACTCTGCTGATTTCTAAAATGGATCCGATCAAGTATATCTTCGAAGAGCCTGCTTTATCTGGAAGAACCGCTAGATGGCAAATGATCCTGACTGAGTATGATATCCAATACACAACCCAAAAAGCTATAAAGGGGAGTGTACTAGCTGACTATCTAGCTCATCAAGCTGTCGAAGATTACCAATCCATGAAATTCGACTTTCCCGACGAGGACATTATGACATTGGACAACATTGAAGGTAACAGACCATATGACAAACCTGAACAAGGATCCCGATGGACCCTGTACTTTGATGGTGCTTCAAATGCACTTGGCAACGGTATCGACACGGTACTAATATCTCCAGAAGGTTGCCATACACCTTTTACCGATAGACTCTGCTTCAGCTGCACCAACAATATGGCTGAGTATGAAGCTTGTATCTTTGCTCTCAAGGCTGCGATTGACTTAGGAATAAAATCTTTGGTTGTGTTTGGGGACTCAGCTTTGGTTATCAGTTAAATCAAAGGAGAGTGGGACACTAAACATCCTAACCTCATCCCATACAAAGAACATGTCCTGACATTGTTACCTCATTTCGAGCATATTACCTTCGAGCACTTCCCGCGAGAAGAAAATCAGCTCGCGGATGCTCTAGCGACAATGTCTTCCATGTTTAAACTTAACTGGGATAATGAGGCTCCCCAAATTACCATCGAACGGATGGATGAACCTACACATTGTCATGAGATTAATACCGAAGAAGTAGTGGAACAACCCTGGTTTCACGAAATCAAAAGGTATCTCGAGACTCAAGAGTACCCTGAAGGAGCTTCAGTCAATGACAGAAAGTTCTTAAGGAGATTTGCTGCCAAGTTCTTCATGAGAAATGGTATCCTATACAAGCACAACCATGATTGTGTTCTGCTTCATTGTGTGGACAAGGTTGAAGCTGAGCAGATCATGACTAAACTGCATAGTGGCACATTTGGCACCCACTTGAGCGGACATACGATGGCTAAGAAGATCCTAAGGGCAGGCTACTACTGGTCTACCATGGAAGCTGACTGTCATCAATATGCCCGCACTTGTCACAAATGCCAAGTCTATGCGGACAAGGTGCATATTCCTCCGGTTCCTCTCAATGTCCTAACAGCTCCTTGGCCATTCGCAATGTGGGGTATCGACATGATTGGAGAGATCAAGCCTACAACACCGTTTCATCTTGGTGGCCATTGATTACTTTACCAAGTGGGTCGAAGCAGCTTCCTTCGCCTCCGTTACAAAGAATGTGGTTGCCCGTTTCATCAAGCATAACCTCATTTGTCGGTACGATATTCCTGACTGAATCATTACGGACAACGGTACAAACCTGAACAACACTATGATCACCGTTCTGTGGGAACAATTCAAGATTCAACATCATAATTCATCTCCCTATAGGCCAAAGATGAACGGTGATGTCGAAGCTGCGAACAAAAATATCAAGAAGATCATTCAAAAGATGACAGTCACCTACAAGGACTGGCATGAGATGTTACCGTTTTCTCTACACGGGTACCGTACCACGACGCAAACATCAACCGGGGCAACACCCTTTTCTTTGGTATACGGCATGGAAGCTGTTTTACCTATAGAAGTTCAGATTCCTTCCCTGAGAATCATGAAGGACGCTGGTTTGAGTGAAGACAATTGGATTCAGACCCGGCTTGATCAACTTAACTTGATTGAAGAGAAGCGACTTACTGCTATTTTTCATGGTCAGACGTATCAAAAACGGATGATCAAGGCTTTCAACAAGAAAGTTAGACGTCAGGTATATCAAGTCAGAGATCTTGTAATCAAGCGGATCATCTTGCCGCAAAGTGATCCCAGGGGCAAGTGGACTCCTGCCTACGAAGGACCATTTGTGATCAAAAACATCTTTTCTGGTGGGGCTATGATTCTAACCACCATGGACGGCGACGAACTACCACACCCTGCGAATGCATACATAGTCAAAAGATACTACGCATAAACGACCCGACAAGTTGAAAACCCGAAAGGGCGACTTGGGAAAAAATGGGCATCCCGACGAATCGAAAACCCGAAAGGGCAGTTCAGGCAAAAATTAGGGATAAACAAAAAAAATTGTACACCCGGCAAGTTGAAAACCCGAAAGGGCGACTTGGGCAAAAAAGGGTTTCCCAGTGGATCGAAAAACTGAAAGGGCGATCCAGGAAAAAGTTAGGGAATTAAAGCGTATGACTATGTCTCGTCGAATCACTTTAAGGACAATCCCTTCACGGACAAACTCCAATCTTCTGATCAATCCAATCATCTGCGGACAAAGCAACGAATGGACAAGGTACTCAGAGTTGCGAAGGCTATAGCAGAATGGGAATCCCATAGAATTGTTACACATAGCCATCTTTCTTTGTATAAATTTTTCTCAACTTTATGACAACATTCTCTTACCAGGATGTTCGTTTCCTTTGTACAAAATACTTACACAAAGTTAATACAAAGTTACTTTAAAGTACATAAAACTGTTTGCCTTTTCTTACACTTGTGTTTTATTTGAAAACGTCCAATGATTTATTAAATGAGCATATGCATTTGAATATAATCACTGCTTACAAATAAAACGAAATGAGAAAGAATAATTGCTAATAGGATAAAAGTGTAGGAAAGTGTCTTTAGGCTATTCCAGGAGAAATCCCCTGCAATACATCATCCAGATCCTAGGCGGAACTAAAGCTTTGAAATGCATATCCCCAGCGAAGTTAAGTTTCAAGGATCCCCATCAGAGTTGAGTGTTCAAGTTCCCCATCCACAGTGGAGCAAAACTTTGAACTACGAATCCTCAATAAGAATGAAGCTTTCTTCCCCAAAGGAGTCAAACCTTCGACCTTTGAACACCAGTGAAGACCATCCAGTTTCCTCCCTTTCCCCGGAGAATCTCTTTTAAACCAGATAATTCCTCATAAAGTTCTTTTTAAACTTTTTTCCAGTGAAGTCGCCAATCAAATCAGCACGTCACTAAGACCCCCAGCGGAGAGGAAATTTTGAGCTACCAATCCCCAGGAGAAACCATTCAGTTTTCCCCTGATATCCTCAACAGAATGGAGTTTCTCATTAGATTGGCATACTCCCAACCTCCTGACCCAAACGCCTGAATGAAGATTCTCATTATTGCTTCCCCACTAGAGTGGCATACAACCTGAATTCCTGATACTCCCGACAGAATGAAGATTCTCATTCTCAAAGTGGCATACAACCTAAACTCCTAAACTTCTTCCAAACAGGAATAAGCTTTTCCCAGAGTCCTGAGCTTACTCTCCAATAATATAGCTATTCCCCACAGAGTTTTTACTCCCCAACAAAATCAAGATTCTCATCCTTGATTCTCCAGTGAAGTTGCCAGAGCCTTCTTTACTCTCAGCATAAATTTGTCAGAATTTTTAATCCCCTGCAGATCAAAGATTCTCGTTCTTGACTCCTCAACACAAATTCCCCTAGCAAAATGAAGATTCTCATTCTCAATTCCCCACGGAGCTTTCAGATATTCCCCAGCGGAGTTCTCCTCAAACAACGAAACAGGAATCCCCAATAGATTGGCATACAACCCAAACTCCTGATTTTCCCGGCAGTATAGCTTCTCCCCACAGAGGTTGTCAAAAAACTTGAAGACACACATACTCTTCAACAACGGTCCAGGATTTATCTTCCCCGACGGCAGTCAAAGATTTTATTATCTCCAGCTATCCAGGATTTATCTTCCTCAGCAAGACAGCTCATCAGCTTACATGCACATACATTGCATTCATATATCATAAACATTGATATAACACATATATTGCATCATACATTTCATGCAACATAACTTTGTGTTTAAGCTAATATTTTACCCTTCACAGGATAAGATTAGCAAGCTTCAAACTTCAGGATCATGAAAACAGTTTACGGGTGCTTCCAAACATGGATGTCAATCTATCGCTTGTTCAGATTCAACTTTTGAAAATAGTTTACGGATGCACCAAACATGGATGTTAATCTATTGCTTATTCAACTTCAAGGATCATGAAAATAGTTTACGGGTGCTTCCAAACATGGATGTCAATCTATCGGTTGTTCAGATTCAACCTTTGAAAACAATTTACGGATGCTCCAAACATGGATGCTAATCTATTGCTTATTCAACTTCAAGGATCATGAAAACAGTTTACGGGTGCTTCCAAACATGGATGTCAATCTATCGCTTGTTCAGATTCAACCTTTGAAAACAGTTTACGGATGCTCCAAACATGGATGCTAATCTATTGCTTATTCAACTTCAAGGATCATGAAAACAGTTTACAGGTGCTTCCAAACATGGATGCTAATCTATCGCTTGTTCAGATTCAACCTTTGAAAACAATTTACAGGTGCTTCCAAACATGGATGCCAATCTATCGCTTGTTCAGATTCAACTTTTGAAAAAAGTTTACGGATGCACCAAACATGGATGTTAATCTATTGCTTATTCAACTTCAAGGATCATGAAAACAGTTTATGGGTGCTTCCAAACATGGATGTCAATCTATCGCTTATTCAGATTCAACCTTTGAAAACAGTTTACGGATGCTCCAAACATGGATGCTAATCTATTGCTTATTCAACTTCAAGGATCATGAAAACAATTTACGGGTGCTTCCAAACATGGATGTCAATCTATCGCTTGTTCAGATTCAACCTTTGAAAACAGTTTACGGATTCTCCAAACATGGATGCTAATCTATTGCTTATTCAACTTCAAGGATCATGAAAACAGTTTACGGGTGCTTCCAAACATGGATGCTAATCTATCGCTTGTTCAGATTCAACCTTTGAAAACAGTTTACGGATGCTCCAAACATGGATGCTAATCTATTTCTTATTCAAATTCAAGGATCATGAAAACAGTTTACGGGTGCTTCCAAACATGGATGTCAATCTATCGCTTGTTCAGATTCAACTTTTGAAAATAGTTTACGGATGCTTCCAAACATGGATGCTAATCTATCGCTTGTTCAAATTCGGCTCATTGAAAACAGTTTACGGAGGCTCCAAACACAGATGCTAATCTATTGCTTATTCAGACCCCCAACTCAGAGACGTTCCAGACCTGGATACCTTTCTGATACTCATTCTTTCACCTACAACATACAGTTCAACAAACATTCTTGGATGGCATCTTTAAGCCTATTCCCTCAACTATGCTTTGATGAGTGCAAATTTATAGGCACTCTAGTGTCCAATCATTCTTTTACCTTCGAGTCGCGAACGGCAAACTTGCCAATCTAACTCTTCAGGTTCAAGAAGATTGAACAGGGGCAGCTGTTGTACCCCAAAATTTGCCCTCCCTTTTTCACAAGAAATCACAACCCTAGGCTTTTCTCAGATTTTCAAAGATTGGCTCAAGAATCGATCAAACAAACTTTTCTTTGGCAGTAAATCAAGAATTAGGGTTTTCTCTCGCATTTCTCAGAAGAAACATAATTCTCAGAAATTCAATTAACTGTCACATGTTTTCACACTTTTTCAAGTTTGCTGAAAGGTTACTGATGGTTCTCAAGGTTTGTTTATCTGAGATAAGAACTGAGATGGTCATGTAGAATATTCAGGTTTTGTCTGATCCAGGTTAACCAGATGATGTGTGTCTGTTAAGACGTTTGCTTATTAATGGAATTCATGCTTGCTTGTTTATTGGAGTACACAATGCGTATTTTGATTGGAATACTGTTGCAAGGTTATGAGATTACAGAGTTTTTTGGGATTACTTGGATTTTAAGTTATCTGTATTGGAAATGTTGGAATGCAGTTTCAGTTATTTTAAATCAGGAATCTTAAATAATAAGTGAAGATGCAAAGGAAGAATTGCAAGATATTGGACAGTAGAAGATTTTATTGGATATCAGATGATCTCATAAAAGCTTTCTTCATTTATTTCAAATGTTGTTACAAAAATAATTTGTTATTCAATGCTTTAAGTTTTACAACTTATAGTATTTGAAGAATAAATGATTACAATAAATGGAAAATAAATCTAAGTCTAAGTCATTGCTCCATTTCTCCCATGCTCAAAGTCTCCGGCTTCTTCTGCTTTGTCACCGTCCAATTTGTGCTCACATGAAAAAGATAGAAGAAAAGAGGATTAGTACAGTTAATTTTCAAACAGAAAAAGAAAGGAAAATTTTTATCATTAAAGTTTGCCGTCCGGAATCAGAGTGCTATTTTTCATCACGTTTTATTTTTCTCTTCGCAAATCACAAGAAGATTGCTCTTCTTGGTTCACAAAGAGAACACTAAAAGTGCAAATTGAAGAATGCAAAAGCAATTATTCAAAAACATAGCAAGGCGCCAAAACTGTCAAACATAGGCCAAACTGAAACATTGCAAAAGTCAGCAAACCAAGTAGTGCAGCAAACAACATTGCATACAAAACCAAAGCATGGCATACAAAACAAAACAATGCATCACAAGCAAGGTGCCAAACTGAGTTACAAAGTTACAAAGGCAAACAGGCGCCAAACTGTCTAAGCATAACCAAATATACAAAGCAAGACAAACTGGAATCTGTTGTACAAACAGCATAAGCAAGGTGCCAAACTGAGCTACAAAGCGCAAGGTGCCCAAACTGAGTTACAAAACAAATTGGGTGCAAACTGTACAAATATAGCAATGCAGCATGATAGCAGTAAAATGCAGCAGGATGGCAGTAAAAGGCAAGAGGTAATCCAAAATCACAAGTCAAAACTTGTCACATCTTTTCATCATTTTCCAGTCAAAGGGCAAACTTTTCAGAAAATAAAAAAGACAAAAAGAAAATTTGTTTTGTCATTGAGAGAGAAAGAGAGGAAAGGGAGCACCTTTTTAGCATTTGTACAGTTGGCTAAAAAAAGGGATCAAGATATAATACCATAAAAACAGCAAGAAGAAAAAGCCCAATGGTTTCAAACACAAACCATAAGTCCCAGCCTGCTAACCAAAAGTAGAGAGAGCTGTTATAAGACAAAACTGCAAGCCAATCCAAAAAGAACACAAGTTAAAAACCTGTAAAACCTTTAACAATTGGAACCAAGCTGAAAAATATACCAACAGCACTACAAAAAACCCAAAGCCAACATCCTGCTAACTACACACAACTCTTCAAACAGCACAACATCAAAAACCTGTTGTAAAACTCAAACAACAACCAAAACCTTGTGTAAACAAATTACACAACCTGCAAGCTTGCCAAACTGCAGAACCAAACAGAAAAAACATACACAAACAAGCCAAACTGCCTAGCCAAGCTGCAACTGTAAATCTGCATAGCCCAAAACCCCAAACCTGTTATCAAACTCAAACAACAGCCAAAAACCTGCTAACAGTTAGCAAACACCAACACAAGCCTGTTAACAAACCACAAACTGCCAAGCCAAAAACAAACTTGCAGTTTCACAACAAAACTGCAACAATCACAAAACTGTACACCAGTTCCAAGCTTGCAAAACTGTGCACAAAATTCAAACCATAAGAACAAAAACATAACCAAGTTTCAAACACAGTCCCAAACCTGCATCTTCCATCACAAACCATTATCCAACAACAATAACAGTGTTTCAGAGATTTCATCATCAAAGTTTCCTCATCACATTCAAAAACCAACAAAAATCAAAAGTTTCACTCATAGCAACAAGTTTCAGAACTGAAAATCATCATCAACAAATCAAGAGAGAGGAAAAGAGTTTCAGAGGAAAAGAGTTTCAGAACAATATCATCATCAACAATCAACAACAATCAAAGTTTCAGAACACTCATCATCAACAAAACACATCAACAAAGGAGTTTTAGAAGCTATCAATCACCAGCAATAAAATCAATGTTTCAGAATAGCATCACCACAGTCAAGAGAGAGGAAAAGAGTTTCAGAGGAAAAGAGTTTCAGAACTGTACTCATCATCAACAGAAAAACACCAACAAAGAAGTTTCAGAAGCCAATCTTCATCAACACTCAGAACAAAGGAAAGAGGTTACCACGCAGCTTGGCCATCCTTTCTTCCCTTCTCCGCCTCTAGCCACCAAGGAACGCTCCATCTCCCCATATCCTTTCTCCTCTCCATTTTTCCAGAAAATCCCAAGGTATGCTTCTCAAACTCCTATACTGTGTTTTAGGCATATAAAAAATCATAGGTTAAACAACTGAACAAGCATGCGAATCAAACAACAAACTAAAAAAAGCTGTAAAACTCAGAAACAAACCGTACCATAATGCAACCAAGGCCATTGAATGTTAGGAAGAGGAGGAGAGTGAGGGTTGCTCCGGCGGCTAAGGCTTAGGGAGGGAGATCAGAACCGCGTGAGATTGAGAGAGATGAAAAGGGAGAACGAGAACGGCGCCGCTGTGAGGAGTATACACAAACCCTAATGTCCGAGACCCCAAAACAAATGTTACAAACATTGGGCCACCCAAATCCCTGAGCCCACTTGAATTTCTACTAGCACCCCTCCACTCTGACCTTTTTTATTTTCTTCCATCTCAATTGGGCTTCAAACACCATATAAACCCTAAAGCCCATTCTCTTTTTTACCTTATTCTAATTTATTCCTCTTCTAAAACAAATTCATAAAATTCCATATTGTTTTTTTTTATCAAATTAAATTAATCATTTTAATTAATTTTCTTTTTTAGTTTATCTTTATTAATTTGTTACATTTAAGAAAATACCAAAAAATAGTTTAGTTAATTTTCTTTTTCTTAATTTATCCTTTTTTTTATTTTTATTAAAGATATACTAGTAATATATTAGAACTTCATTTTGTAAAATAAATTTGACTTTCTCAAATAGTTTTATTTTAATTATTTTCTTTTTATTATCCTTTTTACACATAATGAAAACACCAAAAATAATAAAGATTTTCATTTTAATTAATTTTGTTTTCTTTAGACTTTTATTTACATAATTAGTAAGACACATACAAAGAATAATAATGAAATATTTAATCTTTCTTTGTTAGAATAGATTTCATTTCCAAGTAAATACATGCATTTCATAATTGATTGATTTTCCTTATTTTATAATTTGTTATGGCTTTACATTGAATTGCGACAATTCGATTTGGTTGTAACACTTGATATTTGGACATTGTTATCCTTGTGAGATTCATCCCCATTTGTAAATAATTGTACCCCTATCCCCGAATACTTTTGTAATAGCTTAGAATTTTAATTCTCGCACTTTATGCTTTCAAATATGCCATGATTAGAGATTTGGGTTTGTATGCGAAAATCCAAAATCAATCGCTAGATGACCTAATACAAAACCTAAATGCTTGAAAATGACAAACACAATTCACACGCGCACCTCTAGGGTAACCTCACTTATTGCCTCGGAAATGCAATCATGTCCCTCAAATATGAGACACTCTAGCAAATTCCCCTTCGATAAACAAAGATCGTAGTCCCTCAATGACCCTAGATGTTGCCTTCGATAAAAGGATCTCGTCCCTTACAAAATTGCTAGAGCGTCTCACAAGTTGCTTTCAATGATTGTATGCGATGACCCGCGCCTGTCCCGTTTAACATCCTAATACAAGGTTGTTTTACCAAATGCAATGGTAAAACAACACTGTCAAAAGGGTTAAAAATGTGTAGGAAATACCTTTGAGTAAAATAGGGTAGATAACTCTTAGTTACTTGATCAAAAGCTTACAAAACATCCTTGCTATTTTCAAACACAATTCAAAACATTTCCCAAAAACAAACTTTCAAACATTGGAATATCTTTTCAAAAAGACAAACACCTTTGTATATATTCAAACAAGAATCATTATAAAGGTTGCCACAACGATGGCCTCTTTTTCAAAGCATTTTCAAAACCACACACACAAAGCACCATTTCAAACAATTGAAAAGTAAAAGCAAGTGATCTAAACAAGTAACTAAGAGCCCATGGATAACCATGGATGAAAAGGGTGCTTGCACCTTCCCTTTTCATAATCTACCCCCCGAACCCAAGAAAACATCTCAAAGGTATTTCCTGTGCTTTTTGACCTTTCCTTTGGATAAAATAAAAAGTCGGTGGCGACTCTTGCTAAACCGCACAATTGCGAATACAAACGCAAAACCTCAAGTCAGTTCTCCCACCGTATCACACCGTGCCTTCGACATTTTATTCCTCGATGATCTAAATATGCGACAAAACCTACAAAAAGATATTAAAACTATCAAATGGTACACAAATGACTCAAAAACACAATAATACACAAACTAAACGTATCTATAAACAAAGAATGGTTTATTCAAACGATATTAACAAAAAGTATCGATAAGTGCAATAAAACTTATTACAAAATAACTACAATTTACACTTATCAAACTGCGAGTTTTCTTGTTGCACCAAATTGTATATACTATTTAGCAGATCAATAGCTCCTTGCATCCCGAGGTTAGCCTGTAGCAGTTGAGGTTAAAGAGATTTTTCTGTCTAGGAGTAACATGTGGTAGTGGAGGTCTAAGCAAAGGTTTTCCTTGAAACACTCCTTGACTGACTTTAGATTGAACAAGATCTTGTTGTGAGGGATTGGATGGAGATGCTTCTAAGACTATATGGTTTTTCGCTCGAGGAAGAGTGTTAGTTCTCTGGTGTTATGGTTGGCATCAATTTTAGTAAAACAAATATAGCAGCAACATGGTAAATAGGATGCTCTAAAGTGCTATGAAAGACATATGGAACACAAAGTTCTATGTTATGAAGAAACCTGTTGAGTTGAGATATTTCATCAACTGAAGCAACAAGTCAGACAAGATGTTCTATACAGAGTCACTCGACATTGTGACTGTGTTGGGATGGATAGTTGGACTGGCTTAAGTTATTATGTATGCATAATATTTTATGAATATTATGCTGTCCTATGTAACTCTCAGTTTGAAGATTGAAGAAGATTCAAGCTGATTTCAAGGAGTCTTATCAGTTTCTATTTGTGGAGACAAATTAGGAAACTAATGATTGGAGTCCTATCTTTATACGGAAGATTCAATAGAGATTTAGCAACTGGTTTGCTATATTGTTGAAGCCTAAATCCAGTCCAGAGGATTGTTATAAATAGAAGGTTAAAAACCTAATATATGCATGGAATGTATTGTATTATTTATTATAAAGTTAGGGTATGTATTCTATCATTATTTGTGATCCACTCTCGAGTAGATTCGGACTATGTTAATTGTGAGCCACTCATATATTGTTTAATACTAGAGTTGGACTTTTAGTTGAGTTGTAACTATTATGAATTACTCATAAGTTGTTAAGAAAGAGTGAATTCTATCTATTTAAGAATGTATCCTTATTGTTTGTAAATCACTCTTAAGCTTCTAAGTATAAAGTGATTGTGTGTCTGTGAAGTTTGTTTTCAAATTCGTTGAGTTGTGGCTCTGTCATTGTTTGTGAGGTTAGAAAAGTGAGAAGTGTCTCATATCTAAGTTAGTCTTAGGTAGAAGTATAGCACAAGTAGTGATTAAGTGATAAGTTATAAACAAGGGATTTTAGATTTGAATTGATACTATTTAGTGGATTTCCTTCCTGGCATGGTAGCCCCCAGAATAGGTGTGTCGATTCACCGAACTGAGTTACCAATTTTGCATGGTGTTTACTTATTGCACTCTTTATAGTTACGCTTGTTTATTATGTTGTTATTCAGATATAGTTGTCTCAACATCTCTTAGGACATCTTTGATCTGAATACCAGAATTTCAATTAGTATCAGAGCAGGCATCCTGTTCTATTCTGGGTGAGATCGAGGAAGATACTTTTTGGTTCAATGAACAAGAAAGGATGATTTGTCAATAAAAGACCTCTGCAAAAGGATGGTGTTATACCATAATTTCCCCCCTAAGATCTCTCATTATCTTATATTATCAATACATCAAGATCACACATTAGAGTTGGTTCTCCCTTCTATTTCATCCTATCTTTAAGTTTGCTCTTGAGGGATCACCAAGCACCTTGGATTATGTATCTTGTACATGTGTTTTTTTAGTTGGACTAACTTTTCACTAACATCAAGATATGTATATATGTTTCTTTGGATGATCATATTGTAAGTGATGACACAATTGCATTCATCTCACCCTCTAACCTAGGGTTTTGAGGGATAGTCCTCAGTCAAATGGTTCGTCAATGGATTCCAAGAGCTTAAGCTTCAAGGATATGTCTATGATATCAAATTTTTTTGGTTCAAAGAGCTATCTCACCTTATTTAGGTCAAGTTTTCCTCAAGGTTGGTGGTGGTATTCATCAAGAAGATTCATAGGTTCATGTGTGTATTTCCATGCCTTATTCAACAAGTTTCATTAAGACTTAAGCTCCATATTTGAGTGTGATTCAAGATAACATCATTTCAAGGTATAATGCGACCCATCATGCTCTATTTTGCAAAGAAAGTTCAAAAGATTCAAGGTTGATTCAACAAGTTTGACCTAATTGAGCAAGTGCTTGATTTAGTGATCACAAGTGCATAATACTCTCAATTTTCAATATTTTGAGTTGATTCTTTTTTCTATGGGTTCTTATCATCATCTACAATAACTTCTCTTCACATTAGAACATCCAATTGTGCAAGGAAAGTCATCAAAAGTTGAAAGGGGTTACAAGTCATTTTAGCACTCTCTGAGTAAGGGTTGGTTGACTTCCAAGGATCATATCTTGCTCATTTTTTGAGATATTAGGTTGATTCGAAATCCATGTTTCTCTTTGAAGAGTCCTTAACAACTTCTCTTTAAGGATCTAAGGCTAATTTTGAATGGAAGATCACTAATGGTTGAAGAAGATTACAAGTCCTATGAAAATGCTATCAATTTCTCTTGTGTGACTTCAAAGGATCATAACTTGGTCAATTTTTATCTCCTCGAGCTCATTTTTTTCTACAATAATTTTTGGGATGTCTACTACAACTTTGTTTCAAGGTGCTAGGCTTAAAATTTCTTGGAAGTTTGTTTAAGAATTGAAAAGATTATAGGTCATTTATGAATTTCTCCAAATTTGTTCATCATCTTCCAAAGATCACAACTCTTTCAATTTTTATGATTTTTGAATGATCTCAATTCCACAATTCAATTCAAATGGTCTACTCCATTTCATCTTTAAAGATCAAGATCAAATTTTGAGTGAAAAAGCTTGTAAGTTTGCAAGATATTATAGGTCATTTATAAGCTCAACACTTAGAATTTTTCTAAGTACAAAGAATCAGTGTTTTTTTTCTTCATGATTTCAAATGGATATAAATTTTTTCTCAAGAATCCAAATGAAAACGTTCAAATCACATTGTCAAGATTGATCATCTAGCTTTCCAAAGAACCCAAGAATTCATCATAAAGGTCCTTGAGTTACTTGCACCATGGTTGCAAAGTTGGTACCATGAAACTGAAGTTTTCTGCAAAAGTCCGAATTTTATTTTCATGATGTGCATTCTAATCACCAATTTTGTGCGTGTTTTTCACTTAAACATGTTTGACAAACTTGCTCAGGCTTGTTTAAGCATCAAAACACAGGAATTGAGTGAGTTTTGATGCTAAGCAAGTCACACTTTTCTCACTTTCGACCTTTACACGGTTTCCCTCAAAACCTGACTATTTTTTCCAATTATCATTTCCATTCACTCTCCTATAAATAGAGGGACACATTAAATTCATTTCCCAAGCTTTAGAGAGCCAAACAAAATGTCCATTCAGTTAACTTCATTGAACTTCTCTGAAGCTAACCATACTCTTACCACTAAGAATCGAGCACTAAATTAAGCATACCAAGTCTAGTTTCAAAGCACTAAAGTTGAACTTCTACAGGTAAAATTCTTCATCATTCTCTTCAAATTTATTGCTACAATGCAACTCTTGGTTCACTAATGCTCATATCATAGTTTATTTTCAACTGTAACTAGGTTTGGTACTTCCATTTTCAAATTCCTTTTCAACTTTTTATTCTGTTTTTTCTCAAATCGACTGAGTTGTGGTTTAAAGAAAATTTTCGCGAGGGTGAGGTTAGGATCGCCTGGAAGTTGAAGACAACTTACGTGTCTTTTTTCAACCAATGACCGTGTGACAATTCTTTTAATTTCATTGGTCTGTCTTTTACTGATTCTGAAATTCTGGTATCAGATATGTGATATCGAAGGATATGTCACGACACAAATATCTAAGGATAATATAAAATGCAACAATATTAAAAGCAGTAAAAACACAAGAGATTGTTAACCCAGTTCAGTGTACAACAACACCTACTCTGGGGGCTACCAAGCCAGGGACAAGTCCACTAAATAGTATCAATTCATAGATCCTTAGTAAACAACCAATTTACGATCTAATCACTTAATCACTACCCGTGCTATAATTCTACCTAAGGCATACTTAGGTATGAGGCCCTACTTAAATCCCTTCAATCACCAACATTGAAGAACAACATAAATATTAAGTTTTAAAGACTTCAATCATTCAATATTTAAAAGCTTATGAATGATCCCTAATTAACAACTCAAATTACAACTCAATTATTAAACTAATACTTAGAGTGTATTACAATTAAAAATAACTTAGACTTCTAAAATAGAAAGAATATATTCTTCTTCAAAAGCTGCAGCAGAACGAATAAGGATGCAAGTCCTTATAAAGGCGCAATAGCGGGCTTGGGCTGAAAAACAAATATTCAAATCCCTTGAATGTTTCCATGAAAACATGCCAAGATATAATTCCAAAGGATAAGCTAGATTGAAAAATATTCCTCCATATTTTTCGCAAGCTATAAACCATAAAACCTGAATAAGCCACGCTTAAAAACAGGAAACAGAAAATCTGAAGGCACGTTTAGATTAGCAGGCAGATGTCAAGACATCTGCTTTGACATCATTTAAAAAACAATTGAGATGTTTTACTTAACATGTCAAGACAATAATAAAAACATTACTAAAGCATTGTTTGACCTAAATTGCTGCCAACAAACACTAAAAAACTCCCCCCTTTGTCAAATTTTGGCTAAAACATTATTAGAGCACATTATCAGAGCATCAGCAAAAGAAAACTCAAAACTCAGTTAGCAGTTAGCAGTTAGCAGTGGAAGATATCAGGACATCTTGTGAGACATGAGGCTCCCCCTCAAACAATGAAGCTCCCCCTCAAGCTTAGCTTAGCAGTTAGTCAGTCAATAGTCAGTTTCTCTCCCCCTTTTTAGACATAATATGCCAAACATGCATTCAAGAGAGTAGTAGTAAAAATTACAGACCAGAATATTCAAGTGTCAAGCATATACATGTGCCAAAAAAAGAACATAGGGATAAAAAAAACACAATAAGAAGGCATCAACATAGAGTCTAACTGTCTTCAGGACCAGTGGACTTGGCAGCTTTAGAGCTTCCTTCACTATCATAATCTTCTTCTCCAGTACCCACACTATCATTAAGGTTGTTATCCTTCAGCAACTCCTTGATCAACTTTTCAAATTTTAGCTTTCTTGCTGAGCTAACTCTGATTACCTCATCAAGTTCCTTGTAGGCTTCCATTAACTCAGTAACCATATGATCCTTACTTGAGGTCTTGTTTTCAGAGGAGACAGATGTCAAAACAATGTCTGGGACATGTTTACCTGAAAACAACTTGAAGTGTAGGGACATGGCAGACTCCCTTTTGCAAACTACATTAGTGCCAGACAGAATTCCAGGATGTTGATTTATAATAATTCCACAAATAAGAGAAGGAAAGGTAATAGGCATCTTGATAGCACATGTTTCTGCATGCTTTACAGTCTGTTAAAAAATGTGAGCACCATAATCAAACAATTTCTTATTTCCAACAACATAGATAAACTTTCCTAAACCAGCTGTAATGGTTGAGGTGTGATTGGTAGGGACCCAGTTAGCAGCTCCAATTCTATGCAATATTGCATATTTCATACTTAATTTACTAACAGTGAGCTTATTCTTCAAGGGCCAATCACTCACTTGGTTTGTAGTGATGGCTTTACACACCTGATTATCAGTCACTTCCAATTCACAGTAATCTTCTTCAGACCTATCTAGATATCTATTGATGATAGCAGGGGAAAATTCTACACATCTACCTCTAACAAACACCTTCCTATATTCCTTAATTATGTGATCAACACAATCTATAGGAATATTAACAATAAATTCCTTAACAAGAGTTTCATAACATTTTGCAAACCTGGTGACAGTCTTCATCAAGCCAGCAAAAAAAATAGCTCCATAATCTCTTTGCACTCCAGTGCACCCACTCCCAACTCTCTTTCAAGATAAATCCTTCTTTGAAAGACATATTTCCATTTTTCAGCATTTCCAACAGAATGGAAGGAAATATTGTCGAGAGCAGCATCAGGCACCCTGACAGAAAGCTTCTTGCTTGCAGACTTTTTCACAGGAGAGATGTCCTAGACATCATCCTCGACATCATAACCAGAGTCAACATCTTCTACCATTTCAGCTTTCTTCTTACTTTTAGATCTCTTCACACGTGAGATGTTCTAGACATCATCTTCACCATCATCTGAGGTGCTATTAGGTCCACCTTTTCTTTTGTTGGAGGGAGGAACCACTTTACTCCAGGGCTTTGAGGGACCATACATAAGTTTCTTCTTGATACTCTTAGCAGGGGGTGTGACATCCATAACCTTCACTTTTCTATACTTGAGCCTGTTAGCAATTCCAGGCACCACATTGGAGATAAGGTCATTGTCAAATAGCTTATCGACATTCACTACATTCTCAACATTTGGATTCTTTGCATATTTGGAGCTAGCAGCATCTTCCTTAGTAGAAGAGTCCTTTTCAGCAGATGATGTCTCAACATCTTGTTCAACATCAGCTTCCACCTCTTTTAGAACGAATGTAGTAAACCTGCCAAGTTTACTTTCAGCAACATCTTTCTTTGAGGTAGATGATTCACCAACATTTTGAGGACCAATACCTTTGTCATCCTGACCAGGCATTCAGGAAAGAGGAGTATAAATCCCAGGCACAGCAAAACCCTCATTTAACACCCTATCTACTAGCCTTATAATACTCCTATCAACATTAACAGTGTCATCTTTTGTCCTATCGTTAGTAGTATCAGGAGCATTACCTTTAGAAGTGTCAAAGTCGTCTTTAGATTTATTTGCATGTGACGATTTGGGTTTCTTGACCTTCTTCTCAAGAGGTGGGATAATTTCCAGAGGAGCGACGACCAGGACTTTATCAAGGGAAAGGTCCTCAAGATGGTTGACAGTCTTTGACCTAGAAGCCTTGGCTTTATTGGAAGAGCACTTTGAGGGAGATGAAGCATGGTGTTGTGACATCTTTGAAAAGTTTTGAACTGTGAGATGGAGAATAGCAAGGGTTCTTTTTCTGTAAAGGAGAATGAAGAGGTCGTGAAAATATAATGAGGTAATGTCGTAGTGTATGGGAGAGTATTTGATATAGTCTTGAAATGATTGCTTACGAAATTTGATTTGTTGGAAACATAAATAATGTAATATCACTTTAGTTATATTCCCACACGCCCTTAATTTCTACAAACCCTCATATATGCAGATCCCTAGTTTTCCTCTTAAGTTCTCAAACTGGTTTGCATCTAAGGCCTTAGTGAAAATGTCATCCAATTGTAATTTAGTAGCTACATGTTCTAAGGCAACAATCTTTTCTTCCACAAGCTCTCTTATAAACTGATGACGGATATCAATGTGTTTAGTCCTGCTGTGTTGAATAGGATTTTTTTGATATATTTATGGCACTTAGATTATCACAGAATAATGTCATGACATCTTGTTTGACATTATATTCTGTTAACATTTGTTTCATCCAAACTAAATGAGAACAATTACTTCCTGTAACAATATACTCAGCCTCAGCAGTGGACAAAGACACACAAAATTTTCTTATTACTAAACCAAGATATGAGATTATTTCCCAGAAAGAAACATCCTCCTGATGTACTTTTTCTATCATCAGCACTTCCTGCCCAATCAGCATCACAATAACCAATTAAAGCAGAGCTAGATCCATGAGAATATAACATACCATAGTCACTTGTCCCATTCACATATTTAAGAATTCTCTTCACATGGTTGGCATGGATAAATTTAGGATCAACTTAATATCTAGCACATACCCCTACAACAAAGGCAATGTCAGGTCTACTAGTTGTGAGGTATAAAAGACTGCCTGTCATACTTCTGTAAAGACTTTGTTCCACACTTACTCCTTTTTCATCTTTAGACAACTTCAGATGTGTGGGAGCAGGTGTTCTTTTGTGACTGGAATTTTCCATCCCAAATTTCTTTACTATATTCTTCGCATACTTTCTCTGAGATAAGAATATGGAATCTTCCATTTGTTTAACTTGCAGACCAAGAAAGTAGGTTAATTCACCAACAAGGCTCATCTCAAATTCTGAATGCATTTGCTTGACAAAATGTTGAACCATCTCATTTGAAATCCCACCAAACACAATATCATCAAAATAAATCTGTGCAATCATGATCTTAACTTCTTCTTCCTTGAAAAAAAGTGTTTTTTCTATGCCACCTTTCCTATGTCCATTCTCACCAAGAAATTCTGTCAATCTCTCATACCAAGCTCTTGGAGCCTACTTTAATCCATACAAAGCTTTCTTCAGTTTGTACACATGTTTAGGAAAACTTGGATAAAAAAATCCCTTAGGTTGTTCCACATAAAATTCCTCATTCAGATAGCCATTTAAGGAGGCACTCTTTACATCCATTTGAAACAATTTAAATTTCAGAATGCAAGCAACTCCCAAGAGTAGTATGATTGATTCAAGTCTAGCCACAGGGGCAAAGGTTTCATCAAATTAAACTCCTTCAATATGAGTGTATCCTTGTGCAACTAACCTTGCCTTATTTCTAGTGACCACCCCTTTTTCATCAGATTTATTCTTGTACACCCATTTAGTTCCAATCACATTTGTCCCTTCAGGCCTTGGAACCAGATCCCAAACTTCATTTCTACTAAATTGTTCTAGCTCTTCTTGCATAGCATTAATCCAAAACTCATCAGTTAAGGCCTCTTTGACATTCTTAGGCTCAATTTTTGAAACAAAGCAAGAGTTTGATATCCCTTCTCTTGATCTAGTAGTAACTCCTTTATTTAGATCTCTTATGATAAGCTCCTTAGGATGATCTCTCTGAGTTCTAATTGAAGGCCCTTTATTGAGATGATTGGGCTCATGATCTTCTTGAGGTGGATTAGAATCAATACTCCTGTTATTGGATTCTGTTGGAATATCAGACAAAGATGTTTCAACATCTTCTAAGACATCTTCTTCATCATTCCATCCTCTATCATCAATAATAACATTTATGGATTCCATCATAACCTTGGTTTTGGAGTTAAAGACTCTGTAAGCTCTACTATTTGTAGAGTAACCCAGGAATATTCCTTCATCACTCTTGGGATCCATCTTCCTCCTTTATTCACGATCAACTAAGATTTAACATTTACTTCCAAAAACATGAAAGTATTTGACAGTAGGTTTTCTCCCCTTCCATATTTAATAAAATGTGGCTAAGGTGCCTTTCCTTAAAGTGACTCTATTATGGATATAGCACACAATATTCATAGCTTCATCCCAAAAGTGATAGGGTAACTTCTTAGCATGAATTATAGCTCTGACAGATTCTTGAAGGGTTCTGTTTTTGCGTTCCACAATCCCATTTTGTTGAAGAGTGATAGGAGAGGAAAATTTATGACTGATTCCTTCAGAAGAGCAAAAATCAGCAAATTTATTATTCTCAAATTCCTTTCCGTGACCACTTGTGATTCTGATGACATGACTATCTTTTTCCCTTTGAAGTTTTTGACAGAGATCTTTAAACACTTCAAAAGTTTCTGATTTTCTCTGATAAAACTTATCCATGTGTACCTAGAGAAGTCATCTACAACAACATAGACATACTTCTTTCCACCAAGACTTTCAACCTGCATAAGTCCCATCAAGTCCATGTGAAGAAGTTCCAAAACTTTTGATGTAGTAAGATGTTGGATCTTCTGATGTGACATCTTAGTTTGCTTTCCAATCTGGCAGTCACCACAAACTCTCCCTTATTCTATTTTGAGCTTAGGAATCCCTCTCACCGCTTCAATAGATATAATTCTTTTCATTCCTTTCATATGCGAGTATCCCAGTTTTTGATGCCATAGTTTAACTTCATTATCTTTGTCTAAAGCACATGTTGAGGAGAAGTTCAACTCTTGGGGAACCCATAGATAACAATTGTCTTTAGATATGATTCCTTTCATAATAACTTCATTCTTATCATTTCAAACGAGACATTTTGTCTTGGTAAATGTTGTACCCCAAAATTTTCCCTCTCATTTTACTCAATACATGTCCATTGAGATCCCCAATTTGCTCAAGGTTGCCCAAGAGTTGGCCAGACAAACTCTCCCCTAAGGCAGTATACCCCAAATTAGGGTTTATATTTTCATCAAGATGGGTGGATCATAAAGGTCTAATATGCTTTCCAAGGTTTTATTATGTTTGCAAAATCATCCATGGCAAGTTTCAGGCCTTTCATAAGAAGTTTGCTCAGTCAACTGCTCAAATACTTGAGAATCGACTGTAGTAGGTCAAAAGTCATCTGTGGCCCACATACAGTCAAACCTCAAGATTTTTGGTCAGCATCAACATTTGGAAGTGACTTTCATAATTTGATCAAGGGTTGATCATGATTCCTCAAGGAATGCTCCAAATTCATCAAAACCCAAAAGTTGCTAAACTAGGGTTTCTTAGTAAAAGTCAACCCAACTTTGACCAAGCATAACTTCCACATGCTTTATCAGAAATATTCCATCCAAGGCTCATTTTGAATAGGATGCAATTACCTACAATTCATATTCATCCCACAAGTTCAAAATATGCACTCATAAAAAGATATGAATTTCTACATTATAGGTCCTTTTGAAAAGTCAACAAAAACACCTTTTGGGTCAAAGCTTCTTACATGAACATGGAAGACCCAATTGAGATGAAACCAAAAAGGTTGTTTAGGGGACATCCTAATATTTCTAAAAAGTCCAAGAACACCCTCCTAGGGTCAAAATTGAGAGAGTTGTGCATTGTCAAAGTTGACAATTTTTGGAAAATTGTCAAAAGTCAACATTGACCAAATTTGCATTTTTTCCAAAAGGGCCCATGTTTTCTTGCTTGAAACATGTTTCTAATAGGACCCACGAACCCTGAGCTTTTCCATCTTTTATTTTATTACTTTCATCATTTTTTATTATTTTTTATTCATTTAAATCAAAATAAATCAAATTAAATGGTAAAATAATGAAAACAAATCAAATCTTGGGATTTTTGTGCACATTTGGAGTCCATGTACAACTAGCATGATGATCAAATCGTGCAAGACTCATTAGGGTTGGAAAATATTAGATTGAAGCTTGTTTTAGAAAGATATCATACATGAATCAAATCAAATCAAATTATATTTTCATAATTCTCAAAGATATGATGCAATTTTACAACCCTAATTCAGTCTACTATATGTATACAACGTATACAAAGCAAAAAAGGAGGTTTTGCAGTCATAGGGAGCAAGAACGAAAACTCAGAATTTGGACAAAAAATGGATATTCGATTTCTACCTTGGAGGACGATACCAGGAAATTGAAGGACTCTAATAACTTCCTGGCCATCTCCAGAAGCCAGCAACACAATTTGTAAGGCCTGAAACGCTCAGAATTCGTCTCTACACCTCACACGGTTTGCAATCTTTTTCAAATTTAATTATTACAATTTACGCATCATTAGCACCTTTAATTGTCATATTTGTGATTATTATCATGTTTGCAAGCTAATTGGATGGTTTAATTGCATTTTTGAAGCTTATACACGCATCTGCCATGGTTAGGGTTTCTATATGAATTTTAGGGTCTTTGTGTACATGAAAAATTGGGCCATGAATCAAGTACCATGATACTCGTGAGACCAAGAAGAGTTGATTGGTATCATCACAATTAATTTATCATGCTCGTATGAAATTTTTGAATTGTGCATGGCTATAGTTACAGCAAAACGTCCGTAGGTATAAGTCTCTTATCTAATACGACGGTTGCAGCGAAGGAGATGATGCATGGCAGCCCATGAGTGGGTGATTTGAATTTTGCGCGCATTTTCTGAATCCATTATTTTGTTTTGCTTATTATGTTTTGTTTTCATTATATAAACAAAATAACAAGCTAGCATAGTTGGCAGCATATCGATGGTGATGAGTAGAAGGACCTGGGTTCGATCCCAGGTCCCAACAATTGCTTTGTATTATTTTTTTCTTATGTAATCAGGTGTACCATACACTCAACCACTCACCATACGCTAGCAACTCCTGACCACTAGATGCACTTCTATCCAGATCCGACGCTTCCAGCCATGAAGGTCCATGATACTCCTCCAGGTCAACGCTGCACAAGATCCAGCGTGGTTGACTGGGCTTGATGCTTAATGGGCAAAGGAATTCAGATTCATACCCCCTTTCAGCTAACAACACAGGCCCATTTGGTTATTTTTATTATTTTCTTTAATTTCTTTTCTTTAATTATTTTCCTTTTTTTAATCAATACAAAAAATTATTTTTATTAAATTAACAAATCAAAAATCACAAAAAGATCTATTTTTCTTAATAAATATTTTTTTTGAATTAATTAGTTTAATTAATTTAGGGAAATTTAATTTTCTTTTTATAATGAAAAACAATTAGAATTAGGGTTTTAGATTGTACATAATTTAATTAATTTTCTTTAAAAAAATACATCAAAAATCATTTTTTCTCATAAATATTTATTCCTTTAATTAATTAGGTTAATTAGGAAGTTAGGTTAATTTAATTTCTTTCATAATTAAAAACAATTAGAAATTAGGTTTAATTAATCTGCAATTAAATATTTTCTCAAATAAAATCCAAAAAAATCTTTTTTCTCTCAAATTAGGGTTTTAGATTATTTCAATCGTCCTCGCATTTAATTTTCCGCACGCTTGTTAATTATTTGTCCATTATTTTGTAATGTTCAAGGTTTGTAATAGTTAACTTAGGGTTTTTATTTACTGTTTAAATCCCCGATTTTTGGTTATGTAATTAATCCCCCTCCCCGAAGCCTTGTAATAGCTAGGTTTTATTTCCTCGCACTTTTAATTTCCGCAATCTTTAACTGTCTAGATGCATGGCTAATAGGATTGTATGGCAAGAATGTCTGGAAAATTAAAATGGTAGATCACCTAATGCGCAAAGATTAAATAACTGAAACAAATCATATGCACATATTCACTTCTAGGGTTTACCTCACTTCGGTTGCCTTCGGTAAACGATCATTAAGCGTAGGAAATTTTAGTGGTTTCCCTCCAGTCTAAAAGATCAAAATGTTGCCTCGGAAAAGTTGCCTCGAAAATGTTGCCTCGGAAAGATCTTAAGACTCTAGGGTTATTACTAAAGTTTTCTAACTATTATTGTAGTGATTGTACTTGTCCCTTTCGAATGTCCCTTATAAGTCCAACGATGGTGCTACCTACTCCTTAATAGTAGGATAGCCTGTCTAAAGGAAATAAGAACGAACAATCTTTTTTCGAGTAGGTAGAATCTTAAGTACTTGCTCAATGAAAACTTTTCACACAAACACCTTTCGAAACCAATTTTCAAAACAAACTTCGTCATATCCTTGAGGATTGATACAAGGG
This sequence comes from Vicia faba, assembly GCA_948472305.1. Classification (NCBI taxonomy): domain Eukaryota; kingdom Viridiplantae; phylum Streptophyta; class Magnoliopsida; order Fabales; family Fabaceae; genus Vicia; species Vicia faba. Next base: position 1,402,559,039 of record OX451739.1, read on the forward strand.
TTATCACGAAGTAAAACATTTTCAAGACAGACACACACAAGCAAAATGAGCAAGTACCTAAGATCCCATAGATAACTACGGATAGAAAAGGTGCTAACACCTTCGCTTTCTATAATCTACCCCCCGTACTCAGAATATCTCGAAAAAATGTTTTTTCTATTCTTTTTCCTTTTCCATGATTGGATGAAATAAAAGTCGATGTCGACTCTTGCTTACTGCGACATTTGCGAACAAAAAACGCAAACCATTATTAAACAGTCGGTTCTGCCACCGTATCACAGTAAAGTTTACTTTGAGCCCTTGATCACATAGTTGGATTATCCTTATTAGGTTAGCTGTTAACCCTTTAACAAGTAACATATTGTCAAGTTTTAGGACTCCTGAACATTCTATCTTTCCAACTCCTTTGATTTCACCTTTGGCTCCATCACCAAAAGTCACATAATTGGTGGAATGAGATTTGATATCTACCAATAGATTCTTGACACCTATCATGTGTTTAGAACAGCCACTGTTAAAGTACCAGTCATCTTTAGTTGATACTCTGAGAGAGGTATGAGCTATGAAACTAGCAAAATTAGACTTGGGAACCCACTGTTTCTTCTTTTTGCTATTTTGAGATATCTGATCAGTCTTGGGAAGAGGAGTAGTTTTAGGATACCCATACGACTTGAAACAGAAAGGTCTATGTGACCAAACCTTCCACAATGATGACATCTCTAGGGATGGCATTTCTCTCTGGTGTGATTAAATTTTTTCTTACTATGATGTTTGCCATGTTGTCTTTTCTTACCATGATGTTTGCCATGATGTTCAGACATTTGATTCGACATCTTTGGTTTAGACTTGGCATGAGTGGAATTTGATGAAGGTCCTCCTGAAACAAGTTCCATTTTCTCATTAAACCCTAAACCTCTCTTGTCACCTATCACTCTTCCCACTTGAAGAATTTCATCTAATGTGTCAGACCCATTATTCGGCATCTTGAGAGTTTTGACCATTCTATCAAGATTTGAATTCAGAGAGGTCACTTCACTTTCCGTATTAGAAATAGTTTTCAGATGCTCTTTCCTTTCTTCCTTTAGCTGAGTTATGAGTGCTTTCTATTTCTCCCCTTCTAGGAAAACTTCTGCACTTATGAGACACAGTTCTTTGCACGAGACAACTAACTCATCAAAGGTTAGTTCACTATCACTAGAATCTTCATCAGACACATACTTGCCTGTCAATGCTTTAACATACTTTGCATATTCCTCTTCAATATCACTCTCAGAATCCTCTTCAGACCAAGTAACATATAGATTCTTCTTCTGTTTCTTAAGATATGTAGGACATTCAACTCTAATGTGACCAAAACCTTCACATCCATGAAACTGTATTCCCTTCCCTTGAGTGGATTTTTCTTCAGCCCTTTTTCTTCCAAACTCATTTGACTTAAGGATGTTAGATGAGATGTTCTTGACATTTGATCTTGGGTTCCTATCCATCCTTCTTATCACTTTGATAAACTGTCTTCCAAGCATAACTAAGGCATTAGATATTCCTTCATCTGTATCCAAATCACAATCCTCCTCTTCATTTTCAGTATTGGTTACAAATGCTATGCTTTTGTTTTTCTTTTTAGATCTTTCATTGATGCTTAATTCAAATGTATGAAGTGATCCAACAAGTTCATCCACTTTCATCTTGTCAATGTCTTGTGCTTCTTCTATGGCAGTCACTTTCATATCAAATCTCTTGGGAAGAGACCTAAGCATCTTTCTCACCAATTTGTCTTCTGGAATTTTTTCTCCTAAAGCACTGACAACATTAGCAATCTCAAGAATGTTCATATGGAAGTCATTAATGCTTTCATCATCCTTCATTCTCATATTTTCAAATCTGGTGGTGAGCAACTGAAGTCTTGACATCTTAACTTTGGATGTGCCTTCATGGGTAGATTGAAGAATCCCTCGGGCATCCTTAGCTACTTTACATGTGTTTACTAATTTGAAAATGTTCTTGTCAATTTCATTGAATATAACATTCAAGGCTTTAGAATTTCCAAGAGCAATTTTATCCTCTTATTTAGACCAATCTTCTTCTGGATTTAACTCAGAAGTAGGTTCTCCATTTTCTCCCAATTTGATAGGGTGTTTCCATCCTTTTAAGATAACTTTCCAAGCCCTGATGTCCAGAGACTTTAGAAAGGCCACCATACGTGGTTTTCAATAGTCATAATTGCTTCCTTCCAAAATGGGTGGTCTGCTCACAAATCCTCCTTCCTTGTCCATTGTACCAGAAAGTATCTTCCCTAGATCTCACCTAGATATAGAGCAGGATGCCTGATCTGATGCCAATTGAAATTATGGTATCAAATATGTGATGTCAAAAGAGATGTCACGACACAAATATCCGAGGACAATATAAAATGCAACAATATTAAAAGCAGTAAAAACACAAGGGATTGTTAACCCAATTCAGTGTACAACAACACCTACTCTGGGGGCTACCAAGCCAGGGACAAGTCCATTAAATAGTATCAATTCATAGACCCTCAGTAAACAACCAAATTACGATCTAATCACTTAATCACTACCCGTGCTATACTTATACTTAATACACACCTAGGTATGAGGCCCTCCTCAAATCCCTTCAATCACTAATAGTGAAGAACAACAGAAATATTAAGTTTTAAAGACTTCAATCATTCAATACTTAAAAGCTTATGAATGATCCACAATTAACAAACCAAATTACAACTCAAGTATTAAACCAATACTTAGAGTGTATTACAATTAAAAAGAACTTAGACTTCTAAAACAAAAATAATATATTCTTCTTCAAAAGCTGCAATAGAATGAATAAGGATGCTAGTCCTTATAAAGGCGCATTAGCGGACTTGGGCTGAAAAACAAATACTTCAATCCCTTGAATATTTCCACGAAAACAGGCCAAGATATAATTCAAAAGGATAAGGCAGATCGAAAAATATTCCTCCATATTTTTCGCAAGCTATAAACCATAAAACCTAAATAAGCCACGCTTAAAAACAGAAAACAAAAAATCTGAAGGCACGTTCAGATTAGCAGGCAGATGTCAAGACATCTGCTTTGACATCATTTCAAAAATAGTTGAGATGTTTTACTTCACATGTCAAGACATTAAGCAAAACATTACCAAATCATTGTTTTACCAAAGTTACTGCCAACAAACACTAACAGATTCCGTGTATATTTTTGCTGAAGTCCATATTGTAGCGGTAGAAATGTTGAGACTAAGTCATTGGATTGACTTAACTTGAACAGGTCAAATAAAAATCGCCACCGCGCTTTATTGTTTCCAGAGGAAATGGGAAAAGAGAGAATAAACCAAAAAGAAGGGGGAGAGATTCTAGGTACGAGGGTTAGTTATGAAAATGGAAGGTATTAACACCCTAAACATCTACGGTACTCCGCATGAACGTCTTTGAAAATTTATGTATTTGGCTATAAATGTTGTATACAAAAATAGATGGCGGAGATGATAAAAGAAGTATTTTTTACAATTTTGCACCCGTCGCGGTTGAGAACCTTTAGTGCCTACGTACCACCTTTTGTGCAATAGGGGATCATGGTACTCGTAGTTCACCTTAAAAATTTTAAAATACAAGTGTGTTGGTTAATTTTAAGAGAAGAGACATCATCATCATATCCGAGTGGAAAACATACTTACTACCCACAATTATGAGAAATGAGAATTTTCATCATCTCAAAGTGGAGGATATAACTTGGATTTTAAAATCAACAAAGCCTCACTCAAAACCCAAGTGGAAAATATCTCACTTCACTACATATCATAGAAGTATAGTAGCTCGCATCACTACAAGAATCGACAAGAGTCTAATTTTTTGAGAAAAGTTTTAAAGTAAAAAGATAAAGTGGAAAAATGGTTTGAATGAGGTTGATTGACTTTTAGTCTTGAGAAAGATGTCAAAGTATGGTTAAATTGATTAATGTTTTATTTAAAAAAAGATTTTTGGAAATACACGGACCTAAGTCCAAGTTTATTATGAAAGTGATTCAAGTTGGAAAATAAGAAGAGTTTTGAAAAGGAGGGAGAAGATTTTTGAAATTAAAGAAGATGTGAGGAGATGAAAGGACTATCCTAAAGCATAAGGTAAAAGCTAAGGAAAAGAACCATCTAACCAACAAGAATCCAACACTTGACATATAAAGTCAATATAGAATTCCCATCCTTTGGATTGAAACCAATCAAGCAAAGATACTAAACCTCTTAAGAATGCCAAGCTTTGGATGCATTAAGTCTTCTAAAAAATTAGGCAGAGTAACAGTTGTATACAGAGGAATTCTCAATCACAGACAAAGCATATAATCAGAATAACCTGCACACAAAGGAAATCAACCCAATCTCTTAGGGTAAACCCCAAGAACTCCAGACAAAATAATAACATAGTCACAAGGTCCCAAGGGTAATCAAAGTTTTTAATCCTAAGTCCAAGAGGTCAACAACCTCATAATGCCAAAGATAGTAACCAAATAGTTTAAGTAACCTTAAAGTTGTTCTAGTTGGTTATTAAGTATCTTAAAAAAAATGAAAGCTCAAGTGAGAAAAGATGAAAAAAGCATAAAATGTAAATGCTAAAGTAAAGGGTGCATAAAAGTAAAGGCATAAAGTAAAGGGGCATAAAGTAAAAGCACATAGTAAAAGTCAATTGTTAGTGAATTAGAAGTTAGAGGTTAGTTAAATGACCATCTTGAAACTTGAATTTGAAAACTCACTAGAAGATTGATAAAGTCAAAGCTTCTCAACATCAAGTCTCATTTTCTTTTTGTCAAATATATCATTCATTTCAAGTTCTCGAGGCAAGCATATAGGATCAACGATGTTCAAGTTATTCATTTTGACCAAAGTTTACGAAGATTCATTAGAGGATTGATAAGATCAAATCCTACTAATAATTAACCTTAAGGTTATTGGATTAAAGGTTTCAAACTAACATGTTTGGGCTTGCAAACATAGGTTTGGACCACGTAAAGGTGGACTTATGTTAAGCAATCGTAAGTGGACTTATGTAGAAGTCACACTTACTTTGAGGCAGGTCAATAGAAATCTATGTACCACATGTTAGAGAAATGATATGTATATTATTCTCCAATAACTTTTAGCACAAGTAAGAAAAGGATAAGATGAAGAGGGAGGGGATGTATTAGATGAAATTAGAGTTTCAAATATCATCAACATCATTCATCCATTTTGGTGGATTTGGTTTTTCAACCTATCAACACCCAAGATCTAATAAGGTTGAGGAATTTTTCCCAAATTAACATACAAGTAAGTAGCATGTGCCATGCCAAAAGTTAGCCAAAAACTATGCACGCAAGTTTTTACATACAAACTTTTTGATCAAAGCAAAACCCAAAGCATACTCCTAAGTCAAAATTAGGTTAAAAACAGGAAAATGACTTGTAAATTTATGTCAATTTAATTATGATTCTCTAAAGACTTCTAAAACTCATAAACATAGTCAATAGTTCCCGAAAAGAGGAGAAAATATGATTTTTAAACTCAAACATCAAAACTAGTTGGCAAAATACTAAAACTAGGCATGCTTTACAAAATATTTTGAAGAAAATGGAAGATCATACTTTAAAAATCAGATTTTTTTTTTAAATGATCTTGACTCATCCATAAACTTTGGACATATTTTATTTGATTTTAGAAATGAGGGAAGTTAGAGAATTAATTGTTTCTTTATGTTTAAGCAAGAAAAGACCTCAAAAACAACAATTAACTTCTAAAATTTTGAAAAATAAAAAAACTTATCTGTAAATTCAATTAAAAGTCATGAACAATTATATTAATATCTAAGGAATATTAAAAATATTTTTCTTGAATTTTATCTTGAAAGAAAGGATTAAACAAAAATCATTTACACAATATATCAAAAAAACAAAGAAAACGTGATATAACCAATCAATTGATTTAATTAGCATACCACAAATTTTATAAAATTGGACAAAAATTAATTTCATGAAGAAGACTCATTGGGAAACTCATAATATTTTTATGGATTTTTTAGGTTAGTGAAAATAAGAAAATAAAATTCTAAAACTTAAAAGATGATTAAAAAACCTAATTAAGCTAATTGAATTATTTAATCATACAAAAAATGATAAAATATGAAATAAAGTTCATAATCAAAAAATAGACTAAAAATAAAGTCTATAATATTTTTTTGATAATTTTTGAATCATAGAAAATACTAAAACAAAATTTAGGAAAAACAATTAAAATAGAATGAAATTCAAATAATAAACAGATCTACTACACCTGTTATTTCTGAAAAGCGCTGTAAAAGTTTTAATGCATGCACAAATCAAAATGCACCACCCCTTCATCCCTTCTAAACATAAACCCTAACTTGCTTTATATAGTTTTGACACGTGATGTTCAGGCCATGATATCTCACTCGTTTCTCCATGAAATTTCAAAATGTAAGCCTCAAACTTCAAGATTAAAATGCGTAGAACACAATATGATTAAGAATTTCATGAAATGATGCATGAATCATAGTGAAATTAGGGCGTGAAGGTTTCTGCATGAAAATGATTTTGAGTTAAACAATTCAACAAACAGTTTTCTGACTCAAATATCTCGCTCGATTCTTAACCATTTTATTCGATCCAATCATCAAAACTCATCACAAAGTGCAAAGAACAACAAAATGCTCATGAATTTCTTAAGTGATGAAAGATTAAAATGAAATTTGAGCATGAAATCACTGGTTCAAACAGAATTTTAAGCAACTTGTTGAACAAGAATCAAGCAACAAAACACATAGAATTATACTCTGGATCTAAAATTTGGCTAGCTAAAACCTCATAATATGATGCATTGAATCAAGCTAGCATGAGAAGAATCCAGATCTGAAAACTCACCTCAAAAAGTGAAAAATAAAGTCCTCTGTGCCTCTGATTTGAGATAGAAACCTGATATAACTTCTTCTTCAAACTTCAAGATGACTAAATTAGCAAGAGAGTAAGATCTAAGCAAGAAACTCTTGAGGACTTTGAAGAAGAACTCTGAGTTTGAGAGAGAGAGAGAGAGAGAGAGAGAGAGAGAGAGAGAGAGAGAGAGAGAGAGAGAGAGAGAGAGAGAGAGAGAGAGAGAAGAGTTTCGAGGGAAAAGTTTTACAAGTTTGTTGGGAGTGAATAAGGAAGCATCTCTGCCAGAATTAGAGGAAGCATTTGTTTATATTGAGCCAGTAGAGTGAGGGTATAATGGTACTTGAAGCTCAGAGTCGTTAGAGGGACAAACTTGGTAAAAACAGAAAAGTTGTGAGCTCGCAAGATGAGCTACATTTCACTTTGTTTTTTTTGCATTGCGATGCATTTTAGTGATCAAATAAAGAGCATAATTGAGTGAGATAAGCATGCATGGTGAGCTGGCAATGATTACACACGGGCATGGAAATATACTACGAGAGGATGTTGCTTTATTTGGAAAAAAATGAGGGAAATGTGTGCATGAGGTCACATGGGGTGTTTGACTTCTTGAGGCAAAGAAATAAGGTGAGGTACGTGTGCATGAGTGATGTCATTGAAACTGTGCATGAAAACTTAATTCTGGCCAGACTGGATGTGTGATACGGTGGGAGAATTGACTTGGTTGTTTTGCGTTTGATCGCAATTGTTGCAATTTAGCAAGAGTCACCACCAACTTTTCTTTTATCCAATAAGGAAAGGCTGAAAAGAACAGGAAAGACCTTTAGAGATGTTTTCTTGAGTTCGGGGGGTAGATTATGAAAAGGGAAGGTATTAGCACCCTTTCCATCCATGATTTTCCATAGGCTCTTAGTTACTTTCTAGATCACTTGATTTTGTTTGAATGTGCTTATGGTGTGGGTTTTAAAAGTATTTTGAAAATGTCTTTGTAATGGCTCTCGTTTCTATAAGAACGGTACAAAGTGTTGTCTTTTGAAAATATTTCAAATGAGAGTGTTGGTGCAAAAATGTTTTGTTGTGAGCAAGCGAGCAAATATGAGCGAATCTACCTACTCAAAAGGTCTTAAGTGTCCTTTTCTTCCTCCTTTAGATATTGCTATCTTACCATTGATTTTGGTAAGAAGCCACATCGTTGGATGTGAAGGGACGGGTTCGGGACGTTTATATAGTCATAGAAGGCAATCCATGGAATGTTTTAGCAATGTCATTTTAGGGACTAGATTCTTTACCAAAGGCAACATCAAGGGTCATCGAGGGACTACGATCTTTTATCGAGGGTCTTTTGCTAAAATGCCCATGTTCGAGGGACATGCCTAATTTTCGATAGGCGACAAGTGAGATTACCCTAAGGGTGCGTGTGTGCAAAGTGTGTTTGATTGCATGCATTTAGTCTTGATTAGGGTTATCTATTTGTTGATTTCATGTCTTGCCATACACGCCCTAATTACTAGCATTTATATTTGAAAAGCGATAAATTACGGGAATATAAAGTCCTACGCTATTACAATATTTTAGGGATGGGGGTACATATTTACAAATGGGGGGTTGCAAGAATTTAAATCCTATTTAACTATTACAACCATATTGAAATGTACAATGCAAGAAAGAAAAAGGACTTGTTTAGAAAATGGTTTTTTGTCTTAATGAATTAAGAAAAAGAAATAAATTAATTAATAAAAGAAAATATTTTTATGTCTTTTTTATATTAATAAAAAGGGGATTAATATTGAAAATGATAAAAAAAAGGGAAATAATGAGAGATAGAATTAACATGCTGCTGAAAGTAACACAAAGGGGATCAGAAGTTCTGATGCCGGGCGTGCTGTGGTTCAGAAGGAAGCGTCAGAAGTTCTAGATTGATACACTCCAAGGTCCTGCAAGACACGTTAGAGGGAAAACATAAAAGTTCTGGGTTGCTATGTGCTGAACTTCTGAGTGTTAGAATAATGAGAAAGTCTTAGAAGTTATGTATATTAAAACAGTGAAGAGAACTCAGAGGTTCAATATGTGCTAAGATAGTGAGTGAACATCAGAAGTTCAGTGTGTTTAAACAGTGAGAAAATCATAGAAGTTCTGTATGTTAAAACAGTGAGGAGAACTCAGAAGTTCTATGTTGTGCTAAAACCGTGAGTCAACATTAGAAGTTCAATGCGTTATTTCAACTCTTTCCTCATATTAATCAGCACATCAGAAATCTATTCAGTTCTTAATAAACAGCAAATCAGAAGGATAACAGCACAACCGTTTATAGAAGCTCTAATCCTAAATCTAAGCCTAGCCCTAATTAAGAAGTTCTGATCCATAGTTTTTCTACTTATGCAATGATATGGACAATATTAATTGTGATATTTACATATTAATGATGTTCTGAATGAAAAGATGCAAAGTCAGAAAGACTTACCTTGAATCTGAAGCGTGTGTTTGGAACTTGAACTGCTGCCTTCAGATGTTCTGGAGTCAGCAAGAGCAACGAAAGAGAAAATTCAAAGTTCTTTGATTCAAAGGGAAGAATAAAGGTTTAGTTTTCTGTTTTGGAATTCTGGATTTTTGACGTAGGTTTCACAGTTTTCTTTTCTCTCCTTTGACGATTCTCTCTCCAAAAGCCAACCCCTTGAACGTGTGATGGAGCCAATTATTTATAGATGGGTTTGCTGTGGTTTTGGGGGGAAAAACAAATGGGATTCAAACCTTTTTGGTATACTATTCCATTGCTTTTTAATCACAGTTTTTGTATGCTAATTTGGTGAAAATATAGGGTTTGAGAAAAATGCAGGCGTGGACTAGATCATCAGTAATTTGGAGTGTTGTGGCAGCTGGTTGCAGGACTGTGCTATAGCAGTGCAGCAGGCTGCTCAAACAAGGTTTTGGGGTTTTGTGATGTTCTGATCGAAGAAGACCAGAATGGAACTAGAAGGGTGATGCTCTGATCGAAGCATATGCTGAAGAGTCATGTTCTGATTGAAGAATCATGTTCTGAACCATGTTTGCAAATTTTGACTGCACTTGCATGGAGGCTAGCTCAGAAGTTCTAAAGTATCATATTCTCTTAAAACTTAGAATTTTTTTCTAAATGTTTAGAAATTTTATTTTTTCAAAGTAATTTCTGACTTTTGATTTTGATGAACCAATTTCATGTCTTGATGAACTATAATTCTTGAAACTTGATTCTTTGATCTAAAAGTCAAAGTTTGACTTTTCAGTGTGCTTCTGACTATTTTGCCCTTGTGGATGATTTTTCTTGAAAAGTTGTAATTCAAGACTTGAAACTTGATAGAAGCAAACCTGAGAGTCCAGGATGATCCTTTGAGAAACGAGAGGGCAAATTTTGGGGTACAACAGCTGCCCCTGTTCAATCTTCTTAAGCCTGAGGATGTAGATTGGCTGGTTTGCCTTTCGTGATCTGAAGGTGGAAGATGATTGAACACTAGAGTGCCCAGAAATTTGCACCCACATGAAGTAATACTGATTGGTGATATCGGGAATGGGCTTGCAGATGCCATCCAGAAATGATCGGTTGCATAAGAGATTCCTTGGCGAGAATTCTTATACATGTGGTTAAGGAGGACTTCGCCTGGGAATTTTGATTTATGTCCTGGGAAGTAGAGTCTAGGAGCTTCAGTTGTCCATTACTCTGCCGGGGAATTAACTCTTGATTGAGGAGGTGAAAGCATAATGCATATCTAGTTAGGGTCCAGGTTGTACAACGGCTTACTGGGGAAATGTGAAATCGACCGTATCTGGTCGGGTCCGGGCCTTACAATGTTGTAAACTGTTGTCTGGAGATGAGGGAGAAGGAACCTGGATAGTAGGGTTACTTCAAGATGAAAGCCTGGATAGTAGGGCTTATGGGAAGGAACCTGGATAGTAGAGTTACTTTGAGATGAAAGCCTGGATAGTAGGGCTATGAGAAGGAACCTGGGTAGTAGTGTTACTTTGAGATGAAAGCCTGGATAGTAGGGCTATGAGAAGGAACCTGGGTAGCAGGGTTACTTCGAAATGAAAGCCTGGATAGTAGGGCTATGAGAAGGAACCTGGGTAGTAGGGTTACTTCGAAATGAAATCCCGGATAATAGGGCTATGAGAAGGAACCTGGGTAGTAGGGTTACTTCGAAATGAAAGCCTGGATAGTAGGGCTATGAGAAGGAACCTGGGTAGTAGGGTTACTTCAAAATGAAAGCCTGGATAGTAGGGCTTATGGGAAGGAACCTGGGTCGTAGGGTTACTTCAAGATGAAAGCCTGGGTAGTAGGGCTTATAGGAAGGAACCTGGGTCGTAGGGTTACTTCGAGATGAAAGCCTAGATAGTAGGGCTTATGGGAAGGAACCTGGGTAGCAGGGTTACTTCGAAATGAAAGCCTGGATAGTAGGGCTTATGGGAAGGAACCTGGATAGTAGGGTTACTTCGAAATGAAAGCCTGGATAATATGGCTAATGGGAAGGAACCTGGGTCGTAGGGTTACTTCGCTTGATCATGTAGATTAGTTGACTCGTTTAGTTTTGGGAACTGATTTTTTTCATTAGCTGTCTGCAGATATGACATGTATAACTGTTGGAATTGTTGGTGATAACTGTCTTTCCTGAAAAGATTACATGGTTAATCATATGCAATGCATGAAATGAATTGTGAGATGATGTTCTCAAAATAAATGAGATTATGCTGTATGTGATATGTATGCGCATGTCGTGATGTATGAGCATAAGATGCTATTTGTGACATATCCGAGTTTGGGAAAATAAATCCCTGACTGCTGCTGGAGAGTATAACATTCCTGACTGTTCTAGAGAACTGTGGTTCTTCTGCTTCTGCTAGGGATGGTGAACGGAGATGACTATGCTGGAGATTTTCTCCTTGTTTACAGCTACTCTTCCGGGGGAGAGACTCTGTTTGAGAATAACTCTGCGGGAGAATAATTCTGTTGGGGATGAGCTTCCGCATTCAAAGAAATAAACTATGCTCGAGAGAAAACTATATGAACCGCTTGCGATTACAAAATTTGGCTGGGGAATATAGACGCCGACTCTCCGAAAGAGCTTGGCTGGGGAAAGTAACTCCTGTTTGGGGAAGCGGAGATCAAAACTTTGGTTGCTTCTACTCTATGGGGAGTGTAGATATTACTGGGACGCATGCTGAGGATACGACAATGACTTTGCATCAAGAATTTTCTGCCCCTGTACCTGTTGGAGAAAGTGCATACGGAGGCCTTGTGGATTGAGTGTTATCCAAACTTATGTGGTGCTTGGTAACTGCCGATTGGAATGATAAGTCTTCTACTGATAGGCAAGTGACAAGATGACGGGACATAGTCGTACGCTTTAATCCCTAACTTTTTCCTGGACTGTCTTTTCAGATTTTCAGTCCACCGAGATACCCTTTTTTTCCCAAGCCGCCTTTTCAGGTTTTCGACTTGCCGGGTGTATAAATTTTTCATATGTATATCCCTAACTTTGTCCGAACCTTTTTTGGTTCGCCGGGATGCCCTTATTTTTTCCTAGGCTAGTCAACCTAGCGGGTCTTTTTCATGCGTGGTCTTTTTTGACTATGTCCATGCTCTCAGGATGTAGGGAGTTCTGACTATCCGTAGTGTTGTGTTGTAGTACCGTCAAAAATGTTTTCTTGATGGCACATGATTAGTTACTGGAATGCATGCGTAATGCCCCAAGTGATTCATATGGAGATCTGCCCCTGGTTATTTGGCACTTTTGGGGAGCCTGCCCCAGGTGTGCTAGACATTATGTCATGCCCCTTGCTTATGGAAGACCTGTTATTGGAAGTGTCCTTCCTGCTGAGGTGATTCTGTCCATTGAGAGAGTGTCTGTTCATTGAATATCCATTGTGCGGATTTCTCTGCTATCAAACAATTAGTCATATGAAAACAATGTCATTTAAATGATGCAAAACTCATGTCTGTCTTGAAAATAATTTTTTTTTTGAAAATGTGTTTTGTGTAGTAACACAAAATTTGCAAGAATGTGATATCAACTCGGGATTCGTAACAAGTCCTACAGGAGTTAGGATACCTTTGTAACAGTATACTTTCAAACTAACCCGCCCTTCATCTAGGACTTTTAAGGGTTATAACATGGCCTGGTTCACGGTTTAAGAAACAAATAATAAAGGCTCAAAATTTATTTGTACCCACCCATTCTTCGTTATGTCCTTCAGTCTTATGCTTAGCTAATTGCGCGTTTAGGATGCCAGTTGAGTCCTGGAGTACTGTCCTTAATGTTCCGATGATGGTTCAGATAGTGAAAGTTTCTTTTGAATAGGAAGTCATTTTTGTAACCTCCTTTCTATTGATGATTTGTAGGACCTCTTTCTTTTTGATTTTACTATCCCTATCTTTTGTCTGAACTGTTTCCTTTTGTAATTACAGTCAGCAGGATGCCCCAGTTTTTTTCTTAAGTCTCCTTCGTAGGTATTAACTTAATGGGCTTTTATTTTGCAAATTAATGACTGCCTGCTTTGATGATTATGTGAAACCATCACCATCTTCTGATTTGGAGGGACGTCTTCGAGGCCATTCATTGTGTGCGAAGTGGAAGATTGCGACGGATGCGCCTCTGAATTAACTGAGAAAACTACTCTGCCCTAGGTTATGATAAAGGGTTTTAATTTGTGTGAAAGAAAAACTCCTACTTCTTTGGCTTAAAGGGGTTGACTAGGGATTATCTTCCTTATGACTCCACTATTTGAGATTTGAAACAACGCATGTACATCGTTAGCGGGGTCTGTTCAAAAGCATATCGTAGAGATTGTGGTATCTTTTTCGCCATCCTCCCTCTAAGGCTTAGAAGTTTTAGTCGAGAGTTGAATATCACGAAAAGAAAGTATAAAGTAGTTTAAGCATAATGAAAACAAATTAATTCAATACAAACATGTGTAATGCATTAATGAAATAATAAAGTTTGACATGACAATAATTATTCGAATAAGCAAAGAAAATACAACTTGAGAATTCAAATGAACAAAAATGCTTTCAATCCTAGCCATGTTTTGGCAAGGGAGAAGTGATCACGTTGGGAGTCTCAGGAGGGTAGAATTCGATCTCCTTGGCGTGAATCATATTCTGAATCTTGTATTTCAGCGTCCAACAATCGTTAGTATCATGCCATGGGCTACCAGAATGATAAGCACACCTTGCATCTGGGTTGTAGTTAGGAGAATAAGTCTTAGGGTTCGGATGAGGGTTTATCATCGTAATCAGATTCATCTTCAACATGTGTTGCAATGCTTGTGAGAATGGCATGTTGATTTGGGTGAATTGCCTTTGAGGTCTTTCCACCCTTGGCTGATTGTTTCATTGTTGTGGTTGTTGTGCGCATGCCGAATTATAGATCAGCAATTCCCCCACAGATTGGTGGTAGTCTACCTTGCTACGCCCCTTCTGGCTGTTCACATCATTGACTTCCCTCTTTCTACCAAACGAATTCATCTCTGTACTCGAAGAGGTATTTTTCTGGATTTTGCCACTCTGGATCCCAGCTTCTACTCTTTCTCCAGTCAATATCAGCTCGGTGAAATCAGCTGAGGATCTACCAATCAAGTGATTGAAGACGGACCAGCCAGCGTACCAAGGAACATATCCACCAACTCCCTATCAGACAAAGGGGGTTGGACTCTCCCTGCCAGATCTCTCCATTTCTGTGCATAATCCTTGAAACCTTCGCTTGCACCCACGAACATACTCTGGCGTTGAGTACGGGTAGGGGCAAGGTCAGCGTTATATTGATACTGCTTGTAAAAAGCAGCAGCCAGATCTTCCCAGTTACGGACATTGGTTCCCTCCAGTTGATAGAACCATTCAAGCTAAGTCCCAGACAAATTGTCCTGAAAGAAATGGACCCACAAGTTCCTATCAGCGATGTGAGGCTGAATCTTCCTCACATAGGAACAAAGATAAAGCTTGGGACAAGACACCCCATCATACTTCGCGAAAACTGAAGCCTTAAATTTCTGCGAGATGACCACTCCCGACACCAATCCCAGTTCTTCGAAGTCCAACCCAAGTATTCTCTGAACTTCCATGGCGCTCAGCTGATCCTTTAACTGCTTGTATCTATTCTCAGTGGGAGGATACTGCTCATCATTGTAGTCTGTTTCATCCTCGGAAACTCTCGGACTAGGGTCTTCCCCCCTTGTATCTCCCTCTTGGTTCTCCCCTTCTTTGGATGAAGAGGTCAGATCAACCGTTTGCTTCAACGGTCCCTGTGATCGGTGGATCTGGAACTGACTGTTTAAAGCTGGTTCGTGAAATGTCGCGGTAAGCAAGAGTCGCCACCGTCTTTTATTTTCTCCAAATGGAAAGGACAAAAGCACAGAAAAATTCCTTAAAGAGATCGCTCTCGGTTCGGGAGGTAGGTTATAGAAAGGGAAGGTGTTAGCACCCTTTCTATCCATGGTTATCCATGGGCTCTTAGATACTTGCTCACTTGTGTTTTCAAAAATGGTTTGTTTGCTTTTTAATGTGGGTTTTAAAAAGTTTCTTTGAAAATTCCAGTTCGACTCTTGTATCGGTCCTCAAGAGTGTTTGAAAAATTGCTTTCGAAAGCTTTTTGAAAATGTGTTGGTGTGAAAAGTATTTTTTTGATTTGTTTTGAAATTAGAGCAAGTATCTACGAGAACCTACCTACCCTAAGGAATTCGTCTGTGTAAATGTCCTTTAAAATAGTGCCATCCCACCATTGAGAGGTAGGTAGCACCACCGTTGGAGGTGTTCGGGTCAATTCGAGGTTCGGGACATGGTGATCACCAGAGCAATGGGAAGACACCTTAGAAGCTACCCTCATGCCAGGTTCCCGGATCATGAGGACTTACTAAGACATCCTCTACTCGACGATCACCTTTCGAGGCAAGGCAACAGTGAGGCGTACCCTAGGGGTGGTGTGTGATTTGTGTATCAGGTTCAGATATTTTTGTCTTGTCATACCATGGGTGATCTAAGTGTTTGTTTTTATTTTATCATTCATTCTTGCATGCATTTATTTAACAGTTAAAAAATTGCGAAAATTAAAAGTTCCTAAACTATTACAAAGGCGCGGGTCCACATCGCCAAAGTTAATCCAGGACCCGATTTGTCAGAAAGTAAAGAAATAATGAAAAGTAAAGTACGAGAAATTAATTTACAAGGCCTTGGAAGAGGTACATAAGTATTATACGAGAAAGAAATAAATGCGCGAATTAAATAAGAATTAAAAACGAGGGCGTTGGACCCTTTTTGCAAAATTAAATTAAATGATGAAATTAATTAATTAAAAAGAAAAGAAATTGTTTTTGGTATTTTTTAGTTTTAATGCAATTAAACCTAATTCTACAATTTTTTATTTTATTATGAAAACATATTAAAGTTTAACCTAAAATTAACCCTAATTAGTTTACATGCAATTTAATTACAAAAATAAGTAATAGTAAATATTTAATTATTATGAAAGAAAATAAAAAAAAAGGATAAAAAATTAATTAAAACCTAATTCTACTAATTTTAGATTTTTATTATGAAAATATTACAATTAAACCCTAAATTAAAACCAAATGAATTAATGAATTTATTTACAAAAAAAATACTAAAATAAAATATTTATTATTTTTTTTCATCTTTTCTGATTTTTTTATGTTTTTTATATTATTATGAAAACATTAAATTAATTAATAAAACAATAATTAAAAGAAAGTGAAAATAATGAAAAATAAAGAAAGTAAGAAAATTTGCAAACCTAGGGGGTCTGCCCCTAATTTGGAGGGTTTTCTTTTAGCAATCTGGGCCCATTTGCTCTTTGGCCTGGTTGACTATTGCGTTGGCATGGATCTCCGTTAACTAGAGTGCATCCTGTTCTTTAGATCTGAACCCTTGGATGAATGAGATTGACCAAGTGGACGGCTTGATGGAGAGACGTATGATGGTCTTCAGCATTGAAACTGCATAGAAACATTGATTGAAAAATAACATGGAAATAGTGAGGACCTGGGGCTCGAACCCAGGTCATAAGGTTTACCAATAACAAGTCTTGCCAATCAAGCCAAACGCGTTTTCTGTATATCACATAACAAACAAATATTATAAAAGAAAATAATGATTAATGGAATTTCCGTGCGAGAATTTGAATGAACCCATCAGCGCTAGCCACGTACTCTTCTTCTTCCTTAGTTTATTTTTTTCTGAAACACAAAGACAATAAGCAACGGTTTTGAACCGTTCTATAACATATCATTAGAGAAAATAGCGAATAGGCCATAAGGCCTCATAAATTAGGCGCGAGGGTTTATTTCTCTTCGTCCAAACATGCTTGATTCAATGGTGGTATTCAGGTGTCTTAATTTTACCATATCACGAAACGCCCAAATTAGAGCTTGCAAAACCCTAATACTCATCCATGGCAAATCTTCATATAGGGCACGAAAACAAAATTAAACTATTGGGTTAGCATTAGAATCAAACAATGAACATGAATCAAGCGTTAAAAATTACAAAAGATGCATGAATTGAGATGCACGACTATGAATTTTTTTTTTGTACAGGGTGAGGTCGTGTTACCAATTTAGGGCGTTAGAGTGAATGATTTTGATTGGAAATCCTTCCTTGAAGCCTCAGGAAGGTGATGGGATAAAAATCTTGCCTTGAATCGTCCTGGAAATTGGTTTTCAGAATTGAGTTTTCTTGATAAATTTCAAGTTTTCAAATGGTGTTTTCTGCGCAGCTTTTAGGTCCGTGAGCATTAGGTCTTGCTTGTGTATGTATAGGAGAGTGATTAGGGTTAAAAAAACTTGATCAAAATCCATGAATTAATGAATATGATATTTGATTTTTAAACAATGATTTTCAAATCTTTTTCACATGCTTTTGCTACCAAATCATGACCAATTCAATGGATTCTTTCTATATTTGGTTAGGCACGAAATCTTGAGTATATATTATGCATAAAAAGATTTAAAACCTAGGTTTAGCATTTTTCATGTATTTATTTAATTAAAATGAATTATTAATAATAAAAATCCAAATAAATAAATAAATAATGAAGAAAAACTTCCCTTTGGGCCAAATGGTCGTGCACATGCCTTGGATAATGAATTGTGGAAGAAAAAGAGGCCCATTAGCAATTTTAGGTCATTTGAAGCAATGTTGACTTTTCAAAATATCCAAACATTTCCCAACTTCCACAAGGCATAACTTGCTCAATTTTTAAGCTTTGCTCATGTTCTTAGGCATTTTGGAAATATCTTTGAGTCCTCTAACCAATGCCTTTGGTCCCATGTCATTTTGATTTACCAATCTCAAGTTATGGCCTTTGACTTAAAGTCCCTTTTTGTTGACTTTTGAAAATGACCTATAATGTTGAAATTGATAACTTTTTGTGAGAGCATTTCTTGGGCTTGAAGTGTGAAGAGGAGTTGTAGGAAATGTATTTATATTCAAAATTATCTTTGGATGGAATTTTCTGATAATCCATGTGAAAGTTATGCCCTGGTCAATTTACAGTTGACTTTTACAGCTGTCCAAATAAGGAAACTTTTGCATCTTGATGATTTTTGAGCCAAGCTTTGAGAATCATGATCAAGCATTGATCAAATGATGTTTGTGGCTTCAAAATGAGATGTTGACCAAAAATTTGAACTTTTGACTGTCAAATGACCATTTTGCCCCTACAGTTGGCTGTAGTGCAATTAGGGTTTTTGACTGTGCAATTTTGTGCTGAAAGTCTTGAAACTTGGTATGAGGATGCTTGACCATGTTTGTAGGCATGTGGGACTTGATTAGACCCTTGGAAACTTCATTTACTTGACCAGAATCAAAACCCTAATTTTGACTGTTAGGAGGCCCTTGAACTGTGCAACCCTTGGGGAGATTTTGAAGCTTGACTTGGCAATTTCTTGAAGAATATGGGAGGGCAAATTTTGGGGTACAACAGTTGCCCCTGTTCAATCTTCTTAGACCTGAGGATGCAGATTGGCTGACGTGCCTTTCGTAATCCGAAGGTGGAAGATGATTGAACACTAGAGTGCCCAGAAATTTGCGCTCACATAGTAGCAGTGATGTAGTAGTGGAATGGGCTTACAGATGCCATGCTGAGAGATGCTGGAAGGTGGATGGGCTTATAGATGCCATGCTGAGAGATGCTGGAAGGTGGATGGGCTTATGGATGCCATCTGGATGTTGATCGCATAAGAGATTCCTTAGCGAGAACTTGCGTACCTGCAAAAGAAAAATGAGTACCTGACATGTTGCAGGGCTGGTCTTCAGACTCTTTGTATAGATGTGTCTTGACTGGTTACAGGAGCTGGATCTGGAGCTTCAAAAGATGATGAATGAACCAGGGGTGGTTACTACCTCAGCAGGAACGGTGAGAGAACCTTGGATGACCTTAACCTCAACAACAATCGTTGAGAAAATCTTGGATAACTTCACTTCAATAGCAATCATTGAGCGAAATCTTGGTGGGAATTACCATCTCCGCAGTATCGGGGAGAGAACCATAGGCAATTATAATCTCAATAGCAAACATTGAGAAAAACCTGGAATGGAATTATCGTCTCCGCAGGATCGGGGAGAGAACCATAGGCAATTATAATCTCAATAGCAAACATTGAGAAAAACCTGGAATGGAATTATCGTCTCCGCAGCATTGGGGAGAGAACCATAGGAAATTATAATCTCAAAAGCAATCATTGAGAAAAACCTGGAATGGAATTATCAGCTCCGCAGCATTGGGGAGAGAACCATAGGAAATTATAATCTCAAAAGCAATCATTGAGAAAAACCTTGGATGGAATTATCGTCTTCGCAGCATCGGGGAGAGAACCATAGGAAATTATAATCTCAAAAGCAATCATTGAGAAAAACTTGGAATGGAATTATCAGCTCCGCAGCATTGGGGAGAGAACCATAGGAAATTATAATCTCAAAAGCAATCATTGAGAAAAACCTGGGATGGAATTATCGTCTCCGCAGCATTGGGGAGAGAACCATAGGAAATTATAATCTCAAAAGCAATCATTGAGAAAAACCTTTGATAACTTCTACTGAGTCTTCATCAAAAAAATCTGTTTGGGGTCGATTTAGCTGGACTAGAGAAGGCCTTGGACTGGATAAGAAATCTTTGGAGTCGATTAACTGAACCGGTCTGGGTCTTAGAGTCTTGAAATATGATTGAGAATTCAACTGCGTCTTTCCTGAAAGGTAAAGGTCAGTCATATGCAATGCATGATATGGACCACGCAATGATGTTCTCAACATAAATGAGATTTGTAAGATATGATGCGTCTATGCATGCTATAATGATGTATGTGATGTTTTATGAATGTGTTTTCGTCTAGGAAAGTAAATCCTTGACGGGTGCCGGGAAGTCACTCCTGGGCTGATGTTGGAGAATAGATTTTGCTTCCGCTGGGGATGATAATTGCAAGAATACCGGTAGGAGAAGATGACTCCGTTGGGGAATGAACTTGGCGAATGGATTACTCTACGGGGAGAAAAGTACTCTAGTAATCTTGCTGGGGAGCAATACTCTGTGGGGAGAGAGATACTTTGCTGAGTCGTTGATAGTAACTTGCTGGGGATACCCTTGTTGTATCGGAAGTGTTAATAGACTTCGCTAGGGATAAGAAGACTTCATCGAGGACGATCTTTCCGTGGCTTTTGGCTGAGGATAACCCAGTTATATCCTGGTAGGGAAATAACTCTTTGAATAAAGCCGGACGACGCGTTCGTGCTCTACGAGGGGATAAGCTTCCAGAATCTACTGGGGATAAGCTTACTGCTTGGGGAGATAAATTCCAACTTTCCTGGGGAACTGGATTGGACTCTCCTGGGGAAATTTTGAACTACGGGGGAAGTGATTCCTTTGAATGTTTGATATACCGCCGGGGAACAATCTTTAGGCCAAGACTGCCGGGGATGCTTGTCAAGAATATGTATATTGCTGCTGGAGAATGTTGAGATCTGCTGGAGGATACTCAACTTCCTTAAGGTTTGATAATATAGCTTGGAGAGAGTGTACTGACTGCTTACTCTCTGGGGAATTAGGATACCTGGTTATGTTTTTTAGCTGAATCTACCTTGGTACCTTGGAGGACAGAACAATTAGATTGCTCAGACAACTCTTTATTGCCCCTGTTTCTGATGTTACCTGTAATTAATCCTTTGTTTTGTATGCAAATATTCATGAGTTAGCAAATTATTGTCAATGCATATATCACAAATTGAACCTTGGACGTTCTTCGCAAAACAAAACAGAAAAAGAAAAACAATTGGCACTTTTAACTGAAAAGTATATTTGTATTGATTTTTGAATGGCCTGAAAATAGGCGTTTTGTGTACAAGAGGCTGACATCCTAGTAAGAGAACGCCGCCAGACAGAAGAGTTTATACAAATTTGTACAAGAGAAAATAAAACAGCTGTGTGAAATGAATGATCCCACTGGGTTTCAATTCTGCTATTGCCTTTATAACTCCGAGTGTCTCATCACTTGATGACCTTGGTTGAAGGTGAAGCTGACTGATCGATGCCGTCTGAACTTGATGTAGATACCGGATTCTGGATGCGAAGTGATCCAATGAGATATAGTATTACGCTTTTATCCCTAACTTTTGCCTGGACCGCCCTTTCGGGTTTTCAGTCCACCAGGATACCCATTTTTGCCCAAGCCGCCTTTTCAGGTTTTCGACTTGCCGCGTGTACAGATTTTTTTCATTTCATCCCTTCATTTTGCCCGAACCCTTTTGGTTCGCCGGGAAGCCCTAATTTTTGCCTAGGCATGTCAGCCTAGCGGGTCTTTTTTCATGCGTAGTATCTTTTTACTATGTCTGCATTGGCGGGGTGAGGAAGGTCGTCACCATCCATATTGGTTACAATCATGGCTCCTCCTGAGAACACATGCTTAACCACAAATGGCCCTTCGTACGTAGGGGTCCACTTGCCCCTTGGATCACTCTGAGGAAGGATAATTCTCTTGATTACCAGATCCCCAACTTGATATTCTTGTGGTCTGACCTTTTTGTTAAATGCCCTGATCATCCGTTTCTGATACGTCTGACCATGGCAGATAGCAGCAAGTCTCTTTTCATCAATAAAGTTGAGCTGATCAAGTCGTGTCTGGATCCAATCATCCTCGTTCAGATTTGCATCCTTCATTATCCGGAGAGAGGGTATTTGCACTTCGATCGGTAAGACTGCCTCCATACCATAAACCAAGGAGAAAGGAGTTGCCCCGGTTGACGTCCTAGCTGAGGTACGGTACCCATGTAGAGCGAACGGTAACATCTCGTGCCAATCTTTATAAGTCACTGTCATCTTCTGCACGATTTTCTTAATGTTCTTATTTGCTGCTTCTACAGCCCCATTCATCTTCGGTCTGTAAGGAGAAGAGTTGTGGTGCTGTATTTTGAACTGCTCGCAGAGCTCAGTGATCATCTTGTTATTCAGATTGGTACCGTTGTCTGTAATGATCCTGTCTGGGACGCCGTACCGACAGATCAGATTGTGCCGAATGAACCGTGCCACAACAGTCTTGGTTACCGTAGCGTAGGAAGCTGCTTCGACCCACTTCGTAAAATAATCAATCGCCACTAGGATGAATCGATGCCCATTAGATGCCGTAGGTTTAATCTCGCCGATCATGTCTATGCCCCACATTGCAAACGGCCAAGGCGCAGTCAGAACATTCAGGGGAACTGGAGGAACATGCACCTTGTCTGCGTAAATCTGGCACTTATGGCATGTCCTGGAATGTTGGTAGCAGTCAGCTTCCATTGTGGACCAGTAATACCCTTCCCGCAAGATCTTCTTTGCCATTGTATGTCCACTGGAATGTGTACCAAAGGTCCCTTCATGTAGCTCTTCCATGATCCTTTCTGCTTCAGTCTTATCCACACAACACAGTAAGGTTGAATCATGGTTTCGTTTGTACAAGATGCCGTTGCTAAGGAAGAACTTTGCCGCGAACCTTCTCAGGAACTTCTTATCATTGACAGATGCACCTTCAGGGTATTCCTGAACTTCCAAATATCTCTTCACCTCATGGTACCAAGGCTTCTCAGTCACCAATTCAGTCTCGAGATCACAACAGTATGCCGGTTCGTCCAGTTTCCAGATGATGATCCGGGGAGCCTCATTATCCCATTTAACTTTGAACATAGAAGCCATTGTAGCTAACGCGTCCGCCAGCTGATTCTCTTCTCTCGGAAAGTGGTCAAAGGTTATCTTCGTGAAGTGGGGGATCAAGGTCAACACACATTCTCTGTAAGGAATAAGATTCGGATGTTTCGTATCCCACTCTCCTTTGATCTGATTGATCACAAGAGCGGAATCTCCGAAGACACTCAGAAACTTAATCCTTAGGTCGATCGCAGCTTGAAGACCCATGATGCACGCCTCACACTCTGCCATGTTGTTGGTACAGTTGAAACATAGTCGGGCAGTGAGTGGAGTATGAGTACCTTGAGGTGATATGATTATGGCGCCGATACCGTTAACCAAAGCATTGGAGGCTCTGTCAAAGTGCATAGACCATCGGGATCCTTCCTCAGGTCCTTCATCCGGTCCAGGTACTTCACAATCAGTCACAATCATAATGCTTTCGTCTGGAAACTCGAAGTTCATTGATTGATAATCATCGACTGCCTGATGTGCCAAGTGGTCTGCCAATACACTTCCTTTGATGGCTTTCTGGGTCGTGTACTGAATGTCGTATTCCGTCAAGATCATTTGCCATCTTGCAATTCTCCCAGACAGAGCAGGCTTTTCAAATATGTACTTTATAGGATCCATCTTTGAGATCAACAAGGTAGTGTGAGTCAGCATATACTGTCTCAGCCGGCGAGCAGCCTATACCAAAGCGCAGCAAGTTTTCTCAAGCAGTGAGTATCGGGTCTCACAGTCGGTAAACTTTTTGCTAAGGTAATAAATGGCATGCTCTTTTCGGCCAGACTCGTCATGCTGCCCCAGCACACACCCCATTGAGTTGTCAAGCACTGTTAGATATAGTATCAGAGGTCTCCCTTCAACCGGTGGCATAAGGATAGGTGGTTCTTGGAGATACTCCTTGATTCTGTCAAAAGCAGCCTGACATTCATCGTTCCAACGTACTACCTGATCTTTCTTCAGCAGCTTGAAGATTGGCTCACAGGTAGCAGTCAGGTGCGAGATGAATCGAGCAATGTAATTCAGGCGTCCTAGAAAGCCTCTGACCTCTTTCTCTGTCCTAGGGACTGGCATCTCTTGAATAGCTTTGACCTTGGCATGGTCCACTTGAATACCCTTATCACTTACCACGAAGCCTAGCAATTTCCCAGATCTTACCCCGAAGGTGCACTTGTTCGGGTTCAACCTCAGCTTGTATAGTTTCAACCGGTCAAACAACTTCTGCAGATGATCTAGGTGCTCTTCCTCAGTCTGGGACCTTGCGATCATGTCGTCAACATACACTTCTATCTCATGATGGATCATATCATGAAATAAAGCAACCATGGCACGTTGGTAGGTTGCCCCAGCGTTCTTCAGTCCAAAAGGCATGACCTTGTAGCAGAAGGTGCCCCACTGAGTAACAAATGTAGTCTTTTCCATGTCTTCAGGTGCCATCTTGATCTGATTGTAACCTGAAAAACCATCCATGAAAGAGAATACCTTGTGTTGAGCTGTATTGTCAACAAGGACATCAATGTGAGGTAGAGGGAAGTCATCTTTGGGGCTGGCCCTGTTCAGATCCCTGTAGTCGACGCACATTCTGACCTTACCGTCCTTCTTAGGTACTGGCACCACATTAGCAACCCACTGAGGGTAGGAAGTCACTGCAAGGAACCCAGCATCAAACTGTTTCATAACCTCGGCTTTGATCTTCTCAGACATCTCTGGACGCATACGGCGGACCTTTTGCTTAACTGGAGGGCAGTCTTCCTTAGTTGGCAAGTGATGGACTACAATATCAGTATCCAACCCGGGCATGTCTTTGTAGGACCAGGCAAATATCTCCATATAATCATGCAGCATCTGAGTCAACCGTTGCTTCACGCTGAGCTCTAGGTTGGCACCAATCTTTACCTCTTTCCAGTCTTCTTCAGTACCCAAGTTTATTGTTTCCACTGGCTCTTCATGTGGTTGAATTGCCCTCTCTTCCTGAAGTAACAGTCTTTCCAGCTCGCCAGGCACTTCACAATCATCTTCACCTTCGTCTTCGGCTAAGTTGATCGGATTTTCGAAGTCATAACTGGCAGTAGCAGAGTTGTTATCAGTGAGATCCAGAGTGGATTGAAACCTGTATGAGTGAGTGTGTGTGTAAATACAACTGTTTTGAAATATATGTAAAGGAAAGAAACACAGAAAAGGAGCATAAGATTTGAGATGTAAGAAAACGTCCAAGATTTCCATTCATGATATATGAAATGACAATTTATATGCCCTCACAAATAGAACCACGGTGCCTCGGGTAAGACACCGGGCCATAGAGTTTAATTAATTGTTTATTACAGATACCAAAAACATAGGAATTCATTACTTAGTAACAAGAGAAACAGATAAGTTGTCCTTTGCACTCCAATTGTTAGGTCCACTGTCGGTTGCCGGGTAAATCCAGCTATCAAACTCAGCCTCATCCACTTCATCTTCGTCCCCAATAACATTCACTCCATGAGCAGGCGTGGGAGCTGTCACTATATTAGGCTTCTTAGATGCCTCAAATTGTACCTCCTTGGCGTCAATAAGGTCCTGCAGCTTGCTCCTTAATGCCCAACAGTCATCAGTGGAATGCCCCGGGCTATCGGAGTGATAAGCACAGCGAGCATTTGGATTGTATTTCGGAGATGTAGTATTTGCAAACTTCGGAGCCTCTCTGACAGTCACTAAGTTGGTGGATAGCAACTGTGGCAAGATCTGCGATAAAGTCATACTTAACCGGGTGAACTCTCTCCGGGGTCTTTCAGCCCTTTGAGGATTGGTTGGCCGAGGAGCGGCAGCAGGCTTGGCAATCATTACCGCACTGACAGATTGGCGGCGCTCAAATTTCTCTGGTCTCCTAGAGCCATATACATCACTAGCCTCCTTCTTGAAGGGTTTCTTCTCTGAACTAGACGATGTACCCTTCGGAATCTTTCCAGACTTCAACCCCGCCTCAATTCTCTCTCCAGTCAGAATCAGATCAGTGAACCCTGCAGACGAATTCCCGATAAGATGGTTGAAAAACGGCCCAGATAGGGTTCCCAAGAACATGTCTACCAATTCCCGATCAGTCAACGGTGGCTGCACCCTGCCAGCCAGATCTCTCCACTTCTGAGCGTACTCTTTAAAACCTTCACTTGAACCTAACGACATACCCTGGAGTTGGGTACGTGTAGGGTCTAGGTCGACATTATATTGATACTGCTTGTAGAAAGAAGTAGCCAACTCCTCCCAGTTACGAACCTTGGTCCCATCCAGCTGATAGAACCATTCGAGATGAGTCCCTGAAAGACTCTCCTGGAAGAAGTGGATCCACAAATTCTTATCCGCTGAGTACGGTTGGATTTTCCGAACATAGGACCTGGGATGTAGCTTGGGACAAGACGCCCCGTCATATTTAGTGAAAGATGGTGCTTTGAACTTCCGAGGAATGATCACACCAGTAGACAAACCCAAATCTCCAAAATCCAGCCCAGGTACCTGTTGTATCTCCATAGCATTCAGCCTATCCTCCAGCTGCTTGTAACGGTCTTCTGCAGGAGGATATTACTCTTCATCAAAATCAGTCTCGTTGTCGGAGACTACCGGACTAGGACCTTTTTTTTCCTGAGGAGTACTCTTGCCAATGGAAGAACCAGCCTCTTCATTCTGCAAAGTGTTGCCAAACCTTCGGCCCGAGCTAAACAGAACAGTCCTTCTCTTCTTCTTCTTTTCCTTCTTCAGGAGCAGAGCCTTCAGCTCTTCTTGGCCTTGAGCCAAACCCATGATTAGTTCCTGGAATTGCGCATTCTGCGCCTGAAGAGCTTTGATGGACATCTCAGTTGATGACGAGTCAGGATTCATGATGCTGAAATAAACAGCGAAGAACGGTAAGCAACCTGAAAAGAGGAAAACCTGCTATGCACATGATGAATGGAATGCGTATGATTTATGTTTTCAAAGACAATCGGGAATCAACTTTGTAAACAAAAAGGAACACACTTCATTAGATTCAACTTTGAAACTGAAATTATTCAACAGGTTGCCCTTAGGCGTTACATGAAAGGAAATACTGAAAAGGGAAATAAAACTGTAAAAGAACATTCGGAGCTCCTTATTGATCCCATGGTCTCTTCTTCTCAGTACAGATGTAGGCATTCAGAGTTCGCTCATTCTCCAACTGCTTTGTCAGCTTCTGGATCTTTAATTCCTGCTCGTTGAACTTTTCCCGATAAGAATCCCGCTCTTCGCACAGTTGCGACCAAGATCTCTTTAATGTCTCATAATCAGTAGGTATCTGAGGAGGAAGGACAGTTGGAGGAACACCATCCTTGTCAGGACACTCAAGAATGATAGGTCTGACAGCTTCATACGGCATACCTAACTTCTGAGCACGGATGCGAACCCATTTGTAGTAGGCTTCCATAGGTAAAGAAGTCTTTGGCCCTAACTCTTGTGGGTCAGCTTTATGAACTTTGTCCCAAGCCTTGATGAACCTACGACGCAGCTCATCACTATCCACCTGAAACTCAAAACTGATGTGAGGCACCAACATCTCATGGGGGCCTGCTCTTCTTGCTCTTCCAAACTGACGGAGTGCTAGACATGGATTGTAAGAGATCCCTCCTTGGGTACCAATCAGAGGAACATTAGGGTATTCCCCGCATCGATCAATAATAGCTATCTCATCCAAACCTCTGCAAGTCCAAATGATGTCTTTGTCGGTGAGAGACATTAACCTATGAGCCCAACCTCTCCCTTCTTGATTCTTTAGTACGAACTTGGGGAGGTGCGAAATAAACCACCTCACCAACAAAGGGATACAACACCATAGAGTTCCTCGTCTTCGGGTAGTACGAGCATGAAGTTGTTGCAAGATGTCACCCAAGAGAGTGGGCACAGGATTCTGAGACATAAAGATCCTTATGGCAGTGACATTGATGAAGTTGTCAGGATTAGGAAACATGACTAACCCATAGATTAGGAGAGCCAAGATGTCTTCATATGCCCTAAAGTCCAGGTCATTCCAGAAACTGTTAGCTTTACCGATCAGAAATTTGGCCAAGAAACCCTTGACTCCGCTTCTAGTCACCCAGTTGTCCATTACCTCCTGATGTGTCAGGGTAAGAGCTGCAGCAACATCCTCAAGTCTGAGGGTCTTTTCCCAACCAGTAAAGGGAGTCTGATCCAAGATAGGGATACCAAGCAAATCAGAGAACTCTTCCAGGGTAGGGACCAGCTGGAAGTCTTGAAAGGTGAAGCACTGGTACAGAGGGTCATAGAACTGGGTCAGAACACTCATCAACTGTTGATCCCGCTTTGCAGTGACTAAACTGAGAAGAGAACCATGCCTCTGAATGAAGGAAGTGGTATTTGGAATTCTGCTAACCAACTCATCAAGCAACTCAGGTGAACGAACAAAGTTGAACCGGATAGTATTCCTTCGCACAGGCATCATAATGTCCTACAAAACAGAGCAAAGGTGAAACCCTCTTGTCTTTGAAATGGTCAGTCCTTATGCAGGATGCATGCAATGCTCATGATGTTATGATGTTATGATAAAGCACACCACAAATAGATACAAAGGCAAACATGGTAAGGCACACAAGTCACACAAGGCAAGCCCTTAAAGTTTAGGCCAGCATGAGGTCTAGGTACTACCCTCTTTCAGCTTGTTGGTTCATACCTGTCCTATCAAAGTAACCGGGTTCTTAGAGGATCCCAATATCATTGACTACCCTCAATAGGTCATAACTCCAGCATCGCAATCTTTTCTTGCGGCCAGAACCATCACGAGAGTTTAGCCTCAATGGGCGTAGCATACTGCTACTGTTCTAATGGCCAAATTATGTCATTTAAGGTTCTAAGGTTGTTGGTGCTTAATGACTCCTTAGAAGACCCATATTCTCCTCGTTGCGACACAAGGGATATCGGTACAGACCAAGGTGCCACACCAACGTAGCCACTGTTTCACCCGTGTCGGTCTACGCCGGACAGGTCCCTCACAGCTTATGCTACCTAAATAGGGTATCCCCAGATCCGGGTTAGGATCTATGTAACTCCCAAGACAGGCCCACAATTTAAAGCAAACAATTCAGACAATTGAAAACACAAGTGATCTTAGTCCTAAGGTACACCTCACTTTAAAAGAAGTCCCCAGCAGAGTCGCCAGTTCTGTGATCGGTGGATCTGGAACTGACTGTTTAAAGCTGGTTCGCGAAATGTCGCGGTAAGCAAGAGTCGCCACCGTCTTTTATTTTCTCCAAATGGAAAGGACAAAAGCACAGAAAAATTCCTTAAAGAGATCGCTCTCGGTTCGGGAGGTAGGTTATAGAAAGGGAAGGTGTTAGCACCCTTTCTATCCATGGTTATCCATGGGCTCTTAGATACTTGCTCACTTGTGTTTTCAAAAATGGTTTGTTTGCTTTTTAATGTGGGTTTTAAAAAGTTTCTTTGAAAATTCCAGTTTGACTCTTGTATCGGTCCTCAAGAGTGTTTGAAAAATTGCTTTCGAAAGCTTTTTGAAAATGTGTTGGTGTGAAAAGTATTTTTTTGATTTGTTTTGAAATTAGAGCAAGTATCTACGAGAACCTACCTACCCTAAGGAATTCGTCTGTGTAAATGTCCTTTAAAGTAGTGCCATCCCACCATTGAGAGGTAGGTAGCACCATCGTTGGAGGTGTTCGGGTCAATTCGAGGTTCGGGACATGGTGATCACCAGAGCAATGGGAAGACACCTTAGAAGCTACCCTCATGCCAGGTTCCCGGATCATGAGGACTTACTAAGACATCCTCTACTCAACGATCACCTTTCGAGGCAAGGCAACAGTGAGGCGTACCCTAGGGGTGGTGTGTGATTTGTGTATCAGGTTCAGATATTTTTGTCTTGTCATACCATGGGTGATCTAAGCGTTTGTTTTTATTTTATCATTCATTCTTGCATGCATTTATTTAACAGTTAAAAATTTGCGAAAATTAAAAGTTCCTAAACTATTACAAAGGCGCGGGTCCACATCGCCAAAGTTAATCCAGGACCCGATTTGTCAGAAAGTAAAGAAATAATGAAAAGTAAAGTACGAGAAATTAATTTACAAGGCCTTGGGAGAGGTACATAAGTATTATACGAGAAAGAAATAAATGCGCGAATTAAATAAGAATTAAAAACGAGGGCGTTTGACCCTTTTTGCAAAATTAAATTAAATGATGAAATTAATTAATTAAAAAGAAAAGAAATTGTTTTTGGTATTTTTTAGTTTTAATGCAATTAAACCTAATTCTACAATTTTTTATTTTATTATGAAAACATATTAAAGTTTAACCTAAAATTAACCCTAATTAGTTTACATGCAATTTAATTACAAAAATAAGTAATAGTAAATATTTAATTATTATGAAAGAAAATAAAAAAAAAGGATAAAAAATTAATTAGAACCTAATTCTACTAATTTTAGATTTTTATTATGAAAATATTACAATTAAAACCAAATGAATTAATGAATTTATTTACAAAAAAAATACTAAAATAAAATATTTATTATTTTTTTTCATCTTTTCTGATTTTTTTATGTTTTTTATATTATTATGAAAACATTAAATTAATTAATAAAACAATAATTAAAAGAAAGTGAAAATAATGAAAAATAAAGAAAGTAAGAAAATTTGCAAACCTAGGGGGTCTGCCCCTAATTTGGAGGGTTTTCTTTTAGCAATCTGGGCCCATTTACTCTTTGGCCTGGTTGACTATTGCGTTGGCATGGATCTCCGTTAACTAGAGTGCATCCTGTTCTTTAGATCTGAACCCTTGGATGAATGAGATTGACCAAGTGGACGGCTTGATGGAGAGACGTATGATGGTCTTCAGCATTGAAACTGCATAGAAACATTGATTGAAAAATAACATGGAAATAGTGAGGACCTGGGGCTCGAACCCAGGTCATAAGGTTTACCAATAACAAGTCTTGCCAATCAAGCCAAACGCGTTTTCTGTATATCACATAACAAACAAATATTATAAAAGAAAATAATGATTAATGGAATTTCCGCGCGAGAATTTGAATGAACCCATCAGCGCTAGCCACGTACTCTTCTTCTTCCTTAGTTTATTTTTTCTGAAACACAAAGACAATAAGCAACGGTTTTGAACCGTTCTATAACATATCATTAGAGAAAATAGCGAATAGGCCATAAGGCCTCATAAATTAGGCGCGAGGGTTTATTTCTCTTCGTCCAAACATGCTTGATTCAATGGTGGTATTCAGGTGTCTTAATTTTACCATATCACGAAACGCCCAAATTAGAGCTTGCAAAACCCTAATACTCATCCATGGCAAATCTTCATATAGGGCACGAAAACAAAATTAAACTATTGGGTTAGCATTAGAATCAAACAATGAACATGAATCAAGCGTTAAAAATTACAAAAGATGCATGAATTGAGATGCACGACTATGAATTTTTTTTTGTACAGGGTGAGGTCGTGTTACCAATTTAGGGCGTTAGAGTGAATGATTTTGATTGGAAATCCTTCCTTGAAGCCTCAGGAAGGTGATGGGATAAAAATCTTGCCTTGAATCGTCCTGGAAATTGGTTTTCAGAATTGAGTTTTCTTGATAAATTTCAAGTTTTCAAATGGTGTTTTCTGCGCAGCTTTTAGGTCCGTGAGCATTAGGTCTTGCTTGTGTATGTATAGGAGAGTGATTAGGGTTAAAAAAACTTGATCAAAATCCATGAATTAATGAATATGATATTTGATTTTTAAACAATGATTTTCAAATCTTTTTCACATGCTTTTGCTACCAAATCATGACCAATTCAATGGATTCTTTCTATATTTGGTTAGGCACGAAATCTTGAGTATATATGATGCATAAAAAGATTTAAAACCTAGGTTTAGCATTTTTCATGTATTTATTTAATTAAAATGAATTATTAATAATAAAAATCCAAATAAATAAATAAATAATGAAGAAAAACTTCCCTTTGGGCCAAATGGTCGTGCACATGCCTTGGATAATGAATTGTGGAAGAAAAAGAGGCCCATTAGCAATTTTAGGTCATTTGAAGCAATGTTGACTTTTCAAAATATCCAAACATTTCCCAACTTCCACAAGGCATAACTTGCTCAATTTTTAAGCTTTGCTCATGTTCTTAGGCATTTTGGAAAGATCTTTGATTCCTCTAACCAATGCCTTTGGTCCCATGTCATTTTGATTTACCAATCTCAAGTTATGGCCTTTGACTTAAAGTCCCTTTTTGTTGACTTTTAAAAATGACCTATAATGTTGAAATTGATAACTTTTTGTGAGAGCATTTCTTGGGCTTGAAGTGTGAAGAGGAGTTGTAGGAAATGTCTTTCTCTTCAAAATGAGCTTTGGATGGAATTTTTCTGATAACACATGTGAAAGTTATGCCCTGGTCAATTTACAGTTGACTTTTTCAGCTGTCCAAATAAGGAAACTTTTGCATCTTGATGATTTTTGAGCCAAGCTTTGAGAATCATGATCAAGCATTGATCAAATGATGTTTGTGGCTTCAAAATGAGATGTTGACCAAAAATTTGAACTTTTGACTGTCAAATGACCATTTTGCCCCTACAGTTGGCTGTAGTGCAATTAGGGTTTTTGACTGTGCAATTTTGTGCTGAAAGTCTTGAAACTTGGTATGAGGATGCTTGACCATGTTTGTAGGCATGTGGGACTTGATTAGACCCTTGGAAACTTCATTTACTTGACCAGAATCAAAACCCTAATTTTGACTGTTAGGAGGCCCTTGAACTGTGCAACCCTTGGGGAGATTTTGAAGCTTGACTTGGCAATTTCTTGAAGAATATGGGAGGGCAAATTTTGGGGTACAACAGTCCCCTAAATCTTCTGCCCAGATTTAGGACACCGACGGTCTTCTTCTTCTTCTTCTTCTTCTTCTTCTTTTCTCTTTCAAGATGAGGGCCTTCAGATCCTCCTGCCCTCTTGCCAGAGTTATGAACATCTGTTGAAATTGGGCATTTTGTGCCTGAAGATCTTTGATGCTTTGTTCAGAAGAAATTTTTTCTGAAATAAATAGCGAATAAGATGAGAAACCTGTAATGGTACCTGTTTATGCAATGTTATGGATGCGATACGTGTGCGATGATTTCAAGGACTTTGGGAAATTTAAACTTGCAAACCAAAATGAAACAAAGATTTTATTATTAGAATTCAAAGTAGAATTTCCTCTTAGGCGTTACAATTAAAAATTCTAAAAACTAAAAGAAATCAAGCTTCCCATGGATGCTTCCTCTTCGTGCCGAGATGAACATTAAGGCTTCTTTCCTCATGAAGCTGCTTTGTGAGATCTAAAACCTTCTTCTCCTGGGCATAGAACTGGTCCCTGTAAGTATCGTGCTCCTTCTTCAACTGAATCCAGGACCTCTGTAGTTCTTCAAGATCAGTGGGCATATCCGGATGAAGAACCGTGTAGGGAATATCCCCTTCAGTAATGGGCTCTACAATCACTGGTAAGACGGCTACGTAGGGCATCATAAGTTTCTGAGCGCGAGCTCGTACCCATTAGAGATAAGGTTCCATAGGAATGGAATTCTTCGGCCCCAAAGTCTTGGCATCAGATCTTTTTACCATGCCCTAGGCTCGTATGAACCTCTGGCGATACCCTTGAACATCATCCTCATAGTTAAACACAATGCCCTGGATAAGTAACTCATGAGGACCATTCCTTCGAGCATAACTAAATTGTCGCAGAGCCAAACAAGGATTGTAAGTTATGCCTCCCCTAACACTAAGTAGTGGGACATTAGGGAACTCCCCGCAATGGTCAATAATAGAAACATCTCCTATAAATCGGGAATACCAGAGGATATCCGCATGAGAAAGTGACATTATCCTTTGCAACCAACCCAAACCTTCTTCATTCTTCAACACTGACTTAGGGAGGTGAGAAATAAACCACCTCGACAGTAATGGCATGCAGCACATAAGGACCCCTCTTCTCTTCATGGTACAAGTATGGAGAGCGTGCAAGATATCTCTGAGCAAGGTAGGCACAGGGTTGCGAGAGAGGAAGATCTTGATAGCATTCACATCTATGAGTAAGTCTGGATTAGGGAACAGTACTAACCCATAGATTATAAGGGCCAAGACCTCCTCAAAAGCCTTAAAGTCCAAATTATCCCAAAACAGCCGGGCCTTGTTTATTAGGAACTTGGCTAAAAAACCCTTGACTCTGCTTCTTGTTTACCAATTGGATACCACGTCGGCCCGTTCTGAGTTAATGACTTCTGGCTTTGGAGCCTCTTCTAAACCTGTGAAAGGTACCTGGTCAAGAATGGATAGATTCAATAACTGAGAGAACTCTTCCATGGTGGGCACCAACTGATAGTCTGGAAAGGTGAAACAGTGGTGATTGGGATCAAAGAACTGAAATAGTACACCCATCCTTTTTTCATCAAAGCTCGAAGTAACCAAGTTGAGAAGTCGACCATGTCTCTTAGTGAACGAAGAAGTTTCAGGAACCCTCGATACTAGTTCCTTTAGTTGGGGAAGTATTCTCACAAAGCTGATTCAGATAGTGTTTCTACGAGCAGAAGCCATGATCTGCAAAATAGAACAAAGATAAAATCCCTCGGTCCTTGAAATAGTTAGTGTAATAAGAATGGATG
The DNA here is from genome assembly GCA_948472305.1 of Vicia faba. NCBI lineage: Eukaryota > Viridiplantae > Streptophyta > Magnoliopsida > Fabales > Fabaceae > Vicia > Vicia faba. Next base: position 1,402,593,793 of record OX451739.1, read on the forward strand.
CTATGTTATGATGCATGATGTTATGTTCAAACAGAGTAAATCACACACAAGCCAAGCACACAATAGACCTTAGGTTCAAAGGCTTGCATGAGGTTAAAGGTAAGTACCCTTTTGAAGTTTAGTTGGTTTCAAACCTGTCTTAGAAAAGTAACCGGGTTCTAAGGATTCTCAATATCACTGATCATCCTCTATCGGGCATTATTTCAGCTCAGCCAATCTTTTCTTGCGGCCGAAATATCCCGAAAGTCTGATCTCAACGAGTGTAGCATCGAGTATCAACCAATCCTCAGCTTTATACCGAGGCCGACTATCTCACTACTTTCTAATGGCCAAGTTTTTTCAACTAAGGTTCTAAGGTCCGTTAGTGCTTTACCACACCACGCGGCGGCCCCGTATTCTCTTTGTTTCCACATGAAGGATACCGGTACCAACCAAAGTGTCACACCAACACAACCATCTCTTAAACCATATCGGTCTATGCCATACAGTCTCCACGATCTTTTGTTGTTTACCTAATAAGTGCCCCCAGATCCGGGTGTAGGATCTTTAACAATACCCAAGCAGAAAACCCTTAAATGTAAAGCAAACAAGTCAAACAAGGAAAATAAAGTAAAGGTGATCTAACCCTAAGGTAACCCCACTTTTAATTTCCCCAGCAGAGTCTCCAGTTCTGTGTACGATGGAAGAACTGACTTGGTTATTTTGCGTTTGATTGCAATTGTTGCGGTTTAGCAAGAGTCGCCACCGACTTTTCTTTTATCCAATAAGTAAAAAAAAGCCGAAAATAATAGGAGAGACCTTTAGAGATGTTTTCTTGAGTTCGGGGGGTAGATTATGAAAAGGGAAGGTATTAACACCCTTTCCATCCATGGTTTTCCATGGGCTCTTAGTTATTTGCTAGATCACTTGCTTTTGTTTGAATGTGCTTATGGTGTGGGTTTTGAAAGTATTTTAAAAATGTCTTTGTAATGGCTCTCGTTTCTATAAGAACGCGTACAAAGTGTTGTCTTTTGAAAATATTTAAAATGAGAGTGTTGGTGCAAAAATGTTTTGTTGTGAGCAAGCGAGCAACTAGGAGCGAATCTACCTACTCAAAAGGTCTTAAGTGTCCCTTTCTTCCTCCTTTAGATATTTCTATCTTACCATTGATTTTGGTAAGAAGCCCCATCGTTGGATGTGAAGGGACGGGTGCAGGACGTTTATATAGTCATAGAAGGCAACCCATATAACGTTTTAGCAATGTCGTTTTAGGGACTAGATCGTTTACCGAAGGTAACATTGAGGGTCACCGAGGGACTACAATCTTTTATCGAGGGTCTTTTGCTAAAACGCCCATGTTCGAGGGACATGAATAATTTCCGATAGGAGACAAGTGATATTACCCTAAGGGTGTGTGTATGCAAAGTGTGTTTGATTGCATGCATTTAGTCTTGATTAGGGTTATCTATTTGTTGATTTCATGTCTTGCCATACACGCCCTAACTACTAGCATTTATATTTGAAAAGCGATAAATTGTGGAAATATAAAGTCCTACGCTATTACAATATTTTAGGGATGGGGGTACATATTTACAAATGGGGGGTTTCCAGAATTTAAATCCTATTTAACTATTACAACCATATTGAAATGTACAATGCAAGAAAGAAAAAGGACTTGTTTAGAAAATGGTTTTTTGTCTTAATGAATTAAGAAAAAGAAATAAATTAATTAATAAAAGAAAATATTTTTATGTCTTTTTTATATTAATAAAAAGGGAATTAATATTGAAAATGATAAAAAAGGGAAATAATGAGAGATAGAATTAACATGCTGTTGAAAGTAACACAAAGGGGATCAGAAGTTCTGATGCCGGGCGTGCTATGGTTCAGAAGGAAGCGTCAGAAGTTCTAGATTGATACACTCTGAGGTCCTGTAAGACACGTTAGACGGAAAACACAGAAGTTCTGGGTTTCTATGTGCTGAACTTCTTAGTGTTAGAACAATGAGAAAGTCTTAGAAGTTATGTATATTAAAACAGTGAAGAGAACTCAGAGGTTCAGTGTGTGCTAAGACAGTGAGTGAACATCAGAAGTTCAGTGTGTTTAAACAGTGAGAAAATCATAGAAGTTATGTATATTAAAACAGTGAGGAGAACTCAGAAGTTCTATGTTGTGCTAAAACCATGAGTGAACATCAGAAGTTCAGTGCGTTTATTTAACTCTTTCCTCATATTAATCAGCACATCAGAAATTTATTCAGTTCTTAATAAACAGCAAATCAGAAGGATAACAACACAACAATTTATAGAAGTTCTAATCCTAAATCTGAGCCTAGCCCTAATCAAGAAGTTCTGATCCATATTTTTTCTACTTATGCAATGATATGGACAACATTAATTGTGATATTTACATATTAATGATGTTCTGAATGAAAAGATACAAAGTTAGAGAGACTTACCTTGAATCTGAAGTGTGTGTTTGGAACTTGAACTGGTGCCTTCAGATGTTCTGGAGTCAGCAAGAGCAATGGAAGAGAAAATGCAAAGTTCTTTGATTCAAATGGAAGAATAAAGGTTTGGTTTTCTGTTTGGGAATTCTGGATTTTTGACAAAGGTTTCACAATTTTCTTTTCTCTCCTTTGACGATTCTCTCTCCAAAAGCCAACCCCTTGAACGTGTGATGGAGCCAATTATTTATAGATGGGTTTGCTGTGGTTTTGGGGGGGAAAACAAATGGGATTCAAAACTTTTTGGTATACTGTTCAGTTGCTTTTTAATCACAGTTTTTGTATGCTAATTTTGTGCAAATATAGGGTTTGAGAAAAATGTTGGCGTGGACTAGATCAGCAGTAATTTGGAGTGTTGTGGCAGCTGGTTACAGGACTGTGCTATAGCAGTGCAGCAGGCTGCTCAAACAAGGTTTTTGGGTTTTGTGATGTTCTGATCGAAGAAGACCAGAATGGATCTCGAATGGTGATGCTTCAATCAAAGCATATGTTTAAGAGTCATGTTCTGATTGAAGAATCATGTTCTGAACCATGTTTGCAAATTCTGACTGCACTTACTTGGAGGCTAGCTCAGAAGTTCTTAAGTATCATATTCTCTTAACACTTAGAAATTTTTTCTAAATGTTTAGAAATTTGATTTTTTTCAAAGTAATTTCTGACTTCTGATTTTGATGAACCAATTTCATGTCTTGATGAACTATAATTCTTGAAACTTGATTCTTTGATCTAAAAGTCAAAGTTTGACTTTTCAGTGTGCTTCTGGCCATTTTGCCCTTGTGGATGATTTTTCTTGAAAAGTTGTAATTCAAGACTTGAAACTTGATAGAAGCAAACCTGAGAGTCCAGGATGATCCTTTGAGAAACGAGAGGGCAAATTTTGGGGTACAACAGGATGCAAGCTATTTTGCGCAAGGCCTAACATTTCTCAGCAACTTCATACTTCCAACTTCCAACTTTAATATCTCCCTCCAAAGTGCATGAAATGAGACAAACTTTGAATCAAAGTTGGAGAGAACATGACAAGCTCCAACTTTTATGTTCAACATTTTTCTAAATAAGGTTTAAATCAATGAGATAAATGGCTATGAATGTGTGCATATCACATGTTTGATGAAATCCTGGCCTGGTATACGCGCGTGACATGCCTTGGTGTTGGGAAAAAATTCAGTTTCATGTCACCTACTTCCCATGACCATATCTTGAAATGTAAAGATTATTTTGAGAAAATTCTTATAGCAAAGTTGTTCATAACACATGGAGCTTGATCTTTGATGTTGGACACTTTTCAAAATAATGAATATTTCAAAGATAAAAATGATGATGAACGTGTTCCCATGAACTATTTGATGAAATGCTTGGCATGACATACGCAGGCTTCTCTTGCTGGGAAATCTTGCGCGCGCGTGGCATGCATGGCTGGTTGGTTTGGTCAGTTTGAGATACTAACTTTGAGAGATCATATCTCCTTCAATATTTGGCCATTTGGCCTAATCCAAAGAGCTACGTGAAGCTCACATGGCAAATCATAAAACTCTTTCTTTTAATTTTTTCAATTGAGACTTAAGTTAAAAGAAATTAAGCCATGAAAATGGCAGCAAAGTGTTTGTTAAAATGACTGCAGAGGCGTGTAACATGACTTGTCAACTTTAAAGCCTTGTGCCTAAAACTTCTAAGCCAATTTTCTCTCAAATGGCTCATAATTGAGACTTCCACCCACATTGACAAAGTCAAAGGATTTTCTTCAAGATTTCTGAATATGTATCATTTTCTTCATTTAAATAAAAAATGAGCAAGTTATGAGAAGTAAAAAATCAGTACTATGGAGACTTGGGGAATTTTCAAATGATCAAATAACTTCTTCCACAAGTTATCTTAAAATAAAATAATTCCCTTGATTTTATGACAAAATTGATCTTGAAATATTAAAATAAGGACAATGAATTTATGGTTGACCAAAAGTCCCCTTGGTCAACAGTTGACTTTGGTTGACTTTAGTAAAAAATGATTGTTTTACCCCTTTTGATCAATTGAACCCTTTCCAATCAAAATTGATGATCAATCCTCCAATAATAGATGCTCATGAACATGTAGAGAAGAATGTAATAAAGTCTTGTCCAAAAAGTCAAAGGTTTTCTGATTAAATTCAAAACCCTAGTTTTGACTTTCCGTGCTAGGAGATGGTGAGATGAATGTAATTGTGTCATTACCTACAATATGAACATTCAAAGAGACATATATACATATTTTGATGTTAGTTAAAAGAACACATGTACAAGATACACAATTTAGGGTGCTTGGTAATCCCTCAAGAGCAGACTTAAAGATGGGATGAAGTAGAAAGAGAGAACCAACCCTAATGTGTGATCTTGATGTATTGATGAAAGTGAGATGATGAGAAATCTTAGGGGAAAAAATTAGGGTATAACAGCTACCCTTATTTAAGTGTCTTCTATCCGGAGATACGAAGGTTAAAATCTTCATCTCGATGCGATTGAAGATACTTAAATATAAAATAAGCTCTATTTTTGGCCCTAAGATGCCATGAAAAGCTTATGATCATGCATGAAAACAAACAACTCCAAAGGTGACACATAACTCAACCGGGGAAGCAGAAAATAAAGCAAATAATCAAAAAGAGTGTTTGACCAGGAAAATAAATCACTAGAGATCAACACGACTTTGGGAATAATGGTTCAACCGGGGAAAAAACTCAGCTCCATTGGAGGAAAGTAAACTCCGCTGAGGAAAAGTAACCTTAACTCTACTGGGGTAAATCCCAAAGAGGAAACAAAGCATCAGTAACTTAATAAATGAGGAAAAATAATGGATAACAAAGATCGATTGATAACTGTGAACTATCCACTCATAGAGGAGATAGCAAAAACAGAATAATACCAGATCAATAGGGAATAGTAAATTACCAGACTCAACAGATGAAGGTAGAAAACAGAATAATATTGACTCAGTTATTTCGGTAAGCTACAAACTCAATGGTTGAAAGTAGAAAAAACATAGAATAATACCAACTTTTATTGATGGTAAAGAAACAGAAGACACACCGACGTTTACTGAAGGTGAACTACCAACTTTCACTGAAGGTAGAGATAAAAGATGCACCAACTTTTACTGAAGGTGAACTGCCAAATTCCACTAAAGGTAGAAAAAAATAGAGAAAACACCAACTTTTACTGAAGGTGAACTACCAACTTTCATTGAAGATAGAGAAAATAGAGAAAACACCAACTTTTACTGAAGGTGGGTTACCAACTTCCATTGAAGGCAGGATCTGTATGGATAATAACAAGTTTTCCCAAATCTGGTGTTCCACCTAGAACGAGTCTCAACTTCTTCTTTAACCAAGGCATCTCGTCTAGAAAAGCTAAATCACAAGCTGATCAAATAAATAGGTCACAACTCAAGGATTTTACAACAAACTTTTTTGTGAGACTTTTTCAAAGAGATGCCATTTGATGGAGAATCAGATAAACTTTCCCGAATTTTGGAGTAACGCGAGAGCTGGTCATAGTTGAAACAATCGGCTGAAAATCATCAAACAATAAAGTTGCCATTGAACTTCTTTTATCCCACATGAAGGGATATTTAAACATCGACAAAACCTGAGGAGGGAGAAGTCACGGTCTTGCGACCGAGAGATCAAGTAAGGGAGTCTGTTACGCGAGGGGTAGGTATTAGAACCCCACACGCCCGTAGTACTCTACGGTATCCACCCTTGTTATCTATCTTATGGGTGTGTCTAATCTATGCTTATTGCTTATTAATGAGGAAGAATGCATGCAAAAGAAAGGAGAAAATAATGTAGGGAAAATAAAGTTGTGCTCGCTTGGGCCTTACTCCAATGCCTATGTATCCTTTTTGAGGAATCAGAGTTACCATAGTTTGGCTCACATGTTTTGTTTGTTTTGTGTTTTTTATGAACAATGTTAATTCCGCCTTCTGCAGCAGCTCGACCTTTGGAGACTCACGCGTTGGCACAAAAGTAAATTAACATGTTCTCACCTGAAAATGATGTTAATTTACGCCATCAAGGCAAGATGTCACATTTGATTGGTTTGTGTTTTGTTACCTTGAAAAAGGGTTTAAGTGTGATTAACATGTTTTTTGATTTGCGAAGAAAAAGAGAGTTTTAGTTTTAAATGCATATGCAAAAAGGGGAAGAAAAGATTCTACGGGGGACTAGCCTATTTCTAAACCTAATGTTATCATACAATGGTAGCCCTACGTCAAAGATAAAAAGGAAATATCTACCTAATGTTAGCATGCACGGTTTGCGACCTAAGGTCTAACTTGCATTCAAAAGGATAAAGTACATCCTAAGGGAACATGGGATGTATAAGGATAAACAAACAATCTCAAAAGAGCACACACGTGAAATGGTAAGGAAAAGAAGCGAAATGTTTAGCCAAGGGGAGCGTATCACCCGAGACAAACAAGCAGGAGTAGGATGTAAAACAAAAATGTGATGTCCAAAGCGACTGAACACCTAACCAAGATATAGGAGATCAAGGTAGGCGACAAAAGACAATATGAACAATCAAGGAGTATCAACATAGGCCAATGCGAACTCCTGACAAAGCGTGGAGGTTAAATTTCGGAACCCTCCCCCACTTGACGAAATCGATACACAAGAGCAGGCACAACTCCGAAGCATCATGGTGTGTCACGAGCTAAGGATGACACATACGAAATTACAGGGGTTGATTGTGAAACCTCCCTGCTCACCTCTTTTTGAGGACTTCAATGAGGGATGAGGGAATAGATGCAATCAAAAATATAAACACACGTGCGAAATACCTACTTCAAAGGTAGAGTTTTAAACAGTCACAAATAGCACACAGAAAACACATAATGTGGAATTGCCCTAAGCGGGTCTTTAAATAAACCAGAGGGACTCTTGACATGATCAACAACAGAGATCCCCTTCATACATCTCTACCCTAATTCTCATGGCATCAGAAAGCAGTAAAGTCCTACTTCTCATTATCTCTAAAAATGCAGTAAAGAAGTACAATAAAGTGCAGAAATGAGGAATAAAATGAATTTTTGATGATACCTAATGGAGAAGGCCCGTTGCCTCTTCAAAACCACACAAGAAAAGAGAAAGCTCTACAGAAGCTGTTTCGCACAAGTGATCAAACAAATTAATCCCCAAGAATTTCATATTGAAAAAATTACATCAACATTTTATCACAAAATCTTAGCTAAAAATGACAATAAAAATGATTATTGAACATGAAAATAATAGAAAAATCTAATGAAAATGCTCAAGAGAGGTCCAACAGAATTCTAAAATGTTCTAATATTTTCGTATCATTTTTTTAAATTATTTTATCATGCAATAAAAATTAACAAAAGCCAATAAAAGAAATTGATAAAGAAAAATAAAATGAAAACATAAAGAGTTTAGGGGGTGCATAGTTACATCCAGGGGTAATATTACAAGAAAACTGAATTAATGCTAAGCCCAATATGAATGAGTCCATTAGCCATTTTTGTTCAATTACAATTCAAGCTTCCAAAATTCTTGTTGTATGGGCTTGAGAAGGATGAATTACGGTCCAGCCTCAACTGCATCAACAAGCCAATCAAATTTTTATTATTGAATAAAAAAATTAAACAATATTGAATAAATTGGAACGTTGTTTAGAAGAGGGTTAGGGTCTGGAATGAGTGATGTTCCTAATCCCACGATTTAAACCCCCCATCTCTTCTCTATGAACGGTGATCTTCGTATCTCTCTCTTGAACAATGTTGAATCATGTTATTCCTCTCCGATCAAGACGGCACCGCGAGCCAACTCTCCATCTACGATGAACTCCTTCCATTCCGAATATGTCTTCTATTCAAACTCTCACTCCCAAGATCAAGATTCGCCATCGTCTTTGAAGCTCTATCCAAATGATTTCTCCACGTCGTGAATAGGAGGCCCAAACCTCTTCTTTCTCAATCGCCGATGTCACCTCTCGTGCCACAACGTCGAAGTTGCCGCTCAATTTCTCCTCGAACTCAACACAAGCTCACCTTTCAACCTCCTCCTTTGTTCAAATTCATGCCATTATAAAGGATTTGCGGCCATGTACCTCTTTCGATTCCATTGTTGATCCCATCTTCGCGAATTCGTATTCAACTTTCTCGAAACAGAAATAGATGCAGATATACGAATCACATCGCTTCCTCATTTTCTCTTTCTTCTTTGAGTTTTTGATTTTCTTAAGCGCACAGTGATGTTGATCTTGTGCTGTTGAAAAATGTTGATGCAGTTGCGCTTCTGCAGAAAATGATGTTGATATCGAATCTTGCTGCCTAATGAGTATGAAGATGCAGGTTTTTGATGGAGATTGAAGTAATCTTTTCAGAATTATTGATGAGAAAGGTAGATTGCTTGAAGATTTGATGTAGCAAGACGATGATTGCAAATTCGAGAGAAGATTGAAGACTGTTGACGATGATGGAGCAGAATAATGTTGATGATGACTGCTGCAGATTGTGAAAGGCTATTCAAGTTGGAAGATGAAAATGAGAATTTATGGTAGAGGTTGCAGAGAATTTGAGGGAGAGATTGCAGAGAGATTGGAGGATGAAGAAAGGTTGCTGGTGGATGAAGGTAGTTATGGAGGGAATGTAAAGTTCCGCGTCTTTGTATGATTCTTCAGAGAGTGAATAATGAAATTTTTTAAGGTGAGTTTTTGTTTTCCTCTTTTTTTCTGTATGAACTCTTTTCTGGTTGAATAACTGTTAATGAATCTGAATCACTTTCTTCTCCCAGTTTTCTGTTATATCTTCTGTCAGAAGTTTGTTACAGAATTAGTTAGGACAGTTAGAGAATTGGTTAGTTTGTTGAGGAGTTAGTTGAGGAAGAGGTTGGAAAAGTTTTGATTTGGTTATGAAATTGTTAAGAGCAGTTATGTTATGCTAGTTGGAATTCGGTTAGGGGTTAGAGAGTTTGCTAAATTCTATTTCTGGGAGTTTCGGTTAGGACTGTTATCTATTCTTTCCTGCTGGAAGTTTGTTAGAGGTGATTAGGAGGTTAGAAACAATTAGGAATTTTGTTATGCTGTTTTCTGTTGCAAGTTAATTTCCTGATTTTCTCAAGTCCTCCTTCTGATTTTCTTCTATTTTGACTAAAGCCTAGTTTTCTATTTCTGATTATAAGGCTGTCTGATATTTTAACTGATGCAGGTCCATTTATTGTAGATCTTGAATGGGCAGCAGGCTTGTAGACAATACATATGTATTGGCATTTTCAGACTATACTGATATGAGCATAACTTTTCTTGACAACATGTTTGGATTGGAATTTATGCAGGCCAATGTTGTTTATCGCTATTGGTGATGAATGGAAGCTTTAGGCAGGGCATGGAGAATGTAGGAAACACAAAGATTTGTCAAGATTGGTCGTGGATTATTTGAGAACATCATGGAATGGTGAAGACAAAAGATGGAATCAAAGCTATAGAATTAGGCTTAGGCTAGTTCTATAACCATTTCTATGTAATTTTGAGAAGGTACGTGATATATTAATGATTTTGGAGTGGTGTTCATGTATTGGAAATGGTGTAATGGTAGTGGTTTTGTAAATGTAGTGACTTTTCAAAGTAGTTTTGAGTTCCCTCCTTTTCTCCCCATTTCTTAATAAGAAGTTTCAATCTTGCAATGTGAAAGAATGGCATAAGATAGCTCTTGAAAGCATAAGTAACACGATACATTTTGTAACACTTATAAATAATGCTTCTCGTATTAATGTCACTTGGATCTCGAACCCTCCTTGACATAGTGTCCTTGAGATGGAAACTTGCAAATGAACACTTGAAGGATATTGACATGTTTATGAAATAGATAATGCCCCGCTTGATTCTTGGTGATGAACCAAATCGTGAACTAATATCTTCCAATATTCGAATCAAAATCATATTTCTCCAAGGATTCAAAGTTCATTTTATCTTGCAATCATTCCTCCAACTTGTTCAATTTGTACCAAAATAACCACTTGTATGATGAATGACCAAATTTGAACATGTCTTGTAATTTCGATACCAACTTGAACATTTTCGGCTAAAACTTTTGACGACCTTGTAAAGAAGAACGGTATTGCACGATTTCGAAAATGATAACTTGAACCATGCCTTGGATGACATTGTCTTAAAACCTTAAGCGACAAGTAACTTGGAAATTATTCTATTCAGAAGAACTCATAAGCTCAATATCTTCTGTCATGGCCCAAAGTTTTGGTAATTCAATCCTCGTTGAAGAATTGAAAAACACAAGAAGGAGGGGTTAAATTGGGATCTTAAAAAATAATGCAAATGACACGATGATTTTTTTCCTGGTTCGTTTGAACTCAAACTACTCCAGTCCACCCGCCAAGGTGATTTCGCCTCTCTCCAACGAGGTCTTAATTCACTAATCAAACTTGATTACATAATTACTTTGACTACTGCCAAAGTCTTCTTGAGTTTAACCATATACCGGTTTATCTCAAGGAATTGCACTAAACAAAATATGAACAAAGCAGTGTACAATATGTTTTTCGTTACAAAAACAGTATCGCAAACTTGTGATGTATTACACAGTTTAGAGAATAGTATGAATAATGAGTAGTAGCGTTGAAGTGTATGAAATTGTAGTGTGAAAATCGTGAACGATTTATCCTTATCCGTTGTTTAATTAGGCGCAACAATCTTGAGTAATCGGAAACTTGATAAATGACAGTTAATGCACTTTCCTCAAATAAAAGATCCTTGTCTGTTTGTAGCCGTTGCAATTGATACAACTTTGATGAATTGTAACGCTTCAGAACATTAAGGAATCTATTTTCTGCTTGCTTCAGAACATTGGAAGGTCAGAATCATAAGGTCCTATTTGCAACATTAGACTTTCTTTCAGAGTTAAAACTTCTTTCTCTTAGCATAACTTCTGATCTTCATTCATTAAAACTTTCTGAGAATAGTCTACGTTCACAGCAGGAACATCCTTGTACCTTAACTTCTGATCTACTTCCATCAGAACTTCTCTACAAAACATAATGTAATTTTTAGAGTGCATATTTGTTCTTTGTGTTTGTTATCATCAAAACTCTTACGAGGGTTGTAGAATTAAACTATGTTCTAACAATATCCCCCTTTTTGATGATGACAAAAACTAAGATATTTCAATTAAAAATAGATAGAACATAAAGCATTAGAGAGTCTCCCCCTGAGTTGAGTACTCAGATAGAGATGAATTACTTCCCTGAAGTTCATTCTGATTAGAGATTTTGATGCATCTCCTTCTGTCTTTATCAAAGTTTTGTTCTTGTTTTGCTTTCAGAAAAAAAACGAGAAGTTATGATATTCAAAATGTTTGAGACTTTGTCTCGATATAATGTTATTGAAAATACCTTACGTTCTCCCCCTTTTTGTCAGGAATCAAAAAGCAATATAAACACTAATATTCAGAGTAAAAAAGATGAGTTATATTAAAACATGATTTCAATAACACTTTCAGAGCCAAATAAAACAAGATAAATGAATGCAGGAAACAAGTTTAAAAAAACTAAGATTGGGGAGGGGGAATTCGTGTGAACAACACTTCCAGCAAGCTCTTAATCTGAGTGCTTGATTCCTCTTGTTTTCCCAGCATTTCCTTGATTTCTTTGCTCGTGTCTTCTTGCTTGTCCAATCTTTCTTTGATTACTACATTCTCTTTCTTTAACTCTTCTAGAGTTTGCATAACTAAAGATGAAGCTGGTGTATCCACAGAAGATGCAAGTTTCTCAGAACACTCTGTAGCATTTTCTGATTCAGTGGCTTCTTCAGTTGCTTTGCCTTTGTCTTGAATAATAGCCAGAGGAATATTTCCAGAGAATGGTTCAATAATTTCTGAAGGTTGGTTCTCTTTCCAGGGAGCATTGTCCAACAGAAGAATCGATTTCCTTTCCCAGTGACTCAGAACTTGATCCTTGAAAACTTTCAGCTGATCACAAAAGTTCTGTTGGGTCAGTTCATAGCTTAATTCCTTGAGTTTCTGGGATTCTAAGTTGAACCATCTTCTGAACCGGTTCCAGTGAGAATTAGAAGCAGCAGGATTTAGATTTTGTAAGCTTGCTTGCTTCAAAGAGTTAACCCATTCCATTAATTCTGTTTAAAAAATCAATAAGTTTCTACCAACATCTGCTTTGGTGATAGTTGGTTTTGGTTTGGGAATGGCAATTTTGTGTGAGGTTAAGGGTAGGTGATCCAACGCTTCTAAGTCTATGACTGTTCTAAAGTGATCTTCTAGACGGTTAATAGGAGAGGGAGTAAGCGAATCAGAAATGATGATTGGTGATTGAGGTGTGTTTGGTGGAGTGGAATGGTAAGGTGATGAAATTTCTGGAATGTCTAGGATGGAGAGAGGTTGTCGAAGCATGAGAGATTCTGTTATTCAAGGAATTGGTGAGGTGGTATCAGAGTCTGTGTATGAATTTTCTGGTTGGTAAGGGGTAGTGTTGCACCCCAAAATTTGCCCTCCCATATTCTTCAAGAAATTGCCAAGCCAAGTCACAAAATTCCCCAAGGGTTGCCCAGTGCAAAGGTCTCCTATACAGTCAAAACTAGGGTTTGGGTTCTGATCAAGAAAATGAAGTTTTCAAAGGCCCAATCAAGTCTCATATGTCTACAAATATGGTCAAGCATCCTCATATCAAGTTTCAGGGCATTCAGCTCAAAATTGCACAGTCAAAACCCTAAATTGTACTACAGTCAACTGTAGGGGCAAAATGGTCATTTGACAGTCAAAAGTTCAAATTTTCGGTCAACATATCATTTTGAAGCCACAAACATCATTTGATCAATGCTTGATCATGATTCTCAAAATTTGGCTCAGAAAATCATCAAGATGCAAAAGTTACTATATTTGGACAGCTGAAAAAGTCAACTGAAATTGACCAGGGCATAACTTTCACATGGATTATCATAAAAATTCCATCCGAAGCTCATTTTGAAGAGAAAGACATTTCCTACAACTCATCTTCATACTTCAAGTCCAAGAAATGCTCTCACAAAAAGTTATCAATTTCAACATTATAGGTCATTTTCAAAAGTCAACAAAAAGGGACTTTAAGTCAAAGGCCATAACTTGAGATTGGTAAATCAAAATGACATGGGACCAAAGACATTGGTTATAGGACTCAAAGACCTTTCCAAAATGTCCAAGAACATGTGAAAATCTTAAAAATTGAGCAAGTTATGCCTTGTGGAAGTTGGGAAATTTTTGGATATTTTGAAAAGTCAACATTGATTCAAATGACCTAAAAATGCTAATGGGCCCATTTTTCTTCCATGATTCATCATTCCAAGCATGTGCACGACCACTTGGCCCAAAGGGAAGTATTTTCTCATTTTTTATTTATTTATTTGAATTATTATTTATATTAATTCATTTAAATTATTTAAATACATGAAAAATATCAAACTTGCCTTAACAAATCTTTTTGTACACATTTCAGCCTCAATATTTCGTGCACATCCCAACATGGAAAGATTTGGTTTGATTTAGGCTAATTGATACAAAAATACATGTGAAAAAGATATGGAAAGATCTTATGAAATCAAATTTGCAAAAACCATTAATTCATTGGATTTGCTCTACTTTTGTTAACCTAATAGCTTCACTACATAATCAGAAACCTAAACCTAATGCATAGAGACTGAAAGCTACGCTAAAAGTCCATGAACAAACTTGGAAAAATTCTCTAAAAAGTAAAAACTGTAAACCACTCTAGAGGTCGATTCAGAGCATAATATTGGTTTCAATAGCTTCCTTGAAGGTCCCTGATCAGATTCCAATCACAAACCTCCACTCAAACGCCAAGAATTGGTATTTTGAACTTTAACTGTACAACAAAAATTCCATAATCGTACATCCCATTCTATGCATTGTTTGTGAAATTTAATGGTTGATTTGTGTTCACTATGAAGTTTTAAAGCTAATCCATATCTTTAATTGCGTTTTTCTGTGTTGTATGAGATTATGCCATAACTGCTTTTCTAGGGTTTACAAAGCTCAAAATTAGGGATTTGCAAACGAGGAAAAATTAAGCCTTAAGACCACCATGGTTGTACTCAACGCATCTGGACGAAGAGACTGACCTACTCGCGCCCAATTTATAGACACCATAGCGCTAGTCGCTATTTTCTTGAAACTAACCTTAGGCAACGCATCCAAAACCGTTGCCCCATGTTTTTATTTTCAGGAAAACGAAGAAGACAGAGTCGTGGCAAGAGGGGATAGGTCAATTCGAAATTTCGCGCGTTTTCATCTATTCACGTGTTATTGTCTTTTATTATATTTATTGTTTGTTTGTTTAACAAGCGCGTGATTCAGTTCAGTTGGCAAGCGAAGGGAGTTGCAATGTCCAAGACCTGGGTTCGAGTCCCAGGTCTGAATAATTTCAATATTGTTTTTCCATAATAAATCCCATGCAGGCACAACAGTGATGCACACCATGTTCCTTCATCATCTAGCCATCCACGCATCTAACAAATTCAAATCAAAGGCTGAGATTGGATGTACATCATAGGCTTGGTCAAAGGGTTAACACGCTAGTGGCAAAAGTCAATGGATCCAAAGCTAAATGGGCCAGCATTCTAAGGCCTACACCTCACAATTGGGGCCTGAACCCCCCCTGGTTTGCAATTTTGCTTTATATTTTATTTTTTTTCAATTATTATTTGTTTGCTTTAATTTGATTAATTATGTTTACAAAATACAAAAAATATCACAAAAAAAAATCAGAAAAGATGAAAAATATAATATTTAATATTTTAATTATTTTCATAAATAAATTAACATGTAAATTAATTTAGTATTAATTTAGGTTGCAACTTTAATTCTTTTCATAATAAAATATAAAAAAATATAGAATTTAGGTTTAATTGTTAATTTTATTCCTCTCAATTTTTTTTTCTTTTTTTATAATAATAATATTACTCATTTTATTTTCATAATTAAATTGTACATAAAAGAATTTAGGTTTAATTTAGGTTATATTTTAATATTTTCATAACAAACTTAAAAACCATTAGAATTAGGGTTAGTTAATTTTAATTAATTCTTTTTTCTATTAAATCTTAAAAAACATAAAAATACCCAAAAACAATTTCTTTTTAATTTTTAATTTTAATTCCTCATTAATTTAATCTTTTTTTGTTAATTAAATTCATTAACTTTAATTTTTTGCAAAAGGGTCCAACGCCCTCGTTCGTAATTTATTTAATTCGCGTATTTATTTTCTTTTGTTTAAATAATTATGTATATCTCCCAAAGCTTTGTAACATTTACTTTTCGCACTTTTCAATTTCTTTACTTTATTTGGCTTTATTTATTTTTTCTGTCAAATCGGGTCCGGTTTAATTTTGGCGATGTGGACCCGCGCCATTTGTAATAGCCTTAGATTTACTTTTTCCTCGCAAATATTAACTGTTAACAAAGCATGCAAGAATGAATGGCCATAATAAAATCAAGCGTAGATCACAATGAACATGACAAGACAAATATCAATGAAAACGACACACGAATCGCACACACCACCCCTAGGGTACGCCTCACTGTTGCCTTGCCTTCGAAAGGTGATCGTCGAGTAGAGGATGTCTTAGTAAGTCCTCATGATCCGGGAACCTGGCATGAGGGTAGCTTCTAAGGTGTCTTCCCATTGCTCTGGTGATCACCATGTCCCGAACCTCGAATTGACCCGAACACCTCCAACGGTGGTGCTACCTACCTCTCAATGGTGGGATGGCACTACTTTAAAGGACATTTACACAGACGAATTCCTTAGGGTAGGTAGGTTCTCGTAGATACTTGCTCTAAATTCAAAAACAAATTCAAAAATACTTTTCACACCGACACTTTTCAAAAGCTTTCAAAGCAATTTTTCAAACACTCTGACACAAGAGTCGATCTGAAACTTTCAAAGGAACTTTTTTAAAACCCACATTGAAAAGCAAACAAACCATTTTTGAAAACACAAATGAGCAAGTATCTAAGAGCCCATGGATAACCATGGATAGAAAGGGTGCTAATACCTTCCCTTTCTATAACCTACCTCCCGAACCGAGAGCAATCTCTATAAGGAATTTTTCTGTGCTTTTGTCCTTTCCATTTGGAGAAAATAAAAGACGGTGGCGACTCTTGCTTCCGCGACATTTCGCGAACCAGCGTTAAACAGTCAGTTCCAGATCCACCGATCACAGAACTGGCGACTCTGCTGGGGATATCTTATAAAGTGGGGTGTACCTTAGGATTAAGATCACTGTGTTTTCAATTGTCTTCTTTGCTTGCTTTATTATTATGGGTTGTATCAGAGTTTCATAGATCCTAACCCGGATCTGGGGATACCCTATTTAGGTAGCATAAGTTGTGAGGGACCTGTCCGGCGTATACCGACATGGGTGAAGCAGTGGCTACGTTGGTGTGGCGCCTTGGTCTGTACCGATATCCCTCGTGTTGAAACGGGGAGAATATGGGTCTTCCAAGGAGTCATTAAGCACCAACAGACCTTAGAACCTTAAATGACACAACTTGGCCGTTAAAACAGTAGCAGTATGCTACGCCCATTGAGGCTAAACTCTCATGATGGTTCTGGCCGCAAGAAAAGATTGCGATGCTGGAGTTATGACCGATTGAGGGTGGTCAATGATATTGGGATCCTCTAAGAACCCGGTTACTTTGATAGGACAGGTTGAACCCACCAACTTCAAGAGGGTACTACCCAGACCCCATGCTGGCCTAAACTCTAAGGGCTTCTCTTGTGTGACTTGTGTGCCTTCGTACTTGACTATCTGCATGCTTGTTACCTGACACTTGTTTCTTGCAGGACTCATAACAGAGTACCCTAAGTTTCTTGCAGGTTTTGGTTTGTAGTCCTTAATTGGGAATCGTAACAGGGCTACTCACATCATCCCATGCATACCATGACATCATACCATTGCATACATCCTAACCCATTTCAAGGATCTCAAGGGCTTGTGATGCAGGTCATAATGAATCAAACTATCTAGCAAGGGGCAAAGAGGATTTATTTTCCTCTAGCCAAGGGTGTCAGGGGCTATGACCCACTGGATATGGTGAGCCTTTGACCCTTGATGAAGGGCTCTCAACAATATGAAGTTCCTTCAATCGGGATACCAAACTCAAATGCTAACAATTTTCTTGTTTACCCCGCGAGGTCCTTGAAAACATTGCATGCATATCATACATATCATTGCATTACAGGTACCCGTTCTTTGCAGGTCACTTACCCTTCTCGCTGTTTATTTCAGCCATGGCTTCCCAACAAGATAACCAGGACTTTCTTGATCAAGAGACTCGGTTCGGGGAAATCCTCCTGAATCTATCCAAGGGGCAGGAGGAGCTAAAGACACTTCTCATGGAGACTCTAGTCAGGGACAGTGCTGAGGATGAAGGGCTAAAACACCTACAAGCGGAGATGGATGCAATGAAAGCCCAGATGCTGGGGCAGAGGAATGCCATTCAAGGTTTAGCTCAAAGACAAGATGAGCTCCGGTTTCTCGTCAACCAACTGCTTCAGGGTAACCAACTGGGGCAAACATCTAAGGGTAAAAAGCCATTCATCATCCAATCATCCTCGAGACCAGAGGATAAGGGGAAAGCTCCTCAAATGGCTCCAGTGCCACAAATTCAGCATCAACCTCACCAGTTTCAGCCAGACAAGCCCAGAAGGCAATTCACCCCGCTCAACATGTCGCTGTATCAAGCTTTGCAACGCCTATTGAGGATGAATCTGATCACATTAAGGGCTCATCCCCGGAACCCCAACACATCACCTCTTGCCTATGATCCCAATAAGAGGTGTGCCTACCACTCTGCTAGCCCAGGACATGATACCAATGAATGTTGGGATCTGAGGAACAAAATCCAGGACCTGATCGATGAAGGGGCATTGGAGTTCACACAAGATGGACAGGCTGAATTTTTCTACCATTCTTCCAAGGCTCACCAGTTGAAGTGACAAGCTCCGAGACTAGGAAACTTTTGTTCATTCGAATGTTCAAGTTGTGTTTTTCTTTTGACCATTCAAACATTTATTCATGTTAAAACATTGTTATTCCATTAATGCATCGCTTATGTCTATTTTGAATCAATATATTCGCATTCACTATATGCAAATTGTTTTCATATTTTTTCTGATGTCAACTCTCGTTAATTCTAAGCCTCTTGAGGGAGGATGACGAAAACGATACCACGATCTTTACAGTATGCTTTTGAACAGACCCCGCTGATGAGGTACAGGCATTGTTTCAATTCCTAAACACTGGAGTTATAAGGAAGATAATCCCTCGTCAACCCCTTCGAGCCAAAGAAGTAGGAGTTTTTCTTTTCACAAAAATTAAAACCCTTAATCATAACCTGGGGCAGGGTAGTCTCTCAGTTGATCCGAGTGCATAACGAATGGCACCAAAGAGATCCTTACGAAAAAAGAAAGACAATGTTGGTTCAGAACAATCAAAAGGACAGGCAGTCATTATCAAAAAAATCATAAACGAAAAGCCCAAGAAGTCAAAACCTATAAAAAGGGACTTATGAAACTGGGGCATCCCGCTGACTGTAATTCCAAAAAGAAATAGTTCAGGCAAAAAAAATAGGGATAACGAAATCAAAAGAAAGAGGTCTTACAAACCCTCAACCAAAGCAAAAAATGACTGCCTATTCAAAAGAAATCATCAACATCTGAACCATTATTGGAATATCAAAGCAAAGACTCAAGCAAGGTCTAACGCACGATCAACTGAGCTTAGGTTTGGAGAACATCACGAAGAACGGGTGGGTACAAATAATTTGAGCCTTTATCCTTTGTTTCTTAAACCGTGAACCAGGCCACGATATAACCCTTAAAAGTCCTAGCTGAAGCATGGGTTAGTTCGAAAGCATACTGTTACGAAAGGTATCCTGACTCCTGAAGGCCTACGGTAAAATACGGAGTTGACATCACGTTTACAAACAATCACTTGTTTTATGAAAAAGAATGCATTTTCAAAATCTTCAAGACAGACATAAGCTTCGCATTTTTTAACATAACTTTGTTTGCATATGACTTTTTGTTTGAACAACAGGGAAATTCGCACGATGAATACCTGGTGAACAGAAGCACTTCCAATCAAGGGGCAGACGTGATCATGGTCTATCATCTGGGGCAGTCCAATCAAGATTCGGAGAATCTCTCAAAGGCTAATAGCCTGGGGCAAGTCTCTACCTGAGTCATTTAGGGCACTCCAACAACAAATCTGACCTGATCAAATACCTTCTGGTGACGTGACCAAGCTAACAGGGGCAACTCCCTACATTCTAAGAGCATGGACATAGTCGAAAAGATACTACGCAAAATCAAAGACCCGCTAGGTTGACACACCTAGGCAAAAATAAGGGCTTCCCGGCGAACCAAAAGGGTTCGGGCAAAATGAAGGGATAAAATGAAAAGAATCCGTACACCCGGCAAGTCGAAAACCTGGAAAGGCGGCTTGGGCAAAAATGGGTATCCCGGTGGACTGAAAACCCGAAAGGGCGGTCCAGGCAAAAGTTAGGGATCAAAGCGTACGACTATGTCCCGACATCTTGTCACTGGCCTATCAGAAGAAGGGTTTGTCCATCAACAACTATCAAGCACCTCCACAGGTATCTTCCGCTCCCCCATAGAAACAGGGGCAATAAAGAGCGGTCTAAGCAATCTGATTGTTCTATCCTCCAAGGTATCAAGGTAGGTTCCGTTGAAGAACATAACCAATACAGTTCAATACTTCCCCAGAAGAGTCCAATCCAGTTTCCCCAGGAAAGTTGGAATTCATCTCCCCAAGCAGTAAGCTTATCCCCAGTAGATTCTGGAAGCTTATCCTTCGCAGAGCACGAACGCGTCGCCCGACTTTATTTAAAGAGTTATTTCCTCAACAGGATATAACTGGGTTATCCTCAGACAAAGGCCACGGAAAAAGCGTCGTCGACAAAGTCTTCCTATCCCCAGCAAACTATTATCAACACTCAGCAAGGCATCCCTCTTCCCACAGAGTATTGCTTCTCAGCATGGTCGCTAGAGTATCATTTCTCCCCGCAGAATCCGTCATTTGCCAAAGTTTATTCCGCAACGGAGTCATCTTCTCCTACCGGTATTCTTGCAGCTATCATCCCCAGCGGAAGCAAAATCAACTCTTCAGCATCAGCCCAGGATATGACTTCCCGGCACCCGTCAAGGATTTACTTTCCTAGACGGAAACATACATTCATAAAACATCACATACATCATTATAGCATGCATAGACACATCGTATCATACAAATCTCATTTATGTTGAGAACATTATTGCTTGATCCATAACATGCATTGCATATGACTGACCTTTACCTTTCAGGAAAGATGCAGTTAAATTCTCAAAACATATTTCAAGGCCTTCTCTAGTCCAGCTAAATCGACTCCCAACAGATTTTTTGATAAAGACTCAGTAGAAGTTATCCCAGATGTTTCCCTCTCTGACGATGAGTGTGAGGTGATAGTCTCTTATGGTTCCCTCTCCGACGGTGTGTGAGGTGGTAAGTCCTTTTCAGATGTTTCCCTCTCCGACGATGAGTGTGAGGTGATAGTCTCTTATGGTTCCCTCTCCGACGGTGTGTGAGGTGGTAAGTCCTTTTCAGATGTTTCCCTCTCTGACGATGAGTGTGAGGTGATAGTCTCTTATGGTTCCCTCTCCGACAGTGTGTGAGGTGGTAAGTCCTTTTCAGATGTTTCCCTCTCCGACGATGAGTGTGAGGTGATAGTCTCTTATGGTTCCCTCTCCGACGGTGTGTGAGGTGGTAAGTCCTTTTCAGATGTTTCCCTCTCTGACGATGAGTGTGAGGTGATAGTCTCCTATGGTTCCCTCTCCGACGGTGTGTGAGGTGGTAAGTCCTTTTCAGATGTTTCCCTCTCCGACGATGAGTGTGAGGTGATAGTCTCCTATGGTTCCCTCTCCGACGGTGTGTGAGGTGGTAAGTCCTTTTCAGATGTTTCCCTCTCCGACGATGAGTGTGAGGTGATAGTCTCTTATGGTTCCCTCTCCGACGGTGTGTGAGGTGGTAAGTCCTTTTCAGATGTTTCCCTCTCCGACGATGAGTGTGAGGTGATAGTCTCTTATGGTTCCCTCTCTGACGGTGTGTGAGGTGGTAAGTCCTTTTCAGATGTTTCCCTCTCCGACGATGAGTGTGAGGTGATAGTCTCTTATGGTTCCCTCTCCGACGGTGTGTGAGGTGGTAAGTCCTTTTCAGATGTTTCCCTCTCCGACGATGAGTGTGAGGTGATAGTCTCTTATGGTTCCCTCTCCGACGGTGTGTGAGGTGGTAAGTCCTTTTCAGATGTTTCCCTCTCCGACGATGAGTGTGAGGTGATAGTCTCCTATGGTTCCCTCTCCGACGGTGTGTGAGGTGGTAAGTCCTTTTCAGATGTTTCCCTCTCCGACGATGAGTGTGAGGTGATAGTCTCTTATGGTTCCCTCTCCGACGGTGTGTGAGGTGGTAAGTCCTTTTCAGATGTTTCCCTCTCCGACGATGAGTGTGAGGTGATAGTCTCCTATG
This sequence comes from Vicia faba, assembly GCA_948472305.1. NCBI lineage: Eukaryota > Viridiplantae > Streptophyta > Magnoliopsida > Fabales > Fabaceae > Vicia > Vicia faba. Next base: position 1,402,615,867 of record OX451739.1, read on the forward strand.
GTTCCCTCTCCGACGGTGTGTGAGGTGGTAAGTCCTTTTCAGATGTTTCCCTCTCCGACGATGAGTGTGAGGTGATAGTCTCTTATGGTTCCCTCTCCGACGGTGTGTGAGGTGACAATTCCTTTTCAGATGTTTCCCTCTCCGACGTTGAGTGAGGTGATCATTCCTTTCAGATTATAATTGCCTATGATTCTCTTCCCAATACTGCGAAGACAATAATTCCCATCAAGATTTTCTCAACGAGCGTTGTTGAAGTTAAAATCACCCAAGGTTCTCTTATCATTCATGCTAAGGCAGCAACCATCCCTGGTTCATTCACCGCTGTTTGAAGCTCCAGACTCAGCTCCTGTAACCAGTCAGGACACATCTATACCAAGCATCTGAAAACCAGCTCCTGCAACGTGTCAGGTACTCATTTGTTCTTTTGCAGGTATGCAGGTTCTCGCTAAGGAATCTCCTACGCAATCAACATCCAGATGGCATCTATAAACCCATCATCCTATCCAGCAATCTCTAAATGGCATCTATAAGCCCATTCCCCTATCACACTGCTACTATGTGAGCGCAAATTTCTGGGCACTCTAGTGTTCAATCATCTTCTACCCTCAGATTACGAAAGGCACGTCAGCCAATCTGCATCCTCAGGTCTAAGAAGATTGAACAGGGGCAACTGTTGCACCCCAAAATTTGCCCTCCCATATTCTTCAAGAAATTGCCAAGCCAAGTCACAAAATTCCCCAAGGGTTGCCCAGTGCAAAGGTCTCCTATACAGTCAAAACTAGGGTTTGGGTTCTGATCAAGAAAATGAAGTTTTCAAAGGCCCAATCAAGTCTCATATGTCTACAAATATGGTCAAGCATCCTCATATCAAGTTTCAAGGCATTCAGCTCAAAATTGCACAGTCAAAACCCTAAATTGTACTACAGTCAACTGTAGGGGCAAAATGGTCATTTGACAGTCAAAATTTCAAATTTTTGGTCAACATATCATTTTGAAGCCACAAACATCATTTGATCAATGCTTGATCATGATTCTCAAAATTTGGCTCAGAAAATCATCAAGATGCAAAAGTTACTATATTTGGACAGCTGAAAAAGTCAACTGAAATTGACCAGGGCATAACTTTCACATGGATTATCAGAAAAATTCCATCCAAAGCTCATTTTGAAGAGAAAGACATTTCCTACAACTCATCTTCATACTTCAAGTCCAAGAAATGCTCTCACAAAAAGTTATCAATTTCAACATTATAGGTCATTTTCAAAAGTCAACAAAAAGGGACTTTAAGTCAAAGGCCATAACTTGAGATTGGTAAAATCAAAATGACATGGGACCAAAGACATTGGTTATAGGACTCAAAGACCTTTCCAAAATGTCCAAGAACATGTGAAAATCTTAAAAATTGAGCAAGTTATGCCTTGTGGAAGTTGGGAAATTTTTGGATATTTTGAAAAGTCAACATTGATTCAAATGACCTAAAAATGCTAATGGGCCCATTTTTCTTCCATGATTCATCATTCCAAGCATGTGCACGACCACTTGGCCCAAAGGGAAGTATTTTCTCATTTTTTATTTATTTATTTGAATTATTATTTATATTAATTCATTTAAATTATTTAAATACATGAAAAATATCAAACTTGCCTTAACAAATCTTTTTGTACACATTTCAGCCTCAATATTTCGTGCACATCCCAACATGGAAAGATTTGGTTTGATTTAGGCTAATTGATACAAAAATACATGTGAAAAAGATATGGAAAGATCTTATGAAATCAAATTTGCAAAAACCATTAATTCATTGGATTTGCTCTACTTTTGTTAACCTAATAGCTTCACTACATAATCAGAAACCTAAACCTAATGCATAGAGACTGAAAGCTGCGCTAAAAGTCCATGAACAAACTTGGAAAAATTCTCTAAAAAGTAAAAACTGTAAACCACTCTAGAGGTCGATTCAGAGCATAATATTGGTTTCAATAGCTTCCTTGAAGGTCCCTGATCAGATTCCAATCACAAACCTCCACTCAAACGCCAAGAATTGGTATTTTGAACTTAAACTGTACAGCAAAAATTCCATAATCGTACATCCCATTCTATGCATTGTTTGTGAAATTTAATGGTTGATTTGTGTTCACTATGAAGTTTTGAAGCTAATCCATATCTTTAATTGCGTTTTTCTGTGTTATATGAGATTATGCCATAACTGCTTTTCTAGGGTTTACAAAGCTCAAAATTAGGGATTTGCAAACGAGGAAAAATTAAGCCTTAAGACCACCATGGTTGTACTCAACGCATCTGGACGAAGAGACTGACCTACTCGCGCCCAATTTATAGACACCATAGCGCTAGTCGCTATTTTCTTGAAACTAACCTTAGGCAACGCATCCAAAACCGTTGCCCCATGTTTTTATTTTCAGGAAAACGAAGAAGACAGAGTCGTGGCAAGAGGGGATAGGTCAATTCGAAATTTCGCGCGTTTTCATCTATTCACGTGTTATTGTCTTTTATTATATTTATTGTTTGTTTGTTTAACAAGCGCGTGATTCAGTTCAGTTGGCAAGCGAAGGGAGTTGCAATGTCCAAGACCTGGGTTCGAGTCCCAGGTCTGAATAATTTCAATATTGTTTTTCCATAATAAATCCCATGCAGGCACAACAGTGATGCACACCATGTTCCTTCATCATCTAGCCATCCACGCATCTAACAAATTCAAATCAAAGGCTGAGATTGGATGTACATCATAGGCTTGGTCAAAGGGTTAACACGCTAGTGGCAAAAGTCAATGGATCCAAAGCTAAATGGGCCAGCATTCTAAGGCCTACACCTCACAATTGGGGCCTGAACCCCCCCTGGTTTGCAATTTTGCTTTATATTTTATTTTTTTTCAATTATTATTTGTTTGCTTTAATTTGATTAATTATGTTTACAAAATACAAAAAATATCACAAAAAAAAATCAGAAAAGATGAAAAATATAATATTTAATATTTTAATTATTTTCATAAATAAATTAACATGTAAATTAATTTAGTATTAATTTAGGTTGCAACTTTAATTCTTTTCATAATAAAATATAAAAAAATATAGAATTTAGGTTTAATTGTTAATTTTATTCCTCTCAATTTTTTTTCTTTTTTTATAATAATAATATTACTCATTTTATTTTCATAATTAAATTGTACATAAAAGAATTTAGGTTTAATTTAGGTTATATTTTAATATTTTCATAACAAACTTAAAAACCATTAGAATTAGGGTTAGTTAATTTTAATTAATTCTTTTTTCTATTAAATCTTAAAAAACATAAAAATACCCAAAAACAATTTCTTTTTAATTTTTAATTTTAATTCCTCATTAATTTAATCTTTTTTTGTTAATTAAATTCATTAACTTTAATTTTTTGCAAAAGGGTCCAACGCCCTCGTTCGTAATTTATTTAATTCGCGTATTTATTTTCTTTTGTTTAAATAATTATGTATATCTCCCAAAGCTTTGTAACATTTACTTTTCGCACTTTTCAATTTCTTTACTTTATTTGGCTTTATTTATTTTTTCTGTCAAATCGGGTCCGGTTTAATTTTGGCGATGTGGACCCGCGCCATTTGTAATAGCCTTAGATTTACTTTTTCCTCGCAAATATTAACTGTTAACAAAGCATGCAAGAATGAATGGCCATAATAAAATCAAGCGTAGATCACAATGAACATGACAAGACAAATATCAATGAAAACGACACACGAATCGCACACACCACCCCTAGGGTACGCCTCACTGTTGCCTTGCCTTCGAAAGGTGATCGTCGAGTAGAGGATGTCTTAGTAAGTCCTCATGATCCGAGAACCTGGCATGAGGGTAGCTTCTAAGGTGTCTTCCCATTGCTCTGGTGATCACCATGTCCCGAACCTCGAATTGACCCGAACACCTCCAACGGTGGTGCTACCTACCTCTCAATGGTGGGATGGCACTACTTTAAAGGACATTTACACAGACGAATTCCTTAGGGTAGGTAGGTTCTCGTAGATACTTGCTCTAAATTCAAAAACAAATTCAAAAATACTTTTCACACCGACACTTTTCAAAAGCTTTCAAAGCAATTTTTCAAACACTCTGACACAAGAGTCGATCTGAAACTTTCAAAGGAACTTTTTTAAAACCCACATTGAAAAGCAAACAAACCATTTTTGAAAACACAAATGAGCAAGTATCTAAGAGCCCATGGATAACCATGGATAGAAAGGGTGCTAATACCTTCCCTTTCTATAACCTACCTCCCGAACCGAGAGCAATCTCTATAAGGAATTTTTCTGTGCTTTTGTCCTTTCCATTTGGAGAAAATAAAAGACGGTGGCGACTCTTGCTTCCGCGACATTTCGCGAACCAGCGTTAAACAGTCAGTTCCAGATCCACCGATCACAGGTAGCATTTGGATTTTCTAGGTGAGTGGTTTGGAAGTTTGGATTTTCTGGGTTAGGAGTTTGAAAGTTTGGATTTTCAGGGATAGTAGTTTGAAAATCTGGATCAAATTGATCAATATCAGAAAGAATTCTATCAAGTTCTGGATGATTTTATTCAGGATGTGGATTGGGAGAGAGAGGTTCGTTTAGTATGTTTTCTAGAGTTACTGAGGGGTCAAAATCTATATCAAAATCTTCAAATGTTTAAGGTGAGGGATCTTCTATTGGTTTTAGAGAGGAGGGTGTTTTAGATGTTGGAAAACTACTGATTCTACAACAGAAATAAAAGAAGAGTTACCTTTATTTTTAGAAGCTTTTGGAGTCCTCTGATAAGATCCTTCTCCTATAAATTTTCTTTTTCTGGACTTCTTTAGGACAACATCTGGATCTTGCTGATGTAGATCACAAATGTTTAGCTCTGGAGCAGTTCCATCCTTCTTGCATGCTTCTAAATATCTGACCACTATTTCTGGTGAAGCATCAATTTCAGAAAATAGAGGAAAATCTTTCAGAGGGATTCTCCTTGATGTGATGACTTCCTTTGTAGCAATGGCTGGCTCCTTCTTTATGCTGTCAATAATCTTCATCTTTTTCAGGTTCTTGGCATTAAGGGTTTTTCCAGCACATGTCTCCAGCGTTCTTATCTGCTAAGCTTCAGTCAGATGCTCTATTAACCTATTCTTAGTCAGAATATCAGAAATTAACCTTCCCAGAGGTATCCAATCCCTCTTGGTTCTTTCATATTCTCTTGTTTCCCTCACGCTTGTTCTCAGATGATTGAAAAGCAAGTGAGGAAGGTTTATTTTTGTCTTCTTCGCAATGAAGTATAGCAGAAACTATTGATCAATATTTATGTAGTCAAGAGAGCTTGTTGGCTTCCTGTGGTTGATACAGCCCATAATGATCTTTGCCGAGATTCTGAAGTAGTCCTTCAGATCTCTAATCTTGTTGGATGACTGTCCAGAAGTGAAGATTACTCTTAATATGGCTTTTAGGTCAGAACATTTCTCAGCCATGTCGCTGCAACCGATTCCCCCGCCATTGTAACCAATCAGCTTTGCAATCAAATCTTCAGTGATTTCAATTTTCTTCCCCATTACATAAGACGTTACTTGGTGATTAGAGGAGGTTTCATGAATCCAGAATTCCTTTACCAAAATTGGGAACACTGGACCTAGAAGACGATCAAAATACCTGTTCCAACCTTGAATAACTACATCTGTAGAAAGATCAAACCCGTTTTCCTTCATGATTTTCAAAGTCGATGATAAGCTCGCAGAGAACCTCAAGAGAATTAATTGGAGTGAGTAAGGTTCTTGACAACTCTTCGTACTGTTCTGCTGTTGATGAAGATGTACCAGGAGCACATTGAAGATTTTTAGCACTTGAAGATGAAGCCATTGTTCACACTGATTGTTTAAGATTTCTGAGAAAAAGGGTTTTTGCAAAACGAAAGATAGAGAGGAAATAGAAGCGAGAAGAAGTGAGAGTAAGAGTGAATGTGTATTTATAATCAATTTGAAAACTTAATCAATAAGAAAGAGAAAAAATATTAATGATTACACAACAATTATGAATCCTGAAAATAGGGGATGTCGTGGAGATAAGAAACAATTACCAATGACACGCGTCTCAATGCACCCTATCAAAGCTTTAGACCCTTCAGAATTTGAACGCGTGTTCAGCCTTAGAAGGAAACTTGTGAGAGGATGACATATGTTGATAATGTGAACTGTACGCCTCTATCTTTGAAACGAACCATTCATATCTTCTTAGATAGATTCTGATGCAACTGTCCTTCTAACTTCTGGAGACTCGTTAAAAAGATGTTCACGAAGAAAACATAAAATTCTGAGGGTTAATGAATATATAAATAAAACTCTTATTCTGGACATAATTTCCTGCTGAGATGTTTCAGAATGAAATTAAACCTATCTTCAGAAAGTGGTTTAGTAAAGACATCATCCCATTGATGGTCAATGTCAATAAATTTTAAGGAAAGGATTCCTTTCTGAATATAGTCCCTAATAAAGTGATGTTTTAGTTCTATATGATTAGCCCTAGAATGCAAAATAGGATTCCTAGATAAACATATTGCAGAAGTATTATTAGAGAATATAGGAATGTTACTCTCAAATATGTTGAAGTCTTCAAGCTGACTTTTCATCCAGAGCATTTGTGTGCTGCATCCAGCAGCTACTATGTATTCAGCTTCTGCTGTTGACAATGTAATTGTGGATTGCCTCTTGCTGGTCCATGAGATCAGGTTTTCTCCCAGAAACTGGAAACTTCCATAAGTTCTTTTTCTTTCTACTCTATCTCCAGCGAAGTCAGCATCACATTACCCTACTAAGTTGTATTCAATGGTTTTTCTATAAAACAAACCAAGATTAGTAGTACCTTTCAGATACTTGAAAATTCGCTTAACAGCTGTTAAGTGAGATTCTCTAGGATCTGATTGGAATCTGGCACATAAGCATATACTGTATAGAATGTCAGGTCTTGAAGTTGTAAGATATAAGAGAGAACCAACCATACCTCTGTAGATCTTCTGTTCTGCCTTTTTACTTACCTCTTCCTTTTACAGAATGCATGTGTGATGCATTGGAGTCTTAGATGGCTTACGCTCTGATAGATCAAATTTCTTAAGGAGTTCTTTGACGTATTTGCTCTGGTGTATATAGGTTTCTTCTGGAGTTTGATTGATCTGAATGCCCAGAAAGAATTTGAGTTCTCCCATCAAGCTCATTTCAAACTCTGCCTGTATAGACTTAGCAAATAATCTTCCCAGAGAAGCTTTAGTAGATCCAAATATTATATTATCTACATAAATTTGACAAACTAAAATGTCATTCTTAAATGTCTTACAGAATAAGGTTGTGTCCACTTTCCCTCTGGTGAATTCCTTTTCTAATAGAAATCTACTTAGTCTTTCATACCAAGCTCTGGGAGCTTGTTTCAGACCATATAGTAATTTCTTTAGTTTGAAAACATATTCTAAATGTTTGGAATTTTCAAACCCATGGGGTTGGTGCACATAAACTACTTCATCAATGTATCCATTTAAGAATGCACTTTTGACATCCATATGATAGAGAGTGATGCCATTATTCACAACAAAAGAAATTAAGAGTCTGATAAATTCTAACCTGGCGACTGGAGAAAAGGTTTCTTTATAGTCTATCCCCTCTTGCTGACTATAACCTTGTGCAAGCAATCATGCCATGTTTCTGATGACTTCTCCTTGTTCATTCAGTTTGTTTCTGAAAATCCACTTTGTTCCAATAACGTTGAACCCTTTTGGTTTGGGAACCAGATCCCATATGTCATTTCTGGTGAATTGATTTAATTCCTCCTGCATAGCCAGTATCTAGTCGTTGTCCAGAAGAGCTTCATCAATGGTGGTTGGCTCAATCAGAGATACCAATCCCATGAGAGATTCTTCAGAATTTCTGAATGTGGATCTTGTTCTGATTGGATCTTCCTTCTTTTCCAGAATTTTGTCTTCAGGGTGAGCTAGGCTGCTTCTGGATAGTCTTTTCTGGAGAGGTTCTTTAGATGTTGCTGTAGTGCTTGTGACATTTCCTTCTGATGTTATTTGTGAGTCTTTGTTGGGAACTTCTGATGTATTTCCTTCAATACCTATGAACTGAACTTCTATATCTATAAGAGATTCATTTTGCTTTGACTTTTGAGAGCCAAGCTTGTCATCAAATCTAACACTGATTGACTCTTCTACAATTTGTGTTTCTGTGTTTTATACTCTATAGCCTCTTGAGTGATAAGAGTATCCTAACATAATACACTTCTGTGTTTAGAGTCAAACTTGTTCAGATGTTCTTTGGTGTTAAGCATAAAACAAATACATCCAAATGGATGGAAATATGAAATGTTGGGCTTTCTGTTCTTCCACAGTTCATATGGAGTCTTATCCAGAATAGGTCTTATGGAGATTCTATTCTGAATGTTACACGCTGTGTTAATTGCTTCTGCCCAGAAGTTCTTAGCAATGTTAGTCTCGTTGATCATGGTTCTGGCCATTTCTTATAAAGTTTCATTCTTTCGTTCTACAACTCCATTTTGTTGGGGAGTTCTAGGACAAGAGAAATCATGAGAGATGCCATTCTCATTAAAAAATATTTCAAATTTTTTGTTTTCAAATTCTCCACTATGATCACTTCTGACTTTGACAATTCTAAGATCTTTCTCATTTTGGACTTGGTTACAGAAAGCAACGAACACAGAGTGTGACTCGTCCTTGTGTCTTAAGAACTTTACCCATGTCCATCTGCTATAGTCATCTATGATCACTAACCCATACTTCTTGCCACTGATGGATGCAAATTTCACTGGTCCAAATAGATCTATATGCAGAAGTTCTAATGGTCTAGAGGTAGAAACAACATTTTTTGCTTTAAAAGGAGGTTTTGCAAACTTGCCTTTCTAACATGCTTCACACAGAGCATTTGAGCTGAACTTCAGATTAGGAAGTCCTCTGACTAGATTAAGTTTGTTAATTTGAGATATTCTTCTCATACTAACATGCCCCAATCTTCTGTGCCAGACCCATTGCTCATTGTTAACAGACACTAGGCATTTTACGTTCTGACTTTTTAGTTTAGAAAGTTTTATTTTGTAAATGTTGTTCTTTCTCTTTCCATTAAAAAGGATAGATCCATCTTTCTGACTAACAACTTTACAGGAATTTTGATTAAAGATTATATCATAATTGTTATCACTTAATTGACTTATGGATAACAATTTATGCATTAATCCATCTACTAACAGAACATTATTAATAGAAGGTATGTTACCGTTACCGACAGTTCTAGAGCCAATGATCTTCCCTTTCTGATTTCCTCTAAAACCTACGTAGCCTCCAGATTTAAGTTCCAGACTTTGGAACATATGCTTTCTTCCCGTCATGTGTCGAGAGCGTCCAAAGTCTAGGTACTATGATTGGTGTTTTAGTCTTGCTGTCAAAGATATCTGCTACATATTGTTGTACCCCAAAATTTGCCCTCTCATTTATCAAGATTTTCCTCACAAGACCTCTTGGACTCAAGACAGGATTAGGGTTTGCTCAACTCAAGACATCATCTTGCACTGATACCCCAAAATTAGGGTTTGAGTTTGCACAAGGATTTTTGGACCATCAATGATTCATGTGACTTTCATACACCATCTTGGATCCCTAAGATTTCTCATGATAAGTTTCAAGCCTTGAATCACATTTTTGCTCAGTCAATTGGACAGTTGACCTAAAAATCAACTGTATTGGGGAAAAAGTCAACCATGGCCAATTTACAGTCAAACTTCATAATTTTTTATCCACATCAACATTCTAGACTCCTATGTACCATTTGATCAAGTTTGGATCACAACTCCTCAAGAAATTTGATCAAATCATCAAAAGGGCAAAATGGTCAAAATTAGGGTTTTGATTGAGAAAGGGCAATTTCTGATTTTTAATCAAGCCAATGACCAATTGGGTTCAAACATGATTTCAAGGGTTCAATGGCATCATCTTGATCTAATCACATAGTTCAAAAGATCTCAAGTTCATTGGATTGAAAAATGAATTTTGCAGTCAACTGATCAAAAGTCAACTGTACACTGAAAAGTCAAACTTTGACTTTTTGGTCAAAATCAAGTGCCAAGGGTCATAATTCATCAAGATATGTCAAAACATGAAACTTGTTCACCAAGAAAACCAATTTTGAAAATTAGGGTTTTGAATTTGAAAATTTTCATAACTTAGAATTTTTCTAAGTATGGAAATTTTCTTATTTTTCCCCAACTTTCCATCACTTTTTCACTATGATGCAATTTGATTCAAAGAAAACTTCCAACATGAAAGTTGTAGTCCTCCATGAAATCTACAACTTTTCTGCACAAAATTTTCCAAAAAGATGCTTGGATCTCAAATTATGAATTTGTGAATAGGGATCCATGAACTAAATAACTTAGTGAAATTTTGCCCTAATTTAGGCAGGTTTTGGACCCAACTACATGGACATTTTTCACCTAGTTCCAAGAGGTATCTCAAAATGCATTTCAAAGATGGGTTATAGAGCACATTTCAAGATTTCTAAAATGTCAAAGAACTCTCCAAGATTATTTGTGGTTAGGGAGAATTGAAGAAGAGAAATTGGCATTTTATCACTTTTGTTCATGCCATTTTCACAAAGTATCAAGTTGCAAATCAGATCCATGATGCTTGTACCTTGCATTATAGGTCCTAAACTCATTCTAAACTCCATAATTAAATGCTAACTCTGAAGATAAAGGCTTTATTTTGTCTTTTGGAACATTGTACAAGAGATAATTCCATTAATGGCATAAAGGGCACATTGCCATTTTCATAAAGTGAGCTTTTGCAACTTTATCATTCTTGAGCCTTGGAGCTGTCCCTTTGGTGCAGGAAATTTCCACAGATCTTAAGCAACTTGTACAAGCCCTTTGCAGCTCACAAGCAAGCAAGGACAGGCATGTTAGCATGGTCACTTCAACCTTTCTTCAAATGCAAGAAAAGTTGCAAAAAGTGCTAGAACTTGTACAGCTAGTGAGAGTGGACTTTGTATCCATTCTATACAAATATACCAAGTCATTACAATGCTGGACACGAATTGATAGCATCCAAAACACTCTCAAGTTCAAAAAACACAAAATTCTGCCAAAACATTACAGTTCTGCAAAATCATTGCCAACTTCATTTTGGCTCGTGCATTTTGCTTTTTAACATTTGAAATACTTCATACACATTATACCAAAGCAGTCCAAGCATTCATCCTGCACCTGTAAGCCCTGTTTCAACCATTGCCATTTTTAAACTTGGAGCTTGCAACTTGGCTTGTACAGAGACTTCTGGCCATCCACAAAGCAAGTTAGGCATTGGAATAACTTGAAGGAAGTTCAAGGAAGCTCACACGATCCTCAGACCTCACTTAAAGTCCCCACATTGTCATATCCAAATCCAGCTGAAGGAGGTATTTTTTCAAATCTCTATCTCTCTATTTAGGCATCCTCAAGCCACGATTTGTGAAAGAAAGATGTAGCCCTTATCATGGTAAAGCTGTACATATGCATACTTGTCATTTATATTAACTGAGATAAGAGAATTTGAAGCTTGAAGTTGCTGAAATATTTAGGTCACAATTTAGGGCCATTAAAATTCTCCCTGATCTTTGAGAGTTAGGTTACAAATTTTATATCATTGGAATCGTGAGATTAAATGCTACATATTTTATGTTATGCGTTTTTGTTTTTGTGCAAGCATCTGAGAGTTACAGGTTGAAGCATATACGCGTGCGCAGAGATGGATAGAGGACAGGGATGACTTGCCTTGGGCCTTTGGCACGCCTGGGCCTTCTGTTTTGATTTTCACACCCCCCTGACCACTATTTGCACCCCCTGATTCTTTTTTTTATATTATTTTTGCATTTTTCTTTATATTTTCATGTTTATTGCTTTTAATCATTTTTTTTGAACTTTAAAAATCCTAAAAAATAATTAAATATTTTTTTACAATTTTATTTTATTTTTTTACATGGAAAATAGTTTGTTTTGATAAATAGAACTTATTTTCTTATAATAAATTGTAAATACATTTAAAAATACTATACATTTTTATTTTATTATTTTACACATAAAATATTCATTTTCTCATACATATTTAATTTTTGATATTGACATATAATATTATTTATTATTTTCTTGTACAAAAATGGATAAAATAAATAATAGGAAACATATATTTCTTTTAATAAAAAATTAGGGTTTCCCCCTTTCAAAAATAATAATATTATTTTTTCCTTATTTTCTAGGGTTAATTAATTTTACTTTCTCATACCTTAAACAAATAAAAAACATTTTTTCTATAAATACGTTGCATTGCATATTTAAATATTTGTATATTTATTTATTTCGCACAATATTCAATGGGGTTGCAATAGTATTTTAGGGTTTATTTTTTACAATATCCCCATTCAAAAACTTGTATCCCCCCTCCCATAATAATTGTTGTAATAGTTTAGTTTATATTTACGCAATTTATCGCATTTATACCATGTTTAGTAAACTAGGGTTTGTATGACAAGACCAAAAACCAAACAAATAGAAAAGACCTAATGCAAGAAAAAAGCATGTAAAATGACACACATTGCACACAAACACCCTTAGGGTTTCACCCACTTGGTTGCCTAAATAAAAATAGCCATGTTACGCACGCGAAGTATCTTGGCAAAACAAAACAAAATAAGATCATAGTCCCTCGATGACGCTATCAAAAGGTTGCCTAAACAAAGATGATCTTGGTCCCTCAAACATGCTAAGATACTTGGCAACATTGCTATCATGGTGATAGAATGACCCACACCCGTCCCGTTTACATCCAAAGATAGGGTTGTTTACCAAATCAATGGTAAATCAACAATGTCAAAGGAATAAAAATGCACAAGAAAGACATTTGAGTAGGTAGATAGCTTCTAGTTACTTGATCAATTTCAAAACAATCCTTGCTATTTTCAAAAACAAACACACACACACATTTCAAAATGACTCTCAAAACATTGGAACATTTTTCAAAAGACAAACATCTTTGTATACATTCTTACAAATGAGAATCATTACAAAGATTGCCTAAACAAAGGCTTCTTTTCAAAATACTTTCAAAACTACACAAAGCACCATTTCAAACAATTTCAAAGCAAAGCAAGTGATCTAAAAAAGTAACTAAGAGCCCATGGAAAACCATGGATGAAAAGGGTGCTAGCACCTTCCCTTTTCATAATCTACCCCCCGAACTCAAGAAAACATCTCAAAGGTCTTTCCTGTGCTTTTTTACCTTTCCTTTTGGATAAAAGAAAAGTCGGTGGCGACTCTTGCTAACCGCAACATTTGCGAACACAAAATGAAAAACCTCAAGTTAGTTCTCCAACCGCATCACACATATATAATTTTATCCTTAGGTACCCATATCTTTTTTGGTCCTTGTTTGTTAGTGTTACCAAAATTTTGTTTGAGTTTTGGTTTAGCAGAAAAATCATTACTGGTGTATTTTAAGTCATGTGTGTTCCCATAGGTAAAGTGAGATTTTAAAGGTGTGTGTTTAATAACTAAGTCCATGACTTTCTTAGGTTGGGATACTTTACCTTTGTATCCTATACCTTTTCTGCCATTTCTGCTAACTCCATAGATTATTGAAGCCATCCTGCTTCTATCTATGTTTTTAGCAAGGAACTTCTGAAAGCTATGATCATATTCCTTTATGATCTTATCAGAGTTACTGGGAACCTCTGAGATTGTTTCCTTCTGAGTGTTTTGTAAATCGTTTTCAAGTTTTGAAATTTTTTCTTTTAGCTCAGAATTTTCTAACATCAAATTCTCAGTTTCTTCAGAGTCAGAAACTAGATCCTTTTTCAGGTTCTTGAATTTGACTCGAAGCTGCTGATATCTTTCAAGAATTTCACTCAGACTTTCTCATAGTTCAGCTTTAGTAAAGTTTACAGTAAAGTCAGGAAATATGTCTTCTGTGTCTGATTCTGATTCTGACCCAGATGATTCACTATCTTCTGTCACGTTGGCCATAAGAGCAATGTTGGCTCTTTCATCTTCTGATTCAGTGTCTGTGTTAGAAGTATCCGGGTCATCCCATGTTGCCATGAGACTTTTCTTCTTCTCTTTGAAGAAATTATTTTTGGGTTTCTCCTTCTGAAGCCTTGGACAATCGCTTTTGTAGTGCCCTTGTTCATTGCAATCATAGCAGACAATGTCCCTGTTGCTTGACTTTCTGTGTCCAGAAGATGATTCAGACTTTCTGTGTCCAGAAGATGATTCATACTTTCTGTATCCAGAAGATGATTCATTTTGATTCCCTGTTCTTTTGGAATTTTTGAACTTTCTTTGCCTCTGCTTCCACAGCTGATTGTCTCTTCTGGAGAGAAGAGATAATTCGTCTTCTTATGATGAGGATCCAACAAAGGTTTCTTCCATAGCCTGCAAAACTTTAGAATCATATTTTTTGTTAGATTTAAGAGCTAATAACTTACCTTGCTTCTGGGGCTCATCATCTTCTAACTCTATCTCATGACTTCTGAGTGAGCTGACAAGTTCTTCTAGAGATATCTTGTTAAGATCTTTTTCCAGTTTGAGAGCAGTGACCATGGGCCTCCATTTCTTTGGTAGACTTATGATGATCTTCTTTACATGATCAGCAGTTGAATACCCTTTGTCCAGAACTTTCAGTCCATCAACTAGAATTTAGAATCTTGAGAACATTGCTTCAATGGTTTTACTTTCTTCCATCTTGAATGCTTCATACTTCTGAATGAGCACAAGGGCTTTGGTTTCTTTTACTTGCATGTTGCCTTCATGCGTCATTCTCAGAGAATCAAACATGTTCTTAGCTGTCTCTCTGTTTGTGATCTTCTCATACTCTGAATATGATATGGCACTCAGGAGAATAGTTCTGGCCTTGTGATGATTTCTGAAGTCACTCTTTTGATGATCAGACATTCTTTTTCTATCAATCTTCTGACCACTTTCATCCACAGGATGCATGTACCCATCAATTACCATATCCAAGAGATCAACATCATGAGCCATAAAGAAGCTTTCAATTCTGTCTTTTCAGTAGTCAAAGTTCTCTCCATCAAAGATTAGAGGTTTACCGCTGATTCTATCTTTATCATCATGGTAGTCATTGTTGATGTTCTGACTTGGTCCCACCATAGTGTTTTTCTTAGCTTAGATCTTTTACTAACACAGTTAAGTGCTTGAACTCAGAACCAGGCGCTCTGATGCCAATTGAAGAATTGAAAAACACAAGAAGGGGGGGGGGGGGGGGGTTGAATTGGGATCTTAAAAAACAATGCAAATGACACGATGATTTTTATCCTGCTTTGTTTGAACTCAAACTACTCCAGTCCACCAGCCAAGGTGATTTTCCCTCTCTCCAACGAGGTCTTAATTCACTAATCAAACTTGATTACACAATTACTTTGACTACTTCCAAAGTCTTCTTGAGTATAACAAAAACCCAATTTATCTCAAGGAATTACACTAAACAAAATATGAACAAAGCAGTGTACAATATGTATTTCGTTACAAAAATAGTATCACAGACTTGTGATGTATTACACAATTTAGAGAATAGTATGAATAAGGAGTAGTAGCGTTGAAGTGTATGAAATTGTAGTGTGTAAATCGTGAATGATTTATCCTTATCCCTTGTTTAAATAGGCGCAACAATCTTGAGTAATTGGAAACTTGATAAATTACAATTAATGCACTTTCCTCAAATAAAATATCCTTGTCTGTTTGTAGCCGTTGCAATTGATACAACTTTGATGAATTGTAACACTTCAGAAAATTAAGGAATCTGTTTGCTGCTTGCTTCAGAACATTGGAAGGTCAGAATCATAAGGTCCTGGTTGCAGCGTTAGACTTTATTTCAGAGTTAAAACGTCTTTCTCTTAGCGCAACTTCTGATCTTCATTCATCAAAACTTTCTGAGAATAGTCTACATTCACAGCAGGAACATCCTTGTAGCTTAACTTCTGATCTACTTCCATCAGAACTTCTCTATAAAACAGAATATAATTTTTAGAGTGCATATTTGTTCTTTGTGTTTGTTATCATCAAAACTCTTACGAGGGTTGTAGAATCAAACTATGTTCTAACACTCGTGACAACTTAGCTTGCAAATCAATGGCCTCAACACAAGGCCAATGCCATAAAATAACTCCTTTGATAAGTCTTGAAGCTCATAATATTACCCTGGACATGAAAGCTCTCCTCAAAAGAGGAAGTGATGAAACCCTAGAAGTCTTGCCTTGAAATTCTTTAAAAAGAAGAGTGACTTAAGGTATAAAAGAAGAAGGCCTAAGACATATTTAAAACCCTAATCTTTTATCTTTTTCTTTTCAGTTGAAATAACCTTGCAAGAGAAATGAGACCCTGCTGACAATGTGAAACCCTAATTCCATGACCATTAACTCCAAAGACCAAGCCTTGATGAAATTGGATGGAGAAGACCTTGTATCTTGATGCAGAAGAAATCTACAAACACTGAACCAAAACCCTAATTCCACAGTCCAATCTTCAAGGAAGAACCAGATGAACCAGTCTTATTTGACATGTACACCTCAAACCAAACTAAAACCCTAATTTGCAAAGTCCTTGATCCTAATGCCAAGTTTTATGTTGTTAATGAATGTAAGATGTTGTTAAATGACCTAATGAAAGGCATGCAGATGAAATGAGAAGTGCAAAACACATAAACCAGATAAAAGTGAAAGGGTAGGACAAATTTAGGGTATTACAACTGCCCCTATTTAATCGTCTTCAACCTGAAAGTACGATTGGTGTGTGCCTTTCGGAAATTCGAGGTAGAAGATGATTAAATACCAATGCCAAAAATTTGTTCTGAAAGAAAGTTTGATTGTTTATTTATCTTTTGTGATATCTGTTGGGGGAAGAATTTTTAGTTTTCTTGGTGAGAAGACAGAGATTGGACTTGTAACGTAGCAACAAAGGCTAATACAAAAGAAAGGCTGACTTGTAACGTAGCAACAACGCTAATACAAGGAAAGGTAATGACCTATAGCGTAGCAGTTATGCCAATACAAGGGAAGTTAATGACATGTAACATGTCAGTGATGCTAATACAAGGAAAAGATAGACTCGTAACGTAGCGTGATGCCAATACAAGACAAAGGTTTGACTTGTAACATAGCGTGATACCAATACAAGACAGAGGTTGATATGAAAAGATGACGGATAAGATCTACGGGAGACCTACAATCCTAAGGTGAAACATAAGGGCAATATGTCGAAGAACTAGGCCTATGGGCGGCCTCATAATTCTACGGAGATGCCTATGGGCGATCTGCTAAAGAACTAGGCCTAAGGGCAACCCCAGAATTCTAAAACAAGATCTATAGAGAGAACCTAGCCGACGGGTGATCTTAGGTTCTAAGATGATCATAAGGAGAACCTAGCCAACGGGTGATCTCAGGTTCTAAGGTGATCATAGGGAGAACTTATCCAAAGGGCGATCTTAGGTTCTAAGGTGATCATAGGGAGAACCTAGCCAATAGGCGATCTTTGGTTCTAAGGTGATCATAGAGAGAAGCTAGAAAACATGCAATCTCAGGTTCTAAGGTGATCATAGGAAGAACCTAGCCAACGGGCGATCTCAGGTTCTAAGATGATCTAATGGAAGAACCTAGCCAACGGGAGATCTCAAGTTCTAAGATGATTTGAGGAACAACCTAGATGTTGTACCCAAAAATTTTCCCTCTCATTTCTCAAAGGATCACCCTGGACCCTCAGGTTTGCTTCCATCCAATTTCAAGCCTTGAATTACAAATTTTCCAAGAAAGTCATTCACAAGGGTAAAATGGTCATTTGCACACTAAAAAGTCAAACTTTGACTTTTGATCAAAATTAAGTTTCAAGAATCATATTTAATCAAGACATGTTGAAATATGTAGTTTGTTTCATCAAGAAATTCAAAAGTCAAAATTCTAAAATACTTAGAATTTTTCCAAGTGTTTAAGAAATATGACAAGCTCAGAACTTCTGATCAGATTATCACCATGATGCAAGCTGATTCTGGAAGAATTTCTAACACGAGAGTTTTAGATCTCAATAAGACCTAAAATATTACAGAACATAACTTCTCCTGGAAATGCTGGAATTTCAAGTTATAAATGTTCAAAGACACGTCCATGAAACTAAAGTACTCAGCAAATTCTGGACACTTTCAAGACAGAGTTTGGTTAGAACTTCTGGGCGAGTTTTCACATAGGTTCAGTCAGAAGTTGCAAGAGTAATTCAAAGAAGGTTTACAAAGCATGTTGCAAGCTTCCTGGAAAGTTTGAGAGCTCCTTCAGAACATGCTGAAGCAAGGAGATACAAAGATTAGAAGTTGGATGTCTATTCTATGTTACGCTGAAGCTTAACTTATGATCCAGAATTAAGCAATGATGCAGAATCTCACATTGCAGGATGTCTGGTTTGATCAATCTCATCATCATTTAATTCTCACAACCACTTTTGTGTCTTTGTCCAAAGGATTTCCCCACGTGTGGCATAGAAGTACCATTACTGTCTTGGAAAAGCAAAATTTTGTACAAGAGTGTGTTAGGGCCATGCGTTGCTTACCTTTCCTTAATTCCTTCTTACAAATCCGACTTAGGCGCGACTAAAGCTGCTAAAGACCATGCCTATTCGAACTTACTTCAAGAACAAGTCAGTGCCTAGCATATGATGGTTGTACCCCTTGACCTCTCCAATCGACTAAACCTTTGCCTATAAATTGGACTTCATTAGAAACAGTAAAAGGGTCGAAAATTAGAGAAAGAAAAAGCCTTGAACCTCTGCTAAAATTACAAGAATCCAAAACTGCAAACACAAAATACAAAACCTGTTAGCTTTTGATTCTTGCATTCAAACTCCATTTTTCCTCAAGTGTTTCTTGACCAAAACCATCCATACAGTTTCTGATATACATTTAGAAATCATCCTAACTTCCGTGTTCAGACTGTGACATACCCTCCATCAATATCCACTTCAAAGAAGTCAGAACTTTGCTCTTTGGCTGTTCCAGAATTTTCCAGCCATTCATAGTTCAAGTAAAAGGTTTCTAGCCTGCTGGGCACGTGAGGAAGCTGGTCAGAACATCACAAGCGGTCAGATCCAGACTCCAGCTCACAGAACATTTTCTAGCTGCAATGTAAGCTTCTGCTGACTCTCGTCATATTACTTACGCATTATTAGACTTGCATGTTCAAAATACAATGTAGACATCCTGATTCTGATGATGTACATATTCCGAGGTTTCATGTATTTTCCTGCCTAAGTAGAGAGAATTTCAGTTCAAAACTTTTTGAAGAAATTAAGACTCAGAATTAGGATTAGCAAATTCATGCTTGCTTCTGATTTATAGTTCTGATATCTCTTGTTTCTGAAACATTATGAAACTTGCCAAAACTGCTATGTGCGCCTCTTCTATTTTGTTGAGAAATGACTAAGTTGCAGATGCTCTGACTAGCATGGAGAGGGAGACGAAGTTCTGCCAGCGGCATCAGAACTTCTGAAATCTTCTTTGTTTCCACCAGACCCAGAACCTCTGACCTTCCCTATTTTTTTGCTAACATGTTATTTCTGTCTTGCAGCTTGCCAGAGTCAGAACTTATGATTTCTTTTATTTCAGCAAAGCGCTGATTCTATTTTATTTCTCCTTATTATTTTTTCCATCACTTTTATTAATCAAAAACACCAAAAATATTTCATATTCACATGTCCTATTTCTTTTAACATAAAAAATCAAAATATTTTCTTAAACAAAATTTATTTCTTTTTCTTAAACAAAACAAGTTCATTTTACATTTCTTGTACATTCTTATCCATTCAATATGGTTGTAATAGTAACTTAGGACTTAATTTTACTTGCAATCCCCATTTATAAAATCTGTACACCCCACCCCCTAATGATTGTAATAGCATAAGATATTTATTCCGCAATTTATCGCTTTATATATAACATGGTAGTAATTAGGGTTTGTATGGAAAGACTAAGACCAATGCTTAGAAAACCATAATCAAAGAAAAAATCAAGCATGAAAACAATACACGTGCACACAATCCCCCTAGGGTAAATCCATTTGGTTGCCTTTACAAAATGGCCATATAACGCATGTGAGGTATCTTAGCAAAAACAAACAAATATAAGATCGTAGTCCCTCCATGACGCTATCTAAGTTGCCTTTCAAATGATCTTAGTCCCTAAAAGAGAATGCTAAGATACCTTGCAACATTACTAATCATGGTTATACGATGACCCACGCCCGTCCCGTTTACATCCAAAGATAGGGTTACTTACCAAATCAATGGTAAGATAACAATGTCAAAGGAAAAGGAAAATGAATATGAAAGACTTTTGAGTAGGTAGAATGCTTCTAATTACTTGCTCAATCTTCAAAACATCCCTGCTATTTTCAAAACAAACACCTACACTTTCAAAACCTCTTACAAAACTTGAAAACATTTTTCAAAAGATCAACACCTTTGTATACATTCTTACGAACGAGAATCATTACAAAGTTTTCCTAAACAATGGTCTCTTTTTAAAATACTTTCAAAACCACACAAAGCATAATTTCAAACAAAAGAAAGTGATCTAGCAAGTAACTAAGAGCCCATGGAAAACCATGGATGAAAAGGGTGCTAATACCTTCCCTTTTCATAATCTACCCCCCTAACTCAAGAAATAATCTCAAAGGTCTTTCCTGTGTTTTTCACCTTTCCTTTTGGTTAAAAGAAAATTCGGTGGCGACTCTTTCTAGCCGCAACATTTGCGATCAAACGCAAAACCTTCAAGTCAGTTCTCCCACCGTATCACAGAACTGGCGACTCTGCTGGGGAGTCTTCTAAAAGTGGGGTCACCTTAGGGCTAGATCATATTTACTTGCTTTCTTTGTTTGACTTGTATGCTTTACATTATGGTTCTTTGTTTGGGTTTGAATCCTCTACCCAGATTTGAGATACCTTATATGTAAGTAGCAATACGGTATGGAAACTGTGCGAGGTATACCAACATGGTCTAAGAAAATAGCTACGTTAGTGCGACATATTTGTGGGTATCGGTAGCCCTTGAGTTAATCAAGGAGACTACGGGGCCGCTGAGTGATGTCCTGAAGCACTAATGAACTTTTAGAACCTTTACTTGACCAACTTGGTCTTTAGGACGTAGTGAGATGATCGGCTTTGGTGCAGTCTGAAGTTGGTAGATACTCGATACTATACTCATTGAGGTTTGGTTTTTTGAGATATTTCGGTCGCCATTAAAGAGGCTTGTGCTGAGACAATGCTCAAAGAAACAAATCAGTGATATTGAGCTCCTTAGAACCTAGTTGCTATTACTAGGACAGGTTTGAGCCAACTAAACTTCAAGAGGGTACTTACCTATGAGACTCCATGCAAGCCTAAACCTAAGGACTTGTTTGCTTTGTTTGTATATACATACTTGTACATAACATCATGAACATCATAACATCATAATCATTCACTAACCATTTCAAGGATTTTGGGATTTATCTTTGTTCTTGTTTTGTAGGACATGTATTCTATTCGCAGGAAAATCATTCAAGTCAATATTGTAAGGATCCCTCCACAGCTTAAGGGGCTAGCTTCAAGGATTCCTGAAAATTCTCCTTTTACCGAGAGACATGGTCGCCTACTCAACTTTGTCACTTCCAACACTGATGAAGACATGATGAAGGTGCTCTTTCAGTTCTTTGATCCTTTACACCATTGCTTAACATTTCCCGATTATCAACTTGTACCAACTTTGGAAGAATTCTCCAAACTGGTTGAGGATTCCCATTCTCAATCAACTACCTTTCAACAGTACGGAAAAAGACCCAAAGCCAAAAGAGATTGCTCAAGCTCTACACTTGTAGTTATCTAATGTCATAACTAATTGGGAAACAATGAGTGGTGTCAAAGGCTTCCTAGCAAAGTTCTTATTTGAGAAAGCCCGAAACTGTTGGAACTCTTTGGATTTGCAAGCCTTTGAGGAAATTTTGGCTCTCCTCATCTATGGGATGGTTTTGTTCCTAAATCCTGACCAACTCATAAATGTGAACACCGTCAAGATCTTCATGTCTCATAACCCGGTTCCTACTTTGCTAGGGGAAATTCTACATTCTTTTCACACTCGCACTATGAGGAAAAGAGGTGTCCTTATGTGTTGCACTCCTCTCTTGGAAAGATGGTTTATCTCGCATCTTCCCCAATCTGTATTGAAGAACGAGCAAGGTTCAAGGCGGTCACAAAGGTTGATGACACTCAAACATTCAGACATTCATTGGTGTTCCCGATCCATAGAGAATATTACTATTGTCGACCGTTGTTGAGAATTCCCTAATGTCCCTTTACTTGGCATTAGGGGAGGTATCGCCTATAACCCCTGTTTAGCCTTAAGACAGTTTGGTTACGCCCGAAGGAATGGCCCTCATGAGATGCTCATTCAAGGTTTGGTATTTGACTACGAGAACAACGATCAAGGTCTTCGCTAGAGGTTTATCCGAGCTTGGAGGATGTTGAACAAGGTAGATAGAAAGACATTGGGGCATAAGAATTCCATCCCTCTTGAGCCTTACCTCAAATGGGTACGAACTCGTGCTCAGAGTCTTATGATGCCTTATCCTTCCATTCTCCCGGTAATCATTGAGCCTGTTAAGGAAGGAGATGTTCCATACACTATCCTACATCCTGACATGCCCACCTCTCTTGAAGACTTACAAAGAGATTGGATACAGCTCAAGGGGGAGCAAGATACTTTCAAAGCC
This sequence comes from Vicia faba, assembly GCA_948472305.1. Taxonomy (NCBI): domain Eukaryota; kingdom Viridiplantae; phylum Streptophyta; class Magnoliopsida; order Fabales; family Fabaceae; genus Vicia; species Vicia faba. The sequence continues at coordinate 1,402,638,682 of OX451739.1, forward strand.
CAATTCTACGCTAGCGAGAAGATGGTTTTGGAACTCACTAAGCAACTTCATGAGGAGCAGACTCTGAATGCCTACATTGCACCAAAGAGGATGCGTACTACCTTTTTATCTTAGAGTTTTTTGTATTATTTTTCACAAAGAGGCATTGGTGTACTCAAGCTTTAATTAATTAATATAACATGTGTCTAAATCAAATTTGAATCTCTAAAATCCTTGAAATCATTGCATATGCATTTACCATTCATCATAACATAAGCAGATTTCATGCAACAAGTCTCCTCATATTTCTACTATTTATTTCAGTAAGATGGATCTCGAGCAAACGGCGAAGGACCTCCAAGCTCAAATTTTTCAGTTTTAACAGATGTTCTTAACTCTAGCCAAAGGACAAGAAGAGTTGAAGACTTTGCTGGTTGAAGAGAAAAAGAAGAAAAAGAAAATAACCGGAGTTCTGAACATGGGAAGAAGATTCCAAGGACAAGCAAGAAGGACCTTAGACTTTGCAACGACATCCGGTGAGAAAGACAATCAAGATGGGAAGGGCAAAGAAACATTTCTCTAGTCAGAGTCAGAGTCAGAAGAGGAAGAAAAAGACTATTCTGAAGAACAATATCCTCCAGCCGACGACAAGTATAAGCATCTAGAAGAACGGTTAAGTGCAATGGAAATCCAAAAAGTGCCTGGATTGGACTTTGAGGAATTGGGGTTAGTATTTGGGATTGTCATCCCTCCAAAATTCAAAGCACCGGTGTTAGCCAAATATGACGGAGTTTCATGTCCCAAAATGCATCTCCGGTCCTATGTGAGGAAAATCCAGCCTCATACCGCTGACAAGGATTTATGGGTACACTTCTTCCAAGACAGTTTGTCTGGAACTCAACTTGATTGGTTTTATCAGTTAGAAAGAGTCAATGTTCATACTGAGAAGATCTTGCTGCTGCCTTTTACAAACAATACCAATACAACGCTGATCTTGCGCCCACCCGTACTCAAATCTAGAGTATGGCCATGGTCTCAAGTGAAGGCTTTAAGGAATATACACAAAAATGGAGGGACTTCGTAGGAAGAGTCCAACCTCCTCTATCTGAAAGAGAATTGGTAGACATGTTCTTGGGCACCTTGTCTGGTCCTTTCTTCAACCACTTAATTAGGAGTTCATCGGCAGGCTTTACTAAGTTGATATTGACCGGAGAAAGGGTGGAAGCCGGGATAAAGAATGGAACGATTCAAAAAGATGCATCCTCTGCTGCTGTAAGGAAACCATTCATTGGAAAGAAGGAAGTGGTTTCTATTTATCCTCAGAGAAATCAAGATAGGGCTGAATGCCGTCCAATGGTGGGGGCTGTCATGATTCCTAAACCAGAGCCTGCTAAGCAAAGAAGCAACCAGCCAAGAATGGAAAGACCAGTCAGACAATTCCCCAGAATTAACATGACCCTATCTCAAGTATTACCACATTTGTTAAGGTCCAACCTAGTGACTTTGAAAGAAGCTCCAAATAACCCTAACACAACCTCTCCCCACTATCATCCTAATGCCCGCTGTGCATACCACTCTGAGAGTCCCGGTCATGACACTAAAAACTGTTGGGCTCTGAAGAACAAATTACAAGACCTCCTTGAAGCCAAAGAGATTAAATTTAACGCGCCAGAAAAGCCTAATGTCATTACTGCCCCCATGCCCAAGCACGTACGTGATGTCAACGCCATTGAGGAAGATATGTTTGTTACTTCAATTGATGAACTTATGACCCCACTCCTAACTATCAAGAAGAACTTATTGAATGCCAGTGTATTCCCAGGATGTGATAAAAGCTGTCATTTCTGTTTGTCCTCACCAACCAGCTGTCCTTTGTTAAAATCAGGCGTTCAATGCCTAATGGATAACAAGGAAATTCTGTCCGAGAAGGCTTCAATTCCAATTGTTTCTTATAATGATGTTTCAATCGTGACCATTTCCGACAATTCTTCCAGGGTCTCCACCAAAATACCCGTTAGAATTACATCAGTTCTAAAAGTAGCTCCGTTGATAATTACAATTCCTGGACCAATCCCGTATTCGCCAGACAAAACCGTACCATGGAATTATGGAGGGGATCTCTACTACCACGGTATCAAGCAAGATTGGCCAACTGCTAAAGATTCAAGTTCCGAGAAAATTGACTCTGATGCCAGTAATATTGCAGGGACTAGTAATATAACTCGCAGTGGAAGGGTTTTATCTCCAGAAATTGCTCCTCCCAAAGCTATTTCTGGACCCGTAATCATTCCTGTTGTTGTCGCTTCTCCAAAGGCTATTCCCAGTCCTACCATCATCTCTGCTAATACTCCTGCTGACAAAACTGTTACAATCCATGTTATCACCCCTACTGACTTTCCTGCTGCCGAGTTAACCGAGACTCGAGGTAAAGGTATTCTGGTTGAGCCTGTCTGGACGAAGGCACAATCAGTAGCTATCCCTGAGACTTCCCGAAAAGAGATGGAGGAAATTCTAAAGATCATGAAAAGAAGCGACTACAACGTAGTCGAGAAACTGGGGAAAACTTCATCAAAAATTTCCATGTTGACTTTATTATTATGTTCCAAGGCTCATGCAAAGGCCTTGGTAAAATTCCTAAAAATTGCCCATGTACCCCAAGAAACATCTGCTGATCAGTTCTAAGACTCCGTAGCCAGTTTGACTGCAGATAATGGCTTAGGCTTTTCAGATGCTGATTTAACGCCAAGAGGGAGGAAGCATAATGAGGCATTAAATGTCTCATTCGAATGCAGGGGCACGACCTTGGCTCATGTTTTGGTGGACACTGGCTTGTCTCTGAATGTTTTGCCTAAAAATGCTCTTGATAGGCTTGACTGTAAAGGATTGACATTGAAACCGAGCAACAGTAGTGAGGGCTTTTGACGGCTCAAAAAGGATGGTGCATGGGGAAGTGGACATCCCCATAATAGTTGGAACCCAAACTTTTGATTCAACTTTTTATGTAATGGATATTCACCCTTCATATTCCTGCTTATTAAGCCGACCGTGGATTCACAATGCTGGTGCCATTACTTCTACGTTACATCAAATGCTGAAATATCTAATTCAAGGGAAAGTCATCACCGTTCACGGAGAAGAAGAGTATATGGTCAGCCATCTAAATTCCTTCAGATATGTGGAACTAGATGGTGAAATTATTGAAAATTCATTCCAGCACTTTGAAGAAGTCCCACAGACTGTGGCAGTAACCAAGGCTGTGTCTCAAGTATCCAAGATTACAAGGCCTCCACTCAAGATGTCATCTTTGAAGGATGCCAAGGCAATGATAGAAGAAGGTGGGTGCACTATTTGGGGTCAACTCCCAGATATCCCATACAAATCTGACAAATTTGCTCTGGGTTTCACTTCAGGTGCCCAGAAAGCTGTACGCCGCGCTCGTGCCGGAGGACCACCCTTGAAGATCAGCAACCGCGAAGTCAATGCAGTAGAGGATGATGAAGACATCTACAACTTGGAGGATTGGATTTTCTCAACTTTCAGTGGAGGGCTCAACAACTGGGAGGCTAGAGATTTCGTCCCGATCACTTTTATCCCACAGTAATTTTTCTTTTCATTTTGTCGGATTTGTAATATTAAAACAATTTAGACTCTTAAAACCTTGTGTCTTACCCGAGGCACAATGGTCCATTTGTAAGGGTTATTATCTCATTTCCATATGACATCAATGAATCATGGATGTTTTTGCATACAAAATTTGTGCTCATTGTTTTTCTTTTTACATTTTCATTTCTTTCAAAGATAGCTATACTCTTACACACACTCACACTCACAATGCAGGTCTACATCCATTCGGGATCCCATGGGTAAAGATTCTGCTATGGCCTTTTGTGACCCTAAAAATCTAATCTACCAAGCCTAAGATGAAGGTGAGGAAGATTTTGAAGTGCCAGGGGAACTCGCCAGGTTACCCCAACAAGAAGAGAGGACCATTCAGCCCCACAAGGAACCAGTGGATACAATCAACCTAGGTACCGAAGAAGACAAAAGAGAAGTCAAGGTGGGTGCCAATCTGGAGCCCAATATCAAAGAGCGTCTGATTCAGTTGCTAAATGAATGTGTTGAGGTCTTTGCCTGGTCATATGAAGACATGCCGGGAATTGATACATATATTGTGGTACACCGTCTACCAACAAAAGAAGATTGTCCACCGGTGAAACAAAAGGTCTGTCGCATGCAACCAGACATGTCGGAGAAGATTAAGGCAAAAGTCATGAAACAATTTAACTCCAGATTCTTGGCCGTCACCTCCTATCTGCAATGGGTTGCCAATGTTGTTCCCGTGCCCAAAAAGGACAGCAAGGTACGAATGTGCATGGACTACAGAGATTTGAATAGGGCAAGCCCTAAGGATGATTTTCCACTTCCCCACATTGATGTTCTAGTTGACAATATAGTGCAAAATAAAGTGTTTTCCTTCATGGATGGTTTCTCAGGCTACAACCAAATCAAAATGGCGCTTGAGGACATGGAGAAAACAACCTTTGTCATGTAGTGTGGCACATTCTGCTACAAGGTTATGCCATTCGGACTGAAGAATGCTGGGGCAACCTATCAGCGTGCCATGGTAGCTCTATTTCACGACATGATACATCATGAAATAGAGGTCTATGTGGACGACATGATAGCTAGATCTCAAACAGAGGAAGAGCATCTTGATCATTTACAGAAACTGTTTGAGAGGTTAAAGAAATACAAGCTGAGGTTGAACCCAAATAAATGCACCTTTGAGGTGAGGTCTGGTAAACTCCTAGGATTTTTCGTCAGCAATAAAGGTATTGAGGTGGATCCTGCCATGGTGAAAGAAATACAAGATATGCCTACTCCTCGTACCGAGAAGGAAGTCAGAGGATTCTTGGGACGTTTAAACTACATTGCCAGATTCATTTCTCACCTGACAGCTACTTGTGAATCAATCTTCAAGTTACTGAAGAAAGATCAAGTAGTCAAATGAAATGATGAGTGCCAATTCAGATACATATCAGATACGCTCTAGACACGAATGCCATTCTGATACTCATTCAGATTCAGCTTACAGATACAATTCAGATACGCTCCAGACACGGACGCCATTCTGATACTCATTCAGATTCAGCTTACAGATACAGTTCAGATACACTCTAGACACGGATGCCATTCTGATACTCATTCAGATTCAACTTTCAGATACAGTTCAGATATGCTCCAGACACGGACGCCATTCTGATACTCCTTCAGATTCAGGTTTCAGATATAGTTTATATACACTCCAGACACGGACACCATTCTGATACTCATTCAGATTCAATCTTCAGATACAATTCAGATACGCTCCAGACACGGACGCCATTCTGATACTTGTTCAGATTCAGCTTACAGATACAGTTCAGATATGCTCCATATACGGATGCCATCCTGATACTCATTCAAATTTAACTTTCAGATACAGTTAAGATACGCTCCAGACACGGATTCCATCCTGATACTTATTCAGATTCAACTTTCAGATACAGTTCAGATACGCTCCAGACACGGACGCCATTCTGATACTCATTCAGTTTCAACTTACAGATACGGTTCAACGATCATTTCTGGATGGCATCTGCAAGCCCATATCCAACAACTTTCCATCATCCCTCCAAATGGCATCTTTAAGCGCATTCCCTATACCATCAATCATCACATCACCTAGTGCAAATTTCTGGGCACTCTAATGTCCAATCATCTTCCACCTTCGAGTCACGAATGGCAGATTTACCAATCTAACTCTTCAGGTGTAAGAAGATTGAACAGGGGCATCTATTGTACCCTAAAATTTTCCCTCTCATTTCTCAAAGGATCACCCTGGACCCTCAGGTTTGCTTCCATCCAATTTCAAGCCTTGAATTACAAATTTTCCAAGAAAGTCATTCACAAGGGTAAAATGGTCATTTGCACACTAAAAAGTCAAACTTTGACTTTTGATCAAAATCAAGTTTCAAGAATCATATTTAATCAAGACATGTTGAAATATGAAGTTTGTTTCATCAAGAAATTCAAAAGTCAAAATTCTAAAATACTTAGAATTTTTCCAAGTGTTTAAGAAATATGACAAGCTCAGAACTTCTGATCAGATTATCACCATGATGCAAGCTGATTTTGGAAGAATTTTTAACATGAGAGTTTTAGATCTCAATAAGACCTAAAATATTACAGAACATAACTTCTCCTGGAAATGCTGGAATTTCAAGTTATAAATGTTCAAAGACACGTCCATGAAACTGAAGCACTCAACAAATTCTGGACACTTTCAAGACAGAGTTTTGTTATAACTTTTGGGCGAGTTTTCACATTGGTTCAGTCAGAAGTTGCAAGAGAAATTCAAAGAAGGTTTATAAAGCGTGTTGCAAGCTTCCTGGAAAGTCTGAGAGCTCCTTCAGAACATGCTGGAGCAAGGAGATACAAAGATCAGAAGTTGAATGTCTATTCTAAGATACGCTGAAGTTGAACTTCTGATCCAGAATTAAGCAATGATGCAAAATCTCACATTGCAGGATTTCTGGTTTGATCAATCTCATCATCATTTAATGCTGACAACCACTATTTGATATTTGTCCAAAGGATTTCCCCACATGTGGCATAGAAGTACCATTACTGTCTTGGAAAAGAAAACTTTTGTACAAGAGTGTGCTAGGTCCATGCGTTGCTTTTGCTTTTGAGGTTACCTTTCCTTAATTCCTGCTTACAAATCCGGCTTAGGTGCGGCTAAAGCTGCTAACGACCATACCTATTTGAACTTACTTCAAGAAAAAGCTAGTGCCTAGTATATGATGGTTGTACCCCTTGACCTCTCCAAGCGACTAAACCTTTTCCTATAAATTGGTCTTCATTGGCAACTGTAAAAGGGTCGAAAATTGGAGAAAGAAAAAGCCTTGAACCCCTGCTAAAATTCCAAGAATCCAAAACTGCAAACACAAAATACAAAACCTGTTAGCTTTTGATTCTTGCATTCAAACTCCATTTTTCCTCAAGTGTTTCTTGACCAAAACCATCCATACAATTTCTGATATACATTTAGAAACCATCCGAACTTCCGTGTTCATACTGTAACATACCCTCCATCAATATCCACTTCAAAGAAGTCATAACTTTACTCTTTGGTTGTTCCAAAATTTTCCAGCCATTCATAGTTCAAGTAAAAGGTTTCTAGCCTGCTGGGCACGTGAGGAAGCTGGTCAGAACATCACAAGCGGTCAGAGCCAGACTCCAGCTCATAGAACATTTTCCAGCTGCAAGGTAAGCTTCTGCTGACTCTCGTCATATTACTTAGGCATTATTAGACTTGCATGTTCAAAATACAATGTAGACATCCTGATTCTGATGTTGTACATATTCTAAGGTTTCATGTATTTTCCTGCCTAAGTAGAGAGAATTTCAGTTCAGAACTTTTTGAAGAAATTAGGACTCAAAATTAGGATTAGCAAATTCATGCTTGCTTCTGATTTATAGTTCTGATATCTCTTTTTTCTGAAACATTACGAAACTTGCCATAACTGCTATGCGCGCCTCTTCTGTTTTGTTGAGAAATGACTAAGTTGCAGATGCTCTGACTAGAATGGAGAGGGAGACGAAGTTCTACCAGCGGCATCAGAACATCTGAAATCTTCTTTGTTTCCAGCGAACCCAGAACCTCTGACCTTCCCTATTTTCTGCTAACATGTTATTTCTGCCTTGTAGCTTTCCAGAGTCAGAACTTCTGATTTCTTTTATTTCAGCAAAGTGCTGATTTCGTTTTCTTTCTCCTTATTATTTTTGCCATCACTTTTATTAATCAAAAACACCAAAAATATTTCATATTCACATGTCCTATTTCTTTTAACATAAAAAAAATCAAAATATTTTCTTAAACAAAATTTATTTCTTTTTCTTAAACACAACAAGTTCATTTTACATTTCTTGTACATTCTTATCCATTCAATATGGTTGTGATAGTAACTTAGGACTTAATTTTACTTGCAATCCCCATTTGTAAAATCTGTACACCCCACCCCCCTAATGATTGTAATTAGAGTTTATATATAACATGCTAGTAATTAGAGTTTGTATGGAAAGACTAAGACCATTGCTTAGAAAACCCTAATCAAAGACAAAATCAAGCATGAAAAAAATACACTTGCACACAAGCCCCCTAGGGTAAATCCATTTGGTTGCCTTTACAAAATGGCCATATTACGTATGTGAGGTATCTTAGCAAAAACAAACAAATATAAGATCATAGTCCCTCGATGACTCTATCTAAGTTGCCTTTCAAATGATCTTAGTCCCTAAAAGAGATTGCTAAGATACCCTGAAACATTGCTAATCATGGTTATACGATGACCCACGCCCGTTCCGTTTACATCCAAAGATAGGGTTACTTACCAAATCAATGGTAAGATAACAATGTCAAAGGAAAATGAATATGAAAGAATTTTGAGTAGGTAGAATGCTCCTAATTACTTGCTCAATCTTCAAAACATCCTTGCTATTTTCAAAACAAACACCTACACTTTCAAAACCTCTTACAAAACTTGAAAACATTTTTCAAAACATCAACACCTTCGTAGACATTCTTACAAACGAGAATCATTACAAAGTTTGCCTAAACAATGGCCTCTTTTCAAAATACTTTCAAAACCACACAAAGCACAATTTCAAACAAAAGCAAGTGATCTAGCAAGTAACTAAGAGTCCATGGAAAACCATGGATGAAAAGGGTGCTAATACCTTCCCTTTTCATAATCTACCCCCCGAACTCAAGAAATAATCTCAAAGGTCTTTCCTGTGCTTTTTCATATTTCCTTTTCGATAAAAGAAAAGTCGGTGGAGACTCTTGCTAACCGTAACATTTGCAATCTAACGTAAAACCTTCAAGTTAGTTCTCCCACCATATCATACTAGCCAACGGGCGATCTCAAGTTCTAAGATGATCTATAGGAAGAACCTAGCCAACGGGCGTTTTCAGGTTCTAAGATGATATGAGGAAGAACCTTGCCAACGAGCGATCTATCAAAGAACTAGGCCTATGGGCGACCTCATAATTCTACGGAGATACCTATGGACGATCTACTAAAGAACTAGGCTTAAGGGAGACCTCAAAATTCTAAAATAAGATCTATATAGAGAACCTAGCCTACGGGAGATCTCAGGTTCTAAGATGATCATAGGGAGAACCTAGCCAACATGGGATCTCGGGTTCTAAGATGATCTATTGGAAGAACCTAGCCAACGGGCAATCTCAGGCTCTAAGATGATCTATTGGAAGAACCTAGCCGACATGCGATCTCAGGTTTTAAGATGATCTATTGGAAGAACCTAGCCAATGGGTGATCTTCGGTTCTAAGATGATCTATTAGAAGAACCTAGCCAACAAGCGATCTTAGGTTCTAAGATGATCTATTGGAAGAACCTAGCCAATGGGCGATCTCATGTTCTAAGATGATCTATTGGAATAACCTAGCCAACGGGCGATCTCAGGTTCTAAGATGATCTATAGGAAGAACCTAGCCAACAGGCAATCCCAGGGTTCTAAGATGAGAACATTGGTTATGACATGCCGAGTGTTTAGGAGTTAACACGATGAGGACGAGTGTTTAGAAAACTGAAATGGACGAGTGTTTGAATTTGAATTAATTGTCAGATGAGAACTGACTACCAGACGAGAACTGGGTTTTGAATTAATCATCAGACGAGAACTGACTACCAAATGAGAACTGGGTTTTGAATTAATTTCCAGATGGGAACTGATTACCAGATGAGAACTAGGTTTTGAATCGATCGTCAAACGGGAACTGACTACCAGATGGGAACTGGAATCGTATGACAAAGTGTATTTATTTTAGTGGGAATTCAAGGGTGCAAGGTACTGGCACTACTAGCTGGGCATTGTGAATGTGAAGGATGTTAGCTGAAGGTTTGGGAGCGACATAATCTTGTGGTTGAATGATTCAGGTCTTTTGTATGAGGTACCCGATCTAGCTTAGGCTCCATATGCATGTTTGAATTTCTTTTGCCGCAAAGATCCATTCTGATGGATCGGATACGCCCCTTTAAAGATGCAATGTTATGTAGTGATAACTATATACAATGAAAATAAATATACTTCATGAGGATAAGCGAAGGCTCGTTAGGAATTGTTGCTCATCACCGGGGATGCCAATAAGAACCAGCGCTAGGAACCTGAGTATCCAAAGATCACTGGGATACTGATAAGAATTTGCACTGGGGATATCATGATACCGAAGATTATTGATGACTCTATTGACGATTGAATCACCGACGAAGCGAGTTTTCAGGTACACCACTGAGTTCTGAATTGTATTGTTGAGGAAGAGATAATCTGGCCCGACTTCTCTACATCATGAACCGCTGAGAGGATGGTATAACTGAATATGTCGAGGAATGAGTAGTGATCACCATGTGGATCTCTTTGAATACATGCCCCTAGTTCACGCCATACTGGGGAATTACCTCTTGTATCACTTGGGGATAAAAGGATATGCATAGACACCTACGAGTGCCCCGGTTTAACTCTATGGATGCCCCGATTTAATCCACTGGGGATGCCCTAGTTTAGCTTTGTGAATACCCTAATTTACTCCACTAGGGATGCACTTGCGCGTACCAAGTCAAACGATGACTCCAGACTTTCTGAGTTCACTTGGGGAATCAGGTTTGAAATTGACTGTAGCAGATGAAGGCGGCTTCATGCACTGGCTAGGTCAGGGTGACTGTTATGATGCTTTTATCCTGATTGTTATCATCCTGTATGACAAAATTTTGCTTGAGCAGCTTTGCGAGATTGGAGGGGGAATGCCCCTGTCTAGTGGATCTCAGAAAGAATCTGTGTTGAATGGAAGACCAGGATATTCATGGAACAATATGATATGAGGTGGCCTGCCTCATTGTCTTGAGTCACAAAATAAATTACACTTTGATTACCGATTTCTTGGAGAGATTTGTCGAATCTCGACGTAGTTTCCCCAGGTTGAATGAATCCTAAATAGATTTCTCGACGTAATAGCCTCATAATGATTGGCAAAAGCTTGAAGAGATTTATCAACATGATAACCTCTGATTTAGCATAGCTTGAAGAGATTTATCGACGTGATAGCCTCAGATTGATAGCTTTGAGGGAATGCCCCAGATTTGGATGAACTCGGAGAGATCGAATCTCGACTTGATTGCCCCAGATTGGTGGAATATGCTAACTTCATCCCTAACGGGTACTCAGATTGTAACGCACCAATATGCTTTCACTTTAACAAAATCTCAGGTTAACGTGCCCCTGGATATGTCATTTCTCTTGTAACAGCTGACTTTTGATTCAATAGAGTATTCAAGCATATCTTCTCTGACAAGATTGAGCTCTTTACTAATGTTCATTGTATAAAATTACTTGATGTCAGTTAGTTGTTTTGTATGCAGAAGAATGTTTATTATGAGAATGATAATTCTAATGCAACACGTATGTAAGTCTTGAAGTTTGAAAAAAACTTTGAATGAAATGGTGTCACAACTCTGTTGTGAATGAATCACTAGCTAGACAGAAACATTTGCAAATTCTTTTTCATGAAAGACAAAACAAGCATATGATGCCAAAACAAGTATTTGAACATACCTCTTAGGAGTCAGTTAAACGCTATCTCATTATAGCATGCTTTCGAATTAACCCATGCTTCAATTAGGAATTTTAAGGATTGTAATGTGGCCTGGTTCACAGTTTTAGAAAAAAGGATTTAAGGCTCAAAATTATTTGGTTCCCACCCATTCTCTATGATGTTCTCCATTCCTAAGTTCAGTTAACCTGATACAAGTATTCATCTCTCAAAATAGGAGTTTGCGATGGTTGAGGAACAACGTTTCTTGGACACGACAGTCATTAAATTTTGATTTTGGTGTCTGATCACACGACCTTGTTCTTTCAATAAGGATTTTCATTGGTAATCCTTTTCTCTCCTTTTAGGCTTTTTAATTTCTTTCTCTCTTTCCCTAACTTTTTCCTTAACGAATTCTTTTGAATTTTGATTTAGAAGTTCAGCGGGATGCCCTAACTTCTGTCTAAGCGACTTGTTTTCAAGTTTCGACTTAGTGAGGATTTTTACTTCTTTCTTATTCATTTTCCATTTTAGTCAAGTCATTGATCTTTATGTTGTCTTTTATTTGTCGGAGGTGATCGTGACTACCTGATTCCTTGGTAGATGAAGGATAACAATTGTTGTATCATCATCTTTGATCCTCCTGACGCGCGAGAGACACCCATTGGAATATCGCTCTCTTTGATGCATGTTGCTGATAAATGAGGGTTAGCCATTGCGATTTTGACCATACTCAACCTTTTGATGGATAACCATGTTGTATCCTTGGATGCACACTCTTGGTGAGTTCTGAGCGCTTGATCAGGTTAGCTGAACACTACCCGCCCCAGGGTTAAAATGAGGGTTTTTTCTGAACGGAAAAGAAACTCCTACTTCGAAATCTCATAGGGGTTAACGAGGGTCTATCTCCCTTATATCTCTTGTGTTTAGGAATTGAAACAAGGCATGTACATCGTCAGCAACGTCTTACTCAAAAGCTTACCAACCAGAGATTTCTTGTGTTTTTAGATTATCGTCATCCTCCCTTCAATCTTTTCCTAAGCATAAAACTTGGAAACATGGAATCAATATGCAAGTAAAACATTTAAAGAGTGATAACGAATGGATGAATAAAAATGAAAGGAGCACTTCAAGACAAGCATACTTACTGCGTTAAGATTTTCATTAAAAAATATACAAGTTTCTATATGCAAGAAATGTTTAAACAAATAAGCAATAGTGCAAATGAAAATGCGGTAAAGAAACCTGTGATTGCCATCATTAAGGAGGCTTGAATCTGTATGGAATTTTTGATTTTGCAACGTTCTGCAGTCTTGATGCTTAAATGGGCGAGAGAATTATCCTTCTGATCTGATATGAACACAAGAGTCCTTGAATTGATCCCGTCTTGGACCTTGTCTCTGGATGACATACCATCTTCAATCTAATGGTCAGGTGCCCCAGAATAATATGCATAGAAGATTCTTTCAGGAGAACGAATGAATGCTTAACCGAGAAAATTGGTATAAACTGCATCCCCAAGCATCTTATGCCACAAAGAAACAATACAATTCATCTTATATCACAACATAAGATACATCCAACTCATGATAAAAAGTCTGAAAAGTGGCCAAATATGAATTGGACTTTTGGAAGAGACGCCAGACAGGTGCTGGAATTTATACTTCAACCCCTTTACAGTCTTCAATATCAAAATTGGATGCCCCAGAATAGGGGAGACATCTAGCATGTGTATCACAATCAGAAGAGATGTTTATGGAAGAAGACCCCAAATATTAGAGCATTATCAATTGAACTTCCACCAGGCGAGGAAATAACTGCATGTAATGCACTGGGATCGCATCAACATACTCATCAGGCTTCTTCTGTATTTGCTTAGAAGCTTTTCCCCATGAATTCACTTAGGGAACAAATACTGGCTGCTATCAAACAAATCAGGGAATGCAAAGCTGTGGAGAGTGCCACTGATTGAATGGTCGGATGTCCTGGCGTGGTAACCATATCTGACGTTGGTATCATGATTTAGAAGGGAATTTATAGACGGTACTAAAGTATGGGGTCTAACCCACTGAATCTCAAACAAGTGTAGGAACCAATGAGAACAAAGCACTGCTATAAGATCAACTCTTCTTCAGGTGTATTCTAATCTCGCTGGTAAAACAAGTTTCTTGAATTAACATAGTAAATGGGAACCATCTGCTGATAAGATGTTCCAAGAACTCAAGATTTTATATCACTCCATGTTTGATAGCAATTCCATGACCCGGTTCACCTGAGTCTTCAATCGATTATCTTCCTTCTCGAAGAATTTCCGGCCACAGGCCAAAGCTTGCATGTAAACCACAATTAACCCCATCAGGATCTTCATATCAGTCAATCCCCCACGGAGTTATCCCATATTGATATCTGAATAACTACAGTAAGAAATTAAGTGCGAACCTCTGAAGAGAGCACCAGGTCTGAATAAGAATCCCCAATCTTCGAGTACCTGTTATGGATGCATGGATATGCATGGGGTGAATGAATGGATGCCATGTCATGTTTCATCATTTCCAAGGAATTTACATGCTTTGATTTTGATTTTACGCAAGTAAGGGGATGAAAGAGTTCAACACAAGGCTTACAAATATGATTCCCTAGAAATAAAAAAACATGTATGTTAAACATGTGGTTAACCATGTTATGTATGCAAAGACATGGGATCAAAGTTCCATCACTTCTGAATATGATTGTTGCAATGTTCTGAACCGTATGAATATTACCAAATCAAAGGTCCGACATAGCTTCCGCACATATAAGAACCAAGTACCCTGTAGATCATCAATTGTACGGGATCAAGGTTTCTGGACCACTGGATACTGTTGAGCCTTTTCTGAACATGTTGGGAATACCAAGATCGAAGGCCCGAATAAACCTCCAAATAAACAAGTCAGGAACTTAGAAAATAAATCTGAGAACCATGGTCACCAACGGAACATAGTCACCATCAGAACATAGTCACCAACAGTACCTGTGATAATAAATCCCACCCCACTCACGGGTCAAATCTAGGTCAGGGTAAGGTCGGGTAACTCGAAAATCACGGGTCCTCTTGAAAGTAAAATCATCGCAACACAGACGTGCATGATGAAAATACCTCCAATTAAACCTCATTCGAGCATGGTATATGACATGAACGTACTAATTGGACCACTTCCTATAGCCGTCATGTCCCCACTCTATTCCTAGGTTTCCTAGATAGTGCACTTTGGCCGGGGTATTGGGCCTTTTACCTCATTGTAACATCCCAACCCAATCAAGAAGCAGATCCAGTACAACAATATTATATGGAAAATAGTAAAATGCAATGCAAACATATGCTCAGGTAATCATGTATGGATGAATAAACTGAAAGCATAAAAATAAACACCCAAAGAAAAGAAAACAAGAGCTAGGAGCGACTCCAGGATGGACCAGCAATTGGTCGACCTTTCGGGAAAAATAATACAAAAACTCTAAGATAAAAAGGTAGTTTGCATCCTCTTTTATGCGGTGTAGGCATTCAAAGTCTGCTCCTCATGAAGTAGTCTAGTGAGTTCCAAAACCTTCTTCTCGCTCGCGTAGAATTGGGCTTCGAAAATATCTTTCTCCCCCTTGAGCTGTATCCAATCTCTTTGTAGGTCTTCAAGAGAGGTGGGCATATCAGGACGTAGGATAGTGTATGGAACATCTCCTTCTATGACAGGCTCAATGATTACTGGGAGAATGGAGGGGTAAGGCATCATAAGACTCTGAGCATGAGTTCCTACCCATTTGAGGTAAGGCTAAAGAGGGATGGAATTCTTGTGCCCCAAAGTCTTTCTATCCACCTTATTCAACATCCTCCAAGCTCGGATAAATCTCTGGCGAAGACCTTGATCGTTGTTGTCGTAGTCAAATACCAAACCTTGAATTAGCATCTCGTGCGGGCCATCCCTTTGGGCGTAACCAAACTTTCTTAAGGCTAAGCAGGGGTTGTAGGTGATACCTCCCCTAATTCCAAGTAAAGGGATATTAGGGAATTCTCCACAATAGTCGATAATGATAACATTCTCTTTGTATCGGGAGCACCAATGAATGTCTGAATGTTTGAGCGTCATCAACCTTTGTGACCACCTTGAACCTTGCTCATTCTTTAATACAGATTGGGGAAGATGAGAAATAAACCACCTTGCCAAGAGAGGAGTGCGACACATAAGAACACCTCTTTTCCTCATAGTGCGAGTGTGAAAAGAGTGTAGGATATTGAAGGGTGAGAAAATACTTAGAAGGGGGGGGGGGGGGGTTGAATAAGTTTTTCCTTTTTCTTTCTCTTACTAGCTCAACAAATATGGAAAGACACAATTATTTTTATCCTGGTTCGTTTAAACTCAAACTACTCCAGTCCACCCGCCAAGGTGATTTCGCCTTTCTCAACAAGGACTTAATTCACTATAATCAAACATATTACAATCACACAACCAAACTATTGTGACTAACAATACCAAGTACAAGTAAACTTACAAGTGACTAATACGACAAAGACTCAAACTAGTCCTAGACTTCTTGAGAAATCTGACCAAGCTTGGTCTCTCAAGGAACAAATACAAGAATTAAATCTTTACAATAGTGAATCAAATTTCTACTTAGAAAGCTATATCACAAACTGTGATTTATCACTAAGATAAGTTTTGCACTTGAGAAAATAACAAAGTGTTTGTAAGAAAATAGTTTATGAGCAGCAAAATAATTTTCACGTAGGTTGGTGTTCGGTTTGTCTTGGTAGTTGGCTTGCAATAAATGATCTTCTATTTATAGCATGAGGAAAACGACCGTTACTGCCTTCAAAAGTGAGGAGCAATTAATGTTTGCGTGTTAGCTTGCATTATTGTTTCTTTCAATGAACTATCATAGAGACACTTGAGTGATTTAGCCGTCTTTGCATTAAATGAACAAACGGCACTGTCAGAGCTTGTTTCCTGAAACTTGACAAGACTGTTTGTTTCTTTAATCTTTCATAACTTGCTTCAAATCTTGCTTCAGAATTTGCTTGCAAATAACTTCTCATCAGAGCTTGCTTGCAAAATACTTCTGAACAGAGTTTGCATGGAAACTTGCTAAGATTAGAGGATGCTTTAAATTGCTTCTTATCAGAGCCAGCGTCAGAACTTGCGCTAAATAAATATTTCTTTCAACAAAGAACTTCTTCATTTTTATTCAGCTCAGCACGTAAAATGATTTTCACCTTAGAAAATACTTCAGTCAGAACATTATCTGAAACAAAGAAATATGCTCATCAGAGTATCAATTATACAAAATATATTTTATTGTTATCATCAAAACTCTGAGATATGATCTGAACTAAACTTGTTCTAACAATATCCCCCTTTTTGATGATGACAAAAATATTCAGGTTTTGAAAAAAAATTGAACAAGAGATAAGAATCTCCCCCCGAAATAAATAATTCTTCTTCTCGAAAAAAATAGATGTATAAGAAAAACTTCTTGAGATTTTTCTTCAGAGCTTTGAGATTTTTCTTTTAGGATTTCTTCGGCAAGTCTTTTGAAGATGATGTTCAGATGATTAAACTTCCAGAGTTTAGTGATACCTGCAAAATTCTTTAAGTAGAGAAAGAAATCTTTGTATTTTGTTAGTAATGTTTGAGACTTTGTCCCATAACTGTTAATCAAAGATTAGATCAAAATACTCATTTCTCCCCCTTTTTTTCATAATCAAAAAGTATAAAAATAATTAAAGAGTGTAAAAGGTTTTTATAAAAAGATTCAGAGGTACAAAACAAAACAAAAAACTAGAAACAGAATGACACTTAAGATTTTCTAGAAACAAGAGACAAAAGAAGATTCTTGATTTCAGATGAAGATTCCTCTTGCTTCATCATCCAGTTTCTGATTTCCTTGTTTGTCTCATCCTGCTTGTCCAAGCGCTCATGAATAGCTTCATTTTCCTTCTTAAGCTCATTCAGAGTATCCATAACCAATGAAGTAGGAGCAGAAGATAAAGTAGCTTCAGCAGATATAACCTTTGGTGTAGAAGCAACTGAGTCAGAACGAACAATATTTGAGAGAAGAGTGCCCAGATCAACCATAAGAGTTGGCACACCTTCTGGTGCAGCTTTAGCAGAAGGTTGATTAAATATAATTATTGCCAAAGGATTTGAATCTTCAGAGGCATCTTCAGACTCATCTTCTAAAATGTCCATTTGATCAGCAGGAGCATTGGCAATCAGCAGAGTAGACTTCTTGTCCCAAGTATCAACAGATTCTGATTGGAAGGCATGCAGATGTTTGGAGAAATTCTCAAGCACCTAAGAATGACACATGTCTTTCAATTTCAGTGATTCATCATCTAATGCTCGTCTGAACGTTTCACACAGAAGATCTGTTGCTGTTGGGTTCACGTTGCTGGTGCAGTCTGCCTTCAGTAGGTCTATCCAAGCTTGTACTTTTGTTATAAAATTCTGAAAATATACATCTAAATCTGGATGGACAGGTTTGGGAACAGCCTTTTTGTAGGTTTTATTTTTCATAAATTGTAGGGATTCAAAATCAACTACAGTTTTCCGAAAGTCAGTTGGTTCAGGAGTTTCTAATTGTTCACGTGTTTCTGTTTGGTCAGGATTTTCAGATGGTTCAGGTGTTGCTGATGGTTCAAGAGTTTCAGATGGTTCATGAGATGGATTGAGGGTATGTTCTGGAGATTGAGGAGGTGAAAGTGTTGGTGAGTTAGGTGTTGGAAGTTCTGGAGATATGGGTGGTGTGATGTCAGGAGAAATGATGATGGTGTTTTCAGCAGAGGGGGTAGGATTTTATGGTGGAGTTCTATTTAGAGTAAAGATGTTCTCAGAGGGTAGGGTGAAAGGTGGATTTTGCATGGCCAGAGGTACGTTAATTCCAAGTATTCTCCAAGAGCCATCATACCATTCAGAAGGTCTTGGTGATAAAGGTCTGGGAGGTGTTTGAGAAAAGTTTTCAGCAGGATTATTTTGTGAGATATGTGTTTGAGATGGTTGTGTTTGGGTTTCAAGAGAGTCATCAGAATCAAAATCTGTTAAGTCTGATAAAACTTGATTTATAAGAGGGTTTGTAGAAAAAGGTTCAGAGGGAATGATTAAATCTATGTCTACATCTATGTCACCTAATGTTTGAGGTTCAACAGATGTAGATATATGTACAAAATCATAAACAGAAATAGTCTCAGAAGGTGTACCTGATTTCTTCTTCTTCTTCTGGGGTCTAGCAGAGGGTCCTCCAACTGATTTCCTTTTCAATGGCTGCTGGAAGACAACATCTGGAGCTGCTTCATTTCTACCTTGAAGCCAAGAAGGATCAATTGGAGTTCCACTTTCTTTGCAAATTGCAATGTAATGCAGAATGATGCGAGGGTGATCTCCTGAGTTGAAAAGTGAAAAGTCAGAAATTAGAATTCTTCTTCTGGTAGAGGTTGCTGATACGTAAGGGGTAGGTTCCACCAGCAGTTTATCAATGATCTTTCTGTTCACCAGATTATTTCCTGTCAGAGCTTTCCCACACGTAGGCTCTAACTCCCCCAACAGGTTTGCTTCGTCCAAATGTGCAATCAGACCATTCTCTATCAGAATGTCTGAAATCAACCTTCCCATTGGAATCCAATTCCTTTTAGATTTAGGGTTCTTCATTCTTTCTGCTTCCCTTGTTTCCTTGACATGTGTCCACGGGTGATCAAACAGAAGGTAGGGTAAATCAATCTTTACATTTGTTCCCAGACAGAACAGAAGGTATTGCTGATCATCATTTATATAGTCAGGAGAACTTGTTTCCTTTCTATGATGAATGTAGCCATGGATGATTCTAGCCCAGATCTTATACTGATTCTTCAACTCTCTGACTTTTGTTGAAGCTTGCCCGGTTGTAAAAATTTCAGCATGAACTCTTGACATATCCGTTCTACCATTTGAGATTCCAGTGACTCCATTGCCTTCAAAACGCAGTAACCTCCTGATGAGATTTTCAATGATTGAAATTTCCTTACCCATTACAAACGAGAGAATAAACTTTGGAGATGCAATGGCGTGAATCCAAAATTCCTTTACAAGATGTGAAAATACAGGGCCAACAAGACGATCAAAGTAATTTTCCCATCCTTGAAATTCCACTGCAGGAAGAAGGTCAAACCCATTTGCCTTTAGGTTTTCAAAGTCCACCATCAATCCACTGATTACTTCTAAACTGTCAACAAGAATAAGAGTGGTTCTTTTCGGGATGATGTATTATTCAGCTTGAGTGCTTCCAGAAGGAGTAGAAGATGAAGCCATTAAAGCACTTAGGTTGAGATGAAATAAAATGGGTTGCAGAAAATACACAGACGGTTTTGAAATTTGAAAGAGAAGGTAAAAAGTGAGAAAGGGGTTTTACAAGAGTATTTATAGGTAAACTTTTGAGAAAAAGGGTTTTGAAATAAAACTGTAAAAAAAATTTAAGAGAAAAAAAATCATTACTAGCATTTAATGACATTGAAAATGAGGGGAAAGCATGAGATTTTGAACAAATCATAACAGTTACCTAGGAACGGCGTCAATAGCATAGCACGCGTGACCTTTCAGAAATACAACACGTGTTCATCTCCTGAAGGTTGCATGAGACAACTGTTTGATATAATGAACTGATGAACTATACTTGTAATGAAACGTTAGAACATTTTAGAACTTTATATATAGTTTCTGATGTAACTTATATTCTAACTTCTGAAGAGTTGTTAATCAGAACATTCATTTCAGAACATTCTGAAAGCAATTATAGAAGATAAATACAATTTCATTCAGGACAAAATTCCATACTAATATTTTTCAGAATGAATTTAAATCTATCTTCAGAAAGGGGTTTGGTAAAAATATCAGCCCATTGATGGTTTGTGTTTACAAAGTTTAAATTTAAAATTCCTTTCTGAATGTAGTCCCTTATAAAATGATATTTAATTTCTATGTGTTTTGCTTTAGAATGAAAAATGGGATTTTTAGAAAGAAAAATTGTAGAGGTATTGTCACAGAAGATAGGAATCTTATTTTCATAGAGATTAAAATCTTCTAGTTGACTTTTCATCCTGATCATCTGAGAGCTACATCCAACAACAGATATATACTCAGCTTCTGTTGTTGAAAGTGCAATGGTAGCTTGCTTCTTGCTGTACCACGAGATAAGGTTGTCACCTAGAAACTGACAGCTTCCAAAGGTGCTCTTTCTTTCAATTCTATCTCCAGCAAAGTCAGTATCACAATAACCTACTAGTCTGAATTCTTTTGATCTTATGTAACACAGACCCATATGTAGTACCTTTCAGATACCTCAGAATTCGCTTAACAGCAATTAAGTGAGATTATCTAGGATCTGATTGGAATCTAGCACATAAATATACGCTGAATAATATATCAGGTCTAGATGCATTCAGATAGAGAAGGGATCCAATCATACCTCTGTAGAGTTTCTGATCTACCTTCATACTTACCTCATCTTTTCCCAGAATGCATGTAGGATGCATTGGTGTCTTTGCATCTTTACTTTCTGACATCTGGAATTTCTTCAGAAGTTCTTTAACATACTTCGTCTGATGTATGTAAGTACCTTCTGGAGTCTGGTTTATTTGTATTCCCATAAAGAACTTTAATTCTCCCATCATGCTCATCTCAAATTCAGCCTGCATAGTGTCAACAAATTCTTTTCCAAGAGAGATATTAGAGGTTCCAAAAATAATATCATCAACATAAATTTGACAAATAAAAATGTCATTTTTAAATGTTTTTCTGAATAAAGTTGTGTCCACTTTCCCTCTGGTAAAATCCTTTTCTAAAAGAAAATTACTCAAACATTCATACCAAGCTCTGGGAGCTTGTTTCAGACCGTATAAAGACTTTTTTAGTTTAAAAACATGTTCTGGATATTTTGAGTCATTAAAGCCCAGAGGTTGATGGACATAAACTTCTTCTTCTATATAACCATTTAAAAATGCACTTTTAACATCCATTTGATATAATGAAATGTTATTTTGAACAGCAAAAGAAATTAATAATCTAATTGATTCTAACCTGGCGACTGGGGTAAAGGTTTCATTATAATCAATTCCTTCTTGTTAACTATAACCTTGTGCAACCAGTCGTGCTTTGTTTCTGACCACCTCTCCTTGCTCATTTAATTTGTTTCTGAATACCCATTTAGTTCCTATAATATTGAATCCTTTAGGTCTTGGAACTAGATCCCACACATCGTTTCTGGAAAATTGATTGAGTTCATATTGCATAGCTAGGATCCAATCATTGTCTTCCAGAGATTCATCAATAGAGGTTGGCTCAATCAGAGATACTAATCCAAACAATGATTCTTCATTGATTCTGAGGGAGGATCTTGTTCTGATGGGATCTTCTTTCTTTCCAATAATCACGTCTTCTTTATAAGCTGAAGAGATTCTGGGAAACCTTTTCTGAGAGGGTTGTTCAGAGATTCTGAGATTATCCAGAGCATTATCAAGAGGAGGATCTTCTGAGTTTTCCTTTGCTTCTGACTTTTCAGAGGTTGAGAGATGATCTTCTGTACCTATAGAAATATCAATTTGCTTTGGCTGTTGCTGGCCAAGCTTATCACCAAACCTGACTTTGATTGATTCTTCAACAATCAGAGTTTCTGTGTTGTATACTCTATAGCCTTTTGAGCGTTCAGAATATCCAAGCAGAAAACACTTTTGTGCCTTAGAATCAAACTTGTTCAGATTATCTTTAGTATTCAGAATAAAGCAAGTACATCTAAAAGGATGAAAATATGAAATGTTGGGTTTTCTGTTTTTCCACAATTCATAGGGAGTCTTTTCAAGAATAGGTCTTATAGAGATTCTATTCTGAATATAATATGTTGTGTTCACTTCTTCTCCCCAGAAGTGCTTAGCCATATTTGTTTCATTAATCATGGTTCTGGCCATTTCTTGTAAAGTTCTATTCTTTCGTTCTACAAATCCATTTTGTTAGGGAGTTCTAGGACAAGAGAAATTATGAACAATACCATTTTCTTTAAAATATTTTTCAAAATAATGGTTTTCAAATTCTCCTCCATGATCACTTCTAACTTTTATAATTCTAAAATCTTTTTCATTTTGCACATGGTTACAGAAGTCAACAAACACAGAATGTGACTCATCCTTGTGTTTCAAAAACTTCACCCATGTCCATTTGTTGTAGTCATCAACAATGACCAATCCATACTTCTTGCCTCTGATGGATGCAATTTTAACTGGCCCAAACAGATCAATGTGAAGTAGTTATAATGGCCTAGAGGAAGAAACAACATTTTTTGATTTAAAAGAAGGTTTTGAAAATTTTCCTTTTTGACATGCTTCGCACAGAGCTTCTGAGTTGAACTTCAGATTGGGAAGTCCTCTGACTAAATTCAGTTTATTTATTTGAGAGATTTTTCTCATGCTGACATGTCCCAATCTTCTGTGCCACACCCATTGCTCATCGCTAACAGACAAAAGGCATTTTACATTCTGAGTTTTAAGATCTGACAAATCAATTTTATAGATGTTGTTCTTTCTCTTGCTAGAAAAGAGAATTGCTCCATCTTTTTGACTAACAGCTCTACAGGAATTTTGATTAAAGATAATGTGATAACCGTTTTCACTTAATTGACTTATGGACAACAAGTTATGCGCTAATCCTTCTACTAACAGAACATTGGAGATAGAAGGAAGGTTATCATTTCCAATGGTTCCAGAACCAATAATCTTTCCTTTCTAATTTCCTCCATATTTGACGTCTCCTCCAGATTTAAATTCCAGGTTTTGGAACATAGACTTTCTTCCCGTCATGTGTCGTGAGAATCCATAGTCCAGGTACCATGACTGGTGTTTCAACTGAGCTGTTAAGGACATCTGCAACATATATTATTTTCTCCTTAGGTACCCATATCTTTTTGGGTCCTTTTTGGTTAGAGTTTCTAAAGTTCTATTTGAACTTTGGATTAGCATAAAAAATTTCAGAGTGAGATGTGTATTTAATATCATGTGTGTGCCCAATACTAAATTGTTTGTTCAGAGGTTTATATGTGAAAGCCATCTTAACAACAGGTTTTGGTATATATGTTTCCTTCCCTTTGGGAGTTTCATATCCAATTCCTCTTCTGTTGTTTCCACTAACTCCATAGATCATTGAAGCCATTTTGCTTCTATCTATGCTTTTAGCAAGAAAAGTTTGAAAACTAGAGTCATATTCTTTAAGAGTATCTCTTGAACTTGACGCAGAATCTGAAATAGAATTTTTTTAAACTTTTCGAATTTCCTCTTTGAGTTTAAAATTATTTTCTTTGAGTTCAAAGTTTTCTGTTTCAAGTTTCTCAAGATCAGATGCAAGACTCTTTTTGAGTTTCTTGTATTTGATTTTGAGTTGACTGTAGTTTTCAAGAAGTTCTGACAAACTTTATGCAAGTTCAGCTCTAGTAAATTCAGAGAATACCTCTTTTGGTTCTGACTCATAGTCTGAGCCATCAGCTGTGGTAGCCATAAGAGCTAGGTTGGAGTTCTTATCTTCTGAGTCAGATTCATCTTCAGAAGATTCTGAATCGTCCCAGGTGGCCATCATGCCTTTCTTTCTACCAAACTTTTTCTTTGGTCTTTCTCTTTGTAGTTTTGGACAATCACTCTTGTAGTGTCCTGGTTCTTTATATTCATAGCAGATTATATCTCTTCTGTTTGACTTCTTATGTCCAGAAGATTCTAGTTTATCTTCTGACCTCTTGTAGTTCCTAAACTTCTTCTGTCTGTGCTTCCACACCTGGTTGATCCTTCTGGAGAGCAAGGATAGTTCATCTTCTTCTGATGCATATTCTTCAGAGTTTCCTTCTTCTGCCTGAAAAGCGTTAGTTTCACATTTTTTAATAGATTTAAGGGCAACAAACTTACCTTTCTTCTGAGGCTCGTGTTCATCAAGTTCTATCTCATGACTTCTTAAAGCGCTGATGAGTTCTTCAAGAGACACATTGTTCAAATCTTTTGATACTTTGAATGCAGTAACCATAGGTGCCCATCTTCTGGGTAAACTTCTGATAATCTTCTTAACATGGTCTGCCTTGGTGTATCCGATGTTCAGAACTCTCAGGCCAGCGATCAGAGTTTGGAACCTTGAGAACATAACTTCTATAGATTCACTTTCTTCCATTTTGAAGGCTTCATACTTCGGGATGAGAGCCAGAGCTTTAGTCTGTTTTACTTGAGCATTTCCTTCATGAGTCATTTTGAGAGACTCAAACATGTCATGTGTTGTATCTCTATTTGTGCTCTTCTCATATTCCATTTTAGAGATAGCGTTCAGAAAGATATTTCTAGCTCTGTGGTGATTTTTGAAATCTTCTTTTTGTTGTCTATCCATATTCTTTCTATTAATCTTGTTTCCTTCTGAGTCTATAGGATGTGTGTAACCATCTAAGACCATATCCCATAAATCATCATCATGACCTAGAAAGAAACTTTCTAGTCTATCTTTCCAATATTCAAAACCTTCTCCATCAAACACAGGAGGTTTGGTGTAGTTATTGTTTTTTTGTTCAGTTGCCATATTATTTTCCTTCTGGATCTTTTTCTAACACTGTTAAGTGTTTGCGCTCAGAGTCACACTCTGATACCAATTGAAGGGTGAGAAAACACTTAGAAGGGGGGGGGGGGGGGGGTGAATAAGTTTTTCCTTTTTCTTTCTCTTACTAGCTTAACAAATATGGAAAGACACAGTTATTTTTATCCTGTTTCGTTTGAACTCAAACTACTCCAGTCCACCCGCCAAGGTGATTTCGCCTTTCTCAACAAGGACTTAATTCACTATAATGAAACAGATTACAATCACACAACCAAACTGTTGTGACTAACAATACAAAGCACAAGTAAACTTACAAGTGACTAACACCACTAAGACTCAAACTAGTCCTAGCCTTCTTGAGAAATCTGACCAAGCTTGGTCTCTCAAGGAACAAATACAAGAATTAAATCTTTACAATAGTGAATCAAATTGCATCTTAGAAAGCTATATCACAAACTGTGATTCATAACTAAGATAAGTTTTGCACTTGAGAAAATAACAAAGTGTTTGTAAGAAAATAATTTGTGAGCAGCAGAATAATTTTTCACGTAGGTTGGTCTTCGGTTTGTCTTGGTAGTTGGCTTGCAATAAATGATCTTCTATTTATAGCATGAGGAAAATGACTATTACTGCCTTCAAAAGTGAGGAGCAATTAATGTTTGCGTGTTAGCTTGCATTATTATTTCTTTCAATGAACTAGCGTAGAGACACTTGAGTGCTTTAGCCGTCTTTGCATTAAATGAACAAACAGCACTGTCAGAGCTTGTTTCCTGAAACTTGACAAGACTGTTTGCTTCTTTAATCTTTCAGAACTTGCTTCAGATCTTGCTTCAGAATTTTCTTGCAAATAACTTCTCATCAGAGCTTGCTTGCAAAATACTTCTGAATAGAGTTTGCATGGAAACTTGCATAGATTAGAGAATGCTTTAAATTGCTTCTTATCAGAGCCAGCGTCAGAACTTGTGCTAAATAAATAGTTCTTTCATCAAAGAACTTCTTCGTTTTTATTTAGCTCATCACGTAAAATGATTTTCACCTTAGAAAATACTTCAGTCAGAACATTATCTGAAACAAAGAAATATGCTCATCAGAGTATCAATTATACAAAATATATTTTATTGTTATCATCAAAACTCTGAGATATGATCAGAACCAAACTTGTTCTAACAGATATCTCCTAGAAATGTAGGCACCGGGTTGCGGATATGAAAATTTTAACAGCGTTGATATTTATGAGTTGGTCAGGATTTGGAAACAAAACCATCACATAGATGAGGAGAGCCACAATTTCCTCAAAGGCTTACAAGTCCAAGGAATTCCAACAGCTTTGGGTTTTCTCAAACAGGAACTTTGCTAAGAAACCCTTGACACCACTCCTTGTTTCCCAATGAGTTGTGACATAAGATGAGTGCAAGTGTAGAACTTGAGTAATCTCTTCTGGCTTTGGGTCTCTTTCTGTACCGTTGAAAGGTAGTTGATTGAGAATGGGAATCCTCAAGAGTTGGGAGAATTCTTCCAAAGTAGACACAAGTTGATAATCGGGAAATGTGAAGCAATGGTGTAAAGGATCAAAGAACTGAAAGAGCACCTTCATCATATCCTCGTCTGTGTTGGAGGTGACCAAGTTGAGTAGGCGACCATGTCTCTCGGTAAATGGAGAGTTTTCAGGAATCCTTGAAGCTAGCTCCTTAAGTTGTGGAGGGACCCTTACAAGATTGACTTTAATAGTTTTCCTGCGAAGTGAATCCATATCCTACAAAAAAAGAGCAAAGATGAATCCCAAAATCCTTGAAATGGTTAGTGGATGTATATGATGTTCATGATGTTATGTACAAGTATGCATATACAAACAAAGCAAACAAGTCCTTAGGTTTAGGCTTGCATGGGGTTTTATAGGTAAGTACCCTCTTGAAGTTTAGTTGGCTTAAACCTGTCTTGTAATAGTAATCGGGTTCTAAGGAGCTCAATATCACTGGTTTGTTTCCTTGGTCATTGTTTCAGCACAAGCCTCTTTAATGGCGACCGAAATATACCAAGAAACCAAACCTCAATGAGTGTAGTATCGAGTATCTACCAACTTCGGACTGCACCAAAGTCGGTCATCTCACTACATCCTAAAGGCCAAATTGGTCAAGTAAAGGTTCTAAAAGTTCATTATTGCTTCATGACATCACTCAGCGGCCCCGTATTCTCTTTGATTAACTCAAAGGCTACCAGTACCCACAAATATGTCACACTAACGTAGCTATTGCTTAGACCATGTCGGTATACCCCGCACAGTTTCCACAACGTATTGCTACTTACCTATAAGGTATCCCAAATCCGGGTAGAGGATTCAAATCCAAACAAATAACCATAATGTAAAGCATACAAGTCAAACAATGTAAGCAAATAAATGTGATCTATCCCTAAGGTAACCCCACTTTTTATATTTCCCCAGCAGAGTCGCCAGTTCTGTGATATGGTGGGAGAACTGACTTGAAGGTTTTGCGTTTGATCGCAAATGTTGAGGTTAGAAAGAGTCGCCACTGACTTTTCTTTTATCCAAAAGGAAAGGTGAAAAAGCACAGGAAAGACCTTTGAGATTGTTTCTTGAGTTCGAGGGGTAGATTATGAAAAGAGAAGGTATTAGCACCCTTTTCATCCATGGTTTTTCATGGGCTCTTAGTTACTTACTAGATCACTTTCTTTTGTTTGAAATTTTACTTTGTGTGGTTTTTGAAAGTATTTTGTAAAGAGGCCATTGTTTAGGCAATCTTTGTAATGATTCTTGTTCGTAAGAATGTATACAAAGATGTTGATCTTTTGAAAATGTTTTCAAGTTTTGTAAGATGTTTTGAAATGTCTAGGTGTTTGTTTTGAAAATAGAAAGGATGTTTGTAATTGATGTTTAGAAGCTTTTGGAAGTGAAAGGCCAAAGAACGCACGGGGGGATTTGGAGTTTGGTATGTAAAGTCAGAACTTGCACAACAATGGTGTTTTGAGACAATTTCTGGCTAGAGGGAATTTGAGTGAGTTTTAGGGTCTTAAAGCTCGTGTCCTAGCTCATAAATAGTGCTTCTATTTATAAGCAACAAGTTTAGAGACTTGTTGTTAATCAGAATTTGAAATTACATATTTATGCATAACATGTGATTTTTGAGAAAACAAGTTTCAATTCCTTGTGTACTTGCTAAGATAGAGTGGTTATGCTTTAAACAAGCTTTATCCTGACTTTGTGGATGGAGTGTGATTAGAGGGAATACGTTAGAGGCTCAATGTGAACTTTATACAAAAAGCTTGCTTTACAAGAATGGCATTGTTAACTTTCTTCCCAAAATGGCAATGTGAATTGGATAAAGCTTAAACCACTTGGATTATAGCTCAAAAGTTTGTGTAATCCATTAATTATGGAGTGACAAACAAGTTTGAGGCCTGCAAAGCAAATATTATGCAGCCTAACATTGAAATTGCATTTGGGTTCATCATGAAAATGACCTATAATTCAAGTGACAAAACACCAACTTCATCTCTTCGATTCTCCCTACTCAAGAATGATCTCAAGGAGTTCTTGGACGTTTTTGAAAGCTTGCCATGAAGTTAGGTCAAAAATCTGCCTAACTAGGGCAAAATTTCACTAAGTCTTTTTTAGTTCATGAGCATGTATTCATAAAATTATAACTTGAGACCCAAGGACTTTTAGGAGAAGTTGTATGAAGAAAAGTTGTATATTACATGGAGATATACAACTTTCATGTTGGAAGTTTCCTTTGAATCATCTTGCATCATAATGAAAAAATTGCTCAAAGTTATGAAAAAATAAGAAAATTTTGACACTTAGAAAAATTTCTAAGTTTAGAAATTTTGACTTTTCAAAATGAAATCTTGATTTCTTGATTTCTTGATGATTAAGTTTCCTATTTTGACATGTTTTTATGAATTATGATCTTTTGTGCTTAAGTTTGACCAAAAAGTCAAATTTTGACTTTTCAGTATACAATTGACTTTTTATCAGTTGACTGCAAAATTCATCTGTCAATCCAATGGATTTGCAATATTTTGAATTATGTCATTAGGTAAAAATGATGCAATTGGACTCTTGAGATCATGCCTTGAACCAATTTACCATTTGCTAGGTCAAAAATCAGAAATTTCCCTTTCCCAGTTAAAACCCTAATTTTGACCATTTTACCCTTTTGGAGATTTGATCAAATTTCTTGAGGAATTATGGTCCAAACTTGATCAAATGATACATATTGGTTTAAAATATTTATGTGGATAAACAATTATGAAGTTTGACTGTAAATTGGCCATGGTTGACTTTTTCCCCAATACAATTGATTTTTAGGTCAACTGCTCAATTGACTGAGCAAAAATGTGATCCAAGGCTTGATACTTGACATGAGTAATCTTGGGGGTCCATAATGGTCCATGAAAGTCATATGAAGCATTGATAGTTCACAAATCCCTGTGAAAACTCAAACCCTAATTTTGGCCATCAGTGTCTAAGGAGGTGTCTTGAGCTAATCAAACCCTAGTGCAGTCTTAAGCCCAAGGAGATCTTGTGAGAAAATTCTTGATAAGTGAGAGGGCAAATTTTAGGGTACAAAAACATGTTTTGTTTGTTTTGTGTTTTTTATGAACAATATTAATTCCGCCTTTTGCCGCAGCTCGACCTTTGGAGACTCACGTGTTGGCACATAAGTAAATTAACATGTCCTTACCTGAAAATGATTTTGAGTTACGCCCTCAAGGCAAGATGTCACATTTGATTGATTTGTGTTTTGTTACCTTGAAAAAGCGGTTTAAGTGTGATTAACATGTTATGATTTGCTAAGAAAAAGAGAGTTTTAGTTTTAAATGCATATGCAAAAAGGGGAAGAAAAGAGTCTACGGGGGACTAGCCTATTTCTAAACCTAATGTTATCATACAATGGTAGCCCTACGTCAAAGATAAAAGGGAAATCTCTACCTAATGTTAGCATGCATGGCTTGCGACCTAAGGTCTAACTTGCATTCGAAAGGAACAAGTACATCCTAAGGGAACATGGTATGTATAAGGATAAACAAACAAGCTCAAAAGAGCACACACGTGAAATGGTAAGGAAAAGAAGCGAAATGCTTTAGCCAAGGGGAGCGTATCACCCGAGACAAATAAGCGGGAGTAGGATGTAAAATAAAAATGGGATGTCTAAAGCGACTGAACACCTAACCAAGATATAGGAGATAGAGGTAGGCGACAAAAGACAATATGAACGATCATAGAGTATCAGCATCGGCCAATGTGAACTCCTGCAAAGTGTGGGGGTTCGATTGTAGAACCCTTTCCCACTTGACGGACTCGATACACAAGAGCAGGCACAACTCCGAAGCATCATGGTGCGTCACGAGCTAAGGATGACACAGACGAAATTGTGGGGGGTTGATTGCGAACCCTCCCCACTCACCTCATTTTGAGGACTTCAATAAGGGATGAGGGAATAGATGCAAGCACAAATATAAAAACATGTGCGGAATACCTACTTCAAAGGTAGGATTTTAAATAGCCACAAATAACACACAGAAAACACACAATGAGGAATTGCCCTAAATGAGTCTTTAAATAAACTAGAGGGACTCCTGACATGATCAGAAACAGAGATCCCCTTCATACATCTCTACCCTACTTCTCATGGCAACAAAAAGAAGTAAAGTCCTACTTCTCATTATCTCTAGAAAAGTAGTTAAGAAGTACAATAAAGTGCGGAAATGAGGAATAAAATAAAGTTGCGATGATACTTAACGGAGAAGGTCCGTTGCCTCTTCAAAACCACACAAGCGGAGAGAAAACTCTACCGAAGCTGCTTCACACAAGTGATCAAACGAATTAATCTCCAAGCATTCCATATTGAAAAAATTACATCAATATTCTATCACAAGATCTTAGCTAAAAAATGACAACGAAAATGATTATCGAACATGAAAATAATAGAAAACTCTAATGAAAATGCTAAAGAGAGGTCCTAAAGAATTCTAAAATGTTCTAATATTTTTTGTATCATTTTTATCATTTTATCATGCAATAAAAATTAACAAAAGCCAATAAAATAAATTGATAAAGAAAAATAAAATGAAAATGTAAAGAGTTTAAGGGGTGCATAGTTACATCCATAGGTCACATGGGGTGTTTGACTTCTTGAGGCAAAGAAATAAGGTGAGGTACGTGTTCATGAGTGATGTCATGGAAACTGTGCATGAAAAATTAATTCTGGCCAAACTGGATGCAAGCTCTTTTGTTCAAGGCCTAACATTTCTTAGCAACTTCATACTTCTAACTTCCAACTTTAATATCTCCCTCCAAAGTGCATGAAATGAGACAAACTTTGAATCAAAGTTGGATAGAACATGACAAACTCCAACTTTTATGTTCAACATTTTTCAAAATAAGGTTTAAATCAATGAGATAAATGGCTATGAATGTGTGCATATCACATGTTTGATGAAATTCTAGCCTGGTATGTGCGCGCGACGTGCCTTGGTGTTGGGCAAAAATTCAGTTTCATGTCACCTACTTCCCATGACCATATCTTGAAATGTAAAGATTATTTTGAGAAAATTCTTGAAGCAAAGTTGTTCATAACACATGGAGCTTGATCTTTGATGTTGGACACTTTTCAAAATAATGAATATTTCAGAGAAAATGATGATGAACGTGCTCCCATGAACTGTTTGATGAAATGCTTGGCCTGGAATGCGCAGGCTTTTCTTGCTAGGCAATCTTGCGCGTGTGTGGCATGCATGGCTGGTTGGTTTGGTCAGTTTGAGATACCAACTTTAAGACATCGTATTTCCTTCAATATTTGACCATTTGGTCTGATCCAAAAAGCTACATGAAGCTCACGTGGAAAATTATAAAACTCTTTCTTTTCATTTTTTCAATTGAGACTTGGGTCAAAAGAAATTAATCAATGAAAATGGCACGCTAAGTGTTTGTTAAAATGACTGCATGGGCGTGTTGCATGACTTGTCAACTTTAAAGCCTTGTGCCTAAAACTTCTAAGCCAATTTTCTCTCAAATGGATCACAATTGAGACTTCCACCCACAGCGACAATGTCAAAGGATTTTCTTCAAGATTTCTGAATATGTATCATTTGCTTCATTTAAATAAAAAATATGAGAAGTCAAAAATCAATATAATGGAGACTTTGAGAATTTTCAAATGAACAAATAAATTCTTCCACAAGTTATCTTCAAATAAACCAATTCCCTTGATTTTATGACAAAATTGATCATGAAATATGAAAATAGGGAGAATGAATTTATGGTTTACCAAAAGTCTCCTTGGTCAACAGTTGACTTTGATTGACTTTAGTAAAAATGACTGTTTACCCCCTTTTGATAAATTAAACCCTTTTCAATCAAATTTGATGATCAATCCTCCAATCATAGATGCTCATGAACATCTAGAGAAGCATGGAATCAAGTCTTGTCCAAAAAGTCAAAGGTTTCCTGATTAAATTTAAAACCCTAGTTTTGACCTTCTGTGCTAGGAGATGGTGAGATGAATGCAATTATGTCACCACCTACAATATGAACATTCAAATAGACATATATATACATGTTTTGATGTTAGTTAAAAGAACACATGTACAAGTTACACAATTTAAGGTGCTTGGTAATCCCTCAAGAGCAAACTTAAAGATGAGATGAAGTAGAAAGAGAGAACCAACCCTAATGTGTGATCTTGATGTATTGATGAAAGTGGGATGATGAGAAATCTTAGGGGCGAAAATTGGGGTATAACACATATCAAGCACAACGCTCCAGATTCATTGGATTTGTTTACTAACGTGTTTTGACTTTGATCTAATGGCCAACATTTTTTTGCGTTATTTTATAAAATCTGATGTAAATTATGGATTCGGCGTGTTATTCAAAGGTGACCATATTATGCACAACGTGTTAGATCCATTGGATCTACTTACTAACACATTTTTACAATGATCTAGTTGTCTATATTTTTTCAATTTTATTTTTATTTTCATATTTAATTGTTTTAAACTTCAAAAAATCATAAAAAAATCATTTATGACTCAAAAATTATGAAAAATTTATCAAAAATACTTCTGATTTTTCTCTTTCATATTTTTATTTTTTCAAAATTCTATTTTATGATTTGATATTTTTTACGATTTTTCTCTTTCTTTTGATTTGTTTAATTGTTTAAAAATACTTTTTGGTCATTTTAAATTCTGAAAAAAATTATAGGAGGATCTAATGAACTCTTGACACATATTGATGACCTGATTTTATTTTTATTTTTTATTTTACTATTTTTTTACAAATTTTGGTTTATTTTTTCTCATTTCTTTATATTTTAAAAATAGGTTTTGAATTTAAAAAATTCTAAAATTTTTTGTAAACACTTGTTGGCTCATGTCTGACCTCTGATTTTTTAGGATTTTTATTTGGTGTTTTAATACAAGTTGTGTATTTTACCATTTATGTCTTTTTTATAAATCATTTAAATTTTGTTTTTATATTAAATATATTTTATTATTTTTCTATTGGTCCTGATTTGGAGATACTTGAGTATTACTTTGGGACAAGTTCCTCAACCTCATTGGATCTTGGGTGTTGATAGGTTAAAAAACCAAATCCACCAAACTGGATGAATGATGTTGATGATATTTGAAACCCTAATTTCATCTGATACATTGGTTACACTATCATTCCCCTTCCTCTTCATCTTATCCCTTTCTTGTTTTTACTTGTGCTACATGTTTTTGGAGAATGATCTATATATCATTTCTCTAACATGTATGGCACATAGGTTTCTATTGACCGACCTCAAGATAGGTGTGGCTTCTACTTAAGTCCAATTATGATTGCTTAACATAGCGCTAAATTTGTCCCGATTCAAAAAATGATCATTCGTGGCCCAAACTTTATGTTTGAAAGCCCAAGTATAATTGATTATTAGATTTTGGTTCAAAATCTTTGAAGCTTGTTGTTAGGAGGCTTTGATCTTACCAATCTTCTAACAAGCCTTCATCAACTTTGGCCTAAGTTCGATATTCAATTATCGTTGGTCATATGTGTTGGCTTTGAGTACTTGAAATGAATGATATACTTGACTAAAAGCAAATGAAACTGGTTGTTGAGAGGCTTTGATTTTATCAATCTTCTATTTTGTTTTCAAAAGCAAGCTTTAAGATGGTTATTCAACTAACCTTTTGTCATACTTGACCTCTAACTTCTAATTCACTAATAATTAACTTTACTTTATTCCTTTATTTTGTGCCTTTACTTTTATGTACCATTTATTTTTTAGCATTTACATCTCATGCTATTTGCCTTTTGCTCACTTGAGCATTTATTTTCTTCCTTTTTATCTTTGCTCACTTGAGCTTTATTTTTATTTTTTTGTAAATATACTTAATAATCAACTTGGATATTAAAAATATTGAGGTTACTTAGACTAATTGGTTACTATCCCTAGCACTGTGAAGTTGTGGATTCTTGAGACTTAGGATTAGAAGCCATGAGACCTTGGAACTTTATGATCTTTGTTTGATATTTTTGTGAAGACTTTCTGAAATCCGTGGGGTTTACTCTAAGGCATTGGTTTGAATTTTTTCTGTGTGCAGGTTATTCTGATTTTCATGCTTTGTGATTGAGAATTCCTCTGTATACAGTTGTTACTCTGGCCATTTTTTATCAATGAAGACTTTGCTTGGTTCTTAATTCATCTGAAGCTTGGTATTCCTTAGAGGTTTAGTATTTTTTTACTTTCTTGGTTTTATTCCAAAGGATGGGAATTCTACACTGACTTCTTCATGTTAAGTGTTGGCTTCTTGTTGGTTAGACCATTCTTTTCCTTAGCTTTCACTTTGTGTACTTAGGATAGTCCCTTCATCTCCTACTATCTTCTTTAATTTCAAAAATATTCTCTCTCCTTTTCAAAACTCTTCTTGTTTTCTAACTTGAACCGCTTTCATAATAAACTTGGACTTAGGTCCATGTATTTTAAAAAATATTTTCTTAATTAAACTCTTAATCGATTTAATCATACTTTGATATCTTTTTAGAAGACTAAAAGTCATTAACCTCATTCAAATCATTTTTTCACTTTGGCTTTTTACTTTAAAACTTTTCTCAAAAGATTAGACTCTTGTTGATTCTTGTAGTGAGGTAAGCTACTATACTTATATGATATGTAGTGAAGAGACCTATTTTCCACTTGGGTGTTGAGTGATGGATTTTAAATCCAAGATATATCTTCCACTTTGAGATGACGCAAATGATCAATTCTCATAATTGTGGGTAGTAAGTATGTTTTCCACTCGGATATAACGATGATGTCTCTTATCTTAAAATTAACCAACACACATGTGTTTTAAAATTTTTAAGGTGGAATACGAGTACCTTGATCCCCTATTACACGGAAGGTGGTACATAGAATCTAAAGGTTCGCAACTACGGAGGATGCAAAAATTGTAAAAAAAAAATACTTCTTTTCTCATCTCCACCATCTATATTTGTATACATCTTTTATAGCCAAAATACATAGATTTTCAAAGAGGTTCCTGCAGAGTACCATAAATGTTTAGGGTGCTAATACCTTCCATTTTCATAACCAACCCCCGTACCTAGATTCTCCCCCATATTTTTTTGGGTTTATTATCTTTTTTCCCATTTTCTTTGGAAACAATAAAGTACGGTGGCGATTTTTATTTGAAATGTATGAGTTAAGTCAATCCAATGGCTTAGTCTCAACATTTCTAGCGCTACAAAAATTTGGCGACTTCACTGGGGAATAACATCTCTAAAGTGGGTTGAGCCTATGTTTGCTTATTTGTGTATGTGCTATTATTTGTTGTATATTATTTGTTGTATATATGTATGTCTTAATTTTTCTGGTTTTCAGAGTGCTTGGTGATCTCTTATAAGTCCTATACCCGTACTTGGGCAAACTTAAGATAGGACGGCTGATATAGTCATTTTAAATTTGAGGGAGGAATCCCAAAAAGGAGACATGAGATCCCCAATCAGTGGAGGCCCCTTTGATTATAGTATTTGTTTAACGAGCAATCGGGAAGACGTACTGCTTTTTACCTGGGAGCCCGTGAAGCTGAGAAGCCATAGAACCCTTAACCCATCTTGGCCTTTTAGGTGTAGTGTGGAGACTATAATGGAGAAATAAAAAAGCAGTTGTCAAGCAATATTGAATTCAGCGAGTTCTTCCTGAGAATATTGCTAATTACCGAGCTAATCGGGACGTTGGTAATATCTGAAGGAAGATTGTAGACTATGGGATTTCCTTAGAACCTTTTTCGACAGGTGATAAACCATTAGTCCTTACCTTGTAGGTAGTACCTTTGACTTCATGCTCGTGACGTCGAACATATGAACCCCCATGTTTGTGATCTTGTGTGTGATTGTTGCATCGTCATGCATTCATGCACCCATATGCATTCTTTAAATGGTTTTTTAAGGAACTTGTTGAAACCATAAAGGCAAATCAAACCATATGCCTCCGTATGATGGGCCAACAATAAATGCAATTGAGGTGGTCAATGACTTTGGGGCAACCATAAAGGCAAAAACCCCTATCAACTTGTTGAAAGAATATATGTTCGAATGTGGATTCTTGTTAGAGCATAATAAAGCTTTTGAAACAACTCTGCAAAAGCTGGTGGATCAGGGGATAGTCCAATTCAGATTGTACCCTGAGGAAAAATATGTAGCCACAATTGGAGGAAAAAAGCCACTGGTAATCCCTTGCCAGGGCCCAAGCCTTACCAAGAAAACTCTAGTCATTCTGTGGGGAGAATCAACAGAGATCATAAGAAGGGCACCTAAGCAGACTCTCTTAATACCCACCACTCCAAAAACCATGATGGTAATTAAAGGACCGTCACCTATCCCTTATGAAAATAACAAGGCAGTACCATGGATTTATGACTTAGTCGTGTACATCAACAGAGTGAAGCAAGAAAGCAGACCATCCCTAAGTCAGGGACCCGTAATTTCAAACATAGCAGGGACATGAGGTATGACCCGAAGTGGTCGAATTTTTGGAGCCCAACTATCGAAAAAGACAGATGTGATTCCAACAAAGGACAAAGGAAAAGTAGTGGTTGATACAAATCAAGAAACAAAATCTCCGAGAAAAGACTTTACCGATCAAGAGGCAGAAGAGTTTCTGAAAATAATCAAAAAGAGTGACTACAGAGTGGTGGATCAGCTCCACCAAACTCCAGCAAAAATCTCCATACTCTCGCTACTCATCAACTCTGAAGCACGCCGGGATTCTTTAATGAAGGTGTTAAGTTCAGCTCATATCGCAAAAGAAATTTCAGTAAATCAATTTGACAATGTCGTAGCAAATCTAACGTCTGAATCCTACCTGGGTTTCAGCAACAGTGAATTACTGCCACAAGGCCGAGCCCATAACAAGGAACTCCATATTACTATGCAAATAGGTACTACCCATTTGTCCAGGGTTCTTACTGACACCGGTTCCGCTCTTAATGTGTTGCCAAAGTAAAGTCTCATAAAGTTAACAATAGACGACGTGGTAATGAGACTAAGTTCTACGATAGTAAAGGCATTTCACGATTCTCGAAGCTCGGTGTTAGGAGAGGTGGACCTTCTAGTTAAGATTGGCCCGCATATCTTTAATATCACTTTCCAAGTCATGGATATCGAACTAGCATACACTTTCTTACTGGGGAGACCTTGGATACATGCGGCAGGGGCAGTAACTTCGACCCTGCATCAAAAATTGAAGTTCCTAGTCGAAGGGAAGTTAATCATAATTGACGGCGAGGAAGACATTTTCGTAAGCCATATTGAATCGTACAGATATATCAGTGCCGATGAAGACTTTATAGCTACCCCGTTCCAAGCCTTGGAAATTGCTTCAATGGTAACATTACCAGTTGAGAAGGGTAACAAGACTAAAGTAACATCATGGAGAGATATGAAAACGACTATGGGATGTGATGCCTCGAAACGCTGGGGAAAGCTCCCAGAAGTTCTTGAGAAGAAGAATCGCTTTGGTTTGGACTATGAATCATCAAAAACTACTCCAAAAGGCAAAGCATGTTTCCCTCCGATCCAAGAAACTTTTGTCAACAAAGGAACAGAGCATGGCGGACATGTGGCGATGATATCAAGCAAAATCAATACCAAAAGGGCAACTGACTTCATCAGAGAGGGCGCCCCAGGAGAAGAACTCAAAGGATGGACCGCTGTGGAGATTCCTGAGATATTTTTCTTTTCTAAGTAATATTTCTTGTTTTGAAAGAACCTATGTCAAACTCGAGGCATAGGGGTTTCTTGTAAGGGTTTTTCCTATTCTTAGTTCAGACAATATTTATAATTAATAAAAGTTATATTCTATTTTCAATTAAGATCCTTGTCTTTCTTTTTCATTTATCTATTAAATTTTAAAAAAAATGGAAATACTTTCTCTACATACGCATTTTCAAATTCCAAGCACTAAAATATGCACCAAAACATGATAAATGTGTATATCCATGCCCAAAATTACCGATAACATTACTACTACAACCCGATACGATTTTGATGCTCCTATCAACCAAGCCGAAGAGGAAGATGACGAAGATCTTGAACTCTCTGAGGAAATGGCAAGGGAAATAGAGCGAAAAGCTGACAACATACAACCATATCAAGAGGCTATTGAGACCATTAACATGGGCACATAGGAAGATCCGAAAGAAATCAAGCTAGGGGCAATGTTGGAGAAGAGCGTCAAAGACAGGCTAATCAAGTTACTACATGAGTATGTGGATATATTCGCTTGGTCCTACAGGGACATGCCAGGGTTGGATACAGACATCGTGGTGCACAGACTACCTCTCAAAGAATGGTGTTCTCTAGTCAAACAAAAACTCAGAAGAACTCATCCAGATATGTCTAGCAAAATCAGAGAAGAGGTTCTCAAACAGTTTGACGCAGGGTTCCTAGACGTGGTAGATTATCCACCCTGGATAGCTAACATTATACCAGTACCCAAGAAGGATGGCAAAGTACGCATGTGTGTAGATTATCGAGACCTAAACGGGGCAAGCCCTAAGGACGATTTCCCGTTACCCCACATAGATGTCCTAGTGGATAACACAGCTAAAGCCTCAATATTCTCATTTATAGACGGTTTCTCGGGATATAATCAGATCAAAATGGCGCCCGAGGACATGGAAAAGACTACTTTCATGACACCTTGGGGAACTTTCTGCTATAAAGTAATGCCATTCGGTCTCAAGAACGCAGGGGCAACCTATCAGAGGGCAATGGTCATGTTATTCCATGATATGATCCACAAGGAGGTCGAAGTATACATGGATGATATGATTGTCAAATCCCATATGGAGGAGTAACACATCATGCATCTGCAAAATTTATTCGAGTGGCTGCGTAAGTTCAGACTGAGGTTAAATCCAAATAAATGCACATTTGGCATCAGATCAGGAAAATTATTAGGTTTCAAGGTGGACCCCGACAAAGTAAAAGCTATACAAGAGATGCCTGCACCAAGGAAAGAAAAATAAGTACGTGGTTTCTTAGGGCGATTGAATTATATCGCAAGGTTCATATCGCATATAACAACTACGTGCGAGTCGATATTTGAGTTGCTACGAAAAGATCAGACGACAATATGGAATGATGATTGTTAAACTGCCTTCGAGACAATAAAACAATATCTGCAAGAGCCACCAGTCTTAATGCCTCCAGTCCCCGAAAGACCACTCATCATGTATTTGACGGTGCTCGAAGGGTCAATTGGTTGTTGTTGCACCTCAAAATTTTCCCTCCCATATTCTTCAAGATTTGCCAAGATCAAAGCTTCAAATTCTCCAAGGGTTGCACAGTTCAAAGGCCTCCTAACAGTCAAAAACTAGGGTTTTGGTTCTGACAAAGAAATTGAAGTTTCCAAGGGTCCAATTAAGTCCCACATGACTACAAACATGGTCAAGCATCCTCATATCAAGTTTCAAGACTTACAACACAAAATTGCACAGTCAAAAACCCTAATTGCTCTACAGTCAACTGCAGGGGCAAAATGGTCATTTGACAGTCAAAAGTTCAAGTTTTTGGTCAACATATCATTTTGAAGCCACAAACATCATTTGATCAATGCTTGATCATGATTCTCAAAGCTTGGCTCAAAAAGTCTCAAGATGCAAAAGTTTCCATATTTGGACAGTTGAAAAAGTCAACTGTAACTTGACCAGGGCATAACTTTCACATGGATTATCAGAAAAATTCCATCCAAAGCTCATTTTTAAGAGAAAGACATTTCCTACAACTCCTCTTCATACTTCAAGTCCAAGAAATGCTCTCACAAAAAGTTATCAATTTCAACATTATA
Source organism: Vicia faba (assembly GCA_948472305.1). Taxonomy (NCBI): domain Eukaryota; kingdom Viridiplantae; phylum Streptophyta; class Magnoliopsida; order Fabales; family Fabaceae; genus Vicia; species Vicia faba. The sequence continues at coordinate 1,402,679,269 of OX451739.1, forward strand.
GGTCATTTTCAAAAGTTAACAAAAACAGACTTTAAGTAAAAGGCCATAACTTGAGATTGGTAAATCAAAATGACATGGGACGAAAGACATTGGTTAGAGGACTCAAAGAACTTTCCAAAATGTCCAAGAACATGAGCAAAGCTTAAAAATTGGGCAAGATATGCCTTGTGGAAGTTGGGAAATTTTTGGATATTTTGAAAAGTCAACATTGCTTCAAATGTCTTTAAAATGCTAATGGGCCTCTTTTTCTTCCAAGATTGATCATCCAAAGCATGTGCACGACCATTTGGCCCAAAGGGAAGTTTTTCATCATTTTTATTTATTTATTTGAATTTTTAAATGCTAATAATTCATTTAATTAAAATAAATATGTGGAAAATACTAAACCTAAGTTTTTAAATCTTTTTATGCATGGAATACACTCAATATTTCGTGCATGATCAGATTTGGAAAGAATCATGGTGATTGGATATGATTGGAACCAAAATAGCATGAAAAAGATTTGAAAATTATGGCATGAAAATCAAATATCCTCTCCATCAATTCAAGGATCCTTTGGACCAAATTTCCAACCCTAATCATTCACACATATATACTAATGCAAACCCTATTCCTAAGAACCTCCCAGCTGCGCCATACATCCATAATCAAGTTTGAGTTTTTTGACAAAGATTCCAAAACTGAAAACTAGGTTACAGGGCGATTCAAAGGCCAAATACTTATTTCATTGTGTTCCTGAAGCTTCAAGGAAGGAGTCTGAATCAAAATCACAGCTTGAAACATCAAGAATTGGTAGTTATAATTCAGACTGCATAACTTTTTTTACATAATCGCATCTGATCATTTATGCCATAATTTTCAAATCTAATGCTTGTTTTGTAATGCTCTCATCATTCTGAAGCTAACTGTGTTGTTCAATTAAGTTTTCCACACCCATACGCGATTTCACCATGGACGATGGTTAGGGTTACAGAATTTTCAAATTGGGCGTTTATGAATGCTGTAAAATTAGGACACCTCAGTGCCATGTTTGGAATCAGGAAGCTTGGACGAATTGATTGCCATTGTCGCGCCTAATTTATGTGGCCATATGGCCTAATCGCTATTATTGAAAACTGCATGTTTTGGGGGGGGGGGGTTAAAACCCCCGTTAACCTTTCTATGTTTCAGGGAAAAAATCAAACAATGAAGAAGAAGACCCTGTGGCAAGCTGCGATTGGTTGGTTTGAAATTCGCGCGCGGAAATCCCACTAACGTTTGTTTTATGTTATATTATTTGTTTCCTATTATATAATCAAAAGCGCGTTGGTAGCTCAGTGGCAAGCAAGCATATTGGTAATCTCCAGGACCTGGGTTCGATCCCAGGTCCCTCTCCCTTTCCCTTATATTTTTCTCCTAATTATGATCCTGTGTAACTCATTTGCAAGCGCCTACCATACACTTAACATCCTGGCACGCCACATGGCTTCAGAGACTGATCTAAGGGCCAGGTCATGCAGGTCACCATACCCCCATGTCAACCATGCATATGTGAACGTTGAAAAGTCAACAAGGCCAAAGATCAATGGGCCAAAAGTGCTGAGCAATACCTCCAATTTGGGGACAGACCCCCCATGGTTTGCTTTCTTATTCTTTTTCATATTTGTTTTCTATTTTATTTATTTTGCTTAATTTTATTTAAATCTTTAAATTAATTTACTTTCATAAAATATAAAATAATACAAAAAATCAGAAAGAGACAAAAAATAAATATTTTTACTTAAATGTTATTTTTTTTTCTTTGTAAATAAATTATATCATTTAATTTAGTTCTAGGTTTAATTTTAATATCTTTTCTTGATAAATAAAAAAAATTGTAGAATTAGGTTTTAATTATTTTAAATACTCTTTTTCTTTTATTTTATTTTCCTCACTAATAATTAATTATTTATTTTTGTAAATCAAATTGCTTTAATTAATTAGGTTAATTTAGGTTTAACTTTAATAATTTTTCTTAATAAATAAAAGTTATAGAATTAGGGTTAATTTAATTTTAATTTCAGCTAATCTTCTCATTAAAAATTCGCAACTCCAAAAAACTCAAAAAAAATCTTTTCTATTTTTTTTTAAATTAAATTATTTTAATAATAATAATTTACTTTCATTAAAAAGGGTCCAACGCCCTCGCTTGCGATTTTTTATTCTCTTCGCGCATTTTATTTATTTCCTTCTTGTAAATACTTATGTAACTCTCCCAAAGCCTTGTAAACTCGGACATTTTATTTCTCGCACTTTATTTACTTTTCTGTCAAATCGGGTCCTGGATTAAATTTGGCGATGTGGACCCGCGCCTTTGTAATAGTTTAGGAATTTTATCTTTCCGCACTTTTTTAACTGCTAATAAAATGCATGCAAGAATGAATGACAAAAATAAAAACAAACGCGTAGATCACTTTGACATGAACAAGACAAAATAACTGAACATGACACACAAATCACACACCACCCCTAGGGTACGCCTCACTGTTGCCTTGCCTCTCGAAAGGTGATCGTCGAGTAGAGGATGTTTTAGTAAGTCCTCATGATCCGGGAACCTGGCATGAGGGTAGCTTCTAAGGTATCTTCCTATTACTCCGGTGATCACACTGTTGCCTTGTCCCTCGAAACATGGTCACCGACTATAGGACGTCTTAGTGAGTCCTTATGTCCCATTGATCTGGTTGCCTCAAAATAAGTTGCCTCGGAATAGTTGCCTCGGAATAAAAGATCAATGGCATAAGGGTAGCTCCTAAGGTATCTTACCTCTGCTCGGTGGCCTCACTGTCCCAAAACTCGAATTGACCCGAACACCTCCAACGGTGGTGCTACCTACCTCTCAATGGTGGGATGGCACTACTTTAAAGGACATTTACACAGACGAATTCCTTAGGGTAGGTAGACGACTCTAGATGCTTGCTCTAATTTCAAAAACAAATCAAAAATACTTTTCACACCGACACCTTTTCAAAAAGCTTTCGAAAGCAAATTTTCAAACACTCTTGAGGACCGATACAAGAGTCGAACTGAAATTTTCAAAGAAACTTTTTTAAAACCCACTCACACTTGAAAAGCAAACAAATTTTGAAAACACAAATGAGCAAGTATCTAAGAGCCCATGGATAACCATGGATAGAAAGGGTGCTAACACCTTCCCTTTCTATAATCTACCTCCCGAACCGAGAGCAATCTCTTTAAGGAATTTTTCTGTGCTTTTGTCCTTTCCATTTGGAGAAAATAAAAGACGGTGGCGACTCTTGCTTCCGCGACATTTCGCGAACCAGCTTTAAACAGTCAGTTCCAGATCCACCGATCACAGAACTGGCGACTCTGCTGGGGATATAAATTTAAAGTGAGGTGTACCTTAGGGTTTAGTTCATAACTGTGTTTTCAATTGCTTTCTTTGCTTGCTTTAAATTGTGGGACTGTCTTGGGAGTTCTATAGATCCTAACCCAGATCTGGGGCACACCTTCTTAGAAAGTAGCAACAAGGCTGTGAGGGAACTGTGCAGGGTATACCGACATGGTTGAAACAGTCTGCTATGTTGATGTGGCACTTTGGTGTGTACCGGTAACCCTTGAGTTCAGTCAAGGAGAGTACGGGGCCTCCGCGTGGTGTCATGAAGCATCAACAGACCTTAGGAACCTTAATTGAACTATCTTGGCCTCTTTAGGGTAGTGAGATAACTGACTTTGGTGCAGTCCGAGGTTGGTTGATACTCGATACTACACTCAATTGAGGGTTGCTTTCCTGGAATATTCCGGTCGCCAGTTCAGTGGCTAAATCGAAACGATGAACAATGAAAGCAATCCCGTGATATTGGGACCCTTAGAACCCGGTTACTTCTAATAGGACAGGTTGAACCCACCAACTTCAAGAGGGTACTACCCAGACCCCATGCTGGCCTTAAACTCTAAGGGCTTGTCTTGTGTGACTTGTGTGCCTTACATGTTTGCCTTTGTAAATATCTGTGGTGTGTTTTATCATAGCATCATGACATCATCCAGCATCATATGCATTGACTAACCATTTCAGGGGTTCGAATTTTCATCTTTGTTCTTGTTTTGTAGGACATGGAAACTGTTCGCAGAAAGACAATTCAAATCAGCCTTGTGAGGATCCCTCCTCAGCTTAAGGAGCTTATATCCAGGATTCCCGAGAACTCTTCATTCAGTGAAAGACATGGAAGCCTCATCAGCTTGGTCAACACCAACATTGAGGAAGACATGATAAAGGTCCTGTTCCAGTTCTTTGACCCTTTGCATCACTGTTTCACCTTCTTGGATTATCAGCTGGTACCTACATTGGAGGAGTTCTCCCGGCTCCTGAAGATCCCTATCCTTGATCAACTACCCTACAACGGTACGGAAAAGGAACCCAAGCTTGAAGAGATTGCTAAAGCCTTGCACCTACAAACATCTGACCTCAAGGGACATTGGGAAGTTAGAAGTGGTATCAAAGGGTTCTTAGTCAGGTTTCTGTTTGAAAAGGCCCATGAATGTTGGAACTCCCTTGACTTACAAGCTTTTGAAGAGGTTGTGGCCCTCCTTGTCTATGGTTTGGTTTTGTTCCCTAACCCAGATCAGCTTATAGATATCAGTGCTGTCCAGATCTTCATGTCCAGGAATCCTATGCCTACGTTGCTGGGGGGACATCCTTCACTCATGTTACACTCGAACCATGAGAAAAAGAGGTGTCCTTATGTGTTGCACTCCTCTCCTGGGAAGGTGGTTTATTTCGCACCTTCCACAATCAGTTTTGAAGAATGAGCGGGGTTTGAGATGGTCACAACGGTTGATGACTCTTACACATGCAGATATACATTGGTGCCCTCGGTCCAGAGAGGATGTCACTATCATTGATCGTTGCGGGGAGTACCCTAATGTTCCTTTACTTGGAATCAGAGGAGGTATTACTTACAACCCATGCCTGGCTTGGAGACAGTTTGGTTATGCTCAGAGGGATGACCCTCATGACATGTTAATTCCTGACATAGTTTTTGACTTCGACAATGATGCACAAGGACTTCGCCAGAGATTTATCAGAGCTTGGAGGATGCCAAATAGGATAGACAGTAAGACACTGGGGCATAGGAATTCCATCCCATTGGAACCCTATCTCAAGTGGGTACGCGCTCGCTCCCAGAAGTTAGTGATGCCTTATCCTCATATGCTCCCTGTGATCAAAGAGCCAGTCTTGGAAGGAGAAGTGTCCTACACTATTCAGCATCCTGACATGCCCACATCCTGGGAAGAAATGCAGAAGAGCTGGATCCAGCTTAAGGAAGAACGAAATTCTCTTGAGACCAGTCTACATGCTAGTGAAAAGAAGGTCTTGGAGCTCACCCGCCTATTGCATGAGGAGAGGAATCTCAACGCCTACATAGCTCCAAAGAGGATGCGTAGTGTCTTTTGGGACTGATTTGCTTTGTAATATGTGCCCATGAGGCTTTGATGTACTGAACAATTATTTCCTTAATGATAACGTGTGTTCTTTTTGTCTACAACAAATTTGAACTTTCGAACCCTTGAATGCATTGCATAAACACATATCATTCATCATGTGCATAGCAGGTTTTTCTTCTTTTCAGGTTGCTTACCGTTCTTCGCTGTTTATTTCAGCATCATGAATCCTGACTCATCATCAACTGAGATGTCCATCAAGGCTCTTCAGGCGCAGAATGCGCAATTTCAGGAACTAATCATGGGTTTGGCTCAGGGCCAAGAAGAGCTGAAGGCTCTACTCCTGAAGAAGGAGAAGAAGAAAAAGAGAAGAACTGTTCTTTTCAACTCGGACCGAAGGTTTGGCAACACTCTGCAGAATGAAGAGGCTGGTTCTTCTATAGGCAAGGGTAGCCCCCAAGGGGAAAAAGGTCCTAGTCCGGTAGTCTCTGACAACGAGACTGATTTTGATGAGGAACAGTATCCTCCTGCAGAAGACAGATATAAGCAGTTGGAGGACAGGCTGAATGCTATGGAGATCCAACAAGTGCCTGGGCTGGATTTTGGAGACTTGGGTTTGTCTACTGGTGTGATTATTCCTCTTAAGTTCAAAGCACCATCCTTTACCAAGTATGACGGGGCATCTTGTCCCTAGCTACACCTCAGATCCTATGTGCGGAAGATTCAACCGTACTCAGTGGATAAGAATTTGTGGATCCACTTCTTCCAGGAGAGTCTTTCAGGTACTCATCTCGAATGGTTCTATCAGCTGGATGGGACCAAGGTTCGTAACTGGGAGGAGTTGGCTACTGCTTTCTATAAGCAGTATCAATATAATGCCGACCTTGCCCCTACACGTACCCAACTCCAGGGTATGTCGCTAGGTTCAAGTGAAGGTTTTAAAGAGTACGCACAGAAGTGGAGGGATCTGGCTGGCAGAGTGCAGCCTCCGTTGACTGACCGAGAGTTGGTAGACATGTTCTTGGGGACCCTATCTGGGCCATTTTTCAACCATCTTATCGGGAATTCGTCTGCAGGGTTCACTGATCTTATTCTGACTGGAGAGAGAATTGAGGCGGGATTGAAGTCTGGTAAGATTCAGAAGGGTGCATCGTCAAGCTCTGAGAAGAAACCCTTCAAAAAGGAGGCCAGTGCTGTATACGGGTCCAGAAGACAAGAGAAATCTGAGCGCCGCCAATCTGTCAGTGCGGTAATGATTGCTAAGCCTGCTGCCGCTCCTCGGCAAACCAATCCACCAAGGGCTGAAAGACCTAGAAGAGAGTTCACCCGCTTGAGTATGACTCTATCACAAATCTTGCCGCAGTTACTGTCCACCAACCTAGTGACTATCAGAGAGGCCCCCAAAGTTGTAAACACTGCCTCCCCAAAATACAATCCAAATGCCCGCTGTGCTTATCACTCCGATAGCCTGGGGCATTCCACCGATGACTGTTGGGCCTTGAGGAATAAGGTGCAAGACCTTATCGATGCAAAAGAGATACAGTTTGAAGCGCCTGAGAGGCCAAATGTGGTGACTGCTCCTATGCCCCAGCATGGAGTAAATGCTGTTGAGGAAGATGTATACGCTGTTTTTGTGGATGATGTGGTTACTCCCTTAATGACTGTCAAGAGGAACCTACTGTCGGCCGGTTTATTTCCGGGTTGCAGTGAGGGTTTCCTTTTCTGTGCTGTTTCTCTCTCTGGTTGTCCTTTGCTGAAGTTGGGCATCCAAAGCCTAATGGATAGCAAAGAGATTCTATTCAAGAAGTCCGCTGTTCAGTTGGTTCCGGTAGAAGAAGTTGCTGTTGTTACAATTTTCAATAATCCAATCAAGGCTCTCCCGAGGAAGCCTGTTCAAATCATGACCGTCGCACCTATTGTTATTACTGTCCCGGGGCCTCTCCCCTACGAATCTGATAAGGCTGTCCCCTGGCATTACGGGGCAGATGTATATGTGAATGGAATCAAGCAAGAGTTCAACACTGGCACCAGTATCAGCAATATCACTGGTCCAACAAAGGTTACCCGCAGTGGCAGGCTCTTCTCGCCTGACATTGCACCACCCGCTGTCCGAAGACCCCTCACTATAACACCTGCAAGTGTACCTGTTCCTGTTTCCGATCAAGTTGTTTCCCCTGTTGCCGAGTCATCTAACGCTCGGGGCAAAGGGATTGAAGATGAGCCTTCCCGGATGGAGGCACCAAGACCTATAAATGCTGAGGCCCCCCAACAAGAGATGGAGGAAATTCTAAAAATAATCAAGAAGAGTGACTTTAATGTTGTGGAACAGCTGGGGCATACGCCCTCCAAGATCTCCATGCTCTCCTTGATATTGTGCTCAGAGGCCCATGCTAAGGCCTTGATCTCATTTCTCAAGACGGCCCATGTGCCACAGGAGACATCTGCAGTTCAGTTCACTGATTGCGTAGCAAATCTGACAGCAGACAATGGCTTGGGTTTCTCAGATGCTGACCTTACTGCTAAGGGAAGAGACCACAATGATGCCCTGCATGTCTCTATTGAATGCAGGGGCACTACTCTGGCGCACGTGTTGGTGGACACTAGTTCTTCCCTAAATGTGCTACCTAAGAAAGCCTTGGACCGTTTGGATTGTGAAGGCCTGGAGCTGAAACCTAGCAATATCATCGTCAGAGCCTTTGACGGTTCCAAGAGGATGGTTCATGGAGAGGTTGACATTCCTATTCGTGTGGGTTCTCAGGTGTTCGACTCTACTTTCTATGTGATGGATATCCGTCCATCGTATTCTTGTCTACTGGGTCGACCTTGGATCCACAAAGCTGGGGCAGTGACCTCTACCTTGCACCAGAAGTTAAAATACCCCGTCAGAGGAAAGATTGTCACTGTGCAGGGAGAGGAGGAGTATATGGTGAGCCATTTGAATTCCTTCAGGTATATTGAGATGGACGGGGAGTTTATTGAAATCCCCTTTCAGCATTTCGAGGAGGTACTTCCAACTTTAGCTGCAGCAGAAACAGCGGTCGAAGAGGATGTTCCTTTGAAGATGGCTTCCCTAAAGGATGCACGGGCTGTGATTCAGAAAGGTGAATGTGCTAATTGGGGCAGGCTCCCTGATTTTACATAGAAGACTGACAAGTTTGGGTTGGGTTTTACTGCAGAGGGACAGAAAGCTATGCGGAAGGCAAAGACCAGAAGACCTCCTGTGCTCACTACCAATCCAGGAGTGAATGCTGTTGGGGAGGATAATGAAGTGGATGAAGCTGAGTTCAATAGCTGGATCTACCCGACAACTGATGGCGGATTGACCAATTGGATTGCCAAAGACCATACTCCTGTTACTTTTGTTACGCAGTAATAAACTTCTTTGTTTTGTTATTTGTAATAAACAATTAAAACTCTATGGCCCGGTGTCTTACCCAGGGCACCGTGGCTTCATTTGTGAGGGCATATAAATTGTCATTTCATATATCATGAATGAAAATATTGGACATTTTTCTCGCATTTCAAATCTTATTCTCCTTTTCTGTCTTTCCTTCCTTTATATATTTCAAAAACAGCTGTATTTACACACACTCACTCATACAGGTTCCAATCCACTCTGGATCTCACTGGTAACGACTCTGCTACTGCCAGTTATGACTTCGAAAATCCGATCAACTTAGCCGAAGACGAAGGTGAAGATGATTGCGAAGTGCCTGGCGAGCTTGCAAGACTGTTACTCCAGGAAGAGAGGGCAATTCAACCACATGAAGAGTCAGTGGAGATAATAAATCTGGGTACTGAGACAGACAGAAAGGAGGTAAAGATTGGTGCCAACCTAGAGCTCAGCGTGAAGCAACGGTTGACCCAGATGCTACATGATTATATGGAGATCTTTGCCTGGTCCTACGAAGACATGCCCGGGTTGGATACCGACATTGTGGTACATCACTTGCCTACCAAGGAAGACTGTCCTCCGGTTAAGCAAAAGGTCTGCCGTATGCGTCCAGAGATGTCTGAGAAGATCAAAGCCGAGGTTATGAAACAGTTTGATGCTGGTTTCCTTGCAGTGACTTCTTACCCTCAGTGGGTTGCTAATGTGGTGCCGGTACCTAAGAAAGACGGTAAGGTCAGAATGTGTGTCGACTACAGGGATCTGAACAGGGCCAGCCCCAAAGATGACTTCCCCCTACCTCACATTGACGTCCTTGTTGACAATACTGCTCAGCATAAGGTGTTCTCTTTCATGGATGGTTTTTCAGGTTATAATCAGATCAAGATGGCACCTGAAGACATGGAAAAGACTACCTTTATTACTCAGTGGGGCACCTTCTGCTACAAGGTCATGCCTTTTGGACTGAAGAACGCTGGGGCAACCTACCAACGTGCCATGGTTGCTTTATTTCATGACATGATCCATCATGAGATAGAAGTGTATGTTGACGACATGATCGCAAGGTCTCAGACTGAGGAAGAGCACATAGATCATCTGCAGAAGTTGTTTGACCGATTGAAACTGTACAAGCTGAGATTGAACCCGAACAAGTGCACCTTCGGGGTAAGATCTGGGAAGTTGCTAGGCTTTGTTGTAAGTGATAAGGGTATTCAAGTGGACCCTGCCAAAGTTAAAGCTATTCAAGAGATGCCAGTTCCTAGGACAGAGAAAGAAGTCAGAGGCTTTTTAGGACGTCTGAATTACATTGCCCGATTCATCTCGCACCTGACTGCTACTTGTGAACCAATCTTCAAGCTGCTGAAGAAAGATCAGGTAGTACGTTGGAATGATGAATGTCAGGCTGCTTTTGACAGAATCAAGGAGTATCTCCAAGAACCACCCATCCTTATGCCACCGGTTGAAGGGAGACCTCTGATACTATACCTGACAGTACTTGACAACTCAATGGGGTGTGTGCTGGGGCAGCATGACGAGTCTGGCCGAAAAGAGCATGCCATTTATTAGCTTAGCAAAAAGTTTACCGACTGTGAGACTCGATACTCACTGCTTGAGAAAACTTGTTGCGCTTTGGTATGGGCTGCTCACCGGCTGAGACAGTATATGCTGACTCACACTACCTTGTTGATCTCAAAGATGGATCCTATAAAGTACATATTTGAAAAGCCTGCTCTGTCTGGGAGAATAGCAAGATGGAAAATGATCTTGACGAAATACGACATTCAGTACACAACTCAGAAAGCCATCAAGGGAAGTGTATTAGCAGACCACTTGGCACATCAGGCCGTAGACGACTATCAGTCAATGAACTTTGAGTTTCCAGATGAAAGCATCATGATTATGACTGATTGTGAAGTACTTGGACCGGATGAAGGACCTGAGGAAGGATCCCGATGGTCTATGCACTTTGACGGAGCCTCAAATGCTTTGGGTAACGGTATTGGCGCTGTGATAATATCTCCTCAAGGCACTCATACTCCACTCACTGCCCGGCTATGTTTCAACTGCACCAACAATATGGCGGAGTATGAGGCGTGCATCATGGGTCTTCAAGCTGTGATCGACCTAAGGATCAAGTTTCTGAGTGTCTTCGGAGATTCCGCTCTCGTGATCAATCAGATCAAAGGAGAGTGGGATACGAAACATCCAAATCTTATTCCTTACAGAGAATGTGTGTTGACCTTGATCCCCCATTTCACGAAGATAACCTTTGAACACTTCCCAAGAGAGGAGAATCAGCTGGCGGACGCGTTAGCTACGATGTCTTCTATGTTCAAGGTCAAATGGTACAATGAGGCTCCCCGGATCATCATCTGGAAACTGGACGAACCGACATACTGTTGCGATCTCGAGACTGAATTGGTGACTGAGAAGCCTTGGTACCATGAGGTGAAGAGATATTTGGAAGCTCAGGAATACCCTGAAGGTTCCTCTGTCAACGATAAGAAGTTTATGAGAAGGTTCGCAGCGAAGTTCTTCCTTAGCAACGGCATCTTGTATAAGCGAAACCATGATTCGACCTTACTGCGTTGTGTGGATAAGACTGAAGCAGAAAGGATTATGGAAGAGCTACATGAAGGGACCTTTGGTACACACTCCAGTGGACACACTATGGAAAAGAAGATCCTACGGGCAGGGTATTTCTGGTCCACAATGGAAGCTGACTGCTACCAACATTCTCGGACATGCCACAAATGCCAGATATATGCAGACAAGGAGCATGTTCCTCCAGTTCCTCTGAATGTTTTGACTGCGCCTTGGCCGTTTGCAATGTGGGGCATAGACATGATCGGTGAGATTAAACCTACGGCATCTAACGGGCATCGCTTCATCCTGGTGGCGATTGACTATTTCACGAAGTGGGTCGAAGCAGCTTCCTACGCTACGGTAACCAAGACGGTTGTGGCACGGTTCATTCGGCATAATCTGATCTGTCGATACGGCGTCCCAGAAAGAATCATTACAGACAACGGTACCAATCTTAATAACAAGATGATCACTGAGCTCTGCGAGCAGTTCAAGATACAGCACCACAACTCTTTTCCTTACCGACCGAAGATGAATGGGGTTGTAGAAGCAGCAAATAAAAATATCAAGAAAATCATGCAGAAGATGACAGTGACATATAAGGATTGGCACGAGATGTTACTGTTCGCTCTACATGGGTACCGTACCTCAGCAAAGACGTCAACCGGGGAAACTCCTTTCTCCTTGGTCTACGGCATGGAGGCAGTCTTACCGATCGAAGTGCAAATACCCTCTCTCCGGATAATGAAGGATGCAAATCTGAACGAAGATGATTGGATCCAGACACGACTTGATCAGCTAAACCTTATTGATGAAAAAAGACTTGCTGCTATCTGTCATGGTCAGACGTATCAGAAACGGATGATCAGGGCATTTAACAAAAAGGTCAGACCACAGGAATATCAAGTTGGGGATCTGGTAATCAAGCGAATCATCCTTCCTCAGAGTGATCCAAGGGGAAAATGGACCCCTACGTACGAAGGGCCATTTGTGGTTAAACATGTGTTCTCAGGAGGAGCCATGATTCTAACCAACATGGATGGTGACGACCTTCCTCACCCCACCAATGCAGACATAGTAAAAAGATACTACGCATAAAAAAGACCCGCTAGGCTGACATGCCTAGGCAAAAATTAGGGCTTCCCGGCGAACCAAAAGGGTTCGGGCAAAAAGAAGGGATGAAAAAGAAAAAATCTGTACACCCGACAAGTCGAAAACCTGAAAAGGCGGCTTGGGCAAAAATGGGTATCCCGGTGGACTGAAAACCCGAAAGGGCGGTCCAGGCAAAAATTAGGGATAAAAGCGTAATACTATGTCTCATTGGATCACTTTGCATCCAGAATCCGGTATCTGCATCAAGATCAGACGACATCGATCAGTCAGCTTCATCTTCAACCAAGGTCATCAAGTGATGAGATGCTCGGAGATATAAAGGCAATAACAGAGTTGAAACCCAGTGGGATCATTCATTTCACACAGCTGTTTTATTTTCTCTTGTACAAAATTTGTATAAATTCTTTTGTTCGGCGGCGTTCTCTTACTAGGACGTCAGCCTCTTGTATACAAACGCCTATTTACAGGCAATTCAAAATCAATACAAAAATCACTTTTCAAGCTAAAATTGCCATCTATTTTTTCCTTTTCTGTTGTGTTTTGCGAAGAACGTCCAAGGTTCAATTTGTGATATATGCATTGACAATAATTTGCTAACTCATGAATATTTGCATACGAAACAAAGGATTAATTACAGGTAACATTAGAAACAGGGGCAATAAAGAGTTGTCTAAGCAATCTAATTGTTCTATCCTCCAAGGTATCAAGGTAGGTTCAGCTGAAGAACATAACCAGATATCTTAATTCCCCAGAGAGTGAGCCAGCAAGTCAGTGCGCTCTCCCCAAGCCAAGCTATATTATCAACCTTAAGGAAGTTGAGTACCCTCCAGCAGATCTCAACACTCCCCAGCAACATATGCATTCTTAACAAGCATCCCCGTCAATCTTGGTCTAAAGATTGTTCCCCGACGGTATATCAAACATTCAACGGAGTCACTTCCCTGATACAATTCAAAACTTCCCCAAGAGAGTCCAATCTAGTTCCCCAGGAAAGTTGGAATCATTTCCCCCAGCAGTAAGCTTATCCCCAGTAGATTCTGGAAGCTTATCCCCGCAAAGCACGAACGCGTCTCCCGGCTTTATTCAAAGGTTATTTCTCTACCAGTATATAACTGGGTTATCCTCAGCCAAAAGCCACGAAAAGATCGTCCTCGGCAAAGTCTTCTTATCCCCAGCGGAGTCCATTAACACTTCCAACATAACAACGGTATCCCCAGCGGAGTTACCATTTATATCCCAACAAAGTACCTCTCTCCCCACAGAGTATTGCTTTCCAGCAAGATCACTAGAGTACTTTTCTCCCCGCAGAGTAGTCTATTCGCCAAGTTTTTCCCCAACGGAGTTATCTTCTCCTACCGGTATTCTTGCAACTATCATCCCCAGCGGAAGCAAAATCTATTCTTCAAAATCAGCCCAGGATATGACTTCCCGACACCCGCCAAGGATTTACTTTCCTAGACGAAAAACATCACATACATCATTATAGCATGCATATACGCATCACATCTTACAAATCTCATTTATGTTGAGAACATCATTGCTTGATTCATATCATGCATTGCATATGACTGACCTTTACCTTTAGGAAAGATCCAGTTAAGTTCTCAGCTATGTTCAAGACCTTGACCGGTTCAGTTAAATCGCCCCTAAGATTTTTCTGTTTCTTATCCAGTCAAAGGCCTTCTCTGGTTCAGTCAGATCGACCCTAAGATCTCCCTGTTTCTTATCCAGTTGAAGACATCAAGACCTAGACCGGTTCAGTTAATCGACCCTAAGATTTTCTGTTTCTTACCCAGTCAAAGGCCTTCTCTAGTCCAGCTAAATCGACCCCTAATAGATTTTCCTGATAAAGACTCAGTAGAAGATATCCAAGATTCTCTCAATGATTACTGTTGAGGTTGTAGTCGCCTGTGGTTCTCTCCCCGTTACTGCGGAGGTAGTAATCGCCCCAAGATTCTCTCAGCGTCACCGTTGAAGTAGAAGATATCCAAGATTCTCTCAATGATTACTGTTGAGGTTGTAGTCGCCTGTGGTTCTCTCCCCATTACTGCGGAGGTAGTAATCGCCCCAAGATTCTCTCAGCGTCACTGTTGAAGTAGAAGATATCCAAGATTCTCTCAATGATTACTGTTGAGGTTGTAGTCGCCTGTGGTTCTCTCCCCGTTACTGCGAAGGTAGTAATCGCCCCAAGATTCTCTCAGCGTCACTGTTGAAGTAGAAGATATCCAAGATTCTCTCAATGATTACTGTTGAGGTTGAAGTCGCCCAAGATTCTCTCAATGATTACTGTTGAGGTTGAAGTCGCCCAAGATTCTCTCAATGATTACGGTTGAGGTTGAAGTCGCATATGGTTCTCTCCCCGTTACTGCGGAGGTAGTAATCGTCCCCAGATTCTCTCAGCGTTCCTGTTGAGGTTGAAGTCATCCAAGGTTCTCTCACCGTTCCTGTTGAGGTAGTAACCATCCCTGGTTCATTCATCACTTTTTGAAGCTCCAGATCCAGCTCATGTAACCAGTCAGGACACATCTATACAAAGAATCGGAAGACCATCTCCTGTAACAGGTCAGGTACTCATTTTTCTTTTTCAGGTACACAAGTTCTCGCTAAGGAATCTCTTACGCGATCAACACCCAGATGGCATCTATAAGCCCATCCACCTTCCATCATCTCTCAGCATGGCATCTATAAGCCCATTCCCACCATCATACTGCTAACATGTGAGCGCAAATTTCTGGGCACTCTAGTGTTCAATCATCTTCCACCTTCGGATTACGAAAGGCACGTCAGCCAATCTGCATCCTCAGGTCTAAGAAGATTGAACAGGGGCAACTGTTGCACCCCAAAATTTGCCCTCCCATATTCTTCAAGATTTGCCAAGATCAAAGCTTCAAATTCTCCAAGGGTTGCACAGTTCAAAGGCCTCCTAACAGTCAAAAACTAGGGTTTTGGTTCTGACAAAGAAATTGAAGTTTCCAAGGGTCCAATTAAGTCCCACATGCCTACAAACATGGTCAAGCATCCTCATATCAAGTTTCAAGACTTACATCACAAAATTGCACAGTCAAAAACCCTAATTGCTCTACAGTCAACTGCAGGGGCAAAATGGTCATTTGACAGTCAAAAGTTCAAATTTTTTGTCAACATCTCATTTTGAAGCCACAAACATCATTTGATCAATGCTTGATCATGATTCTCAAAGCATGGCTCAAAAAGTCTCAAGATGCAAAAGTTTCCATATTTGGACAGTTGAAAAAGTCAACTGTAACTTGACCAGGGCATAACTTTCACATGGATTATCAGAAAAATTCCATCCAAAGCTCATTTTGAAGAGAAAGACATTTCCTACAACTCCTCTTCATACTTCAAGTCCAAGAAATGCTCTCACAAAAAGTTATCAATTTCAACATTATAGGTCATTTTCAAAAGTTAACAAAAACAGACTTTAAGTAAAAGGCCATAACTTGAGATTGGTAAATCAAAATGACATGGGACGAAAGACATTGGTTAGAGGACTCAAAGACCTTTCCAAAATGTCCAAGAACATGAGCAAAGCTTAAAAATTGGGCAAGATATGCCTTGTGGAAGTTGGGAAATTTTTGGATATTTTGAAAAGTCAACATTGCTTCAAATGTCTTTAAAATGCTAATGGGCCTCTTTTTCTTCCAAGATTGATCATCCAAAGCATGTGCACGACCATTTGGCCCAAAGGGAAGTTTTTCATCATTTTTATTTATTTATTTGAATTTTTAAATGCTAATAATTCATTTAATTAAAATAAATATGTGGAAAATACTAAACCTAAGTTTTTAAATCTTTTTATGCATGGAATACACTCAATATTTCGTGCATGATCAGATTTGGAAAGAATCATGGTGATTGGATATGATTGGAACCAAAATAGCATGAAAAAGATTTGAAAATTATGGCATGAAAATCAAATATCCTCTCCATCAATTCAAGGATCCTTTGGACCAAATTTCCAACCCTAATCATTCACACATATATACTAATGCAAACCCTATTCCTAAGAACCTCCCAGCTGCGCCATACATCCATAATCAAGTTTGAGTTTTTTGACAAAGATTCCAAAACTGAAAACTAGGTTACAGGGCGATTCAAGGCCAAATACTTATTTCATTATGTTCCTGAAGCTTCAAGGAAGGAGTCTGAATCAAAATCACAGCTTGAAACATCAAGAATTGGTAGTTATAATTCAGACTGCATCACTTTTTTTACATAATCGCATCTGATCATTTATGCCATAATTTTCAAATCTAATGCTTGTTTTGTAATGCTCTCATCATTCTGAAGCTAACTGTGTTGTTCAATTAAGTTTTCCACACCCATACGCGATTTCACCATGGACGATGGTTATGGTTACAAAAATTTCAAATTGGGCGTTTATGAATGCTGTAAAATTAGGACACCTCAGTGCCATGTTTGGAATCAGGAAGCTTGGACGAATTGATTGCCATAGTCGCGCCTAATTTATGTGGCCATATGGCCTAATCGCTATTATTGAAAACTGCATGTTTTGGGGGGGGGGGGGGGGGGGGGGTTTAAAACCCCCGTTAACCTTTCTATGTTTCAGGGAAAAAATCAAACAATGAAGAAGGAGACCCTATGGCAAGCTGCGATTGGTTGGTTTGAAATTCGCGCGCGGAAATCCCACTAACGTTTGTTTTATGTTATATTATTTGTTTCCTATTATATAATCAAAAGCGCGTTGGTAGCTCAGTGGCAAGCAAGCATATTGGTAATCTCCAGGACCTGGGTTCGATCCCAGGTCCCTCTCCCTTTCCCTTATATTTTTCTCCTAATTATGATCCTGTGTAACTCATTTGCAAGCGCCTACCATACACTTAACATCCTGGCACGCCACATGGCTTCAGAGACTAATCTAAGGGCCAGGTCATGCAGGTCACCATACCCCCATGTCAACCATGCATATGTGAACGTTGAAAAGTCAACAAGGCCAAAGATCAATGGGCCAAAAGTGCTGAGCAATACCTCCAATTTGGGGACAGACCCCCCATGGTTTGCTTTCTTATTCTTTTTCATATTTTTTTTTCTATTTTATTTATTTTGCTTAATTTTATTTAAATCTTTAAATTAATTTACTTTCATAAAATATAAAATAATACAAAAAATCAGAAAGAGACAAAAAATAAATATTTTTACTTAAATGTTATTTTTTTTCTTTGTAAATAAATTATATCATTTAATTTAGTTCTAGGTTTAATTTTAATATCTTTTCTTGATAAATAAAAAAAATTGTAGAATAAGGTTTTAATTATTTTAAATACTCTTTTTCTTTTATTTTATTTTCCTCACTAATAATTAATTATTTATTTTTGTAAATCAAATTGCTTTAATTAATTAGGTTAATTTAGGTTTAACTTTAATAATTTTTCTTAATAAATAAAAGTTATAGAATTAGGGTTAATTTAATTTTAATTTCAGCTAATCTTCTCATTAAAAATTCGCAACTCCAAAAAACTCAAAAAAAATCTTTTCTCTTTTTATTTTAATTTAATTAATTTAATAATAATAATTTAATTTCATTAAAAAGGGTCCAACGCCCTCGCTTGCGATTTTTTATTCTCTTCGCGCATTTTATTTATTTCCTTCTTGTAAATATTTATGTAACTCTCCCAAAGCCTTGTAAACTCGGACATTTTATTTCTTGCACTTTATTTACTTTTCTGTCAAATCGGGTCCTGGATTAAATTTGGTGATGTGGACCCGCGCCTTTGTAATAGTTTAGGAATTTTATCTTTCCGCACTTTTTTAACTGCTAATAAAATGCATGCAAGAATGAATGACAAAAATAAAAACAAACGCGTAGATCACTTTGACATGAACAAGACAAAATAATTGAACATGACACACAAATCACACACCACCCCTAGGGTACGCCTCACTGTTGCCTTGCCTCTCGAAAGGTGGTCGTCGAGTAGAGGATGTTTTAGTAAGTCCTCATGATCCGGGAACCTGGCATGAGGGTAGCTTCTAAGGTATCTTCCTATTACTTCGGTGATCACACTGTTGCCTTGTCCCTCGAAACATGGTCGCCGACTATAGGACGTCTTAGTGAGTCCTTATGTCCCATTGATCTGGTTGCCTTAAAATAAGTTGCCTCGGAATAGTTGCCTCGGAATAAAAGATCAATGGCATAAGGGTAGCTCCTAAGGTATCTTACCTCTGCTCGGTGGCCTCACTGTCCCAAAACTCGAATGGACCCGAACACCTCCAACGGTGGTGCTACCTACCTCTCAATGGTGGGATGGCACTACTTTAAAGGACATTTACACAGACGAATTCCTTAGGGTAGGTAGACGACTCTAGATGCTTGCTCTAATTTCAAAAACAAATCAAAAATACTTTTCACACCGACACCTTTTCAAAAAGCTTTCGAAAGCAACTTTTCAAACACTGTTGAGGACCGATACAAGAGTCGAACTGAAATTTTCAAAGAAACTTTTTTAAAACCCACTCACACTTGAAAAGCAAACAAATTTTGAAAACACAAATGAGAAAGTATCTAAGAGCCCATGGATAACCATGGATAGAAAGGGTGCTAACACCTTCCCTTTCTATAATCTACCTCCCGAACCGAGAGCAATCTCTTTAAGGAATTTTTCTGTGCTTTTGTCCTTTCCATTTGGAGAAAATAAAAGACGGTGGCGACTCTTGCTTCCGCGACATTTCGCGAACCAGATTTAAACAGTCAGTTCCAGATCCACCGATCACAGTTGTATTTTGGGACAACAGGATGAAACAGGTAGAAAAGAGCACACGATCTATTACCTCAACAAGAAATTCACTGACTGCGAAACCAGGTACTCACTCCTCGAGAAAACTTGTTGCGCATTGGCTTGGGCTACCAAGAGGTTGAGGCAATATATGTTGACCCACACTACATGGTTGATAGCAAGAATGGATCCTCTAAAATACATGTTTGAAAAGCCAGCTCTTACCGGAAGGATCGCATGATGACAGATGCTACTATCAGAATATGACATCCAATATGTCACACAGAAGGCCATCAAAGGTAGTATACTAGCTGATCATCTGTCTCACCAACCGCTATCAGAATATCAGCCTATGAAGTTTGACTTTCCCGACGAGGATGTCATATTTATAGCTGACTACGAAATACCAGGACCTGACAAAGGGCCCAAGCCAGGGGCACGTGTACAGTCATGTTTGATGGGGCTTCAAATGCACTATGTCACGGTGTAGGGGCAGTATTGACATCTCCAAAGAATTATCACAAACCCTACACTAAAAGATTGTGTTTTGACTGCACCAACAACATCGCTGAATACAAAGCCTGTATACTAGGACTCGAAGCTGCCATCGATTTGAGAATAAAGCACCTCGAAGTATTTGGGGATTCTGCATTAGTCATATACCAGGTTAATGGCGAATGGGATACTAAACACCCTAAAATGATTCCATATCGGGATCATGTTTTAAAGTTAGCCACAAAATTTACAGAGATCACTTTCAGTCATATCCCACGAGAAGAAAATCAAATGGCAGACGCCCTGGAAACCCTATCAGCTATGTTCAAAGTGACTTGGCCGAATCACGAACCACGTATTACGATTATACATTACGAAGAGCCTGCACACTGCCTTGTTATTGAGGAAGGACCTGACAACAAGCCTTGGTTTTACGACATCAAGAAGTACCTGGAAAGGCAGGAATATCCATAAAATGCCTCTATCATTGACAAGCGAACCTTGCGAAGGTTAGCTTCAAAATTCTTTCTGAGTAATGGAGTGGTATATAAAAGAAATTATGACATGGTACTACTCAGGTGTGTGGAAAAGCAAGAAGCAAATACGCTCATGAGAGAAATCCACGAGGGTACTTTTGGAACTCATACAAATGGGCACGCCATGGCTAGAAAGATCCTGCGAGCAGGGTATTAATGGTTAACAACGGAAGCTAATTGTTATCACTACACGAAGACATGTCATAAATGTTAGATCTATGTTGATAAGATAAATGTACCACCGACTCCTCTGAACGTCATGAGCTCCACTTGGCCATTATCAATGTGGGGAGTTGATATGATTGGCATGATCGAGCCGAAAGCATCCAACAGACATCGCTTTATATTGGTAGCCATCGACTACTTTACCAAATGGGTAGAAGCAGTATCTTACACCAACATAACAAGTCAAGTGGTTACACACTTCATCAAACAGAACATCATATGCAGGTAAGGTGTCCCAAGCCAGATAATTACAGATAACGGGTCTAATTTAAACAACAAGATGATGAAGGAACTGTGCGACGACTTCAAAATCGAGCATCATAATTCCTCACCATATAGACCAAAGATGAACGGGGACGTCGAAGCAGCCAACAAAAATATCAAGAAGATCATCCAGAAAATGGTGAAGACATACAAAGATTGGAAAAAAATGCTTCCCTTCGCCCTGCATGGCTATCGCACCTCGGTACGCACATCGACAGGCACAACTCTTTTCTCACTAGTATATGACATAGAGGCAGTACTCCCGGTGGAAGTTGAGATACCATCACTTTGAGTCCTGAGGGAAACAAAGCTGGAAGAAGCATAGTGGGTGCAGACACGACTTGACCAGCTTAACCTTATTAAAGAAAAACGATTGACAGCTTTGTGTCATAGTTAGCTACATCAAAAGAGAATGAAGAGAGCCTTCGACAATAAAGTCCGCCCTCAAATATTCCAGGAAGGGGATCTAGTGCTCAAGAAGATTCTACTACCTCACCTCAATTCATGTGGTAAATGGATACCAAACTACGAAGGTCCATATGTAGTCAAAACAGAATTCTCCAGAGGTGGTCTCATCCTCACAATAATGGATCAGGGAAGAACTACCACATCTGGTAAATTCAGACGCAGTCAAAAAATACTATGTATAAAAAGCTCGCTAAGCTCTAACCCCAAAAGGGAGACTTAGGAAAAAAGGAGTGTCCCGGTGGATCGAAAACCCTAAAGGGCTATCCAGGAAAAAATTAGTGGCATTTAACAAGAAAATCATCCCGGTGGATTGAAAACCCGAAAGGGCAATCCAGGAAAAAGTTAGGGATTTCATACAAAGAAATGAAGCACAAAAAGACTGCGATCTAAGAGCTACGACTACGAACCATGAAGGGAAGGATAGATTGGAATCATACAACTCAAAAGCAAATAAGATAAGATCATCAAAGGATATGGGGGAACAACAGTAGCGATTATCATTTTTCGTTGCCATTTACTGTTTTAAAACTTTCTTTAATTACCTCTTTCTAGGGATTGCATCTTGTATGCTCGCCTACTCAGAGGCATATCAATAAAACATTTGTTTTCTTTACATCCTTCAAATTATGTTTTTCTTTTCCCAGATTTGTTTACAAAATACTATGATTATTACTTGTGAATATTGTCTTGAAGTCATTTCATGGAATTAACAAAATAAAAGCATTCGGCAAAACATCAAAAAACATTTTGGTTAGAAAAATATTGAAAGAAAATCCACGTCTACGTCCGTGCACACGACTGTGCCTACTCCTACATCTACACGTGCGTACACAAAGTCCGCGTCTACGCATGCGCTTACAATATAAGAGTCTACACATATGCCAATATCTACGCCTACACCTACGCACATGCCATTACCTGCGTCTACGTCAACACACTCGCTCATAATACAAAACCAATATTCAAATTTTGCTAACATTGTCCAACTGTGCTCAAGATTAACAATGCTACGACAACACACGACGCCAGGGATCGATAATTCTAAGCCAATGGTTTAAAGGATAGAATAATAGAAATAGTCCTCATAACACTTCAAGGCATGCGGGCATCTTACACACATTTCATACTGTGATACAGTGGGAAGAACTGGCTGTTTTTTGGAATGCTGGTTTGTGTTTTTTGTTTGCAAAATGTCGCGGTAAGCAAGAGTCGCCACCGACTTTTATTTTATCCAACAAGGAAAGGAAAAAAGCACAGAAAAATTCCTTTTTTGAGATATTTCTCGGGTTCGGGGGGTAGATTATAGAAAGGGAAGGTGTTAGCACCCTTTCTATCTGTGATTATCCACGGGCTCTTAGGTACTTGCTCATTGTTTTCAAAATTGTTTTCTTTGTGCTTGTGGGTTTGAAAAAGTTTTTGTTTTTAACTTCGATTTAACTCTTGCTTCTATCCTCAAGAGTGTAATGAAGTGTTTTTGAAAACTTTGTTTGAAAAGGAGTGTAAGGGTGAAAATTTTGTTTTGTTTTGGATGAACAAGTATCTAAGAACTATCTACCTACTCGAAAAAGGAATCGTTCTATGCTAATTTTCTTTAGACAATGCTATCCCATTATTAGTGAGTAGGTAGCACCATCGTTGGAGTTTGAGGGTCAATTCGAAAGAGGGACATACGGTCCCCAAAGTAATGTTAGGATGCCTTAGCGGTAACCCTAATGTCTTAGATCATTTGTTTTGAGGCAACAATATCCGAGGCAACCGTTTCGAGGCGACTATGATCTTTAGACAAGAGGACGACCTCTAAAGTGACCTATACTCAATGACCGCGTACGAAGGCAACCAAGTGGGGTGTACCCTAAGAGTGCGCATGTGCGAGTGTGTCGTTTTCAGTTTATTTTTATCTTTGTACATGTTAAGGGTGATCTAAGTTGATTTTAGGTTAAAACATTCAGTCTTGTCATGCATCCCTATTATCAAACATCTAACAGTTATAATTTGCGGGAAATAAAATGCGGAATTTTAAATTACAAGGCGTCGGGTATTTACATCGCCAAAGACAAACCCTTTAAAAATAAAGCGATAAAAAATGATAAAAGTCCTATTTAGCTATTACAAACCGGGAGCAAGTACATTATTGAATAAATCGCGTGCGGAAAATTAAATCGAGTGCGAGTTTAGGGTTTTGACCCTTTTTGTTAAAGAAAAGATTTTTTTGTTGTTTTTATTTTAAGAAAGAAAATGAAATTAAACTTAAATTAATTACTAAATTAAATTAATTAATAAAAAAATGGTTTTTTTTTGGACTTTTGGTATTTTAAGAAATAAATAAAAATTAATGTTAGTAAAAACTTAATTAAGTCTAGTTAATTTTAATTATTTATAAAAATATATTAAATTTATTCTAATTAACACCTAAATTAATTTATTAGTATTTATTAATAAAAAATAAAAGTTAAAATTTAATTTGATAAAAATATTTTTGTGATTTTATTTTATAAAAAGAATTTTTGATTGGTTAATAATTAAATAGAAATAATAAAATAAATAAATAAAAGAAAATAAAAAAAGAGAGAGAGGGGGGGGGGGGGGGGGGTATGGGCCTGATTTAAGGTGTTAGAACATCAAATGAGAAGCCCAGTTGCATTAGCCTTGTGTTGACTTTCTAGAATCAAGTGAGCGCTTGTTGACTGGATCTATGATGGGCCATCATCTCTTGGCCACCAGATCTGGCCAATGGCCATCTGGCAATTAATTGAATGATGGTGTATGATGCACTACAAGTCCTCATGAGCATTGGAATACCTGAAGAAAAAATATATCAAAGAAGTGGAGGACCTGGGATTCGAACCCAAGTCCTGATGGTGATTGCCAGCTTGCCTTGCCACTACGCCGTTTTGCTTCATTTGTTAATATATTACATAACAATTATAATATATCAAAAAAGCAATTATTGGTCAGAAAATAAAAATGCGCGCAAAAACATTTGAACGGGCCAATCAGAGCATGCCAGCTCTTTGTCCCTGTCCTTCCCCTACTATAATTTTACCTGCGGATTTGGATCCGCAGCTAAATGCGCAAGCTTGCTCTAAAATTTTCCCTAGGCCTCATAAATCAATTCCAAAATCATGGCTGAATTCGCCTTGGCTCCCTGATCAACACTATGCCCTTCTTGAGTCCTGATTTTTCCTGAAAAAGAAAACCCCAAAATACAAACGAAGAACCCTAGCTATGGGGGTTCCTCATTTAGGCCAGAAAAACGCAATTGGATATTGCCAAACGTTTGCAAATGTTGTGAGGAGTATAAATATGCAAATGGTTTATTCAAATGATGCAAGAATGATGAATCACGAATTCAAGAACCAAGGTGATTATCGTGACACTTACAGTGCTTTTGAAGGCCTGAGGACGCATGCTTTTAATCCAGGAAGGTTGTGTGATCACCCATGAATCGATTGGGATTGGTCTCTGCTTCTGAAAACACCTCTAAGTATGATTTTGATTTCACACTTTTTAGTGAATTTTGCAACTTTTGTATTGCCTGTTCTTGCAGCCTCCAACCCTTATTTCATTCCTTGTGGCCTGCTTATGTATGGTACAATGTGCTAGGGTAACAATTATGGTCCAAATCTTCTCCCATCGTGGCTTGCATATTTGATTTGATTCACTCTTTAAACCTTTCCAATTTTGCCAAAAATCAATCTTTTTGCATATGGTATGGTGAGATTCGAGTTTGATGATGATATTGATGAGAATCAAATCCTGAAAATAGCAAAAAATCTCATGTAATCAAAGTTTGGGATTTTCTATGATTTAATTTGATTTAAAATGAATAAATCCAATAAAAAATCAAATAAAATAATAAAAAAGAAATATGGGCTCATGGCTGAAGCTAGGACACGTGGACAATGATGCAAGCTCAAATCAAGTGGGAAAGAATAGGCCCATTTGACAAAATTTGAAGTTTTGGGGATGGTTGACTTTTGGCAATTTTGCAAAAATGCCCAACTTCAACAATGCATAACTTCTTCAATTTTGAACTTTTGGAGGTGTTCTTGGACTTTTTAGAAATCTTGAGATGTCCTTTAACCAACCATTTGGTCCCATATCATTTGGATGTTCCATGCTCAAGTTATAAGCTTTAGAAAAAAAAGGTGTTTTTGTTGACTTTCAAAAATGACCTATAATGTCCAAATTTGTAACTTCTTGTGAGTGCATTTTATGATCTTGGGATATGAAAATGTATTGTAGGAAATTGCATCCTATTCAAAATGAGCTTTGGATGGGTCATTTCTTATAAAGTATGAGAAAGTTATGCTTGGTCAAAGTTGAGTTGACTTTTCCTACAAAACCCTAATTTAGCAACTTTTGAGTCTTGATGAATTTTGAGCAATCCTTGATGAATCATGATCAACCCTTGATCAAATGATGAAATATCCTTCAAAATAAGAATGTTGACAAAAAATCTTGAAGTTTGACTGTTTGTACGCCATAGTTGACTTTTGCCCCAGCACAATCGATTTTTGGACCCTTTGAGTAATTAACTGAGCAAACTTCCTCTGAAAGGCTTGAAACTTGACATGGATGACCTTGAGAACATATTAGGACATTGGGGAGCACTTGAGGTCATTTGGATTCAAGGATCTTGATGCAAAACAAAACCCTAATTTGGGGTTGACTGCCTTAGGAGATAGCTTGAATGTCCAACTCTTGAGCAATCTTGAGCCACTTGGAGACTTTTCTTGAAATGTCTTGAGAAATATGAGAGGGAAAATTTTGGGGTAGAACACATACATACACACATTTTGCATATCTCAAGCATACATACACTATGCATTATCGTATACAACACGCATATATCCAGGGTTCCATATCAATGTCAAACATCATACATTTCACATACATCCAAACATCTCAATATCAGACATCATACACATGTATCATGCTGCAAACAAACAATACTACCCTCGATTCAATCATCTAAGGGTCCATTAGCCAACACTTCTCCCATGTTCATCCCATTACCTAAGTCTCTATGCAATAATGAATGAAACTCAGAACATTGCCTCTGAGCCGCAATGTATTCGCAAACTTAGGACATTGCTTCTAAGCCGCAATGTATTCTCAAAACTCAACACATTTCCTCTAAGCCGCAATGTATTACCCAAAACTCAAACACATTGCCTCTTAGCCGTAATGTATTCACAAACTCAGACATTGCCTCTAAGTCGCAATGTATCCTTAAAACTCAACACATTGCCTCTAAGTCGCAATGTATTATCCAAACTCAAACACATTGCCTCTAAGCCGTAATGTATTCGCAAACTTAGACATTGCCTCTAAGCTGCAATGTATCCTTAAAAATCAACACATTGCCTCTAAGCCGCAATGTATTATCCAAACTCAAACACATTGCCTCTAAGCCGCAATGTATTTGCAAACTCAAACACATTGCCTCTAATCCGCAATGTATTTGCAAACTCAGAACATTTCCTCTAAGCTGCAATGTATTTGCAAACTCAGAACATCTCCTCTAAGCCGCAATGTATTATCCAAATTCAACATATTGCCTCTAAGCCGCAATGCGTTCTCAGAACTCAAAACACATTGCCTCAGAGCCACAATGTATTCACGATCGAAACAGCGCCTCAGTCTTCAAGCAGCCATGCACCACCAAGTGTTGTTCATCCTCCAAATAAGTGAATAAGCCAAGACATACGGGACCACGCTTTTAAGATCAAAGACAATCTGCCTCGTTATCAAACCTGGGTAAGAGATATATCAGTAGCTTTACCTACTTCCTTGAGACTCGTAAGGGTATACTATATCAGTGTAACCTTATGTTTGTCAGAAAAATTTTGGGATACTTCAGGTATTCAATAAACTTCCAATCAAAATGTGAAAGACTCGAGTTTCCTCATGCTATTTGACTGGAAGATAATTGAATAGGGGCAGCTGTCGTACCTCAAATTTTCCCTACCTCTACGACCATATTTTTCAAAATTAAAAATAGAAGAAGATATTTTAATTAAGGATGGTCCAGCAATATCTGATGGCTCATTCTTAAATCCAAGTCAACCACGGGGGTGCATTTTAATTCAAGGGAGTGAGGCTTTCTAAATCAGAAAGACCCATATACCCGTAGGTCCATTTATGAAGCATGTTGGCCAATGGCCCATGAGATTCGAATATGGAAAATTGTTTCAAATAAAGAATTAAGTCTTAAGTAATAAGGCCCATTAAAGAATTGTTGTCGTTAGTAAGAAGAAAGGGTGAGATTGAAATTTGCAAGCCCATCTTAGAGGACCCATTTTCGTTGGTCATTGAACGACAGAAAAGGGGGTGCTACTTCAAATTAAAAGTCCATTTAGTTTGGCCCATTCCCATTTTTGTCAAAATGTTACTTTCATTAAACTTTTCAGTTATTATAATTGGAAAAATATATTTACAAAATTATTAGGAGATTGTTATTTTTGTTATTAAAAAGATTTTATAAAGTATTTTATTAAACATTTATTGTTACAGTTATGTGATAAATAAATAAAAAGAAACAAAAAATTTGTTGGATCGCGTAGGCCCAATTCAGATTAATGTTGTGTTGTTGTAGAAACCGTGTAAAAGCCCAAAACCATTGAGTAATATTGTCAAGCCCAAAGGATAATTTTTGCACAGATTTGTGAAGAAAAATAACGCTGGCCCAAAATCAAAGATAATACACTATTTCAATCCAAGCCAAAATTTACGCACGTTTTTCTCATTAACCCGCACTGTAAAAAACCAAATATTTTTAGTGAATCAAATCTAAGAATACATGATATCCAAAGATTAAAACCCAAAAAAATGGCTAAATCAAATATTTTACAATTGAGATAAAATATATAGAATACATTCAAGCAAATTTACAGATTCGTTGTCCAATCCAATCTAAATAATACAGAGCCTTCAAATCAAATATATGAAAAAATATTCTACAAATTCTGAATCAATTACAGCAACAATTTTGATCCCTAATTGATCCCTTCACCCCTAAATCTAAGCTTCGTAACGATAATTCTAAGAAACCCTAATCTAAATCAAACCCTATAAATACTAATAAAAAATACAGAAGGAGGAGGATTTTGGACAGTAAAAAGAATACACAAAAATTATGACAGTAGGGAGAAGAAACAGGGTGAGGAATTTTCTTTACATTAGGGGAAGAACAAGAACAGAGGAAGGATATACAAAGAAAAGGGGCGATTGGGGTTTCACTATCGGAAACCACAATCTCCGTTGCAAACCTAGCCACTACCACGCCACTGCTAGTGCAGTCGTCGCCGAAGCCTTTGTCGTGCCAATCTCTCATCACCACCCTTGGCCTCCACCGAAACCTGTGAATCGCAAAGAGAAAATAAGATAAAAAAACAAGCGGAAGAAGAATCGGGAAGCAAGCTCAAAACCGGAGTATGAAATTGCAAAAGAGGTACATAACTTAGCTTTTGGTTCTGATGTTGTTGCTGGGTTATTAAGGGTAGTTTATGATAGGAGGGATTCTGGTTTGAATTTGCGCCGCCGCGGTGGTGGTGGTATTAGGGTTTGAGAAGGGTTAGGGTAGTGAGAAGGAGGGAGACAAAGGTACTGTAAACGCAATTGGAAAATGAATTGTAAAACATAAAAACAAAACTTATTATACTGTATGATTCAATACGCGCGCATGCATAGTAATAACATGTTGCTCCTCATTAGATCCGTTTGATCGCCTGTGGACGGCCATAAGGCCAAGTCCACCATAACACCCCTGCACCCTCGCTACACTTGATCACTCGGATCCCTACAACAGCACATAGTGGGCCAAGCCCAATTTCTTTTAACACCCTCTTCTTGCCTAATTGCTAAAGGCCAAAACGCAATGCACCCCCCCTTGCCTGGACTCGTAATGGGCCTAGTCCAATTGTTAATAACAACTCATCTTTTAATTAATAACTAAAAATTACACCCCCTCCTGAAATTAATTATTTACATTTTCTATATAATTATCATTTTCTTACTATTATTATTATATTATATTATCATATTTTTTTAATTATTATTTTTATTATTATTAGTTATAATTATTATTATTATTATTATTATTATTACTAGTAATTTTTATTTATAGTTTTATTATTTATTATATGTCAATATTACTTATTATCATAAATAAATTATGTTTATTTAAAAACTCATGAACATATTTTTATATATATTTGCATTAAATATTTTCTAATCATGCATTAATAAAGATCTTGGCAAATAATATGATTAAAAAACACAAACAAATCATCAAATTATTTTTCACAATAAACTAAACTAATAAACTATTTTCGCAAAAGGGTTTCAAACTAGTTTTGACTTACTACACACTCATTCAAAATCTCCGCAATCACAACTCCCGATCGAGTGCGAGGTGATTCAAAATATGTTTGTAAACCCCTAAAAAACAGCAACCTATACGAACTACGAATTGGGACTCTGATTCCTCATAAGAGGATACATAGGCATACGATCAAAAATCGTGGCGAGTCTTTCTAATCAAAACTTAAAACCCAGTTTACCCCAAACCTAAACCTAGAGCTTAGTATCCTTGTGAACAAGGTAGATGAAAGGTGCCTAACACCTTCCTTTTGTCTAATTGAGTCCGAAACCAAGAATCTCTGTATGTGAATTAGAGTTTTCTGTTAGATACCCTTCCATAGGATAAAAACTAATAGTGGCGACTCTGATTTAAAAAACAGTTGCCACATATAGGCGTGTCTTTTATTTTGAATTTTAAGGTTATTAATAAGTGTTACTTTTGATTTCTAAATCGTGTCCTTATTTTCTGTTTGCACCCCAAAAATTTCCCTCTCTTTTCTCAAGACATTTCTCACCAAAGATCTCAAATGCTCAAGGTTTCTCAAGAGTTTGATCAGATAAGCTCACCTCCTAAGCACTGGGTCTAAATTAGGGTTTTGGTTTTATCAAATATAATTGGACTTTTAATGCCTCAAGTTAATTTCATGGTTCATTATAGGTCTCCGAGAATACTCATACCAAGTTTCAAGCCTTGCACCACAAATTTGCTCAGTCAATTGCTCAGATGACTCAAAATCAGTTGTATTGGGTAAAAAGTCAATTGTGGTCAACCTATAGCTAAACTTCATGATTTTTGGCCAACATAAAAATTCTAAAGTCATATTTATCAATTGATTAAAGTTAGATCACAATCCCTCAAGAAAAGCATTCAAATCATCAAAGGGGCAAAATTGTCAAAATTAGGGTTTTAACTAAAAATGACTGGTCAGTGACTTTTGACCTAGTACATGACCTAATGGTTTGAAGCATAATCTCAAGGAATCAAACACAACATATTGACCTAATTGCATATCTCAAATCATTTCCTAAGATCAAAGGGTTGATAGTTGAGAATTGGATCAACTGATGAAAAGTCAACTAATACACAAAAAGTCAACCTTTGACTTTTTGATCAACAATGAATTTCAAAGATCAAGAATCATCAAGGCATTCAAAAATATCAAACTTGATCGCCAAGAATCAAGAGAATCAAGAAAGTCAACAAAAAGTCAAGATTTTCAAGACTTAGAAAAATTCGAAGTGTTTTTTAACCTTGATAATTTCACTACTTCATGACAATTTTTCACCAAGATGCAAGATGATTCAAGGAAAACTTTAAAAATGAAAGTTGTAGATCTTGATGAATTCTACAAATTTTTACTTGAGTTTAGATGTCCAAAAAATTCTTATATTTGAAGATATAAGCTCATGAAGTCATGCCATTTTTGTCCCAAATTCTTGGCAATTTTTCACCAAGTTCCAAGTTGATTTAGACAAAGTGGTCAACATGAAGGTTGTAGACAATGTTTCAAGCTTTCCAAAATGTCCAAGAACTTGAAGAGATCATTTTTGAGCTAGGAGAATCAAAGAGAAGAAGTTGGACATCCATTCTTGAATTTTTAGGTCATTTTTATGAAGAACACTTGAACAAATCTCAAGCCATGTGTTGTACCCTAAAATTTTCCCTCTCTTTTCTCAAGACATTTCTCACAAAGATCTTCAATGGCTCAAGCTTGCACAAGTGTTGACTAGGTCAAACCATCTCCTAAACACTGATGCCTAAAATTAGGGTTTTGATTTTCACAAGGACAATTGGATCATAATTTTGCTCAGTCAATTGACCAGGTGACTAAAAATCAGTTGTATTGAGTAAAAAGTCAACTGTGGTCAACTTACAGTCAAACTTCAAGATTTTTTTACCAATATCAACATTTTGAAGTCATATGCATCAATTGATCAATTTTGGATCACAATTCCTCAAGAAAAATGTTCAAATCATCAAAAGGGAAAAATGGTCAAAGTTAGGGTTTTGACTTAGAATGACTGATTCTTGACTTATGGGTTTGAAACATGATCTAAAGGATTCAAGGACATCATTTTGACTTAATTTCATGACTCAATTAATCTCTCAAGATCAATTGGTTGATAGTTGAAATTTGGTCAACTGTTGAAAAAGTCAACTAATACACCAAAAGTCAAACTTTGACTTTTTGGTCAAATTTGAGTTTCAAAGATCACAATTCATCAAGAAATTCAAAAATATGAAGCTTAATCATCAAGAAATCAAGAAAGTCAAAAGTAAATTTGAAAAGTCAAACTTTTCAAGACTTAGAAATTTTTGTGTTTTTATACATGATAATTTCATAACTTCATGTCAATTTTTCACCAAGATGCAAGATGATTCAAAGAAAAATTCCAACATGAAAGTTTTAGATCTCAATGATATCTATAACTTTGGTTTACTGATCAATTCGTAGAAATTCTTGGATTTTGAGTTATGAATCCATGAAGTCATGCATTTTTTCTAAAATACTTAGTGAAAATTTGACCTAGTTTAGGCAGATTTTGTCCCAACTTCATGGCTATTTTTCACATAGTTCCAATTTGATTTTTCAAAACTGAAAAACATGAAAGTTGTAGAGGATTTTCCAAGATTTTCAAAATGTCCAAGAACTTGAAGAGATCATACTTGAGCTACGAGAATCAGAGAGAAGAAGTTGAGGTTTCATTCTTGATTTTTAAGTCATTTTTGTGATGAACACTTGACCAAATCTCACAGCCATGCTGCATAATCTTGCTTTACAGGGTTCTAACTTGTGTTTCACTCCACAATTAATTAATTACACAACTGATATAGCCATTGTCTAAGCATTTGTGCCATTATCCGAGTTGCATTTCCATTTATGGCACAAAGTTACCATTTCATTCTTGAAAAGTCACTTTAATCACAAAGTCAACTTGTCTTAAGCTTCTAACTTGTTTGTTTAACACACACTCAACATACAAAGTCAGATAAACATGTTTAAAACTTGTAGTCACTCTAAGATAGCCATGTAGTATGCATTGAGACAATGTGTATCAAGCTTGCTTAAAAAACAAGCCAAAGAGCCATAACATGTGAATTTGTACTTCTGATCACCTCAAGCTCTTAAAACATTT
The DNA here is from genome assembly GCA_948472305.1 of Vicia faba. Classification (NCBI taxonomy): domain Eukaryota; kingdom Viridiplantae; phylum Streptophyta; class Magnoliopsida; order Fabales; family Fabaceae; genus Vicia; species Vicia faba. The sequence goes on from OX451739.1 coordinate 1,402,712,025, forward strand.
TCCTATAAATTGAAGCATTGTTTACAAGCCTAAAAAAACAAAGGAACCGGCCCTGAAACTCTCTCAAACTCCCTCTAGCCATAAATTGCACACAAAACTCCATTTGTATACAGTTCTTCCCCTGAACTTATATCTTCCATTTCCATCGTGTGTTTCTCTCAAAATCATTTTCAAAGCTTCCATACATCAAATATAGTTCATCCATGTCCTTTTTCCACAATTGTAACTCCATCTTCATCACTTTCCAAACTCGAAAACAACCACTTGTAACTTGACTTCTCCAAGACAAAACAACAACTCTCAATCAAAACTAAGCATTGCATTAGCTTCCTGGAGGTCCATTGAAGTTATTTTGATCATCACAACACCTTGAGGTGCTCTAAATCAAAACACGGATTTCAGTTTCAAGGTAAGTTTTATTGACTTTGAACTCTTCATACAAGCATCATTAGTGGTTCATTTGTGAAATCAAATGTAGATATCATTGCCCTGAAGCTAACCATATGTTACTTTTCATTTTCATTAACCATGTGTTGAGAATTTTAGAACTGAAAATCCAAAAAAGTTAGGTTTTATTTTGGGGCCAAATAAAATTCTCACTCATCTTTGATTTATAGTTTATGAAATTTATATGGATGAATTTGTGTTCAAAAATAGAGCAAGTTTCATGTTTACATTTTCTGATTTGATTGATAAATGAGGAAGAAGAAGCTGGCGCGAGGTTAGGGATGAAGTGCAAAACTGACTTATATATGTAACAGAAAAATGTTAGAAGTAAAACCACAGCATGAGTCGATGCTCGACTCATGTTAGTCACAAAACATGGGATGAGTCGATACAGTGCATTATGAATCAATATATATTGTTATCAAGACATATTATAGAGAGACAAAATGTGTATGAGTCGATGCAAAACACGAATAGGTCGATGCAACCAAGAAATGAGTCGATGCAAACCATTATATATCAATACATATTGAGTTGGTTTTGATTTCCAAAAAAACAAGAAGTGATATGTATCGATGCATAAATGCATGTGTCGATGCATAAAGGTTTTTAAAACAATTTTCCTCTCTTTTTACATTATCTGTATATTTTTATATATTTTTTATTTTTATTCATTATTCAATATAGTTGTAATAGTAATTAGGTTTTAATTGCTTTCATCCCCCATTTGTAAATTGTATCCCCATCCCCTAAATGATGTAATAGCGTAGGACTTTAAATTTCCGCAATTTACCGCTTTCAATATTATTGCTAGTAATTAGGGTTTGTATGGTAAGACTTAAAATCAACAAGTAAATAACCTTAAATTCAAGACAAAAATGCATGAAAACAAAAACACACTCGCACACGCGCACCCCTAGGGTAACCCACACTTGTTTCATCAAATAGAAACAGTAATGTCCCTCGAACGTGGGATGCTTTAGCAACGACCCTCGATTACAAGATCGTAGTCCCTCAAACGTGGGATGCTTTAGCAAAGACCCTCGATTACAATATCGTAGTCTCTCGATGACCCTTAGGTGTTGCCTTTGGTAAACGATCTTAGACCCTTAAGATAAATTGCTAAGGTATCCTACAATGTTGCCTTCTATGACTGTACGATGACGCACGCTTGTCCCTTCACATCCAATGATAAGGTTGTTTACCAACTAATGGTGAGACAACACTATCTAGAGGAGGAGGAAAAGAACAAAAAATCTTTGAGTAGGTAGAACATTCGCAGTTTCTTGCTCACAAACATTTCCAAACATCTTTCAAATACACCAAACACTTTCCATGAAATGTTTTCAAAGTCAACACTTTGTATACATTCTTATAGAGACGGGAAACATTACAAAGTTCTCCTAAATGAAGGCACTTTCAAAAATACTTTCAAACTATTACAAACACATTTTAAACAAAGCATTTCAAAGTGAGCTAGCAACTAAGAGCCCGTAGATAACTACAGATGGAAAGGGTGCTAACCCCTTCCCTTTTCATAACCTACCGCCCGAACTCAAGAAAATTCTCAAAAGGTCTTTCCTATTATTTTCACCCTTTACTTTATTGGATAAAAGAAAAGTCGGTGGCGACTCTTTATATCTGCAACAATTGCGATAAAACGCAAAATACCCAAGTCGGTTCTCCCACTATATTATAGAACTGGCGACTCTGATGGGGAATAACTTAAAAGCGGGGTTACCTTAGAGACTAGATCACCTTTAAAGGATTTCATTTGTTTGATTTGTTTGCTTTACATTTTTGGGCCTATGTTTGGGTTTCCTATATAGATCCTCTACCCGGATCTGGGAACATTATTAGGTAATTAACAATAGATTGTGGAGACTATACGGTATAGACCGATATGGTTGAGACAATATCTACGTTAGTGTGACACATTTGTTGGTACCAGTATCCCTTGTGTTGAATCGAGGAGAATACAGGGTCGTTGTGTGGTGTCATGAAGCACTAACTAACCATAGAACCTTTAGTTGAATAACTTGTCCATTAGGAAGTAGTGAGATAGCCGACTTTTGTGAAAAGATGAAGATTGGTTGATACTCGATACTACGTTCATTGAGATTGGACTTTTGGGATATTTTGGCTGCAAGAAAAGATTGATTGTGCTAAAACATTGCCCAATGAAGAAAGATCAATGATATTAAGATTCCTTAGAACCCAGTTACTTTCTAGGACAGGTTGAACCAATTAAAATTCAAGAGGGTACTTTCCTATAACCCCATGCAAGCCTGAACCTAAGGCTACTTATATGACTTGTTTGAATTTAGGATCTAACAACTTGAACTCCTTGCAGTGTTTGTCTGTATTCAATATCTAACCAAACTTGAATTTCTTGCAGGGTTTGTTTGTAGTCACTACCTTACACTTTTCTTGGTGCATATCATACACATCATAACATCATACCATATCATTTCCACTGACCATTTCAAAGATCACAAGGGCTAGTGATGCAGGTTATCATGAACCAAACGTCTATCAAGGGGCAAGAGGATTTATTTTCCTCTAACCAAATGTTTTCAAAGACCAAAGCACGTTGTCTTGAGTCAAAGGCTATGACCCACTTGACATGGTGAGCTCGATTCTCTTAGAAGGACATTCAACGATACAAAGTTCTTCAAAGCTGTAATCAAAGTTCAACTTCTGACATTTCCTTGTGTTTACCCTGCGAGATCCTTGAAAATATCGCATCCACTTATCAAGCATCATATCATAACAGATTTTCCCCATATAGGTTTTCTCATCCGCTTACTATTTATTTCAGTAAAAAATGGCTCTCGAACAGACTGTTGAAGATCTTCAGACCCAAAATGATCAACTTCAAGAATTGTTCCTGAACATATCCAAGGGGCAAGAAGAAGTGAAAGTACTCCTCATTAAGAGCATGACCAAGAAGAATCCTGAAGACAATGAGGGTGGCCAGATGAAACAATTGCAAGCCGAGATAGCAATGATGAGAATCCAGATGCTGGGACATATGGCTCTTATCCAAAACTTAGCACGAGGACAAGAAGAGTTTATAACTCTCATCAATAAGCTTCATCAAGACGAACACGGCCGTATGGAACAAACGGTTAAGATTGGGGATTAAGTCATTAATCAGCCCACGATGAGACAAGAAGTTGGCTTGGTCGAGAGAAGACCTTTCAAAATTGTTGCTACATCGCGATCCCAACAACGACCTCGCCAACAACGACATAGTAGTCAGCATAGGAAAGATACGCCCAAAAGATAATTTACCGAGATCAACATGTCCTTGGCTCAAGTATTGCATCATATGTTGAAGGTCAAGCTAGTTACGTTGAAGGAGCCTCCTCAAAAACCTAATACTTATCCTCCCCGTTACAAACATAATGAAACATGTGCGTACAGCTCTAACAGTCGTGGACACGACACTAACCACTATTGGGCGTTGAAAAACAAGATTCAAGATTTGGTCGACAAAGGAATGTTGGAATTCACACAAGATGGTCAAATTAAGCTTTTATGTCATCCCTCAAAGGCATGTTGTTGTACCCCAAAATTTTCCCTCTTATTTATCAAGAATTTTCACACAAGATCTCCTTTGGCTCAAGACTGCACTAGGGTTGATCAGCTCAAGACACCTCCTTAAGCATTGATGACCAAAATTAGGGTTTGAGATTGCACAAGGATATTTGAACTTTTAATTCCCCATATGACTTTCATGGATCATTATGGACCCTCAAGATTACTCATGTCAAGTTTCAAGCTTTAGATCGCACTTTTACTCAGTCAATTGAGCAGTTGACCTAAAAATCAACTGTATTAGGAAAAAGTCAACCGTGGCCAATTTACCTTAAAACTTCATAATTTTTGATCCACATCAACATTTTAAACTCATATGTATCATTTGATCAAGTTTGGACCACAATTCCTCAAGAAATTTGATCAAATCTTCAAAAGGGCAAAATGGTCAAAATTAGGGTTTTTACTGAGAAGGGGCAATTTCTGATTTTTGACCTAGCAAATGATCAATTGGTTTGAAAAATAATATCAAGAGTCCAATTGCATCATTTTGACCTAATGACATGGCTCAAAACATTGCTTAAGTCCAATGGATTGACAAATGAATTTTCAGTCAACTGATCAAAAGTCAACTGTATACTGAAAAGTCAAACTTTGACTTTTTGGTCAAAATGAAATGTCAAAGATCACAATTAATCAAAGAATGCCAAAATATAAAACTTATTCATCAAGAAATAAAAAAATTCAAGATTTCATTTTGAAAAGTTAAAATTTTCTAAACTTAGAAATTTTTCTAAGTGTTGAAAATTTCTTATTTTTTCACAACTTTGAGCAAACTTTTCACCATGATTCAAAAGAAAATTTCAACATCAAAGTTGTAGATCTCCATGAAATCTACAACATTTCTTTACACAACTCCTTCCAAAAGTGCTTGGATCTCAAGTTATAATTTTAAGAACACATGGTCATGAAACAAAAAAACTTAGTGAAATTTTACCCTAATTTGGTCAGGATTTTGACTTAACTTCATGGCACTTTTTCATATAGTTCCAAGGGCAATTTAAAAAATAGATTCAAAGAGGGGTTGTGAAGCATATTGCAAGCTTTTCAAAATGTCAAATAACTCCTTGATATCATTTTTGAGTAGGGAGAATCGAAGAGATGAAGTTAGGGTTTTCACACTTGAATTACAAGTTATTTTGTGATGAACAAGATTCAAAATTCAAACTTATGCTACATAACCTATACTTTTCAGACCTAAAACTTGTTAGGAACTCCATAATTAATTGCTTGCACAACCGTTATAGGTCTCAATTCAAGCATTCAATGCAATGCCATGCTTTATATCCATTTTGGGAAGAAAGTGCACAATGACATTTTGATAAAGTAGCTTTTGGCACAAAACTTGTTCTTGAGCCTTGCAATTGCTTTCTTTTGATGATACAAGTCTCATAACTCAAGAGAAGCTTATCTAGACACTTACAATCACTCAGTCCATGCTTGTACTTCCTCTTGAAACTTGTTTTCCCACTTTTCTTGAAAATCAAGTAACATAGCCATTAACTTGTAACTTGTACTTCTGACGCTCAAAAGCACTCAAGCTTTTTGCTTATACATACACAAGTTATTTTCCACAAATCCCATGCATACTTGAGCCCTAAAAAAACCAAGAACACGGAATCACCAAGAACACCTCAAAACTTGACATTTCTGAGTTTTGAATCCAATCTCCAAATTTGCTCGTGCATTTCTTGGCCTTTTACTTTCAAAAGCTTCTAAATAACATACACAGACAATGCCAACACCTGCAACACCACTGTAACACCTCCATCATCATCCACCATTTTCAAAAACATCACCTTGCACCTTGACTTCTCCAGAACTCCTCAGGCACTTTCAGCTCAAGATAAGCATCACATTAGCTTCCTGGGAACTTGAGGAAGCTAATCCAATCATTGGAACCCACTAAAAGCTACTCAAACTCAAAACACGATACCCTCTTACAAGGTGAGTTTTATGACTTTTGAACTCTTTAAACAAGCATAATTAATGGTTTATTTGTGAATAAGAAATGCAGGTATCATTGTCCTGAAGCTAACCATGTCCATAATTTCCATTTATGTTGCTTGAGCTTAGAGATTTTTAAGATTGAAGTTTCTAAATTTTGTAGGGTTCAGAATAGGGCCATTAAAATTCATGCTTGTCTTTTATCTATAATTTTATTGCTTTGCATTTCTGAAATCGTGAAGAAATTTGCCATAAGTTTCCTGTTTGCATTTTTCATTTTTGTTGAGAATTGAATAAGATACAGAGGTTCAGGCCAGGCGTGAGGTTGAAGATGAAGTTGTCTTCAGGAACGTGTTTACCATATATATTTATGGTTTGATATTAATAAACGGATGTATAACCACCCCAGTGGTAGAAGTGCGCGCGCCTGTGACTATAGGGACCTGGGTTCGAGCCCTAATAATACCCTTTTGGGATTTTTTCATATTTTTCACATATTCTGACCTTTTTTGGTAGTGTTGGGCCTCATCCCCTTGGGCTTTATTTTTTTTACTTTTGACCCCCGTTGCTGGCTATTCACACCCTGGCCCATTTTATTTTCTTTTTCTCATTTTTATTTATTTGTTTTCTTAAATATATTATCTAACACTAAAAAATCAGAAAAAATATAAAAATATTAGATTTATATTTTGATATAGTTTTTTTTTTACACAAAAAGTATTTTATTTAATCATACTTTATTTATTTCACTAATTGATTTGTAAATTTAATTAGAAACTAGGTTTTTTAGTCATTTTCTTTTACACAATTTAAATATATTATTTTAAAATATAAAAAGACCAAAAATATTTTATAATACTATAAATTATTTTTAAGACAAAAATACCAAAAATATTCTTCTTATAAATTTAATTTCTTTTTTAAATAATTAATAGATTAGGGTTTTATTTAAATTCTTTTCCTAGTAAATTTAGGTTTTACTTTTTTACTAATTTAATTAATTATTTTTATCTTAGTTAATTAGGTTAAAACAAAACCCCCTTTTTCCTAAAAAATACAAATAAAAGTCCATTTTCTTTTCATTTTACATTCTTGTATATTTACTCATTTTTGTACATTATTTATCCAAATTCAATATGGTTGTAATAGATATTTAGGTTTATTTTCTAGCAATCCCCATTTGTAATTTGTACACCCCCTCCCACAAGCATTGTAATAGTGTAGTCATTTTAAATTTCATAATTTATCGTTTTATATACAAATGCTAGTAATTAGGGTTTGTATGAAAAAACTAAAACCAATCAATTAGAAAACCCTAATCAAAGGCCAAACCAAGCATGAAAAACAATACACTTGCACACAAGCACCCTTAGGGTAAAATCCACTTGGTTGCCTTACAAAGTGGCCATATTATGCATGTGAGGTATCTTTAGCAAAAATAAGCAAAAATATAAGATCATAGTCCCTCGATGACGCTATCTATGTTGATGTTCAAATGATCTTAGTCCCTAAAGAAAAATGCTAAGATACCTTGCAACATTGCTAATCATGGTTATACGATGACCCATGCCCCTCCCGTTTACATCCAAAGATAGGGTTACTTACCAAATCAGTGGTAAGATAACAATGTCAAAGGAAAAAGGAAATGAACATGAAAGACTTTTGAGTAGGTAGAATGTTCCTATTTACTTGCTCCATTTCAAAACAAAAACATCCTTGCTATTTTCAAAAACAAACACCAACACTTTCAAAACATCTTTCAAAACTTGAAAACATTTTCAAAAGATCAAACACTTTGTATACATTCTTAGGAACGAGAATCATTACAAAGTTTGCCTAAACAAATGGCCTCTTTAAAAAAAAAATACTTTCAAAAACCACACAAAGCATAATTTCAAACAAAAGTAAGTGATCTAGCAAGTAACTAAGAGCCCATGGAAAACCATGGATGAAAAGGGTTCTAATACCTTCCCTTTTCATAATCTACCCCCTGAACTCAAGAAATAATCTCAAAGGTCTTTCCTATGCTTTTTCACCTTTCCTTTTGGATAAAAGAAAAGTCGATGGTGACTCTTGCTAACTGCAACATTTGCGATCAAACACAAAACACCCAAGTCAGTTCTCCCACCGTATCACAGAACTGGCGACTCTGCTGGGGATAATTCTAAAAGTGGGGTTACCTTAGGGTTAGATCATATTTACTTGCTTTCATTGTTTGACTTGTATACTTTACATTATGGTTCTTTGTTTGGGTTTGAATCCTCTACCCGGATTTGGGACACCTTATAGGTAAGTAGCAATACATTGTGGAAACTGTGGGGTATACTAACATGGTCTAAGAAATAGCTACGTTAGTGCGACATATTTGTGAGTACCGGTTGCCCTTGAGTTAATCAAGGAGAATATGGGGCCGCTGAGTGATGTCATGAAGCATTAATAAACTTTTAGAACCTTTACTTGACCAACTTGGCCATTAGGATGTAGTGAGATGACCGACTTTGGTGTAGTCCGAAGTTGGTAGATACTCGATACTACACTCATTGAGGTTTGGTTTTTTAGGATATTTCGGTCGCCATTAAAGAGGCTTGTGCTGAAACAATGACCAAGGAAACAAACCAGTGAATTGAGCTCCTTAGAACCCGGTTACTATTGCTAGGACATGTTTGAGCAAACTAAACTTAAAGAGGGTACTTACCTATGAGACTCCATGCAAGCCTAAACCTAAGGACTTGTTTGCTTTGTTTGTGTATATTTACTTGTACATAACATCATGAACATCATAACATCATACTCATATTCACTAACCATTTCAAGGATCTTGGGATTTATCTTTGTTCTGTTTTGTAGGACATGGATTCTATTCGCAGGAAAACCATTCAAGTCAATCTTGTAAGGATCCCTCCACAACTTAAAGAGCTAGCTTCAAGGATTCCTGAAAATTCTCCATTCACCGAAAGACATGGTCTCCTACTAAACTTGGTCACCTCCAACACTGATGAAGACATGGTGAAGGTTCTCTTTCAGTTCTTTGATCCTTTAAACCATTGCTTCACATTTACTGATTATCAACTTGTGCCAACTTTAGAAGAATTATCCCAACTCTTGAGGATTCCTATTCTCAATCAACTACCTTTCAATGGTACGGAAAAATATCTAAAGCCAGAAGAGATTGCTCAAGCTCTACACTTGCAACCATCTGATATCACAACCAATTGGGAAACAAGGAGTGGTGTCAAAGGTTTCTTAGCCAAGTTCTTGTTTGAGAAAGCCCAGAACTGTTGGAACTCTTTAGATTTGCAAGATTTTGAGGAAATTGTGGCTCTCCTCATCTATGGGATGGTTTTGTTTCCAAATCCTGACCAACTCATAGATGTGAACACCGTCAAAATCTTCATGTCTCACAACCCGGTGCCTACTTTGCTAGGGGACATCCTACATTCTTTTCACACTCGCACTATGAGGAAAAGAGGTATCCTTATGTGTTGCACTCCTCTCTTGGCAAGATGGTTTATTTCGCATCTTCCACAATTTATATTAAAGAACGAGCAAGGTTCAAGGTGGTGATAAAGGTTGATGACACTCAAACATTTGGACATCCATTAGTGTTCCCGGTCTATAGAGAATGTTATCATCGTCGATCATTGTGGAGAATTCCCTAATGTCCACTTACTTGGAATTAGGGGGTATCACCTATAACCCCTGTTTAGATTTAAGACAGTTTGGTTATGCCCGAAGGGATGGTCCACATGAGATGCTGATTCAAGGGTTAGTGTTCGACTACGAGAATGACGATCAAGGTCATCGCCAGAGATTTATCCGAGCTTGGAGGATGTTGAACAAGGTAGATAGCAAGACATTGGTACATAAGAATTCCATCCCTCTCGAGCCTTACCTCAAATGGGTAAGAGCTCGTGCTCAAAGTCTTATGATGCCTTACGCCTCCATTCTCCCAGTAATCATAGAGCCTGTTGCGGAAGGAGATGTTCCATACACTATCCTGCATCCTGACATGCCCACCTCTCTTGAAGACTTACAAAGGGAATGGATACAACTTAAAAGGGAGCGAGACACTTTCGAAGCCCAATTCTACGCCAGCGAGAAGAAGGTTTTGGAACTCACTAAACAACTTCATGAGGAGCGGACTCTAAACGCCTACATCTCACCAAAGAGGATGCGCACAACCTTTTTATCTTAGAGTTTTTATTTTTGTGTAATCCTAAAGAGGCATTGATGTACTCAAGCTTTAATTTATTAATATAACATGTGTTTCCTTTTTTGTCTAAAACAAATTTGAATCTTTAAAATGGATCTCCTCATCTTTCTACTATTTATTTCAGTAAGATGGATCTCGAGCAGACGGTGAAGGATCTCCAAGCACAAAATGATCAGTTTCAATAGATGTTCTTAACTCTAGCCAAAGGACAAGAAGAGTTGAAGACCTTGTTGGTTGAAGAGAAAAAGAAGAAAACAAAGAAAATAACCGGAGTTCTAAATATGGGAAGAAGCTTCCAAGGACAAGCAAGAAGGACCCTAGACTTTGAAACTTCATCTGGTGAGGAAGACAATCAAGATAGGAAAGGCAAGGAAGCAGTTGCCCAGCCAAATTCAGAAGAGGAAGAGGAAGAAGAAGATTATTCTGAAGAACAATACCCTCCGAATGACGACAAGTATAAGCATTTGGAAGAACGGTTAAGCGCAATGGAAATTCAAAAAGTGCTTGGACTGGACTTTGAGGAGTTGGGTTTAGTATCTGGGATTGTCATTCCTCCAAAATTCAAGGCACCAGTGTTCGCCAAATACGACAGAGTTTCATGCCCTAAAATGCATCTCCGATCCTATATGAGGAAGATACAGCCTCACACCGCGGATAGAGATTTATGGGTCCACTTTTTCCAAGACAGTCTATCTGGAACTCAACTTGATTGGTTCTATCAATTAGAAAGGGCCAACATCCACAATTGGGAAGATCTTTCCACTGCTTTCTATAAACAATATCAGTATAACGCAGACCTTGCTCCTACCCGTACTCAACTCCATAGTATGGGCATGGCTTCAAATGAAGGTTTCAAATACTATGCTCGGAAATGGAGGGACTTAGCAGGAAGTGTCTAGCCTCCCCTTTCTGAAAGAGAACTAGTAGACATGTTTTTGGGTACCTTGTCTGGTCCTTTCTTTAATCATTTAATTGGAAGCTCCTCAACAGGCTTCACTGAATTAATCCTGACCAGGGAAAGAGTGGAAGCTGGGATTAAAAGTGGGAAGATCTAGAAAGATGCATCCTCCGCCGCTGTAAGAAAACCATTTATAGGGAAGAAAGAGGTCGGTGTTGTGTATCCTCAAAGGAACCAAGAAAGAACTGAACGTCGTCCAATGGTGGGGGCTGTCATGATCCCTAAGCATGTGCCTACTCAACAAAGGAATGATCAGCCTAGAACAGAAATACCAGTAAGACAATTTACCCAGATTAATATGACACTATCTCAAGTACTGCCACATTTTTTGAGATCCTATCTAGTAACTTTGAAAGAAGCTCCGAAGAATCCTAACACAACCTCTCCTCATTATCATCCTAATGCTCGCTGTGCATACCATTCAGAAAGTTTGGGCCATGATACCAACAACTGTTGGGCTTTGAAAAACAAGGTTCAAGACCTTCTTAAAGCAAAAGAAATTTAGTTTGATGATCCTGAAATCCCAAATGTTATCACCGCTCTTATGCCCAAGCATGGTCGTGGTGTCAACGCTGTTGAAGATGATATGTTTGTTTCTACTGTTGATGAACTTGTTACTCCTCTCCTGACCGTCAAGAAGAACCTATTGAAGGTCGGTTTATTTCCGGGCTGTGATGAGGGCTGCCATTTCTGTTTATCTCTACCAACTAGTTGTCATTTATTGAAAGCAGGTGTTCAACGCCTAATGGATGACAAAGAGATTTTGTTTGAAAAAACTCTTGTTCCAGCTGTTTCCTACAAAGATGTTTCAATAGTAACCATTTCTTCCAATCCTTCCAAGGTCTCCACCAAAAGACCCGTTAGGATTACATCAGTTCCTAAAGTAGCTCCACTAATAATTACTATGCCAGGTCCAGTCCCGTATTCATCAGATAAAACTGTCCCATGGAATTATGGGGGCGACGTCTACTATCACGGTATCAAGCAAGATTGGCTGGTTGATGAAGACTCAATTCTTGAGAAGGTTGACCCTGACATCAGTAACATTGCGGGAACCAGCAAGATAACTCGAAGTGGTAGAGTATTCTCTCCCGAGATTGCTCCTCTAAAGACTATTACCGGCCCTGTAATCATCCTTATTCTTGTTCCTGCTAACACTACTACAACTACAATTCCAATAGTTACACCTACTGACACTCCTACCACTGAGTCGACCGAGGCTCGGGGCAAAGGAATTCTGGTTGAGCCTGTCCGAATGAAGGCGCAAACAGTATCTATCCCTGAGGCCTCCAAAAAGGAGATGGAAGAAATTCTGAAGATTATAAAGAGAAGCGACTACAACATAGTCAAGTAGCTAGGGCAGACTCCGTCAAAGATTTCCATGCTGGCTTTATTGATGTCTTCCGAGGCTCATGCGAAGGCCTTGGTAAAATTCCTTAAAACTTCCCATGTACCACAAGAAACCTCTGTTGATCAGTTCCAAGACTGTGTGGCCAGTTTAACCGCAGACAATGGATTAGGCTTTTCTGACGCTGACTTGACACCTAGAGGGAGGAAGCATAACGAGGCATTGCATGTCTCTGTCGAATTCTGGGGCATAACTTTGACCCATATCTTGGTGGATACCGGTTCATCTTTGAATGAGTTGCCTAAGAAGGCTCTTGATAGACTCGAATGTGAAGGTTTGACCTTAAAACCCAACAACATAGTGGTAAGGGCCATCGTCGGTTCAAAGAGAATGGTGCACGGGGAGGTGGACATCCCCATAAAAATTGGAACCCAAACCTTTGATTCAACTTTTTACGTGATGGATATTCGCCCTTCCTACTCTTGCTTATTGGGTCGACCATGGATTTACAATGTTGATGTTGTCACCTCTACGTTACATCAAATGCTGAAATACCCAACCAGGGGGAAGACCATTACTGTCCATGGAGAAGAGGAATATATGGTCAGTCATTTACACTCCTTCATATACGTGGAATTGGACGGAGAATTCATTGAAACTCCGTTTCAGCATTTCGAGGAAGTCCCACCAACCGTGGCAGCAACCAAAGTTGTTTCCCAAATACCAAAGATTACAAGACCTCCGTTAACGATGTCTTACCTGAAAGATGCCAAGGCAGTAATAGAAGAAGGTGGGTGCACTATTTGGGGCCAACTCCCAGATATCCCATACAAGTCTAACAAATTTGGTTTGGGTTTCACTTCAGAAGCCCATAAAGTTGTACTTCGTGCTCGCGTCGGGGGACCCCCTTTAAAGATCAGCAACCACGAAGTCAACTCAGTGGAGGATGATGAGGACAACTATGACCCGAAGGAATGGATTTTCCCAACTGTCAACGGAGGACTCAACAACTGGGAAGCTAAAGATTTTGTCCCAATTACTTTTATCCAACAGTAATTGTCTTTAAATTTTGTCAGATCTATAATAATTAAACATTTCAGAATTTTAAAGCCTTGTGTCTTACCGGAGGCACAATGGTCCATTTGTAAGGGTTGTTATCTCATTTTCATATGTCATCAATGAATCATGGACATTTTTGCATACAAACTTTGTGTTCTTTGTCTTTCTTTTTTACATTTTTATTTCTTTCAAAGATAGCTATACTCTTACACACACTCACATTCAAAATGTAGATCTACATCCATTCGGGATCCCATGGGTAATAATTCTGCTATGGCATTTTGTTACTCTGGAAATATAATCTACCAAGCCGAAGACGAAGGTGAGGAATATTGTGAAGTTCCAGGGGAACTAGCAAGGTTACTACAACAAGAAGAGAGGACCATTCAGCCCCACAAAGAACTAGTGGACACAGTTAACCTAGGTACCGAAGAGGACAAAAAAGAAGTCAAGGTGGGTGCCAATTTGGAACCTATTGTCAAGAAACGTCTGATCCAGTTGCTACATGATTATGTTGAGGTCTTTTCCTGGTCGTATGAAGACATGCCAGGACTTGATGTAGATTGAAGGGGTGAAAAACACAAGAAGGGGGGGTTGAATTGTAAAACTGGAATCTTAAAGCAAATGACAAGGTATTTTTATCCTGGTTCGTTTGATCTCAAACTACTCCAGTCCACCCGTCAAGGTGATTTTGCCTCTCTCCAACGAGGTCTTAATTCACTATATTCAACTGAATACAAATCTGCTTTAGCAACTGCTAAAACCTTCTTGATTCAAACCACAATCCGGTTTGTCAAGGCAACACTTTCTTACAAAGGTATAAGCAAATGTGTGTGAATGTTTTCTACAAAAACTATATCACAACTGTGATGTTTACACAAATGAAGCTTAGAAACTTAGAATGCTAAACGCTAATGGAGTATCAGAGTTTGTTGGTTTAGCAAAACTGGTAGATGAAGATTATGTTCAGCTTTGTGCGTGTAGAGAGTTTGGAAGCATTAGCCATGATAATCTTCGAAGCTTGGTTTATATAGCACTTGAGAAGATGAACGTTGATGCAAATATTCTTGATTCAATGCTATTAACAAGCTTTCCTTTTTGAGCAGATCTTGTCTGGAATGAGGCCGTTGGAATTGATTAGCGTTCAATGCACAGTACCGTTGCTTCTTCAATGCACGATCTGGCTTGGCTCATTCTGATTCTGCTTCGCTGCTGATGAACTATTTGATTCTGTATCAGAGTGATTTACGCGCAGTTCTGTTCATCAAGCTTCAGCATGTGCAAGCGTTGATCATCTGATCTTGACGTTCTGATTCAGCAACTTCTGATGCTGGTGTATGAAAACATATTCTGATGCTGAGAACGTGATCTTGCTTATTTTAATCAGCATATCTGCAAATCAGAGCATAGTAATTTTAGGCAGCATATAATTCAATCATGAAATATTTAACTACTATATCTTTTCACTTTGTTATCATCAAAACTTAAATATAGGGTACTAGATTCAAACATTGTTCTAACAATCTCCCCCTTTTTGATGATGACAAAAACTGGATATTTTAAATGAAAAATAACGTGAAAAGTTATCAGAGCTATGTATCAGAATAAGAAGTACGGAGAATTCAGAGTTTAAGAGATACTCCCCCTGAGTTTGTTACTTCCCTTTGATATGCGTGTTCTTCAGAGTCAGATCTTTTTCTATCTTTGAGCATCAGATTATAGGTCTTTGACTTATCAGAAAGCAGAGCTTCAGAGCTTTTCCTGTCAGAGCTTTGCTTAGGATCAGAGTGATAGGACAATCAGAGCTTCATATATCAGAACTTCATATTTGATCAGAGCAACATGAGCTTCTAGTTCTTAGTCTTCATAGTGTTCGGAGCTTCCTTGTGCCTGTAGACTTAACAACAAAACAGAAAAACATTTAAAGTAATAGAGTTAGAATGTTTGAGAGTTTCTGTTTAGTTAGCCGTTATTGATTTTAAATATCATTCTTGTTCTCCCCCTTTTTGTCAGCAATCAAAAAGTGTTAGTGATGTGCTAAAACAATTTAGATCAGAAAAACAAGTTATATTAAAATAGTTCAGAGCAAAAGAACATTACACACACATAGTCAAAACATAGTCAAAAGTACATCAGAAAATGAAGAAAATATAGAGAATGATTTGAGAAAAAAAAAGGTTTTAAGAAGATAACTCAGAAATATGCAGAGAATACTTAAGAGATTATGAGAAAGCGTAAAGAATAAGATTGAAGAATAATGTGCTTAAATAAAGATTTCAAAAAAATTATTTTGAAAAATTAAACGTTTTTAAGAGAGAGAAAAAATAATGATTGCCATTAACAAGCGTGATTACTTTTGCATTAAATGCTTGCTGATTTTGGGGGATTTGAGAAAGATACTTAAAAACGGTTACCAGACATGTGTCTCAATGCACCCAATCAGCGCTTTCCTTTCTCAGAAGCGTGCACGCGTTCTGCTTCAGGGATTTGCTGATGATTGGATGACACTTGTTTGATGTAGTGATCAGCACGTCTGTATTTGAGATTAGACTCTCAGATCTTCAGACTTGCATCTGATACAATCTGCATGTTCTATCTTTCTGAAAGAAGATTGATCAGAAGTTCACAGTGATATAATTACATTCTGAAGATAAATACATGGAATTAAAACATTTTCATTCTGGGCATACTTTCATGCTGAGATGTTTCAGAATGAAATTAAATCTATCTTCTGAAAGGGGTTTAGTAAAGATATCAGCCCATTGATGGTCTGTATCTATAAATTTCAAGTTTAAAATACCTTTCTGAATATAGTCCCTAATGAAATGATATTTTATTTCTATATGCTTAGCTCTAGAATGTAAAATAGGATTCTTACTTAAGCAAATAGCAGAAGTATTATCACAAAGAATAGGAATGTTACTCTCAAAAATCTGGAAGTCTTCAAGCTGACTTTTCATCCAGAGCATCTGTGTGCTGCATCCAGCTGCTGCTATGTACTCAGCTTCTGCTGTTGACAGAGCAATAGTTGATTGCCTTTTGCTGGACCACGAGATCAGATTTTCTCCCAGAAACTGGCAGCTTCCAGAAGTACTTTTGCGTTCCACTCTGTCTCCAGCAAAATCAGCATCACAGTAGCCTACTAAGCTGTAATCACTAGATTTTCTATAAAACAAACCCAGATTAGTAGTACCTTTCAGATACTTGAAAATTCGCTTAACAGCTGTTAAGTGAGATTCTCTAGGATCTGATTGGAATCTAGCACAAATACATACGCTGAATAAAATATCAGGTCTTGAAGCAGTCAGATAAAGGAGAGAACCAATCATACCTCTGTAGACCTTCTGTTCTACGCTTTTGCTTACCTCTTCTCTTTCCAGAATGCACGTGGGATGCATTGGAATCTTTGATGGCTTACATTCTGAGAGGTCAAATTTCTTCAGAAGATCTCTGATGTATTTGCTCTGATGAATGTAAGTTCCCTCTGGAGTTTGATTAATCTGAATTCCTAGAAAGAATTTCAGTTCCCCCATGAGGCTCATCTCAAATTCTGCCTGCATACACTTAGCAAATTTTCTTCCAAGAGAAGGATT
This sequence comes from Vicia faba, assembly GCA_948472305.1. Classification (NCBI taxonomy): domain Eukaryota; kingdom Viridiplantae; phylum Streptophyta; class Magnoliopsida; order Fabales; family Fabaceae; genus Vicia; species Vicia faba. Next base: position 1,402,729,193 of record OX451739.1, read on the forward strand.
AGTAGAACCAAAGATTATATCATCAACATAAATTTGACAGACTAAAATGTCACTCTTAACTGTTTTACATAATAGAGTAGTGTCCACTTTCCCTCTGGTGAATTCATTTTCAAGCAGAAAGTTACTTAGCCTTTCATACCAAGCTCTGGGAGCTTGTTTCAGACCATACAGTGACTTTTTCAGTTTGAAAACATGTTCTGGATGTTTTGTATTTTCAAAACCTGGGGGTTGGTGAACATAAACTTCTTCTTCTATATAACCATTTAAGAATGCACTTTTGACATCCATCTGATACAGAGTGATGCCTCTATTAACAGCAAATGAGATTAAGAGTCTGATAGATTCTAACCTGGCGACTGGGGCAAAGGTTTCTATATAGTCTATCCCCTCTTGCTGACTATAACCTTGTGCAACCAGTCGTGCCTTGTTTCTGACGACTTCACCTTGTTCATTGAGCTTGTTTCTGAACACCCATCTTGTTCCAATGACGTTGAATCCTTTTGGTCTTGGAACGAGATCCCATACGTCGTTTCTGGTGAATTGATTCAGCTCTTCTTGCATTGCCAGAATCCAGTCATTGTCCAGAAGTGCTTCATCAATAGAAGAAGGTTCAATCAGAGACACAAGTCCCATAAGGGTTTCTTCAGAGTTTCTGAAGCTTGCTCTTGTTCTGATTGGATCTTCCTTTCTTCCTAGAATAGTCTCTTCTGGGTGATCCAAACTGCTTCTGGGTACTCTCTTCTGAGGTTGATCAGCAGCAGATGAAGGATTTCTAGCATTGCTTCTTTCAGACGTTGAAGGAATGTCTGTGTTGAGAGCTTCTGATGACTTGTCTTCAGAACCTGCAAATTCAATTTCTATACCTGCAAGATTTTCATTCTGCTTTGACTTTTCAGAGTCAAGCTTGTCATCAAAACGAACACTGATTGATTCTTCCACAATCTGTGTTTCTGTATTGTATACTCTGTACCCTCTTGAGCGTTCAGAGTATCCTAACATAATACACTTCTGTGCCTTAGAATCAAACTTGTTCAAATAATTCTTAGTGTTTAACATATAGCAAGTACATCCAAATGGATGAAAATACGAAATGTTGGGCTTTCTGTTCTTCCACAATTCATATGGAGTCTTTTCCAGAATAGGTCTTATTGAGATTCTATTCTGAATGTAGCACGCTGTGTTTATTGCCTCTGCCCAGAAAGTCTTAGCAACGTTTGTCTCGTTGATCATGGTTCTGGCCATTTCTTGCAATGTTCTGTTCTTTCGTTCTACAACTCCATTTTGTTGGGGAGTTCTAGGACAAGAGAAATCATGCAGAATGCCTTTGTCATTAAAGAATGACTCAAAATCTTTATTTTCAAATTCTCCACCATGATCACTTCTGACTTTAACGATTCTAAGATCTTTTTCATTCTGAACTTGGTTACAGAAGGTAACAAACACAGAGTGTGACTCGTCCTTGTGTCTTAAGAACTTTACCCATGTCCATCTGCTATAGTCATCTACGATTACTAACCCATACTTCTTGCCACTGACAGAAGCAGTTTTAACTGGTCCAAATAAGTCAATGTGCAGAAGTTCTAATGGCTTAGAGGTAGAAACAACATTTTTGGATTTAAAAGAAGGTTTTGCAAATTTGCCTTTCTGACATGCTTCACACAGAGCATCTGAATTGAACTTCAAATTTGGAAGTCCTCTGACCAGATTGAGTTTGTTAATCTGAGATATTCTTCTCATACTAACATGCCCCAATCTTCTGTGCCAGATCCACTGCTCGTTGTTAACAGACAGAAGACATTTTACGTTCTGACTCTTTAGTTCAGAAAGTTTGATTTTGTAAATGTTGTTTTTCCTCTTACCATTAAATAGGATAGTCCCATCTTTCTGACTAACAGCTTTACATGATTTTTGATTAAAGATTATATCATAACCGTTATCACTTAATTGACTTATGGATAACAGGTTATGCATCAATCCATCAACAAGCAGAACATTATTAATAGAGGGAAGATTTCCGTTACCTACAGTTCCAGAGCCAATTATCTTTCCCTTCTGATTGCCTCCAAAGCCAACGTGGCCTCCAGGCTTAAGTTCCAGGCTTTGGAACATATGCCTTCTTCCCGTCATGTGTCGTGAGCAGCCAGAGTCCAGGTACCATGACTGGTGTTTCTGACTTGCTGCTAAAGATATCTGCAACATGTATTATTTTATCCTTAGGTACCCAGATCTTCTTGGGTCCTGATTTGTTAGTTTTACCAAAACTCTGGTTGAATTTTGGTTTCACAAAGTGATTACTACTAGTATATTTGATGTCATGTGTGTGACCATACACAAAGTGTGAATTTAGAGGAGTGTGTTTAATAACTAAATCCATGACATTCTTAGGTGTAGGAACCTTACCTTGGTATCCTATTCCTTTCCTGCCGTTTCCGCTAACTCCATAGATCATTGAAGCCATTCTGCTTCTATCTATGCTTTTAGCAAGGAACTTCTGGAAACTATGATCATACTCCTTGATGATCTCATCAGCGTTGCTGGGAGTTTCAGAAATTGGTACCTTCTGAGAATTTTGTAAAGAGTTTTCTAATTTTAAAATTTTATCTCTCAGCTCAGAGTTTTCCAATTTTAGACTCTCAGACTTATTAGAGTCAGATTCAAGAGTCCTTTTCAGGTCTCTGAATTTAGCTCTAATCTGCTGATAACGTTCCAGAATTTCATTGAGGCTTTCAGCAAGTTCAGCCTTTGTAAAATTAACAGCGAAGTTAGGAAATACCTCTTCTGTGTCTGATTCTGAGTCTGAGTCAGAAGCTTCACTGTCATTTGGAATGCTAGCCATGAGCGCTATGTTCGCCCTTTCATCATCTGATTCTGAGTCAGCTTCAGACGAGTCAGAGTCATCCCATGTGGCCATGAGACTTTTCTTCTTCTCTCTTCCAAACTTCTTTTTGGGCTTTTCCCTCTGAAGCTTTGGACAGTCACTCTTGTAGTGTCCTTGCTCATTGCACTCGTAGCAGATGATGTCTTTTGTATTTGGCTTCTTGCTACCAGAGGAACCTTCAGATCTTCTGTATCCAGAGGAAGAATCTGTCCTTCTGTATCTTGAAGAAGACTCGTTCTGATCAGATCTTCTGGGATTCCTGAACTTCCTTTGTCTTTGCTTCCACAGTTGATTTACTCTTCTGGAGAGAAGGGAAAGCTCGTCTTCTTCTGATGAGGATCCATCAGATGTTTCTTCAACTGCCTGCAAAACTTTAGATTCAGATTTTCTGTTAGATTTTAAAGCTATAGGCTTACCTTGCTTCTGAGGCTCGTCAGCTTCCAGCTCTATCTCATGACTTATGAGGGAGCTTATAAGTTCCTCCAGAGTGATTTTGTTGAGATCTTTCGCCAGCTTCAGAGCAGTAACCATAGGCCTCCACTGCTTGGGTAAACTTCTGATTATTTTCTTGACATGGTCAGCAGTAGAGTATCCTTTGTCCAGAACTTTGAGACCAGCTACCAGAATCTGGAATCTAGAGAACATAGTTTCAATGGATTCAGATTCTTCCATTTTAAACGCCTCATACTTCTGAATGAGCGCCAGAGCTTTTGTTTCTTTGACTTGAACGTTGCCCTCATGCGTCATTCTGAGAGAATCAAAGATGTTCTTAGCTGTGTCTCTGTTGGAGATCTTCTCATACTCAGTATATGAGATGGCACTGAGGAGGATGGTTCTGGCCTTATGGTGATTCTTGAAATCACGCTTTTGTTGATCAGTCATTGATTTTCTTTCAATCTTCTGACCAGTTGCATTCACAGGGTGCGTGTATCCATCTATCACCATATCCCACAGATCAGCATCATGTGCTAGAAAGAAGCTTTCAATTATGTCTTTCCAGTAGTCAAAGTTTTCTCCATCAAAGACTGGAGGTTTGCCGCTGAATCTGTCTCTATCCTCATTGTTGTCATTGCTGAAATGAGAGTTGTTTCCTGCCATTGTGTTTTTCTGACGCTGGATCTTGTACTGACACGGTTAAGTGTTTTAGCTCAGAACCAGGCGCTCTGATGCCAATTGAAGGGGTGAAAAACACAAGAAGGGGGGGTTGAATTGTAAAACTGGAATCTTAAAGCAAATGACAAGGTATTTTTATCCTGGTTCGTTTGATCTCAAACTACTCCAGTCCACCCGTCAAGGTGATTTTGCCTCTCTCCAACGAGGTCTTAATTCACTATATTCAACTGAATACAAATCTGCTTTAGCAACTGCTAAAACCTTCTTGATTCAAACCACAATCCGGTTTGTCAAGGCAACACTTTCTTACAAAGGTATAAGCAAATGTGTGTGAATGTTTTCTACAAAAACTATATCACAACTGTGATGTTTACACAAATGAAGCTTAGAAACTTAGAATGCTAAACGCTAATGGAGTATCAGAGTTTGTTGGTTTAGCAAAACTGGTAGATGAAGATTATGTTCAGCTTTGTGCGTGTAGAGAGTTTGGAAGCATTAGCCATGATAATCTTCGAAGCTTGGTTTATATAGCACTTGAGAAGATGAACGTTGATGCAAATATTCTTGATTCAATGCTATTAACAAGCTTTCCTTTTTGAGCAGATCTTGTCTGGAATGAGGCCGTTGGAATTGATTAGCGTTCAATGCACAGTACCGTTGCTTCTTCAATGCACGATCTGGCTTGGCTCATTCTGATTCTGCTTCGCTGCTGATGAACTATTTGATTCTGTATCAGAGTGATTTACGCGCAGTTCTGTTCATCAAGCTTCAGCATGTGCAAGCGTTGATCATCTGATCTTGACGTTCTGATTCAGCAACTTCTGATGCTGGTGTATGAAAACATATTCTGATGCTGAGAACGTGATCTTGCTTATTTTAATCAGCATATCTGCAAATCAGAGCATAGTAATTTTAGGCAGCATATAATTCAATCATGAAATATTTAACTACTATATCTTTTCACTTTGTTATCATCAAAACTTAAATATAGGGTACTAGATTCAAACATTGTTCTAACATAGATATCGTGGTACATCGTCTACCAACAAAAGAAGACTGCCCACTGGTAAAACAAAAGGTCTGTCACGTGCGACCAGACATGTCAGAGAAGATCAAGGTGGAAGTCATGAAACAATTCAATGCCGGATTCTTGGCCGTCACCTCCTATCCATAATGGGTTGCCAATGTTGTTCCCGTGCCTAAAAAGGACGGCAAGGTACGAATGTGCGTGGACTACAAAGATTTGAATAGGGCAAGCCCTAAGGATGATTTCCCACTTCCCCACATCAATATTTTGGTCGACAATACAACACAACATAAGGTGTTTTCCTTCATGGATGGTTTCTCAGGCTACAACCAAATCAAAATTGCGCCTGAGGACATGGAGAAAACAACCTTTGTCACACAATGGGGCATATTTTGTTACAAGGTTATGCCATTCGGGCTGAAGAATGTTGGGGAAACCTATCAGCGTGCCATGGTAGCTCTATTTCACGACATGATACATCACGAAATAAAGGTCTATGTGGACGACATGATAGCCAGATCTCAAACAGAAGAAGAGAATCTTGGTCATTTGAAGAAATTATTTGAGAGGCTAAAGAAATACAAACTGAGGTTGAACCCAAATAAATGCATGTTTGGAGTGAGGTCCGGTAAACTCTTAGGCTTTGACGTCAGTGGTAAAGGTATTGAAGTAGATCCTGCCAAGGTGAAAGCAATACAAGAAACGCCTTCCCCTCGTACCGAGAAGGAAGTTAGAGGATTCTTGGGACAGTTAAACTATATTGTTAGATTCATTTCTCACCTGACAGCTACTTGTGAACCAATATTCAAATTACTGAAGAAAGATCAAGTAGGCAAATGGAATGATGAGTGTCAAACTGCCTTCGACAAGATCAAAGAATACCTGTAAGAGCCTCCAATTTTGATGCCACCGGTCGAGGGAAGACCCTTGATCATGTATCTAACTGTTTTGGAAAATTCAATGGGGTGTGTGTTGGGGCAGCATGATGAGTCTGGCCGAAAAGAGCCTGCTATTTATTACCTGAGCAAAAAGTTTACCAACTGTGAAACCAGATATTCACTGCTCAAGAAAACTGCGCTCTGGCATGGGCTGCTTGCCAGATAAGACAATATATGCTGACCCATACTACCTTATTGATATCTAAAATGGATCCAATAAAATACATCTTCGAGAAACATGCCCTCTCTGGAGAATAGCGAGATGGCAGATGATCCTGACAGAATATGACATAAAGTATACTCCCCAGAAAGCAATAAAGGGCAGTGTACTAGTTGATCACCTTGCTCATCAAGTTGTGGATGACTACCAGTCCATGAAGTTCGAATTCCCAGATGAAGACATCATGATGGTAAACAACCGTGAAGAATTCAGACCATATGACAGACCTGAACAAGGATCCCGATGGACCCTGGTTTTTGATGGGGCGTCCAACGCACTCGGCAATGGTATAGGTGTTGTACTCATATCTCCCGAAGGATGTCATACTCCCTTTACGGAAAGACTCTGCTTCAATTGTACAAGTAACATGGCAGAATATGAAGCGTGCATTTTTGGTCTCAAAGCTACCACAGATTTGGGGATCAAATCCTTAAATGTATTCGAAGATTCAGCTTTGGTCATCAGCCAGATCAAAGGGGAATGGGACACCAAACACCCTAACCTTATCCCCTACAAAGAACATGTGTTGACATTGATCCCACATTTTGAGAAGATTACCTTCCAGCATTTCCCGCGAGAAGAAAATCAGCTAGCAGACGCACTAGCCACAATGTCATCCATGTTTAAACTTAAATGGGATAACGAGGCTCCCCAGATCACCATTAGACGAATGGATGAACCAGCTCACTGTCACGAGATTAATACTGAAGAAGTAGTGGACCGACCTTGGTTTCACGAAGTCAAGAGGTATCTCGAGGATAAAGAATATCCGGAAGGAGTTTCAGTCAATGATAAGAAGTTCTTAAGGATATTCTCTGCTAAGTTCTTCCCTAGTAACAACATTCTCTACAAACGCAACCACGACTCTGTTTTGCTTCGTTATGTAGACAAGGTTGGGGCAAAAAAGATCATGGCTGGTCTACATGAGGTCACTTTTGGCACCCATTCCAGTGGGCATACGATGGCAAAGAAAATCCTACGGGAAGGTTATTACCTGTCTACCATTCAAGCAGATTGCTATCGACATTCTCGAACCTGCCATAAGTGTCAGATCTATGCTGACAAGGTGCACGTACCTCTGGTTCCTCTGAATGTCTTAACGGCTCCTTGGCCCTTTGCTATGTGGGGAATTAATATGATTGGGGAAATCAAGCCAAAATCCTCTAATGGACACTGCTTCATCTTGGTGGCCATTGAATATTTTACAAAGTGGGTTGAGGCGGCTTCTTTCGCTTCCTTTACCAAGAATGTTGTCGCCCGGTTCATCAAGCAAAATCTCATCTTTAGGTACGGTATCCTGGAGAGGATCATCACAGACAATGGTACGAATCTAAACAATACTATGATCACTACCCTGTGCGAGCAATTCAAGATCCAGTATCACAATTCTTCCCCTTACCAGCCAAAGATGAATGGTGTTGTCGAAGCCGCAAATAAGAACATCAAAAAGATCATACAGAAAATGACAGTCACATACAAAGATTGGCATGAGATGCTACCATTTGCTCTCCACGGTTATCATACCACATCGCGCACATCAACCGGGGAAACACCTTACTCTTTGGTATATGGCATGGAAGTTGTCTTTCCTATTGAGGTCCAGATCCCCTCTCTGAGAATCATGAAGGATACAGGCCTGAACGAAGACGATTAGATCCAGACTCGACTTGATCAATTGAATTTAATTGATGAGAAAAGGCTTACAGTTGTCTGTCACGGTCAAATGTATCAAAAACAGATGATTAATGCTTTCAACAAAAAGTTCAGACGCTAAGTGTATCAAGTCGGAGATCTAGTTATCAAACGTATCATACTACCGCAGGGTGATCCTAGTGGGAAATGGACTCCTACATACGAAGGACCATTTGTGATCAAAAGCATATTCTCTTGTGGAGAAATGATCTTAACCACTATGGATGGCGACAATAAGAGACCCGCTAGGTTGACACACCTAGGCTAAACAAGGGCATCCCGGCGAACCAAAAAGGTTCAGGATAAAATTAGGGATAAAACAAAAAAATATGTACACCCGGCAAGCTGAAAACCCGAAAGGGCGGCTTGGGCAAAAAAGGGTATCCCGATGGACTGAAAACCCGAAAGGGAGGTCCAGGAAAAAGTTAGGGAATTAAAGCATATGACTATGTCCTGTTGGATCACCTTGCGGACAACCTACAAACTCGACGGTTCTGATCAATTCAATCAGCTTCGGACAAGGCAACAAATAGATAAGATGCTCAAAGACACGAAGGCTATAGCAGAATGGGAACCCCTTGGAATTATTTCACATAGCTATCTTTTCTTTGTATCAAATTTTCATTTTTTACATCAGAATTCTCTTACTAGAATGTTTGTCTCATTGTACAAAAATACTTACCCAAAATCAATACAAAAATATCCCTTTGAAAGTACAAAACTATCTATTTTTCTTTACTCTTGTGTTTTGTTTACGAAAACATCCAATGATTTATTTTTGAACAAATGCATTTGAACGTAACTACCATTTACAAAAGAACAAAATAGAAAGACAACCACTAATGGCTTTAATAAATAGGGAAATCTCTAAGCTATTTCCATAAAGTCCCCCGCAGTGTGTAGTTTAATCCCCAGCGGAACAAAACTTCAAGTTATCACTCCCCGGTAGAAGTCACCAATTTTCTCAGGATTTCCCAACAGGATTTTACAAGCAGTACACGGAATTCCCCTTACAACAAGGTTTATTTCTCTAAGTGGAAATTCATCAACACTTCAAAACATGAAGACTTGCACTCGGTATCCTCAGCAACAATTGGGGATTTATTTTCCCCAATCCAACAAACAATACAACAGATTAGCTCACAAATGCATACATCACATCCATATATCATAAACATCGATAACACGAATGCATGTATCACAATCTCATTATACCATGCAATTCAAACAACATGACATTTTATATTATATACATTTTACACTTTTCAAGATAAGCTTAATCAACAGCTAGCATTAACAATGTTCAAATTTTTCAGATACAGTTCAGATACGCTCCAGATACGGATGCCATCCTGATACTCATTCAGATTCAACTTTCAGATATAGTTCAGATACGCTCCAGACACGGATGCCATCCTGATACTCATTCAGATTCAACTTTCAGATACAATTCAGATACGCTCCAGACACGGATGCCATCCTGATACTCATTCAGATTCAACTTTTAGATACAGTTCAGATACACTCCAAATACAAATGCCATCCTGATACTCATTCAGATTCGGTTTTCAGATACATTTCAGATACGCTCCAGACACGGATGCCATCCTGATACTCATTCAAATTCAACTTTCAGATATAGTTCAGATTCTCTCCAGACATGGATTCCATCCTGATACTCGTTCAGATTCATTTTTCAGATACAGTTCAGATACACTCCAGACACGGATGCCATCCTGATACTCACTCAAATTCAACTTTCAGATACAGTTCAGATACGCTCCAGACACGGATGCCATCCCGATACTCATTTAGATTCAACTTTCAGATACAGTTCAGATACGCTCTAGATATGGATGTCATCCTGATACTCATTCAGATTCAACTCTCAGATATAGTTTAGATACGCTCCGGACACGGATGCCATCCTGATACTCATTTAGAATCGGCTCTCACCAATCATTTTTTAATGGCATCTTTAATCCCATTCCCTATACCATCAACCATCACATCACCAAGTGCAAATTTCTGGGCACTCTAATGTCCAATCATATTCCACCTTCAAGTCACGAATGGAAAAACTCGCCAATCTATCTCTTCAGGCTTAAGAAGATTGGACAGTGGAAGATGTTGTACCCCAAAATTTTCCCTCTTATTTATCAAGAATTTACTCACAAGATCTCCTTTGGCTCAAGACTGCACTAGGTTTGATCAGCTCAAGACACCTCCTTAAGCACTGATGACCAAAATTAGGGTTTGAGATTGCACAAGGATATTTGAACTTCCAATGCCCCATATGACTTTCATGGATCATTATGGACCCTCAAGATTACTCATGTCAAGTTTTAAGCTTTGGATCACACTTTTACTCAATCAATTGACCAGTTGACCTAAAAATCAACTGTATTGGGAAAAAGTCAATTGTGGCCAATTTACAGTCAAACTTCATAATTTTTTATAAACATAAACATTTTAAACTCATATGTATCATTTGATCAAGTTTGGACCATAATTCTTCAAGAAATTTGATCAAATCTTCAAAAGGGCAAAATGGTCAAAATTAGGGTTTTGACTGAGAAGGGGCAATTTCTGATTTTTGACCTAGCAAATGATCAATTGGTTTGAAGCATAATCTCAAGAGTCCAATTGCATCATTTTGACCTAATGACATGGCTCAAAACATTTCTTAAGTCCAATCGATTGACAGATGAATTTTCAGTCAACTAATCAAAAGTCAAATGTATACTGAAAAGTCAAACTTTGACTTTTTGGTCAAAATCAAATGTCAAAGATCACAATTCATAAAAGCATGCCAAAATATGAAACTTATTCATCAAGAAATAAAAAATTCAAGATTTCATTTTGAAAAGTTAAATTTTCTAAACTTAGAAATTTTTCTAAGTGTTGAAAATTTCTTATTTTTTCACAACTTTGAGCAAAATTTTCACCATGATGCAAAATGATTCAAAAGAAACTTTCAACATGAAAGTTGTAGATCTCCATGAAATATACAACATTTCTTTAAACAACTCCTTCCAAAAGTTCTTGGATCTCAAGTTATAATTTTAAGAACACATGGTCATGAAACAAAAAAAAAACTTAGTGAAATTTTGCCCTAATTTGGTCAGGATTTTGACCTAACTTCATGGCATTTTTTTATATAGTTCCAAGGGGAATTTTCAAAAGTGATTTAAAGAGGGGTTATAGAGCACATTACAAGATTTTCAAAATGTCCAAGAACTCCTTGATATCATTTTTAAGTAGGGAGAATTGAAGAGATGAAGTTAGGGTTTTCACACTTGAATTACAAGTCATTTTGTGATGAACAAGATTTAAAGTTCAAACTTATGCTGCATAACCTCTACTTTTCAGGCCTCAAACTTGTTAGGAACTCCATAATTAATTGCTTTCACAGTTGTTAGAGGTCTCAATTCAAGCATTCAATGCAAGACCATGCTTTATATCCATTTTAGGAAGAAAGTGCACAATGCCATTTTGATAAAGTAGCTTTTGGCACAAAACTTGTTCTTGAGCCTTGCAGTTGCTTTCTTCTGATGATACAAGTCTCATAACTCAAGAGAAGCTTATCTAGACACTTACAATCACTCATCCCATGCTTGTACTTCCTCTTGAAACTTGTTTTCCCACTTTTCTTGAAAATCAAGTAACATAGCCATTAGCTTGTAACTTGTACTTCTGACTCTCAAAGCACTCAAGCTTTTTGCTTATACATACACAAGTTATTTGCCACAAATCCCATGCATACTTGAGCCTTAAAAACACCAAGAACACAGAATCACCAAGAACACCTCAAAACTTGCCATTTCTGAGTTTTGAATCCAATCTCCAAATTTGCTCGTGCGTTTCTTGGTCTTTTACTTTCAAAAGCTTCTAAATAACATACACAAACAATTCCAACACCTGCAACACCACTGTAACACCTCCATCATCATCCACCATTTTCAAAAACAGCACCTTGCACCTTGACTTCTTCAGAACTCCTCAGGCACTTTCAGCTCAAGCTAAGCATCACATTAGCTTCCTTGGAACTTGAGGAAGCTAATCCAATCATTGGAACCCACTAAAAGCTACTCAAACTCAAAACACGATACCCACTTGCAAGGTGAGTTTCTGACTTTTGAACTCTTTAAATAAGTATCATTAATGGTTTATTTGTGAATAAGAAATGTAGGTATCATTGTCCTGAAGCTAACCATGTCCATAGTTTTCATTTATGTTGCTTGAGCTTAGAGAATTTTAAGATTGAAGTTTCTAAATTTTTTAGGGTTCAGAATAGGGCCATTAAAATTCATGCTTGTCTTTGATCTACAATTTTATTGCTTTGCATTTTCTGAAATTGTGAGGAAATTTACCACAAGTTTCTTGTTTATATTTTTCATTTTTGTTGAGAATTGAATAAGATACAGAGGTTCAGGCTGGGCGTGAGGTTGAAGATAAAGTTGTCTTCAGGAACGTGTTTACCATATATATTTATGGTTTGATATTAATAAACAGATGTATAGCCACCCCAGTGGTAGAAGCGCTCGCCTGTGACTATAGGGACCTGGGTTCGAGTCCCAGTGGTACCCTTTTGGGATGTTTTCATATTTTTCACATATTCTGACCTTTTTTTGGCAGCGCTGGGCCTCATCCCCTTGGGCTTTATTTTTTTTTACTTCTGACCCCCCTTGTTGGCTATTCACACCTTGGCCCATTTTATTTTATTTTTCTCATTTTTATTTATTTGTTTTCTTAAATATATTATCCAACACTAAAAAATCAGAAAAAATATAAAAATATTAGATTTATATTTTGATATAGTTTATTTGTTTTTTTACACAAAAAATATTTTATTTAATCATACTTTATTTATTTCACTAATTGATTTGTAAATTTAATTAGAAACTAGGTTTTTTAGTCATTTTCTTTTACACAATTTAAATATATTATTTTAAAATACAAAAAAGACCAAAAATATTTTATAATATTATAAATTATTTTTAAGACAAAAATACCAAAAATATTCTTCTTATAAATTTAATTTATTTTTTAATCAATTAATAGATTATGATTTTATTTAAATTCTTTTCCTAGTAAATTTAGGTTTTACTTTTTTACTAATTTAATTAATTATTTTTCTTTTAGTTAATTAGGTTAAAACAAAAACCCCTTTTTCCTAAAAAATCCAAATAAAAGTCCATTTTCTTTCCATTTTACATTCTTGTATATTTACTCATTTTTGTACATTATTTTTCCAAATTCAATATGGTTGTAATAGATAATTAGGTTTATTTTCTAGCAATCCCCATTTGTAATTTGTATACCCCCCCCCCCCCCCCCCCCCTCCCACAAGCATTGTAATAGTGTAGTAATTTTAAATTCCGCAATTTATCGCTTTATATACAAATGCTAGTAATTAGGGTTTGTATGGAAAAACTAAAACCAATCAATTAGAAAACCCTAATCAAAGACAAAACTAAGCATGAAAAATAATACACTTGCACACAAAGCCCTTAGGGTAAAATCAACTTGGTTTCCTTACAAAATGACCATATTACGCATGTGAGGTATCTTAAAAAAACAAGCAAAAATATGAGATCATAGTCCCTCGATGACGCTATCTATGTTGCCGTTCAAATGATCTTAGTCCCTAAAGAAAAATGCTAAGATAGCTTGCAACATTGCTTATCATGGTTATACGATGACCCGTGCCCATCCCGTTTACATCCAAAGATAGGGTTACTTATCAAATCGGTGGTAAGATAACAATGTCAAAGGAAAAAGGAAATGAACATGAAAGAATTTTGAGTAGGTAGAATGTTCCTAGTTACTTGCTCCATTTCAAAACAAAAACATCCTTTCTATTTTCAAAAACAAACACCAACACTTTCAAAATATCTTTCAAAACTTGAAAACATTTTCAAAAGATCAAACACTTTATATACATTCTTACGAACGGGAATTATTACAAAGTTTGCCTAAAAAAATGGCCTCTTTTCAAAAAAATACTTTCAAAAACCACACAAAGCATAATTTCATACAAAAGCAAGTGATCTAGCAAGTAACTAAGTGCCCATGGAAAACCATGGATGAAAATGGTGCTAATACCTTCCTTTTTCATAATCTACCCCCCGAACTCAAGAAATAATCTCAAAGGTATTTCCTGTGCTTTTTTACCTTTCCTTTTGGATAAAAGAAAATTCGGTGGTGACTCTTGCTAACCGCAATATTTGCAATCAAATGCAAAACACCCAAGTCAGTTCTCCCACCGTATCACACACGACATCTGAAGTGACAAGTTTAGACGGAGAAACTTTTGTTAATCCAAATTTTTCAGTTGTAATTTGGTTGTTTGCTTAAACACTTGTCCTTATGTAAGACTTTGGTTGTTCTCATTAATGCATTGCATATGTTTGTCTTGAGTTAATCCATTCATTTTCACTATACTGGAATTATGCTTTTACTCATTTTTTATGACATTCAACTCTCGATTACAAACTATAAGCCTTTAGAGGGAGGATGACGAAAATAATACCATAATCTCTACAATATGCTTTTGAACAGACATTGATGATGATGTACATGCCTTGTTTCAAATCCTAAACAATGGAGGTATAAGGAAGATAATCCCTAGTCAACCCCTTTAAGCCTAAGAAGTAGGAGTTTTCTTTTTAGCACAAACTGAAACCTTTAATCATAACCTAGGGCAGGGTAGTTTCTCAGTTAACTCAAATGCGCATTCAGTCGCAGGCTGTCACTTCATGAATGAAAAGACGGTGATGGTTTCCCCGTAAAATAGGCAGTCATTATCTCTCAAAAAGAAAAGCCCAGAGTCGAAACCTATGAAGGAGACTTAAGAAAAATTGGGGCACCCCATTGACTGTAGTCTAAAAATAAGAACAGTCAGGCAAAAATTAGGAATAATAAGTCAAAAAAGAGGCTGTTACAAATCCTCAATAACCAAAAAATGTTGGGAAATGATTGCCTTCTCAAATAAACTTCAAGTATCCGAACCATCACCAAAATATCATTCCATATTATATTGGAAGATAATCGCACAATTGACTGAGTTTAGGATTGGATAACATCATGAAGAATGGGTGGGTACAAATAAACTTTGAGCGTTATCCTTTGTTTCTTAAAACATGAACCAGGCCACTATACAACCCTTTAAAAGTCCTAATTGTAGCATAGGTTAGTTCGAAAGAATGTTGTTACAAAAGGTATCATGACTCCTATAAGGCTTACTGAAGATCCTAAGTTGAACTCATATTCTTACAAATTTTTGTTGCTTATTAAAAGTGAATTTTTCAAAAAATAATTCTCAAGATAGACATACACTTTGCATTGTTTGGATACCACTGTTTGTATATGGCCAGTTGTTCGACAACGGAGAAATTCGCACGACGAATATCCAATGAACAAAAATTCTCTCAATGAAAAAATCACTTCAAATGGAAAGACGCTTCCAATGACAAATTTCCCATAATCAAGGGGGCTTGAGATGATGATTGTCCAACACACCTTGGGCATTCAAGTATGGATTTAAAGAATCTCTCAAAAATGATAAATAGCCAGGGGCAGATATCCATTCAAATCACTTGGGGGCAATGTTACATTAATCATGGGCTTTAACAAGATCCACTATGAAAACCCTCAGATACCACCAATTGGCTTGTCTATGCCAGTAGTTTCAGATGGTGTCAGTATCATGTCTTCAGATCCTTCCATGACAATTCTTAGAAAATACTGAGGAATACTATCAGAAACTTGATCATTAAACCCTCGGGTACCACCAAATTGCTTGTTTATGCCAGTAGTATCAGATGGTGTCAGTATCATGTCTTCGGATCCTTCTATGATAGTTCTTAGAAAATACTGAAACTTGATCAAAAGATCTTTGATACCACCAAATTGCTTGTCTATGCCAGTTGTATCAGATGGTGTCAGTATCATGTCTTCTGACCCTTCCATGACGGTTCTTAGAAAAGATACCTAGGAAGTTCCAGACTATCAAGAAATCTGATCAAAACTTCAAACATCAAGTGTACCAGACTAACCCCAGGGGCAAACAGACTCCCACATATGAAAGGTCATGTGCGATCAAGCAAACATTCTACAACACTTATTGTCTTAGACGGTGACAACTCTCCACACTCTATGAACACGGACATAATCGGGAAATACTATGCATGAAAATAGACCCGCTAGGTTGACATACCTAAGCAAAATAAGGGCATCCCGACGAATCAAAAAGGTTCGGGCAAAAATTAGGGATATACATACAAAATATTATACACCTGGCAAGTCGAAAACCTGAAAAGGCGACTTGGGCAAAAAAGGGTATCCCGGTGGACTGAAAATCTGAAAAGTAGGTCCAGGAAAAAATTAGAGATTAAAGCGTACGACTATGTCCTGTTATTTTAAGAGATTTGTCACTCTGATCAAGCGTTTACTAAAGAATCTAGGAGATAAGACAAGGTTCAAGTTGTCCGCAAATTCCCATAGAGCCATTTCCATGGATTATCCCCACAAAGTAATCTTCACCAAAATACATTACACACATCATACTAGTTCCCAAACAGAGGGATATTTCCAACGATTTATCATCTTCTAGATACAGTTCAGATATAATCTACACACATATTCATTCTGACACTCATTCTCTTCTAGATACAATACATATACAATCTAAATACAGATTCATTCTGATACTCATTCCATATTTTCTTGCAGATACAATACAGATACAATCTAGATATAGATTCATTCTGGAACTCACTCTCTTCTGGATACAGTTCAAATACAATCTAAATACAGATTCATTCTGACACTCATTCCAGATTCTCTTGCAGATACAATTCAGATATGATCCAGATATGGTTGTCATTCTGATACTCATTCAATAAATCCTCAGATACAATCAAGGCTTGGATTTATTCTAACATTCCCCAACCAAGTTTGGCCTTCTAAAGCTGGCAAAGAAACCTTGCAAAAGTTCTTCCCTAGAAGAATTCATTTCCCTAATAAGGTCACCGGAATACTTTACTCAACAGGGTTTATTTCCCCAACGGATTACCATCTCCCCAGCTTGAGTTTATTGCTCAGACTACTATAGATCAACAGACAAAATTCCTTTTCCCTAGCAGAGTTGATACTATCCCTAGAAAGTTGTTGTGAAGCCTGGAATCTGACCAGATAACAGTTAACTTCATCCTCCCCCAGGTAAGTCGGAAGATTATCCATCTCTTTTATCCCCAGTCAGGGTATATGAGAATTAAATTCCCCAGTAGAGCAATGGTCAACTAAAGCTCCTGAACTCTACTCCTCAAGCAGAAATCAATATTCCCTGTAGAGTTTACTCAAACAACAATTCCCAGCGGAAGCATTCTAAAACAAGATACACGTACTCTTCATATCCAGCAGTAGTTTGGAATTTAGCTTCCCAAATCTCCCCAGCAGTTGTCAAGGATTTATTTTCTCAGACAAAGATGCACTTCAATAACATTTCACATTCATACATCGTAACATATGCATACAAAACATATAGCACAATCTCATTTATTTTGAGAACATCATTACGCAATGCATGCATCATGACATTGTATACTAAATTGTTTACCTTTTCAAGAAAGATCAGTCACTAGTTGAATATCGTTAACATTTCTCAATTAGGTCAGAGATTAATTCCCGAAACAATCCAGGGCATCTATCTCTACGACCAATAAAAAGTGGGTTCTGAATTAATACCTGAAACAAGATAGGATAACTATATGTGAACAACTTATTGTAGATTAATACCTGAAACAAGACAAGACAACTATCTACATGAGCAGATTGAAGATTAACTTCTGAAACAGAAAGGGAAGTTATCTTTCTTTCTCTTTTGTTAGATAAGGATCAATTCTCGAAACAGGACGGGGCAACTATCTTAATCACCAATGGTATAAACTCCTGAAACATGACGGGTTTACCAACAAACAAAATATAGATTAATACCTAAAACAAGATAGGACAACTATCTACATGAGAAGATTGAAGATCAATTCCCGAAACAGGACAAGGAATCTATCTTTATTTCTCTTTTAGTAGATACAGATCAATTCCCGAAACAGGACGGGGCAGCTATCTTTATCACCAATGGTATAAACTCCCGAAACAGGACGAGTTTACCAACAAACTAATTATAGATTAATACCTGAAACAAGACGGGACAACTATCTACATGAAAAAATTGGAGATTATCTCCCGAAATAGGACGGGTGTAATACGGTGGGAGAGCTGACTTGGTTGTTTTACATTTGATTGCAATTGTTGCGGATAGCAAGAGTCGCCGCCGACTTTTCTTTTATCCAAATAGGAAAGGGTGAAAAGAACAGGAAAGACCTTTTGAGAATTTTTCTGGAGTTCGGAAGATAGATTATGAAAAGGGAAGGTGTTAGCAGCCTTTTCATCCATAGTTATCTATGGGCTCTTAGTTTCTTGCTAGATCACTTGCTTTGTTTGAAAATGTGCTTTGTGGTGGGTGTAAGTTTGAAAATATTTTGCAAAATGCCTTTGTTGCGGCAAACTTTATAATGATTCTAGTCTCTATAAGAATGCATACAAAGTGTTGATTTTGAAAATAGTTCAAAGAGATGTTTGTTTTTTAAGGTGTCTTTGAAAGTGTAAGTGTGGAAAATGGTTTTAGTTCAAGAGAAAGAACCTACGAGCGTCCTACCTACTCAAAAGGTTTATTTTCTTTTCCTCCTCCTTTAGATGTTGTTATCTTACCATTGATTGGTAAGAAGCCCCATCGTTGGATGTGAAGGGACGGGCGTGGGTCAATTGTATAGTCATAGAAGGTAACCTATGAGATGTTTTAGCAATTTCGTAAGGGACTGGGTCATTTACTGAAGGCAACATCGAGTAACATCGAGGGACTACGATCTTTTTATCGATGGGATTTGCTAAAACACTCATATTCGAGGGACATGACTATTTTCCGAGGCAACAAGTGAGATTACCCTAGAGGTGCATGTGTGTGTAGTGTGTTTGATTGCATGCATTTAGTCTTGAATTTGGGTTGTCTACTTGTTGATTTTAACTCTTGCCATACAGAACCTAATTACTATCATTTTATATAAAAGCGGTAAATTACGGAAAAATAAATGTCCTATGCTATTACATACTGTGGGGATGGGGTATACACATTTGAAGATGGGGTTTGGAAAGCAATAAAAGTACTAATTATTACAAATATATTGAATAGTAATGAAAGAAAATATATAGAAAAATATAAAACAAGAATAGTGCAAAAGAGAGAAAGAAGAGAAATTTTGAATCGAAGCATGTGTCCTTCGATTCACACCCTTTTCCCTTCTTTCGTTTGGGCTTGCAACCAGTGTGTATCAAAGTTTGCATCCTTCAATTCACACATCCTTTCCTTTCGTTTGGCCCAGCAAATTAAAGTGTATCGAAGCACGCCCTTCGATTCACACACATTTTTTTGTTTTCTTTCGTTTGGGACATGATAGCAGTATGGGTCGAAGCCATGCTAATATGGCATGTACAGTTTAGTCTCTAACATATATTTGGACAAGAAAAGAAAACTAACGAAAGGGTAGAAACGAAAAAATAAGTAAAAGGTTATTTCCATGCTTGAAACGAAAGAGTTAAATTTAGGAAGACTTACCTTGAATCTGGAGTTGGTGCTTTTGGACTTTGAGTGATTGCTTTGGATATCCTTGAATTCGAAAGCAAAGAACAGGGATATTGTATTTATTTGATTCTGGTTTCGAAAGCAAAGAAAAGTAGAGTTGTGTTTCTTTGGTTCTGGATTCGAAGGAAAAGAAATAAGTGTTGTGTTTCTTTAGTTCTGGATTCAAAAGAACAGAAACAAAGGTGTGGTTTTTGGTTATGGGTTTGAGAGTGTGTTAAGTGTTTTCTCCTTTCTTTGCCTTGCCAAAAAATCACTCTCTAGCCACTAAAAATCCAACCTTATTTATAGAAGATTTTGGTTGAGATTTGAGGGGGAAAACAAAATGAAATTTGAACAAATTGGGTATGTTGTCTTCATAGCCTCCGAGGTGCATCTCTTGTATGCCAATTTAGTGCAAATATGGGAGCAGCATAGCAGGACTGCTTTGCAGCAGTTTTAGAGTGTTGTGGTAGCTTGGTGCAGGACTGTTTCATAGCAGGCTGTTTTTTACCAGACTCACCAAAAGACTAAACACCAATTGTGTGTCCTTCGAATGGACCAATTGTGTGTCCTTCGAAGGGGCCAAATGTATGTCCTTTGAATGGACCAAATGTGTGTCCTTCGAAGGGGCCTAATGTATGTCCTTCGAATAGACCATATGTGTCCTTCGAAGAGGCCAAATGTATGTCCTTCGAATGGACCATATGCATGTTCTTCGAATGTGCCAGTTGTGTGTCATAGTGTAGAAACTATGTGTGTTGAAGGATTTAAAGGTGGAATCGAAATAAGCATGAGGGGGGTCATTGCCTTGTGCATGCTAGCATGAGGGAAGCCATTTCCTTGTGCATTCTTGCATGAGGGAAGCCCTTGCTTTGTGAATCGAACCAAGTAGGAAAGAGGACACTGCCTTCTGAATCGAAGCAAGCATGCAGGAGGCCACTGCTTTGTGAATCAAAGAAAGCATGTAGAAGGTAACTGCTTTGTGAATCGAAGCAAGCCTGTAGGAGGCCATTTCCTTCTGAATCTAAGCAAGCCTGCAGGAGGCTACTGCTTTGTGAATCAAAACAAGCGTGCAGGAGGCCACTGCTTTGTGAATCAAAGCAAGCATGCAGGAGGCCACTGCTTTGTGAATCGTAGCAAGCATACAGGAGGCCACTGCTTTGTGAATCAAAGTAAGCATGCAGGAGGCTACTGCTTTGTGAATCAAAGCAAGCATGCAGGAGGCCACTGCTTTGTGAATCGAAACAAGCATGTAGGAGGCCATATGCCCAAATGAAGCTTGTGGACCAAATCTTGCTCGAAGGGGACCAAATACCCAATTGAAGCTTGTGGACCAAATCTTAATCGAAGGGGACCAAGTACCCAATCGAAGCTTATGAATCGAAGCAAACTTGTTCTTCTTTGATTTGATGTTTGAGATCCCAATATGATCATGGAAATTGCATGAGGCATTAAAAGTCCAATTATACTTGTGCAAATTCAAACCTTAATTTGAGCCATCAGTGTTGAGGAAGTATCTTGAGCTGATCAAACCTTGTGTAGCCTTGACCCAGTAGAAATTTTGTGAGAAAAACCTTGAGAAATGAGAGGGAAAATTTTGGGGCACAACAGCTGCCCCTGTTCAATCTTCTTAAACCTGAAAAGCAAGTATGGAACGTTTTCGTTTATAGCTTGAAGGTAGAAGATGATTGAACACTAGAGTGCTTATAAATTTGCACTCGACTATGTGTCAAGTGATTGTGTAGGGAATGGGCTTAAAGATTCCATTTGGAGAGATGATGGAGAGTTGTCAGAGATGGGATTATAGATGTTATCCAAATGTGATTATTGATAGAAATTAGACCAAGTATAAGCTTGACTGTAACTGAGATAAGTATTGGAATAAATCATTTATTGATTTAACTCTGCATGATATGCTGAAATGGACCCGTGTTAAGCCGTGTCTGGAAATGTATTAGAAGGAATCTGTGTAGGATTGCTTTAGGATAAATTCGTATGAAACTGTATCTAGAGAAGGAATTCGTGTAAGATTGCTTCAGGATGAATCCGTGCGAAACTGTGTCTGGAGGTATATGAAAAGGAATATGTGTAACATTTATTTATGATGAGCCCGCGTGAAGCTGCATTTGGAAATTTATGAGAAGGAATTTATGTAAGATTGCTTTATGATGAGCCTGTGAAAGGCTGCTTTAGAAGGTATGTGAAAGGGAGCCTGGGTAGGGATGCTTCAGGATGAATCTGTGTGAAACTTCATCTAGAAATATATGAGAAGGAGTCTGGGTAGGGCTACTTCAGGATGAGTATGTGTAAAAATTCATCTGGAAATTTATGAGAAGGAATCTGTGTGAGATTCTTTTATGATGAGCCTGTGTAGGACTGCTTTAGGAGATATATGAGAGGGAGCCTGGGTAGGGATGCTTTAGGATTAATCCGTGTGAAACTTCATCTAGAAATATATGAGAAGGAGCCTGGGTAGGGCTGCTTCAGGATGAGTCCATGTAAAACTTCATCTGGAAATTTATGAGAAGGAGACTGTGTGAGATTGCTTTATGATGAGCCTGTGTAGGGCTACTTTAGGAGATATATGAGAGGGAGCCTAGGTAGGGCTACTTCAGGATGAATCCGTGTGAAACTTCATCTGGAAATATATGAGAAGGAGCCTGGGTAGGGCTGCTTCAGGATGAGTCCGTGTAAAACTTCATCTGGAAATTTATGATAAGGAACATGGGCAGGGTTGCTTCAGGATGAGTCAAACTGCATCTGGGAATTCATGAGAAGGAACCTGGGTAGGGTTGCTTCATGATGAGTCCGGGTAAAACTTTATCTGGAAATTCAAGAGAAGGAACTTGGGTAGTGTTGCTTTAGGATGAGTCCGTGTAAAACTACATCTGGAAATTCATGAGAAGGAACCTAGGTAGGGTTGCTTTAGGATGAGTCCGTGTAAAACTGCATCTGGGAATTCATGAGAAGGAACCTGGGTAGGGTTATTTCATGATGAGTCTGGGTAAAACTTCATCTGGAAATTCAAGAGAAGGAACTTGGGTAGGGTTGCTTCAGGATGAGTCCGTGTAAAACTTCATCTGGAAATTCATGAGAAGGAACCTGGGTAGGGTTGCTTCAGGATGAGTCCGTGTAAAACTGCATCTGGGAATACATGAGAAGGAACTTGGGTAGGGTTGCTTCATGATGAGTCCGGGTAAAACTTCATCTGGAAATGTATGAGAAGGAACCTGGGTAGGGTTGCTTCATTATGAGTCCGTGTAAAACTTCATCTAAAAATATATGAGAAGGAGCCTGGGTAGGGCTGCTTCAGGATGAGTCCGTGTAAAACTTCATCTGGACATATATGAGAATGAGCCTGGGTAGGGCTGCTTCAGGATGAGTCCCTGTAAAACTTCATCTGGACATATATGAGATGGAGCCTGGGTAGAGCTGTTTCAAGATGAGTCTGTGTAAAACTTCATCTGGACATATATGAGATGGAGCCTGGGTAGGGATGATTTAGGATGGGAAGAATTCCATGTAAGATTGATGCATGATGAGCTCATGTAAAGCTAGTCACGTAGGTAGTTTCTCTGTCTTGGTTCAGAAACTAATCTTGGACCTATTGAAAATTGTTGATGATAGCTATCTGTTAATTGATCTATCATAAAAAGGTAAAGAGTTTTCTGTATGCAATGTATGAAATGCATTGTGTAAGGGTGTTCTCAAAATAAATGAGATTGTGCTATATGCATTTATAATGTATGTAATATGATGTATGAATGTGAAATATTTGTTGAAATGTATCTTTGCTCCTTGACAAGTGTTGGGGAGCTTTGGGAAGTTAAATCCCAGAATATTGTTGGGGATGAAGAGTATGCACATCTTCAAACCTTGTTTAGAATGTTTCCACCGGGGATTCCCGTTTTTGTTGTTTGAGGAGAAATCCGTTGGGGAAGATTGGCTTTGGCTTGAGAAATCTTTGTGGAAAATGTTGATTTCTGATTGAAGGAAAAGAGTTCAGAAGTTTTAGTTATTCGTTGCTCTACTGGGGAGTTATACCTTTGATCAGAGAGAATGAAAGTTAACAACTTGTTGGGGATAAATAAGTTAACTGTTGACTGATCGGCTTCCAGGCTTTGCAACAACTCATTAGGGATAGTGGAAAACTCTATTGAGGAAGAGGAGCTTTTGAACTGTTATCTGGTCGGGTCTAGGCTTTGTGGCAATTTTGGAGATAACACTGACTTTATTGACGGCTTCATTAGGAATTAGGGGTTGTGGTCCCTAAATTTGTGATAGTCTGAGAGGAAAACTTAAACTGGGGAGTCTGTAGTTTGGGGAAATAAATCCTATTGAAAAGGATATTGGATGAACTGCTGGGAAGGATGTTCTTTTTAAGAAGAATTCCACAAGGATTCTTTTTGAGACCAACTCAGCTGGGAAGAGGGTTTTACGGAGATTGAAACTCTGGCTAAGGATTGCATGAATCCAACTTTGTGGGGATATCCATGAATTTGGCCTTAAGGGGTTTGTACCCTTATCCGTGAGGATTATTCTGTGGGGATAACCTTATAGAGATGACTCTGTGGGGACTTGACTGGGGATCACCTTATAAAGGGGACTTTGTGGAGATTTGTCATTGCCCCTAGTAGTAAGTGTCGTAGTACTTCCAGAAAATGTGTGCTTGTCCGTAGATGTCCCTTTGCTGGAATTCAAATTTAATGCCCCAAGTGATTCAGATGGAGAACTGCCTCTGGTTATTCAGCACTTCTTGAGAGATTTCTTGGAATCTTGACTTGACTGCCTCAGATGTGCTAGACAATGATCATGTCGTTCCCCTTGATTATGAGAGATTTGTCATTGGAAGTGTCTTCCCATTTGAAGTGATTCTGTTTCTTGAGAAAATTTTCGTTCATTGGATGTTCATCATGCAAATTTCTCTGTTGTCAAACAAATATCTATATGCAAACAGAGGTATTCAAAATAATGCAAAGTTTATGTTTGTCTTGAAGTTTTGAAAATGCATTTTTTTAGCAAATAGAAGAATTTTGTAAAAACATGAATTCAAATTAGGATTTACAGTAAAGCCTTACAGGAGTCAGGATATCTTTTGTAACAGTATGCTTTCGAACTAACCCATGCTTCAATTAGGACTTTTGAAGGGTTGTAGTGTGGCCTGGTTCACGGTTTAAGAAACAAAGGATAAGGATCAAAGTGTATTTGTACCCAACCTGTTCTCCATGATGTCCTCCAATCCTAAACTCAGTTAATTATGCGTTTGAATTCCAATTGAGTCTGGAATGACGTTTTGGTGATGGTTCAGAAACTTGGAATTTTATTTGTGAAGGCAGTCATTTTTGCAACATTTTTCGTGTTGTCGAGGATTTGTAGTGACCTCTTTTTTTATTTATTATCCCTGATTTTGTCCTGACTGTTTTTGTTTTAAGATTACAGCCAGCGGGATGCCCCAGTTTTTTCTTAAGTCTCCTTCGTAGGTTTTGACATAGTGGGCTTTTATTTTGAGAGATAATGATTGCCTATTTGATAGGGAACCATCGTCGTCTTTTGATTCAGAAGGACGTTCTTGATGTCATTCGTTGTTTATGCAGTGAAAGCTTGCGACTGAACACACATTTGAAATAACTGAGAAACTACCCTGCCCCAGGTTTTGATTAAAGGTTTCAATTTTTGTGAAAAAGAAAACTCATACTTCTTTGGCTCAAAGGGGTTGAGTAGGGATTATCTTCCTTATAACTCCATTGTTTAGGAATTGAAAGAACGCATGTACATCGTCAGCAAGGTCATTCCAAAAGCATATTGTATGAGACTATGGCATTGTTTTTGTCATCCTCCCTCTAAAGGTTTACAACTTTTAACGAAAGTTGAAAATCACAAAAGGGAGTAAAAAGCATAGTTTAAATATAGTGAAAATGAATGGATTAACTCAAGACAAACATATGCAATGCATTAATGAGAATGACCAAAGTCTAACATAAAGATAAGTGTTTAAGAAAATAAAGAAATTACAACTGAAAATTCGAATAAACAAAATTTTCTTCGCCTGAACTTCATCACTTCAGATGATGTGCCTTTAAGGGATGACAAAAACTCAAGTTGACCATCTTGTGTGAATTCCAACGCCCCTTCGTCGTTCAGGTCTTGAATCTTATATTTCAACGTCCAACAGCTATCAGTATCATGCCCCGGACTATTGGAGTGATATGCACACCTTTCATTGGGATGGTAACTAGGAGCGAAAGTATTAGGATTCTGAGGAGGATCCTTCAATGTGACCAAATTCAAATTCAACATGTGTTGCCAGACTTGCGACATGGGCATATTGAGTTTGGTATATTTTCTATTGGATGTATCTCGCTTACACCGATTACCCTGTTGTTGTTGGAGAGGTTGTTGTTGGTCTTGTGACGTAGCAGCAATTTGGAAAGGTCTACTCTCCACCAAGCCAACTTCTTGTATCATCTAGAGATGATTAACGACTTGATCCCCAGCATCGACTGTTTCTTTCATATGGTTGCATCCTTCTTGATGAAGCTTGATAACGAGAGTTCTCAACTCTTCCTGTCCCTGAGCCAAGTTTTGGATAAGATTCATCTGGCCCACCATTTGGCCCATCATCTGGAT
Source organism: Vicia faba (assembly GCA_948472305.1). Lineage (NCBI taxonomy): Eukaryota > Viridiplantae > Streptophyta > Magnoliopsida > Fabales > Fabaceae > Vicia > Vicia faba. The sequence goes on from OX451739.1 coordinate 1,402,755,368, forward strand.
CTTCATTGTGGCTATCTCAGTTTGTAGCCGTTCCAACTGGTCATCCTTGTTGTCCTTAGGATTCTTCATGGTCATGCCCCTAGTGACGAGTGCTCTCACTTCTTCTTTCCCCTTGGATAGGTTCTAGAACATTTCTTAAAGTTAAGCATTTTGAGTCTGAATATCCTTGATAGTCTGTTCTAGAGCCGTCTCTACTGAAATAAACAGTAAGCGGGTGAGAAACCCGTGTGGGGAAAACATGTTAGGATGAGATGCATGATATGTGGATGCAATGTTTTCAAGGATCTCACGGGGTAAACACAAGAAGATGTTAGAAGTTGAACTTTGATTACAGCTTTGGAGAACTTTGTATCGTTGAATGTCCTTCCACGAGAATGAAGCTCACCATGTCAAGTAGGTCATAGCCCTTGACTCTTGTTACCGTGCTTTGGCCTTTGACGACATTTGGTTAGAGGAAAATAAATCCTCTTACCCCTTGATGGACGTCTGGTTTATCATGACCCTGCATCACAAGCCCTTGAGATCCTTGAAATGGTTATTGAAATGATATGGTATGATGTTATGATGTTATGTACAAGTGAATAAAGCAAACAAGTCTTTATTTACAAATAATCATATACACACAAAGCAGACAAGTCCTTAGTTTTAGGCTTGCATGGAGTTTTATAGGTAAGTACCCTCTTGAAGTTTAGTTGGCTTAGCATGTCCTAGAAAGTAATTGGGTTCTAGGGGTCTCATATCACTGACCTTTCTTTTAGGCATTGTTCTAGCTCCAGCACTGAAGTATTGCGGCCAGAATATCCCAAAAGTCCAATCTCAATGAGTGTAGCATCGAGTATCAACAAATCTTTGGTCGGAACTAAAGTCGGCCATCGCACTAATTTCTAATGGCTTAGGATGAGTCAATTAAAGGTTCTAAAGGTCAGTTAGCGCTTAATGACACTATAAGGAAGCCTAATGTTATCCTTGACTGACTCAAGGAACATTAGTACAAGCCAGAGTATCACGCTAACGTAGCAATCACTTTGTCCATATCGGTCTATGTCGTACAACCTCCATGATTTATTGCTACTTACCTAAAAAGGTGCCTCAGATTTAGGTATAGGATCAAAACAAAACTCAAACAAGGACCCAAAAATGTAAAGTAGACAAATTAAACAATGGAAGCAAGAAGATGTGATCTAGCTCTAAGGTAACCCCACTTTTAAGTATCTCCCCAGCAGAGTCGCCAGTTCTGTAATACGGTGGGAGAACTGACTTGGTTGTTTTGCGTTTGATTGCAATTGTTGCGGATAACAAGAGTCACCACCGACTTTTCTTTTATTGAAATAGGAAAGGGTGAAAAGAATAGGAAATACCTTTTGAGAATTTTTCTTGAGTTTGGGGGGTAGATTATGAACAGGGAAGGTGTTATCACTCTTTTCATCCATAGTTATCTATGGGCTCTTAGTTTCTTGCTAGATCACTTGCTTTATTTGAAAATATTCTTTGTGGTGGGTGTAAGTTTGAAAATATTTTGCAAAATGCCTTTGTTATGGCGAACTTTGTAATGATTCTCGTCTCTATAATAGTGCATACAAAGTGTTTGTTTTGAAAATAGTTCAAATCGATGTTTGTTTTTTAAGGTGGTTTTGAAAGTGTAAGTGTGGAAAATGGTTTTAGTTCAAAAGCAAGCATCTATGAGCGTCCTACCTACTCAAAAGGTCTATGTTCTTTTCCTCCTCCTTTATATGTTACTATCTTACCATTGATTGGTAAGAAGCCCCACCGTTGGATGTGAAGGGACGGGCGTGGGTCAATTGTATAGTCATGGAGAGCAACCTATAAGATGTTTTAGCAATTTCGTAAGGGACTAGATCGTTTACCGAAGGCAACATTGAGGGACATCAAGGGACTACGATCTTTTTATCGAGGGTCTTTGCTAAAACGCTCATATTCAAGGGACATGACTATTTTCCTAGGCAACAAGTGAGATTATCCTAGAGGTGCATGTGTGTGTAGTGTGTTTGATTGCATGCATTTAGTCTTTAATTTGGGTTGTCTAATTGTTGATTTTAACTCTTGCCATACACAACCTAATTACTAGCATTTTATATAAAAGCGGTAAATTGCAGAAAAATAAATGTCTTACGCTATTACATATTTTGGGGATGGGGTATACACATTTACAAATGGGGTTTGGAAAGCAATAAAAGTCCTAATTATTACAACCATATTAAATAGTAATGAAAGAAAATATATAGAAAAATATAAAATAAGAATAGTGCAAAAGAGAGAAAGAAGAGAAATTCTGGATCAAAGAGTGTGTCCTTCGATTCACACCCTTTTTCCTTATTTCGTTTGGGCCTGCAACTAGTGTGTATCGAAGCTTGCATCATTCGATTCACACATCCTTTCCTTTTGTTTGGGCCTGCAAATCAGTGTGTATCGAAGCACACCCTTCGATTCACACACCTTTTTTTGTTTTCTTTCATTTGGGACATGATAGCAGTATGGGTCGAAGCCATGCTAATATGGGTTGTACAGGTTAGTCTTTAACATATATTTGGACAAGAAAAGCAAACAAACGAAAGGGTAGAAACAAAAAAATAAGTAAAAGGTTATTTCCATGCTTGAAACGAAAGGGTTAAAGTCAGGAAAACTTACCTTGAATCTGGAGTTGGTGCTTTTGGACTTTGAGTGATTGTCCTGGAAATCCTTGAATTCGAAAGCAAAGAACATGGGTATTGTGTTTCTTTTATTCTGGTTTCGAAAGCAAAGAAAAGTAGAGTTGTGTTTCTTTGGTTTTGGATTCGAAGGAAAAGAAACTACTATTTTGTTTCTTTAGTTCTGGATTCGGAAGAACAGAAACAAAGGTGTTTGTTGTACCCCCAAAATTTTCCATCTCATTTATCAAGTAATTTATCACAAGATCTCCTTTGGTTCAAGACTGGACCACAATTTCTCAAGAAATTTGATCAGATCATCAAAAGGGCAAAATGGTCAAAATTAGGGTTTTCACTGAGAAAGGGCAATTTCTAATTTTTTACCTAGAAAATGGTTGATTGGTTGGAAACATGATTTCAAGAATTCAATTGCATCATTTTGACCTAATTACATGACTCAAAACATTGCTCAAGGTCATTTGATTGATAGTAGATTTTCAATCAACTGATCAAAAGTCAATTGCATACTGAAAAGTGAAACTTTGACTTTTTTTGGTCAAAATCAAGTGTCAAAGATCACAATTCATCAAAACATGTCAAAATATGAAACTTGTTCATAAAGAAATCAAAAAGTCAAGATTTCATTTTGAAAAGTCAAAGTTTCCAAACTTAGAAATTTTTCTAAGTGTTGAAAAGTTCATATTTTTTTCACAACTTTGAGCCAATTTTTCACAATGATGCAAGATGATTCAAAGGAATCTTTCCACATGAAAGTTGTAGATCTCGATGATATCTAAAACTTTGCTTTATACAACTCCTCCTAGAAATTCTTGGATTTCAAGTTATTAATCCATGAAATCATGGTCATGAAACTAAAACACCTAGTGAAATTTTGAGCATTTTGGTCAGGATTTTGACCTAACTTCTGGGCCAAGTTTCATTTAGTTCCGGTTGGATTTTGAAAAAGTGATTCAAAGAGGGGTTTTAGATAACATTACAAGCTTTATAAAATGTCCAAGTACTCCTTGATATCTGTTGTACCCCAAAATTTGCCCTCGCGTTTTTTCCACAAGAAATATCAGCTTCAAGCCTTTCCTGACTTTTCAAATTGGCTCAAGAATCGGACAAATGGACTTTTCTTGACAGTCAAGCAAAACTAGGGTTTTTTCACTGATTTTCAGAGCTTTGGATTGTTTCACAGTTGGCTCAGGGTTTTGGATGATTTTTGGTCAGTTTTGATCAGGCGAGCGTTATTTGGCATTTAATCAGGAGATAAGGTTTTTATGGGCATATTCTCAGAAGAATTTAAATTCCACAGCGCTTTGCAGTTTATTCCAAGATTCGGATTTAAATTCGCGTTATCTTGGTTTAATCAGTAAAAGAGACAGTGGTTTGAATTCAGTACGTTTTGATTGGGCCAGTCAGATACAGTATGCAGTATTGGGTTCACAAGTGTTTATGGCAAATCAGTGAAGAAGGATTGCGTTTGTTCAGTCCATTTGGGTTGACTGCTGCTTTGCTTTGGATGTTGAATAAGACAGACTTAATTGATCCATGTTGTTTTATTTAAGTTGTTTATTATTCTGAAATTGAATGATTGAAATTCATTTTTCAATTGTTTTAGTTCAAAGAATTTTAAATAAATAAATAAATAATAAAGAAAATTAGAATTAATTGGATAATTTAGACTTTTATTGATATTTGAATTATTTGTACAAATTGTTGTTTATAACTTAAATTATGAACAATAATATACATTAATTTAAATATTACATAAAATTAAAACTATCCTATTTTCTAATATTCTTCATTCTTCACTCCGCTCCGGTGTTCCATTTTTCATCTGCAAAAAGAGAAGAAAAGTCAGAAAGCAGTTAATTAAAAGAGACAGTTAATTTGCTCATCATTAGGGGCCACTGACTGGGATCAGTTGACCCTCTCTGCAAATCACGGGATTTCTCCCGGTTCACAGAGAGGGAAGATTTTTGTTCATGAAATGCAAATGTCAAATGCATAATTTCTAAAAATTCAAGCTGCATAAGAATCTCAAATCCAAAATCCAAACTAAACTGAAAAGATCCAATTTCAACTTTCTATCAAAAGCAAAGGCAAGTTACTGTCAAAATACCAAAGTCCACTCAAAGAAAATCAAGAAAGTACTCAAAAGCTGTAAAAGAAGATTTTTGGAAAAGATATCAAAATGCAAAGTCAGATCCAAACTGTCAAAAGAGAGATAAAGGAGATGCAGAAGATGTGTTATGCAAGCTAAACATCATTTCCCATAGTAGGCCCCTTCAGAGCAAGTACAACATAAATTATATAAAATTCTTTATTGTACTGTAAAGTGAGAAAAAGAGAGATAATAGAAGCAAGGGTTCAGGCATAGACAGTAGGACAGCAGAAAAGATATAACACAAAAAGCCAACTCAGTTCAGCATAGCAGGCAGAATAGAGAGGTTAGGATAGAAAAGAAATATACAAACTCAGTTCAATAGCAGGCAGCATAGAGAGGTGAAGACAAACATAAAATACACAAGCTAATACAAAAGAGGTGAGGAGAGATAGAAGGAAATAGATACAAACACAAGCCTCTGAGTTTCAAGAAAACATAACATATCTCAAACCCAAGCCATAAGTCATGAAAACACAACTCAGTTCAGCCTAAGCAAAAATCACAACCTGAAGCTTCAAACTGATAACCTGCTGCCTGCATCAGGCAAACAAAAACACAAAACTCAGAAAAACACAAAACTCAGAAAAACACAACTCAGTTCGATATAGCAAAAGAGAGAAGTATACAAACTCAGAACACCCTGCCCAACCAACAGAACCTTGTAAAACCAGTTATCAAATACATCATCCAAAACCAACATAACACACCTCAAACTTGGCCAAGCCCAACAAACACACTGAAACACATGACCTGCTAATGCCTTAACTAAAATCAGAATCACACAAAAACCATCAAACCTCATCAACCCTGCCAAAACTTTCAAACATTGAAACCCAACAAAATCTCAAACCTTGCTAAGTTACTGTCAAAAACCATCATATCAGCATCAGAACCTGCCTGCATCATCCAGACATACAAACACATACATAGAACTACCAACTCCTGTCAAGACACTCATTTTGCTAGCACTACTCTCAAACCTGATACCAGTACTAAAACCATACCAACGCCTGTCAAGCATAACCAAACACATAATCCCTCAAGCACCAAGCCAGCCATTGTAAAAGATAAGCTTAAGGCCTTTCAAAGCTTCAAAGCTCCAAAAAGGGCATCAAGCCTTCAAGCCCTCAGAATCTTGGATTCATCATGGGGCGAGAAAAAACATGTTAAATTAGGCAACACAGGTAAAAGGCTAATGGTTTTCAGAACAACAACTCAAGGCAACCTAGGCCCTCAGTGAAACACATCATGGGGCAAGCTCAAGGCAAAACATTTGAGGCAACAATAAGAAACGTGTTCAGGGCATCATAGGCCACAACGTAGGCAAATCGTTCAAGAAAGCATTCAACAATTCAAAGGGACGAAAGTGGAAGAGGCAAAGATATCAAGGCAGCAATGTTCTAAAGTATTCAAAGCAAATGTTCGAGGCAACATACAAATTCCCAAGGGCAACACATAGTGGAAGAAGAAGATAAAAAAAAGTGAGTTTTAAGAAGGGTTTTCAGGCAAATCTAGCATCATCATCAAAACCCTAACATATCAAAAGAACGAAAATACCAGGGAAGCTCAAAGTTTCGTCACATTTCTCTCCGCCGTTCCGGCCTCCTGAAGCGTCACTCCGCCTCTCCTCCATCTCCCAAACGAAGGTAGCCAATCTTTTCCCACTTCTCTTCTCCTTCACCTCATAATCATAAAAACTCAACTTAAAACTCAAATCAAAACATGCAAGTCTGTAAAAAGGGAAAAGGGATAAGAACATAACAACAAAAGCTAACCTTGTTTCAAGAGGATGTGGAGTTCTTGCCTTGGAGGGAAGAGAGTACGGGAATAGCGCTGGTGGCCGGAGAAAGCGTTCAGGAAATTGATGACCGGAGAAGATGAATGCACAAACGGCGCCGCTCAAGCCCTAACCTTCGTTCTGAATGATAAAATCCCTAACCCTAACTTTGTTCCAAGATTGACATTGGGCCTGACCCGTTCTCGTTTCTTCTCTGAAGCCCAACAACATCACTAACTTTTTATAACAAACAACTAATCTCTTTCTTTTCTTTTTTACTAAACTATATCTATTTCTAACTTAACATTTTTATCTTATAAATTGAAAATACTTATTTTATTTATTTACTCTTTCATTTAAAATATATTTATACATACATTTTGAAAAACATTAATTTTATAATATTATGCATTTTTTATCATATAGTTAAAATATCCTTTTTAAATATATATTTGTACATAAGAATAATAAACTTTTTCATACATAATTAAATTGAAAACTTTTTTAACATACATATTCACACATAACAATTCAATACATTTTTTTAATATTAAATTCACAAATATTTGATAAAATACTCTTTTTATACATAATTAACTTGAATACATTTTTTAATACACGTTAAAATACATTTGTGCATAACAATTAAGAATATACTTCCTTTTTGTCCATAATTCAATTTTTTGACATTTTAGTGTATTTTCATATATAATACAATTTAATTAAAATTTGAACATACCATTTAATTAAATATATATTTGTACATAATTAACACATAAATCAAGAATACAAGATTAAAACATTTCTCTAGGTCAAACCCTAATACGCTTCAATCCCACAATTCGCACTTGTAAATAATTACACATACACAATACACATACACATCTCACATATACACTTGTACACTTACATTCACATTGCCCTATACACATTTTTATCTTATATTTGTATATTCGATATTTACATTTTGATCGCACATTCGATTTGGTTGTAACTTATTGGATACTATAAGTCTCACCCCCTTGTACATTTATACCCCCACTCCCGGACACTATTTTGTAATAGCGTAGATTTACATTCCGCAATTTACAGCTTTCCAATTATACCATGGTTAGACCTAGGGTTTGTATGTATATAAAATCAAACGCTAGATAACCTAATACAAGACAAATACATGTAATCAACACACAATCACACTTGCACCCCCTAGGGTAATCCCGCATGTTGCCTTCCAAAATGGGCCATTCTTGCACGTCGAGTATCTTTGGCAAAACAAAATCAAATGATCATAAGTCTCAAAGTGTTGCCTAAACGGAATGATCATAGCCCCTTCAAAAGAAATTGCCAAAGACACTTGGCATCATTGCATTCATGGTCCATACGATGACCCGCGCCCGTCCCGAATAAACTTCCTAAACGCAAGATTGTCTATCAATTTCAATGGTAGAACAAAAATTGTTAAAAGGGGTTAAAACATAACAAAAACCTTTGAGTACAATAGGGTAGACAAAACTCTTAGTTACTTGAGATCAAACTTGCAAAAACACTTGCCTCATTTTCAAAATCACAATCCACAACACTTTCAAACAAACTCTCAAAAACATTTGAAAACATCTTTTCGAAAAGATTCACACTTTTGTAAAACACTCAAACACGAGTCAAATACATTAGTTGCCTAAGACAAGGCATCTTTTTCCAAAACATTTTCAAAAAGCACCCACACACACACCATTTTTAAAGCATTCGAAAAAACAAGGCAAGTGATCTAAAAAACCAAGTAACTAAGAGCCCATGGATAACCATGGATGAAAAGGGTGCTAATACCTCCCCTTTTCATAATCTACCCCCCGAACCCACGAAATATCTCAAAAGGTTTTTGCTGTGCTTTTTTAACCTTTCCTTTAGGATAAAATAAAAAGTCGGTGGCGACTCTTGCTTAACCGCACAAGTGCGAATACGAACGCAAAACCACTAGTCAGTTCTCCCACCGTATCACAGAACTGGCGACTCTGCTGGGGAATTGTTTTTAAGTGGGGTTACCTTAGGGTTTAGATCACCTTTACTTTCAATTGATTGCTTTGTTTGCTTTACATTTATGGGCTTTGTATCAGAGTTTTATAGATCCTAACCCGGATCTGGGGAAACCCTTTTAGGTAGCAACAAGGCTGTAAGGGAATTGTGCGGGGTATACCGACATGGTTGAAGCAGTCTGCTACGTTGATGTGGCACTTTGGTGTGTACCGGTAACCCTTGAGTTCAGTCAAGGAGAGTACGGGGCCGCCGCGAGGTGTCGTGAAGCATCAACTGACCTTAGAACCTTAATTGACCATCTTAGCCTTTTTAGGGTAGTGAGATAACTGACTTTGGTGCAGTCCGAGGTTGGTTGATACTCGATACTACACTCAATTGAGGGTTGCTTTCCTGGGATATTTCGGTCGCCAGTTCAGTGGCTAAATCGAAACGATGAACAATGAAAGCAATCCGGTGATATTGGGATCTTTAGAACCCGGTTACTTCTAATAGGACAGGTTGAGCCCACCAACTTCAAGAGGGTAATACCCAGACCTCATGCAAGCCTAAACCTAAGGCCTTGTGTGCTTTGTGTGAATATGTTTGCCTGTATATACACTCACTTACTGGTGCATACATGTACATAACATCATAACATCATACCATAGCATTTTCAATAACCATTTCAAGGATCTCGAGGGTTCTTTTGATGCAGGGTTACGTTGAACCAGACATCTATCAAGGGGCAAGAGGTCTCTCCTCTAACCAATCCAGTCAAAGTTCAAGTGCAACAACTTGAATCAGTGGCTATGACCCACTTGACATGGTGAGCTTGATTCTAGTGGAAAGACATCCACCAACACAAAGCTATCCCGTCAAAGATCAAGTACAACAACTTGAATCAGTGGCTATGACCCACTCGACATGGTGAGCTTGATTCTAGTGGAAGGACGTCCACCGGTGCAGAGATCTCCAATCCAAGAGCAAAAGTTCAACCTCTAACATTTTCCTTGTGTTTACCCCAAGAGATCCTTGAAAGCATGCATCCACATATCATGCATTTCATTTTAACAATCTTTCCTTTTTCAGGTTTCCTTACTCTCCTGCTGTTTATTTCAGCAAGAGATGGCTCTAGAACGGTCTGTCAAGGACATCCAAGACCAGACTGCTCAACTGCAAGAGATGTTCCTGAGCTTGTCTCTGGGGCAAGAAGAGATGAAAGCTCTCCTCACCAAAGGCCTGGGGAATTCCAACAATGCCAGGAGTGATCAGATTGCGGAGCTGCAGTTTGATCTGACAACACTAAGGACTCAAATGATGGGACAGTTGGTGGGCCAGATGGCTCTCATCCAAGACCTATCTCAAAGACAAGAGGAACTCATAGTTCTTGTCCGCCAACTGCTTCCAAACAACCAACTGGGGCAAACATCTGAGGTCGAAGAGCCAGTAACCGCTCAACCTCCATCAACTCAAGAAGACAAGGGGAAAGCTCCTTTGCTAGCTTCAGGGTCACAAACCCATCAACAACCTCGCCAGCGTCAACGGGAGAATCGGCATAAACGAGAAAATTCGGGAAGACAGTTTACGGAGACTGAAATACCATTATTCTTCATACTGAAGCGCCTGTTGGAGGTCAATTTGCTTACCGTAAAGGACCCTCCTCAGAAGCTCAATATCTCCTCTCCGCACTTTAATCCCGACGCATTCTGTGTTTACCACTCCTGCAGCCCGGGACACAGTACCAACGACTGTTGGGCCTTGAAGAACAAGATTCAAGATCTGATCGACATTGGGGTGCTGGAATTCATTCCAGACGGCGAGATGAAGATCTTCCGTTAAAGGGTTCTCCGCTTGAAGTGACGAAGCTCAAACTGAAAGACTTTTGCTTCTTTTTGAATTTTTCAAAGTTGTAATTTCTTTTTGCTGTCAAACAATTATCTGTTGATGTTAAACTCTATTTTCATTAATGCATTGCATATGTTTGTCTTGAATTCATCCATTCGTTTCACTACTCTTATTCTTTTCTTTATGATATTTGACTCTTGATAAAAAGCTGCAAGCCTTTAGAGGGAGGATGACGAAACAATACCATGATCTTATACAGTATGCTTTTGAACAGACCTTGCTGATGATGTATAGGCATTTCTTTCAATTCCCAAACACTGGAGTTATAAGGAAGTTAATCCCTAGTCAACCCCTTCGAGCCAAAGAAGTAGGAGTTTCCTATTCTAAACAATCAAAACCTTTGATATAAACCTAGGGCAGGGTAGTATCTCAGTTAATTCAAAAGAAAATGCGCATTGAAGTTGCAAACTCTTGGTTCGTAACACAACGAACGACGTCAAAAAAAAAGAAAGCATTCCTTTGGAATCAAAAGACCGGGGTGGTTCCCTATCACATAGACAGTCAATCTCTCAAAAGAGAAAAGCCCACCAAGCCAAAACCTATAAAGGAGGCTTAAGAAAGCTGGGGCATCCCGCTGACAGTAATCCCGAAAACGGTAACAGTCAGGCAAAAGTTAGGGATAACAAATCAAAATCAAAATAGTGAGGTCATTACAAAATCCTCAACAACATGAAAAGTGTTGGGAAATAAAAAGGAGATGATGACTGTCTCCCAAATTCAACTAGTGAACCATCGCCTAAAAAGTCGTTCCAAACTCAAAACGGAGTACGACGCACAATTGACTGAGCTTAGGTTGAAAAACATCACGAAGAGCGGGTGGGTACAAATATACTTTGAGCCTTTATCCTTTGTTTCTTAAACCGTGAACCAGACCACGTTACAACCCTTCAAAAGTCCTAATTGAAGCATGGGTTAGTTCGAAAGCATACTGTTACAAAAGGTATCCTGACTCCTGTAGGGCTTTGCTCTAAATCTTGTGTTAACTCGTCTTGTGAAAAGTTTTCTGCTAAAAAAACGCATTTTTCAAAACTTCGAGACAAACATAAACTTTGCATTATTCGAATATCACTGTCTGCATTTGACCCTTTTATTTGACAGCGAAGAAATTCATACAACGAATGTTCGGAGGAACGAAAACTCTCTCAGTAAGTCAAAATCACTTCAAGAGGATAACACTTCCATCAAATCCCTTATCAACAAAGGGGCATGACATGTCACAGTTCAGTTAACCTGGGGCAGTCCAGTCAAGGTCCAACAGATCTTTCAAAGTACAGTTAACCTGGGGCAGTCCAGTCAAGATTTCAAGAAATCTCTCAATATGTAGAGTAATCTGATTCAAGACTCCTTCTTCACCACTTGGGGCATTCGAATGTCAAAAGTGTCTAACAAATCAACTACGACATTTCCAGATTCGACTCCTGTATCCAGCCAGGGCATATCTGTTGATTATATTTCCAGATTCGACTCTTGTATCCAGCCAGGGCATATCTGTTGACCACATTTCCAGACTCGATTCCTGTATCTAGCCAGGGCACGTCTGAAGAGTTTGAAGATTCGATTCCTGTATCCAGCCAGGGCATATCTATCAACTATCACATTTCCAGACTCGATTCCTGTATCTAGCCAGGGCACGTCTGAAGAGTTTGAAGATTCGATTCCTGTATCCAGCCAGGGCATATCTGTCAACTATCATATTTCCAGATTCGACTCCTGTATCCAGCCAGGGCATGTCTGAAGAATTCCAGATCAACACCTGTAACAACCCAGGAAACATCTGTGAACGACCGATTGTAGACCAACACCTGTAATAAGCCAGGAATTTATCTACATCACCACTTGGGGCATTCGAATGTCAAAAGTGTTCAAAACCGATGCAGTTTTTACACAAGCTCATCATCAGGAAGCCCTACACCGGTTCCTCTTCAAGACTTCTGAAAAAGTTTACGGATTCTTCCCAACAACGGATGTCAATCTACCAACTGAATCAGACTCTTCTCAACTTCTGAAACAAGTTTACGGATTCTTCCCAACAACGGACGCTAATCTACCGACTTGTTCAGATTCTTATCAAGACTTCTGAAAACAGTTCATGGATTCATCCCAACAACGGATGTTAATCTATCAGCTTGTTCAGATGCAACCTTTGAATTTAGTTTACGGACGCTTCCCAACAATAGATGTTGTTCTATTGCTGGTTCAACTTCAAGATTTCTGAAAATAGTTCACGGGTTCTCCAAGTAAACGGATGTTAACCTATCGCTTGTTCAGATTCTTCTCAAGCTAATCACCACGGAAGATCGCGCTCGCCAAAATTCTTCCTATCTCCAGCGGAGTTCATCAAAATCCCCAGCCAGAGAATCCTCCGGAATTCAATTCCCCTCAAAGTTTAAGCTTCAGTACCCCCAGCGGAGCCAGACCATTGAACCTTCTCCCCACAGAGTTTTGGAAGGGCGAATCTTGAGTTCCCCAGTGAAGTCTCCAGAGTTACTTCCCATCAAGCCGAAGATTCTCAACCTGGTCTTCCCAGCATGAGTCTACTAGTTTGGAACTCCCCAGTAGAGGTCATCAGGAATTCTCTCCCCCAGCGACAGCCAAGGATTTACTTTCCCCGGCAGCAGTCAGAACGTTTTCATCTTCAGCCATCTCGGATTCATGTATCCTCGGCAGGATTAGCTCATCAGCTTACATGCGCATCCATCACATTCATAAATATTGATGTCACATACATTGCATCATGCATTGCATACAACTAACCCTTTGCCTTTTCAGGTAAGATCAGTCGACAGACACAGATCAACTCCCAAGATTCATCCAGAGATAGTTCAGATGTGACCCGGACACGGCGACATTCTGATACTTATTCCAGATTCATTCAGACGCATCAGCAGAAACCCTACATCGGTTCCTCTTCAACTTCTCAGTTTCTGAAGACAGTTTACAGATTCTTCCCTACAACGGATGTCAATCTACCAACTGATTCAGACCCTTCTCAGCTTCTGAAACAGTTTACGGATTCTTCCCTACAACGGATGTCAATCTACCGATTTGTTCAGACTCTTCTCAACCTTTGAAGACAGTTTACGGATTCTTCCCTACAACGGATGTCAATCTACCGACTTATTCAGACTCTTCTCAATTTCTGAAAATAGTTTACGGACACGTCCCAACAACGGATGCTGCTCTATTGCTTATTCAATCTCAGATAGCTTACAGATTCTCCAAGACATGGACGTCAATCTGTTGCTTGTTCGGACCCCGATTCAGAGATGTTCCAAAACAGGGATGCCCTTCTGATACTTGTCCACTCACCATTGACATACAGTTCAACATCACCATATGGCATCTATAAGCCCATCCTCCTACCAGCAGTCGCCGAATGGCATCTGTAAGCCCACTCCCAGGTGGCATCTTTAAGCCCATCACCAAATGGCATCTTTAAGCCCATTCACCTCCACCATCACATCGACGAGCGCAAATTTTCTGGGCACTTTAGTGTCCAATCTCCTTTTACCTTCAAGTCGCGAAAGGCAAACTTGCCAATCTAACTCTTCAGGTCAAAGAAGATTGGACAGGGGCAACTGTTGTACCCCAAAATTTGCCCTCGCGTTTTTTCCACAAGAAATATCAGCTTCAAGCCTTTCCTGACTTTTCAAATTGGCTCAAGAATCGGACAAATGGACTTTTCTTGACAGTCAAGCAAAACTAGGGTTTTTTCACTGATTTTCAGAGCTTTGGATTGTTTCACAGTTGGCTCAGGGTTTTGGATGATTTTTGGTCAGTTTTGATCAGGCGAGCATTATTTGGCATTTAATCAGGAGATAAGGTTTTTATGGGCATATTCTCAGAAGAATTTAAATTCCACAGCGCTTTGCAGTTTATTCCAAGATTCGGATTAAAATTCGCGTTATCTTGGTTTAATCAGTAAAAGAGACAGTGGTTTGAATTCAGTACGTTTTGATTGGGCCAGTCAGATACAGTATGCAGTATTGGGTTCACAAGTGTTTATGGCAAATCAGTGAAGAAGGATTGCGTTTGTTCAGTCCATTTGGGTTGACTGCTGCTTTGCTTTGGATGTTGAATAAGACAGACTTAATTGATCCATGTTGTTTTATTTAAGTTGTTTATTATTCTGAAATTGAATGATTGAAATTCATTTTTCAATTGTTTTAGTTCAAAGAATTTTAAATAAATAAATAAATAATAAAGAAAATTAGAATTAATTGGATAATTTAGACTTTTATTGATATTTGAATTATTTGTACAAATTGTTGTTTATAACTTAAATTATGAACAATAATATACATTAATTTAAATATTACATAAAATTAAAACTATCCTATTTTCTAATATTCTTCATTCTTCACTCCGCTCCGGTGTTCCATTTTTCATCTGCAAAAAGAGAAGAAAAGTCAGAAAGCAGTTAATTAAAAGAGACAGTTAATTTGCTCATCATTAGGGGCCACTGACTGGGATCAGTTGACCCTCTCTGCAAATCACGGGATTTCTCCCGGTTCACAGAGAGGGAAGATTTTTGTTCATGAAATGCAAATGTCAAATGCATAATTTCTAAAAATTCAAGCTGCATAAGAATCTCAAATCCAAAATCCAAACTAAACTGAAAAGATCCAATTTCAACTTTCTATCAAAAGCAAAGGCAAGTTACTGTCAAAATACCAAAGTCCACTCAAAGAAAATCAAGAAAGTACTTAAAAGCTGTAAAAGAAGATTTTTGGAAAAGATATCAAAATGCAAAGTCAGATCCAAACTGTCAAAAGAGAGATAAAGGAGATGCAGAAGATGTGTTATGCAAGCTAAACATCATTTCCCATAGTAGGCCCCTTCAGAGCAAGTACAACATAAATTATATAAAATTCTTTATTGTACTGTAAAGTGAGAAAAAGAGAGATAATAGAAGCAAGGGTTCAGGCATAGACAGTAGGACAGCAGAAAAGATATAACACAAAAAGCCAACTCAGTTCAGCATAGCAGGCAGAATAGAGAGGTTAGGATAGAAAATAAATATACAAACTCAGTTCAATAGCAAGCAGCATAGAGAGGTGAAGACAAACAGAAAATACACAAGCTAATACAAAAGAGGTGAGGAGAGATAGAAGGAAATATATACAAACACAAGCCTCTGAGTTTCAAGAAAACATAACATATCTCAAACCCAAGCCATAAGTCATGAAAACACAACTCAGTTCAGCCTAAGCAAAAATCACAACCTGAAGCTTCAAACTGATAACCTGCTGCCTGCATCAGGCAAACAAAAACACAAAACTCAGAAAAACACAAAACTCAGAAAAACACAACTCAGTTCGATATAGCAAAAGAGAGAAGTATACAAACTCAGAACACCCTGCCCAACCAACAGAACCTTGTAAAACCAGTTATCAAATACATCATCCAAAACCAACATAACACACCTCAAACTTGGCCAAGCCCAACAAACACACTGAAACACATGACCTGCTAATGCCTTAACTAAAATCAGAATCACACAAAAACCATCAAACCTCATCAACCCTGCCAAAACTTTCAAACATTGAAACCCAACAAAATCTCAAACCTTGCTAAGTTACTGTCAAAAACCATCATATCAGCATCAGAACCTGCCTGCATCATCCAGACATACAAACACATACATAGAACTACCAACTCCTGTCAAGACACTCATTTTGCTAGCACTACTCTCAAACCTGATACCAGTACTAAAACCATACCAACGCCTGTCAAGCATAACCAAACACATAATCCCTCAAGCACCAAGCCAGCCATTGTAAAAGATAAGCTTAAGGCCTTTCAAAGCTTCAAAGCTCCAAAAAGGGCATCAAGCCTTCAAGCCCTCAGAATCTTGGATTCATCATGGGGCGAGAAAAAACATGTTAAATTAGGCAACACAGGTAAAAGGCTAATGGTTTTCAGAACAACAACTCAAGGCAACCTAGGCCCTCAGTGAAACACATCATGGGGCAAGCTCAAGGCAAAACATTTGAGGCAACAATAAGAAACGTGTTCAGGGCATCATAGGCCACAACGTAGGCAAATCGTTCAAGAAAGCATTCAACAATTCAAAGGGACGAAAGTGGAAGAGGCAAAGATATCAAGGCAGCAATGTTCTAAAGTATTCAAAGAAAATGTTCGAGGCAACATACAAATTCCCAAGGGCAACACATAGTGGAAGAAGAAGATAAAAAAAAGTGAGTTTTAAGAAGGGTTTTCAGGCAAATCTAGCATCATCATCAAAACCCTAACATATCAAAAGAACGAAAATACCAGGGAAGCTCAAAGTTTCGTCACATTTCTCTCCGCCGTTCCGGCCTCCTGAAGCGTCACTCCGCCTCTCCTCTATCTCCCAAACGAAGGTAGCCAATCTTTTCCCACTTCTCTTCTCCTTCACCTCATAATCATAAAAACTCAACTTAAAACTCAAATCAAAACATGCAAGTCTGTAAAAAGGGAAAAGGGATAAGAACATAACAACAAAAGCTAACCTTGTTTCAAGAGGATGTGGAGTTCTTGCCTTGGAGGGAAGAGAGTACGGGAATAGCGCTGGTGGCCGGAGAAAGCGTTCAGGAAATTGATGACCGGAGAAGACGAATGCACAAACGGCGCCGCTCAAGCCCTAACCTTCGTTCTGAATGACAAAATCCATAACCCTAACTTTGTTCCAAGATTGACATTGGGCCTGACCCGTTCTCGTTTCTTCTCTGAAGCCCAACAGCATCACTAACTTTTTATAACAAACAACTAATCTCTTTCTTTTCTTTTTTACTAAACTATATCTATTTCTAACTTAACATTTTTATCTTATAAATTGAAAATACTTATTTTATTTATTTACTCTTTCATTTAAAATATATTTATACATACATTTTGAAAAACATTAATTTTATAATATTATGCATTTTTTATCATATAGTTAAAATATCCTTTTTAAATATATATTTGTACATAAGAATAATAAACTTTTTCATACATAATTAAATTGAAAACTTTTTTAACATACATATTCACACATAACAATTCAATACATTTTTTTAATATTAAATTCACAAATATTTGATAAAATACTCTTTTTATACATAATTAACTTGAATACATTTTTTAATACACGTTAAAATACATTTGTGCATAACAATTAAGAATATACTTCCTTTTTGTCCATAATTCAATTTTTTGACATTTTAGTGTATTTTCATATATAATACAATTTAATTAAAATTTGAACATACCATTTAATTAAATATATATTTGTACATAATTAACACATAAATCAAGAATACAAGATTAAAACATTTCTCTAGGTCAAACCCTAATACGCTTCAATCCCACAATTCGCACTTGTAAATAATTACACATACACAATACACATACACATCTCACATATACACTTGTACACTTACATTCACATTGCCCTATACACATTTTTATCTTATATTTGTATATTCGATATTTACATTTTGATCGCACATTCGATTTGGTTGTAACTTATTGGATACTATAAGTCTCACCCCCTTGTACATTTATACCCCCACTCCCGGACACTATTTTGTAATAGCGTAGATTTACATTCCACAATTTACAGCTTTCCAATTATACCATGGTTAGACCTAGGGTTTGTATGTATATAAAATCAAACGCTAGATAACCTAATACAAGACAAATACATGTAATCAACACACAATCACACTTGCACCCCCTAGGGTAATCCCACATGTTGCCTTCCAAAATGGGCCATGCTTGCACGTCGAGTATCTTTGGCAAAACAAAATCAAATGATCATAAGTCTCAAAGTGTTGCCTAAACGGAATGATCATAGCCCCTTCAAAAGAAATTGCCAAAGACACTTGGCATCATTGCATTCATGGTCCATACGATGACCCGCGCCCGTCCCGAATAAACTTCCTAAACGCAAGATTGTCTATCAATTTCAATGGTAGAACAAAAATTGTTAAAAGGGGTTAAAACATAACAAAAACCTTTGAGTACAATAGGGTAGACAAAACTCTTAGTTACTTGAGATCAAACTTGCAAAAACACTTGCCTCATTTTCAAAATCACAATCCACAACACTTTCAAACAAACTCTCAAAAACATTTGAAAACATCTTTTCGAAAAGATTCACACTTTTGTAAAACACTCAAACACGAGTCAAATACATTAGTTGCCTAAGACAAGGCATCTTTTTCCAAAACATTTTCAAAAAGCACCCACACACACACCATTTTTAAAGCAATCGAAAAAACAAGGCAAGTGATCTAAAAAACCAAGTAACTAAGAGCCCATGGATAACCATGGATGAAAAGGGTGCTAATACCTCCCCTTTTCATAATCTACCCCCCGAACCCACGAAATATCTCAAAAGGTTTTTGCTGTGCTTTTTTAACCTTTCCTTTAGGATAAAATAAAAAGTCGGTGGCGACTCTTGCTTAACCGCACAAGTGCGAATACGAACGCAAAACCACTAGTCAGTTCTCCCACCGTATCACAATATCATTTATGATCAAGGAGAATAGAAGGCCAGAAGTTAGGGTTACAAGTTGTTTTGCAAGGCAAAATTTGTGATGCACAATGAACCAAATCCATAGCCATGCTGCATAATCCCACTTTCCAGGCCCTCTAACTTGTGTATCCATCCTTAATTAGAAGATTACACAAACTTTATGGCTATTATCCATTAAATCCATGCTTTGTCTAAGTTAACTTACCATTTTTCGAAGAAAGACAAGACTTCCATTTTGGAAAAGCATGATTTTGCAAATGTCAACCCTTCTTGAGCCTCTCAATGGACCCTTCTGCATAAACAACATCTACAAGTCATAAGCAAGCTTGTTTAAAGTTCAACCACTCTACAATAGCATGGTATAAGCTTTGGGAAGATGTTTGTTATGTTTGCTTCAAAAATAAGTAAAGTTTTTATAATATGTGAATTCAAATTCTGACTTGTTGTAGAAAACAAAAGCTCTTGCCTATAAAAACATATACTATTTGCAAGAGAAACCATGCATGTACAAGCCCTTAAACTCACTCAAACTTACACAAACTCATATTGCACACAAAAATCCATTTTTATGCAAAAACTGACCTTACATTCCCATCTCTCAAATTACTCATGCGTTTCCTCTCCAAACCATTCCAAAAGTTCCTAAACATCACCCACAAATCATCCCAATACCTGTTACAGTTCTGTAACTCCACTTCCACCATTGTCCAAACTCAAAAATAGAGCACTGCAAGTGGACTTCTCCAGAACTCCTCAGCCACTTTTAGCTCAAGCCAAGCATCACATTAGCTTCCTGGGAACTTGAGGAAGCTAACCCAATCACTAGAACTCACTGAAATCTGCTCCAACTCAAAACATGATATCCTCTTGAAAGGTGAGTTTTCTGATTTTTGAACTCCTCATATAGGCATTGTTAAGCTTTCGTTTTCAAAGATAAAATGTAGACCTCATTTCCATGAACCTGCACATATCCATAGTTTGCATTTATATGGCCTGAGCTTAGAGAATTTTGGAGTTGAAGTTTCTGAAATTTTTAGGTTTTAAATTAGGGCCAGAAAAATTCTCACTCATCTTAGATTTATAGCTTTAGTTATTTATATGGTTGGATTCGTGGGAAGAAATGCCACAACTTTCATGTTTGTACCTTTCATTTTTGTTGAGAGATGAACAAGTTGCAGGTTGTCTGGCTGGACGTGAGGTTGAAGATGAAGTTCAGGCCATGGACTTGATTTGTAATATATATTTATGTTTTGATATAAGTAAACAGATGTATAGCCACCCCAGTGGTAAGGCAGCGCGCTGGTAACCAATAGGGTGTGGGTTCAACACCCAGCGCGCTACCTTTTTTTTCTTCATTTTTCACATTTTCGCACTTTTTGTTTCCAAACAGCACGCCTGGGCCTCCACATTGGGCCTTTGTTCTTTTTGCTGGCTTCTAGCTCTCTGCCTTACTTCAGCACCCCCTGGCCCAATTTTTATTATTATTTTCTTTTTCTTATTTTATTTTATTTCTTTTTCATTTATTATTATTATTATTATTATTATTATTAATATTATTTTTATTATTATTAATAAAAATCCAAAAAAATATTTTATTTATTATTTTTACACTTATTTAGTTTATTTGTTTTATAAAACTAAAAGAACAAAAATATTTTCTTAATAAATTAATTTCTTTCTTAATAATTAATATTTAGGTTTAGGTTTAACTATTATATTATTTTCTTGCAATTAAAATTAATTTAGAACTTAGGTTTCTTTTTATTAATTAATATTCATATTATTTTTATTAATTTAAAACCTTTTCATAAATAAAACCCTAAAAAATCTTTTTTTAGTTAATTTCTTTTCTTATTTAGTTTAAGTTAATTTTATTTAATTTTCATTAATCATTTTTCTTAATTAGGTTTAGGTTAAAACCTTTTCATGAAAACCAAACAAAATTCACATTTCTTTTTCATTTGCATTTGTACACTTTTATTCAATTCTTGTGCATTTATTCAATATGATTGTAATAGTTAATTAGATTTAATTTTCTTACAATCCCCATTTGTAAATTTGTACACCCCCTCCCCTATTGATGTAATAGCTTAGTATTTTTATTTTCCGCAATTTAATGCTTTATATATAAATGCTAGTAAATTAGGGTTTGTATGCAAAGATTAAAATCAACAAGTTAGAAAACCATAATACAAGACAAATCAAGCATGAAAAAGACACATTTGCACACTTACACCCTTAGGGTAAATCCACTTGTTTCCTTGAGAAATAAATGGTCATAATATGCATGTAATATGTCTTAGCAAAAACAAACAAAATACAAGATCATAGTCCCTCGATGGTGCTACAAATGTTGCCTTACAAATGATCTTAGTCCCTTAAAAAAAAAAAACAAATGACTATACGATGACCCTTCCCCGTCACTTTTTACATCCAAAGATAGGGTTTCTTACCAAATTAATGGTAAGATAACAATGTCAAAGGAAATAGGAAATAAAAAAGAAAGACTTTTGAGTAGGTAGAATGTTCCTAGTTGCTTGCTCATTTTCAAACCAAAATATCCTTGCTATTTTCAAAACAAAACACCAACACTTTCAAAACATCTTTCAAACTTGAAACATTTTCAAAAGATAAACGCTTTGTATACATTCTTACGAACGAGAATCATTACAAAGTTTTCCTAAACGATGGCGCCTTTTCAAAATATTTTCAAAAAACCACACAAAGCACATTTTCAAACAAAAGCAAGTGATTTAGCAAGCAACTTAGAGCCTATAGATAACTATGGATAAAAAGGGTGCTAATACCTTCCCTTTTTATAATCTATCCCCCTAACTCAAGAAATAATCTCAAAGGTCTTTCCTGTTCTTTTCAGCCTTTCCTTTTGGATAAAAAAAAGTCAGTGGCGACTCTTGCTAACCGCAACAATTGCGATAAAACGTAAAACAAACAAGTCATTTCTCCCACTGTGTTATAGTGTGGTTTTTGTATTCTGGGTTTGAGAGTGTGTTAAGTGTTTTCTCCTTTCTTTTCCTTGCCAAAAATCTCTCTCTAGCCACTAAAAAGCCACCCTTAGATGTGATGTGGAACATCTTATTTATAGAAGAGTTTGGCTGAGATTTGAGGGGGAAAACAAAATGAAATTTGAACAAATTGGGTATGTTGTCTTCATAGCCTTCGAAATGCAGCTCTTGTATGCCAATTTGGTGCAAATATAGGAGCAACATAGCATGACTGCTTTGCAGTAGTTTTGGAGTGTTCTGGCAGCTTGGTGCAGGACTGTTTCACAGCGAACTGTTTTTGACCAGACTCATTAAAAGACTAAACACCAATTGTGTGTCCTTCGAATGGACCAATTGTGTATCCTTCAAAGGGGCCAAATGTATGTCCTTCGAATGGACCAAGTGTTTGTCCTTCTAAGGGGCCAAATGTATATCCTTCGAATGAACCATATGTGTGTCCTTCGAAGGAGCCAAATGTATGTCCTTCGAATGGACCATATGCATGTTCTTCGAGTGCGCCAGTTGTGTGTCATAGTGTAGAAACTATGTGTGTTGAAGGATTTAAAGGTGAAATCGAAGCAAGCATGAGGGGAGTCATTTCCTTGTGTATGCTAGCGTGGGAGAAGATATTGCCTTGTGCATGCTTGCATGAGGGAAGCCCTTGCCTTGTGAATCAAAGCAAGTAAGAAAGAGGCCACTTCCTTCTGAATCGAAGCAAGCATGCAGGAGGCCACTGCTTTGTGAATCAAAGAAAGCATGTAGGAGGTCACTTCTTTGTGAATCGAAGAAAGCTTGTAGGAGGCCATTGCCTTATGAATCGAAGCAAGCCTGCAGGAGGCCACTGCTTTGTGAATCAAATCAAGCATGCATGAGGCTACTACTTTGTGAATCGAAGCAAGCATGCAGGAGGCCATTTCTTTATGAATAGAAGCAAGCATGCAGGAGGCCACTGCTTTGTAAATCAAAGCAAGAATGTAGGAGGCTACTACTTTGTGAATCGAAGCAAGCATGCAGGAGGCCACTGCTTTATGAATCGAAGCAAGCATGTAGGAGTCCATATGCCCAAATGAAGCTTGTGAACCAAAGCTTTCTCGAAGGGGACCAAATACCCAATAGAAGCTTGTGGACCAAAGCTTGATCGAAGGGGACCAAATACCCAATCTAAGCTTATGAATCAAAGCAAACTTTCTCTTCTTCGATTTGATGCTTGAGAGCCTAATATGATCCATGGAAACTGCACAGGGCATTAAAAGTCCAATTATACTTGTGCAAATTCAAACCTTAATTTGAGCTATCAGTGTTGAGGAAGTATCTTGAGCTGATCAAACCTTGTGCAGTCTTGACCCAGTAGAAATTTTGTGAGAAAAATCTTGAGAAATGAGAGGGCATATTTTGAGGTACAACAATAGGGAAACTATCTTTCTTTCTCTTTGATTATATAAATATCAATTCCCGAAACAGGACGAGGCGACTATATTTATCACCAATGGTATGACCTCCCGAAACAGGACGGGTTTACAAACAAACCGATTTTAGATTGATACCTGTAACAACACATGACAACTATCTACATGAGAAGATTGAAGATTAACTCCCGAAACAGGATGGGGAAACTCTCTTTATTTCTCTTTGGTAAGATAAAGATAAATTTCCAAAATAGGACGGAGCGACTATCTTTATCACCAATGGCATGAAATCCCGAAACA
This sequence comes from Vicia faba, assembly GCA_948472305.1. Lineage (NCBI taxonomy): Eukaryota > Viridiplantae > Streptophyta > Magnoliopsida > Fabales > Fabaceae > Vicia > Vicia faba. Next base: position 1,402,779,092 of record OX451739.1, read on the forward strand.
GGACGTGTTTACCAACAAACTGATTGTAGATCAATTCCCGAAATAGGACGGGGCGACTATCTACTGACAAACATTTTATTTAAGACCTTTGCTGGTTCAGTTTAAATCAACCAATGATTTATCCTGATTCTGTTCCGGTAGACGCTTTCTCTAGTTCAATTAAATTGCTCTAAAGATTTAGACTGATTCCTTATCCAATTAAATATTATTCAAGAAATCTTCTTTGGTTCAGTTAAATCGCTCAAAAGATTTATTCTGATACTTCTTCCAATATCTATCAACAGTCACCTTGGATGGCATCTATAAGCCCATCTCCTACAACTCTTCATCACCTCCCCAAATGGCATCTGTTAATCCTATTTCTGATGCAATCAACTAACACAATACTTTGTGCATCAACGAGTGCAAATTTCTGGGCACTCTAGTGTTCAATCATCTTCCACCTTCAAGTCACGAATGGCGGACCCGCCAATCTAACTATTCAGGTTTAAGAAGATTTAACAGAGGAAACTATCGTGCCCTAAAATTTTCCATCTCTTTTCTCAAGACATTTCTCACAAATATCTTCAATGGCTCAAGCTTGCACAAGTGTTGACTAGGTCAAACCATCTCCTAAACATTGATGCCTCAAATTAGGATTTTGATTTTCACAAGGACAATTGGACTTCTAACACTTCAAATTACTTTCATGGATCATTCTAGACCTCCAAGAATACTCATGTCAAATTTCAAGTCTTGAATCATAATTTTTCTCAATCAATTGACCAGATGACTAAAAATCAGCTGTATTGGGTAAAAAGCCAATTATGGTCAACTTACATTCAAACTTCAATATTTTTGACCAATATCAACATTTTTAAGTCATATGCATCAATTGATCAATTTTGGATCATAGTTCCTCAAAAAAATGTTCAAATCATCAAAAAGGCAAAATGGTCAAAATTAGGGTTTTGACTGAGAATGATTGATTCTTGACTTATTGGTTTGAAACATGATCTCAAGGATTCAAGGACATCATTTTGACCTAATTTCATGACTCAATTCATCTCTCGAGATCAATTGTTTGATAGTTGAAATTTGGTCAACTGTTGAAAAAGTCAACTGATACACCAAAAGTCAACTTTGACTTTTTGGTCAAATTTGAGTTTCAAAGATCACAATTCATCAAGACATTCAAAAACATGAAGCTTAATCATCAAGAAATCAATAAAGTCAAAAGTCAATTTGAAAAGTCAAACTTTTCAAGACTTAGAAATTTTTCTAAGTGTTTTTATACATGATAATTTCATTACTTCATGCCGATTTTTCACTAAGATGCAAGATGATTCAAAGTAAACTTCCAACATGAAAGTTATAGATATCAATAAGATCTACAACTTTTCTTTACTGATCAAGTCCTAGAAATTCTTGGTTTTGAGATATGAATCCATGAAGTCATGCACTTTTTCTAAAACACTTAGTTAAAATTTGACCTAGTTTAGGCAGATTTTTGTCCCAACTTCATGGCTATTTTTCACATAGTTCCAATTTTAGTTTGCAAAAATGGAAAACATGATATTTGTAGAGGATGTTTCAATCTTTTCAAAATGTTTAATAACTTGAATAGATCATACTTGAGCTAAGATAATCGAAGAGAAGAAGTTGAGGTTTCATTCTTGATTTTTAAGTCATTTTTGTGATGAACACTTGACCAAATCTCGTAGCCATGCTGCATAATCTTGCTTTGCAGGCTTCTAACTTGTGTTTCAATCAATAATTAATTAATTACACAACTGACAGAGCCATTGTCCAAGCATTTGAGCTATTATCCAAGTTACATTTTCATTTATGGCATAAAGTTACCATTCCATTCTTGAAAAGTTACTTTAATCACAAAGTTAACTTGTCTTGAGCTTCTAACTTATTTTTTCAGCATACACTCAACATACAAAGTAAGATAGCCATGTACTATGCATTGGGACAATGTGTATCAAGCTTGCTTCAAAAACAAGCCAAAGATCCATAACATGTGAACTTGTACTTCTGATCACCTCAAGCTCTCAAAACCTTTTCCTATAAATTGAAGCAATGTTTACAAGCCTAAAAAAACAAAGGAACTAGCCCTGAAACTCTCCCAAACTCCCTCTATCCAGAAAGTGCACACAAAACTCCATTTGTATACAGTTCTGCCCTTGAACTTGTGTCTTTCATTTCCATCGTGTGTTTTCCCTCAAAATCATTTTCAAAGCTTCCATACATCAAATATAGTTCATCCTTGTCCTTGTTCCACAATTGTAACTCCATCTTCATCACTTTCCAAAGTCGAAAACACCCACCTGCAACTTGACTTCTCCAAGACAATACAGTAATTCTCAATCAAAACTAAGCATTACATTAGCTTCCTCAAGGTCCATTGAAGTTATTTTAATCATCAAAACACCTTTAAAGGTGCTCTAAATCAAAACAAAAATTTCAGTTTCAAGGTAAGTTTTCTTGACTTTGAACTCTTCATACAAGCATCATTAGTGGTTCATTTGTGAAGATAAAATGTAGATATCATTTCCCTGAAGCTAACCATATGCTTACTTTTCATTTTCATTAACCATGTGTTGATAATTTTAGAACTGAAAATCCAGAAAAGTTAGGTTTTATTTTAGGGCCAAACAAAATTCTCACTCATCTTTGATTTATAGTTTATGAAATTTATATGGATGAATTTGTGTTGAAAAATAGAACAAGTTTCATGTTTACATTTTCTGATTTGGTTGAGAAATGAGGAAGAATAAGTTGGCGCGAGGTTAGAGATGAAGTGTAAAACTGACTTATATATGTAACAGAAACAATGTTAGAAGTAAAACTGCAGCATGAGTCGATGCATATTATGATACGGTGGGAGAACTGACTTGGGTGTTTTGCGTTTGATCGCAATTGTTGCAGAAGGCAAGAGTCGCCACCGACTTTTCTTTTATCTGACAAAGGAAAGGGTGAAAAGAACAGAAAAGACCTTTCGAGATGTTTTCTTGAGTTCGGGGGGTAGGTTATGAAAAGGGAAGGTGTTAGCACCCTTTTCATCCGTAGTTATCTACGGGATCTTAGTTGCTTGCTAGATCACTTTGAAAAATGCCTTGTTTGAAATGTGTTTTGTGATTGGTGCAAGTTTAAAAATATTTTGCAAAATTCCTTTGTTGCGGCTAACTTTGAAATCATTCTCGTCTCTATAAGAATGCATACAAAGTGTTGGTTTTGAAAAATAGTTCAAAGAGATGTTTGTTTTTGAAAGATATTTTGAGTGTATATGTGGAAATGGTTTTAGTTTGCGAGCAAGCAACTACGAGCGTCCTACCTACTCAAAAGGTCTATGTTCTTTTCCTCCTCCTTTAGATGTTGCAATCTTATCATTGATTGGTAAGAAGCCCCATCGTTGGATGTGAAGGGATGGGCGTGGGTCAATTGTATAGTCATAGAAGGCAACTTATGAGACGTTTTAGCAATTTCGTAAGGGACTAAATCATTTACCGAAGGCAACATCAAGGGACATCAAGGGACTATGATCTTTTTTATCGAGGGTCTTTGCTAAAACGCCCATATTCGAGGGATATGACTATTTTCCAAGGCAATATGTGAGGTTACCCTAGAAGCGCATGTGTGTGAATAGTGTGTTTGATTGCATGCATTTTTGTCTTTGAATTTAGGGTTGTCTACTTGTTGATTTTTATCTTGCCATACACACCCTAGTTACTAACAATTTATATTAAAGCGGTAAATTGCAGAAATTAAAGTCTTAAGCTATTACATCACTTTAGGGGATGGGGAATACAAATGCCAAAATGGGGGGTGGAAAGAAATAAAAGTCCTAATTATTACAACCATATTGAATAGAAATGAAAGAAAATATATAGAAAATATAAATACAAAAAATAGCACAAAAGAGAGAAAGAACAAGTCTTTCGATTTATACATCAAGTTCGAAGCATGTGTCCTATGATTCATACCCCTTTTGTTTTCTTTCGTTTGGGCCTTTAAGTCAGTGTGAATCGAAGCATACACCCTTCGATTCAAACCTTTTTTATTTTCCTTTGTTTGGTCCTGCAAGTTAGTGTGTATCGAAGCATACACCCTTTGATTCACACATTTTTTGTTTTCTTTCGTTTGGGACTGTGAAGCAGTGTGTTCGAAGCCTAAGCTTTGTGTCGAACCATGTTGTTATTTTTACTCCGAAATTGTTTTATGGTATGTACAATGTTAGTTCTTGACAATAAAGGAAAACAAACAAAAGGATAGAAACGAAAACAAACAAAAAGTTATCAATGATGCTTGAAATGAAAATGTTTAAAGTCAGGAAGACATACCTTGAATCTGGAGTTGGTGTTTTGAACTTTGAGTTGTTGCCCTGGATATCCTTGAATTCGAAAGAAGGAAGGAACCTGAGTTCGAAGGATAGGAAAACTTGGATTCGAAAGAAAAGAAAAGAAGTGTTGTGTTTCTTTGTTTCTGGATTCGAAAGAAAAGAAACAAAGGTGTGGTTTTTTTGGTTATGGGTTTAAGAGTATTTTAAGTGTTCTCTCATTTCTTTGCCTTGCCAACAAACCTCTCTCCAGCCACTAAAAAGCCACCCTTAGATGTGTTGTGAAATATATTATTTATAGAAGAGTCTGGCTGAGATTTGGGGGGGGGGGGACAAATGAAATTTGAATAGTTTGGGTATGTTGTTTTCATAACTTTCAAGGTGCAGCTCTTATATGCTAGTTTGGTGAAAATTAGGAGCAGCATAGCAGGATTTCTTTGTGTGATCGGTGGATCTGGAACTGACTGTTTAACGCTGGTTCGCGAAATGACGCGGAAGCAAGAGTCGCCACCGTCTTTTATTTTCTCCAAATGGAAAGGACAAAAGCACAGAAAAATTCCTTATAGAGATTGCTCTCGGTTCGGGAGGTAGATTATAGAAAGGGAAGGTGTTAGCACCCTTTCTATCCATGGTTATCCATGGGCTCTTAGATACTTGCTCATTGTGTTTTCAAAAATGGTTTGTTTGCTTTTCAACTGTGGGTTTTAAAAAAGTTTCTTTGAAAATTCCAGTTCGACTCTTGTATCGGTCCTCAAGAGTGTTTGAAAAATTTGCTTTCGAAAGCTTTTTGAAAAGGTGTCGGTGTGAAAAGTATTTTTTGATTTGTTTTGAAGTTAGAGCAAGTATCTAGAGTCGTCTACCTACCCTAAGGAATTCGTCTGTGTAAATGTCCTTTAAAGTAGTGCCATCCCACCATTGAGAGGTAGGTAGCACCACCGTTGGAGGTGTTCGGGTCAATTCGAGTTTAGGGACATGGTGATCACCAGAGCAATGGGAAGATACCTTAGAAGCTACCCTCATGCCAGGTTCCCGGATCATGAGGACTTACTAAGACATCCTCTACTCGACGATCACCTTTCGAGGCAAGGCAACAGAGAGGCGTACCCTAGGGGTGGTGTATGATTTGTGTGTCGTTTTCAGATATTTTTGTCTTTTGTCATGTCACGGGTGATCTACGCGTTTGTTTTTATTTTATCATTCATTCTTGCATGCATTTATTAACAGTTAAAAAGATGCGGAAATATAAAGTTCCTAAACTATTACAAAGGCGCGGGTCCATATCGCCAAATTTAATCCAGGACCCGATTTGACAGAAAGTAAATAAAGTGCGAGAAATGAAATGTCCGAGTTTACAAGGCTTTGGGAGAATTACATTAATATTACAAGAAATAAAATAAAATGCGCGAATTGGAATTAAAATTGGAAGCGAGGGCGTTGGACCCTTTTTTTAATGAAATTAAATTATGATTATTAAATTAATGAAATTAAAATGAAAAAGAAATTATTTTTGAGGTTTTTTTGTCTTTATGTTTTTTTTATGAGAATTAAACGAAATTAAGAAATTAATTAATTAACCTTAATTTTACAATTTTGATTTATTAAGAAAAACATGTTAACATTAAATCTAAAATTAAATTAATTAATTACATGGTAAGTGGATTTATAAAAATAAATATTTAATTATTAGTGATGGAAAATAAAAGAAAAAAAAGTAATTAAAATAATTAAACCTAATTCTACAAGTTTTTTAATTTATTAAGAAAAGATATTAAAATTAACCCTAGAATAAAACTAATTAATTGATGCAAGACTTTATTTACAAAAATATTAATTAAATAAATATATTTTGATTTTTTATGACTTTTCTGATTTTTATATTATTTTTTTATATTTTATGAAAATAAATTGGTTTAAAGAATTAAATTAAAAAAACTAATTAAAACAAAAATAAATAATAAAAAAAATATGAGAAAAGAATGAGAAAGGCAAACCATGGGGGGTCTGTCCCCAAATTGGAGGGTTTATTGTAGCAATTAGGCCCATCTGTTTTAAGGCCCTTCTGACTTTTTCAAGAAGCGTGTCACTTCTTTGACTCATGCCTATGGTATTCACCAGATCTAGGCCTTCAGATTGTCTCCATTGGCCAAGTTGCATGGTTGGATCAGGGGTTGTATGGTGGAACCCTGGAAGCGAGCTACATACAAGCACAATTAGAAAAATAATATGGAAAGGGAGGGGGACCTGGGATTCGAACCCAGGTCCTAGAGGTTACCAATCACGCGCCTGACCAGTGGAGCTGCTAATGCACTTTGTTTATTATATGGCTAATGAATAATATAAGAATAAAGCAAACGTTAGTGGGACTTTAGCGCGAAAATTCAAATAACCCAACCACGCCTTGACACTTCATCATCTTCTTCCTCGTTTTGCTTTTTCCTGAAATATAAAAAGGGTTAGCGGGGGTTTTAAACCCCCCCAAAACATGCAGTTTTCTAAAATAGCGAACAGGCCATGGTATCACATAAATTAGGCGCGAGGGGTGTGTTGTATTCGTCCAAGCTCCCTGATTTCAACCATGGTATTAAGGAGTCTCAATTTTACAGTATATGAAAGTTCCCAAATTGAAACTTGAAGAACCCTAGCTGGCTTTAATGGTGAAATCACGTACAGTACGTAAAAACTCAATCAAATTATAGGGTTAGCTTCAGAATCATCTCATTAGTACAAATCAAGAATAAAAATGCATGGATATGGCCTGGATAACAAAACACGATTATGCAAAAAAAGTGATACAGGCTGACTTTTAAGTACCAATTCTTGATGTTGGGAATGATGTTTTTGATTCAGACTCCTTCCTTGAAGCTTCAGGAACACAATGGAATAAGTATTTGGCCTTGAATCGCACTGTAACCTAGTTTTCAGTTTTGGAATTTTTGTCAAAAAACTCAAACTTGGTTATTGATGTATGGCGCAGCTGGGAGGTTCTGATCACTAGGGTTAGCATGTATATATATGTATGAGTGATTAGGGTTGAGAAATTGATCCAAAGAACCTTTGTATTGATGAAGAGATATTTGATCTTTATGGCATATATTTTCCAATCTTTTTCATGCAAATTTGCTTCAAATCATGTCCAATTACCAAGATTCTTTCCAAATCTGATCATGCACAAAATATTGAGTGTATTACATGCATAAAAAGATTTAAAAACTTAGGTTTAGTATTTTCCACATATTTATTTTAATTAAATGAATTATTAGCATTTAAAAATTCAAATAAATAAATAAAAATGATGAATAACTTCCCTTTGGGCCAAATGGTCGTGCACATGCTTTGGATGATGAATTGTGGAAGAAAAAGAGGCCCATTAGCATTTTTAAGACTTTTGAAGCAATGTTGACTTTTCAAAATGTCCAAAAATTTCCCAACTTCCACAAGGCACAACTTGCTCAATTTTTAAGCTTTGCTCATGTTCTTGGACATTTTGGAAAGGTCTTTGAGTCCGCTAACCAATGTCTTTGGTCCCATGTCATTTTGATTTACCAATCTCAAGTTATGGCCTTTGACTTAAAGTCCCTTTTTGTTGACTTTTGAAAATGACCTATAATGTTGAAATTGATAACTTTTTGTGAGAGCATTTCTTGGACTTGAAGTATGAAGAGGAGTTGTAGGAAATGTGATTCTCTTCAAAATGAGCTTTGGATGGAATCATGTCGTCAACATACACTTCTATCTCATGATGGATCATGTCATGAAATAAAGCAACCATGGCACGTTGGTAGGTTGCCCCAGCGTTCTTCAGTCCGAAAGGCATGACCTTGTAGCAGAAGGTGCCCCACTGAGTAACAAAGGTAGTCTTTTCCATGTCTCCAGGTGCCATCTTGATCTGATTATAACCTGAGAAACCATCCATGAAAGAGAACACCTTATGCTGAGCTGTATTGTCAACAAGGACATCAATGTGAGGTAGAGGGAAGTCATCCTTGGGACTGGCCCTGTTCAGATCCCTGTAGTCAACACACATTCTGACTTTACCGTCCTTCTTTGGTACCGGCACCACATTAGCAACCCACTGAGGGTAAGAAGTTACTGCAAGGAACCCAGCATCAAATTGTTTCATAACCTCGGCTTTGATCTTCTCAGACATCTCTGGACGCATACGGAGGACCTTTTGCTTAACCGGAGGGCAGTCTTCCTTAGTAGGCAAATGATGGACCAAAATATCAGTATCCAACCCGGGCATGTCTTCGTAGGACCAGGCAAAGATCTCCATATAATCATGTAGCATCTTAGTCAACCGTTGCTTCACGCTGAGCTCTAGGTTGGCACCAATCTTTACCTCCTTTCTATCTGCCTCAGTACCCAGATTTATTATTTCCACTGGCTCTTCATGTGGTTGAATTGCCCTCTCTTCCTGGAGTAACAGTCTTGCAAGCTCTCCAGGCACTTCGCAATCATCTTCACCTTCGTCTTCGGCTAAGTTGATCGGATTTTCGAAGTCATAACTGGCAGTAGCAGAGTCGTTACCAGTGGGATCCAGAGTGGATTGAAACCTGTATGAGTGAGTGTGTGTAAATACAGCTGTTTTAAAATATATAAAGGAAGGAATGATAGAAAAGGAGCATAAGATTTGAAATGCGAGAAAACGTCCAAGGTCTTTATTCATGATATATGAAATGACAATTTATATGCCCTCACAAATGAAGCCACGGTGTCCCGGGTAAGACACCGGGCCATAGAGTTTTAATTGTTTGTTACAAATAACAAAACATAGGAATTCATTACTCAGTAACAAGAGAAACAGGTAGGTTGTCTTTTGCACTCCAATTGATAGGTCCAATGTCGGTTGCCGGGTAAATCCAGCTATCAAACTCAGCTTCATCCACTTCGTCTTCGTCCCCAATAGCATTCACTCCATGAGCAGGAAGGGGAGCTGTCACTACGTTAGGCTTCTCAGATGCCTCAAACTGTACCTCCTTCGCATCAATAAGGTCCTGCAGCTTGTTCCTTAATGCCCAACAGTCATCAGTGGAATTCCCCGGGCTATCAGAATGGTAAGCACAGCGGGCATTTGGATTGTATTTCAGAGAGGCAGTGTTCACAACTTTAGGGGCCTCCCTGACAGTCACTAGATTGGTGGACAGCAACTGCGGCAAGATCTGCGATAAAGTCATACTCAAACGGGTAAATTCCCTTCTAGGTCTTTCAGCCCTTTGAGGATTGGTTTGCCGAGGAGAGGCAGCAGGCTTAGCAATCATCACCGCGTTGACAGATTGGCGGCGCTCAGGTTTCTCTTGTCTTCTAGACCCGTATAGAGCACTGGCCTCCTTTTTGAAGGGCTTCTTCTCAGAACTTGACGCTGCACCCTTCTGAATTTTACCAGACTTCAACCCAGCCTCAATTCTCTCTCCTGTCAGAATAAGATCAGTGAACCCTGCAGATGAATTCCCGATAAGATGGTTGAAAAATGGCCCAGATAGGGTCCCCAAGAACATGTCTACCAACTCCCGATCAGTCAACGGAGGCTGCACCCTGCCAGCCAGATCCCTCCACTTCTGAGCGTACTCTTTAAAACCTTCACTTGAACCTAGCGACATACCCTGGAGTTGGGTACGTGTAGGGGCAAGGTCGGCATTATATTGATACTGCTTATAGAAAGCAGTAGCCAACTCCTCCCAGTTACGAACCTTGGTCCCATCCAGCTGATAGAACCATTCGAGATGAGTCCCTGAAAGACTCTCCTGGAAGAAGTGGATCCACAAATTCCTGTCCACTGAGTACGGTTGAATCTTCCGCACATACGATCTGAGGTGTAGCTTGGGACAAGACGCCCTGTCATACTTGGTAAAGGATGGTGCTTTGAACTTACGAGGAATGATCACACTAGTAGACAAACCCAAATCTCCAAAATCCAGCCCAGGCACTTGTTGGATCTCCATAGCATTCAATCTGTCTTCCAACTGCTTATATCTGTCTTCTGCAGGAGGATATTGCTCCTCATCAAAATCAGTCTCGTTGTCGGATACTACCGGACTAGGACCTTTTTCCCCTTGGGGAGTACCCTTGCCTATAGAAGAACCAGCCTCTTCATTCTGCAGAGTGTTGCCAAACCTTCGGCCCGAGTTAAAAAGAACAGTTCTCCTCTTCTTCTTTTTTTCCTTCTTCAGGAGCAGAGCCTTCAGCTCTTCTTTGCCCTGAGCCAAACCCATGATTAGTTCCTGAAATTGCGCATTCTGCACCTGAAGAGCCTTGATGGACATCTCAGTTGATGATGAGTCAGGATTCATGATGCTGAAATAAACAGCGAAGAACGGTAAGCAACCTGAAAAGGAGAAAACCTGCTATGCACATGATGAATGATATGTGTTTATGCAATGCATTCAGGGGTTCGAAAGTTCAAATTTGTTGTAGACAAAAAGGAACACACGTTATTATTAAGGAAACAATTGTTCAGTACATCAAAGCCTCATGGGCACAACAATACAAAGCAAATTAATCCCAAAAGACACTACGCATCCTCTTTGGAGCTATGTAGGTGTTGAGATTCCTCTCCTCATGCAATAGGCGGGTGAGCTCCAAGACCTTCTTTTCGCTAGCATGTAGACTGGTCTCAAGAGAATTTCGTTCTTCCTTGAGCTGGATCCAGCTCTTCTGCATCTCTTCCCAGGACGTGGGCATATCAGGATGCTGAATGGTGTAGGACACTTCTCCTTCCAAGACTGGCTCTTTGATTACTGGGAGCATATGAGGATAAGGCATTACCAACTTCTGGGAGCGGGCGCGTACCCACTTGAGATAAGGTTCCAACGGGATGGAGTTCATGTGCCCCAGTGTCTTGCTGTCTATCCTACTGGGCATCCTCCAAGATCTGATGAATCTCTGGTGAAGTCCTTGTGCAACGTTGTCGAAGTCAAAAACTATGTCAGGAATTAACATGTCATGAGGACCATCCCTCCGAGCATAACCAAACTGTCTCCAAGCCAGGCATGGGTTGTAAGTAATACCTCCTCTGATTCCAAGTAAAGGAACATTAGGGTACTCCCCGCAACGATCAATGATAGTGACATCCTCTCTGGACCGAGGGCACCAATGTATATCTGCATGTGTAAGAGTCATCAACCGTTGTGGCCATCTCAAACCCCGCTCGTTCTTCAAAACTGATTGTGGAAGGTGCGAAATAAACCACCTTCCCAGGAGAGGAGTGCAACACATAAGGACACCTTTTTTTCTCATGGTTCGAGTGTAACATGAGTGAAGGATGTCCCTCAGCAACGTTGGTATAGGATTCCTGGACATGAAGATCTGGACAGCACTGATATCTATAAGCTGATATGGGTTAGGGAACAACACCAAACCATAGACAAGGAGGGCCACAACTTCTTCAAAAGCTTGTAAGTCAAGGGAGTTCCAACATTCATGGGCCTTTTCAAACAGAAACCTGGCTAAGAACCCTTTGATACCACTTCTAACTTCCCAATGTCCCTTGAGGTCAGATGACTGTAGGTGCAAAGCTTTAGCAATCTCTTCAAGCTTGGGTTCCTTTTCCGTACCGTTGTAGGGTAGTTGATCAAGGATAGGGATCTTCAGGAGCCGGGAGAACTCCTCCAATGTAGGTACCAGCTGATAATCCAAGAAGGTGAAACAGTGATGCAAAGGGTCAAAGAACTGGAACAGGACCTTTATCATGTCTTCCTCAATGTTGGTGTTGACCAAGCTGATGAGGCTTCCATGTCTTTCACTGAATGAAGAGCTCTCAGGTATCCTGGATATAAGCTCTTTAAGCTGAGGAGGGATCCTTACAAGACTGATTTGAATTGTCTTTCTGCGAACAGTTTCCATGTCCTACAAAACAAGAACAAAGATGAAGATTCGAACCCCTGAAATGGTTAGTCAATGCAGATGATGTTGGATGATGTCATGATGTTATGATTAAACACACCACAGATATTTACAAAGACAAACATGTAAGGCACACAAGGCACACAAGACAAGCCCTTAGGGTTTAAGGTCAGCATGGGGTCTGGGTAGTACCCTCTTGAAGTTGATGGGCTCAACCTGTCCTATTAGAAGTAACCGGGTTCTAAGGGTCCCAATATCACGGGATTGCTTTCATTGTTCATCGTTTCGATTTAGCCACTGAACTGGCGACCGAAATATTCCAGGAAAGCAACCCTCAATTGAGTGTAGTATCGAGTATCAACCAACCTCGGACTGCACCAAAGTCAGTTATCTCACTACCCTAAAGAGGCCAAGATAGTTCAATTAAGGTTCCTAAGGTCTGTTGATGCTTCATGACACCACGCGGAGGCCCCGTACTCTCCTTGACTGAACTCAAGGGTTACCGGTACACACCAAAGTGCCACATCAACGTAGAAGACTGTTTCAACCATGTCGGTATACCCCGCACAGTTCCCTCACAGCCTTGTTGCTACTTTCTAAGAAGGTATCCCCAGATCCGGGTTAGGATCTATAGAACTCCCATGCCAGTCCAATAATTTAAAGCAAGCAAATCAATACAATTGAAAACACAGTTATGAACTAACCCTAAGGTACACCTCACTTTAAGAGTAATTCCCCAGCAGATTCGCCAGTTCTGTGATCGGTGGATCTGGAACTGACTGTTTAACGCTGGTTCGCGAAATGTCGCGGAAGCAAGAGTCGCCACCGTCTTTTATTTTCTCCAAATGGAAAGGACAAAAGCACAGAAAAATTCCTTATAGAGATTGCTCTCGGTTCGGGAGGTAGATTATAGAAAGGGAAGGTGTTAGCACCCTTTCTATCCATGGTTATCCATGGGCTCTTAGATACTTGCTCATTGTGTTTTCAAAAAAGGTTTGTTCGCTTTTCAACTGTGGGTTTTAAAAACGTTTCTTTGAAAATTCCAGTTCGACTCTTGTATCGGTCCTCAAGAGTGTTTGAAAAATTTGCTTTCGAAAGCTTTTTGAAAAGGTGTCGGTGTGAAAAGTATTTTTTGATTTGTTTTGAAGTTAGAGCAAGTATCTAGAGTCGTCTACCTACCCTAAGGAATTCGTCTGTGTAAATGTCCTTTAAAGTAGTGCCATCCCACCATTGAGAGGTAGGTAGCACCACCGTTGGAGGTGTTCGGGTCAATTCGAGTTTAGGGACATGGTGATCACCAGAGCAATGGGAAGATACCTTAGAAGCTACCCTCATGCCAGGTTCCCGGATCATGAGGACTTACTAAGACATCCTCTACTCGACGATCACCTTTCGAGGCAAGGCAACAGAGAGGCGTACCCTAGGGGTGGTGTATGATTTGTGTGTCGTTTTCAGATATTTTTGTCTTTTGTCATGTCACGGGTGATCTACGCGTTTGTTTTTATTTTATCATTCATTCTTGCATGCATTTATTAACAGTTAAAAAGATGCGGAAATATAAATTTCCTAAACTATTACAAAGGCGCGGGTCCACATCGCCAAATTTAATCCAGGACCCGATTTGACAGAAAGTAAATAAAGTGCGAGAAATGAAATGTCCGAGTTTACAAGGCTTTGGGAGAATTACATTAATATTACAAGAAATAAAATAAAATGCGCGAATTGGAATTAAAATTGGAAGCGAGGGCGTTGGACCCTTTTTTTAATGAAATTAAATTATGATTATTAAATTAATGAAATTAAAATGAAAAAGAAATTATTTTTGAGGTTTTTTTGTCTTTATGTTTTTTTTATGAGAATTAAACGAAATTAAGAAATTAATTAATTAACCTTAATTTTACAATTTTGATTTATTAAGAAAAACATGTTAACATTAAATCTAAAATTAAATTAATTAATTACATGGTAAGTGGATTTATAAAAATAAATATTTAATTATTAGTGATGGAAAATAAAAGAAAAAAAAGTAATTAAAATAATTAAACCTAATTCTACAAGTTTTTTAATTTATTAAGAAAAGATATTAAAATTAACCCTAGAATAAAACTAATTAATTGATGCAAGACTTTATTTACAAAAATATTAATTAAATAAATATATTTTGATTTTTTATGACTTTTCTGATTTTTATATTATTTTTTTATATTTTATGAAAATAAATTGGTTTAAAGAATTAAATTAAAAAAACTAATTAAAACAAAAATAAATAATAAAAAAAATATGAGAAAAGAATGAGAAAGGCAAACCATGGGGGGTCTGTCCCCAAATTGGAGGGTTTATTGTAGCAATTAGGCCCATCTGTTTTAAGGCCCTTCTGACTTTTTCAAGAAGCGTGTCACTTCTTTGACTCATGCCTATGGTATTCACCAGATCTAGGCCTTCAGATTGTCTCCATTGGCCAAGTGGCATGGTTGGATCAGGGGTTGTATGGTGGAACCCTGGAAGCGAGCTACATACAAGCACAATTAGAAAAATAATATGGAAAGGGAGGGGGACCTGGGATTCGAACCCAGGTCCTAGAGGTTACCAATCACGCGCCTGACCAGTGGAGCTGCTAATGCACTTTGTTTATTATATGGCTAATGAATAATATAAGAATAAAGCAAACGTTAGTGGGACTTTAGCGCGAAAATTCAAATAACCCAACCACGCCTTGACACTTCATCATCTTCTTCCTCGTTTTTCTTTTTCCTGAAATATAAAAAGGGTTAGCTGGGGTTTTAAACCCCCCCCCCCCTAAAACATGCAGTTTTCTAAAATAGCGAACAGGCCATGGTATCACATAAATTAGGCGCGAGGGGTGTGTTGTATTTGTCCAAGCTCCCTGATTTCAACCATGGTATTAAGGAGTCTCAATTTTACAGTATATGAAAGTTCCCAAATTGAAACTTGAAGAACCCTAGCTGGCTTTAATGGTGAAATCACGTACAGTACGTAAAAACTCAATCAAATTATAGGGTTAGCTTCAGAATCATCTCATTAGTACAAATCAAGAATAAAAATGCATGGATATGGCCTGGATAACAAAACACGATTATGCAAAAAAAGTGATACAGGCTGACTTTTAAGTACCAATTCTTGATGTTGGGAATGATGTTTTTGATTCAGACTCCTTCCTTGAAGCTTCAGGAACACAATGGAATAAGTATTTGGCCTTGAATCGCACTGTAACCTAGTTTTCAGTTTTGGAATTTTTGTCAAAAAACTCAAACTTGGTTATTGATGTATGGCGCAGCTGGGAGGTTCTGATCACTAGGGTTAGCATGTATATATATGTATGAGTGATTAGGGTTGAGAAATTGATCCAAAGAACCTTTGTATTGATGAAGAGATATTTGATCTTTATGGCATATATTTTCCAATCTTTTTCATGCAAATTTGCTTCAAATCATGTCCAATTACCAAGATTCTTTCCAAATCTGATCATGCACAAAATATTGAGTGTATTACATGCATAAAAAGATTTAAAAACTTAGGTTTAGTATTTTCCACATATTTATTTTAATTAAATGAATTATTAGCATTTAAAAATTCAAATAAATAAATAAAAATGATGAATAACTTCCCTTTGGGCCAAATGGTCGTGCACATGCTTTGGATGATGAATTGTGGAAGAAAAAGAGGCCCATTAGCATTTTTAAGACTTTTGAAGCAATGTTGACTTTTCAAAATGTCCAAAAATTTCCCAACTTCCACAAGGCACAACTTGCTCAATTTTTAATATTTGCTCATGTTCTTGGACATTTTGGAAATTTCTTTGAGTCCTCTAACCAATGTCTTTGGTCCCATGTCATTTTGATTTACCAATCTCAAGTTATGGCCTTTGACTTAAAGTCCCTTTTTGTTGACTTTTGAAAATGACCTATAATGTTGAAATTGATAACTTTTTGTGAGAGCATTTATTGGACTTGAAGTATGAAGAGGAGTTGTAGGAAATGTGATTCTCTTCAAAATGAGCTTTGGATGGAATTTTTCTGATAATCCATGTGAACGTTATGCTTTGGTCAAGTTACAGTTGACTTTTTCAACTGTCCAAATATGGAAACTTTTGCATCTTGAGACATTTTGAGCCAAGCTTTGAGAATCATGATCAAGCATTGATCAAATGATGTTTATGGCTTCAAAATGAGATGTTGACCAAAAATTTGGACTTTTGACTGTCAAATGACCATTTTGCCCCTGCAGTTGACTGTAGTGCAATTAGGGTTTTTGACTGTGCAATTTTGTGCTGTGAGTCTTGAAACTTGGTATGAGGATGTTTGACCATGTTTATAGGCATGTGGAACTTGATTGGACCCTTGGAAACTTCATTTTCTTTGTCAGAACCAAAACCCTAGTTTTGACTGTTAGGAGGCCCTTGAACTGTGCAACCCTTGGGGAGATTTGGAAGTTTTGACTTGGCAATTCTTGAAGAATATGGGAGGGCAAATTTTGGGGTACAACACTTTGCAACAGTTTTGGAGTGTTGTGGAAACTTGGTGCAGGATTGTTTCATAGCAGTACAACAAACTTGGGCTTGGCAGCATATAGGACTTTGTTCAGCAACCTTTGACCAAATTCAAAAAAAAAGAAGACAAAACAATACTTCTTTCCACTAATTGTGTGTTCTTAGAATGGACCCATTGTATGTCCTTCGAATGGACCATGTTGTATGTCCTTCAAATGAACCATATTGTAGGTTATTTGAATCCACCAAATTCATGTTCTTCGAATAGGCGACCAAATATGTGTTCTTCGTATCCACCAAATTCATGTTGTTCGAATGGGCCACCAAATATGTGTTCTTCGAATGCACCAAATTCATGTTCTTCGAATGGACCTTTTGTATGTTATTTGAATCCACCAATTGTGTGTCATAGTATAGAAACTATGTGTGTTGAAGGGTTTAAAGGTGGAATCGAAGCAAGCTTTAAGGAAGCCATTTCCTTGTGAATGCTAGCATGAGGGAAGCCCTTGCCTTGTGGATGCTAGCATGAAAGAAGCCCTTGCCTTATGGATCTAAACAAGCATGAAGCAAGCATGAAGGAATCCATTGCCTTGTGAATTCTAGCATGAGGGAAGCCATTTTCTTGTGGATGCTAGCATGAGGGAAGCCCTTGCCTTATGGATGCTAGCATGAAGGAAGCCCTTGCCTTGTGGATCGAAACAAGCATGAAGCAAGCATGAAGGAAGCCATTGCCTTGTGGATGCTAGCATAAGGGAAGCCATTGCCTTGTGGATGCTAGCATGAGGGAAGCCCTTGCCTTGTGGATGCTAGCATGAAGTAAGCCCTTGCCTTGTGGATCGAAACAAGCATGAAGGAAGCCATTGCCTTGTGGATGGTAGCATGAGGGAAGCCCTTGCCTTGTGAATCGAAGCAAGCATAAAGATAGAAATTTCCCAGTCGAAGATTTGTGAAATTGAATAAAGCTTGAAGGAAGCCAAAGTCCAATCAAAGCTTGGGAAATCAAAGCAAGCTTGAAGGAGGCCAAAGTCCAGTAGAAGCTTTGGAAAATGAAGCAAGCTTGAAGGAGGCCAAAGTCCAGTCGAAGCTTGGGAAATCAAAGCAAGCTTTCTCTTCTTATATTTGATGCTTGAAATCCCAATGTGATCCATGGGGCATTAAAAATTCAATTTTACTTGTGCAAACTTGAACTTTGTGAAAATCCTTGCTAGAAAAGTTTTGAAAAGAGAGAGGGAAAATTTTTGGGTACAACAGCTACCCCTGTTCAATCTTCTTAAACCTGAAAAGCGAGGATGGAACGTCGTCGTTCGTAGCTTGAAGGTAGAAGATTATTGAACACTAGAGTGCCCAGAAATTTGCACTCGACCCTGTGTTAGTTGATTGTGTAGGGAATGGGCTTAAAGATTCCATTTGGAGAGATGATGGAGAGTTGTCGAAGATGGGATTATAGATGCCATCCAAAGGTGATTGTTGATAGAAATTAGACTAAGTCTAAGCTTGACTGTAACTGGGAGGAGTATTAGAATAAATCTTTGGTCGATTTAATTCTGAATGACATGTTGGAATGGACCCGCATTAAGTCGTATTTGGAAATGTATTAGAAGGAATTCGTGTAAGACTGCTTCAGGATGAATCCGTGTGGGACTATATCTGAAAATTCATGAGAAGGAACTTGTGTATGGCTGCTTCGGGATGAGTTCGTGTGAAACTTTATCTGGAAATGTATGAAAAGAAATCTGCGTAAGATGGCTTCAGGATGAGTTTGTGTGAAACTTCATCTGGAAATGTATGAGAAGGAGCATGAGTAGGGCTACTTCAGGATGAGTCCGTGTAAAACTGCATCTGGAAATGTGAGAGTAGGAGCCTGGGTAGGGCTTCTTTAGGATGAGTCCGTGTGAAACTTCATCTGGAAATTTATGAGAAGGAACCTAGGTAGGGTTTCTTCAGGATGAGTCTGTGTGACACTGCATCTGGAAATCATGAGAAAGAGCCTGGGTAGGGATGCTTCAGGATGAGTCCATGTGAAAATTCATTTGGAAATTTATGAGAAGGAGCCTGGGTAGGGCTACTTCATAATGAGCCTGTGTAAAGCTGAATTTGAAAATATGAGAGAAGGAGCTTGGGTAGGGCTGCTTCATGATGAGTCTGTGTGAAACTTCATCTGGAAATGTATCAGAAGGAACCCGGGTAGGGATGCTTCAGCTGGTTGTGTAGATAGTTGCCCTGGCTTATTTCAAGAATTAATCTCTGACCTATTTGAGAAAGAAAGATAGTTTCCCCGGATTGTTTTGGGATTTAATCTTCAATCAGTTCATGCAGATAGTTTTCCTGTCTTGTTTCAGGTATTAATCTATAATTAGTCATTCACAGATAGTTGTCCTGTCTTGTTTCAGGTATTAATCTGGAACTTGTTTTTTTGTTGGTCGTAGAGATAGTTTCCCTGGCTTATTTCAGGAATTAATCTCTGACCTATTTGAAAAAAAAGATAGTTTCCCCGACTTGTTTTAGGAGTTAATCTTAAATATGCTCATGTAGATAGTTGTCCTGTCTTGTTTCAGGTATTAATCTACAATCAGTCATTCACAGATAGTTGTCCTGTCTTGCTTCATGTATTAATCTGGAACCTTTTTTTGTTGGTCGTAGAGATAGTTGCCCTGGCTTGTTTCAAGAATTAATCTCTGACCTTTTGAGAAATGGTTGTGATATTTTCCAAAAGAGAACTTTTGTTGATTGCCTTTTCCTACAAGGAAGAGGGTTAGTTGTGTGAAGATGTATGCATGGCTTGATGATGTTCTCAAAATAAATGAGATTATGTTGTATGCATTTATCATGTATGTAATATGATGTATGAATGTGAAATATTTGTTGAAATGTATCTTTGCTTCGGAAAATAAATCCTTGACAAGTGTTGGGGAGCTTTGGGAAGTTAAATCCCAGAATGCTGTTGGGGATGAAGAATATGCACATCTTCAAACTTTGTCTAGAATGTTTCCACTAGGGATTCCTATTTTGTTGTTTGATGAAAAATCCACTGGGGAAGATTGGCTGGCTTGAGAAATCTTTGTGGAGAGTGTGGATTTCTGCTTGGGGAAAAGAGTTCAGGAGTTTTAATTGCCCGTTGCTCTACTGGGGAGTTATCTCTTGATTGGAGAGAATGGAAGTTAACAACTTGTTAAGGATAACGAAGTTAATTGTTATCTGATCGGCTTCCAGGCTTTGCAGTAACTAACTGGGGATAGTGGCAAACTTTAATGAGGAAGAGGAGTTTTGTTAGTGATTTGAAGAAGTTAAACTATTATCTGGTCGGGTCCAGGTTTTAGTAAATTTTGGGGTTAGTAACAACTCAGTTAGGGATATCAATGACTCTACTGGGAATTAAAGGGTTTTGTCTGTTGATTTGTATTAGTCTGGCGGATTCGTAGTTTGTTGGGGAAATAAACCCATTTGATAATCTATTGGGGAAGTGTTTTCTTCCTCTTAATACCAACTCGACTGGGAAGAGGGTTTTCGAGAGATTGGAACTCTGGCTGGCGGGTTGCATGAATCCAACTCTGCAGGGATAATTATGTGGGTATTCCATGAACTTGGCCTTGTGGGGTTTGTACCCTTATCCGTGAAGATTATTCTATGGGGATAACCTTATAGACGTGGCTCTGGCGACTTCAACGGGGATCACCTTATGAAAGAGACTTTATGGGGATTTGTCATTGTCCATAGTAGTAAGTGTTGTAGCGCTGCCAGACAATGTATACTTGGTCGTACGTGACCCTTTGTTAGAATTCATGTTCAATACCCCAAGTGATTCAGATGCAGACCTGCCCCTGGCTATGAGAGATTTCTTGGAATCTTGACTTGACTTCCCTGGATGGGTTGGACAATAATCATGTTACGCCCCCTGATTATGGAAGATTTGTCATTTGGAAGTGTTTTTCCATTTGAAGTGATTTTGTTCATTGAGAGAATTTCTGTTTATTGGATATTCGTCGTGCAAATTTCTCTGTTGTTGAACAAATAGTTGTATGCAAACAGCGGTATTCAAACAATTCAAAGTTTATGTTTGTCTTGAAGTTTTGAAAATTAATTTTTAAAAAATAAAAGAGTTTTGTAAGAATATGAAGTCAACTAAGGATTTACAGTAAGCCTTACAGGAGTCAGGATACCTTTTGTAACAGTATGCTTTCGAATTAACCCATGCTTCAATTAGGACTTTTAAGGGGTTGTAACATGGCCTTGGTTCGAAGTTTAAGAAACAAAGGATAAGGCTCAAAGTTTATTTATACCCAACCCGCTCTTCATGATGTTCTCTAGTCCTAAACTCAGTTAATTGTACATTGGAATTCCTATTGAATTTGGAATGTTATTTTGGTGATGGCTCAGACAAGTTAAGTTTGTTGGAAGTTTATTTTGGGAAGGTAGTCATTGTTGCAACATTTTTCATTTTTGTCGAGGATTTGGAGCGACCTCTTTTTTTAAAATTTATTGTCCTTACTTTTTCCTGACCGTTTTTTTGTTTTGAGATTACAGCCAGCGGGATGCCCCTATTTTTCTTAAGTCTCCTTCATAGGTTTTGACTTAGTGGGCTTTTCTCTTGAGAGATAATGACTGCCTATTTCACGGGGAACCATCACCGCCTTTTGATTTAGAAGGATGTTTTTGATGTCATTCATTGTGTATGAAGAGAAAGCATGCGACTGAACACGCTTTTGGATTAACTAAGAAGCTACACTGCCCCTGGTTTTGATTAAAGGTTCAATTTGTGTGAAAAATAAAAATCTTACTTCTTTGGCTCAAAGGGGTTGACTAGGGATTATCCTCCTTATAACTCCATTGTTTAGGAATTGAAAGAACGCTTGTACATCGTCCGCAAGGTCTGTCCAAAAGCATATTGTATGAGATTGTGGTATTAGTTTTGTCATCCTCCCTCTAAAGGCTTGCAACTTTTAACAAGAGTTGAATATCATGAAAAAGGGAATAAAAGCACAGTTTAAATATAGTGAAAATGAATTGATTAAATCAAGACAAACATATGCAATGCATTAATGAGAATAAACCAAAATCTGACATAAAGATAAGTGTTTGCATAAACAAAAGAAATTACATTTGAAAATTCAAAATGAAGTGGACACTCTCAATGATTTGGCATGGGAGCAGTGATCACATTAGGAGTCTCAGGAGGATCGAACTCAATCTCCTCGGCTTCAATCATATTTTGAATCTTGTATTTCAGCGCTCAATAATCGTTAGTGTCATGCCCAGGACTGCCGGAATGATAGGCACATCTTGCATCGGGGTTATAGTTAGGAGAAGAAATTTTAGGGTTTGGATGAGGTCGTATCAACATAATCAGATTCATCTCCAACATGTGTTGCAATGCTTAAGATAGTGGCACGTTGATTTTGGTAAACTGTCTCTTGGGCTCGTCTTGCCTTCACTGATTTCCCCGTTGTTGTTATCACACTGATACAGGACTAGAGATCAGGACTGCCCCCACATGTTGGTCGTGGTTACTCTTGTTACGACCCTTCTGGCTGTACAAAACATTAGACTCTTTCTTCCCATTGAAAGGTTTTTTCTCTGCACTTGAATATGCACCCCTTTGGATTTTACCGCTCTTGATGCCAACTTCTACTCTTTAGCCTATCAGTATTAGCTCGGTAAACCCAGCTGAAGATATTTCGATCAGATGGTTGAAAAATGGGCCTGACAAAGTACCCAAGAACATATCTACCAGTTCTCTATCCGACAGAGGAGGCTGGACTCTTTCTGCAAGATCTCTCCATTTCTGGGAATAATCTTTGAAGCCCTCATTGGAAGCCATATACATGCTTTGGAGTTGTGTACGGGTTGGAGCGAGGTCATCATTATATTGGTATTTCCTGTAGAAAGCAGCAGCTAAATCCTCCCAGTTACGGATCTTGGTTTCCTCTAGTTGATAGAACCATTCCAATTGAGTCCCCGATACATTTTCCTGGAAGAAGTGCATCCACAAATTCCTATTTGCGGTGTGAGGTTGGATCTTCCTGACATAAGACCTCAGATGCAGCTTAGAACATGAAACTCCGTCATATTTAGCAAATGAGGGAACTTTGAACTTTGGTGGAATGACCACTCCAGAAACCAATCCTAATTCTTTGAAATCCATACCAGGTATTCTCTGAATTTCCATGGCGTTGAGATGATCGTCCAGCTGTTTATATTTGTCGTCAGTAGGAGGATATTGTTCTTCAGCGTAGTCAGCCTCTTCTTCATTAGACCCCAGATTGTGGTCCCCTTCTTTTGTCTTCTCTACCTGATTTTCCCCCTCAGTTGACGGAGTTGAAAATTCTAGAGCTTGCTTTGTTGGTCCTCTGAGTCTCCTTCCCATGTTCAGGACACCCACTGGTTTCTTTGTCTTTTTCTTCTTTTCTTTGATCATGATAGCCTTCAGGTGCTCTTGTCCTTTAGCCAAAGCCAGGAACATCTGTTGGAATTGAGCATTTTGTGCTTGAATATCCTTCCATGTTTGCTCTAGAGCCATCTCTACTGAAATAAACAGTAAGAAGATGAGAAACTCGTGTGGGGAAAACCTATCATGATATGATGCATGGTATGTGGATGCAATATTTTCAAGGATCTCGCGGGGAAAACACAAGAAGATGTTAGAAGTTGAACTTTGGTCACAACTTTGATTGGATAACTTCGTATCGTTGGATGTCCTTCCACGAGAATCAAGCTCACCATGTCAACCGAGTCATAACCCTTGATTTAAGTTATCATGCTTTGGTATTTGATGGTGTTTGGTTAGAGGAAAATGAATCCTCTTTCCCCTTGATGGACGTCTAGTTCATCATGTCCCTGCATCACAGACCCTTGAGATCCTTGAAATAGTCATTGGAAATGATATGGTATGATATTATGATGTTATGTACAAGTGAACAAAGCAAACAAGTCTTTATGTACAAATAATCATATACAAACAAAGCACACAATTCCTTAGATTTAGGCTTGTATGAAGTCATAGGTAAGTACCCTCTTGAAATTTAGTTGGCTCAACTTGTCCTAGAAAGTAATTGTGTTCTAGGGGGTCTCAATATCACTGATCTTTCTTCATCGGGCATTGTTTCAGCGCAAGCCTCTTTATTGGCGATCGAAATATCCCGAAAGTCCAATCTTAATGTGTGTAGCATCGAGTATCAACCAATCTTTGGTCGGAACCAAAGTTGGCTATCTCACTACTTCCTAATGTCCAAGTTGTTTAATTAAGGTTCTAAGGTCAGTTAGCACTTAATAATACTATAAGGAAGCCTAATGTTATCCTTGACTGACTCAAGGAACATTAGTACAAGCCAGAGTATCACACTAACGTAGCTGTCACTTTGTCCATATCGGTCTACGCCGTACAGCCTCCATGGTTCATTTTTACTTACCTAAAAAGGTGCCCCATATCCGGGTGTAGGATCTTTTAACAAATCCAAACAAGGATGCAAAAATGTAAAGCAAGCAAGTCAAACAAATAAAGCATTATAAAGGTGATCTAGCTCTAAGGTGACCCCACTTCTAAGTTTTTGTCCCCAACAGAGTCGCCAGTTCTGTAACACGGTGGGAGAACTGACTTTGGTGTTTTGTGTTTGATCACAATAGTTGCAGATAGCAAGAGTCTCCACCAACTTTTCTTTTATCCAACAAAGGAAAGGGTGAAAAGAATAGGAAAGACCTTTCGAGATGTTTTCTTGAGTTTGGGGGGTAGGTTATGAAAAGGGAAGGTGTTAGCACCCTTTTCATCCGTAGTTATCTACGGGCTCTTAGTTGCTTGCTAGATCACTTTGAAAAATGCTTTATTTGAAATGTGTTTTGTGATGGGTGCAAGTTTGAAAATATTTTTCAAAATTCCTTTGTTGCGGCTAACTTTGTAATGATTCTCGTCTCTATAAGAATGCATACAAAGTGTTGGTTTTGAAAAATAGTTCAAAGAGATGTTTGTTTTTGAAAGATGTTTTGAAAGTGTATATGTGGAAATGGTTTTAGTTTGCGATCAAGCAACTACAAGCGTACTACCTACTCAAAAGGTCTATGTTATTTTCCTTCTCCTTTAGATGTTGCTATCTTACCATTGATTAGTAAGAAGCCCCATCGTTGGATGTGAAGGGACGAGTGTGGGTCAATCGTATAGTCATAGAAGGCAACTTATGAGACGTTTTAGCAATTTTGTAAGGGACTAAATCGTTTATCAAAGGCAACATCGAAGGACATCGAGGGACTACGATCTTTTTTATCGAGGGTCTTTGCTAAAACGCCCATATTCGAGGGACATGACTATTTTTTGAGGTAACAAGTGAGGTTATCCTAGAGGTGCACGTCTTTGAATAGTGTGTTTGATTTCACACATTTTTGTCTTTGAATTAAGGGTTGTCTACTTGTTGATTTTTATCTTGCCATACACACCCTAGTTACTAACAATTTATATTAAAGCGGTAAATTGCGAAAATTAAAGTCCTAAGCTATTACATCACTTTAGGGGATGGGGAATACAGATGCACAAATGGGGGGTGGAAAGAAGTAAAAGTCCTAATTATTACAACCATATTGAATAGAAAAGAAAGAAAATGTATTGAAAATATAAAGACAAAAAATAGCGCAAAAGAGAGAAAGAAGAAGTCTTTCGATTTATACATCACGTTTAAAGCATGTATCCTTTGATTCACACCCCTTTTTGTTTTCTTTCGTTTAGGCCTGCAAGTTAGTGTGAATCGAAGCATACACCCTTCAATTCACACCTTTTTTTGTTTTCCTTTGTTTGGTCCTGCAAGTCAGTGTGTGTCGAAGCACGCACCCTTCGATTCACA
The DNA here is from genome assembly GCA_948472305.1 of Vicia faba. Taxonomy (NCBI): domain Eukaryota; kingdom Viridiplantae; phylum Streptophyta; class Magnoliopsida; order Fabales; family Fabaceae; genus Vicia; species Vicia faba. The sequence goes on from OX451739.1 coordinate 1,402,804,581, forward strand.
CTTTTTTTGTTTTCTTTCGTTTGGGATTGTGAAGCAGTGTGTTCGAAGCCTAAGGATTTGTGTCAAACCATGCTGTTATTTTTAATCCAATATTGTTTTATGGTACGTACAATATTAGTTCTTGATAATAAAGGAAAACAAACAAAAGGATAAAAACGAAAACAAACAAAAAGTTATCAATGATGCTTGAAACGAAAAGGTTTAAAGTCAGGAAGACTTACCTTGAATCTAGAGTTGGTGTTTTGAACTTTTAGTTATTGCCCTGGATATCCTTGAGTTCGAAAGAAGGAAAGAACCTGAGTTCGAAGGATAGGAAAACTTGGTTTCAAAATAAAAGAAAAGAAGTGTTGTGTTTCTTTGTGTCTGGATTCAAAAGAAAAGAAATAAAGGTGTGGTTTTTTTTGTTCTGGGTTTAAGAGTGTTTTAAGTGTTCTCTCCTTTATTTGCCTTGCCAACAAACTTCACTCCAGTCACTAAAAATCCACCCTTATATATGTTGTGAAACATCTTATTTATAGAAGAGTTTGGCTGAGATTTGGGGGGGGGGGGGGGGGGGGGAACAGATGAAATTTGAACAATTTGGGTATGTTGTTTTCATAGCTTTCGAGGTGTAGCTCTTATATGCTAGTTTGGTGCAAATTAGGAGCAGCATAGCAGGACTGCTTTGCAGTAGTTTTGGAGTGTTGTAGCAGCTTGGTGCAACACTGTTTCATAGCAATACAGCAGACTTGGGCTTGGCAACATATATGACTTTGTTCAGCAGCCTTCTACCAAACTAAAAAAAAAGACAAAACAATACTTGTTTCCACTAATTGTGTGTTCCTTGAACGGACCCATTGTATGTCCTTCAAATGGACCATATTGTGTGCCCTTAGAATGAACCATATTGTAGGTTCTTTGAATCCACCAAATTCATGTTCTTCGAATAGGACACCAAATATGTGTTCTTCAAATCCACCAAATTCATGTTCTTAGAATGGGCCACCAAATATGTGTTCTTCGAATGCACCAAATTCATGTTCTTCGAGTGGACCTTTTATATGTTCTTCGAATCCATCAATTGTGTGTCATAGTGTAGAAACTATGTGTGTTAAAGGGTTTAAATGTGGAATCGAAGAAAGCTTGAGGGAAGTCATTGCCTTGTGGATGCTAGCATGAGGGAAGCCCTTGCCTTGTGGATTCTAGCATGAAGGAAGCCCTTGCCTTACGGATCGAAACAAGCATGAAGAAATCGTGAAGGAAGCCATTGCCTTGTGGATGCTAGCATGAGGGAGGCCATTGACTTGTGGATGCTAGCATGAGGGAAGCCCTTGCCTTGTGGATGCTAGCATAAAGGAAGCCCTTTCCTTGTGGATCGAAACAAGCATGAAGCAAGCATGAAGGAAGCCATTGCCTTATAGATGCTAGCATGAGGGAAGCCATTTCCTTGTGGATGCTAGCATGATGTAAGTCCTTGCCTTGTGGATGCTAGCATGAACGAAGCCCTTGCCTTGTGGATCAAAACAAGCACGAAGCAAGCATGAAGGAAGCCATTGCCTTATGGATGCTAGCATGAGGGAAGCCATTTCCTTATGGATGCTAGCATGAGGGAAGCCCTTGCCTTGTGAATCGAAGCAAGCATGAAGATAGCCAATTCTCAGTTGAAGCTTTGTGAAATCGAAGCAAGCTTGAAGGAAGCCAAAGTCCATTTGAAGCTTGGGAAATCGAAGCAAGCTTGAAGGAGGCCAAAGTCCAGTCGAAGCTTCGGAAATCGAAGCAAGCTTGAAGGAGGCCAAATGTAACGCCCCGATATTTAATTGTTTATTTAATTAAATATTTTTTAATATTTTATATTAATTCGAATTTTTATCGTCGAAATCGAAATTATTTTATTTAGTGGCATGATAAATAATCGAATTTAATTTGGTGGAATTAAGTTGAGGTATTATTTTTATTATTAAGCTTAAATATGATATTGGGCTTAATTTGTGGTGTTGAGAAGTAATAAGGGGGTACGTCACTTAGGCCCATATAGATTTATTAAGAGAGTAAGTAAAATAATACTATGATAGTAGAAATAGAATTAGAGGAGAAAGAGAGTATAGTGTTATCAAGAAAAGAAAAAGAAGAGAAAGAGGAATAAGGTTTTGAGAGGAGAAGAAGAACAAGAGGAAGTTGCTACTAGTGCCAAATTCCCAGAAATTCCATTGAAGTTTCATAGAGTTGCACCCAATCCAAGGTAAGGGTGGGGTTCTTACTAAATAAATAGGAGTATGATGAATTTTAATTGGGGTTTAGGGTATTAGTTTCACTAATATGTTGTACTGAAAATTGGTTGTGTTGCTATGGAAATTAACGATTGATTTGAGTTGTGTTGTTAATTGTTGTATTTGAACTGTGTTGGGTTAATGTTAAGATAGGATAATTCGTAGATTGAAACAAGGAATGAACAAGAACAAGGCACATGTGTGAAGGGTGGTAAACTGGGTTTTTAAGCTCCAGGCTCCCTGACATGGGTCGTGTCAATGGACACGGGCACCCGTGTCAGCCTCTGTGCTCCACGCCTTCCCCTTTCTTCTTCTGACACAGTCGTGTCAGGAAACACGGCCACCCGTGTTAGAGCTGCTGTAGCAAATCCTCTAAAACTTGGATTTATGTTTTTTTTTCTCCCTGATTCGTCCTGTTTTATTCTTCTGCACCTGAAAGCACTAAAACAGCAAACCAAGAATAAAATATGGTAATAAGAAATAAAGCATCAATTAGTTGAATGAAGCAATAACTAAAGTAACTACTGAATTCCTATCTAAAAACCACTGATCAGTAGCCGAATTAGGCGGTATAATTAGTTGTCCCGAATTTAACAAAGTTTGACCGGATAACTAAGTTTAATAGTAGGTAAATATGGATATGTCTTTTTATTGAAATTACGTCGATTACGCCAACTTACCGGGACAACTGGTTAAGTCGTTCAGTCTGGTTTATGGACATTGTTAATTATAGGTCTTATGACCAATGTTGTGTTATTTTGTGTTGATCAATGAATGTGTTGTTGTTGCGAGATGTCATTGAGTATATGTGGAATTTGCTATTGATAATGTGATTATGAATTATTTTTGTGGGTAGCCTTATGGTTTGAATCCTAGTGAATATATAATGAATATGTTATTTCCATGTGTTGTACCCCATAATTTTCCCTCTCATATTTCTCAAAACATTGCAAGAAAAATCTCCAAGTGGCTCAAGATTGCTCAAGAGTTGGTCAGACAAGCTCTCTCCTAAGGCAGTCTACCCCAAATTAGGGTTTTGTGTTGCATCAAGATCCTTGAGTCCAAATTCCCTCAAGTTATCCCCAATGTCCTAATATGTTCTCAAGATCATCCATGTCAAATTTCAAACCTTGCAGAGGAAGTTTACTCAGTCAATTGCTCAAAGGTCCAAAAATCGACTGTGCTAGGGCAAAAGTCAACTGTGACCTACAAACAGTCAAATTTCAAGATTTTTTGTAAACATTCTAATTTTTAAGGACATTTCATCATTTGATCAAGGGTTGATCATGATTCATCAAGGATTGCTCAAAATTCAACAAGATTCAAAAGTTGCTAAATTAAGGTTTTGCAGGAAAAGTCAATCCAACTTTGACCAAGCATAACTTTCTCATACTTTATGAGAAATGACCCATCCAAATCTCATTTTGAAGAGGATGCAATTCCCTACAATCCATATTCATACCCCAAGTCCAAAAAATTCACTCACAAGAAGTTATGAATTTGGACATTATAGGTCATTTTGAAAAGTCAACAAAAACACCTTTTTTTCCGAAGCTTATAAATTGAGAATGGAATATCAAAATGAGATGATACAAAAAGCGTTGATTAGAGTACATTTCAAGCTTTCTATAAAGTCCAAGAACATCTCCAAAAGTTCAAAATTGAAGAAGTTATGTATTGTTGAAGTTAGGCTTTTTTGCAAAATTGCCAAAAGTCAACTATCCCCAAAATTTCAAAATTTGCCAAATGGGCCCATTCTTTTCCACTTGATTTGAGTTTGCATTATAGCCCACGTACCCTAGCTCTATCCATGTGCCCATATCTCATTTTTACTATTTAATTTGATTTATATTTGAATTAATTTATTTAAATCAAATAAAATCATATGAAATCTAAAGCTTTGGTAACACATGATCTTTTGGCTATTTCAGGCTCCAAATATAGTAATTATTATCATCAAATTCGTATCAAATCAAATGTGTGCAAAAAATATTGAAATTAAGCAAATTTGGCAAGTTTGTAAATGGAAATCAAATCAAATATGCAAACATTGATAAGGAAAAATTTGGACCAAGTTTGTAAACCTAATGCACTGAGTAATACATAAGCAAGCTAAAGCACACAAAATAAGGGTTGGAAATCGTTGGAAGAGGCAGAACTGACTTTGCAAAAATCACAAAAAAGTTGGAAACCAAAATCCAGGTTAGAGGCAGTTTCAGGACGCGAGAGTTATTCCAATCGATTCTTGGCCATTCACACAAGCTAACTGGATCCAAACCAAGCGTTATCAGGTCCTTATACGCGTTGTAAGTCTCACGCAAATGACCCATGTTCTTGAATTCGATTTGATTATTTCTTGCATCATTTGAGAAAACTAATGGCATATTTGTAATCACAAGAACATTTGCAAGCTTTTCATAATATTCAATTGCATTTATCTGGCTTATATGGAGAACCACCATAGCTAGGGTTCTTCGTTTGTTTTTAGGGTTTTCTGTTTCAGGTAAAATTGAGACATAAGAAGAACATGGTTGTGATCAGGAGATCATGACGAACTCAACCCTAGCCTTGAAAATCATTTATATGGCCTGAGGGAGATTTTAGAACAAGGCTGTGATTTTTGTTGCGGATGAAAATCCGCAGGTAATTCTTACAGGGGTTTGAGGACAGGGACAATGAGGTGTCCTCCGTCCATTGGGCCATTCAAATCTTGGCGCCTTTTTTTTTATTTTCTGACCAATTGATTTTGTTTTATTATATTATTATTTATTTGCATTATTATAACAAACCAAGCAGCGTGGCTCAGTGGTAACCTTGGCAATGCACTCTCCTTCAGGACCTGGGTTCGAATCCCAGGTGTTGTACCCCAAAATTTTCCCTCCCATATTCTTCAAGATTTGCAAAGAGCATGCTTCAAAATCTCCCAAGGGTTGCACAATCCATTTGCCTCCTAACAGTCAAGAATTAGGGTTTTGGTTCTAGCAGAGAAATTGAAGTTTCCAAGGGTCAAGTCAAGTCCCACATGCCTACAAACATGGTCAAGCATCCATATGCTAAGTTTCAAGACTCACAGCACAAAATTGCACAGTCAAAAACCCTAATTGCTCAACAGTCAACTGTAGGGGTAAAATGGTCATTTGACAGTCAAAAGTTCAAATTTTCTGGTCAACATCTTATTTTGAAGCCACAAACATCATTTGATCAATTCTTGATCATGATTCTCAAAGCATGGCTCAAAAAGTCTCAAGATGCAAAAGTTTCCATATTTGGACAGTTGAAAAAGTCAACTGTAACTTGACCAAGGCATAACTTCCACATGGTTTATCAGAAAAATTCCATCCAAAGCTCATTTTGAAGAGAATGACATTTCCTATAACTCATCTTCACACTTCAAGTCCAAGAAATGCTCTCACAAAAAGTTATCAATCTCAACATTATAGGTCATTTTCAAAAGTCAACAAAAAGGAAATTTAAGTCAAAGACCATAACTTGATATTGGTAAATCAAAATGACATGGGACCAAAGGCATTGGTTAGAGGACTTCAAGACCTTTCCAAAATGTCCAAGAACATGATCAAAGCTTAAAAATTGAGCAAGATATGCCTTGTGGAAGTTGGGAAATTTTTGGGAATTTTGAAAAGTCAACTTTACTTCAAATACCTCAAAATTGCTAATGGGCCTCATTTTCTTCCAAGAATCATTATCCAGAAGTTATGCACGACCCATTGACCCAAAGGGGAGTTATTTCATCATTTTTTATTAATTATTTGAATTTTTAATGTTATTAATTCATTTAATTAAAATTAAATATGAAAAAATACTCAAGCATGTATTTTAAATCTTTTTATGCAGCTAATAGGTCCATCATAACCTCAAGATCTCGTGCACATAAAAAAAGGAAAGATTTTGTGCAAATTGGCATGTTCTTCATGAGGAAAAGATTGAAAAAGATACCATGAGAATCAAATCTCAAAAACATCAATGCAAAGGTTTCTTGGCTTGAATTTTTACCCTAATCCATTCCACATATAAACACAAACCTAAACCTAATCAAAAGGACCTGGAAGCCGCGCCTCAAACCAAAGAACAAACTTTGCATTTTCACTAAAAATTTCAAATCTGATTCCATAGCTAGAGCACTTTTCCAAGCCAAAGAACGATTCAATTACCTTCCTGACGCATCAAGGAAGCTTTCTGAATCAAAACCACAATCTCTAACCTCAAGAATCTGTAGAATGAGGCCGCCCTGTTCTTGACATTTTTCATATTCGTGTTTTAATTTATACGCATCATCCTTGCATTTTTCTTGTTGATTTATACTAATATGGTTGTTCTAAATCTGTTGGCATCATTTAATTGAGTTTTTGTGCCCTGTACGAGAATCTGCCATGGAAATTTTCTTGGTTTTCAAAGCTCCTAAATTGGGGACTTTTGCATATGGAAAAATTAGACAGCAAGACTAGTACCATCAAAACCAGGGCATCTGGACGAAACGATTGATCCTATCGCGCCTAATTTATATTACGTGATAATCTATTTGCTATTTTTTGTAGGTACCACTTAGTGGGGGTTTAAAACCCCCGCTATCTGTTCTATATTTTCAGTCAAAACAAAGGCGTGATGGAGAAGACGCTGAGGTGTTGGACATGGGTTGGCCAGTTTGAATAGCTGGCGCGCTTTTTGCTTGGTTAATACTATAAGCGCTTGTTTCATTTATATTATTTATATTCCATTGACTAACAAACACGCGCATACAGCTCAGATGGTGGAACGTGCGTTTGGCAAACGTTGGGACCTGGGTTCGATTCCCAGGTCCCCCATATTTCCTTCTATTTTTTCTCATAACATGATTAGGTGTCCAACACGCCCAAAAGTCCACCAAATTCCCTAGCGCCAAAGCTTGCCACATGTCCCTGAAGATTAATCTAGTGGCTATCACCAGCTATCCACCATATGCATCAGTCAACGCATCCATATGCAAGCCAGAAAAGTCAAAAGGGCCTCCTTCAAATGGGCCAAATTGCTATGAACAAACCTCCATAATTGGGTCTACCACCCCTCCTGTTTGTATTTCTCTCCTTCATTCTTTTTGCTATTTTTTTATTTTATTTGTTTTAATTTAATTACTTTCTTTTAATTTTTCAAATTAATTTTTTATAACATAAAAATACAAAAAAAATCAGAAACTATAAAAAATAAAATATATTGGTTAATTAATTTACTAATATTTATTTTGCAAATAAATTTTGTTAACTAATTTAGTTTTATTTTTTAGGTTTAATTTCAATGTTTTTTTATATAATAAATTAAAAAAGTATAGAGATTAGGGTTTTAACACTTTTATTCTTTTTTTTCTTATTCAATAATTATTAACCACTAATTACTTTTGTAAATAAACATGCCATGTAAATAATTAATTAAAACTAGGTCAAACTTAAACATTTTTTTAATAAATTAAAAATAGTTTAGAATTAGGGTTTTAATTCCATTTAATTTTCTCATTAAATTCCATAAATACAAAAACTCCAAAAAGGGTTCTTTCTTTTATTTAATTTCATTAATTTATGATTTCGATTTAATTTCTTTAAAAGGGTCTAACGCCCTCGCATTCTCGACTTTATTTCTTTTCGCACATTTACTTTTATTTCTCGTTCTTTTAATTTTCATGTAATTGCCCCAAAGCCTTGTAATAGATTAATTAGGGTATTTACTTTCCGCATCTTTATTTTATTCAAATCGGGTCTTGGTTTAATTTGGCGATGTAGAGCCGCGCCTTTGTAATAGCGTAGGACCTTTAAATTCCGCACCTTTTAACTGTTAATAACCACATGAAAGAATGAATGCCAAAAATAAAAACAAAGCGTAGATCACCAATGCATGACAAGATAAACATAATTGAAAATGACACACAATTCACACACCACCCCTAGGGTACGCCTCACTGTTGCCTTGCCCCTCGAAACGTGGTCGTCGAGTAGAGGACGTTTTAGTAAGTCCTCATGTCCATGAACATGGCATGAGGGTAGCTTCTAAGGTGTCTTCCTATTGCTCTGGTGACCACATTGTTGCCTTGTCCCTTGAAACGTGGTCGTCGACTATAGGACGTCTTAGTGAGTCCTTATGTCCCATTGATCTGGTTGCCTCAAAACAAGTTGCCTCGGAATAGTTGCCTCGGAATAAAAGATCAATGGCATAAGGGTAGCTTCTAAGGTGTCTTACCTTTGCTCGGTGGCCACACTGTCCCTACAAACGAATTGACCCGAACACCTCAAACGGTGGTGCTACCTACCTCTCAATGGTGGGATGGCACTACCTTAAGGAAATTTATACAGCCTAATTCCTTAGGGTAGGTAGATGACTCCTAGATACTTGCTCTATTCAAAAAACAAACAAAACTCTTTTCACACCGACACTTTTCAAAAAGCTTTTAAAACAATTTTTCAAACACTCTTGAGGACTGATACAAGAGTCGATCTGAAACTTTCAAAGAAACTTTTCAAACCCACTCACCTTGAAAAGCAAACAAACACTTTGAAAACACAAATGAGCAAGTATCTAAGAGCCCATGGATAACCATGGATAGAAAGGGTGCTAACACCTTCCCTTTCTATAAATATACCTCCCGAACCGAGAAACTATCTCATAAGGAATTTTTCTGTGCTTTTGTCCTTTCCATTTGGAGAAAATAAAAGACGGTGGCGACTCTTGCTTCCGCGACATTTCGCGAACCAGCGTTAAACAGTCAGTTCCAGATCCACCGATTACAGAACTGGCGACTCTGCTGGGGACTCTTTAAAGTGAGGTGTACCTTAGGACTAAGATCACTGTGTTTTCAATTGCTTTGACTTGTTTGCTTTAAATTGTGGGGCTGTCTTGGGAGTTCTATAGATCCTAACCCGGATCTGGGGGATACCTTCTTAGAAAGTAGCAACAAGGCTGTGAGGGAACTGTGCGGGGTATACCGACATGGTTGAAACAGTCTGCTACGTTGATGTGGCACTTTGGTGTGTACCGGTAACCCTTGAGTTCAGTCAAGGAGAGTACGGGGCCTCCATGTGGTGTCGTGAAGCATCAACTGACCTTAGGAACCTTAATTGAACTATCTTGGCCTCTTTAGGGTAGTGAGATAACTGACTTTGGTGCAGTCCGAGGTTGGTTGATACTCGATACTACACTCAATTGAGGGTTACTTTCCTGGAATATTTCGGTCGCCAGTTCAGTGGCTAAATCGAAACGATGAACAATGAAAGCAATCCAGTGATATTGGGACCCTTAGAACCCGGTTACTTCTGATAGGACAGGTTGAGCCCACCAACTTCAAGAGGGTAATACCCAGACCCCATGCAGGCCTAAACTCTAAGGGCTTGTCTCGTGTGACTTGTGTGCCTTATCATGTTTGCTTTTGTAAATATTTGTGGTGTGTTTAATCATAGCATCATGACATCATCCAGCATCATATGCATTGACTAACCATTTCAGGGGTTCGAATCTTCATCTTTGTTCTTGTTTTGTAGGACATGGAAACTGTTCGCAGAAAGACAATTCAAATCAGCCTTATAAGGATCCCTCCTCAGCTTAAGGAGCTTATATCCAGGATTCTCAAGAGCTCTTCATTCAGTGAAAGACATGGAAGACTCATCAGCTTGGTCAACACCAACATTGAGGAAGATATGATAAAGGTCCTGTTCCAGTTCTTTGACCCTCTGCATCATTGTTTCACTTTCCTGGATTATCAATTGGTGCCTACATTGGAAGAGTTCTCCCGGCTTCTGAAGATCCCTATCCTTGATCAACTACCCTACAACGGTACGGAAAAGGAACCCAAACTTGAAGAGATTGCTAAAGCCTTACACCTACAATCATCTGACCTCAAGGGACATTGGGAGGTTAGAAGTGGCATCAAAGGATTCTTAGCCAGGTTTCTGTTTGAAAAGGCCCAGGAATGTTGGAACTCTCTTGACTTACAAGCTTTTGAAGAAGTTGTGGCCCTCCTTGTTTATGGTTTGGTGTTGTTCCCTAACCCAGATCAGCTTATAGATATCAGTGTTGTCCAGATCTTCATGTCCAGGAATCCTATACCTACGTTGCTGGGGGACATCCTTCACTCATGTTACACTCGAACCATGAGAAAAAGAGGTGTCCTTATGTGCTGCACTCCTCTCCTGGGAAGGTGGTTTATTTCGCACCTTCCACAATCAGTTTTGAAGAACGAGCGGGGTTTGAGATGGTCACAACGGTTGATGACTCTTACACATGCAGATATACATTGGTGCTCTTGGTCCAGAGAGGATGTCACTATCATTGATCGTTGCGGGGAGTACCCTAATGTTCCTTTACTTGGAATCAGAGGAGGTATTACTTACAACCCATTCCTGGCTTGGAGACAGTTTGGTTATGCTCGGAAGGACGGCCCTCATGACATGTTAATTCCTGACATAGTTTTTGACTTCGACAACGATGCACAAGGACTTCGCCAGAGATTTATCAGAGCTTGGAGGATGCCAAGTAGGATAGATAGCAAGACCCTGGGGCACAGGAATTCCATCCCGTTGGAGCCTTATCTCAAGTGGGTACGAGCCCGCTCCCAGAAGTTAGTGATGCCATATCCTCATGTTCTCCCAGTGATCAAAGAGCCAGTCTTGGAAGGAGAGGTGTCCTACACCATTCAACATCCTGACATGCCCACGTCCTGGGAAGAGATGCAGAAGAGTTGGATCCAGCTTAAGGAAGAACGGAATTCCCTTGAGACCAGTCTACATGCTAGTGAAAAAAAGGTCTTGGATCTCACCCGCCTACTGCACGAGGAAAGGAACCTCAACACCTACATTGCTCCAAAGAGGATGCGTAGTGTCTTCTGGGATTAATTTGCTTTTGTAATATTTTGCCCATGAGGCTTTGATGTACTGAACAATTATTTCCTTAATGATAATGTGTGTTCCTTTTTGTCTACAACAAATTTGAATTTTCGAACCCTTGAATGCATTGCATAAGCACATATCATTCATCATGTGCATAGCAGGTTTTTCTTCTTTTCAGGTTGCTTACTGTTCTTCGCTGTTTATTTCAGCATCATGAACCCTGACTCATCATCAACCGAGATGTCTATCAAGGCCCTTCAGGCGCAGAACACGCAATTTCAGGAGCTGGTCATGGGTTTGGCTCAAGGCCAAGAAGAGCTGAAGGCTTTACTCCTGAAAAAGGGGAAGAAGAAGAAGAGAACTGTTCTTTTCAACTCAGGCCGGAGGTTTGGTAACACTCTGCAGAATGAAGAAGCTGGTTCTTCTGTAGGCAAAGACAGTCCCCAGGGGGGAAAGGCTTCAAGTCCGGTAGTCTCTGACAACGAGACTGACTTTAATGAGGAACAGTATCCTCCGGCTGAAGACAGATACAAGCAGCTGGAAGACAGGCTGAATGCAATGGAGATCCAACAAGTGCCTGGGCTGGATTTCGGAGACTTGGGCTTATCTACTGGTGTGATCATTCCTCACAAGTTTAAGGCACCGTCTTTCACCAAGTATGACGGGGCGTCTTGTCCCAAGCTACACCTCAGATCTTATGTGCGGAAGATTCAGCCGTACACTGTGGATAAGAATTTGTGGATCCACTTCTTCCAGGAGAGTCTTTCAGGGACTCATCTCGAATGGTTCTATCAGCTGGATGGGACCAAAGTTCGTAACTGGGAGGAGTTGGCTACTGCTTTTTACAAGCAGTATCAATATAATGCCGACCTTGCTCCTACATGTACCCAACTCCAGGGTATGTCTGTAGGATCAAGCGAAGGTTTTAAAGAGTATGCACAGAAGTGGAGGGATCTGGCTGGCAGGGTGCAGCCTCCGTTAACTGACCGGGAGTTGGTAGATATGTTCTTGGGGACCCTATCTGGGCCATTTTTCAATCATCTTATCGGTAATTCGTCTACAGGGTTCACTGATCTTATTCTGACTAGGGAGAGAATAGAGGCTGGAATGAAGTCCGGTAAAATTCAGAAGGGTGCATCTTCAAGTGCTGAGAAGAAACCCTTTAAAAAGGAGGCCAGTGCTGTATATGGGCCTAGGAGGCAAGAGAAACCAGAACGCCGCCAATCTGTCAACGCGGTAATGATTGCTAAACCTGCTGCCGCTCCTCGGCAAACCAATCCATAAAGGGGTGAGAGACCCAGAAGAGAGTTGACCCGGCTGAGTATGACCTTGTCGCAAATCTTGCCGCAGTTGCTATCCACCAACTTGATGACTATCAGAGAGGCCCCAAAAGTTGTGAATACTGCCTCTCCCAAGTATAATCCAAATGCCCGCTGTGCTTATCACTCCGATAGCCCGGGGCATTCTACTGATGACTGCTGGGCCTTAAGGAACAAAGTGCAGGATCTTATTGATGCAAAGGAGGTACAGTTTGAGGCACCTGAGAAGCCCAATGTGGTGACTGCTCCCATGCCTAACCATGGGGTGAATGCTATCAGGGAGGATGATGAAGTGGATGAAGCTGAGTTCGACAGCTGGATTTACCCGACAGCCGACAGTGGACCTAGCAATTGGGTTGCAAAAGACAACCTACCTGTTACTTTTGTTACGGAGTAATGATTTCCTTTGTTTTTGTTATTTGTAATAAACAATGAATTAAAACTCTATGGCCCGGTGGCTTACCCGGGGCACCGTGGCTTCATTTGTGAGGGCATATTAATTTTCATTTCATATATCATGAATAAAGACCTTGGACGTTTTCTCGCATTTTAAATCTTATGCTCCTTTTCTTTCTTTCCTTTCTTTATATATTGCAAAACAGCTGTATTTACACACACTCACTCATACAGGTTTCAATCCACTCCGGATCTCACTGGTAACGACTCTGCTACTGCCAATTATGACTTCGAAAATCCTATCAACTTAGCCGAAGACGAAGGTGAAGATGATTGCGAAGTGCCTGGCGAGCTTGCAAGACTGTTACTCCAGGAAGAGAGGGCAATTCAACCACACGAAGAGCCGGTGGAAATAATAAATCTGGGTACTGAGGCAGACAGAAAGGAAGTTAAGATTGGTGCCAACCTAGAGCTCAGCGTGAAGCAACGGTTGACTCAGATGTTACAGGATTATGTGGAGATCTTTGCCTGGTCCTACGAAGACATGCCTGGGTTAGATACTGATATCGTGGTCCATCATCTGCCTACCAAGGAAGACTGTCCTCCGGTTAAGCAAAAGGTCCTCCGTATGCGTCCAGAGATGTCTGAGAAGATCAAAGCTGAGGTTATGAAACAGTTTGACGCCGGGTTTCTTGCAGTGACTTCTTACCCTCAGTGGGTTGCCAACGTGGTGCCGGTACCGAAGAAAGATGGTAAGGTCATAATGTGTGTTGATTACAGGGATTTGAACAGGGCCAGCCCCAAGGATGACTTCCCCTACCTCACATTGATGTCCTTGTTGACAATACTGCTCAGCATAAGGTGTTTTCTTTCATGGATGGTTTTTCAGGGTATAATCAGATCAAGATGGCTCCTGAAGACATGGAAAAGACTACCTTTGTTACTCAGTGGGGCACCTTCTGCTACAAGGTCATGCCTTTTGGGTTGAAAAATGCTGGGGCAACCTACCAACGTGCCATGGTTGCTCTATTTCATGACATGATCCATCATGAGATTGAAGTGTATGTTAACGACATGATTGCAAGGTCCCAAACTGAGGAGGAACACCTTGATCATCTGCAGAAACTGTTTGACCGTCTGAAACTGTATAAGCTGAGGTTGAACCCGAACAAATGCACCTTCGGGGTTAGATCTGGAAAGTTGCTAGGCTTCGTTGTAAGTGATAAGGGTATTCAAGTGGACCCTGCCAAGGTTAAAGCCATTCAAGAGATGCCAGTTCCCAAGACAGAGAAAGAGGTCAGAGGCTTTCTAGGACGTCTGAATTACATTGCTCGATTCATCTCACACCTAACTGCTACTTGTGAACCAATCTTCAAGCTGCTGAAGAAAGATCAGGTAGTACGTTGGAATGATGAATGTCAGGCCGCGTTTGACAGGATCAAAGAGTATCTCCAAGAACCACCCATTCTTATGCCATCGGTTGAGGGGAGACCTCTGATACTATACCTGACAGTATTGGACAACTCAATGGGGTGTGTGTTGGGGCAGCATGACGAGTCTGGCCGAAAAGAGCATGCCATTTATTACCTTAGCAAAAAGTTTACCGACTGTGAGACCCGATACTCACTGCTCGAGAAAACTTGTTGCGCTTTGGTATGGGCTGCTCGCCGGCTGAGACAGTATATGCTGACTCACACTACTTTGTTGATTTCAAAGATGGATCCTATAAAGTACATATTTGAAAAGCCTGCTCTGTCTGGGAGAATAGCAAGATGGCAAATGATCTTGACGGAATACGACATCCAATACACGACTCAGAAAGCCATCAAGGGAAGTGTATTGGCATACCACTTGGCACACCAGGCAGTAGACGACTATCAGTCAATGAACTTCGAGTTTCCAGACGAGATCATCATGATAGTGACTGATTATGAAATACCTGGACCGGATGAAGGACCTGAGGAAGGATCCCGATGGTCTATGCACTTTGACGGAGCCTTCAATGCTTTGGGTAACGGTATCGGCGCTGTGATCATATCCCCTCAAGGCACTCATACTCCACTTACTGCCCGGCTATGTTTCAACTGCACCAACAGCATGGCGGAGTATGAGGCATGCATCATGGGTCTCCAAGCTGCGATTGACTTAAGGATCAAGTTTCTGAGTGTCTTCGGAGATTCCGCTCTCGTGATCGATCAGATCAAAGGAGAGTGGGATACGAAACATCCGAATCTTATTCCTTACAAAGAATGTGTGTTGACCTTATTCCCTCACTTCACAGAGATAACCTTTGAACATTTCCCAAGGGAGGAGAATCAGTTAGCGGACGCGTTAGCTACAATGTCTTCCATGTTCAAAGTCAAATGGGACAATGAGGCTCCCCGGATCATCATCTGGAAACTGGACGAACCGGCATACTGTTGTGATCTCGAGACTGAATTGGTGACTGAGAAGCCTTGGTACCATGAGGTGAAGAGATATTTGGAAGCTCAGGAATACCCTGAAGGTGCATCTGTCAACGATAAGAAGTTTCTAAGAAGATTCGCAGCGAAGTTCTTCCTTAGCAACGGCATTCTATATAAGCGAAACCATGATTCGACCTTACTGTGTTGTGTGGATAAGACTGAAGCAGAAAGGATCATGGCAGAACTGCATGAGGGTACCTTCGGAACACATTCCAGTGGACACACTATGGCAAAGAAGATCCTTCGGGCAGGGTATTTCTGGTCCACAATGGAAGCCGACTGTTACCAACATTCTCGGACATGTCACAAATGCCATATTTACGCAGACAAGGTGCATGTTCCTCCAGTTCCTCTGAATGTCTTGACAGCACCTTGGCCGTTTGCAATGTGGGGCATAGATATGATCGGTGAGATTAAACCCACAGCATCCAACGGGCATCGCTTCATCCTTGTAGCGATTGATTACTTTACGAAGTGGGTTGAAGCAGCTTCCTATGCTACGGTAACCAAGAATGTTGTGGCACGGTTCATTCAGCACAATCTGATATGTCGGTACGGCGTCCCTGAAAGGATCATTATAGACAACGGTACCAATCTCAATAACAAGATGATCATTGAGCTCTGCGAGCAATTTAAGATACAGCACCACAACTCTTCTCCTTACAGACCGAAGATGAATGGGGCTGTAGAAGCAGCAAATAAGAACATGAAGAAAATCGTGCAGAAGATGACAGTGACTTATAAAGATTGGCACGAGATGTTACCGTTCGCTCTACACGGGTACCGTACCTCAGCCAGGACGTCAACCGAGGCAACTCCTTTCTCCTTGGTCTACGGCATGGAGGCAGTCTTACCGATCGAAGTGCAGATACCCTCTCTCCGGATAATGAAGGATGCAGATCTGAGCAAAGATGATTGGATCCAGACACGACTTGATCAATTAAACCTGATTGACGAAAAGAGACTTGCTGCTATTTGTCATGGTCAGACATATCAAAAGCGGATGATCAGGGCATTTAACAAAAAGGTCAGGCCACAAGAATATCAAGTTGGGGATCTGGTAATCAAACGTATCATCCTTCCTCAGAGTGATCCAAGGGGCAAATGGACCCCTACGTACGAAGGGCCATTTGTGGTTAAACATGTGTTCTCAGGAGGAGCCATGATTCTAACCAACATGGATGGTGACGACCTTCCTCACCCTGCCAATGCAGACATAGTAAAAAGATACTACGCATGAAAAAAGACCCGCTAGGTTGACATACCTAGGCAAAAATTAGGGCTTCCCGGCGAACCAAAAGGGTTCGGGCAAAATGAAGGGATGAAATGAAAAAATTTGTACACCCGGCAAGTCAAAAACCTGAAAAGGCGGCTTGGGCAAAAATGGGTATCCCGGTGGACTGAAAACCTGAAAGGGCGGTCCAGGCAAAAGTTAGGGATAAAGCGTAATACTATGTCTCATTGGATCACTTTGCATCCAGAATCCGGTATTTACATCAAGTTCAGACGGCATCGATCAATCAGCTTCATCTTCAGCTAGGTCATCAAGTGATGAGACGCTCGAAGATATAAAGGCGATAGCAGAGTTGAAACCCAGTGGGATCATGCTTTTCACACAGCTGTTTTATTTTCCTTTGTACAAAGTGTATAAACTCTTTTATTCGGCGGCGTTCTCTTACTAGGACGTCAGCCTCTTGTACATGAACGCCTATTTACAGGCAATTCAAAAATCAATACAAAAATCACTTTTCAGTTAAAATTGCCAATTGTTTCCCTTTTTTGTTTTGTTTTGCGAAGAACGTCCAAGGTTCAATTTGTGATATATGCATTTGACACTAATTGCTAATTCATAAATGATTGCATACGAAACAAAGGATTAATTACAGGTAACATTAGAAATAGGGGAAATAATGAGTTGTCTAAGCGATCTAATTGCTCTGTCCAC
This sequence comes from Vicia faba, assembly GCA_948472305.1. NCBI lineage: Eukaryota > Viridiplantae > Streptophyta > Magnoliopsida > Fabales > Fabaceae > Vicia > Vicia faba. The sequence continues at coordinate 1,402,821,810 of OX451739.1, forward strand.
CAAGGTACCGAGGTAAGTTCAGCCGAAGAACATAGCCAATATACCTTAATTCCCCAGAGAGTGAGCCAACAAGTCAGTGCACTCTCCCCAAGCAAAGTTATACTATCAGCCTTAAGGAAGTTGGGTATCCCCCGCAGATCTCAACATTCCCCAGCACATTATATAGATATTCTTAAACAAGCATCCCCGACAGTCTTGACCTAAAGATTGTTCCCCGACGGTATATCAAACATTCAGTGGAATCTCTTCCCAGTCCATCTCAAAATTTCCCCAGGAGAGTCCAATATAGTTCAAAATTTCCCCAGGAGAGTTCAATCCAGTTTTTCCCCAGGAAAGTTGGAGTCCATCTCCCCAAGCAGGAAGCTTATCCCCAGTAGATTCTGGAAGCTTACCCCCTACAGAGCACGAACGCGTCCCCGGCTTTATTCAAAGTTTATTTCCCTACCAGGATATAACTGGGTTATCCTCAGCCAAAAGCCACGGAAAGATCGTCCTCGGCGAAGTCTTCCTATCCCCAGCGGAGTTCATCTTCCAACACAACATATTAATGGTATCCCCAACGAAGTTACCATCAACATCTCAGCAAAGTACCTCTCTCCCCACAGAGTATTGTTCCCCAGCAAGGTCGCTAGAGTAGTTATTCCCCGCAGAGTAATCTCTTCATCAAGATTATCCCCCAACGGAGTTATCTTCTCCTACCGGTATTCTTGCAACTATCATCCCCAGCGGAAACAACAAAGCATTGTCCTCCAACATCAGCCCAGGATGTGACTTCCCGGCACCCGTCAAGGATTTATTTTCCTAAGACGAAAACATACATTCATAAACATCACATACATCATGATACATGCATAAACGCATCATACCTTACAATCTCATTTATGTTGAGAACATCATTGCTTGATCCATATCATGCACTACATATGACTGACCTTTACCTTTCAGGAAAGATCCAGTTAAGTTCTCAACTATATTCCAAGACCTAGCCTGGTTCAGTTAAATCGACCCTAAGATTTTCCTGATTCTTATCCAGTCAAAGGCCTTCTCTAGTTCAGTCAGATCGACCCTAAGATCTCCCTGATTCTTATCCAGTTGAAGATTCCAAGACCTTGCCCGGTTCAGTTAAATCGACCCTAAGATTTTCATGATTCTTATCCAGTCAAAGGCCTTCTCTAGTTCAGTCAGATCGACCCTAAGATCTCCCTGATTCTTATCCAGTTGAAGATTCCAAGACCTTGTCCGGTTCAGTTAAATCGACCCTAAGATTTTCCTGATTCTTATCCAGTCAAAGGCCTTCTCTGGTTCAGTCAGATCGACCCTAAGATCTCCCTGATTCTTATCCAGTTGAAGATATTCCAAGACCTTGTCTGATTCAGTTAAATTGACCCTAAGATTTTCCTGATTCTTATCCAGTCAAAGGCCTTCTCTAGTTCAGTCAGATCGACCCTAAGATCTCCCTGATTCTTATCCAGTTGAAGAATCCAAGACCTTGTCCGGTTCAGTTAAATCGACCCTAAGATTTTCCTGATTCTTATCCAGTCAAAGGCCTTCTCCGGTTCAGTCATATCGACCCTAAGATCTCCCTGATTCTTATCCCAGTAGAAGACATCCAAGATTCTCTCAGCGTTACTGTTGAGGTTGAAGTCGCCCAAGATTCTCTCATCGTTACTGTTGAGGTTGAAGTCGCCCAAGATTCTCTCATCGTTACTGTTGAGGTTGAAGTCGCCTATGATTCTCTCCCCGTTACTGTGGAGGTAGTAATCGCCCCAGATTCTCTCATCGTTACTGTTGAGGTAGTAATCGCCCCAGGTTCTCTCATCGTCCCGCTGAGGTAGTAACCATCCCTAACTCATTCATCACCGTTTGAAGCTCCAGACCTGATTCCTGTAACCAACCAGGGTGCATCTATACAAAGAGTTTGAAGACCAGCTCCTGGTACTCAGTTTCTTTTTCAGGTACGCATGTTCTCGCTAAGGAATCTCTTACGCGATCGACACCCAGATGGCATCTATAAGCCCATCCACCTATCCATCACCTCTCAACATGGCATCTATAAGCCCATCTTCCTATCCACTAATCTCCAAATGGCATCTATAAGCCCATTCCCATCATCACACTACTATGTGAGCGCAAATTTCTGGGCACTCTAGTGTTTAATCATCTTCCACCTTTGGATTACGAAAGGCACGTCAGCCAATCTACATCCTCAGGTCTAAGAAGATTGAACAGGGGCAACTGTTGTACCCCAAAATTTGCCCTCCCATATTCTTCAAGATTTGCAAAGAGCATGCTTCAAAATCTCCCAAGGGTTGCACAGTCCATTTGCCTCCTAACAGTCAAGAATTAGGGTTTTGGTTCTGGCAGAGAAATTGAAGTTTCCAAGGGTCAAGTCAAGTCCCACATGCCTACAAACATGGTCAAGCATCCATATGCTAAGTTTCAAGACTCACAGCACAAAATTGCACAGTCAAAAACCCTAATTGCTCAGCAGTCAACTGTAGGGGTAAAATGGTCATTTGACAGTCAAAAGTTCAAATTTTCTGGTCAACATCTTATTTTGAAGCCACAAACATCATTTGATCAATTCTTGATCATGATTCTCAAAGCATGGCTCAAAAAGTCTCAAGATGCAAAAGTTTCCATATTTGGACAGTTGAAAAAGTCAACTGTAACTTGACCAAGGCATAACTTCCACATGGTTTATCAGAAAACTTCCATCCAAAGCTCATTTTGAAGAGAATGACATTTCCTACAACTCATCTTCACACTTCAAGTCCAAGAAATGCTCTCACAAAAAGTTATCAATCTCAACATTATAGGTCATTTTCAAAAGTCAACAAAAAGGCACTTTAAGTCAAAGACAATAACTTGAGATTGGTAAATCAAAATGACATGGGACCAAAGGCATTGGTTATAGGACTTCAAGACCTTTCCAAAATGTCCAAGAACATGATCAAAGCTTTAAAATGGAGCAAGATATGCCTTGTGGAAGTTGGGAAATTTTTGGGAATTTTGAAAAGTCAACTTTACTTCAAATACCTCAAAATTGCTAATGGGCCTCATTTTCTTCCAAGAATCATTATCCAGAAGTTATGCACGACCCATTGACCCAAAGGGGAGTTATTTCATCATTTTTTATTAATTATTTGAATTTTTAATGTTATTTCTTCATTTAATTAAAATTAAATATGAAAAAATACTCAAGCATGTATTTTAAATCTTTTTATGCAACTAATAGGTCCATCATAACCTCAAGATCTCGTGCACATCAAAAAAGGAAAGATTTTGTGCAAATTGGCATGTTCTTCATGAGGAAAAGATTGAAAAAGATACCATGTTCTTCATGTGCAAATTGGCTTGAATTTTTACCCTAATCCATTCCACATATAAACACAAACCTAAACCTAATCAAAAGGACCTGGAAGCCGCGCCTCAAACCAAAGAACAAACTTTGCATTTTCACTAAAAATTTCAAATCTGATTCCATAGCTAGAACACTTTTCCAAGCCAAAGAATGATTCCATTACCTTCCTGACGCATCAAGGAAGCTTTCTGAATCAAAACCACAGTCTCTAACCTCAAGAATCGGTAGAATGAGGCCGCCCTGTTCTTGACATTTTTCATATTCGTGTTTTAATTTATACGCATCATCCTTGCATTTTTCTTGTTGATTTATACTAATATGGTTGTTCTAAATCTGTTGGCATCATTTAATTGAGTTTTTGTGCCCTGTACGAGAATCTGCCATGGAAATTTTCTAGGTTTTCAAAGCTCCTAAATTGGGGACTTTTGCATATGGAAAAATTAGACAGCAAGACTAGTACCATCAAAACCAGGGCATCTGGACGAAACGATTGATCCTATCGCGCCTAATTTATATTACGTGATACTCTATTCGCTATTTTTTGTAGGTACCACTTAGTGGGGGTTTAAAACCCCCGCTATCTGTTCTATATTTTCAGTCAAAACAAAGGCGTGATGGAGAAGACGCTGAGGTGATGGACATGGGTTGGCCAGTTTGAATAGCTGGCTTGCTTGGTTAATACTATAAGCGCTTGTTTCATTTATATTATTTATATTCCATTGACTAAAAAACACGCGCATACAGCTCAGATGGTGGAACGTGCGTTTGGCAAACGTTGGGACCTGGGTTCGATTCCCAGGTCCCCCATATTTCCTTCTATTTTTTCTCATAACATGATTAGGTGTCCAACACGCCCAGAAGTCCACCAAATTCCCCAGCGCCAAAGCTTGCCACATGTCCCTGAAGATTAATCTAGTGGCTATCACCAGCTATCCACCATATGCATCAGTCAACGCATCCATATGCAAGCCAGAAAAGTCAAAAGGGCCTCCTTCAAATGGGCCAAATTGCTATGAACAAACCTCCATAATTGGGTCTACCACCCCTCCTGTTTGTATTTCTCTCCTTCATTCTTTTTGCTATTTTTTTATTTTATTTGTTTTAATTTAATTACTTTCTTTTAATTTTTCAAATTAATTTTTTATAACATAAAAATACAAAAAAAATCAGAAACTATAAAAAAAAATATGTTGGTTAATTAATTTACTAATATTTATTTTGCAAATAAATTTTGTTAACTAATTTAGTTTTATTTTTTAGGTTTAATTTCAATGTTTTTTTATATAATAAATTAAAAAATATAGAGATTAGGGTTTTAACACTTTTATTCTTTTTTTTCTTATTCAATAATTATTAACCACTAATTACTTTTGTAAATAAACATGCCATGTAAATAATTAATTAAAACTAGGTCAAACTTAAACATTTTTTTAATAAATTAAAAATAGTTTAGAATTAGGGTTTTAATTCCATTTAATTTTCTCATTAAATTCCATAAATACAAAAACTCCAAAAAGGGTTCTTTCTTTTATTTAATTTCATTAATTTATGATTTCGATTTAATTTCTTTAAAAGGGTCCAACGCCCTCGCATTCTCGACTTTATTTCTTTTCGCACATTTACTTTTATTTCTCTTTCTTTTAATTTTCATGTAATTGCCCCAAAGCCTTGTAATAGATTAATTAGGGTATTTACTTTCCGCATCTTTATTTTATTCAAATCGGGTCTTGGTTTAATTTGGCGATGTAGACCCGCACCTTTGTAATAGCGTAGGACCTTTAAATTCCGCACCTTTTAACTGTTAATAACCACATGAAAGAATGAATGCCAAAAATAAAAACAAAGCGTAGATCACCAATGCATGACAAGATAAACATAATTGAAAATGACACACAATTCACACACCACCCCTAGGGTACGCCTCACTGTTGCCTTGCCCCTCGAAACGTGGTCGTCGAGTAGAGGACGTTTTAGTAAGTCCTCATGTCCATGAACATGGCATGAGGGTAGCTTCTAAGGTGTCTTCCTATTGCTCTGGTGACCACATTGTTGCCTTGTCCCTCGAAACGTGGTCGTCGACTATAGGACGTCTTAGTGAGTCCTTATGTCCCATTGATTTGGTTGCCTCAAAACAAGTTGCCTCGGAATAGTTGCCTCGGAATAAAAGATCAATGGCATAAGGGTAGATTCTAAGGTGTCTTACCTTTGCTCGGTGGCCACACTGTCCCTACAAACGAATTGACCCGAACACCTCCAACGGTGGTGCTACCTACCTCTCAATGGTGGGATGGCACTACCTTAAGGACATTTACACAGCCTAATTCCTTAGGGTAGGTAGATGACTCCTAGATACTTGCTCTATTCAAAAAACAAACAAAACTCTTTTCACACCGACACTTTTCAAAAAGCTTTTAAAACAATTTTTCAAACACTCTTGAGGACTGATACAAGAGTCGATCTGAAACTTTCAAAGAAACTTTTTCAAACCCACTCACCTTGAAAAGCAAACAAACACTTTGAAAACACAAATGAGCAAGTATCTAAGAGCCCATGGATAACCATGGATAGAAAGGGTGCTAACACCTTCCCTTTCTATAAATCTACCTCCCGAACCGAGAAACTATCTCATAAGGAATTTTTCTGTGCTTTTGTCCTTTCCATTTGGAGAAAATAAAAGACGGTGGCGACTCTTGCTTCCGCGACATTTCGCGAACCAGCGTTAAACAGTCAGTTCCAGATCCACCGATCACACCAGGTCCCCCACTTTCTCAATAATTTTTGTTTTCATATATTCCAGTGCATATGCTAGCTTGCAACCTACCATACTCCCTCATCCATCCAAGCGCCAGATGGCCAATGGCCAGATCTGGTGGTCAAAAACTGGAGGTCCACCAAGAGCCAAGTCAATGCGCCCACACTGGATCAAAGGAAGTCAAAAGGGCCAGCATTGTTGGGCCTACAGAATTGCTATTAGCACCTCAAAACAGGCCCAATCCTTCTACTCTTTTATTTATTTTTGTTTAGTTACTTTAATTGTTTTATTTAATTTTCTAACCAATCATAAAATTCTTTTTATCAAATAAAATCACAAAAATATTTTTATCTAATAAAATTTTAATTCTTTCTTTTATTAATAATTACTAACTAATTAATTTAGGTTTTTAATTCTAGAAAACTCTAACTTATTTTTGCAAATAATTAAAATTAATTAGATTTGATTAGGTTTTCATTACTAATTTAATTAATTTTATCTTCTTTCTTAAATAATCAAAACTCCAAAAATAATTTATTTTTCATTTAATTTATTTATTTAATTTAGTTATTTAACTTAGGATTAATTTCTTTCTTAAAATAAAAACAACAAACAACAAAAAAAGTAGTTTTCTTTTCAAAAGGGTCAAAACCCTAGATTTCGCACTCGATTTAATTTCCCGCGCGCTTTATTTATTTTTATCTATTAATGTACCTGCTTCCGGATTGTAATAGTTAAATAGGACATTTAATTATTTTCATTGCTTTACTTTATTTTTCAAAGGGTTTGTCTTTGGCGATGTAAATACCCGACGCCTTGTAATTTAAATTCTGCATTTTATTTCTGCAAATTACAACTGTTAGATGTTTGATAATAAGGTTTACATGACAAGACTGAATGTTAATCTTAAAATCAAATTAGATCACCCATAACATGTGCAAAGATAAAAATAATTGTAAACGACACACTCGCACATGCGCACTCTTAGGGTACACTCCCACTTGGTTGCCTTCGTACACGGTCATTGAGTATAGGTCGCTTTAGAGGTTGTCCTCTTGTCTAAAAGATCATAGTTTCCTCGAAACGGTTGCCTCGGATATTTTTGCCTCAAACAATTGATCTAAGACATTATGGTTACCGCTAAAGTGTCCTAACATTGCTTTAGTGACTGTATGTCCCTTATTCGAATTGACCCTTAAACTCCAACGACGATGCTACCTACTCATCAATAGTAGGATAGCATTGTCTAAAGGAAATTAGCATAGAACGATTCCTTTTTCGAGTAGGTAGATAGCTCTTAGATACTTCCTCATCCAAAAAAAAACTTTTTCACACTTACACTCCTCTTCAAACAAAATTTTCAAAACACTTCATTACACTCTTGAGGACAGAAGCAAGAGTTAAATCGAAGTTAAAACAAAATTTTCAAAACCCACAAGCACAAAGAAAACATTTTGAAAATGATGAGCAAGTACCTAAGAGCCCGTGGATAACCACGGATAGAAAGGGTGCTAACACCTTCCCTTTCTATAATCTATCCCCCGTACTCAGAAATATCTCGAAGAAGGAATTTTTCTGTGCTTTTTTCCTTTCCTTGTTGGATAAAATAAAAGTCGGTGGTGACTCTTTCTTACTGCGACATTTTGCAAAAACAAACGCAAAACACAAACCAGCATTCCAAAAACAGTCAGTTCTTCCCACCGTATCACACCATGAATTGTTGTTGATTACGTTGATGATGTTTTAGGCCTATGGCCAGTGAAGTAGTGATATAGGTGTATGCCTCGTGAAGTGTTTAATGATGTTGTTGTATGCGTTGTACATTCATACATTTTCATTTGTGAAGGCCTGTATTGGCAAAATGAATTGTGAAGAAGGCTTATGACTTGTGCCTCGAGATTACTGGCAAATGTTTATGTTGCAAGTTTTACTCCGATGGTACCACATGCATTCGCATAGTTTCGAGTTGCATATTTGAGTCGTATATGTTGAATTGTGGTGTTGATGATTTGTGCAGTGTTGAGTTATTGTTGTATAAAGTGGTGGTTCTTTTTATTCTTTACCTAATATATTGTTTATCATAACCCTATTTATATAGTTTGATATCTCACCCTTATGTTTGAATGTTGCCCTTTGTTGGTAACATGCAGGTAACCAAGATGAGTAGCCGATAGCATTGTTAGTTCGAGTTCGGTGTCATTTGCTCTGATACGTAGCACTCGGGGGGAAATGAACGCTTGTCTTATTTTGTTGTTTATTTATTGAACCTTATGTTGTTATTTGAGGAGTTTATTGTATTGATGTTGTTTTATGATTCAAAAGATGTTATATCTTATTTATAGAATTATTATGAATCCGCTGCGTGATTAATCAAGTTTGGTTTATGTTATGAAGACTATATTCATGAGTTGTGTTCATTCCGCATCTTTAAGTGTTATGTGTCTATTCTAAAAGCATGCAGGTTTATGTGTTTTTTTTTAATATGTGACATCATGATTATATTGGAAATTTTTATACTCTGATTTTCCGATAATTGCTTGGGGTAGAATTAGGGTGTTACATTAGTGGTATCAGAGCAAGTCGGTCTGTCCGGCCAAGTTATCGAGTCGTAGTTGTTTAACAATCGAGTATTATTAGTTTTTCTTAACTGTTGTTTGTGTTGAAGTGATTAGATAAGATGGCTAGAAGGAACGATGTTGCGATTGTTGTTGCTCTGCAAGCGATGGCTCAGGCTATGCAGAATTAGCCTAATGCTGACGAGAATGCTGGATCTCATAGTTTGGCGACTTTCCAAAGGGAGAATCCGCTGGTGTTCAAGGGTAAGCATGATCCTGATAGAGCACTAGATTGGTTGAAGAAGATTGAGAGGATCTTCCGTGTGATGGATTTCACTCCAACACAGAAGGTTCGGTATGGCACTCATATGCTAACAGTTGAAGTTGATGACTGGTGGCTAGAGATGCGTGCAAAGTTGGAAGTTTCAGATGAGGAAATCACTTGGATTGTGTTCCGTAGGGAGTTTCTGAGGAAGTATTATCATGAAGATGTTCGGGGTAAGAAAGATATTAATTTCCTTGAGTTGAAGCAAGAGGACAAATCTGTCACTGAGTATGCTGCTAAGTTCATTGAGCTAGCTAAGTTGTATCCATATTTTGGCGGTGAAGGTGCTGAATTTTCTAAGTGCATCAAGTTTGAGAATGGGTTGCGCTCGGAAATCAAGAAGGTTGTTGGATATCATAAGATTCGTGTCTTTTCTGATTTGGTTGATAGTTGTAGGATCTTTGAAGAGGATAGCAATGCTCATCACAAGATTGTTAATGATAAGAGAGGCAAGAATCAACAGAACCGTGGCAAGCCTTATGATGCTGGTAGAGGTAGACAAAGAGTTGCTCATGGTCAGAGGACTAGTGGGGGAGATGCTCCTGCTAGAGTTGTATGTTTCAAATATGGGCAACCTAGTCATAAGAGTAATGTGTGAACTACTGCTTATGTGAAGAGGTGTTTCCGTTGTGGCAAGATTAGACACACAGCTCCTGAGTTTAGGCATAAGGCGGGTGTTTGTTTCAATTGTGGAGAAGAGGGGCATATTAGTACTCAGTGTCAGAAACCAAAGAAGGCACAAACTGGTGGTAAGGTGTTTAATTTGGCTGGGACTCCGACATCTAGTGAGGACAGACTCATTAGAGGTACATGTTTCATTAATAGTACACCTTTAATTACTATTATTGATACTGGTGCAACTCATTGTTTTATTGCTGCTGATTGTGTTGAAAGGTTAGGTCTTGTGTTGTCTTCTATGAACGGAGAAATGGTCGTCGAGATTCCGGCTAAGGGATCGGTGACTACTTCTCGTGTGTGTTTTAATTTCCCTTTGTCGATCTTTGGCAAAGACTTTGTTGTTGACTTGATTTGTTTTCCGTTAAGCGGATTGGATATGATCTTGGGTATGAATTGGTTAGAGTATAACTATGTTCATATCAATTGCTATAGCAAATCTTTGAGGTTTTCTAATCCTTAAGAGGAAGAAGTTGGTTTGTTGACTGGTAAACAGTTGCGGCAATTGATGCAAGACGAAGCGCAGATGTTCTCGTTGGTGGCGTCGCTATCTATTGAGAATCGAGTTAGGATTGATGAGTTGCAGGTGGTGCAAGAATTTCTTGAAGTGTTTCCTGGTGAAATTCCTGACGTACGGCCAGAAAAAGAAGTTGAGTTTACGATTGACCTTGTACATGGTACCAGACCAGTTTCTATGGCACCGTACAAGATGTTTGCATATGAATTGTCTGAATTGAAGAAGCAGTTAGAAGAGTTGCTTGAGAAAAAGTTTGTAAGACCAAGTGTATCATCGTGGGGAGCATATGTGTTGTTAGTAAAGAAGAAAGATGGAAGTATGAGACTTTGTGTCGATTATAGACAGTTGAATAAAGTGATGATTAAGAACAAGTATCCGCTTCCGAGAATTGATGACTTGATGGATCAATTGGTGGGTGCAAGTGTGTTTTCTAAGATTGATTTGAGGTCAGGATATCACCAAATTAGAGTGAGAGAAGATGATATTTGGAAGACCGCATTCAGAACTCGGTATAGACACTACGATTATTCAGTGATGCCTTTCGGTGTTACTAGTGCGCCGGGAGTATTCATGGAGTACATGAATCGTATCTTTCATACTTATTTAGATCGGTTTGTGGTGGTATTCATTGATGACATTCTGATTTACTCTAAATCGGAATAAGAACATGAAGAGCACCTAAGAGTTGTATTGCAAGTTTTGAAAGAGAAGAAGTTGCATGCGAAGTTGTCCAAGTATGAATTATGGTTGCATGAGGTTAATTTCCTTGGTCATGTCATTTCTGGTAGTGGCATTATCGTGGATCCTTCTAAAGTTGATGTCGTGTTGCAATGGGAAACTCTGAAGTCGGTTATCGAGATTAGAAGCTTCTTGGGATTACTCGGTTACTATAGACGGTTTACCGAAGGTTTTTCTAATTTGGCACTTTTGTTGACCAAGTTGACTTGTAAGGGTAAAGTCTTTGTGTGGGATAGTCGATGTGAAGAAAGTTTTACCGAGTTGAAGAAGAGGTTGACGTCGGCTCCAGTTTTGACTTTGCCTAATCCGGGAGAACCTTTTGTTGTGTATTGTGATGCTTGTCTGATGGGGTTAGGTGGTGTACTCATGCAGAATAGTAAGGTGGTTGCTTATGCATCGAGGCAATTGAGGACTCATGAAAAGAATTATCCTACGCATGATTTAAAATTGGCTGCAGTTGTCTTTGTGTTGAAAATCTGGAGGCATTATCTTTATGGTTCTGTATTCGAAGATTTTAGTGACTATAAGAGTTTGAAGTATCTTTTTTATCAGAAAGAGTTGAATATGAAGCAGCAAAGGTGGTTAGAATTGTTGAAGGATTATGATTTTGGTATGAATTATCATCCAGGAAAAGCTAATGTTGTGGATGATGCTTTAAGCTGAAAGACTTTGCATATGTCGGCAATGATGGTTAAAGAGTTCGAGTTGATTGAGCAATTCCGAGATTTGAGTTTGGTTTGTGAAGTGACACCACAGAGTGTTATGTTGGAATGTTAAAGATTAATAATGACTTTCTCAATAGTATCAGTAAGGCTCAAAATCTAGATGTGAAGTTGGTGGATATGATGATGGGAATCGATCGATCTGAGAATGATGATTTCAAGATAGATGTGTAAGGTGTGTTGAGATTCCGAGATCATATTTGCATTCCTGATGATGAAGAGATTAAGAAAGTGATTCTTGAGGAAAGTCATAGAAGCAGTTTGAGTATTCATCCAGGAGCTACAAATATGTATCAATACTTGAAGGGCTTGTTTTAGTGGCCTGGTATGAAGCGTGATGTGGCACAGCTTGTGTATGCTTGTTTGACTTGTCAGAAGTCAATTGAGCATTAGAAGCCTGCAGGGTTGATGCAACCGTTAGAGATTCTAGAATGGAAATGGGATAGCATTTCAATGGACTTTCTAACGGGATTACCTAGTACCTTGAGAGGACATGATTCGATATGGGTGATTGTTGATAGGCTTACAAAGTCGGCACACTTTATACCTATTAACATCACATATCTGATTTCGAAGTTGGCAGAGATTTACACTAGAGTAATTGTGAAGTTGCATGGTGTTCCTTTATGTATTGTGTCATATAGAGATCCGAGGTTTACTTCTGATTTCTGGAAAAGTTTGCAAGAGACTTTGGGATCTAAGTTGAGGTTAAGTTCGGCGTATCATCCTCATACAGATGGTCAGACCGGGAGGATGATTCAGTCATTGGAGGATTTGTTGAGAGCATGTTTTCTTCTGCAGGGAGGTTCGTGGGATACTTATCTTCCGCTGATTGAGTTCACTTACAATAACAGTTACCATTCGAGTATTAGGATATCACCTTTTGAGGCGTGGTATGGTCGAAGGTGTAGGACTCCATTGTGTTGGCATGAATCTGGTGAAAGTGTGGTACTTGGACCTGAGATTGTTCGAGAGACTACTGAGAAAGTGAAGCTTATTCGAGAGAAGATGGAAGCTTCTCAAAGTAGACAGAAAAGTTACCATGACAAGAGAAGGAAAGATTTGGAATTCCAAGCTGGTGATCATGTGTTTTTGAGAGTCACACTTGTGACTGGTGTTGGGCGAGCTCTGAAGTCTAAGAAGCTCACTCCTCATTTTATTGACTCATAAGATATCGGATAGAGTTGGAAAAGTAGCTTACCAAGTGGCGTTACCGCCAAATCTTGCCAATTTGCACGATGTGTTTCATGTATCGCAACTTCAGAAGTATATTCTCGATCCGTCTCATGTGATTCAGATGGAAGATGTGCAAGTACGGGATAATCTCACGGTGGAGATGATGCCTATGCGAGTCACGGATCGCGAGATGAAGATTCTAAGAGGAAAGGAGATTGCTTTGGTGAAAGTTGTCTGGTTAGGAGCTGCTGGAGAAAGTATGACCTAGGAGTTGGAGAGCAAGATGCGAGACACCTATTCCGAGTTATTTGAACTAGGTAAGCTTTTATTTTCTAGGATGAAAATATTCTAAGTGGGGGAGAGTTGTAACGCCCTGATATTTAATTATTTATTTAATTAATTATTTTTGAATATTTTATATTAATTCGATTTTTTATCGTCGAAGTCGGAATTATTTTATTTAGTGGCATGATAAATAATCGGATTTAATTTGGTGGAATTAAGTTGAGGTATTATTTTTATTATTAAGCTTAAATATGATATTAGGCTTAATTTGTGGTGTTGTGAAGTAATAAGGGGGTATGTCACTTAGGCCCATTTAGATTTATTAAGAGAGTAAGTAAAATAATACTATTATAGTAGAAATAAAATTAGAGGAGAAAGAGAGTATAGTGTTACCAGGAAAAGAAAAAGAAGAGAAAGAGGAATAGGGTTTTGAGAGGAGAAGAAGAACAAGAGGAAGTTGCTACTAGTGTCAAATTCCCAAAAATTCCATTGAAGTTTCATAGAGCTGCACTCAATCCAAGGTAAGGGTGGGGTTCTTTCTAAATAAACGGGAGTATGATGAATTTTATTGGGGGTTTAGGGTATTAGTTTCACTACTATGTTGCGTTGAAAATTGGTTGTGTTGCTATGGAAATTAATGATTGATTCCAGTTGTGCTGTTAATTGTTGTATTTGAACTGTGTTGGGTTAATTCTAAACTAGGATAATTGGTAAATTGAAATAAGGAATGAACAAGAACAAGGCACATGTGTGAAGGGTGGAAAACTGGGTTTTTAAGATCCAAGCTCCCTGACACGGGTCGTGTCAGCTGACACGGGCACCCGTGTCAGCCTCTATGCTCCACGCCTTCCCCTTTCTTCTTCTGACACGGCCGTGTCAGGCAACAGGACCACCCGTGTCAGAGCTGCTGTAGCAAATCCTCTAAAACTTGGATTTATGTTTTTTTTTCGCCCCGATTCGTCCTGTTTTATTCTTCTGCACCTGAAAGCACTAAAAAAACAAACCAAGCATAAAATATGGTAATAAGAAATAAAGTATCAATTAGTTGAATGAAGAAATAACTAAATTAACTACTAAATTTCTGTGTAAAAACCACTGATAAGTAGCCGAATTAGGCGGTATAATTAGTTTTCCGGAATTTAACAAAGTTTGACCGGGTAACTAAGTTTAATTAGTAGGTAAATATGGATATGTCTTTTTATTGAAATTATGTCGATTACGCCGACTTGCCGAGACAGCTGGTTAAGTCGTTCCGTCCGGTTTATAGACATTCTTGATTATAGGTCTTATGACCAATGTTGTATTATTTTGTGCTAATCGATGAATATGTTGTTGTTGCAAGATATCATTGAGTATATGTGGAATTCGCTATTGATAATCTGATTATGAATTATTTCTGTGGGTAGCCTTATAGTGTGAATCCTAGTGAATATATAATGAATATGTTGTTGCCATGAATTGTTGTTGATGACGTTGTGGGCCTATAGCCAGTGAAGTAGTGATATAGGCGTATGCCTCGTGAAGTGTTTAACGATGTTGTTGTATGCGTTGTACATTCATACATTTTCATTTGTGAAGGCCTATATTGGCGGATTTTGTGAAGGCCTGTATTGGAAAAATGAATTGTGAAGAAGGCTTATGCCTTGTGCCTTAATATTACTGGCAAATGTTTATGTTGGGAGTTTTACTCCGATGGTACCACATGAATTCACATAGTTTCGAGTTGCATATTTGAGTCGTATATGTTGAATTGTGGTGTTGATGATTTGTTCAGTGTTGAGTTATTGTTGTATGAAGTGGTGATTATTTTTATTATTTACCTAATATATTGTTTATCATAACCCTATTTATATAGTTTGATATCTCACCCTTCTGTTTGAATGTTTCCCTTTGTTGGTAACGTGCAAGTAACCAATATGAGTAGCCGATAGCATTGTTAGTTCGAGTTCGGTGTCATTTGCTCTGATACGTAGCACTCGGGGGGGGGGGGGGGGGGGGGGGACGCTTGTCTTATTTTGTTGTTTATTTATTGAACCATATGTTGTTATTTGAGGATTTTATTGTATTGATGTTGTTTTATGATTCAAACGATGCTATATCTTATTTCGAGAATTATTATGAATCCGCTGCGTGATTACTCAAAGATTGGTTTATGTTATGAAGACTATATTCATGAGTTATGTTCATGTTGCTTCTTTAAGTGTTATGTATCTATTCTAAAAGAATGACAGGTTTATGTGTTTTTGTTGAATATGTGACATCCTGATTATATTGGAAATTTTTATACTCTGATTTTCCGATAATTGCTTGGGGTAGAATTAGGGTGTTACACCAAAGTCCAGTCGAAGCTTGGGAAATCCAAGAAAGCTTGATCTTCTTTGATTTGATGCTTGAAATCCCAATGTGAACCATGGGGCATTAAAAATACAATTTTACTTATGCAAACTTGAACTTTTTGAAAATCCTTGCTAGAAAAGTCTTGAAAAGAGAGAGGGAAAATTTTGGGGTACAACAACTGCCCCTATTCAATCTTCTTAAACCTGAAAAGAAAGAATGGCACGTCGCCGTTCATAGCTTGAAGGTAGAAGATGATTGAACACTAGAGTGCCCAGAAATTTGCACTTGACCCTGTGTTAGTTGATTGTGTAAGGAATGGGCTTAAAGATGCAATTTGGAGAGATGATAGAGAGTTGTCGAAGATGGGCTTATAGATGCCATCCAACGGTGATTGTTGATAGAAATTAGACTAAGTCTAAGCTTGACTGTAACTGGGAGGAGTATCAGAATAAATATTTGGTCGATTTAATTCTGAATGACATGTAAGAATGGACCCGCGTTAAGCCGTGTTTCGAAATGTATTAGAAGGAATTCGTGTAAGACTGCTTCAGGATGAATTCGTGTGGGACTATATCTGAAAATTCATGAGAAGGAACCTGTGAAGGGATGCTTCCGGATGAGTTCGTGTAAAACATTATCTAGAAATGTATGAAAAGAAATTTGTGTAAGATGGCTTTGGGATGCGTCTGTGTGAGACTTCATCTGGAAATGCATGAGAAAGAGCTTGGGTAGGGCTGCTTCAGGATGAGTCTGTGTGAAACTGCATCTGGAAATGTGAGAGAAGGAGCCTGGGTAGGGCTGCTTTAGGATGAGTCCGTGTGAAACTTCATCTGGAAATTTATGAAAAGGAACCTGGGTAGGGTTGCTTCAGGATGAGTCCGTGTGACACTGCATCTGGAAATCATGAGAAAGAGCCTAGGTAGGGCTGCTTCATGATGAGTCCGTGTGAAACTTTATCTGGAAATTTATGAGAAGGAGCCTGGGTAGGGCTACTTCATGATGAGCCCGTGTAAAGCTGCATTTAAAAATACGAGAAAAGGAGCCTTGGTAGGACTGCTTCATGATGAGTCTGTGTGAAACTTCATCTAAAATGTATGAGAAGGAACCTGGGTAGGGCTGCTTCAGTTGGTCGTGTAGATAGTTGCCCTGACTTGTTTCAAGAATTAATCTCTGACCTATTTGAGAAAGAAAGATAGTTTCCCCGGCTTGTTTCGGGAGTTAATCTTCAATCATTTCATGCTGATAGTTGTCCTGTCTTATTTCAGGAATTGATCTACAATCAGACGTTCACAGATAGTTGTCATGTCTTGCTTCAGGTATTAATCTAGAACTTGTTTTTTTGTTGGTTGTAGAGATAGTTGCCCTGGCTTGTTTCAGGAATTAATCTCTGACCTATTTGAAAGAAAGATAGTTTCCCCGGTTTGTTTCGGGAGTTAATCTTCAATCTGATCATGTAGATAGTTGTCTTATCTTGTTTCAGGTACTAATCTATAATCAGTCATTCGCATATAGTTTTCCTGTCTTGCTTCAGGTATTAATTTGAAACTTGTTTTTTGTTGGTCATAGAGATAGTTTCCCTGGCTTGTTTCAAGAATTAATCTCTGACCTTTTGAGAAATGGTTGTGATATTTGCCAAAAGAGGACTTTTGTTGATTGCCTTTTCTTGTAAGGAAGAGGGTTAGTTGCATGCAGATGTATGCATGACTTGATGATGTTCTCAAAATAAATGAGATTATGTTGTATGCATTTATCATGTATGTAATATGATGTATGAATGTGAAATATTTGTTGAAATGTATCTTTGCTTCGGAAAAATAAATCCTTGACAATTGCTGGGGTGCTTTGGGAAGTTAAATCCCGAAATGTTGTTGGGGATGAAGAATATGCACATCTTCAAACTTTGTTTAGAATGTTCCACTGGGGATTCCTGTTTTGTTGTTTGAGGAAAAACCCACTGGAGAAGATTGGCTTTGGCTTGAGAAATCTTTGTGGAGAGTGTTGATTTCTGCTCAAGAAAATTCTCAAAAGGTCTTTCCTGTTCTTTTCACCCTTTCCTTTATTAGATAAAAGAAAAGTCGGTGGCGAATCTTATTATCCGTAATAATTGCGATAAAACACAAAACACCCAAGTCAGTTCTCCCACCGTATTACACCATGCTGCATAAATATTGCTTTGCGGTCTTCTAACTTACAAATCACTCCATAATTAATTGTTTACACAACTGATTGAGACATTGTCCAAGTGATTAATCCATTTTCGGCACAAAGGTAACACTTCCATTTTGGAAAAGCCAACTTTAATCACAATGTCAACTTCTTGAGCCTTGCACTTGTTCCTTCTGATCACACTCCATTGTAAAGTGAAGAAGCAACCATATTATTATGTGGTGGGAGAATTGACTTGAAGGTTTTGCGTTTGATCGCAAATGTTGCAGTTTAGCAAGAGTCGCCACCGACTTTTCTTTTATCCAAAAGGAAAGGTGAAAAATCACAGGAAAGACCTTTGAGATTGTTTCTTGAGTTCGGGGGTAGATTATGAAAAGCGGAGGTATTAGCACCCTCTTCATCCATGGTTTTCCATGGGCTCTTAGTTACTTGCTAGATCACTTTCTTTTGTTTGAAATTGTGTTTTGTGTTGTTTTTGAAAGTATTTTGTAAAGAGGCCATTGTTTAGGCAATATTTGTAATGATTCTCGTTCGTAAGAATGTATACAAAGATGTTGATCTTTTGAAAAAAATTTCAAGTTTGTAAGATGTTTTGAAAGTGTATGTGATTGTTTTGAAAATAGCAAGGATATTTGTTTTGAGATGGAGCAAGTAATTAGGAGCAATCTACCTACTCAAATGTCTTTCTTGTTCATTTTCTTTTCCTTTGATATTGTTGTCTTACCATTGATTTGGTAAGTAACCCTATCTTTGGATGTAAACAGGACGGGTGTGGGTCATCGTATAGCCATGATTAGCAATGTTTGAAGGCATCTTAGCATTCTTTTTTTAGGGACTAAGATCATTTTGTAAGGAAACTTTGAATAGCGTCATCGAGGGACTATGATCTTGTATTTGTTTGTTTGTTTTGCTAATATACCTTACATGCGTAATATGGCCATTTTGGTAAGGCAACCAAGTGGGATAACCCTAGGGGTGCTTGTGTGCAAATGGTGTCATTTTCATGCTTGTTTTTGTCTTGGATTAGGGTTTTCTATTTGATTGGTTTTATTCTATCCATACAAACCCTAATTACTAGCATGTTATGTAAAAGCGATAAATTGCGTAATTTAAAGTTACTACGCTATTACAACATTTGTGGGAGGGGGTATACAATTTATGAATGGGGATTGCAATAATATAAACCTAATTAATCTATTACAACCAAATTGAATTTGTACAAGATTTAGAATATACAAGATGAAATAAATATGCAAGAATTGTAAATGCAAAGAGAAAGATTTTGTTTTTGGTTTCTTAAGAAAAAGGATCTTGATTTTAACCTAATTTTTTATAAAGAAAATAATTAGTCAGTTTTAATATCATTAAGAAAAAGATTCTTGAATAAAACCCTAGTTTTATTTAAAAAAGAAATGAAGTTTATAAAAAAGAAGTATTTTTTTATATTTTATATTTTTTGTCTTTTAAAATAAATTATAGTGTTATAAAATATTCTTTAGTCTTTTGGTATCAAAAATAATATTTTTATTAATATAAAATAAATAATATTTTAGTTTTAATTAAAACTTTACAAGAAAATTAAAAAAAGTAAATAAAGTATGATAAATAAAATCATTTTTATGTGGAAAAATAATTAAATTATGTCAAAATATAAATCTACATTTTTCATACATTTTATGATTTTTTTGGTATTTTAGAAAATGTATTTAAAAGAAAAAATAAATAAATAAATGAATAAAAATAAAAATGGGCCAGGGAAGTGTTACAAGCAAACAGGGTATATATTAGCAAAAATAAAAATAAATAAAAAAGAATTGTCAGGCCCAAAGGGCCCAGCGCCTGCAAACAGAAATCACAAAAATGTCAAAAAATGTATTAAAAAAAAAAGCAAAATGGTCTCGCTGGGGCTTGAACCCAGGACCATAGGGTGAACAGGCGCGCGCTTTACCACTGGGGTGGCTATACATCCGTTTATAGAGGCAAAACCATAAATATATAAGGCAAATTGCTTTCTGAAGGCAACTTCATCTTCAACCATGAGCCATGGCCGGACCACCTGTATCTTCCTCATTTCTCCATAAAAATGGAAACTCCAAACATGAAAGTTATGGTGTTTCTTCCCATGAATTCAAACATATAACTTATGTAAACTAAATGTCAATGATAAAAACTAATTTTGCTGGCCCTAAATTGAAACCTAATTTTCTCAGAAATTTCAAATCCAAAATTTTCTATACACAGTTAATATAAATGGAAACTATGAACATGGTTAGCTTTAGAGCCAAGATATCTACATTTTGTTTTCACAAATCAGGATCAAATGATGCTTGTATGAAGAGATAGAAGTTTGAGTTTTTACCTCTTGCAGCTGGAGTCGTGAATGGAGTTTGAGTGACTTTTGATATGGCCTGAGGATATGTTTAGCTTGCCTGTCCTTGAGTGTATCCCAACTCTTACTTTGCCTTGAATGTCCCTGAATCTCTCTACTCAAGTCAACCTGCAAGCTTGGTTTTTGAAAATGGTGGATAGTGATGGAGGAGTTATAGTGAGGAAACAAGGGTATGGATTGCTTTGGTATGATGTTTAGAAGGTGTTTGAGTGGTTAGTTTTCAAAATGCACGAGTGGAAATGAAGATCATGAGTTTTGGTTCAGAATTGTATGTTAATGGTGCTCTTGAACAGGTTTTTGGTTTTTTAATGTTTGAGGCAGTTTCAGAGAAATAGCATTCGTGTGTCAACTTGCCAATAGTGTATCTACTTATAAGCAAAAGGTTTTGAGACTTGTATCAACTCAGATTTCAAAAACTCACCTGTTTTGCTTGGTTACTTGTTTTTGAAGCAAAGCTATCAAGCATGGTTTCAAAGTGAAGTACAGAACTTGTAGGGGGATGAGACCTTTAAGCATACTTTTTATGATTGTGTGGAGTGTGTATGTGCAGAAAGAACCAATGCAAGGCTCAATGCAAGCTGACTTTTCATAAAGCTTGCTTTTCTAAAATGGCAATGTTGCCTTTCTCCCAAAAATGGAATTAAGTTTGTACAATGCATTGAATGCTTGGGTTAAAGCTTCCAACAGCTGTGAAAACATTTAATTATGGAGTGAAAGTCAAGTTAGAATCCTGAAAATTGGGATTTGTACAACATGCTTGAGGATTGGATCCAATGTTCTTCACAAAATGAGTTGTAATCCAAGTGACAAAACACCAACTTCATCTCTTCGATTCTCCTTTCTCAAGAATGACCTCAAGGAGTTCTTGGACATTTTGGAAAGCTTTAAATGTGCTCTACAACTCATCCTTGAATTGCTTTTGAAGATTCCCCTTGGAACTATGTGAAAAATTGCCATGAAATTAGGTCAAAAATATGCCTAACTAGGGCAAAATTTCACTAAGTTATTTTTAGTTCATGAGCATGTAATCACAAAATTATAAATTGAGATCCAAGAATTTTTAAGATAAATTATGTGAAGCAAAGTTGTAGATTTCATGGAGATCTACAACTTTCATTTTGGAAGTTTCCTTTGAATCACTTTGCATCATGGTGAAAATTTGGCTCAAAGTTGTGAAAAAATAAGAAATTTTCTATACTTAGAAAAATTTCTAAGTTAAGAAATTTCAACTTTTCAAAATAAAATCTTGAATTCTTGATTTCTTGGTGAACAAGTTTCATGTTTTGACATGTTTTTATGAATTATGGCCTTTGGCATTTGATTTTGACCAAAAAGTCAAAGTTTGACTTTTTAGTATACAGTTGACTTTTGATCAGTTGACTGAAAAATTCATCTGTCAATCCAATGGACTTGTAGTGTTTTGAACCATGTAATTAGGTCAAAGTGATGCAATTGGACTCTTGAGATCATGCCTTGACTCAATTGACCATTTTCTAGGTCAAAAACCAGAAATTCCCCTTTCCCAGTCAAAACCCTAATTTTGACCATTTTGCCCTTTTGATGATTTGATCAAATTTCTTGAGGAGTTGTGGTCCAAACTTGATCGAATGACACATATGGGTTTAGAATATTGACGTGGATAAAAAATTATGAAGTTTGACTGTAAATTGGATATGGTTGACTTTTCTCAATACAACTGATTTTTAGGTCAACTGTTCAATTGAGTGATCAAAAGTGTGATCCAAGTCTTGGAATTTGACATGAGTAATATTGGGGGTCCATAATGATCCATGAAAGTCATATGAAGCATTGATAGTCCAAAAATCCTTGTGCAATCTCAAACCCTAATTTTCAGTCATCAGTGCTTAAGGAGGTGTCTTGAGCTGATCAACCCAAATGCAGACTTGATCCAAAGGAGATCTTGTGAAAATACTTGATAAGTGGGAGGGAAATTTTTGGGGTACAACAACTGCCCTTGTTCAATCTTCTTAAGCCTGAAGAGTTAGATTGGCATGTTTCGCCAATCGTGACTCGAAGGTGGAAGATGATTGGACACTAGAGTGCCCATAAATTTGCACTTGGTGATGTGATGGTTAAGGGAATGGGCTTAAAGATGCCATTTGGAGAGGTGATATAAATTTGTAGGAGATGAGCTTAAAAAGGCCATCCAAAAGCGATTGTTGAATTGAAATTTGTAAGCTGAAAGAATGAGTATCAGAATGGCGTTCGTGTCTAGAGCGTATTTGAGCTGTATCTGAAAGTTGAGTCTGAATGAGTATCAGAATGGTATCCGTGTCTGGAGCATATCTAAACTGTATCTGAGAGTTGAATCTGAATGAGTATAAGAATGGCATCCGTGTCTGGAGCGTATCTGAACTGATCTGAAGTTGAAGTTGAATGAGTGTCAGAATGGCATCCATGTCTAGAGCGTATCTGAACTGTATCTGAGAGTTGAATCTGAATGAGTATCAGAATGGAATCCGTGTCTGGAGCGTATTTGAACTGTATCTGCGAGTTGAATCTGAATGAGTATCAGAATGGCATCCGTGTCTGGAGCGTATCTGAACGGTATCTGAAGACTTTGACCACTGTTAATGGTAGCTGTTTGATTAATCTTATCCTGAAAAAGATAAAATGTTAGTTGATATGCAATGTTATGTTGTATGAAATGCATAGTATAATGCATTCATGTCATCAATGTTTATGATTTATGGATGCAATGTATGCGTATGTGAGCTAGTTTGTTGCGCTGTTGTTGGGTTGGGGACAATAAACCCCTGACTGCTGTCGAGGATATGTAAGTCTTCATGTTTTAAAGTCAAAATGTTGATGAATTTTCACTTAGAGGAATAAACTTTGTTGTAAGGGAAACACCGTATACTGCTTGTAAAATTCCATTGAGGAATCCTGGGAAATTTGACGACTTCTACTGGGGAGCGATAACTGGGAGTTTTGTTCCGCTGGGGATTAAACGACGTACTGTGGGGATTTTTTTTTAGGTAATAGCCTAGAGGTATTTCCCTATCCATTCAAACCATCAGTAATTGCCTTTTTTCATTTTGTTTATTTGTAAACAGTAATTATGTTCAAACGCATATGTTCAATAGTGAATCATTGGACATTTTTGTAGACAAAACACAAGCGTAAAGAAAAAATAGATAGTTTTTGCACTTTCAAAGAGGTATCTTTGTATTGACTTTGAGTAAGTATTCTTGTACAAGGAGACAAACATTCTAGTAAGAGAATTTCGTCGTAAAATGAAAATGAAAATTTTGATACAAAGAAAAGATAGCTATGTGTAAAAATCCCATGGGGTTTCCATTCTTCTATAGCCTTCGCATCTCCGAGCGTCTTATCCATTTGTTTCCTTGTCCGAAGCTGATTGAATTGATCAGAACTGCTGAACTTGTTAATTGAAGCCAAAGGTTGTCTGTGAGGTGATCCAACGGGACATAGTCATACACTTTACATTCCCTAACTTTTGCCTGGACCCCCTTTCGGGTTTTCAGTCCACCGGGAAACCCCTTTTTGCCCAAGTCGCCCTTTCAGGTTTTCAACTTGCCAGGTGTACAGATTTTTTTGTTTTATCCCTAATTTTTACCCAAACCCTTTTGGTTCGCCGGAATGCCCTTGTTTTGCCTAGGTATGTCAACCTATCGGGTCTCTTATGCGTAGTATTTTTTGACTATGTCCACGTTTGCATGATGTGGCAGGTCGTCACCATCCATGGTGGTCAAGATCATTGCTCCACCAGAGAAAATTCTTTTGATTACAAATGGTCCTTCATAGGTAGGAGTCCACTTGCCCCTAGGATCACCTTTTGGCAGTATGATGCGTTTGATCACCAGATCTCCAACTTGATACACTTGGCGTCTGACCTTTTTGTTGAAAGCCTTGATCATCCGTTTTTGATACATTTGACCATGGCAAACAGCAGTAAGTCTCTTCTCATCAATAAAGTTCAGTTGATCAAGTTGAGTATGGATCCAGTAGTCTTCGTTCAGCCCTGCATCCTTTATAATCCTCAGAGAGGGGATCTGGACCTCGATAGGCAAGACTGCTTCCCTGCCGTAAACCAGAGAATATGGTGTTGCCCCGGTTGATGTGCGAGCCGTGGCACGATACCCATGGAGAGCGAATGGTAGCATCTCATGCCAGTCTTTGTATGTGACTATCATTTTCTGTATGATCTTTTTAATGTTCTTATTTGCAGCTTTGACAACATCATTCATCTTTGGTCGATAGGGAGAAGAATTGTGATGCTGAATCTTGAATTGCTCGCACAATGCGGTTATCATAGTGTTGTTGAGATTTGTACCGTTGTCAGTGATGATCCTTTCCCGGATACCGTACTGGAAAATGAGATTTTTCTTGATGAAG
Source organism: Vicia faba (assembly GCA_948472305.1). Lineage (NCBI taxonomy): Eukaryota > Viridiplantae > Streptophyta > Magnoliopsida > Fabales > Fabaceae > Vicia > Vicia faba. Next base: position 1,402,846,191 of record OX451739.1, read on the forward strand.
CGGGCAATAACATTCTTGGTAACGGAAGCAAAGGAAGCTGCCTCCGCCCATTTTGTAAAATAGTCAATGGCCACTAAGACGAAGCGATGTCCATTGGAGGTTGTCGGCTTGATTTCCCCGATCATATCAATCCCCCATATAGAAAATGGCCAAGGAGCCATCAAGACATTCAAAGGAACCGGAGGTACGTGCACCTTGTCAGCATAAATTTTGCATTTATGGCAGGTTCAAGAGTGTTGATAGCAGTCTGCTTCCATGGTAGACCAATAATAGCCTGCCCGTAGGATTTTCTTTGCCATCGTATGCCCACTAGAGTGGGTGCCAAAAGTGCCTTCATGTAATTCAGCCATGATCCTTTCAGCTTCAACCTTATCTACGCACTGAAGTAACACAGAGTCATGATTGTGTTTGTACAGGATGCCATTACTAAGGAAAAACTTAGCAGAGAATCTCCTCAAGAACTTCTTATCATTGATTGAATCTCCTTCTGGATATTCTTGAGTCTCGAGATACTTCTTGACTTCGTGAAACCAAGGCTGGTCCACTACTTCTTCAGTATTGATCTCATGATAGTCCGCTGGTTCCTCCATTCGCTCGATGGTGATCTGGGGAGCCTCGTTATCCCAATTAAGTTTAAACATAGATGACATTAAAGCTAGGGCGTTTGCTAGCTGATTTTCTTCTCGCGAGAAATGCTCGAAGGTAATCTTCTCAAAATGTGGTAACAATGTCAAAACATGTCCTTTGTAAGGGATAAGGTTTGGGTGTTTGGTGTCCAATTGCCCTTTGATCTGGATGATAACCAAAGCTGAGTCTCCGAATACATCCAAGGATTTGATTCCTAAGTCTATGGCAGCTTTGAGACCGAAGACGCATGCTTCGTATTCCGCCATGTTGTTTGTACAATTGAAGCAAAGTCTGGCAGTAAAGGGAGTATGACATCCTTCCGGAGATATGAGTACATCACCAATACCAATGTTGAGTGCGTTAGATGCCCCATCAAAGAACAGGGTCCATCGAGATCCTTGTTCAGGTCCGTCATATGGCCTGAATTCTTCACAGTTGTCTAATGTCATGATGTCTTCATCTGGGAATTCGAATTTCATGGACTGGTAGTCTTCTACAGCTTGGTGAGAAAGGTGATTAGCTAGTACACTGCCCTTTATTGCTTTCTGAGTAGTATATTGTATGTCATATTCCGTCAAAATCATCTGCCACCTCGCTATTCTCCCAGAAAGAGCAGGCTTCTCGAAGATGTATTTTATCAGATCCATTTTAGATATCAACAAGATAGTATGAGTCAGCATATACTGTCTTAGCCGGCAAGCAGCCCATGCCAGAGCGCAACAAGTTTTCTCGAGCAGTGAATATCTGGTTTCACAGTCGGTAAACTTTTTGATCAGGTAGTAAATAGCATGCTCTTTTCGGCCATACTCGTCATGCTGCCCCAATACACACCCCCATTGAGTTTTCTAAAACAGTCAGATACATGATCAACGGTCTTCCCTCGACTGGTGGCATCAATACAGGAGGCTCTTGTAAGTATTCCTTGATTTTTTCAAAAGCAACTTGGCATTCATCATTCCATTTGACTACTTGATCTTTCTTCAATAGTTTGAAGATTGTCTCACAAGTAGCTGTCAGGTGAGAAATGAATCTGGAAATATAGTCCAAACGTCCCAAGAATCCTCTGACTTCCTTTTCAGTGCGAGGAGCAGGCATCTCTTGTATTGCTTTAACTTTGACAGGATCTACTTCAATACCTTTATTGCTGACAATAAAGCCTAGGAGTTTACCAGACTGTACCCCAAATGTGCATTTGTTAGGATTCAATCTCTGCTTGTACTTCTTCAGTCTCTCAAACAGTTTTTGTAAGTGGTCGAGATGCTCTTCTTCTGTTTGAGATCTGGCTATCATATCGTCCATGTAGACTTCTATTTCGTGATGTATCATGTCGTGAAATAAAGCTACCATGGCACGCTGATAGGTTGCCCCTGCGTTCTTTAGTCCGAATGGCATCACCTTATAGCAGAAAGTGCCCCACTGCGTGACAAAGGTTGTTTTCTCCATGTCTTCAAGCGCCATTTTGATTTGGTTGTAACCTGAGAATCCGTCCATGAACGAAAACACCTTGTGCTGTGTCGTATTGTCAACTAGGATATCAATGTGGGGAAGTGGAAAATCATCCTTAGGGCTTGCCTTATTCAAATATTTGTAGTCCACACACATTTGCATCTTGCCGTCTTTTTTGGGCACGGGAATAACATTGGCAACCCATTGGGGGTAAGAGGTGACAGCCAGGAATCCAGCATTGAATTGCTTCATGACTTTTGCTTTAATCTTTTCTGACATATCAAGTCTCATTCGATGAACCTTTTGCTTCACTGGCGGACAATCCTCTCTTGTAGGCAGACGATGTATCACAATATCTTCATCAAGTCCTGGCATATCTTCATACGACCAGGCAAAGACTTCGACGTAATCGTGTAACAACTGAATCAGACGCTTCTTGATACTGGGTTCCAGATTGGCACCCATCTTGACCTCTTTTTTATCTTCTTCGGTACCTAGGTTGATTGTATCCACGGGTTCCTCGTGAGGCTGAATGGTTCTCTCTTCTTGTTGTAGCAGTCTGGAAAGTTCCCCTGGTACTTCACAATCTTCCTCACCTTCGTCTTCGGCTTGGTAGATTAGATTTTCAGAGTCGCAAAAGGCCATAGCAGTATCGTTAGCCATGGGATCCCAAATGGATGTATACCTGCATTTGTGAGTGTGGGTGTATGTAAGGGTATAGCTATCTTTGAAAGAAAGTAAAAATGTAGAAGAAAAAAACAATGAGCATAAAAGTTTGTATGAGAAAACGTCCATGATTCACTGATGTCATATGAAAAATGAGATAATAACCCTTACAAACGGACCATTGTCTCTCGGGCAAGACACAAGGTTTTAAGAGTGCGAATTGTTTTGAATATTACAGATCCAACAAAATGTAAAGACAAATTACTGAGGGATAAAAGTGATCGGGACGAAGTCTCTAGCCTCCCAATTGATGAGCCCTCCATTGATAGTCGGGAAGATCCAATCCTCCAGGTTGCAGCCATCTTCACCATCTTCTACTGCGTTGACTTCACGGTTGCTGATCTTCAAGGGTGGCCCTCCAGCACGGGCACGGCGTACATCCTTTTGAGCACTTGAAGTAAAACCTAGGCAAAACTTGTCAGACTTATATGGGATATCTGGGAATTGTCCCCAGATAGGGAATCCACCTTCTTCTACCACTGCTTTGGCATCCTTTAGTGACGATATCCGGAGTAGAGGCCTTGTAATCTTGGGAACAGCCTTGGTCACTTCCACATCTTGAGGGACCTCTTCAAAGTGTTGAAATGGAGTTTCAATGAATTCACTGTCTAATTCCACATATCTGAAGGAATTGAGATGGTTGATCATGTATTCTTCCTCTGCATGAACGGTGATAATCTTCCCTTGAACTGGATATTTCAACATCTGGTGTAGTGTAGAAGTAACAGCGCCAGCATTGTGGATCCATGGTCAGCCTAGCAGGCAGGAGTATGAAGGGCGGATGTCCATCACATAAAAAGTTGAATTGAAGGTTTGGGTTCCAACCTTTATGGGAATGTCTACCTCCCCATGCACCACCCTCTTCGAGTTGTCGAAAGCCCTTACCACTATGTTGCTTGGCTTCAAAGTCAACCCCTCACAGTCAAGTCTATCAAGAGCTTTTTTGGGTAATACATTCAGAGATGAGCCAGTATCCACCAAAACATGTGCCAGAGTTGTGCCCCTACATTCCACTGAGACATGCAATGCCTCATTATGCTTTCTTCCCCTCAGCGTCAGATCAGCATCTGAAAAACCTAAACCATTGTCCGCAGTTAGGCTGGCTACGCAGTCTTGAAATTTATCAGCAGATGTCTCTTGAGGTACATGGGCGGTTTTTAAGAACTTCACCAAGGCTTTTGCATGTGCCTCAGAACATAGTAGTAATGCCAGCATGGAGATCATAGAGGGAGTTTGCCCTAGTTGTTCAACTACATCGTAGTCGCTTCTCTTTATAATTTTTAAGATCTCCTCTATTTCCTTCTTGGAGGTCTCAGGGATAGTCAATGATTGAGTCTTCGTCCGGATAAACTCAATCAGAACACCTTTTCCTCGAGTCTCGGTTAATTCGGTGGCAGGAGTGTCAGTCGGAATGATTACAGGGGTTTTAACAGCTTTGTCAATTGGAGTATTTATAGAGATGATTATAGGTGTGGGAGTAACCTTTGGAGTAGCCACAGGGATGATTACGGGTCTAGAAACAGTTTTTGGGGGAGCAATTTCTGGAGAAAAGATCTTACCACTTCGGGTAATTTTGCTAGTTCCTGCAATGTTACTGATGTCGGAGTTGACTTTCTCGGAGCGAATTTTTGGCGGCTGTTCAGTCTTGCTTGATACCATGGTAATAGATATCCCTCCATAATTCCATGGTATGGTTTTGTCTGATGAGTATGGAACTGGTCCAGGCATTGGGATTATTAAAGGAGCTGCTTTCGGAACTGATGTAATTCTAACGGGTCTTTTGGTGGAGACCCTGGAAGAATTGGCGGAAATGGTATTGATAGAAACATCTTCAAAAAGGATAGGTGGAATTGGAGTCTTTTCGAACAAAATTTCTTTGTTATCTATTAGGCACTGAACGCCTATTTTCAACAAAGGACAGCCGGTTAGGGAGGACAAACAGAGATGGCAAACTTCACCACAGCCCGGGAATACACCGGCATTCAATAAATTCATTTTAATAGTCAGAAGTGGGGTCATGAGTTCATCAATTGAAGTAACAAACAATCCTTCTTCAATGGCATTGGTATTGTGGCCATGTCTGGGCATAGGGGCAGAAATGACATTCGGCTTTTCGGGCGCATCGAACTCAATTTCTTTTGCTTCAATGAGGTCTTGTATTTTGTTCTTTAGAGCCCAACAGTTGTTAGTATCGTGACCAGGACTTTCAGAGTGATATGCGCAACGGGCATTGGGATGATAATGAGGGGATGTTGTATTGGGGTTTTTCGGAGCTTCTTTCAAGGTCACCAAGTTGGATCTTAGTAGATGCGGTAATACTTGAGACGGGGTCATGTTGATTCTGGTGAACTACCTGACTGGCCTTTCTACCCTTGGTTGATTATTTCTTTGTTGATCAGATCCAGGCTTAAGAATCATAACAGCCCCCACCATTGGTCGGCGTTCGTCCCTATCTTGGTTTCTTTGTGTATATATGGCAGCCACCTCTTTCTTTCTGATAAAGGGATTCCTTACAGCTGTAGAAGAAGATGTGTCTTTCTGAATCTTTACATTCTTTATACTGGCTTCTATCCTTTCTCCGGTCAGTATTAGTTCAGTAAAACCTGCAGATGAACTTTCGATTAAATGATTGAAGAAGGGACCAGACAAGGTGCCCAAGAACATGTCTACCAATTCTCTCTCGGACAGAGGGGGTTGAACTCTTCCAGCCAAATCTCTCCATTTTTGTGCATAGCCCTTGAAACCCTCATTGGAAACCATGGCCATACTCTGGAGTTGAGTACGGGTAGGTGCTTGATATGTATTGTACTGATATTTTTTGTAGAAAGTTGCAGCAAGATCTTCCCAATTGTGAACGTTGGCTCTTTCTAATTGGTAAAACCAGTAAAGTTGAGTCCCAGACAGACTGTCTTGGAAGAAGTGCAACCAGAAGTCTTTATCAGCGGTATAGGGTTGGATTTTCCTCAAATATGACCGGAGATGCATTTTAGGGCATGAAACTCCGTTATATTTGGAGAATACAGGTGCTTTGAATTTCGGAGGAATCACAATCCCCGACACTAAATCCAATTCCTCAAAGTCCAAGCCAGGCACCTTTTGGATTTCCATCGCGCTCAATCACTCTTCGAGATGTTTATACTAGTCATCCGCTGGAGGGTATTGTTCTTCAGAGTAGTCCTTTTCTTCCTCTTCCTCTTCTGATTCTGACGAGATAATTGTTTCCTTTCCTTTACCATCTTGGTTGTCTCTTTCACCGGATGTTGCTGCAAAGTCCAAAGTCCTTCTTGTCTGCCCATGAAATCTTCTTCCCATGTTTAAGACTCCAGTTACCTTCTTTGTTTTCTTTTTCCTCTCTTCAGCCAGCAAAGTCTTTAATTCTTCTTGTCCCTTAGCTAGGGTCAAGAGCAACTGTTGAAATTGTGTATTCTGAGCTTGGAGATCCTTCACTGTTTGCTCAAGATCCATCTTACTGAAATAAACAGTAAAGAGATGAGGAGACTTGTTGCAAAAGACCTGTTTATGTTATGATGAATGGTATATGCATATGCAATGTTTTCAAGGATTTCAAAGACTCAAATTTGTTTTAGACAAAAAAGGAAACATAGGTTATATTAATAAGATAAAGTTTGAGTACATCAATGCCCCTTGGGCAAAATAATACAAAAACTCTAAGATAGAAAAGTAGTACGCATCCTCTTCGGTGCAATGTAGGCATTCAGAGTCTGCTCCTCATGAAGTAGCCTAGTGAGTTCCAAAACCTTTGTCTCGCTTGCGTAGAATTGGGCTTCGAAAGTATCTCGCTCCCCTTTGAGTTGTATCCAATCCCTTTGTAGGTCTTTAAGAGATGTGGGCATGTCAGGATGTAGAATAGTGTATGGAACATCTCCCTCTATAACAGGCTCAATGATTACCGGGAGAATGGAGGGGTAAGGCATCATAAGACTATGAGCACGAGTTCATACCCATTTGAGGTAAGGCTCAAGAGGGATGGAATTCTTGTGCCCTAAAGTCTTGCTATCCACCTTGTTTAACATCCTCCAAGCTCGGATAAATCTCTGGGGAAGACCTTGATCGTCGTTGTCGTAGTCAAATACCAACCCTTGAATCAGCATCTCGTGCGGGCCATCCCTTCGGGTATAACCAAACTGTCTTAAGGACAAACAAGGGTTGTAGGTAATACCTCCCCTAATGACAAGTAAATGGACATTAGGAAATTCTCCACAACGGTCGACAATGATAACATTCTCTTTGGATCGAGAACACCAATGAATGTCTGAATGTTTGAGCGTCATCAACCTTTGTGACCACCTTGAACCTTGCTCATTTTTAATACAGATTGGGGAAGATGAGAAATAAACCATCTTGCCAAGAGAGGATTGAAACACATAAGAACACCTCTTTTCCTCATTGTGCGAGTGTGAAAAGAGTGTAGGATATCTCCTAGCAATGTAGGCACCGGGTTGCGGGATATGAAGATTTTGACGGTGTTGACATCTATGAGTTGGTCAGGATTTGGAAACAAAACCATCGCATAGATGAGGAGAGCTACAATTTCCTCAAAGGCTTGCAAGTCCAAGGAATTCCAACAGCTTTGGGCTTTCTCATACAGGAACTTTGCTAAAAACCCTTTGACACCACTCCTTATTTTCCAATGAGTTGTGATATCAGATGAGTGCAAGTGTAGAGCTTGAGCAATCTATTCTGGCTTTGGGTCTCTTTCTGTACCGTTGAAAGGTAGTTGATTGAGAATGGGAATCCTCAAGAGTTGAGAGAACTCTTCCAAAGTAGGCACAAGTTGATAGTCGGAAAATGTGAAGCAATGGTGTAAAGGATCAAAGAACTGAAAGAGCACCTTCATCATGTCCTCATCTGTGTTGGAGGTGGACAAGTTGAGTAGGCGACCATGTCTCTCGGTGAATGGAGAATTTTCAGGAATCCTTGAAACTAGCTCCTTAAGTTGTGGAGGGATTCTCACAAGGTTGACTTGAATAGTTTTCTTACGAAGTGAATCCATATCCTACAAAACAAGAACAAAGATGAATCCCAAAATCCTTGAAATGGTTAGTGGATGTATATGATGTTCATGATGTTCATGATGTTATGTACAAGTATGCATATACAAGCAAAGCAAACAAGTCCTTAGGTTTAGGCTTGCATGGAGTTTTATAGGTAAGTACCCTCTTGAAGTTTAGTTGGCTCAAACCTGTCCTAGTAATAGTAACCAGGTTCTAAGGAACTCAATATCACTGGTTTATTTTCTTGGTCATTGTTTCAGCTCAAGCCTCTTTAATGGTGACCGAAATATCTCAAGAAACCAAACCTCAATGAGTGTAGTATCGAGTATCTACCAACTTCGGACTGCACCAAATCCGGTCATCTCACTACATCCTAAAAGGCCAAGTTGGTCAAGTAAAGGTTCTAGAAGTTCATTAGTGCTTCATGACATCACTCAGCGGCCCCGTATTCTCTTTGATTAACTCAGAGGCTACCGGTACCCACAAATATGTCGCACTAACGTAGCTATAGCTTAGACCACGTCGGTATACCCTGCACAGTTTCCACAACGTATTGCTACTTACCTATAATGTATCCCAAATCTAGGTAGAGGATTCAAACCTAAACAAAGAACCATAATGTAAAACAAACAAGTCAAAAAATGTAAGCAAGTAAATGTGATCTAATCCCTAAGGTAACCCCACTTTTAGAATAGTCCCCAGCAGAGTCTCCAGTTCTGTGATGCGGTGGGAGAACTGACTTGAAGGTTTTGCGTTTGATCGCAAATGTTGCGGTTAGCAAGAGTCGCCACCGACTTTTCTTTTATCTAAAAGGAAAGGTGAAAAAGCACAGGAAAGACCTTTGAGATTGTTTCTTGAGTTCGGGGGGTAGATTATGAAAAGGGAAGGTATTAGCACCCTCTTCATCCATGGTTTTCCATGGGCTCTTAGTTACTTGCTAGATCACTTGCTTTTGTTTGAAATTGTGTTTTATGTGGTTTTTGAAAGTATTTTGTAAAGAGGCCATTGTTTAAGCAATCTTTATAATGATTCTCGTTCGTAATAATGTATACAAAGATGTTGATCTTTTGAAAATATTTTCAAGTTTGTAAGATGTTTTGAAAGTGTATGTGATTGTTTTGAAAATAGCAAGGATATTTGTTTTGAGATGGAGCAAGTAATTAGGAGCAATCTACCTACTCAAATGTCTTTCTTGTTCATTTTCTTTTCCTTTGATATTGTTGTCTTATCATTGATTTGGTAAGTAACACTATCTTTGGATGTAAACGGGACGGGCGTGGGTCATCGTATAGCCATAATTAGCAATGTTGCAAGGTATCTTAGCATTCTTTTTTAAGGGACTAAGATCATTTTGTAAGGCAACTTTGAATAGCGTCATCGAGGGACTATGATCTTGTATTTGTTTGTTTGTTTTGCTAAGATACCTTACATGCGTAATATGACCATTTTGGTAAGGCAACCAAGTGGGATAATCCTAGGGGTGCTTGTGTGCAAAGGGTGTCATTTTCATGCTTGTTTTTGTCTTGGATTAGGGTTTTTTATTTGATTGGTTTTATTCTTTCCATACAAACCCTAATTACTAGCATGTTATGTAAAAGCGATAAATTGCATAATTTAAAGTTACTACGCTATTACAACATTTGTGGGAGGGGGTATACAATTTATGAATGGGGATTGCAATAATATAAACCTAATTAATCTATTACAACCAAATTAAATTTGTACAAGAATTAGAATATACAAGATGAAATAAATATGCAAGAATTATAAATGCAAAGAGAAAGTTTTTTTTTGTTTCTTAAGAAAAAGGGTCTTGATTTTAACCTAATTTGATAAAGAAAATAATTAGTCAATTTTAATATCATTAAGAAAAAGATTCTTGAATAAAACCCTAGTTTGATTTAAAAAAGAAATGAAGTTTATAAAAAAGAAGTATTTTTTTATATTTTATATTTCATGGATATCTACAACTTTCATGTTGGAAGTTTCCTTTGAATCACTTTGCATCATGGTGAAAATTTGGCTCAAAGTTGTGAAAAAATAAGAAATTTTCTATACTTAGAAAAATTTCTAAGTTAAGAAATTTCAACTTTTCAAAATAAAATCTTGATTTCTTGATTTCTTGGTGAAAAAGTTTCATGTTTTGACATGTTTTTATGAATTATGACCTTTGGCATTTGATTTTGACCAAAAAGTCAAAGTTTGACTTTTCAATATACAATTGACTTTTGATCAGTTGACTGAAAAATTCATTTGTCAATCCAATGGACTTGTAGTGTTTTGAACCATGTCATTAGGCCAAAGTGATGAAATTGGGCTCTTTAGATCATGCATTGACTCAATTGACCATTTTCTAGGTTAAAAACCAGAAATTCCCCTTTCCTAGTCAAAACCCTAATTTTGACTATTTTGCCCTTTTGATGATTTGGTCAAATTTCTTGAGGAGTTGTGGTCCAAACTTGATCAAATGACACATATGGGTTTATAATGTTGATGTGGATCAAAAATTATGAAGTTTGACTGTAAATTGACTATGGTTGACTTTTTCCTAATACAGCTGATTTTTAGGTCAACTGTTCAATTGATTGATCAAAAGTGTGATCCAAGTCTTGGAATTTGACATGAGTAATCTTGGGGGTCAATAATGATCCATGAAAGTCATATGAAGCATTGATAGTCCAAAAATCCTTGTGCAATCTCAAACCCTAATTTTCAGTCATCAGTGCATGAGGAGATGTCTTGAGCTGATCAACCCAAAAGCAGGCTTGATCCAAAGGAGATCTTGTGAAAATCCTTGATAAGTGGGAGGGAAAATTTTGGGGTACAACACATATACAACCTGTTAACCACCTCAGGATACTTTTTACTATGCATTGGAACAAGATGTTTCAAGATTTCTTTAAATCTAAGTAACCTAACCATAACTTTGTAACTTACAAACCTGATGTCCTCCTTCACTCTAACCTTTTCGTATAAATAGAGACACTATTATGCAAGCAAGGACGAGTTTACAAGCCTTGACAAACCCTCAAATACTCTGTAGTCAGAATTTGCATTTAAAACCTCCAATGTTGCACATTTTGACTATAAACTCAAAACTCCTAATTCCATCATCCGTTTTCATTTCTAATCAATCCCAAAGCTTTCATACTTCATTTAGAACTCATCCACACCCCTGTTTCATAATTGTAACTCCATCTTCATCGTCCTCCAAACTCAAAAACTCAGTTCTACAACTTGACTTCTCCAGAAAGATTCAGCCACTCTCAGCACAAAGTAAGAGTTGCATTATCTTCCTAGGAGTCCAGTGAAGCTATCCAGATCATCACCAAACTTCCAGGGGTGCTCAAAATCCATACACGATTTCCAGTTTTGAGGTAAGTTTTATTAACTTTGAACTATCTCTACAAGCATCATTAATGGTTAATTTGTGAATGAAAAATATAGACATCATAGCCCTGAAGCTAACCATGCCTTTAGTTTTCATTTATGTTGCCTGAGTGATGTGAATTTTGAAGTTGAACTTTCTAAAAAAATTAGGTTTTATTTGGTACCAAGCAAAATTCATGTTCATCTTTGATTTATAGCTTTAGTTATTTATATGGTTGAATTTGTGTTGAAAAATGGAGCAAGTTTCATGTTTACACGTTTGAAAATGGTTTAGAAATGAGCAAGTTCAAAAATTCAAAAATACAACAATGGAGGCTAGCACGAGGAAGAAGATGAATTTGTAATCAGGACTGAGTTTATTTTAAATTTAGCGCAAGTTGTTTTTTACACGGATGAAACAGCCACCCCAGTGACATAGGAAGTGCGCATAAGGCATTTGTTATTATGGACCTGGGTTCGAGCCCCAGTGGTACCCTTTTATGTTTTATGTCATATATTTCTTGCAGATCCAGCACACCTAGCTTCCTTGAGTCCATCATACGCCCTCATTTCAACACCATCAGATCACTATGTCAACAAATGCAACACATCAGATGCGCTTGTCCACCATGAGCTCTCACAGGTCAACCATATGGGATCCAAACAAGGCGCATGGGCCTCCTGATCTATGCCTTCTCTTTTCTCTTTTCTTTTTTCTTTTTTCTTCTTCATACCCTCATTTTACTTTTTAAAATGCAGGCTCGTTCATACTTTTTTATTATTTTATTTCCTCTGATTACAAAAAATATATTGGGCCTGTGTGCTACTTTTTTACCTCCCTTCTACTTTTTAACACCCAGCCCATTTATTTTTATATTTTCATTATTTTTATTTATTTATCTATTTATTTATTTAATTAAAAATACAAAAAAAAAATATTTTCTTAAATGATTAAAATTAAAAACATTTTAATGTGAATATTTTATTTTATTAAGTTAAATTTCATTATTTTCTTTTACAAATTAATATTAACATTCAAATTATTTTCTAAACAAATTAACTTAGATTTTAGGTTTATTTAAGATAATAAATTAGTTTCTTTTGTAAATAAAATTAATTAGTCTAATTAGGTTAACTATAAAACCTTTTTCTCCATAAAAAAATCACACAAAGACAATTTATTTTTCCTCTTCATCCTTGCATCTTTGTACATTATAATATTATTCATATTCAATGGTTTGTAATAGTAATTAGGTATTTATTGCTTTCCTCCCCCTATTAACAAATATTGTACTCCCCATTCTCAAAGCATTATAATCGCGTAGGACATTAAATTCTGCAATTTATCGCTTTCCTTATTATTACTAGTAATTAGGGTTTGCATGATAAGACTTAAAATCAAACCTAGCAAAACCCTAATTCAAAAACAATATATTTGAAATCAAAACACTTTGCACACTTGCACATCTAGGGTAACCCACACTTGTTGCCTCGGATTTAAACAGTCATGTCCCGCAAATGTGGAATGTTTTAGCAAAAGACCCTCGATTTAAAGATCGTAGTCCCTCGATGACCCTTCAATCTTGCCTTCGGTAAATGATCTTAGTCCCTTACGACAATTGCTAAAGCATCTTACAAGTTTCCTTCTATGACTGTACGGTGACCCACGTTTGTCCCTCACATCCAATGATATGGCTTTCTACTAACTAATGGTGGACAAGCACTATCAAAAGGAGGAGGAAAAGAACAGACTTTTTGAGTAGGTAGATTGCTCGTAATTGCTTGCTCACAAACTAAAACCACTTTCACACCTCACACTTTCAAAAATAAACATCTTTTCAAACACTCTCTTTCTAAACAAATATTTTCAAAATAAACATTTTGTATACATTCTCAACGATACGAGAATCATTGCAAAATTACCGTGCTAAGGCATTTTGAAAATATTTTCCAAAAACAACATTTTGTATACATTCTCAACGATACGAGAATCATTGCAAAATTACAATCTTCAAAACATTTTCAAACATACACAAAACACAAAGCATTCAAAGTGATCAAGCAATTAAGAGCCCGTAGATAACTACGGATGAAAAGGGTGCTAACATATTTCCTTTTCATAACCTACCCCCCGAACTCAAGAAAATATCTCAAAAGGTCTTTCCTGTGCTTTTCACCCTTTACTTTATTGGATAAAAGAAAAGTTTGTGGCGACTCTTGCTATCCGCAACATTTGCGATAAAATGCAAAACACCAAGTCAGTTCTCCCACCGTATCACAGAACTGGCGAATCTGCCGGGGATGTTAAACTAAAAGTGGGATTACCTTAAGAGCTAGATCACCTTTATTTGCTTTACTTCTTTGCCTTATTTGCTTTACATTCATGGGTTATGCTTGGGTTTATTACTTGAAAACATTCTATACCCGGATCTGGGGCATATTAGGTAAGTAGCAATAGATCATAGGGACTATGCAGCATAATACTGACATGGTTGAATAGATGGCTACGTTAGAATGACACGTGTGTTGGTAACGGTGTCCCTTGAGTCCAGTCAAGGAGAATACAGGGTTGTTGTGTGGTGTCATGAAGCACTAACTGACCTTAGAACCTTAGTTGAACAACTTGGCCATTAGAAAGTAGTTTTGATAGATGGCTTTGGTGCAAGACTAAAGTTGGTTGATACTCAATACTACACTCATTGATATCATACTTTTGGGATATTTTGGCCACAGTTTGGATGCTTGAGCTAAAACAATGCCCAATGAAGAAAGATCAGTGATATTGAGATTCCTTAGAACTCGGTTACTTCTTTTAGGACAGGTTAAACCAACTAAACTTCAAGAGGGTACTTACCTAAAAACCAGATGCAAGCCTAAACCTAAGGCCTTGTGTGCTTTGTTTGTGTGTGATTATTTGTTCATGACATCATAGCATCATGCCATAGCATTTTTCACTAACCGTTTCAAGGACCTAGGGATTTATCTTTGTTCTGTTTTGTAGGATATGGCTTCCGCTTGTAGAAATACCATCTGAATCAACTTCATAAGGGTGCCTCCTCAACTCAAAGAGTTATCATCAAGGGTTCCTGAAAATTCTCCATTCACCAAAATATATGGTCGACTTCTCAATCTGGTTACCTCAAGCTTTAAGGAAGACATGATGAGGGTGCTCTTTCAGTTTTTTGACCATGTACACCATTGTTTCACCTTTCCCGATTATCAATTGGTGCCCACAATGGAAGAATTCTCTCAACTACTAGCAGTACCCATTCTTGATCAAATACCCTTCATCGATTTAGAGGAAGCTCTAAGACCTGAAGTTATTTCCACGGCCTTATATCTGAAGAGTTCTGACATTGTAGCTAATTGGGAGATAAGAAGTGGGGCAAAGGCTTTTTGGATAAATTCTTGATGGAGAAGGCTCGTTTTTTTTTTGGATTCCATGAACTTTCAAGATTTTGAGGAGATCTTGGCTCTTCTAATCTATGGGTTGGTGCTTTTTCCTAACCCTGACCAACTCATAAATGTGAATGCTGTCAAAATTTTCCTTACTCGTAACCCTGTGCCTACATTGCTTGGAGACGTTTTGCACTCTCTTCACACTCGCACTATGAGGAAGAGAAGGACTCTTATGTGTTTCTTTCCTTTGTTGTCTATATGGTTTATTTCGCACCTTCCTTGATCAGTCTTGAAGAATGAGCAAGGTTTAAGGTGGTCACAAAGGTTAATGTCGCTTTCTCATACGGATATCTATTGGTGCTCTCGATCTCAAAAGGATGTCACTATCATTGACTGTTGCGGGGAGTTCCCTAATGTTCCACTCTTAGGAATTAGGGGAGGTATTACTTATAATCCTTCTCTGGCTCTACGACAATTTGGTTATGCTCGAAGAGATGGTCCCCACGATGCACTCATTCAAGGTATTATCTTTGACTACGAGAACGATGTCCAAGGTTATCATAAAAGGTTTGTACGAGCTTGGGGCATGGTAAGCAAGGTTGATAGCAAGACTTTGGGGCATAAGAATTCCATCCCTCTTGATCCTTATCTCAAATGGGTATGAGCTCGTGCTCAAAGTCTCATGAGGCCATATCCAGCCATCCAACCAGTGATTATGGAGCCTACTATTGAGGGGGGTGTTCCTTGTACCATTCTCCATCCTGACATGCCTACCAACCTCGAAGAATTGCAGAGATCGTGGATTCAACTCAAGGGGGAAAGAGATACCTTTGAAGCTCGATTCTACACAAGCAATAAGAAAGTGATGGAGCTTACCAAGAAACTTCATGAGGAGAAAAGAATGAATGCCTACATCAAAACAAAGAGGAAGCATCCTTGGGAGATCTAAGTCTTAGGTTTTAGGAGTTTTAATTTGTTGTCTCTTTGAGACCTTTTGCTTTTTCTTTGTAAGCCCAAGGGACAGTTGTAACTCAAGAACTTATTAATGCAATTGTTGTTTTTGTTTCCATTTTGGCTAGCAAATTTAAATCTCCTGAGGTTCTTGAAAACATTGCATGCACCATATCATAAGCAAGTTTTTTGATACAGGTTTCCTCATATTTTTAATATTTATTTCAGTATAAGATGGATCTAGAGAAAACCGTCAAAGATCTGTAAATTCAATATGCACAGTTCCAAGAGACTCTCCTCAACTTAGCTAAAGGACAGCAAGAAATAATGGCACTCCTTGCCACCAAAAGAAAATCAAGAAGCGGGTTGTTATTCTCAACATGGGAAGAAGTTTCAAAGGGCCTTCCGACTGGCTCAAATAGAGGATGCTTCTTCTGAGGAAGAATACAATCAAGAAGATGAAGTTAGAAGGACCAGGGATGGGGGTGGTAATAACCAGATTTATGAGGATGAAGACTACTCCAATGAGCAGTACCCGCCGGTGGATGATAAATACAAACAACTATAAGACTGACTTAAGGCTGTAGAGATCCAAACAGTGCATGGTTTGGACTTTGGAGATTTAGGTTTGGTCCCTGGGGTGGTCATTCCCCACAAGTTCAAGGTCCATGTCTTTGCCAAGTATGATGGGGTCTCCTGTCCCAAGATGCACCTGAGGTCTTATGTCCGCAAGATTCAACCACACACCGCCGATAGGAAGTTATGGGTTCATTTCTTCCAAGAAAGCTTATCTGGAACACAGTTGGAATGGTTCTATCAACTAGAGGGGACTAATATCCACACATGGGAGGATCTGGCTACAGCCTTCTACAGACGATACCAATACAATGTTGATCTTGCATCAACTTGTGTGCAATTACAAAATATAATTATGGGCTCAAGCGAAGGTTTTAAGGAGTATGCTCAAAAATGGAGGGACTTGGCTGGAAGGGTCAACCCCCTTTGACTGACAGAGAATCAGTGGACATGTTCATGGGCACCTTGACTGTCCCATTCTTTAACTTACTGATTGGAAGTTCTTCGTCAGGGTTTACTGAGTTGATTTTGACTGGCGAACAAGTTGAAAGTGGAATCAAGAGTGGGAAGATCCCAATGGCCTCAACCTCAACTGCTGTAAAAAAGCCATTTGTTGGTAAGAAAGAGACTAATGTTTTTTATGGACAAAGGAGCCTTGTCAAGAATGATCGTCATCAATCGGTAGGAGAAGTATTGATTTCTAACCCAACCCCAGTTCAACGACCACAACGATAAAACAATCAGAAAAGGCTAGACATTCTGAGGAGGAAGTTTACTATAATCAACATGCCATTGTCTCAAGCTTTACAACATTTGTTGAAGGCTGATTTGATAACACTGCGGGATCCTCCTCAAAATCCCAACACATCATCTCCGAAGTATAACCCAAATTCAAGGTGTGCATACCATTCCAATAATTTGAGGCATGACACCAATGATTTTTAGGCCCTAAAAAGCAAAATCCAGGATTTGGTTGACAACAAAGTGATTGAGTTTGACCCTCCAGAAAACCCTAATGTGATTACCACACCCATGCCTAGTCATGGTAAAGGTGTTAATGTTGTTGACGATGATTCCTATGTCTCCTCCATCAGTGATTTGACTACTCCCTTGAAGACCGTTAAGAAGAATCTGTTAAGAGCCAATTTATTTCCGGGATACCTTAAAAATTCTTACCATTATGCTTCCCAAACTAATGGTTATATGTGGCTGAAGAAAGGTATTCAATACCTGATTGATAGCCATGAAATTTTGTTCGAGAAAACTCTGTCCGTGAAGAGTTTTCCTAAAAGTATACCTCAAGAGTTGATACTTAAAGATGTTTCCATAGTAACCATTTCAAATACTCCTATTAGGATCACCCCTAAAGGCCCTATAAGGATTCCTACAGAGCCAAGAGTAGCTCCCCTGATTATCACTACACTGGGGTCAGTCCCCTATTCCTCCGACAAAGCTGTGCCCTGGAACTATGAGGCAGAAGTTTATTATCATGGTGTCAAGCAAGAGCCATGGATTAATGAAAATGAAGATCCTGAAATTACAAACATTGTTGGAACTAGTAAGCTCACTAGGACAGGAAGGATCTTCTCTCCGGTGATCTCTCCTCTAATAATTACTACAACACATGTTCATATTCCTGATGCTAGACCAACTATTGATACCCAAGGTAAAGAGAAAGTGACTGAGCCTTCCCGGATGGAGGCGCCATCCAAAGATGTTACAATTGAAGACCCATTTGGACAAGAGGTGGAAGAAATTTTGAAGATCATCCAAAAAAGTGATTACAAAATAGTTGAACAAATGGGGAAGATACCCTTAAAAATATCCATGTTGTCCTTGTTGCTATGCTCCGAGGCACATGCCCAAGCTTTGTTGAAATTTCTGAAGAATGCCCATGTACCACAAGAGACCACTGCTGATCAATTTGAGAATTGTGTAGCAAACCTAACCGCTGGCAATGGTTTAGGCTTTTCTGATGCAGATTTAACTCGGGCGGGGAAGAATCATAACAAAGATATGCACATCTCTATTGAATGCAAAGGCACCACCCTGGTGCATGTGTTAGTAGATATTGGGTCCTCCCTAAATTTTTTTCCCAAAGGTGCTTTGGATAGACTGGACTGTGAAGGGCTGGTGCTGAAACCCAATGATATTGTGGTAAGATCCTTCAATGGTTCAAAAAGAATGGTCCACGGAGAGGTTGATCTTTCGATCAAGGTGGGATCTCAAGTCTTCAACTCTACATTTTATGTAATGGATATTCTCCTGGCCTACTCTTGCTTGCTAGGACGCCCATGGATTCGTGGGGCAGGTGCGGTTACCTTTACATTACATCAAAAGCCGAAGTACCCAATAAAAGGGAAGATTGTCACAGTCTGTGGAGAGGAAGAATATATGGTCAGTCATTTGAATTCTTTCAAATATGTTGAAATGGATGGCGAACTCATTGAAACCCCTTGTCATACATTTGAGGTAATCCCTCTGACGATTGTTGTTGCTAAAGCTACTATTCCTGAGATCTCTAAGGACATACAAAGAATGGCTTCCTTGAAAGATGTTAGGGTTGTGGTAGAAGATGGAGACTGCATTATCTTGGGACAACTTCCTGACATCCCCTACATATCTGAAAAATTTGGGTTGGGTTTCACTTCAAAAGCTCAGAAAGAGGTTCATCGTGTTCGTGCTGGAGGACCACCTCTCCATATTAGCAACAATGAAGTCAATGCTCTGGAAGACACTAACAGTGGCGGTGACTTGGACAATTGGATATTCCCAACTACTGATGGTGGACTCAACAACTAGAATGCCAAAGACTTCATCTCAATCTCCTTCAGCCAGTAGTAATTGCTATTTTCCTGTTTTTATTGCTTTAAGAAGTTTGTCTGTAAGATTTCTGTTTAAAACAATGACTTTAAACCTTGTGCCTAGCCCGGGGCACAATGGTCCATTTGTTAAGGGTTTGTCATTTCATATATCATATGCTCATTTAATGAAAACATTGGATGATTTTGCATTCAAATTTTGCGATCCTTGTTTTTATTTTACTTTACTGCATTTTCAAATAGGCACGTGATCTTACATGCACACACATATTTGCAGATCCACATCCACCCTGGATCTCATTGCCAATAATGTTGCTATTATCGTTTATGACTTTGAAAAATCCAATCTATCAAGACGAAGACGAAGGTTAAGAAGATTGTGAGATACCTAGAGAACTTTCCAGACTCCTGATACAAGAGGAAAAGCCTATCCAACCGCACAAAGAACCGGTCGAAGTGATAAACTTGGGTACTAAGGCAGATAAGAAAGAAGTCAAGATTGGCACTAACCTAGAAGACAGTGTCAAGAGTAAATTGGCTCAGATGTTGCACGACTATGTTGAGGTCTTTCCTTGGTCATACGAAGACATGACAGGGCTCGATACTGATATTGTGGTTCACCATCTGCCAATGAAAGAGGGTTGTTCTCTGATGAAACAAAAGGTTCATCGCATGCATCCTGATATGTCAGAGAAGGTCTAGGCTGAGGTAATGAAACAGTTCAATGCAGGTTTCTTGGCAGTAACGTCGTATCCCCAATGGGTTGCAAATGTTATTCCAGTATCGAAGAAAGACGGTAAGGTCTGTATGTGCGTGGACTATAGGGATCTGAATAGGGCAAGCGTTAAAGATGATTTCCCACTACCACATATTAATGTCTTGGTTGACAACACTGCTCAACACAAGGTATTTTCCTTCATGAATGGATTCTCCAGTTATAACCAAATCAAAATGGCACCTGAAGACATGGAGAAAACCACTTTTTTCATACAGTGGGGCACCTTCTGTTATAAGGTCATTACCTTTTGGTCTGAAGAACACGGGCACAACTTATCAACGGGCTATGGTAGCTTTATTTGATGACATGATTCATCATGAGATAGAGGTATATGTTGATGACATGATAGCGAGATCCCAAACTGAAGAAGAGCACCTTGACCATCTACACAAGCTGTTTAAAAGGCTAGAGAAATATAAGCTGAGATTGAATCTCAACAAATACACCTTCGGGGTAAGGTCTGGTAAGCTCCTAGGCTTTGTTGTCAGTGGTAAAGGTGTTGAAGTCGATCCTGCTAAAGTCAAAGCTATCCAAGAAATGTCAGCTCCATGTACTGAGAAGGAGGTTAGAGGTTTCTTGGGACCTCTAAACTACATTTCCCGATTCATCTCTCACTTGACTGCTACTTGTGAACCAATTTCCAAACTGCTAAAGAAAGATCAAGTAGTCAGATGGAACGACGACTGCCAAATAGCTTTTGGCAAGATCAAAGAGTACTTGCAAGAACCTCAAATTTTGATGCCACCATTTGAAGGAAGACCTCTGATCATGTACTTAACCGTGTTAGAGAATTCAATGGGGTGTGTGTTGGGGCAACATGACGAGTCTGGTTGAAAAGAGCATGCGATATACTACCTTAGCAAAAAGTTCACCGACTGTGAAATAAGATATTCACTTCTCGAGAAAACTTGTTGTGCTTTGGCATGGGCTGCTCGCCGACTAAGACAGTATATGTTGACTCATACTACTCTCTTGATCTCTAAGATGGATCCCATCAAGTACATCTTTGAGAAGCCAGCTCTCTCTGGAAGGATAGCCCGATGGTAAATGATTTTAACTGAATACGATATCCAATACACTACACCGAAAGCAATTAAAGGAAGTGTGTTGGCAGATCATTTGGTGCATTAAGCTGTGGATGACTACCAATCTATGAACTTTGAATTCCCGGACGAGAATATCATGCTGATTATAGATTGTTAAAATTTGGACTGTATGAAGGACCTGAGCAAGGATCCCAATGGATTATGGTTTTCGATGGAGCTTCCAACGCACTAGGTAACGGAATTGGTGTTGTGATCATTTCTCCCGAAGGTTGCCATACACCTTTCACTACCAGACTTTGCTTTGACTGTACCGACAACATGGCTGAGTACAAAGCATGCATCTTGGGTCTTAAAGTTGTTATTGACCTAAGAATCAAATTCTTAAGGGTATTTGGAGACTCAGCTTTAGTAATCACTCAAGTTAAAGGAAAGTGGGATGCAAAACATCCAAATCTTATCCCTTACAAAGAACTTGTGCTAACCTTGATCATGTACTTTGAAGAAATTACCTTTGAACATATCCCGAGGGAAGAAAAACAGTTGGCAGATGCCTTAGCTACCCTGTCATCTATGTTCAAAGTCAAATGGGACAACGAATCTCCCAAAGTTACTGTCGAAAGATTTGACGAACCGGCGCACTGCTATGAGATTGACACTGATGGTGTAGAAGAGAAGCCTTGGTTTAATGAGGTGAAAAGATATCTCTAAGCTCAAGAGTATCCTGAAGGGGCGTTAATCAACGACAAGAAATTCCTACGGAGGTTCTCTACCAAGTTCTTCCTAAGCAACGGGATTTTGCACAGGCGCAACCATGGTTCAACTTTGCTCTGTTGTACGGACAAGAAGGAAGCAGAGAAGATTATGGAGGATATGCATGAAGGTATCTTTGGTAATCACTCTAGTGGACATACTATGGCCAAGAAGATTCTAAGAGCTGGCTACTATTGGTCGACCATGGAAACCGACTGTCATCACCACTCGAGGACTTTCCATAAGGGCCAAATTTATGTTGATAAGGTTCACGTGCCTCCGGTTCCTTTGAATGTCAATACTGCTCCTTGGCCATTTTCAATGTGGGGCATTGATATGATTGGGGAAATCAGGCCTACTGCCTCTAATAGACATCATTTCATTCATGTCGACAATGACTACTTTACCAAGTGGGTTGAATCAGCTTCATTTGCATCAGTTACCAAGAACGATGTGGCCCGACTCATCAAGCATAAACTCATCTGCCAGTATGGTATCCCTGAGAAGATCATCACTGAAAATGGTACCAACCACAACAATGCCATGATCACTGAACTCTGCATGCAGTTCAAGATCAAACACCATAACTCTTCTCCATACAGAACTAAGATGAATGGCGCGGTGGAATCCGCCAACAAGAACATAAATAAGATTATGCAAAAGATGGGGGTGACCTACAAAGACTGGCATGAGATGTTACCATTTTCTCTTCATGGCTATCATACTTCAACGTGAACATCAATTGGGGCAACCCCATTATCTCTAGTCTATGGCATGGAAGTTGTCATGCTTGTTGAAGTTCGGGTTCCTTCTCTAAGGATTATGAAAGAAGCAGACTTAAACGAACACGAATGGATTTAGACTAGGTTGGATCAGTTGAATTTTATTGACAAAAAGAGGTTGGTTGCTATCTATCACGGTCAGATGTACCAGAAGTGTATGATCAAAGCTTTTAACAAAAAGATCAAACACCGGGTATACCAGGCTGGTGACTTGGTAATAAAGTGCATCATTCTACCACAAGGCAATCCCAGGGGAAAATAGACTCCCACCTACGAAGGGCCATTTGTTTTCAATAAAGTATTCTTAGGTGGTGCTATGATACTAACCACTATGGACATCGAAGATTTCCCGCACCCTATGAACGCGGACATAGTCAAAAAATACTTCGCATAAGAATGACCCGCTAGGTTGACATGCCTAGGAAAAAATAAGGGCGTCCCGGCGAACCAAAAGGGTTCAGGAAAAAGTTAGGGATATATACAAAAGATTGTACACATGGCAAGTCGAAAACCTGAAAAGGTGACTTGGGCAAAAAAGGGTATCCTGGTGGACTGAAAACCTGAAAGGTCGGTCCTGGCAAAAATTAGGGATTAAAAGCGTACGACTATGTCTCGTTGGATCACTTACATGCAAGCTTTATTACCAAAGTCGAAAGTTCAAATGGTTCAATCAACTTCTTTCGATAGCAAGGGATGAGATGTTCGAAGACATATGGGCAATAACTGAGTTTGGAACCCAATGAGATCAATTCCATATGGATATATATACATTTGTTTTCACTTTGTACTCTTTTCATTTCACAATGACTTCCTCTTACTAGGATTTTCGTCATTTTGTACAAAATCTCCTGTTTATAGGAAAATTATCAATACAAATACACTTTAAAGTTTAAAATTTTTGTTTTGTCTGCTTTGTTTGCAAAAACGTCCAATGAATAAATTGAATGAACATATGCATATGAGCATGATTAACCATTAACAAATAAATGCATAAGAACAGGAATACGCATTTACTCAAATTCTAAGAGCTGGGATGACACTCAAGCTGTCCATAAATCCCCACAGAGTTACTTCCAATAAACTATTCCCACAGAGTAGTCTTCACAAATAAGGGTATATTCCCTGTAATCTCCCCGGCAGATCACTCCAACAAACAAAGGAGTGTAATCTCTTTCCCAGCAATATCACCAACCAATGGAGTTCCAATCAGTATACTTCATGGAAATTATCTTCCCCAACTGAGCTTGGTCCTCTAAAACTGAAAAAGAGACCTTACAGATTTCTTCTCTTTAGCAACTTCAATTTCCCCAGGAAAATTTTTTTCCTCAGTAGAGCACTACTCCAACAACAGAGTTTATTTCCCTAACAAACTACAATTTCCCCAGCTCGAGTCTATTCTTCAGACTACTAAAAATCACTGACAAAATTCTTCTCCCCAGTAAAGTTATCACTATCCCCGGAAAGTTGCTGCAAAACCTAGAATCCGGCCAGATACCATTTAACTTTATTCTCCACAGACGATTCAGAAATTTAACCATCTCTTTTATCCCCAGTCAGGGTATATAATAAATAAATTCCCCAGTAGAGCAATGGATGACCAAGGTTCTCAAACTCTACTTCTCAAACAGAAATCAATACATCCCCTGCAGAATTTCCTCAAACAAGTCAGCAGGAATCCCCAGTGGAAGCATTCTAGACAAGATTGAAGATACGTATACTCTTCATTTGTAAAAATAGTCAGGGATTTATTTTCCCAGACAAAGATACGCTTCGACAACATTTCACATTCATACATCATAGCATATGCATACAAAACGCATATAACACAATCTCATTTATTTTGAGAACATCATTACAAAATGCATTTCATACAACATGACATTGCATACAGCTAACTCTTTACCTTTTCAGGAAGAATCAATCGAAAGACCGATATTGTCAACAAATTATAGGCCATTCCCTGAAATAAGACATGGCAAGTATCTGCATAATGAACACTCCCTTCAAACATCTGCTGGCTCAAATTAAATTGATCAGAGATTTATTCTGATACTTCTCTCAGTAGACCTTTTTCTAGCTCAGATTAAATCGACCAAAGATTTATTCTGATACTTCTCTCAGTAGACCTTTTTCTGGCTCAGATTAAATTGACCAAAGATTTATTCTGATACTTCTCTCAGTTAAAGATTTAAAGACATATGTTGGCTCAGATTAAATCGACCAAATATTTGTTCTGATACTTCTCTCAGTAGACCTTTTTCTAGCTCAGATTAAATTGACCAAAGATTTATTCTGATACTTCTCTCAGTTAAATATTTAAAGACATATGTTGGCTCAGATTAAATCGACCAAAGATTTGTTCTGATACTTCTCTCAGTAGACCTTTTTCTGGCTCAGATTAAATTGACCAAAGATTTATTCTAATACTTCTCTCAGTTAAATATTTAAAGACCTCTGTTGGCTCAGATTAAATCAATCAAAGATTTATTCTGATACTTCTCTCAGTAGACCTTCTGCTGGCTCAGATTAAGTCGACCAAAGGTTTTTTCTGACACTTCTCTCAGTTAAAGATTTAAAGACCTTTGTTGGCTCAGATTAAATCGATTAAAGATTTGTTCTTATACTTCTCTCAGTAAACCTCTGCTGGCTCAGATTAAATCGACCAAAGATTTATTCTGATACTTCTCTCAGTAGACCTTTTCTGGCTTAGATTAAATTGACCAAAGATTTATTCTGATACTTCCCTCAGTTACAGTCAAGCGTAGAATCATTATGATACTTCTATCAACAATTATTTATGGATGGCATCTATAAGCCCATCTTCGTCCCCTATCCAAATGGCACCTCTAAGCCCATTCCTGATATAGTCAACAAACAATTTTACTTCATGCATAAGCGAGTGCAAATTTCTGGGCACTTAAGTGTTCAATCCTCTTCTACCTTCAAGTCACGAATGGCGAACATGCCAATATAACTCTTCAGGTTCAAGAAGATTGAACAGGGGCAGCTGTTGTACCCCAAAATTTTCCCTCTCCTTTCTCAGGACATTTCTCACCAAAGATCTCAAATGCTCAAGGTTTCTCAAGAGTTTGATTAGACATGCTCACCTCCTAAGCACTGGGTCCAAATTAGGGTTTTGGTTTTATCAACGATAATTGGACTTTTAATGCCTCAAGTGACTTTCATGGTTCACTATAGGTCTCCAAGAATACTCATACCAAGTTTCAAGCCTTGCACCATAAATTTGCTCAGTCAATTGCTCAGATGGCTGAAAATCAGTTGTATTGGGTAAAAAGTCAATTGTGGTCAACCTATAGT
Organism: Vicia faba; assembly: GCA_948472305.1. Taxonomy (NCBI): domain Eukaryota; kingdom Viridiplantae; phylum Streptophyta; class Magnoliopsida; order Fabales; family Fabaceae; genus Vicia; species Vicia faba. The sequence continues at coordinate 1,402,871,796 of OX451739.1, forward strand.
AAAACTTCATGATTTTTGGCCAACATCAACATTATGAAGTCATATTTATCAATTTATCAAAGTTTGATCCTAATCCCTCAAGAAAATCATTCAAATCATCAAAGGGGCAAAATTATCAAAATTAGGGTTTTAACTGAGAATGAATGATCAGTGACTTTTGACCTAGTACATGAACTAATGGTTTGAAGTATAATATCAAGGACTCAAACACAACATATTGATCTAATTTCATATCTCAAATCATTTCCCAAGATCAAAGGGTTCATAGTTGAGAATTGGATCAACTGATGAAAAGTCAACTAATACACAAAAACTCAAACTTTGACTTTTTGATCAACATTAAATTTCAAAGATCAAGAATCATCAAGGCGTTCAAAAATATCAAACTTTATCGCCAAGAATTAAGAGAATCAAGAAAGTCAACAAAAAGTCAAGATTTTCAAGACTTATAAAAATTCTAAGTGTTTTTTAACCTTGATACTTTCACTACTTCATGACAAATTTTCACCAAGATGCAAGATGATTCAAGGAAAACTTTCAACATGAAAGTTATAGATCTTGATGAATTATACAACTATTTCCTTAAGGGTTGATGTCCAAAAAATGCTTAGATTTGAAGATATAAGCTCATGAAGTCATGACATTTTTACAAAACACTTAGTGAAATTTTCATCAAGTTAGGCAGATTTTTTGTCCCGACTTCTTGGCAATTTTTCACCAAGTTCCAAGTTGATTTAGAAAAAGTGGTCAACATGAAGGTTGTATACAATGTTTTAAGCTTTCTAACATGTCCCAGAATTTGAAGAGATCATTTTTGAGCTAGGAGAATCAAAGAGAAGAAGTTGGACATCCATTATTGAATTTTAGGTCATTTTCATGAAGAACACTTGAACAAATCTCAAGCCATGTTGCATAAGTATTGCTTTGCATTCTTCTAACTTGAAAATCACTCCATAATTAATTGTTTACACAACTGATTGAGCCATTGTCCAAGCATTGGAGCCATTGTCCAAGTGATTAATCCATTTTTGGCACAAAGGTAACACTACCATTTTGGAAAATCCAACTTTAATCACAATGTCAACTTCATGAGCCTTGCACTTGTTCCTTCTGATCACACTCCATTGTAAATTGAAGAATAAAACATCTACAACCTGTTAACCACCCTAGGAGCCTTTGTACTATGCATTGGAACAAGATGTTTCAAGATTGCTTCAAAGCTAAGTCACCTAACCATAAATTTGTAACTTACAAACCTGATGTCCTTCTTACCTCTAACCTTTCCCTACAAATAGAGACACTATTATGCAAGCAAGGATGATTTTATAAGCCTTGACACACCCCCAAATACTCTAAAGTCAGAATTTACATTTCAAACCTCCATTGTTGCACATTCTGACCATAAACTCAAAACTCCTAATTCCATCGTGAGTTTTCATTTCTAATCAATCCCAAAGCTTCTATACTTCATTTAGAACTCATCCCCACCTCTGTTTCATAACTGTAACTCTATCTTCATCGTCCTCTAAACTCAAAAACTCAACTCTGCCACTTAACTTCTCCAGGAAGATTCAGCCACTCTCATCATAAAGTAAGAGTTGCATTAGCTTCCTAGGAGTCCAGTGAAGCTATCCAGATCTCACCACACTTCCAGGGGTTCTCAAACTCCATACACGATTTCCAGTTTTGAGGTAAGTTTTCTCAACTTTGAACTCTCTCTACAAGTATCATTAATGGTTAATTTGTGAATGAAAAATGTAGACATCATAGCCCTGAAGCTAACCATGCCTTTAGTTTTCATTTATGTTGCCTGAGTAATGTGAATTTTGAAGTTCAACTTTCTGAAAAAAATTAGGTTTTATTTGCTACCAAGCAAAATTCATGTTCATCTTTGATTTATAGCTTTATTCATTTATATGGTTGAATTTGTGTTGAAAAATGGAGCAAGTTTCATGTTTACACTTTTGAAAATGGTTGAGAAATGAGCAAGTTCAGAAATTCAAAAATGCAACAATGAGGCTAGCGCGAGGAAGAAGATGAAGTTGTAATCAGGACTGAGTTTATTTTAAATTTAGCACAAGTTGTTTTATACACGAATGAAGCAGCCACCCTAGTGGCAAAGGAAGCGTGCGTAAGGCATTTGTTACTAGGGACCTGGGTTCGAGCCCCAGTGGTACCCTTTTATGTTTTTTTTCATATATTTCTTGCAGATCTAGCGTGCCTAGCTTCCTTGAGTCCATCATACGCCCTCATTTCAACACCATCAGATTACTATGTCAACAAATCCAACACATCAGATGCGCTTGTCCACCATGAGCTCTCACAAGCCAGCCATATGGGATCCAAACAAGGCGCCTGGGCCTCCTGACCTGGGCCTTTTTTTTTCTTCTTCATACCCCCATTTTACTTTTCAAAACGCAGGCCCATTCATACTTTTTTTATTATTTTATTTCCTCTTATTAGAAAAAACATAGTGGGCCTGTTTGCTACTTTTTTACCTCCCTTCTACTTTTTAACACCCGACCCATTTATTTTTATATTTTCATTATTTTTATTTATCTATTTATTTATTTAATCAAAAATACCAAAAAATTATATTTTCTTAAATAATTAAAATTATAAATATTTTAATGTGAATATTTTATTGTATTAAGTTAAATTTCATTATTTTCTTTTACAAATTAATATTAACATTCAAATTATTTTCTAAACAAATTAACTTAGATTTTAGGTTTTATTTAAGATAATCAATTAATTTCTTTTGTAAATAAAATTAATTAGTCTAATTAGGTTAACTATAAAACCTTTTCTCCATCAAAAAATCACACAAAGACAATTTATTTTTCCTCTTCATCCTTGCATCTTTGTACATTCTATTATTATTCATATTCAATGGTTTGTAATAGTAATTAGGGCTTTATTGATTTCCTCCCCCTATTCATAAAAATTGTACCCCCCATTTCCAAAGCATTATAATAGCGTAGGACATTTAAATTCTGCAATTTATCGCTTTCCTTATTATTACTAGTAATTAGGGTTTGTATGACAAGACTTAAAATCAAACCTAGCAAAACCCTAATTCAAAAACAATATATTTGAAATCAAAACACTTTGCACACTTGCACCTCTAGGGTAACCCACACTTGTTGCCTCAGATTTAAACAGTCATGTCCCTCGAATGTGGGGTGTTTTAGCAAAAGACCCTCCATTTAAAGATCGTAGTCCCTCGATGACCCTTCAATCTTGCCTTTGGTAAATGATCTTAGTCCCTTACGACAATTGCTAAAGCATCTTACAAGTTTCCTTCTCTGACTGTATGATGACCCACGCTTGTCCCTCACATCCAATGATATGGCTTTCTACTAATTAATGGTAGACAAGCACTATCAAAAGGAGGAGGAAAAGAACAAAGACTTTTTGAGTAGGTAGATTGCTCGTAATTGCTTGCTCACAAACTAAAACCATTTTCACACCTCACACTTTCAAAAACAAATATATTTTCAAACACTCTCTTTCCAAAAAAATATTTTCAAAATAAACATTTTGTATACATTTTCAACAATACGAGAATCATTGCAAAATTGCCGTGCAAAGGCATTTTCAAAATATTTTCCAAAAAAAACATTTTGTATACATTCTCAACAATATGAGAATCATTGCAAAATTACCATTTTCAAAACATCTTCAAAACATTTTCAAACATACAAAAAACACAAAGCATTTCAAAGTGATCAAGCAATTAAGAGCCAGTTGATAACTACGGATGAAAAGGGTGTTAACACCTTCCCTTTTCATAACCTACCCCCCAAACTCAAGAAAATATCTCAAAAGGTCTTTCTTGTGCTTTTCACCCTTTCCTTTATTGGATACAAGAAAATTTGGCGGTGACTCTTGCTATCCGCAACATTTGCGATAAAATGCAAAACACCAAGTCAGTTCTCCCACTGTATCACACTACCTCCCTGAAATCAAAAATCTCGAAGGTTTTTCCTGTTCTTTTCACCCTTTCTTTATTGGATAAAATAAAATTCAGTGGCGACTCTTGATATCCGCATAATTTGCGATAAAATGCAAAATCAAGTCAGTTCTCCCACCGTATTACAGCAACCTAGGCAAAAGTTAGGGATTCCCTGGAAAGTAACTGTGCTAGACAAGACTTGACCATTGAAGCAACAATCTTCTTGGATTCTCATCACACTTCATCTGAAGCCTATGCTCAAGGGTTTAAAGTTGTTAGGGAGAATAGTGGTTATTGTGTTTAAATGTATATTTTCCATGTATTTACCATTTTCCAAAACTTTGTAATCATCCATGGATTCACGCCATTTGCGGACTATCATTCTATTAATAAAGTTTGAGTCTTTATCCAATTCTTTGTAGTTCTTACTTTATTATGTCTACAAAAATTTCATTTATTATTGATAGTAGTTTTCAAAACAAAAGACTTAATAATAAAAACATGTTTTTGAAAAGAATTTGCAAATTACTTTTTACTTAAATTTTGTGATTCAAGCGGGACAAAAGTAGTGGTTCCAAGGATGGACGAATTTTGAAGTTTTGAAAAGATTCCCCAAGAAGTATTCTCGAGTTACTCTTGCTGATATGTGCATAGTTCACTTGTGTTTGTTGGATTTCATACCAGTTTATATGTGGTGTTGGTTTGAGTGGTTTGATACCTCTATCCCATATTCCCTAGTTAGGTCTTGACGTAGATTTCTCTAGCTGAGTGTGATTCCTCCCCCCAACAGAGTTGTGATCAAGCGAAGATTGTAAAGTTATGAAGCCTTTGCTAATTTGTTGGAGTCCTTCTCCCCTTGTGTTTAGAATTGATGAAGAATCTCTTGCAGAGCATTATTCTCTCCAGTTATGACATTGTTGTCATTGTGTGCTCCCCAAGTAGCCAGACAAAAGCAATATCTTTTCTAAGAAGTGCTGAAACAACTGTCAAATTTTTTGGTTTTCTCTTGTCAAGTGTTGAGTTTGATTTAAAATCCCCATAATTTTGACTTCTTGTTGTGGTTTTAACTTCTAAACTTCCTAGATGAATCAAGGATGTTGTTTCCATTTAAGTTTGAATATCCCCATAAAGTTTCTCTGACTTCCCCAAATATATTTGCGCAATCACTACCCTTGATATTGAAGAATGTATTTGGGCTCCCCTAGACGATGTGGCATTGTCTTCCCTAGTGAAGTCAGTGTGACATCCCTAGTTAAAGTCTAGACAATATGGCATTGTCTTCCATAGAGAATTTTGTATGATATTCCTCGGTGAAGCCTATAGGAGTGTATTATATCCCTGCAAATGTATTGGTTTATTGCTATCAGATTTTGCTTTGATTATTTTCAAGCCATGTTTCTTCCCAGTGAAGTTAAGCCTTGAAGTAGGACTTTATTTCCTCAGTTGGTGCTTACTCTCTTATGGAATTTGCATCCTGGATGTGATTTAGCCGAGTGTTGTCTTTATCCAAGTTGGTTTTGTCTGGTTATCCCCAGTGCAGTATGTCTGTTTTGTCAGCATATACATGATAACATTCATACACTCATACATATATCATGCATAGCTGAATTAAAACTCATGGTTCATTTGCACTCATTGATGTTTTTGTTGGCATATTATCCTCTTTGCAGAGTTATGTTATCCTCTCTCCAATAGAGTGTCAACCTTAAGCAGAAAGTGAATATCCTTTCAATTTCCCCACTGAGTTATCCCTCGTGGAAGAATTTTTCTTTAGCCTTCCTACCCAGCTCATTATCTAGATGGAATTTGATCTCCATTTAAGTTTATTCCTCATGGGATGGTGTCTTAGTTGACGACTTCACTCCAGTTTGTTCCTGGTTTAAATTTTTGGTCACGATAGCAATATTATTTTGATCCCTATAGGTTGTGAACTCTGGATTGAGAATGTGCATTTATTTTGCACGTGAAGGCTTTATCCCCTCAGCAAGAATATGTTGGTATTTCCCTACGGAATCAAAATTTGGTTCCCAGCAGTGTTATCGTAATCCTTCATAACAACAAGTGGAAGTCTCTTTATTTGAGCAACCTGTACTTCTCCAGTAAGTCTATTAATCCTAGAGAATATGTTTTTTACTCCGAAGAATGGTAGTCTCTATGTTATGGGAGATAGTTTGTTGTTGAGATTGGTTGTACTTTTATGGTAAAGACAGTTTGTTGAAAGATCCTTACAACAGTTATTACCCTTTTCAAGTGATATCTTTATCAAAGAAGAAATTGTTACCGTTCTCGGCGAAATCCAGAAGTTGGTAAAATTTGTTACTGTTTCCAGGCGGAATGCCTCGGTTAAAGAAGAAGTTGAGACCCGTTATAGGTTGAATGCCAGAATTTTGGGAAACTTGTTATTGTTTTGTGTTTTTTCTACCTCCATCCTTAAGTTGGTAGTTCACCATCATTCATTAGTCAATATGTACCTCTTTCTCCTCATTGTACTTTACCTCAATAGAGTTGAGTTGTTTCCAATTATAAGCACTGATGTCACTCTTTGTTACCAATCATAAGTACTGATGTCAATCCTTTGTTCCCAGTCATAAGTACTGATGCCAATCATTTATTTACTAGCCTCGAGGCTGACGTTCATCATCATCTCTGAGTCAGTATTGTGTTATTTGTTCTACCTACAACCATGAGTTGGTAGTTTATGATCCCCTATGATTCGATGTTAGTCTCTTTTTTATATCTTCTCTATGAGTGGGTAGTTTGCAGTTATCTATCGGTCGTTGTTATCCATTGATTTTCCCTCATTTATTGAGTTAATGATAATTTGTCTCCTCTTTGGGCTTTATCCCAGTAGATTTGAGTTTTCTTTTCCCAAACAGAGTTGTTTTTTCTCTCTAACAGAGTTAAGTTTCTTTCCCCAGTCGAGTCGGTAGCCCTTTTTAACCATTACCTCCTTGTTAGCTTGTTGCTTGCATTATTAAGAATTTACACCGTTGAAATCATACTATGCATTTGAGTTCTTTAATCGTGATTTTGGTTTTGCCTACTTATAGTCATCCCCAAAGTCGTGTTGTTCCCCAACAATTTATTTTCCTGGTCGAACTCTCTTTTGGGTCCGTTGGTTTTATTTTTGCCTCCCTAATGGTGTTTTGTGTCACCTATGGAGTTGGTCATTTGCATTCATAATCATAAGCACTTCATGGCATTTTAGGGCCAAAAATAGGGTTGGTTTTGTATTTAAGTATCTTCAATCGCGTCGAGACGTAGATTTTAACCTTTGTATCTCCAGATATAAGACACTTAAATAAGGGCAACTGTTATACCCCAATTTTTCCCCTAAGATCTCTCATTATCTTATATTATCAATACATTAATTTCACACATTAGGGTTGGTTCTCCATTATATTTCATCCTATCTTTAAGTTTTCTCTTGAGGGATCACCAAGCACCTTAAATTGTGTATCTTGTACATGTGTTTTTTTAGTTGGGTTAACTTTTAACTAACATCAAGATATGTATATATGTTTCTTTGGATGTTCATTGTAGGTGATGGCTCAACTGCATCCATCTCACTATCTAACCTAGGGTTTTGAGGGATAGTCCTTAGTCAAATGGTTCTTTAATGGATTGCAAGAGCTTAAGCTTCAAGGCTATGTCTATGATATCAAAGTTTTTTGGTTCAAAGAGCTCTCCCACCTTAGTTTTCCTCAAGGTTTGTGGTGGTATTCATCAAGAAGATTCATAGGTTCATGTGTTTATTTCCATGCCTTCTTCAACAATTTTCATTAAGACTTAAGCTTCATCTTTGAGTGTGCTTCAATATAACATCATTTCAAGGCCTAATGTGATCCATAATTCTCTATTTTGCAAAGAAAGTTCAAAATATTCAAGGTTGGTTCAACAAGTTTGACCTAATTAAGCAAGTTCTTGATTTAGTGATCACAAGTGAATAACTCTCTAAATTTTCAATATTTTTAGTTGGTTATTTTTTATATGGGTTCTTACCATCATCTAGAACAACTTCTCTTCACATGACAAGATCCAATTGTGCAAGGAAAGTCATCAAAAGTTAAAAGGGGTTACAAGTCATTTTGGCACTCTGAGTAAGGGTTGGTTGACTTCTAAGGACCATATCTTGCTCATTTTTTGAGATATTAGGTTGATTCCAAAGCAATGACTCTCTTTTAAGAGTCCTTAACAACTTCTCTTCAAGTATCTAAGGCTAATTTTGAATGAAATATCACTAATGGTTGAAGAAGATTACAAGTTCTTTGAAAAGGCTATCAAATTCTTTTGTGTGACTTCAAAGGATAATAACTTGGTCAATTTTTATCTCCTTGAGATCATTATTTTTCTACAATAATCTTTTTAATGTCTACTACAACTTTGTTTCAAGGTGCTAGGCTTGAAAATGCTTGGAAGTTTGTTTAAGAATTGAAAAGATTATAGGTCATTTGTGAATTTTCCCAAATTTGTTCATCATCTTCCAAAGACCATAACTCTTTCAGTTTTATGATTTTTAATGATCTCAATTCCATAATTAAATTCAAAGGGCCTACTTCATTTCATCTTCAAGGAACAAGATTAAATTTTTAGTGGAAAGGCTTGTGAGTTTGCAAGACATTATATGTCATTTTGAAGCTCAACACTTAGAATTTTTCTAAGTACAAAGAATCCGTGTATTTTTCATGATTTCAAATGGATATAACTTTTTTCTCAAGCATCCAAATGAAAACTTTCAAAGCAAATTATCAAGATTGATCATCCAACTTTCCAAAGAACCTAAGATTGCATCATAAAGGTCCCTGAGTTACTTGCACCATAGTTGCAAAGTTGGTACCATGAAACTAAAGTTTTCTTCAAAAGTCAGAATTTGATTTTCATAATGTGCATTCTAATCACCTATTTTGAGCACGTTTTTCACTTAAACATGTTTAACAAACTTGCTTAGACTTGTTTAAGCATCAAAACACAGGAATTGAGTGAGTTTTGATTCTAAGCAAGTCACACTTTTCTCACTTTCGACCTTCACATGATTTCCCTTTAAACCTCACTATTTCTTCCAATTCTCATTGCCATTCACTCTCTTATAAATATAGGGGCACATTCCATTCATTTCCCAAGCTTTAGAGATCCAAGCAAGCCTTGTTCAAATACCATACAAACTCTGAATTTGTATCTTGGTTTTCTTCGTTTCTCACCCTCATTAACCAAAATCTTCATTCAGCTAGCTTCATTGAACTTCTATAAAGCTAACCATACTCTTACCACCAAGAATCGAGCACTTAATCAAGCATACCAAGTTCAGTTTCAGAGCTCTGAAGTTGAACTTCTACAGGTAAAATTCTTCATCAATTCTCTTCAAATTTATTGCTATAATGGAGCTCTTGGTTCACTGATGCTCATAGCATAGTTCATTTTCAACTGTAACTAGGTTTGGTACTTCTGTTTTCAAATCCCTTTTCAAATTTTTCTTCTAGTTTTTCCCAAATCGACTGAGTTGTGGTTTAAAGAAATTTTTCGCGAGGGTGGGGTTAGGATCGTCTGGAAGAGACGAATCAAATAATACCGGTTTGAGCTTCAAACGATTTTGTTTGAAAAATCTCATAAAACTCAACGCACGGGTGTCTGGAGGTTGAAGACGACCTACATGTCGTTCTTCAACCAATGACCGTGTGACAATTGTTTTAATTTTATTGGTCTGTCTTTTATTGATTCCGTATGTTTTTTGATGAAGTCTATATCACGCACAGTGTGACATATCCGTTGGATTTGTTTACTAATGCGTTTTGACTTTGATTTAATGGCCAATATTTTTTAGCTTTATTTTATAAAATCTGATTTAAATTATGGATTCAGTGTGTTATTCAAATGTGACCATATCATGCACAACGTGTTAGATTTATTGGATCTGTTTACTAACGCGTTTTGACAATGATCCAGTGATCTATATTTTTTCAAGTTTATTTTTATTTTCATATTTTCATATATAATTGTTTTAAACTTCAAAAATTCATTAAAAAATCATTTATGACTAAAAAATTATGAAAGAATTATCAAAAATACTTTTGATTTTTCTCTTTCTGATTTTTATTTTTTCACAATTACATTTTATAATTTGATATTTTTTATAATTTTTCTCTTTCTTTTGATTTGTTTAATTATTTAAAAAATGTTTTTGGTCATTTTAAATTCTAAAAAAGTTATGGAATGATCCAATGACCTATTGACAAATATTGGTGACCTGATTTTATTTTTATTTTTTATTTTACTATTTTTTTTACAAATTTTGGTTTATTTTTTCTCATTTCTTTATATTTTAAAAATAGTTTCTAACTTTAAAAAATTCTAAAAAAATTTGTCAACACTTGTTGACTCATGTTTGACATCTCATTTTTTTAAGGATTTTTATTTGGTGTTTTAATAAATGTTGTGTATTTTACCAACTATTTCCTTTTTATAAATCATTTAAATTTTGTTTTTATATTAAATATATTTTATTATTTTTTGATTGGTCCTGATTTGGAGATACTTGAGTATTACTTTGGGAAAAATTCCTCAACCTCATTGGATCTTGGGTGTTGATAGGTTGAAAAATCAAATCCACCAAAATGGATGAATGATGTTGATAATATTTGAAACCCTAATTTCATCTGATACATTGGTTACACTATCATTTCCCTCCCTCTTCATCTTATGCCTTTCTTGTTTTTACTTGTGCTACATGTTTTTGGAGAATGATCTATATATCATTTCTCTAACATGTATGGCACATAGATTGCTATTGATCGGCCTCAAAATAGGTGTGGCTTCTACATAAGTCCACTTATGATTGCTTAACATAGCACTAAATTTGTCCCGATTCAAAAAATGGTCATTCGTGACCCAAACTTTATGTTTGAAATCCCAACTATAATTGATTATTGGATTTTGGTTCAAAACCTTTGAAGCTTGTTGTTAGGAGGCTTTGGTCTTACCAATCCTCTAACAAGCCTTCATCAACTTTGGCCTAAGTTCGGTCTTCAATTATTGTTGGTCATATATGTTGGCTTTGAGTACTTGAAATGAATGATATACTTGACAAAAAGCAAATGCATCTTGTCGTTGAGAGGCTTTGATTTTATCAAACTTCTACTGAGTTTTCAAAAGCAAGCTTCAAGATGGTCATTCAACTAACATTTTGTCATACTTGACCTCTAACTTCTAATTCACTAACAATTAAATTTACTTTATACCTTTATTTTTTTCCTTTACTTTTATGTATCATTTATTTTTTTAACATTTACATCTCATGCTATTTGCCTTTTACTCACTTGAGCATTTATTTTCTGTTTTTTCATCTTTGCTCACTTGAGCTTTATTTTCTTTTTTCTTGTAAATATACTTAATAATCAACTTGGACATTAAAAACATTGAGGTTACTTAGACTACTTGGTTACTATCCCTAGCACTGTGGAGTTGTAGATTCCTGAGACTTAGGAAGCCATGAGACCCTGGAACTCTGTGATCTTTGGTTGATATTTTTATGAAGACCTTCTGAAATCTGTGGGGTCTACTCCAAGGCATTTGGTGAATTTTTTATGTGTGCAGGTTATTCTGATTTTCATGCTTTGTCTATGATTGAGAATTCCTCTGTATACAGTTGTTACTCGGGACAATATTTGTCAATAAAGACTTTGCTTGGTTCTTATATCATCTGAAGCTTGGTATTCCTCAAAGGTTTAGTTTGTTTTTTTTTTTTGCTTTCTTTATTTTAATCCAAAGGATGAGAATTCTACATTGACTTCTTCATGTCAACTGTTGGCTTCTTGTTGGTTAGACCATTCTTTTACTTAGCTTTTACTTTGTGTACTTAGGATAGTCCCTTCATCTCCTCATATCTTCTTTAATTTCAAAAATCTTCTCTCTAATTTTCAAAACTCTTCTTGTTTTCTAACTTGAACCTTTTTCATAATAAACTTGGACTTCGGTGCATGCATTTTCAAAAATATTTTCATAATTAAACTCTTAATGGATTTATTCATACTTTGACATCTTTTTAGAAGACTAAAAGTCATTAACCCCATTCAAACCATTTTGCCACTTTGACTTTTTATTTTAAATCTTTTCTCAAAAGATTAGACTCTTGTTGATTCTTGTAGTGATGCAAGCTACTATAATTCTATGATATATAGTGAAGAGAGTTGTTTTTCTCTTGGGTGTTGAGTGATAGATTTTAAATCCAAGATATATCCTCCACTTTGAGATGACGCAAATGCTCCTTTCTCATAATTGTGGGTAGTGAGTACTTTTCCACTCAGATATGATGATGATGTCTCCTCTCTTAAAATTAACCAACGCACATGTTTTAAATTTTTTGAGGTGAACTACGAGTACCCTGATCCCCTATTATACGGAAGGTGGTACGTAGGCACTAAAGGTTCGCATCCGCGGTGGGTGCAAAAATTGTAAAAAAAATACATCTTTTCTTATCTCCACCATCTATTTTTGTATACATCTTTTATAGCCAAAATACACAGATTTTCAAAGAGGTTCCTGCGGAGTACCATAGATGTCTAGGGTGCTAATACCTTCCCTTTGCATAACCAACCCCCGTACCTAGATTCTCCCCCCTCTTTATTTGGGTTTAATCACTCTTTTCCCATTTCCTTTGGAAACAATAAAACACGGTGGCGATTTTTATTTGATCTGTACGAGTTAAGTAAATCCAATGGCTCAGTCTCAACATTTCTACCGCTACAACTAGTTTGAAGAAGACATGTTTAGAGGCTATGGCAAGAGAGTTCAGGGGTAACAATCCTAGAACATGTGACAGAATAAAGGAGTGTTGGAGGCTGTTTGATAGAGGCAAAAGGTAGAGGATCACCCGAAGATGTTCAAGAGTATCTTTTCCCAAGCTATAGTGCTTCTGATGCTATTGCTGGTGGTGGTATTTATGTGTATGAAGTCTTACCAAATGTTATAACATTGTGCTTGTTTTGTGAACTTGGACAATTCATATTTTTGCCCAGGTGATCCCTTGAAGCAGAAGAATGGATTATCTGTGATAGCATGTTGTTGTTATGTGTGTGTGTGTGTGTGTTCAAGTGCCTTAAGTCGTGCTTGAAGGGTGTTGAGGAGTTTGTGTTTTGTGCTCCAGTGTAGTTATCTCTGATGTAAGCACCCTGTTAGTTCCTAGTGTCTTTGGTGTTAAGGACTCAAGAAGGTCTTCTTTTAAAATACCTTTATGATCTCTGAAGGTTTACCCTATGAATAAGTGATACTTGGAAGATTGTTGCAACCACTTATTTAAAGTTGCCAAAGATACTTGAAGTTCATCTAAAGTCTACTTATAACGGCACTTATAAATATGGTTGATAGATGATGATGTCCTGGTATATAGGTTCAAGATGTCTGACATGAAGGTGACAAATCATTAAAGAAAGACAAGAGTGTGTTTATATATATTGTCTCAGAGTCTATGATTTCTTAGCATAATCATGGAAAGATGACCAACTTTGGTAAGGATGTACTGAGTTGCATCCGCTAATACTAAAGGAGAAAAGGTGGTGTTACTAAAGGTGTGCTTCTATTGAGGAGAAGTACTTGATCTGGAATTATAAGACCCTGAAGTAATGTCAGATATAATGTCTTGATTGTGTTGAGAATTTATTTTTCTCAATATGTTTGGTTGGTGTTTCTCATTATCAGAATGGAGGGTGTTTACTCAAACTTGATATTAGTATCAAGTCTATGATAACATGGAACTCTTATTTTGCGGTAGTAGAAGAAACATTCAAGGGGTTGTGTGTAATGGAGATGTATCAACCATAGTTAAGTTAATATTCTTCTGGAAGATTAACTCACAATTATGGTGTGTGTCATTCAGTGGTTGTTGGGTGTCTGCATTGATTAAAGTATCATCCAAACTGTTCGGAATGCATTTCTCCAGTATTGAGGCTTGAATGATTGGGAGAAGAAGACATATTTTGAATAGTCTGTTTATGGTATGATGACCATGCATTACTCTACTTGCCACAATATGCTTATTAGATTAAATCTCCTCTTTCGATGCATAAGGATGATTTCTAATACCTCAATGCCAGACAAGAGGTCTGGACAATATGTTCATGAAAAAAGGTTCTTGAGGTGTGTAATATGCAGGTTACTACATGTATTTATAACCTGGCCTTGAAGGTTGATCAGCTAATGATGGATGATTCTCTCATGCTCTCTTCAAGAGTTGTGTATGGATTGTTATGGTTGGTATTCCAGAACCAGAGTAAATAGTACAAATCATGTGTTTGTGATTGATGTATGAACAAAAGTTAGAACATCATCTCAGGTGTTTGCTACTTCAGAAAAGGAAATTATCCTTGAAGTCCATGGTGTGAGGATTGATGATCAACATTAGTTTCAAAAATTGATTGGATGACTATGGTAGAGTATAAAGTCAAGTCAATGGCCTAGTCTAGCATAGTGTGTAGTGAATATATGTCATAATTGTTTAGTATGATGAAGAATCTGAATCCACTTGTGTTAAGTGGTTAGCAGAAGAAGAATGTCAGACCATGTGATCTATCATTAGGAAGAAGGTAGCATTATCCGTTGTTGTTGTGTGAGGAAATGTTACTCTTATGAAAGTATGCATATAACCGATGGCAAATATCCTGACGAGAGTTATGTATTTGTCTGATGTGTTGATGCAATTTGAACTCCTTGCTTCAGAAAATGGACAAGAGTGATTTTTTCTACATGGTATTCGGGTGTTTATTATTACCCAATGAGATGTAGAAGGGGTGTTTGAAATATATTCTTGTATAACTTGAAAGAAGGACATTTGATCATAATGAGTCCTTTGGATGGTGGGTCAAGGATCAAGTGAATGTGTTCAATGATGAGGTAATCCTAATTGAGTGAATCAGAGTATGGAGATTCTGATCGAGTCTACAGTAGTTTGTTTAATGATTGCATGACTACTATGAAGACCCAACATGTATCAACAATTACTAGTGGAGTGCAATGGAGGAGTATCAGATAAAGTGATCTGATTTGTAGGCTTATAAGGAATTAGTTTCTTCAGCTGCAAGTAATTCTGGATCTTGAGAAGCAAGCAAACTAAAGAGTTTGTTTGATGTAAACCAAGAGTGTGTGACATTTTGGCCATCCTAAGAGTCATGGAAATATGTGTGGATATGTAAGGCCATGTATCAAGATATGTCTTTGAAGGAGTCAGAAGGCTTGGGTGTGCTCTCAAGGTGCTAGAATATCTGGTTCAGGATTGTGTTCAACAGGGGGAGCAAAGTAACTGTCTTTGATTTATTGCAGCAATGGTGCAAGCTCTATGAAGCTTGCGTCCTCATCAAGCTTGAAGAGATGAGATAAATTTGGTGAGGTTGTGATTTTAGACAAAATATCGTGACATATTACTGCTAAAATGTAGTAGTGTGCTCGTAACAGGGCATGTGTGGTTCTAGATGTGTGAAGCTAGTTGAACCATGTGTACTCATGCTTCATAGGAGGACAATACTTTTAAATGAGAGAATTATGAGTGTTTATGGGAAATATCACACATGTGATGTTCTGATATCTTGGTATGTGTTACTATTTCTGGCTAAAAAGAGTAGGCTTAGAGGGAAGTGGAAGGCAGTGTGGTCTTGCTTTCGAATGTGTAGATAATCTAGTGAAACATCATCTACTGAATGGTGAAGAAGTTTTGTTCAAAACAAATGTCTAACTGAGCGTCGGGACATTACACATGACATGTTTCCTGTATGACTAACAAGGAAAGAGTATGGACGGTGTAATCAAGCACATGTTAGGAGAGAGTGTAAAATGTGATTTTTGTCTATGCATGCGCATTTATTGGAATTATGAAGATAGTCAGAAATTGTTTTGGACGGTGCTTTTATTTTTGGTTATCTTCCTTAACTGACCATGACCGTTAATTCCTAAGAAAACTGCTCGGTTATTTAAGGACGTCATTTCTTCCTTTTTTCACCTTGTGCGTGTTTTCTATTAACATAGTACATATGTCTTTTGATTCGATATGGGTGAGTACCTTCTGGGATTGGTTTTGGGAAGAATTTGGTTTTCAAATTTTGGATTAAACGGGGGAGATGATTTTCATTCAGCGAATGAATCTGAAGTTTGATTTTGAACCAGTTTTACGAAGATGTCAAATAAAATGTTTTACTCTGAGTCAGTTGTCATTATTGTTGTGACTTATGATCTGAGTTATGAAAACAATTGTGACCTATGTTTTGATTTACCTGGGATGATGGTTGGTCATCTCTTAAGGTTTCTCTTATGCCCCCTGTGAGGAAGGTTTCTGGATTAAGGGGGAGTATCTTCAGGACCTTCTTCTCAAATCAGGTTGTAATGTATTGGTTCGGGAATCTGTGAAGAGATGTCAAACAAGACATCTTGACATCAATCAGACTGAGAATTTTGCTTTTCTTGGTTGCTATGAAGAAGAGTTGTTTGGACTTCTGTTTGTTAGATGTTTTTTTTTCGGACTGACTTTTGTATCTTTGTTGTGTTGTTATTACTATAATCTGAGTTGTAATGTGTCTATTTGTTTTAGCCAAAATCTCCCAAAGGGGGAGATTGTTAGTTCTCTGTTGTAATGATTGGAATCAATTTTAGTAAAACAAATATAGCAGTAACATGGTAAATAAGATGCTCTAAATTGTTGTGAGAGACTTGTGGAACAAGAAGTTTTATGTTATGAAGAAACATGTTGAGATATTTCATCAACTGAAGCAACATGTCGGAAAAAATGTCCTATGCAGAGTCACTCAACATCTTGACTATATTGGGATGTATAATTGAACGGGATTAAGTTATTATGTATGCAGAATATTCTGTGAATATCATGATGTCATATGTGGCGCTCAATTTAAAGATTCAAGAAGATTTAAGATGATTTCAATGAGTCATATCAGTTTCTATTTATGGAGACAAATTAGGAAACTAATTATTGGAGTCCTATCGTTATGCGGAATATTCAACAGAGATTTAGCAACTGATTTTCTATATTGTTGAAGCCCAAATCCAGTCCATAAGATTGTTATAAATAAAAGGTTAAAAACCTAATGTATGCATAGAATGTAATATATTATTTATTATTCCATTAGGGTTTGTATTCCATCATTATTTGTGATCCAATCTAGAGTAGAGTCAGACTATGTTAATTGTGAGCCACTCCTGTATTATTTAATACTAGAGTTGGACTGTTAGTTGAGTTGTAACTATTGTGAATTACTCATAAGCTGTTAAGTAAGAGTGAATTTTGTTTGTTGAAGGATGTCTCTTTCTTGTTTGTCAATCACTCATAAGCTTCTAAGTATATAGTGATTGTGTGTCTATGAAGTTTGTTTTCAAATTTGTTGAGTTGTGGCTCTGTCACTGTTTGTGAGGTCAGGGAAGTGGGAGGTGTCTCATATCTAAGTTAGTCTTAGGTAGAAGTATAACACAGGTAGTGATTAAGTGAGAAGTTGTAAACGATGGAGTTTAGCTTTGAATTGATATTATATAGTAGTTTTCCTTCCTAGCTTGGTAGCCCTCAAAGTAGGTGTGTCGATTCACTGAATTGGGTTAACAATTATGTGTGTTATTTACTTATTCCATTATTTATAGTTACACTTGTTCATTGTGTTGTTGTTCAGATATAGTTGTCTCAACAACTCTTAGGACATCTTTGATCTGAATACCAGAATTTCAAATAGGAAGTGGATCTTTGACAACTTCATAAGTAGTAGCAATGACAAATTGCCATTGGAGGAAGGTGTGAGTGGCTTTGGATGCCACCGTGGTTGATAATTTTGATGAAAGGTCTATTCAAAGGAAGTCGAGATTCTAGGGAGAATGTCACAAAACAAATATCTAAGCTTCTAAGAGAGGAGATCATGATCTCTGGACTAGAGGATATATGAACGTGGGAATTAGATTTTGATTCCCACATATGATGCAATTGTATTGTAGTGGGGCCAGAGTTGTTCGACGAGCCGATGAAGTACTGGCTACAATGGACTTTAGCTCCCAGTATGATGGAGAGGGGGATGACGTGCACAATTAGCACTCTGACGCCCAAATCACTAAGAGAATGAAAAGTGATGCAAGATTGAAAGTGAGTTTGAATACCCGAGAAATGATGCAACTTTTCTCTTAAATAAAAGAAACGATTGATAATAAAAAGCATGAAGTGAAGGGTGAATCATTGTCAACCATCAAATTGACCTGGATGGTCAGCAAAGCTCCAATGGGTGGAATAGTCTGTTTCAAAGGAAGAAGAGGTCTACCTATTATGCATGTTATGCTTATTTTTTCATATCATTGGGCCTTTTTCCTTGGGACATGCGAACGACTCAGACCAGATGTAAAAAAGGCGTTCTTGAACGGTTACATCCAAGAGGAAATGTATGTTGATCAACCTTCTAGATTTAAAAAAAATTATTCTCCTAATCATGTAATCAATTTGAAAAATGCTCTCTACGATTTAAAACAAGCCCCTCAACCTTGGTACGACTGTTTAAACAAGTTTTAGCTTGAAAACAATTTCCAAAGAGAAAAGATTGACACAATACTTTTAATTAATAAGTATAAGATGACATTTTACTTGTGCGTATATATATTGATGATATGATATTTGGTACTACTAATGAGTCTCTTTGAAAGAATGTTTATGATGTGATGTAAGACACATTTCAAATGTCTATGATGAAAGAGCTTTGATACTTTCCCATATTACAAATATATAAATTAAAGGAAGGAACATTCATCAATCAAGCTAATTATTTTAAAGAGGTACTAAAAAAATTTTGGAAAGAAATAAGAAAGACCTATTTCAACTCTCATGAGCTCCTCATGTAGTCTAGATAAAGATGACGGGGGAATATCTGTTGAGATGCTTTCTTAAATTATTGTATATGTTACTAATGTTGTAGAGAACAACATCAGATCACGTTCTGATCTCATCTATCATGACAGATCATATCAGACTTATACATTAGATGAATTGATTAAATGTAATATTGTTCAACATATTCTTTCGACCACAATTTTGTATGGAAAAATTATAAATCTTTTCTAGACATAACCACTCAAATATGGTGGCATTTAGCATGAGCAAGTAAGTTTTTTACCACTATGGAGAAGTGAGATTTTTAGCCATTGATATATTATTTATATTTAACGATTGAGATCTTTGATTTGTAACTTGTTGGTGACTTTTTTATTGACTGATTTAAAAAAAAAACAATAATAAAATATTATATTTAATAGTTTTTTATTAAGCTTCCATAACTATTCATCTTCTTCAACCTTCTATCTTCTTTATATTCATCATCATCTTTTATTTATTTTTGTTAAAGTTCATCTGTCAAAAAGAAAATTCTTCATTTTAATAAATTAATTCATCTATCTAAAAAAAAAAATTATTTGATCTTCAAATGTTTGTTCGAAATGTACAGATTTGTTCGCAAGTTAAAGCAAAGTTTTTTATTTTTGGTTCAACAAATTTTTTTATTTTCGACTCATCAAGATTGAGCTACTACTATATCTTAACAGTAAAACGAAGGTTTTTGATGTATCATTGATAACTCAACCTATTTATATAAAGTAAAATGAGAATTTTTTTTTTAAATAACCATGTTTTGAAAAAAAATATATAAAAGTTATGTTTCAGAGCAATTTACGCAAATGATCATGTTTCAGAAAACGTTATAATGCAGTAGTCATCTCAGATGGCGCATACATTGATTTTTTTTAAAGGAGGCGCCAAGTGACATGGCGCCTAGCCATCTCCTAATTTTATTTTTCAATTTTTTCTATTTATTTAAAGATTTTTCTGCAGATTTGACTTTTCCTGCGGATTTACTTGCGGATTTACCTGCGGATTATTTTCCCGTAGGTAATTCTGTATGAAATCCACAGGTAATGTCAAATTTATAGGAAAATCCGCAGGTAACTGAAAAAGTTTGAAAAATATATAAGAGGCGCCAATTCAAGTGGCACCTCCTCTTTAATTCACTTTTTTTTTTGAAAACATTATTATTTACATAATTTTCTCTGAAACATAGTTATTTGCGTAATTTTCTTTAAAACATGATTATTTATATTATTTTTTTCAAAACATGGATAATGCTATCAAACATTAGTAAAATGATAGGTTGAGTTTTACTGTTAAAGAAACTCTACGAAGGTTTTTGATTTTTAGTAGTTAAAGAAACTCTACTATTTAGATGATAGTTTTAGTGTTTCTTTTTATTTACAGAATGATAGTTTTAGTGTTAAGATGTAGTATTAGCTCAATATTATTGCTCATGTTTGAATCTAGAGTTTTTTTTTTTGAAGTAGTTAAAGAAACTCTAGTATTACTATCGTTTTACTAAAATTCTTTTGAATAGGAGTTTTGTTTTGAATTATTTTATTTATTTTTTCCGTTTTAAAATGATTATTGTTTTAATAAATAAAATTTATTTTAAAATGATTGTCATTTTTATTTTTTAATGTAGTAATAATAATAATTTTTTTAATTGTATTATTTATTTTTTACTTTAGACACTATTATCAAATACATTAATACGGTTAATTTTATAAAAGTGTTATGTTTTATGACAATATTATTTCATTCCTTAATTTGTATGTAAAAATTTTAAACTACAATTATTTTAAAACAAAGGGAGTATATAATAAGGGCGATTTCTCTTTACACCGATACAATTCTTCCAGACCTCTAGCGAAAAATCTAAAATATCCTCAGAATTCAGATATGCATATCCGAACGCACCTCATTTTTACGGAAAAAAGTATTTTTGGATATGTATGTCCGAATACACCTCATTTTTTTAACGGAAAAAAGATTTCGGATATACATATCTGAATTTTACTTTGTTATAAAAATTTAAAAATACAACTAAATCAAATTAAATTAAATTAATTGTCTATAAAAAAAATTCGGATTTTTTCGAAAATATGAAAACAGAAAATAAATAAAATAAAATAGAAAACCAAGGAATTAAGGGTTTTTCGGGTGAATTGATATGGTAAAATTTTAATTCAGCGTCAATTTTCTAAAAAAATGAGTTTTTTACGTTAGGTTACATAAATGCCAGAGACACAGAAATGCAAGTTCTAGAACACTGAGATTATTTAATTACATTTTGTTTTGTTATAAAATATATCAATTATTACATTTCATCATTATAATTAAAATTTTAATTATTACATTCTTTGTTTAATTTCATATCATAAATTTACTTTAATATTAAGTTTTCAATTATAAATTTAACTTATTATTTATTAATAATAACTCAATTTAATTATATTATAACTATATTAAAAATAAATATCTTTTCAAAGTAAAATCAAAAGAAATGTGGGATATTAGATTATTTCAGATATGCATATCTGAAATCTCTTTGAAAATAAAAAATATGGGTTTCTTCGGATATGCATATCCGAAATAACCCAATATCCCTGTTAGTCAAAATAAAAGAGAGATAAAGAGAGTATGAAGGAGAAACAAGAAAAAATAATAGTAAAAATAAACAATAATAGTTATGAGAACTTTAAGGAGATGTTAAATAATAATCATTCACCTTTCTTGTTTTATTGGCTATAAAAGCCTTGTATCTTTCATTTGTAATCATCAGAACATAATTTCAATAAATTCTTTCAGTGTAATTGAGTTGTGAAATTTTCATGTGAGGAGAGGTTAATGAATTTATAGATTTCATTTTTCATTAAGTTTGTGTGCTTCTGCATTATTTTGTTCTTCCACAAATCTGATAATATGGGGAAATTTTGCGTAGTTTCCTAACAACTGGTATCAGAGCCAGTTGGTTGATTTTTTTTTCTAATTTTTTCTAGTAAAGAAATTTTTAGAGACGATCCTGAGGAAGTCAGATTTAAGTGGGAGTGATGGTTGCAGACGAAGGAAAAATGAAAATTGAAAAGTTCGATGGTGTGGACTTTAGCTTTTGGAAGATGCAGATTGAAGATTATCTATATCAGAAAAAGCTACATCAACCTCTCATGGAAACAAAGCCAGATTCGATGAAGGAAGATGAGTGGAACCTTCTCAATAGGCAAGCACTTGGTGTCATCCGATTGTCGTAATCTCGAAATGTTGCTTTTAACATTGCGAAGGAGAAGACAACCGCTGGTCTTTTGAAGGCTCTTTCAAGCATGTATGAAAAGCCTTCCGCATCAAATAAAGTTCATTTGATGAGACGGTTATTTACACTTCGGATGACAGAAGACACTTCAATTTCACAACATATCAATTAACTCAATATTGTAACAACCCAATTGAGTTCAGTTGGAATTGAGTTTGACGATGAAGTACGAGCATTGATACTTTTGTCTTCCTTACCAGATAGTTGGAGTGCTACTGTCACGACAGTGAGTAGCTCGTCAGGAAGTACAAAGATGAAATTTGATGATGTTCGTGATCTGGTTCTCAGTGAAGAGATCAGGCGAAGAGAGTTGGGTGAATCATCATCCTCTTCAGTATTACATACAGAGGAAAGAGGAAGAAATTCAACCAGGGGATATGGACGTGGTAAATCAAAGGACCGACGATCCAAATCCAGAAACCATCGTAGTTTCAATAATTCGAAGACTATCGAATGTTGGAATTGTGGAAAGAAAGGGCATTACAAAAATCAATGTAGACTCCCACCAAAGAATCAAGAGGTAAAGGATGAAGCAAATGTTGCTTCCACTTCAAGAGGAGAAGACGCGTTGATATGCTTTTTGGAGAATAAGGAAGAGTCTTGGGTGTTAGACTCTGGAGCATCCTTCCATGCCATTTCCCAAAAAGAATTCTTTAATAATTATGTCTCTGGAAACCTCGGTAAAGTTTACCTCGGTAATGAGAAATCATGTGAGATTACAGGTAAAGGTGTAGTGAAGATTAAGTTAGGTGGGTCTGAATGGGAATTGAAAAATGTAAGACATATTCCCGACCTTACAAAGAACTTAATCTCAGTAGGCCAGTTGGCTAGTGAAGGCTACACAACAGTCTTTCATGGTGATCAATGGAAGATTTAAAAGGGTGCAATGACAGTTGTCGCGGTAAAAAGAATGGTACTCTTTACAAGACAGCGAGAGCATGTCACTTGATTGCAGTTGCGACAAATGAAAGTCCCAATCTATGGCACCAGAGATTGGGCCATATGAGTGAGAAAGGGATGAAGATTATGCACTCAAAAGGAAAACTACCAGGTCTTAAGTCAATAGAAATTGACATGTGTGAAGACTGTATACTTGGAAAGCAGAAGAGAGTCAGCTTTCAGACAAATGGGAGAACCCCAAAGAAGGAAAGGCTTGAGCTTATTCACTCTGATGTTTGGGGTCCAACTACCGTCTCATCTATTGGTGGGAAGAAATACTTCGTGACTTTTATTGATGATCATTTCAGAAAGGTATGGGTATACTTTCTGAAATATAAGTCTGACGTATTTGAGGCTTTCAAGGTGTGGAAAGAAATGGTAGAAAATGAGACCGGATTGAAGATCAAAAAGCTCCGAACTGATAATGGTGGTGAATATGTAGACACCAAGTTCAAAAAGTTATGCTATGAGCACGAAATAAGAATGGAGAGGATTGTGTCAGGTACACCTCAACAGAATGGTGTAGCTGAGCGTATGAATCGAACGTTGACTGAAAGAGCCAGAAGCTTACGTGTGCAGTCAGGATTACCGAAGCATTTCTGGGCAGAGGCAGTCAACACATCAGCTTATTTAATCAATCGAGGTCCATCAATACCATTGGAGCATAGAATACCAGAAGAGGTATGGAGCGAAAAAGAGGTAAAACTTTCACATCTTAAAGTTTTCGGTTGTGTAGCATATGTGCACATTAGTGATCATGGCAGGAATAAGCTTGACCCCAAATCAAAGAAATGCACTTTCCTCGGTTATGGTGAGGATGAGTTTGGGTATCGCTTATGGGATGATGAAAACAAGAAGATGATCCGCAGTAGAGATGTGGTCTTTAATGAAAGAGTTATGTACAAAGATAGGCATAACACAAGCACCAATGAATCAAAATTATATGAACCAGTTTATGCAGAGGTGGATGATATCCTAGAAAGTCCTACAATTGAAAGTCCTCAATTAGAGTTATCAAATGAACAAAGCAGTAAGCAACAGTATGACGCATCAGAGACTTGTACTCCAACTCCTATATTGAGAAGGTCTTCTTGACCTCATGTTCCCAATAGGAGATACATAGACTACATGTTGCTAACTGATGGAGGTGAGCCTGAAGACTATGCAGAGGCATGTCAGACCACATATGCTAGTAAGTGGGAGCTTGCAATGAAAGATGAGATGAAGTCTTTAATTTCCAACCAGACATGGGAACTAGCTGAGTTACCTAGTGGAAAGAAGGCACTTCACAAAAAATGGGTGTATCGAATAAAAGAGGATCATGATGGTTCTAAGCGATACAAAGCCCGACTAGTTGTCAAAGGATTTCAGCAAAAAGAAGGAGTTGATTACACTGAAATATTTGCTCCAGTTGTGAAGCTCAATACTATCAGGTCAGTTTTAAGTATTGTGGCCAGCAAAGAACTCTACCTTGAGCAATTTGACGTGAAGACTACGTTTCTCCATGGAGACTTAGATGAGGAGATCTACATGCACCAACCTGAAGGTTTCTTAGAGGAAGGGAAACAGAATATGCTGTACAGATTAAAGAAGAGCTTGTATGGCCTGAAACAGGCTCCAAGACAGTGGTATATGAAGTTTTAAAGTTTTATGCACAAGGAAGGTTTCCACAAGTGCAATGCCGATCACTGTTGTTTCTTCAAGAGATATAAGTGCAATTACATCATTTTGCTACTCTATGTCGATGATATGTTAGTAGCAGGTCCAGATACGGATGAAATCAGAAACTTGAAGATGCAGTCATCAAAGGAGTTTGACATGAAGGATTTGGGTCCAACAAAGAAGATTCTTGGAATGCAAATCATGAGAGATAAGAAAAGAGGAATTTTGTAGTTATCGCAGGCAGAGTACATCAATCGTATTTTGCAAAGATTCAACATGGGCAATGCCAAACCGGTTAGCTCACCTTTGGCAAGTCATTTTCGCCTATCCAAGGACCAGTCTCCTCAGACAGAGGAAGAAAGAGAATTCATGGCTAAGATTCCATATGCTTCAGCCATAGGAAGTTTGATGTATGCAATGGTATGTACTAGGCCAGACATTAAACCCAACTCTGTTAACAATCCTTGAATTGCCATTAAATTATGGTAAACATGTGAAGGATGAGGAATAGAGTACTTTATGCCCTTTAATGGCAATTCACATGTATAATCATCATTAATTTGTAGCGTTACCAATGCCAACAAAAAAATATATGACAATATGACAATTTGGTTACCAATGCAAACAAAAAAAATATATGGATTTTTGTTGTCCTTTCACGATTCAAATGGGATAATTGGATTTTATTTTATCATGTAGTTGGTTTCTGTTATGGGCTGGGCCCGTCCTGGCCCAAGAGCAAGAACGAAGGCCCAATCCAAGCAATTCTTCAAGGAGCGCGCGCCCGAAGACTCCCTCCAGCGCGTCGATCAGAAGCCGCAGCCGTGTCCGCCGCTGCCCGCGAACATGACGTCCTCGACCATATGAAATCCAGCTCGAGCACCCTCCTCATAGGGAAGACTATGACCGTTACTCCATCACCTGAACTCCTGAAAGACCGCGTCCTCGTCCCTCCATACTTCTCACAGAGCATCACCGGGAAGGGGACCACGTGCGGGTCCCCACTACACACGTAGAACTTGGTAGTCCCTTTGTTGGGCCAGTCCTGGTCGGCCCAATGAAAGGACCTTGGCCCCGCGCTGGGGGATATAAATACCCTATGTTCCTAGAGGGTCAGGTATTCATTATTTTACCCATACACACACTTTTTGCCTGCTTGTACCATCGCTCACTTTAGCATCGGAGTGTCTTGCAGGTACCCCCCCCCCCCCCCCCCCATCTCGTTCAACTTTTGCTCGGAGCCAGTCGTGACGGTCCAAGTCTGATCCGGTAAGATCAGTGGCGCCGTCTGTGGGAAACTAGCTTCCCCGTCTTGCAAAACCTCGAAGACCAAAGCTCAAATCACCCCCTACCGTCATGGATGACCAAGTTCGTGATGAACAAAACATCCGCTTCGTCGACACCAACAATGGCCTCGCAAATAAGAATGGACTCACCGACAACGCCGGTAACCCCGGTCATAACACACTCCCCGGGGGCGCCAACCCCGGGCCCTCAGTCCACCGCGACGGAGTTACTGCATCATCCTCTTCAGTCCCTCCGCCGCTCGAAGAAGACAACGCAGCTCCCACAAACTATCGAGCTGCCCAATTTCAGGAAGTCCCTGTCCCCGCCGGGGCAGATGCCACAACCCGCGCGCTGTTCGCGGCGATCAATCAGACGAATTACCTCATCTTCGCCCAAGGGGAAAGATTGAGAGCACTAGAAGACGATCTAAGACCTGCGAGGAGACACAGGAGGCCCCAAACTCCACCTCCTCGAGTAACAGAGGTACATCTCCCGTCTCCCCCACAGAGACACTACAGAGACACCTCCCGAAGCCCGTCACCCCGACCCTCGGGGAGACGGCCCCCTTTGGAGAGGCAACCCATCATTGAAGTCGGGGGACGCGGTCACGCCCCCACACGACAAGAAAGAAGGCACTTCGGAGACGGGCATGGAAGAATCAACCAACGAGCACCTCGCTCGAGAGACGCCCAGCACGACCAGGACCGCCGGGCTCGACAATATTACAGGTCCTCATCCCTATCCCCGGAGCGAAGTGATGAGGACGACCCCCGCGGTCCCCTATCATAAGCCATCATGGAGGCGCCCATTCCCCCGGGCATGGAGAAGCCTCCACATCTGAAGGAATACGACGAAGTCGCGGACCCGGTCGACCACATAGACGGGTTCGAGGCTATGCTGCACTATCACAACGTCAGGGGACCCATCAAATGCCGGTTGTTCCCCACGACCCTTAGAAAGGCAGCAATGGATTGGTATAAATGCCTCGCTCCGGGATCAATCACCTCGTGGCGAAACCTAAAGAACCAATTCATAAGTTCGTTCACTGCATCTCGGCGACACCCAAAGACCGAGGCGGCTCTCGAAGCCATCATCCAGAGACAGGATGAAACCTTGAGAGAGTTTATTAATCACTTCAACCGTGAAGCCATACAGGTCCCCTGCATGGACCACATGAAGAGGTACCTGCTGGAGAGAGGGCTCCTCCTCGACACAGAATTCAGAAAGGCACTGGGCATCGAGCCACCTAGAACATTCGATGCCCTCCTCGAGAAGGCCCGGGCGTACATGGATTACGAAGAAAGGGAGGCGGCCAATAGAGCCCTGGACCCCAGGACCCGCGGATCCAGCAACAATCCGCGCCAAGAAGCTGCTCCTCCTCGACGAACCGGGGAGAAAAGAAAAGAGGACAGACCCCGAGAAGTCCGAGACCAAAGAGGACCCTCGGGGCGCTTTACCGAATACACTCCGCTCACAGCTTCTCGCGAGCGCATCTTGGCGGAGTGTGCCAGCACAGACTTTAAAGACGGCGGCGTCAAACGCCCCCGACCTGCTCCCGCCAAGCCCAGAGCAGACAAGAGCAAGTACTGTCAGTACCATAGGAGCCATGGTCATCTGACTAAAGATTGCGTCCACCTCAAGGACGCCATCGAAACCCTCATCAAGGGAGGGAGGCTCGCCCAATACCGGCGAAACGATGCTCCTTGTCGTGACGCCCGAGAAGCAAGGGAACCGAAGGAAGACGCCCGACCATCTGACGAGTCGGTCCCCGTCCAGACCGCCTTCTCCGTCACCAGACCCGAGGACTTCTACGTCCCCGAGCACCTGCAGGAGCCGCTCACGACCCACAGCAGGTGGGAATACTTTCCCTCCGCCATGGTCATCAATGGTGGAGGATTCAACGACCTGACTATCAATTCGGATAAAAGGAAGCTGGATGAACTGGTCGACGCGGCACCCCCGCAAACAGTGACCTTTGAGAGGGTAAAAGGTAGGTCGGAGCCTATCACCTTTTACCTGGAAGAGCTCCCCGGAGGAGCCCCCAACGCAGTCATTCCCCTGCTAATAAGGGCAAGAATGGCTAACTTTAATGTGCACCGCATCCTCGTCGACGAAGGAAGTTCCGTCGACGTAATGTACAGCCAATTGTTCCGGACTCTGTAGCTGGACGACTCGCATCTCTCGCCATATGTAGGTTCGGACTTACAGGGCTTCAACGGCTCGACCTCCAAGCCTTGGGGATATGTCGAACTCATGGTTAGCTTCGGAGAGGGCACGGCGACAAGGCAGGTTAAAGTACGTTTCCTCGTCATCGATTGCCCGTCCCTCTACAACTGCATCCTGGGGAGACCAACACTGGCAGAACTGACAGCGGTACCCTCCACCGTCCACTTGAAGATGAAGTTCTACACTAAGAGGGCACGGGTAGCTACCATCCAGGGGGATCTAGCCGCTACTCGAAGGTGTTTTAACGCCGCATCTAAAGGACGTGACACTGTCGACACCGGGACAAGGCCCGCCAAGAGACCGACAACAACAAGACAGGAACCCGACAAGCTAGAGCCCGCCAAAGAGGAAGTCCAGAGAGATCCACCAAAGGTCGACTCTATAGCTCTGGATGCTCGTTTCGATCAGGACGAACCTCCCAACGGCGAGCAAATTCCCCTCCGACCAATCTCGAACGGGGACTTTGAGCTCGTCCCCCTTGGCGCAGACCCGAGCAAGGGAGTGAAGATTGGCATCGACCTCCCCGACCTGGCGAGGAAACAAATCAAAGCCTGCTTGCGCGAGAATGCTGACCTGTTCGCCTGGAGCGCCGCGGAGATGCCCAGACTCGACCCTGAGGTAGCCTGTCACCGTCTCGCTATAGATCCTGCCGTTAAGGCCGTAGTACAACGTAGGCGTAGGCAGTCTCCGGAGAAAACAGAGGCTGCTGAAAAAGCTGTAAAAGACCTCCTAGAGGCGAATTTTATTTCTGAAGCTCGGTATTCAACCTGGCTGTCAAACGTTGTACTAGTTAAAAAGAATAATGGAAAACGGAGGATGTGTGTTGACTATACCGATCTCAACCGGGCTTTCCCGAAAGATGTTTTCCCTTTACCGAACATAGATATGCTGGTCGACAACTCGGCCGACTACAAAACGTTGTCGTTCATGGATGCCTACTCGGGCTATAACCAAATCCCAATGGCCATGGGCGACAAACATTGCACGGCTTTCATGACCAGCTCGGGCAATTATTACTACAACGTAATGCCCTTTGGACTAAAAAACGCAGGGGCAACTTACCAACGTATGATGAACAAGGTGTTCCACAAGAAGATCGGAGACATGCTCGAGGTCTACATGGACGACATGATCGTCAAATCCCGAGCAGACACCGATCATGCAGCACACCTCAAGGCAGTCTTCGCCCAAGCAAGACAATGTAAAATGAGACTCAACCCCGAAAATGCACGTTTGGAGTCAAGGCGGGGAAATTCCTCGGATTCTACCTAACAGAACGAGGAATTGAAGCCAACCCCGACGTCGAAGAAATCAATACAAGTCATGAACGACATGCTCACGTCATTGTCCCGCTTCGTCGCGAGGTCCGCTCAGCAAGCCCTCCCCTTCTTCAGACTCCTTCGCAAGGAAGCAGCCTTCGAATGGACCGAGGAATGTGAACGGGCACTGCGCCACCTAAAACAAAGTCTATCTCAACCACCCGTGCTATCTCGACCAATCGATGGGGAGCCATTATTCCTATACTTGGCCGTCTCAAACGAAGCCGTCAGCGCGGCTCTCATCTGCGAGACCACCGACGGGCAGAAACCCGTTTATTTCACAAGCAAAGCCCTGCAAGGACCCGAGAGCAGGTACCAACAGATAGAAAAGGTAGCTCTAGCCCTCATCAACGCGGCGAGGAGACTCATACACTATTTTCTGGCCCACACGGTCATCGTGCAAACTGACCAACCGGTGAAGCAACTCTTGGGTCGACCTGACATGGCGGGCCGAATGTTAAAATGGTCATTAGAGCTCTCCGAATTCGAAATTCAATACGAGAGCAGGAAAGCTATGAAAGCACAAGCCCTGGCCGACTTCGTCGCGGAAATGATCACTCACGACCCGCCCGCCGGGAAGGAACATAAATGGACCATCTTCTTCGATGGAGCCTCCAGCTCGTCCGAAAGTGGCGGGGATCCTCTTGGAAAATGAGGAAGACGTAGTGATCGAACACTCGTTAACCCTCTCCTTCCCGACATCGAACAACCAAGCAGAGTACGAGGCCCTGCTCGCAGGACTAAGGCTAGCCAAGGACCTGGGAGCCCGCGAGATACAAATCTTCACGGACTCACAACTCGTTGCTTCCCAAGTCCAAGGGAGTTACCAAGACAAAAACGACAGCCTCGTCGAATACTTAAACTTAGTCAAAAACACATGACAAAGTTTGAGCGAGCAGAAATATCACACGTCCCGCGCGAGCAAAACACAAGGGAAGACATATTATCCAAACTCGCGAGCACGAGAAAGAAGGGCAGAAACAAATCCGTTATACAAGAATCCTTGTCACGCCCGAGCATCGAAATGTCCTCGACACCAGTCGAGGTTCACGCCATAGGAGATACCTCGTCCTGGATGACCCCGGTGTACAATTTTCTGACGAAAGGCGAACTCCCCTCGAACCAGATAGATGCAACCATCACGAAGCGACGAGCGTGCTCCTACGTGGTGCTCGAGCACAAACTATACCGCAGGGGATTCTCCATTCCCCTCTTGAAATGCATCGACGAAACCGCGGTCCCCGAGGTGCTGCGGGAGATACACGAAGGGATTAACGCCTAGCACATGGGCGGTAAGTCCTTGGCGAGGAAAGCCCTTCGAGCGGGGTACTACTGGCTGACAATGCAGCAGGACGCCAAGGAACACGTTAATAAGTGTGACAAGTGCTAGAGGCACGGCGACATGCACCTCACTCCCCCTCACGAGCTGAGCATACTGTCATCCCCGAGGCCGTTTGCATGGTGGGGGATGGATATCCTCGGTCCTTTCGTGCAAGGAACTTACCAAAACAAATTCCTCATTGTGGCCGTGGATTACTTCACGAAATGGATAGAGGCTGAAGCTCTCGCGAAGATTACCTCGCACAACATCCTCTGTTTCTACAAAAGAAACATCCTCGCTAGATTCGGGATCCCAAGAGCACTGGTGACCGACAACGACACCCAATTCACCGACCACGGATTCCAAGACTTCGTTACCAAACTGGGAACAAAACAACACTTCACCTTGGTCGAGCACCCTCAAACCAACGGGCAAGCCGAGGCTGCAAACAGAGTCATCCTCCGAGGACTCAAATGCCGGCTCGGCGAAGCAAAAAGAGGTTGGGTCGAGGAGCTGCACAGTATCTTGTGGGCATACCGCACCACTCCCCATTCGACGACGGGCGAGACCCCCTTTCGACTAACATACGGCACCGAGGCCGTCATCCCTGTAGAAATCAGGGAACCTTCCAGGCGGACAGAAAATCCCCTTGACGAAGAAATGAACGACGAGGCACTCAGGGACGAACTCGACTTAGTCGAAGAAATCCGATCGGGGGCGACCTTGCGCGAGACCACCCTAAAACAACAAGTGGCCCTGCGTCACAACGACAAGGTCATTAAACACGAGTTCGAGATCGGCAGCCTGGTGTTACGAAGAAACCAGAAAGACTCTCGCGAAGGGAAGTTGGCCGCGAACTGGAAAGGGCCTTATCGCGTCCACGGTACCACAGGTACTGGGGCATACTACCTCGAGCAGCTAGACGGAGAACCATTGCCATGACCCTGGAACGCTGCTAAACTGAAGCAGTACTATAGTTAAAAAACCCTTAACACCAAGGACTCTCGTCGTCGAACATTCACATCCAGTCAACGGAGAGAAACGTCTCGACCACGTAGAAAGGCCAAGGTACGAGCCCAATCTACGCCCAAACGACATAACGTCGTTCAGCCAAACGAGCACGAACGATAGTGCCCGACGTGGACACCTCAATCGAGCTCCACCGTCGAAGTACCCGTATGGCAGAACACCCAGCTCGCGATGGGCAGTTCACGCCACGGGCAATCGACCCCGATCTGGGTCATACGCCCGAGCAAGCGGCTTTACTCCGCACGCCCAACACATCTCGAAGTACGTCGGACCACCAAATGGGTCGAAAGAATCTCCACTCGAGGACGTGACTTAGGCAGATTTTGTCACAAAGTAACAGCCGAGCACAAACGTGACTCGGGGACGTAACTTAGGCGAATTTCACCACAAAATAACAGCCGAGCACAAACGGACTCGAGGACGTAACTTAGGCAAATTTCGCCACAAAATAGCAAGCCGAGCATAAGCATGTCCCGAGGAAAAAACTTAGGCAAATTCGCCACAAAGTGACAGTCGAGCACTGGAGAGACTCGGGGACATAACTTAGGCAAATTTTATCACAAAATATAAAAACGTGTTCACAAGCAAATATTAAGGGTCGAAACAAACATTCATTTAAAGGCTCGTGAGCAAAAACAAATAAAAATAAACCGACCAAGAAGGCCGGCGATGTTTAGAAATTACAGGAACGGGCACGCAGGCCCCAAAAAATATGCACGGGCACGCAGGCCCCAAAAACAACTATCAATAAACAGGCACGCAGGCCCGACAAGAATTCCACGGCTAGACTTCCCCGGGGCTGCCAGCATCCACGACAGGAGACTCGGGAGGAGGCACGACCTGGCCATCGATGATCTGGGACATGAAACCCGCCCCTTCGGTATTCAGACCAGGATTCAATAAAGTGAGCTGGCTAACCGCGACCTCAAAACCATCCGCCAAGGCGCCAACACAGTCTGTTTCGAGGAGTTGAATACGAGCGACCAGTTCCGAGCGACTCCGCAAGGGGGCTGTCTCCTCCGACTCATCTTCGGTGGGGAGCATGGCGGCCTTCAGATCCTCGACTTCTTTGGCCAGACACTCGTTTTTGGCCTCCAAGCGTTCTCGGTCCAACCGAAAATAGTCCCTCTCCTCGGTAACCTTCCCCGAGTTCTCCTTCTCCGCAGCCAGCAGTTCGGCTTGCTCGCGGAACATCTCCTCAGATCTCTTCAGAGCAGCCTTCAACTTTCGAGAGCCCGCAGCAAGGGCAGCTTTCTCCTGCTCCAGTTCTTTGACGCGGTCAGAGTCTGCCCCCTCCTCAGCGAGGACAATGGCCATCTCGGCCATCTTAACCATCTCGACCATGTTGGCGGCCATATGCTTTCTCTGACTTTCTTTACTTAGCCGCCTGATGGTGTCAGCCTCCTCGGCAATTACAGTCAAGGGAAACCCCTCGAAGAAGCCTTCCTTTTTAAAGCAGGGGGCAAGCCAAAGGCCCTCACCGCGCCATACTCATCGCCGACTTTCGGCTGGCTCTCTACCCGGTTTCTCTTCCTCGGTATCAGATCAATATGCTGCTCGACGTCCTGGGAGTCCGGGGACCCGCCAGAAGCATCACCCGAACTAGTTGGCGGGCCCATCCTCGTCGCCTATGGAGCTCGCACCATCCTTTTGTTGACTTTCTTATCCTGTGTCAACTTTAGAAGCCTCTCCTTTTGTCCGGCCATATGACCTGCAAAAAAGAAAACCCAAGTTAGTTACGAGCAAGTAACAAACGAAGAAACTAGAACAAAACTATAAGACAAAAAGTAACCTAGTAGGTTCGCGGCCTGCCCGTAGGACTGGCACTCCACAAGCGCCTTGGTATCTATAGGACGGGCCTCGAAGGTCGGGTAACCATCCTCGTCGAGAATGTCCTTTCCCTCCCCCGTGGCCCACCGGGCAGGGAAGAAACTGTCGACATATCTGCAAAGGGTACCGTAGGCTTCCTCGTCCTCGGTACTCATCCCTCCCGCGGGCGTATGGTAATGCCCGGTACCATGCTCATAGTGGCGCGAGCTCCAATGCAATGGGAACTTAGCTACGCGCCCCAACACCGGGCGACCCTCATCGTCCATAAGAGGCTCCCCGTTATCGTCGGTCACTGCAGTCTCTTCTTCATATACAGAATCCAGAGCAGTCTGGGTGATCGGACGCAGACATATCATTTGTCCTTGAAACCCCGGACCGAATCCATGTACATCCTGAACAACCTCTTCGACTGTTTCAGGGAAACCCAACTATGCCTACCTCCCTGAGACTGGCGTTGCAAATGAAAAACTCTGAAGAAGAGAGGGATGGTCGCCCCAATCCTTAAAAAGCGACACGTCAACTCGAACGCCCGAAGAAAGGCGATCGAGTTGGGGTGAAGCTGCGAGGGGGCCAACTCCAGATGACTGAATACCCCGACCTGGAAATCACTAAAGGGGAGCTTGATACCGAGGTCCTTGAACGCGATTTCATACATGGGAAACCCATACTTAGAGAACTCCGAGCATATCTGCGCGTCAAGAGACGGCCTTGTGACAACAAAGTTTTTCTGGAAGCCCGGCTGACTACCGCCATGTTCGACGATAGTGTAGGCGCTCCGACTATATGCCGAGGCAATCCCTCTGGGCTCGGCGCCCACCCAATCCAGCAAAGGATCATCAACTGTATCGATTAGAGTTACATTCTCCTCGGCACTCTGGTCCTCGACCTCGTTGCGCCCATAAGACTCCGGTTCGTCATCCATTTTACCCGCAAAGCACAGGAAACTGGTGAAACTCGAGAGCAAATTCATACGCTCGCCATAACTGACGGGAGGAAAGGCACGACAAGCCAAGTCACACTCCGCGCGCGTTAAAATGTTGAGGACTTGAACAAGAGCCTGGTTTCACCTCCCCGACGCTAAGGTGCCACGACGAGTCGTCCTACACACTTCCTTAATGGGCCAACATCCCGGCCAGTCATGAGTAAGTCGACCTAAACTATGAATATGACGGGCAGTATCATGAATCCTAAACCTAGAACTATGGGTTTACCGGGCAGTATCATAAGTTATGCGCCTAAAACCATGAAGATCTCGGGCAGCATCGCAAGTCACATACCTAAAGCTATGCGTTCACCGGGCACAAACATGCATTTACCGGGCAAAAACATGAACATACCGGGCATGAACATGAATGTACCGGGCACTAATCCCAGATGCGGATTTCTAACATACAAATAACGGAAAAAATCACCTACCACAGAGAAAAATATGAGGGATAAAATGCTTACTTGGAAGTTAGGAAGGATGTACGGCGGCAGGGAAGAAAATCGACGGCGGAAAGCACGGTGGTCCTATGAAATTCTGGAAAAACAGCGGCGGCAAAGGCAGAGGAAGGAGGAGAAGCGCGAAGAAGAAAAATAGATTATGGGACCCAAGGATCCTATTTATAGGGATGACGTGGAATACGAAACGTCACCCCGGGGAACCACGAGCTTCCCCTCCTCGACGTCTACTCCCCTAGGCAATGATGACTCTACTTTCACTAGGGTGGCGTCACGGTTCCTAAGGGTTGCCTCGTATACCCAACGAGCACAACCCGCAAAGAATCCCCCGAACACGCCTCGAAAGGGATTATCTCACAAACTCAACACATGAGAAACTCCTCGAGCAACCACGGGGAAGCAAATATCCTGACCGAGCATAAGGCCCCGTGACAAAGACGAGCTGAGATCAAGTCATAACTCCTGCTCCAGGAGCCACGACTTGGGGGGCTCCTGTTCTGGACTGGGTCCGTCCTGGCCCAAGAGCAAGAACAAAGGCCCAATCCAAGCAACTCTTCAAGGAGCGCGCCCGAAGACTCCCGCCAGCGCGTCGACTAGAAGCCGCAGCCGTGCCCGCCGCTGCCCGCGAACATGACGTCCTCGACCACATGAAATCCAGCTCGAGCCCAGCTCGAGCACCCTCTTCGTAGGGCAGACTATGACCGTTACTCCATCACCTGAACT
Organism: Vicia faba; assembly: GCA_948472305.1. Taxonomy (NCBI): domain Eukaryota; kingdom Viridiplantae; phylum Streptophyta; class Magnoliopsida; order Fabales; family Fabaceae; genus Vicia; species Vicia faba. The sequence goes on from OX451739.1 coordinate 1,402,907,691, forward strand.
CCAGAAAGACCGCGTCCTCGTCCCTCCGTACTTCTCGCAGAGCATCACCAGGAAGGAGACCACGTGCGGGTCCCCACTACACATGTAGAACCTGACAGTCCCTTTGTTGGGCCAGTCCTGGTCGGCCCAATAAAAGGACCTTGGCCCCACGCTGGGGGCTATAAATACCTTATGTTCCCAGAGGGTCAGGTATTCATTCTTTTACCCATACACACACTTTTTGCCTGCTCGTACCATCGCCCACTTTAGCATCGGAGTGTCTTGCAGGTATTCCCCCATCTCGTTCAACTTTCGCTCGGAGTCAGTCGTGACGGTCCAAGTCTGATCCGGTAAGATCAGTTTCGATAACCAAAAAACATAAAAATAATTTGGTTTCCAATACAAACAATGACAATATTCTTCTCCCTTCGCGTGATTGATTCAAATAAGATGAATTATAAATTAGATTTATTTTATTCCATTTTTAATAATAATAATTAACACTATGATAATAAATGTACTAATTATATATTTTATTTTTTCTTAATTTTAGATTTGTAATAAATTATAATAATTTTATATTATTTTTAATAATAAATTGAAATAACTTTTAATATTAAAGAATATTATTTTAATTTTATAACAGAGAATTGACAAACCATTTTATGATAAATTAAAAATAAATACTTGAAAAATTCAAATACTATATTATAAAAAAACATACTAAGGTAAAAATAAAAAAATGAATAATTTAAAAAATGATATGACTTTATTTTAATAAAAAATGAAATTTTATTTCTATCATTATAATATAATAAAAGAATAAAATTTTATTAAATGGTAATCATGAAAAAATGATGATTGGTAAAAATTTATATACCTAGAAAGTAGAATTTTTTTTTTATAAGTGAGATAAATTTAACTATTGATATATTTATTTTTATAAATATGGATAAGTTAGAAATATTTTTATAAATATACATATCCACAGATTCAAAACGCTTATAAACGAGAAAAAGTATACTTGTTGATACAATTATCTATTTTTAATATAATAAAATATTTTATTTTTATTAAATCATATGACTTTTTTTTCAAGAAAAATAAAATAGATTATTACAATTTATTACAATACACAGAATCACAGCGGGCCGAAGGGAGTCTTCGTTGGTAGACAGTGCAGAGCGGTGAGGAGAACGTCGCAAATGGTGGTTCGATTTGCTTTGGAGGGAAGGAGACTTTTGAATTTTTCTACTTTGTTCTTGATGAGAGAAGAGAAAATTAAGAGAGTTTGTTGTGTTGATTCTTGGGTGAAATTTAGCAAATATTTTGTGTGTCTAAAATAAAGAGGAGAATTGAATATATACACTTGGCAATTTGGGCCTTGGTTTGGGCCAAGGGAAAATTCAATCAATTTATTCACAAAATTGAATTTTCAGTGTCTGTAAATACAGTTGAACGCAAAATCCACGAGCTCACTAATAATCAATATGAAATCTCGACGCGAGACCAACACCAAAATCGTAGATGACGAAATTTGTGACGTCGTGCCAAAAGAACGGACACGATACGATAAAAACTGAGTAAGTTATAAATATTTTAATGGTGAGAAATCAGACAAAAAAAATCTGCAACACAACTTATTTTACCGATCAACTTGAGAAACAAAAAATAACCGAAGCCTTCGGAGTACCGTTCGAACTCGGGACTGGAAACAAAGTTGTAGCAAACAAAATTTATGATCCCACGCTTTGAAAACCATCCCGATACAATAAAAATCGAGAGAGTTATGATTTTCACAATATCGAGAAACAGTGAACCAAAGCTCCAATTTTATTGTAAAAATTCTCCGATAATTCGTGTTTTCGGAGACCTTCGGCACAGAATTGACTCTCGACCCGGACATACGAAATGTGAGGGACATCAAGACAGAATTTACGCCCAACGAAACAATCAAAAATATCCAACCGGACGGAAGTTATGAATTTTTGAACGACCGAAAAATAACGGTTCGACACATTTTTCACTATATTTTTCAACACGCATTTCAACGTATTCGCGCATTCATAGACCTTCTACAAATAATTAACTCTCGGCCTGAACACGTGAATTAGAGAATATATCAAGATGAATTTTATGAATGAAGAACCATTCAGAAACGTTGAGCCACATGAGAGTTACAAATTTTCAAACATCCGAGCGACCATTGAGCAACAAACCCAAAACTCTGATTATTTAAATCTTCAGCGGTCTTTCTCACAAAATTGGTCTTCGATCTGAATAGACAACAAATAAAGAACGCCAAGATGGTACTAATATTCAAAGAACCACTGAAAAATCTTCTTCTGACCAGAAGTTATAAATTTCTTAAACCCACCGTAACAAAACAGACTTTTAATTCAAATTATTTAGGACTGAACGACACACTTGATTTTCCCTGCCGTCCAAGACGTGTTGAAACACATGGGATCTTGACATGATGATGACCTCATTATACACTGATTCAATAGCCTGAGAAAGTCTCTGAATGCGTCGAATGACGAAATAAACGTCTTCGGTAACCTGACGAAGCTTGAGAGAACTATCCAGATCCCGTAACCACATAATCAATGTTGTGTATGCACGCATATGATAATGAAATATAAGCCAAATAGATTAAAATGAAGAAGATAAATTTTAAAGTATAACAATTATATATTTTGTGACCCACAAACTTCTTATTTATTGCATAATTTTTTGGCGATTACATGTTCGAATCGATGATGAAAATAACATAAAATAGTACAACAAACATAATCCTAAAATAACTAAACATGAAAATCTAGACACTTCCGAATGACTCTGGACGTTTCAGCATCTTCATTATGTCGCTGAGAGATCTTTGAATCTGCGCATCCAACTTGATCAGACCTTTAGTTATCCTACGACGAAATAATTTTCACATGACATTCACAACTTCATCTTTCTTCAACTCAATTAGATTGTATTTCACCATTCTATTTATATCAATCCAATCCTCTCAAAACTCTACATTTGTCATCCTTCTGTTATAGAAATCAAACATTAAATTATTCAACGTTTCTTTCAAAGTGACAAAAGATTCAGAGTCATCTGAAAACTTGAATTCAACAGGAGGGTTATTATCGTAATACACTTCTGCCTTAATCAAAAGTTGAGAAAGAGATATTTTTTTAAATGTATTTTCTCAATAACACATGCTCCTATTTATACAAATGATGATGTACTCTAAACCACACAAATGTTCAGTGTAATCAGAATCATCCAAATATGTCGGCAAAATCTCAACGTTTAAAAAACGATGATTTTATAGTTACCGAAAATTTTAATTAATTTGAAATTTTCAATATACCAAAAATTTTAAATATATTATCAAAAATTTTAAATATACTATCGAAAATTTATGAATACCGAAAATTTTGTAGGAATGTATCAAAAATTTGGATGATACCAGAAAATTTAGTTCTTCTAAAAATTTCTTTCAAAAATAATGTTCATCTCATTCAAGAGTAAAAGTAAAATAAATAAAAAATTAAAGGGTGACATGTTTAATTGTGGGGATAACATGTTATTTTCTCAGTCACTTGTAATTTTACACCTCTCAAAATGGAAAGAGAATAAAAAAAGAAAAGGAGTACAACTAAAATAGATACCCACCTAACATTCTATACGGATTTGGCTCCTCTGAAACAAATAGTACTAGTTGATATTGTAACCACTCATTTGTTACACTTGTGCATATAATATCAACTATTTATTTATTTATTTATCGACAATTGATATTACTTACTTTCCTCTCTAACGTAAATTATTCACTTCAGAGGATCCTTGTCCGTCCTATATTCTATACATAGACTCCTCACTATTTTATCTTGTTCTGATTAATAATAACAACTTACAAAATTTCTACTGTACACTTTGACCAGCTAATAAACTAATTAAGTACATATAAAGAAACCACGCAGTTATATACAAACCTATACCCTTCTACTTACAAAAAGGACCTTGTACATGATGCCTTATATAAAACCTATGAAACCAGTGGTAGCAACATTTCTACATGAAGATTTTGTATGATGCTTGAGAGAACTGACGCTTTCAATTTTCCAAAGTTTCACCTTTCTTTGTATGCCGCAATTACTGTCTTCCCATTTCTTTCTCCCCAATTGACATTACAAGGAAAACTTTGTACTGTGTATAGCAGAATCAAAACACCGCACCAAAATACCAACTAATTCCAACTTTGGCATATAACATGGCCGTATCATAAATTCATTACTGTGATTCTTTTGGCTGATGAGTTTTTCACTCACTCCTTAGCTTCACTTTTTTGTGATGTCTGTCTGGGGTAGAGGGCGATTGCTAGTGATAAACAAAATATCAAACCAACTAAACCACTAAATGGTTGAAATGGATGAGACCCAATTACCCAAAGAGGAATGTTTCCTTTATAATTATATGTTAAAAAACCACCTCTTTGCAAGATAAAAGTGGACGCCAACATCCCCGCACGTAGCCCGATAGGGATAGAGAGGCTACCTCTATTTCTCTGTCGAGCACCTGACAAAGACAGAGATAAAAGCAATAGTCCTGGTATTGATGATAATGACCTGAAAATCCAAGCAAAGAGAAAAAAAAATAAGATTTCAAAATGAAAAAAAATTTTATTGTTGGTTAATATATTAGTAAATACAAACTCAGGCCTAAAAAAGAAGAAAATTTAAATAATTTGTTAAAAGGACATATCCAACATTAAATCGGGCTCAAGAAATCCTTTCAGCACACTTCGTTAAAAAGGACATGTCTGTTAAAAAGACTTTTGATAGAGGATTAAGAGATTTGTGGAATGCTCGAGTGATTTGCACTCAGCTGATCTATTTTATATACTACTAGAAATAATTGCAACTTACATTTACAATGAGATAAATAATAATGTTATTTTCTAGGTGCATGGATGTTATTTACTAAATGCAAGACTGACTAGACTCTATAATTTTCCATACTAATAATTGTTATTACTCCAACATTCCATAATTGTTATTAATGCCAACACTTCCCCTCGAACTGCTGGAGCATACAAGTCAAATGCTCTAAGCTTGGAACAAATGTATTGAATTCTCGGTCCTTTTAGGGACTTTGTGAAGACGTCTGCCAATTGGTCATTTGAGATAATATACTCAGTGATGATTTCTTTAGAAAAAACTTTCTCACGAACAAAATGACAATCAATTTCAATATATTTAGTTCTCATAAAATACCGGATTGAAAGCTATATGTAGAGCTGCCTGGTTATCACAACATAGTTTCATTGGTTGAATATCTCCAAACTTTAACACTTGAAGAAGTTGTTTAATCCATATAAGTTCACAAGTGGTTATAGCCATAGCTCTATATTCAGCCTCTGCACTAGACCTTGCAATCACATTTTGCTTCTTGCTCTTCCAAGAGACAAGATTCCCACCAATAAAAACACAATATCCTGAAGTGAAACGCCTATCAATAGGCGAACCTGCCCAATTTGCATCACAAAGTCTAACTATTTGAGTGCCCCCTTTGTCTTCATAAAGTAGTCCTTGTCTTGGAGCCCTTTTAATGTACTTTAGAATTCGGATCAGTGCATCCCAATGATCATTATGCGGACACCACATGAATTGACTTACTACGCCAACTGCAAAGGAATTATTTGATCTTGTTATAGTTAGATAAATGAGTTTTTCAACCAATCTTCGATATCTTTTTACATTTGAATTCATGGGACTGTCAACTGATTTACATTGCAACATACCGGTTTCTTTAAGTATGTCTAAGGCATACTTCCTTTGTAAGATGATAATTCTATCCTTTGACTGAGCAACTTTAATCTTAAGAAAATATTTAAGCTTCCCCAAGTCCTTATTTTGAAAAGGGTTACATAAATGTTCTTTCAACAGAGAAATTTTCTCTAGATCATTCTCTGTTATGACTATATCATCTACATAAACCACCAAATAAACACATTTATTAGAAGATGTGTGACAATAGAAGACAGAGTGATCTACTTCACTACGTTTCATTCCAAAAGCTTGAATAACTGAACTAAAATTTTCAAATCATGCTCGTGGTGATTGTTTCAAACCATAGAGAGATCGTCGTAATCTGCAAACAAAACCGGACTCCTCTTGAGCAACAAATCCGAAGAGTTGCTCCATGTAAATTTCTCCTTCCAACTCACCATGAAGAAACGCATTTTTAATATTCAACTAATATAATGACCAACGACAGATGACAATAAATAATCGAACGGACGTTATTTTGGCCACAGGAGAGAAAGTATCTCCATAATAAGTCCATAAATTTGGGAATATCCTTTTGCAACAAGTCGAACTTTGAGACGATCAATCTGACTATTGGCCCCAACTTTAATAGCATATACCCATCGACATCCAATTGGTTTCTTTCTCGGAGGGAGAGGAGTTAATTCCTAAGTACCATTATGCTTTAAAGCTTTCGTTTCATCAATCATGGCTCGTCGCCATCCTCGATGATCAAGTGCTTCAGAAACGTTTTTAAGAATGGAAATAGAAGATATAGATGACACAAAAGAATAATAAGGAGAGAGACGATGGTAACTTAGGAAGTTATAAATAGGATTGAGATTGCTAGTAGACTGAGTACCTTTTCGAAGAGCAATGGACAAGTCAAGATTTTCTTCATGAAGGTTTGTAGTAGGGTCATCTGTTGGTGCAGGACATGATTCATATCGTGATTCATATCGTCTTTCAGTGCTTTTCAATTTTGTATTAGCAACACGTGGACGTCGTTGGTATACATGGACCAGGGAAGGTGATGGACCAAGATAAGGAATTGGAAAAACTTCTGTAGTATGGGACTCAACTCTAGATGGTGAGAAGTAAAACTTTTCTTCGAAGAATGTTACATCTGTAGAAATGTAGTAACGATTCTACATAGGAGAGTAACATTTGTAACCTTTTTGTAATCTAGAGTATCCAGAAAAACACATTTTATGGCTCGGGCAGAAAGCTTATCAAGATCCGGAGACAAGTCATGAACAAAACAGATGCATCCAAACATCTGAGGAGCAATATGAAACAATGGTTCTTTGGAAAATAGAATGGAATGTGATATTTTATGATCAAGAGAGGAAGAAGGCATTCGATTAATCAAAAAACAGGATGTCAAAACTACATCACTCCAATGTCGGACATGTACATTTGCATTAAGTAACAAGGTTCGAACAGTTTCAACAAGATGCATATTCTTCCTTTCAGCTATGCCATTCTATTGAGGGGTATGAGGACAACTTGATTGATGGAGAATACCATGTGATGACAAAAAGGAAGAAAGACGAGAAGAAAAATATGCATCGGAAGAATTCATCAATGAAAGTAACAAAATATCGATAACCATTAGAAGGCACATGGCTTAGTCCCCATATATCTGAATTGATAACAGAAAAGGGAGAACCAATTCGACTTTCAACTTTTCTTGAAAAGGAAGAGCGAACATGCTTTCCTAATTGACACGACTCACAATTTAATGATGAAATTTTTGCAAGATTCAGAACCATTTATTTTAATTTTGACAGACTTGGATGACCCAATCATTCATGAAGGCTTGGAGACTCAATCTCAGTACAACTTACAGAAGGAACTAAATGGAGGTAATAAAGTCCATGTGATTCATATCCTGAGCCAATCGTCCGACCTGTACCACGTTCCTGTATAGTAAACGAACCAACATCAAAGATTATTGTGCAATTTAAAGACCGAGTAAGTTGGCTAAGGGGGATTAGACGACCATGTATACTGATTTCACAATTATAGAAGGAGTGACAGAAACATGGCCGATTTCTTTGGCGGTGACCTTAGAACCATCTGCTAGAGTTATGAAGTGAGGAAATTTAGCAGAGGATATGGAAGAGAATAAGGAACCGTTATCAGCAATATGATCAGGGGCGCTTGAATCAATTATCCAAAGATTTTGATTGTTACAAGATTGAGATATGAAGGCTGCAGAAGCATGAACACTAGTGGCAGTCGACCTATGAGATATTTTCCAAGAAAACCATGAAGAGAGTAACATGTCTTTTGATTGTGACCCATTCTCTTGCAATATATGCATTGACGACAACCCATTTTCTTCAAAAAAACAGAGTGGACCAACAACTAGAAAATGAGGGTAACAATGACTTTTGGATGGAAGAAATATTTTTTTTCAAACCAAGGAAGATTAAGGGTTCTATTGGACCAGAGATAGAAATCCTTAATGGAGAAATGAACAAGCTCTGATACCATTTAAAAGACTTTGATAGAGGACTAAGAGATTTGTGGAATGCTTGAGTGATTTGCACTCAGCTGATCTCTTTATATATACTACTAAAAATAATTGTAATTTACATTGTTCCTAAGTGCATGGACGTTATTTCCTAGATGCAAGACTAACTAGACTCTGCAACTTTCCATACTAATAATTGTTACTAATTCCAACATTTCATAATTGTTATTAATTCCAAAAATGTTCAACGTTAGATTAGACTGCAAGACACATATATAATTCTCATAAGTTAAAGAAGTTTTTATTGTCTTGGTTAGGTATGGCTTGTGTTTGTCAACTTTTCTTTTTGGCGTTAATTGAGTTGTGTGGCTTGAGAGTTGAGACATGAGTGTGTCAACATGCCCGCTAAAACTGACATGCAGTACAATGATGCAAAGACATTGACGTCAATGGCAATGATAAAGGGATCACTCAAGGGTTGTGAAAGACCCATCTTTCGAATTTGAGAAAAAGGCAAAGGGGTCACTCATGTTTTTTGAGCAGAAGATATCTAAGACATCTTCCAAGAACATTGTCAGAGGGATGCAGGCTGCAGCATAGCTGAAAACAAAATGTTAAACTACAGAACTCCACAGGGATAAGACATGGCTGTTGGTGGCTTTCTTTTAAGTCTTGTGAATTATGTAAGGACTTGAATAGCATTAAATATGAATTGAGATGCATGCTTCTGTAATTCATACGATGTGCTTTGGCATACATCCTTTCTGCACTAACTAGCACAAATTGGTATTCTAAAAGGGCTAAACCTTTTATAATCAAATAGAATAGGTGGGATTATTGTAGGGGTGGAAATTGGTCAAACTTTGCCTTAAAGAAACTACGGTTGTTCCCCAAACACAAGGTCCAAGCTTGACTAATTTACTTGGTATGGGCCTGTTTCTAAGACTTGGCATCACCATTTCAAATCCTGACTTGATATGAAAGGTTACATAAAGATTTAATTCTTATGGTTAGATAATATGTAATGGGCCTTTACTTTTAGTTGGACTATGAGTAATTTAGTCTATTTAGATCTTATTATATATTCTATTTGTAACCCTTATTTAAATAAGTTATGCTATTCATATTATTCCTCTCTTCCCTATTTTGACATCTTTATTGTTAACACTTATTAATATTAAATAGGCTTACCAGCGTAGGCCTTTAAATAGGCCAGGCCAACAAACAAGTATTAAACTTCAAGATCCATCGGGCATAAAAAAATTGTGAATAAATTTTGTGAATGCCCTCTTGCATGTTTTGAGTGTTTGAGCTCCCTAAATGTGAGCAGCAAGACAAGCTTAAGCCTTGACCGAACGTTATTAATTTGAGAACGGAGAGAAAACACATGCTTCCGAAGTGCATTTCTAACTCTTAATGATATACAAATTTGGGTCAGTAAGTCTCGAGAACTCACTAAGATTAGAGAAAACCCCACCACTCAAAAATCGCTTAAATCATTACCACTGGACCAACGGTCATTGTGTGCCAATCCAAGAAAATAGTTGTTTCGACATTTCCCTTCGATATATTTCATCTTAATCTCTCACTCTTTCAATTATTTTTACTCTCCTAAATTAACTTTTTATGTTAAAAGTCCTACATCAGATAATATATGACCTGAAAATGTATTTAAGTGGGAGCAATTCTCACCTTACAAGCCAGTTTTGTAGGGATGAATTAGACCCAGTTCACATTCTAAGATAGTATCAGAGCCTATCCTAAATCCATTGTTGGGCTTCCCGCACTGTCCACGCTTCGGACTCATTAAGGCCCAAGCGTGAGGAGGGGTGTTGGACTTTCCGCCTTAATTGTGGTCCCGCCCCTAGTCGCCTTAATTGTGGCACTGTGGCTTGCCTTCATTACAGTCCCAAACACCTTCATTGTGTTGGCTTTGAAGGGGTGGATTTAGTCCTATATTTCTTAGAGATATGGTTTGTGTTGTGTTAATAAGTGGGGGGACAATCCTCACCCTACAAGCTGGTTTTATATGAATGACAAATTCTGAGACTCAAACAATTTTTCCCTCCTAATTTTTCATTGAAACAAACAAATGTACAAGGACAAAAGAAAGACAGACGAAAAAACAAAAATCAGATATTCTAACAAAAAATTCTTAAGGAAGAAAGAATAAAAAAAGGCAGTTCATTGTCCAGTAAAGCCCCAAGTTTCATGCCTCGATATTACGTGCATGTATAACAGGAAAAACAGAGAGAGAAGACAAACCTCTGTAAGAAAGAAAATGCTAGCCCTGAAATTATGATTCCATTTTGATATCCAAAATCAACTGCAATTTCCTGGGGCAACCATGACCTGAAAAGCAATTCTTCCACCAATGAAATAGCACTTGCCATTACAGTTCCTCGAAAAATTAGCAGGCCCATTTGTCCATACACTTTTAGCCAAGCCATGATATCTAAAGAAGGTGGAATATGAGGCCAAGAGAAACTTGCACAACCAAGAAATGCATTCACAGCATGGATTGAAAAAATGAACATGACTCCACCGACCAAGCCTTTCAAAAATTCAATTAACTGCAACAAGGAGATCCAAAACTAGCTTATCATTCATAGATCAAGACAAGTATTGCAGGAGAACAATAAACTCACTAAGGATTTCATATTTTCCTGAAGCTCCCATTACCCATCCCCAAACATGAACTCTTAGAATGTATGGGTTGGACCTAACTCATCCCTACAAAACCAATTTGTCAGGTGAGGGCTGCCCAAACTTTATAAACACTACACACATCATATCTCTTCTAAGCAATGTGGGACTAATTACACCCCCTTCAAACCTAACAAATGAAGGTGTTGGAGGCTGCAATGAAGGCAAGCCAAATGCCACAATTAAGCAACTAGGGGCAGACCGCAATGAATACGGAATTTCCAACATAAACAAATAACAAAATCACCTCATGGATATTGATGCAGGTAAGTCCAGACCAAAGTTATACCAAACACAATACTCTTTTGTACATGCACTGATTTTTAGTACTACTTACATTACTTGGTCAAATACATTGTACATAATGTGTATACTTTTTCTTTTGAAGCAACATAATGTGTATACTTGGTGGTTGGTATGCTCTACTTGTTGCAATACATTTTGAAAATATTAATTGGCATGATTTCAATATCAAATTTTCAAAAAACCTTGGACAATCATGTACTCCCTGTCTCGTTTGTTGTCGTTTAAGGATTTAAAAAAATTATAAATCATACAATTTCCATGGTAAAATAATTATTTTTGACTATAAAAACCTTTAATTATAAATCAAGGAATCATCTTTAAACTCTACAGTCTACTCATCTACAACAGAATGCACAACAATATAAACTATTGAAATTATTATAGTAGATAGGTAAAGGGACTAATTAATACCTTCTTCCATCTCATTATAAGTGTCTTGTTTGGAATATTTCACCATCTCAAATTATTTGTCAATTTAAAATACCAAGATAATAATACCATGAAAGTATTTCTATTTTTTTCCAACAATACCCTTATTTAAATAGCCTATCCATCTAACCACTCCACTTATACTACTTCCAACCACTCCAATTAATATGATATTGTACTTTTTATATGAGTGTTTTAGCCTGAACACATTATTTTACTACATAAATCACAATAATAAATTATTTTCTTAAGAAATGTGCATTAACTTAAACCACACTTATAATGAGACGGAGTGAGTATATCGTTGGTTGAAATAATTGTAAATAAGGGCATTATTGACATTAACATAAATATATATATATATATATATATATATATATATATATATATATATATATATATATATATATATATATATATATATATATATATATATATATATATATATATATATATATATATATAAAATCCGATTTTGTAGGGATGAGTTAGACAAAACCCAAATATTGAAATGGTATTAGAGCCTATCCTAGATCCATTGTCGGGCTTCCCACATCGTCCACTCTTTGGACCCATTGAGGCCCAAGCATGAGGGGGGTGTGAACTTCAGTAGGACCATGGCATCAATGCACCTTTTTGCCTTAATTGCAGCACTTTGGCTAGCTTCCATTGCTGCCTCCAACACCTTCATTGTGTTAGGTTTGAAGAAGTGGATTTAATCCTACATTGCTTAGAGATATGGTTTGTGTTGTGTTTATAAGTGGGGGGCAGTCCTCACCCTACAAGCCGGTTATGTAAGAATGAGTTAAACCCAACTCAAATTTTGATAAATATAAATAAATTAATTAATAATACATTTGTAAGTTTTATGAGTGTGTCTATCTTTAATTTTATTTTCATTTTCATTTTTATGTACTGCATCTATTGTCATTTTCTCCATCGCAACAAGTTGATAGACTTTAAACTACCATTTCCCATTACAGTGACAAATTTAAAGAAAAAAAGATGACATTTACTGTGACAACCTTAAAGAAATATATCAAAAATAATCTCCATTATATTCTATAGAAACTACAGTTGAAGATTTACCTTTAGTGAAGTCAACCCGAGCCCATACTCCTCAAACGCATTTTCAAATCCACGGATTCTTTTCCCCCATAGCATTACAAGTATCATTATAGCAATGTACAAGCCAATAATGCAGGCACACTCGGCTATTATGGAAGGGCTGTTTGTTGTCCAACCCTGAACAATTGTAGGAAGAAATGGAATAGCAACAGGGGACCATAAAACAAGGATCATGCCGGCAAACCCAAAAATCCTAGACAAGGAAAAACAGTGCAGTTTGAAAAGATGTAATTCACACACCAGATGTAAAAATCTAGGTAAGATATACATCGGCAATCATGTGCATATATGGGAAAATCACCATTCAATGTTTACATGGGAATATCTAGACTAAAAAATTCAGGCCTTCATTTTGTGATAACATACAGACCAGGCAGAGTTCCAGCGAAAGACCATTTACTATTTAATCATGTTAACACAATTGAATAAAAAGTTTTTATGATGCAAATAAAGCATATAAAATTTCAGGAAAATAAAAAGTTACTTAGTTGATAACATATATCTTACAGCTTCAAACAAACAAACAAAAAAGTACTCATTGGTGGTCTCAACTATATACAAATTTAATTTTCACTCTATTTAATGATGACTTTCCTAAAATACCCCTCAATTAGTATAAATTTTATTTTCTAACGTATCATTTATTCTCACGGAACAAGTATCATTGAGGACACTTTTGAGAATGCAATTTTCTATAAGATGATTAATTACACTAAATTAATTTTCTTAATAAGTGTGAAATTTAGCTACTTTTGCATATAATCTAGACCGCAGAGAATACTATGTACACACAAGTAAATGTCCATTATTAGATAACAACCCACAAATTTCTAAATTATTTGAAATTGAGTAATGATGTTTATTTATGGTGCACAAATAGACCTCTCATGATTAACCCCAAAATTTTTTGTAATGGAAGCCTTGAATATAATTTAAGAAGACACAATATTTGTTATTGCATGAAGTTGATATTAAGTTACCCACCATGTCTTCGTTGTTCCACATTAAAAACAAATGTGCTGAAGTATCGATGCTTGTGTTTATTAAAAAAATTATTAATGCTTATCTAAAAGGAAAAAAAGGCCCCAGTTTACCTTTTCTTAAGCCTCTTCACTGAACCTTGTAAATTTGCAAGTTTTAAGAAAGAATAAAACTTATTCTCTTACTCATTGTTGTGCCATATATAGCAAACTTAAATTTTGGATTGGGGTTAACACGTTTTACGAAATCGGCTTGATGGATTAGAGATGTCTCCCACTTCTAAGCAAATTTTCAGACATATCTCATCTAATGTGGGACTCTCAATACACACTCCCTTATCCCCAAGACTGGACAACTAGAGCATGACTTTAATAGCCCGATAGCAGGTGGCCCAACGAAAGAGATATTGGATAGGCTTTGATACCAATCAAAACTTGGATTGGACCTAACTCAACCTTTTAAAACCAACTTGCAAGATGAGCAATGTTTTCAACTTAATTATACACGCATTTTCGGGCCATCTCATCCGTTGAACTCTCAACAAGTTGGATTTATAGCCATACTTGATTAAGATGAAATGACCAATGTATCCCGAATTAGAAAAATAAAGGAGTAAAATGAGGGATAAGAAATAGTCTTTACAATCTGAATTGTTGAATTCAGATTTTATCCTAACTTACTAATTAATCTTCTTAAAAAAAGTAATAGTCAATTCATAACAAACATCAACGTTCATAAATCATCCGAGTAAACCTTGAGGATTAAACTTCCCTCAAAGCAGTCAAGAAATTCTATAAATGAGATTAACTGCCAAATAGACACGGATATTAGTTTTTTTAAAAAGGGATCATGCAGCACTGGGGATAGCAGAATCAATAGATTTTCTAACTTAAAAGAAGTCAGTAGATTTTCCAAAACACAGTTTTAAAAAAATATAATACTGTTGGCTCTCAACAGAAGTCAAAACTAGCAATTAATTATGATGAACTTAATCCAAATTAACACAGTTTCTATTTTCTACTTTCCAAACTGGAAGGCAGCAGCAGTGCAGGAAAATAGAGAATGGAATGAACATTCATTAGTTCAAGTTACCTCTGAAACAACGGACGCTCAGAAAAATGAAAGACTGAGATAAGCTTGTCTGTCAAACTCATTGCACCACGGATACCACCCCATAGCAAAGCAAATTTTCCAACTAGCCTCAACAAGCCACCTCTTTGTCCTAAATCAGCTAGCATTGTAACCAGTCTGATCAGAAAGAGAAGCTGTGTCAAATTATTAAAACAGAAAAAGAACAGTAGAGTGCTTGTATAGTGGGAATATAAGTGTTCTGTCTGACCTATCTTGATCCACTCCACCATCTTCTTTGGTAGGTACAACTGGACTAGCAACCGACATGGCTTTCTCAGCAAGGCTTGTGATTATGTTACTCTGATTATCAGAGACTTTCTCTTTGAGCTCTTCTGGCTTCTTTTGGTGATTTTCATTTCCTCCTTGTAAATCCTAGAATAGAGCAATTAAAGCTAAAAAAACCAGACACTTTTCTTTACTAGGTGTTTAAATTTTAAAGTAGTAAATAGATATTTCACCCATATGTTTGACCACTTTCTGTTCTCGCTTCTATTTTACACAACTTAAGTCAGTCTATTATCAACTTGATTCTTTCAGTTTTTAATAATTGACTGAGAAAAATCAATAATCAGAACAACTTCAATAAAATATAAATTGAGTGAAGGGTACAAGAGAAAACTAAATAATGAGTGAACAACCACGCAGTTGAATAGATTGCAATTAAGATGATATATGAGAAACTAGACATGTTAAGGTCAATTTTAAATCAATTTTTTGAAGGAAAATCCAATGGATCGTGACAAACCTCATTACCAAACCTATATCTAGAAAGTGGTTAAGTAACCAAGTGATAAAATAGAACACTTGATCCCTATCTTGCAGAGGTATTAACTGTAGAGAGCACTGAAAGCATATGAAAAGACTGCAACAATACCTCCTGTTGCATGAGTAAAGCAGAAGCCCCAATAGCAGCTGTAACCGCACCAGTCATGTAAGTATTTTTGTTTGAATCTTCTAATTCACTTCCTACAAGATCTCTCTTGATGGGATGGTCCAAACTGGTTTTCTCATCTGGTACTTGAACTGCCTCTGTTGCATCATCAATGACATAATTCTTTCCACCAGGTTTCTCCTCATCATCAAGGGCATGAGATCTTCCCTGGCCATTTTCTTGATGTGGAGCTACATTAAAATATTTCCTCAGGGAAGCCAAGATGGATCCAACAATAACACCAATAGGCACAACTTTTCTTAGGCAGCTTGTTTGCTTAACAGAGGATGAAATTGCCCTAATGATATGTTCCCCGTCAAGAGTGTCAACCTTTCCTACAGCACCCTCAACATCATGGCCTTGACTTTCGGAATAGAGTAGTTGCCCCTTGCTAGTTCCAACAGCTAGTGAAACTGTATTTGCCACATGTTCCATATCTCTGGTAAGCTTTGGCTTCATTTCTATCATTTCCGCAGCATTCAGCTTGCGACCAACTTCCATCTTCAAAGAATCTAGTACTTTGTTTTTCACAAATTGAATAGACTCTTTTGACCTGTCATCACCAGTATGAATCATTACGTTCTCAGTGTCTGTAGTGATGAACTCTTTAACCGGTTCTTGTTGCTTTTCTGCATCTAATATCACATATGGTGGTTCAATACACTCTTTTTCATCAAAAGATTTTGTAGATGAGTGGGATTTCATCTTGCTCCCAACCTCCTTATACATTTCAGCATCAGCAGAAGCAATTTTCATGTTTTGTGGTTGTTCAAAGAGTTTCTGACTTTCTGGGAAATAATCAAGAAATAATGCAGTAGTTGTGTCTAAATCAAGTGATTTGGCACGAATCTCTGAAACAAGATATTTGCGGAGGTAATTTTTGTACGGAGAGTTCCCATATCTATATGAACCTCCCGCTATGAAGTCTGGCATCCTATTCACATGTCTGTGTCCATCCCATTCATCAAAGAGAAATCTTTTATCAATCAGTTGACTATTTGTATTACTAGGCTTCTTAACTGGGTGATCATTAGAGTAACAATTTTGAGAATCACACACGCCACTTCCATTAGTTGTGTTGAGGGTTTTTAGCTGTTCTTCCATATGACAAGAATCAATCCTCAAGGACATGCTATCATGGTGATTATCTAAAGAAGGATTTCCGGATATGTTGGTATCATTGCTCTGGCTATTACTTTTTCGTTGTTCATCTAGCTTGTGTTCAATGGCTTTTTCATCCTTGACTTCAGCTTCATTATCTGGGTTCTTCTCAAGCTGAGATAGCATATTTTCTATCACACCAAAAACACTGTTAACAGCCATTTGGGTAGAATCATCCATCCCTGTTAAGGTTTCAAGTGCTTGAGAAACGCTAAAGCCAGGGGCCCCAGGAACTGAACTGGAAGTGTTAGTTTGGGGTGAAGCTTGCTGTATATTCTGAATATCTTTATTTTTATCACCATTAACTTCTTTATCCACTGCCTGGTGCTCAGAGGACACCAGAGGAGAAGGTTCTTCTTTTGCATCAGTCGGTGCTGTTTTACTTTGATCATTAGAAAAACCTTGATTTTTCTGGTCAACCTTCGGGATATTATTTTCCTCTGTTTCTGTTTGAGCTACTCCACTGTTTTGGCTTTTCTGTTCAGTAACCGCTTCTGCTTCAGAGACACCTGCCATCTCAGGATGGTTGGGAGTATACGATTCAGAACCTGTTTCTAATCCCTTCTCGCTATGATCCATATCAGGAACAACCTTTTCTTTTAAATCCTCATTTGTATCATTAATTTCTCTAAACTCGCCATTTTCCTTCGAAGAAGAACCAACTTCATTGTTTGATTCTTGAGATTGAGGTGAACTTGTAGAATGTTTCTCCACACGGACAACTTCTGCCTCTATTCCTTCTGCAGGCTCACCCTTGTCACTTGCAACTTTATCAGAGCCATCTATAGAACTACTAGTATTTTTCATCTGATTTGAAGAGGACTGATCTTCCCTAATTTCTTCACTTGATGCTTCTGTTAACTTTTCTTTGTTCGTATGCCCTGGTGATGAATCAGGAGACTGAGCAATGCTGAGAATTTTATCAAACTTCAAGTCAGAACCTCGAGCTTGCAAAATTCCAGCAACGGCCTCTTTTAACTTTCCACGAACATCTTCCGGAACAGCACCTTCCAAAGCATTCATGAGAGTCTCACCCCGACCCACAGCAGCTAATACCTGGAAATTTCGTCAAGTGTCACTGCAATTGCAAAATTCTAACACTAACCCAGAATTTAGACAAACCATTACACATTTCACACTATTAAAAAAATACAGAAAATCAAGTGACCCGTGCCAAATATGAAGATAAATAAGACATTCTTCTAACAAAACGCAAAGTCATCGCGAATTCATGTAGCACAATCACACACATTGTAGAAGACAAACTAAAAAGCTAACGTATAAATAGAAGAACTTATTCCTATTGATTCTAAACTCGACAATATTTAATATTTATAAAAGAACAAAAATAAAGATATACAAAACAAGTGAGGAAAAAGTGTCACATTCTCCTACCTAGATCGACACTAGAGTACCAAAGTCTTCGAGAAAAAGTGATTGCTTAACCCCAAGAAACAAATTAACCAAGTTATCCAAAACTATCTGTTATCTTTAAATGAAATTGCCGAGTATAAGAACATTGATGAAGTTTTTTTCTTTGCCTTAAAACCTTCATCTGTAAGGTTAACACTTCAATAAACCAGGCATCTTAATCCAACTATTTATTTGCATTGTGATTTAAACTAAAAGGTAGAGTCCATATTATAAATATTTCATTGCAAGTAACAACAGAATACCATACTGAAAGAGTACATAAAAATAATTTAGAAAATAAGCATAATTAAAATAATTTAGAAAATAAGCATAATTAAAGTTCACAGAAGATACACCAAATATTCACGAGAAAATGAAAAATAAATAAATAAATAGTATGAAGGATCACAAGTAAAACCCGAATAATATAACACTTCAATACGATAAAAAAGGAAATCTTCTAACATATGATGGATGTAGAGACATGTATTGCATTTATCTTCAGAAAATAAGTATAGAACAAAGCCATACATATATTGTTAAAAGTTAGTTAATTCAGGTAAGTTTAGTTGCGAAGCTGATAGTAAGCTAGTTGTGATAGTTACAAAGTCATACATATACTATTAGCAGGAAAGATTATTGCATTAATGAAAGACAGAACTTACAAACAACCTCCAAACACAGAAATGACACCTGATAATAGAAAACTTTAAGATCTACCTTTTTCTTCTGTTCTTCTGTAAGAGTACCAGGCATGGTAACATCAAGCATATTGGTTACTACTTGGGCTGTCTGCAAAACACGGCCTTGTTCACTATCCACTGATGCAGCATTCTCCTCTCCAATCAAATCTGTACCACTGGAGCTATTCTGCTGTAATGGGCCACTTTTTACCTGTAAGCTCACATCTCTATGCTCAATGTTCTGTTGTAGATCTTGTTGGAAGCCAGCGTCATTCTTACTTTCTTCAACCAAACCTTTAGTAGGGTCAGTAGAGTTCCCATTATATGGATCTGACCCCGACAATTTCCCGACTTTTGAACTCTTATCTGTCCTTACTTCCTCCACAACAGCTAATCCTTTAGAGGGATTTATTGTAACATCTATATCTGTCAGAAGAGGATGGCGGCCCTTTAAGAGTCCCAGCTCCACTGCTGCAAGCCACTGCATATTCGTACCAAAATAGCACATGTAAAATATACCCAAACCTCACAAAATTCTACAAAAGGAAAAAGAAAGTCAAATGACCCTCCAATGACAATCCATTAAAAATATCCAAGTACACATTAAGAAATATCCAAGTATACATTGAGATATCATCAAAGAATATGACAATATTTGTATTCTATACCCCAAAACAGAAGAAACATGATTAGCACCCCAAACATTTGAAGGAGTCATAGCTTGCTTATTGACATTGGAAAGGAAACCTTAACAGGTTTTCCAAGATGCCAAGACACACACTCAAATAATTGCAAATGGGAAAGGTAATAACAGTTTAGATAAATTTGTTTATACTTGGATGCCAGGCATCAATAAATAGAGACATACAGTTACAAGTTACAACACATAGAGTGGAAGAAGGTCAAAGATAGTGGAGTCCGCGTGATTCAAATCTTGTTACAATCACTTGAGCTGTTTAACAAGAATCAAGCATAGAAGTTATGGAACAATTGAGGGAATGAACAAGCTGACAGATGGAGATCAAATTAACAGGGCAGCCCTGTGCAAATAAGACAGAATGACAAAGGAGAAGCCTGTTAACTTGTGGTTTTAGACACATCAGCAAGAGTAATGTGGCGTGGTGTTGTAGGAGATAGTAATTTCGAGAAAATAGAAGGAATGATATCTGTGGGATCAAAGTTGCTAGATTACAAAATATAAAATCCAACAGGAGTAGAATGAGAAAGACCAGATACAGAATTACCGGTGCCAGCATATTAGCAGTAGTAGCTAAGGAAGAGGCTTGCTAGGCCGCTTCAAGTTGAAGATACTTTATAGATAGCCATGAGGGGAAAGACCGAAACAAAGACTCCAACAAGCTAGGGAAACCAAATCCAATCACATAAAAACAAGCAAAATAGAGCTAAACTGGAACCAGCACGAGGAGCGAAGCCTTAATGCATACCTCGACACAAAGAGGAAGCGTCTGTGGGAGACTTGAGTCTTAGGGTTTAGAAGTTTATATTGTTGTCTCCTTGAGACTCTTTTTGCTTTTCATTGTAAGCCTAAGAAATGTGTAGCAAGTTAACCCTAGCAGCAAGCTGGTTTGCTGGTCTATCTGCCCAGTCTAGAATTGTTTTCAAAACCTATAAATCAAAGACTATAAATCCCAACTTCAAGAATGTTACATAAATAAGACAACATATTCATCCATGACTAGATAGAGATAGCTACCTCGACTGTTACAAGCTGACACCATGATAAAGCAGATGTTTCAGTATCCATAACATTTGATGGTAAACAAGAACATAGGAGTAGGCTGGTGAATGGATTTTCTGCAATCAGATTCCGTGGAACTGAGAATACTGGAACCATCCCATTATCACTCTGATAAAAAAAATTAGCGTCAGTAAGACTTCTGACATTTTATGCATTTGCATACATTCATATATGTGTATTAATAACCATCAAATAACAAACAATTCAAAAAATGACACTTTTAATAAAACAACAATAAACCAATGAAGGCATATATATAACGACTCCTTGTTATGGATGAAGGCTAAAACAAATCAAGAACTGAGATTCATTGATTATTTATTGTTTGTAAGTATTGTCATATCCACCAGTGAAAAGAAGGGACAGGGGAGCAAGACTGTTACTGTATATAACTCACAATGCTCGCATTTGTCTTGTGCATACTGTTTTGGTTTAACTTGTATAGGTGTAATCGTCGTCTCAAAATCAGACTAAGAACTCTGTACCTTAGCCTGGAGATAGAGATAAATTTAAACTCTGATATTAATCTATATGTTTAATGAAAAAATAAAATCCCGACCTACTAAATTGCAACTTCCTTCCTTTCATTTCCATTTGGTTATTTTCACACTGGTTTGTTTAAATTATGAAAAGTACTCCCCTCTCAACCAGAAACAAATTCGAATGGCATCTGATTATGGTCTTCAACAGTGCCAACAGTTAGATAAAAACAATGATCGCCCATATATGGTTAAATCATTTATTTCCTACCATTTTTTAAAGCACATTTGGAGGGTAATCAAGTTGAAATTGGAGATTAAAAAAGTTGAAGACGTGTTCTATTTGTTTAGCGTAGAAAAGGGGTAAGCTCATAACAAAAAGAAAGGTCAACTTAATTGTTTGGAGAACCACATCACACAGCACAAAAGTTGATGCAGCATTGATGGGTGATAGATATAGTGTAAATAGAGATTAGTTTCTGTTTATATAAATGATGAGCTGTCATGTTAGTTAGACTGTATTAGTTTGTTACAGTTAGTTACAGCTCCTACTCTATATATAGAGTATTCATTGTATGAAATACAATGAGTTTCACAAACTATTCTCTCTTTCTGCACTATGATATTGTAACATGGTATTAGAGCTTCCATTTAAGATCCAGCCACACGCTTCCATGGATCCTTTATTTCCATCTCCGCAAGTAAAGCTTTCTCACTTGATCTCTGTCAAGCTTGATGACAAGAACTTCAAGCAATGGAAGCAACAAATTGATGGAGTTATTCGCAGTCATCGTCTTCAATGCTTCGTCACTGTTCCGGTGATTCCACCAAAGTCACCGTCCGATTCTGTTTCTGCACTTCACGGTGCAAACTCTGAGTATCTTGATTGGGAACAATAGGACGCACTCATCTGTACATGGCTTCTCTCTACTATCTCTGATTCGCTTCTTCCGAAGCTTGTTGATTGCAAGCATTCATTGCAAGTGTGGACGAAGATTCACCGTTACTTCAATATGCTTCTCTCCACCAAAACGCGACAGTTGCGATCTGAATTGCGTCGTCTCACGAAAGATACGCTTACGATTGAGGAACTCATGGTTCGTGTTCGTGAAATCAGCGAGCCTCTGGTTTAGATTGGAGATCCAGTTCCTCTTCGTAACCTAATTGAGATCATCCTCGATGCGCTTCCTGAGGAATACGACTCCATTGTTGCAGCTGTTAACAATAAAGAAGAACTCAATTCTCTTGATGAGCTTGAGTCGTCACTTCTTGCACATGAGTCACGCTTGGAGAAGCATCGCAAAGTCGTCGTCACTGAACCTGCAACGGTGAATCTCACGCAGGTAGCACCACCTGCAACGGTCACCACCGATCAATCCGGCATAGACGTGTTTCCTCAAGGTACGAGTCACGTCGCTGTGAATGTTGAGAATCATGATTATAGCTCCCGTGGAGGCCGTTCTGGTCGTGGAGGTGGTCGTTATGGCCGTGGTGGTGGTCGTTTTGGCAAAACGCAGTGTCAGATTTGTCACAAATCTGGACATGATGCATCCATCTGCTATTACCGTTATTCAAATTCCAGAGGTGCTGCGTATCCACCTCAAAGAGCTCCTTACAATCCTTTTCTCATGCCAGCTCGCCCTATGTTTCAACCTTCATTTGGTTATGGAGCTCCACGAGCCACTACTCCTAGGGCTACTGCACCATAAGCTTTCTTTGCAGGTTCTGAAGCTAATTTCAACAACCAATGGTGGTATCCAGATTCAGGTTCCTCTCACCATGTTACTCCTGAGGCCTCTAATTTGTCTGACTCTGTCTCTTTACCTGGATCTGATCAGGTTTTTATGGGAAACAACCAAGGTTTGTCTATCAACTCTGTTGGTTCCATGTACTTCCCTTTACCAAACAATCCTAACATGTCCCTCACTCTTCACAATCTGTTACTTATCCCTCACATCACCAAAAACTTGATGAGTGTAAGCAAATTTGCACAGGATAACAATGTTTTCTTTGAATTTCACCCTAAATTCTGTGTTGTCAAATCTCGGGCTTCTTCTGAAGTTTTGCTCCGTGGTCTAGTGGGAGCTGATGGTCTCTACAAATTTCCTAATCCTGCCACTCAAATGTCCAAGCCTATTCCAAGTCTTAATACTTGTTCAACTCAAGCTTCTCCATGAATAATTGTAGCTCAGATTATAGCTTATCTTGTCCTCCTGTAGCTTTTAGTAGCAACACTTCAAGTTGTAGTTCAAATTGTGTTCCCTCTTGTAATTCTGTTTCTTTCAACAGTAATAATATGAACAATTTTTCCAATTTTCCTCATATCAATGATGTTACTCACAATCCTGAATTATCATCTCAACATGTTAATAGCTCTTCATCTATCTCAAATAATAAATATGTTTTGTGGCATACCAGATTAGGGCACCCCAATCATCATGCTATCACTGAAATTTTCAAATTGTGCCATCTACCTATTCCCTCTAAACCCCCTGCTGAACTGTGCACTGCTTGCTGTCTAGGCAAATCCCATAGGCTGCCCAGCTCTTTATCCACCACTGTTTACAGTCAGCCCTTTGAGCTTGTAGTTTGTAATCTGTGGGGACCAGCTCCAATGACATCCTCAGGTGGTTATACCTATTTCTTGACATGTGTAGATGATTTCTCTAGATTTGTTTGGCTGTTCCCTCTTAGACTCAAATCTGATACCCTAATCCAATTCACTAACTTTAAGAAAATAGTAGAACTCCAATTCAACTATGCTATTAAGTGTGTCCAAACTGATGGAGGTGGTGAATTTAGGCCTTTCACAAAGTATCTAACTGATCTAGGTATTATTCATAGGTTCACATGTCCCCACACCCACCACCAAAATGGCATTATGGAACGCAAACACCGCCATATTGTTGAAACAGGCCTAACCTTACTTGCCCATCCACCCTCCCCCTCAAATTCTGGGATCATGCTTTTGTTACAGCTGCTTACCTTATAAATAGACTTCCTGGCCCCACACTTGAAAATCACTCACCTTATTCTAAGCTGCTTGGCAAACCTCCTGACTATTCTAACCTTAGGGTGTTTGGCTGCTCCTGTTATCTATTTCTTAGGCCTTATAATTCTCATAAGTTGGACTATAGGTCCCAAGAATGTATATTCCTTGGTTACTCCAAAGCTCACAAGGGGTATAAGTGCCTTGCATCTAATGGACATATTTACATCTCCAAGGATGTTTTGTTCCATGAATCCCAATTTCCTTACTCCACTGTGTTTTCCATTAATTCTCAATCCACTTCAGCCTCATCTTCTTCCTCTGTGTCAGCTTGGTCTCTACCACCTGTTTTCACTACTTCTATTCCAAGTCAGGATAACAGTCTCTCTTCTTCTTTGTCAGCCAATCCTCAACCATCTGTCCCATCTAATTCTGATTCTATCCCCACTCTCAGTCCCTTACCAGCTTCTGCTTCTTCTGGCCTTAACGCTACTCCTAACACACCCAATTTATCCTCTACTTCCACTTCTGCTCTTATCACATCTGATCTTGCAGAAGCCAGTACTATATCTCCCTCTTCCTCTCAAACTCTCTCTTCTGCTCCTAGCCATGTCAATTCCACTCCACCCCAACCCTTTATTAATCCTTTAAATGTTCATCCTATGCAAACCAGAGCCAAAAGAGGCATTACACTGCCCAGACTTCATCCCACCCTGTTACTTACACACATGGAACCAACATCAGTTGACCAGGCTTTGGCTGCTCCTAACTGGTTTCAGGCAATGCAGGAAGAGTATCAGGCTCTGCTGAGAAATCAGACCTGAACTTTGGTAAAGTCATCTGGTTCTAGGAAGCCAATTGGGTGCAAATGGGTCTTCAGGCTAAAACAGAATCCTGATGGTTCCATAAACAAATACAAGGTCAGACTGGTGGCCAAAGGGTTTCATCAAAAGGATGGAAGTGATTTCACTGAAACATTCTCACCTGTGGTTAAGCCTGTAACAATCAGGATTGTGTTAACCCTTGCAGTCACCAACAACTGGACTATTCAGCAAATTGATGTCAATAATGCCTTTCTAAATGGCACTCTTGAAGAGGAAGTGTTTATGCAACAACCTCCTGGGTTTGAAGCATCTGATAAGTCTCTTGTGTGCAGATTGAACAAAGCTATCTATGAGTTAAAACAGACTCCCAAGGCCTGGTTTGACAAACTTAAGAGTGCTCTTATTCAGCATTGATTTCAGGCTAGCAGGTGTGATCCAAGCCTATTTTTGCTTAATCATGGCAGTCTACAGATCATGATACTTGTCTATGTTGATGATATAATCATCACAGGCAATTCTGTCTCATTTATAGAGTCTTTGATTAAGCATCTTAATGACAAATTCTCTCTTAAGCAGTTGGGCAAACTGGATTATTTCTTAGGCATTGAGGTCACTCATCTGTCTAATGGGTCCTTACTTCTTTCTCAAACAAAGTACATCACTGATTTGCTGGCCAAGGTGAACATGTTGAATGCAAATAGCATGCCTACTCCTATGATTTCAAGCAGTAAGCTCTCCAAAATAGGTTATACTGCTATTGATGATCCTACACAGTTCAGATCAGTTGTTGGTGCTCTCCAGTATGCAACATTAACTAGGCCTGAAATCTCTTTTTCAGTTAACAAAGTGTGCCAGTTTTTGTCCAATCCCTTGGAAGAACATTGGAAGGCAGTTAAAAGAATTTTAAGATACTTAAGTGGCACTTCTCAGCATGGCCTTCTTATTCAACCTGCTTCTACTCAGCAGCCATTACAGTTGCTTGGGTTTTGTGATGCTGACTGGGCATCAGACCCTGATGACAGAAGGTCCACCTCAGGAGCATGTGTTTTTCTAGGCCCTAATGTGGTTTCTTGGTGGTCTAAAAAGCAGCAGCTTGTAGCACGATCCAGTGCAGAAGCAGAGTATCGTAACATGGCTCAGTTGGCTGCTGAACTAATCTGGATTCAGTCTTTACTTAAGGAACTACACTGTCCTTTCCAGGTGCCTAAGATTTTGTGTGACAATTTGAGTACAGTTACTCTTGCTCACAATCCTGTGCTTCACAACAGGACAACATATGGAGCTAGATATTATCTTTGTGCGTGAGAAAGTCCCCAGCAAGAGTCTTACTGTAGCACATGTTCCAGCTCAGGATCAATGGGCTGATGCCTTGACCAAACCTCTGTCTGCCGCTAAGTTTGTGCCTCTGCGTGACAAGCTCAGAGTGTTCAACAAGAGTGACTTGTCAAGCACCCTCTCAGCTTCTAAGGGGGGATGATAGATATAGTGTAAATAAAGATTAGTTTCTGTTTATATGAATGATGAGCTGTCATGTTAGTTAGACTGTATTAGTTTGTTACAGTTAGTTACAGCTCCTACTCTATATATAGAGTATTCATTGTATCATTTGATTCATGAAATACAATGAGAGTTTCACAAACTATTCTCTCTTTCTGCACTATGATATTGTAACAATGGGGTCGTGAAGGTTGCATCACTTAAGAAGGTGTTGTGATGGTTAGTGTATGCACTAGGTAGAATTACATATGCAGGGGAATAGTAGAAGTTGGAGTCGAACACATGCCACAAGTTCAGACAAAAAGATGAAGATGAAAGCACTTACACAAACAAAGAGATACAAACTGCTCGTGTGACCGTTCATCGTGTTTCTAAATCCGGGTCACAGCTGTCATTGATTGTTTTCATTTCTCACAATAATCAACTGTTGTTATGAGGTAATATATAATTACACCTCCAATAACTGTGTAGAATACAACTTTCACTTATCTGATCACTAAATTGAACGTTTTCAAAATTGACCATACCTATAAAATTCAAAAATCATTGCAAGCTTTAATACATCACTGTGTTTTAACCTCTGAAGCATGGATGTTTTTAAAATGGTGAAGTATCCGCATCGGGTACATGTACACATACCGTACCTGTTGTATCCCATACGAATACCCACACCCGGACCGGGTACCGTACCCATACCTATGCATCATAGGTTTTAATGTATACTATGACATTTAAAATATAGGTAAATATTTATCATTACATTACATGGTTATAAATGTTTAAACTACCTAAGAGATTGAATATATGTTTATTCAAATAATATAACATAATTCAACAGTCGGACGGTGAAACTCACTTTCCCAGAAAAGTTATTAGACGTGTCATATACTCAATTTGGCCCCGGGTGTCAAACCCTGTAGTCAATAAGGGTGGCGGCAGCTGCAATCACAATGGTACTTGGTGTAGCGAAGGACCGGTGCGAATAACACTGTGGCAGAGTGGCTTTTGTGTTGCAACAGTAGAGACGAAATTGCAGAGGGATCACATTGAAGAGCATAACAGATAAGACAAACAAACTGAAAAGTTTACTCCCTGGTTATTTGTGCGAAAAGGAAAATCGCTCCCACTTTTAGTCTTCTAGAACCGTTTTGGCTTTCTTACTTCTGCAACCTCTCTACTATTTCGCGAGCTCTCCTCTGGGAGGCTGCAAACTCTCCTCTCTGCGACCTTTGCTCGTTTGACTCCTGCACGATCTTCCCTTCTTGTTTTGTACGCGAGTAGATCTTTGCTTCTCCTTTGTACTGTCCACGACCAGATCTCTTCTTCTTCCCTAAACTTCAGAGTGGCGGCCTTACCTCTACCCACTTCACCACTAAAGCATATCGGGGGCCATCTGCCACGCTATCCATCATTGACTACATAGGTGTTAACAGATTTTTTTTCCCTAAATATGTCCTCCATTTTTGTGAAATCACAATAAAAATGTGATTATTCCACATTTCTAATAGTGACAAAGCATCGAAACACAATTAAAAAGAATTATTTAGTGTGTCGTGGATAATCAGAAGTATACTACTAACAACCAAAACAATTACCACCAAAGCAATAGAAAACGTAATGAATTCATATTTAGCAAAATGCAAAGGATGCTATAGATCAAGAGAGGACTTATTAGATGAGACAGTGGCATAAAGAAATGCACAATTACCTGTATAAATAGGACAGGAATTTTGATATCCTTGATTATATTTGTTGTGCTAGATTTTCTATAAAATTCTTCCAAGTCCACAAAGCCATATGATACCATGGATATTGCTTCATCAAAATCACGTATGGATTTTGCCAGCAGAGCTTTTTCCACAACAAAGCCTTTTGTTTTGCCTTGGAATAGTGCCTACAAAGTAGGGAGTTCTCAGTTATGTCAGAACTAGTGGTGTTAAGGGATAATAGAAGAATACTGAAAAGCATCCAAATAAACAGATTGGAGGTTGAATGGGATGCAGACAAATTGCAAAGGGGGGAAAATATGGGTGAAAACTGAATGCAGTTTACCTTATTGGTTTTTAGAATATCTACAAGTCCACGAGTGAGTTTCTGATCAGTAACTTGGTGATGAGGAAAGGTTCTTGTTACTTCATCTAAATCAAAAGGATTGTCTATACATGTAGCAGCTGTCAGTGGTGTTTTCTCCCCAACCTCGGCCAGGTATTTTGATAGCATGTTTGCACCGTATCCCCAGCCAACACCCATCAAGGTAGTCCACGGCCTTGCTTTGTTGATATAAGTTATAGCTGTGCAGATATCATCACTGTCAGCAGCGGTAAATAACCTACAGAAAATAAAGCTACCATTGTCTTATCTTTGCCATAAGTCTCTAATGAGAGAAAAAAAGGTACTCCCAAGTCCCAGACCATTAAAAGAAGTAACCAGTGTCCCGGTCGTAGGACTAAATGATCCTTTAGAAGAGCTAGCAGCATAATGTCTGACATTCTCGCTCCAACACTCTCTCTAGTCTCTACTATCAATTGAAATACATGAGGATTGCACTAATTCATATGGGTTCCATTTCAAACGTGGTGGACCTACCTATTCTCAAAGTTCCGAGGCCTACATGAATCCCAACCAGTCACAAAGAAAGAGTTGGAAAGAGTGTCACAATATGTGTTGCTGACATTTCTCATAATCCTTTGGTGGTTGTATTGGATCAAAACGTGATATCAAAAGGAAGTCAGTCCCCAGCCCCAAGAGATTACGACCCTAACCAATCATCATTCTCACTCATAGGGAAATCTCCCATGTCTAACATCCACAACATAAGTACTAAACTATATTTAGTATATAATGTCAAACAATATACTACAAGTCACTTCATCTTTCACTACACAGATTTCCTAAAGAACGCATTTCGATTTGATAGGTGATCACATAGTCACATTGATGCAATATACCATACCAATATCAATAAAAAAGTAGTAAAATAGACTAAAATGTAAGCATTTATACTAAGTTATTAGCAAGACAGAGATCAAGAAAAGTAATATAGTACCTTGGAGTGGTGAGTGGTGAAGAAGCACATCCTCTAGGATTCATAACAACAGGGAAAAACCCTCTCTTAAGAGCTTCAACCACAAAAAACCTTATATCATCATCCATACTCCCTTGAGGAGTCCCCGGCACAAGCAACAACGTCGAATCCAAACCACTCTCCTCTTCCAAATCCAAATCAACCGGCCAATCCAACGAAACCACACCTCCATCAGGCGCACTCAAACACACTCTCTGATAACTCAATTCACCCGAATCAAAAACCTTCTCCTTCTTCTTGGCATTAACTTTACCTCTGTTAACCGTCACGTAATGCTTCTCCTCCTTCACTAACCTCTCGTTAACCTCACCGCGGCTTTCCTTAAACGATATCGAAGGACACCGAAGCATAACAAAACGGTTAAACGGCGTGGGGGATGCAAAGAGGATCCATTCTCCGGCATCGGAATCGGAATCGGGAATTCGAGTGGATTTGAAGCGGGAGAAGAAAAGAGCGGCGCCGGAGGATAAACCTAAAGCGGGAACGATGAAATCGAGCGAGTTAACGGAGGGACATTGAGAGATCAACGTGGTGAAGAGATCCTCAAACGGCGACGGTGACGGGAGTGGGAAAGAGGCTTTGATTTTGAGTCGGCGGCGTTTGTAGAGACGGAGTTGGCGGGAGGGGGAGGGTTTGGCGGGAAGAAAGGGAGTTAGGGTAACCGCTAACATGATTGGTTGTTAAAATCTGCATGAATGAATGAATGGTGGTGAGAAAATAAGAGAATAAAGAGTGTGATCATGTGATGAATATGATGATGGTGATGTATGGTTGATCATGTATGGTTCTGGTGTGCCGATTGGGGAAACTTCGCGGTCTAAATTTGATTGTCGGTTAGTTTCAGAGGTTACGGCCTGTTCACGTTGCTGTCAGCTGGATATTGCTCCGGCTTGTTCTATTTTGTAAACGAGTGGTTGATTTGAATTTGAAAACTTTTCCTTAAATTCACTAGTTAATCACCAATTTCCTTTTCCAAATTATAATGGTCCCGGCTTCAAAAAAAAAATTTATAATAGACAGTCAATGAAATTAGTTCAAGTATTGTTTTTGTCAAAAATCAAATTCGATATTCTTCGAATATCTTCTTTTGCATAAGCTCTTTTATCACTAAGCTTAAGTGTATGGTTATTCTTACTTAAAATTGAAGAGATAGAGAATTTCTTATCTATCTATAAAAATCAAAGTATTTGGAAATTTAAGTATTACTCCTCTAATTCAAATTAATATTTAATTTAAATATAAAGATATATTAGACTTTTTTTATCACTACTTTCACCATATTGTTTTGGTATTTATTATATTCGATGTGTCATCACATCACAATTTGTTACAATTTTATTTTTTTAATCACTAAATACACATTGTTATTATTATTCCACTAGTTAAATGAACATTTTGAATTTTTGGAACCTAAACACAACACTAATTCTTTCACATACATGTATAAGATGGAAAATGAAAAGTTACCTTGTAATTAACCAACAGCTCCAACTTTCCATAAACCCTTGAGTTTTTTCAGTTTGGAGAGTTGAACTATTACATAAACCAATATTTATCATTTTCAATTCCATAAAAAAATTCATTATTTCAACTGTTGGAGCGAAAGAGGTGAGGGCTTTAGTGGATTTTAAGAAAATATGTTTTCTTCTCTCTTTTCATTTCATGTTATTCTCACATTTTACAACATCGTTAATGGAGGTTCACTGCGTGATTATACAGAGGAAATTTCTGATGAGTGTTTGGCTGGGATATTCCAGTTTTTTGATCTGGAGATCGAAAAAGCTGCTCCACTGTGTCGCGTCGGTTTATGGTAATGGTTATGGTTGTTCTTCATTGAAATCGGTTTATTAGAAGGAGCTTGCTAACTGACAGAGTTTTATGTCGTTGATAATTGGTTCTAAGAAGCTTCAAACTCTGAAGTTGATTGGGTGTGTGGGAAATTGGGATTCAACCCTTGCGAATGTGGGGAAATTGAATACGTTGGCTGAGATTCATCTTGAGAAGGTTCAGGTTAGTGTCCGATAAAGTTTATGCATTCAATTGTTTCTGCATGTTAACTTTGATTATAATTGAAGTGGGTGTTTCTTGGTGCCTATCAATTTTGTTATTTTTGAATATGGCCTTGAAACGATTGAATATCTTTAGTGTTTTTTTATATTACTGTAATTTATTATCATTTATTTAGATGCATTCAAACTGATTTTTCATTGATTCAATAATCTTTATGCAATTCCTTATCAACTTATTTATCAAACTGACTTTTAATGGGTATAAACTATGTGTTTGTTGAAATGTTGCAGTGAATCTTATGTTGCGGCTTTATTCTTCATATATTGCGGATTTTCAGGTATTGCTTAGATGGTCTTTTGGTATACATTGTTGCCAAATACTCTCACCAGAGTTGCTCAAGCTGTCACATCGTAATTCTTTTTTATGACATGTTTGTTTTTTATTTTGATGGCAATGGAGAAACTGCACATTTATCAAATCGGTAACATCATATCTTAATAATCAAACATCTGAAACATCTAAAATTATTGGATATTGATCTAACCCTTGATTATAAAATACATAATGTCACTGTTGAAGAAGTTGTTAAGACCGATGTCGGTCAGATATGTCATCTCTACTGTATTTCCTTTAAGACATGTATGCTCATGATGTAACTTGAAAAAATATAAGAAAATAATTTTTGACAAAGCAAAAAATCAGTAAGAAAAATATATATGATACTACTCAGTGTATATGTGTTTTTTCTCCTTTCAAGTATTACCTAAAATAAATAGAATGTGATCAAAATCTAGACCCATTTTTCTTGCTTTTATTTTATTTCTGCCTTTATATTTTCATGCTATTCAATATGGTTGTAATAGTGTAAGATTTCATCTTTCTGCATTTTTATTGCTTTTGTATAAATGCTAGTAACTAGGATGTATGGCCAGATAAAATCAACAAGTAGATAACCAAAAGTTCAAAGACTAAATGCATGCAAATCAAACACACCATTCACACATGTACCCTTAGGGTAATCTCCCTTGTTGCCTCAGACAAATAGTCATGTCCCTCGAATATGAGCGTTTTAGCAAAGACCCTCAATAAAAGATTGTAGTCCCTCGATGATCCTCAATGTTGCCTTCGGTAAACGATCTAGTCCCTAAACGACATTGCTAAAACGTTACATAGGTTGCATTCTATGACTATACAAACGTCCCATGCCCGTCCCTTTACATCCAACGATGGGACTTCTTTCCAAATTAATGGTAAGATAGCAACATCTAAAGGAGGAGGAAAAGAACATTAAGACCTTTTGAATAGGTAGAATGCTCCTAGTTGCTCGCTTGCTCGCAACAAAAACATTTTATACACCAACACTTTTATCTTGGAACATTTTCAAAAGACAAAGCTTTTTGTACGCGTTCTTATAGAGACGAGAACCATTACAAAGACACTTTTCAATATCACTTTCAAAAACACATTCCACAAACACTTCTTTGAATTATTTTCAAAAACAACACTTTGTACGTGTTCTTATAGAAACGAGAACCATTACAAAGACATTTTTCAAAATACTTTCAAAACCCACACCACAAGCACATTTTCAAACAAAAGCAAGTGATCTAGCAAGCAACTAAGAGCCCGTAGATAACTACGGATGAAAAGGATGCTAATACCTTCCCTTTTCATAACCTACCCCCTGAACTCAAGAAATAATGTCAAAAGGTCTTTCCTGTTCTTTTCAACCTTTCCTTATTGGATAAAAGAAAAGTCGATGGCGACTCTTGCTATCCGTAACAAATGCGATCAAATGCAAAACACCCAAGTCAGTTCTCCCAGTGTTACACCTTCGAATAACCTCTCAAAACTTCTTGAACTCAGAATCTGAATTGAAAGCCACATCGCTTGCCATTTCTGACCAACTCCAAAATCCTTCTGGATTTCAAAGCATAGTAGTGATCCCACTAGATCAAGGAAGGTCCCTGCAAGCTTAGTCCATCACCAAACCATTTTTGGCAGTCATATAGAGGTCTTTCGATTTTCACTTCAAGAGTTATACATAGGTCCTTCGATTTTCACTCTAAGAGGTAAGTTTTTTTCCAGAACTTGAAACTCTTCATTCAAGCATCATTTGTATATACATTATGAAGAAAAGATGTAGATATCATATCTAGGAAGCTGACCATACTCTTAGCTTTCGATTGTCATTGCTTATGTTTTAAGAATTTTAACTCTGACCTGTTGGTTTTTTGATTTTGGTACCAAACAAAAGTCACGCTAACCTTCGATTTAAAGCTCTTGAAAATTATGTGTTTGGATTCATTTTCAAATTCTAGACAGGTTTGATATTTACGCTTTTCGATTTGGTTGAGAATCAAAGCTTTTAGAAGCTTAACATGGTGATACATATCCCAGCGCGCGCGAAAGGCATTTCTGTGTAAGGTTTTGGATTCGAGCTCCAGTGAGACCTTTTGTATTTATTTTGCCATTTTTCCAAACTAACAAGCAAGTTTACAACATATTGAGTGTTGGCTGTGTTGAATGGAAGGAGTGGAGAACCTGAGTTCAAACCTTGGCAAAACCAAAACAAATATTTATCACTTGCTTTGCTTTCATTTTTTTAACAAACTTCAACATTTTTTCCAATCAATCAAAACAACTCATTTTGAGTTAATTTTTTGCATATTATTTATTTACAATGTATATTTTATGAATATATAAAAATATCACAAAAAATATTTTATTTTCATTTTATTTTAATTAACCAAAATCCATTCCCTTTCCAAAATACATCCTTGTACATTATATTCCTTATGCATTATTCAAGTTTCAATATGGTTGTAATAGGTAATTAGGTTTAAATTCTTGCAACCCCCATTTGTAAATTTGTACACCCCCATCCCCAAATGATGTAATAGCATAGTAAATTTACTTTCTGCAATTTACTGCTTTAATATAAATTGTTAGTAATTAGGGTGTGTATGGCAAGATAAAATCAACCGTTAGAAAATCCTAATTTCAATGACAAAAATGCATGCAATCAAACACACTATTCACACACGTGCACCTTTAGGATAACCTTGTAACGCCCGTAATTTAATTAATTATTTAATTAAATTATTTTTGGAATATTTGTGAAGAAGTGTTATTATAATTGGATTTATTTTATTAAATGGAGAAATAATAATATATTTGAGGTATTGTATTATTGGGTGGTGAAATAATATTAGAAGTTAATATTATTTAATATGGGTCTATAATGTGTGAGTGTAAGTATTAAGGGGTGTAGGTTTTGAGCCCAATAAGGAATAATATAATAATATTAGGTTATTTTATTATTTGTGAGAAGAATAGAATGAGGAAGCAGTAAGAAGAGAAATAAGGATTGTGAAGAACGTGAAGTTGCTGGAAAATAGAAGGAGACGGTGTTGTACCCCAAAATTTGCCCTCCCATATTCTTCAAGAAATTGCCAAGCCAAGTCACAAAATTCCCCAAGGGTGGCACAGTCCAACTGCCTCCTAAACAGTCAAAATTAGGGTTTTGAGTCTGATCAAGAAAAGGAAGTGTTCAAAGGCTCAATCAAGTCTCATATGCTTACAAACATGGTCAAGCATCCTCATATCAAGTTTCAAGGCATTCAGCTCAAGATTGCACAGTCAAAACCCTAAATTGCACTACAGTCAACTGTAGGGGCAAAATGGTCATTTGACAGTCAAAAGTTCAAATTTTTGGTCAACATATCATTTTGAAGCCACAAACATCATTTGATCAATGCTTGATCATGATTCTCAAAATTTGGCTCAGAAATCATCAAAGATGCAAAAGTTGCTATATTTGGACAGCTGAAAAAGTCAACTGAAATTGACCAGAGCATAACTTTCACATGGATTATCAGAAAAATCCCATCCAAAGCTCATTTTGAAGAGAAAGACATTTCCTACAACTCATCTTCATACTTCAAGTCCAAGAAATGCTCTCACAAAAAGTTATCAATTTCAACATTATAGGTCATTTTCAAAAGTCAACAAAAAGGGACTTTAAGTCAAAGGCCATAACTTGAGATTGGAAAATCAAAATGACATGGGACCAAAGGCATTGGTTAAAGGACTCAAAGACCTTTCCAAAATGTCCAAGAACATGAGAAAAGCTTAAAAATTGAGCAAGTTATGCATTGGAGAAGTTGGGAAATTTTTGTGAAATGGCAAAAGTCAACTATCCTTGAAACTTCAATTTTTGACAAAAGGGCCCACTTTCTTCCACTTGATTCAGCCTTGTCATGCCACACACGTGTCCCATGATTAATTTCAAGACCAAATATTGATTTTTCTATTTTATTTAATTTTTGATAATTTAATTCATTTTAAATCTTTAAAAATTCAAATAAAATTCAAAAGTCAATGAAATAGTGTCATTTGAATTGGGATAGCTTCCATATATCATGTGCCAGCTCACAAACTCATGCTAGGGTTAGATTATACACCAAGTCTTGGTTTTGCTTAAAAAAGGGAAAAGTTTGTTAATGGTAAAAGACCAAAGACCAATTCTCTCATGGGCATGGATAAAGGCCAACTAATGACCTAATTCTCTTCCCTCATAAGTGCTAAGTCAAACCCTAACCACAACAGACCAAAGGCTGCGCTCAAAAGCTTATTGAAAACTTGAAAAATTGGCCATATAACTCAAATCTGAAATCAAGGTTCTAGGGGGATTCAAGGCATAAAAGTTTTTCTAATAGCTTCCTTGCCAACTCCTGATCACATTCCAATCACAAACAACAACTCAAACCCAAAGAATTGGTAAAGCGGATTCCAACTGAACCAAGAAAAATCCATAATCGTACTTTGATTTCTAGGCATCCTCACTGCATTTTAATCATATATTCATGTTCCTTGTCAAGTTTTGAAACTAACCATGTGATCCAATTGCGTTTTTGTGCTATATATGAGAAAATACCATGCACGATTTTTAGGGTTTGCAGGACTGAAATTTGGGGCTTTCATAACAAGGCAAAATTAGAACTCCAAATGACCATGGTTGGATTCAGCGCATCAAGACGAAGAAATCTTGACCCTCGCGCCCAATTTATGAATTACCTAGCGCTAATCGCTATTTTTCCAAAAGCAGTCTAACACCACGTTTGCAAAACCGTTGCTTAAGGTTTATGTTTCAGGAAAAAAAAGGAAGAAGATGATTCCGTGTCCATCAGCTATTGGTCCGTTTGAACTGCGCGCGTTTTTGAAGCACTAACGTTTCGTTTATTTTTATTATGTTTATTGTTTATTTAATATACAAAGTAACAAAATAGCCCGGTTGGCAGACACGCACATTGATGACTCTCAGGACCTGGGTTCGATCCCAGGTCCCCTCACTTTCCTTATGTTTTCATCTTCAATATGTTCTTATGCAATCATTAGACAGGTGACTACCGTGTGTCCACAAGATCCAAGCGCACATGTGTCCAGGAGATGCAGATCAAGGGCTCAGATCCAAGGCCTATGGTAAACGCTGGTCAACGCACTAGCACACAAACTGGCCAAAGTCAGTGGATCCATGCTTATTGGGCCTGATTTGCTGAACCAAAACCTCACAAATTGGGACTACACCCCCATCCTGGTTTGCAAATATTTTTATTTTTCTCATCTCTTTTAATTTTTATTTTTATTTGTTTTCTTGTTTTAATTTAACTCAATATTTTTACAATACATAAAAAATGTGGAAAAATCAGAAAAAAGATGAAAATATAATAAATTATTTTATTTTACTATTTTTGTAAATAAATACATGTAAATAAGCTTAGTTTTAATTAGGTTATAATTTTAATCCTTTTAATAACTAAAATCCAAAAACATAGAAATAGGTTTAATAACAATTTTTATTCCTTTTTTTTAATCCTTTTTTGTTTCCCTTTTTTCATCATGTCCATAATATTATTTTATTTATTTTATAATTAAATTATACATAAAAATTAGGTTTA
The DNA here is from genome assembly GCA_948472305.1 of Vicia faba. Taxonomy (NCBI): domain Eukaryota; kingdom Viridiplantae; phylum Streptophyta; class Magnoliopsida; order Fabales; family Fabaceae; genus Vicia; species Vicia faba. Next base: position 1,402,945,434 of record OX451739.1, read on the forward strand.
AATTAGTTAAAATTTTAATATTTTCATAATAAATCTAAAAAACACTAGAATTAGGGTTTCCATTTCAAATTTCATTCTAATAAATTCTTTTTCTTTTAAATCTTGAAAAACACAAAATACCAAAAACATTTAATTTTCATTTTTTATTTTAATTCATCATTTAATTTAATTTTTGCAAAAAGGGTCCAACGCCCTCGTTTTTAATCCTTATTCGCATATTTATTTTACGTCGTTTATTATAATTATGTAATTCTCCCAAAGCCGTGTAAACAATTGCTCGCACTTTTATTTCTTTCGCTTTATTTACTTTCCGTCAAATCGGGTCCGGTTTAATTTTGGCGATGTGGACCCGCGCCATTTGTAATAGTCTTAGATTTACTTTTCCCGCAACTTTTAACTGTTAACAAAAGCATGAAAGAATGTATGGACTTAAAATAAAATCAAGCGTAGAACACCAATGAACATGACAAGACAAATATCAATGAAAACGATACACGAATCACACACACCACCCCTAGGGTACGCCTCACTGTCGCCTTGCCTCGAAAGGTGATCGTCGAGTAGAGGATGTCTTAGTAAGTCCTCATGATCCGGGAACCTGGCATGAGGGTAGCTTCTAAGGTGTCTTCCCATTGCTCTGGTGAGCACCATGTCCCTACAAACTCGAATTGACCCGAACACCTCCAACGGTGGTGCTACCTACCTCTCAATGGTGGGATGGCACTACTTTAAAGGACATCTACACAGACGAATTCCTTAGGGTAGGTAGGTTCTCAAGGATACTTGCTCTAATTTCAAACAAAAAAACTCTTTTCACGCCAACACTTTTCAAAAGCTTTCAAAGCAAATTTTTCAAACACTCTGACGTACGAGTCGAACTGAAATTTTTCAAAGAAACTTTTTTAAAACCCACAATTGAAAAGCAAGCAAACCATTTTGAAAACACAAATGAGCAAGTATATAAGAGCCCATGGATAACCATGGATAGAAAGGGTGCTAACACCTTCCCTTTCTATAATCTACCTCCCGAACCGAGAGCAATCTCTTTAAGGAATTTTTCTGTGCTTTTGTCCTTTCCATTTGGAGAAAATAAAAGACGGTGGCGACTCTTGCTTCCGCGACATTTCGCGAACCAGCTTTAAAACAGTCAGTTCCAGATCCACCGATCACAGAACTGGCGACTCTGCTGGGGAATTAACTTAAAGTGAGGTATACCTTAGGGCTAGGTCATAACTATGTTTTCAATTGTCTTCTTTGCTTGCTTTATTATTGTGGGTTGCTTGGGAGTTCTATAGATCCTAACCCGGATCTGGGGGATACCTTCTTAGAAAGTAGCAACAAGGCTGTGAGGGAACTGTGCGGGGTATACCGACATGGTTGAAGCAGTCTGCTACGTTGATGTGGCACTTTGGTGTGTACCGGTAACCCTTGAGTTCAGTCAAGGAGAGTACGGGGCCTCCGCGTGGTGTCGTGAAGCATCAACAGACCTTAGGAACCTTAATTGAACTATCTTGGCCTCTTTAGGGTAGTGAGATAACTGACTTTGGTGCAGTCCGAGGTTGGTTGATACTCGATACTACACCCAATTGAGGGTTGCTTTCCTGGGATATTTCGGTCGCCAGTTCAGTGGCTAAATCGAAACGATGAACAATGAAAGCAATCCCGTGATATTGGGAACCTTAGAACCCGGTTACTTTGATTAGGACAGGTTGAACTCACCAACTTCAAGAGGGTACTACCTAGACCCCATGCTGGCCTTAAACCTTAAGGGCTTGTCTTGTGTGCCTTGTATGCCTTACATGTTTGTCTTTGTACATATCTGTGATGTGTTTAATCATAGCATCATGACATCATCCAGCATCATATGCATTAGCTAACCATTTCAGGGGTTCGAATTTTCATCTTTGTTCTTATTTTGTAGGACATGGAAACTATTCGTAGAAAGACAATTCAGATCAATCTTGTAAGGATCCCTCCTCAGCTTAAGGAGCTTATATCCAGGATTCCCGAGAAATCTTCATTCAGTGAAAGGCATGGAAGCCTCATCAGCTTGGTCAACACCAACATTGAGGAAGATATGATAAAGGTCTTATTCCAGTTCTTTGACCCTCTGCATCACTGTTTTACCTTCTTGGATTATCAGTTGGTACCTACATTGGAGGAGTTCTCCCGACTCCTGAAGATCCCTATCCTTGATCAGCTACCCTTCAACGGTATAGAAAAGGAACCTAAGCTTGAAGAGATTGCTAAAGCCTTGCACCTACAGTCATCTTACCTCAAGGGACATTGGGAAGTTAGAAGTGGTATCAAAGGGTTCTTAGCCAGGTTTCTGTTTGAAAAGGCCTATGAATGTTGGAACTCCCTTGACTTACAAGCTTTTGAAGAGGTTGTGGCCCTCCTTGTTTATGGTTTAGTGTTGTTCCCTAACCCAGACCAGCTCGTTGATATCAATGCTGTCCAGATCTTTATGTCCAGGAATCCTATACCTACGTTGCTGGGGGACATCCTTCACTCATGTTACACTCGAACCATGAGAAAAAGAGGTGTCCTTATGTGTTGCACTCCTCTCCTGGGAAAGTGGTTTATTTCGCACCTTCCACAATCAGTCCTGAAGAACGAGCGGGGTTTGAGATGGTCACAACGGCTGATGACTCTTACACATGCAGATATACATTGGTGCCCTAGGTCCAGAGAAGATGTCACTATCATTGATCGCTGCGGGGAGTATCCTAATGTTCCTTTACTTGGAATCAGAGGGGGTATTACTTATAGCCCATGCCTGGCTTGGAGACAATTTGGTTATGCTCGGAGGGATGGTCCTCATGACATGTTAATTCCTGACATAGTTTTTGACTTCGACAACAATACTCAAGGACTTCGCCAGAGATTTATCAGAGCCTGGAGGATGCCTAGTAGGATAGACAGCAAGACACTGGGGCACAGGAACTCCATCCCTTTGGAGCCTTATCTCAAGTGGGTACGAGCCCGCTCTCAGAAGTTAGTAATGCCTTATCCTCACATGCTTCCAGTAATCAAAGAGCCTGTCTTGGAAGGAGAACTGTCTCACGTTATTCAGCACCCTGATATGCCCACATCCTGGGAAGAGATGCAGAAGAGCTGGATCCAGCTTAAGGAAGAGCGGAGTTCTCTTGAGACTAGTCTGCGTGCCAGTGAAAAGAAGGTCTTGGAGCTCACCCGCCTGTTGCATGAGGAGAGGAACCTCAACACTTACATAGCTCCAAAGAGGATGCGCAGCATATTTTGGGATTGATTTGATTTTTTGTACTTTTGCCCATGAGGCTTTGATGTATTAAACAATGATTTTCTTAATAATAACGTGTGTTCCTTTTGGTCTACAACAAATTTGAATTTTCGAACTCTTGAATGCATTGCATAAACACATATCATTCATCATGTGCATCACAGGTACTTTTCTTTTCAGGTTGTTTACTGTTCTTCGCTGTTTATTTCAGCATCATAAACCCTGAATCATCAACCGAGGCATCTATCAAGGCTCTTCAGGCGCAGAACGCCCAATTTCAGGCGCAGAACGCCCAATTTCAGGAGCTGATCAAGGGCTTGGCTCAGGGTCAACAAGAGTTGAAGACCATGCTTCTAAAGAAGACTAAGAAGAAGAGGAGGACTGTGCTATTTAACACTGGGCGCAGACTCGGGAACACTTTACAGATTGAGGCTGAAAGGGCTACCCCATCTGTAGGGGAAGGTAGTCACCAAGAAAGGGAGGTCCCTACTCCTGTGGGCTCTGATACTGAAACAGACTTCAATGACGAACAGTACCCTCCTGCTGAAGACCGGTACAAGCAGCTGGAAGACAGATTAAAGGCTATGGAAGTTCAGCGGGTGCCTGGACTGGATTTCTGAGACTTGGGGTTATCTACTGGGGTGGTGATCCCACACAAGTTCAAGGCACCTGCCTTTGTGAAGTATGACGGGGCTTCCTGTCCCAAGATGCACCTCCGTTCTTATGTAAGGAAGATCCAGCCTTACACAGCAGACAAGAACCTTTGGATCCACTTCTTCCAGGAGAGTCTTTCAGGGACTCACCTCGAATGGTTCTATCAGCTGGATGGAATCAGCATTCGTAACTGGGAGGATCTGGCCACTGCTTTTTACAAGCAGTATCAATATAATTCCGACCTCGCTCCTACGCGTACCCAGCTCCAGGGTATGTCGCTAGGGTCGGGTGAAGGTTTTAAGGAGTACGCCCAGAAATGGAGAGACCTGGCTGGCAGGGTGCAGCCACCATTGACGGACCGGGAGCTGGTAGATATGTTTTTGGGGACCCTATCTGGTCCATTTTTCAATCATCTCATTGGTAATTCCTCTGCTGGGTTTACTGATCTGATCCTGACTGGTGAAAGGATCGAGGCCGGTATAAAATCGGGGAAGATACAGAAAGTTGCCTCCTCCAGTACTGAAAAGAAACCCTTCAAAAAGGAGGCTAGTGCTGTATATAGCTCCAGGAGAACAGAGCGACCTGAACGCCACCAATCTGTCAGTGCGGTAATGATTGCCAAACCTGCTGCCGCTCCTCGACCAACTAATCCTCAAAAGTTTGAAAGACCCCGGAGAGAGTTTACCCGGTTAAGCATGACCTTATCACAGATCCTGCCACAGTTGCTATCCACCAATTTAGTGACTGTCAGGGAGGCTCCAAAGTTTCCCAATACTGCATCCCCCAAGTTTAATCCAAATGCTCGCTGTGTTTACCACTCTGATAGCCCGGGGCATAACACAGATGACTGTTGGGCCCTAAAGAATAAGGTTCAAGACCTCATTGATGCAAAGGAAATACAGTTTGAGGCGCCCGAGAGGCCGAATGTTGTAACCGCTCCCATGCCCCAGCATGGAGTGAATGCTGTTGAGGAGGATTTGTATGTAGCTTCGGTGGATGATGTTGCTACTCCGTTGCTGACGGTCAAGAGGAACCTGTTACTAGCCTGTTTATTTCCGGGATGTAGCGAAGGTTGCCCTCTATGTGTTGCTTCCCCTGCTGGTTGTTCTCTGCTGAAGTCAGGCGTCCAAAACCTGATAGATAGTAGAGAGATTTTGTTCAGAAAGACGGTTGTTCCTGCTGCTCCTGTTGAAGAAGTGTCGATCGTTACCATCTTCAACAACCATTCCAAGGCTCCTTCAAAGAAGCCTGTCCAAATTTTGCCAGTTCACAAGAGTGCTCCCATCACCATTACTGTTCCGGGGCCTATCCCCTACAAATCTGATAAGGCTGTCCCATGGCACTATGGGGCGGATGTTTATGTTCTGGGGGTGAAACAAGAGTTCAACATTGATACTGGTGTCTCCAACATCACTGGGCCCGCTAAGGTCACTCGTAGTGGAAGACTGTTCTCGCCAGACATTGCTCCTCCGGTAATTCATAGGCCTTTGGTCTTCACACCTGCCAGGGTGCCTGTTTCTCCCCCTGACCAAGTATCCACCCCTGCTACCGAGTCATCTGATACTCGGGGCAAGGGGATTGCTGCTGATGTGCCTGCCAGGACGGAGGCACCAAAGACCATTGTTGAGGCTTCCAAGCAGGAAATGGAAGAAATCCTCAAGATAATAAAGAAAAGTGATTTCAACGTTGTAGAACAGCTGGGGCACACCCCCTCTAAAATCTCCATGTTGTCACTGCTGCTGTGTTCAGAGGCCCACGCCAAGGCTCTGATTGCTTTCTTAAAGACAGCCCACGTACCCCAAGAGACGTCTGCTGACCAGTTCACCGACTGTGTGGCCAACCTAACCGCTGATAATGGCCTGGGTTTCTCTGATGCCGATCTGACAGCAAAGGGGAAGAACCATAATGATGCCCTGCATGTCTCCATTGAATGCAGGGGCACTACTCTTGCTCATGTGCTGGTTGACACAGGTTCTTCATTAAACGTGCTGCCCAAGAAGGCCCTGGATAGGCTGGATTGTGAGGGTCTAGAGCTCAAACCAACTCACATTGTTGTCCGGGCCTTTGACGGGTCCAAAAGAATGGTACATGGTGAGGTGGACATCCCAATCAGGGTTGGATCACAGGTATTTGATTCAAAATTCTATGTGATGGACATCCATCCGTCCTATTCTTGTTTGCTGGGTCGCCCGTGGATCCACAAGGCTGGAGCTGTGACCTCCACATTACATCAGAAGCTCAAGTACCCGGTCAGGGGGAAGATCGTAACAGTGCAAGGGGAAGAGGAGTACATGGTCAGCCACCTCAACTCCTTCAGATACGTGGAAATGGATGGGGAGTTCATTGAAACCCCCTTTCAACATTTTGAGGAAGTGCCACAAACTTTGGCAGCAGCAGAAGCAGTGGGTGAAGAGGTTTCTCCTTTGAAGATGGCCTCCTTAAAGGACGCCCGGGCTGTGATCGAAAGAGGTGAATGTGCAAACTGGGGCAAGCTCCCTGATCTTACTCCTAAGACTAACAAGTTTGGGCTGGGTTTCACCACAGAAGCTCAGAAAGCAGTGCGCAAGGCGAGAATTGGAAGACCTCCTGTGCTCATCACCCACTCAGAAGTGAATGCTATTGGAGAGGAAGACAAAGTGGAAGAGTCAGAGTTCGATAGCTGGATCTACCCGACGACCGACGGTGGATTGACCAATTGGACTGCTAAAGACTTTACACCCATAACTTTTGTTCCCCAGTAATGAACTTCTTTGTTTTGGATTTGTAATAAACAATAATTTGAAACTATATGGCCCGGTGTCTTACCCGGGGCACCGTAGTTTTATTTATGAGGGCTTTTGTTTGTCACTATCATATATCATGAATAAAAGCATTGGACGTTTTTCACATTTCAAATTTTGCGCTCCTTTTCTTTCCTTTTTTTACATATTGCAAAACAACTGTATTTACACACACACTCACTCATACAGGTTTCAATCCACCCTGGATCTCACTGGTAACGACTCTGCTACTGCCAGTTATGACTTCGAAAATCCGATCAACTTAGCCGAAGACGAAGGTGAAGATGATTGCGAAGTGCCTGGTGAACTTGCAAGACTGTTACAACAGGAAGAGAGGGCAATTCAACCCCATGAAGAGCCAGTGGAAATAATAAACTTGGGTACTGAAGAAGACAAGAAAGGGGTAAAGATTGGTGCCAACCTAGAGCTCAGCGTGAAGCAACGGTTGACTCAGATGCTGCATGACTATAAGGAGATCTTTGCCTGGTCCTACGAAGATATGCCCGGATTAGATACCGACATTGTGGTCCATCACTTACCAACTAAAGAAGATTGCCCTCCGGTTAAGCAAAAGGTCCGCCGTATGCGTCCAGAGATGTCTGAGAAGATTAAAGCCGAGGTTATGAAGCAGTTCGATGCCGGGTTTCTTGCAGTGACCTCTTACCCTCAGTGGGTTGCTAATGTGGTGCCAGTACCTAAGAAGGATGGCAAGGTCAGAATGTGTGTCGATTACAGGGATCTGAACAGGGCTAGCCCCAAGGATGACTTCCCTCTACCTCACATTGATGTCCTTGTTGATAATACAGCTCAGCATAAAGTATTCTCTTTTATGGATGGTTTTTCAGGCTACAATCAGATCAAGATGGCTCCTGAAGACATGGAAAAGACTACGTTTGTCACTCAGTGGGGCACCTTCTGCTACAAAGTCATGCCTTTTGGACTAAAGAATGCTGGGGTAACCTACCAACGTGCCATGGTTGCTTTATTCCATGACATGATCCATCATGAGATAGAAGTGTATGTTGACGACATGATTGCTAGGTCTCAGACTGAGGAAGAACACCTTGATCATCTACAGAAACTGTTTGACCGTTTGAAACTATACAAGCTGAGGTTGAACCCGAACAAGTGCACCTTCGGGGTAAGATCTGGAAAGTTGCTAGGCTTCGTGGTAAGTGACAAGGGAATTCAAGTGGACCCTGCTAAGGTCAAAGCCATTCAAGAGATGCCAGTTCCTAAGACAGAGAAGGAAGTCAGAGGCTTTCTAGGACGTCTGAATTACATTGCTCGGTTCATCTCACACCTAACTGCTACCTGTGAACCAATCTTCAAGCTGCTGAAGAAAGATCAGGTAGTACGTTGGAATGATGAATGTCAGGCTGCTTTTGACAGAATCAAAGAATATCTCCAAGAACCACCCATCCTTATGCCACCAGTTGAAGGGAGACCTTTAATACTCTACCTGACAGTGCTTGATAATTCAATGGGGTGTGTACTGGGGCAGCATGACGAGTCTGGCCGAAAAGAGCATGCCATTTATTACCTTAGCAAAAAGTTTACCGACTGTGAGACCCGATACTCACTGCTTGAGAAAACTTGCTGCGCTTTGGTATGGGCTGCTCGCCGGCTGAGACAGTATATGCTGACTCACACTACCTTGTTGATCTCAAAAATGGATCCGATAAAGTACATATTCGAAAAGCCTGCTCTGTCTGGGAGAATTGCAAGATGGCAGATGATCTTGACGGAATACGACATTCAGTACACGACCCAAAAAGCCATCAAGGGAAGTGTATTGGCAGACCACTTAGCACATCAAGCTGTGGATGACTACCAATCAATGAACTTCGAGTTTCCAGATGAAAGCATTATGATAGTAACTGACTGTGAAATACCTGGACCGGATGAAGGACCTGAACCAGGATCCCGATGGTCTATGCATTTTGACGGAGCATCCAACGCTTTGGGAAATGGTATTGGCGCCATCATCATATCTCCACAAGGTACCCATACTCCACTCACCGCCCGGCTGTGTTTCAACTGTACCAACAACATGGCGGAGTATGAGGCGTGTATCATGGGTCTTCAAGCTGCGATCGACCTGAGGATCAAATTTCTGAGTGTCTTCGGAGATTCCGCTCTTGTAATCAATCAGATCAAAGGAGAGTGGGATACGAAACATCCAAACTTGATTCCTTATAGAGAATGTGTGTTGACCCTGATCCCCCACTTCACAGAGATAACATTTGAGCACTTTCCAAGAGAAGAGAATCAGTTGGCGGACGCGTTAGCTACAATGTCTTCAATGTTCAAGGTCAAATGGGATAATGAGGCTCCCCGGATCATCATCTGGAAACTGGACGAGCCGGCATACTGTTGTGATCTCGAAACTGAATTGGTGACTGAGAAGCCTTGGTACCACGAAGTGAAGAGATATCTGGAAACTCAGGAATACCCTGAAGGCGCATCTATCAACGATAAGAAATTCTTGAGAAGATTCGCAGCCAAATTCTTCCTTAGCAACAACATCTTATACAAGTGAAACCATGATTCAACCTTACTGCGTTGTGTGGATAAAACCGAAGCAGAAAGAATCATGGAAGAGCTACATGAAGGGACCTTTGGTACACATTCCAGTGGACATACTATGGCTAAGAAAATCCTACGGGCAGGATACTATTGGTCCACAATGGAAGCTGACTGCTACCAACATTCCAGGACATGCCACAAGTGCCAGATTTATGCAGATAAAGTGCATGTTCCTCCGGTTCCCCTGAATGTTCTGACTGCGCCTTGGCCGTTTGCAATGTGGGGCATAGACATGATCGGCGAGATTAAACCTACGGCATCTAATGGACATCGCTTCATCCTAGTGGCAATTGATTACTTCACTAAGTGGGTTGAGGCAGCATCTTATGCTACGGTAACCAAGACTGTTGTAGCACGGTTCATTCGGCATAACCTGATCTGTCGGTACGGCGTCCCTGAGAGAATTATTACAGACAACGATACCAATCTGAACAATAAGATGATCGCTGAGCTTTGCGAACAGTTCAAAATACAGCACCACAATTCTTCTCCTTACAGACCGAAGATGAATGGGGCTGTAGAAGCAGCAAATAAGAACATCAAGAAAATCGTGCAGAAAATGACAGTGACTTATAAAGATTGGCACGAGATGTTACCGTTCGCTCTACATGGGTACCGTACCTCAGCTAGGACGTCAACCGGGGCAACTCCTTTCTCTTTGGTTTATGGTATGGAAGCAGTCTTGCCAATCGAAGTGCAAATACCCTCTCTCCGGATAATGAAGGATGCAAATCTGAACGAAGATGATTGGATCCAGACACGACTTGATCAGCTCAACCTTATTGATGAAAAGAGACTTACTGCTATCTGTCATGGTCAGACGTATCAGAAACGGATGATCAGGGCATTTAACAAAAAGGTCAGACCACAAGAATATCGAGTCGGGGATCTGGTAATCAAGAGAATCATCCTTCCTCAGAGCGATCCAAGGGGAAAATGGACCCCTACATACGAAGGGCCATTTGTGGTTAAGCATGTGTTCTCAGGAGGAGCAATGATATTAACCAATATGGATGGTGACGACCTTCCTCACCCCGCCAATGCAGACATAGTAAAAAAATATTACGCATGAAAGACCCGCTAGGCTGACATGCCTAGGCAAAAATTAGGGCTTCCCGTCGAACCAAAAGGGTTCAGGTAAAATGAAAGAATGAAAATGAAAAAATCTGTACACCCGGCAAGTCGAAAACCTGAAAGGGCGGCTTGGGCAAAAATGGATATCCCGGTGGACTGAAAACCCGAAAGGGCGGTCCAGGCAAAAATTAGGGATAAAAGCGTAATACTATGTCTCATTGGACCACCTTGCATCCAGAATCCGGTATCTACATCAAGTTCAGACGGCATCGATCAGTCAGCTTCACCTTCAACCAAGGTCATCAAGTGATGAGACGCTCGGAGTTATAAAGGCAATAGCAGAGTTGAAACCCAGTGGATCATTCATTTCACACAGCTGTTTTATTTTCTTTTGTACAAAACTTGTATAAACTCTTTTGCTCGGCGACGTTTCTCTTACTAGGACGTCAGCCTCTTGTACACAAAACGCCTATTCACAGGCTATGCAAAATCAATACAAATATACTTTTCAGTTAAACGTGCCAACTGTTTTTCTTTTTCTGTTTTGTTTTGCGAAGAACGTCCAAGGTTCAATTTGTGATATATGCATTGACAATAATTTGCTAACCCATGAATATTTGCGTACGAAACAAAGGAATTAATTGCAGGTGACACTAGGAACAGGGGCAATAAGGAGTGGTCTAGGCAATCTAATCGTTCCATCCTCCAAAGTACCAAGGTAGGTTCAGCTAAAGAACATAACCAGGCATCTTAAATTCCCCAGAGAGTGAGACAGCAAGTCAGTGCATTCTTCCCCAAACAGAGTTAACAAGTCCCAAGGAAATTGGGTATCCTCCAGCAGATTCCAATATTCCCCAGCAGCATATATTCTTAACAAGCATCCCCGGCAGTCTTGGTCTAAAGATTGTTCCCCGGCGGCATACATCAACATTCAAAGGAATCAGTTCCCCGGCGGCATACATCAACATTCAAAGGAATCACTTCCCCGACGGCATACATCAACATTCAAAGGAATCACTTCCCCAGCACATCAAAACTCCCCAGGAGAGTCCAATTAGTTTCCCCAGGAAAGTTGGAATTCATATCTCCCCAAGCAGTAAGCTTATCCCCAGTAAATTCTGGAAGCTTATCCTTCGCAGAACACGAACGCGTCTTCCGGCTTGGTTTAAAGAGTTATTTCCTCAACAGGATATAACTGGGTTATCCTCAGCCAAAAGCCAAGGAAAGGTCGTCGTCAACATAGTTCTTTCCTATCCCCAGCGAAGTCCGTCAATACTTCCAACATAACAACGGTATCCTCAGCAAGTTATCAACAACGCAGCAAGGCATCCCTCTTCCCACAGAGTATTGCTTCTCAGCATGGTCACTAGAGTATCTTTTCTCCCTGCAGAATCCTCCATTTGCCAAGTTTATTCCGCAACGAAGTCATCTTCTCCTACCGGTATTCTTGCAGTTATCATCCCCAGCGGAAGCAAAAGCTATTCTTCAACATCAGCCCAGGATACGACTTCCCGGCACCCGTCAAGGATTTACTTTCCTAGACAAAAGCATACATAAGACATCACATACATCATTATAGCATGCATAGACGCATCATATCACACGAATCTCATTTATGTTGAGAACATCATTGCTTGATCCATATCATGCATTGCATATGACTGACTTTTACCTTTCAGGAAAGATGCAGTTTAAATTCTCAATCACATTTTAAGGCCTTCTCTGGTTCAGTCAGATCGACCCTAAGATCTCCCTGATGCTTATCCAGTTGAAGACATTTCAAGACCTAGACCGGTTCAGTTAAATCGACCCTAAGATTTTCCTGATGCTTATCCAGTCAAAGGCCTTCTCTGGTTCAGTCAGATCGACCCTAAGATCTCCCTGATGCTTATCCAGTTGAAGATATTTCAAGACCTTGTCCGGTTCAGTTAAATCGACCCTAAGATTTTCCTGATGCTTATCCAGTTAAAGGCCTTCTCGGGTTCAGTCAGATCGACCCTAAGATCTCCCTGATGCTTATCCAGTTGAAGATATCTCAAGACCTTGTCCGGTTCAGTTAAATCGATCCTAAGATTTTCCTGATGCTTATCCAGTCAAAGGCCTTCTCTGGTTCAGTCGGATCGACCCTAAGATCTCCCTGATGCTTATCCAGTTGAAGATATTTCAAGACCTAGACCGGTTCAGTTAAGTCGACCCTAAGATTTTCCTGATTCTTACCCAGTCAAAGGCCTCTCTGGTTCAGTCAGATCGACCCTAAGATCTCCCTGATTCTTATCCCAGTAGAAGACACCCAAGATTTTTCTCAACGAGCGTTGTTGAAGTTAAAGACACCCAAGACTTTTCTCAACGAGCGTTGTTGAAGTTAAAGTCGCCCAAGGTTCTCTTACCATTCATGCTAAGGTAGTAACCATCCCTGGTTCTTTCATCGCCGTTTGAAGCTCCAGACTCAACTCCTGTAACCAATCAGGACACATCTACACCAGGCGTCTAAAAATCAGCTCCTGCAACGTGTCAGGTACTCATTTTCTGTTTTGCAGGTATACAGGTTCTCGCCAAGGAATCTCCTACGCAATCAAACATCCAGATGGCATCTATAAGCCCATTCCACCATCACTGCCACTATGTGAGCGCAAATTTCTGGGCACTCTAGTGTCCAATCATCTTCTACCCTCGGATTACGAAAGGCACGTCCGCCAATCTGCATCCTCAGGTCTAAGAAGATTGAACAGGGGCAACTGTTGTACCCCAAAATTTGCCCTCCCATATTCTTCAAGAAATTGCCAAGCCAAGTCACAAAATTCCCCAAGGGTGGCACAGTCCAACTGCCTCCTAAACAGTCAAAATTAGGGTTTTGAGTCTGATCAAGAAAAGGAAGTGTTCAAAGGCTCAATCAAGTCTCATATGCTTACAAACATGGTCAAGCATCCTCATATCAAGTTTCAAGGCATTCAGCTCAAGATTGCACAGTCAAAACCCTAAATTGCACTACAGTCAACTGTAGGGGCAAAATGGTCATTTGACAGTCAAAAGTTCAAATTTTTGGTCAACATATCATTTTGAAGCCACAAACATCATTTGATCAATGCTTGATCATGATTCTCAAAATTTGGCTCAGAAATCATCAAAGATGCAAAAGTTGCTATATTTGGACAGCTGAAAAAGTCAACTGAAATTGACCAGAGCATAACTTTCACATGGATTATCAGAAAAATCCCATCCAAAGCTCATTTTGAAGAGAAAGACATTTCCTACAACTCATCTTCATAATTCAAGTCCAAGAAATGCTCTCACAAAAAGTTATCAATTTCAACATTATAGGTCATTTTCAAAAGTCAACAAAAAGGGACTTTAAGTCAAAGGCCATAACTTGAGATTGGAAAATCAAAATGACATGGGACCAAAGGCATTGGTTAAAGGACTCAAAGACCTTTCCAAAATGTCCAAGAACATGAGAAAAGCTTAAAAATTGAGCAAGTTATGCATTGGAGAAGTTGGGAAATTTTTGTGAAATGGCAAAAGTCAACTATCCTTGAAACTTCAATTTTTGACAAAAGGGCCCACTTTCTTCCACTTGATTCAGCCTTGTCATGCCACACACGTGTCCCATGATTAATTTCAAGACCAAATATTGATTTTTCTATTTTATTTAATTTTTGATAATTTAATTCATTTTAAATCTTTAAAAATTCAAATAAAATTCAAAAGTCAATGAAATAGTGTCATTTGAATTGGGATAGCTTCCATATATCATGTGCCAGCTCACAAACTCATGCTAGGGTTAGATTATACACCAAGTCTTGGTTTTGCTTAAAAAAGGGAAAAGTTTGTTAATGGTAAAAGACCAAAGACCAATTCTCTCATGGGCATGGATAAAGGCCAACTAATGACCTAATTCTCTTCCCTCATAAGTGCTAAGTCAAACCCTAACCACAACAGACCAAAGGCTGCGCTCAAAAGCTTATTGAAAACTTGAAAAATTGGCCATATAACTCAAATCTGAAATCAAGGTTCTAGGGGGATTCAAGGCATAAAAGTTTTTCTAATAGCTTCCTTGCCAACTCCTGATCACATTCCAATCACAAACAACAACTCAAACCCAAAGAATTGGTAAAGCGGATTCCAACTGAACCAAGAAAAATCCATAATCGTACTTTGATTTCTAGGCATCCTCACTGCATTTTAATCATATATTCATGTTCCTTGTCAAGTTTTGAAACTAACCATGTGATCCAATTGCGTTTTTGTGCTATATATGAGAAAATACCATGCGCGATTTTTAGGGTTTGCAGGACTGAAATTTGGGGCTTTCATAACAAGGCAAAATTAGAACTCCAAATGACCATGGTTGGATTCAGCGCATCAAGACGAAGAAATCTTGACCCTCGCACCCAATTTATGAATTACCTAGCGCTAATCGCTATTTTTCCAAAAGCAGTCTAACACCACGTTTGCAAAACCGTTGCTTAAGGTTTATGTTTCAGGAAAAAAAAGGAAGAAGATGATTCCGTGTCCATCAGCTATTGGTCCGTTTGAACTGCGCGCGTTTTTGAAGCACTAACGTTTCGTTTATTTTTATTATGTTTATTGTTTATTTAATATACAAAGTAACAAAATAGCCCGGTTGGCAGACATGCACGTTGATGACTCTCAGGACCTGGGTTCGATCCCAGGTCCCCTCACTTTCCTTATGTTTTCATCTTCAATATGTTCTTATGCAATCATTAGACAGGTGACTACCGTGTGTCCACAAGATCCAAGCGCACATGTGTCCAGGAGATGCAGATCAAGGGCTCAGATCCAAGGCCTATGGTAAACGCTGGTCAACGCACTAGCACACAAACTGGCCAAAGTCAGTGGATCCATGCTTATTGGGCCTGATTTGCTGAACCAAAACCTCACAAATTGGGACTACACCCCCATCCTGGTTTGCAAATATTTTTATTTTTCTCATCTCTTTTAATTATTATTTTTATTTGTTTTCTTGTTTTAATTTAACTCAATATTTTTACAATACATAAAAAATGTGGAAAAATCAGAAAAAAGATGAAAATATAATAAATTATTTTATTTTACTATTTTTGTAAATAAATACATGTAAATAAGCTTAGTTTTAATTAGGTTATAATTTTAATCCTTTTAATAACTAAAATCCAAAAACATAGAAATAGGTTTAATAACAATTTTTATTCCTTTTTTTTAATCCTTTTTTGTTTCCCTTTTTTCATCATGTCCATAATATTATTTTATTTATTTTATAATTAAATTATACATAAAAATTAGGTTTAAATTAGTTAAAATTTTAATATTTTCATAATAAATCTAAAAAACACTAGAATTAGGGTTTCCATTTCAAATTTCATTCTAATAAATTCTTTTTCTTTTAAATCTTGAAAAACACAAAATACCAAAAACATTTAATTTTCATTTTTTATTTTAATTCATCATTTAATTTAATTTTTGCAAAAAGGGTCCAACGCCCTCGTTTTTAATCCTTATTCGCATATTTATTTTACGTCGTTTATTATAATTATGTAATTCTCCCAAAGCCGTGTAAACAATTGCTCGCACTTTTATTTCTTTCGCTTTATTTACTTTCCGTCAAATCGGGTCCGGTTTAATTTTGGCGATGTGGACCCGCGCCATTTGTAATAGTCTTAGATTTACTTTTCCTGCAACTTTTAACTGTTAACAAAAGCATGAAAGAATGTATGGACTTAAAATAAAATCAAGCGTAGAACACCAATGAACATGACAAGACAAATATCAATGAAAACGATACACGAATCACACACACCACCCCTAGGGTACGCCTCACTGTCGCCTTGCCTCGAAAGGTGATCGTCGAGTAGAGGATGTCTTAGTAAGTCCTCATGATCCGGGAACCTGGCATGAGGGTAGCTTCTAAGGTGTCTTCCCATTGCTCTGGTGAGCACCATGTCCCTACAAACTCGAATTGACCCGAACACCTCCAACGGTGGTGCTACCTACCTCTCAATGGTGGGATGGCACTACTTTAAAGGACATCTACACAGACGAATTCCTTAGGGTAGGTAGGTTCTCAAGGATACTTGCTCTAATTTCAAACAAAAAAACTCTTTTCACGCCAACACTTTTCAAAAGCTTTCAAAGCAAATTTTTCAAACACTCTGACGTACGAGTCGAACTGAAATTTTTCAAAGAAACTTTTTTAAAACCCACAATTGAAAAGCAAGCAAACCATTTTGAAAACACAAATGAGCAAGTATATAAGAGCCCATGGATAACCATGGATAGAAAGGGTGCTAACACCTTCCCTTTCTATAATCTACCTCCCGAACCGAGAGCAATCTCTTTAAGGAATTTTTCTGTGCTTTTGTCCTTTCCATTTGGAGAAAATAAAAGACGGTGGCGACTCTTGCTTCCGCGACATTTCGCGAACCAGCTTTAAAACAGTCAGTTCCAGATCCACCGATCACAGACGGCAAGAACAAAGATTCAATCCGGAAATTGTAGAGCGACCTTCGATCCAAGGTAAGGGTGTGGTTTTGGCTTTATACTTGGGTTCATGATGTTTTATATATGAGGTTAGATGTAATTGTTGTTTGTTCTTGAATTAGATGTGTTATGAATGATTTATGGTGAATATTGATGAATTCTGGATGAATAATGATGTTATTATGTTGTCTAATCGATGTGGTAATAGAGGATAATGTTAGGAGATGAAACATCATGTTTATAATAAGGTTTGTAAGGTTAAGAATATGATTCCCGTAGTGAATTACAGTAGAAAACACAGAAAATTATGCAGACTGTCGAAGGATGTGTCGACCCCAAGTTGGATGTGTCGATACATGAAGGATGTTCGACTCAGGATGAGTCGATGCATGTGGGGCTTTGTAAAAAAATTAAACAGGCTTGCGTCGATGTATGATGAGTATAAGACTCAGGATGAGTCGACACGAAGAGAGGATGTGTCGATGCATGAGTGTGTGAGACTCAGGATGAGTCGACCGGTGAAGTGCATGTGTCGATACATGCTGTATTGAAAGCCAGAATGAGTCGATCCATGAGGAGGATGTGTCGGCTCATGCAGTGCAGATGAAGCAGGATGAGTCGATCCATAGTGTTTTGTGTCGATACATAGGGTCTGATTTTTGACAGAATCAGTTTTAAATTGCTGTAACTTGAGTTTTAGGATGCTGTTTGAGATGTCGTTCGAAGCGTTGATTAGCTAACGCGATGAACTTTATTCTAGATGATTTAAATGATGATGAAGAGGTGTAATCCTAGTAACCAATCTAATATTTAGAATTAATTCCCGTAGATGACCGTTGTGCTGATTTTTGGACAGATTGATGAATGTGAGATGTTTAGAGGCTGCTGTTAGAATTATGACAGTAGGATTAGTGACAGAAATGAAGTAGAAGTGCAGAATAACAGTATAGATTACTGTAGTATTAATATACAGCTGAGTTATTAGTAAGATGTGGTTATTAAAGTTGTGTTTGATAATTATGATGAACCAACATCGTTTGATAAATAAGTGATGTTTAATAAATTATTTTGAGATGTTTATGAGATGCTGTGATTGAGATGTTGTTGTTCTGAGATGTTTATGAGATGTTGTTATTCTGAGATGTTTATGAGATGTTGTTGTTCTGAGATGTTTATGAGATGTTGTGTTTTGAGATGATTGAGATGTTGATATTACATTCATGAAGAGTCGCATACATTGCATTTTTGAGATGGAGCATATGCTCGTTGAGATGGCCTGGATTGGCAAATTTTGAGATGAAGGCTATGCCTTGTTGATGCCTCTATTAATTGGAATATTTTTGAGATGGGAGTTCTGCTCCAATGGTACCACATGCATTTGCATTTGAGTCGCATTATATGATTGAATAATGAAATGTATTTGATGTTGATGAAAGAGTATATATGCTATAATTATTGTTGATTATGAGATGAGAAGTGGTGATATCATTGATCTAATTTAATATATTAATTATCATGCGCTTCATTATATTGTTAGATATCTCACCCCTTCTGTTTGAATGTTGCCCTTATGTTGGTAACGTGCAGGTAATCGCGAGTGAAGGTCGTATACCTTCAATAGATCGAGTCGGTGTCATTGCTATGATATGTAACACTCTGGGGGATGAACGCTTGCTGATTTTTGATTGTTGGTTTTCAGTTGCTGAATTTTGAATTGATTATTATTAAATATGAGATGTTTCGAAGTTGTTGTTTTTATTTAAAGATGTTATTGAAGAATTCCGCTGCATAGTTATTGAATTATTTAATTAAAGATGTTATGTTGATGGTTCATCCGATGTTTTGTAAAAGTGTTATATATCCATGATGAATGCAATGAATTTATTAGAAGAATTTGTGACGTCCCGATTAATTTGTATGATTGAAATTTTATAACTCTGATTTATCTTGCATAATTGCTTGGGGTAGAATTGGGGTGTTACAAAATTGGTATCAGAGCAAAAGGTTGGTCCGACCTTGTCGTCGAGTCGTAGTTGTCTAACAATCGAGTATTGTTATTTTGAGTTCTAACAGTTGTTTGTGTTGTAGTGAGAAGTTAAGATGGCTGGAAGGAATGATGCTGCTCTTGCTGTTGCTTTAGAAGCAATGGCTCATGCGATGGAAAATCAGCCGAATGCTGACGGGAATGCTAGATCTCGTAGCTTGGCGACTTTCCAGAGAGAGAATCCACCTACGTTCAAGGGAAAATATGATCCTGACGGAGAATTTGAATGGTTGAAAGAAATTGAGAGAATCTTTCGCATTATGGACTGCACTCCAGCGCAGAAGGTTCGTTATGGGACTCATATGCTAGCAGTCGAGGCTGATGACTGGTGGCTAGAGACTTGCCAGAAGTTAGAAACTGCAGGTGAGAATGTCACTTGGGCTGTGTTTCGTAGGGAGTTTTTGAGAAAGTATTTTCCTGAAGATGTCCGTGGTAAGAAGGAAATTGAGTTCCTTGAGCTGAAGTAAGGAAGTATGTCTGTTGTTGAGTATGCTTCCAAGTTTGCTGAGTTGGCCAAGTTTTATCCGCATTACGCTAAGGAAAATGTTGAGTTTTTGAAGTGTATTAAGTTTGAGAATGGGTTGCGCCCGGAAATTAAGAAGGCAGTTGGATACCAGAAGATTCGTGTCTTTGCTAATTTGGTTGACCGCTTTAGGATTTATGAGGAAGACAATAATGCATATTACAAGATTATCAGTGAGAAGAGGGGTAAGCACCCATAGAGTCGTGGTAAACCTTATGATGCCCCAACTGGTAAGGGTAAGCAGAGAGTTTCTCATGGTCAGAGGACTAGTGAGGGAGATGCTCCTGCTGGTGTGATTTGCTTTAAGTGTGGGAAACCTGGACACAAGAGTAATGTGTGCACTACTGAAGTGAAGAGGTGTTTCCGTTGTGGCAAGAACGGACATGTTGTATCTGAGTGTGAGCACGAGAATGTGGTTTGTTTCAACTGTAAAGAAGAAAGGCACATTGGTAGCCAGTGTCCGAAACCGAAGAAGGCTCAGTCTAGTGGTAAAGTGTTTGCTTTGGTGGAGGATCAGACAGCTTCCGAGGACAGACTTATTAGAGGTACATGTTTCATTAATAGTACTCCTTTAATTACTATTATTGATACTAGTACTACGCATTGTTTTATTGCTGCTGATTGTGTTGAAAGATTGGGTCTTGTGTTATCTTCTTTGAGTGGAGAAATGGTCGTCGATACTCCAGCCAAGGGATCAGTGACTACATCTTTTGTGTGTGCTAAGTGTCCCTTGTCGATCTTCGACAGAGACTTTATTGTTGATTTGGTTTGCTTTCCGTTAAGAGGTTTAGATGTGATTCTTGGTATGAACTGGTTAGAGCATAACTGTGTTCATATTAATTGTTATGACAAGTCGGTGAAGTTTTCTACTCCTGAAGAAGAGGAAGATGGTTTGTTGTCTGCTAGACAGTTGAGAAAGTTGATGCAAGAGGAAGCACAAATGTTCTCGTTGATGGCGTCGCTATCTGTAGAGACTCAAGCTATAATTGAGGAATTGCCGGTGGTATGTGAATTTCCTGAAGTTTTCCCTGATGAGATTCCTGATGTACCGCCAGAGAGGGAAGTTGAATTTGCAATTGATCTTGTACCTGGTACCAGACCTGTGTCTATGGCACCATACAAGATGTCTGCGTCAGAGTTGTCAGAGTTGAAGAAGCAGTTGGAAGAGTTACTTGAGAAGAGGTTTGTAAGACCAAGTGTATCGCCGTGGGGAGCTCCAGTGTTGTTAGTGAAGAAGAAAGATGGAAGTATGAGGCTTTGTGTTGATTATAGACAGTTGAACAAGGTGACGATTAAGAACAAGTATCCGCTTCCAAGAATAGATGACTTCATGGACCAATTGGTGGATGCTCGTGTGTTTAGTAAGATTGATTTGAGGTCGGGTTACCATCAGATTAAAGTGAAGGATGAAGACATTCAGAAAACGGCTTTCAGAACACGTTATGAACATTACGAGTATTCGGTGATGCCTTTCGGTGTTACTAATGCGCCGGGAGTATTCATGGAATATATGAATCACATCTTTCATACTTATTTGGATCAGTTTGTAGTGGTGTTCATTGATGATATTTTGATTTACTCTAAGTCAGAAGAAGAGCATGCTGAACATTTAAGAGTAGTATTGCAGATTCTGAAAGAGAAGAAGTTGTATGCAAAGCTGTCCAAGTGTGAATTTTGGTTAAAAGAGGTTAGTTTTCTTGGTCATGTGATTTCAGGTAGTGGCATTGTTGTAGATCCATCGAAGGTTGATGCTGTGTTGCAATGGGAAACTCCAAAGTCAGCTACTGATATTAGAAGCTTCTTGGGATTAGCTGGTTATTATAGAAGGTTTATTGAAGGGTTTTCTAAGTTGTCACTTCCGTTGACTAAGTTGACTTGTAAAGGTAGA
This sequence comes from Vicia faba, assembly GCA_948472305.1. Classification (NCBI taxonomy): domain Eukaryota; kingdom Viridiplantae; phylum Streptophyta; class Magnoliopsida; order Fabales; family Fabaceae; genus Vicia; species Vicia faba. The sequence goes on from OX451739.1 coordinate 1,402,966,722, forward strand.
GCTTTTGTTTGGGATGTTCAGTGCGAAGAAAGTTTTACGGAATTGAAGAAGAGGTTGACGTCGGCTCCGATTTTGACGTTGCCTAATCCAAGAGAGCCTTTTGTGGTGTATTGTGATGCTTCTAAGATGGGTTTAGAAGGTGTGCTTATGCAGAATGGTAAGGTAGTTGCTTAGCATCGAGGCAGCTAAGGACTCATGAGAAGAACTATCCTACACATGATTTAGAGCTTGTTGCAGTTGTTTTTGTGTTGAAGATTTGGAGGCATTATCTTTATGGTTCTAGATTTTAAGTGTTTAGTGACCATAAGAGCTTAAAGTATTTATTTGATCAGAAGGAGTTGAATATGAGGCAACGAAGATGGTTGGAATTGTTAAAGGATTATGATTTCGGTTTGAATTATCATCCAGGAAAGGGGAATGTGGTAGCTGATGCGTTGAGTCGAAAGACTTTACATATGTCAGCAATGATGATTAAAGAGTTGGAATTGATTAAGCAGTTCAGAGATATGAGCTTAGTTTGCGAGGTTACTCCGCAGAGTGTTATGTTGGGTATGCTGAAGATTAATAATGAATTTCTAGACAGTATCAGAGAAGCTCAGAAGTTGGATGTGAAACTGGTAGATTTGATGGTTGGGACTGATCAATCTGAGAATAGTGATTTTAAGCTAGATGCGCAGGGTGTGTTGAGATTTTGTGACCGGATTTGTATTCCTGATGATGCTGAGATGAAGAAAGTGATACTTGAAGAGAGTCATAGAAGTAAATTGAGTATTCATCCAGGAGCTACAAAGATGTATCAAGATTTTAAAGGTTTGTTTTGGTGGCCTAGGATGAAGAGTGATGTGGCTCGATTTGTGTATGCATGTTTGACTTGTCAGAAGTCGAAAGTTGAACATCAGAAGCCTGCAGGATTGATGCAACCGTTGGAAGTTCCTGAATGGAAATGGGATAGCATTTCAATGGACTTTGTGACGGGGTTTCCTAGTACTTCAAGAGGACATGATTCGATTTGGGTGATTGTTGATAGGCTTACTAAGTCAGCTCATTTTATTCCTATTAACATCAGTTTTCCAGTGTCGAAGTTGGCTGAGATTTATATCGATGTAATTGTGAAGCTGCATGGTGTTCCTTTATGCATTGTGTCAGATAGAAATCCAAGATTTACTTCTGATTTTTGGAAGAGTTTGCAAGAAGCGTTGGGTTCTAAGTTGAGGTTGAGTTCAGCGTATCATCCTTAGATAGATGGTCAGACTGAACGAACGATTCAATCGTTGGAAGACTTGTTGAGGGCATGTGTTCTCGAGCAGGGAGGTTCGTGGGATACTTATCTTCCGTTGATAGAGTTCACATATAACAACAGTTACCATTCTAGTATTGGGATGGCACCTTTTGAAGCGTTGTACGGTCAAAGATGTAGAACTCCATTATGTTGGCATGAATCTAGTGAAAGTGTAGTACTTGGACCTGAACTTGTTCGTGAGACTACTGAGAAGGTGAAGTTGATTCGAGAAAATATGAAAGCTTCACAAAGTAGACATAAGAGTTATCATGACAAGCGAAGGAAGGATTTAGAATTTCAAGTCGGTGATCATGTGTTTTTGAGAGTTACACTTGTGACTGGTGTTGGGCGAGCATTGAAGTCTAAGAAGCTCACTTCTCGTTTTATTGGACCGTATCAGATTTCAGAGAGAGTGGGGAATGTTGCTTATAGAGTGGCTTTACCGCCTAATCTTTCGAATTTTCATGATGTGTTTCATGTGTCGCAACTTCGGAAGTATATTTTAGATCCATCTCATGTGATTCATATGGACGATGTGCAAGTACGGGATAATCTTACGGTGGAGACAATGCCTGTACGGATCGCGGATCGTGAAATGAAGACTCTGAGGGGCAAGGAGATTTCCTTGGTTAAAGTGGTTTGGCTAGGAGCTGCTGGTGAAAGCATGACTTGGGAATTGGAGAGCAAGATGCGAGACTCCTATCCTGAATTGTTTGATTGAGGTAAATTTTCGAGGACGAAAATATTCTAAGTGGGGGAGAGTTGTAACGCCCGTAATTTAATTAATTATTTAATTAAATTATTTTTGGAATATTTGTGAAGAAGTGTTAATATAATTGGATTTATTTTATTAAATGGAGAAATAATAATATATTTGAGGTATTATATTATTGGGTGGTGAAATAATATTAGAAGTTAATATTATTTAATATGGGCCTATAATGTGTGAGTGAAAGTATTAAGGGGGTGTAGGTTTTGAGCCCAATAAGGAATAATATAATAATATTAGGTTATTTTATTATTTGTGAGAAGAATAGAAGGAGGAAGCAGTAAGAAGAGAAATAAGGATTGTGAAGAACGTGAAGCTGCTGGAAAATAGAAGGAGACGGCAAGAACAAAGATTCAACCCGGAAATTGTAGAGCGACCTTCGATCCAAGGTAAGGGTGGGGTTCTGGCTTTATACTTGGGTTCATGATGTTTGATATATGGGGTTAGATGTAATTGTTGTTTGTTCTTGAATTAGATGTGTTATGAATGATGTATGGTGAATATTGATGAATTCTGGATGAATAATGATGTTATTATGTTGTCTAATCGATGTGGTAATAGAGGATAATGTTAGGAGATGAAACATCATGTTTATAATAAGGTTTGTAAGGTTAAGAATATGATTCCCGTAGTGAATTACAGTAGAAAACGCAGAAAATTATGCAGACTGTTGAAGGATGTGTCGACCCCAAGCTGGATGTGTCGATACATGAAGGATGTTCGACTCAGGATGAGTCGATGCATGCAGGGCTTGCGTCGATGCATGATGAGTACAAGACTCAGGATGAGTCGACATGAAGAGAGGATGTGTCGATGCATGAGTGTGTAAGACTCAGGATGAGCCGACCGGTGAAGTGCATGTGTCGATACATGCTGTATTGAAAGCCAGAATGAGTCGATCCATGAGGAGGATGTGTCGACTCATGCAGTGCAGATGAAGCAGGATGAGTCGATCCATAGTGTTTTGTATCGATACATATGGTCTGATTTTTGATAGAATCAGTTTTAAATTGCTGTAACTTGAGTTTTAGGATGTTGTTTGAGATGCCGTTCGAAGCGTTGATTAGCTAACGCGATGAACTTTATTCTAGATGATTTAAATGATGATGAAGAGGTGTAATCCTAGTAACCAATCTAAGATTTAGAATTAATTCCCGTAGATGACCGTTGTGATGATTTTTGGACAGATTGTTGAATGTGAGATGTTTAGAGTCTGCTGTTAGAATTATGACAGTAGGATTAGTGACAGAAACAAAGTAGAACTGCAGAATAACAGTATGGATTACTGTAGTATTAATATACAACTGAGTTATTAGTAAGATGTGGTTATTAAAGTTGTGTTTGATAATTATGATGAACCAATGTCGTTTGATAAATAAGTGATGTTTAATAAATTATTTTGAGATGTTTATGAGATGATGTGATTGAGATGTTGTTGTTCTGAGATGTTTATGAGATGTTGTTGTTCTGAGATGTTTATGAGATGTTGTGTTTTGAGATGATTGAGATGTTGATATTACATTCATGAAGAGTCGCATACATTGCATTTTTGAGATGGAGCGTATGCTCGTTGAGATGGCCTGGATTGGAAAATTTTGAGATGAAGGCTATGCCTTGTTGATGCCTCTATTAATTGGCAGATTTTTGAGATGGGAGTTCTGCTCCAATGGTACCACATGCATTTTCATAGTTTTGAGTCGCATTATATGATTGAATAATGAAATGTATTTGATGTTGATGAAAGAGTATATATGCTGTAATTATTGTTGATTATGAGATGAGAAGTGGTGATATCATTGATCTAATTTAATATATTAATTATCATGCGCTTTATTATATTGTTAGATATCTCACTCCTTCTATTTGAATGTTTCCCTTATGTTGGTAACGTGCAGGTAATCACGAGTGAAGGCCGTATACCTTCAATAGATCGAGTCGGTATCATTGCTCTGATATGTAACACTCGGGGGGATGAACGCTTGCTGATTTTTTATTGTTGATTTTCAGTTGCTGAATTTTGAATTGATTATTATTAAATATGAGATGTTTCGAAGTTGTTGTTTTTATTTAAAGATGTTATTGAAGAATTCTGCTGCGTAGTTGTTGAATTATTTAATTAAAGATGTTATGTTGATGGTTCATCCGATGTTTTGAAAAAGTGTTATATATCCATGATGAATGCAATGAATTTATTAGAAGAATTTGTGACGTCCCGATTCATTTGTATGATTGAAATTTTATAACTCTGATTTATCTTGCATAATTGCTTGTACATTATATTCCTTATGCATTATTCAAGTTTCAATAGGGTTGTAATAGGTAATTAGGTTTAAATTCTTGCAACCCCCATTTGTAAATTTGTACACCCCCATCCCCAATTGATGTAATAGCATAGTAAATTTACTTTCCGCAATTTACTGCTTTAATATAAATTGTTAGTAATTAGGGTGTGTATGGCAAGATAAAATCAACCGTTAGAAAATCCTAATTTTAATGACAAAAATGCATGCAATCAAACACACTATTCACACACGTGCACCTCTAGGATAACCCCGCTTGTTGCCTCGAAAAATAGTCATGTCCCTCGAATATGGATGTTTTAGCAAAGACCCTCGATAAAAAGATCGTAGTCCCTCGATGTTGCCTTCGATAAATGATATAGTCCCTAACGAAAATTGTTAAAACGTCTCATAAGTTGCCTTCTATGACTATACGATTGACCCACGCCCGTCCCTTCACATCCAATGATGGGGCTTCTTACCAATCAATAGTAAGATAGCAACATCTAAAAGAGAATAAAAATAACAAAGACCTTTTGAGTAGGTAGGATACTCGTAGTTGCTTGATCATAAACTAAAACCATTTCCACACTTACACTTTCAAAATATCTTTCAAAAACAAATATCTCTTTGAACTATTTTCAAAACCAACACTTTGTATGTGTTCTTATAGAGACGGGAATCATTACGAAGTTAGCCGCAACAAAGGCATTTTGTAAAATATTTTCAAACTTACACCCATCACAAATCACCTTTTCAAAATAAAGCACTTTCAAGTGATCTAGCAAGCAACTAAGAGCCCATAGATAACTATGGATGAAAAGGGTGCTAACACCTTCCCTTTTCATGATTTACCCCCCGAATTAAAGAAAACATCTCAAAGGTCTTTCATGTTCTTTTCACCCTTTCCTTATTGGATAAAATAAAAATCAGTGGCAACTCTTGCTATCCGCAACAATTGCGATCAAACGCAAAACAACTAAGTCAGTTCTCCTACCGTATTATAGTAAGCTTGGTGTGTTTCTGAGAAAGAGCAGGTCGAGTGACACCAGAAGAAAAGATTTGATTCTTTCAAGGTTAGTATATGATGTTTATTTATTATTTTATTTAATTGGTTATTTGATAGCTCTTTGAAAAGTCAAAGAGAAATAATAGCCTTAATTATTTTGTGGAGAATTTTGTAACATGAAAAACCAACGTTTTCTCTTCCTATGTATTATCGCTTGAGTTTTTTTTTAATAACTAGGTGACCACATGTCACCTTATCATTTTCATAGGATTCAATTTTGGGGAAAAAGGGAAATAATGAAGCAAAAAATATAGCTTCCCAACCTATAGTTTATATTTGTTTTTTTTTTAATTTTTATTTTGTCTTATATCTATTAATATTTTTATAAATCATAGTTTTAGTTTGGGCCATTGGGCCTAGTCTTCCTTTTTTAATGTCACACCTCCTTACCATAAAATCTACTCCCCTAATTAAAAAACTAAAATCTTATTCCTAAATCTTTAACCTAAACCATAGTATCCTTGTGAGAAAGGTAGATGAAGAGTGTCTAACACCTTCTTTTCGTCTAAAGCGAGTCAAGAATCTAGAATCTCTTAATTGATTTAGGGTTATTCCGTTATTCACCCATCCTTAGGATATAAATTAATGGTGGCGACTCTTTATTTTTTGCCGGTTATTACAGCCGACGACTCTGCTAGAGACTCAATCTTAGGGTTTAAAAGCCTCTTCCTTCTAAGTTTAGGTTATTGGTTAGGTTTTTTGTTATTTTTGCTTCCCATATTTGTCTTTTTAATTATTTTATTTATTTATTTGCTATTATTTTATTTATTGTGTTATTATATCTGTGGGGGGATTTTTAAATTCAAAAATATATTTTTTAAAAACCTTAGAAAGAAGGTTCGTCTATTGGCCAATGGGATATATCATCTCTATGAGTTTTTGTGACGACTTAGCCTAGAGTCGGTGGAATTAAAAAAAAAAGTCTCAAGAGGTATCCCCTTTGAGGGTAGGACTTTGGAATGAAACCTATGACTTTTGTATAACCCTTAAAACAAAATCTCATGGTGAGACCTTTTACGACCATAGAGACGAAAATTTCAGTCTACAAAGAGGCTCCGCTTAAGGGAGGCCCTTGTGTCTTTCCCTCTAGTGTAATACATGATACCCTTAAGGAAGCCACCTTATTGGGAAGGGTAGAAAAAGTTAGAAACTTTATAGGAACTCTCCTATAGGTTATTCTATCAACATCTTATCATCTTAACCTGTAAGGGTATCCTCATCTCTATATCTATCCCAAAACTGATATAGGGTATTCACATACCCTAAACCTGTATAGGGTATTCATTACCCTAAACCCACGAGGGTTTCAGTTTGTCAATTACAAACCTTAGGTCCATAGGGATTCCCTTAAGTATGTTATAGCATGTAGAGACTTCCATGTGTCTGTTACTATCCCTAGCCCGTAGGGATCCCCCTTTGGCCCTTCATTGTCATTAGAACATTTGTATGATCTTGTTCTCCATATGAAACCATCCCACGAATGACGTCCTTGATAATGCACGCCATGTGTCCTATATCAGGCCATGGGATTTGGTGACCGTTGACTGGTCACCATATGCTATCTTCCATGCTATTCCCTCAATCAAATCATCATCTCAACTGTCCATTATCTTATCATAATCCTTATCTTGTAGGGGTTATCTTTTGTAAGTATCAATCCCTAGCTTGTAGGGATTCCTCTTCATCTTTCATTATCCATAATCCTTAAGGAGTCCCTTGTGTTTGTCTCAATCTCTGAGTCAATATAGGGTATCCTAATTTTCATGTCTATCTTTAAACCTGTTTCCGTAGGAGTGTCATAGCCCCTAGCTTGTAGAGGTTTCCTCTTAACTGTCATCCGTAGGACTTTTCCTTGTGCATGTCACAATATCTATAGGTGGTCTTTAGTTTTATCTTTGTTCTAACCTCGTATTGCATTGTGCCTCCATAAAGATATATTCGCATACCCTTAAAATTTTTTTTGCATACCCATGCATTTTCATTCGCATACATGTTCATACATTTGCATACACATTTCCAGTTTCACCCTTATCTAATTATCCATGCTAGTTGATTTTCTGAGACTCATAAAAGAATTTGAGAAAGTCCTAAATTATAGAAGGAGGATATTAACCATTGAAGACTCAAATGAGCTTGGTCCTACAAGTCCAATTAAATAGAGAAGGCATCCCTTCACTATACAAGCCTTCACAATGCCTCAGATGCAACTATCATTGGTGATTCAGAATCAACGGTATCAACAAGAGAAATGACCTCATGAAATAGGTATACCCAAGAAAAGTCAAGGGTCACCCCCATGCTCTGACAAATCCAAGAACTAAGAAGCATCTCCTAAATTCAAGTGGATAAAAAAAACTCTTCCACATGATCGTCAGACTAATCAATTTCTTTCCAAGTTGCTAAGTTGTATTTGTGTAACTTCGTATCTTTTGATTAAGTAATTTGAATAAATAATCATGCATGTTTTTGAAATTGATCCATTTGTATTCACTCTTCTATCACTTTCCATAAATAATCAACGATTTTTTATTTTCACTCTTCTTTTCTATTTTCCATTGCACAACTTTAACAAACTTTGAGGGATAATGGCAAAAACTAAATAACCGAATTTTGCTAAACTATGCTTTCAATGGTAAGACCGAGCTGACGATGTAAGGCATTATTTCACTTCCCAAACAATGGAGATATAAGGAGATAATCCACAGTTAACCCCCTCGAGCTAGGAGTTGGAGTTTTGTTCTATTGTCTAAAATTACCAAAAAAACCTTAATCATAACCAGAGGCGGAGTAGATCTCGATTAATTCAATGATTAATTCAAATCCCAGGATAATTGGTCCACCTAGGCAAAGGTTCAAACATATCTCCTTCCTCGATACATCATTGAGGAAACGACCTAAGCAAGTTCAAGCACATTATCTTCCTCGTGCACATCAACAAGGATTGAGGAGGAAATCGGTAAAGACAAAGTTCACAACATCTTCTTCCTCAGTACATCCTTCAAGGACGAGGAAACGATAAGGACGAAGCTTACGATAATAACATGGCAGTCACAAATGTTCAAAATCAAAAAGCAAAAAATAAATTAAAAAAAAAAGCCCGTTAAGTCAAGTAACAATAAAAAACTTGACTTAGGCAAAAGTTAGGGCATCCCGATAAGACCAGATTCACAAGAATCGGCCCATGCAAAAATAAGGGATTTGAAACAAAAGTGAAGAACAATCTTACGACTTCCACCTCAAGAATTATCAAGGCTTATCATCAATGCTTAAACTTTATCTATGCTTCTCATCATCTGCACGACTATGAAATCTCTCTTGGAGATTGAACGCATTTGTTGCATTAATTGGATTTAGGATTGGATAACATAAAGAATAGTGGGGTGGGCTAAATAAATTTTGAGCCTTATATCCTTTTTTTCTTAGAACACAAACCATGGTCGTGTTACAACCCTCAAAAGTTCTAATTGAAGCAAGGTTAACTATGAAAGCATACTCGGCAAAATTTGTGTTAAACTGAATCCTAAGTTTGTTAAAATTATTGCTAACAACTTCGCCTCTTCGAATCTCCATCTCTAATCATCCATTTCTATTCAAACTTCGAATTCAAAACTTGCATATGCATTACTAAGAACTACTTTTCAAAATGTACAATTGTATCTACGAATACACACTTAGCATCAAGGAGATCTAAAAATTGGTTTAATCAAAAGTGATCCTTTCCAGGAAGCTCCTAACTAGGGGAAAATCATCTAAAGAAGAACCATATAACCATAATCTAGACTAATGATCGTAGGGGCATATCACATGAAGATCCTATTGACTAGGGGTGATCATTCTGAGATTCAATCAACTTGAGTTGCATTTTAAAGCATTGTTCAATCAGGGGCATATCTTTCGAAGGGGCATTCCTTAATCAAGTTCATATCACAACATGGTAGGACTTAGTTTCCTCTTTCAGCGGCTCCTCAAGGCCCTAATAATCATGGGGCAACCTCTGAGACATAAACATTGGGGAAGTTCACATCAAGTTCATCTTACAGGATGTAAAGATCCAAGGTCCCTTTCAAGTAATTTCAAGTACAAACTTTTCAAAGATTCAAATCTTGGGGCAGTCCATATCAGGTTCACATCACATCATGGTTAGGTCCAAGTTATTTATAAGGGTACTTCCTCCATATCCTAGAGATTGAAGGGCATATCTTTTAAAACTAGAATGTTGGGGAAAACCACTTCGAGACTCGATCAAAAGGAGTTGGTTCAAAACAATTCATCAAGGGTAAATCATCAAAGAGTACCTCCTCCAAATTCTGGAGATTGAGGGCATAATGTTTCAAAGTGTAAAATAGGGGGGGTCATTCATACTATGATCAAACTATTTCCAAGCTCATATAAAGGATAATCTCTTCCAGTACCTTACATATTAGGGCAATATATCCCACAAAGAAACAGGCTCTTTGTGTACTATCACGATCCCCCAGTGGATCCTTCTCCTACACCAGTAATCTTCGAGTTCAAATCGAGTATCGGGAAATCATGTTAGCATAACATTCAACCATCATGTGAAAAGCAACTATTTCATAGGCAACCTCTCTACGTCTTAACCATTTGCGATCCCTCATAGGGGCATGAGGCAAAAGCATACGAGTTTGCATAAATCATCATCACGCATCAAGCTATACCTATCATCTTATCCATCTGACGAATTCTTACAGCATTGATCTAACTAAGAGCCCAATCTCAATTGGAGTCTACCCTTAAGCCTAATTCTCATTGGCACATCAAAAGTCCAACATCCATTGATGCGTATTTAAGTCGCTCATTACATGCATTGGTCAATCATTACATACTACGCATTAATACTTACATATGCATGCATATGTGGCATATCATAGACCAAGACTTAGGACCCCCTGTAAAAATACATAGTCAATTTCCAAGAGAGTCACTATTATTAATCCAAGTGCAATCTCCAGCTAAGTCAGTAACATCTATTTTACTATCCCTCCTAGTGAGTCTGCCGTACAAGTGTTCTTTGTCAAACCGAATCGTAATTAGCCTTACGTAATTTTCAGTCATTTAAGACGTGAGCATCCTCATGAAATCGTCATCAGCCATCCATACATAAGCATCCTTATGTAAAAGTTGTGAACAACCTCATACTTCCCAATCACCTGATTGGTGTCTCTCAGTGACCTTACCAATATTAGTAACCTTGTTGTCTGTTTCACCTTTTCAAGTTGATACTATTCCAGTAGCTCTACTGACGTTGGTGTAAAGCCTAGTTCCTACCTGACACATCATTTAAAAAGTCTAGTTCTCGTCTGGTAGTGTTCCAATTTCTGTCTGGAAGCTAATTCTTAACCCCAATTCTCATCTGGTAGCCTTCCTTAAGCAATGGTTTCGCAGTTCAAATAACATGGGCATTGCATTTATCAATCATCACATCATTTCAATTCATACCATTATCAAGCATACATACCATGCATCATGTATACATCAAGCATAATCATATCAAACATGCATACATACATTACATTCAATCATATATTCCCATGAAAATTAGTGAAAAGTCTCAAGGCATGCTTACCAGCTAAGACACACTTAATTTCAAATCCAAGCTCAACATTATCCATTCATCTTGCTATCAATATAGACACCTAGGTTGAGAAAAGACACAACCGTCGAAGGTACCTATTGTACCCCAAAATTTGCCCTCCCATTTTACTCAGGACATGCTCATTGAGGTCTTCAATTGCTCAAGGATGACCAAGAATTGACCAGACAAATTCTCCTCCTAAGCAATGAACCTCCAATTAGGGTTTCACTTTTTACCAATATGTTTGGGTTGCAAAGGCTCCAAGTGATTTCTATGGTCCCTAATATGTCCTCAGGAATGTCCATGCCAAATTTCATTCCTTACACTACAAGTTTGCTCAGTCAATTACTCAAATGTTTGAAAATCAATTGTACTAGGTTAAAAGTCAACTGTGGCCCATGTACAGTCAAACTTCAAGATTTTTGGTTAACATCAAAATTTTGAAGTGATGTCCATCATTTGATCAAGGGTTGATCATTATTCATCAAGAAATGCTCCTAATTTATCAAAAGTCAAGAATTGCTAAATTAGGGTTTCTATAGGAAAAGTCAATTGAACTTTAACCAGGCATAACTGTCACATACTTCATCCATTTTCCCCAACCAAAGCTTATTTTGAAGAGAATCCAATTCCCTACAACTTCTCTTTTCCCCTAAAGTCCAAGAAATGCACCATTTGAAAGATACAAGCTCATACATTACATGTCATTTTCAGAAAGTTAACAAAAGGCACTTTTTGTCAAGACCATTTACATCAAGATAAAATCTTCAAATGATAAATTTATCAAAAGAGGGATTGAATTAGACATATTGGGTTTTCCAAAAATTCCAAGATCATCATCATGAGATAAAAATTGAGCAAGTTATGGGTTTCCCAAGTTGGGAAAATTTGTGAAAATGCAAAAAGTCGACTTAGAGCAAAAATGCATTGTTAAGTTCATGAACCTATTCCTTGGGATTTCAGCATTCTCATGACTTACTCAAGGACCCTAAAACTCATTCTTACCATGCCTTTCAATTTCTAGATATTTTATTCACATTTTATTTTATTTTTTTCAAATAAAGATAAAATAAAATGCATAAAATAATGGATATTTGTTTTGGACACATGGGCTGACATTTTGGATCAGTTTTGGGCCCAATAATTCGTGCACAAGTGTCCATGTGCATGCAAGCATGGAAAGGGCAAGTTTTGAAAGTTTTGGAAGCTTTTTAATTTATTGGATTTTGGTATGAAAGCATGGTTTATGGCATTGATTCTTGCCATGTTTTTTGATCCTCTCCACCTCCTCTCTATATACATCACATTTGCAAGCAGGAGACACGCGGAAAGCTGCCTCACAGAGCCATACAAAAATTGCAAAAATCCATCAAAATCACGAAATTAAAAAAAAAACAAGTTCCAGCCTCTTTCAATCCATTCCAGATCCTCCATCAACATCCTGAGATTCCCAAGAGCGCATACCAACCTTCATCCAAGCCATTCCATGCCCAAAAGTGACAAACCGAAGCAATTCATTTTTGGTAAAAGTTCACATTCGCAATCTATGATTTCATGATGTATTAACACATTTCATTGCTTGATTCATGTCCAGGATTGTCCATAGCACACGTTTAACGTGAAACATGCAAGGATAAAGGCCAAAACAAGATCATTCCATTTCTAGGGCACGATCTGTGTTCTTCTTCGTATCTCAAGATCCAAGGGTTTTTAGACCAAATGGGTTGCAAATTTGAACTCAGGGGACTCGAATTAGAGGGGTAGGATAGTTTTTAATCCTTGTTTTTGGCTATTTCACAAGATCCATATTGGAGCCCACCGGAGAAGACAACCGGAGAGTTGACTCTGGTGGGCTGACCCTGGCGCCCACACGTCTCCTTCCTATTGGTGCATTCAGTCAGCGTGCATTTTTTTATTTTGAATAATTACTGTTTTATTTTTACATATAATATTATGGTTGTGTTGTTATAAACGATTGAAACAGCAGCTCAAATGGCAAGGCATGCGCTTGCAAAGGGAAAGGACTTGGGTTCGATACCCAGGTCTAAAGTTTTATTTTTCTAACATTACTTTGCAAATTCCATGTGTTGCATACCAAGCGCCCACCATATGCCTTCATGTTTAGGCCATCAAATGCTAGCAGATGGAGATCTAACATTCCAAGCACGCTGTACATGATGAACCCTCAAGGGGCAAATCACACAGGATCAGGCAGACATTGGGCTCCTTTCATTTGGGCCCAGCGAATTCAAATCTCACCCCCCATTTGCTTTATAACACCAGGCCCATTTGCATGTTCTATTTTATTTGTTTTATCATTTATTTCATTTAATCATTTTTTCCATAATAATATAAAATCAGAAAAAATAATAATAATAAAATTTAAGATTTTTCTAATTAATTTTAATTTTGTAAATTAATTAAATTAATCATTTTGACTTTATTTTATCAATTTAAAATCAATTAGAAATAGATTTATTTCATTCAATATTTTCTTAATAAAAATACAAAAAATATTAGAATTAGGCTTAAATTCATTTAATAATTGTATTTTAAATAAAATTTAGATTTAAAGTAGTTTAATTATCTTCTTAATAAAAAATAAACAAAAAAGATTTATTTATTCATCTAAATTTTTTTAGGGTTTTAGACGTCTCTTTCCATTTCGCACGCGTTGTTTATTTTCGCACCTTTTTTATACTAATGTATTTGCTGATGGAATGTAATAGAATTAACTAGGACGTTACTCTACCGCTTTCTTTATTTTTTCCCCATTTGTGGACATGTAAATACCCCTCCCAGAAGCATTGTAATAGTGTAGATTTAAATTCCCGCACTTTAAATTCATGTACATATAAATTGTTTAGCTGCATGATAATAGGATTGTATGATAAGATTAATAATCAAACGTTAGTAAACCTAACCTCTAAAACTAAAATAACTGAACATAACACACCTTGCACATATACACCTCTAGGGTATTCCCACTTTGGTTGCCTTTCGGAAAATAAAACAGTCATGTCCCTCGAAAATGGGGACGCTTTAGCAAAGACCCTTAAATCAAAAGATCATAGTCCCTCGATGACCCTACAGTGTTGCCTTTCGACAAATGATCTTGTCCCTTAAACAAAATTGCTAAAGCGTCTCTATATGTTGCCTTTATGACTGTATGTCCCTTCGAATGTCCCTTAAACATCCAACGATAGGGCTACCTACTCACTAATAGTAGGATAGCGCTGTCTAAAGGATAAGAGGAAAAGAACAAACCTTTTGAGTATAAGTAGATAGTTCTTAGATGCTTGCTAAAAAACAAACTTTTACACTTACACAAAACATTTCAAAAACACTTTCAAAAAATGCTTTATCAAAACTCTTCAGGACTGATACAAGAGTTATCATAAAGTGAATCGCCGCACTAAGGCATTTTCAAAAAATACTTTTCAAAAACACAAAAAGGCATAAGGTATTTTTCAAAATGAGCTAAGCATCTAAGAGCCTATAGAAAACTACGGATGGAAAGGGTGCTAATACCTTCCCTTTCCATAATCTACCCACCTTATGTTAGAACAATGTTTGAATCTAGTACCCTATATTTAAGTTTTGATGATAACAAAGTGAAAAGATATAGTAGTTAAATATTTTATGATTGAATTATATGCTGCCTAAAATTACTATGCTCTGACTTGCAGATATGCTGATTAAAATAAGCAAGATCACGTTTTCAGCATCAGAATATGAGTTTGCACATCAGCATCAGAAGTTGCTGAATCAGAACGTCAAGATCAGATGATCAACGCTTGCACATGCTGAAGCTTGATGAACAGAACTGCGCGTAAAACACTCTGATACAGAAACAAATTAGTTCATCAGCAGCGAAGCAGAATCAGAATGAGCCAAGCCAGATCGTGCATTGAAGAAGCAACGGTACTGTGCATTGAAAGCTAATCAATACCAACGGCATCATTCTAAGACAAGATCTGCTCAAAAAGGAAAGCTTGTTAATAGCATTGAATCAAGAATATTTGCTTCAACGTTCATCTTCTCAAAGTGCTATATAAACCAAGCTTTGAAGATTATCACGGCTAATGCTTCCAAACTCTCTACACGCACAAAGCTGAACAGTAATCTTCACTCTACAAGTTTTGCTAAACCACCAAACTCTGATACTCTATTAGCATTTAGCATCTTAGTATTCTAAGCTTCATTTGTGTAAACATCACAGTTGTGATATAGTTTTTGTAGAAAACATTCATACACACTTGTTCATTCCTTTGTAAGAAAGTGTTGCCTTGACAAACCGGATTGTGGTTTGAATCAAGAAGGTTTTAGCAGTTGCTAAAGCAGTTTTGTATTCAGTTGAATATAGTGAATTAAGACCTCGTTGGAGAGAGGCGAAATCACCTTGAACGGGTGGACTGGAGTAGTTTGAGATCAAACGAACCAGGATAAAAATACCTTGTCATTTGCTTTAAAGTTTCCAGTCTTACAATTCAACCCCCCCTTCTTGTGTTTTTCACCCCTTCAATTGGCATCAGAGCGCCTGGTTCTGAGCTATAACACTTAACCGTGTCAGTAAAAGATCCAGCGTCAGAAAAACACTATGGCAGGAAACAACTCTCATTTCAGCAATGACAACAATGAGGATAGAGACAGATTCAGCGGCAAACCTCCAGTCTTTGATGGAGAAAACTTTGACTACTGGAAAGACAGAATTGAAAGCTTCTTTCTAGCACATGATGCTGATCTGTGGGATATGGTGACAGATGGATACACGCACCCTGTTAATGCAACTGGTCAGAAGATTGATAGAAAATCAATGACTGATCAACAAAAGCGTGATTTCAAGAATCACCATAAGGCCAGAACCATCCTCCTCAGTGCTATCTCCTATACTGAGTATGAGAAGATCTCCAACAGAGACACAGCTAAGAACATCTTTGATTCTCTCAGAATGACGCATGAGGGCAACGTCCAAGTCAAGGAAACAAAGGCTCTGGCGCTCATTCAGAAGTATGAGGCGTTTAAAATGGAAGAATCTGAATCCATTGAAACTATGTTCTCCAGATTCCAGATTCTGGTAGCTGGTCTCAAAGTTCTGGACAAGGGGTACTCTACTGCTGACCATGTCAAGAAGATAATCAGAAGTTTACCCAAGCAGTGGAGGCCTATGGTTACTGCTCTGAAGCTGGCGAAAGATCTCAACAAAATCACTCTGGAGGAACTTATAAGCTCCCTCAGAAGTCATGAGATAGAGCTGGAAGCTGACGAGCCTCAGAAGCAAGGTAAGCCTATAGCTTTAAAATCTAACAGAAAATCTGAATCTAAAGTTTTGCAGGCAGTTGAAGAAACATCTGATGGATCCTCATCAGAAGAAGACGAGCTTTCTCTTCTCTCCAGAAGAGTAAATCAACTGTGGAAGCAAAGACAAAAGAAATTCAGGAATCTCAGAAGATCTGATCAGAACGAGTCTTCTTCCAGATACAGAAGAACAGATTCTTCCTCTGGATACAGAAGATCTGAAGGCTCCTCAGGTAGCAAGAAGCCAAATACAAAAGACATCATCTGCTACGAGTGTAATGAGCAAGGTCACTACAAGAGTGACTGCCCAAAGCTTCAGAGGGAAAAGCCAAAAAGGAAGTTTGGAAGAGAGAAGAAGAAAAGTCTCATGGCCACATGGGATGACTCTGACTCGTCTGAAGCTGACTCAGAATCAGATGATGAAAGGGCGAACATAGCGCTTATGGCTAACATTCCAGATGACAGTGAAGCTTCTGACTCAGACTCAGAATCAGACACAGAAGAGGTATTCCCTAACTTCGCTGTTAATTTTACAAAGGCTGAACTTGCTGAAAGCCTCAATGAAATTCTGGAACGTTATCAGCAGATTAGAGCTAAATTCAGAGACCTGAAAAGGACTCTTGAATCTGACTCTAATAAGTCTGAGAGTCTCAAATTGGAAAACTCTGAACTGAGAGATAAAATTTTAAAATTAGAAAACTCTTTACAAAACTCTCAGAAGGTACCAATTTCTGAAACTCCCAGCAACGCTGATGAGATCATCAAGGAGTATGATCATAGTTTCCAGAAGTTCCTTGCTAAAAGCATAGATAGAAGCAGAATGGCTTCAATGATCTATGGAGTTAGCGGAAACGGCAGGAAAGGAATAGGATACCTAGGTAAGGTTCCTACACCTAAAAATGTCATGGATTTAACAATTAAATACACTCCTCTAAATTCACACTTTGTGTATGGTCACACACATGACATCAAATATACTAGTAGTAATCACTTTGTGAAACCAAAATTCAACCAGAGTTTTGGTAAAACTAACAAATCAGGACCCAAGAAGATCTGGGTACCTAAGGATAAAATAATACATGTTGCAGATATCTTTAGCAGCAAGTCAGAAACACCAGTCATGGTACCTGGACTCTGGCTGCTCACGTCACATGACGGGAAGAAGGCATATGTTCCAAAGCCTGGAACTTAAGCCTGGAGGCCACGTTGGCTTTGGAGGCAATCAGAGGGGAAAGATAATTGGCTCTGGAACTGTAGGTAACGGAAATCTTCCCTCTATTAATAATGTTCTGCTTGTTGATGGATTGATGCATAACCTGTTATCCATAAGTCAATTAAGTGATAACGGTTATGATATAATCTTTAATCAAAAATCATGTAAAGCTGTTAGTCAGAAAGATGGGACTATCCTATTTAATGGTAAGAGGAAAAACAACATTTACAAAATCAAACTTTCTGAACTTAAGAGTCAGAACGTAAAATGTCTTCTGTCTGTTAACAACGAGCAATGGATCTGGCACAGAAGATTGGGACATGTTAGTATGAGAAGAATATCTCAGATTAACAAACTCAATCTGGTCAGAGGACTTCCAAATTTGAAGTTCAATTCAGATGCTCTGTGTGAAGCATGTCAGAAAGGCAAATTTGCAAAACCCTCTTTTAAATCCAAAAATGTTGTTTCTACCTCTAAGCCATTAGAACTTCTGCACATTGACTTATTTGGACCAGTTAAAACTGCTTCTGTCAGTGGCAAGAAGTATGGGTTAGTAATCGTAGATGACTATAGCAGATGGACATGGGTAAAGTTCTTAAGACACAAGGACGAGTCACACTCTGTGTTTGTTACCTTCTGTAACCAAGTTCAGAATGAAAAAGATCTTAGAATCGTTAAAGTCAGAAGTGATCATGGTGGAGAATTTGAAAATAAAGATTTTGAGTCATTCTTCAATGACAAAGGCATTCTGCATGATTTCTCTTGTCCTAGAACTCCCCAACAAAATGGAGTTGTAGAACGAAAGAACAGAACATTGCAAGAAATGGCCAGAACCATGATCAACGAGACAAACGTTGCTAAGACTTTCTGGGCAGAGGCAATAAACACAGCGTGCTACATTCAGAATAAAATCTCAATAAGACCTATTCTGGAAAAGACTCCATATGAATTGTGGAAGAACAGAAAGCCCAACATTTCGTATTTTCATCCATTTGGATGTACTTGCTATATGTTAAATACTAAGAATTATTTGAACAAGTTTGATTCTAAGGCACAGAAGTGTATTATGTTAGGATACTCTGAACGCTCAAGAGGGTACAGAGTATACAATACAGAAACACAGATTGTGGAAGAATCAATCAGTGTTCGTTTTGATGACAAGCTTGACTCTGAAAAGTCAAAGCAGAATGAAAATCTTGCAGGTATAGAAATTGAATTTGCAGGTTCTGAAGACAAGTCATCAGAAGCTCTCAACACAGACATTCCTTCAACGTCTGAAAGAAGCAATGCTAGAAATCCTACAACTGCTGCTGATCAACCTCAGAAGAGACTACCCAGAAGCAGTTTGGATCACCCAGAAGAGACTATCCTAGGAAGAAAGGAAGATCCAATCAGAACAAGAGCAAGCTTCAGAAACTCTGAAGAAACTCTGATGGGACTTGTGTCTCTGATTGAACCTTCTTCTATTGATGAAGCACTTCTGGACAATGACTGGATTCTGGCAATGCAAGAAGAGCTGAATCAATTCACCAGAAACGACGTTTGGGATCTCGTTCCAAGACCAAAAGGATTCAACGTCATTGGAACAAGATGGGTGTTCAGAAACAAGCTCAATGAACAAGGTGAAGTCGTCAGAAACAAGGCACGACTGGTTGCACAAGGTTATAGTCAGCAAGAGGGGATAGACTATACAGAAACCTTTGCCCCAGTCGCCAGGTTAGAATCTATCAGACTCTTAATCTCATTTGCTGTTAATAGAGGCATCACTCTGTATCAGATGGATGTCAAAAGTGCATTCTTAAATGGTTATATAGAAGAAGAAGTGTATGTTCACCAACCCCCAGGTTTTGAAAATACAAAACATCCAGAACATGTTTTCAAACTGAAAAAGTCACTGTATGGTCTGAAACAAGCTCCCAGAGCTTGGTATGAAAGGCTAAGTAACTTTCTGCTTGAAAATGAGTTCACCAGAGGGAAAGTGGACACCACTCTATTCTGTAAAACAGTTAAGAGTGACATTTTAGTCTGTCAAATTTATGTTGATGATATAATCTTTGGTTCTACTAATCCTTCTCTTGGAAGAAAATTTGCTAAGTGTATGCAGGCATAATTTGAGATGAGCCTCATGGGGGAACTGAAGTTCTTTTTAGGAATTCAGATCAATCAAACTCCAGAGGGAACTTACATTCATCAGAGCAAATACATCAGAGATCTTCTGAAGAAATTTGACCTCTCAGAATGTAAGCCATCAAAGATTCCAATGCATCCCACGTGCATTCTGGAAAGAGAAGAGGTAAGCAAAAGCGTAGAACAGAAGGTCTACAGAGGTATGATTGGTTCTCTCCTTTATCTGACTGCTTCAAGACCTGATATTCTATTCAGCGTATGTATTTGTGCTAGATTCCAATCAGATCCTAGAGAATCTCACTTAACAGCTGTTAAGCGAATTTTCAAGTATCTGAAAGGTACTACTAATCTGGGTTTGTTTTATAGAAAATCTAGTGATTACAGTTTAGTAGGCTACTGCGACGCTGATTTTGCTGGAGACAGAGTGGAACGCAAAAGTACTTCTGGAAGCTGCCAGTTTCTGGGAGAAAATCTGATCTCGTGGTCCAGCAAAAGGCAATCAACTATTGCTCTGTCAACAACAGAAGCTGAGTACATAGCAGCAGCTGGATGTAGCACACAGATGCTCTGGATGAAAAGTCAGCTTGAAGACTTCCAGATTTTTGAGAGTAACATTCCTATTCTTTGTGATAATACTTCTGCTATTTGCTTAAGTAAGAATCCTATTTTACATTCTAGAGCTAAGCATATAGAAATAAAACATCATTTCATTAGGGACTATATTCAGAAAGGAATTTTAAACTTGAAATTTATAGATACAGACCATCAATGGGATGATATCTTTACAAAACCCCTTTCAGAAGATAGGTTTAATTTCATTCTGAAACATCTCAGCATGAAAGTATGCCCAGAATGAAAATGCTTTAATTCCATATTTTTATCTTTCAGAATGTATTTATATTACTGTGAACTTCTGATCAATCTTCTTTCAGAAAGTAAGAACATGCAGATTGTATCAGAGGCAAGTCTAAAGATCTGAGAGTCTAATCTCAAATACAGACGTGCTGATCACTACATCAAACAAGTGTCATCCAATCATCAGCAAATCCCTGAAGTAGAACGTGTGCACGTTTCTGAGAAGGCAAAGCGCTGATTGGGTGCATTGAGACACATGTCTGGTAACCGTTTTTAAGTATCTTTCTCAAATCCCCCAAAATCAGCAAGCATTAAATGCAACTTCTGAAAAGATTCAAGCAATGCTGGAAAGCCTGTTCTCACGCATGCCCCCACAACCTTGAAATTTTTTCATGCATGACATTCTCTATATTTTCGTCATTTTCTGATGTACTTTTGACTATGTTTTGACTATGCTTGTGTAATGTTCTTTCCTCTGAACTATTTTTAATATAATTTGTTTTTCTGATCTAAATTGTTTTAGCACATCACTAACACTTTTTGATTGCTGACAAAAAGGGGGAGAACAAGAATGATATTTAAAATCAATAACGGCTAACTAGACAGAAATTCTCAAACATTCTAACTCTATTACTTGAAATGTTTTTCTGTTTTGTTGTTAAGTCTACAGGCACAAGGAAGCTCTGAACACTATGAAGACTAAGAACTAGAAGCTCTGATCAAAATATAAAAGCTCATGTTGCTCTGATCAAATATGAAGTTCTGATATATGAAGATCTGATCGACCTAACACTCTGATCCGAAGCAAAGCTCTGACAGGAAAAGCTCTGAAGCTCTGCTCTCTGATAAGTCAAAGACTTATAATCTGATGCTCAAAGATAGAAAAAGATCTGACTCTGAAGAACACACATATCAAAGGGAAGTAACAAACTCAGGGGGAGTATCTCTTAACTCTGACTTCTCCGTACTTCTTATTCTGATACATAGATCTGATAACTTTTCACGTTATTTTTCATTTAAAATATCTAGTTTTTGTCATCATCAAAAAGGGGGAGATTGTTAGAACAATGTTTGAATCTAGTACCCTATATTTAAGTTTTGATGATAACAAAGTGAAAAGATATAGTAGTTAAATATTTTATGATTGAATTATATGCTGCCTAAAATTACTATGCTCTGACTTGCAGATATGCTGATTAAAATAAGCAAGATCACGTTTTCAGCATCAGAATATGAGTTTGCACATCAGCATCAGAAGTTGCTGAATCAGAACGTCAAGATCAGATGATCAACGCTTGCACATGCTGAAGCTTGATGAACAGAACTGCGCGTAAAACACTCTGATACAGAAACAAATTAGTTCATCAGCAGCGAAGCAGAATCAGAATGAGCCAAGCCAGATCGTGCATTGAAGAAGCAACGGTACTGTGCATTGAAAGCTAATCAATACCAACGGCATCATTCTAAGACAAGATCTGCTCAAAAAGGAAAGCTTGTTAATAGCATTGAATCAAGAATATTTGCTTCAACGTTCATCTTCTCAAAGTGCTATATAAACCAAGCTTTGAAGATTATCACGGCTAATGCTTCCAAACTCTCTACACGCACAAAGCTGAACAGTAATCTTCACTCTACAAGTTTTGCTAAACCACCAAACTCTGATACTCTATTAGCGTTTAGCATCTTAGTATTCTAAGCTTCATTTGTGTAAACATTACAGTTGTGATATAGTTTTTGTAGAAAACATTCATACACACTTGTTCATTCCTTTGTAAGAAAGTGTTGCCTTGACAAACCGGATTGTGGTTTGAATCAAGAAGGTTTTAGCAGTTGCTAAAGCAGTTTTGTATTCAGTTGAATATAGTGAATTAAGACCTCGTTGGAGAGAGGCGAAATCACCTTGAACGGGTGGACTGGAGTAGTTTGAGATCAAACGAACCAGGATAAAAATACCTTGTCATTTGCTTTAAAGTTTCCAGTCTTACAATTCAACCCCCCCCTTCTTGTGTTTTTCACCCCTTCACCTTACTCAGAAAACATCTTGAAAGGTATTTTTATGTTCTTTTCACCATTTCCTTTGTTGGATTAAAGAAAAGTCGGTGGTGACTCTTGCTTACCACAACATTTGCGAATAAAAAATGCAAAATCAGTATAACAGTCAGTTCTGCCACCATATCACAGAACTGGCGACTCTGCTGGGGAAAAATAAAAAGTGGGGTTACCTTAGAGCTTAGGTAATATTTAACTTGCTTTATCTTAAAGGGTTTTGCTTGGGTATTCTTGTAAAGATCCTACACCCGGATCTGGGGCACCTTTTAGGTAAGTAGCAATAGATCGTGGAGACTGTGCGGGGTATACCGACACGTTTGAAGCGATAGCTACATTGATGTGACACATTTGTTGGTACCGATAGCCCTTGAGTAGTCAAGGAGAATACGAGGTTGTTGTATGGTGTCATGAAGCTTCAACTGACCTTAGAACCTTTAATTGAACCAACTTGGCCATTAGGAAGTAGTGAGATAGCCGGCTTTGGTGCAGTCCGAAGTTGGTTGATACTCGATACTACACTCATTAAGATCTAACTTCCGGGATATTTAGATCGCCAATAAAGAGGCTTGCACTAAAATAATGCTCGCTGAAGAAAGATCAGTGATATTGAGATTCCCTATAACTTAGTTACTATTACTAGGACAGGTTGAGCCAACTAAACTTCAAGAGGGTACTTACCTATGGAATCCATGCAAGCCTAAACCTAAGGATTTGTTTGTGTGCTTGTATATATTTGTTTGTACATAACATCATAACATTGGCATATCACACTAACTATTTCAAGGACTTGTAGGAATTATCTTTGTGTCTGTTTTGTAGGACATGTCTCTCATTCACAGAAATACCATCCAAGTCAACCTCGTAAGGATGTCTCCTCAACTCAAAGAGTTGGCATCAAGGGTTCTTGAGAATTCTCCATTCACCCAAAGACATGATCGACTCCTCAGTTTGGTTACTTCAAGCCTTGATGAAGACATGGTGAAAGTTATCTTTCAGTTCTTTGACCCTTTACATCACTGCTTTATATTTCCCAACTACCAGTTGGTACCTACCATGGAAGAGTTTTCTTAGTTATTGGGTGTGCATATTCTTAATCAATTACCCTTCAACGGTATGGAAAGAGACCCAAAGCCTGAAGAAATTGCTCAAGCCCTGTATTTACAACGGTCGGATGTTGTGACAAATTGGGAAACAAGAAGCGGTATCAAAGGGTTTCTAGCCAAGTTCTTGTTTGAGAAAGCTCACAATTTTTGGGATACCCTAGATTTACAAGCCTTTGAAGAGGTGTTGGCCCTTCTCATTTATGGTATGGTCCTGTTCCCTAATCCGGACCAACTCATAGATGTGAATTCGGTCAAAATTTTCATGTCTCGTAATCTGGTGTCTACCTTACTTGGAGACATTCTGCATTCTTAAGGATAAATTAAGTGACTTGAGGTAACATGTCTCTTAAAGTTTTATTCCTTCAAAAATGATGTGGCGTCAGAGATGGAACTACGGACTTTGGTTCTTTATTTTTATTCTCTACAAAAATCTTCAAACTTTCATACTCCTTTTTAATTCCATTGTAGTTCCATTTATATAAGATTTTTTTTCTGCTGCACAATATCTTCCTTGTTCGTCCTTGGGCTTTTGCAATTATTCATTAACCATGGTCCAAAGGATAAAACATATTCTCTTTTGGTAGTATTTTTACAAGAATAGTCAATCCCATATGTGAGATAACATGATTCTTTGGCATCAGTGTAGCAACTTTTGGAGTCCTTGACAATTTTTGTTCATCCTTATCCATTAGCGTGATAGTTCGACCCTAATCCCTTCTTATAGAATCTTCTTCAAATTAGTACTAAGTTATAAGTCACAATCATAAATAGTTTCTTAGGCCTCTAATCCTATTGGGAAACAGTCTCACATGACTATCGTAATAACCCTCTGAAATAACCAGCAGAAAATCATCGAGAGAAAATCAATAAATTCGCCATCGAGTATTTATTTATTCCACAGGAAGGAAAAGGAAAATCATCAAAGAAAAACTTGAGAAGGGAGAAATCACGATATTACGACCTAGAGATCGGGTACGGGAGTCGATAATGCAAGGGAAAGGTATTAGCACCCCTCACGTCCATGGTACTCCACGGGATCCACTCTTGTTATTCTAATCAAAGGGTGTGTTCATATCTAAAGCTTACGAGCTAAGGGAAAAATGCATGTACGCAAAGTGTATATACAAAGAAAAAGGTTTTATTAGTCGTGTCTGCCTCAGTTGTGAACCTTTGTGTCTACGTACTACCGCTCGTGCAATGGGGATCAAGGCACTCGTAGTTCACCTTAAAAGTTTTGGTTTGTTGTGTATTTTTTATGTATAATGCTATGTTCGCATCCTTATGGTTAGGATTGCAATTTGTGCTTGGCGTTGCAGCTTGTAAAAAGACTCATGCTCGTCCACTCGCACACTAAGCATTTCTAGGTTGCTCGAACTTGAAATAACACATCCTTATTGAAAAGGTTTTAAAAGGAAAAGTCCGAAGACAAATTTTTTTGAATTAGTTGGTGTTTTTTATTGCGAAAAAGTTTGCAATTTGGGCCGTAATAAAGTCCAAAGTGAAAATAGAGCAAGATTTAGTCTAAACCAATTCGCTATACCCCATAAGACTCAACTGCATATGATTCCCATCTTCCTTTATTAAGTGTTTTGAGGTTTTCTTAAGAAATACATTTTTTTAAGAATGCAAAAAGGGGAATAAAAAAGTCTAAGGGAAACTAACAATCCTAGTGTTGTCATACAATGGTGGTCCTAAGGTTTGGATAGAAAAGGGAAACATCTACCTAAATTAGCATGCATAGATTACAATCCTAGTTTCTACCTTGAATTGAGAATGAAACAAGTGATCCTAAGGGAACATGCAAATGTCTAAAGAAAAAGCACAAACACAAGTGCAATAGAACAAAGTTGAACCAAAACTAAAACAAAAAATCAAGTGCGGGCTAGCAACAAATAATGAATCCAATGGATTTCAAAGTGGGAGTAAGGAACTCTTTCCACTTGATTTGCTTAAGCACCGATATCGAGTAATAACTCGAAGTGTCAATGTTTAAAGAAACGTGAGCTAACATTGTCAAAATGAATGACAAAGTGTGGGGGTTGGTTACAAACCCTTTTCCACTTTATTTGACTCAATGGACAAGAATAAGCACGATTTAAAGCATCAACGTACAACATGAGCTAAGAATGACACATACTAGAAAGTGTGGGGGCTGATTGCAAGCCCTTACTCTACCTATTGACTCGATATTAAACACAAAATAAAAGGGGATGTGAATTGTCTTCTTTGAGGACTTTAGCAAAATTTCCTCTTTTTGAGGTCTTTAAACAAACACAAACATTGCCTCTTTTGAGGTCTTTAAACAAACACAAATATTGCCTCATTTGATGACTTTAAACACAAGTTCTCACCTAAAGTATGGACTCCTAGACATGCATTTCTATTCCTACTTCTCATGGAAAAGAAGCGAAAAGACAATGCGAAATATAAACAGGATGAGCAAAATACCAAACGAACAAAAAGTTTACAGCAAAGTGATATCAAAGCAAAAGAAACCATACGGTCTTCGTGCAAGCTTCACCAATCAAAGAAAAAGCAATCAGAAATCAGATGCACAAGATAAGAGTCAAAACATTGCAATGTGAAAATAAATCACATACGAAACAAGCATCAAGCTATAGCCTTGCACAAAACAATGCTACACAAGCAAAAGAATCCACACCTCGCATAATGTGATTAACCGCTTCCCGAAGCTTTCACAATGCCACAAGATAAGTTAGTAATAACAAGGAAAATTAATTTCAATCAAACAATCAACATCATAACTCAAATTGGGACTTAAACATGAGTAAAACAAGTTTGAGCAAGCATTGGAACCATAAAGTCAATTCCCGGGGAGCACTGTCACGAACATGGAAACACAAGCAAAACTGAGTTAAACTCTTCATAAATTGATATCAATGTCAAACAATTGATAAATCAAAACCAAATAAGCTTCAAGCAACAATTAAATCGCATTTCTCATGCACATACCGATTTCGGGCAGCAACTACATTATCTCATGAACCGAGCAAAAAGTTGACTAAATATCATCAAATCTCGATGAAAATTCCAAACAAATACCAACGCAAGCTTACTTATGCACAAACCAACAATTAAATCATATTTTTATGCATACTTACCGACTCTGGGCAGCATTACGCCCAATCACAAAATTACTCGAAGAATCGCACCGAAACCGATAAAATTCAACATCAATGTTCAACAAATGCACAACCATGCTCAAGTATGCATTAAACAACAATTAAAGAGAAACTTACAATGCATTTGTAATATCTGGGAAGCAACACTACATGAACCGAAATTGACCAAAAGTTGAGTTTAAAACTCACAACCGGATACACCAAAGTACTTGTCGGTTCATGTAACATCGCTAGGAAATTACAAAGGAATTGCAACAATTAATTCACATCAATGTGTCTATTCCAAGAATTAAACCAAAATCATTCAAGTGTTGACACATTTAACTGAATCAAAGATCTTAACGTAGAAAAAATTAAACCATCCTTAAATCAAACTTAAAATTGCATCAACACATGAATTCAACATTAATTCTCAATAAAACTACACGATCAAGTAAATCAGATCACATTTCGACACAAAAATTCATTCACAATCATTTATCGAATTTGCAAGATTCACAAGAATTCGTCGATTATTTATCCAATTCCACAAATTTCTATCATCATCAACACAATTAATTACTTAATCTCAAGAATCACTTATTTAAACTTAAATCAAATAAGTAGATCAAGGAAGTATTACCGAATTGACGCGAAGATGAAGAATGGAAAAACACAAGAAGGGGGGTTTGAATTGGGGTTTTCAAAGATAAAATAGTAGACACATTGGTTATCCTGCTTCGTTTGAACTCAAACTACTCCAGTCCACCCGCCAAGGTGATTTCGCCTCTCTTAAACGAGGTCTTAATCTACTAATCAAAATTTGATTACACAGATACAGTGACTATTGTCAATGTCTTCTTGGGTTTAAACCACAAATCAGTTTTCTCAAGGTATTACAAGATAAATCAATTAAACGTGTGTACAAAGATGTTTTCTGAACAAAACTATATCACAACAGTGATGTATACACAATTGTAAAGCACAAGATAGAACTGGGTAATAATATTTTTCTCTTTCAGTGTGCAGTAGTGTTATATTTGATTTCTTCTTTAAGTCTTCTTTTTATATAGGCGATGCATGAGAGACATGAGAAGATGCTTTTGGAAGGATGATAAAGTTTTGTAAATGCACTTTACAAAAATATTGATCTTGTCTTGGTTCAGTCATTACCTTTTAATTTGTAATGAATGAGTTATAACGCATCAAAACATTGCTCTCTTGGGATCATATCAGAAGAAGAATATTACCGTTGAGACTTTAGATCCTCAGAGTTTCTTGATATCCATTAGAACTTGGATGATATGTTGGAGCTTCATTTGCAGATCAGAGTATTTACTAGTAGAGTGTAGCTCAAGTGTAGCTCAAGTGCTGAATCTTTAGAATAGATGAGTAGATGAATGTGTTGACTTCTTTTGCTCTTCCAGAACTTTACTTATCAGAATATCAGAGTTTTGCTCGCAGCGTTGGTGCTTTCAGAAGTTATAACATTAGAATTTCTTCATTTTAGCGTGTTACACGTATTTGCTTCTAAGTATGTTGTGTCTAAACAGAGCTACAAAACATAATTCTCTCATCTTCTATGCTTATTTCATTAGAATTTATGTGCATATTTAAATACTTTATTAGAGAGCATATTTGTTCTTTATATATATATATATATATATATATATATATATATATATATATATATATATATATATATATATATATATATATATATATATATATATATATATATATATATATATATATATATATATATATATATATATATATATATATATATATATATATATATATATATATATATATATATATATATATATATATATATATATATATATATATATATATATATATATATATATATATATATATATATATATCATGTATTTGTTATCATCAAAACTCTTACAAGGATGTTGAACAATACTATGTTCTAACAATATCCCCCTTTTTGATGATGACAAAAACTTGTATATTTTGATATATTACTTAAGAGCATAAAGAATTAAAGTCCCCCTGAGTTGAATACTCAGATAAAGAAAAAAAATACTTCCCTAAAGATGTTCTGATCAGAGCTTTGTGATGGAAGTTTTGATACGTTCACGTGACAGAAGTTACTTTTAGAGGATAAAAACAGAAGTTATGATATTCAAAATGTTTGAGACTGAGTCTCGGTACTGTTATATTCAAAATGTCTTACGTTCTTCCCCTTTTTGTCAAAAATCAAAAAGCAATAAAAACACGTAAATATAACAAAATGAATTTTGTATTCAAACTGGATTCAGATAAATAAAATGAGGTAGATAGACAGAAGATTGAAATAAGAAAAAAATATAGCAGAAACAAAACAATTTATCAGAGTTAAGGTTAAGGAGGTGGAAGTCATGTGAATAAGGCTTCCAATAAACTTTTGATTTGATTGTTTGATTCCTCTTGTTTCCCAAGCATCCCCTTAATCTCTTTGCTCGTTTCATCCTATTTGTCTAGCCTTTCCTTAAACACACCTTTTTCTTTCTTCAAATCCTCCAGAGTTTTCAACACAAGAGAAGAGGAGGCTATATCAACAGAAGAACCCACATTCTCAGA
Source organism: Vicia faba (assembly GCA_948472305.1). Lineage (NCBI taxonomy): Eukaryota > Viridiplantae > Streptophyta > Magnoliopsida > Fabales > Fabaceae > Vicia > Vicia faba. The sequence continues at coordinate 1,402,996,076 of OX451739.1, forward strand.
ATTATCTGCAGCAGATTCTGGCTCAGGAGATTCTTCAACTGTCTTGCCTTTGTCTTGAAACATGACCAGAGGAAGAGGTTTATGAGACAGTTCATTATAATCTGATGTCTGAGAGGCTTCCTAAGGGGTGTTATCCAGAAGAAGGAGTGGTTTCTTTACCCAGTGTTGAGGAACTTGACCCTTATAGATTTTCAGGCGGTCACAAAAGTTATGTTTAGTGATTTCATAGCTCAGTTCCTTTAGCTTCAGAGATTCAGAGCTAAACCATTTTCTGAACCGATTCCAGTGTTAATCAGAATAAGATGGGTTAAGATTCTACATGCAAGATAGCTTTAAAGAGTTAACCCATTCCTGTATTTTTGTTTCAAAAATCAGCAAAAATTTATCAACATCTAATTTGGATATTTTTAGTGTTGGTTTTGGAACGACTATTTTCTGGGAACTTGTGACAAGATTGTCCCAAGCTTCTAAATCAATGATTGTTCCGAGGGGATCTTCTGGGTAGTTATTGGGAGAGGGAGAGTTGGAAAGAATTATAGGTGAGTTAGGTGGTGTTTAATGATAGGGAGATGGAATATCTGGAATGGAGAAAGTTTTTGATGAAGTTGAGGGGATTATTTGTGGTTGAGAGATCATGAGAGGGCATGTGATGCTTGGGATGGCTGTCGTGGTATCAAAGTTAATATTTGGATTTTCAGTTTGGGGAGCTTCAAAAAGTGGATTAAATTGATCAATATCAGAAAGAACTTGTGCAAGTTTTGGCTGAGTCTGATCAAAATGGGTAGAAGATAAATTAATCAGAGGATTATTTGTAGGTATTGAGGTGTCAATTTATAAGTCAAAATCATCAAGGGTTTGAGGAGATGGATCTTCAGCGGGTTTTGGGGATGAGGGGATTTCAAATGTTGATAAAAATACTGATTCAATGACAGAAACAAAAGACGAGTTACCTTTCTTTTCGGCAGCCTTGGGGGTTCTCTGAGAAGTTCCTTCTCCAATAGGTTTCCCTTTTCTTGACTTTCTGGTAGCAATTTCCAGAGTTTGTTGCCTTAAATCAAGAATATTCACATCTGGAATCGTACCATCACTCTTGCAGGCTTCCAGATACTTGAGAACAATTTCTGGAGAGGAGTCTGCTTAAGTAAAGAGAGGAAAATATTTCAGAGGTACTCTTCGGGTGGTGATGAATTCCTTGGTGGTGATTGCTGGATCCTTCTTAATGGTTTAAATAATCTTCATCTTCTTCGGATTCTTGGCGTTTAGAGACTTTCCAGCACAAGCTTCCAGAACATTTTCTTGTTGAGCCTCAATCAGATGTTCTATCAGTCTGTTTTCTGTCAGAATATCTGAATGAGTCTTCCCTGAGGAATCCAATCTCTCTTGGTTCTTTCTTTTTCCATTGTTTCTTTGACATTGGTCTTTAGATGGTTGAACAAAATGTGAGGAATATGAACTTTTGCTTTGGTGGCGATGAAGTACAAAATGTACTTTTGATCAATGTTGATGTAGTCTGGAGAGCTAGTTGGTTTTATGTGATTGATGCACCCCATAATTATTTTGGACCAAATTCTGAGATAATCCTGCATATCTTTGATTTTGTTGTATGGTTGTCCAGCAGAAAAACTTTCTTTTGAGACAATGGTTAGGTCAAAACCTTTTTCTTCCATTTCACTACATCTTATGCCACCACCGTCATGACCAATAAGCTTCCCAATAAGGTCTTCAGTGATGATGATATTCTTTCCCATAACGTAAGACGTTACCTGATGATTTGAAGCTATGGCATGGATCCAAAGTCATTTCACTAATTTTGGGGAAAATGGACCTATGAGACGATCAAAGTATTTCTTCTATCCTTGGAACTCCACATCAGAGGTTAAGTCATACCCATTTTCTTTCATGCTTACGAAATCAACAATAAGTTCACATAGAACTTCCAGAGAATCAATAGGGGTGAGAAGAGTTATTGATGGTTCAACATACCTTTCTTCATTAGAGGAGGAAGAACCAGAAATGATTTGAGAAACTTGAGAAATCTGTTGAGAGGAAGCCATTGTTCACATACTCTTTTAGGGTTTTGAAAGATGAACAGATGAAGAGAGAAAAGCGAGTGAGAGTGAATATGTAAGAGTGTTTGTGACAGAGTGGAGTACAAATAGCCAACGAAAGAAAAAACAAGAATTTTAATTTTGATTTAAAAGAATTAAAAATAATGATTACGTGCATTTAATGATTCCTGAAAAGAGGGATAACATGAAGATTTTGAACCGTTATTGATTTGACTCACGCCTCAATGCATCAACTCAATTGTTTTAGTCCCTTTAGAGTTTGAACATGTGTTCAGCCTTAGAGGGTGAACTTGCGTTTAGAGTTGACATATGTTGATATTGTGAACTGCTTGCTTCTGTCTTAGAAATGAAACATTTTTGGAAAATGTTCAGATTTTCTAGATAGTTCCTGATACATCTTTCCTTCTCACTTTTGAAGAACTATTGTTCAGATGTTCACACACAAAAAATTAAAACAAAAAGTTAAGAGGATTAAATATACGGAAACTACATTTTCATTCCGGGCATCATTCCATACTGAGGTGATTCAGAATGAAATTAAATCTATCTTCAGAAAGGGGTTTAGTAAAGACGTCATCCCATTGATGGTCTGTGTCTATAAATTTTAAAGAAAAAATTCCCTTATGAATATAATTCCTAATAAAATGGTGTGTAATTTCTATATGTTTAGCGCTATAATGTAAAATAGGATTTTTTAAAAGACAAATAGAAAAGTATTATCATAGAGGATAGGAATATTACTCTCATATATGTTAAAGTCTTCAAGTTGACTCTTTATCTAGAGCATCTGTGTACTGCATCTAGCTGCAACTATATATTCCGCTTCAGCAGTTGACAATGCAATAGTGGATTGTCTTTTGTTGGACCACGAGATTAGATTGTCTCCCAGAAACTAGCAACTTCCAGAAGTACTTTTTCTTTCTATTCTATCTTCGGAAAATTCAGCGTCACAATACCCTACTAATTTATATTCTCTGGATTTTCTATAACAAAGACCAAGATTAGTAGTACCTTTCATATACTTGAAAATTCGATTAACTGCTGTTAAGTGAGATTCTCTAGGATCTGACTGGAATCTGGAACAAAGACAAACACTATACATAATATCATGTCTTGAAGTTGTTAAATATAAGAGAGAGCCAATCATACCTCTGTAGAGCTTCTGTTCTACTTTCTTACTTACCTATTCTCTTTCTAGAATGCATGTAGGATGCATAGGAGTTTTAGATGGCCTACATTCTGACAAATCAAATTTCTTCATAAGTTCTTTGACATACTTGCTTTGATGTATGTAGGTTCCTTCTGGAGTTTGATTTATTTGGATACCTAGAAAGAACTTGAGTTCAACCATTAAGCTCATTTCAAACTCTTCCTGCATAGACTTAGCAAATTCTGGCAAATGGAGCAAAGGTTTATGTATAGTCTATTCCTTCTTACTGACTATAACCTTGTGCCACCAGCCGTGCTTTTTTTATGATGACTTCTGCTTGTTCATTTAGCTTTTTTTTCTGAAGACCCATTTGGTTCTAATGATGTTGAAGCCTTTTGGTTTAGGAACTAGATCCTACAAATTGTTTCTGGTAAATTGATTTAGTTCTTCCTGCATTGCAAGGATCCATTCATTGTCTAGAAGAGATTCTTCAATGGAAGTTGGCTCGATCAGAGATACTAATCCCATGAGTGATTCTTCAAAATTTCTAAATGTAGATCTTATTCTGATTAGGTCATCTTTCTTTCCCATAATCATGTTTTCCAAATGTGCTAAGCTGCTTCTGGATTGTCTTTTCTGGATGGAGTCTTCAGAAGTTGCTGTAATATTTGTGACATCTTCTTTTGTATTTGGCTGAGATTCTTTATTAAGATTTTCTGACGATCTATCTTGAGTACCTGTAAGTCGAACTTCTATATCTACAAAAGTTTTACCTGCTTTGACTTTTGAGAGCCAAGCTTATCATCAAATTTGACACTAATGGATTCTTCCACAATTTGTGTTTTTATGTTATATACTCTATAAATTTTTGAGCGTTCAGAGTATCCTAGCATGAGACACTTTTGTGCTTTAGAATCAAACTTGTTCACACGTTCTTTAGTTTTTAACATAAAACAAGTACATCCAAATGGATGGAAATAAGAGATGTTGGGCTTTCTGTTCTTCCGCGGTTCATATGGAGTCTTATTCAAAATAGGTCTTATTGAGATTCTATTTTGAATATAACACGCTATGTTAATTGCTTCTGCCCAAAAGTTTTTAGCAATGTTAGTCTCGTTGGTCATGGTTCTGGCCATTTCTTGTAAAGTTCTATTCTTTTGTTCTACAACTCCATTTTGTTGAGGAGTTCTAGGACAAGAGAAATCATAAGAGATGCCATTCTCGTTAAAAAAGTTTTCAAATCTTTTGTTTTTGAATTCCCCACCATGATCACTTCTTACCTTAACAATTCTAAAATCTTTTTCATTTTGAACTTGGTTACAGAAATTAGAGAACACAGAGTGTGACTTGTCCTTGTGTCTTAAGAACTTTACCCATGTCCATCTGCTATAGTCATCTAGATCACTAATCCATACTTTCTGCCATTGATGGATGCAGTTTTCACTGGTCCAAACAGATATATATGCAAAAGTTCTAATGGTCTAGAGGTAGAAAGAACTTTTTTAATTTGAAAGAAGGTTTTGCAAACTTTCCTTTTTGACATGCTTCACACAGAGCATTTGAGCTGAACTTTAAGTTAGGAAGTCCTCTGACCAGATTGAGTTTGTTAATCTGAGATATTCTTCTCATACTAACATGCCCCAATCTTCTGTGCCAAACCCAGTGTTCGTCGTTAACAGACATAAGGCATTTTACATTCTGACTTTTTAATTCAGAAAGTTTTATTTTATAAATGTTGTTCTTTCTCTTACCATTAAAGAGGATAAACCCATATTTATGACTAACTGCTTTATAAGACTTTTGATTAAATATTATATCACAACCGTTATCACTTAATTGACTTATGGATAACATGTTATGCATTAATCCATCTACTAACAGAACATTAGTTATAGAGGGAAGTGTATCGTTACCAATAGTTCCAGAGCTAATAATATTTCCTTTCTGATTGCCTCCGAAACCTACGCAGCCTCCAGATTTAAGCTCCAGACTTTGGAACATATGCTTTCTTCCTGTCATGTGTCGAGAGCATCCGGAGTCCAGGTACCAAGATTGGTGTTTTAACTTTGCTGTTAAAAACATATGCAACATAGATGATTTTATCCTTAGGTACCCATATCTTTTTGGGTCCTTGTTTGTTAGAGTTTCCAAATTCTGTTTGAATTTTGGTTTTGCAGAGAAAGCATTACTAGTATATTTTATATCATGTGTTTATATGTAAAGTGTGAATAGAGAGGTGTGTGTTTTATAACTATATCATCAACTTTCTTTGGTTGACATGTTTCTTTTCCCCTTGGTTTCACATATCCTATACCTTTTCTGCCATTTCTGCTAACTCCATAGATCATTGAAGCCATCTTGCTCCTATATATGTTTCTAGCTAGAAATTTTTGAAAGCTATGATCATATTCTTTTACGATTTCATCAAAACTATTCGAAACTTCTGAAACAGTTTCATTATGAGCTTTTTGTAATTCATTTTAATAACATAGTTTTCATTTTCAAGTTTAAAGATTTTTTTTTAGCTCAGAGTTTTATGTTTTTAGTTTCTTAGTTTCTTCAAATTCAGATACTAGATCCTTTTTCAGGTTCTTGTTTTTGACTCGAAGTTGCTGATATCTTTCAAGAATTTCTGACAGACTGTCTTCTAATTGAGATCTAGAAAAGTTAGAGAATACCTCTTGTGCCTCTGAGTCTGACTCTGATTTAGATGATCCAGTGTCATCTAATATGTTGGCCATTAATGCTATATTGGCTCGTTCATCTTCTGATTCTGTTTCAGCTTTAGAAGATTACGAGTCATCCCAGTTGCCATAAGGCTTTTCTTCTTTTCTTTGGAGAACTTCTTTTTAGGCTTTTCTTTCTGAATATTTGGGCAGTCGCTTTTGTAGTGACCTGGTTCGTTGCATTTGTAGCATACAATATATTTGTTGCTATATTTTATAGATCCAGAAGATGATTCAAAGTGATTTCCTGTTCTTCTGGGGTTCCTAAACTTCCTCTGTCTTTGCTTCCATAGCTGATTGACTCTTCTGGAGAGAAGAGATAGTTTGTCTTCTTCTGATGAGGATCCACCAGAGTTTTCTTCTTTTGCCTGAAAAACTTTAGGTTCATATTTTTTATTAGATTTAAGATCGAAAGACTTACCTTGCTTCTGGGGCTCATCTTCTTCTAGTTCTATCTCATGACTTCTCAAGGAGGTGATAAGTTCTTCAATAGATATTTTATTAAGATCTTTGGCTAGTTTTAAGGATGTGACCATGGGTATCCATTTCTTGGGTAAGCTTATGATGATTTGCTTTACATGATCTGTTGTTGAGTACCCTTTGTCCAGAACTTTAAGCCCAACAACCAAAATTTGAAACCTTAAGAACATTGTTTCAACTGTTTCATCTTCTTCCATTTTGAAGGCCTCATACTTCTGAATTAGTTCAAGAGCTTTGGTTTCTTTAACTTGTGTGTTGCCCTCATGCGTCATTCTCAAAGAGTCAAACATGTTTTTATTTGATTCTTTGTTCGTGATCTTCTCATACTTGGTGAACGAGATAGTACTTAAGAGGATTGTTCTGGCTTTATAATGATTTCTGAATTCTTTCTTTTGTTGATATGTCATTCTCTTTCTGTCGATCTTTTGACGGCTTTCGTCAATTGGATGAATGTATCCATCAGTCACCATATCCCAGAGATCAGCGTCATGAGCTAGAAAGAAACTTTCAATTTTGTCTTTCCAGTAATCGAAGTTCTCACCATCAAAGATTGGAGGTTTACCACTGATTCTGTCTTTCTCATCATGATTATCATTGCTGATGATCTGACTTGGTCCCACCATAATGTTTTTCTTGCTAGGATCTTTTTCTGACACAGTTAAGTGTTTGCACCCAGAACCAGAATATCTGATGCCAATTGAAGAATGGAAAAACACGAGAAGGGGGGTTTGAATTGGGGTTTTTAAAGATAAAACAGTAAACACGTTGGTTATCCTGGTTCGTTTGAACTCAAACTACTGTAGTCCATCCTCCAAGGTGATTTCTCCTTTCTCAAATGAGGTCTTAATCCACTAATCAAAACTTGATTACACAGATACAATGACTACTGTCAATGTCTTCTTGAGTTTAAACCACAACTCAGTTTTGTCAAGGTATTACAAGATAAATCAATTAAACGTGTGTACAAAGATGTTTTCTAAACAAAACTATATCACAACAATGATGTATACACAATTGTAAAGCACAAGATAGAATTGGGTAATAATATTTTTCTTTTTCAGTATGCAATAATGTTATATTTGATTTCTTCTTCAAGTCTTCTTTATATAGGCGATGCATGAGAGACATGAAAAGATACTTTTGGAAGGATGATAAAGTGTTGTAAATTCACTTTCCAAAAATATAGATCTTGTCTTGGTTCAACCGTTACTTTTTGATTTGTAATGAATGAGTTGTAACACATCAGAATATTGCTTACTTGGGATCATATCAGAAGAAGAATATTACCATTTAGACTTTAGATCCTCAGAGTTTCTTGATATCCAGTACAACTTGTATGATACATTGGAGCTTCTTTTGCATATCAGAGTATTTACTAGCAAAGTGTAGCTCAAGTGCTGAATCGTTATAACATATGAGTAGATGAGTGCGTTGACTTCTTTTGTTCTTCTAGAACATTACTTATCAGAATATCAGAGTTTTTCTCGTAGAATTGGTGATTTCAGAAGTTGTAACATTATAACTTCTTCATTTTAGCGTGTTACACGTATTTGCTTCTAAGTATGTCATGTCTAAACAAAGCTATAAAACATAATTCTCTCATCTTCTATGCTTCTTTCATCAGAATTTATATGCATATTTAAATACTTTATTAGAGAGCATATTACTTATTTATACATATCATGCATTTGTTATCATCAAAACTCTTACAAGGATGTATAACCAAATTATGCTCTAATAGAAGAAAGTTGAATCAGAGAGGAGGAAGAGCAACCGGACAACAAGGAGACGGAGGGAGCTTCCGCCAGAAACAGGTCGGTGACGGAGAGCAGCACCGAGACGGAGTGGTAGCGACCGAGAGTTGTGTGTGGAGACTGGATGGCAAGGAAAGGGGGTAGGCCAGTCAAAAGGTGGTCCAACGAGGCTGTAGGCGATGCACATAGTGGTCAGAAAGGAAGGGAGATGAGACCGGCGAGAAATAGGGAGGAAGAGCTTTTTTCTTGAGAGCATTTTTCCTTTGAGTGATTTTTGTGAATTATGGCAAAAAGGTCCTTCCAATTTGGATTTCACAAATTTATAGACAAAGCCTTAAGGCTTGTTTGGAAAATTGTAAAAATAAGTGCAAATTCCCTTATTTTTGAGTAGTGCAAAATTTTTCGCTTATTTTCATGTACCTATTCGAGAACAAATCATAAGCTCATAACTTTTGGTGCATAGTTCTGACACAAACCCTGAAGCAAAATTGTAGATGATGAAATTTGTGAGGTTTTGCCGAAAGAATCATCCCAATATGATAAAAATTGAAAGAGTTATTACTTTTTGAGTAACGGGAAATTTGGAACGAAAAACCCACTGTTTCAGGTTGTGCGGAATTTTCAACTTATTTTGGTGTTCAACTTTGGAAACATGCCATAAACCGAAGTCTTCTGAGCACAATCCAAACTTGGTCCTTGAAGCAAACAAAATTTGTGACACCGTGCTGCGAGAATCATCTTGATATGATGAAAATTGAGAAAGTTGTGATTTTTGCAATATCGGCGAAATAGTCAATAAATAACCATTTTGGGGTGCGATTTCTCAGGTAATTTGCAATTTTAGAGATCTTCTTCAAAGAACTAACTTCTAACCCGAACATAGGAATTCAGGACGATATGAAGACAATTTTTATTCCTGAAGAACCACTCATAAATAATTTTCTAGTCAGAAGTTATGAATTTTTGAACGTCCAATAAATAGTGGACCAACAATCCACTGTATAACATGATTTCAGGCATTTTGTGCTTTTGAAGATCTTCCTTACAAAATTAGCCTCCAACCAGAACAGATGAATTGGAGAAGATATCAAGACGATTCCAATGCCTGAAGAACCATTCCCAAACCATTTTCTGGTCTCAAGTTATGAATTTTAACCTCGAACCGCAAAATGCTGATTTTCAGCTTGAGCTGTCTCAAATCAACTGAAACACTTGACTTTCTATGCAATTTAAAGCGTGACAAAACACATGAGAGATTGATATAATGATGGCTTGATTAATTTATGATTGAATAGATTAGAACACGTGCGGTGTGCATTAAAATGTGAAAAACCCTGAGTTCTACTTCACAATGTTCATTAACAGAACAATTGTCTTTTATAGCTCTTTCTCGTAGAGAAATGCCTTGATTCCATGAGTATAGACCCTATTCCATGTATGTATGCATATAATGGTGAAGTAAATCTAATTAGGCTAAAATGATGAGGGGAAATTTTGGGGTGCAACAGCTGCCCTTATTCAATTTTCTCTAACCTGAGGGTGAGATTGGCGCTAGCCTTTCAAACGATCAAGGTTGAAGAGGATTAAATACTCAACAAATCATAAAATTTGCACTTTGAAGACAGCCGGGTATTATTTATTTTGGTTTTCTGTATTTTCTATTTCTTGTTGTTTTTTTTTCTTTTGGGGATAAGTAGTTATCAGAAAGGGTATGTCGGGTCAGGGTTAGACACACATAAGAAAGAGAGTGATCGAAGAAGGTTCTAACAGAGGTATCAAATATATATGTTCGGTAAGGATATTGGACACACAATAAGAGATACCAAAACTTGAGGAGGGATCTCACAAGGAACTCCAATCAAAGCAAACCCAAACAAAGAAAACTGGAATAAGAGAGACCAAAATTCGAGGAGGACTCCCACAAGGAACTTCAATCGAAGCGAATCCAAATAAGGAAAATCGGAATAAGAGATACCAAAACCCGAAGGGGACTCTCATAAGGAACACTAATCGAAGCAAATCCAAACAAGGAAAACTAGAATAAGAGAGACCAAAACCCGAAGAGGACTCTCACAAGGAACACCAATCGAAGCAAACCCAAACAAGGAAAACCGGAATAAGAGAGACCAAAACCCAAGGAGGACTCTCACAAGGAACACCAATCAAAGCGAACCCAAACAAGGAAGGACGCACCTGCCCAACCAATGATGTTATGTAAGCTAACAGAAGGAGAACTCGACTAAGCAGGTAAACCAGAGAAAAAGAAACGACTAAGCATAACCTACCCAAAGGAAAGGAAATGAACAAAGCATAACCCAACCAAATAATGCTAGCTAAGCTAATGGAAGGAGAACCCGACTAAGTAGGTGTAACATGGTGGGAGAACTGACTTGGGTGTTTTGCGTTTGATCGCAATTGTTGCGGATATCAAGAGTCGCTACTGACTTTTCTTTTAGCCAATAAAGGAAAGGGTGAAAAGAACAGGAAAGACCTTTGAGATTATTTCTTGAGTTTGGGGGGTAGATTATGAAAAGGGAAGGTGTTAGCACCCTTTTCATCCATAGTTATCTATGGGCTCTTAGTTGCTTTCTAGATCACTTGCTTTGTTTGAAAATGTGCTTTTGGTGTGGGTTTTGAAAGTATTTTAAAAACGTGCCTTTGTAATGGTTCTCGTCTCTATAAGAACATGTACAAGGTTTTGTTTGGAAAATAGTTCAAAGAAGTGTTTGTGTAATGTGTTTTTGAAAGTGATTTTGAAAAGGGTGTCTTTGTAATGGTTCTCGTCTCTATAAGAACGCATACAAAGTGTTTGTCTTTTGAAAATGTTTCAAAATAGAAGTGTTGGTGTATAAGATGTTTATTGTGAGCAAGCGAGCAACTAGGAGCAATCTACCTACTCAAAAAGTCTTTTGTTAATTCCTCTCTTCCTTTGATATTGCTATCTTACCATTGATTGGTAAGAAGCCTTATCTTTAGATGTAAAAAGGGATGGGCGTGGGTCATCGTATAGTCATGATAGCAATGTTGTGAGATATCTTAGCATTTCTTTTGAGGGACTAAGATCATTTGTAAGGCAACATTTGAAGCGTCATCGAGGGACTATGATCTTGTATTTTTTATTGTTTTTGCTAAGATGTCTCACATGCATAGCATGTCCATTTTTCATAAGGCAACAAGTGGAGTTAACCCTAGAGGTACACGTGTACAAAGTGTGTTTGATTGCATGCATTTTTGTCTTTTTGATCAGGGTGGTCTACTTGTTGATTTTATCTTGCCATACATACCCTATTTTACTAGCAATCATAAAAAAGTAATAAAATGCAGAAAGATAAAATCTTACACTATTACAATCATATTTAGTTGCATGAAAAATATAAAGGCAAAAATAAAACAAAAGCAAGAAAAATGGGTCTTTCGATTTAGGGCAGCAAACCCTTCAATTCTGCATTTTTCTGGCTCTCTTCGATCTGGCCTGAAAAGGGTGAAGGCATGACTTTTGATTGGGGCCTGGGGGTAAGCATTTTGTGCCTTTCTATTGGGGCCTGAAAGTCAGTGTGATGCCTTCTGGCTGCCTCTTTCGTTTGACCTAGAGGTTAGTGTAGGCAAGTAAGCTTCGATTCACCCTTCTTGCTGCTTCTTTTGATTGGGTCTGGGAATTAACGTGAGTGTGTTGCACCCCAAAATTTACCCTCTTGATTTTAGGCTTATGTTTCATCATGAATATCTTATTGCATTGCATTCATACATTGTGATGGGATCAAATTACTTTGGTTATCAAGTCTTCCTCAAGCTTTGAAGAATGATTGCATTGACAAGATGCTCAAGTAGAACCTTATTATCTAAACCTCTGGATCTTTCAAGCCCCAAAGTTATTGCATATCTCAAGGTATTCTATCCATCTCTTTGGATCATCAGAGGATTGAAGTTTGTGTTTGATTATAAGAAGCATCACTCCTTTGATTCACCAGTCAAATTAAGGTTTTGTTTGATCAAGCCTTTTGATCAATGTACAAGTCTTTATTTGGAAGCTACAACATCTCATTGGTATTTGAAAGGTCTTAGTACAAGAAATTGGCCAGGATGCCCAGAAGATTTGGAGATGGTTCATCAGTCTCCTAAGATGTTAACCAAAATTAGGGTTTGGTCCAAGTTGAAGTAATTGGGGTCTAGATGATCCAATTCATGAAGCATCATTATCTTATCATCATTAGAATCAAATTTGATCAAAGAGTCTCTCATGATGCCCAGTGGAATTAGGGTTTTGAAGCTTGATCAACTATCTCCTAGCACATGGCATAAAACTAGGGTTTTGGATTTAATCAAGATTTCTCTGGCTTTTTCACCCAAACTTGTTTCCTTGATTCACCACATGTTACTAAGCATTTATGATTGAGAAATTGAGGTTCAATTTGGATTGGAAATGATTTAATTGATCAAAAGGGGCAAATTGGTCATTTTGACCAAAGTCAGTAAAATCAGGAGTTTACCAAGTAGATTTTTGGTCAACCATCAATTCAAGCATCCTCTTTTCATATTCCATACCCAAATTCATCTTTAAATCATGATAAATGGTGAATTTGAGTTTAACTTGTTCAAGAAGTAACTTAAAATTTGAAAAAATGCTAAGTGCCAAAATGACTTCTCTTGGGCAAGCCACGCGCGTAATTTCATCAAACACTTGGCAGGCCATTTTGTGGAATCAATTTCTTGTGACACAAGCCTCAATTTGAAAAATTAAAAAGAGCATTTTGTAGTCTCCCATGAGAGCTTCCCATTGAACTTTGAATCATTTAATTTGGCCTAGAATTGAGTGAGTTGTGATGCTTCAAAGTTGGTATCTCAAAGCTGGCTTCATTCATACCATGCATGCCCATGCACGCGCGCGGACCAGGCAGGCCAAATTGCATTTTTGCCTCAAGTTTTTAACATCATTTCTCCATCAAGTCAGCATCAATTTGGAAAATTCAAAGCCCTAAGATGTTCTACATTTTGAGAGCTCTTGAAAGGACCCTCAAGCATCCAAAACGCACGAAGGAATTTCAAATGGCCTAAGCAAAAAGTCAGCTAGCCAGATTATTGGAAAACCATGCCCATGTTGCAGATTTTTGCACAACTTCAGTTTTGATTGTTGTCAACGCAGCCAACTCACTAAGTGCACATGCTTTGCTCAAAATTCCACTCAACATGACATCACCAAAACGACTTCTAGGCTGGGCATAAGTAGAAGCAAAACGCATCACCATTTGGACAATCTTCATTTTTCTGTTTTTTGCAAACTCTGCTTCTAACGGCCTTCAGCTTTTCAAAGACCCTTCTACCCTCAACAGTCATTCTATAAATGCCATATTTCACTCCCTTTCAAGACACGCATTCATTCTCTCAGAAAAAATTAGAAACTGCAATCTCTCTCTCTCTCTTAAAAAATTTCCGCTTCAAAGCTCCTTTGTTCTCAATTCCAGAGCTCGATTCATGACCATTTTCACTTCATTGGGGCATTAGAAGCAAGGGACAAGAGTTTTCGCTTTGTTTCAGAGGCCATAGTTGAGTTTATTTCTCAACTCGAAAGGTAATTTTTAGATCTTGATTCTCCATAATTTTGCTTGTTTCATGTGATTTAAAGCTTGTAATCATGTTCACAGCGAGCCAGATCTTACATCTGATGTATAAACTTATGGTTTGGTGAACTTCTGGTTTTTCAAGATTTAATGATTTTCTCAATTTTCTTGCTCTGATTTCTACTTCCATGGTCAATCATTTTGAATTTTGTAAAAAGCATGATGTAGTTAAGAATTTTTTTTTGTAGTTGCTTATGAATCATTCAAAAAAATGAGATTATATATATATATATATATATATATATATATATATATATATATATATATATATATATATATCTAGAATATATTCTATAATATAGAATATATTCTAAATATATGTTTATATATGTTTCATATTCTATAATAGTATTAGTATAAAATGACTATTAAAGAATACTCTTTGAATCGAGCTAATTCAGATTATTCTCGTCCAACATTTGTATTTCTTACAATAACACAACTTTTTTTTTGATTACGTGGCAAAAAAGGGCGAGGTTTTGTATTTATTACAATACGATAACTTTTTGAGGTACCTGTCAAAATAGAGTCAGCTAATGAAAAGGCTTTCAATGCTGCCTTATATCCTTTTTTTTTCCAAAAATTCTTACGAATTTTTTTTTGATATAGAAGTGCGTTTTTTTGGAACTGGCATACAATTAGTATAGTTTTTTCGTTGCTATAGTTTGATGTGAAAGACATTTGTTCTGTAAATGAAAACGAATTATTCTGTAATTAGCCGTATGTCTTATCTATCTAAATTAACTCTTTCTCTTTTTTTCCATCGAAAGGTAAAGTAAAAACATTAAATATTATAAACCTTTTCCAAATTTTTCATAGATAATAGATATATATGGATATCTTTTTATTGTAATGTAAAAGAATCAATTAGTTCAAAAAGGAACTAATGTTTCTGAATAAAAAAAAAGGTATTATTTTATATTATATTATTTTTCTAATGTATATCAAAATAAACAAATGTTGTTAGTTTTGGTGTACTGATTTATCCTCATCCTCGCTCTATAGATAAGAGATAAAAAAAATTTATTTTACAATTATTAATAGTCATTTTTCTTAATATATATATAAATTAAAAAATAACTAACCTAACATAGGAATTAATAGTAATATTAATTAATGAATATATTACTTAAATACTGAAAATAATAATAATTATTTATTTTTTTCACTAGGAATTTTGTTATTGGCCAGTTTTGACTTTGTACTTTCCAATATGGGGACCATTGTGCAAAGATTCAGAACAATTAAGAATATCCAATTCTATTTCTATATCCACTTTTTTATTAACCGAGCCCCTTTACAAAAGATATAAAACAAACGAATAAGAAACAAAATTCATCAAGAATCTAAATATTTTTTATTCTTTCTTTTTGTATGGAATATACACATCAATCTTCATAGATCATACCTTTCATCCCTCTTCCAGTTCCTATTTTAATAGGGGTAGGACTTCTACTTTTCCCACGGCAACAAAAAATCTTCGCCGTATGTGGGCTTTTCCTAGTATTTTCTTGTTAACCATAGTTATGATTTTTTCGATCGATTTATCTATTCAGCAAATCGAGAATAGTTCTATCTATCAATGTGTATGGTCTTGGACTATAAATAATGATCTTTCTTTAGAGTTTGGCTACTTGATCGATTCACTTACTTCTATTATGTCAATATTAATCACTACTGTTGGTATTCTGGTTCTAATTTATAGTGATAGTTACATGTCTCATGATCAAGGGTATTTGAGAATTATGAAAGGGATGATAGTGACGATCTCGACCGTAAGCTTGATAGCCAGTTGAAGTTTCTAAGTATGGAGGATCCAGTATCTAGCGATCTGATGGAAATAGACCGGTTTTATCTCACGCTTCAATTCGAATTAGCAAAAGCAATGTCTCCTTGCATAATTTGGATTCCAAACATTCATGATCTGGATAGGAATGAGTCGAATGACTTATCGCTGGGTATATTAGTGAACTCTCTTTCCAGCGATTCGGAAAAAGGTTCTACTAGAAATATTCTAGTTATTGCTTCTACTCATATTCCAAAAAAAGTAGACCCTGCTTTAATAGCTCCGAATAAATTAAATACATGCATTAAGATACGAAGGCTTCTTATTCCACAACAAAGAAAGCACTTTGGCAGTTTGAACTTTGATTTATGATTGGAATCATTGATTTTGGTGGAGAAATGAGTATGTATGATGGACCTGAATATGAGCCCTAGAACTGAAAAACACGCGTTTTGAATTGATCCAGAGGTTGAAGATGATGGCGTGGACGGATCTGATTGGTCCATGTGATTTTTAATGCATTTTTCATATTTTTGATTTTATTTGATTTTCTGATTTTATTTTTGTGATCAAAACATTTTCAAAAATCATAAAAAAATTGCCATAGGCCAATGATAATGTCTAGTATTTGTCATATTTTTTTGAATTTTTTTTAAAATGTTTTGATTAGTTTAAAAATTCATAAGTTTAAATAATTGTTTATTCAATGGTTATTTTTGTTTTAATATTTCTTTTGATCTAAAAATTCCATAAAAATTATTTTGGACTCATAAAATAATTTAAAATTTGATTCTGATTTTGGTTTAACATTTTTTCTATTTTTGTTTAGAAATTTAATTTCAAAAGTTTATTTGTAATATTTGTTTATTTGATTTTTATTTTAATACTTCCATTGATTCAAAAATTCTAAAAAAAATCATGCAAGCTTTACTTTAATCATAGAACCTGAATTTTTTTTTTTACCTTTTTGTGATTTTTGGCTAGGGTTTGCATTTTCCCCCTTAAATAGTAGTTTAATTGTTAATTGTTTGTTTAATTTTTATTTTAATATTTCCTTTAATTCAAAAATTCCAAAAAAAATCATAGATGTGTGTTTTTAGTTCTAATATTTGAATATAATTTTGGTTGGGTATTTTTATGAATTTTGTTTAGAATTTTATTTTGAGAGGAGATTATTGGATTAATTGATTAATTATTTGGATTTAATTTCATTTTTGACTTTTCCTTGATTCAAAAAATGTGAAAAAATATGTTTTCTGACATTTAGGGTTTCTTTATGATTTGTATGATCTTGGTTTGAATTGTTTGAATTTCGATCTTACTTAATCAATATTTAAGATTAAAAGTCAAAAATTAGGGTTTTGTTGCTTATTGTGCAAGTCTCTTTTTCAAAATCATTATGCCCTGTTTTTTTTTTTAAATTCAAGTCTTGATTAGGGTTCATGAATTTGTTGAGGATCTGAGAACCATTTTTCTTGAATTATTTGACTTGGTTTGACATTTTTCCACAAATTATTTTGAAAACTTGTCTTAGTTTGGTAGTTTTGCCAACTAGTTTTGAACTTTGGGCCTCATTTGATCCCCTCCTCAATCATTCATGAACTTAAGGCTTGCTTTCTGACCGCTACACACTTCAAGGATGCTAAGAAAATTTTGAATTGAATTATTGAAACCCTTTTCTATTTTTGATGTATTTTTGAGGTGAGGGTACCCAATTGATGTTGCATATCTTGTTGCATATTGTTTGATGGCCAATGAACTTGAGTGAGGCCTATGATTGGGCACCTAATGGTAATGTTGAATATTCTTTCTTTCAAATAAACTCAAGCCATTTCACTTAATGTCCCCATGTTTGAATGTTTGAACCTTCTAATGCATTGTGTGGGATTCATCTTCTTTTGTGCTTGTGAGTTGTGGTTGAATTAATTATACATGATTGAAATGTGTTTGCCCCTGACCTCCATGGTCTTTAATTGTATTATTTTCAAGCTCCAATGATCCTTGATTGATATTCAATTGTCAATTCAATATAGTGATAGAAAGGAGCAACATTCCTCTGATTCTTTTGACCAAATTGTGCATATGCTTGTTTCCTCTTGTCTATCATGTCTAATGTTTGATAATTGTTATCATGTTGTTCTCACTTCATCATGTTGCATCCATCCCTTATGTGAGTCATCATTCACCTTATGGAATACAAACTTGTCTGTTGAATGTGCGAGGTACTTTGAGAAAGTTTCCACTTTTGGCTTGAGGCTACTGTGTTTCACTTTATTTGGGGAACACATCTTATTATACTAGCACTGCTATTGTGTTTGGCATGTTTTATATTCCATGCAGGATATATACATGTGATTGTGAATGCTATACATTGCCCATGGGATCTGTTCATATCTGATAATCTCATTACTTACATCCTTATGGCTAATTTCTGACTTGATTTGTCTACTGATGCCAGCTTGCTCGAAGTTCTATGGGTTTCTTTTATTCTTGCTCAGTTGCTAAGGATAGTTATCCGTTTGGTATTGCACTATCTCCTTTCTTCCATTTTCATTTTGCATAGTTCTCTGATTGCATGATGGGACCTCTGTTGCTGATATATGTCAGGAGGCCCTCTGGTTTTTGTCTGATGCATGTGTTGTATTTGCTTTTGATTGATGAGTCACTCAATTTAGAAATTAAGATCACGACTTTGCTCTCATTGCATGTTCCCTATAGGATCTTTATTGCTTTTCTTCTTTAATTGTTGATCGATGAGTCACTCAATTTAGAAATTGAGATCACGACTTCGCTCTCATTGCATGTTCCCTATAGGATGTTTATTGCTTTTCTTCTTTAATTGTTGATCGATGAGTCACTCAATTTAGAAATTGAGATCACGACTTCGCTCTCATTGCATGTTCCCTATAGGATAGTTTTGTTAAGCTTCCTTTAACATGTTAATTAAGGTAGGATTTTCCTTTATCCTCAACCTTAGGGTCAACCATTGTATGATAACACTAGGGATAGTCCTAGGCTAGTCTCCCTTAGTTGTTTTTCCTTTCTTTAGCATATTGCATCTTAAAACTAAAACTATTTTCTTGGAAAATCACAAAACACCTCTAATGAACTTGAACCCTTCTTCAAGGTAAAATATACAAACCAATCCTATTTGTTTATGCGCCTTTTGGCTTTGCTTGTTATCTCTTAGCCGATGTTTCGCCATCGCACATTTGTTTGAAGTCGATGTTTCGCCATCACATCTGTTTTCTATCCTGCTTTGATTCTCAATATCATTTCTAGGTGAGATGTTTTGCCATCCGATTTATTGATGTTTCACCATCTTTGCCATGATACTTTGTTACCCTTTAGCCGATGTTTCGCCATCGCATATTTGTTTGAAGCCGATGTTTCGCCATCGCACATGTTTGTTATCCTGCTTTTATTCTCAATATCATTGCTAGGTGAGATGTTTTGCCATCCGATTTATTGATGTTTCGCCATCTTTGCCATGATACTTTGTTACCCTTTAGCCGATGTTTCGCCATCGCATATTTGTTTGAAGCCGATGTTTCGCCATCACACATGTTTGTTATCCTGCTTTGATTCTCAATATCATTGCTAGGTGAGATTTTTTGCCATCCGATTTATTGATGTTTCGCCATCTTTGCCATGATACCTTGTTATCTCTTAGCCGATGTTTTGCCATTGCACATTTGTTTGAAGCCGATGTTTCACCATCGCATCTGTTTTCTATCCTGCTTTGATTCTCAATATCATTGCTAGGTGTGATGTTTTGCCATCCATTTTATCATTTGATGTTTCGCCATCTTAGACATGTTACCCTGTTATTATTTAGCCGATGTTTTACCATCTCATCTGTTTGTTGTTTACTTGATATTTTGCCATCTTGACTATCTTTGTTTGTCTTAACTAAAAAACACAAACCAACCAAAACATATGAGCCGAACTACGGCTACTCTGATTTCTTAAAAGGGATACGTAGGAAATGGGGTAGGGCCCAACCGAGCATAACTTTTATTTTCCCTACATTGTTTTCTTTTTTTCCCGCATACATTCCCTTTTCAGCTTTAAGCCATAGACATAGGATTTGACCACACCCATTAGATTAGACAACAAGAGTGGATACCATAGAGTACTACGGGCGTGTGGGGTGCTAATACCTTCCCCTCGCATAACAGACTCCCTTACCCGATCTCTCGGTTGAAAGACCGTTATTTCTCCCTTTCCAGGTTTTCTCGATGTTTACCTTTCCCTTTAGGCGGGATAAAAGACGTTCGGTGGAGACTTCATTGATGTTTCATTAACATCCAGATGACAGGTTCCGGCCGCGTGTTTCAGCTGGCGACTTCACTGGGGACAGATTGACCTTTTGGTGGTCCATCCCGGAGTCGATCCTAGCTCTTGTTTGTTTTCTTTTTGGGTGTTTATTTTACCGGTTTGCATATTTATCTGTTCACATTGCATCCTATGTGCGCTTTACTTTCTGCATACTGGATTTGGCTGGACTGTTTAGATTCTGGATTTCTTGGTGGGTGGGTTGTTCCATGAGGTAAAAGGCCTCATACCCAGGCTATGAGTGAACTCCATAGGAACTAGGAATAAAGTGTCCATGGTAGTTATGAGGCGGATGCTTTGTAGACCTGACCATGAGACCCATGACTTCAGAGGTAGCTCAGATAGGTGTTATCGTATGATGATACCGACATTCGATCTCTCGTACTCTGATTTGGCTTTTAACCTTACCTTGACCTAGATTACACCAGTGAGAAGGGAGGGAAAAATTTTCTTACAGGTACAGGTACTGTTGGTGACTTTGTGTTGCAAAGGTGACTCAGGTTCCCATGATAATTTTGAAGCTTTGGGATTTTCTTTTGATCTTGAGTGGTGCTGTTCTATAATGGTCCAACAATGATCCAATGTGAAACTTTGATCCTGTCATGTTGCATCATAGCATATTTATTTCTAAGAAATGATGTAAAAAAAAAACTAGCATGCGCATGTCATTTTCTAGGGACATTCAAGAGTCTTCTTTCTATCAGAAATGGCTAGCCTCCCGTCAGTTGAGTTTGATTCAGTTCGTGTTAAAGAGCCCAACAAGCATACTTCCGCTTATCAGATTCCTACTATTGATGTGTTCTAATTGAAGAGGTTAAGTTCTTATCTGAAGGGTGATGTTCTGAATAATTTCAACAAAAAATATGGCAATTTGTTACTAGTCCTTAACACTCCAGTTGACCCAATGGCTTTGATCACTCTCTTCCAGTTCTATGACCAGGAATTATGGTGTTTTACTTTTCACGATTATCAACTGATTCCCACACTAGAAGAATACACGTACCTACTTAATATCAAGTTGTCCGATGAAGTTCCTTTTGTCCAAGTGCCGGAGAAGCCGAAGTTCGAAGTTATTGCCGAAATTCTTCATTTGAGTTGGAAAGAGGTGAAATACAATTGGAAATCAAGTGAGGATACTACAGGGTTTTATTTGGATTTCTTAGTAAAGAAAGCTGAAGATTGGGCAAAGAAAGGGAATTGGAGTGACTTCAGCTCTCTGTTTGCTCTCATGATATACGGGATCATCCTCTTCCCTCACAAGAGAAATTTTGTGGATTTGGCGGCTATTTGTGTTTTTAGAAACAAGAACCCGGTACCAACACTCTTGGTAGATACTCTTTACACCATTCATTCCAGGCATGGAAAGGGAGGTAATGTAAGTTTATGTCATTCAATGTTGTATTAATGGCTCAGGTTGCACCTACCGGTAAGTGGCCCTTTCATGGATATCATACATTCTCTTCAATGGTCATCCAGACTTGTCAACCTTACTTCATTTGATATCCAGTGGAATTATGACATGGGGGAAGTACGAAGTATTATCACCAGCTGCAGAGATTTCCCTAATGTTCCCCTCATAGGAACTAAGGGGTGTATTAACTATAATCCTGTGCTTGCTTATCGTCAATTGGGATATGCAATGGATGGACCGCTGAAGGTTGAGGAGGTGTCCGAATTAGTGTATTTTGTTAGAGGAAGTGATCCTGTGATGTTGAAAAGAGTGACAAGTGCTTGGAAGAGAATTCACAGGAAGGATAGAACTACTTTGGGCAATAAGGTTCCTATTGCTAGGGTTCCTTACTTGGATTGGATTAAAGCCAGGGTTAAGATTTTACATTTACCATTTTCAAAGTCGGCTCCCATATGTGAGCAACCTCCTACTGTTCTGAGTAACATGGTACCTACCGAGGTGTTCACCCAAGTTTATGTAGAGAATATTCAACTTCGTGCAAAAGGCCGTGAGGCAGGGATGAAACTCTATTGGGTAGATCAAGAAAGGGCCGACTTAGCTCACAAACTTAAAGAAGCTCAAGGGGAAACTTCTGATGCGACCGGTTTTAGGAAGAGATCTCATGCTGAAATGGAAGAAGAGTTGAGTAAGACCCAGCAAGAGTGCCAAAAGCTTCAGGTATCTGAAAATAGCTACAGGAAGAAGATTCAGAGCTTGGAGAAACAACTCAAAGTCAAAGATGCTCAGCTTAAGAAGGAAGTAGCCCAGAGGCATGTCACAGAGGATCAGTTTCAAGAAAGTAAAGTAGTCGCATCACAACTTTTGAAGGAGAAAGGCAGGCTTGAGGAGTATTGTTAAGATCTTGAAGCGTGTCTTGTTCCGGAGATTTAGTTTTGTTATTTACCTTTGGTGTATTTGATCACCCCCAGGATTGTTGGAAGGGACCATTTGTTTGTTTTTATTATTCAGTTTTTGTTAAGTTTACTTTAAAACATGTATTTTGATTATCGTTACACTCTTAAATGTCCGAAGTCATTGGAACACCGTCTTTTATTTGTAAATAATTGTAATGTTTGTTTTATTGTCCTTTTCCCCTTTGATTGTATGTTTGATCTTTGGTTGCGCGCCGTGATTGATGAATAAAAGGACTCTTGAATACCTGGAAATGACAAACATATCATGCACATCATGCATTTCATAACATTACAGGTTATCTCAAGACAATATTCTTATTCTTCTATTTTTTTCTTATTCAGAATTCAAGACGACTACTCATCGGTATTCCACCAGAAACAATTTGCCAAGACAGATAGAACAAGTTCAAGCTGAACTCGCTGAAATGAGGGCCCATATGGCTACTCAGATGACTCAGTTCATGGAGGTCATCACCAATGTGAATCGCCGACAGGAGGAACTGGCTGCCATTGTCAACAACCAGCGCCGCTATCCAAGGGATGGTGGAAATCAAGGGCTTTATCAGGACATTTCTGTAGGATTGGGGGATGTGCAAGATCAGCCTGCTGGAAATTTTCACGGGATGCCTGGAAACCCTTTTGTGTGCAACGTAGGGCAGTTTCCCCCGTCTCCGGGACCTCGTCTTGTGGGGAAAAGAAGAGTTAATTAAGGTGGTGTAAGGAACTATCAGGAGCAGGATTATGACTTTGACCAGGATAAAGATCAGTTTTCTGTTCGTGCGTTCAGAGTCGGAGGTTTAGATTGAGGATATGAAGTGTCAGTTATTGGAAGAACGTTTGAAGGCTGTGGAAGGGAAAGGAGTCCTTGGTATGGATTCTAATGATCTCGGGTTGGTGTCTGGGGTGAAAGTTCCTCCAAAGTTCAAGCCTCCTACATTTGAAAAGTACAACAGAGCGTCATGTCCTATTACTCATGCAACTGCTTATTTCCGAAAGATATCGGTGCATACTGAAGATCAGGGGCTTTTGATTCACTTTTTCTAGGATAGCCTATCTGGGGCATCCCTGGAGTGGTACATGAAGTTGGAGAAAACTCATATTCGTTGCTGGAATGATCTTGCTCGGGCTTTTGTCAAACATTATTAGTACAATGTAGATATGGCGCCTAATCACACTCAGTTATAGAATATGTCACAGGGACCAAAAGAATCTTTCAAGGAATACGCTCAGAAGTGGCGTGAGTTGGCTGCAAGGGTTCAACCTCCAC
The DNA here is from genome assembly GCA_948472305.1 of Vicia faba. NCBI lineage: Eukaryota > Viridiplantae > Streptophyta > Magnoliopsida > Fabales > Fabaceae > Vicia > Vicia faba. The sequence goes on from OX451739.1 coordinate 1,403,019,625, forward strand.
TCATGGAGAGGGAACTCATTGATATGTTTATGAGTACCCTGCAAGGGCCGTTCTATGAGCACATGATAGGAAGTACTTCGACAGGATTTGCAGACTTAGTTATGGATGGTGAAAGAATTGAGGTAGGTTTGAAATTGGGGAAAATTCAGATTGGAGGTTCTAGTAGCTCATCAGGGGTAAGTAAGAAACCATTCAACACTTACCCCAAGAAAAGGGAAGGCGACGCAAGTGCAGTTTACTCTTATAGAGGAAGAAGAGAGGATCGTCAGCACCAAAAAATCATTGCTGTTTCTATTCCTGTTGATGCTCCTCCGCAGCAGAGACCAAATACAGTGCCTCAACAACAAAGACAGCAAGATGCTCCCCGTCAGTATAATAATCAATAGCAGAGACAACCGAGAAAATTTGATCCCTTGCGAGTATATCTTACCGAAGCACTCCACCATTTGCTCGATTTGAAGTTGATCAGTTTGAGAAATATGCCACCACCACCCGCAAGACTAACTATGATGCTAACGTAAGATGTGAATTCCATTCAAGCGGAGTTGGTCATTCTACTGACAATTGTTTTATGTTGAAGTGCAAGGTACAAGACTTATTGGATGCTAAGGCAATTGAGTTTACCCCAATGACTGGTCCAAATGTTACTCAGAACCCAATGCCGAGGCATGAAGGGGGTGTTGTTAATATGATTGATGATAAAGGTGAAGTGTTGAATTTAATCATGAATGTGGAACAAGTAATTACTCCGTTGTGCTATGTTAAGAGGTATTTGCTTGACAATTCTATTTTCCTGGGTTGTACTTCAGAGTGTGCCAAGTGTAGAGAGCAACCGAAGGGTTGTGATGATTTAAAATCCGGTATCCAGTTGTTGATAAAGGAAGGTTCCCTGCAGTTTGATAGGAAACCGAGCTACCGCAAGGTTACCGAAGAGGATGTTGCTGTGGTATCTATTCCTTACACCCATGTGCATATTCTTGCCCCGTCTAGGGCGCCTCCTTTGATGATTACGGTATCGGGTCCCATGCCATATACCAGTGAGAAGGCCATCCCATGGCACTATGGTGCTGATGTTTATTACCATGGGGTGAAGCAGGAGGTAAGTACCCATTCATCTGAAGAAGAACACGCTGAAGATAATGAAGAGGAAGTTCATAACTTTTCTGGTGTGGGTCGAATGACTAGAAGCGGGAGAGTATTTGGTCCTTCCAATGTGCAAGATGCGGCAGATGCTTTTGTAAGAGAAAAAGGAAAGTAGCAGGCGATGATTGGTAATCCAAGGGTTACACCAGCCAATGTGACTCAATCAATTCCTATACCAGAAGCTTCTTCAGTTCCTGATGAGGTTGAATAGTTAATGCGAATTATCAGAAAGAGTGATTATAGCATAATTAATCATCTGAGCCATACTCCTTCTAAGATGTCTATCTTGTCTCTGTTGATTTATTCAGAACCTCACAGAAATGCTTTGATGAAGCTGTTAAAGAATGCCTTTGTGCCACATGAGATAACAGTCAATCAGTTTGAGAATGTTTGTGCTAATATATCTGCCGAGAATGGTCTGGGCTTCACATATTTTGATCTTCCTCCGGAAGGGCCAGACCATAACAAAGCGTTGCATATTTCAATGGAATGCAGGGGAACTACTTTATCCCGAGTTTTGGTGGATACAAGATCGTCCTTGAATGTATTGCCAAAGTCAGCATTGATGAAGATTGATTATTCTGGATTGGAACTGCGCCCTAGTGATTTGATGGTAAAGGCGTTTGATGGGTCTCGAAGGTCAGTGTTTGGGGAGTTGGAGTTACCAATCAAGGTTGTTCCTCGCACCTTCACGGCTACATTTTTTGTGATGGATATACAGCCAGCATATTGTTGTTTGTTGGGGCGTCCATGGATTCATAGAGCAAGAGCAGTCACTTCTACTCTTCATCAGAAACTCAAGTATCCTGCAGAGGGAAAGGTGATAACTGTGTGCGGCGAGGAAGAGTACATCGTGAGTCATTTGACATCATTCCGCTATGTTGAAGTTGAAGGTGAGATACATGAGACTCCGTTTCAGGCGTTTGAAACAGTTCATGCTGTCAATTTCCCTCCTCCAGAGCAGAAAAGGAAGCCCGGAACTGTTATGTCTTCTCTCAAGGATGCGAGAGCTATGGTGGAAGGTGGTAACCCTGAAGGTTGGGGTCAGGTGCTGGACGTTACTCCAAAGTTTGATAAATTTGCTCTTGGTTTTAGCCCAGGTCAGCAGAGTACAACTCCCAGAGCATCTAGTTTATCTACTCCTGTGAAGTTTTCCCGTCCTTGTGCTACTCAAGAAGGACACGTCAATGCAGTCAGTGGCGATAGGGTTGATGGCTACAATGTCGAAGATTGGATTCGTCCGAGTATTCCGGGCCAGACACTCAACAATTGGACTTCCGTGGATGTTATCCAAGTTTCAAGCACCGAGGAGTAATTTTCTTGTTTTCTTTTATTATCATATCATAATTTCTACGCTCTGCCCAAGGCATAGTGGATCATTTGTGTAGGGCCACCATGTTTATTTTTCAAGTTTATCATGAAATAAAGGACATTTTTGCATTCAAAATTTTGCTTCTTTTTCTTTTTATTCTAATGACAATGTTTCTCTTTTCACACACTGTCACTAAAAAATGCCAAAATGTCATTCATGCAGATGCACTTCCACTACCGATCCTATTGATAACGACTCTGCTATGGCTCATTATGAATTTGATACTCCTATTTATCAAGCTGAAGAAGAAGCATATGAGGATTGTGATCTTCCTGAGGAATTAGCAAGATTGTTAAAATAAGAGGAGAAGGTTATCAAGCCAAATCAGGATTGGATTGAGGTGGTGAATATTGGCACAGAAGAGATAAGAAGAGAAGTCAAGATAAGGGCAGATCTCGAAGAAAGTATAAAGGTCAGATTGATTGAGCTACTCCGAGAGTATTCTGATATCTTTGCTTGGTCTTATGAGGATATGCCTGGGTTGGATACAGATATAGTGGTGCATCGACTACCGCTCAAAGAAGGTTGTTCTCCTGTCAAGCAAAAGCTCCGAAGAACTCATTCTGAGATGTCCAAGAAGATCAAAGAGGAGGTCCAAAAGCAGTTGGACGCGAATTTCTTGAAGGTCATCAATTATCCTCCATGGATTGCAAATATTGTGCATGTGCCCAAGAAGGATGGTAAAGTCAGGATGTGCGTGGACTATAGGGATTTGAACAGGGCTAGCCCTAAAGATGATTTCCCTCTCCCGCATATTGATGTGTTGGTTGGTAATACTGCTCATTCCAAAGTGTTTTCGTTCCTGGATGGCTTTTCGGGTTACAATCAAATTAGGATGGCTCCAGAGGATATGGAGAAGACAACATTTATCACGCCTTAGGGAAATGTTTGCTATAAAGTGATGTCGTTTGGTCTGAAAAATGCCGGAGCAACATATCAGCGCACCATGGTCACTCTCTTTCATGATTTAATTCACAAAGAGATTGAGGTATATGTGGACGATATGAATGCTAAGTCTGACACGGAAGAGGAACATCTTGTTCATCTAGAGAAATTGTTCAAGAGACTGAGGCAGTTCTTGCTAAGGTTGAATCTGAATAAGTGCACCTTCGAGGTGAGATCCGGCAAGCTGTTGGGTTTTATTGTAAGTGAAAAAGGTATCGAGGTGGACCCGGCCAAAGTAAAAGCGATACAGGAAATGCCTGAACCAAGGACAGAGAAGGAAGTACGTGGTTTCTTGGGAAGGTTAAGCTACATTTCTAGATTCATTTCTTATCTCACAGCCACCTGCGAACCTATGTTCAAGTTGTTGAAGAAAAGTCAGACAGTGAAATGGAATGAGGATTGTCAGAAGGCCTTTGACAAAATAAAAGAGTATTTGAAGGAACCCCCAATACTCATGCCGCCAGTGGAAGGAAGGCCACTAATCATGTATCTAAATGTGTTGGAGAGCTTAATGGGTTGTGTCCTCGGTCAGCACGACGAGACAAGGAAGAAAGAGCAGGCCGTTTACTACTTGAGTAAGAAGTTTACAGAATGCGAGTCGAGGTACTCATTGCTGGAAAAGACTTGTTGTGCACTTGCCTGGGCCGCCAAACGTTTGAGGAAATACATGTTAACTCACACCACCTACTTGATATCCAAAATGACCCAATCAAGTACATTTTTGAGAAGCCAGCTCTTACAGGCAGGGTAGCGCGTTGGCAGATGATACTCACCGAATATGATATCCAATACACTACTCAGAAAGCAATTAAAGGTAGTGTACTGGCCGACCATCTTGCTCATCAGCCCATGGACGATTATAAATCGATGAAGTTTGATTCTCCAGATGAGGAAATTGTGTATATTCGGGATTGTAATATGCCAGACCCAGACGAAAGGCCCGAGCCAGGATCATGTTGGACGCTTGTTTTCGATGGTGCCTCCAATGCCATGGGCAACAACGTCGGAGCTATTATCACTTCCCCTGAGGGATACCACATTCCTTTCACAGCTCGTATTTGTTTCGATTGCACTAACAACATGGCCAAATATGAGGCTTGCATTTATGGCATTGAAGCAGCGATCGACCTGCGCGTCAAATTTTTGAAAGTCTACAGGGATTCCAATCTTGTTATCAGCTAGATTTATGGAGATTGGGAGACTCGCCATCAGAACCTAATTCCCTATCGTGAGCATGTTATGAAGCTGATTCCGTACTTCGAAGAAATCACGTTTGAGCACATTCCCAGAGAAGAAAACAATCTAGCTGATGCACTGGCAACTTTGTCCTCCATGTTCAAGGTTAAGTGGGCTAATGAGGCACCTTCCATCACCATCAGAAGTTTGAGTGAGCCAGCTTTCTGTTTTGAGGCCAGTTTGGAACCAGATGGTAATCCTTGATTTTATGATGTTAAATGATATCTTGAAACACAAGAGTACCCTGAAGAGGCATCCGTCACAGATAAGAAGTTCTTGAGAAGATTTTCAGCCAAGTTCTTTCTCAGTGGCGGTGTGTTGTATAGAAGGCATCATGACGGTTTACTGCTCAGATGTGTTAACAAGAAAGAAGCAGCTAGAATCATTGAGGAGATACATGAAGGTGATTTCGGGACCCATTCCAACGGGCATACCATGGCTAAAAAGATCTTGCGAGCAGGTTATTATTGGTCCACCATGGAGACTGACTGTTACAATCATGCACAGGTTTGCCACAAATGTCAAGTCTATGCTGATAAAGTGCATGTGCCGCTAGGACCTTTGAATGTCTTGACTTCCCCTTGGCCGTTTGCAATATGGGGAATTGATATGATCGGTAAAACTGAACCGAATGCATCCAACGAGCATTGTTTCATTCTGGTTGCCATCGATTATTTTACAAAATGGGTCGAAGCTGCATCCTATGCCAATGTCACCAAGCAGGTGGTAACTCGGTTCATTAAGCATAATATTATCTGTCGCTACGGAGTTCCTGAAAAGATCATTACCGATAATGGGTCTAATTTGAACAACAAAATGATGAAGTAGCTTTGTGAGTCCTTCAAAATTAAGCATCATAACTGTAGCGATAAAAAATGTAGCGGGGTAAATCGGAGATCGAACTATTAATTAATTCGTCTCACAAAAGCAAGAGTCGCCACCGCGCTTTATTATTTCCAAGGGAAAAGGGAAAAGAGCGAAATAAAATCCTAAAATATGCAATGTAAAATAATACTTTAAAAAAGTAATAAAAATACAAGGCGTTTTTGAAAAGAGGTCTATGGTTCGGGGGTTGGTTATACAATGGGAAGGTATTAGCACCCAATGTATCTATAGTATTCTATAGGAACCTTTTGAAATATCTGTTTTATAAAAATGTTTGTTTGATTAAAAATAAATTGTTTTGGCCAAAAATGGGTATGGACGAGTTTTTGAAGATACGACGACCTAATGTCGAAGTTTTGAGTTAAAGGGTGTGAGTTTTGAAAAATTGAATATTTGGGAAAATTATCTTAAGTTTTTAATGAAATGAGGGTATTTGCACAATGTTTTTTTGATGACATGAAGTCGACAAAAAAATAAACAATTCCCTTGGATTTTTGCAAGCAACATGAAGATAAAAAAAATAAAGTATAAACACTCCAAGATTTTAAAAGAAAACCAAGAGAAGCCATGGAATTAAATTAAACTCAACCAACATGTATCATGGGAGGAACATCATAAGGGGAAATAAATTCAAAGCTTACAAATTTATCAATAAAAGACTAGTTAAAAAAACTAACAAAATTAAACAACATACTGACCAAACGAAATATCAAGATTATAAAACTAAAATAATTAATTGAAAACGAAATGAAGGTCCAGCATGGGACAGAAATCGAAATCGAACAAAGCCCCTTCGAACTCTTTTTTTTCTCTCTTCGAACTCCCTCTTTCGAACTCTCTCTTTTCTCTTCGAACTCCCTCTTTCGAACTCTCTCTTTCTCTCTTCGAACTCCCTCTTTCGAACTCTCTCTATCCACATCAGAATCGAACACTCTGCTCCCCTAAATCGAAATCGAACACTCTGCTAGCTTCGAACTCCCTCTATTCTAGATTGAAATCGAAAACTCTACTCCCTCTTTCGAATTCCTACTCTTCTGAAATGAAATCGAACAACAACACTGTTTCTAGTTTCGAACTCTTCCTAAATCAAAAACGAACAACAACACTGCTACTGGTTCGAACTCTTCCTAAGTCAGAACGAACAACAACACTTCTACTGGTTTCGGATTCCTTCTATTCTAGATCGAAATCGAACACTCTGCTCCCCTAAATCGAAATCTAACACTTACTCTCCCTAAATTAGAAACGAACAACACCACTGCTATAGTTCGAATTCCTTCCCTCCCCAAATCAAAATCGAATACTGACACTGTTTCTGGCTCTTTCATGCATTTAAACAACAAATTAACAAGGTGACAAATATTCATGGCAAGAGAAACAACAATAACAATCTCAGGGGTTCTGATTTATTGAAACATCAACAATAAAAAATGCAGCAACAACAACTAATTCACAGCATATATCATTATGACAAGCATGGCAACAGATTTTGAAAAAAAAGTAGTAAGGAGACTTACAAGATCAGAGCAAGTCAGATGGTTTTGATTTTTTTTGACAATAATAGAGAAATCCAGAGATGAGATAATATACTCTTTTTTAATTCCTCCTGCTCGTTTGAAAGTCTGCTTGTGCTTATTGATGATGGGTGGAACGAAAATTAAGTAAAAAAGTGAACAAAACAAAGTATGGTGGCTACTGTGTTGTTGAACAGAACGTGTGAGCCATGGAGGTCTGAAGGGAAACTGATGTAGATGATGGTGGAATGAGGAATAGATGCTATAGTTTATGGTTTTTTCGAAAGTGGCTTGCTGTTTGTGGGTTTGTGCTTGGTTCGAAACAGGCTTTGGTGAGGAGGGCAGGCTTATGCTTGGTTCGAAACAGGCTTTGAATTTGTGGTGTGAGGAGGTTTCGATGCAGATTCACGTTCTCCCTTTTATGAACCCCCCTTTTTCGCTCTCCCTACTGCCTGTTTATATAGTGATACAATGAGGTTTTGGGAGGGAATTTTTTGATGAGTTTGAACATATGTAATGGTCTGATTTCGACACTTTTCTGATACAGTTTGGTGTGTGCCATTTGAAGTAATTCTTGAACAGATGTGCACATGTTTGTTGGTGGTGGAGGCAGTTTTTTGTTGTGGAGGCAACAGGGATTTGGACCGTTAGGGGCAGTAGGGACCAGCAGTTTTGGACATACTCATGCGCAGCATATGGTTTTATATGGTCATAACATAATTATAACAATCAATATTAATAATAGTAATGACAATAATAATAAACTGTTAGTAGAACTAAACTGAAAAATTCAAAAGTGAAAGAAAAGAAATTAAAATTTTGGTTTTTTCAAATAAAGTGATGCAAAATATATAAATTATATGTAACTAAGATTTTTTTGATAATTTTAAATTAACATAAAGAACTTGCAAAAAAATAAAAAATAAAAATAAAAGAATGTGAAATTACTATTTTTTGAGATTTTTTACTAACTTAAATCTAAAAAATTATAATTTTAACTTAAATGATACAAGAACAAAAAACTAAATGAAACTTAAGGAAACTAATTTTTGTATTTTGAACAAAAACATAAATAAAATGAAAATAGCATGAACTAAATCTTTTTAGGATTTTCCTTTTTTTATGAAAATAAAAATAAAAGGAAAAAAAATGAGTAAAAGTGCAAAAATACATGATCTAATAAAGTTAGGCAAAAATCAGTTAAATTTTACTAAATTCACAACAATTTCTAACGTTTCTATTTTTTGGTGGATTTTCAAAGCATAATCATCTCTTGACTTGTAAAGAAAAGTTGTAGTTGTTGCAGAGGAGAATCATATGTGAAAGAACCACTAAAAAATTGAAATTTGAAGAAGTTATGAATTTTTGAAATCTGACTTGAGAATTGACACAAAAGGTTGAAACGCTTGTGAACGCTTGCTATGTAACAATGCAGATGGGAGGTGGTATCTTAGGTCAAAATTTGGGGTATGACAGTAACTCTTCCCCATACCGACCAAAGATGAACGGTGCTATCGAAGCGGCCAATAAGAATATCAAGAAAATCGTGCAAAAGATGGTGGTAACCTATAAAGATTGGCATGAGATGCTGCCTTTCGCTTTGCATGGTTATCGCACCACTGTGCGTACTTTGACTGGGACAACCCCATTTTCATTGGTTTACGGCATGGAAGAGGTATTGCTGGTAGAAGTCGAGATTCCTTCTCTTAGGATCATGAGAGATGTTGAGCTGGATGAAAGTGAATGGGTACAGAATCGGCTGGATCAGTTGGAACTTATTGATGAGAAGAGGTTGACGGCTGTATGTCATGGTCAGGTATATCAGCAAAGGATGAGGAAAGCTTTTGATAAGAGGGTACAACCTCAGTGTTACAAGCCAGGTGACCTTGTGCTAAAAAAGATAATTCTCCCCCAGGGAGATCCCAGGGGCAAGTGGGTTCCAACTTATGAAGGTCCTTTCGTGGTCAGAAAAGTTTTCTCCGGAGGAGCGATGATGCTCACGACTATGGATGGAAAGTACTTCCCTCTCCCTGTGAATGCTGACGTAGTTAAAAAATACTTTGCATAAAAAAATAAAAAAACCCGCTAAACTGAAAACCCGAAAGGGCGGTTTAGGCAAAAAGAGGGTGTCCTGGTGAATCGAAAACCCGAAAGGGCGATTCAGGCAAAAATTAGGGACTTAAAGCAAATGACTACGCTCAGCATGAGATCCTTTGTTTCTTTCCTTCGTCCTGTCACCTGGCATAAGCTCTAAGCTAATCCAAGAATGATCTGTCTGAAAGCAAGAAGATGAAAGCGTGAGAGTCATAAGAATCATAGCAGAGTCGGGACTTGATGGATATTCACATTCACATTGCCATTTGTAAACACTTGTTTGTTTTGATTTTGTAATTTCTTGTTTCCAAATGTAAATGCCTTTTTAACAGGTTGATTTCTCAAAATCAATAGAATATCCTCTCTCAAGTATACATATGCTTTTCTTTTCTCCCTTTTTACCATTTTATTTGCAAAAACGTCTAATATTTTTGATAAGCATGTGCATATAAACTTCGTGGGCCTTACACGGAAATGGTAATCTAAGTCATGGTTGGTTGATCACTTGAAATACGGATAATAAACACAACTACTGCTGTGCAAGGGGCATGTTTGGTTCTATGATTGATGGATTTCTCTTTCACTTTACTGGTGGACGCCTTGCCATTTTGTTTCACAGCTCTGTGCTGTTGGTAAAGGTCTTGGGTCAGGGTAATATCAAGATTACGGCAGGTCGGCAAGATCGGTGAACCTAGTTGGAAACATTTCTTCCCTATAATGGCTTTTATTACGTTTCTTTGCCTCACTTTAATGTGTTATCTTGATTGATTGTTTTAGCATTGTCTGCATATAGGATTTTGTTTATAGCCGAGTGTCAGTCTTGATGCATTGAATATTTTTGCCTTGAAAATTTTTTTTGTTTCATTTTACTTAATCCATCCAGTATCACTCTTTAATCATTTTTTCGGGCCTTTTGATACTAACTGTGCCAATTCTTTTGCTTAGCCAATAGTTTGGAGGAAGGAGTTTAGCTAAAAACAATGACTGTAGTGGTATGCTTTTGAGTAGAACCTCGTTGACGATGTACAAGCATTGTTTCAATCCCCAAACACTGGAGATATAAGGGAGTTAGACCCTCATTAACCCCTCTGAGCCTTCGAAGTAGGAGTTTCTTTTCCGTTCGAAAAAAAAACTTGTTTTTTTAACCAGGGGCAGGGTAGATGTTCAGTTAATTTGACCAAGCATTCAAATTTCAGAAGGAATGTCCCATCGAAAGATCACCACATTTTATCTCTCGCATCATGAGGTCAGGAAAAATGTCTAAACCATGATGTTCATTTCCTCACAAAGTCATAAGGTCGAGATCAAATCGATACAATAATGGCTATCCCTCGCCGACCAAGGAATGGGGCATTTGTTTTCTTCAACAAAAAAAACAATAACAAAAAAGAGAAAGAAAGAAAAAGTTCAAAGACCTAAAGTCACATTGACTTGTTCGAAGTGGAAAGTATGAATAAGAAAGAAACAAAAAGCTCCGCTAAGTCAAAACTTGAAAACAAGTCGCTTAGGCAAAAGTTAGGGCATCCCGCTGGACTCCCAAAATTGAAATTCAAAAGATTTTGTCCAGGCAAAAATTAGGGAAAAGAGAGCCTAAAAGGCCGAAAAATATTATCCAATAAAATTTTCATCAAAAGAAGAGGAACAATAATATCAAAAACAAAAGCAACAGAGGTTAAGTGACAATCATGTCGGAGAATTTGTCGTGATCACTCAACCATTATAAATCCTTTTGAAAGATGAATGCTTGTGATAAGTCATCTGAACTTAGGACAGGAGAATATCACGAAGGGGGTGGGAACCAAATAACTTGAGCCTAAAAAAAACTTTTTTCTAAAAAACCTCGAACCAGGCTACATTACAACCTCTAAAAGTCCTAACTGAAACAAGGGTTTAACTCGAAAGCATACTACAATAGGATAGATTCTCCTAAACTCCCAAATATGTGTTGCATATCCATGTTGGTATCTTATCACCCATATCTTGACTCATTTTTTAAAAAAAAAAAGAGAAGGGGGGAAGAAAAGTTTTGAAATTTTTTGCACTCTAGCCAGTGATTCATTCACAACAGAGATGCAGCACTTTGTTAAGTTTTTCAAACTTCAAGGCTTAAATAATCATCGCATCAGGTCTGTCATTCCCAAAATAAACATCTTCCTGCATGCAAAACATTTGTCTGACATCAAAAAGAGTTTACACGTTGAACACCTGTAAAGAGCTTAATGGTTGTCAAGAAGGGAATATTTGGACAGAGACCATGTATGATTAGGGATCTACTTATCCCCAGTGAAGTTTCTTATCCTCAGTGAAGTTTCTTATCTCCAGTGAAGTTTTGTTTCCGCAACGAATTTTTGTTGCCCCAGGAATCTTCTTTTAAAGTCTTCATTCCGAGACTGCAAGTTTGGATATGTCACACATCCCCAGCGCAGTTGTTTAAATAGGAACTCACACTTTGAAGAAGTTTCAACTCCCCAACAGAATTACCAACAGAGATCCCACGCCATGACCTCTCATTTCCCAGCCGGTCTGCTGACTAGGGCATCTTTATGTTAAGATCTTTCCTTCTCCCCAGTAATGTCGATACTGTGTGACTGTCTGCATGATCCATCCATTGGTTGCATTCTAAGAAATCTCTCTCCAGCAAAAAAAAACTTCAACAGAGTTCTGTATCCTCAGTGAAGTCCCGTCTCCTCAGCAGAGCTTTGTTCCCCCAACAAAGGCCTTCACCTCTCACGTTGGGTTTGTTATCTTGGTGTCATCCTCAATGCGGCCGCGCGTTATCTTTTCTAAGAGATTACAGTCTTGCCCTGATCTTCTCCCTCATTGTCTAATCTTCAGATGACGCCCCTTTTCAGAAGCTACAATGTTGATCTGATCTTCTCTAGGAGTTTGTAATTTATTTTTGCAGCTCCTCTCAATGTTTGTGGCCCGTTTCTACTGGTTGCTCGGTTGTTATTCCCCACAAAGCTTCATCTCTTCAAGGTTCCCTCTCTAGAGGTTCCCCGTATTTTCTCCTCTCCTTTGGATTTTGCAATTTATTTTTGCAAGTCTTGTCAGGTCCTGACTTCTTGGTTATTGACTTCTCAGTTGGCCATTCCCCAGTGAAACTTTTAAAACATGCATCATCACATTGCATCTACCAAAACGCGTAGCATTTCCATTATATGGAGCATTGTGCTATATAAAAAGAATTCAAACATGCATCGGAACATAAGCCATTATTATTTCCGTCATCCCCAGTGATTTTTGTTAATACTTCGGATTAAATCCCCAGCGAGGTCTTCGTCCTCATTATCTCAGTTTCCTCCCCATACCAATATCCTTTTGACGTCAATCTTTTGTTTGTTTGAGTTTCTACTTTTAACTATAGTTCAGTTTCACCCTGGCACGGTCTTCTCGGGTTTAGTCTTCACTACCCTCTTCGGTTCATTCCAATGTCTATTAATGCACCTTTCAAATACCAGTTTCGTCCTGATATTCGCTTTCAGCAGATTTTTAGGTGTACGCCCTAATCTCCTCGCTTTGGGTCGAGTTTCGCCTCGTCGCCTGTGCATGAAATCCAGTTTTGTCCTAGTACTCATCTAGCTTAGTTTCTCCAAACTAGTTTGAGTCAAGTTTCGTCTTGTTTTTGTTTTCATACCTTGGACCCTTTGACGGTGTTTGTTCACCGAGTGCAGTGTTCGTACTGCGTCCATGGTTTGAAATCAGTCTCTTTTGTTCCTTGGATTCTTCTATTAGTTTTCGTCACTGTCTATCCATTGATCTGAGACTAGCAGGTGCTTTGAGAAACATGCACTCTCATCACTTTGCTTTGGGTCGAGTTTCGCCTCGTTACCCGTGCGTGAAATCCAGTTTCATCTTGGTACTCATCTGGTTTAGTTTCGTCTAACTGGTTTCTGAGTCGAGTTTCATCTCGCTTTTGTTCCTCATTTCTGAGATTCTTTCAGTTCCTTCATACTGTCTATCTTAGTTGAGATTAGCAAGTGCTCCTAAAATCGCGCACTCTAGCCACTTTTACTTTGGGTCGAGCTCAGAGTTTCGCCTCCTCACCCGTGTACATTTTCTTTTCCAGAGCTTAGTTTCGCCTATACTCTGTGGTTTGAGTTTTGTCTCACCCTTTTTGAAGCCCAGTTTTGCCCTGGCCCATCTGTCCGGAAGTTTAAGTCGCGTCTACTCTTCTTTGTTTTTGTTCTGTTTCAACCTGTGTTACAGCTCCATTCTGACGCATGTCTTGGGGGTTTTCTGCTTCTTTTTCTTTTTTCTTCAAGAGTGTAAATTTTCGGGTTCTTTCGTATTCAACCATCTTCAACTCTGAACGCTAGAAAGTTGTCACTTTTCTCACTTATCATGTTGAAGATATTTGAATAGGGGCAGCTGTTGCACCCCAAAATTTACCCTCTTGATTTTAGGCTTATGTTTCATCATGAATATCTTATTGCATTGCATTCATACATTGTGATGGGATCAAAGTAATTTGGTTATCAAGTCTTCCTCAAGCTTTGAAGAATGATTGCATTGACAATATGCTCAAGTAGAACCTTATCATCTAAACCTCTGGATCTTTCAAGCCCCAAAGTTATTGTATATCTCAAGGTATTCTATCCATCTCTTTGGATCATCAGAGGATTGAAGTTTGTGTTTGATTATAAGAAGCATCATTCCTTTGATTCACCAGTCAAATTAGGGTTTTGTTTAATCAAGCCTTTTGATCAATGTACAAGTCTTGATTTGGAAGCTACAACATCTCATTGGTATTTGAAAGGTCTTAGTAAAAGAAATTGGCCAGGATGCCCAGAAGATTTGAAGTTTTGAAGATGGTTCATCAGTCTCCTAAGATGTTAACCAAAATTAGGGTTTGGTCCAAGTTGAAGTAATTGGGGTCTAGATGATCCAATTCATGAAGCATCATTATCTTATCATCATTAGAATCAAATTTGATCATAGAGTCTCTCATGATGCCTAGTGGAATTAGGGTTTTGAAGCTTGATCAGCTATCTCCTAACACATGGCACAAAACTAGGGTTTTGGATTTAATCAGGATTTTTGACTTTTTCACCCAAACTTGTTTCCTTGATTCACCACATGTTACTAAGCATTTATGATTGAGAAATTGAGGTTCAATTTGGATTGGAAATGATTCAATTGATCAAAAGGGGCAAATTGGTCATTTTGACCAAAGTCAGTAAAATCAGGAGTTTACCAAGTAGATTTTTGGTCAACCATCAATTCAAGCATCCTCTTTTCATATTCCGTACCCAAATTCATCTTTGAATCATGAGAAATGGTGAATTTGAGTGTAACTTGTTCAAGAAGTAACTTAAAATTTGAAAAAATGTTAAGTGCCAAAATGACTTCTCTTGGGCAAGCCACGCGCGTAATTTCATCAAACACTTGGCAGGACATTTTGTGGAATCAATTTCTTGTGACACAAGCCTCAATTTGAAAAATTAAAAAGAGCATTTTGTAGTCTCCCATGAGAGCTTCCCATTGAACTTTGAATCATTCAATTTGGCCAAGAATTGAGTGAGTTGTGATGCTTCAAAGTTGGTATCTCAAAGCTGGCTTCATGCACACCATGCATGCCCATGCACGCGCGCGGACCAGGCAGGCCAAATTGCATTTTTGCCTCAAGTTTGCAACATCATTTCTCCATCAAGTTAGCATCAATTTGGAAAATTCAAAGCCCTAAGATGTTCTACATTTTGAGAGCTCTTGAAAGGCCCCTCAAGCATCCAAAACGCACGAAGGAATTTCAAATGGCCTAAGCAAAAAGTCAGCTAGCCAGATTATTGGAAAACCATGCCCATGTTGCAGATTTTTGCACAACTTCAGTTTTGATTGTTGTCAACGCAGCCAACTCACTAAGTGCACATGCTTTGCTCAAAATTCCACTCAACATGACATCACGAAAACGACTTCTAGGCTGGGCATAAGTAGAAGCAAAACGCATCACCATTTGGACAATCTTCATTTTTCTATTTTTTGCAAACTATGCTTCTAACGGCCTTAAGATTTTCAAAGACCCTTCTACCCTCAGCAGTCATTCTATAAAATCCATATTTCACTCCCTTTCAAGACACACATTCATTCTCTTAGAAAAAAAATCAGAAACTGCAATCTCTCTCTCTCAAAAAAATTCTGGTTCAAAGCTCCTTTGTTCTCCATTCCAGAGCTCGATTCATGACCATTTCACTTCATTAGAGCATTAGAAGTAAGGGACAAGAGTTTTCGCTTTGTTTCTAAGGCCATAATTGAGTTTATTTCTCAACTCGAAAGGTAATTTTCAGATCTTGATTCTCCATAATTTTGCTTGTTTCATGTGATTTAAAGCTTGTAATCATGTTCATAGCTGGCCAGATCTTACGTCTGATGTATAAACTTGTTTGATTTTGAAGCATATGCGATTTGGTGAACTTATGGTTTTTCAAGATTTAATGATTTTCTCAATTTTCTTGCTCTGATTTCTACTTCCATGGTCAATCATTTTGAATTTTGTAAAAAGCATGATGTAGTTGGTAGTTTGAACTTTGATTTATGATTGGAATCATTGATTTTGGTGGAGAAATGAGTATGTATGATGGACCTGAATATGAGCCCTAGAACTGAAAAACAAGCGTTTTGAATTGATCCGGAGGTTGAAGATGATGGCGTGGACGAATCTGATTGGTCCATGTGATTTTTAATGCATTTTTCATATTTTTGATTTTATTTGATTTTCTAATTTTATTTTTGTGATCAAAACATTTTCAAAAATCATAAAAAAATTGCCATAGGCCAATGATAATGTCTAGTATTTGTCATATTTTTTTAAAATGTTTTGATTAGTTTAAAAATTCATAAGTTTAAATAATTGTTTATTCAATGGTTATTTTTGTTTTAACATTTCTTTTGATCTAAAAATTCCACAAAAATTATTTTGGACTCATAAAATAATGTAAAAATTGATTCTGATTTTGATTTAGCATTTTTTCTATTTTTGTTTAGAAATTTAATTTCAAAAGTTTATTTGTAATATTTGTTTGTTTTATTTTTATTTTAATACTTCCATTGATTCAAAAATTCTAAAAAAAATCATGCAAGCTTTCCTTTAATCATAGAACCTGAATATTTTTTTTATTTTGACCTTTTTGTGATTTTTGGCTAGGGTTTGCATTTTTGCCCTTAAATAATAGTTTAATTGTTAATTGTTTGTTTAATTTTTATTTTAATATTTCCTTTAATTCAAAAATTCCAAAAAAAAGCAGAGATGTGTGTTTTTAGTTCTAATATTTGAATATAATTTTGGTTGGGTAATTTTCTGAATTTTGTTTAGAATTTTATTTTGAGAGGAGATTATTGGATTAATTGATTAATTATTTGGATTTAATTTCATTTTGACTTTTCCTTGATTCAAAAAATGTGAAAAAAATATGTTTTCTGACATTTTGGGTTTCTTTGTGATTTGTATGATCTTGGTTTGAATTGTTTGAATTTTGATCTTACTTAATCAATATTTAAGATTAAAAGTAAAAAATTAGGGTTTTGTTGCTTATTGTGCAAGTCTCTTTTTCAAAATCATTATGCCCTGTTTTTTTTTAAAATTCAAGTCTTGATTAGGGTTCATGAATTTGTTGAGGATCTGAGAACCATTTTTCTTGAATTATTTGACTTGGTTTGACATTTTTCCACAAATTATTTTGAAAACTTGTCTTAGTTTGGTAGTTTTGCCAACTAGTTTTGAACTTTGGGCCTCATTTGATCCCCTCCTCAATCATTCATGAACTTAAGGCTTGCTTTATGACCTCTACACACTTCAAGGATGCTATGAAAATTTTGACTTGAATTATTGAAACCCTTTTCTATTTTTGATGTATTTTTGAGGTGAAAAAGGTACTCAATTGATGTTGCATATCTTGTTGCATATTGTTTGATGGCCAATGAACTTGAGTGAGGCCTATGATTGGGCACCTAATGATCATGTTGAATATTCTTTCTTTCAAATAAACTCAAGCCATTTCACTTAATTCCCCCATGTTTGAATGTTTGAACCTTCTAATGCATTGTGTGGGATTCATCTTCTTTTGTGCTTGTGAGTTATGGTTGAATTAATTGTACATGATTGAAATGTGTTTGCCCATGACCTCCATGGTATTTAATTGTATTATTTTCAAGCTCCCACGATCCTTGATTGATATTCAATTGTCAATTCAATATGGTGATAGAAAGGAGCAACATTCCTCTGATTCTTTTGACCAAATTGTGCATATGCTTGTTTCCTCTTGTCTATCATGTCTAATGTTTGATAATTGTTATCATGTTGTTCTCACTTCATCATGTTGCATCCATCCCTTATATGAGTCATCATTCACCTTATGGAATACTAACTTGTCTGTTGAATGTGTGAGGTACTTTGAGAAAGTTTCCACTTTTGGCTTGAAGCTACTGTGTTTCACTTTATTTGGGGAACACAACTTATTATACTGGCACTGCTATTGTGTTTGGCATGTTTGATATTCCATGCAAGATATATACATGTGATTGTGAATGCTATACATTGCCCATGGGATCTGGTCATATCTGATAATCTCATTACTTACATCCTTATGGCGTAATTTTTGACTTAATTTGTCTACTGATGCCAGCTTGCTCGAAGTTCTCTGGGTTTCTTTTATTCTTGCTTAGTTGCTAAGGATAGTTATCCGTTTGGTATTGCACTATCTCCTTTCTTCCATTTTCATTTTGCATAGTTCTCTGATTGCATGATGGGACCTCTGTTACTGATATATGTCAGGAGGCCCTCTGGTTTTTGTCTGATGCATGTGTTGTATTTACTTTTGATTGATGAGTCACTCAATTTAGAAATTGAGATCACGACTTCGCTCTTATTGCATGTTCCCTATAGGATATTTATTTCTTTTCTTCTTTAATTGTTGATCGATGAGTCACTCAATTTAGAAATTGAGATCACGACTTCGCTATTATTGCATGTTCCCTATAGGATGTTTATTGCTTTTCTTCTTTAATTGTTGATCGATGAGTCACTCAATTTAGAAATTGAGATCACGAATTCGCTCTCATTGCATGTTCCCTATAGGATAGTTTTGTTAAACTTCCTTTAACATGTTAATTAAGGTAGGATTTTCCTTTATCCTTAACCTTAGGGTCAACCATTGTATGATAACACTAGGGATAGTGCTAGGCTAGTCTCCCTTAGTTGTTTTTCCTTTCTTTAGCATATTGCATCTTAAAACTAAAACTATTTTCTTGGCAAATCATAAAACACCTCTAATGAACTTGAACCCTTCTTCAAGGTAAAAGATACAAACCAATCCTATTTGTTTATGCGCCTTTTAACTTTGCCATTTATCTCTTAGCTGATGTTTCACCATCGCACATTTGTTTGAAGCCGATGTTTCTCCATCGCATCTATTTGCTATCCTGCTTTGATTCTCAATATCATTGCTAGGTGAGATGTTTTGCCATCTAATTTATTGATGTTTCGCCATCGCACATGTTTGTTATCCTGCTTTGATTCTCAATATCATTGCTAGGTGAGATGTTTTGCCATCCGATTTATTGATGTTTCGCCATCTTTGCCATGATACTTTGTTACCCTTTAGCTTATATTTCGCCATCTCATATTTGTTTGAAGCCGATGTTTCGCCATCGCACATGTTTGTTATCCTGCTTTGATTCTCAATATCATTGCTAGGTGAGATTTTATGCCATCCGATTTATTGATGTTTCTCCATCTTTTCCATGATACCTTGTTATCTCTTAGCCGATGTTTCGCCATCACACATTTGTTTGAAGATGATGCTTCGCCATCACATCTGTTTGCTATCCTGCTTTGATTCTCAATATCATTGCTAGGTGTGATGTTTTGTCATCCGTTTTATCATTTGATGTTTCACCATCTCAGGCATGTTACCCTGTTATTATTTAGCCGATGTTTTACCATGTCATCTGTTTGTTGTTTACTTGATATTTTGCCATCTTGACTATCTTTGTTTGTCTTAACTAAAAAATACAAACCAACCAAAACATATGAGCCGAACTACGGCTGCTCTGATTCCTTAAAAGGGATACGTAGGCAACGGGGTAGGGCCCAACCGAGCTTAACTTTTATTTTCCCTACATTGTTTTTTTTTCCCGCATACATTCCCTTTTCAGCTTTAAGCCATAGACATAGGATTTGACCACACCCATTAGATTAGACAACAAGAGTGGATACCATAGAGTACTACGGGCGTGTGGGGTGCTAATACCTTCCCCTCGCATAAAAGACTCTCTTACCCGATCTCTCGGTCGAAAGACCGTGATTTCTCCCTTTCCAGGTTTTCTCGATGTTTACCTTTCCCTTTAGGTGGGATAAAAGACGTTCGGTGGCGACTTCATTGATGTTTCCGGCCGCGTGTTTCAGAGTGTGCATCCTTCGTTTCTCCCTTATTGACCCTTCGTTTGGACTGTGAAGCAGTATGGGGGAGAAGCTTAAGGCTTCATTTCACACATAACTTTTTCTTTCGTTTGAATTCTATACAGGTTAGTTTCAACGTGTACTTGGACAAGAAAAGCATACAAATAAAAGTATAGAAACGAAGAGTGAACAAATGTTATTTACATGCTTAAAACTAAAGGGTTAAGGTCAAAATGACTTACCTTGCTTGAATATGGGATATGTGTGTTGGATCTAAGTTACAACCCTGGATTCTCCTGGCTTTGAAGGAAAGAAAACAAGTGTGGTGTTTCTTTGACTGGATTCGAAGGAAGCAGAAACAAAGGGTGTGGTCACTTCTGGATACGAAAGAGGAAAGAAACAAGTGTTGTGTTTCTTTAGATTATGGGTTTGAGAGTGTATTTAGTGTTTGGGAATCTTGAGAGTTTGAGAGTTTTTTTTGAAGGTTCTTACCACACAGCAAAAATCTGCCAGCGTTTCCTCTTGTTGCCTCCCAACCCCCTTTTGATGTGCAAATGAACTCTCTATTTATAGAGAGAAAAATTTGGAATGAGCAGCTTTGTGAAAGAATAAAATATAGTTTCTTTGAAAGGACAACATCCACTTGTGTCAACTTTTTATAATCCCAAGATATACCAAAATCAATGGTTTAGATGGGTGGATCCTAGTTTATAGGGGGCAAATGTGCAGAAGAGACAAGCGCAAGGCTAAAATACTTTCTAAAAAGGTAGTGATATTATCAAGAGCAAGTTGGCTTGAAGAACAATTTAATATGGAGTGAGGCACAAGTTGGAAGCCTATGTAGCCTGACCTATGGACAACTTGACCCTTTGAATCAAATCCTCCATATTTCCATAACCTTTGACCAGACTTAACAAAGCAACATTTGTTTCCACCAGTTGTATGTCCTTCGAATGGACCAACTGTGTGTTCTTCGAATGTCCCTCTTCAGCTGAATATTCCATTTTGAGTCCTCTTTATTTTGATCACTTAGGCCCAAACCTTCGACCAGAATCCAAAGTAAGCAAAAACAATCATTCCCCAACTATGGCAAGTCCTTCGAATGGGCCACCAAGTTGTGTGTCATAATGCAGCACTATGGCATATTGAAGGGTTTGCAGATGGATTCTAAGGTGATATGAAGGTGCATTTGAAGCAAACATGAAGATGAAATTGAAAGTCACATAAAGGTAGCCATTCATCCAATCAGAAACTTGTGAATCCAAGGCAAATAGGTGAGGGGCTAATGGTGTAATCGAAGCTTGCAGGCAGGAGCCATTATCCAAATGAAGCTTGCATGCAGGAGCTATTTTGGTGCATCAAAGCAAACCCGCAGGAGGTCAAATGGCCAAATTAAACTTATGGACCAAAGCTTGATAAAATAAGCCAGATGCCCAATCGAAGGATGTAAATCAAAGCTTACATCAAAGGAGGCCCAAATGTTCAATAGAAACGTGAGGACCAAAGCTCGCTCGAAGAAGGAAAATGCTCAATTGAAGGATGTAAATCAAAGCTTACATCGAAGGAGGGCCAAAAGCCCAATCGAAGGATGATTCAAACTTGCTCGAAGGAAGCCTAGATTCCCAATCGAAACTAGTATGAATTGAAGCAAGCTTGTTTTTCTTCAATTTTGTCAAGAAAATCAATTTTTCTGCTTTGCCCTTTTTTGTCTATTTTGTACTTGTGCAAATTTTGAGCTTTTGAAAATACTTATGATAAAATGTCTTGAGAAAAGAGAGGGAAAATTTTGGGGTACAACAGCTTCCCCTGTTCAATCTTCTTAAACCTGAAGAGTTAGATTGGCGGGTCCGTCATTCGTGACTTAAAGGTGGAAGATGATTGAACACTAAAGTGCCCAGAAATTTGTACTCGTTGATGTGTTAGTTGACTGACTGTGTAGGGAATGGGCTTAAAGATGCCATTTGGAGAAATGATGGAAAGTTGTTGGAGATGGGCTTATTGATGCCATCTAGAGTGAATGGGAAAGGTATCAGGATAAATCTTTTGGTTGATTTATACTGAAATAGCAGATGTCTTTTGCTTGTTTTTAATCTGGAAGAACTAAATCTAACCAGAAGAGGTCTTCATTTGCCTGTTGTTAATCTGGAAGAACTAAATCTAACCAGAAGAGGTCTTCATTTGCCTGTTGTAATCTGGAAGAACTAAATCTAACTAGAAGAGGTCTTTAAATCTTTAACTGAGAGAAGTATCCGAATAAATTTTGGTCGATTTAATCTGAGCCAGAAAAAGGTCCACTGAAAGAAGTATCACAATAAATCTTTGGTCGATTTAGTATGAGCTAGCAAAGGTTTGAAGGAAGTGTTTGTCATGTAGGTAGTCATCCTGTCCTATTTCGGGAATAGATCTACAATCAATTTGTTTACAGACAAATGTCTTGTTTCAGGTATTAGTATGAAGCTTGATTGTAAAATGTGATAAAGGAATCCTGGAGGATTACTACTCCAAAAGGATGATGAAGAAATCTGAGATGATTACTACCTCAACAGGATGATGAAGGAATCTGAGACGATTGCTACTCCAAAAGGATGATGAAGGAATCTGAGACGATTGCTACTCCAAAAGGATGATGAAGGAATATGAGATGACTGCTACTCCAAAAGGATGATGAAGGAATCTGAGATGATTGCTACTCTAAAAGGATGTCGAAGGAATATGAGACGATTGCTACTCCAAAAGGATGATGAAGGAATTTGAGACGATTGCTACTCCAAAAGGATGATGAAGGAATCTGAGATGATTACTACCTCAACATGATGATGAAGGAATCTGTGATGATTACTACTCCAAAAGGATGATGAAGGAATATGAGATGATTTCTACCTCAACAGGATGATGAAGGAATCTGGGACGATTGCTACTCCAAAAGGATGATGAAGGAATCTGAGACGATTGCTACTCCAAAAGGATGATGAAGGAATCTGAGATGATTACTACCTCAACAAGATGATGAAATCTAAGCTTGATTTTGTCTTGGAGAAGTTTACAGATTAATGACACTTATCTGTTGATCTTTTCCTGAAAAGGTATGCAATGTCATGATGGATAAAATGCATGGCGTAATGATGTTTCCCAAAATAAATGAGATAATGTTGTATGCATTTATCATATATGTAAATATGATGCATGAAATGTTGTTGGAATGTAAATATGATGCGTAATGATGTTCTTGAGATCAACTCAGTTGGGGAGAAGTTTTCATGGATTGAAACTTTGGCTGGGGATCATCCTATGAAAAGGACTTTACGAGAGATTTGTCACTGCCCCCAGTAGCAAGTATTTGCTAGGAAACATTTGCTTGACTGTGCGTAATCCTTTGTTGGAAATCAAGTTCGATGCCCCAAGTGATTCAGACACAGGCCTGCCCCTAGTTATTCAACATTTCTTAAGAGATTTCTTGGAATCTTGACTGGACTGCCCCAAATGTGTGGGATAGTGACACATCATTCCCCCTTGCCTATAGGAGATTTTGTTATTGGAAGTGTCTTCCCACTTGAAGTGACTTTGTTTATTGAGAGGATTTTTGTTCATTGGATATTCGTCGTGTGAATTTCTCCGTTGTCAAACAATTAGCCATGTGCAAACAACGATATTCAAATAATGCAAATTTTATGCTTGTCTTGAAGTTTTGAAAATGCGTATTAGTAGATAAAAGAATTTTTGTAAGAATATGAATTCAACTTAGGATTTGGAGTAAGCCTTACAGAGGTCAAGATACCTTTTGTAACCGTATGCTTTCGAACTAACCCATGCTTCAATTAGGACCTTTGAAGAGTTGTAACATGGCTTGGTTCACGGTTTAAGAAACAAAGGATAAGGCTCAAAGTGTATTTGTACCCACCCGTTCTTCGTGATGTTCTTCAGTCCTAAGCTCAGTTAATTGTGCGTTTGAATTCCAATTGAGTCTGAAATGGAGTTTTGGCGATGGTTCAGACAAGTTAAGTTTGTTGGAAGGCAGTCATTTTTGCAACGTTCTTCGTGTTTGTTGAGGATCTGTAGTGACTTCTTTTATTACCCCTGATTTTTGCCTGACTGTTCTTGTTTTGAGATTACAGTCAGCAGGACGCCCTAGTTTTTTTATTTAAAAAAAGTCTCCTCCATAGTTTTTGACTCAGTGGGCCTTTTTCTTGAGAGACAATGACTGCCTATTTGGTAGGGAACCATCACCGTCTTTTGATTCTAGAGGAATGTTTTTTATATCACTCGTTGTATACAAGGTGAAAGTTTGCAACTGAACGCACATTTTAATTAACTGAGAGACTAACCTGCCCCAGGTTTTGATTAAAGGTTTAAATTTGCGTGAAAAAGAAAACTCATACTTCTTTGACTCGAAGGGGTTGACTAGGGATTATCCTCCTTATAACTCCAGTATTTAGGAATTGAAATTACGCCTGTACATTGTCAGCAATGTCTGTTCAAAAGCATACTGTATGAGATTATGGCATTGTTTTCGTCATCCTCCCTTAAAGGCTTGCAACTTTTAAAACAAGAGTTGAATATCATAAAGGGAGTAAAAGCATAGTTTAAATGTAATGAAAACGAATGGATCATGTTGTACCCCAAAATTTTCCCTCCCATATTTCTCAAGACATGTCAAGTGAGGTCCTCAAATTGCTCAAGGAGGTCCAAGAGTTGACCAGACAAACTCTCTCCTAAGGCAGTCTACCTCAAATTAGGGTTTCATTTTGCATCAAGATGCTTAAGTCCAAAGGATCCTAAATTCTCACCATTGTCCTAATATGTTCTCAAGATCATCCATGTCAAGTTTCAAGCCTTGCAGAGGAAGTTTGCTCAGTCAATTGCTCAAATACCTAGAAATCGATTATGCTAGGTCAAAAGTCAACTGTGGCCCACATACAGTCAAACCTCAAGATTTTTGGTCAACATCCTCATTTTTAAGTATCATTCATCATTTTATCAAGGGTTGATCATGATTCCTCAAGGATTGCTCACAATTCATCAAGACTCAAAAGTTGCTAAATTAGGGTTTTGTAGGAAAAGTCAACTCAACTTTGACCAAGCATAACTTTCTCATACTTCATCAGAAATGACCCATCCAAAGCCCATTTTGAAGAGGATGCAATTACCTACAATTAATCTTCAGCCCCCAAGCTTATAATATGCACTCACAAAAATATATGAATTTTGACATTATAGGTCATTTTGAAAAGTCAACAAAAACACCTTTTGGGTCAAGGCTTCATACATGAACATGGAAGACCCAATTGAGATGAGACCAAAAGGGTTGATTATAGGACATCCTAAGCTTTCTAAAAAGTCCAAGAACACCTTTCTAAGGTCAAAATTGAGAGAGTTATGCATTGACCAAGTTGAACCTTTTTGCAAAATTGCCAAAAGTCAAATGTGTCCAAAATTGCATTTTTTGCTAAATGGGCCTAACTTTTTATGCTTGCACTGAGCTTGTGATGTGATCCACGACCCATGAGCCCTTCCACTTGTCATTCTTCAATTTTTATTATTTATTTTGATTTTATTTCATTTAAATCAAATAAAATCAATATAAAATAATGAAAATATCAAAAATCAATTAAACCTTGAGATTTTGTGCATGATTAGAGTCATTATACAGCTGGTGGCAAGATCAAATCGTGCAAGGCTTCATATGGACAAAAAAAGATTGACAATGCTTGTTTTGGAAAGATTTGGTGCAAGGAATAAATCAATGATCAATCTTCATAAATGGCAAAGATTTTATGCAAATTTTTATCCCAATGCATTCTCTAATATATATGGAACATATCCAAGGCAAAAAAGAGAGGAGGAACAGACGTGCAGAGGTGAAAGAAAAAACTCAAAAATTGCAAGAAAAGTGGTGATCTAGTTTCTGTGTTAGAGGTCGATTCATGCCATTCTCAGGTTGCCAATAGGTTGCTCGACATTCCAGGAGCAATTTCCAATCAGATTCAAGCCTTTCCACGCTTGGAATTGCAAGATAGAGGTATCATGATATGCCTCCAAATTTGAATTCAGTTTCATGGATTCACTCACCCATTGCATATTTTAGTGATATATTTGTGTTCGTCTTTGAGTTTGCAAGCTTTTGATACCATTTAATTGTATTTCTAACGCTTGCACATGAAGATGCCATTGTTAGGGTTTGCTCTTATGTTTTAGGGTTTCTCTGTATCAGTAAAATTGGTCAAAGAAAGTAGTACCATAATATTCGTGGGTTCGAGACGAACAGAACCATGTAATTAGAATTCATTTTAGCATGCGTTTTCTTGATGATTGAAAGTTACAGGTTTGTAGCTACAGTAAGTGTCTATAGGTAAAAGTTCAAAACTTTAAATGACGGTTCCAGGGAAGAAGACAATAGCGTGTCACAGACTGACTGGCTGATTCAAATTCTAGCGCGTTATTCTGGCCAGAAACCTGTAGATCCGATGTATATTGTTTGTTTCTATTATATTAATAAACTAACGTCTAACGCAGTTGGTCAGAAGAAGGAAGTCAGAAGTTCATTGTTCCGGGTTCGATCCCAGGCGTGAGCTTTTGGTATATTCTCCTTTGTTTTTGCCAGAGCCAGCACATGCATCTTCTGAGGATCATCACATTCTGGATCCAGTAGCCAACATCAGATCTAGGGCACCGTCTTTCTGATCGATTAGACAGGATCAGATCCAGTGCATCATCTTCTGGATCCCAGTCAGAACCAGATCCAGCACGTGCAGGCCATCATCTTCTGGATCCCATTCAGAATTAGATCCAGCGCGCCCCATCTTCTGAGGGACATCATTTGTTGGATCCACCTGCCAGGATCAGATCCAATACCCCCATCTTCTGAGGGCCACCATCTTCTGGACCCCATCATCCAGAACCAGACCGCTGAGAGCAGGCTCACTTGGTTATTTCCATTATTTTTCTTTAATTTTCGTTTCTTTAATTATTCTGTTTTTTGTTTCATCAACACCAAGATTATTTTTTCTAAAATTGACCAATCAAAAAATCACAAAAAGAAGACTTATTTTCTTAATAAATATTGTTAATTAATTAGTTTAATTAATTTAAGGCAATTCTAATTTCTTTCACAATTAAAATTAATTAGAATTTAGGATTTTTTTTTAATTTAATTATTTCATTACTTTCTTAAAATAACAAAAATGACAAAAAAACATGTTTACTTTAATCAATTACAATTAGGTTTAGTCAAGGGTCAAAACCCTAGTCACTTCGCATTTAATTCGCCGTGCACTGGCTATTTATTTTTGCCAATATTGTTGTAACTGCTCACTGGTATGTAATAGTTTAAATTAGGATTTTCATTTATCGCTTTTCCCCGGTTTTGGTTATGTAATTAATCCCCCTCCCCGAAGCCTTGTAATAGCGTAGATTTACTTTCTCGCATCTTAATTCTCGCAAATATTTAAATGTCTAGATGTATGCTAATAGGATTGAATGACAAGATTGCATGATAATTTAATACATTTAGAAAACCCTAATATGCAAATACTAAATAATTGAAAACAGATCACTCGCACATATCACTCTTAGGGTATACTCTCACTTCAGTTGCCTTCGGTAAACGGTTATTAAGTATAAGATGTCTTAGTGGTTGCCCTCCTGTCTAAAAAGATCAAACGTTGCCTCAGAAATGTTGCCTCGGAAATGTTACCTCGAATATGATCTTAAGACTCTAGGGTTATTACTAGGGTGTTCTAACATTGCTTTAGTGATCGTACGTCCCTTTCGAATTGACCCTTACAACTCTAACGACGGTGTCGCCTATTTCTCAATAGTAGGATAGCACTTTCTAAAGGAACGAGAATATAAGCGATCTTTTTTCGAGTAGGTAGATGCTAGTAGGTACTTGCTCAAAACAAAACTCTTCACACTTACACATTTCAAAACAATTTTCAAAACAACTTCGTCACACCTTTGAGGACTGATACAAGGGTCATCACGAAGTCAAACTTTTTCAAAACAAAACACATACACAAGCAATTTTAAAAGATGAGCAAGTATCTAAGAGCCCATGGAAAACCATGGATAGAAAGGGTGCTAACACCTTCCCTTTCTGTAATCTACCCCCCGTACTCAGAATATCTCAAAAAAGGATTTTTTCTGTACTTTTTTCCTTTCCGGTTGGATGAAATAAAAGTCAGTGGCGACTCTTGCTTACCGCGACATTTTGCAAACAAAAAACGCAAAACGCAAAACGCAAACCAGCATCTCAAAACAGTCAGTTCTGCCACCGTATCACAGAACTGGCGACTCTGCTGGGGACTTAATAAGTGGGGTATACCTTAGGATTTAGTTCATCATAATTGCTTCTCTTGTTTGTTTTGTTTGCTTTACTTTTAAGGGTTTTGCTTGGGGTTACTATAGATCCTAACCCGGATCTGGGGAATACCTTTTAGGTAAGTAGCAATAGACTGTGAGGGAACTGTACGACATAGACCGATACGGTTGAAGCAGTGGCTACATTGGTGTGGCACTTTGGTTGGTACCGGTTTCCCTTGTGGAGAAATGAGGAGAATACGGGTCCGCTGCATGGTGTCATTAAGCATCAACTGACCTTAGAACCTTTAATCGTCCAATTTGGACATTAGAAAGTAGTGAGATACCCGGCCTCTGTCTAAAGCTGAGAACTGGTTGATACTCGATGCTACACTCATTGAGACCATACTCTCAAGATAGTTCCAGCTGCAAGAAAAGATTGCGTAAGCTGAAACCATGACCGATGGAGGATGGTCAGTGATATTGAGATCTCCTAGAACCTGATTAATTTTTCTAGGACAAGTTGAAACCAACTTAACTTCAAGAGGGTATTACCTTTGACCTCATGCAAGCCTTAAACCTAAAGGCTTTGTGTGACTTGCTTGTCTTTGCCATGCCTGTTATCTGCTATACCTATTGTTTTTATCATGACATCATGCATCATAACATATAATACATGCTTCATTACACTAACCATTTCAAAGACCAAGGGAATTTATCTTTGCTCTGTTTTGCAGATCATGGCTTCCGCACGTAGAAAGACTATCCTGTAAGTACGAAGTGCGCGTAAGAGGTACTTTAAAAAATTATGGTTTTTAGTGATGATGGTTCTTATTTTTCTGGTTAATGATGATTTTAGGAAAGCGTAAAATGCAGAAAAATAAAAGACACAGGCGATATATCCTGGTTCCCCTCACAGTCCGAGAGTACTCCAGTCCCCTTTCAACATGAAAGAGATTTCCTTATTGTGGCAAACTTAAACAAGAACTACCAAACAACCAAGAACAATCCTATTGGACCAAGAACAATCCTCTTGGATTTTCACTAAGTTAACTATGAGAACAATCCTCTCAATGTAACTACACTTGTATCCAACAACTTTGGAAAAACAAGATTTCAGAAACACTTAAACTTATTTCCAACAATTCTGGAAAAAGATAAGTAAGTAACTATCAATTTTTGAGTTTGAGTGAGTAGATTAGTATTGATCACTTAGAGTGATTTAACAATGTATGATCTTCTCTTCCAATAATATTATTGTACAATGACTCAAGATATAATTGCTCAAAGTTTTCTGTTTGTTAATGTATGAAAATGTGCAGAAACTTATGCATGAAAGTGAAGAAATGCTTGAGTTTGTATTTTGAAATTTCAGAAAATATTTATGGAAGAGGTGTTGAAATAGATTTTGAAATTGAATATTTATATGTTCATAACACCCTTTTAAAACATCATGAAGTTCTGAAAATGTATCATGAACAAATGCCAAGTTTGAGTGAAAAGTTTTAATGAAAAGGCATGATGAACAAACATGTAAAAAGCTACTGTTTTTCAAAATTGTGCAACATGCAATCGATTGCACCCTTTGTGTAAATCGATTGCACACGGTTTCAACAGCTATTTTTTCAAAACTTTTAAGAGTGCAATCAATTGCACTATCAATGCAAATCGATTGTATACAAAGTCAGTAGCAAAAAGTAAGTGAGTGCAATCGATTGCACTAGCAATGTAAATCGATTACACTGAGAAACAGAAGCAAACATTTTGAAAAATTTAAGTATGAAATCGATTGCACAAGCAATGTAAATCGATTGCACAGAGAAACAGAAGCAAAAGATCTGAAAGTTTGAAGTGTGCAATCGATTGCACTAAAATGTAAATCGATTGCATGCAAGAGAAAAATGAAATTTTAACTTTGAAAAACTTGAGTAATGACCTGAAACATTTATTTTTCATTTTTGAGGATCTATATCTTAAGATCAAAGTAGATAATATTATTATACCTTTAAAGTTGTTGAGAGCTTTGAACTGAAGATATTATCCTTAGATGCTTTGAACTTGATCATAAATCTTTGCCTTCTTTGTTAGCCATGGTTTGTCTTCATCAAAACAAAAGCTCATTTGAGAAGCTTGATTTTACATTCTCCCCCTTTTTGATGATGACACACAATCTTGCTTTATGCGATGTACTTTCTGGAAGAGCTTCCCCCCCTAAGATGCAAAACTCCCCCTATGTAGGAGAGGGTTGGAATCCTATGCGTTTCTTCATCTTGATTGGAGAGTACCTTAAAAACTTAAAACACAGAAAATACAAGCATAAAGTGAAACAACCTGGGCGAACCGTCATCTTGTAATGAAATAACAATGAAGTCGCCACCGAACGTCTTTTATCCCGCCAAAAAGGAAAGGTAAACATCGAGAAAACCTAAAGAGGGAGAAATCACGGTCTTTCGACCGAGAGATCGGGTAAGGGAGTCTGTTACGTGAGGGGAAGGTATTAGCACCCCACACGCCCGTAGTACTCTACGGTATCCACTCTTGTTGTCTAATCTAATGAGTGTGGTCAAAACCTATGTCTATGGCTTAAAGCTAAACAGAGAATGCATGCGAGAAAAGAAAATAATGTAGGGAAAATAAAAGTTGTGCTCGGTTGGGCCCTACCCCTATGCCTACATATCCCTTTTAAAGAATCAAAGCAGCCGTAGTTCGGCTCATATATTCTGGTTGGTTTGTGTTTTTTAGTTAAGACAACAAAAACAGTCAAGATGGCAAAACATCAAATAAAACAACAAACAAATGAGATGGTAAAACATCGACTAAATAATAACAAAGTAACATGTCAAAGATGACGAAACACCAAATGATAAAACATCACACCTAACAATGACATTGAGAATCAAAGTAGGATAACAAACATGCGCGATGGAGAAACATTAGTTTCAAACAAATGTGCGATGGCGAAACATCGGCTAAAAGATAACAAGGTATCATGGCAAAGATGGCGAAACATCAATAAACCAAATGACAAAACATCACACCTAACAATGATATTGAGAATCAAAGTAGGATAACAAACATATGCGATGGCGAAACATCGAATTCAAACAAATGTGTGATGGCGAAACATCGGCTAAAAGATAACAATGTATCATGGAAAAGATGGCGAAACATCAATAAACCAGGTTTAAAAACAAAGTCAATAGGCGCACAAATAAATAAGATTGATTTATATCTTTTACCTTGAAGAAGGGTTTGAGTTTATTAGATGTGTTTTATGATTTGCTGTTGTACCCCAAAATTTGCCCTCCCATATTCTTCAAAAAATTGCCAAGTCAAGCTTCAAAATTCCCCAAGGGTTGCACAGTGCAAAGGTCTCCTATACAGTCAAAACTAGGGTTTGTGTTCTGGTCAAGAAAATGAAGTTTTCATAAGGTCCAATCAAGTCTCACATGCCTACAAATATGGTCAAGCATCATCATATCAAGTTTCAAGACATTCAGCACAAAATTGCACAGTCAAAAACCCTAATTGCACTACAGTCAACTGTAGGGGCAAAATGGTCATTTGACAGTCAAAAGTTCAAATTTTTGGTCAACATATCATTTTGAAGCCACAAACATCATTTTATCAATGCTTGATCATGATTCTTAAAGCTTGGCTCAAAAATCATCAAGATGCAAAAGTTTCCTTATTTGGACAGCTGAAAAAGTCAACTGAAATTGACCAGGGCATAACTTTCACATGGATTATCAGAAAAATTCCATCCAGAGCTCATTTTGAAGAGAAAGACATTTCCTACAACTCCTCTTCATACTTCAAGTCCAAGAAATGCTCTCACAAAAAGTTATCAATTTCAACATTATAGGTCATTTTCAAAAGTCAACAAAAAGGGACTTTAAGTCAAAGGCCATAACTTGATATTGGTAAATCAAAATGACATGGGACCAAAGACATTGGTTAGAGGACTCAAAGACCTTTCCAAAATGTCCAAGAACATGAGCAAAGCTTAAATATTGAGCAAGTTATGCCTTGTAGAAGGTGGGAAATGTTTGGATATTTTGAAAAGTCAACATTGATTCAAATGACCTAAAATTGCTAATGGGCCCATTTTTCTTCCACAATTCACTATCCAAGGCATATGCACGACTACTTGGCCCAAAGGGAAGTCTTTATTCATTTTTTATTTATTTATTTGAATTTTTATTTATAATAATTCATTTAAATCAAATTAAATATATGAAAAATGCTTAACCTAATTTTTTCAATCTTTTTGTGCACATTATATCATCAATAATTCGTGCATATCCCAATATGGAAAGATTTGGATTGATTGGTATGATTGAGAACAAAAAACACATGAAAAAAGATTTGATTTTCATGGTGAAGAAATCAAATATTGAATCCTTTAATTCATGGATCTTTGGACAAATTCTTTGACCTAATTCATTACTACTTATACAAGGAACAAAAACCTAGTCCTAATGACCATTAAGCTGCGCTAGAAATTGATCATCAAACTTGAAATTTTTTGCAAGAAACTCAAAACTAAAAACACCTTTGCAAGGCGATTCAAGTCCCAAAACCTATCTCATTAGCTTCCTCAAGCATTACTGAATGTTTTCCAATCACAAACGCTCATCAAAACGCCCGGAATTGGTACAATAGAGTAAAACTGTTTCAAATAAAAGTCACAATCGTGCATCTTCATTCATGCGTTTATTGCAAGTTTTAATATGTGATTTACATTCCTTATGTTATTCTGAAGCTAACCCATATATTTAATTGCATTTTTATGTGCTATACACGATTTCTCCATTGATGATTTTTAGGGTTTGCAGAGTTTCGAATTAGGGGTTTTAAGACAAAGCAAAATTAGAACACTACAGTGCCATGGTTGTGATCAGCGCATGTGGACGGAGACCATGGAACCCTCGCGCTCAATTTATGAGCGTCGTAGGGCTAATCGCTATTTTCTAGTAGCATGTCTACAGCCACGCTTAAAAACCGTTGCTCATTGTTTATGTATTTCAGGAACATGAAGAAGATGAATTCGTGGCAAGCGGCGATTGGCTGGTTTAAAACTCGCGCGCAAAGTCCACTAACACCTTTGTTTTCTTTTATATTATTTGTTTGTTATTATATATTAACATGCGTTGGTTGGATCAGATGGCAAGCGAAGTTGTTGGCAAAGCATATGACCTGGGTTTGAACCCCAGGTCTTCCTCTTTCAATATTGTTTTCCAATTCATGTTCACATGCAGTGCAAAGCCTTGAGGGTTACCATGCGCCCTCTCCATCAAACATCCACGCGCCCAATGGCATCAAATCAAGGGTCCAGATCCAAGACACATGGTGAGTCCCAGTCAACGCGCCACATATTACTCCAAAAGTCCACCAGGCTTTGCTAAATGGGCCAGATTGCTAAAGGCCATACCTCCATATTGGGGACTGACACCCCCCTAGGTTTGCTTTGTTCAAATATTTTCTTTTACATTATTTCTATTTTTATTTTAATTCTTGTATTTAATTAAATTTATTTATTTTCATAAAATCACAAAATACCTAAAAATCAGAAAAAAAAAAGAAAATATAATAAATATTTTTGTTTTAATATTTTCCATAAATAAATTGTATATAATTATTTAGTTCTAAATTAGGTTGCAATTTTAATTCTTTTCATAATAAAATCTAAAAAACATAGAATTAGGTTTAATT
Organism: Vicia faba; assembly: GCA_948472305.1. NCBI lineage: Eukaryota > Viridiplantae > Streptophyta > Magnoliopsida > Fabales > Fabaceae > Vicia > Vicia faba. The sequence continues at coordinate 1,403,053,217 of OX451739.1, forward strand.
AATAATTTTTCATCCTTCTTATTTTTCTTTCATAAATAATTAAATAATTAAATATTTTATTTACTTTTATAATTAAATTTGCATGTAAAAATTAGGATTAATTTTAGGTTAAAAAACTTCAATATTTTCTTAATAAATTAAAAATAATTAGGATTAGGGTTTGCATCTTATTTTAATTTTAATTAATTCTCTTTTTCTATTTAATCCTAAAATACTAAAAATACCAAAAAAACAATTCCTTTTCTTTTAATTAATTAACTCCATCATTAATTCAATTTTTGCAAAAGGGTCCAACGCCCTCGTTTCGATTTAATTATTAATTCGCATATTATTTTATTCCGTTTAAATATTCATGTATCTCTCCCGAAGCCATGTATTTAATTACTCGCACTTTTAATACTTTTCTTTACTTTCTTTATTTTCGGTCAAATCGGGTTCGAGAAACTTTTGGCGATGTGGACCCGCGCCTTTTGTAATAGCTTAGAATTTACTTTTTTCGCAACTTTTCAACTGTTAATCAATGGCATGAAAGACTGTATGGACTAAATAAAAACAAGTGTAGAACACCAATAACATGACAAGATAAATGCAAATGAAAACGACACACGACTCGCACACACCACCCCTAGGGTACGCCTCACTGTTGCCTTGCCTCGAAAGGTGATCGTCGAGTAGAGGATGTCTTAGTAAGTCCTCATGATCCGGGAACCTGGCATGAGGGTAGCTTCTAAGGTGTCTTCCCATTGCTCTGGTGATCACCATGTCCCGAACCTCGAATTGACCCGAACACCTCCAACGGTGGTGCTACCTACCTCTCAATGGTGGGATGGCACTACTTTAAAGGACATTTACACAGACGAATTCCTTAGGGTAGGTAGACGACTCTAGATACTTGCTCTAATTTCAAAAACAAATCAAAAAATACTTTTCACACCGACACCTTTTCAAAAAGCTTTCGAAAGCAATTTTTCAAACACTCTTGAGGACCGATACAAGAGTCGAACTGGAATTTTCAAAGAAACTTTTTTTAAAACCCACAGTTGAAAAGCAAACAAACCATTTTTGAAAACACAAATGAGCAAGTATCTAAGAGCCCATGGATAACCATGGATAGAAAGGGTGCTAACACCTTCCCTTTCTATAATCTACCTCCCGAACCGAGAGCAATCTCTTTAAGGAATTTTTCTGTGCTTTTGTCCTTTCCATTTGGAGAAAATAAAAGACGGTGGCGACTCTTGCTTCCGCGACATTTCGCGAACCAGCGTTAAACAGTCAGTTCCAGATCCACCGATCACAGAATTGGCGACTCTGCTGGGGACTTAAACTTAAAGTGAGGTGTACCTTAGGATTAAGATCACTGTGTTTTCAATTGTTTTCTTTGCTTGCTTTAAATTGTGGGTTGCTTGGGAGTTCTATAGATCCTAACCCGGATCTAGGGGATACCTTCTTAGAAAGTAGCAACAAGGCTGTGAGGGAACTGTGCGGGGTATACCGACATGGTTGAAGCAGTCTGCTACGTTGATGTGGCACTTTGGTGCGTACCGGTAACCCTTGAGTTCAGTCAAGGAGAGTACGGGGCCTCCGCGTGGTGTCGTGAAGCATCAACAGACCTTAGGAACCTTAATTGAACTATCTTGGCCTCTTTAGGGTAGTGAGATAACTGACTTTGGTGCAGTCCGAGGTTGGTTGATACTCGATACTACACTCAATTGAGGGTTGCTTTCCTGGAATATTTCGGTCGCCAGTTCAGTGGCTAAATCAAAACGATGAACAATGAAAGCAATCCTGTGATATTGGGACCCTTAGAATCCGGTTACTTCTGATAGGACAGGTTGAGCCCACCAACTTCAAGAGGGTAATACCCAGACCTCATGCTGGCCTAAACTCTAAGGGTTTCTCTTGTGTGACTTGCGTGCCTTCGTACTTGACTACTTGCATGCTTGTTATCTGACACATGAACTACTTGCAGATTTTGTTTATAGTCCTTAATAGGGACTCATAACAGGGTGCCTAAGTTTCTTACAGGTTTTGGTTTGCAGTCCTTAATTAGGACTCCTAACAGGGTATTAAGTTTCTTACAGGTTATGTTTTAAGTCCTTAATTGGGACTCATAACAGGGTATCCTAAGTTTCTTGCAGGTTTTGGTTTGCAGTCCTTAATTAGGGACTCATAACAGGGTTTACTCACATTACCCCATGCATAGCATGACATCATACCATTGCATACATCCTAACCCATTTCAAGGATCTCAAGGGCTTGTGATGCAGGTCATGATGAATCAAACACCCAACAAGGGGCAAAGGGGATTTATTTTCCTCTAGCCAAGGGTGTCAGGGGCTATGACCCACTGGATATGGTGAGCCTTTGGCCCTTGGAAGAAAGACTCTCAACAAATATGAAGTTCTTTCAATCAAGCTACCGGATCCAAATGCTAACAAATTTTCTTGTTTACCCCGCGAGGTCCTTGAAATCATTGCATGCATATCATACACATCATTGCATAACAGGTATCCATTCTCTGCAGGTTGCTTACCTTCTTCACTGTTTATTTCAGCAGTCTCGTCATGAATCCTGAATCCTCAACCGAGCACACTATCAAGGCCCTCCAGGCTCAGAACGCCCAGTTCCAAGGGCTGATCATGAATTTAACCCAGGGGCAACAAGATCTGAAGGCTCTGCTCTTGAAGAAGGAAAAGAAGAAGAAGAGGACTGTTTTGTTCAGCCCTAGACGCAGATCTAGGAATACACTGCAGGATGAAACTGAGAGGACAACTCCATCTGTGGGGAAAGGCAGTCATCAAGAGGAAAGGGTTCCAAGTCCAGTGGTCTCCGACAGCGAGACAGATTTCAACGACGAACAGTACCCTCCGGCTGAAGATAGGTACAAACAGTTGGAAGACCGGCTCAGTGCTATGGAGATACAAAAAGTGCCTGGCCTGGACTTCGAGGATCTAGGTCTGTCTTCTGGGGTAGTGATCCCGCACAAGTTTAAGGCACCTGCCTTTGCTAAATATGATGGGGCATCCTGTCCTAAATTGCATCTCAGGGCTTACACAAGGAGGATCCAGCCCTATACAGCTGACAAAAACTTATGGATCCATTTCTTCCAAGAGAGTCTTTCAGGGACTCAGCTCGAGTGGTTCTACCAATTGAATGGAGCCAACATCCATACCTGGGAAGACCTAGCCACTGCTTTCTACAAGCATTACCAGTACAATGCCGACCTTGCTCCTACACGTACCCAACTCCAGGGTATGTCGCTAGGGTCAAGTGAAGGTTTCAAGGAATACGCGCAGAGATGGAGAGACCTTGCTGGAAGGGTGCAGCCTCCATTAACTGACCGGGAACTCGTTGATATGTTCTTGGGGACCTTATCCGGGCCGTTCTTCAATCATCTCATCGGTAATTCATCTGCAGGATTTACCGACCTCATCCTAACTGGCGAAAGAATTGAAGCTGGTATCAAGAGTGGGAAAATTCAAGAGGCCACACCTTCTGATACTCACAAAAAGCCTTACGCGGGAAAGAAAGAATCTAATGCTGCATACAGCCAAAAGAGTCGTCGTGACCAACATGCAGGGGCAGTCATGATTTCTGGTTCTGCACCACGCCGCCAACCACAAAAGGGAAACCAGCGAAGGCCGGACGAGCCTAAAAGACAATTCACCAACATTAACATGCCATGGTCACAAGCATTGCAACACATGTTGAAAATGAACCTGATTGCCGTGATCAACCCTCCTGCAAATCCCAAGACCTCCTCTCCAAGCTACAATCCAGAAGCGAGGTGTGCTTATCATTCTGATAGCCCGGGGCACGATACTGAGGACTGTTGGGCACTGAAGTACAAGATTCAGAACATGATCGATGCCAAAGAGATCGATTTCGAGCCTGCCGAGACTCCTAACGTGATCACTGCTCCATTGCCAAAACATGGCTAGGGTCGAGAGATTTTTGTTCATTTGAATTCAAGTTGTATTTTTCTTTTCTTGTTCAGATAAACAATTATCATGTTAAACTCTTTTATTTCATGAATGCATTACACATGTCTGTCTTGATTTAATTATGTTTACTATGCTTAAAACTGCTTTCATATTTTTGTGATGGTCAACTCTTAATTGAAAATTCTAAGCCTCTTAAGGGAGGATGACGAAAACGATACCACGATCTTTACAGTATGCTTTTGAACAGACCCCGCTGATGAGGTACAGGCATTGTTTCAATTCCTAAACACTGGAGTAATAAGGAAGATAATCCCTCGTCAACCCCATCTGAGCCAAAGAAGTAGGAGTTTTTCTTTTTGAAATTTAAACCCTTTAATCATAACCTGGGGCAGGGTAGTTCTCTCAGTTGATCCAAGTGCATGACGAATGGCACCGAAGAGATCTTTACAAAACGAAGAAAGACAGTGATGGTTCCGAATAATCGATAAAGACAGGCAGTCATTATCAAATGCACAAATGAAAAACCCAAAAAGTCAAAACCTATAAAGGGGACTTACGAAACTGGGGCATCCCGCTGACTGTAATTCAAAAAAAAAAAGAGGGAAACAGCTCAGGCAAAAAATAGGGATAATAAAATAAAAAAAAAGAGGCCACACAAACCCTCAACAAAAAGAAATGACTGCCCATTCAGAATAAATCATCATTATCTGAACCATCATTGGTATATCAAAGCAAAGACTCGAACAAGGTCTAACGCACGATCAGCTGAGTCTAGGTTTGAAGAACATCACGAAGAGCGGGTGGGTACAAATAAATTTGAGCCTTTATCCTTTGTTTCTTGAACCGTGAACCAGGCCACGTTATAACCCTTAAAAGTCCTAGCTGAAGCATGGGTTAGTTCGAAAGCATACTGTTACAAAAGGTATCCTGACTCCTTAAGGCTCGCTGTAAAAATTTTGAGTTCACATCACGTTTTACAAAATCCACTTGCCTTTATTGAAAAAATGCATTTTCAAAAATTTCAAGACAGACATAAACTTTGCATTCTTAAGATAACATTGCTTGCATATGATTATTTGGCTGAACATCAAAGAACTTTGCGCAACGAATATCCGATGAACGAAGATCTTCTCAACAAAAGAGTCCCTCTAGTGGAAGGAGCACTTTCAATCAAGGGGCATGGCATGATCAAAGACTATCATCTGGGGGCAGTCCAGTCACAACCTGGAGAATCACTCAAGATGTCCAACAACAGGGGCAACTCCCTACATTATGAAAGCGTGGACATAGTCGAAAAGATACTACGCATGAACAAAAGACCCGCTAGGTTGACACACCTAGGCAAAAATAAGGGCTTCCCGGCGAACCAAAAGGGTTCGGGCAAAAATAAGGGATGAAACGAAAAAATCTGTACACCCGGCAAGTCAAAAACCTGAAAAGGCGGCTTGGGCAAAAATGGGTATCCCGGTGGACTGAAAACCCGAAAGGGCGGTCCAGGCAAAAAATTAGGGATTTAAGCGTACAACTATGTCCCGGCATCTCGTCACTTGTCTGCCAGAAGAGTTGTCAGATGACCTCCAAGGTATCTTCTCCCTTCACCTCAGAAACAGGGGCAATAATGAGTCGTCCAGGCGATCTAGTTGCTCTGTCAACCAAAACACTAAGGTCAATATAAAGATGATTACCATTTACCTTTACAAATCCCAGATCAGCATTAAAAATCAGGTAGCCTTACCCCGGTTCCTCCAGAAGTCTTACACGGATTTATCTCAAGTTTTACACGAACTTACCTCCAGGTATCCTTACCCCGGTACCTCCAGAAGTCTTACACGGATTTATCTCAAGTTTTACACGAACTTACCTCCAGGTAGCCTTACCCCGGTTCCTCCAGAAATCTTACACGGATTTAAAGATGACCTTACCCCGGTTCATCAAGAAGTCTCACACGGATTTACCCCAAGATGACCTTACTTTGGTTCATCAAGAAGTTTTACACAAGCCTATCCTGCCGTAACCTAACCCCGGTTCCTCCAGAAGTCTTACATGGATTTACTCCAAGATGACCTTACCTCGGTTCATCAAGAAGTTTTACACAAACTTATCCCGAAGCGACCTTACCCCGGTTCCTCCTAGAAATCTCACATGGATTTATCCCAAGGTAACCTAACCCCGGTTCCTCCAGAAGTCTTACACGGATTTATCTCAAGTTTTACACGAACTTACCTCCAGGTAGCCTTACCCCGGTTCCTCCAGAAATCTTACACGGATTTAAAGATGACCTTACCCCGGTTCATCAAGAAGTCTCACACGGATTTACCCCAAGATGACCTTACTTTGGTTCATCAAGAAGTTTTACACAAGCCTATCCTGCCGTAACCTAACCCCGGTTCCTCCAGAAGTCTTACATGGATTTACTCCAAGATGACCTTACCTCGGTTCATCAAGAAGTTTTACACAAACTTATCCTGAAGCGACCTTACCCCGGTTCCTCCTAGAAATCTTACATGGATTTATCCCAAGGTAACCTAACCCCGGTTCCTCCAGAAGTCTTACATGGACCTATCTCAAGATGACCTAACCCCGGTTCCCCCCAGAAGTCTTACATGGATTTAGCTCAAGATAACCTCACCCCGGTTCAAAAAGAAGTTTTACATGAACTTACCTCACCAGGCAACCCTACACAGGTTCTCCTTCTCCGGACGTAGTTTTACACGAACTCGACATCAAGCAAACCTACACCGGTTCCCTCTCCTCAAGAGGCAGTTTTACATGGACTCGTCACCCAGAAACCCTACACAAGTTCTCCCTTTCCAAAAACGAAGTTTTACACGAACTCATCATCAAAGTAACCCTACACAGGTTCCTTCTCTATTTCAGATGCGGTTTTACATGAGCTCATCAGCAGGCAACTCCACATAGGTTCCCTCTTTCAACTTACAAAATTACAGTCCAAAATCTCCCCAGGAAGTCCAATCCAGTTCCCCAGGAGAGTTGGAGTCCATCTCCCCACGCAACAAGGGTATCCCCAGCAAGCTATTATCAACAACTCAGCAAAGCATCTCTATCCCCACAGAGTGTCACTCCCCAGCATGGTCGCTAGAGTATTTTTCTCCCCGCAGAATCTTCCACTTGCCAAGTTTATTCCTCAACGGAGTCATCTTCTCCTACCGGTATTCTTACAGTTATCATCCCCAGCGGAAGCAAAATCTATTCTCCAACATCAGCCCAGGAATGACTTCCCGGCACCCGTCAAAGAGTTTACTTTCCTAGACGAAAAACACATTCATAAAATATCGCATACATCATTATAGCATGCATAGACGCATCATGAACATACAATCCCACGTATTCAGAGAGCATCTCGCACGTCATACCACATGACATCGCATACAACTAACGCTTGTCTTTTCAGGACAAAAGTACAAAAATGATTACCATCAATGGTCGCAACTAAAGATCCGATTCCTATATCTTGCCAGGGTGTATCTATTGACGACCAATTACCAGATCCGATTCCTGTATCTTGCCAGGGTGTGTCTGAAGAGTTCGAGGGTCCGATTCCTGTATCTTGCCAGGGTGTATCCGTTGAAGACTAGCATTACCAGATCCGATTCCTGTATCTTGCCAGGGTGTGTCTGAAGAGTTCGAGGATCCGATACCTGAATCTTGCCAGGGTGTATCCGTTGAAGACTAACATTACCAGACTCGATTCCTGTATCTCGCCAGGGCACGTCTGAAGAATTCGAAGATCCGATTCCTGTAACCAGTCAGGACATATCTATACAAAAGCATCTGAAAACCAGCCCCCGCAACGTGTCAGGTACTCATTTTCTCTTTTTCAGGTACGCAGGTTCTCGCTAAGGAATCTCTTACGCGATCAACATCCAGATGGCATCTATAAGCCCATCATCCCCCATCAATCTCCAGATGGCATATATAAGCCCATCATCCTATTCATCAACCTCTAAATGGCATCTGTAAGCCCATTTCCACCATCACTGCTACTATGTGAGCGCAAATTTCTGGGCACTCTAGTGTTCAATCATCTTCTACCCTCGGATTACGAAAGGCACGTCAGCCAATCTGCATCCTCGGGTCTAAGAAGATTGAATAGGGGCAACTGTTGTACCCCAAAATTTGCCCTCCCATATTCTTCAAAAAATTGCCAAGTCAAGCTTCAAAATTCCCCAAGGGTTGCACAGTGCAAAGGTCTCCTATACAGTCAAAACTAGGGTTTGTGTTCTGGTCAAGAAAATGAAGTTTTCATAAGGTCCAATCAAGTCTCACATGCCTACAAATATGGTCAAGCATCATCATATCAAGTTTCAAGACATTCAGCACAAAATTGCACAGTAAAAAACCCTAATTGCACTACAGTCAACTGTAGGGGCAAAATGGTCATTTGACAGTCAAAAGTTCAAATTTTTGGTCAACATATCATTTTGAAGCCACAAACATCATTTGATCAATGCTTGATCATGATTCTTAAAGCTTGGCTCAAAAATCATCAAGATGCAAAAGTTTCCTTATTTGGACAGCTGAAAAAGTCAACTGAAATTGACCAGGGCATAACTTTCACATGGATTATCATAAAAATTACATCCAAAGCTCATTTTGAAGAGAAAGACATTTCCTACAACTCCTCTTCATACTTCAAGTCCAATAAATGCTCTCACAAAAAGTTATCAATTTCAACATTATAGGTCATTTTCAAAAGTCAACAAAAAGGGACTTTAAGTCAAAGGCCATAACTTGAGATTGGTAAATCAAAATGACATGGGACCAAAGACATTGGTTAGAGGACTCAAAGTCCTTTCCAAAATGTCCAAGAACATGAGCAAAGCTTAAAAATTGAGCAAGTTATGCCTTGTAGAAGGTGGGAAATGTTTGGATATTTTGAAAAGTCAACATTGATTCAAATGACCTAAAATTGCTAATGGGCCCATTTTTCTTCCACAATTCACTATCCAAGGCATATGCACGACTACTTGGACCAAAGGGAAGTCTTTATTCATTTTTTATTTATTTATTTGAATTTTTATTTATAATAATTCATTTAAATCAAATTAAATATATGAAAAATGCTTAACCTAATTTTTTCAATCTTTTTGTGCACATTATATCATCAATAATTCGTGCATATCCCAATATGGAAAGATTTGGATTGATTGGTATGATTGATAACAAAAAACACATGAAAAAAGATTTGATTTTCATGGTGAAGAAATCAAATATTGAATCCTTTAATTCATGGATCTTTGGACAAATTCTTTGACCTAATTCATTACTACTTATACAAGGAACAAAAACCTAGTCCTAATGACCATTAAGCTGCGCTAGAAATTGATCATCAAACTTGAAATTTTTTGCAAGAAACTCAAATCTGAAAACACCTTTGCAAGGCGATTCAAGTCCCAAAACCTATCTCATTAGCTTCCTCAAGCATTACTGAACGTTTTCCAATCACAAACGCTCATCAAAACGCCCGGAATTGGTACAATAGAGTAAAACTGTTTCAAATAAAAGTCACAATCGTGCATCTTCATTCATGCGTTTATTGCAAGTTTTAATATGTGATTTACATTCCTTATGTTATTCTGAAGCTAACCCATATATTTAATTGCATTTTTATGTGCTATACACGATTTCGCCATTGATGATTTTTAGGGTTTGCAGAGTTTCGAATTAGGGGTTTTAAGACAAAGCAAAATTAGAACACTACAGTGCCATGGTTGTGATCAGCGCATGTGGACGGAGACCATGGAACCCTCGCGCTCAATTTATGAGCGTCGTAGGGCTAATCGCTATTTTCTAGTAGCATGTCTACAGCCACGCTTAAAAACCGTTGCTCATTGTTTATGTATTTCAGGAACATGAAGAAGATGAATTCGTGGCAAGCGGCGATTGGCTGGTTTAAAACTCGCGCGCAAAGTCCACTAACACCTTTGTTTTCTTTTATATTATTTGTTTGTTATTATATATTAACATGCGTTGGTTGGATCAGATGGCAAGCGAAGTTGTTGGCAAAGCATATGACCTGGGTTTGAACCCCAGGTCTTCCTCTTTCAATATTGTTTTCCAATTCATGTTCACATGCAGTGCAAAGCCTTGAGGGTTACCATGCGCCCTCTCCATCAAACATCCACGCGCCCAATGGCATCAAATCAAGGGTCCAGATCCAAGACACATGGTGAGTCCCAGTCAACGCGCCACATGTTACTCCAAAAGTCCACCAGGCTTTGCTAAATGGGCCAGATTGCTAAAGGCCATACCTCCACATTGGGGACTGACACCCCCCTAGGTTTGCTTTGTTCAAATATTTTCTTTTACATTATTTCTATTTTTATTTTAATTCTTGTATTTAATTAAATTTATTTATTTTCATAAAATCACAAAATACCTAAAAATCAGAAAAAAAAAGAAAATATAATAAATATTTTTGTTTTAATATTTTCCATAAATAAATTGTATATAATTATTTAGTTCTAAATTAGGTTGCAATTTTAATTCTTTTCATAATAAAATCTAAAAAACATAGAATTAGGTTTAATTAATAATTTTTCATCCTTCTTATTTTTCTTTCATAAATAATTAAATAATTAAATATTTTATTTACTTTTATAATTAAATTTGCATGTAAAAATTAGGATTAATTTTAGGTTAAAAAACTTCAATATTTTCTTAATAAATTAAAAATAATTAGGATTAGGGTTTGCATCTTATTTTAATTTTAATTAATTCTCTTTTTCTATTTAATCCTAAAATACTAAAAATACCAAAAAAACAATTCCTTTTCTTTTAATTAATTAACTCCATCATTAATTCAATTTTTGCAAAAGGGTCCAACGCCCTCGTTTCGATTTAATTATTAATTCGCATATTATTTTATTCCGTTTAAATATTCATGTATCTCTCCCGAAGCCATGTATTTAATTACTCGCACTTTTAATACTTTTCTTTACTTTCTTTATTTTCGGTCAAATCAGGTTCGAGAAACTTTTGGCGATGTGGACCCGCGCCTTTTGTAATAGCTTAGAATTTACTTTTTTCGCAACTTTTCAACTGTTAATCAATGGCATGAAAGACTGTATGGACTAAATAAAAACAAGCGTAGAACACCAATAACATGACAAGATAAATGCAAATGAAAACGACACACGACTCGCACACACCACCCCTAGGGTACGCCTCACTGTTGCCTTGCCTCGAAAGGTGATCGTCGAGTAGAGGATGTCTTAGTAAGTCCTCATGATCCGGGAACCTGGCATGAGGGTAGCTTCTAAGGTGTCTTCCCATTGCTCTGGTGATCACCATGTCCCGAACCTCGAATTGACCCGAACACCTCCAACGGTGGTGCTACCTACCTCTCAATGGTGGGATGGCACTACTTTAAAGGACATTTACACAGACGAATTCCTTAGGGTAGGTAGACGACTCTAGATACTTGCTCTAATTTCAAAAACAAATCAAAAAATACTTTTCACACCGACACCTTTTCAAAAAGCTTTCGAAAGCAATTTTTCAAACACTCTTGAGGACTGATACAAGAGTCGAACTGGAATTTTCAAAGAAACTTTTTTTAAAACCCACAGTTGAAAAGCAAACAAACCATTTTTGAAAACACAAATGAGCAAGTATCTAAGAGCCCATGGATAACCATGGATAGAAAGGGTGCTAACACCTTCCCTTTCTATAATCTACCTCCCGAACCGAGAGCAATCTCTTTAAGGAATTTTTCTGTGCTTTTGTCCTTTCCATTTGGAGAAAATAAAAGACGGTGGCGACTCTTGCTTCCGCGACATTTCGCGAACCAGCGTTAAACAGTCAGTTCCAGATCCACCGATCACATTTGCCAAGAAAACAATTTTTGTTTTAAGATGCAAAAATGCAAAGGAAGGAAAAACAACTAAAGGAAACTAGCCTAGCACTATCCCTAGTGTTATCATACAATGATTGACCCTAAGGTTGAGGATAAAGGAAATCGTACCCTATGCTAGCATACATGGATTCCTACCTTAATTAACATGTCAAAGGAAGCTTAACAAAACTATCCTATAGGGAACAGTCAATGAGAGCGAAGTCGTGATCTCAATTTCTAAATTGAGTGACTCATCGATCAACAATTAAAGAAAGAAAAATAACAATAAACATCCTATAGGGAACATGCACTGAGAGTGAAGTCGTGATCTCAATTTCTAAATTGAGTGACTCATCGATCAATAATTAAAGAAAAAAAACAATAATCATCCTATAGGGAACATGCACTGAGAGCGAAGTCGTGATCTCAATTTCTAAATTGAGTGACTCATCGATCAACAATTAAAGAAAAAAAACAATAAACATCCTATAGGGAACATGCACTGTGAGTGAAGTCGTGATCTCAATTTCTAAATTGAGTGACTCATCGATCAATAGTTAAAGAAACAAACACAAACACAACACACGTATCAAACAAAACAGAGGGCCTCTTGAAATATATCAGCAATAGAGGTCCCATCATGCAACATAGAATTATAAAAAATGAAAATAGAAGAAAGGAAATAGTGCAATACCAAACGGATAACTATCCGTAGCAACTAAACAAGAATAAAAGAAACCCAGAGAACTTCAAGCAAGCTGGCATCAGCAGACAAATCAAGTAAGAAATTACGCCATCAGGATGTAAGTATTGGGATTTTCAGATATGAACAAATCCCATGGGAAATGTATAGCATTCATAAACACATACATATATCCTGCATAGACTATCAAATATGAAAAGCATAAGAGTAGTACCAATATAATAAATTGTGTTCCACAAATAAAGTGAAACACAGTAGCCTCAAGTCAAAAATGGAAAGCTTTTCTCAGAGTACCTCGCGCATTCAACAGCCAGGTTAGTATTCCCATAAATAGAATGATGACTCACATAAGGGATGAATGATGATACCATAATAAAGTGAGAAAACATGATAGCAACTATCGAAACAATAGATATGAAGGAACTGAAAGAATCCTAGAAATGAGGAACAAAAGCGAGACGAAATTCGACTCAATAACCAGTTAAAAGAAACTAAACTAGATGAGTACCAGGACGAAACTGGATTCCACGCACGGGTAACAAGGCGAAACTCGACCCATAGCAAGAGTGATGAGAGAGCATGTTTCTCAGAGCACCTGCTGGTCTCAAATCAATGGATAAACAATGACGAAAACTTATAGAAGAATCCAAGGAACAAAAGAGACTGATTTCAATCCAGGGACGCAGTATGAACACTGCACTCGGTAAATGAACACCGTCAAAGGGTCCAAGGTATGAAAGCAAAAATGAGACGAAAATCGACTCAATAACTAGTTAGGCGAAACTAAACTAGATGAGCACCAGGACGAAACTGCATTTCATGCGCAAGGCAAGGAGACGAAACTCTGAGCTCAACCCAAAGCAAAGAGATTAGGGTGTACACCTAAAAACCTTCTGAAAGAGAATACTCAGGACAAAAATGGTATTCGAAAGGTGCATCAATAGACATTGGAATGAACCGGAGAGGGTAGTGAAGACTAAACTTGAGAAGACCGCGCCAGGGTGAAACTAAACTACAGTCAAGAGTAGACACTCAAACAAACAAATGATTGACGTCAAAAAGATATTGGTATGGGGAGGAAACTGAGATAATGAGGACGAAGACCTCGCTGGGGATTTAATCCGAAGTATTAGCAAATTCACTGGGGACAACAGAAACAATAATGGCTTATGTTCCGATGCATGTTTGAATTCTTTCTATATAGCGCAATGTTCCATATAATGGAAATGCTACGCGTTTTGGTAGATGCAATGTAATGATGCATGTTTAAAAGTTTCACTGGGGAATGGCCAACTGAGAAGCCAATAACCAAGAAGTCAGAATCTGACATGACTTGCAAAAATAAATTGCAAAATCCAAAGGAGAGGAGAAAATATGGGGAACCGCTAGAGAGGGAACTTCGAAGAGATGAAGCTTCACGAGGAATAACAACCGAGCAACCAGTAGAAATGGGCCACAAACATTGAGAGGAGTTGCAGAAATAAATTGCAAACTCCTAGAGAAGATCGGATCAACACTGTAGCTTCTGGAGAGGGACGTCATCTGAAGATTTAGACATTGAGGGAGAAGATCAGGGCAAGACTGTAATCTCTGGAAAAGGCAGTGCACAGCCGTGTTGAGGATGACACCAAGACAACAAACCCGACGTGAGGAGTGAGAAACCTTTGCTGGGGGAACAAAGCTCTGCTGAGGAAATGGAACTTCACCGGGGATACAAACTGTTGAGACATGGAATCCATAAGCTCTTGATTGCTTGGACCAGAGGGAGCAGTAGGAGGAGGAGGCACAACTTCATCGCCTTCGACTTCTTGGTCATTTCCTTCATCGCCAACAACATCTTCACCAATGTAGGTGATGGTTTTTGTTTCCAGATTGTAATGTACCCCCATTCTGGAGTCAACATTCTTAATGGAAATTTTGTTTAAATTAGGATCCATATTCACCTTTTCAAAACCAGCAAAATCTACACCAAATTCCTCCATATTCAAAGTGTCAAAATAAGCATATGGAAGAAATTTAGATTTTGCATCCACTCTCAACATTTGCACCATGATCAGCCTTGCCCAGTTTACACTTACCCCTTTCTTCCTTGCATAAATAAGCTGCATTTCCAAGTCGATAACAGTGCAGTGGTTTCCAGCTCTTGGAAACATGATATAGACCAAAAAATAATGATATAAGCGATCGTATATATGGAGGTTACCTGCACTCCAAGAGTCTCTGGATGGAATTACTCCGCCAAGACCACGTATCTGTTTGGCTCAAAATTCAGCTTCACTTAACCGCCCAATGCTGCAAAAGAACTCTTTTTTCTGGTAGTCATCCCATATCTCGTTTTCAGGGTCATATAGGGAACTTCCAGTGAAAGGAATATGAAGGATCTCACCAACAACCTGAGGAGTTAGAGAGATATGAGTGGCCAACATATATGTGACTATTTTGCCTTTTTGGGGTGTTAGATTGCTAAAGAACATTCTTACCAAATCCGGGTAGTATGGACCGAATGAGGAAATCAAGGGTTCTAGACCATAAGCAGCTAGATCATTTTGAAAGGAAAAGCATTCTTGAGGAAAGGAGGATAGTATACCATATTTGGGGTTGGATACAATTTTCCTTTGAAAGTCTTTGATAAATCTGGCTTCTTGCTCTTCGGTGAGAGTTGAAAGCAATGGATTGGATGATGAATAAACCTTCTTCTTCCCTTTTTCTGAAACTGAAGCCTTTCTCTTTTGCCTTGAAGCCATGGGTATGAAGTTTTATGGTTTTGGGGTTTTTAGGTTTTGTGAGAGAGAAAGGTGTTTGTGAGAGAGAAAGGTGTTTGTGAGCTGAGATTTGGAAATGATTTGGGTAGGTAGGGAATGAGTGATTTGAATTAAAGTGTATTTGGCTTGGGAATATGAGAGAGGAATTCTGACCAACATAACTTTTCTATCATAAAAGCAAGTTGTAGTACGTGCAATCAATTGGCATACCAGGTGCAATCGATTTGCACACAAACAAAATCAAAATAAAACATAAACGCACAGAGTGCAATCGATTTGCATTGAAGGTGCAATCGATTTGCACTTGAAACAGAATGGACAGAACTGAAAATACTCAGTGAGCAATCGATTGACACTCTTTGTTCAATCGATTTGCATCAACAAAAAATGTCCAAAACCAAATTTTTCTTTAAAAATTTAAATACCACATAACATAGATTATCATATAGCATGTATAAAACATATATAAGAATTATATCAAGGGTAGAATGCACCTTATAAGTCGTGTTCGTCAAGTATGCCAAGCTCTCATCGAATTTTATAGAAAGGTTCTTTTGCTAAAGGTTTGGTGAAGATATCCGCAAGCTGATTATGAGTATCTACAAAGGTTACCTCGACATCTCCTTGAAGAACATGATCACGGAGGAAATGATGTTGAATGTCTATATGTTTATTTCTTGAATGCATGACGGGATTCTTTGTAATGTTAATTGCACTAGTGTTGTCGCATCTTAGAGGAATGCACCCTAGACCGAGTCCGTAGTCACGAAGTTGTTGTTTTAGCCACAAAATTTGAGCGCAACTACTACCCGCTGCAATATATTCAGCTTCGGCCGTGCTTAGAGCAACACATGCTTGTTTCTTGCAGGCCCATGATACTAATGCATTACCAAGAATGTGACAAGTACCACTTGTGCTCTTTCTATCCGTTTTACACCCTGCATAATCCGCGTCAGAATAACCAATTAAGTTGCAGACACTACCTTTAGGATACCATAATCCGACATTTATTGTTCCTTTGAGATACTTCATGATCCTCTTTACCGCGGTGAGATGAGATTCCTTTGGGTTAGCTTGAAAGCGGGCACAAAGACAAACACTAAACATTATGTCAGGACGGCTTGCCGTCAAATACAATAAGGAGCCAATCATACCTCGATATTTAGTGATGTCGATGGAAACACCTAGTTCATCTTGATCAACATAAGAACTAGAACCCATTGGGGTAGACATTGCCTTACAGTTATCCATGTCAAACCTTTTCAAGAGTTCCTTGCAATATTTGGATTGGTTACTAAAGATGCCATCTTTTAGTTGTTTGATTTGAAGTCCAAGGAAATAGTTAATTTTACCCATCATGGACATTTCAAATTCTCCTTGCATCATTGATGAG
Organism: Vicia faba; assembly: GCA_948472305.1. Classification (NCBI taxonomy): domain Eukaryota; kingdom Viridiplantae; phylum Streptophyta; class Magnoliopsida; order Fabales; family Fabaceae; genus Vicia; species Vicia faba. Next base: position 1,403,069,877 of record OX451739.1, read on the forward strand.
AATTCTTCACACATTTCTTGATTTGAAGAACCGAAAATGATGTCATCAACATAGACTTGTGCTAGCAAAGTGTCGTCTTTGATTTTCTTGATAAATAGAGTCTTGTCAACTTTGCTCTTTTTGAAACCTTTTTCGCATAAGAAGTTGCTTAAACGATCATACCATGCTCTTGGTGCTTGTTTTAGTCCATATAGAGCTTTTCTCAATTTAAATACATGAGATGGATTCTTGAAATCTTCGAACCCCGTGGGTTGCTTAACGTAGACTTCTTCAGTGATATATCCATTCAAGAATGCGCTTTTGACATCCATTTGGAAAAGCTGAAAATTTAATGAACAAGCATAGGCAAGTAAGAGACGAATAACTTATAACCTTGCAACTGGAGCGAAAGTTTCTTCAAAGTCTATTCCTTCTTCTTGATTGTATCTTTGTGCTACCAATCTTGCTTTGTTACGAACAATTATTCCATTCTCGTCAAGTTTGTTTTTGAACACCCATCTTGTTCCAATAATGTGTTTGTTGCTTGGCCTAGGGACGAGTTCCCAAACTTGATTCCTTTCAAATTGATTCAATTCTTCTTGCATAGCGATAATCCATTGGTCATCGCCTAAGGCTTCATCAACTTTGGAAGGTTCAATTTGAGAGACAAATGCCATGTTTAGGCAAGCATCCTTGAGATTTAATCTTGTAGACACACCTTAACTTATATCACCAATTACTTTGTCAATAGGATGATTTCTATGAGTTCTTCATTCTTTTGGTAGATCATTGCGATTCAAATCTTGTTGAGATGATTCTTCGAGTTGAATGGGTTGATCCTTGGAAGAATTTTCTTGAGGACCTTCTAGTATTTCATCATCATCATCATAAACAATATTATCCTCCTTGGAGGGGTTAGTTTAATCAAAAGAAACATGCATAGATTCTTCAATAGTCAAAGTTCTTTTGTTGTATATTCTATATGCTTTACTAGAGAGTGAGTAACCAAGAAATATACCTTCATCGGATTTCTCATCAAACTTACCAAGGTTATCTTTGTCATTGTTTAGGACAAAGCATTTGCATCCGAAGATATGAAATAAAGCAATGTTTGGTTTTCTCCCCTTGAAGAGTTCATATGGAGTTTTCTTTAAGATTGGTCTAATGTTAACTCTATTGCTAACAAAACATGCCGTGCTCACCGCATCCGCCCAAAAGTATTTTGGAATATTTGAGTCGCTAAGCATTGTTCTAGCAAGTTCCACAAGAGACCTATTCTTTCTTTCAACCACACCATTTTGTTGAGGAGTCCTTGGTGCCGAGAAGTTGTGAGATATTCCATGTTCTCCACAAAATTCTTCAAATAGAGCATTTTGGAATTCTCCGCCATGGTCACTCCTTATTGAGGCAATTGTTAGAGATTTCTCATTCTGAATTTGTTTAGCATACTTCTTGAATGCCTTGAATGCATCACTTTTATGCACTAAAAAGAATGTCCAAGTATATCTAGAGAAATCGTCAACAATAACCAAAGCATACACATTACCTCCGAAACTCCTTGTTCTCGATGGACCAAATAAGTCCATATGTAACAATTGTAATGGCCTTGTAGTGAAAACCACATTCTTAGATTTGAAAGTTTATATAGTTTGTTTCCCTTTTTGACAAGCATCGCATAGTTTATCTTTGACAAAATTTCTCTTAGGCAAACCAATGACAAGATCATGCTTGATTAATTTATTCAAGTGTTCCATATGAATATGAGCAATTTTTTTGTGCCATAGCCATGAATCATCATTGTTCGCCATGAGACATTTAACCTTCAAAGATGGATCATCAAGGGAAATCATGAATATATTATTGATTCTTTTACCTTTAAGTATAACCTCATGAGTGACTTCGTCTTCTATCAAACATTCATCCTTGGTGAAATTGATTTTGAAGCCTTTGTCACAAAGTTGGCTAATATTAAGAAGATTGTGCTTTTGTCCTTCAACATAAAGAACATCTTCAATGGATGTGAAAGGTGGAGCACCAACTTTGCCTTTGCCTAGGATTCTTCCCTTATTGTTGTCTCCATAAGTGACAAAACCCTTGGCCTTTAACGCTAGATGTGAAAATTGGTTTATGTCTCCTGTCATATGCTTTGAACAACCACTATCAAGATACCAAAGATTGCATGTGGTCTTCAAGCATACCTGCAAAACAAATTAGGTTTTGTTAGGTACCCAAGTTGCTTTGGGTCCTTCATAATTAGTGCCTTTCTTCACCCATACATAATGCCCACTTGCCACACTGAAGTTTCTAACATAGCAAGCATTAGGTGTATGGCCTTTAATACCACAATAAAAACAAGTAGGTTCAAAGTTACTTCTATATCTAGAAGGATAAGATTTCTTCTTAGGAAATGTTTTCTTTTTAGGATAGTGACGAAATATTTTAGGTTTGTTCACTTTCTCTTTGGATGATTGATCACTAGCCTTAACAAAGATAGTTTTGTTAGAACTTGGTTTTGAAAACTTTGAATATCCAAGTCCACTTTTATCATTGGAGTATCTTTGTTGGCTAAGAACACCTTCCAATCCAATTTGGCCTTTTTCATATCTTTCAATGACTATTTTTAATTGGACAATTTGAAAAGAGAGTGAATCACAATTTTTGCATACAAAATTATGTTTTTTTTCATCACTTGATTTTTGTTTTTCTTCTTTGAAATCTTTTTCCATCGAAACATATTTTTCTTCTAAGGATGAAATTTGTTTCTTTTGTGATGAAATGGTTTTATACAGAATTTTGCATTCATTCAATAGTTCATCTATAGCACCTTGTGCATCACTATCGAAAAGAGAAGATTCATTACTAACCTCATTGTCTTCATCATCGGAATGGTGTGAGACCATCAATGCTAGATTTGCACTTTCATCACTATCGGAATTAGATGAGGAACTTATTTCATTGTCTTCCCATGCGACATAAGCCTTTTTGTTCTTGAATCCCTTCTTGCTTTTGAAACCACCTTTCTTGGAGAGTTTTGGACAATCCGGCTTGATATGACCTTGCTTACCACATTCATAACATGTGATTTCTTGTGTTGATGTGGAGGCTTACTTTTTCTTAAATTGTTTCTTTCCTTTTGAATGAGAAAAAGGTTTGTCATTTCTTCCGAATAACTTACCAAGCCTTTTAACAAGAAGCATGAAGTTTTCATCTTCTTCCAGATTGTCTTCCTTTTCAACTTCCTTGGAGTCTATCTTCAAAGCAATATTCTTGGATTTCTTCTCCTGATTTTCATGCTTTTCAAGTCTTCCGAGTTCCATTTCGTATTCTTGAAGTTTTCCAAATAATGTTGCGGATGTCATGTTGGAGAGACTTTTCTTTTCTGAAATTACCGTTACCTTTGGTTGCCATTCCCTAGTTAAGGACCTAAGTACTTTCAGATTTAGTTCATCATTCGTCAAAGTTTTACCAAGAGCACTTAGATGATTTGTCAAGTGCACAAATCTCTTTTGTAAGTCAAGAATGGTTTCTCCGGGCTGCATTCAAAATAATTCGTATTCTTGACTTAGGATATTTAGTCTTGATCTTTTTACTTCAACCGTTCCTTCATGAGTTTGTACCAAGGTATCCCATATTTCTTTTGCTGTTTTGCATGCCAAGACACGAAATAATTCGTCCATGCTAAGTGCACCTTGAATAAGGTTTATTGCCTTTTTATCATAGAGAACTTTCTTCTTATTATCATCATCGTCCCATGCAGTTTTAGGCTTTGATGAGCCAACACCATTGATTACCGTTATAGGGATAAATGGACCATTTTCGACGGTATCCCATATTTCTTCTCCTTGTGCTTCTAGATGTGCCTTCATGCGTATTTTCCAGAAGACAAAATATTCACCACAAAATAGAGGAGGCTTGTTGTTACTACCACCATCTCTGAAAACGGGATTTTGATTTGCGGAAGCCATTCTGGATCTTTTAGGAACAGGTTACCTATAACCTGCTCTGATGCCAATTGTAAGTACGAAGTGCGCCTAAGAGGGGGGGGGGGGGGGGTGAGTTAGGTACTTTAAAAAATTCTGGTTTTTAGTGATGATGGTTCTTATTTTTCTGGTTAATGATGATTTTAGGAAAGCGTAAAATGCAGAAAAATAAAAGACACAGGCGATATATCCTGGTTCCCCTCACAGTCCGAGAGTACTCCAGTCCCCTTTCAACATGAAAGAGATTTCCTTATTGTGGTAAACTTAAACAAGAACTACCAAACAACCAAGAACAATCCTCTTGGACCAAGAACATTCCTCTTGGATTTTCACTAAGTTAACTATGAGAACAATCCTCTCAATATAACTACACTTGTATCCAACAACTTTGGAAAAACAAGATTTCAGAAACACTTAAACTTATTTCCAACAATCCTGGAAAAAGATAAGTAAGTAACTATCAATTTTTGAGTTTGAGTGAGTAGAGTAGTATTGATCACTTAGAGTGATTTAACAATGTATGATCTTCTCTTCCAATAATATTATTGTACAATGACTCAAGATACAATTGCTTAAAGTTTTCTGTTTGTTAATGTATGAAAATATGCAGAAAACTTATGCATGAAAGTGAAGAAATGCTTGAGTTTGTATTTTGAAATTTCAGAAAATATTTATGGAAGAGGTGTTGAAATTGATTTTGAAATTGAATATTTATATGTTCATAACACCCTTTTGAAACATCATGAAGTTCTGAAAATGTATCATGAACAAATGCCAAGTTTGAGTGAAAAGTTTTAATGAAAAGGCATGATGAACAGGCATGTAAAAAGCTGCTGTTTTTCAAAATCGTGCAGCATGCAATCGATTGCACCCTTTGTGTAAATCGATTGCACACGGTTTCAACAGCTATTTTTTCAAAACTTTTAAGAGTGAAATCGATTGCATTATTAATGCAAATCGATTGTATGCAAAGTCAGTAGCAAAAAGTAAGTGAGTGCAATCGATTGCACTAGCAATGTAAATCAATTGCACTGAGAAACAAAAGCAAACATTTTGAAAAATTTAAGTATGCAATCGATTGCACAGAGAAACAGAAGCAAAAGATCTGAAAGTTTGAAGTGTGCAATCGATTGCACTAAAATGTAAATCGATTGCATACAAGAGAAAAATGAAATTTTAACTTTGAAAAACTTGAGTAATGATTCTTAAACATTTCTTTTTCATTTTTGGGCATCACCATCTTAAGATCAAAGTAGATAATATTATTATACCTTTAAAGTTGTTGAGAGCTTTGAACTGAAGATATTATCCTTAGATGCTTTGAGCTTGATCATAAATCTTTGCCTTCTTTGTTAGCCATGGTTTGTCTTCATCAAAACAAAAGCTCATTTGAGAAGCTTGATTTTACATATCCAGTCAACTTTATGGAGATACCATCCCAACTCAAAGAGCTAGTGTCAAAGATTTCTGAAACCTCTATGTTCATTAAGAGGGGTGGTCAACTTCTCAGCTTGGTTACTTCAAACCTCGATGAGCAGATGATAAGTGTACTTTTTCAGTTCTTCGATCCCGAGTATCACTGTTTCACCTTTCCAGATTATAAGTTGGTACCCACATTGGAGGAATTCTCTCATCTATTGGGCATATCCATTCTTGAACAGGTACCCTTCACAGGTATAAAAGAAGTTCCTAAGCCAGAAGTCATTGCCTCAACTTTGCATTTGAAACAAGTTGATGTGGTATCCAATTGGGAAACTCAAAGCGAAGTCGAAGGTTTTCTATCCAAATTTATGATAGACCAAGCTAAGCTATTATGGGATGATCTAGATTTTCAGGCTTTCTAAGACGTCTTGGCTCTTCTTATTTATGGTCTGGTTCTCTTCCCTAATCCGATTCCTTTGTAGATGTGAATGCTATCAAGATTTTCCTTTCTTGCAATCCCGTGCCTACCTTGCTTGGAGATATCTTGCACACTCTCTATACTCATACCACAAGGAGAAGAGGAACTCTTATGTGCTACATGCCATTGTTGTCCAGGTGGTTTATTTCTCACCTCCCTAAGTCTGTGCTGAAGAAGGAAGAAGGTTTGGGTTGGTCGCACAGAATAATATCACTTGCTCATACAAATATTATTTGGTGTTCCCGAGCTATGGAAGATGTTGCTGTTATTGACCGCTTTGGGGGGTACCCTAATGTCCCATTACTTGGTATCATAGGAGGTATAACTTACAATCCTTGTCTAGCCTTACGACAATTTGGCCGTGCTCGGAAAGATGGTCCCCATAGGTTACTTCTCGAGGATATTGCATTCGACTATGAAGAGGATGTTGAAGGGCATCGTCGGAGATTCATATGAGCTTAGGGCATGGTAAATAGACTAGACCCCCATGAATTGGGACCAAAGACTTCCCTTCCTATGAAGCCTTATCTCCAATGGGTCCGAGCTCGTGCACAGAAGCTTGTGATGCCATATGCAGCCGTGTCACCAGTGATTGTGGAACCCACTACTGAAGACGATATTCCTTACACAGTTCTCTATCCTTACATGCCTACTGATCTTGGGGAGCTACAAAGGTCTTGGATTCAGCTGAAGAATGAGCGAAATACTTACAGGGAGCAGTTCCATGAGCAAGAGAGGAAGGTTTTGAAGCTCACCAAACAGCTCGAAGAGGAAAGAGTGCTCAATGACTACATCAGCACAAAGAGAAAGTGTCCATGGGACTTTTGATTTTGCTTTTATAGTTTTAGATTTATTTTTATTTACTTATTTGTAACGCCTTAAGGGCATTGTTGAACATTTCAAAGTTAAGCTAATAAAGTTTGTTTATTTTTGGTTTCCAAATTTAAATCTCCCAAAGTCTTTGAAATCATTACATACGCATCCCATTATCATGCACATCATCATAGGTGCCACTACAAGTTTCTTATCTTCTCCGCTGTTTATTTCAGCAGAAATGTCTTCTGATCAAGCCATCAAAGAGCTTCAGGCACATAATGCCTAGTTCCAACAGATGTTCATAAGTCTGGCTAAGGGGCAAGAGGATATGAAAAATCTCATTCTGAAAGAAAAGAAGAAAAAGAAGAAGAAGGTCGGGCTTCTAAACATGGGCAAAAGGTTTGGAGAAAGGTTGAAACATCAAACTGATCTGACTTCTTCGTCCAAAGAAGGGGAGAATTAAGAAGGAGAAAAGGACCACAGTCCTGCAGTCTCTGATGATGATACTGATTTTGATGATGAGCAATATCCTCCTGCCGAGGATAGGTAGAAACAGCTAGAAGACCGTTTGAGTGCTATGGAAGTTCAGAAGATACCTAGTTTGGATTTCGGAGAACTAGGACTGGTATCTGGAGTGGTCATCCCTCAGAAGTTCAAGGCTCCAGTTTTTTCTAAGTATGATGGAGTGTCCTTCCCAAAGCTCCATCTCCACTCTTATGTCAGGAAAATTCAACCCCATACAACTGATAGAAATTTGTGGGTGCACTTCTTTCAAGATAGTCTGTCAGGGACTCAGCTTGAATGGTTCTACCAGCTGGAAGGGGCTAATGTTCAAAACTGGGAAGACCTTGCTACTGCTTTCTACAAGCAGTACCAGTACAATGCCGACCTTGCTCCCACTCGTACTCAACTTCAGAGTATGTCCATGGGTGCAGGCGAAGGTTTCAAAGATTACACTCAGAAATGGAGAGATTTGGCTGGCAGAGTTCAACCCCCTTTGTCTGATAGGGAGTTGGTTGATATGTTCTTGGGGACGCTGTCTGGTCCATTTTTTAACCACTTGATTGGAAGTTCATCGTCTGGTTTCACCGAGTTGATTTTAACTGGAGAAAGAGTGGAGGCTGGAATTCGAAGTGGTAAAATACAGAAGGATGCCTCTTCGAGTTCGGTAAAGAAACCTTTTACTGGTAAGAAGGAAGCCAACGCAGTTTATAGTCCGAGGGGCCAAAACAGATCTGAACACCGTCCAACGGTAAGTGCTGTAGTGATATTAAGACCCGCAGTTGCTCCACAATGCAACAATCAGCAAAGAGCGGAAAGACCACAAAGGCAGTTCACCCGGCTCAATATGACTCTGTCTCAAATTCTACCATAATTGTTGAAGACCAATCTGGTAACTCTGAGGGAAGCCCCGAAGAACCCCAACACCACATCTCCCCGCTATAACCCGAATGCCCGCTGCGCTTATCACTCTGAAAGTCCAGGTCATGATACAAACGACTGTTGGGCCCTGAAAAATAAGGTGCAGGACTTGATCGAAGCCAAAGAGATTGAGTTTGATACTGCAGAGAAGCCCAACGTCATAACTGCACCCATGCCTAAGCATGGCTCGAGAATCAATGCTATTGAGGTTGTCTCCGCCACAGAGGATGCTGATGATGAGAACCTGGATGTCGACAGCTGGATCTACCCAACAACCGACGGTGGACTGAACAAATGGACGACTAGGGACTTCATACCTGTTTCTTTTATTCCGCAGTAATTGACTTTTGTTTTAAGATTTGTAATAAGCAATTTGAAACTTTAGGGCTCGGTGCCTTTCCCGAGGCACCTTGGCTTCGCTTGTGAGGGTTTATTATTATTTGTCATTTTCATATATCATCAATAAAACATTGGACTTTTCTTGCATTACAAATTTTGCGCTCCTTGTTTTTCTTTTCTGTCTCCCATTATCAAAACAGCTATTCTCTTACACACACTCACGTACCATACTGCATATCCATATCCACTATGGATCCCATTGATAACAGTTCTGCTACTGCCAGTTATGACTTCGAAAATCCGATCAACCAAGCCGAGGATGAAGGTGAGGATGATTGTGAGGTGCCGGGAGAACTTGCTAGACTATTACAACAGGAAGAAAGGGCTATACAGCCTCATTAAGAGCCAGTTGAGTCAGTGAATTTGGGTACAGAGGAAGACAGGAAAGAGGTTAAAATAGGTGCGAATTTGGAGCCTAGTGTCAAACAAAGGCTAATACAGATGCTGCACGATTATGTTGAGATCTTCGCCTGGTCCTATGAAAATATTCTTGGTTTGGACACTGACACTGTGGTACATCGCTTGCCAACCAAAGAAGACTGCCCTCCGGTGAAGCAAAAGGTTCGCCGTATGCGCCCTAAAATGTCAGATAAAATCAAGGTAGAGGTCATGAAACAGTTTGGCGCCAGATTCTTAGCTGTCACTTCTTATCCGCAGTGGGTTGCCAACGTCATTCCGATACCTAAGAAGGATGGTAAGGTACGGATGTGTGTGGACTATAGAGATCTGAACAGGGCAATCCCCAAGGATGACTTCCCACTTCCTCACATCGATGTTCTAGTCGACAACATCATGCAACACAAGATCTTCTCCTTTATGGATGGTTTTTTTGGCTACAACCAGATCAAGATGGCTCCGGAGGATATGGAGAAGACAACCTTCATTACACAATGGGGCACCTTCTGTTACAAGGTAATGCCTTTTGGGTTGAAGAATGCTGGGGCAACTTATCAGTGCGCCATGGTCGCCTTATTCCACGATATGATTCACCACGAGATTGAGGTTTATGTTGATGACATGATAGCCAGGTCTCACACTGAGGAAGAGCATCTCGATCATCTCCAGAAACTGTTTGATAGGTTGAAGACGTACAAGCTGAGGTTGAATCCGAACAAGTATACCTTCGGGGTAAGATCTGGTAAGCTTCTGGGTTTCGTTGTCAGCAATAAGGGTATTCAGGTGGACCCTACAAAGGTAAAAGCCATACAAGAGAAGTCGGCTCTCCGCACAAAAAAAGAAGTTAGAGGCTTCTTGGGACGTCTGAATTACATCGCCAGATTCATTTCACATCTGACTGCTACTTGTGAGCCAATCTTCAAGCTTCTGAAGAAAGATCAAGTGGTAAAGTGGAATTATGAATGCCAGACTGCTTTCGAAAGAATCATGGAATACCTTCAAGAACCGCCAATTTTGATGCCTCCAGTGGAAGGAAGACCTTTGATATTATACTTGACAGTGCTAGACAATTCAATGGGGTGTGTGTTGGGACAGCATGACGAGTCTGGCCGAAAAGAGCACGCTATTTACTACCTTAGAAAAAAGTTTACCGACTGTGAGACCCGATACTCATTGCTCGAGAAAACTTGCTACGCTTTGGCATGGGATGCTCGCCGGTTGAGACAATATATGCTGACTCACACTACCCTGTTGATATCAAAGATGGATCCAATCAAGTATATTTTCGAGAACCCCGCTCTCTCCGGAAGGATAGCAATATGGAAGATGATCTTAACCGAATACGACATCTAATACACAACCCAAAAAGCAATCAAGGGGAGTGTATTGGTGGATCATTCAGCGCATCAAGTCGTGGATGACTACCAGTCCATGAATTTCGAGTTCCCGGATGAGAACATCATGTTGGTAACCGACTGCAAAGAACCTGAACCGGATGAAGGACCTGAGGAAGGATCCCGATGGTCTATGTATTTTGATGGAGCATCAAATGCATTGGGGAATGGCATTGGCACCGTAATAATATCTCCTGAAGGGTGTCATACTCCGTTCACCGCCCGATTATGTTTTAGCTGCACCAACAATATGGCAGAGTATGAAGCATGCATCATGGGGCCCCGAGCTGCTATTGACCTAAGGATTAAGTTCTTGAGTATATTTGGAGATTCCTCTCTGGTGATAAGTCGGATCAAAGGCGAGTGGGATACGAAGCACCTGAATCTTATTCCTTACAAAGAATATGTACTGACATTGCTCCCGCACTTCGAGGAGATAACCTTTGAACATTTCCCCAGAGAAGAGAACCAGTTAGCGAATGCGCTAGCTACCATGTCTTCGATGTTCAAAGTGAGGTGGGACAATGAAGCTCCCCAAATTACCATTGAGAGGTTGGATGAACCCGCACATTGCTGTGACATTGAGACTGAGGAGGTAGCAGATAAACCCTGGTTTCATGAGGTAAAGAGGTATCTTGAGGCTCAAGAATACCCCGAGGGAGCATCTGTTAATGATAAAAAGTTTCTGAGGAGGTTCGCTGTGAAGTTCTTCATTAGTAATGGGATCCTCTATAAATGTAACCATGACTCAACCTTATTGCGGTGCATAGACAAGAGCGAGGCAGAAAGGATCATGGCAGAGTTACATGAAGTTACCTTCGGAACTCATTCCAGTGGACATACCATGGCGAAGAAAATCCTACGGGCATGATATTACTGGTCTACTATGGAAGCCGATTGTTATCAGCACTCTCGAAACTGTCATAAATGCCAAGTTTATGCTGATAAAGTGCATATACCTTCGGTTCCTTTGAATGTTTTAACAGCTCCTTGGCCCTTTGCAATGTGGGGCATCGACATGATCAGCGAGATCAGGCCCACTGCGTCTAACGAACATCATTTCATTCTGGTAGCGATTGATTACTTTACGAAGTGGGTTGAGGCAGCTTCCTTTGCTACAGTAACCAAGAATGTCGTGGCGCGGTTCATCCAGCATAATCTGATCTGCCGATACGGTGTCCCCGAGAGGATCATTACTGACAACGATACAAATCTCAATAACATAATGATCACCGAGCTCTGCAAACAGTTCAAGATACAACATCATAACTCTTCTCCCTACCGGCCGAAGATGAATGGGGCTGTTGAAGCAGCTAATAAGAACATCAAGAAGATTGTACAGAAGATGACAGTGACATACAAAGACTGGCACGAGATGTTACCATTTGCTCTTCATGGGTACCGTACCTCCGCACGGACGTCAATAGGGGCAACACCCTACTCTCTGGTATATGGCATGGAGGCAGTCCTACCCATCAAGGTCCAGATACCCTCTCTTAGGATTATGAAGGATGCGGGTTTGAACGAAGACGACTGGATCCAAACATAACTTGATCAGCTGAATCTAATTAATGAAAAGAGACTTACTGCTATCTGTCATGGTCAGACGTATCAAAAGCGAATGATCAAGGCTTTTAACAAGAAGGTCAAACGTTAGGAATATCAAGTTGGGATCTAGTGATCAAGCGCATCATACTACCGCAAGGTGATCCCAGGGGCAAATGGACCCCTACATACGAAGGGCCATTTATGGTTAAAAACATTTTCTCTGGAGGAGCTATAATTCTAACCACCATGGATGGTGACGACCTTCCTCACCCCGTCAATGCAGACATAGTGAAAAGATAGTACGCCTAATCAAAGACCCGCTAGGTTAACTGGCCTAGACAAAAATGAGGGCTTCCCGGCGAACCAAAAGGGTTTGGGCAAAAGTAAGGGATGAAAAAAAAAAAAACTATACACCCGGCAAGTCGAAAACCTGAAAGGGCGACTTGGGAAAAAAGGGTATCTTTGTGGACCGAAAACTCGAAAAGGGAAGTCCAGGAAAAGTTAGGGATTGAAGCGTAACACTATGTCTCATTGGATCATCTTGCAACCAGACCTCGATATCAACTATCAAGCTCGGACGACGCCAATCAAACTGATCTACCTTCGACCAAATAGCAAAGTGATGAGATGCTTGAAGATATAAAGGCAATAGCAGAATTGGAACCCAATGGGATTCTTTCAGATATATGTTTTTCTTTTTTGTAATTTCCATCTTTCAGCGGCGTTCCCTTACTAGAGTGTCAGCCTCTTTGTACAAAACGCATATTACAGGCCAACTTCAAAAATCAATACAATTCATTTTTACAAGAAATTTCAACTTGCTTTTCTTTTTCTGTTTTGCTTTGAAAGAACATCCAATGATTCATTTTTGATATATGCATTTGAAAATGATTGCTGCTCATAAATATTTACATGAAAAACAAAAGACAATTACTCGTAATTCCAGGAACAGGGAAAAACAAGAAGTGCCCAAACCTTACAGTTACTTTGACCATCAGGTACCAAGGTAGAGTCCGCTTGAGAACATGATTAGTGGTACATAGACTCCCCACAGAGTAAAATGTATCCGAGAACGGTAATGTTAGTTTTCTCGAACAGGACATAACTCTCCCTAGTTGAGGTTCACAATCGAGAGTAAGTCAGTAATTTTTCGCCAAGCAGAGTTTATTTCTCTCATAGGAAGAAATTCAATCCCCGACAGAATTCATTATCACTAGTTTTGTACCCCAAAATTTTCCCTCTCATTTTATCAAGATTTCTCCTCACAAGACTCTTTGGACTCAAGACCAAGTTAGGGTTTGCTCTGCTCAAGACATCTCCTTGCATTGATGACCTGAAAATTAGGGTTTGAGTTTGCACAGGGATTTTTGGACTTTCAATGCTCAAAGTGACTTTCATACTTCATGTTTGACTTATAAGATTGCCTCTATCAAGTTTCAAGTCTTGAATCAAATTTTTGCCCAATCAATTGGACAGTTGACCTAGAAATCAGCTGTATTGGGGAAAAAGTCAACTGTGGCCAATTTACAGTCAAACCTCATAATTTTTGATCCACATCAAAATTATATACTCATATGAACCATTTGATCAAGTTTGGATCACAACTCCTCAAGAAATTTGATCAAATCATCAAAAGGGCAAAATGGTCATTTTTAGGGTTTTGACTGTATAAGGGCAATTTTTGATTTTTCACCTAGACAATGGCAAATTGGGTTCAAGCATGGATTCAAGGACTCAATGGAATCATCTTGACCTATTCACAAGGTTCAAAAGATCTCAAAAGCATTGGATTGACAGATGAATTTTCCAGTCAACTGATCAAAAATTGACTGTACACTGAAAAATCAAACTTTGACTTTTTGGTCAAAATCAAGTGCCAAGGATCATTTTTCATCAAGATGAGTCAAAACATGAAACTTGTTCATCAAGAAACCTAATTTTGCAAATTAGGGTTTAAGATTGAAAAATTTCATAACTTAGAATTTTTCTAAGTTATGAAATTTTCTTATTTTTTCCTAACTTTGCCCAACATTTTCACCATGATGCAATTGGATTCAAACAAAACTTAAAACATGAAAGGTTTAGTACTCCACAAAATCTACAACTTTGATTCATAAAGTTTTCCCAAAAGAATCTTGGATCTCAAGTTATGATTTTTGGAACAAGGGTCCATGAAACTTTTAACTTAGTGAAATTTTGTCCTAGTTTAGGCAGGATTTTGACCTATCTTCATGGAAAATTTTCACCTAGTTACCCTTGGAATATCAAAATTCGTTTCAAATATGGATTGTAGAGAATGTTACAAGCTTTCCAAAATGTTCAAGAACTCTCCAAAATCATTTATGGTTAGGGAGAATCAAAGGTTTGAATTTGGCAAAAACTCACTTTTGATCCTTGGCATTTTCATGATTGATACAAGTTGCAAAATCTGTCCAACTTTGCTTGTACTTGAATACAGGTCTCTAAACCCTTCCACACTCAAAAATTGAATGAAAACTCATTGGTTTAAGGTATTATTCTGATCAATGGAAGTTTACACAAGAGTTTAATCCATTTTTGGCAAAAAGTGAACTATGCCATTTTGATAAAGGCAACTTTATGTCAACTTGCTTCCCTTGAGCCTTGGACCCCTCTATTTGCAGAAAACAAGTTCCATAAACTTAGGAAAAGGTACAACAATATTTTGCATGCTTGAAGATAGCCTGTACAGGCCTGTCTTGTATCACTTCACACTTTTACTTCAAAATCAAGTAAACTTGCAAAAAGGCGAGATCTTTGAAATCTGATAAGAACAAAGTTTGTAAGCATTTGAAACAACTTTTGCATATTGCCTTGATCCAGAAGCACGAGCTATCCAACCCTCAAGCCTTCTAAAACACAAAAACACCATCTTCTTGCAAAACATGACACTCTCTGCAGTTTCACTTCCATCTCACAAACGACTCGTGCGTTTTGTCCCAAACCTCTTCCAATACATTCCATACAACCCACCTAAGCTATCCCAACCTTTGGCCATTGACTGTAACTCCATTTGCAAGCTTCACCATTTCTTATTTCAGCTTGTTCAGGTTGACTTCTACAGGCTTATTCAAGCAAGCTCAAAGCAAACAAAGCATTGGGGAAGGTCAGAGGAAGTTCAAGCAAGCTCCCAAGCATCTCAGGCCTAATTGAAAACCTCCATATTGCCATATTCGAGTTCAACTAAAATAGGTATTGTTCCAACTTCTATCTCTCTATTTAGGAAACATTAGGCTTAGGTTTGTGAATAAAAAATATAGTACTCATTGCCCTTAAGCTGTACATATGCATAGATTTCATTTAAGTTAACTGTGTTGAGAGAATTTGATTGATGAACATTCTGAAAAAGTTAGGTTAGAAATTAGGGCCAGAGAAATTCTCTCTGGTCTTTGAGAGTTAGATTAAGTTCTTTATATGGTTGGAATCGTGTTAAAAAATGCTATAACTTTCATGTTGTGAGTTTTTGCTTTAGAGCACGTATGCAGGAGTTGGACATTTGTACAGGAAACACGCGTATTTTGTTTGAACGAAGGTTGAAGATGAAGTAGCTGGGCTGGGCCTGACTATTTTTTACTTTTGACACCCTCTGACCTACTTCTCACACCCCTTGGCCCATTGTTTTATATTTTTATATTTTTCTATTTCTTTTTCATTTCTGATTTTATTTTATTTTTTCTAATCATAAAAAATTACCAAAAATCATTTTCATAAATTTTCACATTTTATTTTGTATTTTTTATTATTTTTCTAACATAAAAATAATTATTAAATAACATACTTTCATTTTCTTTAATAAAAACTTGAAAATAATACATAAAAATATTATATTTTTATTTTTATTATTTACATAAATAATATTTTTTCTAATATATTTTTATTTTTTGACATTTGTATATATTTTATTATTTTATTTTATTGTACATAAATAATATATATATATATATATATATATATATATATATATATATATATATATATATATATATATATATATATATATATATATATATATATATATATATATATATATATATATATATATATATATATATATATATATATATATATATATATATATATATATATATATATATATATATATACTTTCTTAAAACAAATTAGGGTTTCCACCCTTAATAAAAATAATATTTTATTTTCTTATTTTTTTTTTACACATTAAATATTATATTTTTACACACATAAAAATAAACAAAAACATTTTTTTGCATATTTATAATATATTGCATATTTATTTATTTGCCTATTTATTTATTTGCACAATTAATTCAATTTGGTTGTAATAACTTAGGGTTTTAATTTCTTGCAAATAATCCCCTATTCAAAATTGTATCCCCTTCCCTATATCAATGTTGTAATAGCTTAGGTTTATTTTACGCACTTTATGCTTTCAAATATGCCATGATAGAGATTAGGGTTTGTATGCAATATCCAAAATCAAAACAAATAGCTAGAACTAAAACAAGACAAAAAATGCACGAAAATGACAACACAATGCGCACATGCACCCCTAGGGTTTCATCCACTTGTTGCCTTTAAAATGGCCATGGTATGCATGTTGAGTATCTTGGCAAAACAAAAACAAAACAAAAAGATCATAGTCCCTCGATGATGCTATCTTGGTTGCCTATACAAAATGATCTAATCCCTCAAAAAAATTGCTAAATATACTTAGCACTATTGCTATCATGGTCAATACGATGACCCACACCTGTCCCGTTTAACATCCAAATACAAGGTTGTTTACCAAATGCAATGGTAAAACAACAATGTAAAAGGGTTAAAAATGTGTAGGAAAGACTCTTGAGTAGATAGGGTAGACAACTCTTAGTTACTTGATCAAAACTTGCAAAAACATCCTTGCTATTTTCAAACACACCTCACAACACAATTTCAAAACATTTCCCAAAACAAACTTTCAAACATTGAAACATCTTTTCAAAAGACAATACATCTTTGTATACATTCAAACAAGAATCATTACAAAGGTTGCCACAACGATGGCCTCTTTTCAAAACATTTTCAAAACCACACACAAAGCACCATTTCAAACAATTGAAAAGCAAAAGCAAGTGATCTAAACAAGTAACTAAGAGCCCATGGATAACCATGGATGAAAAGGGTGCTTGCATCTTCCCTTTTCATAATCTACCCCCCGAACCCAAAAACAATCTCAAAGGTCTTTCCTGTGCTTTTTTACCTTTCCTTTTGGATAAAATAAAAGTCGGTGGCGACTCTTGCTAAACCGCAACATTTGCGAACACAAACGCAAAACCTCAAGTCAGTTCTCCCACCGCATCACAACTAGAAACGATAATTCATCCCCAGCTGAGTTGTTTCTCCAAGTCAGCAGATCTATCAATAGAGTATCTCCTCTCCAAAACAGTTATTCCCCGCAGGGTCATCCTCAGGAAGAGTCTCATCCGGAATAATATTTACCAGTCAAGGGGAAAACCCCCAGCTAGTCATCTCTGTTCATCATCCCCAACATAAGCAGAGGAACTGTGGTTGTTACAGCAGTCAAGAATACCATTTCTCATACTCTCCAAACAACAATCAAGGATTTATTTTCCCAGATTTAGATTATTACATCAGCATTTCATGTTCATACATCATGACGTGTGCATACATCCCATATAACATAGTCTCATTTATTTTGAGAACATCATCATACAATGCATCTCATGCATCACACATAACCAACCCTGTATTTATTTCAGGAAAAGACAATTATTATCAATAATTTCCAACAGGTACATGATCAACACTCAAAGCTAAACAGAGTAATGGTCAGCGCGACAAATGCAACCTTCTACAGGTTCCTTCTCATAGCCCTACTACCCAGGCTTTCATATCGAAGTAACCCTATTATCCAGGTTCCTTCTCGCAGCCCTACTACCCAGGCTTTCATCTCGAAGTAACCCTACTATCCAGGTTCCTTCTCACAACCCTACTACCCAGGCTTTCATCTCGAGGTAACCCTACTATCCAGGTTCCTTGTCACAGCCCCACTATCCAGGCTTTCATATCAAGGTAACCCTACTATCCATGTTCCTTCTCGCAACCCTACTACCCAGACTTTCATCTTGAAGTAACCCTACTATCCAGGTTCCTTCTCACAGCCTCACTATCCAGGCTTTCATATCAAGGTAAACCTACTATCAAGGTTCCTTCTTGCAGCCCTACTACCCAGGCTTTCATATCGAAGTAACCCTACTATCCAGGTTCCTTCTTGCAGCCCTACTACCCAGGCTTTCATCTCGAAGTAACCCTACTATCCAGGTTCCTTCTTGCAGCCCTACTACCTAGGATTTCATATCAAGGTAACCCTACTATCCAGGTCCTTCCCGCAGCCCTACTATCTAGGCTTTCGTATTGAAGTAACCCTACTATCCAGGTTCCTTCTCATAGCCCTACTATCCAAGCTTTCGTATCGAAGTAACCCTACTATCCAGGTTCCTTCTCATAGCCCTACTATCCAGGATTTCATATCGAAGTAACCCTACCATCCAGGTTCCTTCTTCTAACCTTACTACCCGGGTTTCCTTCCTCTCTTATCCCGAGACAGCAGTCTACAACACTGTAAGACCTAGACTTGATCAAACTTTCACATTTCCCCAGAAATTCGCGGTGCAGCATATACCCCGACCAAACACATAGTTCACTTCCACTTTCCCAAACCGAAATTATTCTCTCAGTAGAATGACAGACAACTGAAGCTCCTAAAACTCTATTTCTCTCAAGACAGAGACCAGCATTCCCCAGCGAAGTCCTCCTAAACAGCAGGTATACGGGTTGTCGCAAAGGAATCTCTTGTGCGATCGACACTTCTTCAGATGGCATCTTTAATCCCATCTCCTACAATTCTCTAGTAACTACCAGATGGCATCTATAAGCCCATTCCCAATATCACAAATCAAGTATCACTTCATGCGAGTGCAAATTTCTGGGCACTCTAGTGTTCAATCATCTTCCACCTTCAGATCACGAACGGCAGACGACCAATCTACATCCTCAGGTTTAAGAAGATTGAACAGGGGCAGCTGTTGTACCCCAAAATTTTCCCTCCCATATTTCTCAAGACATGTCAAGTGAGGTCCTCAAATTGCTCAAGGAGGTCCAAGAGTTGACCAGACAAACTCTTTCCTAAGGCAGTCTACCTCAAATTAGGGTTTCATTTTGCATCAAGATGCTTAAGTCCAAAGGATCCTAAATGTTCACCATTGTCCTAATATGTTCTCAAGATCATCCATGTCAAGTTTCAAGTCTTGCAGAGGAAGTTTGCTCAGTCAATTGCTCAAATACCTAGAAATCGACTGTGCTAGGTCAAAAGTCAACTGTGGCCCACATACAGTCAAACCTCAATATTTTTGGTCAACATCCTCATTTTTAAGTATCATTCATAATTTTATCAAGGGTTGATCATGATTCCTCAAGTGTTGCTCACAATTCATTAAGACCCAAAAGTTGCTAAATTAGGGTTTTGCAGGATTGACCAAGCATAACTTTCTCATACTTCATCAGAAATGACCCATCCAAAGCCCATTTTGAAGAGGATGCAATTCCATACAATTCATCTCCATCTCCCAAGCTCATAATATGAACTCACAAAAAGATATGAATTTTGACATTATAGGTCATTTTGAAAAGTCAACAAAAACACCTTTTGGGTCAAGGCTTTATACATGAACATGGAAGACCCAATTGAGATGAGACCAAAAGGGTTGCTTATAGGACATCCTAATCTTTCTAAAAAGTCCAAGAACACCTTTCTAAGGTCAAAATTGAGAGAGTTATGCATTGACCAAGTTGACCCTTTTTGCAAAATTGCCAAAAGTCAAATGTGTCAAAAATTATATTTTTTGCTAAATGGGCCTAACATTTTATGCTTGCACTGAGCTTGTGATGTAATCCATGACCCATGAGCCCTTCCACTTGTCATTCTTCTATTTTTATTATTTATTTTGATTTTATTTCATTTAAATCAAATAAA
Source organism: Vicia faba (assembly GCA_948472305.1). Classification (NCBI taxonomy): domain Eukaryota; kingdom Viridiplantae; phylum Streptophyta; class Magnoliopsida; order Fabales; family Fabaceae; genus Vicia; species Vicia faba. The sequence goes on from OX451739.1 coordinate 1,403,089,740, forward strand.
ATCAATATAAAATAATGAAAATATCAAAAATCAATTAAACCTTGAGATTTTGTGCATGATTAGAGTCATTATACAGCTGGTGGCAAGATCAAATCGTGGAAGGCTTCATATGGACAGAAAAAGATTGAAAATGCTTGTTTTGGAAAGATTTGGTGCAAGGAATAAATCAATGATCAATCTTCATAAATGGCAAAGATTTGATGCAAATTTTTACCCTAATGCATTCTCTAATATATATGGAACATATACAAGGCAAAACAAAAGAGGAGGAACAACCGTGCAGAGGTGAAAGAAAAAACTCAAAAATTTCAAGAAAAGTGGTGATTCAATTTCTGTGTTAGAGGTCGATTCGTGCCATTCTCAGGTTGCCAATAGGTTGCTGGACATTCCAGGAGCAATTTCCAATCAGATTCAAGCCTTTCCACGCTTGGAATTGCAAGATAGAGGTATCACGATATGCCTCCAAATTCGAATTCAGTTTCATTGATTCACTCACCCATTGCATATTTTAATGATATATTTATGTTTGTCTTCGAGTTTGCAAGCTTTTGATACCATTTAATTGTATTTCTAACGCTTTCACATGAAGATGCCATTGTTAGGGTTTGCTCTTATGCTTTATGGTTTCTCTGTATCAGTAAAATTGGTCCAAGAAAGTAGTACCATAATATTCGTGGGTTCGAGACGAACAGAACCATGTAATTAGAATTCATTTTTGCATGTGTTTTCTTGATGATTGAAAGTTCCAGGTTTATAGCTACAGTAAGTGTCTGTAGGTAAAAGTTCAGAACTTTAAACGACAGTTTTAAGGAAGAAGACAATAGCGTGTCACAGCCTGACTGTCTGATTCAAATTTTGGAACGTTATTCTGGCCAAAAACCTGTAGATCTGATGTATATTATTTGTTTCTATTATATTAATAAACTAACATCCAGTGCAGTTGGTCAGAAGAAGGAAGTCAGAAGTTCATTGTTCTGGGTTGGGTGCCAGGCGTGAGCTTTTGGTATATTCTCCTTTGTTTTCGCCAGAGCCAGCACATGCATCTTCTGAGGATCATCACCTTCTGGATCCACTATCCAGCATCAGATCCAGTGCACCATCTTTCTGATCCATTAGACAAGATCAGATCCAGCGCATCATCTTCTGGATCCCAGTCAGAACCAGATCCAGCACGTGTAGGCCATCATCTTCTGGATCCCATTAAGAATTAGATCCAGCGCGCCCAATCTTCTGAGGGTCATCATCTGTTGGATCCACCTTCCAGGATCAGATCAAGTACCCCCATCTTCTGAGGGCCACCATCTTCTAGACCCCATTAGCCAGAACCAGACCGCTGACAGCAGGCTCACTTGGTTATTTCCATTATTTTTCTTTAATTTTCGTTTCTTTAATTATTCTGTTTTTTGTTTCATCAACACCAAAATTATTTTTTCTAAAATTGACCAATCAAAAAATCATAAAAAAAAGACTTATTTTCTTAATAAATGTTGTTAATTAATTAGTTTAATTAATTTAAGGCAATTCTAATTTCTTTCACAATTAAAATTAATTAGAATTTATGATTTTTATTTATTTTTTAATTAAATTATTTCATTACTTTCTTAAAATAAGAAAAATGACAAAAAAAACATGTTTATTTTAATCAATTACAATTAGGTTTAGTCAAGGGTGAAAACCCTAGTCGCTTCTCATTTAATTCGCCGCGCGCTGGCTATTTATTTTTGCCAATATTGTTGTAACTTCTCACTGGTATGTAATAGTTTAAATTAGGATTTTCATTTATCGCTTTTCCCCGGTTTTGGTTATGTAATTAATCCCCCTCCCCGAAGCCTTGTAATAGCGTAGATTTACTTTCTCGCATCTTAATTCTCGCAAATATTTAACTGCTAGATGTATGCTAATAGGATTGAATGACAAGATTGCATGATAATTTAATATAGTTAGAAAACCCTAATATGCAAATACTAAATAATTGAAAACAGACCACTCGCACATATCACTCTTAGGGTATACTCTCACTTCAGTTGCCTTCGGTAAACAGTTATTAAGTATAGGATGTCTTACTGGTTGCCCTCCTGTTTAAAAAGATCAAATGTTGCCTAAGAAATGTTGCCTCAGAAATCTTGCCTCGAATATGATCTTAAGACTCTAGGGTTATTACTAGGGTGTCCTAACATTGCTTTAGTGATCGTACGTCCCTTTCGAATTGACCCTTACAACTCCAACGACGGTGCTGCCTATTTCTAAATAGTAGGATAGTGCTGTCTAAATGAACGGGAATAGAAACGATCTTTTTTCGAGTAGGTAGATGCTAGTAGGTACTTGTTCAAAACAAAACTCTTCACATTTACACATTTCAAAACAATTTTCAAAATAACTTTGTCACACCTTTGAGGACTAATACAAGGGTCATCATGAAGTCAAACTTTTTCAAAACAAAGGACATACACAAGCAATTTTAAAATATGAGCAAGTATCTAAGAGCCCATAGAAAACCATGGATAGAAAGGGTGCTAACACCTTCCCTTTCTATAATCTACCCTCCGTACTCAGAATATCTCGAAAAAGGATTTTTTCTGTACTTTTTTCCTTTCCAGTTGGATGAAAAAACGCAAAATGCAAACCAGCATCTCAAAACAGTCGGTTCTTCCACCGTATCACAGATCAATTTAAGACAAACATATGAAATGCATTAATGAAACAAAGTTTGACATTAATAGATAAGTGTTTGAACAACAAAAGAGATTACAATTGAAAATTCAAAATGAACAGGACACTCTCAATGATTTGACATAGGAGCAGTGATCATATTAGGAGTCTCTGGAGGGTCGAACTCAATCTCCTTGGTGTCAATCAAGTCTTGAATCTTGTTCTTTAAAGTCCAACAGCTGTCAGTGTCGTGTCCAGGACTATCAGAATGGTAGGCACATCTTACATTTGGATTGTACTTAGGAGAGGAGGTATCGGGGTTTTGAGGAGGATCCTTTAGGGTGATCAGTTTCACCTTCAACAAATGTTGTAATGCTTGAGACAAATGCATGTTGATGTTAGTGTACTTCCTCTTAGTATTTTATCCTACACCTATTGCCCATGTCTTTGTTGAACAAGTGTATGATTAGAGATCAGGATTGCCCCCACGCGTTGATCGTGGTTGCTCTGGTTATGACTTTTTTGACACAACATATGACTCTTTCTTCCCATTGAAAGGTTGTTTCCCTGTACTTGAAGATGCACCCCCTTGGATTTTACCACTCTTAATGCCAGCCTCTACTCTTTCGCCTGTTAGTATTATTTCGGTGAACCCAACTGAGGAGCTTCCGATTAGGTGATTGAAGAAAGGTCCCATCAAAGTTCCCATAAAGATGTCAATCATCTCCCTGTCAGTTAATGGTGGTTGCACCCTACCAGCCAAATCTCTCCACTTTTGGGCGTATTATTTGATACCCTCATTCGAACGCATGTCCATATTCTACAACTGCACACGAGTTGGTGCAAGATCAGTGTTGTATTGGTACTGCTTGTAGAAAGCAGCAGCTAGATCTTCCCAAGTGTGAATATGGGAACTCTCCAATTGATAGAACCACTCAAGTTGTGACCCAGCCAATCTTTCTTGGAAGAAATGGGTCCAGAGCTTCTGATCATTTGTGTATGGTTGGATCTTATGGACATAAGACTTCAAGTGCATCTTAGGACAAGAGACCCCATCATACGTGGCAAAGGTAGGGATTTTGAACTTTGGTGGGATGACCACTCAGAGACCAAACCCATGTCTCCTAAGTCCAAGCCAGGCACAACTTGGATCTCCACAACTTTTAGTCTGTCTTCAAGCTGTTTGTATTTTTCATCTGCCAGTGGATACTGCTCCCCAGAAGAGTCTTCGTCATCAGTAGCTATGTTAGCCCTAACGCTTCTAGCTTCCTCTTCTTGACTGTCTTCTTCTTCATAAGAAACATCTTCTTTTTGAGCTAGTTGGTCATGCCCCTTGGACCTTCTCCTCACGTTGAGGATGACAATATTTTTCTTCTTCTTGCTCTCTTTGGTGAAGAGTGTTTTCAGATCTTCCTGCCCCTTGGCCAAGTTCATGAGAAATTGTTGGAACTGGGTGTTTTGAGCTTGGAGATCTTTAACCATTTTCTCTAGAGCCATCTCTACTGAAATGAACAGTAAGCAGATGAGAAAACCTGTACGAGAAAACCTGTTATGATGACATGCATGTTATACGATGTTTTCAAGGATCTCGCGAGGTAAACACAAGAAGATGTTAGAAGTTGAATTTTAATCAATAACTTTTATTGGAGAACCTTGTATTGGTGAATGTCCTTCCATGATAATTAAGTTCACCATGTCAAGTGGGTCGTAGCCCTTGACTCAAGTTACCGTGCTTTGGTCTTGACGACATTTGGTTAGAGGAAAATAAATCCTCTTGCCCCTTGATAGACGTCTGGCTCAACGTAACCCTGCATCCAAGGCCCTTGAGATCCTTGAAATGGTTATTGAAAATTCTATGGTATGATGTTATGATGTTATGTACAAGTATGCAAAGCAAGCAAGTTGTTATGTACAAATAATCATATACACAAAGCAGACAAGTACTTAGGTTTAAGCTTGCATGGAGTTTGATAAGTAAGTACCCTCTTGAAGTTTAGTTGGCTCAACCTGTCCTAGTAAGTAACCGGGTTTTAGGGGATCTCAATATCATTGATCTTTCTTCATCGGGCATTGTTTCAGCACACGCCTCTTTAATGGCGACCGAAATATCCTGAAAGTCTGATCTTAATGAGCGTAGTATCGAGTATCAACCAACTTCAGACTGCACCAAAGCCGACTACCTCACTACTTCCTAATGGCCAAGTTGTTTAATTAAGGTTCTAAGGTCAATTAGTGTTTCATGACACCACACAACGGCCCCGTATTCTCCTTGACTATTCAAGGGCTACCGGTACCAACAAATGTGTCACGCTAACGTAGCTATTGTTTAGACCATGTCGGTATACCCCACACAGTTTCCACAATCTATTGCTACTTACCTAAAAGGTGCCCCAGATCCGGGTAGAGGATCAAAACAAGCCCAAACAAGGAACCATAATGTAAAGCAAACAAGTCAAACAAAGAAAAGAAAGTAAAGGTGATTTGACCCTAAGGTAACCCCACTTTTAAGATACTCCCCAACAGAGTCGCCAGTTCTTTAACACGGTAGGAGAACTGACTTGGGTGTTTTGCGTTTGATCGCAATTGTTGCGGTTATCAAGAGTTGCCACCGACTTTTCTTTTATCCAATAAAGGAAAGGGTGAAAAGAACAGGAAAGACCTTTGAGATTATTTCTTGAGTTCGGGGGGTAGATTATGAAAAGGGAAGGTGTTAGCACCCTTTTCATCCATAGTTATCTATGAGCTCTTAGTTTCTTGCTAGATCACTTGCTTTGTTTGAAAATGTGCTTGTGGTGTGAGTTTTGAAAGTATTTTGAAAACGTACCTTTGTAATGGTTCTCGTCTCTATAAGAACGTGTACAAGGTTTTGTTTGGAAAATAGTTCAAAGAAGTGTTTGTGTAATGTGTTTTTGAAAGTGATTTTTAAAAGGGTGTCTTTGTAATGGTTCTCGTCTCTATAAGAACGCATACAAAGTGTTTGTCTTTTGAAAATGTTTCAAAATAGAAGTGTTGGTGTATAAGATGTTTGTTGTGAGCAAGCGAGCAACTAGGAGCAATCTACCTACTCAAAAAGTCTTTTGTTCATTTCTCTCTTCCTTTGATATTACTATCTTACCATTGATTGGTAAGAAGCCTTATCTTTAGATGTAAAAAGGGACGGGCGTGGGTCATCGTATAGTCATGATATCAATGTTGTGAGATATCTTAGCATTTCTTTTGAGGGACTAAGATCATTTGTAAGACAACATAAGCGTCATCGAGGGACTATGATCTTGTATTTTTTATTATTTTTGCTAAGATGTCTCACATGTATAACATGACCATTTTTCATAAGGCAACAAGTGGAGTTAACCCTAGAGGTGCACGTGTAGAAAGTGTGTTTGATTGCATGCATTTTTGTCTTTTTGATCAGGGTGGTCTACTTGTTGATTTTACCTTGCCATACATACCCTATTTTACTAGCAATCATAAAAAAGTAATAAAATGCAGAAAGATAAAATCCTACACTATTACAACCATATTGAATTGCATGAAAAATATAAAGGCAAAAATAAAACAAAAGCAAGAAAAATGGTTCTTTCGATTTAGGGCAGAAAACCCTTTGTTTTTGCATTTTTCTAGCTCTCTTTGATCTGGCCTAAAAAGGGTGAAGGCATGACTTTCGATTGGGGCCCGGGGGTCAACATGTTGTGCCTTTAGATTGGGGCCTGGGGGTCAACAGATGCTCAATCGAAGGATGTAAATCAAAGCTTGCATCGAAGGAGGCCCAAATGTTCAATAGAAACATGAGGACCAAAGCTCGCTCGAAGAAGGCAAATGCTTAATCGAAGGATGTAAATCAAAGCTTACATCGAAGGAGGCCCAAATGCACAATAGAAGGATAATTCAAACTTGCTCCAAGGAAGCCTAGATGCCCAATCAGAACTAGTATGAATCGAAGCAAGCTTGTTTTTCTTCAATTTTGTCAAGAAAATCAAGTTTTATGCTTTGCCCTTTTTTGTCTGTTTTGTACTTGTGCAAATTTTGAGCTTTTGAAAATCCTTATGATAAAATTTCTTGAGAAAAGAGAGGGTAAATTTTAGGGTACAACAATAGGTAAACCAAAGATAAGGAACCGATTAAGCAGAACCTACCCAAAGGAAATGAAACGACTAAGCATAACCTAACCACACAATGTTAGCTAAGCTAATAAAAGTAGAACCCGACTAAGCCGGTAAACCCAAAGATAAGGAACCGACTAAGAAGAACCTACCTGAAGGGTGAGAAAACACTTAGAAGGGGGGGTTGAATATGTTTTTCCTTTTTCTCGCGCAATAATAATGGAAGGACACAGGTATTTTTATCCTGGTTCGTTTGAAACTCAAACTACTCCAGTCCACCCGCCAAGGTGATTTCACCTATCTCAACGAGGACTTAATCCACTATAATCAAACTGATTACAAATTCACAACCAAACTGTTATGACTAACAATACAATGCACAAGCCAACTGCAAGTGACTAACACCTCTAAGACTCAACTAGTCCTAGCCCTCTTGAGAAATCTGACCTAACTGGTCTCTCAAGGAACAATTACAAAGATTATCTCTTAACAGTAGTGAATCAGAATGCTTCTAATAAGATATATCATAAACTGTGATTTATCACTAAGATTTTAGCCCAGTACTTAAGAGTTACCCACTATATACAATGAGTTTACAAGAATGAAAATAGTGAGCTTCAGTATATTTTGCGTGGATCAGTAACCTTGCTTTGAAATAAATGGTATTCTATATATAGCTTCAAATATTAACCGTTACTGCCTTGAAGAGAGAGCATGCATTAATGATGCGTGTTGGGTTAACCTTTATGTTTCCAATGCTCTCGTGCTTAGTACCACTTGAGTGCGTCAGCCGTCTTAGCATTAAATGATCAACCGTACTATCAGAGCTTATCTCTGGAAGTTTAAGAGTTTGCTTGCAGCGTTGCAACATCAGAGTTTTCTTTAACTTTTCTTCTATTAGAGTTTGCTTTAACTTTTCTTCTATCAGAGTTTTCTTTAACATTTCTTCTATTAGAGTCTGCTTCAGCTTGCATTATCAGATATTGCTTTAAGTGTGCTTCTTTCAAATATTTGCTTCAGCTAGCTTTATCAGAGGTTTCTTAAGATTACTTTTTATCAGAGTTTACTTTGGAGTGCTTCCTTCAGAGTTTGCTTCAGACTTGCATAGAATGATGTTTCTCTTTTGAGAATGCTTGAGTCAGAACATCATCTAAATCAGAAAGCATGCACATCATAGTATAAAATATATTATACAAAATTTATTTCATTGTTATCATCAAAACTCTAAGATACGATTCGAACCAAACTTTGTTCTAACAATCTCCCCCCTTTTGATGATGACAAAACAATTCAGATTTTGATTTAATTTTTTTTTGTACAACCCTTGAGATAAATAGTTCTTCTTCTGAAATAAATAGTAAAATAATTTAAATGCATAAGAGAAACTTCCTGAGATTGTTCTTCAGAGCTTTGGGACATTTTTCTTTCAGAGTTTCTTTAAGAGCTTCTGATCTTTTCTTCAGAGTTTCTTTAGCAGATCTTTACCAGGTGATGTTTAGATCTTAGTCTTTCAGAGTCTTGAGGTACCTGCATATCTCTTAAATAAGAAAAAAAGCTTTGTATTTTGTTAGGAATGTTTGAGACTTAGTTCCATAACTGCTATCATGGATCAGATCAAAATCACATTTCTCCCCCTTTTTGTCATAATCAAAAAGAAAAAATTAAAGAGATTCAAAAGATTTTTATATAGAAGATGTCAAAAGACAGAAGTACAAAATAAAAAAAAATAGAAAATTGGAAAAAATAAAACTAAGATTGACGAGAGACAAGAGAAAGAAGAAGATTCTTAATTTCTGTTGAGGATTCCTCTTGTTTCATCATCCAAGTTCTGATTTATTTGTTTGTTTTATCCTGTTTATCCCGACGTTCATGTATGGCTTCATTTTCCTTCTTCAGTTCATTCAGAGTGTCAATCACCAACGAAGTTGGAGCAGATGTTGAAGCAACTTCAGTAGATATAACCTTTGGAGCAAAAACAGCAGAGTCTGAGCCTACACCATTGGAGAGAAGAATGCCAAGATCAATCAGAAGAGTTGGCACACTCTCAGAGGTGTCTTGAGTAGAAGGTTAGTGATACAGAGTCATTGCCAAGGGATTTGGATCTGACTCAGAGCCATCTTTAGATTCATCTTCTAAAATTTCCATGTGATTAACAAGTGGTAAATGAGCGTTGGTAATCTGAAGCAGAGACTTCTTATCCCATATATCTGCCATTTCCGTCTTGAAGGAATTCAGATTTTGGGTGAAATTCTCAAGAACCTGAGAATAGCACAGATCTTGCATTTTAAAGGATTCATCATTGAATTTCCTTCTGAATGCTTCCCATAGAAAATCAGATGCAACTGGGTTCAGGTTGCTGGCACTGTTTGCCTTCAGCAGGTCTATCCAAGTCTGCATTTCTGTTGCAAAATTCAGGAAACATATATTAACATCTGACTGAACAGGTTTTGGGGTTGGTTTGGGAACGACCTTCTTGGTGGATTTAATTTATAGATAAAGTAGAGATTCAAGATCAGCTATAGTCCTAAGAAAGTCAGATGGTTCAGATGGTTCAAGAGGTTCTGATGAAGATGGATTGAAGGTAGGTTCTTGAGAGTGAGGTGATAAGGGTTCTGGTGAGGTAGGTGTGGGAATTTCTGGTGACGGAGGTGGTGTGATGTCAGGAGAGATGATGATGATGGTTTGAGCTGAGGAAGAACGAATAGGTGCTAGGGATTCATTCAGAGAAAAAATGTTTTCAGAGGGAATAATGAAGGACAAAGGTTGTGTAGCCAGAGGCACATTGATTCCTGGTAATCTCCAAGAACCATCATACCACTTAGAGGATTTTGGGGATAAAGGTTTGATGAGGGATGTTTAAAGAGGGTTTTCGGCAGGAATATTTAGATTTTGTTGGTGGGGAGAAGTAGTATAGATTTCAGGTTGAGAGATATGTGGAGAAAGTGGTGGTTGTGTTTGAGTTTGTGGAGGAACTACAGTATCAAAATTATCTATGTCAGATAATACCTGATCAATTTGAGGGTTATTATGTAGGGGTTCAGAGGGAATAATAAGGTCTATGTCAACTTCAATATCTCCTAGAGTTTGGGGTCCAACAGATGTTGTTATACACGCAGAATCACAAACAGAGATGGTTTAAGAGGATATACCTGAAGATTTCTTCTTCTTCTTCTCCTGAGGATGTGCAGAGGGACCTTCTCCTGCTTGCCTTTTCTTCTGATTCTGGAGGAAAACTTATGGAGCAGGTACATTCCTTCCTTGAAGCCATGCTGGATAAATGGGAATGCCACTTTCCTTGCAAGCTTCAATAAAGTGCAGAATGATCTCAGGATGATCACCAGAGTTGAAGAGAGGAAAATTTTCAACAGGGATTCTCCTTCTGGTGACAGTTGCTGACACATATGGAGTAGGTACCACCAAAAGTTTGTCAATCATCTTCCTTTTGAGCAGGTTCTTCCCAGTCATTGCTTTTCCACAAGTGGCCTCCAATTCTCCAAGCAAATTTGCGTCTTCTAGATGAGCTATCAGACCATTCTCTATCAGAATATCTGAGATTAATCTTCCCAGAGGGATCCAATTTCTTTTAGACTTAGGGTTTTTGACTCTTTCAGCTTCCCTGGTTTCCTTTACATGCGTCTAGAGATGGTTGAACATAAGATATGGCAGATCAATCTTCACATTTGTGCCAAGACAAAACAGAAGATATTATTGGTCAACATTGATGTAGTCGGGGGAACTGGTTTCCTTCCTGTGGTGAATGCAGCCATGAATTATTCTTGCCCAAATTTTGTATTTGTTCTTCAAATCTCTGACCTTGTTGGATACTTGCCCAGTAGTGAAAATCTCAGCATAAACTTTAGACATATCCATTCTTCCACTTGAGATTCCAATAACACCATTACCTTCAAAACCTAGTAGCCTCCTTATGAGATTCTCAGTGATGGAAATCTCTTTTCCCATTACGAATGATAGAATGACCTTTGGTAAAGTGATGACATGAATCCAAAATTCCTTGACAAGATGAGGGAACACTGGTCCAACTAGACAATCAAAGAAACTTTTCCACCCTTGGAATTCTACGGTCGGAAACAAATCAAACCCATTTGCTTTCAGATTTTCAAAATCAATGATTAGTTCACTAACCACTTCCAAGCTATCAACAAGGATGAGTGTTGTTCTCTCAGGAGTGACATATTTCTCTGCATGTTGAGAGCTGCTTGAAGAAACACGAATGCTTTCAGAAGGGGATGAAGATGAAGCCATTTAGAACGCTTAGGTTTAGGATTTAAAAAAAAGAGAGAGAGAGAGTTTGCAAATACGCAGAAGCGATTGAAATTTGAGAGAGAGAGAGAGAGAGAGAGTAAAAAGTAAAAAAGGGATTTTGCAAGGTATTTATAGCTTATGAAAAAGAATTTTAAAGTAATAAAGCAGTTAAAGAATTTAGAACGATTGAATTAAAAATAATAATCATTACAAGCAATTAATGAGATTTTGACATTTAGGGGATGCGTGATATTTGATCAAATCTGAACAGTTACCTAGGAACGACGTCTCAATAGCAGTGCACGCATGCGTGACCTTTCAGAATTGAAACACGCGTTCAACTTCTGAGGATAGCGCGTGACAACTGTTTTAATGTAATGAACTTCTGGACCATTTTTGTAATGAAACGTTAGACACATTTTAGAACATTTTAGATGGTTTCTGAAGTAACTCCTCTTCTAACTTCTGAAGAGTTATTAATCATAACATTCATTTTAGAACATTATGAAAACATATATAGAATGAAAAAAATTCATTCAGGACAAAGTTCCATACTGATGTTTTTCAGAATCAATTTAAATTTATCTTCAGAAAGAGGTTTAGTAAAAATATCAGCCCATTGATGGTCTGTGTCTATGAAGTTTAAACTTAAAATTCCTTTCTGAATATAGTCCCTTATAAAATGATGTTTAATTTCTATATGTTTTGCTTTAGAATGTAAGATAGGATTTTTTGAAAGACAAATAGCAGAGGTATTATCACAGAAAATAGGAATCTTACTTTCATAGAGATGATAATTTTCAAGCTGGCTCTTCATCCAGATCATCTGAGTGCTATATCCAGCAGCAAATATATATTCTGCTTCAGTTGTTGATAGTGCAATAATGGCTTGCTTCTTGCTGTACCATGAGATAATGTTATCACCCATAAACTGACAGCTTCCAGAGGTGCTTTTTCATTCTATTCTATCTCCAGCAAATCCAGCATCACAATAACCTACTAGTTTAAAATCTTTGGATCTTCTGTAACACATTCCAAAGTTAGTAGTACCTTTCAGATACCTCATGTGATACAGTGGGAGAACTGACTTGGGATTTGCGTTTGTGTTCGCAAATGTTGCGGTTTAGCAAGAGTCGCCACCGACTTTTTATTTATCCTAAGGAAAGGTCAAAAAGCACAGGAAAGACCTTTGAGATGTTTTCGTGGGTTCGGGGGGTATATTATGAAAAGGGAAGGTGCTAGCACCCTTTTCATCCATGGTTATCCATGGGCTCTTAGTTACTTGTTTTAGATCACTTGCCTTTGCTTTTCAATTGCTTGAAATGGTGTTTTGTTTGTGTGTTTTGAAAGTATTTTTTGAAAATGGAACTTTGTAATGGTTCTCGTTTCTATAAGAACGCCAACAAAGTGTTTGTATCGAAAAATAGTTCAAAAGATGAGAGTGTGGGTGTATAAAAATGTTTTTTGTTGTGATCAAGCGAGTAACTAGGAGCGAATCTACCTACTCGAAAGGTCTTAAATGTGCTTTTCCTTCTCCTTTAGATGTGGCTATCTTAACATTTATTTGGTAAGAAGCCCCATCGTTGGATGTGAAGGGACGGGCATTGGGACGTTTGTATAGTCATAGAAGGCAACAAATGGGATGTTTTAGCAATGTCGTTTTAGGGACTAGATCGTTTACCGAAGGCAACATCGAGGGTCATCGAGGGACTACGATCTTTTATCGAGGGTCTTTGCTAAAACTCCCATGCTCGAGGGACATGGCTATTTTCCGAGGCAACAACTGAGATTACCCTAAGGGTGCATGTGTGCAAAGTGTGTTTTATTGCATGCATTTGTCTTTGACTTTTAGGTTGTCTACTTGTTGGTTTTATCTTGCCATACATACCTAGTTACTTGCATTTGTACAAAAGCAATAAAAATGCAAGAAATAAATACTACACTATTACAACCATATTGAAAGGCAAGAAAATGTAAAGGCAAAAACAAAATAAAAGAAAGGAAAATGAGCTCCTTCGATTTGGGCAGGAGCAGCCTTCAATTTTCATTTCTAGGCTTCCTTCGATTGGGAGTTCGCACCAGTGAGGTCATGGCCTTCGATTGGGCTTTGGCACCAGTCAGGTCATGTACTTCGATTGGAGGCTGGCACCAGCATGGGAGTGCCTTTTGTCTGAGCCTGGACTTAGTGCAAGTGTGCCTCTGGATGGGCCTTTCTGCCTTGTTGCCTTCTTCGATTGAGCCAGTGAAATCAGTGTGAGCGTGTCTCTGGCTAGGCTTGGAAGTCAGTGTGGAAACCAAAGGCTTCGTTTCATACTCCTGTCTCCTGTTTCTTTCATTTAAAGCATTAAATGGCAACATGGTCTGTGGCCATGCTAGTATATGTTTGGTAAACAGTTTAACAGTTAAAGCAAGTTTAGGTAAACAGAAAGCAAAAACGAAAGGCTTAGCTCTAAAAACATATTAAGTAGGTGGAAACGAAAAGAACCAAAGTGTTATGTACATGTTTTGAAATGAAAGGGAAGATTATTCACATACTATGCCATGAAACGAAAGGTTCAAGGGTAAGAGTGACTTACCTTGCTTTAGGCCTTGAATGGATGTGGGATTCGAGCTTGAACTTCTACCTGGACGTTTCTGGAATTCGAAGAGTAGTCACAGGGGGTTTGCTTTTGGTTCGAAGAGTTATCACACAAGGTTGTCTTTGAGTTTGAACAAACTTCTATGTGTGGGATGTTCTTCAGAATCGAAAGAGGTGAGTGTTTGGGATTCTGGGTTTTTTTGATTTCTCAAGTGTTGATGAACTTGAGAGTTTTATTATGTTTGAGAAAATTTGGGGGATTCATTCCTCTGGTCCAAAGATCCTCTCTTAGCTTTTCATAAATTCCTCTATTTATAGAGAAAAAGAATGGACATGTTTTCAACAGCCAGCCTTGCAAAATAATAAAATAATAGGTAACATGAAAGTACATGTGGGGGGCCTCTTGGCAGTTGGGGTGCAGAAGATGTGACTTAGGCCTCTGACGTTGCTTGTGCTCAGACCAAATTCAGGTTGAAAGCTGCTTTTGTGATAAAGTACTCTCTATGAAAAGAAAGAGTATGTAGCCTTTAACAAAGAATAGTAGTATCTAAAAGACAAAGTTTAAAACCCTTGTACAAACTTCTGATTATGTAAAGATTTGGACGCAACATAGCCTGGCAAACGAGATTTGGTCTTGAGTCGAATGCAAGAGTGAGATCAAAGCACACCTGTTTGAAGGAAGCCTTTGCCTCAGTCGAAGCTTGTGGTCGAAACAAGCTAACTCGAAGGAAGCTATTGCCCAATCGAAATCTCATGCTCGAAGGAAGCATATTGCCCAATTGAAAGCTCATGCTCGAAGGAAGCATATTGCCTAATCGAAGCCTGGGTCGAAGAAAACATATTTCCCAATCGAAAGTCCGTGTTCGAAGGAAGCAATGTTGCCTAATCGAAGCATGTGGATCGAAACAAACATAAAGGGAGTCATTGCCTTTTAGCGTGAGGGAGATTCCTGGCTTCTGAGTCGAAGGGTATTCCCAAGTTGCATTCGAAGGAGGCTCTTGCTCAACTGAAGTTTTCATCCAGGCACACAGAAGGTGAGTGCCCAAACAAAGACTTGCCTTGCAGGGGGTACATGTGACCAGTAGGTCATGGCCTTCGATTGCAAGCATGCAGGCAGCAAAAGACACAAACGAAACCTGCAACAAGAAGTCACATGCCCAGGCGAAAGAGGCACGCTAGCAGCCACTTTGAGCAATTGAAGGAGGCCAAGAGTCAATCGAAGGCTGCTGAATCGAAAAACACTTGTTTTTATCCAAATTTGTCAAAATATTAATTTTATCTGTTTTCCCCCTTTTTGACAGTTTCCTTTTAATTTTGGTATTGGAAAATCCCAATGCACTTGTTCAAGCTTGAACCTTGAGAATCCTTGTGAGAAAGGCCTTGAAGAATGAGAGGGTAAATTTTGGGGTACAACAGTTGCCCCTGTTCAATTTTCTTAAACCTGAGGATATAGATTGGCTTTCGAGCCTTTCGTGATCCGAAGGTGGAAGATAATTGAACACTAGAGTGCCCAAAAATTTGCACTCGCATGGTGTAGTATCAACATTGTGATGTCGGGAATGGGCTTACAGATGCAATTTGGAGAGGTAATGGATATTTGTGGAGATGGGCTTAAAGATGCCATCCAGAGGTGCATGCTAGACTGTATCTATAAGCTGGAACTGGATGATTGCCAGCATGGCGTCCGTGTCTGGAGCGCCTCTGAACTGTATTGGAAAGTTGGGTTGTTTGAGTTGGTCGAGTAGATAGTTGTCCTGTCTGGTTTCAGGTATTAATCTCTGACCTGAGAAAGAAAGATTGTTTTCCTGGCTTGTTACAGGTATTAATCTCTGACTTGAGAAAGAAAGATAGTTTTCCTGGCTTGTTACAGGTGTTAATATTCAATCTTCTCATGTAGATAGTTTTCCTGGCTTGTTACAGGTATTAATCCAAAACTTGAAAAGGTTGGCCGATGAGATAGTTGTCCTGTCTGGTTTCAGGTATTAATCTCTGACCTGAGAAAGAAAGATAGTGTCCTGGCTTGTTACAAGTGTTAATCTTCAATCTCTTCATGTAGATAGTTTTCCTGGCTTGTTACAGGTATTAATCTACAATCAGTCGTCCACAGATAGTTTTCCTGGCTTGTTACAGGTATTAATCCGGAACTTGAAAAGGTTGGCCGATGAGATAGTTGTCCTGTCTGGTTTCAGGTATTAATCTCTGACCTGAGAAAGAAAGATAGTTTTCCTGGCTTTCTACAGGTATTAATCTTCAATCTCTTCATGCAGATAGTTTTCCTGGCTTGTTACAGGTATTAATCTATAATCAATCGTCCACAGATAGTTTTCCTGGCTTGTTACAGGTATTAATCCGGAACTTGAAAAGGTTGGCCAATGAGATAGTTGTCCTGTCTGGTTTCAGGTATTAATCTCTGACCTGAGAAAGAAAGATAGTTTTCCTGGCTTGCTACAGGTATTAATCTCCAATCTCTTCATGCAGATAGTTTTCCTGGCTTATTACAGGTATTAATCTACAATCAATCGTCCACAGATAGTTTTCCTGGCTTGCTACAGATATTAATATGGAACTTGAAAAGGTTGGCTGATGAGATAGTTGTCCTGTCTGGTTTCAGGTATTAATCTCTGACCTGAGAAAGAAAGATAGTTTTCCTGGCTTGCTACAGGTATTAATCTTCAATCTCTTCATGCAGATAGTTTTCCTGGCTTGTTACAGGTATTAATCAACAATCAATCATCCAAAGATAGTTTTCCTGGCTTGCTACAGGTATTAATCTGGAACTTGAAAAGGTTGGCCGATGAGATAGTTGTCCTGTCTGGTTTCAGGTATTAATCTCTGACCTGAGAAGAAAGATAGTTTTCCTGGCTTGCTACAAGTATTAATCTTCAATCTCTTCATGTAGATAGTTTTCCCGGCTTGTTACAGGTATTAATCTACAATCAATCGTCCATAGATAGTTTTCCTAGCTTGCTACAGGTATTAATCTGGAACTTGAAAAGGTTGGTCGACGAGATAGTTGTCCTGGATGGTTTTAGGTATTAATCTCTGACCTGAGAAAGAAAGATAGTTTTCCTGGCTTGCTACATGTATTAATCTTCAATCTCTTCATGTAGATAGTTTTCCTGGATTGTTACAGGTATTAATCTACAATCAATCGTCCACAGATAGTTTTCCTGGCTTGCTACAGGTATTAATATGGAACTTGAAAAGGTTGGCCGATGAGATAGTTGTCCTGTCTGGTTTCAGGTATTAATCTCTGACCTGAGAAAGAAATATAGTTTTCCTGGCTTACTACAGGTATTAATCTTCAATCTCTTCATGTAGATAGTTTTCCTGGCTTGTTACAGGTATTAATCTACAATCTATCGTCCACAAATAGTTTTCCTGGCTTGCTACAGGTATTAATCTGGAACTTGAAAAGGTTGGTCGACGAGATAGTTGTCCTGGCTGGTTTCAGGTGTTAATCTCTGACCTGAGAAAGAAAGATAGTTTTCCTAGCTTGCTACAGGTATTAATCTTTAATCTCTTCATGTAGATAGTTTTCCTGACTGGTTTCAGGTATTAATCAATCGTCCACAGATAGTTTTCCTAGCTTGCTACAGGTATTAATCTGGAACTTGAAAAGGTTGGTCGACGAGATAGTTGTCCTGGCTAGTTTCAGGTATTAATCTCTGACCTGAGAAAGAAAGATGGTTTTCCTGGCTTGCTACATGTATTAATCTTCAATCTCTTCATGTAGATAGTTTTCCTGGCTGGTTTCAGGTATTAATCTATAATCAATCGTCCACAGATAGTTTTCCTGGCTTGCTACAGGTATTAATCTGGAACTTGAAAAGGTTGATGGTAGCCATCTGTTGATTGACCTTTTCCAGAAAAGGTAAAACGTTAGCTGTATGCAATGTCATGATGTATCAAATGCATAATGTCATGATGTTCTCAAAAGTAAATGAGATTGTGTTGTATGAACTTATCATGTATGTCAATAGGATGTGTGAAATGTTAATGAATGTATTTTTGTCTGGGAAAATAATTCCTTGACAAATGTTGGGGAGTTATTAAATCCCGGATTGCTGTTGAAGAGTAGGTGTGTCTTCAAACTTTGCTTAGAATATTTCCAATGGATTCCTGTTTTGTTGTTTGAGGAGAACTCCGCTGGGGGAAGTTGAAAACTTTGTGGGGAGTATGTTTATTTCTGCTTGGGAAAAGAGTTTAGGAGTCTTAGTCGTCCGTTGCTCTACTAGGAAGTCGAAGTTGAACTGATACCTGGTCTGGTCCAGGTTTCACAGTAACTTGCTGGGGATTATAGAGTAGTCTACTGGGGAAGAGGAGTTGTGGTCCTTTGATTTGTAGTAGTCGGAGAGGCAAACTCAAGCTGGGGAATCCTGGTGTTGTTGGGGAGATAAACCCTGTCGTCAGTCTGCTAGAGAGCTGACATCTTCGTTGGGGGAAGTCCTCGAGGATTCTTGAGGTTGATTCAGTTGGGAAAAGGGGGTCAGAGATTATACTCTTGCTTGGGAATCATCCTATGAGAAGGATTTTGGGGAGATTTGTCACTGCCCCTTGCAGCGAGTGTTTGTGGCATTGCCAAAAAGTTTGATTGTATGTAACCCTTTGTCGGGGTTGACGTTCAATTCCCCAAGTGACAGAGATGGAGACTTGCCCCTGGTTACTCTGCACTTCTTCAGAGATTTCTTAAAATCTTGACTGGTCTGCCCCAGGTGTGCTGGATAGTGACATGTCATTCCCCCTTGTTGATAGGAGATTTGTCAATGGAAGTGTCATCCTTCTTGGATTGATTTTATTCACTGAGAGAGCTTTTGTTCACTGGATATTCATTGTGTGAATTTCTCCGCTGTTAAACAAATAGCCATATGAAAACAATTATATTCAAGTAATGCAAATTTTATGTTTGTCTTGAAGTTTTTTTTTGAAAATGCGTTTTAGCGTGTAAAGAAATTTTGCTAAGAAAATTCAAACTCAGGATTTAGAGCAGAGCCTTACAGGAGTCAGGATACCTTTTGTAACAGTATGCTTTCGAACTAACCCATGCTTCAATTATGACTTTTGAAGGGTTGTAATGTGGCTTGGTTCACGGTTTTAAGAAGCAAAGGATAAAGGCTCAAAGTATATTTGTACCCACCCGCTCTTCGTGATGTTCTTCAATCCTAAACTCAGTTAATTGTACATTTGAACTCCAAATGAGTCTGGAACGACGTTTTTGGTGATAGTTCACACAAGTTGAATTTGTTGAAAGGCAGTCATTTTTGCAACATTTTTCATGTTGTTGAGGATTTGTAGCGACCTCGTTCTTTTGATTTGTTATCCCTAACTTTTGTCTGACTGTTCCTATTTTCGAGATTACAGTCAGCGGGATGCCCCAGCTTTCTTAAGCCTCCTTTATAGGTTTTGGCTCAGTGGGCTTTTCTCTTTTGAGAGATTGACTGCCTATGAGATAAGGAACCACCACTGTCTTTTGATTCCAGAGGAATGCTTTTGATGTTGTTCGTTGTATTATGAACTGAGAGTTTGCGACTTAAAGCGCATTTGAATTAACTGAGAGACTACCCTGCCCCAGGTTTAAATTAAAGGTTTCAATTTGTGTTTAAAACAGAAAACTCCTACTTCTTTGGCTCAAAGGGGTTGACTAGGGATTATCTTCCTTATAACTCCAGTGTTTAGGATTTGAAAGAAATGCCTGTACATCGTCAGCAAGGTCTGTCCAAAAGCATACTGTATGAGATTATGGCATTGTTTCGTCATCCTCCCTCTAACGGCTTGTAACTTTTAGCAAGAGTTGAATGTCATAAAGAGAGTAAAAAGCATAGTTTAAATGTAATGAAAATGAAAGGATGAATTCAAGACAAACACATGCAATGCATTAATGAAACAGAGTTTGACATTAATAGATAATTGTTTGAATAACAAAAGAAATTACAACTTGAAAATTCAAATGAAACAAAGATGCTCTCAATGATTCGTCAAAGGAGAAGTGATTATGCTAGAGTCTCCGGAGGGTCAAACTCGATCTCCTTGGCATCAATCATGTCTTGGACCTTCATTATGGCTATCTCAGTTTGTAGCCACTCCAATTGGTCATCTCTGTCGTCCCCAGGATTTCCCACGATCATGCCCCTGGTGAGGAGCTCCTTGACCTCTTCTTGTCCCTTGGATAGGTTCAAGAACATCTCTTGAAGTTGAGCGTTTTGAGCCTGGATGTCCTTGATAGTCTGCTCTAGAGCCATCTCTACTGAAATAAACAGTAGGAAGATAAGGAAACCTGAAAAAGGAAAACCTGTTATGATGCAATGCATGATATGTGGATGCATGCTTTCAAGAATCTCGCGGGGTAAACACAAGAAAATGTTAGAGGTTGAACTTCGATCAACATCTTTGATTGGATAACTTTGTATCGGTGGATGTCTTTCCACGAGAATCAAGCTCACCATGTCAAGTGGGTCATAGCCCCTTATTCAAGTTGTTGCACTTGATCTTTGACGGTGTTTGTTTAGAGGGGAACCCTCTTGCCCCTTGGTAGACATCTGGTTAACCGTGACCCTGCATCGAAAGACCCTCGAGATCCTTGAAATGGTTATTGAAAATGCTATGGTATGATGTTATGATGATATGTACATGTATGCAAAAGTAAGCAAGTGTATATACAGGAAGTCATATTCACACAAAGCAGACAAGTCCTTAGTTTTAGGATTGCATGGGGTTTGTAGGTAAGTACCCTCTTGAAGTTAGTTGGCTCAACCTGTCCTAATAATAGTAACCGGGTTCTAAGGAGCTCAATATCATTGGATTATTTTCTATGTTCATTGTTTCAGTTTAGCCACTTAACTGGCGACCAAAATATTCCAAGAAAACAATCCTCAATGAGTGTAGTATCGAGTATCTACCAACTTTGGACTGCACCAAAGTCGGTCATCTCACTACCCCTAAAAAAGGCCAAGATGGTCAAGTAAGGTTCTAAGAGTTCGTTAGTGCTTCATGACATCACTCAGCGGCCCCGTATTCTCCTTGACTACTCAAGGGCTACCGGTACCCACAAATATGTCACACTAACGTAACTACTGCTTCAACCATGTCGGTATACCCCGCACAGTTCCCTCACAGTTTATTGCTACTTACCTAAAAAGGTGCCCCCAAATCCGGGTGTAGGATTTACAATAAACCCAAACAAGGAACCCAAAAAGTAAAGCAATCAAAGCAATCAAAGTAAGCATGTATAGGTTATCTAAAACCCTAAGGTAACCCCACTTTTAGAATGTCCCCACCAGAGTCTCCAGTTCTGTGATATAGTGGGAGAACTGACTTGGGATTTGCGTTTGTGTTTGCAAATGTTGCGGTTTAGCAAGAGCCGCCACTGACTTTTTATTTATCCTAAGGAAAGGTCAAAAATCACAGGAAAGAACTTTGAGATGTTTTCGTGGGTTCGGGGGGTAGATTATGAAAAGGGAAGGTGCTAGCACCCTTTTCATCCATGGTTATCCATGGGCTCTTAGTTACTTGTTTTAGATCACTTGCCTTTGCTTTTCAATTGCTTGAAATGGTGTTTTGTGTGTGTGTTTTGAAAGTATTTTTTGAAAATGGAACTTCGTAATGGTTCTCGTTTCTATAAGAACGCCAACAAAGTGTTTGTTTCGAAAAATAGTTCAAAAGATGAGAGTGTGGGTGTATAAAAATGTTTTTTGTTGTGATCAAGCGAGTAACTAGGAGAGAATCTACCTACTCGAAAGGTCTTAAATGTGCTTTTCCTTCTCCTTTAGATGTGGATATCTTACCATTGATTTGGTAAGAAGCCCCATCGTTGGATGTGAAGGGACGAGCATTGGGACGTTTGTATAGTCATAGAAGGCAATAAATGGGATGTTTTAGCAATGTCGTTTTAGGGACTAGATTGTTTACCGAAGGCAACATCGAGGGTCATCAAGGGACTACGATATTTTATCGAGGGTCTTTGCTAAAACTCCCATGCTCGAGGGACATGACTATTTTCCGAGGCAACAAGTGAGATTACCCTAAGGGTGCATGTGTGCAAAGTGTGTTTTATTGCATGCATTTGTCTTTGACTTTTAGGTTGTCTACTTGTTGGTTTTATATTGCCATACACACCTAGTTACTAGCATTTGTACAAATGCAATAAAAATGCAAGAAATAAATACTACACTATTACAACCA
Organism: Vicia faba; assembly: GCA_948472305.1. Classification (NCBI taxonomy): domain Eukaryota; kingdom Viridiplantae; phylum Streptophyta; class Magnoliopsida; order Fabales; family Fabaceae; genus Vicia; species Vicia faba. The sequence continues at coordinate 1,403,111,508 of OX451739.1, forward strand.
TATTGAAAGGCAAGAAAATGTAAATGCAAAAACAAAATAAAAGAAAGGAAAATGAGCTCCTTCGATTTGGGCAGGAGAAACCTTCGATTTTCATTTCTAGGCTTCCTTCGATTGGGAGTTCGCACCAGTGAGGTCATGGCCTTCGATTGGGATTTGGAACCAGTCTGATCATGTACTTCAATTGGAGGCTGGCACCAGCATGGGAGTGCCTTTCGTCTGAGCCTGGACTTAGTGCAAGTGTGCCTCTGGATGGGCCTTTTTGCCTTGTTGCCTTCTTCGATTGGGCCAGTGAAATCAGTGTGAGCGTGTCTCTGGTTGGGCATGGAAGTCAGTGTGGAAACCAAAGGCTTCGTTTCATACTCCTGTCTCCTGTTTCTTTCATTTAAAGCATTAAATGGCAACATGGCCTGAGACCATGCTAGTATTTGTTTGGTAAACAGTTTAACAGTTAAAGCAAGTTCAGGTAAACAGAAAGCAAAAACGAAAGGCTTAGCTCTAAAAACATATTAAGTAGGTGGAAAAGAAAAGAACCAAAGTGTTATGTACATGTTTTGAAATGAAAGGGAAGATTATTCACATACTATGCCATGAAACGAAAGGTTCAAGGGTAAGAGTTACTTACCTTGCTTCAGGCCTTGAATGGATGTGGGATTCGAACTTGAACTTCTACCTGGACGTTTCTGGAATTCGAAGAGTAGTCACATGGGGTTTGCTTTTGGTTCGAAGAGTTATCACACAAGGTTGTCTTTGAGTTTGAACAAACTTCTATGTGTGGGATGTTCTTCAGAATCGAAAGAGGTGAGTGTTTAGGATTCTGGGTTTTTTTGATTTCTCAAGTGTTGATGAACTTGAGAGTTTTATTGTGTTTGAGAAAATTTGGGGGATTCGTTCCTATGGTCTAAAGATCCTCTCTTTTATTATCATGACATAATTCCTGCACTCTGCCCAAGGCGTAGTGAACCATTTGTGTAGGGCCACCATATTTATTTTCAAAAGTATGTCATGAATAAAGGACGTGTTTGCATTCAAATTTTTTTGTTTCATTCTTTCCTTTTTATTTTTCTTTAAATTGCAATGTTTCCCTTTCACACACCGCCACTAAAACGCCAAAATATCATTTATGCAGATGCACTTCCACCACAAATTATATTGATAACAACTCTTCTATCACTCACTATGACTTTGATAATCGGTTCTATCAAGCTGAAGAGGAGGCATATGAGGACTGTGATCTTCCCGAGGAATTAGCAAGGTTGTTAAAACAAGAAGAGAAGGTTATCCAGCCGAATCAAAAGTCAATTGAGGTGGTTAATATTGGCACAAAAAAGGTAAGAAGAGAGGTCAAGATAGGGGAAGATCTCGAGGAAAGTATGAAAGTCATATTGATTGAGCTACTCCGTGAATATTCTGATATCTTCTCTTAATCTTATGAAGACATGCCAGGATTAGATACAGATATTGTGGTGCATCGACTACCGCTCAAGGAAGGTTGCTCCCCTGTTAAGCAAAAGCTCTGAAGAACTCATCCTGAGATGTCCAAGAAAATTAAAGAAGAGGTTCAGAAACAGTTGGATGCGAATTTCTTAAAAGTCATCAATTATCCTCCATGGATTGCAAATATTGTGCCTGTGCCTAAGAAAGATGGTAAGGTCAGGATGTGCGTGGATTATAGGGATTTGAACAGAGCCATCCCTAAGGATGATTTTCCTCTTCCTCATATTAATGTGTTGGTCGATAATACTGCTCATTAAAAAGTGTTTTACTTCTTGGATGATTTTTCGGGTTACAATCAAATTAAGATGGCTCCAGAGGATATGGAGAAGACAACTTTTATCACGCCTCGGGCAACCTTTTGCTATAAGGTGATGCCGTTTGGTTTGAAAAAATGTCGGGGCAACGTATCCGTGTGCCATGGTAACTCTCTTTCATGATATGATTCACAAGGAGATTGAGGTCTATATAGACGATATGATTGCTAAGTATGACACGAAAGAGGAGCATCTTGTTCATCTGGAGAAGTTGTTCGAGAGATTGAGGCAATTCTTGTTGAGGCTGAATCCAAACAAATGCACCTTTGGGGTGAGGTCCGACAAGTTGTTGGGATTTATTGTAAGTGAAAAAGGCATCGAGGTTGACCCTGCTAAAGGGAAGGCGATACAAGAAATGCCTGAAACAAAAACAAAAAGGAAGTCTGTGGTTTCTTGGGGAGGTTAAACTACATTTCTCGATTTATTTCTCATCTCACGGCTACATGTGAACCTTTGTTCAGATTGTTAAATAAAAATCAGATAATAAGGTGGAATGAAGATTTTCATAAGGCATTTGACAAAATAAAGGAGTATTTACAAGAACCCCCAATACTCATGCTACCAGTGGAAGGAAAGCCATTAATCATGTATTTAACTGTGTTGGAAAACTCTACGGGTTGTGTTCTTGGTCAGCATGACGAGACATGGAAGAAAGAACATGCCATTTATTACATGAGTAAGAAGTTTACGGAGTGCGTGTCAAGGTACTCATTACTGGAAAAAACTTATTGTGCACTTGCTTGGGCTGCCAGACGCTTAAGACAATACATGTTAACTCACACCACCTACTTGATATCCAAAATGGATCCAATCAAGTACATTTTTGAGAAGCCGACTCTTACAGGAAGGGTAGCCTGTTGGCAGATGATACTCATTGAATATGATACTCATCGAATATGATATCCAGTACACTATGCAAAAAGCGATCAAAGGTAGTATATTGGCCGATCATCTTGCTCATCAGCCCATGGAAGATTATGAACCGATGAAGTTTGACTTTCCAAATGAGGAAATAATGTACATTTGGGATTGCAATATACCAAGCCCAGATGAAGGACCTGAGCCAGGATCACGTTGGACGCTTGTGTTCAATGGTGCCTCCAATGCCATGGGCAACAACGTTGGAGCTATTATCACCTCCCATGAGGGATTCCACATTCCTTTCACAACTCGTATTTGCCTCGATTGTACTAACAATATGGCGAAATATGAAGCTTGCATTTATGGAATTGAAGCAACAATCGACATGCGGATCAAATATTTGAAAGTTTACAGGGATTCCAATCTTGTTATCAGCCAGATTAACAGAGATTGGGAGACTCGTCATCAGAACTTGATTCCCTATCGTGAGCATGTTATGAGGTTGATACCGTACTTTGAAGAGATCGTGTTTGAACACATTTCCAGAGAAGAGAATAATTTAGCTGATGCACTGGCAACTTTGTCCTCCATGTTCAAAGTTAAGTGGGCTAACGAGGCACCTTCCATTACCATAAGAAGGTTGGATAAGCCAGCTTTTCGCTTTGAAGCCAATTTGGAATCAGATGATAAACCTTGGTGTGATACGGTGGCAGAACCGACTGTTAATACTGATTTTGTGTTTTGTGTTCGAAAATGTTATGGTAAGCAAGAGTCGCCACCTAATCTTCTTTTATCTAACAAAGGAAACGGTGAAAAGAATATAAAAAGACCTTTTCGAGAGTTTTTTGAGTAAGGGGGGTAGATTATAGAAAGGGAAGGTGTTAGCACCCTTTACATTCGTGGTTTTCCACAGGCTCTTAGAGGTTTGCTCATTTTTAAAATACCTTTGTGCTTTGTGTTTGAAAATGTTTGGAAAATGCCTTAGTGCGGAGATTTACTTTACATTTAACTCTTCTATCAGTCTTCAAGAGTGTTAACAAAGAAAATGTTTTTAAAAAGTAGTATTTGTGTAAGTGCAAAAAATATTTTTGAGCAAACTTCTAACAACTATCTACTTTTATACTCGAAAAGGGTCGTTCTTTTCCTCCTATCCTTTAGACAGCGCTATCCTACTATTAGTGAGTAGGTATCCCTATCGTTGGATGTTGAGGGATATTCGAAGGGACGTTTTACAGTCATAAAGGCAACATACGGAGACACTTTAGCAAATTTTGTTTCAGGGACGAGATCATTTACCGAAAGGCAACACTGTAAGGGTCATCGAGGGACTATGATCTTTTGATTTTATGGGTCTTTGCTAAAGCGTCCCCATTCTCGAGGGACATGACTGCTTTATTTTCCGAAAGGCAATCGAAGTGGGGATACCCTAGAGGTGCATATGTTTATATGTGTTCAATTCAATTATTTTTTGTCTTTTTATTAGGTTAGCTAACTGTTGCACCCCAAAATTTTCCCTCCCATTTTTCACTCAAGATGCTATCCTAGGGTTTCTCAAAAACTCAATTTTGCTCAAGATTTGATCAAACAGATTATTTTCTTAGGCATTGAGTCAGCAATTAGGGTTTAGTATCTTTCAAGCAGAAATGAGTTTTCAAAGTTTCAAATGGTCTCCATGGTTCCTAATGTACTCTCAAGGATACTTGTGCCAAGTTTCAAGTCTCGCATCACAAGTTTGCTCAGCCATTGGTGCAGATGATTGAAAATGAACTGCAGTGACCTAAAAATCGACCTTTGTGAAATCAAGTTTAAACGATTATAACTTCTTCCTTATTCGATACTTTTGAGCGTTTCTTTTTACGTATGTCTCTCCTTGATGTCATCTCCATTTTCTCTTCACAAATCAAGAGCTGATTACGTGTAGAAGATCACCAAAATTCGAATACATTAGAAGTCGCATCATGGACTTTGACCTAATCTTAAGCAACTGTCACCTGATTCCTAAGAGTTTTGATTTCTTCAAATTACAAGATCTTGAGATGATTATTTCTGCATATGGTCATAAGTGATATTAAGTGATGTCGCTCACGAGTTTATCTTCAAAGATCGAAAGGAAATTGTGTTTGGAAGACTTTGAAAGTTATCGAATCCTCGCAAGTCATTTGTTTGATTTCAAATGTTCTTAACCACAATTTTTTTTCTTAGGACTATGATTCTTATGTAGAAGTTCGTTAATTCTACAAAATTGATGAATATTCTTAAAGCATGTTCGTTTTGGAAATAAAGTTCCATTTTAATCAAGCATGACGCGCGAGTCCATTTTGAATGAATTTGATTGGAGTACAAGGCACATAGTTTATTTGATCATTTGTGATTGCTTGAAGTTCAAATTACCAAGTCAATGTGTATCATTCAAACCATTCAAATTAGAAATTTCAAAATTCAAACAAAGTTCAAGATTCGTACAATAAATTTCATCATTTTACAACCTTTCTCAAGGTTTTCTGCTCATTATATTACAAATGACAAATTACAAAGTTTGTTTTGTTTACAAAGAAAGAAGAAATCTTGTTTCTTTAAGAAATCCATCCACTTCTTGCTAGCCATGATTTTTGTCTTCACCTTGCCTCGCTAGCCATCCACTCCTCGTGTTCATGAAACAAGAAAAGAAAAAAAATTATTAAGAAAAAAACTATTAGCATGTGAAAATTTCCAAACAATTATTTGTTAGAAGAGATTGTTCATCATGAGGATTTGCATTTGGAATCAGTTTAAAAGGTTTGTTTTTTTATCATGATCCAATCTTCTCCTATTTTTGCAAATCACAAGGTTTGGGCCTTGGTTCACAAAAAGAAAAAATTGCCCAAGGCTGCCCAATAATAACAAAAACCTTCAAAGAAAACAACAAAACAGCAAAGTAATATATTGCAAACAGTAGCGCAGTAGGATGTTAAGGAAGCAGGCCAACCTGCAACAAAATATTACAATGCAACAACCCAAAGCAGCCCAAAACCAAGGCAAAAGCGCAACAACTATACAACAAGCAAGCAAGCTGCCAAATGAACAATACAACAAGGCCAAACAGCAACATAAATAAAATTAGAAACAAGCAAAGGTAGCAGCAGCATAGGTTGCTAAAACAATACAAATGCAAAAAAATGCAGCAGCAATAGCATAGCAATGCTAGCTCATGGTATGCACCCTGTCATCATTTTCTGAAAAATGCAAATCCTTCAGAAAGTTAAAGAAAAAGCAAGTTTTCTTTGTATCATTGAAAGATGAAAGAGGAAAGAAGATAGGGACAAGTTAGAAAAGTATCACCTAAGCCAAAAACTGTCCAAAAACCGACCATGACCAGCCTGCATTACAGTCCAAAACCTGCCCAAACTTGCACCAAAATGGACATAGCTTAATCTGTACTCTAAAGGCCAAGGTCATCAAGCCAAAATTACTAAAAAAGCCAATTCATTACATCTCTTATATACCAGCAACAAGGGTCAAAGGTAGGAGGGATATCACAAAACAACAAAAGAAAAAAGCCAAACCAGCATAGATAAAAAACCAACAGATAGCCAAAAAACCAGCAAAAAAAAAAAAGAACACAGCAGAATAGCCAACAAAACCAAGGGGAAAACAAAACCAGCAGAAACCAATACATCTCACAACCCTCATACCTCAAACAACATCATCATCCATATCACTTCACCTTTGTTACACATACCTCATAACCGAATCACTGCACCTTCATGTTCATACACATTCAACAACTTTGACCCTCATACCTCAAACAACATCATACCTGCAATTCCATGGTAACTCCAACACATACTTTCATCAACCTTGTAACAACTCAGTAGAAACAGACTTCAACACATCAAATGTTCACATATTCACAATAGTGAAGGAAAGCAGAATCAAAGTAAAAGAAGCTCAAACACCATACCTGAAAACACAGTCGATTTCGTCCATACGGTAAACCTCTAAAAACTCTTGATATTTCAAATTCAACTCCGTGAAATTTTGTGTTGTTCCCTCGCGTGAATCGTCATCACATTTGTTTTCTATTTATTTCCATTCTGAGAGATGAGAGGAGATTTACCATCGTTTAGGTTCATGAGAGAGATTAGAGGAAGTAGAACACGAAAAGTTGAAAAGCTATTACTCATTAAAAGCAGAGAGAGGAAGATGAGTCAAATTAGGTTGAGATTTTGTCTAACCTCCAGCGGCGCCCCCTCATTTGTTTTTTAGGGTTTTCATAACCCTCATTTACCACTCAACAAAACCGGGTTTGTGCATATTCTTTTGGCCCAACCCATTTTACAACTTTAGACTTTTGTATTAGTAAAGGTGGGATAATGCATGAATGACTAAGTGATGCAGTGGTCAAAGCAGTGTTGGGCAAGCAGGAAACCCGGGTTCGAGACTCCCTGGGGTGTTTTTTTTCTTCTTTTTTTTCATTAACTCCATTTTTGTTTTGAAGTGCTATTTTTGGGACAAAAATATTGTTGGGACCAATGCCTTTGTTTCCTCAAACCCTAGTTTTCTATTTCACACCCTATTTTTGTAATTAACTTGATTTACATTTAAATTAGCTTAGATATAGTTTAGTAAATCTTAGATTTTTTTAATTAAGTTTAGGTTTAACTTAATATTTTGAAATTATTCTTTTTTATTTAATTTTAGAATTAACCTAAGTACTTCGAATTTTAAGTTAGTTTAGAATTATTTTAATAACTTTATTTAGTTTAGATTTTAATTCTAATTCAATTAAATAAAAATATATAATTTCAAAATTAATTTATTTTCTTAATTAGTTTAGGACTTTGTAAATTATTTTACTAACTAATTTCTGTATATTAAGTCTTAATTGGTTCATTTAATTTCTAAATAACAAAAACCCTAAAAGACAAAAAATACATGCATTTGATTTAATTCTTTAGTTAATTAATAGAATAGATTTTTTCTATTTTTCTTTCCAAACTTTTTTCAAACAAATACCAAGAATTTTATTTTCATACTTTGTTAATTAATTTTATTTCATAGACTGTTATAATTTTAATTAATCGTTCAAATTCGATTTGGTTGTATTGGTTGCCTATTTTGGACTTTTAATCGCATTCGACTCATCCCCATTTCTAAAAATTGTACCCCCATTCCCGGAAAACTCTGTAATAGCGTAGAATTTCCATTTCCGCAATTTACTGTTTTCCTTATACTGTATAATAATTAGGCGTGTATGGCAAGATTCAAAATCAATCGCTAGATAACCTAATTTCAAAGACAAAATAACTTGAATCAAACACACTTTTTCACACGCGCACCTTTAGGGTAACCTAGCTTCTTGCCTCGGAAATACAATCATGTCCCTCGAATATGGGATGCTTTAGCAAAGACCCTTCGATAAAAAAGATCGTAGTCCCTCGATGCTGCCTTCGGTAAAATGATCTAGTCCCTTACGAAAATTGCTAAAGCGTCTCACAAGTTTCCTTCTATGACTGTACGATTGACCCGCGCCTGTCCCTTCACATCCAACGATGGGGCTTCTTACCAAATCAATGGTAAGATAACAACATATAAAGGAGGAAGAAAAGAACACTTAAAACCTTTCGAGTAGGTAGATTCGCTCCTAATTACTCGCTTTCTCACGACAAAAACATTTTTACACTGACACTTTCATCTCAAAACATTTTAAAAAAGACAAAATATTTTGTATACGTTCTTATAGAGACAAGAACCATTGCAAAAAAAAATATTTTCAAAACCACTTTCAAAAACACATTCTACAAACACATATTTGAACTAATTTTTGAAACAACACTTTGTACGTGTTCTTAAAGAGACGAGAACCATTACAAAGATATTTTCAAAATACTTTCAAAAACCACACCACAAGCATATTGTCAAACAAAAGCAAGTGATCTAATGAGTAACTAAAAGCCCGTAGATAACTACGGATGAAAAGGGTGCTAATACCTTCCCTTTTCATAATCTACCCCTCGAACCCGAGAAATAATCTCGAAAGGTCTTTCCTGTGCTTTTTTACCTTTCCTTTGGATAAAAGAAAAGTTGGTGGCGACTCTTGCTATCCGCACAATTGCGATTGAACGCAAACTACACGAGTCAGTTCTCCCGCCGTATCACACTAACATTTTAATTTACAGTCTTTCCATGCACGCCTATTTACTAGCAATTATATACAAGCATATAAGAAAATACAAAGCGAGAAGTAAAGGTTTCTACGCTATTACAGGGCTTCGGGGAAATTACATAAAAGAGGTGCAAAATAAAGTGCGGAATTAAAAGTATGAAAATTTAAATCCTAAACTATTACAACCGGTAGATGATTACAAAAATCTAAAAATGTCAAAATATATAAACGCGCGCATGAATTGAAAATACGTTTAAAATCCTAAGTGAAAGGAATTCTTTTTGTTTGTTTTGTTTTATTTTTTTGAGAAAAAATGTAAAAGTAATTAAATAGTTGATTAACAAAATTAGTTTTAATAAAAAATACTAGAACCTAATTTTTTGTGATCTTTTGATTTGATGTTTGCTTTAAGGTGGAAAACCATTAAGAGAAAATAAACAAAATGAAAAGTAAAAATACACAAAAAAGTCCTTCGATCCAGGGAAGGGGATTTCCCTTCGATCAAGGGAAAGGGAATGCCCTTCGATCCAGGAAGGAGATGTTTCCTTCGATCCAGAAGGGAGCTGCCTTCTTCGATCCAGAGGTAAGTGTCTTTCGATCCAGGGGAAAATGGACGGCTTCGATCCAGAGAAGGTGTATCCTTCGTTCCGGGTTACTGGATCTGCAAGGGATTCGTTAGAAAAAAAAGAAAATATAACAAAATCCTGGACTTGAATTGAAGCTGGTCCTGGATTCGACAGCCTGGCTGTTTTGAACCCCCACAATATTTTGTTGGGGAAAGCCTGAGAAATTGTTTCCTGCAACATAAATACACATTAGAGATCCAGGGGGGACTTTACCCCCCTGATATGAATACCTCCTCAATTCGAATCTCTCTCTAATTCATATATGGGCTTGCTTGGCCTGGGATGTCCCGAGTGAGATTCGAAGAAAAAAACTCAAATCGTGTCCTAGTGATGACACGATCTCATCCCTGTGCTTCAGCTTGCATGCAACACAAATATTGGAAAATAACAAGAGTATATGTGCAATGTATATCTAAATGGTATGAAGGTGCAGTTTTGGTTCTGCAAACCCTTACCAATCGAAAGTGTTTGTGGCTCGTGAGCATGGAAATATCTGCTTGGGGGTTGGTGTGGACTCCTGGAGAGGGAACCTGCAAAAGGTGTTTTGATTGGGAGGCTTTTGGTATTTTTTGAGCAACGTGTGTGTGTAGTCTCTTCGTGTGCAGTATGTATGCGTGTGATTTCTCCTCTTTTGCCCCCCTTGGGACTGTGTCCTTGGTCTTGTATTTATAGGAGTGTGATGGTGCATAGTAACAGCAAGAGACAACCATTTAACTAGGCTTTTAAAGCTATGAGACAAGAATCAAACATATTAAAAGATTTGTTTTTTTGAAATATTCATGCCCCTTTTGAAATCTTGGATAAACCTGGACATCTGACTCCTTCAAATGTCCTCCTGTAATTCGAAAATCCTTTTCCCAAATACCATTCAAAGGGTATTTGTTGAACGCCAATCGAAGGGCCTTGCCAAAAGGCCAATCGAAGGGTACTTGGTTAACATGCCTGTCGAAGCTGCCTTGTTTGAGATGCTAAATTGAAGGATTCCTTGCCATGCCAATCGAAAGGCCTAGCCCAGGGTGCCAAACGAAAGGATCTTTCAGAATTCCAATCGAAGGCCTTGACACCATGCCAATCGAAAGGCTTATCATGAGGCAAATTGAAAGGCCTTGTATCCATGCCAACTAAAGGGCTTGGCCATGAGGCCAATCGAAAGGCCTTGTATCCATGTCAATCGAAGGGCTTGGCCATAATGTCAATCAAAGCATTTTTTGGAATGTCAGTCGAAAGGCTTGGCCACAATGCCAATCGAAGGGCATTGTCCATGCCAATTGAAAGGCTCCTTCAGAATACCAATCGAAGAGTCTTTCAGAATTCCAATCGAAAGGTACTTAAAACATCTTCAAAAAACTTTATTTTATTTAGGCAAGTGTTTGTGACCAACCTTGTAAGGGAAGAACTTGGAAAATATGAGAGGGAAAATTTTGGGGTACAACAGCTGCACCTGTTCAATCTTCTTAGACTTGAAGATGTAGATTGGCTTGTTTGCCTTTCGTGATCTAAAGGTGGAAGATGATTGAACACTAGAGTGCCCAGAAATTTGTAATCGATGATGGGTTGGTTGATTGTGTAGGGAATGGGCTTATAGATGCCATTTAAAGAAGATGACTGAAAGTCGTCAAAGCTAGGCTTAAAGATGCCATCAGAAGTAGATGACCGAGAGTCATAAATGGTCCCTTTGTGGGGATTCCTGTTTCTGTTGTCTGAGGAGGAGTCCACTGGGGGATGTTGATTTCTGTTGTTTTCCTGTTTGAGGAAAACTCTATGGGGAATAGAGTCTAGGAACTTCAGTTGTCCATGGCTCTACTGAGGGGTTATCTCTGGATTGGAGAGATGAAAGTTTATTGTTTTCTGGTTGAAATCTAGGCTTCACAGTAATTTGCTAGGGAGAATGAAATTAACTGCTATCTGGAAATGTATCAGAAGAAACCTCTGTAGGGCTGTTCCAGGATGAGTCATTGTAAGACTTCATCTGGAAGTGTATGAGTAGGAACCTGGGTAGGTCTATTTTAGGAGATATATGAGAGGGAGCATGGGTAGGGCAGCTTCAGGATGAGTCCGGGTAGAACAACATCTAGAAATTATGAGAAGGAACCTGGGTAGGGTTACCTCAAGATGAGTCAGTGTAAAACTACATCTGGAAATTCAAGAGAAGGAACCTGGGTAGGGTTGCCTCAGGATGAGTCTGTGTAAAACTTCAGAAGGAGCCTGGGTAGGGCTACTTCGGGATAAGTCCGTGTAAAACTTTAGAAGGAGCCTGGGTAGGGCTGCTTCGAGATAAGTCCGTGTAAAACTTTAGAAGGAGCCTGGGTAGGGTTACTCCGAGATAAGTCCGTGTAAAACTTCAGAAGGAGCCTGGGTAGGGCTGCTTCGGGATAAGTCCGTGTAAAACTTCAGAAGGAGCCTGGGTAAGGCTGCTTTGGGATAAGTCCGTGTAAAACTTCAAAAGGAGCCTGGGTAGGGCTTCTTCGGGATAAGTCCGTGTAAAACTTTAGAAGGTGCTTGGGTAGGGCTGCTTCGGGATAAGCCCGTGTAAAACTTCAAAACGAGCCTGGGTAGGGCTGCTTCGGGATAAGTTCGTGTAAAACTTCAGAAGGAGCCTGGGTAGGGCTGCTTTGGGATAAGTCCGTGTAAAACTTCAGAAGGAGCCTGGGTAGGGATACTTCGGGATAAGTCCGTGTAAAACTTCAGAAGGAGCCTGGGTAGGGCTGCTTCGGGATAAGTCTGTGTAAAACTTCAAAAGGAGCCTGAGTAGGGCTTCTTCGAGATAAGTCCGTGTAAAACTTCAGAAGGAGCCTGGGTAGGGCTACTTCGGGATAAGTCCATGTAAAACTTCAGAAGGAGCCTGGGTAGGGCTACTTCAGGATAAGTCCGTGGAAAACTTCAGAAGGAGCCTGGGTAGGGCTACTCTAGGATAAGTCTGTGTAAAACTTCAGAAGGAGCCTGAGTAGGGCTACTTCGGGATAAGTCTGTGTAAAACTTCAGAAGGAGCCTGGGTAGGGCTGCTTCGGGATAAGTCTGTGTAAAACTTCAGAAGGAGCCTGGGTAGGGATACTTCGGGATAAGTCCGTGTAAAACTTCAGAAGGAGCCTGGGTAGGGATGCTTGGGGATAAGTCCGTGTAAATCTTCAGAAGGAGCCTGGGTAGGGCTGCTTAGGGATAAGTCCGTGTAAAACTTCAGAAGGAGCCTGGGTAGGGCTACTTCAGGATAAGTCTGTGTAAAACTTCAGAAGGATCCTTGGTAGGGCTACTATGGGATAAGTTGATGTAAAACTTCAGAAGGAGCCTGGGTAGGGCTACTCCGGGATAAGTCTGTGTAAAACTTCAGAAGGAGCCTGGGTAGGGCTACTTCGGGATAAGTCTGTGTAAAACTTCAGAAGGAGGGAGAAGGAACCCGTGTAAGATTGCTTCATGAAGAGTCCGTGTAAAGCTGTATTTCAGAAAGAGAAGGAACCCGTGTAAGACTGCTTCATGAATAGCCCGTGTAAAGCTGCATTTGGCCGTCAAAAGAAACCCGTGTAAGATTGCTTCATGTTGAGCCCGTGTTAAGCTGTATTTGGAAGTCAGAAGAAAGTCGTGTAAGATTTCTTCATGTTGAGCCCGTGTAAAGCTGTATTTGGTCGCACAGATAATTACTCTGTTTTGTTTCAGGAGCCAATCCTAGACCTGTTGAAAATTGTTGATGATAAATTTCTGTTGATTGATCTTTCCTGAAAAGGTAAAGCATTAGCTGTATGCAGTGTCATGATGTATGAAATGCATTGTGTAATGGTGTTCTCTAAATAAATGAGATTGGGGATATATGCATTTGTACTGCAGATGCTATGACGTTTGTAGAATGATTTTTATGAGTGCAATATGTGAATGTATAAGTTGTTCTATTGCAGCGCTGTTGAATTAGGGGAAAAAATCCCTGATTGCAGCTGGAGATGAAGAATGTAGGTCTTCAGATTTTGTTGAAGCTGAACTGCTGGGAGATGATCTTCCGTTGTTAGAGAAATAAACTCTGTTGGGGTAGGAAAGCTCTGTGCATCGCCTGAGGATTTTGTGAAATCCTATTAGGAAATCTTGAGAAGTTTGACGACTTTACTGGGGAAAACCTGATGTCGGAGCAGTAGTTGGAAATTCTTGTTCTGACGGGGATACGAGAACACCTGACATCACTAGGTTGTAAGCTGAGGATATGGCAGTGACTTTTTAGTAAGATGCCCCTGCCTCTGTACCTTATGGAGAAAGTACCTGCAGAGACTTTGTGGATGGTTTAAGTGTCATCCCAACTCCCGGGGTGCTTGGTAAATGCTGATTAGGATGACAAGTCTTCTACTGATAAACAAATGACAAGATGACGGGACATAGTCATACATTTTAATCCCTAACTTTTGTCTGGACCGCCCTTTCGGGTTTTCAGTCCACCAGGATACCCTTTTTTGCCCAAGCCACCTTTTCAGGTTTTCGACTTGCCAGGTGCATAATTTTTGTATATATCCCTAATTTTTTCCCAAACTCTTTTGGTTCGCCGGGATGCCCTTAATTTTGCCTAGGCCTGTAAACCTAGCGGGTCTTTTTCATGCGTAGTCTTTTCTGACTATGTCCGCGCTCACTGGGTACGGAGAACTGTCATTGTCCATAGTAGTAAGTGTTGCCACCCTGCCAAAAGATGTTTGTTTGATCGTACAAGATTCGATACTAGAATTCATGCCCAATGCCCCAAGTGATTCAGATGGAGATCTGCCCGTGGCTATTTGGCATTTTTGAGAGATTTCTTGAACCTTGACTCGACTGCCCCAGGTCAGCTGGACACCATGTCATGCCCCTTGATTATGAAAGGTCTATCATTGGAATGCCTTTCCATATGAGGTGATTCTGCTCATTGAGAGGATATTTGTTCACTGAATATTCGTTGTGTGAATTTCTCCGTTGTTTGAACAATTAACCATATGCAAACAATGTTATTTAAAGAATGCAAAGCTTATGTCTATCTTGAAATTTTTTGAAAATGCGGTTTTTGTAGTAAAACAAAATTTGCAAGAATGTGATATCAACTCATGATTTATAGCAAACCTTACAGGAGTCAGGATACCTTTGTAACAGTATGCTCTCGAACTAACCCATGCTTCAACTGGGACTTTTAAGGGTTGTAACGTGGTCTGGTTCACGATTTAAGAAACAAAGGATAAAGACTCAAATTTATTTGTACCCATCCATTCTTCGTGATGTACTTCAGTCATATGCTCAGTTAATTGTGCATTTTGAATCCCAATTGAGTCTGGAATCTTGTCCTTGATGTTCCGGTGATGGTTCAGATACTGACAGTTTATTTTGAATAGGCAGTCATTTTTGTAATCTTTTTTTGTCGAGGATTTGTAAGACCTCTTTCTTTTTAATTTTACTATCCCTGTCTTTTTCCTGAATTGTTTCTTTTGTGATTACAGCCAGCGGGATACCCTAGTTTTTTTCTTAAGTCTCCTTCATAGGTTTTGACTTAATGGGCTTTTATTTTGAGAGATAATGAATGCTTGTTCTTAATGATTATGTGGAACCATCACCATCTTTTGGAGAGCATCTTCTACACTATTTTTCATGTATAAAGGGAAAGTTTGCGATTGAATGCACATCTGAATTAACTGAGAAAACTACCCTGCCCCAGGTTATGATTAAGGGTTTTAATTTGTGTGAAAAGAAAAACTCCTACTTCTTTGGCTCAAAGGGGTTGACTAGGGAATATATTCCTTATAACTCCACTGTTTGGGATTTGAAACAATGCTTGTACATCGTCAACAGGGTCTGTTCAAAAGAATAATATAGAGATTATGGTATTGTTCTCGTCATCCTCCCTCTAAAGGCTTAGAGCTTTTAATCAAGAGTTGAATATCACAAAAAGGAAGTAAGAAAGCATTATAAGCATAATGAAAACAAATTAATTCAAGACAAACATGTGCAATGCATTAATGAAATAACAAAGTTTGACATGACAATAATTGTTTGAACAAATAAAGAAAATACAACTTGAGAATTCAAATGAACAAAAATGCTCTTAATCCTGGCCATGTTTTGGATTGGGAGCAGTGATCACGTTGGGAGTCTCAGGAGGGTTGAACTCAATCTCCTTGGCATCAATCATATTTTGAATCTTGTATTTCAGTGCCCAACAATCATTAGTATCGTGTCCAGGATTGCCAGAATGATAGGCACACCTTGCATCAGGATTGTAGTTAGGAGAAGAAGTGTTAGGGTTTGGATGAGGTCCTATCAACGTAATCAAATTCATCCTCAACATATGTTGTAATGCTTGAGATAACGACATCTTGATCTTGGTAAATTGTCTCTTAGGATCGTCTTGCCTTCACTGATTACCCTGTTGTTGTGGTCGTTGCACGCGTGCCGAATTAGAGACTGGTACTGCCCCCACAAATTGGTGGTAGTATGCCTTATTACGACCCTTCTGGTCATACATAGCATTGGCTTCCCTCTTACCACCAAATGGCTTCTTGTCAACATTAGAAGATGCAGCCATCAGGATCTTCCCACTCTTGATACTGCTTTCGATCCTTTCTCCAAGCAGAACCATCTCTGTGAACCCGGATGAGGAACTCCCAATCAATAGACTAAATAATAGGCCTGTAAGAGTTACCATGAACATGTCTACCATTTACCGATCATTCAGAGGAGGTTGTACAGTGCCAGCTAGATCCCTCCATTTCTGCGCATATTCCTTGAACCCTTCTCTTGAGCTCATGGACATATTCTGCAGTTGCACTCGAGTTGGTGCCAGGTCAGTGTTGTATTGGTACTGCTTGTAGAAAGCAGCAACCAAGTCTTTCCAGCATGGATTTCAGTTCCTTCTAGCTGATAGAACCAATCCAGTTGAGTGCCAACCAAACTTTCTTGGAAGAAATGGACCCATAGCTTTCGATCAGCAGTGTGAGGCTGGATCTTTCTGACATATGACCTCAAGTGAAGTTTGGGACAGGAAACACCATCATATTTTAAGAAGATAGGGACCTTGAACTTAGGTGGGATGACCACCCCTGGAACCAAACCTAATTCTTCAACATCTAGACCGAGCAACCTTTGGATCTCCATGGCATTGAGCCGATCCTCCAGCCGTTTGTATTTATCATCAGCAGGAGGATATTGCTCCTCAGAATAGTCAGGTTCTTCTTCTTCAGACGCTGGATTGTTGTCTCCTTCCTCTAATTCCTCGTCATCTTCCTCTTGATTATCCCCTCTCTTTGATGGAGTTGCAAAATCTAGAGCTCGGTTAACTGGTCTTCTTCTTCCCACACGCAAAACACGAACTGGTTTCGTTGCCTTCTTAGTCTTCTTTTTGACAATCAAAGCTTTTAGGTCTTCTTTCCCCTGGGTCAGAGTCAGGAAAATTTGTTGGAACTGTGCGTTTTGAGCTTGAAGGTCTTTGATTGTTTGTTCAAGAGCCATCTCTTCTTGCTGAAATAAACACCGAAGGGATACGAAGCTTGTACCTAAAATACCTGTTATGAAATGACATGTATGATATGCAAATGTTTTCAAGGATATCGCGGGGTAAACACAAGAAGATGTTAGGAGTTGAATTGCGACTTTGACTAAAGAACTTTCGTATCGTTTGAAGGTCCTTCAACGAGAGTCAAGCTCACCATATCGAGTGGGTCATAGCCCCTGACTCAAGTTGTCGTGTTTTGGTCTTTTGAAGGCATTGGTTAGAGGAAAATAAATCCCCTTGCCCCTTGCTAGATGTCTGGTTCATCATAACCTGCACCACAGGCCCTTGAGATCCTTGAAATGGTTAAGGAAATGCTATGGTATGATGTTATGATGTGTATGCTATGCATCAAGAAAAATGTAGGGTGATGAAGACAAGTATGTCTTGCAAGAAAACCAGTTTATTAGATAATGATTGTAAACAAATCCTGCAAGGAAATCATGTTGTTAGATAATAAAACCCTGCAAGTAGTTCAAGTTGAAAGCAAATAAGTCACACAAGTAGCCTTAGGTTTAGGCTTGCATGGGGTTTGTAGGTAAGTACCCTCTTGAAATTTAGTTGGTTCAACCTGTCCTATTAATAGTAACCGGGTTCTAAGGAGCCTCAATATCACTGACCTTCCCTTCAAAAATTGTTTCAGCTCCGCACCGAAGTATTGCAGCCATAAAATCCTGAAAGTCCAGCCTCAATGAGTGTAGTATCGAGTATCAACCAATCTTCGGTCGGAACCAAAGCCGGTTATCTCACTACTTCCTAATGGCTAGGATGAGTCAATTAAAGGTTCTAAAGGTCAGTTAACGCTTAGTTACACTTTGAGGAAGCCTAATGTTATCCTTAACTTACTCAAGGAACATTAGTACAATCCAAAGTATCGCGATAACGTAGCCACCACTTTGTCCGTATCGGTCTACGCCGTACAACCTCCATGATTATTGCTACTTACCTAATAAGGTGCCACATATCCGGGTGAAGGATCTTTTAGTAACAACCCAAGAAACCCTCAAAGATAAAGCAAACAAAACACACAATGTAAAGCATATTAAAAAATGAACTAACTCTAAGGTAAACCTCACTTTTCTTGTTCCCCAGCAGAGTCGCCAGTTCTGTGATACGGTGGCAGAACCGACTTTTAATACTAGTTTTGAGTTTTGTGTTTGCAAATGTTGCGGTAAGCAAGATTCGCCACCGACTTTTCTTTTATCCAATAAAGGAATGGGTGAAAAGAACATAAAAATACATTTTCGAGAGTTTTCTGAGTAAGAGGGGTAGATTATGGAAAGGGGAGGTGTTAACACCCTTTATATATGTGGTTTTCCACGGGCTCTTAGAGGTTTTCTCATTTTTAAAATACCTTTGTGCTTTGTGTTTGAAAATGTTTGGAAAATGCCTTAGTGCGGCGATTTTCTTTGCATTTAAATCTTGTATCAGTCCTCAAGAGTGTTAACAAAGAAAATGTTTTTGAAACTTGTTTTTGAAAAGTAGTATTTGTGTAAGTGCAAAAAATATTTTTGAGCAAACATCTAACAACTATCTACTTTTATACTCGAAAAGGGTCGTTCTTTTCCTCCTATCCTTTAGACAACGCTATCCTACTATTAGTGAGTAGGTAGCCCTATCGTTGGATGTTGAGGGACATTCGAAGGGATGTTTTACAGTCATAAAGGCAACATAAGGAGATGCTTTTGCAACTTTTGTTTAAGGGACGAGATCATTTACCGAAAGGCAACACTGTAAGGGTCATCGAGGGACTATGATCTTTTGATTTTACGGATCTTTGCTAAAGCGTCCCCATTCTCGAGGGACATGACTGCTTTATTTTCCGAAAGGAAACCGAAGCAGGGATACCCTAGAGGTGCATATGTGCACATGTGTTCAATTCAGTTATTTTTTGTCTTTTTATTACGTTAGCTGACGTTTTAATTTACAGTCTTTCCATACACGCCTATTTACTAGCAATTACATACAAGCATATAAGAAAATACAAAGCGAGAAGTAAAGGTTCCTACGCTATTACAGGGCTTCGGGGCAATTACATAAAAGAGGAGCAAAATAAAGTTCGGAATTAAAAGTACGGAAATTTAAATCCTAAATTATTACAACCGGTAGATAATTACAAAAATCTAAAAATGTCAAAAGAAATAAACGCGCGCATGAATTGAAAATACATTTAAAATCCTAAGTGAAAGGAATTCTTTTTGTTTGTTTTGTTTTATTTTTTTCAGAAAGAAAAATGTTAAAGTAATTAAATAGTTGATGAACAAAATTAGTTTTAATAAAAAAGACTAGAACCTAATTTTTTGTGATCTTTTGATTTGATGTTTGCTTTAAGGTGGAAAACCATTAAGAGAAAATAAACAAAACGAAAAGAAAAAATACACAAAAAAGTCCTTTGATCCAGGGAAGGGAATTAGCCTTCGATCCTGGGAAAGGGAATGCCCTTCGATCCAAGAAAGAGATGTCTCCTTCGATCCAGAAGGGAGGTGCCTTCTTCGATCCAAGAAGGCAATGTCTTTCAATCCAGAGGGTAGTGTCTTCCGATCCAGGGGAAAATGGGCGACTTCGATCCAGAGAAGGTATATCCTTCGATCTTGGGTACTGGATCTGCAAGGGATTCGTTAGAAGAAAAGAAAATAAAACAAAATCTTGGGCTTGAATCGAAGCTCGTCCTGGATTCGACATCCTGGCTGTTTTGAACCCCAACAATATTTTGTTGGGGAAATCCCGAGAAATTGTTTCCTACAACATAAATACACATTAGAGATCCAGGGGGGACTTTACCCCCTGATTCGAATCCCTCCCCAATTCGAATCTCTCTCCAATTCGAATCTGGGTTTACTTGGCCTGGGACGTCCCGAGTGAGATTCAAAGAAAAAAACTCAGATCGTGTCCTAGTGATGACACGATCTCATCCATGTGCTTCAACTTGCATGCAACACAAATATTGGAAAATAACAAGAGTATATGTGCAATGTATATCTAAAAGGTATGAAGGTGAAATTTTTATTCTGCAAACCCTTACCAATTGAATGTGTTTGTGGCTCTTGAGTATGGAAATGTCTGCTTGGGGGTTGGTGTGGACTCCTGGAGAGGGAACCTGGAAAAGGTGTTTCGATTGGGAAGATTTTGGGATTTTTTGAGCAATGTGTGTGTGTAGTCTCTTCGTGTGCAGTATGTATGCGTATAATATCTCCTCTTTCGTCCCCCTTGGCACTGTGTCCTTGGCCTTGTATTTATAGGAGTGTGATGGTGCATAGTAACAGCAAGAGACAACCATTTAACTAGGCTTTAAAGCTATGAGACAAGAATCAAACATATTAAAAGATTTATTTTTTTGAAATATTCATGCCCCTTTTGAAATCTTGGATGAACCTGGACATTTGACTCCTTCAAACGTCCTCCTGTCATTCGAAAATAGTTTTCCCAAATACCATTCAAAGGGTATTTGTTGAAACGCCAATCGAAGGGCCTTGCCAAAAGGCCGATCGAAGGTTACTTGGTTAACATGCCTGTCGAAGCTTCCTTGTTTGAGATGCTAAATTAAAGGATTCCTTGCCATGCCAATCGAAAGGCCTGGCCCAGGGTGCCAAATGAAAGGATCTTTCAGAATGGCAATCGAAGGCCTTGACACCATGCCAATCGAAAGGCTTGTCATGAGGCCAATCGAAAGGCCTTGTATCCATGCCAATTAAAGGGCTTGTCCATGAGGCCAATCGAAAGGCCTTGTATCCACGCCAATCGAAGGGCTTGGCCACAATGGCAATCGAAGCATTTTTTGGAATGTCAATCGAAAGGCTTGGCCATAATGCCAATCGAAGTGCATTGTCCATGCCAATCAAAAGGCTCCTTCAAAATACCAATCGAAGGGTCTTTCAAAATGCCAATTGAAAGGTACTTAAAATATCTTCAAAAAACTTTATTTTCTTTAGGCAAGTGTTTGTGACCAACCATGTAAGGGAAGACCTTGGGAAATATGAGAGGGAAAATTTTTGGGTACAACACTTGGTTTTATGATATCAAAAGATATCTTGAAACACAAGAATACCCTAAAGAGGCGTCCGTCACAGACAAGAAGTTCTTGAGAATATTTTCGGCCAAATTCTTTCTCAATGGTGGTGTGTTGTATAAGAAGCATTTGATGGTTTACTGCTCAGATCTGTTGACAAGAGAGAAGTATCTAGAATCATTGCAGAGATACATGAGGGTGACTTTGGAACTCAGTCTAGTGAGTATACCATGGCCAAAAAGATTTTGCGAGCAGGTTATTATTGGTCCACCATGGAGACTGACTGTTATAATCATGAACATATTTGCCACAAATGTCAAGTCTATGCTGATAAGGTACATATGCCGCCCGTACCACTGAATTTCTTGACTTCCCCTTGCCCGTTCGTGATGTCGGTAATTGATATGATTGGAAAACAAACATCATTTCATTCTGGTTGCCATCGATTATTTCACTAAATGGGTCGAAGCTGTGTCTTATGCCAATGTCACCAGACAAGTGGCAAATCGGTTCATTAAACACAACACTATCTGTCGTTATGGAGTGCCTGAAAAGATCATTATTGATAATGGGTCTAATTTGAACAACAAAATGATTGAGGAGCTTTATGAGTCATTCAAAATCAAGCATTATAACTCTTCCCCGTATAGACCGAAGATGAATGGCACCGTCGAAGCGACCAATAAGAATATCAAGAAGATGGTAGTAACTTATAAAGATTGGCATGAAATGCTGCCTTTTGCTTTACATGGTGTGATACAGTGGCAGAACCGACTGTTAATATTGGTTTTGCGTTTGTGTATTCGCAAATATTGAGGTAAGCAAGAGTCGCCACTGACTTTTCTTTTATCCAAATTAAGGAAAGGGTGAAAAGAACAGAAAAAAGAGTTTTTTTGAGATTATTCTGAGTAAGGGGGTAGATTATGGAAGGGGAAGGTGTTAGCACCCTTCCCATCCCTAGTTATCTACGGGCTCTTAGAGGTTTGCTCATTTTGAAAGTACTTTGTGCTTTGTGTATTTGAAAGTGTTTTGAAAATGCCTTAGTATGGCAAACTTTGTAATGTTTCTCGGGAATGTGGAGAAAGTATACAAAGTGTCTTGAAATGTTTTTGAAAAGTAGTTTTTTGTGTATGTGCAAAGATGTTTTGAGCAAACTTCTAACAATTATCTACTTTTATACTTGAAAAGGATCATTCTTTTCCTCCTATCCTTTAGACAGTGCTATCCTACTATTAGTGAGTAGGTAGCCCTATCGTTGGATGTATGAGGGACATTCGAAGGGACGTTACACTCACGAAGGCAATTTATGGAGACACTTTAGAAATTTTGTTTAGGGACTAGATCATTTACCGAAAAGGCAACTGTAGGGTCATCGATGGACTATGATCTTTTTTATTTATGGGTCTTTGCTAAAGGATTCCTGCCTCATGACTATTTTGTTTCTAAAGGCAACCAAAGTGGGATATCCTAGAGGTACATATGTGCAATATGTGTTGTGTTCAGTTATTTATGTCTTGTATTAAGTTTGCTAACGTTTTGTTATTAGTCTTGTCATACATGCCTAGTTACTAGCAGTTAATATATATATATATATATATATATATATATATATATATATATATATATATATATATATATATATATATATAGGGAAATGTAAAGTGCAAAAAATAAATCCTACACTATTACATGGCTTTGGGGAGAGGGATATTTACAATGTACAAAACTTGGGAGAAAAAAAAAAGGAAAGCGGTAAAAATCCTAATTTAATCTATTACATACTGTCAACAGATACAATAATATAAAAATGCAAAAAATAAATAACGCGCGAAAGATTGAGAGTTCGTCTAAAAAACTAAAATAAGAATTTTTTGTTTGTTTTTGATTTAAGAAAAATAGCCAATTATCCTAAAGTCTATATAATAAATATAAATTAAGAAAAAAAAACTAATTTATTTTTAGTTTTTTATTATTATGAAAAGAAAATAATTAGTCCTAAATTCTAATTCATTTTTAATTAAGAAAAAGGTTAAAGTTTCAATTAATTAATTAACTAAAGAACTTAATTATTTAATTAAGAAATTTAAACCTAATTTTTTAGTGAGCTTTTTCTTTTATATTTGGTTAATTAAACAACAGAAAACAATAATAAAAACAAATATAAGAAATAATACAAAAAGAAAAATGCCAAATGGGCTTAGGCATGCAAAAGAGAAAAGGGGAAATGAGTCTTTCGATTCAAGGGGGACTGACGTGCTTTTGATTCACCCTTTTCTTTGGCCTTTCTCGATTGGGTTGGGAAGCTGGCGTGAGCAGCCTTCGGTTGGACTCTTCTGGCCTCCTTCGATTATGTTGGGAAGCAGTATGAGGATCCTTCGTTGGAACTCTTTTGTGCCTAGTCCGTTTGGACTATGAAGGGACGTAGACCTGCAAAATAATCATGAAGGTTCCTCTTTTGTTTGGGTTAGTCAGGAAATGAGGGGCGAAGCCTAAGGCTTTGTTTCACACTATTCCTTTTCTGTTCGTTTGAGTCTGTACAAGGGTTAGTTCTAACATGTATATTCAGACAAGAAAAACATGCAATCGAAAAGGACAGAAATAAAAGGTGAATAGATGTTATTTACATGCCATGCTGAAACGAAAGGTACAAGGTCAATGGGACTTACCTTGCTGGAAAATTGAACTTGTGTAGGGACTAGAGTTGCTGGATACTCTTGGATTATTTTTTGATAACTATGGTGGGTTTATGGGCAGCGTATCTCCAACGTGCGTGTGTTCCCCCTTTTGGCTTGCAAGCATGATGCTTATATAGAGTAGGAGGGAGGGGACAAGAAGACAAAAGTTTAACTGCCATAAACAAACATTTTCAAGGCCATGAATGAAGTTTTGTAACTGTGGCCAAAGACATGGGATGTTGTCCTTTTTTTTTGAAATTTGAATAAATGTGGACAATTTTGGCTTTCGAATACCCTCAGTCTCTATCATTCGATTGGACCTCCCATGCACCCTTCGAATGGGCCTTTTTGTGTAGCCTTCGACTGGGCCTTTGATGTGTCCT
Source organism: Vicia faba (assembly GCA_948472305.1). Taxonomy (NCBI): domain Eukaryota; kingdom Viridiplantae; phylum Streptophyta; class Magnoliopsida; order Fabales; family Fabaceae; genus Vicia; species Vicia faba. The sequence continues at coordinate 1,403,135,486 of OX451739.1, forward strand.
TCGCATGGCTATTTTGAATGGACTTTCTATGCATGCTTTGGCCCTCTTTGAATGCCTTCAATCCTTGCCCTTCAATTGGACCTCTTGCATGCTTCTTCAAATGGCTCTGATTCAGCTTCTTCGAATGGCCAGTAATATGCGTCCTTCGAATGGACTTTTGGAATGCCATAGTGTAGAAATTGGGCTGTCAAAACATAGCATGAGGGAAGTTCCTGCCTTGTGCAGGCAGACCTGTAGCCGGTGTTTTCCTTGTAGGCATGAAGAAAATTTCTGCCTTGTGCAGGCAGGCATGCAGGCCATTTGTCCAAATGGGGCCTGTGTGAAATAAACCAAAGGTGCTTTAAACGAAGGAGACCCAAAGATGATCCAAACGAAAGAATCTAGAGGTGCTTCAAACGAAGGAAGCCAAAAGGAGCTCCCATTCTTTCTGAATCGAAGGGAGCCATTTCAAAGGAAAACAAAACTCAATCGAAGACTTGCGGACCAAAGCTTGATCGAAGGGTGTTAAATGCCCAATCAAATACTAGTGAGTCAAGTTTGTATCGAAGGATTTTAAGAGCTCGATCGAAACTTGTTGTTATGTCAATCGAAGGGCACTATTTAACAGCCAATCGAAGGACATTGCTGAACTGCCAATCGAAAGACACTTTGCTGATATTCAAAAATTTCCTATTTCTTTAACCAAGTGTTTGTAACCACCATGTAAGGGAAAATTTTTGGGAAAATATGAGAGGGAAAATTTTAGGGTACAACACATGGTTATTGTACCACTGTGCATACTTCAACTGGGATAACCCCATTTTCTTTGGTCTACGACATGGAAGCAGTGTTTCCTATAGAAGTCGAAATTCCTTCTCTTAGGATCATGAGGGATGTTGAGCTTGATGAAGGTGAATGGGTACAGAATTGGCTGGATCAGTTAGAACTTATCGATGAGAAGAGGTTGACGGCTATATGTCATGATCAGGTATATCAGCAAAGGATGAGGAAAGCTTTTGACAAGAGGGTGCAACCTCAGTGTTATAAGCCATGCGACCTTGTGCTAAAGAGGATAATTCTTCCCCGGGGAGTTCCCAGAGGTAAATGGGCTTCGACTTATGAAGGACCATTCATAGTCAGGAAAGTTTTCTCTGGTGGAGCGATGATGCTCGCAACCATGGATGGAGAATACTTCCCTCTCCCTGTGAATGCTGACATAGTTAAAAAATACTTTGCATATAAAAAACATAAAAAAACCCGCTAAGTTGAAAACCCGAAAGGGTAGCTTAGGCAAAGAGGGTGTTCCGGTGAATCGAAAACTCAAAAGGGCGATTCAGGAAAAATTTAGGGACTTAAAGCAAATGACTACGCTCAACATGAGTTCCTTTGTTTCTTTTCCTCTTTTTTTTTTCCGATCGCCTGGCAGAAGCTCGGAACTAGTCCAAGACAGTTGTGTCAGAAAGCAGGAAGATGAAAGCGTTAAAGTCATCAGAGTTATAGCAGAGTCGGAACTTGATGGATATTCGTATTTACATTGCCATTTGTAAACACTCCTTTGTTTTGATTTTGCAATTATCTACTTCCAAATGTAAACTCCTTTTTCATAGGCTGATTTCTCAAATCAATAAAATATCCTCGTTTATATGTTCATATAACTTCCTTTTTTACTATTTTGTTTGCAAAAAATCCAATATTTTGATAAACATGTGCATATAAACGTTGTTGGCCCTACATGAACATGATAATCTAAGTTATGATTGCTTGAAATACGGATAATAAATACAATTGTTATGCTATGTAAGGGGCATTGTTAATTTTCTGCTTGATGGTACTCAACTGATTTCTTGTGGATATTTTGCTAAGTTGTTTCATGGCTCCGTACTGGTGGCAAAGGTTTATCTTTCCCATTTTAATGCTTATTTCTTCAGAAAGACAAACGACAGAAAAACCATTTGCATCTTCTCTTCATAATATAGAAGTCATGGGTCAGGATACTGTCAGGATTGCAGTGCACCGTAAAGGTCGACAAGTCCAGATAGAGTCAATTCTCTTCCATGGTGTAATTTTTTCTCTGCTGCATTTTCATGTGTATCTTGTTTGTCTGTTTTAACATTGTCTGCATGTAGGAACTTGTTTATTTTTTAGTGTCATCCCTGATGCGCTGAATATGTTTGCCTTGAAGTATTTCTTTTGTTTTTACTTAAACCATCCATTATCACTCTTTAAATGATTTTCTGGCATTTTGATACCAACTGTGCTAACTCTTTTGCCTAGTTAAAAGATTGGAGGAGGGATGACGATAGTTAAGTCAATATCTCTGATGGTATGCTTTTGAGTAGAACCTTGTTGATGATGTACATGTCTTGTTTCAATCCCCAAACACCGGAGATATAAGGGAGATAGACCCTTGTTAACCCCTCCGAGCCTTCGAAGTAGGAGTTTCTATTCTACACGAAAGAAAACCCTTATTTTAACCTGGGGCAGGGTAAATGCTCAGTTAATTTGATCGAGCATTCAAATTTCAGAAGGAGTGTCCCATATGAGGATCACCATATTTTATCCCTCGCATTATGAGTTCGGAAAAAGATCAAAACAACAAAGGTTATTCCCCAGTGAAAAAAAACAACAATAAAGAAAAATCCTAAGGATGATATCGAATCGATACTACAATGGTTATCTCTTGCCAACAAAGGAAAGAGGCAGTCACTTTTCTTCCAAAAAGTTCAAAGACTTAGAGTAACATGACTTGTTAAAAAAAAAGAGTATGAATAAGAAAGAAACTAAAAAGCCCCGCTAAGTCGAAACTTGAAAACAAGTCGCTTAGGCAAAAGTTAGGGCATCCCGTTGGACTTCCAAATTGAAATTCAAAAGAATTTGTCCAGGAAAAAGTTAGGGAAAGCGGAAAATTTGAAAAGCCTGAAAATAAGAAAAGGAGTATCTAATAAAGATCCTCATTAAAAGAGAAGTCTTGTGATCGAATATAAAAAAAACAAGGTTAAGAGATTGTCGTATATGAAAAATTGTTGAGGTTCCTCAGCCATTGTAAGCTCCTCTTGAGAGATGAATGTCCGTGTCAAGTTAACTGAATTTAGGACTGGAGAACATCACGAAGGGGGTGGGCTCCAAATGACTTGAGCCTTAAAAACTTTTTTCTAAAAAAAAAACCATGAACCAGGCCACGTTACAACCTTTAAAAGTCCTAACTGAAACATGAGTTTAACTCAAAAGCATACTACAACATGAAAGCGTTTCCTAAATTCCCAAATATGTGTTGCATATCCATGTTGGTATCTTATCGCCTGCATCATGTTCGTTTTAAAAAAAAAGAGAAGAAAAAAGTTTTGAAATTTTGCACTCTAGTTACTGATTCGTTCACAACAGAGATGCGGCAATTTTTCATTCAAGGCTTTCAATTTCAAAGCTTACGTAATTGTCGCTTCAGGGTCGTCATTCCTATAATGAACATCCTCCTTCATATAAAACAATTGTTAGACATCAAAAAGAGCGTACATAATGAACATCAGTGAAGAGCTTAATGTTGCCAGGAGGGGAAGGCTCGACTATTCCGTTGGACAAAGGCCTTTCGTGTCATGAAAAGTGTTAGTGTCAAAATAACCCCTTACCATTCTCGGTAGTGTTGATGATAGGATGAAACTTACAATTCCCCAGTAAAGTTAATGCTGTTCGACTATCTTCGTGGTCTCTTTTATGGTTGCGTACCAGAGATTTGGGAATCCCCAACAAAAATACCCTTCAACAGAGTGAAGTTCCATTTCCTCAACAGAGTTTTATTTTCCTCAGTGAAGTTCCATTTCCTCAATAGAGTTTTGTTTCCTCAAACAAAAGGTTTCATTTCCCATATCTGATTCATTATCTTGGTGTCACTCTCAACGCGGCTGCACATTATCCTTTCTAGAGATTTATAGTCTTTCCCTGATCTTTCTCCAACAACAGCTGATTTCTATTTTTGCATTATTTTCTAGAGATTACAATTTTTCCCTGATCTTCTCTAGCAGAGTTCACAATTTATTTTTGCAACGCCTCTCGGTGTTTGTGGCCTGTTTCTACTGGCTTCTCAGTTACTACTCCCTACAGAGTTCCAGCTCTTCAAGGGTTCCTCCTCAGCGGTTCCTGATATCTTCTTTTCTACAGTAGATTTTACAATTTATTTTTGCAAGTCTTGTCAGATTCTGACTTCTGGGTTATTGGCCTCTCTAATGGCCATTCCCTAGTGAAGAGTTTAAACATGCATCATTATATTGCATCTACCAAAACACGTGGCATTTCCATTATACAAAGCATTATGCCATATTAAAAAAAATTCAAACATGAATCAAAATATAAGCCCTTACCGTTTCTGTTTTCCCTAGTGAATTTTTTTATTTCTTCAGATTATATCCCCAGCGAGGTCTTCACCCTCATTATCTCAGTTTCACCCCATACAAATATCCTTTTGATGTTAATCATTTGATTGGTCGAGTGTCCACTCTTGATTGTAGTTCAGTTTTTCCCTGACATAGTCTTCTCGGGTTTAGTCTTCACTACCATCACCGGTTCATTCCAATGTCTATTGATGTACCTTTTGAATATAGGTTTCGCCCTGGTATTCACTTTCAGTAGGTTTTTAGTTTTATGCCCTAATAACCTCACCTTGGGCCGAGCTCTGAGTTTCGTCTCCTTGCCCGCAAATGAAATCCAATTTCGTCCTGGTAATCATCTAGTTTAGTCTCGTCTAACTAGTTATTGAGTCGAGTTTTGTCTCGTTTTTGTTTTCATACCTTGGACCCTTTAACGATTTTCGTTTACCGAGTCTCTTTGCAGTGTTCATACTGCATCCCTGGTTGAAATCAGTCTCTTTTATTCCTTGGATTCTTCTATTATTTTTCGTCACTATTATCCATTGATCTGAGACCAACAGGTGCTTTGATAAACATGCGCTCTCATCACTTTGCTTTGGGTCGAGTTTCGATCTCATCGCCTGTGCATGAAATCTAGTTTCGTCCTGGTAATCATCTAGTTTAGTTTCGCTTAACTAGTTATTGAGTCGAGTTTCGTCTCGTTTTTGTTTTCATACCTTGGACCCTTTGATGGTTTTCGTTTACCGAGTCTCTTTGCAGTGTTTGTACTGCATCCTTGGTTGAAATCAGTGTCTTTTGTTCCTTGTATTCTTCTATCAGTTTTCATTACTGTTATCCATTGATCTGAGACCAACAGGTGCTCTGAGAAACATGCACTCTCATCACTTTTGCTATGGGTCGAGTTTCGCCTTGTTACCCATGCGTGAAATCCAGTTTCGTCCTGATACTCATCTAGTTTAGTTTTGTCTAACTAGTTTTTGGGTTGAGTTTCGCCTTGTTACCCATGCGTGAAATCCAGTTTCGTCCTGGTACTCATCTAGTTTAGTTTCGTCTAACTAGTTTTTGGGTTGAGTTTCGTCTCGTTTTGTTCCTCACTCCTGGGATTCTTTCAGTTCCTTCATACTGTCCATCTTAGGTTGAGATTAGCAAGTGCTCCTAGAATCACGCACTCTAGCCACTTTGCCTCGCGTACTTTTCTTTTCCAGAGTTTAGTTTCGCCTATTCTCTGTGGTTTGAGTCTTATCTCACCCCTTTTTTTGTGGTCCAATTTTATCCTGACACATTTATTATGAAGTTTAGTTTCGTCTACTCTTCTAAGTTTTAGTTATGTTTCAACTTTATTAAAATCTACATTACAACTTCATTGTGACGCACGTCTTGGGAGGTCCAATGTTAATTAAACCCTTTGTTTGCTAAATCCAATTTTGTTTGGTATCTTCTTAATCCCGCGTCTGTTGACATTCTTTGCCTTTTGGAGGTTATGCTTCTTCTTCAAGAGTGTAAATTTTCGGGTTCTTTCGTATTCAATCATCTTCAACTTTGAACGCTCGAAAGTTGTCACTTTTCTCGCTTATCTAGTTAAAGATAATTGAATAGGGGAAGCTGTTGCACCCAAAAATTTACCCTCTTGATTTAGGCTTATGTTTCATCATAAACATCATATTGCATTGCATTCATACATTGTGATATGATCAAAGTATTTTGGCTATCAAGTCTCCCTCAAGCTTTGGAAGATAGATTGTATTGACAAGTTGCTCGAGGAGGGCCTTATTATCTAAACCTATGGATCTTTCAGGTCCAAAGGTATCACATATCTCAAGATATCTTATCCACCTCATTGGATCATCAGAAGATTGAGTAATGTGCTGTTTATAAGGAGAATCACATCCTTTGGATTCATCAGTCAAAATTAGAGTTTTGCCCAAGTTGGAGTTATTGGGGTCTAGATGAGCCAAGTATTGAAGCATCATACTTTGATTTGAAGTTATCTTGGTGATTGAAAATTTCACTAAGTATTCTTGATTTTGGCCTGACTTTGCAAGGCCATAACTTTCTCATTTTTCAGGGGAGTTTGGTGGTTCTTTTTTCTAATTGAAGAGGGGAAAGAGAACTACAAGGGCCCACATGGGACAAAAAACACACTTCTTACTCAAAATCAAAAGTTATGAGCCTTTGAAGTTCAAGGAAAGTTGAGCATTTTTTTGAGGCAATCTAATGCATCTGGCCAGGCAAGGCAAGGCATTTGGCCTAGGCAATTCATCAAATAGTTGGTGACATGCCTATAATTGTTGATTCAAGGCATAATTAAAAATTGTGCCTCGTGCATTTTAAAAAGGGATATGAAAACTTCTCATTAAACTTGGAATCACTCAATTTGGCTTAAAAATCGAAGAAGTTGTGATTTGAGGAAGTTGGGTGTTGAAACTAGAAATTCAAATGGCTTACTTTTATTTCCTTCAGTATGGACCAGTCGAAGTGACCTTGAAGGATGATCGAAGCTTCTTTCTGCTTACTTTGATTTCCTTCAGTCTGGACCAATCGAAGTGACCTTGAAGGCTGATCAAAGCTTCTTTCTTCTTACTTTGATTTTCTTCAGTTTAGACATTCGAAGTGACCTTGAAGGTTGATCAAAGCTTCTTTCTTCTTACTTTTATTTTCTCCAGTTTGAACATTCGAAGTGACCTTGAAGGCTGATAGAAGTTTCTTTCTTCTTACTTTGACTTTCTTCAGTTTGGACATTCGAAGTGACCTTGAAGGCTGGTCGAAGCCTCATTCTTCCCTCTTCAATTTTCTTCAGTTTGGACCAGTCGAAGTGACCTTGTAGGCTGGTTGAAGCCTCATTCTTCTGTCTTTGTTTGGACTGGTTGAAGTGTGACTTTGTGGGCTGGTCGAAGCCTCATTCTTCCCTCTTTGATTTCCTTCAGCCTGGACCAGTCGAAATTACCTCGTAGGCTGGTTGGAGCTTCATTCTTCTTCTTTCAATTTCCCACAATTTGGATCATTCGAAATGTTACCTTATGGGCAGTCCAGCACGTGCACAATCTTGGGTAAGTTGGCTTGAGTTGCCCAGGAATCCTAATCCTCATATCTTGTTCATTTCTTCATCATTTCTTTTGAACCTCATCTTATTTTGAAGCTTAGGGTATGCTCTTTATTAGGCCCAAGGAAAATTTGAGAATGCATGGGCCAATTTTCTATGGCCTCAATAAGAAATCAACTGACCTTTGGTGCACGCATGGGTTATGCCAGTTGCAGATTTTGTGCACCCTTCGATTTTGTTTGGTTTCAGGTTAATATTGCACATGCTTGGCACAAATTAGTCACCTCATTTCTTACTTCCTTTGGCCAAACAATCACACTTTCCTTGCCTTCCCACGATTTCTACATTTTTTTTTGCCAAAATTGGTAACTTTCACCTCAAGCAAAATCATACCATGTGCAATCCTTGCCACCTCACCCCCTCACGCTTCACTCACCTTATTTCATTAACCTCCGAGCTCATCAAAACACAGCATAAAAAGGCCAAATAACAAACAAGCCGCAAGCACATGCTATCACACTTTCACTTGCCTGTTTTGGCCAAATTGCCCTCCAACGGATTTATGTGAGTTATGACCTTATTGCCCTCACTAAAAAGTGGCTATATAAACACTGCATTGCTCATTCAAAAAGGGAATGAAAAAGCTACATTGAAGGAAGCCCAGATCTGAAATCCCTTTTTATCTCAAAAATCCATTTCTTCGAATCCCTCTCATTGCTTGATCTTTCCTCAATTTTCTTGTTGATTCTTCAGCCTCAAGTGCTGTGGAAGACGAAGCCAAGCTTGGTTTGCAACTGGAGTGAGGGAGACAATAGATTCATTTTTGCCTCAAAGCTTGCTCGAAGTTCTCTGGGTTTCTTTTTCTTGCTCATTTTCTATGAATAGTTATCCGTTTGGTATTACACTATTTCCTTTTTACTGTTTCCGCTCCTTATTGCTTTCTATTGCATGATGTGACCTCCGTTGTTGATATATGTCAGGAGTCCCTCTGGTTTATTTAAACACCTATTTAAGGCGATTCCGCATACGTGCCTTTCTTGCTACTCATGTTTAAATGCTTGTTTATTTACTTGTTTGGTATTTACCATGCTCCGTTAGGATTTCTCGTGTAGGGTTAGTCCTCGAGTTAGACCCTAGGATAGGAATCCATGTATGCTAACATAGGTTAGAAACTTCCCACTTTCATCCTTAACCTTAGGGTCAATTATTGTATGATAACATAAGGGGTAGTGCTAGGCTAGTCTCCTTTAGTTTTTTTATTTCTTTGCATATTGCATCTTAAAACAAAAACTTCTTAGCAAATCATAAAATGTCTCTAATAAATTTAAATCCTTCTTCAAGGTAAAAAATACAAACCAATCTTATTTATTTGTGCGCCTTTTGGCTTTATTTTAAATCTTGTCAAAGTGATGTCTTGCCATCCTTGCCCTTATGTTATCTTTTACCGATGTTTCGCCATCGCACATGTTTGTTATTTATGTTTCGACATCTTTGCAATGTTATCTTCCTATCTCTTAGTCGATGTTTCGCCATCACACCTGTTTGTAGCTGATGTTTCGCCATCGCACACGTTTGTTATCCTACTTAGATTCTCAATATCATTGTTAGGTGTGATGTTTTATCATCTGGTTTATTGATGTTTCACCATCTTTGCCATGTTATCTTCCTATCTCTTAGCCGATGTTTCGCCATCGCACCTATTTGTAGATGATGTTTCTCCATTGCATTTATTTGTTATCCTACTTTGATTCTCAATATCATTGTTAGGTGTGATGTTTTATCATCTAGATTATTGATGTTTCTCCATCTTTGCCATGTTATTTTGATATCTTTTAGCCGATGTTTCGCAATCGCACATGTTTGTTATCCTACTTTGATTTTCGATATCATTGTTAGGTGTTTTGTTTCATCGTCTTGTCTGATATTTTGTTATCATGCTGGCGTTTTACCACCTTATCTGAGTTTGTGTTGCCCTGCGATGTCTTGTCATCTCTTTTTGCTATTTTATCATCATTGTTGACATTTTTGTTATTCTATCGGATGTTTGGCCATCTTGTCTGTTGCTTTTATTTCCTTAACTAAAAACCACAAACCAACCAAAATATATGAGCCGAACTATGGCTGCTCTGGTTCCTTAAAATGGAGACGTAGGAAGAGGCTTTTGTGGGGCCTAATCGAGCATATATGTGTAAATATTCCTTTCTTTTCCCCACACTTTCTTATCCTTTTTCTTTGCATGCATTCCCTTTTCAGCTTTAAGACTTAGATATAGATCTTACACACCCATTAGATTAGACAACAAGAGTGGATACCGTAGAGTACTACGGGCGTGTGGGGTGCTAACACCTTCCCCTTGCGTAACAAACTCCCTTACACAATCTTTCGTTTGCAAGACCATGATTTCACCCTTCTTAGGTTTTCCCGATGTTTAACTTTCCCTCTCGGCGGGATAAAAGACGTTCGGTGGCGACTTCATTGATATTTTCATTATCGGATGACGGTTCGGCCGATTGTTTCACTTGTGAGCTGATATTCAAGTTGCTAAAGAAATATCAGGTAGTGAAGTGGAACGACGACTACCAAATAGCCTTTTACAAAATCAAGGAGTACCTACAAGAACCTATGATTTTGATGCCACCAATTGGAGGAAGACCTTTGATCATGTACTTAACAGTGTTAGAGAACTCAATGGGGTGTGTACTGGGTCAACATGACGAGTCTGGTCGAAAAGAACATGCAATATACTACCTTAGAAAAAAGTTTACCGACTGTGAAATAAGATACTCGCTGCCCGAGAAAACTTGTTGTGGTTTGGCATGGGTTGCTCGCCGACTAAGACAACATATTATGACCCATACTACTCTATTGATCTCTAAAATGGATCCCATAAAATACATATTCGAGAAACCCGCTCTCTCCGGAAGAATATCCCGATGGAAAATGGTCTTAGCAGAGTACGACATTCAGTACACCACTCAGAAAGCGATCAAAGGAAGTGTACTAGCATACCACTTGTCTTATCAAGCTGTAGACGACTATCAATCTATGAATTTCGAGTTCTCGGATGAGAATATTATGCTAGTTACAGATTATGAAGAACCTGGACCGTATGAAGGACCTTAGCCAGGATCTCGATGGACTATGGTTTTTGATAGAGCTTCTAGCACGCTGGGTAATGGAATTGATACCGTGATTATCTCTCCTAAGGGTTTCCATACGCCCTTCACCTCCAGACTCTACTTTGATTGCACCAATAACATGGCCGAATATGAAGCGTGCATCATGGGTATCAAATATGCTATTGACATGAGAATCAAGTTCCTGGATGCATACGAGGACTCATCTCTGGTAATTAGTCAGATTAAAGGAGAATGGGATACGAAGCATCCAAATCTCATTCCTTACAGAGAGCATATTATTGTACCCGAATTTTTGCCCCTAAGATTCCTCTGTCCTCTCATATCAACTCAATCACAACAAGATCACAATATAGTTTGGTTCTTCTCCCTATCTCTAGGTTTGCTCATGAGAAATCACCAAGCACCTTGATTTGTATATTGTTATCATCTATGTTTTGTATTGATTAACTTTTAACTAATAAATGCAATGAATGTTTGCTCTAATTGATGATATTATAGGTGAGGGCACAACATATTTCATCAAGTTGATTCATAGGTTCATGAGTTTATTTCCATGCCTTCTTCAACAAAGATTCATTGATATTCAAGCTTCATGATTGAATATTCTTTAAAGTAATATCATGACAAGGTCTACTATGATTCATCATGTCTCAATTTGTCAAAAAAATTCAAAAGATGCAAGAGTTGATTAAAGAAGTTTGACCTAATTGAACAAGTTCTTGATTTCTTGATCACAAGTTCATAACTCTCTCATTTATTAATATTTGAAAGTGGTTATTGTTGCTATGGTTTCTTATTATCATTCAAAACAACTTCTATTCACATGGCAAAAGTTATTGTGCAAGAAAGTTTGTCAACATTGAAAGGGGTTACCAAGTTATTTTGGTGCTCTAGGAGCTAGAGTTTTGAACTTCCAAGGGCTATATCTTGCTCATATTTTGAGATTTTTGAGTGATTAGAAATACATGATTCTCTTTAAAGGGTTATCAACTAATAACTTCAAGAGTTTCAAGAAAATTTGGTGTGGAAGATTCCTAATGATGAAGAAAGATTACAAGTCCTCTAGATAGGCCATCAAATTCCCTTATGTGACTTTAAAAGATCATAACTTGGTCAATTTTGTATCTCCTTGAGCCTATTATTTTTCAACAATGATCTTAAGGATGTTAACTTCAACTCTTATTTTATGTGCAAAGGTTGAAAATAAGTGGAAGATGCCCTAAGCACTCAAAAGATTACAGGTTACCTCATGAATTTTCACAAATTTTACAAGGCCATAACTTTTATAATACTTTGTATTTTTGAGTGATTCAAGTTTCACAATGCTCTCTAGGAAGTCTACTTCAAGATATCATCAATAATCAAAGCTCAATTGTGGAGGAATGCCTTGTTTAAACTCAAAACATTATAGGTCACTTTTGAAGAAAAACATACAATTTTTTGAAGTACAAAAAGTCAGCATATTTTTTTCAACTTTGACTCATCACAACTTTTAGCTCAAGCATCCAATTGATCTCACTATTTTCAAATTGTAAAGTTTGTGACCTTGTCTTTCAAATGCTTCAAGAATCATGCCCTAAGACTCCTTGAGCTGTGAACACCATGGATTCAAAGATGGTACCTTGAAACTGAATTTTTCTCCAAAGTCAGTATTTGAAATTCATAATATGGCTTCTAATCACCAATTTAGCACGCGTTTTTCGTTTAAACATGTTTAAAAAAGTTCCCATAGTTGAATTAAGGATCAAAATGCAGGAATTGATTGAGCTTTGATGCACACGGGGTCACACTTTTTTCACTTTCGAGCTTGATCCAACTTCCCTCCAAACTTAAAATTTCCTCTGAATTCTTTGCACCATTAGTTTCCCTATAAATAAAGGACCTCACTCCTCTCATTTTATCAAGCTTGAACAGTCAAAATCACCCTGCCAAACTTCCTGCATAACTCACTTTTCTGAGTTTTCGAATTCGTATTTTCTCCACTTTTCAATCCAATTTCTTTGTAGATTCTTTATCCTTGAACTTCACTGAAGCTAACAGAAGAAGAACCAAGCCTTGAAGTGTCCTAAATCGTGCTAGCCAAGTCCAGTTCCAGAGCAATTTTCTGCTACTTCGTTCAGGTTGAATTCTCAACCAAATTAAACCAAATAAATCCCTATTATATTCTATTTATCCTTCTGATTCTCACACTTCTTACAGTTTGCATTTTCATTGAGAATTGAGAGAGATACTTGGGATTTTCGTACTCGCTATTTTTTTTCTGGTTTTCTTCAAATTTAGCCTTGCATAGTTTATATAAATTTAGCGCGAGGATACCATTAGAACCGCCTTATAGAGACGAATCTAATGGTACCAGTCTGGTTCTTTAATTTTACAGTTCGTGGAACCTCAATTTAGGGCATCTGGAGGTTGAAGATGACCTATGTGTCGTGCTTCAACCAATGATAGCTTGACATATGATTTTTTGATTTCTACCCAATGCATCTATTTTACCATTCACACGTCATAGGAACCCTTGGATCTGATTGCTTTCATTAGTCAGACTTCATTCAACGCGCCAAATTTATAGTCAATTATAATTATTAAAAAATAATTTGGTGTGATTTCCAAAAAAGACCATGATATGCACAGCGCGCCAGATCCATTATATCTGTTTACTAACACGTTTTGACTCTCATCCAATGGTCCATACTTTTTTGAATTTATTTTTATTTTCTGATTTTTTATATTTAATTGTTTTAAACTTCAAAAATCATAGAAAATACATTTCTAACTCAAAAAATCTGAAAAAATTCCTAAAAATATTTTGGATTTTTCTCTTTCTGATATTTATTTTTTCACAATTTTATTTTATGATTTGATATTTTTTTCTAAATTTTCACTTTAATTAGCTTGTTTTAATTGATTAAAAATATTTTCCTTGATTCTTAAATTCAGAAGAAAAAAAATTATGGAAGGATCCAAGTATCTTTTGACAAATATTGGTAACCTCATTTTATTTTTATTTATGATTTTACTATTTTTCACAAACTTTGGTTTATTTTGCTTACTTTTTCCAATTTTAAAAAATAGTTTCTAACTTTAAAAAATTCTGAAAAAATTTGTCAACCTTTATTAAATCATGTTTGATCCCTGACTATTTTTTAGGATTTTTTATTTAGTGTTTTAATATGCTTTGTGTATTTTACCATTCATTTTCCATTTATTAACCATTTAAACAATGTTTTATTTAAATATTATTTTTATTATTTTTTATTTTGGTTTTGACTTGGACTTTATTTGGTGAAAATTCTTCAACCTCATTGGATCTTGGGTGTTGATAGGTTGAGAAACCAAATCCATCAAAATGGATGAATGATGTTAATGATATTTGAAACCCTAATTTCATACAATATTTTCCCTCCTTCTTCATCTCATCCCCTTCTCACTTGTACCACATATTATTAGAGAATGATCTACATATTATTTCTCTAAACATATGGTACATAGATTGCTATTGACCGACCTTAAAATAGGCGCGACTTCTATATAAGTTCGCTTACGATTGCTTAACATAGTGCTAAATTTTATCCCGATTCGATAAATGATCATTCGTGGCCCAAACATATGTTCGCAAGCCCAAGTATGTTTAATTTGAAACCTTTCGTCCAATAACCTTGATGTTCATTATTACGAGGCTTTGGTCTTATCAATCCTCTAATGGACCTTCATAAAATTTGGTCTAAGTGAATCATTTAAACATTGTTGATAATTTGTTGTTACCTTGAGAATTTGAAATGAATGATATACTTGAAAAAAATCAAATGAAACTTATTGTTGAGAGGCTTTGATTTTATCAATCTTCTAATGACTTGTCAATTGTAAGTTTCAAGATGGTCATTCAACTAACCTCTAATTTCCAACTCATTAACTATTGACTTTTATTTTTATACTTTTACTTTATGCTCTTACTTTAAGCACCATTTATTTTAGCATTTTCATTTCATGCTATTTTCATCTTTTCTCACTTGAGCATTTATCTTTATGTCATTTTTATTTTGCTCACCTGAGCTTTTCATTTTATTTTTGAAGATACTTAATAACCAACTTGAACATTAAATCTTTAAGGTTACTTGGACTATTTAGTTAGTATGCCTAGCATAATAAGGGTGTGGACTTCTTGGGCTTAGGATTAGAGACCTTGACCTACCTTGAGACCTTTGTGACTTCTATTGTTATTTTGTCTGGAGTTCTTGGGGGTTTACCCTGAGACATTAGGTTGTTTGTTTTCTTTGTGTGCAGGTTATTCTGATTATATGCTTTGTCTGTGATCAGGAATTCATCTGTATACAACCGTTATTCTACTCAATTTTTGTGAAGACTTAATGCATTTGGAGCTTGGTTTTCTTAAGAGGTTTATTATCTTTGCTTGTTTGGTTTCAATTCAAAGGATGAGAATTCTACATTGACTCATTGTGTCAAGTGTTGGCTTCTTGTTGGTTAGACGGTTCTTTTCCCTAGCTTTTACCTTATGCTTTAGGATAGTCCCTCCATCTCCTCCCATCTTCTTTAATTTAAAAAATATTCTCCCTCCTTATCAAAACTATTCTTGTTTTCTAACTTGAACCGCTTTCATAATAAACTTGGACTTAAGTTCATGCATTTTCAAAATATTTTCTTAATCAAACTTTAACAAACTTAATCATGCTTTGACATTTTTTATGAGAAGACTAAAAGTCAAACAATCTCATTTCAAATCATTTTTCCACTTTGGCCTCTTACCTTAAAACTTTCTCAAAAGATTAGACACTTGTCAATCCTTAAAGTGATGCAAGCTACTATACTTCTATGATATATAGTGAAGTGAAATAGTTTCCACTTGGGTGTTGAGCGAGACTTTGTTTATTTTAAAATCCAAGCCATATCCTCCACTTTAAGATGACGCAAATTCTCTTTTCTCATAATTGTGGGTAGTAAGTATGTTCTTCCACTCGGATAAGACGATGATGTCTCGTCTCTTAAAAATAACCAACACACTTGTGTTTTTAAATTTTTTAAAGGTGGTACGTAGGCACTAAAGATTCGCAACCGCATCGGGTGTAAATATTGTAAAAAAATACTTCTTTTCCCATCTCCATCAACTATTTTTGTATACAACACTTATAGCCAAAATACACAAATTTTCAAAGAGGTTCCTGCGGAGTACCGTAGATGTTTAGGGTGCTAATATCATCCCTTTGCATAACCAACCCTCGAACTTAGATTCTCTCCCCCTCTTTTTGGGTTATTCGCTCTTTTCCCATTCCTTTGGAAACAATAAAGCGCGGTGGCGATTTTTATTTGATCTGTGCGAGTCAAGTCAATACAATGGCTTAATCTCAACATTTCTACCGCTACCGAAAAAAATGGCGACTTCATTGGGGAAAGATCGACCAAATACTGGTCCATCCCTAAGTGGGTTAAGCCTATCTCTGTTTATCTGTGTATGTGCTATTGTTTTTTGTATATTATGTGATGTATATATGTTTGTCTGGATTTTCCTAGTCTTCAGGGTGCTTGGTGATTTCTCATAAGTCTTATACCCAGACTTTGGCAAACTTAAGATAGGAAGAGCTGTATAGTCATGTTAACTTTGAGGGAGTAATCCCAAAAAAGGAGGCATGAGATCCCCCACTCAGTGGAGGCCCCTTTGACTGTAGTGTCATTTACCGAGTAATCAAGAAGACGTGCTGCTTTCTACCTGGGAGCCTGCTGAAACTGAGGATTGTAGAACCCTTAACCCATCTTGGCCTTTTTAGGTGTAGTGCGGAAATTATGACGGAGTAATCCGGAAATGGTTATCACGTGATACTACACTTAGCGAGTTTTACCTGAGAATATTACTAATTATTGAGTGAATCGGGACATTGGTAATATCCGAAGGAAGGATGTAGACTCTAGGAACCTCTTAGAACCTTGTTCGGAAGGTGATAAACTATTAGACCACACCTTATGGGTAGTACCTTTGACTTTATGATCATGACGTCAAACCTATGAACCCCATGTTTGTGATCTTGTGTATGATTGTTGCATCATGCATTCATGCACCCATGAGTATCCTTTAAAACATTTTGGTTCAAGGGACTTAAAGTTGACTTTTTGCGAATATCCCAGGTGCTTTTGACCATGGATTCTGGAAAAAGAAAGACTCGAAAGTACAGTTTCAAGAATCCTAAGATAGATGATTTGATGAGTTTGATTCCCGAGATTGAGAGTTATACAGATTCTCAGAAGAAGTATGGACCCATCATGTCTCTCATGAAGCTCAAAATGAAGGAGGGTATTATATCGACTTTGGTCCAATTCTATGACCCGATGTATCGATGTTTCACTTTCCCTGATTATCAGTTAATGCCTACATTGGAGGAGTATTCTTATCTACTGGGTTTACCTATTACCGATCGTGTTCCTTTCACCGGTTTGGAGGGGGAGCCAAAGTCTCATGAGATTGCTGCTATGGTTCATTTGGGGAAGTCCGAGATTGAGGCCCACATAACTACCAAATGAGTAATTAGAGGATTACCCGCTTAATTTTTATTAGAGAAAGCTCACTATTTTTCCAGGATGAAGAGTACAATTGCTTTTGAGGCCATCTTTACTCTGCTTGCTTATGGGTTGTTCTTATTTCCGAATGTCGACAACTTTGTGGATATCAATTCCATCAGGATTTTATTGATAGGGAATCTAGTCCCCATATTATTAGGAGATGCTTATTACTCCATTCATCTTCAGGGTTCTTATTATGGAGGGATGATCATTTGTTGCACGCCTTTGTTGTATCAGTGGTTTATTTCTCACTTACGTCAAGCTGATGCTTTCTGGGATATCAAGAAGGAACCTCGTTGGGCTCCGAAGATTATGGCCCTCACTCATTCAGATATTGGTTGATATCATCAGGCTTACCATGATGTGGATATTGTCGATAGTTGTGGTAGTTTCCCCAATGTACCTCTTCTTGGTACAAAGGGAGGAATTAACTACAACCCTGTTCTCAAAGAGTTAAAGGATCATAAGAAATCTAAGGAGGAGATTGCAAAGGCTTGGCGCCATATTCACAGAAAGAGTAGAAAGGACTTGGGCATAGAGGAGTTGTTTCTTTAGAGCCTTATCTCCGGTGGGTACAAACAAGGGCAATTCAGTTGAAGATGCCTTATTCTCATGAAGAACCTATCCCTGATATGTTTGTGAAGACCACTCCTTCCATTTTAGATGATGTGGAAGAGCTTCAGCTTGCCCTAGTCAGGATGCAGCAGGAGAATGAGGCTTGGAAGAATAAGTGTCAGACTTTAGAGATGTCCTACCGAGCAGACCTGAAAGAGAAGGATGACCTGATCGAGATTCTTGAGAGTCATTTTGTAGATATGATATAGAGGCAAGATGATTTATTTTCCTCTAGAGCCCGATCAAGACCTAGTTCATCACTCTAGTGATTGGAAAGGGGTTGGCGACAGGTATGCAGAAGAGAACAGGCAGTTGAAGGCTCAGATTGCAAGACTCACAAGAAAGCATCAGCATGTGGAGTGATCTTCATCAGCTTTGCCTTCTTAAGATTCTAGATTTTATCTTCTCTTGTACTTGGGATTGTTGAAACTTGTGCTAAAATTTGTAATCCATTTTGAAGTTATTATAATGAGATTTTCAGTATTTCAAAATGTGTTAGTACTTTAGTATTTGCGAATCGTCTATAAATATTTGAGTACCTTGAAATTATTAATAATAATAAAATAAATCATGTGCATTGTATATCATGCATCATCTTGTACATATTTATTGCATTTCTATCCATACCCAGGTGTCTTACTGAGTTTCTCTACTTCGTTCAGCAAGTTGTCTAACCCGTATAATACTCTGGCTTATTCCAGGAAGAAAATGGAGAATCTTGAACAAGAGAATCACGAGCTACACGAAGAATTTACTGCTTTAAAGCCCGGTATGGCCAATCTGACTGCTTTGATGGAATAATTAGTGGCTACTCAGAATCAGCCACCACTTACTCAGCCACAACAAACAACAATTGCTTTTGAAGGTCCATCAGTTCCCATTTCTATTACTCCAGTTACTGTTGCTCAAAATCGTATACCGCAGGGTTACCTGTGGGGAATGCTAGAAAATTTCATGCTAGAAGGGTATAATCTTGATGCTCCAGTCGCTCCAGTTGTTGAAGGTACTGCTACTCTTGCACCTCCTGTGGTGCGTGTTACTCCTGCCGTTAGAAATGAGATCCACTATACTGCACCTCCTTCGGTGAATGCTATATCGTTTGTTAATGATGAAGTTTATCATCCTGTTCCTCCATCGAGTGAAAGTGTGGGTTTCTATGACCGATTGGATGACTTTTAAGACCAGTTCAATGAGATGCAAAAGGAAATGAAGGTCCTTCGAGGAAAAGAATTGTTTGGACAAAACGTTAGTGAATTCTACCTAGTTCCCAATGTAAAGGTACCGACAAAGTATAAAGTGCCGAAATTTGAGAGGTACAAGGGAAACTCTTGTCCTCATGACCACCTTGTGATGTATATCAGGAAAATGTCTACCCATACTGATGATCAACGTTTTCTCATTCATTTCTTCCAAGATAGTTTAACTAGTGCTGCTCTAAAGTGGTATATGAGTCTGGACAATAGTAGTATCCGTACCTACAATGATCTGGGGGAAGCCTTTATCAAGGAGTATAAGTAAAATATGTTCATGGCACCTGAGCGTGACCAGTTGAGGGCAATGGCTCAGAGAGACAAGGAGTCGTTCAAAGAATATGCACAGCGTTGGCGCGAGATAGCTTCCCAGATGGTTCCACCTATGGGAGAACAAGAAATGACAAAGGTCTTCCTGAAAACCCTTGGATCATTTTATTATAAAAGGATGGTCGCCATTGCACCAAGTGATTTTACCGAAATGGTAAGCATGGGTGTTCGTTTGGAAGAGGCTGTTAGAGAAGGGTGCTTGACAAAAGATGAAGGGACAAAGAAGTCATCATACAGATTCTCTCGAAAGAAAGAAAGTGAAATGAATGCTGTTATTGGGGAAAGAAAGATTAGCCAACCTAGAAGACATCAACTATACCAGTAACATGTTGCTTTTGTGACTCTATTTGTCAATATAGCTCCAACCACTGTTGCCTATCAGAGACCATTCTCTCGTGGAAATCAAGGGCAAAGTCAGAAGAGAGAAGCTTTTGACTCTATTCCAATGAGCTATGCGGAGTTACTTCCGACTTTGATTCAGAAGAAGTTAGTTCAGACTAGGCCTCCCCCTTCCATACCATCACATTTACCCTGGTATTATAAGGCAGACCAAATATGTGCTTTTCATTAGGGAGCACCAGGGCACAATATTGAGAACTGTTATCCTTTGAAATATGAAGTACAAAAGATGTTGAGATTTGGCCTTTTAACCTTTAAAGATGTTGGCTCTAACGTGAAAGATAATCCTTTGCCAAAGCATGGAGGAGAAAATGCTGTAAACATGGTTGCTGGTTATCCTGGGGACTTCCGGATTTTTGATATCAACCTGGTTAGAGGGGATCTGGTGAAAATGCATGTTGACCTCTGCGAGTTCAGTTACTATACGCACGACCATGCTGGTTGTAGTATTTGTATTACAAATATCCAAGGATGTGATAAGATAAAAGACGATTTTCAGAAAATGATGGACAAAGGCCTCATTCATATAATCAGCCTAGGGTAGAGTACGAAGAAGATGTGAACATGGTCTTTGGATGTCCTGGAGAATTCAGGATTTTTAACGTGAAGTATATGAATGATGATTTGGCACAGTGGCACGCTACCTTCTGTCACATGGATGGCCAAGAAGAACACCATTATGGGTCTTTCTGGATCTGCTACAGAGATTCTCGAGGTTGTTCCATAGTGAGAAAGGGTGTTCAGTTGTTATTGGATAATGGTACTATCAAAGTTTCAGGAAATATAGATGATTACCATGGGATTAACATGATTGAAGATTGCTCGGTCGAGATTGTGCCAGATGATGAGTATGCTTCTGCAGATGAATTCTTTTCCTCAGATGAAAATGTGTTCTCCATAAATGATTCTATGATGTCTAAGTATTCTGAAGAAGGGGTGGATGTTATTGTGCCTTGTTTTGGTGTTCCCGCCCCTATAGAGATTGAGTATCATAGCAAGCCAACATTTTCTCCAGTGGTGATTTACTTTTCGGGTCCTGTTCCTTATGAATCAGACAAAGCCGTTCCATATAAATACAATGTTATGATATTAGAGGATGGTGTGTAAATTCCAATCCAACCTTTGTCTGATGTCAAGAATATTGCTGAAGCCAGCCGAGTGACCCACAGTGGCCGTGTTTTTACACCTGTCATTCGAGGGAATGTTAATGCTGATAAAAAGGTTATTGAAAGTATTGAACCTAAGAAGGTAGTGGGGAATCTAGTAGAACTACTCTGGAAAAAGATGTGGATGCTATATTAAAGATTATCAAGATGAGCGACTATAGGATCATAGATTAATTATCGCAGACTCCATCAAAGATATCTATTTTATCCTTGGTAATGAACTCTTCTGCCCACAGGGAATCTTTGATGAGAGTATTGGTTCAAGATTTCGTAGAAAGTGATATGCCTTTGGACCAATTCAGTAGTGTTGTCAGGAATATTACGTCCTGTAATAACCTGAGTTTCTGTAATGACGAATTTCTCGATTAAGGAAGGAATCATAATCTGGATCTCCATATCTCCATGAACTACAAGAATTATTCATTGCCCAATGTGCTGATTAAAAATGGATCCTCTTTAAATGTCATATCGAGAAGCACACTTATGAAGCTGAAATACCAAGGAACTCTCATGTGCCCGAGTGGCATAATTGTGAAAGATTTTGATGGATCGAGGAAGTATGTCATCGGGGAAGTAGATTTCCTATTCATATAGGCCTTCACTTATTTCAAACTACTTTCCAGGTTATGGATATTGTTCTCGCTTACAGCTGTTTACTAGGACGACCACAGATCCACGGGGCAGGGGCTATCACTTCAACTTTGCACCAGAAACTGAAGTTTATTCATGAAGGAAAGGTGGTCATCATGATTGGAGAACAAGTGTTGTTAATATCTCATTTATCCTCTTTCAGTGTTGTGGAAGCAGATGAAGTTGTTGTTGGAACTCAGTTCTAGCCTTTATCCATTGATAGTGTAAGGGAAAATGAGAATTCTATAGCTTCATTTAAGGATGCTCAACAGGTAGTATGTAATGACCCTAGTAAGGTATGGGGGAAGATTGTTGATCCACTTGTGAATAAGAATAGAGCTGGTTTGGGATTCTATGTGAAGAGTAATAAAGGTGAGAATATGAAGCCGAAGTCTGCTTTGGGCAAATATCAAGACATCTTTCACAATGGAGGTTACCTTCATCCAACTGTTCCAAGGATCAATTCTATTGTAGAAGGTGAAGCAGAGCAAGAGATGTCGAACTACATGCACATGGAGCTAGAGTCCAAAATTGGATCACTATTGATATTCCCTCTTGAATTCATGTCTCAAAGTAATTTTTTTTTGTTAATATTTTCAAAAATCTTTCACTCTGCCCAAGGTGAAAGTATTGACATTGTATGGGCATATCTGTTTGATTTGATCTTTAAAACCATTAATAAAAGTTATCTTTGATTCCAAAATTGTCTTTATTTTCTAATTTTTCTTGGAAAATGGTAATCAGAAAAATCCTTTTTGAAATAAAAAAAATGTAATCTGCATAATAAATTGCTATATATTCCAGTTTCTAAAAGCAATCATAAATCATATGTGCAGATTAATTAAAAAACCTGTTGAGTACAATGACCATGCACCCTCTCCCAACTTTGAATATCCTGCGTATGTGGTTGAAGAAGAAGAATATGATGAAATCCTAGAAGAGGTTTCACGATTGCTTGAGTGCGAGGAAAGTACTATTCAACCATATAAAGAGCCGTTAGAGACGATTAAGTTGGGTTCAGAGGAAGATCCGAAAGAAGTCAAGATTGGAGAATTGCTTAGTCCCGACGTGAAGAGCAGGTTGATTGAATTGTGGAAAGAGTATGTGGACATCTTTGCTTGGTCATACCAAGACATGCCAGGGTTAGATACTGATATTGTGGAACATCATTTGCCACTAAATCCAGATTGCCCGCCTATCAAGCAGAAATTGCAAAGAACTCCCCCTGATATGGCAGTTAAAATTAAAGAAGAAGTTTTAAAGTAGATTAATGCCGGTTTTCTTGTGACATCAGTGTACCCTATGTGGATTTCCAATATTGTCCCAGTACCAAAGAAAGACGGAAAAGTTCGTATGTGCGTTGATTATAGAGATTTAAATAAAGCTAGTCCAAAAGATGACTTTCGATTGCCACATATTGATATGTTGGTTGACAGTACAACAAAATTCAAAGTATTCTCGTTCATGGATAGATTTTCGGGATATAATCAAATCAGAATGGCTCCTGAGGACAAGGAAAAAACAACGTTTATCACACCCTGGGGAATATTCTGTTATAGAGTGATGCCCTTCGGGTTGAAGAACGCTGGTGCAACGTACCAGAGGGCCATGACAACCCTATTCCATGATCTAATGCATAAGGAAATTGAGGTATATGTTGATGATATGATAGCCAAATCCTAGACTGAAGAAGGGCATATAGAAGATTTGTTGAAATTGTTTCAGCGTTTGAGGAAGTATCGTCTCCGCTTGAATCCAAATAAATACACCTTTGGTGTTCGATCAGGAAAATGGTTAGGATTCATTATCAGCCAAAAAGGAATTGGAGTTGACCCTGATAAAGTTAAGGAAATTAAAGAAATGCCAGCGCCAAGAACTGAAAAGCAAGTTAGAGGCTTCCTTGGGCGTTTGAATTACATTTCCAGATTTATTTCCCATATGACTGCAACATGTGAGCTGATCTTTAAGTTGTTAAAGAAAGATCAGAGTTGTGTGTGGACAGATGATTGTCAAAGAGCATTTGAAAGTATTAAAGATTATCTGATTGAACCTCCCATATTTCTCCCTTCTGTTGAAGGAAAACCATTAATCATGTATCTGACAGTGTTAGATAATTCTATGGGCTGTATTTTGGGACAACAAGATGAAATAGGGAAGAAAGAATATGCCATTTATTATCTTAGCAAGAAGTTTACGGACTGTGAGTCACGGTATTCCATGCTGGAAAAAACATGTTGTGCTCTGGCCTGGGCGGCAAAGCGATTGCGACAATATATGTTAAATTATACTACTTGGTTTATTTCCAAAATGGATCCAATTAAGTATATTTTTGAAAAGCCTTCCCTTACTGGAAGAATTTCCCGTTGGCAGATGATTTTGTCTGAATATGATATTGAACACCGTACTCAGAAGGCTATAAAAATCATTGTGTTAACAGGTTATCTTGCTCACCAACCGATTGATGATTATTAGTTCGTTAAATATGATTTCTATGATGAGGATGTTATGTTTCTGAAAGTAAAAGATTGTGATGAACTGTTGCCTGAAGAAGGTCCTGATCTTGAATCTAGTTGGGGCATGGTGTTTGATGGATCCATGAATGCTTATGGGAAAGGATTTGGTGTTGTGATTATAACTCCCCATGGATCGCATATCCCATTTACTGCAAGGTTGGAATTTCATTACACCAATAACATAGCAGAGTATGCAGCTTGTATCATGGGTATCGTGGGGGCTATTAATCTCAGAATCAAAATTCTAGATGTGTATGGCGATTCAACTTTGGTAATAAGTCAGATTAAAGGAGAATGGGATACTCGTCACCCTGGCTTGATTCCCTATAAAGACTATGCTAGAAGATTATTATCCTTTTTAAATAAAAATGAATTATGTCATATTCCTAGAGATGAGAATAAGATGGCAGAAGCTTTAGCCACTCTGGATTCTATGTATCAAGTAAAGACTTGGAACGATGTGCCTCGTACCATAGTGCGACGCTTGGATAGACCAACCCATGTGTTTGCAATAGAGGAAATGTCAGATGAAAAACCTTGGTATTATGATATCAAGCATTTTCTCCAGACTCAGGAATACCCGGCTGGTGCGTCAAACAAAGATAGAAAGACATTGAGAAGGTTGGCAGGAAGATTTTTCCTCAATGAAGATGTGCTATACAAAAGAAATTATGACATGGTCTTGCTCAGATGCATGGATAGACACGAAGCAGACATGTTGATGCATGAGATCTATGAAGGTTCCTTTGGAACTCATGCTAATGGACATTCGATGGCAAAAAAGATGCTTAAGACAGGTTACTATTGGTTGAAAATGGAATCTACTGTTACAAATTTGCAAAGAAGTGCCATAAATGCCAGATTTATGCTGACAAAATTCATGCCTCAGACACTTCTCAATGTTATTTCTTCCCCGTGGCATTTCTCTATGTGGGGTGTTAACATGATTGGAATGATTAAACCCAAGGCGTCGAATGAACACCGTTTTATCTTAGTGGCAATAGACTACTTCACCAAATGGGTGGAAGAAGCTTCATATGCTAATGTTACTAAGCAGGTAGTAGTACACTTTATTAAGAACAATCTTATATGTAGGTATGGTGTGCTAAGCAGGATTATCACTGACAACGGCTCAAATCTGAATAACAGATGATGACAGAACTTTGTGAATAATTCAAGATTTCCCATCACAATTCATCTCCTTACAGGACAAAGATGAATGTGGTTGTTGAAGCTACTAATAAAAAAATCAAGAAGATCATCCAGAAAATGGTTGTTACTTATAAAGATTGGCATGAGATGCTCCCTTTTGCTCTACATTGGTATCGTACATCTGTCCGCACTTCAACAGGGGAAACCCCATTCTCTCTTGTGTATGGAATGTAAGTAGTGCTCCCCATTGAGGTTGAGATTCCTTCTTTACGTGTGATAATGGAAACCAAGTTGTCAAAGGCTGAATGGGTCCAGAACAGGTTTGACCAATTGAATTTGATTGAAGAAAAAAGAATGAAGGCCTTGTGTCATGGCCAGTTATACTAGAAGATAATGAAGAAAGATTTTGATAAGAAGGTCAAGCCTCGTGAATTCAGAGAAGGCGGCCTCATGCTCAGGAAGATCGTGTCTTTCAACACTAATTCTAGGGGCAACTGGACTCTAAATTTTGAAGGTGCATATGTTGTCAAGAAAGCCTTCTCTGGCGATGCATTGATTCTTGAAACTATGGATGGTGATGAGTTCCCACATCCTATGAATGTTGATGCAATCAAGAAATAATTATCCTAAAGAAATAAAAGAATAACTCGCTAAGACGAAAACTCAAAAGGGCGGCTTAGGCAAAAAAGAGCGTCTCGGTAGGCTGAAAACCCGAAAGGGAGGTCTAGGCAAAAATAAGAGACATAAATAGAATAGATTCTACCACTAGGTTGAAAACCCAAAAGGGGAACCTATGAAAAAGTTAGGGATTTCTTAGAAAGTAACTGCTTCAGACAAGACTTGATCATTGAAGCAACAATCTTCACAGATTATCACCACACTTCAACAGAAGTCGCTGCTCGGGATATCAAAGTTGTTAGGGAGAATAGTGGTCATTGTGTTTCAATGTATCTTTTCCAATGTATTACCATTTTCTAAACTTTGTAATCATCCATGGAGTCTTGCCATTTGCAAACTACCATTCTATTAATAAAGCTTGATATTTTATCCAATTATTTGCAATTCTTATTTTATTCTGCTTACAAAGACTCCATTTATTATTGATGGTAGTTTTAAAAACAGAGAGATTTAATAATAAAATTGTTTTTAAAAAGAATTTACGAATTAATTTTTACTTTAGATTTTGTGGCTCAAGAAAAATAAAAATAGAGATTCCGAGGATGGACGAACTCTGAAGTAGGTATTCCCCAGGAAAGTTCTCCCAGGTCACTTCCACTGATATGCGTATGATCTTCTTACTGATTCTCAAATAGACGGAGATGATACCAATTGATGTAGGGTGTGGTGTTGGATGTGTGATCCCATTTCCCCCAGTAAGTTCTTTGCTCATATGAAGAAAGTCTCTTCTCTCTTTGTGTGCTGAGGTGGAATCATTTGCAAAACATCGCCCTTTTGCAGTATCAACATTATTGTTGTTATTTGTTTCCGGGAGACTAGACAGGGGTAATATCTTTTATAAGAAGTGTTGAAACAATTGTCAACTTTTTGGGTTTTCTCTCGCCAAGCATTAGGTTTGATTTAAAATCCCCATAATTTTGATTTTTTGCTGTATTGTTTGACTTCTTAGATCCCCAAGAAAAGCTAAGAAAATGTTTCTCTCTGAAAATGGTTATCCCCATGTGGTTTCATGATTTCTCCCCAGAAAAGTTTATGTAATCATCACTCTTAGTATTGAAGAATGTATTTTGGGCTCCTCTCGACAATGCGGTATTGTCCTCCCCAATGAAGTCAACACGGGATCCCCAACTGATATCTTAATGGCATGGTTTTCATCTGCCCTAATGAAGTCAGTATTGTAATCCCCAGTGGAAGTACAAACATTGAAGCATTGTTTTCCCCATTGAAGTGTGTGTGACGTCCCCTGGTGAAGCCTGAAGAAGGATGTTATATCCCTGTATATGTCTTGATTCACTGTTTAAAATTGATTATTTTCAGATTATGCTTCTTCCCAGTGGCGTTAAGCCGTAAAATAGAAATTTGTTTCCTCAGTTGGTGCTTACTTTCATGTGAAAATTTTCATCCTGGATATGATTTAGCCGAGTATTGACTTTACCCAAGTTGGTTTTGTCTGGTAATTCCCAGTGTTGTATGTCCGTTTTGTTAGCATATACGTGATAACATTCATAAATTCATACATACAACAAGCGTATCTGAATTTAACCATTCATTGCTCATCTGCATTCATTAATGTTTTTGTTGGCATATCACCCTAATTTTCAGTGTTATGTTACCCTCTCTCCAATAAGTGTCAACCTTAAGCAAAAAGTGTATATTCTTTCAATTTCCCCACTGAGTTATCCCTCATGGAAGAATTTTGCTTTAGCCTTCGTCTTCAGCCCATTATCTGAGCGGATTCGTGATCCCCTTTTGAGTTTATTTCTCATCAGGTGCTATCTTGATTGACTGTTTCACTCCAGTTTATTTCTAGTTTGAATTTGTGGTTCCCGACAATATTATTCTTTTTTTTCTACAAGCTTCGAGCCATGGTTTGAGAATGCGTATTTATTTTGGCACAAGAAGACTTTATCTCCTCAGCAGGAATATATTTGCATTTCCCCAGAGAAGTCAAGATTCTTTTCCCAACAGGTTTCTTATTACGACAAGTGGTTGATCTCTTTATTTGAGCAACTTGTACTTCCCCAGTAAGTCTGTTAGTCCCCAAAGAAGATTCATGTTTATTAATCCAATGAATGGTAGTCTCGTTTGTTTTACCCAAAATTTTCCCTCCCATTTTACTCAAGATATGCTCATTGAGGTCCTCAATTGCTCAAGGTTGACCAAGAATTGGCCAGACAAATTCTCCTCCTAAGCAATGGACTTCCAACTAGGGTTTCACTTATCACAAATAATTTTGGGTTGCAAAGGATTCAAGTGATTTCCATGGTCCCTAATGTGTCTTCAAGAATTTCCATGCCAAGTTTCATGCATTTCACTACAAGCTTGTCCAATCAATTTCTCAAATGCTTGAAAATCAACTATACTAGGTCAAAAGTCAAATGTGGCCAATATACAGTCAAACTTCAAGATTTTTGGTCAACATCAACATTTTGAAGTGATATTCATAATTTTATCAAGGTTTTATCATAATTCCTCAAAGAGTGCTCTTAATTTATCAAAAGTCAAGAATTGCTAAATTAGGGTTTTTATAGGAAAAGTCAACTAAACTTTGACAAGACATAACTTTCACATGCTTCATCCATTTTGCCACAACCAAAGCCCATTCTGAAGAAAAATCCATTCCCTACAAATTATTTCCCTCAAGTTCAAGAAATGAATCATTTGGGATATATAAGCTCATACATTACATGTCGCTTTCAGAAAGTCACCATAAGACACTTTTTGCCAAGACCATTTACATAAAGATAAAGTCTCCAAATGCAAAATTGATCAAAAGAGAGATTGAAGAGGGCATCTCGGGTTTTCCAAAAATCCACAGATCATCTCTAATGGATACAATTTGAGCAAGTTAAGGCTTGCACAAGTTGTGAAATTTTCAAGAAATGCATGAAGTCAACTGTGGGCAAAATCAATTTTTCAAGCTAGTGGACCTAATTTTTAGGGCCCAAACATGTTCAAGATATACCTAAGGACCTCTAAACCTATCCATGAAATATTTAGATTTTTATTTTTATTTATTTGGATTTTTATTCATTTAAATATGAATTAAATCAAAATATAATAAAAAATATTGGAGCAAGGCATGTGGACTTTTGTTTTGATCAGACTTGAGGCCCATGAAGCTCATGGCCTGCTAGCAAATCGCGTGGGATGCATACATGGAACCAAATCTTTAAATATTGAAAGATTTTCAATTATTTTTGGATTAAAATCAAACCATGATTGCACAAGATTTTTGGCCATATTTGTTGACCTAATCTCACTCTCATATATACACAGCACATCCATTCATCAAGGAGACACAAGGGCTACCTCCAAAACCCAAGGGAAAATTTACAAAGTTTCAAGAAAGTGTGAAAACTGTTTCATACGATCCAGGCCTCCTCGATCCAATAGAAGCATTCCATCCTCCTCCTGAAGGTCCCAGGAGACATTCCTAATCCTTAGGAAAGCCAAACGCACGCAGGAACTCCCTCACACTATCCCTCCAATTGGTAACCTTTCTTTGATCTCAAACTTTTAAAATATGCCATTTAAATTCATATCATGCATATATTCGCGTTACTGATGATCTTTGCATTTGAATTAACGTATTACATGCGAGTTAAAGCGCATGGATAAGATCGTGCCATTGTTAGGGCACGATCTGAACTTTCTTTCGAAACACACGATTTAGAGCGATTCAGGCCAAGATAACCTCAAATTTGGAATCAGGGGGAAATTTTAAGGGAACTAGGGTAGGTTTTAATTCTTGACATTTGTTATTTTTGCAGGTTAGGTTTTGAGCCCACTGGAGAAGACAACCTGAGAGTTGACTCCGGTGGGCTGACTCCGTTTTCCTAAATGTCACACTCCTATTGGTCCATTCAGTCACAACGCACGTGTTTTTAATTCAAATATATTTCCGACTTTGCTTCACATATATTGTTATTTTATTGTTTGTATCAACGAATGACAGGTTGAATGAGTGATAAGACAAACATATGCAATGGGAAAGGACCTGGGTTCGATACCCAGGTCTGGAATTTTAGTTCTTCTAATGTTTTGTATTGCAGATCTTGTGTTTCCAGACACCACACGTACACCATACATCATCTAGCCATCACCATCAGATCCCAGCTAATCTGGATCCAAGCGCCCCAAACACCCAGTCTCACCATGGACTCTCCAGACGCCCCCTCACCAGATCCAACACATCTTGGGCTCCCCTTTGGTTTGGGCCTAGCATATTCCAATTCATAACCCCTCAATTTGTTTTGACACCAGGCCCATTCTTATTTCTTTTGTTTTGATTCATTTATTTATTTCTTTTAACTTTTTTATTTAATCAGAAAAACAAATATAAAAAATCACAAGAAAATAAATCTAGGACTTTCTTAAATAAATTTAATTTAATTTAATTAATTAATTATCTTAACCTTTTTTTTTGTAAATTAAAATTAATTAGAACTTAGATTAATTTTAATTTATTTTCAATTCTTTTATAAATAAAAATGCAAAAACATCGAATTAGTTTCCCTATTTTAATTTCAATTTTCATTAATCGTTAATATTTTTCTTTAAGTTTATATCTAGAGTTATTAATTAATTTTTTTTAAGTCAAACCTTTTTATTAAAATAAAATAACAAAAATATTTTCTTTTACTTAAAAATATTTTAGGGTTTTAGACGTCCTTTCCAATTCGTGCGCGTTTATTATTTTAGCATTATTAATTTTACTTTTTTATTATTGTATCTGCCCATGGATTGTAATAGACTAATTAGGTTTATTTTTAATTTTTTCCCCAAATTTGGACTTGTAAACTCCCCCTCCCCGAAGCCATGTAATAGTTAGGTTTTAAATTTCGCACTTTAAATTCATGTACATATATTAACTGTTAGATGTATGCCTAATAGGATTGCATGGCAAGAATTAAAAACAAAAAAACGTTAGCAAACCTAATGCAAAGATAAACAACTGAAACATAACACACTTGCACATGCGCACCTCTAGGGTACCCCCACTTCGGTTGCCTTCGGAATAAAATAGTCACAACTCTTGAAACGTGAGAGATTTTAGTGGCTACCCTCCGGTTTAAAGATCACAAAAATGACCCTCTCGACGTTGCCTCGAAATGATCTTAAATCCCTAGGGTAGTTACTAAAGTATCTTGCCCAGTTGTCTTTGTGACTGTACGATGCCCCTTCGATTGTCCATCAAACATCCAATGATAGGGCTACTTACTCACTAATAGTAAGATAGCACTGTCTAAAGGAAAAGAGGAAAAGAACAAACCCTTTCGAGTAGGTAGATAGTTCTTAGATGCTTGCTCAAATAAAACAATTTTCCACACATACACTCCTTTCCAAAAATATTTTCAAAGCCACTTTATATACGTTCTCAACAATACGAGAAACATTACAAAGTTCGCTGCACTAAGGTGTCTTTTCAAAATACTTTTTTTTTCAAACACACAAATACAAGGTATTTTCAAATGTGCTAGCATCTAAGAGCCCGCAGATAACTACAGATGGAAAGGGTGTTAACACCTTCCCTTTCCATAATCTACCCCCTTACTCAGAAATAATCTCGAAAGGTATTTTTATGTTCTTTTCACCCTTTCCTTTGTTGGATAAAAGAAAAGTCGGTGGATACTCTTGCTTACCGCAACATTTGCAAATACAAACGCAAAACCATTATAACAGTCGGTTCTGCCACCGTATTACAGAACTGACGACTCTGTTGGGGATATACTAAAAGTGGGGTTACCTTAGAGATAAATCATATTTAAAAATTCTTTTCTTGTTTTACTTGTGTGCTTTACATTTCAGGTTTTATGTTTGGGTTATACTTAAAGATCCTATACCCAGATCTGGGGCACTTTTAGGTAAGCAACAATAGATCATGGAGACTGTACAGCATGGACCGATATGGTTAAAGCGATGGCTTCATTAGTGTGACACATTTGATGGTACCGATATCCTTTCTGTTAAATCGAGGAGAATACGGGGCCACTGTGTGGTGTCATAAAGCACTAACTAACCTTAGAATCTTAGTTGAACAAACTCAGCCATTAGAAAAGTAGTGAGATAACCGGCTTCGGTATAAAGCTGAGGATCAGTTGATACTCGATACTACACTCATTGAGATTGGACTTTCGATATATTTCGGCCGCGAGAAAAGATTGCCTGAGCTGAAACAATGCCTCATAAAGAAAGATCAGTGATATTGATACTCCTTAGAACCCGATTACTTTTCTAGGACAGGTTGAACCAACTAAACTTCAAGAGGGTATTTACCTATAAATCCCATGCAGGCCTAAACCTAAGGTCTTGTGTGTTTTTCTTGTGTGTGATTAAATTTTTAAAACATAACATCATGCATCATAACATCCATATTCATTTTATTAACCATTTCAAGGACCAAGGGGATTTATCTTTGTTCTGTTTTGCAGATCATGGCTTCCGTTCGTAGAAATACCGTCCAAATCAGCTTTGTGAAAATACCTCTCCAACTTAAAGAGTTAGTATCAAGGGTTCTTGAGATTTCCTCGTTCACCAAGAAATATGGTCGACTTCTCAACTTGGTTACCTCAAGCTTTGATGAGAAGATGATGGGTGTACTCTTTCAGTTCTTTGACCCCAAACACCATTGCTTCACATTTCCCAATTATCAGTTGGTACCCACCATGGAAGAGTTCTCTCAATTATTGAGTGTACCTATTCTTGATCAGATGCCTTTCACTGGTTTAGAGGAGGCTCCAAAGCCAGAGGTCATTGCAGCAGCCTTGTATCTGAAACAGTCCGACATTATATCCAATTGGGAAATAAGAAGTGGAGTCAAGGGTTTCTTAGGTAAGTTCCTATTAGAAAAGGCTCAATTGTTTTGGGATGATTTGGACTTCCAAGCTTTTGAAGAAGTCCTGGATCTTCTAATCTTTGGGTTAGTACTGTTCCCTAATTCGGACTTACTCATCAATGTAAATGCTGTCAAGGTTTTCCTCTCTCGTAACCATGTGCCTACTTTGCTCGGATATATCTTGCATATCCTTTACACTCGTACCATGAAGAGAAGAGGGGTTCTTATGTGTTGTATACCATTTCTATCCAGGTGGTTTATTTCACACCTTCCTCAATCAATATTGAAGAACGAACAAGGTTTGGGTTGGTCGCAAAGGATAATGTGACTTTCTCACTCGTATATTCTTTGGTATTCCCGGTCTATGGGAGATGTTTCTATGATCGACTGCTATGGGGAATTCCCTAATGTCTCACTCCTTGGCATTAGGGGAGGTATCACTTATAACACATCTCTGGCTCTACGACAATTCGGTTATGCTCGAAGGGATGGTCCCCATGATATGCTTATCCAAGGCATTATGTTCAACTACGAGGATGGTGTTCAAGGGTATCGTCAAAGGTTCGTACGAGCTTGGGGCATGGTAAACAAGGTTGATAACAAGACTTTGGGGCATAAGAATTCCATTACTATGGAGCCTTATCTCAAATGGGTACTAGCTCGCGACCAAAACCTTGTGATGCCATATACATCCATCTTGCCAGTGATTGTAGAGCCTATCACCAAAGGAGATATTCCTTATACAGTTCTCCATCCTAACATGACCACTGATCTTGAAAAGTTGTAAAGATCCTAGATTCAACTGAAGGAAGAACATGATACCTCCAGAGATCAATTCTACGCTAGTGAGAAGAAAGTGTTGGAGCTCATGAAGCAACTTCACAAAGAAAAAAGTCTTAATGTCTACCTCGACACGAAGAGGAAGCACCAATGAGAGACTTGATTCTTAGATTTTAAGAGTTTAATTTTCAATTGTAAGCCTAAAAGGCAGTTGTGATTTGAATTTTACTAATAAAATCTTCGTTTCATTTTGGTTCATAAATTTAAATTTTCTGAAGTCCTTGAAAACATCGCATAAACATGTCATGCATATCATTACATAAGCAGGTATTTTGAGACATGTTTCTTATCTTTTTGCTGTTTATTTCCGCAAAAAATAAATGGCTCTTGAATAAACAGTTAAGGATCTTCAAGCACATAACGCTCAATTCCAACAGATGTTCCTGGCTCTAGCTAAAGGACAAGAAGATCTAAAAGCTCTCATTGTCAAAGAGAAGATAAAGAAGACAAAGAACCCAATTGGCGTCCTGAATATGGGAAGAAGATTCAGAGGACAAGCCAAGTGAGCTCTAGAATTTGCAACTCCATCAAATGAGGGAGATAATCAAGAAGAGAATGACAAGAAGAAAAAAGAAGAAGATAACAGCCCAGGGACTGATGAAGAGGAAGCAAACTATGCTGAAGAACAATATCCTCCTGCTGATGACGAGTATAAACAGCTGGAGGACCGTCTCAATGCTATGAAGATTCAGAGGGTACCTGGTTTAGATTTTGAAGAGCCAGGGTTGGTCTCGGGAGTGGTCATCCCCCAGAAATTCAAAGTTCCCGCATTTGCAAAGTATGACGATGTTTTCTGTCCAAAGCTGCATTTAAGGTCTTATGTCACGAAGATCCAACCCTACACAGCTGACAGGAATTTATGGGTTCATTTCTCCTAGGAGAGTTTGTAAGGGATGCAGTTGGAATGGTTCTACCAACTGGAAGGAACCAAAATTCATAATTGGGAATATCTGGCTACTGCTTTTTACAAGCAGTACCAATATAATGCTGACCTCGCTCCAACCCGTACACAACTTTAAAGAATGTCTATGGATTCTAGTGAGGGTTTCAAAGATTATACCCAAAAGTGGAGAGATCATGCAGGAAGAGTCCAACCTCCTCTTTCTGATAGAGAGCTGGTAGATATGTTCTTTGGTACTTTGTCAGGCCCATTTTTCAACCATCTGATCGGGAGTTCCTCAGTTGGATTCACTGAGCTGATATTGGCGGGAGAACGAGTAGAAGCTGGCATCAAAAGTGGAAACGTTCAGGGGGTTGCGTCTTCGAGTTCTGTGGAGAAGCCTTTCAGTGGGAAGAAGGAGTTTAGTACTTCCTATGACCACCGAAGTTAGGGTAAAGCTGAACACCGTCCGACGGTAGGATCTGTAATGATCTCCAACCCTACATCAACTCAATGATAAAATAATCAGCGCAAGCAGGATGCGCCTAGAAGACAATTCACCAGACTCAACATGCCCTTATCTCAGGTATTGGAACATCTAATGAAGGATAGCTTGGTCACTCTAAGAGAGCCTCCTAAAAATCCAAACATTACATCTCCCCGTTATAATCCAAATGCTCGGTGTGCCTACCACTCCAACAGTCCAGGGCATGATACAAATGATTGTTGGGCTCTGAAGAATAAAGTTCAAGATCTTATTGATGCAAAGGAGATTGAATTTGACCGTCCTGAAACCCACAATGTGATAACTGCACCAATTCCCAAGCATGACCAGGGTATTAATGTTGTTGATGATGTTCTATTAGTTTCTTCAGTGGATGAATTGACTACTCCTCTACCAACTGTTAAGAAGAATATCTTACGAGCCGGTTTATTTCTGAGTTATGGTGAAAACCGCTACCATTGTGCGTCCCTGCCTAATGGTTGCATATTGTTGAAGATAGGTGTTCAACGCCTGATGAAAAACGAGGAAATTCTGTTTGAGAAGACTTCCTCTATGAAAAGTCAATGTGAAGATGTAAGATGTGAAGATGTGTCAATTGTTACCATTTCCAACAATCCTACCAGCGCCTCTTCTAAAGGTCTTGTGAGGATTACTTCCACTCAAGGGTTGCTCCTTTAATTATTACCTCTCTTGGGCCAATACAATATTCCTCCGACAAAGCCGTTCCTTGGAATTATGGAGCTGACGTTTATTACCATGGCGTCAAGCAAGACCTAGTGGCCATCAAGAATGAAATTACTAAAGATACTAACCCTAACATTGACAACATTATTAGGTCCAGTAAAGTTACCAGAAACGGAAGGATTTTCTCTCCTGAAATCTCTCCAAAGACTGTTGCCACTCCTTTTGTTATTCCTGCTAATACTCCTATTGCTACTCCTATTGTTACTCATGTTGTTATTCCTGCTACTGAGTCAGCTGAGACTCGAGGAAAAGAAGTATTGGTTGAGCCTTCCCAGACGGAGGCACCTAAAGAAGCCATTACTGAGGCCTCCAAACAAGTAATGGAGGAAATTCTAAAAAACATACAGAAAAGGGACTACAATGTTGTGGAAAAATTGGGGCATACCCCCTCAAAGATTTCAATGCTGGCCTTGTTGTTATGCTCCGAAGCCCATGCTAAAGCTTTGGTGAAGTTCCTGAAGTCTTCTCATGTGCCACAAGAGACTTCTGCCGACCAATTTGAGAACTGTGTTGCCAGCCTGACTGCCGCTAATGGCCTAGGTTTCTCTGATGCTGATCTGACTCTTAAGGGAAGAAAACATAACGAGGCCCTGCATCTCTTTATTGAATGAAGGGGCACTACTTTAGCTCATGTGTTGGTGGACACTGTTTCATCTCTGAATGTTCTACCCAAGGGTGCCTTAGACAACTTGGATTGCGAAGGACTTACATTGAAACCCAGTAACATTGTGGTGAGGGCTTTTGATGGTTCCAAAAGGATGGTACATGAGGAGGTGGACATCCCGATCAAAGTTGGTTCCCAAAATTTTGATTCCACTCTCTATGTGATGGTATTAATCCTTCTTACTTCTGCTTATTAGGATGCCCTTGGATTCATGGGGCTGGTGTTGTCACTTCCACCTTGCATCAGATGTTAAAATATTCGGTTAATGGAAAGATTGTTACAGTCTATGGCGAAGAAGAGTATATGGTTATCCATTTGAACTCTTTCAGATATGTCGAGATGGACGATGAGTTCATTGAGACCCCCTGTCATAATTTTGAAGAGATTCCTCAAACGATCGATGTTACCAAGACTACTGTTGTTGTTCCAAAGATTACCAGACTTCCACTAAAGATGGCTTCTCTAAAAGACGCTAAGGTTGTAGTTGAAGAAGGTGGGTGTACTATTTGGGGCCAAATACCTGACATCCCTTATAAGTCTGACAAATTTGGTTTGGGTTTCACTTCAGGAGCTCAAAAAGCTGTTCGTCGTGCTCGCGCCAGAGGACCACCACTACGCATCAGCAACCATGGAGTCAATGTTATGGAAGATGCTGACAGTGACTGTGACCTGGACAATTGGATCTTCCCTACTACCAGCGGTGGACTCAATAATTGGACGGCTAGAGACTTTGTGCCTATTTCTTTTATCCAAGAGTAATTGTTTTTCTATTTTTGAGGATATGTAATTTGTGAACAATTTAAACTCTAAGCCTTGTGTCCTACCCGAGACACAACGGTCTATTTGTGAGGGTTATCACACTTCATTCTCATGCCATTAATAAATCATTTGACGTTTTGCATACAAATTTTACACTCTCTGTCTTTCTTTTTACTTTATTTTTGTCAAAATAGCTATACTCTCTTACACACACCCACATATCAAATTGCAGATCCACATCCACCCTGGATCCCATTGATAATAGTTCTGCTATTGCCAGTTATGACTTTGAAAATCCGATCTACCAAGCCGAGGACGAAGGTGAGGAAGATTGTGAAGTACCATGAGAACTTGCTAGACTATTACAACAAGAGGAAAGGGAAATACATCCTCATGAAGAGCCGATCGAAACAATAAATTTGGGTACTGAGGAGAATAAAAAGGAAGTCAAGATAGGTGCCAATTTGGAAAGCGGTGTTAAAGAACGGTTAATTCAGATGTTACATGATTATGTTGAGATCTTTGCTTGGTCATACGAAGACATGCTAGGGCTGGACACTGATATTATGGTTC
Source organism: Vicia faba (assembly GCA_948472305.1). NCBI lineage: Eukaryota > Viridiplantae > Streptophyta > Magnoliopsida > Fabales > Fabaceae > Vicia > Vicia faba. Next base: position 1,403,173,103 of record OX451739.1, read on the forward strand.
ATCGTCTGCCAACGAAAGAAGACTCCCCTCCAGTGAAGCAAAAGGTTTTTCGTATGAATTCTGAGATGTCAGAAAAGATCAAGGCTGAAGTCATGAAACAATTCAATACCAGATTCTTAGCTATTACTTCTTATCCACAGTGGGTTGCGAACGTGGTACCAGTACCTAAAAAGGACGGTAAGGTGCATATGTGTGTGGATTTCAAAGATTTAAATAGGGAAAGCCCCAAGGATGACTTTCCGCTTCCCCATATTGATGTTCTGGTTGACAACACCGCACAACATAATATATTCTCCTTCATGGACGATTTCTCTGGTTATAATTAGATCAAAATGACACCCGAAGACATGGAGAAAACAACTTTCATCACACAGTGGGGCACCTTCTGTTACAAAGTTATGCCATTTGGGTTGAAGAACGCCGGAGCAACCTATCAGTGTGCTATGGTGGCTTTATTCCATGATATGATCCACCACGAGATAGAGGTCTATGTTGACGATATGATAGCCAGGTCTCATACTAAAGAATAACACCTTGATCACTTGCAAAAACTGTTTGAAAGACTTAAGAAGTACAAGCTAAGGCTGAACCCGAACAAATGCACCTTTGGAGTAAGATCTGGTAAACTGTTGGGTTTCGTTGTCAGTGGAAAGGGTATTAAAGTGGATCCTGCAAAGGTTAAAGCAATTCAAGAGATGCCAACTCCCTGCACCGAGAAGGAGGTTAGAGGTTTCTTGGGACGTCTAAACTACATTGACAGATTCATTTCCCACCTAACCGCTACTTGTGAACCAATCTTCAAATTAATGAAGAAAGATCAAGTAGTGAAGTGGAACGATGATTTCCAAACAACCTTTGACAGAATCAAGGAGTATCTTCAAGAACCTCCAATTTTGATGCCACCAGTTGAAGGAAGACCTCTGATCATGTACTTAACAATATTAGAGAATTCAATGGGGTGTGTGATGGGGCATCATGACGAGTCTGGTCAAAAAGAGCATGCAATATACTACCTTAGCAAAAAGTTTACTGACTGTGAAACAAGATACTCACTACTCGAGAAAACTTGTTGTGCTTTGGCATGGGATGCTCGTCGACTAAGACAATATATGTTGACTCAAACTACCTTATAGATATCTAAAATGGATCCTATTAAATACATATTTGAGAAGCCCACTCTCTCCAGAAGAATAGCAAGATGGAAAATGGTCCTAACCGAATATGACATCTAGTACACAACTCAAAAAGCAATCAAAGGAAGTGTACTAACTAATCATTTAGCTCATAAGGCTGTTGATGATTACCAATCAATGAATTTTGAGTTCCTGGATGAGAACATTATGTTAGTAACTGACTGCGAAGAATCTGGACCAGATGAAGGACCTGAAAAAGGATCCCAATGGACTATGTTCTTTGATGGAGCTTCTAACGCACTCGGCAATGGAATTGGCACTGTAATTTTCTCCCCCGAAGGCTGTCATACACCCTTCACTGCCAGATTATGCTTCAATTATACCAATAATATGGTCGAATATGAAGTGTGCATCATGAGTCTTAAAGCTGCTATTGACTTGATAGTAAAATTCTTGAGCATATATGGAGACTCGGCACTAGTAGTCATTCAAATCAAGGGAGAATGGGACAAGAAGCATCTTAATCTCATCATGTACCGAGAGCATGTATTGACATTGATCCCATATTTTGAAGATATTACCTTTGAACATATTCCACGAGAAGAAAACCAGTTAGCGGATGCGCTAGCTACCATGTCATCCATGTTTAAGGTTAGATGGGATAACGAATCCCCTCAGATCACTATCGAAAGATTATACGAGCCAGCTCACTGTTATGAGATTGAGGCTGAGGGAGTAGACGAAAAGCCTTAGTTCCACGAGGGGAAAATGTATCTCGAAGCACAAGAATACCCTGAGGGGGCGTACATCAATGACAAGAATTTTCTAAGAAGGTTCTCTGCCATGTTCTTCCTGAGTAGCGAAATTCTCTACAAGCGCAACCATGATTCCACTTTACTGCAGTGTGTGGACAAGAGAGAAGCAGAGAAAATCATGGAGGATATGCACGAAGGTACCTTTGGCACCCATTCTAGTGGGAATACAATGGGTAAAAATATCCTATGGATAGGATACTATTGGTCCACTATGGAAGCAGATTGTCATCATCACTCCCGATCTTTTCATAAATGCCAGATCTATGCTGACAAAGTACACGTACCTATGGTTCCTTTAAACGTCTTGACTGATCCCTGGCCATTCGTAATGTGGGGCATTGATATGATTGGAGAGATTAGACCTACCACTTCCAATGGGCACCACTTCATCTTTGTTGCCATTGATTACTTCACAAAATGGGTCAAGGCATCTTCATTTGCTTCCGTTACTAAGACTGTTATGGCACGGTTCATCAGACATAATCTTATCTATTGGTACGGTATTCCAAAAAGAATTATCACAGATAATGGTACCAACCTAAATAATGATATGATCACCGAGCTCTGTACACAATTCAAGATCCAGCATCATAACTCTTCTCCCTACCGACCGAAGATTAATGGCTCTGTGGAGGCCGCCAATAAGAATATAAAGAAGATCATACCGAAAATGACAGTAACATATAAAGACTGGCACGAGATGTTACCCTTTGCTCTTCATGATTACCGTACCTCAGTTTAAACATCAACAGGGGAAACCCCTTTTTCTATCGTATACGGTATGAAAGTTGTTTTATCTGTCGAAGTCCAGATCCCTTCCTTGAGAATCATGAAGGAAGCAGGTTTAAACAAAGAAGAATGGATCCAGAATCTACTTGACCAATTGAACTTGATTGACGAGAAGAGGCTTGCGGCTGTTTGTCATGGTCAGATGTACCAAAAACGCATGATCAAAGCTTTTAACATGAAGGTCAGAGGTCAGGTATATTAGGTTGGTAACCTAGTAATCAAGCGCATCATCCTGCCACAAGGTGATCCCAGAGGCAAGTGGACTCCAACATACGAAGGACCATTTGTGATCAAGAGTATATTTTTTGGCGGATCCATGATACTAACCACTATGGACGGTGACGACCTCCTGCACCCTGTAAATGCATACATAGTTAAAAGATATTACGCATGAAAAGAAACCCGCTAGGTTGACTGACCTAGGCAAAAATAAGGGCATCCCGACGAACCAAAAAGGTTCGGGCAAAAATTAGGGATATATATATATATATATATATATATATATATATATATATATATATATATATATATATATATATATATATATATATATATATATATATATATATATATATATATATATATATATATATATATATATATATATATATATATATATATGAAAAACATGTACACCCGGCAACTCGAAAACCCAAAAAGGTGGCTTGGGCAAAAAAGGGTATCTCAGTGGACTGAAATCCTGAAAAGGAGATCTAGGAAAAAATTAAGGATTGAAAGTGCACGACTATGTCCCGTTGGATCACCTTACATCCAGAATTCATTATCCAAATTGACAAGTTCGAATGGTATGGATCATTCCAGTCAGCTTCTGCCAAGAAACAAAGTGATGAGACACTCTAAGATATAAAGGCAATAGTAGAATTGAAACCCAATGGAATTATTTCACATAGCTGTTTTTTCTTTGTATACTACTTTGTATAACTTTCATTTTCGACAACATTCTCTTATTAGGATGTTCGTGTCCTTGTACAAAGACGCCTGTTATAGGCAGATTTCTTCAAATTAATATAAAGTTATCTCTTTGAAAGTGCAAAATTACTTGTTTTTTATTTTTTTATTTATTTATATTTTTTTCTTCTGTTTTGTTTGCAAAAACGTCCAGTGATTATTTTTGAACATATGCATTTGAATGTGATTAGTGTTTACAAATACACGCATAAAAACAGAAAGACAGTTGCTAAGGGTTTTAAGGATCGGAACAATATCGAAAATCCATCTGTAAATCCCCACAGAACACCCCTAGGAGATCATTTTCACAAAATTCATCACCCACAGATACATTCACCAGTAGGTACAGAGACAGAGATGTCCTCCCGCAAAGTCACCGCCATATCTTCAACGTAGAGCCTAATGATTTTAGATATTCCAGCATTTCTTAAATAGATCAAGAGTTTCAATCATCTCTCTAGCATCTTAGAGCATTCCTCATCATGGTCTATAAGTTTTCTTGGGTTCCCCATCAGGGTTTCATAAAATCCCCAAATAGTTTACAAAGTTTTCTTTCCCTAATAGAGTTTATTTCTCTAGTTACGGAAATCCATCTCCCAACAAATTTAACTTCAACTTATAGTGAGGAACTACATTCTTCATCTCCAGCAGCATTCATGGATTTATTTCCCCAGTTCAATGACACTACAAAGAACAACTGATATGTTCACATATTGCATTCATACATCATATTAAAAGCGTCATATCATATACATACAAAATGCATATATCACAGTCTCATTTATTTTGAGAACATCATTACCAAATGCATTTCAAGCATCATGACATTGTATGCAACTAACTCTTTACCTTTTCAGGAAATATCAAACAGACAAATATCATCAACGATTTTCAATAATTCCAGATTAATTCCTGAAACCAGACAGGGCAACTATCTGTGAACAACTGATTATATATCAATTCCTGAAACAAGATGGGGCGACTATATACAAGACCGAGTTAGAAATAAATTCCTGAAACCAGACAGGGCAACTATCTCAACAACTAACAAAAACAGGTTCCAGATTAATTCCCGAAGCAAGATGGGGCAACTATCTGAAGTAACAACTCAACAATACGACCAAAGGACGGTTGATTCAATTTACTATGAAGCCTAGAACCTGACCAGATAACAATTCATGTTACTGTGAAGCCTAGTTTTCAACCAGATAATAGTTTAAGTTGCTATAAAACCTGGAATATGACCAGATAACCATTTAACTATGTTTTTCAGCGAAGCCTGGAACTCGACTAGATAACAGATTAATTTCAATAAGTTGTTGCGAAGCCTGGAATCCGACAAGATAGCAATTAGTTTCATCCTTTCATCTAAGTTACTGCGAAGCCTGGAATTCGACCAGATAACAGTTTAACCTTAAGCAAGTTACTGTGAAGCCTATAAACCGACTAGATAATAGTAAATTTCATATTCCCCAGTAATTCGCTATGAATCCTGGAATACGACCAGATAACAATCAACTTTATTATCCTAAGCAAGTTACTGTGAAGCCTGGATTTCGACAAGATAATAGCTAACTTTCATTCTCCCCAGTCAAGAAATAATTCCCAAGTAGAGCAATGGATAAATAAAACTCCTGAACTCTATTCCCCAACACATCTACTAAGATGTAATCGGACACAAGCTCATTCTAGGACGAAGCCAGATAAAGAGACCTCTTATGGCTCAAGATAAATCGATCCAAGATTTATTCTGATACTTCTTCCAGTTCGAAGTTAACATTTATTTTGGATGGAATCTATAAGCCCATATCCAGAGAATCTTTGTTATCTTCTCCAAATGGCATCTGTAAGCCCATTCCCGATATCATCAACAAACAATATCACTTTGCACACAGGCGAGTTCAAATTTCTGGGGACTTTAGTGTTTAATCGTCTTCTACCTTTTGATCACGAAAGGCAGACAAGCCAATCTAAATCCCCAGGTTTAAGAAGATTGAACATGGGCAGCTGTTTTACCCCAAAAGTTTCCCTCCCATTTTACTCAAGACATGCTCATTGAGGTCCTTAATTTCTCAAGGTTGACCAAGAATTGGCCAGACAAATTCTCCTCCTAAGAAATGGACTTCCAACTAGGGTTTCACTTATCACAAAGAATTTTGGGTTGCAGAGGCTTAATGTGATTTACATGGTCCCTAATATGTCCTCAAGAAGTTTCATACCTTGCACTACAAGCTTACTCAGCCAATTGCTCAATTGCTTGAAAATCAACTATACTGGGTCAAAAGTCAATTGTGGCCAATATACAGTCAAACTTCAAGATTTTTGGTCAACATCAACATTTTGAAGTGATATTCATCATTTGATCAAGGGTTGATCATGATTCCTCAAAGAGTGCTCTTAATTTATCAAAAGTCAAGAATTGCTAAATTAGGGTTTCTATAGGAAACATCAACTAAACTTTGACTAGGCATAACTTTCACATGCTTCATAGATTTTCCCCCAACCAAAGCCCATTCTGAAGAAAATTCCATTCCCTACAACTTCTTTGTTGCCCTCAAGTTCAAGAAATGCATCATTTGGAAGATATAAGCTCATACATTATAGGTCACTTTCAAAAAGTCAACAAAAGACACTTTTTTCCAAGACCATTTACATCAAGATAAAGTCTCCAAATGCAAAATTAATAAAAAGAGAGATTGAAGAGGACATCTTGGATTTTCCAAAAAGTCCAAGATAATCTTCAATGGATAAAAATTGAGCAAGTTATGGCTTGCACAAGTTGGACAATTTTCAAGAAATGCATGAAGTCAACTGTGGGTAAAATCATTTTTTCAAGCTAGTGGACCTAATTTTTAGGGCCCAAACATGTTCAAGACATCCATAAGGACCTCTAAACCTATCCATGAAATATTGGGATTTATATTTTTATTTATTTGATTTTTATTCATTTAAATATGAATTAAATCAAAATATAATAAAAGATCCCAGGCCTATTTCATACGATCCAGGCCTCCTTTGATTTTTATTTTTATTTATTTGATTTTTATTCAAGAAAGTATGCAAACTATTTCATACGATCCAGGCCTCCTCAATTAAAAAGAAGCATTCCATCCTCCTCCTGAAGGTCCCAGGAGCCATTCCCAATCCTTAGGCAAGCCCAACGCACGCAAGAACTCACTCACACTATTCGTCCAATTGGTAACCTTTCTATGATCTCAAACATTTATAATATGCCATTTAAATTCATATTATGCATATATTCGCGTTATTGATGATCTTTGCTTTTGAATTAACGTATTACATACGAGTTAAAACGCAGGGATGAGATCGTGCCATTGTTAGGGCACAATCTGAACTTTCTTTTGAAACACAAGATTCCGAGCGATTCAGGCCAATATAACCTCAGATTTGGAATCATGGGGAAATTTTAAGGGAACTAGGGTAGGTTTTAATTCTTGACGTTTGTTATTTTTGCAGGTTAGGTTTTGAGCCCACCGGAAAAGACAACCGGAGAGTTGACTCTAGTGGGTTGACTCCATTTGCCCAAAAGTCACACTCCTATTGGTCCATTCAGTCACAACGCATGTGTTTTTAATTCAAATAAATTTCTGAATTTGCTTCACATATATTGTTATTTTGTTATTTGTATCAACGAATGACATGTTGGCTGCGTGGTAAGACAAACGTATGCAATGGGAAAGGACCAGGGTTCGATACCCAGGTCTCGAATTTTTTATTTTTTCTAACGTTTTGTACTGCAGATCCAGTGTTTCCAGACACCACGTGTGCACCATACATCATCTAGCCACCACCATCAGATCTCAACTAATCTGGATCGAAGCGCCCCAAACACGCAGTCTCACCATGGACTCTCCAAACGCCCCCTCACTAGATCCAACGAAGCCTGGGCTCCTCTTTGGTTTGGGCCTAGCAAATTCCAAGTCACACCCCCTCAATTTGTTTTGACACCAGGCCCATTCTTATTTCTTTTGTTTTGATTCATTTATTTATTTCTTTTAACTTTTTTATTTAATCAGAAAAACAAATATAAAAAATCACAAGAAAATAAATCTAGGACTTTCTTAAATAAATTTTCTTTAATTTAATTAATTAATTATCTTAACCTATTTTTTTTTGTAAATTAAAATTAATTAGAACTTAGATTAATTTTAATTTATTTTCAATTCTTTTATAAATAAAAAAGTGCAAAAACATAGAATTAGTTTCCCTATTTTAATTTTAATTTTCATTAATCATTAATATTTTTCTTTAAGTTTAGATCTAGAGTTATTAATTAATTTTTTTAAGTCAAACCTTTTATTAAAATAAAATAACAAAAATATTTTCTTTTACTTAGAAATATTTTAGGGTTTTAGATGTCCTTTTCCAATTCGCGCGCGTTTATTGTTTTAGCATTATTAATTTTACATTTTTATTATTGTATCTGTCCATGGATTGTAATAGACTAATTAGTTTTATTTTTTACTTTTTGTTTCCCCATTTTGGACTTGTAAACTCCCCCTCCCCGAAGCCTTATAATAGTTAGGTTTTAAATTCCGCACTTTAAATTCCTGTACATATATTAACTGTTAGATGTATGCCTAATAGGATTGCATGACAAGAATTAAAAACAAAAAACATTAGCAAACCTAAAAATAGGGTTTGGTTCTTCTTCTTATATCTAGGTTTTCTCATGAGAAATCACTAAGCACCTTGATTTGTATATTATGATCATCTATGTTTTGTATTGATTAACTTTTAACTAATAAATACAATGAATGTTTGCTCTAATTTATGATATTATAGGTGAGGGCACAACACATTTCATCAAGTTGATTCATAGGTTCATGAGTTTATTTGCATGCCTTCTTCAACAAAGCTTCATTGAGATTCAAGCTTCATGATTTAAGATGATTTAAAGTAATATCATGAAAAGTTCTACTATGATTCATCATGTCTCAATTTGTCAAAAAAAGTGAAAAGACGTAAGAGTTTATTGAAGAAGTTTGACCTAATTGGACAAGTTCTTGATTTCTTGATCACAAGTGCATAACTCTCTCATTATTAATATTTTAAAGTGGTTATTGTTGCTATGATTTCTCATTATCTTTTGGAACAACTTCTATTCACGTGGAAAAAGTTATTGTGCAAGAAAGTTTGTCAAAATTGAAAGGGGTTTCCAAGTTATTTTGGTGCTCTATGAGCCAAGGTTTTGAACTTCTAAGGGATATATCTTGCTCATATTTTGATATTTTGAGTGATTACAAAGACATGCTTCTCTTTAAAGGGTTATCAACTAATCACTTCAAGAGTTTCAAGAAAATTTGGTGTGGAAGATTCCTAATGATGAAGAAAGATTACAAGTCCTCTAGATAGGCCATCAAATTCCCTTATGTGACTTCAAAAGATCATAACTTGGTCATTTTTTATCTCCTTGAGCCAATTATTTTTCCACAATGATCTTAAGGATGTGAAATTCAAATCTTCTTTTATGTGGAAAGCTTGAAAATGAGTGGAAGATGCCCTAAACACTCAAAAGATTATAGGTCACCTCATGAATTTTCACCAATTTTACAAGGCCATAACTTTTTCAATACTTGGTATTTTTGAGTGATTCAAGTTTCAAAATGATCTTTGGGAAGTCTACTTCAAGCATCAATGATCAAAGATCAATTTTGGAGGAATTCATTATTTGAACTCAAAATATTATAGGTCACTTTTGAAGAAAAACTTAGAATTTTTCTAAGTACAAAAAGTCATCATCTTTTTCTCAACTTTGACTCATCACAACTTTTAGCTCAAGCATCCAATTGATCTCACTCTTTGTACATTGTAAAGTTTGTGACCCTATCTTTCAAATTCTTCAAGAATCATTCCCTAATACTCCTTAAGTTATGAACACCATGGATTCAAAGATGGTACCTTGAAACTGAATTTTTCTCCAAAGTCAGAATTTCAAAGTCATAATATGGCTTCTAATCACCAATTTAGCACGCGTTTTTGGTTTAAACGTGTTTAACAAAGTTCCCAAAGTAGAATTAAAGATCAAAACACAAGAATTGATTGAGTTTTGATGCACGTGGGGTCACACTTTTTTCAATTTCGAGCTTGATCCAATTTCCCTCTAAACTTCAAATTTCCTCTGAATTCTTTGAACCATTCGCTTCCCTATAAATAGAGGACCTCACTCCTCTCATTTTCTTAAGCTTGAACAACCAAAATCACTCTGCCAAACTTCCTGCATAACTCACTTTTATGAGTTTTCGAATTCCTATTTTCTCCACTTTTCAATCTAATTTCTTTGTAGATTCTTTATCCTTGAACTTCACTGAAGTTAACAGAAGAAGAATCAAGCCTTGAAGTGTCCTAAATCGTGCCAGCCAAGTCCAGTTTCAGAGCAATTTTCTGCTACTTCGTTCAGGTAAAATTCTCAACCAAATTGAACCAAATAAAGCCCTATTCTACTCTATTCATCCTTTTGATTCTCACACTTCTTACGGTTTGCATTTTCATTGAGAATTGAGAGAGATACTTGGGATTTTCGTGCTCTCTATTTTTTTCTGGTTTTGTTCAAATTCAACCTTGCACAGTTTATATAAATTTGACACGAGGGTACCATTAGAATCGTTTTAAAGAGACGAATCTAATGGTACCGGTCTTGTTCTCTAATTTTACAGTTCATGGAACCTCAATTTAGGGCGTCTGGAGGTTGAAGACGACCTACGTGTCGTGCTTCAGCCAATGATAGCGTGACTTGTGATTTTTTTAATTCTATCCAATGCATCTGTTTTACCATGCACGCGTCATAGGAACCCTTGGATATGATTACTTTCATTAGTCAGACTTTATCTAAGACGCCAAATTTTTAGTCACTTATAATTATTAAAAAATGATTTGGTGTGATTTCCAAAAAAGACCATGATATGCACAGCTTGCCAGGTCCATTGGATCTGTTTACTAACGCATTTTGACTCTCATCCAACGGTCCATACTTTTATGACTTTATTTATATTTTTTTATTTTTTTATATTTAATTGTTTTATACTTCAAAAAATCATAGAAAATCCATTTCTGACTCAAAAAATATGAAAAAAATCCTTAAAATATTTTGGATTTTTTTCTTTCTGATTTTTATTTTTTGACAATTTTATTTTATGATTTGATTTTTTTAAAATAATTTTTCACTTTAATTAGCATATTTTAATTGATTAAAAATATTTTCCTTGATTTTTAAATTCTGAAAAAATTACGGAAGGATCCAATGGTCTTTTGACAAATATGGGTGACCTCATTTTATTTTTATTTCTGATCTAACTATTTTTCACAAATTTTGGTTTATTTTGGTTATTTTTTCCAATTTTAAAAAATAGTTTCTGACTTAAAAGAATTCTGAAAAAATTTGTCAACCCTTATTTAATCCTGTCTGAGCCCTGACTATTTTTTAGGATTTTTTATTTGATGTTTTAATATGCTTTGTGTATTTTACCATTCATTTTTAATTTATTAACCATTTAAACATTGTTTTATTTAAATACTATTTTTATTATTTTTTATTTTGGTTCTGACTTGGACTTTATTTGGTGACAAATTCTCCAACCTCATTCGATCTTGGATGTTGATAGGTTGAGAAAAAAATCCACCAAAATGGATGAATGATGTTAATGATATTTGAAACCCTAATTTCATACAAATTTTCCCCTCCCTCTTCATCTTATCCCCTTCTTACTTGTACCGCATGTTGTTAGAGAATGACCTACATATTATTTATCTAAAGATATGGTACATAGATTGCTATTGACCGGCCTTAAAATAGGTACGACTTCTATATAAGTCCACTTACGATTGCTTAACATAGTGCTAAATTTTATCCTGATTCGAGAAATGATCATTCGTGGCCCAAACCTATGTTTGCAAGCCCAAGTATTTTTAATTTGAAACCTTTGATCCAATAACCTTGAGGTTCATTGTTAGGAGGCTTTGGTCTTATCAATCCTCTAATGGACTTTCATAAAATTTTGTCTAAGTGAATCATTTAAACATCGTTGATCATTTGTTGTTGCCTTGAGAATTTGAAATGAATGATATACTTGACAAAAAGAAAATGAAACTTATTGTTGAGAGGCTTTGATTTTATCAATCTTCTAATGAGTTTTCAATTGCAAGTTTCAAGATGCTCATTCAACTAACCTCTAATTTCTAACTCATTAACTATTGACTTTTATTTTTATGCTTTTACTTTATGCTCTTACTATAAGCACCATTTATTTTAGCATTTTCATTTCATGCTATTTTCATCTTTGCTCACTTAAGAAATTATCTGTATGTCATTTTTATTTTGCTCACTAGAGCTTTTCATTTTATTTTTGAAGATACTTAATAACTAACTTTAATAATAAATCTTTAAGGTTACTTGGACTATTTGGTTACTATCCCTAGCATAATGGAGGTGTGGACTTCTTGGACTTAGGATTAGAGGCCTTGACCTACCTTGAGACCTTTGTGACTTCTACTGTTATTTTTATAGAGTTCTTGGGGGTTTAGCCCGAGACATTAGGTTATTTGTTTTCTTTGTGTGCAACTTATTCTCATTATATGCTTTGTCTATGATCGGGAATTCATCTGTATACAACCGTTATTCTGCCCAATTTTTCTGAAGACTTAATGCATTTGAAGCTTGGTTTTCTTAATAGGTTTATCATCTTTGCTTTTTTGGTTTCAATCCAAAGGACGGGAATTATACATTGACTCATTGTGTCAAGTGTTGGCTTCTTGTTGGTTATACGGTTTTTTTCCATAGATTTTACCTTATGCTTTAGGATAGTACCTTCATCTCCTCCCATCTTCTTTAATTTCAAAAATCTTCTCCCTCCTTTTCAAAGCTATTCTTGTTTTTTAACTTGAACCACTTTCATAATAAACTTGGACTTAAGTCCATGCATTTTCAAAATATTTTCTTAATCAAACTTTGACCAACTTAATCATACTTTGAAATTTTTTTATGAGAAAACAAAAATTCAATCAATATCATTTAAAATCATTTTTCAACTTTGGCCTCTTACCTTAAAACTTTCTCAAAAGATTAGACATTTGTCAATCCTTGAAGTGATGCGAGCTACTATACTTCTATGATATGTAGAGAAGTGAGATATTTTCCACTTGGGTGTTGAGTGAGGCTTTAGTGATTTTAAAATCCAAGCCATATCCTCCACTTTGAGATGATGTAAATTCTCATTTCTCATAATTATGGGTAGTAAGTATGTTCTTTCACTCAGATAAGACAATGATGTCTCGTCTCTTAAAAATAACCAACACACTTGTGTTTTTAAAATTTTTAAAGGTGAACTACGAGTACCTTGATCCCCTATTGCACAGAAGGTGGTACGTAGGCACTAAAGGTTCGCAACCACGGCGTGTGCAAAAATTGTAAAAAATACTTCTCTTCCCATCTCCACCATCTATTTTTGTATACAACACTTATAGCCAAAATACACAAATTTTCAAAGAAGTTCCTGTGGAGTACTGTAGATGTTTAGGGTGCTAATATCTTCCCTTTGCATTACCAACCCCCGAACTTAGATTCTCCCCCCCCTCTTTTTGGGTTATTATCTATTTTCCTTTTCCTTTGGAAACAATAAAGCATGGTGGCGATTTTTATTTGATCTGTGCGAGTCAAGTCAATACAATGGCTTAATCTCAACATTTCTACCGCTACACATATGTTGACCTTAATTCCATACTTCGAGGAAATCAATTTTTATAATATTCCACGGGAAGAGAATCAGCTGGCAGACGCATTAGCTTCCATGTCGTCTATGTTCAAAGTCAGATGGGACAATGAAGCTCCTCAAATTACTATTGAAAGACTAGACGAACCGACACACTGTTACAAAGTTAACACTGATGGAGGAGAAGAGAAGCCTTGGTTTCATGAAGTGAAAAGATACCTCTAGGCTTAAGAGTACCATGAGGAAGCATCTATCAATGACAAGAAATTCTTATGGAGGTTATCTGCTAATTTCTTCTTGAGCAACAAAATTTTGTACAAGCACAACCATGATTCGACTCTGCTTCGTTGTATGGACAAGAAGGAAGCTGAGAAAATTATGGAACATATGCATGAGGGAGTCTTCGGTACTCATTCCAGTGGACATACTATGGCTAAGAAGATTCTGAGAGCGGGATATTATTGGTCAAACGTGGAAAATGATTGCCATCATCACTCGAGAACTTGTCACAAATGCCAGATTTATGCTGACAAGGTACACATGTCTCTAATTCCTCTGAACGTCTTGACTGCTCCTTGGCTGTTTGCAATGTGGGGAATTGATATGATTGGAGAGATTAAGCTTACTGCATCTAACGTGCATTGTTTCATCCTCGTCGCCATTGATTATTGCACCAAGTGGGTTGAAGCAGCCTCGTTTGCCTCCGTTACAAAGAATGTTGTGTCCCGATTCATTAAGCATAATCTTATTTGTCAGTATGGCATCTCCGAAAGTATTATCACTGACAATAGTACAAATCTCAACAACACTATGATAACGGACCTCTGTGCGCAGTTCAATATCAAGCACCATAACTCTTCTCCTTGTCGACCGAAGATGAATGGCGCAGTGGAAGCCACCAATAAGAATATTAAGAAGATTATACAGAAGATGACAGTGACATATAAAGACTAATATGAAATGTTACCATTTTCTCTTCATGGATATCACACTTTGGTAAAAACATCGATTGGGGCCACCCCATTATCTCTAGTCTACGGTATGGAAGTTGTCCTACCTGTCGAAGTCCATATTCCTTCTCTGAGAATTATGAAAGATGCAAGAGTTAAACGAATATGCATGGATTCAGACCCGACTGGACCAGATCAATATAATCGACAAGAAAAGGCTTGTAGCTATTTGTCATGGTCAGATATATCAGAAGCGCATGATCAAAGCCTTCAACAAGAAGGTCAAGCATCAGGTATATCAGGATGGTGACTTTGTAATAAAGCGCATCATCCTTCCACAAGGTGATCCCAGAGGAAAATGGACTCCCACATATGAAAGTACATTTATAATCAAGAGGATATTTTATGGCGGTGTTATGATACTTACCACCATGGACGGTGAAGATTTTCCGCTCCCTGTGAATGCGGGCATAGTCAAAAGATACTACGTATGAAAATGTCCCGCTAGGTTGACTGGCCTAGGAAAAAATAAGGGCATCCCGGCGAACCAAAAGGGTTCGGGCAAAAATTAGGGATATACATATAAAGACTGTACACCCGGCAAGTCAAAAACCTGAAAAGGCGGCTTGGGCAAAAAAGGGTATCCCGGTGGACTAAAAACCCGAAAGGGCGGTCCAGGAAAAAGTTAGGGATTAAAGCATACGACTATGTCCCATTGGATCATCTACTTATAACAACCTTTATTATCGACATCAAGTACGAATGGTACAGATCAATTCAGTCAACTTCTTCCGACAGCAAGGGATGAGATGCTTAAAGATATAAAGGCAATAGCAGAATTGAAACTTAATGAGATCATTTCCACATAGTTGTTTTCTCTTTGTTTTACTTTGTACTCTCTTCATTTTACGACGATTTCCTCTTACTAGGATTTCTGTCTCTTTGTATAAAATCGCCTGTTTATAGGTAAACTCTCAATATAAATACAATTTCAGAATTTAAGTCTATTTTACTTTTTCTATTTTGTTTGCAAAAGCGTCCAATGAATAAATTGAATGAACATATGCATATGAATATAATTACTGTTAACAAATATATGCATAAAAAATAGGAATAAGCATTTACTCAAGACTCTAGGAATTAGGATAATGTTCAAGTCATCCATAAATCCCCACAGGGTTACCCGCACAAGCTTATCCCCGACAGAGTACACCCCCCTGCAAGTCTAATATGCCTTAAGACAGAAATTGGGGCATCTTTCAGCTATCAACATGATCGTACTCCCCAACAGGTCCCCCTAGCGGATAAAGGAGTTTGATCATTTTCCCAGCATATGGAAGAAACTTCCGCAGCATAGCTCACATGAATATAATTCCCCAATGGAGTTTATTTCTCCAACATTATACAATTACCTATAGAGTTCCCTTCTCTAGCAGGGCTCATTTCCTCAGTAGAGTATATTTTTCTGGCAGAGTCTATTTCCCCAGCATAGTTTATTTCCCCAACGGGATTCAATTTCCCAAATAAAGTTCACTACAAATCCTTGATAAGATTCTCTTCTGAAGCAAAATGTAGTCAAGGATACTATCCCCAGAGAGTTACTATGGAATCTGAAACTGGGATAAATATCGATTTTGTCCTCCCCAAAAGAGTGACATCCATATCTAAAACACGGTCATACATCACCTATGAAGGTTATTCATCTCTTTTATCCTCAGTCAGGGTATATAAGAACTAAAATCCCCAGTAGAGTGATGAACAACCAAAGTTCCATAACTCTTCTATTCCCAAGCAGAAGTCAAACATTTCCATCGGAGTATCCTCAAAACGGAAAGTAGGAATCCCCAATGGTGACATTCTAAACAAGATTGAAGATTCATATCCTTCATCCCCAGCGGCAATCAGGGATTTATTTCCCCCAACAAATATGTTATACAAAGCTACCGATACACTTCAAATGACATCTTGCATCCATACATCATTTACAAGTATCATAGCATATACATACAAAATGCATATAGCACTCTCATTACGCAATGCGTTACATACATCATGACATTGTACGAGACTAACTTTATCTTTTCAAGTAAAGTTCATAAACAGACAAATATCATCAACAATTCTCAAACAAGTTAGAGATTAATTCCCGAAACAGGACGTGGCAACTATCTGTATGACCGAGTCCAAGATTAATTCTCGAAACAGGACGAGAAAACTATTTGTACGACCAGGCAGTATGAATTCCCGAAATAAGACGGGTTCGCCAATAAAAAGCAGATCCTAGATTAACTCCCGAAACAGGACGAAGATACTATCTATATGACTATGCAAAGATTAACTCCCAAAACCGGACATGAAAACTATCTTTATAACCAGAAAATATTAACTACCAAAACAAGATGGGGAAACTATCGACATGGCCAGGTGGTATGAATTCCTGAAAAAGGACGAGTTTACCAACAAAAAAACAGATTAAGGATCAATTCTCGAAACAGGACGGGGAAACTATCTACATGACAAGAATTTCAATAAGAGATTAAATATGATAAGCATTTCTTTTAGAGACTAAATCTGACAAGCAACTACTTAAGCACCTTCCCTAGAGGTTCATGCTGGAAAGCATTCTTCAGATACAATCAAGCGTAGACTCATTATGACACTCCTATCAACAACTATTTTAATGGAATCTATAAGCCCATCTCTAATGACATCTGGTCACCTTTCCAAATGGCATATTTAATCCCATTCAATCAATATTACCAACCAACCCCGTTACCTCCTACACAAGCGAGTGCAAATTTTTGGGCACTTAAGTGTTCAATCCTCTTCTACCTTCAGACCACGAAAGGCGAACATGTCAATCTAACTCCTCAGGTTTAAGAAATTTGAACAGGGACAACTATTGTACCCCAAAATTTTCTCTCCCATTTCTTCAAGACATTCCCCTAGGGTTCTCAAATGCTCAAGGTTGCTCAAGAATTGATCAGACAAATTCTCCTCCTAAGCAATGGACTTACAACTATGGTTTCACTTTTCACAAGGAAGTTTGGGTTTCAATGGCCTCAAGTGGATTTCATGGTCTCTTATATGTCTCTAATAATGCTCATACCAAGTTTCATGCTTTGCATCACAAGTTTGTTCAGTCAATGGTTCAGATGATTGAAAATCAACTACATTAGGCAAAAAGTCAAATGTGGTAAACATACAATCAAACCTCAAGATTTTTGGTCAATATCAAGATTTTTAAGTCATATTCATCATTTGATCAAGGTTTTATCAAGATCCATCAAGGAAAACTCCCAAATCTTCAAAAGTCAAAATTTGCCAAATTAGGGTTTCCTAAGGAAAAGTCAACTGAACTTTGACCAAGTATAACTTTCAGATGCTTCATCATATTTTCCTCAACCAAAGATCTTTTTAAAGGAAATTCAATTCTCTACAAGTTAGTCTCTCTAAGCTCAAGTCCAAAAAATGCTTAATTTGAGAGATATGGGCCAATACATTATAGGTCATTTCAAAAGTCAACAAAAAGACACTTTTTGTCAAGGCAACTTATATCAAGATAAAGTTTTCAAATGCAAAAATGGTCAACATTGAGATTGTAAATTACACCTTGTGCTTTCCAAAAAGTCCAATATCACCTTCAAATGATAAAAAATGTGAGATTTATGACTAGTGCAAGTTGGGAAATTTTGAGCAAATGCATGAAGTTCAAATTGAGCAAACTTGAAATTTTGGGCTATTGGGCTATTACTTCAAAGATCAAACGTGTTCTACACTTCACCTACACCTCAGATCTCACTCATGCACCCCTTTGGGTTTTTATTTTTATTATTTTAAAAAGTCAAAATAAGATAAAATAAGACAAGGCTTCTTACACAAGTCCAAGCCCATCATATTTTGACCTAATTCAACCTATATATTCACTTCAATTCAGACATGGAGGACCACAAAACCCTATGTTAGAAACCACTTCCAAAAATCACAAAATTATCAAACTAGGGCAATATTCAAACCCTAGCTTGCAGCCATCTTCCAAGCATTCTTGCATTCCCAATTGATTCCTGAAGAGGTATAGAGTAAGAATGGATCCAACACAGTGATCCAAACCCTTCAGAACCTGCACGCATACATGGTTATTTCATGTTTTTTTGCAAAATTGATATCTTGATTTCCTTCATTCTTCATTGCATACTGACTTTTCTAACATGTTCATGAGGTATTAATATGCAGGAAAAGACCAACAAGGGAGTCCCATGATGATTGAATCGTGAATCACCATAACCATACCGATTCGTAATATTTTTTCATAGCTCTCAAACCAGTGCATTTTATCCCAAGATAACCATTCCATTGGATTCATAAGGCCTGATTTATGGGGGTAGGGCCCTTCCTGGATTGCTGATATTTGTTGTTTTGCAGGAACATGAAAAGGAGCTACCCGAGAAGACGACCGGAGCTAAGGCTCCAGCGCCTCTCTGGTTCATGTAACATTTTAATATTAAATACGTTTTGTTTTATTTAAGATAATGGATGTATCACCATCACAGTGGTTAAAACACGTGCGATAAGGCTTTATTATGAAAGGGCACATATTCTATCCCTACTTTTGGTGTTTTGATGTTTTTCATGATTTTTCCATGTTTTACAGGATAACATACAAGACGCGCTGGTTCTCCTTCCATATCACAAGCGTGCGCCTGGCCTAGTGGTGAGCATGCTGGGTGAAAGTGCTAAGGGCGTGGGTTCAACACCCACCCCTGCCAATTTTGGTTGTTTCTCTCTATTATTTTCTACCCTTCTTGCTCTTTTCATATCTTTTCCTTTAATCTCACACAAAAGCCTCTTTTTTTACAAAAACCTTTTTCCATAAACCCTAATTAGGTTTTTTATAGGTTTTTTCACTTAATTAATCAATTTAGGTTTTTAGGTTTTAATCTATTTAATCATCAATTTTTAATTAAAATTAATTTATTTTTTAAGGTTTTTTTAATTTAATCAATCAATTCCTTTTTTTTATTAATTAAAATCAATTTAGGTTTTTTAGGTTAATCATCAAACCCTTTTTATAAAAAAAATCGTCAAAGCCATTTCAAATTCCTTTTTTCTAAGTTTTACAATTAATGTAGATTTCTTTTCTCGGATTTTTTATGATTATTGTAATTGCTCACAGTTTGTAATAGTAATTATGTTTACTTTTCCATATTTTTATTACCTATGTACCTTTCCCAAAGCCATGTAATAGTCTAAGGTTTTATTGTTTTGCTTTTATTTTCTGCGCATTTACTACTTTCCAATTTTACTATGTTATTGTTAATAATTAGGTCATGTATGGAAAGATAAAAATAAAATGGTAGCAAACCCTAATTTCAAAGATAAGAATAACTGAACACAAATCACTTCACACACTACAACCTCTAGGGCAACCTCCCTTGTTGTCTTTCAATAAAAACAATCATGTCCCTCGAACGTGGGAACGCTTTAGCATAGTCCCTCGAAAACAAAGATCATAGTCCCTCAATGACCCTTTTGATGTTGCCTTCGGTAAATGATCTAGTTCCTTAAACGATAATTGCTAAAGCGTCCCTACCAATTGCCTTCTATGACTGTGCGATGACCCACACCCGTCCTTTCACATCCAACAGTAGGGCTTACTACTAACTAATGGTAAGATATCACTATCTAAAGGAAGAGAAAAAAGTACAATAAAGACCTTGAGTAGGTAGAACGCTCGTAATCGCTTGCTCACAAACTCTTCAAAATAAAACATTTCTCACAAACATTTTTTCACAAACAAATATTTTCAAAGAAACACTTTATACGCATTCTTGAGGACTGATACAAGAATCATTACAAAGTTCGCCTTACTTTGGCATTTCAAAATATTTTTCAAGCACACATTCACAAAGCAATTTTCAAAACAAAGTGAGCTAGTAATTAAGAGCCCGTAGATAACTGCGAATGAAATGGGTGCTAACACCTTCCCTTCATAATCTACCCCCCGAACTTAAAAAATATCGAAGGTCTTTCCTGTTCTTTTCACCCTTTCCTTATTGGATATAAGAAAAGTCGATGGCGACTATTACTATCTGCACATTTGCGATAAAATGCAAAACCAAGTCAGTTCTATCACTTTATTATATTGAGGAACCACTGAGGTTTCTTAGACACGACAGTCACTTCATCCTATTTGTTTTAATGTCTGATCACACGACTTTGTTCCTTTGAGGATTTTTCTTTGTAATCCTTTTATGCCTTTCAGGCTTTTCATTTTTATTTTCGTTTTCCCTAACTTTTTCCTGGACAAATTATTTTGAATTTTGATTTTGAGGTCCAACGGGATACCCTAACTTTTTCCTAAGTCACTTGTTTTCACGTTTTGACTTAGAGGTATTTCTTTATTTTTTTATTCTTTCTTTTCTTTTAAACAAATCGTGTGATCTTGAGTCTTCTGACTTGCTGAAAAAGCGTGACTACCTTATTCTTTGGTTGACTAGGGATAATAATTGTGGTATCATCGTCTTTTGACCTCCGGATAGGTAAAGAATAACCATTGTGGTTGATCATTATATGTACTCTCCTTATGAGATTTGAATACTCGATCAGATTAACTGAACACTACCCTGCCTCAGGTTAAAAATGAGGGTTTTTCTGAATAGAAAAGAAACTCCTACTTCATGTCTCAGAGGGTTTAACGAGGGTTTCACTCCCTTATATCTCCGATGTTTGGATATTTGAACCAATTCCTGCATATCATCAGCAGGTTTTTTATTCTAAAACATACCATTTGAGATTCTATGTATATTATTCATCATCCTCTTCTAGAGGTATCTTCTTTATTCACAAGAGTTGAGTATCAAAAGCAAAAAAAAAACATTTAAGAGTGAATACAAATGTATTAATTCAAGACAAACATATTCAATGCATTATGATTAATATTAAAAAATAAGCAAGTTTTGCATACAAGAAAGTACTGAACAAACCAAGAAAGATTACAAATGAGAATGAAAATGAAACTAGAAAATTTCCATATTGAGAAGACTAGACTTCATATGGACTTAATGCTTTAGAAGATGCGCTTTGTAGTCTTGACACCACTGAGTCAAAGGAGAACCCAAATTCGACCATCTGGTGTGAAATTAATGACCTTTGCATCAAGAAAGTCTTACACTTTATCTCAGAATAGTTTACAATCTTCAGTTGAATGACAAGGCTCCCCGACATGGTAATCACATCAGGTATTGGGATTAAATCCCTTAGGATAAGGAGGAATAACAGGATCCAACTGCTTGGGTTCCACCAAAGAAAACCTGAGCAATTGAGAGAACAACTGATTGTAAGTTATAGGAATAGTGTCAAACACTCCTTTTGGCTTTTTGTACCTCTGCCTATTTGACTGATTTGGATACCAAGCCTATCCTGGTGCCTTTCCTTTCTTATTTATTTAAGAAACAAATGAATATTGGTGCCATGGACACTCTAGAACCCAAGCTTGCAGAGGGTGCCCCTCATTTGAAGTAGATCCTAGATGGAAAACATGACTAGTCTTTTCCCCTACAACATTTGGAGTAACATTAACTGGCATATCTCGACCATCTGGAGTAAACACAAATGCCCCTGAATCAAGCAGATCTTTAACTTTGTGCTTAAAATCTATGTTGTCTTCAGTATCTTGACCGGGTGCCCCATAATGGAATTCACACCTATCATTTCCATCATAGTTACACGGAAGCCTTTCAGGCATAATGAAAGTTTGGGGCTCAACCAACTGAAATCCCGGCAAATGAGGAAGTAACTGTGCATACAACATTGGAATGGGATCAAATTTCCTCTCGGGCTGCTTTAGCCTCTGTTGACGAGCCTTCCCCTTTGTATTTTCTTGGGGAACAACAAATGGTTGTGAACGGGAAGACCCCGGAACACAAGGGTGTAGAGGAGATACATGAATTACTCCATGACTTAAAGGTGCCTCTGAAGTATGGGGAGGAATGACAACTCATGTTACTGCAACAGGTATATGATCATCTTCCTTTCTCAACACTGTCTTTATAACTTCCATTACCAAACTTAGCTGAGTCTTCAACTGACAGTTCTCCTCCTTCAAGAGTTCTTGACCATGGGCCATAGCCTGCATGTCCACCATAAACAGCCCCATCTGATCTCTCATTTCATCCAGTTCCCCATGAAGTTGCTCCATAGATTAGTTCTGATCATGGAGCGGAGAGAAGTCAAGATTTACAATTCTAAAAAGAAAATACGAAGTCTAAATAAGTAACTCCCCCAACTTCGGGTACCTGTTATGAATGCATGAAACTGCATGAATATGCATGTAATGTATTATCATTTCCAGGAATCCTGAAATTTTGATTAAACATCCAATAGCAACAAGACAAAGCAACAAGAGGAAAGATAAGTGGATAAATAAAGTTGCTTATATCATAAAATCAAACAACATTCATACAGAAGATCCTTAACATGAATACCATCAAACATCATAAAGATCCCATCCAACAAATCTGGCGGTGATCTTATTAAAAAATAAAAACTCAATAATGCTGAGAACTTCAATCAAACTTCAGACGACTGAGAGGACCCTGCCCCAAGCATTTTTGGATCCATGCTTTGAACTCTTCAAATTGATTCTTAGTCATTTCACTGTTTGGATTTTGAATCAGATCTTGAATCAAAAAATCATTCTTCCTCATCAAAGCCGATAAGTAATGACACTTGGGCTCCCAATATTTGGAAACTAGGTTTTCCATATCAATCTCCTCTGCCAGAATCTTGTATTTTTCCGCCATATGAGCTTTAAGTTTCATTAATTCTTCTACAATTTGGGCTAACTGGAGATTTCTTCCTCTAAACTAAGCCTCTGTTGCAAACTTTTGACCATCTTCCTCTCTGAGCTAAATCTTAAGCTTGCTAACTCTTTCAGTCAACCTATTGATTTGGACTTGTTTGCTTTGTATTTGCTGTTCAAACCCATCTTGGAGTTTGCAAGCTTCTTGAGATTTGGACTCCTCTTCCCGGAGTTGTTTCTCCAGAGCTTTAATCTTTTCTATGTGCTTCGCTTGCATCTTGTCCTTAGCCAACTGAGGTCTTTCCACCTTCTGTTGACTCTTCACCAGCTCTTTAATCTGATGACTAGTTATACGGGAACTATCAACCCTTGGCTTTATCGACTTCTAAAGCAAGCCATTATCTTCTAACAACTTGTTTTATAGCTTGGACTCGTGAATCAACCTCTTTTTGTCTTGCAAGGTAAAAGAGAGTTCCATGCATTTCTCTTGCTGCTCTACCCGCAACTTGAGACTTTCGGCTTTGACATGTTTTAAACACCCCATAGGCACAAATTTAGACACTTCAAGAATTGACTGCTTAAAAGATGATTCATCAGGGAATGATTGATTAACAATTGCTTCCGGATATAGCGGTAGAAATGTTGAGACTAAGCCGTTGGATTAACTTGAATCACATAGATCAAATTGAAAATCGCCACCGTGCTTTATTATTTTCGAAGGAATGGGAAAAGAGCGAATAACCCAAAAAGAGGGGGAGAGAATCTATGTTCGGGGGTTAGTTGTGTAAATGGAAAGTATTAGCACCCTAAACATCTACGGTACTCCGCATGAACCTCTTTGAAAATCTGTGTATTTTAGCTATAAATGTTGTATAAAAATGGATTATAGAGATGAGGAAAGAAGTATTTTTTTATGATTTTTGCACCCGCCGTGGTTGCGAACCTTTAGTGCCTACGTACCACCTTCCATGTAATAGGGGATCAAGGTACACATAGTTCACCTTTAAAAAATTTTAAAACACAAGTGTGTTGGTTTAATTTTAAAAGACAAGACATTATTGTCTTATCCAAGTGGAAGAACATACTTACTACCCACAATTATGAGAAAGGAGAATTTGCATCATTTAAAAGTGGAGGATATGGCTTGGATTCTAAAATCAAAAAAGCCTCGCTCAACACCCAAGTGGAAAATATCTCGCTTCACTATATATCATAGAAGTATAGTAGCTCGCATCACTACAAGGATTTACAAGAGTCTAATCTTTTGAGAAAGTTTTAAGGTAAAAATCCAAAATGGCTAAAATGGTTTGAATGAGATTGATTGACTTTTAGTCTTCTCATAAAAATGTCAAGGTATTATTAAGTTGATTAAAGTTTAATTAAGAAAATGTTTTGAAAATGCATCGACCTAAGTCCATGTTTATTATGAAAGTAGTTCAAGTTTAAAAACAAGAAGAGTTTTCTAAAGGAGGGAGAAGATTTTTGAAATTAAATAAGATGGGAGAAGATGAAGGGACTATCCTAAGGCCTAAAGTAAAAGCTAGGGGAAAAGAATCGTCTAACCAACAGGAAGCCAACACTTGACATAATGAGTTAATGTAGAATTCTCATCCTTTGGACTGAAACCAAACAAACAAAGATACTAAACCTCTTAAGAAACAAAGCTTCAATTGCATTAAGTCTTCACAAAAATTGGTCAAAGTAACGACTGTATATAGATTAATTCCAAATTACAGACAAAGCATAAAATCACAATAACCTGCATACAAAACAAACAAACAACCCAATGTCTTGGGGTAAACCCCAAGAACTCTAGACAAAATAACAGTTGAGGTCACATGGTCTCAAGCTAGGTTAAGGTCTCTACTCTAAGTCTAAGAAGCCCATAATCTCCATAATGCCAAGGATAGTAACAAAGTAGTCCAAGTAACATTAATGTTTTTCAGGTTTCAAGTTGATTATTAAGTATCTTCAAAAAGAAACGAAAAGCTCAAATGAGCAAAATAAAAAAAATGACATAAAAGAAAAAATGCTCAAATGAGCAAAGATGAAAATAGCATGAAATGTAATGCTAAAATAAATGTGCTTAAAGTAAAAGCATAAAATAAAAGCACAAAATAAAGTCAAATGTTAGAAGTTAGAGGTTAGTTGAATGAGCATCTTGAAACTTGCATTTGAAACTCATTATAAGATTGATAAAATCAAAGCCTCTCATCAATAAGTTTCATTTGCTTTTTGCCAAGTATATCATCCATTCAAAATTCTCAAGGCAACAATAAATGATCAATGATGTTTAAATGATTCACTTTGACCAAAGTTTATGAATATTCATTAAAGGATTGATAACACCAAATCCTCCTAACAATAAATCTCCAAGTTATTGGATTAAAGGATTCAAATCAACATACTTGAGCTTACAAACATGGGTTTCGGACACAGATGATCATTTCTCAAATCGGGACAAAATTTAGCGCTATGTTAAGCAATCGTAAATGGACTTATATAGAAGTCACACCTATTTTAAGGTCGGTCAATAGAAATTTATGTGTCCTATGCTTGGAGAGATGATATGTACGTCATCCTCTAACAACATATTACACAAAAAGAATGGGATAAGTGTTAGAACATAATTTGGTTCTACATCCCTGTAAGAGTTTTGATGATAACAAACACATGATATATATAAAGAACAAATATGCTCGCTAATAAAAGTATCTTTATATGCAGGGAAGTTTTGATATGAGAAATATGTTCTGATGTAAGGAGCATAGAAGATCTGATTATGCAAGCATAGAAGATGAGAGTATGATGATATAATCAGAAGCACCCTTCTTAGAACAAAATATGTGTGACACGCTTATATAAAGAAGTTCTGTTACAACTTCTGAATGCACCAACACTGTGAAATAGGACCTCTGATACTCTGATCTGTAAAGTTATGATACAAGCAGTAAGGGACTCTCAATGGTAACATTCATCCTCTGATGTGAGAATTTCTGAAGCGTTACAATCTATCAATGCATATCAAAAGTAATGACTATAAAGATACAAGAATATCATGGTTTGGAAAGATCATTAATTCGTGTTATGAACATTCCAAAAGCATCTTCTTATGTCACTGTTGCATGGCCTATATAAATAAGAAGAAAAGAAGAATTCAAGTGATGAACATTTGCGCACGAAAAAGGAAATCCTTTATCCAGGTCTACATAGTAATCTTAACTTGTGTAAAACATCACTGTCTTGGGATACTGTTTAATTAGAAACACTACTGTACACTTTTATTCATACATTTTTTAGAGAATTTCCTTGATAAAAACCGGGTTGTGGTTATACTCAAGAAGACTTTGGCAGTTGTCAAAGTAGATTTGTAATCAAGATTGATTAGTGGATTAAGACCTCGTTGGAGAGAGGCGAAATTACCTTGGCAGGTGGACTGGAGTAGTTTGAGTTCAAATGAACTAGGATAAAAATAAACGTGTTCTTTCCATTAAGTTTTAAGATCCCAATTCAACCCCCCTTCTTGTGTTTTTCCATTCTTCAATAGGTATCCGAGCACCTGGATCTGGGTGCAAACACTTAACCGTGTCAGAAAAAGATCCAAGGAGGAAAAAAACTATGGTGGGACCAAGTCAGAATATCAGCAATGATCATCATGATGAGAAAGACAAAATTAGAAGCAACCCCCCAATATTTGACGGTGAAAAGTTTGATTACTGGAAAGACATAATCAAAAGTTTCTTTCTAGCTTGTGACGCTGATCTTTGGGATATGGTAACGGATGGATATATACATCTTGTTGATGAAAGCGGTCAGAAGACTGACAGATCATCAAAAGAGGGATTTCAGAAATCATCACAAGGCCAGAACCATTCTCTTGAGTGTTATCTCATACACAGAGTATGAGAAGATTAATAACACTTACTTTACACTTGTTTTTGACTCTGATTTCACATCTTATTTAGGTTTTTTATTATTGTTTTCTCGTATTATGCATATCTTTTGTTTCCTTTTCAGGTATTTAAAATATCTAGAGCTCCCCTGAAGAAATGAAGGAAAACAGGCTGAAAAATAGGAGTTTAGGTCAAATTTGCACTCATGGCGTCCACCATGGTGCCAACCATAGGGTAGGCCATGACGTGGACCACCTCCTATTGACCTCAACTGCCACGTTCCCCACTTCCTTTCATTTACACTCATGGCGGGCGCCACCTCTGGACGATGTTTTCCCCCCCAAAAGGAGTTGGGGGGCATTCTTGTGATTTCATGCATTCCTCTTCCTCTATAAATAGAAGTTCCTGATTTCATTTCAATTCACCCAAGCTTAGTTGCAAACTTGATCCAACCATAGTTGCAAACTTAAGCCATATTATTTCACCATTGTAAAGCGATAATTCTTCACATCGGGGAATTATTGCATTGTTGATTGAGTCTGTGATCGAGTTCGTAGATTGAGTCTGTAATTGAGTTTGGAGCACTTCGGCAGAAGTTTATCTTGCCACATTTATTTTCAATTGCTGTTTATTTCCAGTCGCATTTTACTTCCAGTTTGTACTAGATTTAAAACCTCCCCGTTTGTAGCAGGTTTCTATTTATATATTCCGTACTGCTTTTACTTTGTTTATTTCCCGCACTGCTTTTACATTGTTTATTTCCCGCACTGCTTTTACTTTGTTTATTTCCCGCACTTTCTTTTACTTTGTTTATTTCCTGCACCTGATTTTACTTTGTTTATTTCCCTCACCGCACTTTACTTTGTTTATTTCCCGCACCGTCACTTTAAATTTTCCTTGATTTCTCGCATGATTTATTTTAACATGTCTGTTTACATTCCCATGTCAGGCTGGACCTTACTGGGCTAGAATGTAAGCAATCTAGTTAGATCGATATTCCAAATAATGTGTCAATAGAAATGCTTATGGGCTATTTTGGTTTTTAATACGAGTTTTCTGTACTTTATTGTTGTTGGGTAAGATCGAAAGCCGTCCAACCCTTTTTTAAACTCGGTTAGTTCTAACTGGTCAAAGGAAGCGAAAGCGCTTTGTCTAGTTAGTATGGGATTTTTTATTATCAAAGAAATCAATTTTGACTATTTTCGGACGCATTTATTGGGTTAAAGTTAGGTTCCCTTTTTATTAGACATTCCCGATCAAAATACTTTTCAACTTGGTCAAGTACTCTATTTCTTAAAAATAGGTTTATTACTTTAACACAATGCGCACCTTTTTATAAGTGACGATAAGTAGGTCTGATTAGAGAGTAAACTCAGTTCTGATTATGCGAACGCGACAGTTCCTATTAAATTATTTCTTTTCTTTAGTAGAAAATATTGCCCTATAAGTAGTTCTATTCCGAACCATTGCGAATATCATCTGACTACGTGAATTACATTCGACCCAGCCTTTTATATCTGAAGTTTATTTCGATGAAATTTACTTTTTTGCATGCTAAATTCCCTGTTTAATATTGACTTAGCTAAACACCGTAACAATAGGAAACGATAGATTGACAATTGGTCTTTGTGGATCGATAATATTTTATATTACTCTGAAGCGATTCTAACACTTGCGAATACAAGGCATCAAGTTTTTGGCGCCGTTGCCGGGGAACAATTTCATCAAATTTTTCACCCTATAGTCACACCGTCTAAACTAAGTTTTACAGTCCAGTTAATGCGAAGATCTCGCATCACCGGAACCTTATTCAATCCTTTAGCAGAACCTGAACGTTACATCCATTTTCTCCGTAGAATTAGAAAAACTATGGCCGAGAATCGTAACCAAAGACCCCTTAAGGAATTTTCCCAACCGTCAGATGAGGAACCTAGTTCAAGTATCGTAAACCCAGCTATAACCATAAATAATTTAGAACTAAAACCCTCATTGCTACAATTGGTGTAACAAAACCAATTCGGTGGTCTCGCTACTGAGAACCCGAATAAACACTTAAAAACTTTTATACAATTAGCAGACACTTTAAAATGCAGTGGTGCTTCGCCTGAGGCAATACGACTAAGATTATTCCCTTTTTCCCTCAGAGATAAAGCACGAGATTGTTTAGATTCCCTTCCACCCAATTCAATAACAACCTGGGAAGACCTTAGGAGAGTATTTCTCGCAAGATATTTTCCGCCCAGCAAAACTGTTGTCCTTAGAAACCAAATCACTAGATTTTACTAAAACCTGGGAGAATCACTTTTTGAAGCTTGGGAGAGATATAAGGACCTGTTAAGAGCCTGTCCACACCATGGCCTAGAACAATGGCTAATCATCCACACCTTCTATAATGGAATCCATTACAACACAAAGATGTCTATCGATGCTGCCGCTTGTGGCGCATTGTTGAATAAACCTTACCTAGAAGCCCGCGCTCTCATTGAGGACATGGCCCAAAACCATTACCAATGGCGAACAGAACGAGCTACGGTAGAGAAAAAGGAGACCCAAGGAGGAAAACATGAGATAATTTCTCTAGACATGATGCAAGTTAAAATGGACCCTCTTGCCTTAAAAGTTCAAAACATGTCTCAAAATCCTAATACTGTATCCGCAGTAGCTTCAGAATGCGAACTCTGTGGAACCCAAGGACATCAACCTGCGGAATGTAACTTGTTGAATGAGCCTTGCTCAGACCAAGTAAATTACACCCAAGGAAACCCATTTTCAAACACTTACAACCCCGGATGGAGGAATCACCCAAACTTTTCTTATAAAAACAATAGCCCAATACAAAACTCTGCACCTCCGAGACCTATAGGTTTCCAAGCCCAAATACCAAATCAACCTATGCAAGTTGTGTCACCCAAACCAAACCTTGAGAAAATAATGGAAAATTTCATTTCAGCTCAAACTCAGTAAAACAAAGAGTTCCTAAATCAGAATATTCACGTAAACGAACTAATCACGCAATTAGGAACTTGATCAGATAATTACGCATAACAAGATGCTTGAAACCTAGATCTCGCAGATAGCCCAAACACAAGCCCCAAAAACTACACTCGGAGGACAATTCCCTGTACAACCTCAACCAAATCATAAAGGGCAAGCTAATGCCATTTCCTTACGAAGTGGGACTACTTATGATGGACCTAAGAATCCAGCCATGAGTACACCCTCACAACCTAAGACAAATGTTTTGCCTACAAACAAAGTGGAGGAACCAGAGGATCCCGAAAAGCAAAAAGAACCATAATTAAAAGATAAAACTAATAAATCACCACCCCCGTACAAACCCCCAGTCCCATTTCCGCAAAGACTTAAACAAACCAAACTTGACAATCAATACCAGAGATTCGTTAAAGTTATAGAAAAACTCCATGTATAGATTCCTTTCACCGAAGCCATCACTCAGATACCATCTTATGCTAAATTCATAAAAGACATCCTGACCAACAAGCGTAGACTTGATGATCCCAAACCTATCGAATGCAATTTTATTTTAGAAAATAAACTTGCCAAGTAAGAAAAGGATCCAGGAAGTTTTTCCATTCCTTGTATCTTAGGAAATCATACTATTGACAAAGCCTTCTTATATCTAGGAGATAGTGTCAGCCTTATTCCTTTAGCAGTTTGTAGAAGGTTAAACTTAGGAGAATTGTAGCCTACTAAAATGTCTCTCCAGCTGGCTGATAGATCAGTTAAGTATCCTATAGGCATACTTGAAGACATACCAGTTAAGATCAGCCAGTTATATATCCCAACTGATTTCGTGGTTATGGATATTAAAGAAGACGAAGATCCCAATCCTCTTAGGTAGACCATTCCTATCAACAGCCGAAGCCATAATTGACGTTAAGAAAGGAAAACTAACATTTGAGGTGGGTGATGAGAAGATATAATTTATTCTTTCAAAGTTCTTAATGGCACCAGTCATAGGAGATGCTTGTTATGCCATTAACATCATTGACGAGTGTATATTAGAACTTAAGCGAGAGGAATCTAACAAAAATATTAATTTACCTTCGACCCCCATTATGGAGGATGATGGATTTAAAGGTTTAAAACCTTACATCGATTACGACCTCTATGAATGTTTATCGCTTACTCTCGATCCCATGCCTTGCCCTTTGAAACCATCTTTAGAACTGAAGAAACTTCCCAAGAACCTCAGATACAAATTCTTAGATAAAGAGATGAATCGTCTTGTTATAGTTAACGCTATTTTAAGTCAAGACCTCTACTCTTAGAGATCTTACGAAAACATCCCTCAGCTTTAGGGTATAACATCTCCGATTTAAAAGGAATAAGTCCATCGGTGTGCATGCACCAGATCTTGTTAGAGGAAAACTCAAAACCCTCAAGAGAACATCAAATAAGATTAAACCCTATAATGAGCGATGTTGTTAAAAGAGAAGTTCTTAAGTTACTAGAGGCTGGTATAATTTACCAAATATCAGATAGTAATTGGGTGAGCCCTGTGCATGTGGTGCCAAAGAAAGGAGGCATCACAGTCATAGGAAATGAGAAAGGTGAGCATATTGCTAAACGAACAGAAGGAGGTTGGCGTATGTGTATAGATTATAGAAAATTTAACAAAGCAACCAGGAAGGATCATTTCCCTCTTCCATTTATAGATCAAATGCTCAAATGTCTAGTCAGACACTCGCACTTTTGTTATCTAGATGGATACTCAGGATTTTTCCAAATACCTATTCACCCTGAGGATCAAGAGAAAACAACCTTTACATGTCCTTATGGAATGTTCGCCTATAGACGAATGCCCTTCGGACTCTGTAATGCACCTGCCACTTTTCAACGTTGTATGATGTCTATATTTGCAGATTACCTAGATAGAATAATGGAAGTTTTCATGGACGATTTCTCGGTGTGTGGATTCAATTTTAAAGATTGTCTCTCCAACCTCGAAAAAATCCTTGAAAGATGCGTAGAGGTGAACCTAGTGCTAAACTGGGAAAAATGCCATTTTATGGTTAATGAAGGTTTAGTATTAGGACACATTGTCTCTGAAAGAGGAATTGAGGTCGATAGAGCCAAAATTGAAGTTATAGAAAACCTCAACCCACCTAAAACAATTAGGGAGATTAGAAGTTTTCTTGGACATGCTGGTTTTTATCGATGTTTTATAAAAGACTTCTCTAAAATAGCAAAACCTTTGACTAATATTCTAATGAAGGACGTTGAATTTGTTTTCAATGAGAAATGTCTCGAAGCTTTTAAATTTTTGAAACAAGCACTGATTTCAGCTCCGATCATGCAACCCCCAGATTGGACACAACCTTTTGAAATCATGTGCGATGCCAGCGATTATGCAGTTGGTGTTGTTCTAGGATAACGAAAAGACAAGAAATTACATATTATATATTATGCTAGTAGAATCCTAGATACCGCCCAACTCAACTATGCAATAACAGAGAAAGAATTACTGGCAGTAATTTTTGCGATAGATAAGTTTAGGTCCTACCTAGTTGGAGCAAAGATCATTGTTTACACTGATCATGCTGCCATACGTTATCTATTAAATAAAAAGGATGCTAAACCTAGATTACTTAGATAGATCCTGTTACTCCAAGAGTTTGATCTAGACATTAAGGATAAGAAAGGCACAAATAATGTTGTCGCTGACCACCTCTCTAGATTAGAACACTTAAAACCTGACTTATTTCCTATAAATGATGATTTCACCTATGACAGACTTATAGCTAAGTGATAATTTCGAGACTTACAGAGATAAAGATTTTGAAAAAATTTCAGTAATGAAAAGCGTACCTTGGTACGCTGATTTTGTAAACTACCTAGCTACAGATATCATACCCCCTGATCTAAATTACCAACAGAAAAAGAAGTTCTTCAAAGATGTTAAACATTTCTACTGGGATGAACCGCTCCTATTCAAGAGAGGAATAAATAACATTTTCAGGCGTTGCGTTCCAGAAGAGGAAATATAAGACATCATCAGACACTGTCATTCTGCACCTTATGGTGGACATGCAGGTATATCTAAAACGCACGCCAAGATTCTTCAAGAAGGACTCTATTGGCCAACTTTATGGCGCGATGTCCATGCCTACATTGTCAAGTGCGACCGATGTCAATACACCGGGAACATATTGAGACGTGACGAGATGCCAATGAGGAATATCCACGAAGTTGAACTCTTTGATGTTTGGGGTATAGACTTTATGGGACCATTTCCAGCTTCAATGGGAAATAGGCACATTTTGGTAGTTGTGGACTACGTGTCTAAATGGATTGAAGATATTGCATCACCCACAAACGAAACAAGAGTGGTAGTCAAGTTATTTAAGAATATCATTTTTCCGAGGTTTGGAACACCCCGTCTCGTTATAAGTGATGGAGGATCACATTTCATATCCAAAATCTTTGATAAGCTCTTGAGTAAGTATGGAGTAAAGCACAGAGTAGAAACACCTTATCACCCACAAACTAACGGCCAAGTAGACGTGTCTAATAGGGAGATTACACAAATCTTAGAAAAAACTGTTTCAATTTCCAGAAAAGATTGGTCTCAGAAGCTACATGAAGCATTATGGGCCTACAGAACAGCTTTTAAAACCCCTATTGGAACAACCCCTTACCAATTAGTCTATGGAAAATCTTGTCATTTACCCTTCTAGTTAGAGCATAAAGCCTATTGGGCCATTAAGACCCTGAATTTGGAATATTTGACAGCTGGTGAAAAGCGCATCCTTGACATTCATAAATTGGAGGAATTCCGCCAGTCTGCCTATAAGAATGCTATAATATATAAAGAAAGAACCAAAACTTGGCATGATAGGAGAATTGTAAAGAAATATTTCAATATAGGAGACCTTGTTCTCCTTTTCGATTCCAGGTTGCGACTTTTTCCTGGCAAGCTACGTTCAAGATGGATTGGTCCTTTTGAGGTCTCTAGAATCCTAAGATCTGGAGCAGTCGAGATCAAGAACAATTCTTGTAGCCCATTCATCGTTAATGGCCAGAGGTTGAAGCACTACGAAGGAGGTGACATTCCCACCAACTAGTCCAGCCACACTCTGATTGATCCACTAGTACCAGTTTCCGATATATGAAGCTTACTCGTCAAGCTAACGAAGTTAAACAAGCGCTGCATGAGAGGCAACCCGTGAGTTTATTTTTATTTTTTTTCATTTATTTACTTTTTACTTTATCAAATTTTATTTTTATCTTTATACTAACAGTTGCAAAATTTATGATTTCAGGCATTACCTGCTAGCCATCTTTGCTAACTACATTTTTCAGGATGGAGCATTTTGATGACATGCATGTTTCCTTCCGAGATGACACTCAGAGACAACGTTATGCGGTCCTTTCACAGCGACCCATGGCACCGACCAGATATCTAGACCAGATTTGCATGGAAGCTCTTGGCTTTGAAGCCAGTATCAAGTATCTATGCAACCAGCTAAAGTGGGACGAGTATGCAGATGACCTAAATGTGACCTACAGGAACCTCACCTTAGAATTCCTCAGTTCATTCGAGTTTGAGCCCTATAATGGCCAGGATGGATATCTCACTTTCAGGCTATTCAGGATAGAATACTATTTTACCCAGAGGGAGTTTGGCGACTTGCTAGGCTTCCAGACCACACCCGATGCTATACCTGAGCTACCAGTTGGCTATTTCATGACTAGGGATATAGAGAAATTCTGGAGAGATATTACTGCTGGAGGGAGCCTTGATCGTTCCACTCAGCTATCCCCTGTTATTCACAACCCTACTTTCAGGTATTTTCAGATGGTTATTGCTCACAATTTCCTAGGGAATGCCGACACTAATACCCGTGTTAGCGAGGAGGAGATCTTTTTCCTCTACTGTGCGACCCAGTCTCTCCCTATAGCCTGGGGAAATTTTATGCTGTGGAATCTCATGATGACTTCTAAGTCTGCTGAAGGTATCCTCCATGTGGGAGGGACAATGACTCAGATTGCTTCTGCTTTGGGTCATACAAGTAAGTTATCTCACCTTACCTCCTACTGTGGATATACTACAATGGACATTGATTTCTGTTTGGATCGTGGGCTTATGAGAAGAGTCTACTTTAATCCCAACCAGTATAGACTCCTGATTGATAATGAAACCGTTCACTATTTTACCTTGCCTGATCCCATGATGACCAATGTCCATAACCCTGTCAATATATGCCTTAGAAGGTCTTGGAGAGACCGTGGACGAGTGAAAATAACCTCTGATACTTGAGTATCATCCATGTCCATCGCCAGAAAGGACCACTGCATTCTCTAATAATTTCTCTTTGCAGCAACCCGACATCTATGCACAGGTTACTGAGCTGCGTAGAGAGGTAGCCCAACTTCGTCAGACAGTTGAAGACCTCTCTCTTCAGGTTATGGTGTCCAATGCTACTCACTCTACTGAGGCAGACCTTCTACAACAGGAAATTGATGATCTTCGCAGTAAGTTAGCTACAGCTCATGGTCCTGAGTCGACCACAGACCCTACCACTCCTTGATGATCTTGATTCATATCTGCATTGTTTTGTTGTTTTGTTGTTTCTTTTATCATGTTGTTTCCTTTTCAGACTTATTTATTTTTATGCCTAACTCTTGCATTCTACTTTTTTTTGTGACTTACCATGATTAAGTATATTTCTTTTTATTTTTATTTTTATTTTTTTCTCTTTAATTAATTGTTTGTTTTATTTTTTTATGATTTTATTATTTTCAAGTTATAAACATAAAAGAAAAAAAATTCAATACACCAATCCTTGGAGGCACCAAATGAAGAATTGCTGTTTGCACCTACGAGAAGAAATTGGAATAAGAAGCCCAAACCAACAAAATAAAGAAATTTGAGCCCAACCCAATTTTCGAACATGGCGCCCGCCACCAAGACCATGGCGCCCGCCATGGGGTCTGGGATTATAACGGGCAGATTTTCAAAAACCTCCTACTTTCTCCATTTTCAACCCCAAAACCTCTCATTTTTTCAACCACCTAATACCCCATTAACCACCCAACAACTCTCGTTTTCTCAACCACCTACTACCCCATTAACCACTCCAACATCCATTTTTCTAACCATCATAAAAATTCAAACTTTCTCCTCCCAATCTCCAACACCCATTTTTGAAACCCATGTTTTTCAATTTTCTTCCAAAGGAGCAACAATGGAGTTCAACGTATACGTTCTTCGTGAAGAAAACCCAGAGACCGACAACGGAAAATCCTTGAAAAATTGCAAGGACGATAAATTGTCTCAACCAGGTATGTCGATGAAGAATGTCTGTATACTTTAGGACTTTATCATAGTTTTTTTTTTCATTTAGCTGACATCCTAGGATTGCATGACATTTTTACTAGAAAAGAGCCCACCTTTGAGAGGCTAACTCGGGAATTCTTAAGTTCCCTAATTTATTTGGTTCATCCCGACACTACTAGTACCATCGGTACGGTTAAATTCTGTTTATTTAATGTTGAATATGAATATAGCACTGATGAACTAGCAGCTCTATTGGGTATTCCTCATGGTGATGGCGCTATTTGTGAGACCCCTTTGGATTCTGAATGGTCCACTGATGCATTTTCCTTCTGGCGTCAATTGTCAAACTCTTATATAAATTCTTTTGAAGGAGTTTTAGCATCATTGATCCATAACCCGGCTATTCGAATTTTTCGATATATGCTCGCCTGTACTATTTTTGGCCGGGAGAATCCAAACAAGGTAAATGCTAGAGAACTTCTATTTTTGCAGGGTAGTCTCACTAATAGAAGAATTAATTCAGTCCCGTTTATGATTTCTCACATGATTGCTGTCCCGAGACACACAGGGACCATAGCTTTTGGAGGACTAGTTACATTTATTGCTAGAGCTCTGCATCTTGACGCTGAGATAGCTACCCTTGCACCCCTTCCTCCCCGCACAATTAATTTGAAATTTCTAAAAGATATGAAATTGTGCAAGGTGAGGAGAGTAGTTGGTTTTGAACTTATGGTTCGGGGTGTCGCTATCCCATCAGTCGTTCTGCCTTACACTAGACGTATTGATGTACGAATTGCAAGGAACTGGACCTACGATCTAGATGCTCCACCTTTTACGGGTCCATTACCTCCTAATGTTCCACTTGGGGTCGGACACGAGACTGATGATGAATACGAGCAGAGGGATGAACCTCATGCCCCACCTGTGTCCCCCTACCATGCTTCACCCGCACACACTGCACCTTCTACTTCTAACACTTTTGCGGGTACGACTCTTGGCTTCTACATCACTGAAGAGATGTGGCGTGACCAGCTAGCCCGGGAGGAGAGAAGAGATGGTTTACTTTCTACCATCCAACAACAGCTGGAAGATAACATGAGTTTCATGGAGGCGTCACGACAGTAGTCAGACCGCTCTTTTCAAAGTCTTATGGAATCTCAATTGGCGATATCCCGCGAGCAACATAGGTAACAAGCCCAGTTTCAGAGGCACTCCTCCCTCATGGAGGCCACTCAAGGATCCATTCTTGGCAACCTTCGCGAGATTCAGAGTTCACAGATTGCCTTGTCCGCCAGATTCGACCAGTTCGAGGCTTCTCAGAGCAGTCGTCGTTGCAGTCGATCCCGTCATCCTAGACATTCACCGCAGGATGGAGAGGGACCCATCCAACCTTAGTACTTTACCAGGTGACTCTTTCCTATTCTTATTTCGTAACACTGGGGACAATGTTCGATTTATGTGTGGGAGGAGATTTACTCGCTTTCTCGCTTTATTTTTTCTCTCGCTTTACTTTTTCCCTTTTCCTGCATTTTCCTTCTCGTTATTTTACTTCTTTATTTGCTTTAGTTTACTTGTTTGCTTTCTTTTCAAAATAATACATGTGTTTGACGAGTCATCTATATTTGTATGGTCTAGTGTATGTCCACTCCCCCATTTCTTGAGCTTAACCGAATTTTTTTCCTAAGAAAAACACTGTGTTTTGAACTTAGTTGGGCTATAAGACCTGGTTGAGATAGGATGTAGTATGACTTGGGAAAGCCCTTTCGAAGCATCGACATCGTTTTTACACCTTAAGCTTCGTAAATTTAGGAATTCGATCCCGATACCCCCTATGTCGTGGCCTTAAAATTTTCATTCTTAAATCCTTGAATAGTTTATCCTAGCAGTCAGCTCCAGTCTAAGCATGCTCTACGTAGGGGACCGAAGAAAAGTGAATGATCTATATGCTATATTCTTATTGTAAACTACAACCTCGGGATAGGTGACCCTCACAAAGTCATTTAACTCAACAAAAGTTGTATGTTGAAAAATAAAGCAAAAGCAAAAGAAGAAGAAAAAGAAAAAGATTTTTTTTTTACCCATCTTTAGTTGGTTCAGAGGTATCTGGTGCTGAAATTGGTAGGGAGGATTATGATCCGATCCCCTGCAACTATAAATGGGTCAATAAAAGGGGTTACACCAACTTTTTGTACCAGAGCCCTGCGTTTTATGATCAGAATCACTACCCGGTCACTTTACTATGAGCATGTACGAATAACGGGCTTAATGTGATTGCGCCTGAATGAAAAAGGATTTGAAAAAAAGGAAAAATATAGGCCTAAGCATAGTGGCATGATATGGATTGGTTCGTAAAAGAACGAAGCTTATGTCCGTTTTATGGAAGAGTGTCACTATGATATCCTTGGTTTGAATCAGTCAGTACCTATCAATACATCCCTGTTTTAATTCCAGAGGCCCCTTGCAGCCCAACTTGTTCACTAACACTGTTTTTCTTCTTAATCTATTTTAGAGTTCTTGCTTGAGGACAAACAAAGGTTTAAGTGTGGGAGAATTTGATAACACTTACTTTACACTTGTTTTTTACTCTGATTTCACATGTTATTTAGTTTTTTCTCTCTCGTATTATGCCTTTCTTTTGTTTCCTTTTCAGGTATTTCAAATATCCAGAGCTCCCCTGAAGAAATGAAGGAAAATAGGCTGAAAAACAGGAGTTTAGGTCAAATTTGCACTCATGGCGTCCACCATGGCGCAAGCCATAGGGTAGGCCATGACGTGGACCAGCTCCTGCTGACCTCAACTTCCACGTTCCCTACTTCCTTTCATTTACACTCATGACGGGCACCATGGCCTCCATGGTGGGCGCCACCTTTGGACGATGTTTTCCTTCCCAAAAGGAGTTGGGGGGCATTCCTGTGATTTCCTGCATTCCTCATCCTCTATAAATAGAAGTTCCTGATTTCATTTCAATTCACCCAAGCTTAGTTGCAAACTTGATCCAACCATAGTTATGAACTTAAGCCATAGTATTTCACCATTGTAAAGCGACAATTCTTCACATCGGGGAATTATTGCATTGTTGATTGAGTCTGTGATCGAGTTCGTAGATTGAGTCTGTAATTGAGTTTGGAGAACTTTGGCAGAAGTTTATCTTGCCACATTTATTTTCAACTGCTGTTTATTTCCAGTCGCATTTTACTTCCAGTTTGTACCAGATTTAAAACCTCCCCGTTTGGAGCAAGTTTCTATTTATATATTCCGCACTGCTTTTACTTTGTTTATTTCCCGCACTGCTTTTACTTTGTTTATTTCCCGCACTGCTTTTACTTTGTTTATTTCCCGCACCTTCTGTTACTTTATTTATTTCCTGCACCTGCTTTTACTTTTATTATTTCCCACACCGCACTTTACTTTGTTTATTTGCCGCACCGCCACTTTAAATTATTTACTTTCTCGCATGATTTATTTTAACCTGTCTGTTTACATTCCCATGTCAGGCTGAACCTTACTGGGCTAGAATGTAAGGAATCTAGTTAGATCGATATTCCAAATAATGTGTCAATAGAAATGCTTATGGGCTATTTTGGTTTTTAATACGAGTTTTTTTTACTTTATTGTTGTTGGGTAAGATCGAAAGCCATCCAACCCTTTGTTAAACTCGGTTAGTTCTAACTGGTCAAAGGAAGTGAAAGTGCTTTGTCCAGTTAGTTAGGGATTTTTTATTATCAAAGAAATCAATTTTGAAACTATTTTCATACGCATTTATAGGGTTAAAGTTAGGTTCCCTTTTTATTAGAAATTCCAGATCAAAATACTTTTCAACTTGGTCAAGTAATCTATTTCTTAAAACTAGGTTTATTACTTTAACGTAATGCACGCCTTTTTATAAGTGACAATAAAAAGGTCTGATTAGAGAGTAAACTCGATTCTGATTACGCGAATGCGACAGTTCCTGTTAAATTAGTTCTTTTCTTTAGTAGAAAATATTGCCCTATAAGTAGTTCTATTTCGAAGCATTGCGAGTATCATCTGACTATGTGAATTATATTCGACCCTGCCTTTTAAATATGAAGTTTATTTTGTTGCACTTTACTTTCTTGCATGCTAAATTCCCTGTTTAATATTGACTTAGCTAAACACCGTAACAATAGGAAACGATAGATTGACAATTGGTCTCTGTGGATCGATAATCTTTTATATTACTATGACGCGATTCGTACACTTGAGAATACACCACATCAAAGATCACAAATAGAGAGTTAGCAAAGCACATGTTTGATTCCTTGAGAATGACACATGAAGGAAACACGCAGGTCAAAGAAACCAAAGCCCTTGCGCTCATTCAGATGTATGAAGCCTTCAAAATGGAAGAAGATGAAACCATTGAAGCAATGTTCTCAAGATTTCAAATTCTGGTTGATGGGCTAAAAGTTCTGGACAAAGGGTACTCAACTATTGATCATGTAAAGAAGATAATCAGGAGTTTACCAAAGAAATGGAGACCCATGGTCACTTCTCTCAAACTAGCCAAAGATCTGAACAAAATCTCTCTATAAGAACTTGCCAGCTCTCTCAGAAGTCATGAGATGGAGTTAGAAGATGATGAGCTCCAGAAGCAAGGTAAGTCTCTTGATCTGAAATCTAATAAATATGAAACCAAACTTTTGCAGGCAAAAGCAGAAGCAGAAAACTCTGGTGAATCATCATCAGAAGAAGATGAATTGTTCCTCCTATCCATAAGAATCAATCAGCTTTGGAAGCACAAGCAAAGGAAATTCAGAAATTCCAGAAGAATAGGGAATGACTCTGAATAATCTTCTAGATACAGAAAATCCAGTAACAGAAACATTACCTGCTATGAATGCAATGAACAAGGTCACTACATGAGCAACTGCCCAAATCTTCAAATAGAGAAACCTTAAAAGAAGCTCTCTAAGGAAAATAAGAAAAGTCTTATGGAAACGTGGGATGACTCTGAATCTTCTGAAGATGGAACAAAATTAGAAGATGAACAAGCCAATATAGCTCAAACTGACAACTTATCAGATGTCTCCAAATCCTCTGAATCAAAATCATAATCAGACTTAGAGTCAGAAGAGGTATTTTTAACTTTTCTAGATCTTAATTAGAAGAGAGTCTATCAGAAATTATAGAAATGTATTAGAAACTTCGAATTATAAACAAGAACCTGAAAAAGGATCTAGTTTCTGACTCTATAGAAACTAAGACT
The DNA here is from genome assembly GCA_948472305.1 of Vicia faba. Lineage (NCBI taxonomy): Eukaryota > Viridiplantae > Streptophyta > Magnoliopsida > Fabales > Fabaceae > Vicia > Vicia faba. The sequence continues at coordinate 1,403,214,708 of OX451739.1, forward strand.
CTGAGATTAGAAAACTCTGAGTTGAAAGAAAAAATTTCAAAACTTGAAAATGAGGTAAAAAACACTTAGAAGGAAACCATCTTAAAAGTTCCTAGTAACCCTGATAAGATCATAAAGGAATATGATCATAGCTTTCATAAATTCCTTGATAAAAACATATATAGAAGCAAGATGGCTTCAATGATCTATGGAGTTAGCAGAAATGGCAGAAAAGGAATAGGATACAAAGGTAAAGTATCCCAACCTAAGAAAGTTAAGGATTTGGTTATTAAACGCACTCCTCTTTATTCTCACTTCACTTATGGGAAAACACATGATATAAAATATACTAGTAAGGCGTTTTATGCTAAACCAAAATTCAAACAGAATTTTGGAAACTCTAACAATCATGGACCGAAAAAGAAATGGGTACCAAAGGATAAAATCATCTATGTTGCAGATATTTTTAACAGTAAGTTTGAAACACAAGTCTTAACACCTGGATTCTGGATCCTCTCTACACATGACGGGAAGAAAGCATATGTTCCAAAGCATGGAATTTAAATCTGAAGGATTCGCAGGTTTCAGAGGCAATCATAAAGAAAAAGTTATTGGCTATGGAACTATTTTGAACGGTAATGAGAATACATAATCAGAAGCTCTCTAAAGAATCTTAATTGAATCCAAAAGAGGATGTCACACCTTCTCAAGCAACTTCTATCAAAGCAAGACAAAAAAAGTTTTTCCTACTTTTTGATTATTGACGAAAATGGGGAGAATGAAAGATATTTTGACTCCTATCAGAAGCTATATCAAAAGATCTTCATGGAAGTATTTTATTTTCTCGTTATCTGAGTATTCTACTCAGGGAGAGTTTTTTATTTCTTTGTTCTTTATATTCCATCAAAATATACAAGTTTTTGTCATCATCAAAAGGGGGAGATTGTTAGAACATAATTTGGTTCTACATCCCTGTAAGAGTTTTGATGATAAAAAATGCGTGATATATATATAAAGAACAAATATGCTCGCTGTTGTACCCCAAAATTTGCCCTCTCATTTTTCAAGGCATTTCTCACAAGGATTATCAAGGTTCAAGCTTGCACAATTACATTTGGATTTTCCAGTACCAAGTTAAAAAGGAAAACTGTCAAAAAGGATCAAAACAGATAAAAATAATCTTTTGACAAAATTGGAGAAAAACAAGTCCTTTCGTTTCATCTCCTTCGATTGGCCTTTTGGCCTCTTTCGATGCAAGCTTGGCTTGCGTCCTTTGACTGAGCATGGGCCTCTGGTGTGTTGGTTTTGGTTCACAAGGCAGGAGCTTCCTGCATGCCACCTTTGATTGCACCTTTGGCCTTACAAGGTTCACAATGCAATGGTTACCTATGTGCCTGTTTCGTTTGGATGCGTGCATGCCTATGTTGACTGGACAAATATTCCCTCCATGATTGTCTTGACTCACAAGTTGACGACTAGCTGCATACAAGCCTTCGTTTGAGCTATAACTTCTTTCTTGCGCGCAAAAGGCTTCCCCCATGCTAGCATACACAAGGTATAAAGCCTCTTATAGCTTCCTTTGATTCCAAGGTAAAAGGATCCCTTTTGGAATCCTTTGATTTGCACTTTTTTTGCCTCCTGTATGCCTCTTTCGAATCTGTAAATTTTGGCCTCCTGCATGCACCTTTCGTTTGGGATGTGGTTCCCTTCATGCAAGCCTTCGTTTGAACAAAGATCTTTTGCATGTTTGCATGAAGTCAAAAAGCAGGGACCCGCTACGTACACTGCTACGTTTGGCCACTTGGACCTTTGGCAGACAAGCCTTTGACTGGACAGAATCACCTTCAGAAGGTTTCGTTTGTAACTTTGATTCCCTTCAAATCAGCATCTTTCAAACCCAACTCAGGGCATCCCATTCGAAGGACATGCTTAATGGTCATTCGAAGGATTTACAAAGCCCACCTTAAGGCATGTTTTGGTGACCCATTCAAGGTCACACATTTGTCTCCTTCGAAGGATGCACAAAAGCAGCCCATTCGAAGGACACTTGTTGGAGGAAAATCAAATAATATTGTTGGGAGATGAATATGGCTGAAGAAGGGTCAAAACGAAAGAATGAAACGTTCAACGATGCTTTCTTCTAAGTTCAGGCCTGGTACACTAGCCAAAACAGCTGCACAACAGTCCTGAAACACTACCCCATTCTTGCACCAAAGTAGCATACAAAGCACTGTCCCTTGAAAGCTACAAAAGCAGGTTACTAAATTGTTCAAACTATTTTGTTTTCCCTCCAAAAGCTTCAGCCAGCTTAGCCTATAAATAAGAGGCTCCAACAAATGTTTAGGAGGAAATTTTTGGCCAGAGGAACGAATCTTCAAAAAATTCTCATACACCATAGAGCTCTCAAACACTTAAGAACTCATCAAACACAAACCCAAAATCCAAACATTTGCCCCTTAGAATCTGAGACATCCATATACCTTGTCACCCTTCGAATCTAATAGGAAGAACCTCACATTTGTTATTCTCTTTTGAATCCAGTATCAAAGGCCTAATCCTTGGTTCCTCCCTTCGAATCCAGAAGCACTCAAGGCAACCACTTAAAGGCCCAACACACGTCCCAACCTCAAGCAAGGAAGTCATTATTAACCTTGGGTCCTTCATTTCTAGCATAACATGTAAATAAATTTCCTTTTTGTTTCAAACATGTACATAGTATTTGTTTCCCTTTTGTTTACACCCTTTTAGTTTGTTTTTATTGCCTCTCCTTTTGGTTTTGTTCTTTGGTTTGTTACAAATTCTTTAAGAACTAACCTGGCCCTAAGGTAGTGCGAGCACAACCTTAGTCCATGTTGCTATTTAACATCTCAAACTAAAGAAATAGGAGACATGAGTATGAAACGAAGCCTCAGGTTTCCTCATTGACTCCAGGTCCAATCGAAGGAGGCAGAAAGGTAGATTGCATCTTGCATTGATTCCAGGACCAGTCGAAAGGCACACCATGCTGACTCCCAGACCCCAGTCGAAGGTGGAAGAAAGGCAGATTGCGTCTTGTATTAATTCTAGGCCCATTCGAAAGGCACGCCCACACTGGCATCTTTGTCCCAATCGAAAGTCATGCCTTCACCCCTTTCAGGCCAAATCAAAGAGAGTCAGAAAGTGTAGAATCGAAGGGTGTTTCTGCCTAAATCGAAAGACCCATTTTTCTTGATTTTATTTTATTTTTTCCTTTATATTTTCATGCTATTCAATATGGTTGTAATAGTGTAGGATTTTATCTTTCTGCATTTTATTACTTTTATATGATTGCTTGTAAAATAGGGTATGTATGGCAAGATAAAAACAACAAGTAGATAACCCCTAATCAAAGACTAAATGGATGCAAATCAAACATACTATTCACACATGCTCCCTTAGGGTAATCCCACTTGATGCCTCGGAAAAATAGTCATGTCCCTCGAATATGGGCGTTTTGGCAAAGACCCTTGATAAAAGATCGTAGTCCCTCGATGACCCTTAATGTTGCCTTCGGTAAATGATCTAGTCCCTAAACGACATATCTAAAACGTCCCATAGGTCGCCTTCTATGACTATAAAAACGTCCCACGCTTTTACCTTCACATCCAATGATGGGGCTTCTTACCAAATCAATGGTAAGATAGCAACATCTAAAGGAGGAGGAAAAGAACATTTAAGACCTTTTGAGTAGGTAGGTTGCTCCTAGTTGCTTGCTTGCTCACAACAAAAACATTTTATACACCAACACTTTCATTTGAAACATTTTTAAAAGTTAAAGCACTTTGTACCCATTCTTATAGAAATGAGAACCATTACAAAGACACCTTTTCAAAATCACTTTCAAAAACACATTCCACAAACACCTCTTTGAACTATTTTCAAAACAACACTTTGTACGCGTTCTTATAGAAACGAGAACCATTACAAAGACATTTTCAAAATACTTTCAAAACCCACACCACAAGCACATTTTCCAACAAAAGCAAGTGATCTAGCAAACAACTAAGAGCCCGTAGATAACTACCGATGAAAAGGGTGCTAACACCTTCCCTTTTCATAACCTACCCCCCGAACTCAAGAAATAATCTCGAAAGATATTTCCTGTTGTAGTCAACAATTGTGATCAAACGCAAAACACCCAAGTCAGTTCTCCCACCGCGTTACACTCACTAGTAAAAGTATCTTTATATCCAGGGAAATTCTGATATGAAAAAGATGTTCTGATGTAAGGAGCATAGAAGATCTGCTTATGCAAGCATAGAAGATGAGAGTATGATGATATAATCAGACCCATCCTTCTTAAAAGCAAATCTGTGTGACACGCTTATATGAAGAAGTTCTGTTACAACTTCTGAATGCACCAGCACTGTGAAACAGGACCTCTGATACTCTGATCTATAAAGTTCTGATATAAGCAGTAAGGGACTCTCAACGGTAACATTCATCCTCTGATGTGAGAAGTTTTGAAGTGTTACAGTTTAATAATGCATATAAAAAGTAACGACTATAAAGAGACAAGAATCTTCTGGTTCAGAAAGATCATTAATTCGTGTTATGAACATTCCAAAAGCATCTTCTTATGCCATTGTTGCATGGCCTATATAAATAAGAAGAAAAGAAGAATTCAAGTGACGAACATTGGCGCACGAAAAAGAAAATCCTTTATCCAATTCTACCTAGTAATCTTAACTTGTGTAAAACATCATTGTCTTGTGATACTGTTTAATTAGAAACATTATTGTACACTTTTATCCATTCATTGTTTAGAGAATTTCCTTGAGAAAAACCGGGTTGTGGTTATACTCAAAAAGACTTTGGCAGTTGTCAAAGTAGATTTGTAATCAAGATTGATTAGTGGATTAAGACCTCGTTGGAGAGAGGAGAAATCACCTTGACGGGTGGACTGGAGTAGTTTGAGTTCAAACGAACCAGGATAAAAATCAACGTAATCTTTCCATTAAGTTTTAAGATTCCAATTCAACCCTCCTTCTTGTATTTTTTCATTCTTCATTAAGATGAAGAGGGATGAGAGAAGAATTAAACCACATTTGAACCAAAAAAATTTAATCAAACTATTATTAAAATCATTCATCCATTTTTATGGAGTTGGACTCAACACCATGGATCCAATGATATTAATAAAGCTCGTGATCAAAATTTCATAATCCAAAATCAGCCATAATATACACAAAAAATAAAATTGTATTTAAAATAAAGAAAAAGGTTTTTAAAATGATTTTAAAATGAAAATAAGAGGGGAAAATGGCAATTATATTCAATTCAACCAAGAAAAATCAAATGAGGCCATATAAAAATCAGAAATATACTCAAATGTTTATATAAAATTTTTGGTAATTTTTTAAAGTTAGAAACTATTTTTAAACTAATTAAAATTTCTCAAATAAATGGAAAAAGGATAAAAAAAATAGTAGAAGTCAAAATAAAATTCTAAAAAAAAATTCAAAAGGTCAGAAATAATGGAAATGATGTTGATGAATTTTTTCAGAATTTAAAAATGTTCAAAAGTATTTTTTAAGTAATTAAAAACAAACCAAAACAAAGAAAAATTATAAAAAACAACAAATCTAAAAATAAAATTATGAAAGAATAAAATTCAAAAAGTGAATATTTGAAAATATTCTTATGATTTTTTTCATAATTTTTGAACCAGAAATGAATTTTCTATGATTTTTTGAAGTTTAAAACAATTTAAATATAAAAATTAGAAATCAAAAATAAAGTCAAAAAAATGTGGACCAATGGATGAGAGTCAAAATGAGTTAGTAAGCTAATCCAATGGATCAGACGCGTTGTGCATATCATGGTCTTTAGTGGAAATAAACACATGATCATTAATTAAATCAGATTTTTGAAAAATAAGCATGGCACACTTTCATTGGTTGATAGATGACACGTTGGTCATCTGTAAGTCTAAGAGTGCCTAAGAGGGGGGGTGAATTAGGTATATAAAAATTTATTCGGTTTTATGAGAATACTTGTAGTAATTTGTGGTTAAGTGTTTGAAGGTTTTTGATTATATCTTATCTTTTCTTGATTATGGTGATGAAAACGATAAAAACGGAAAAGTAAAGAACACAGCGATATATCCTGGTTCCCCTCACAATCCGAGAGTACTCCAGTCCCCTTTCCAATACGAAAGAGATTTCAATATAGTTTAGAATGATTATACAGCCTATGCTTACTATCTAATCTATAGGGTGACCAAAGGTTCTTAACACCTTTAAGGTCAAACAAACACTAATGTGAATGAAGAACAATCCTCTTCAAATAACAACACTTACTTCCAACAATCCTGGATAGTAAGGGAACACCTTTAAGGTCAAACAAACACTAATGTGAATGAAGAACAATCCTCTTCAAATCACAACACTTACTTCCAACAATCCTGGATAGTAAGGGAATACTTTCTTTTTGTAATACAATGATTTATTTGAAAGAGATGGAGAGCACTATCAATCTTTGATTGATCTTCTTCTTCAAGAAAGAAACAATTCTCAAGCAATGATTATAAATGTTCACAATGAATGTATGAAACTTGTAATGATTTCTTAATGAAAATGTATATGGCAAGTTTCACAAAATTTATGATTTGTAAGAACACATGAAAGTTTGTAAGAATATGCAAATTTGAATGATGAAAATTGTTAATTGAAGAAGGTTATTTGAATTTGAAAATCTACACAATTTATAATGTCACAAATACCTCTTCATTCATGCCATTTGATATGAAAAGATGCAATGCAATCATGAAAGAATACCATTTGAATTATGTTCAAAAAACAAAAGAAAATCTGTACTGGTTCGCTGGGAACCGGTTCCGACCCAGGCAGAACCCGGTTCTTAGTGAACGTTATAACCCAGAATTCAAAAATAACACGCAGGAACCGGTTCCCCTATAGGTACAACTCGGTTCCTGGTACAAATTCCAGGAAAGTGTTTTTTGAACAAGTTTGGAACCTGGTTCCCTGTTAGGTAGGAACCGATTCCTGAAAGTTTATTTTCATAAAATCCTTTTGAAAAAGATTTCAAACATAGTTTTTCTTATTGTTAAAAATGTGGGATATGTATATGATTATGAATGCATATTTGTGAATATCTATATTCAAGTTTAAGAATTATTTATACCTTTTGACCTTTGTTGTTTCTTTAATAATTCTTCTTCTAATCTTCAAGACTTGTAACAAGGTTTTATATGATATTGATAAACTTTTTGCACATCCTTTGAATGTTGATATCCATGTTGTCTTCATCAAAACCAATGCTTTAAACATGACTTGAGAAGCTTGAAATTACATTCTCCCCCTTTTTGATGATAACAACCAAGTCTTGAAAACAATTCTTGAAATGTTTATGTTGTTTTGTGTAGCAAAAATGTTAAGCAAATGCAAGGCTCCCCCTAAATTGTATGCTCCCCCTAAGTCCATGATTCTTTGAATTTTGGAGTGAGTTTTATGATAGTTATTTTGGCCTGCAATTTCTTTGAAACAAAACAACACATATGCATATTCTTCTCCCCCTTTGTTAACATCAAAAAGGATGGGGAAAAAGAGTGAAACAAATTCATTTAAAAAACATATAAAAGAAGGAGTAGAAGCAGAGTGTACTGAAACTTAAATTTTTTTGAAGAAAAATTAAGACGTGCACCTTATGAGAAACATTTAGAGATCACCTTCATCCAAAATACCAAGTTCTCTTTGGATTTTGAAGAATGGTTCTCGAGCAAGCGGTTTTGTGAAGATATCTGCGAGTTGGTTATGAGTATCCACAAAAGTGACTTCGACATCTCCTTGAAGTACATGATCACGAAGAAAATGATGTCGAATATCTATATGTTTGGTTCTTGAATGCATGACCGGATTCTTTGTAATATTGATAGCAATTGTATTGTCGCATCGAAGAGGAATGCATCCGAGATCAAGTTCGTAATCACGAAGTTGTTGCTTGAGCCAAAGAATTTGTGCACAACAACTACCCGCTGTATGTATTCTGCTTCGGCCGTGCTAAGAGCAACACATGCTTGCTTTTTACAAGCCCATGATACTAATGCATTTCCAATAATGTGACAAGTACCACTTGTGCTTTTACGATCAGTTTTACAACCTGCATAATCCGCGTCAGAATAACCAATTAAAGTGCAAATACTACCTTTAGGATACCATAAGCCGACATTAGTTGTTCCTTTGAGATACTTCATGATCCTTTTAACTTCCATGAGGTGTGATTCCTTTGGATTTGCTTGAAAGCGAGCACAAAGACAAACACTAAACATTATGTCAGGACGACTTGCCGTCAAATACAATAAAGAACCAATCATACCTCGGTATTTTGTAATATCAATTGGAGTACCGGATTCATCTTGATCAACATATGTACCGGAGCCCATTGGAGTATTCATTGCTTTACAATTGTCCATATCAAACTTTTTCAATAATTCTTTGCAATACTTAGATTGGTTGATGAAGATTCCATCTTTTACTTGCTTGATTTGTAGTCCAAGAAAGTAGTTCATCTTTCCCATCATAGACATCTCGAATTCTCCTTGCATCATCAATGAGAATTCCTCACACATTTCTTTGTTAGTCGATCCAAAAATGATATCATCAACATAGACTTGAACCAATAAAGTGTTACTTTTGATTTTCTTAATGAACAAAGTTTTATCAACCTTACCATTTTCGAAACCTTTTTCACACAAAAAATTGCTAAGTCTATCATACCATGCTCTTGGTGCTTGCTTTAAGCCATAAAGAGCCTTTCTCAACTTAAAGACATGTGTAGGATGTTTGAAGTCTTCAAGTCCCGCAGGTTGTTTGACATAGACTTCTTCATTGATGTATCCATTCAAGAATGCGCTTTTGACGTCCATTTGAAAAAGCTGAAAATTTAATGAACAAGCATAAGCAAGTAAAAGACGTATAGCTTCTAACCTTGCAACCGGAGCAAATGTTTCTTCAAAGTCGATTCCTTCCTCTTGATTGTAGCCTTGGGCAACCAACCTTGCTTTGTTTCAAACAATTAGACCATTCTCATCAAGTTTGTTCTTAAACATCCATCGGGTACCTATGATGTGTTTACCACTTGGTCTAGGAACAAGTTCCCAAACTTGATTTCTCTCGAATTGATTTAATTCTTCTTGCATAGCAATAATCCATTGATCATCTCCTAAGGCTTCATCAACTTTGGTAGGTTCAATTTGAGAAACAAACGCCATGTTTAAGCAAGCATCTTTTAGATTTAATCTTGTTGATACTCCTTGGCTAATGTCACTAATAATTTTGTCAATAGGATGGTCTCTATGAGTTCTCCATTCTTTTGGTAGATCATTGATGTTTGAATCTTGTTGTACAATGTCTTCTTGATTTTCCGGTGATTTCACAACTTGATCATTTGAAAGTTCTTCCGGGGGTAAATCTATATGATCATCATCATCACACACAACTACTTCCTCTTTAGAGGTGTTAGTTTCATCAAAAGATACATGCATAGATTCTTCAATAGTTAAAGTTCTTTTATTATAAATTCTATATGCTTTACTAGAAAGAGAATAACCAAGAAATATACCTTCGTCGGATTTCTCGTCAAACTTACCGATATTGTCTTTGTCATTGTTAAGAACAAAACACTTGCATCCAAAAATGTGGAAGTGAGCAATATTTGGCTTTCTTTCTTTGAAGAGTTCATATGGAGTCTTCTTTATTATAGGTCTAATGATAACTCGATTTCCAACATAACATGCCGTACTAACCGCATCCGCCCAAAAATATTTAGGAAGATTTGCATCACCAAGCATTGTTCTTGCAAGTTCCACTAGAAACCTATTCTTTCTTTCAACTGCACCATTTTGTTGTGGAGTTCTAGGTGCTGAAAAATTATGAGAGATACCATGTTCTTCACAAAATTCTTCAAATTGTGCATTTTGGAATTCTCCACCATGATCACTTCTTATGGATACAATCTTTAGTGATTTTTCATTTTGGATTCGCTTAGCATACTTCTTAAAAGCTTTAAAGGCATCACTTTTCTGCACAAGAAACAAAGTCCAAGAATATCTAGAAAAATCATCAACAATAACCAAAGCGAATACATTACCTCCGAAGCTTTTTGTTCTTGATGGACCAAAGAGATCCATGTGTAACAATTGTAGTGGCCTTGTAGTAGACACCACATTCTTAGATTTGAAAGAATGTTTTGTTTGTTTCCCTTTTTGACAAGCATCACAGAGTCTATCTTTGACAAATTTTCTCTTAGGCAAACCAATGACAAGATCACGCTTGATTAGTTTATTCAAGTGTTCCATTTAAATATGAGAAATCCTTTTGTGCCAAAGCCATGAATCATCATTGTTTGCCATGAGACATTTTACCTTCAAGGATGGATCATCAAGGGAAATCATAAATATATTATTAATTCTTTTACCTTTGAGTTTTACCTCATTGGTTGCCTCATCCATAGTAAGGCATTCTTCTTTGTTGAATTTGATCTTGAACCCTCTATCGCAAAGTTGACTTATGCTAAGAAGGTTGTGCTTTAATCCTTCAACATAGAGAACATCCTCAATTTGAATGGATGGAGGTGTTCCAACTATTCCAACGCCAAGTATCTTTCCTTTGGTGTTGTCTCCATAGGTGACATACCCTTTGGCTTTATGTACTAGATATGAAAATTGGTATACATCTCCTGTCATATGCTTTGAACATCCACTATCAAGATACCAAACATTTGATGTGGATTTCAAGCATACCTACAAAAACAAATTATTTCTTGTTAGGTACCCAAGTTGCCTTGGGTCCTTCATAGTTAGTTCCCTTTTTCACCCATGCATAATGTCCACTAGCCATACTGAAATTTCTAATATAGCATGCATTGGGTGTGTGTCCAATAATACCACAGTAAAAACAGTTTGGAACAAATTTGCTCTTGTATCTAGGAATTTGTTTTCTTTTAAATACATTAGCCTTTTTCTTTTGATGATTATGAACAACTTGCTTCTTTTCTACTTTCTTGGGATTGGAACTATTACTAGCCTTTACAAAAACAGTGGGATTGTTACTTGGTTTCTTAGTATTCACATAACCAAGACCTCTTTTATCATTTAGATAACGTTGTTGGCTTAGTAATCCTTCCAATCCTATTTGTCCTTTTTCATATCGTTCAATGACTCTTTTCAATTGAACAATTTGAAAGACATTTGATTCACACTTGGAGCATGCAAAGTTTTCCTTTTCTTTAATAAAATTTTGTTTTTGAAGATCAAAATCTTTAGTCATGGTGTCAATTTTTTCTAGACACATTAGAAGTTCTTTTTCTTGTTTTGACACCTTTTTGTATAAACTTTTGCATTCTTTCAAGAGTTCATCAATTGCACCTTGAACATCATCATCAAAAATATTAAATTCATTACTAACCTCTTCTTCATCGTCAGAGTGATGTGAAGCCATCAATGCTAGATTTGCACTTTCGTCACTATCCGAATCGGATGAAGAACTTATCTCATTATCTTCCCATGCAACATAAGCCCTTTTGTTCTTGAACTCCTTTTTGCCTTTGAATCCATTTTTTTTGGAGAGTTTTGGACAATCCGGCTTTATGTGACCTTGCTTTCCACATTCATAGCATGTGACATCTTGTGTTGATGTGGAGGCTTCTTTATCTTTATGCTTATAAAATTTCTTTCTTTTGACAAAGTTAGCATTATAAAGATTATTTTTATGACCAAAATATTTTCCTAACCTTTTTACAAGAAGCAAGAAGTTTTCATCTTCCTCCGATGCATCTTTATCTTGACTTTCTTTTGAATCAACTTTCAAAGCAATGCCTTTGGATTTCTTCTCATGATTCTCATGTTTTTCAAGCCTTCCAAGTTCCGTCTCATATTCTTGAAGCTTTCCGAAAAGTGTTGCGGAAGTCATAGTTACTAGGCTTTTCTTTTCGGATATTTCCGTCACTTTTGGTTGCCATTCCCTAGTTAAAGACCTAAGCACTTTAAGATTTAATTCATCGTTAGTTAAAGTCTTACCGAGTGCCTTCAAATGGTTTGTCAAGTGAATGAATCTCTTTTGCAATTCAATGATGGATTCTCCGGGCAGCATTCTGAATAATTCATATTCTTGACTCAAAGTGTTCAATCTAGACCTTTTGACTTCGGCGGTTCCTTCATGAGTTTCTACAAGAGTATCCCAAATTTCCTTTGCCATTGTACATGCCGATACTCGGAAACATTCATATATACTAAGAGCACTTTGGAGAATGTTGATTTCCTTTTTGTCAAAGAGAACTTTTTTCTTGTCATCGTCATCCCATGATGCTTTAGGCTTTGATGACCCAACACCATTGACAACACACACCGGAGTAAATGGACCATTCTCAACAGCATTCCATATTTCTTCTCCTTGCGCTTCAAGATGAGCCTTCATGCGAATTTTCCAAAAGTCAAAGTATTCACCACAAAACAATGGAGGCTTGTTGTTACTACCACCATCTTTGAAAACCGGATTTTGATTTGCGGAAGCCATTCTGGATCTTTAGGAACAAGTTACCTATAACTTGCTCTGGTGCCAATTGTAAGTCTAAGAGTGCCTAAGAGGGGGTGTGAATTAGGTATATAAAAATTTATTCGGTTTTATGAGAATACTTGTAGTAATTTGTGGTTAAGTGTTTGAAGGTTTTTGATTATATCTTATCTTTTCTTGATTATGGTGATGAAAACGATAAAAGCGGAAAAGTAAAGAACACGGAGATATATCCTGGTTCCCCTCACAATCCGAGAGTACTCCAGTCCCCTTTCCAACACGAAAGAGATTTCAATATAGTTTAGAATGATTGTACAGCCTATGCTTACTATCTAACCTATAGGGTGACCAAAGGTTCTTAACACCTTTAAGGTCAAACAAACACTAATGTGAATGAAGAACAATCCTCTTCAAATAACAACACTTACTTCCAACAATCCTGGATAGTAAGGGAACACCTTTAAGGTCAAACAAACACTAATGTGAATGACGAACACTCCTCTTCAAATCACAACACTTACTTCCAACAATCCTGGATAGTAAGGGAATACTTTCTTTTTGTAATACAATGATTTATTTGAAAGAGATGGAGAGCACTATCAATCTTTGATTGTTCTTCTTCTTCAAGAAATAAACAATTCTCAAGCAATGATTATAAATGTTCACAATGAATGTATGAAACTTGTAATGATTTCTTAATGAAAATGTATATGGCAAGTTTCACAAAATTTATGATTTGTAAGAACACATGAAAGTTTGTAAGAATATGCAAATTTGAATGATGAAAATTGTTAATTGAAGAAGGTTATTTGAATTTGAAAATCTGCACAATTTATAATGTCACAAATACCTCTTCATTCATGCCATTTGATATGAAAAGATGCAATGCAATCATGAAAGAATACCATTTGAATTATGTTCAAAAAACAAAAGAAAATTTGTACTGGTTCGTTGGGAACCGGTTCCGACCCAGACAGAACCCGGTTCTTAGTGAACGTTATAACCCAGAATTCAAAAATAACATGCAGGAACCGGTTCCCCTATAGGTACAACCCGGTTCCTGGTACAATTTCCAGGGAAGTGTTTTTTGAACAAGTTTGGAACCCGGTTCCCTGTTAGGTAGGAACCGGTTCCTGAAAGTTTATTTTCATAAAATCCTTTTGAAAAAGATTTCAAACATAGTTTTTCTTATTGTTAAAAATGTGGGATATGTATATGATTATGAATGCATATTTGTGAACATCTATATTCAAGTTTAAGAATTATTTATACCTTTTGACATTTGTTGTTTCTTTAATAATTCTTCTTCTAATCTTCAAGACTTGTAACAAGGTTTTATATGATATTGATAAACTTTTTGCACATCCTTTGAATGTTGATATCCATGTTGTCTTCATCAAAACCAATGCTTTAAACATGACTTGAGAAGCTTGCAATTACATCATCTTCAACCTCCGGCCAATGAAATCTGCAGGTTTCAAAAACTGTAAAATTAAGACGAGATCGATACCATTCACTTAGTTTCTTCAAGACGATTCCATTGGTACCTTCGCGAAAAATTTATATAAGTTGTAGCTCAGTCATTTTGGAAGAGAAGTTTTGAAAAGGTATTTTAAATTCCATGGTCAAAAAGTACTTCTGGTTGAAAACAATTGTTGCAACTAGAATCAGGATGATGAGAGCTTTATGATAGTATCAGAGTTTGAGAGAATTGGTGAAGGAATATACCTATTGAAGTTAAGTTGCAGATCTTCGAAACTTGACTTGGCTAGCATGATTTAGGGAGTTTTAGTGCTTAATTCTTCTTCTGTTAGCTTCAGTGAGATTCAAGGAAGATGAATTGACAAAGAAAAATGATTGAGAAAGGCTGTAAGAGAAAATTTGAAAGTTTGGTACAAGAGGGAGTTTGGCTGGGTGATTCTGGCTCTCTAAGCTCGAGAAAAATGAATGAGGCATGACCTTCTATTTATAGGAAAGCTGATTGAATGTTCAAGCGTGTGAAATGATGAAGTTTGGAGGGAAATCGTGTGAACCTGATACACGAGTAAGGTGTGATCTATTTTGCATCAAAACTCATCCAATCCTTGTAATTTAAGTGTATAATCCATGTTGGAAAGTTGGTTAAACATGTTTAGACCAAAAACGCGTGCTACTTTGATGTTTAAAAGCCAGAACATGAATTTCAAATGCTGACTTATGAAGAAACTTCAGTTTCAAGTTACCAAATTCAAATAAATGGCATTCTCAGCTCAAGGAGTCTTAGGGCATGATTCTTGAAGCTTTAGAAAGATGAGATCACAAGCTTTACAATGTGCAAATAATGGCATCAAATGTATGCTTGAGATGAAAATTGTAATGAGTCAAATTTGAGAAAAAGAGGTTGACTTTCTATACTTAAAAAATTTCTAAGTTTTTCCATAAAAAATGACTTATAATGTCTTGCATCCAAAGATGGCCTTCCACTTGAAATTTTCTCTTTACCAAAAAAGATGGCATGAAGTAGATATCTTGAATGTAATTTTGAGACTTGAACCATTTAAAAACTCCAAAAAATGAGAGAGTTATGACTTGTTGAAGTTGGAAAAAATTCATGAAATGACCTATAATCTTTTGCATCCTTAGGGCATCTTCCATCCATTTTCACACTTTGAACTTAAAAGAAGGCTTGAAGTCCATATCTTTAAGATAATTATGGGAAAATAATTGGCTCAAGGAGATAAAAATTGACCAAGTTATGATCTTTTGAAGTCACATAAGAGAATTTGATGATTCAACTAGAAGACTTGTAATCTTTCTTCATCATTAGGTACCTTCCACACAAAATTTCCTTGAAACTCTTGAAGTGATTTGTTTATAACCCTTTGAAGAGAGGATGTCTTTGGAATCACTCAAAAATACCAAAATATTAGCAAGATATACCCCTTTGAAGTTTAAAACCCTAGCTCATAGAGCAACAAGATACCTTAGAAATCCTTTTACAATTTTGATCAACTTTCTTGCACAAATAATTTTGTTATATAAATAGAAGTTGCTGAGGATGATAATGAGGAACCATGGCAACCATAAACACTTCCAAATATTTATAATTGAGGGAAATATGCATTTGTGATCAATGAATCAAGAACTTGTCCAATTAAGTCAAACTTTTTCAATCAACCCTTGTACCATTGAACTATATTTGACAACTTGAGGCATGATGAATCATAATAGACTTTGTCATGATATTATTTCAAAATATCTTCAATAAAGAAGCTTGAATCTCAATGAAGCTTTGTTGAAGAAGGCATGGAATAAACTCATGAACCTATGGATCAACTTGCTAGAATGTGTTTTGCTTTCACATATGATATCAAATATTAGGGTAACATACATTGTATTTATTAGTTAAAAGTTAATCAAAACATAGATGACAACAAGATACAAATCAAGGTGCTTGGTGATTCCTCATGGGAAAAGCTAAGGATAAGTAGAAGATCCAAACCCTAGGGTGTGATCTTTTTGTGATTGAGTTGATATGATATGATAGAGGAATATTAGGGGCAAAAATTGGGGTACAATAGCTGTCCTTATTTAAGTGTCTTCTATCCAGAGATGCGAAGGTTTAAAATCTTCGTGTCGACGCGATCGAAGATACTTAAATATAAAACAAGCCCAATTTTTGGCCCTAAGATGCCATGCAATGCTTATGATTATGAATGAAAATGAACAAATCTAAAAAAAGACGCAAGACCCCACTAGGGATGTAGAAAATAAAACAGGATCAAAAGGAAGACTCGACCAGGAAAATAAATCACTGGAAAACCAAAGACTTGACTCTATTGTGGTAAAGCCTAAAGAGGAGATAAATCATTATTAACTCAAAGATTGAGGAGAGAAAGTAAAGGATAAAAGTGATCGGCAGATGACTGCGAACTATCTGCTCACTAAGGAGATAGCAAAAAGGTAACATCGACCCACCGGGGAAAGAAGTGGTAAGATAATACCAACAAATACCAATATCATGGTGGTAATGATAATCAACACCATTACTCACTACCTAGAACAAATGAACTTCTTCAGAGAAATAGAATCTCAACGACAAACTACCTTCCATAATGACAAGGCTACCATTCATCGGAAAAAGATCTCAACAACGAACTACCTTCCATAATGACAAGGCTACCATTCATTGGAGTAACGAATCTTAACAACAAACTACCTTCCATAATGACAAGGCTACCATTCATTGGAGTAACAAATCTCAACAACAAACTACCTTCCATAATGACAAGGCTACCATTCATTGGAGTAACAAATATTGACAACGAACTACCTTTCATAATGACAAGGCTACCATTCATTGGATTAACAAATCTCAATAACAAACTACCTTCCATAATGACAAGGTTACCATTCATTAGAGTAACAAATATTGACAACAAACTACCTTCCATAATGACAAGGATACCATTCATTGGAGTAACAAATCTTAGCAACAAACTACCTTCCATGATGACAAGGCTACCATTCATTGGAGTAACAAATCTTGACAACAAACTACCTTCCATTACAACAAGGCTACCATTCATTGGAGTAACAAATCTCAACAATAAACTACCTTCCATAATGACAAGGCTACCATTCATTTGAGTGATAAATCTCAACAACAAACTACCTTCCATAATGACAAGGCTACCATTAATTGGAGTAACAAATCTCAACAACAAACTACCTTCCATGATGACAAGGCTACCATTCATTGGAGTAACAAATCTTAACAACAAACTACCTTCCATAATGACAAGGCTACCATTCATTGGAGTAACAAATCGGAATCTTCTTTGGGAACTGTCAGACTTATTGGGGAAGTACAGGTTACTCAAATAAAGAGACCTACCACATGTTGTTATGAGGAGGAATTGCAAATAATGTTTTCCTGGGGGAATGCCAATGTATTCCTGTTGAGGAGTTAGAATCTTCACGTGTAAAATAAAATGCACATTCTCTAACCAAGGCTCAAAACTTGCAGAAATCAAAATAATAACACTGCTGGGAACCACCCATCCAAACCTGAAATAAACCGAAGTGAAACAGTCAACCAGAATAACATCTCATGAGAAATAAACTCAAGAGGGAACCACGTTCTTTCCAGACAACGAGCTGGAAGGAAGGATAAAGCAAAATTCTTCCACGAGGGATAACTCAGTGGGGTAATTGAAAGGATATACACTTTCTTCCCGAGGCTGACACTCTATTAGAGAGAGGATAACATAACTCTGTAAAACAGGGTAATATTGCCAACAAAAATATTAATGGATGCACATGAGCAATGATTTGCTAAAAATTAACTACGCGTGATGCATGTTTGAATGTTTGAATGTCATCATGTATATGCTGACAAAACAAATGTATAACACTAGGGACAACCAGACAAAACCAACTTGGGTATAGCCAATACTCAGCCAAATCACATCCAAGATGAAAATTTCATGAGAAAGTAAGCACCAAATGAGGAAACAAATTCCTATTTCACGACTTAACTCTACTGGGAAGGAACATAATCTGAAAACAATTACATCGTAAAAAATAAATCAGTGCAGATACAAGGATATAATATCCTCCTCCAGGATTCACGAGGGAATATCACACAAACTTCAATAGGGAAAACAAATGTTTCAAGATCTGTACTTCTACTGGGGATTGCAATACTGATTTCAATAGGGTAGACAAAAACCATATCATCGATATATCAACTGGGGATCTCGTACTGACTCCATTGGGGAGGGCAACACCATGTTGTTGAGAGGAACTCAAGATACATTCTTCAATATTGAGAGTAATGATTGCACCAACTTCTCTGGGGAGAAATTATGAAACCTCATGGGGGTAGAAATTTTCAGAGAGACCCGTTATCTCGACTTTTCTTGGGGATTTAAGAAGTCAAACCTTACAGCAAGAAATCAAACTTATGGGGATTTTAAATCAAACCCAGCACTTGGCAGGAGAAAACCCAAAAAATTGACAATTATTTCAACACTTCTTAGAAAAGATAATGCCCTTGTCTGGTTGCCTGGAAAACAAACAATGACAAAAAATGTTAGCACTGCAAAGGGTGATGCTTTGCAAATGATTTCATCTCCGCATGCAAAAGGGAAAAGACTCTCGTCATGTAAGCGTAGACTTTACTGGGGAATTTGGGATGGAGAACTCATATCGTGCAAACTGGAAATCAAAATGAACCAAGACCTGACTGGGGAAAAATGGGATCACAGACCCAACACCGCACCATACATCCATTGCTATTTTCTTCAATTATCTGAGAAGCATAAGAAGATCACACTCATTCCAACAAAAGTGACCTGAGAGAGCCTTCCTAGGGGATTTAGACTTCCATTTCAGAGTTCATCCATCCTTGGAGTGACTATTTTTGTTCTACTTGAGTCACAAAATCTAAAGTAAAAAGTAATTTGCAAATTCTTTTCAAAAAGAAATTTTTGTTATTTAATCTGTTTTCTTTGAAAATTACTATCAATAATAAATGAAGTCATTGTGAACTGAATAAAATAAGAATTGCAAAGAATTGGATAAAAGCTCAAACTTTATTAATATAATGGTAGTCTGTAAATGGCGAGACTCCATTGATGATTACAAAATTTGGAAAATGGTAATATTCATTGGAGAAGATACATTGAAATATAATGACCACTATTATCCCTGACAACTTTGAATTCCTGAGCAGAGAGTTTAGTTGAAGATCGGTGAGGATCTAAAAAGATTGTTGCTTCAACGATCAAGTCTTGTCTGATGTAGTTACTTGCCAGAAAATCCATACCTTTTGCCTAGATTTCCCTTTAGGGGTTTTCAACCTATCGGGAACATTTATTTTGTTTATGTCTCTAATTTTTTCCTAGACCTCCCTTTTGGGTTTTCGACCTACCGAGACGCTCCTTTTTGCCTAAGCTGCCCTTTCGAGTTTTCATCTTAGCGAGCTGTTCTTTTTATTTTTCTAGGCAAAGTATTTCTTGACTGCATCAGCATTCAGAGGACGTGGGAACTCCTCCCCATCCATTGTTTTAAGAATCAATGCACCACCATAGAAGGCTTTCTTAACAACATATGGGCCTTCGAAATTGGGAGTCCACTTTCCCTTAGAATCAACATTAAAAGACATGATCTTCCTGAGCACGAGGTCGCCTTCTCTGAATTCCCGAGGCTTGACCTTCTTGTCAAAAGCTTTCTTCATTATTTTATGATATACCTGACCATGACACAAGGCCGTCATTCTTTTCTCTTCAATCAAATTCAACTAGTCAAACCTGTTCTGGACCCACTCAGCCTCTAACAACTTGGTTTCCATTATCACGCGTAAGGAGGGAATCTCAACCTCAATGGGGAGCACTGCTTCCATGCCATACACAAGACATAATGGGGTTTCCCCTATTGAAGTGCGGACAGATGTTTGATACCCATGCAAAGAAAAAGGGAGCATCTCATGCCAATCTTTATAAGTGAGAACCATTTTCTGGATGATCTTCTTGATGTTCTTATTAGCAGCTTCTACAACCCCATTCATCTTTAGCCTGTAAGGAGATGAATTATGGTAGACAATCCTGAACCCTTCACAAAGTTCAGTCATCATCTTGTTATTCAGATTTGAGCCGTTATCGGTGATAATCCTGCTTAGCATACCATACTGACATATTAGATTATTCTTGATAAAACGCACTACCATCTGTTTAGTGATATTAGCATATGAAGCTGCTTCCACCCACTTGGTGAAGTAGTCAATTGCCACCAAGATAAAGCGATATCCATTCGAAGCTTTTATTTCAATCATTCCAATCATGTAAATACCCCACGTAGAGAAAGGCCATGGGGATGAAATAACGTTGAGAAGCGTTGGAGGCACATGAATTTTGTCAGCATAAATCTGTCATTTATGGAACTTCTTTGCAAATTTGTAACAATTAGATTCCATTGTATGCCAATAATAACCTGCCCTAAGCATCTTCTTTTCCATGGAATGTCCATTAGCATGGGTACCAAAAGAACCTTCATGGATTTCATGCATCAACATTTATGCTTCGTGTCTATCCACACATTTGAGCAAGACCATGTCATAATTTCTTTTGTATAGCACATCTTCATTGAGGAAAAAGTTGCTTGTCTTTCTATCTTTATTCAATGCACTAGCCGGGTATTCCTGAGTCTGGAGAAAATGCTTGATATCATAATACCAAGGTTTTTCATCTGACATTTCCTCTGCTGCAGACACATGAGATGGTTTATCCAAATGTCGCATTGTGACACGAGGCACATTGTTCCAAGTATTCACTTGATACATAGAAGCCAGAGTTGCCAAGGTATCCTCCATTTGATTTTTGTCTCTGGGAATATGATGAAATTCAACTTTGTTAAAGAAGGGTAGTAATCTTCTAGCATAATCTTTGTAAGGGATCATGCCAAGGTGACGAGTATCCCATTCTCCTTTAATCTGATTAACTACCAAAGCTGAATCACCATACATATCTAGAACTTTGATTCTGAGATCAATGTCTTCCTAGAGACCTTTGATACAAGCCGCAAACTCCGTCATATTATTGGTACAATCAAATGTAAGCCTTATAGTAAAAGGAATGTGTGATCCATGAGGAGTGATAATCACAACTCCAATTCCTTTCTCATAAGCATCTACAGCTCCATCAAATACCATACCCCACCGGGATTCAGGATCAGGACCTTCCCCAGGAAAAGGTTCATCACAATCTTTTTCTTTCAAGAACATCACATCCTTATCAGGGAAATCAAACTTGATAGATTGATGATCATCAACTGGTTAGTGAGCAAGATAATCGACCAACACACTAATTTTTATAGCCTTCTGGGTGCAGTATTCAATATTGTATTCAGACAACAACATCTGCCAACGAGCAATTCTCCCAGTAAGGGCATGCTTTTCAAATATATACTTAATTGGATCCATTTTGGAAATCAACCAAGTAGTATGATTCAACATATATTGAACTCATAGAATTATCCAACACTGTCAGATACATGATCAATGGTCTTCCTTCAATGGGAGGGAGGAAGATAGGAGGCTCAAACAGATATTCTTTGATACTTTCAAATGCCTGTTAGCAATCATCCATCCACACAAAACCCTGATCTTTCTTTAACAACTTAAAGATCGGTTCACACGCTGCCGTCATGTGGGAAATGAATCTGGAAATGTAATCCAACTGCCCAAGGAAGCCTCTAACTTGCTTTTTAGTCCTTGGCGCAGGAATTTATTGAATTGCCTTAACTTTATCATGGTCAACTTTGATTCCTTTTTGGCTGACAATGAAACCTAGAAATTTCCCTGATCAGACACCGAATGTGCATTTATTTGGATTCAAGTGGAGACAATACTTCCTTAAACATTGAAAAAACTTCAATAAATCTTCCACATGTCCTTCTTCGGTATGTGATTTGGCAATCATGTCATTAACATATACCTCAATTTCCTTGGGCATCAGATCATGAACTACGGTTGTCACAACCCTATGGTTCGTTGCACCAACGTTCTTTAACCCGAAGGGCATCACTTTGTAATAGAATGTTCCCCAGGGTGTGATAAACATTGTTTTTTCCATGTCCTCAGGAGCCATTCTTATTTGATTATATTTGGAAAATCTGTCCATGAACGAGAATACTTTGAATTTTGTTGTACTATCAACCAACATATCAATATGTGGCAATGGAAAATCATCTTTTGTACTAGCTTTATTTAGATCTCTGTAATCTACACACATGCGAACTTTTCCGTATTTCTTTGGTACAGGTACAATATTGGAAACACATTAAGGGTACACTGATGTCACAAGAAAATAGGCATTAATTTGCTTTAACACCTCTTATTTGATTTTCACTGCCATATTAGGGTGAGTTCTTCTCAACTTCTGCTTGACTGGCGGCCACTCTGGCTTCAAATGCAAATGATGCTCTACAATATAAATATCTAGACCAGGAATATCTTGGTATGACCAAGCAAAGTTATCCACATACTCTTTCAATAATTCAGTCAACTTGCTCTTCATATCAGGGTGCAACAATGCTCCAATTTTGACTTCCTTTGGCTCTTCTTCTGAACCCAAATTGATTGTCTCCAATGGCTCTTTATATGTATGAATGGAATTTTCCTCGCACTCAAGAAACCGTGAAACCTCTTCTGGAGTCTCATCTTATTCTTCTTATTTGGTCCCATACACAGGATATTCAATGTTGGGAGAGGGTGCAGAGTCATTGTATTCAACAAGTTTTTTAATTAATCTGTACATGTGATTTATGATTTCTTATAGAAACTGACACATATATCAAGTGATTATGCAAATTTATTTACAGTTATTATTTATTCAAAAAGAAAGGTTTTTTTATTACCATTTCCAAGAAAAAGAAGAAAATAAAAACACAATTTGAGAGTCAAAGACAAATTTTGTTAATGATTTTAATGAGCAAAGCAAACAGATAAGCCCACACAATATTAACTTTCACCTTGGGTAGAGTGAAAGCTTTTTGAAAAGATAAACAAAACAAATTACTTTGAAACATAGATGCAAGAGGGAACATCAAAAGTGACCAAATTCTTGATTCTGACTCCAGGCATCACACAATTCAACATCTCTTGTTCTTCTTCATCCTCCACAATAGCATTAACTCTGGAAACTGTTGGGTGAAGGTATCCTACACTATGGAAAATATACTGATAACTGCTTAAAGTAGACTTCGCTTCAATTTTTCACCTTTGCCATTCTTCGCAGAAAATCCCAAACCAGCCATGTTCTTGTTCACCGGTGGATTAACAATTTGTCCCCATACATTGCTTGAGCCGTTGCACACACTTGCTGAGCATTTTTGAATGAGGCCATAGAATTCTCATTAGCTCTTCCGTTATCAACGAACAAAGCTTGGAACTGAGTTCCAATAACAACTTCATCTGCTTCTACAACACTAAAAGAAGATAAATGAGAGATTAACAATGCTTGCTCTCCATTTATAATGACCACCTCTCCTTCTTGCACGAACTTCAAATTTTGGTGCAGAGTTGAAGTGACAACCCCTGCCTCATATATCCATGGTTGTCCCAGTAAGCGGCTGTATGTGGGTACAATATCCATGACTTGGAAAGTAATCTGGAAAAGGTGTGGTCCTATGTGGATAGGAAGATCCACTTCCCCAATAACAGACTTCCTTGATCCATCAAAATCTTTTATAATAATACCACTTGGGTGCATGGGAGCCTCTTGATACTTCAACTTTACCAGCGTGCTCCTCGGTATAACATTTAAGGCAGACCCATTATCAATCAGCATATTTGAAAATGAATCATTTTTATAGTTCATGGATATATGGAGAGACAAATTGTGATTTCTCCCTCTGTCGGGCAATTCATCATCGCAAAATCTTAGGTTATTACAGGATGTAATATTACCTACCACACTGCTGAATTGATCTAACGACATATCACACTCCACGAAGGCTTGATCCAACACCCGCATTAAAGATTCTCTATAGGAAGTAAAATTCATCAACAATGCTAGGATCTATACCTTTGTAGGAGTCTGCAATAGCTGATCTACAATTCTGTAGTCGGTCATTTTGATAATTTTCAAAATATCATCCACGTCTTTCTCCAGGGTAGCACAATTGGACTCCCCTACAACTTTCTTATTCTCAAAACTTTCCATAACTTTCTTACAAGTATTATCATTTTGTTGAACAACCGGTGCAAATACATGACCACCGCAGGTCACTCTACTAGTCTCATCAATATTCTCGATATTAGATAAAGGCTGGATGGGAACTTCCACACCATCCTCTAAAATAGTAGCATTGTACTTGTACGATACAACTTTGTCTAATTTATAAGGAACAGGCCTTGGCAAGCAAATCACTACCGGGGTAACGACTGGCTTACTACAATATTCAATCTCAACAGGGGAATATCATTAAAACAAGGCACAATTACGTTCACACCTTCTTCAGAAACTTTTGGTACCAAAGAATCCTCGCCGGAGAACATATCCTTATCTGAGGAAAAGAATTCATCCGTAGAAGCATATTCATCATTCGATTCAACCTCAGCCAGGAAAACTTCAATATTATTAACCTCGTGGTTATCATCTATTTGGCTTGAAACCTTGATAGTTCCATTATCCAATAACAACCAAATACCTCCTCTTACAATGGAACATCCTCGGGAATCCCTGCAACAAAATAGACAAGATCCATAGTGGTGCTCTACCTAACCAGCCATGTGGCAAAAAGTAGTGTAATACGTGGGAGAACTGACTTGGTTGTTTTGCGTTTGATCGCAATTGTTACAGATAGCAAGAGTCGCCACCGACTTTTCTTTTATCCAATAAGGAAAGGGTGAAAAGAACAGGAAAAACCTTTGAGATATTTTCTTGAGTTTGAGGGGTAGGTTATGAAAAGGGAAGGTGTTATCACCCTTTTCATCCATAGTTATCTATGGGCTCTTAGTTTCTTGCTAGATCACTTTTGAAATTGCATTGTTTGAAATGTGTTTGTGGTGGGTTTTGAAAGTATTTTTGAAAAGCGCATTCATTTAGGCAAACTTTGTAATGATTATCATCTCTATAAGAATGTATACATAGTGTTGTACTTTTTGAAAATATTTCATGTTTTTGAAATTGTTTGGTGTATTTGAAAAGATTTTTGTTTTGAAGATGGGTTGCAAACAAGCAACTAAGAACGTTCTACCTACTCAAAAGTCTTTTGTTCATTTCTCCATTCCTTTGATATTTCTATCTCACCATTGATTAGTAAGAATCCTTATCTTTGGATGTGAAGGGACGGGTATGGGTCATCGTATGGTCATGGATAACAATGTTGTGAGATACCTTAGCATTTTTCTTAAGGGACTAAGATCATTTGTAAGGCAACATTCGTAGCGTCATCGAGGGACTATGATCTTGTATTTTTGATTTGTTTTGGCTATCTCACATGCATATCATGACTATTTATTTAAGGAAACAAAGTGGAGTTAACCCTAGAGGTGTAAAGTGTGCAACTGTTTTGTATTTCATGCTTGGTTTAATCTTGAATTAGGGTTTTCTAAGATTGATTTTATCTTCCCATACAAACCCTAATTTACTAGCATTTATATAAAAGGGATAAATTGCGAAAAGTAAATGTCCTACGCTATTACATCATTTGGGGATGGGGTATACATATTTACAAATGGGAATTGCAAGAAATTAAGCCCTAATTATCTATTACAATCATATTGAATATTTACAAGAATTAAATGTACAAGAATGAATAAATGTGCAAGGATATAAATGGAATAGAAATGTATTTTTATTTGGGTTTTGTTTTATAGAATGGTTTTAACCTAATTAACTAAAATAATAATAATTAATTAAGAGAAGAAAATTAAAATTAGGTCAAGTAAAAAAATTAATTTAAAGAAAACAAGTTTTTGGGGTTTTGTATGAAAAATAATTTATATTAATTAAGTTAGTATGAAAACTAATTTTAAATAGGAAATCCTAAATTGTAAACTAATTTTAATTAAAAGAGAAATTAATTAAACCTAAGTCTATTTGGACTATTAAAAAGAAATTAAGTTTATGTAGAAAAATGTTTTTTGGTCTTTTTTGTATTGAAAGAAAATAAATATTTATATTAAAGTATAAATAATAAGTAAAATATTTTTTGGATTTTTATTGATGATAATAATAATAATACTAAAAATAAAATAAAATAAAATATTTAAAAAGAAAACAAGTCAGGGGGTGACAATTTAATTGGGGTGATTTTGTAGTAAAAGTTGTTTTAAGCCTGGCCCAATAGGTTTTTGTAAACAGGAAATAAAAGTAAAATAAAATGAAATTGGTATGCGCTGTCAAAAAGGAAACAAGGGGGGGTTAGAGAAATGAGAATATCAATTCCCATCCATTGGAAGCCCAGGCGCGCTTCTTGCAAACAAAAAAAGAAGATAAAATATGGAAAAATGACAAAAGGTCTCACTGGGGCTCGAACCCAGGACCTTCTACATGGCAAGGATTTAGCGCGTGCTTTTTGTACCACTGGGGTGGTATGTTTCATCCGTTCATAAGATAACTTCAATAATATAAAATGAACTTGTTTCTGAATGTTTGAAATGCCCAGCTTCTTCTTCCTTGCGCGTGCATGCCATGATAACTCCATTGTTAAGCTTCTAAAAGCTTCATTTCTCAGCCAAATCAAAAAATGTAAACATCAAACCTGCCTAAAATTTGAATACGAATCTAACCATATAATTTTCAAGAGTTATGGATCAAAGGCTAGCATGAATTTTGTACATTACCAAAACTAAAACTTAACTGATCAGAGATGAAATTCTCAATGTATAAGTAATGATAATCAAAACTATGGACATGGTCAGCTTCCTGGGCATGATATCTACATATTTTCTTCACAATGTATATACAAATGATGCTTGAATGAAGAATTCCAAGTTTGAAAAACTTATCTCTTGGAGTGAAACTCGAATGACCTCTACACGACTTCTAGAAATGGTTTGATGATGGATTAAGCTTGTCTGGACCTCCCTAAAGCTATTCCAATTGTTAGAATGGCTTGTAGCTTGCCCAATTATTCTGGACAATTCAAGATGCAGTGGTGGATTTTGAAAATGGGTGATGAGAGAAGAGGAGTTACAGAAGTGGATTAATGGTTGGGATAGTTTCTATGTGGTATATGGAAGCTTAGTGAATCAAAAGGCCAAAAAACGCACGAAGGGGTTTGAGATTTTGTGTGTAAAGTTAGGATGTGCCAAGTTTGGTGCTTGTGTGCAGGTTCTAAGTTTTTGATGGGTTGGGAGTGTTCTAAGGCTTGTGATCTCCTATGTTAGGTTGCAAATAATGTATATATTTATAGGGAAGAGATTTGACATCTTGTAGTAACCAGAATCTTGAGATAACATGTTATGGTTTAGTTGAAAATGAAAAAAATCATGTTGAATGGATTTTCATGGTTCCAAGGTTCAAGTGCAAGCATGGCCTGATGTTTGTTGGGTGAAGAATGTAATATCAAGCTTCTCAATGAACTTTATTTTGATGAAGACAAACCATAATGGAAAGAAGGCAAAGATATTGATCAAGCTAAAACATCAATGGATAAAAGTCTTTGATTCAAGCTCTTGGCAAATTTCACAAGGTATAATAACAAATCTTGCTATGAACTTAAGTCTTAGATGCTCAATGATCAAAACAAGTGTTTAAAACTTGTCCAAACTTTCTCTCAAGTTTTCTAAGAAATAAAATCCATTTTTACTTCTGTGCAATCGATTTACATGTTGGTGCAATCGATTGCATGACTCAAATTTTCAACTGTTTTGCTTCTGTTTCTTAGTGAAATAAATTTACACAAGAGTGAAATCGATTTATCTCTGGTTAAAAATGATTATGTTTTAAAGTGAAATTGATTTGCCTGTTTGTGCAATCGATTTCTCATTGAAAATATTTGAATTTTCTAGCTGTTAGAACCCGTGCAATTGATTTGCATCAAGGGTGAAATCGATTGCTTGCTGATCGTTTTTGAAAAACAGCAGCTTTGAACATGCCTTTTGATAAAACCACTTCATGGAATCTTTTCATTTAATCTTGGCAATTGTTCATGATTAATTTACAGAAACTTATGTTGTTTCAAAGGGGTGATTTGAACATATAAATACTAAAATTTCAAAATAAAAAATAATCTCTTCCTATCAATATTTTTCTGAATTTTCAAATATTCAACTCAAGCCTTTTTCACTTTCATTCAAAAAGTTTTCTGCATATTAACATATCTTGTATAACAGAAAACTTTGAGCAATCTAAGTCTTCAGTCATTGTATGTCATTGTTATTGGAAGAGAATATCAAGTTATTGATAAAATCACTCAAAGTGATTATTGCTCTACAAACCCACTTAATCAAAATATTGTTGTATACTTTCTTATTTTTCAGGATTGTTGAAAATAAGATTAGTGGTTTTTGTACTCATGTTTTCCAGGTTTGTTGGAAACAAGTAGGTTCACCTTGAGAGGATTGTTCTCACTATTGACATAGTGAAAATCCAAGAGGATTGTTCTTGGTCCAAGAGGATTGTTCTTGGTTTTGGTAGTTCTTGTTTAAGTTTGCCAACTATAAGGAAATCTCTTTCATGTTGAAAGGGGACTGAAGTACTCTCGACTGTGAGGGGAACCAGGATATCTCGCTTGTGTCTCTTTATTTTTCTGCACTTTACCACTTTCATAAACACCATAAACCATAAAAATAATATCCATCATCACTAAAACCAGAAAAATTTTAAAGTACCTAATTCAGACCCCCTCCCCTCTTAGGCGCACTTCGTACTTACAATTGGCGCACTTCGTATGATCTTTTTGTTGAAAGCCTTGATCATACGTTTTTGGTACATCTGACCATGACAAACAGTAGCCAGTCGTTTCTCGTCAATCAAGTTTAAATGATCCAACCTAGTCTGAACCCATTCGTCTTCACCTAAATCTTCTTCCTTCATTATCCTTAGAGAGGGAATCTGAACTTCGACAGGTAGGACAAGTTCCATGCCATAGACCAAGGAGAACGAAGTTTCCCCAATTGATGTTTGAGCTGAAGTACAGTAGCCATGGAGAGCAAACGGTAACATCTCATGCCAGTCTTTATACACTACCACCATCTTTTGCACAATCTTCTTGATATTTTTATTGGCAGCTTCCACTGCCCCATTCATCTTGGGTCTGTACGGAGAAGAATTGTGATGCTTGATTTTGTACTGAGTATAAAGTTCCGTAATCATGGCATTATTGAGATTGGTTCCTTTGTCATTGATGATCCTTTTGGGAATACTGTAACGACATATGAGGTTATGCTTGATAAACCCGACTACAACGTTCTTGGTAACTGAGGCGTATGAGACAGCTTCGACCCACTTGGGAAAGTAATCAATGGCAACAAGGATGAAATAGTGTCCATTGGAAGAGGTAGGTTTGAACTCTCCAATCATATCAATGCCACACATTGCAAACGGCCACAGAGCAGTCATGACATTTATAGGAATAGGAGGTACGTGGACCTTGTCAGCATAGATTTGACACTTATGGCAAGTCCTTGAGTGATGATGATAATCAGTTTCCATTGTGGACCAATAGTAACCGTCCCTCAGGATTTTCTTGGCAATAGTGTGTCCACTATAGTGGTTCCCAAAAAGGCCATCATGCATGTCTTCCATAATTTTCTCTGCCTCCTTCTTGTTCAAACATTAGAGCAGAGTAGAATCATGGTTGCGCTTATATAGGATTTCGTTGCTTAGAAAGAATTTCGATGAAAATATTCGTAAGAATTTCTTATCATTGATGGAAGCTCCTTCAGGATATTCTTGTGCCTTAAGATATCTCCTCACCTCATGGTACCATCGTTTCTCTTCGTCAGTGTCAAGCTCATAGCAGTGCGCAGGTTCGTCAAATCTCAATTGTAATCATATGAGCTTAATTGTCCCATCTGACCTTGAACATGGAAGACATTGTTGCCAAGGCGTCAGCCAGCTGAGTTTCTTCTCTAGGGAAATGCTCAAAGGTGATATCTTCGAAGTATGGAATCGGAGTTAACACAAGCTCCTTGTAAGGAATTAGGGTAGGATGCTTAGTGTCCCATTCTCCTTTGGCTTGACTGATCACTAGAGCAGAATCTCTGAATACGTTCAAGAACTTGATCCTTAAGTCAATGGCAGCCTATAAACCCAAGATGCATGCTTCGTACTCAGCCATGTTGTGCGTACAACCGAAGCACAACCTAGCGGTGAAAGGAGTATGGCAACCCTCAGGAGAAATATTCACAACACCAATTACATTTCCCAAAGCGTTGGAAGCTCCACCAAAACTATAGTCCATCGGGATCCTTGTTCAGGTCCGTTATACAGTCCAGGTTCTTCACAGTCAGTTACTAGCATAATATTCTCATCCAGGAAGTCAAAGTTCATAGACTGGTAATCATTAATAGCTTGATGGGCCAAATGATCTGCCAATACACTTCCTTTGATGGCCTTTTGTATGGTATAATGGATGTCGTATTCGGTCATAATCATTTTCCATCTAGCTATTCGTCTGGAGAGAGAAGGCTTCTCGAAGATGTACTTGACAGGGTCCATCTTAGAAATCAATACCGTGGTGTGAGTCAACATATACTGTCTTAGCCGGCGAGCAGCCCATGCCAGAGCGCAACAAGTTTTCACGAGCAGTGAATATCTAGTTTCACAGTCGGTAAATTTTTTGCTCAGGTAGTATATTGCATGCTCTTTTTGGCCAGACTCGTCATGTTGGCCCAACACACACCCCATAGAATTCTCTAGAACAATCAATTACATGATTAATGGTCTTCCTTCCACTGGAGGCATAAGGATGGCAGGTTCTTGCAAATATTCCTTGATCTTATTAAAGGCAGCTTGGTAGTTATAACACGGTGGAAGAACTAACTTGGGTGTTTTGCGTTTGATCGCAATTGTGGCAGATAGCAAGAGTCGCCACCGACTTTTCTTTTATCCAATAAGGAAAGGTTGAAAAGAACAGGAAAGACCTTTCGAGATTATTTCTTGAGTTTGGGGGGTAGGTATGAAAAGGGGAGGTATTAGCACCCTTTTCATCCGTAGTTATCTATGGGCTCTTAGTTGCTTGCTAGATCACTTTATTTTGTTTGAAAATTTGCTTGTGGTGTGGGTTTTGAAAGTATTTTGAAAATGTCTTTGCAATGGTTCTCGTTTCTATAAGAACGCGTACAAAGTGTTGTTTTGAAAATAGTTCAAAGAGGTGTTTGTGGAATGTGTTTTTGAAAGTGATTTTGAAAAGGTGTCTTTGTAATGGTTCTCGTTTCTATAAGAACGCGTACAAAGTGTTTTAACTTTTGAAACTATTTCAAATGAAAGTGTTGGTGTATAAAATTTTGTTGTTGTGAGCAAGCAAGTGTTAGAACAAGTTTGGTTCTGATCATATCTCAGAGTTTTGATGATAACAATAAAATATATTTTGTATAATTGATACTCTGATGAGCATATTTCTTGGTTTTAGATAATATTCTAATTGAAGTATTTTTTAAGGTGAAAATAATTTTACGTGTTGAGCTGAATAAAAATGAAGAAGTTCTTTGATGACAGAACTATTTATTTACTGCAAGTTATGACGCTGGCTCTGATAAGAAGCAATTTAAAGCATCCTCTAATCTTAGCAAGTTTCCATGCAAACTCTGTTCAGAAGTATTTTTCAAGCAAGCTCTGATGAGAAGTTATTTGCAAGCAAATTCTGAAGCAAGATCTGAAGCAAGTTCAGAAAGATTAAAGAAGCAAACAGTCTTGTCAAGTTTCAGAAAACAAGTTCTGACAGAGCCGTTTGTTCATTTAATGCAAAGAAGGCTAAAGCACTCAAGTGTCTCTACGCTAGTTCATTGAAATAAACAATAATGCAAGATAACACGCAAACATTAATTTCTCCTCACTTTTGAAGGCAGTAACGGTCGTTTTCCTCATGCTATAAATAGAAGATCATTTATTGCAAGCCATCTACCCAACCAAAAACCAAAAAAACATCTTACGTGAAAATTATTCTGCTGCTCACAAATTATTTTCTTACAAACACTTTGTGCAAAACTTATCTCAGTGATAAATCACAGTTTGTGATATAGCTTTGTAAGAAGCAATTTGTTTCACTATTGTAAAGATTTTATTCTTGTATTTGTTCCTTGAGAGACCAAGCTTGGTCAGATTTCTCAAGAAGGCTAGGACTAGTTTGAGTCTTAGTGGTGTTAGTCACTTGTAAGTTTACTTGTGCTTTGTATTGTTAGTCACAACAGTTTGGTTGTGTGATTGTAATCTGTTTAATTATAGTGAATTAAGTCCTTGTTGAGAAAGGAAAAATCACCTTGGCGGGTCGACTGGAGTAGTTGGAGTTCAAACGAACCAGGATAAAAATAATTGTGTCTTTCCATAATTGTTGAGCTTGTAAGAAAAAGAAAAAGGAAAAAATTATTCAACCCCCCCCCCCCCCCCTTCTAAGTGTTTTCTCACCCTTCAATTGGTATCAGATTTTGACTCTGACCGCAAATACTTAACAATGTTAGAAAAAGATCCAGAAGGAAAACACTATGGCAACTGAACAAAACAACAATAACTACACTAAACCTCCTGTGTTTGATGGAGAAGATTTTGAATATTGGAAAGATAGACTAGAAAGTTTCTTTCTAGGTCATGATGCTGATTTATGGGAGGGTCTTAGATGGTTACACACATCTTATAGAATCAGAAGGAAACAAGATTGATAGAAAGAATATGGATAGACAACAAAAAGCAGATTTCAAAAATCACCACAGAGCTAGAAATATCTTTCTGAACGCTATCTCTAAAATGGAATATGAGAAGATCACAAATAGAGATACAACACATGACATGTTTGAGTCTCTCAAAATGACTCATGAAGGAAATGCTCAAGTACTTCAGAAGTATGAAGCCTTCAAAATGGAAGAAAGTGAATCTATAGAAGCTATGTTCTCAAGGTTCCAAACTCTGATCGCTGGCCTGAGAGTTCTGAACAAAGGATACACCAAGGCAGACCACGTTAAGAAGATTATCAGAAGTTTACCCAGAAGATGGGCACCTATGGTTACTGCATTCAAAGTATCAAAAGATTTGAACAATGTGTCTCTTGAAGAACTCATCAGCGCTTTAAGAAGTCATGAGATAGAACTTGATGAACACGAGCCTCAGAAGAAAGGTAAGTCTGTTGCCCTTAAATCTATTAAAAATGTGAAACTAACGCTTTTCAGGCAGAAGAAGGAAACTCTGAAGAATCTGCCTCAAAAGAAGATGAACTATCCTTGCTCTCCAGAAGGATCAACCAGATGTGGAAGCACAGACAGAAGAATTTTAGGAACTACAAGAGGTCAGAAGATAAACCAGAATCTTCTGGACATAAGAAGTCAACAAAAGAGATATAATCTGCTATGAATGTAAAGAACCAGGACACTACAAGAGTGATTGTCCAAAACTACAAAGAGAAAGACCAAAGAAAAAGTTTGGTAGAAAGAAAGGCATGATGGCCACCTGGGACGATTCAGAATCTTCTGAAGATGAATCTGACTCAGAAGATGAGAACATCAACCTAGCTCTTATGGCTACCACATCAGATGGCTCAGACTATGAGTCAGAACCAAAAGAGGTATTCTATGAATTTACTAGAGCTGAACTTGGAGAAAGTTTATCAGAACTTCATGAAAACTACAGTCAACTCAAAATCAAATACAAGAAACTCAAAAAGAGTCTTGCACCTGATCTTGAGAAACTTGAAATAGAAAACTCTGAACTCAAAGAAAATAATTTTAAACTCAAAGAGGAAATTCAAAAAGTTCAAAAAATTTCTATTTCAGATTCTACATCAAGTTCAAGAGATATTCTTAAAGAATATGACTCTAGTTTTCAAACTTTTCTTGCTAAAAGCATAGATAGAAGCAAAATGGATTCAATGATCTATGGAGTTAGTGGAAACAACAGAACAGGAATTGGATATGAAACTCCCAAAGGGAAGGAACCATATATATCAAAACATGTTGTTAAGATGGCTTTCACATATAAACCTCTGAACAAACAATTTAGTTTTGGGCACACACATGATATTAAATACACATCTCACTCTGAAATTTTTTATGCTAATCCAAAGTTCAAACAGAACTTTAGAAACTCTAACCAAAAAGGACCCAAAAAGATATGGGTACCTAAGGAGAAAATAATATATGTTGCAGATGTCCTTAACAGCTCAGTTGAAACACCATTCATGGTACCTCGACTCTGGATGATCACGACACATGACGGGAAGAAAGTCTATGTTCCAAAACCTGGAATTTAAATCTGGAGGAGACGTCAAATTTGGAGGAAATCAGAATGGAAAGATTATTGGTTCTGGAACAATTGGAAACAGTAACCTTCCTTCTATCTCTAATGTTTTATTAGTAGAAGGATTAACGCATAACTTATTGTCCATAAGTCAATTAAGTGACAACGGTTATGACATTATCTTTAATGAAAATTCCTGTAGAGCTGTTAGTCAAAAAGATGGAACAATCCTCTTTTCTGGCAAGAGAAAGAACAACATCTATAAAATTGATTCGTCAGATCTTAAAACTCAGAATGTAAAATGCCTTTTGTATGTTAGCGACGAGCAATGGGTGTGGCACAGAAGATTGGGACATGTCAGCATGAGAAAAATCTCTCAAATAAATAAACTGAATTTAGTCAGAGGACTTCCCAATCTAAAGTTCAAATCAGAAGCTCTGTGCGAAGCATGTCAAAAGGAAAATTTTCAAAACCTTCTTTTAAATCAAAAAATGTTGTTTCTTCCTCTAGGCCATTAGAACTACTTCACATTGATCTGTTTGGGCCAGTTAAAACACATCCATCAGAGGCAAGAAGTATGGATTGGTCATTGTTGATAACTACAGCAGATGGACATGGGTTAAGTTTTTAAAACACAAGGATGAGTCACATTCTGTGTTCGTTGACTTCTGTAACCAAGTGCAAAATGAAAAAGATTTTAGAATTATAAAAGTTAGAAGTGATCATGGAGGAGAATTTGAAAACCATTATTTTGAAAAATATTTTAAAGAAAATGGTATTGTTCATAATTTCTCTTGTCCTAGAACTCCCCAACAAAATGGAGTTGTAGAACAAAAGAATAGAACTTTACAAGAAATGGCCAGAACCATGATTAATGAAACAAATATGGCTAAGCACTTCTGGGAAAAAGTAGTGAACACATCATGTTATATTCAGAATAGAATCTCTATAAGACCTATTCTTGAAAAGACTCCTTATGAATTGTGGAAAAATAGAAAACCCAACATTTCATATTTTCATCCTTTTGGATGTACTTGCTATATTTTGAATACAAAAGATAATCTGAACACGTTTGATTCTAAGGCACAAAAGTGTTTTCTGCTTGGATATTCTGAATGCTCAAAAGGCTATAGAGTATACAACACAGAAACTCTGATTGTTGAAGAATCAATCAAAGTTAGGTTTGATGATAAGCTTGGCCATCAACAGCCAAAGCAAATTGATATTTCTGTAGGTACAGAAGATCATCTCTCAAACTCTGAAAAGTTAGAAGCAAAGAACAACTCAGAAGATCATCCTCTTGATAATGCTCTGGATAATCTCAAAATATATGAACAACCCTCTCAGAAAAGGTTTCCCAGAATCTCTTCAGCTTATAAAGAAGACGTGATTATTGGAAAGAAAGAAGATCCCATCAAAACAAGATCCTCCCTCAGAATTAATGAAGAATCATTGTTTGGATTGGTATCTCTGATTGAGCCAACCTCTATTGATGAAGCTCTGGAAGACAATGATTGGATCCTAGCTATGCAAGATGAACTCAATCAATTTTCCAGAAACGATGTGTGGGATCTAGTTCCAAGACTTAAAGGATTCAATATTATAGGAACTAAATGGGTATTCAGAAACAAATTAAATGAGCAAGGAGAGGTGGTCAGAAACAAAGAACGACTGGTTGCCCAATGTTATAGTCAACAAGAAGGAATTGATTATAATGAAACCTTTGCCCCAGTCGCCAGGTTAGAATCAATTAGATTATTAATTTCCTTTGCTGTTCAAAATAACATTTCATTATATCAAATGGAGGTTAAAAGTGAATTTTTAAATGGTTATATAGAAGAAGAAGTTTATGTCCATCAACCTCCGGGCTTTAATGACTCAAAATATCCAGAACATGTTTTTAAACTAAAAAAGTCTTTATACGGTCTGAAACAAGCTCCCAGAGCTTGGTATGAACGTTTGAGTAATTTTCTTTTAGAAAAGGATTTTACCAGAGGGAAAGTGGACACAACTTTATTCAGAAAAACATTTAAAAATGACATTTTAATTTGTCAAATTTATGTTTATGATATTATTTTTGGAACCTCTAATATCTCTCTTGGAAAAGAATTTGCCGAGACTATGTAGGCTGAATTTGAGATGAGCATGATGGGAGAATTAAAGTTCTTTCTGGGAATACAAATAAACCAGACTCCATAAGGTACTTACATACATCAGATGAAGTATGTTAAAGAACTTCTGAAGAAATTCCAGATGTCAGAAAGTAAAGATGCAAAGACACCAATGCATCCCACATGCATTCTGGGAAAAGATAAGGTAAGTATGAAGGTAGATCAGAAACACTACAGAGGTATGATTGGATCCCTTCTCTATCTGACTACATCTAGACCTGATATATTATTCAGCGTATGTTTATGTTCTAGATTCCAATCAGATCCTAGAGAATCTCACTTAACTGATGTTAAGCGAATTCTGAGGTATCTGAAAGGTACTACTAATCTGGGTCTGTGTTACAGAAGATTAAAAGAATTTAGACTAGTAGGTTATTGTGATGCTGACTTTGCTGGAGATATAATTAAATGAAAGAGCACCTCTGGAAGCTGTCAGTTTCCATGTGACAACCTTATCTCATGGTACAGCAAGAAGCAAGCTACCATTGAACTTTTAACAACAGAAGCTAAGTATATATCTGCTGCTGGATGTAACTCTCAAATGATCTGGATGAAAAGTCAACTAGAAGATTTTAATCTCTATGAAAGTAAGATTCCCTTCTTCTGTGACAATACCTTTGCAATTTGTCTTTCTAAAAATCCCATTTTGCATTCTAAAGCAAAACACATAGAAATTAAATATCATTTTATAAGGGACTACATTCATAAAGGAATTTTAAATTTAAACTTTGTAAACACAGACCATAAATGGGCTGATATTTTTACCAAACCCCTTTCTGAAGATAGATTTAAATTCATTCTGAAAAATATTAGTATGGAATTTTGTCCTGAATGAAAGTGTATTTATCTTCTGTGATTGCTTTCAGAATGTTCTAAAATGAATGTTCTGATTAACAACTCTTCTGAAGTTAGAAGAGAAGTTACATCAGAAACTATATTTAAAGTTCTGAAATGTTTTAACGTTTCATTACAAGTATAGTTCAGCAGTTCATTATATCAAACAGCTGTCTCATGCAACCTTCAGGAGATGAACACGTGTTGTATTTCTGAAAGGTCACACGTGCTATGCTATTGACGCCGTTCGTAGGTAACTGTTATGATTTGTTCAAAATCTCACGCTTTCCCATCATTGTCAATGTCATTAAATGCTAGTAATGATTAAAATTTTTTTAATAAATTTTTAAAAAAAAATCTTTTTACACTTTTATTTCAAAACCCTTTTTCTCAAAAGTTTACCTATAAATACTTTTGTAAAACCCCTTTCTCACTTTTTACCTTCTCTTTCAAATTTCAAAACCATCTTTGTGTATTTTCTACAACCCATTTTATTTCATCTCAACCTAAGGGCTCTAATGGCTTTATCTTCTACTCCTTCCGGAAGCACTCAAGCTGAACAATACATCATCCCTGAAAGAACCACTCTTATTCCTGTTGACAGTTTAGAAGTAATCAGTGAATTGATGGTGGACTTTGAAAACCTAAAGGAAAATGGGTTTGACCTTCTTCCTGCAGTTGAATTTCAAGGATGGGGAAATTACTTTGATCATCTTGTTGGCCCTGTATTTCCATATCTTGTAAAGCAATTTTGGATTCACGCCATTGCATATCCAAAGGTTATTCTCTCGTTTGTAATGGGTAAGGAAATTTCAATCACTGAAAATGTCATCAGGAGGTTACTGGGTTTTGAAGGCAATGGAGTCACTGGAATCTCAAATGGTAGAATGGATATGGCAAGAGTTCATGCTGAAATTTTTACAACCGGGCAAGCCTCAACAAATGTCAGAGACTTGAAGAATTAGTACAAGATCTGAGCTAGAATCATTCATGGCTGCATTCATCATAGAAAGGAAATAAGTTCTCCTGACTATATAAATGCTGACCATCAATACCTTCTATTCTGTCTAGGAACGAATGTAAAGATTGATTTACCCTACCTTTTGTTTGATCACCTCTGAACACATGTCAAGGAAACAAGGGAAGCAAAAAGAGTGAAGAACCCTAAATCCAAAAGGAACTGGATTCCAATGGGAAGTTGATTTCAGACATTCTGACAGAGAATGGTCTGATTGCACATTTGGACGAAGCAAACCTGCTAGGGGAGTTAGAGCCTACGTGTGGGAAAGCTCTGACAACAAATAATCTGGTGAAGAGAAAGCTCATTGATAAACTGCTGGTGGAACCTACCCCTTACGTATCAGCAACCATTACCATAAGAAGAATTCCAATTTCTGACTTTCCACTTTTCAACACAGGAGATCGCCCTCGTATCATTCTGCATTACATTGAAATTTGCAAAGAAATTGGAACTCCAATTGATCTTGCCTGGCTTCAAGGTAGAAATGAAGAAGCTCCAGATGTTGTCTTCCAGCAGCCAATGAAAAGGAAAGCAGTTGAAGGAACCTCTACTAGACCCCAGAAGAAGAAGAAATCAGGTACACCTTTTGAGACTATTTCTGTTTATGATTCTATACATATATCTACATCTGTTTAACCTCAAACATTAGGTGACATAGATGTAGACATAAATTTAACCATTCCCTCTAAACCTCTTTCTACAAACTCTCTAATAAATCAAGTTTTATCAGACTTAAGAGATTTTAACTCTGATGACTCTCTTGAAACCCAAACACAACCATCTCAAACACATATCTCACAAAATAATCCTGCTGAAAACTTTTCTCAAACACCTCCCAGACCTTTATCACCAAGACCTTCTGAATGGTATGATGGCTCTTGGAGACTACCTGGAATAAACGTACCTTTGGCCATGCAAAAGCCACCTTTCACCCTACCCTTTGAGAATATCTTTGCTCTGAACAGAACTCAGACACAAAATCCTACCCCCTCTGCTGAAAACACCATCATCATTTCTCCCGACGTCACACCATCGATATCTCTAAAACTTCAAACACCTAACTCACCAACGCTTTCACCTCCTCAATCTCCAGAATATACCATTAATCCATCTCATGAACCATCTGAAACTCTTAAACCATCAGCAACACCTGAACCATTTGAAAATCCTGACCAAACAGAAACACCTGAACAATTAGAAACTCCTGAACCAACTGACTTTCTGAAAACTGTAGTTGATTTTGAATCCCTACAATTTCTGAAAAATAAAACCTACAAAAAGGCTGTTCCCAAACAGGTCCAGCTAGATGTAAGTGTATGTTTTCAAAATTTTATAACAGAAGTACAAGCTTGGATAGACTTGCTGAAGGCAGATTGCACCAGCAACGTGAACCCAGCAGCAACAGATCTTCAGTGGGAAACGTTCAGACGAACATTAGATGATGAATCACTGAAATTGCAAGACATGTGTCATTCTCAGGTTCTTGAGAATTTCTCCAAACATCTGCATGCCTTCCAATCCGAAGCTGTTGATACTTGGGACAAGAAGTCTACTCTGCTGATTGCCAATGCTCCTGTTGATCAAATGGACATTTCAGAAGATGAGTCTGAAGATGCTTCTGAAGATTCAAATCC
The DNA here is from genome assembly GCA_948472305.1 of Vicia faba. Classification (NCBI taxonomy): domain Eukaryota; kingdom Viridiplantae; phylum Streptophyta; class Magnoliopsida; order Fabales; family Fabaceae; genus Vicia; species Vicia faba. The sequence continues at coordinate 1,403,254,773 of OX451739.1, forward strand.
TATGGCAATAATTTTGTTTAATCAACCTTCTGCTAAAGATGCATCAGAAGGTGTGCCAACTCTCATGGTTGATTTGGGCACTCTTCTCTCAAATGTTGTTCGTTCTGACTCTGCTGGTTCTACACCAAAGGTTATATCTGCTGAAGCTACTTCATCTTCTTCTCCTACTTCATTGGTTATGGATACTCTGAATGAGCTTAAGAAGGAAAATGAAGCTATTCATGAGTGCTTGGACAAGAAGGATGAGACAAACAAGGAAATCAGAAACTGGATGATGAAGCAAGAGATATCTTCATCTGAAATCAAGAATCTTCTTTTGTCTCTTGTTTCTAGAAAATCTTAAGTGTCATTATGTTTCTAGTTTTTTTTTGTTTTGTTTTGTACCTCTGAATCTTTTTATAAAAACCTTTTAAGATCTTTAATTCTTTTTATACTTTTTCATTATGACAAAAAGGGGGAGAAAATGAGTATTTTGATATAATCTTTGATTAATAGTTATGGGACTAAGTCTTAAACATTACTAACAAAATACAAAGATTTCTTTTTCTGTTTAAATAATTTTGAAGGTATCACTAAACTCTGGAAGTTTAATCATCTGAACATCATCTTCAAAAGACTTGCTGAAGAAATCCTAAAAGAAAAATCTCAAAGCTTTAAAGAAAAATCTCAGGAAGTTTTTCTTATACATCTATTTTTTCAAAAAAAAGAGAAATATTTATTTCAAGGGGAGATTCTTATCTCTTGTTCAATTTATTTTCAAAACCTGAATATTTTTGTCATCATCAAAAAGGGGGAGATTGTTAGAACAAGTTTGGTTCTGATCATATCTCAGAGTTTTGATGATAACAATAAAATATATTTTGTATAATTGATACTACGCTGAGCATATTTCTTTGTTTCAGATAATGTTCTGACTGAAGTATTTTCTAAGGTGAAAATCATTTTACGTGCTGAGCTGAATAAAAATGAAGAAGTTATTTGATGAAAGAAATATTTATTTAGCGCAAGTTCTGAACCTGGCTCTGATAAGAAGCAATTTAAAGCATCCTCTAATCTTAGCAAGTTTCCATGCAAACTCTATTCAGAAGTATTTTGCAAGCAAGCTCTGATGAGAAGTTATTTGCAAGCAAATTCTGAAGCAAGATCTAAAGCAAGTTGTGAAAGATTAAAGAAGCAAACGATCTTGTCAAGTTTCAGAAAACAAGCTCTGACAGTGTCGTTTGTTCATTTAATGCAAAGACGGCTAAAGCACTCAAGTGTCTCTATGCTAGTTCATTGAAAAAAACAATAATGCAAGCTAACACACAAACATTAATTGCTCCTCACTTTTGAAGGCAGTAATAGTAGTTTTCCTCATGCTATAAATAGAAGATCATTTATTGCAAGCCATCTACCCAACCAAAAACCAAAAAAACATCTTACGTGAAAATTATTCTGCTGCTCACAAATTATTTTCTTACAAACACTTTGTGCAAAACTTATCTTAGTGATAAATCACAGTTTGTGATATAGCTTTCTAAGAAGCAATTTGTTTCACTATTGTAAATATTTAATTCTTGTATTTGTTCCTTGAGAGACCAAGCTTGGTCAGATTTCTCAAGAAGGCTAGGACTAGTTTGAGTCTTAGTGGTGTTAGTCACTTGTAAGTTTACTTGTGCTTTGTATTATTAGTCACACAAATTTGGTTGTGTGATTGTAATCTGTTTGATTATAGTGAATTAAGTCCTTGTTGAGAAAGGAGAAATCACCTTGGCGGGTGGACTGGAGTAGTTTGACTTCAAACAAACCAAGATAAAAATAATTGTGTCTTTCTATAATTGTTTATCTAGTAAGAAAAAGGAAAAGGAAAAACTTATTTAACCCCCCCCCCCCCCCCCCTTCTAAGTGTTTTCTCACCCTTCAGAAAGCAACTAGGAGCATCCTACCTACTCAAAAGGTCTAATGTTCTTTTCCTCCTCCTTTAAATGTTGCTATCTTACCATTGATTTGGTAAGAAGCCCCATCATTGGATGTGAAGGGACAGGCGCGGGTCAATCGTATAGTCATAGAAGGTAACTTATGAGATGCTTTAGTAATTTTCGCAACGGACTAGATCGTTTTACCGAAGGCAACATCGAGGGACATCAAGGGACTACGATCTTTTTTATCGAACGGTCTTTGCTAAAGCGTCCCATATTCGAGGGACATGACTATTTTTCCGAGGCAACAAGTGAGATTACCCTAAGGGTGCATGTGTGAATAGTGTGTTTGATTTGCATGCATTTAGTTTTTGAACTTTTGGTTATCTACTTGTTGTTTTTATCTTGCCATACATCCTAGTTACTAGTATTTATACAAAAGCAATAAAAATGCAGAAAGATAAAATCCTACACTATTACAACCATATTGAATAACATGAAAATATAAAGGTAAAAATAAAATAAAAGCAAGAAAAATGGGTCTTTCGATTTAGGCAGAAACACCCTTCGATTCTGCACTTTTTGACCTCCTTCAATTTGGGGTCTGGAGTCATTGGAGTCATGCCCTTCAATTTGCCTTTCTGCCTCCTTCGACTGGGGGGTTGGAAACAGTGTAGGAGTGCCTTTCAATTGGGGCCTGGAGGCCAGCATGTTGTGCCTTTCGACTAGGCCTGGAATCAGTGCAAGATGTAATTTTCTTTTCTACCTCCTTCGACTGGGGGTTGAAAGCAGTGAGGGAGTGCCTTTCGACTGGGAATGGAATCAATGAGGAATCTTGAGGCTTCGTTTCATGCTCCCGTCTCCTATTTCTTTCGTTTGAGATATTAAATAGCAACATGGCCTAAGGCCATGCTGGCATTACCTTAGAGCCAGGTTAGTTCTTAAAGCATTTGTAACAAACCAAAGAACAAAACCAAAAGGAGAGGAAATAAAAACAAACTAAAAGGGTGTAAATGAAAGGGAAAGAAATACCATGTACATGTTTGAAACGAAAAGGAAATTTGTTTACATGCTATGCTGGAAACGAAGGATCCAAGGTTAAGAATAACTTCTTGCTTGAGGTTGGGACGTGTGATGGGCCTTTAAGTGGTTGTCTTGAGCGCTTCTGGATTCGAAGGGAGGGACCAGAGGTTAGGCCTTTGATACTGGATTCGAAAGAGAAGAACAAATGTGAGGTTCCTCTGTCTGGATTTGAAGGGTAACAAGGTACATGGATGCTTCATATTTGAAGGGGAAAAGTGTCTGGATTCTGGATTTGTGTTTGAAAATGTTTAAGTGTTTGAGAGCTTTATGGTGTTTGAGAAATTTTTGAAGATTCGTTCCTCTGGCCAAAAAGTCCTCCTCAAACATGTTGTGAAGCCTTTTATTTATAGGCAAAGCTGGCTGAAGCTTTTGGAGGGAAAACAAAAGGTTTGAACAATTTGAGTAACCCGCTCTTTGTAGCTTTCGAGAGACAGTGCCTTGTATGCTATTATGGTTCAAGAATGGGGCAGTGTTTCAGGACTGCTGTGCAGTAGTTTTGGCCAGTGTACTAGGCCTCAACTTGGAAGTAAGCATCTTTGAATATTTCACCCTTTCGTTTTGACCCTTCTTCAACCAGACTCTTCTCCCAACAATATTATTTGATTTTCCTTTAACAAGTGCCTTTCGAATGAGTCACTTTTGTGCATCCTTCGAAGGAGCCAAAAGTGTGACCCTTAGACGGGTCACCAAAACATGCCTTAAAGTGGGCTTTGTAAATCCTTTGAATGGACCAACAAGCATGTCCTTCGAATGGGATGCCCAGAGTTGGGTTTGAAAGATGCTGATTCTAAGGGAATCAAAGTTACAAAAGAAACCTTGTGAAGGTGGTTCTCTCCAGTCGAAGGCTTGCCTGCCAAATTTCCATGTGGCCAAACGAATTAGTGTACATAGGGGGTCCTTGCTTTGTGACTTCATGCGAATATGAAAAAGATCTCTGTTCAAATGAAGGCTTCCATGAAGGGAACCACATGCCCAAACGAAATGTGTGGCCAAAAGCTTGTACTGAAGGATTCATACGCCCAAACGAAGAAAGCATAAAGGGAGTTAAGTGCCCAAAAGAAAGAGGTACGTTAGGCTTGCAAAGATGTCTAAACGAAAGAGAAATGCAAGAGGAAAATTTGAGCAATTGAAGGATACCAAAAGGGAGATTTTTTCCTTGGAATCGAACGAAGCTATAAGAGGCTTTGTACTTTGTGTATGCTAGTATGGGGGAAGCCTTTTGCATGCAAGAAAGAAGTTGTGGTCCAAACGAAAGCTTGTATGTGACTAGTCATTACTTTGTGAGTCAAGGCAAGCATGGAGGAAAGTTTGTATAGGCATGCAAGCATCAAGCATCCAAATGAAATAGCCATATAGGCACTCATGGTATTATGAACCCAGTAAGGCCAAAGGTGCAATTGAAGGTGGCATGCAGGAAGCTCCTGCCTTGTGAACCAAAACCAACGCGCCAGAGGTCCATGCTCAGTCGAATGATGCAATGCAAGCTTACATCGAAAGAGGCTAAAAGGCCAATCGAATGAGCTGAAACGAAAGGACTTATTTTTCTCCAATTTTGTCAAAAGATTATATTTATCTGTTTTCTCCCTTTTTGACAGTTTTCATTTTAATCTTGGTACTGGAAAATCCCAATGTACATGTACAAGCTTGAACCTTGAGAATCCTTGTGAGAAATGCCTTGAAAAATGAGAGGGAATATTTTGGGGTACAACAGCTGCCCCTGTTCAATCTTCTTAAACCTGAAGAGTTAGATTGGCGAGTCTACCATTCGTGACTTGAAGGTGGAAGATGATTGAACACTAGAGTGCCCAGAAATTTGAACTCGATGATATGGTGGTTGTTTGTGTAGGCAATGGGCTTAAAGATGCCATTTGAAGAGAGGATGGAGAGTTGTCGGAGATAGGCTTATAGATGCCATCCAAAGGTGATTGTTGACAGAAATTAGACTAAGTCTAATATTGACTTCAATAAGAAAAGAATCGGAATAAATCTTGAAGCGATTTATCTGAACCATAGAAAATGTATAACAAAAAGGAATCAGGATAAACCATTGAGAGATTTAAACTGAACTAGCAAAGGTATTCTTTAGATGGAAAGAATCAGAATAAATCTTGGAGCGATCTATCTGAACCAGAGAAAATGTCTACCGAAAAGGAATCAAGATAAACCATTGAGAGATTTAAACTGAACCAACAAAGGTCTTAAATATTCTTTAACTGGAATGAATCAGAATAAATCTTAGAGCAATTTATCTGAACCAGAGAAAATGTCTACAGGAGAATCAGGATAAACAATTGAGAGATTTAAACTGAACCAACAGAGGTCTTGAATATTCTTTAACTGGAACAAATCAGAATAAATCTTGGAGCGATTTATCTGAACCAGAGAAAATGTCTACGGGAAAGAATCAGGATAAACCATTGAGAGATTTAAATTGAACCAGCAGAGGTCTTGAATATTCTTTAACTGGAAAGAACCAGAATAAATCTTGGAGCGATTTGTCTGAACTAGAGAAAAAGTCTACGGGAAAGAATCAGGATAAACCATTGAGAGATTTAAACTAAACCAGTAGAGGTCTTGAATATTCTTTAACTGGAACGAATCAGAATAAATCTTGGAGCAATCTATTTGAATCAGAGAAAATGTCTACTGGAAAGGAATCAAGATAAACCATTGAGAGATTTAAACTAAACCAACAGAGGTCTTGAATATTCTTTAACTTGAACGAATCAGAATAAATCTTGGAGCGATTTATCTGAACCAAAGAAAATGTCTATGGGAAAGAATCAGGACAAACCATTGAGAGATTTAAACTGAACCAGCTGAGGTCTTGAATATTCCTTAACTAGAAAGAATCAGAATAAATCTTGGAGCGATTTATCTGAACTAGAGAAAATGTCTATGGGAAAGAATCAGGATAAACCATTGAGAGATTTAAACTGAAGCAGTAGAGGTCTTGAATATTCTTTAACTGGAATGAATCAAAATAAATCTTAGAGCAATCTATCTGAACCAGAGAAAATGTCTACCAGAAAGGAATCAAGATAAACCATTGAGAGATTTAAACTGAACCAACAGAGGTCTTGAAGGAATAATTTGTTATGTAGATAATCACCCAGTCTTGTTTTGGGAATTGATCTACAATTGATTTGTTCATAAATAATTGTCCTGTCTTGCCGAAAATTTGTTGATGATGATTTTTTGTTGAATGATCTTTCCTGAAAAGGTAAAGAGTTAGTTGTATGAAATGTCATGATGTATGAAATGCATGGCGTAATGATGTTTTCAACATAAATGAGATTATGCCATATGAATTTGTACTGTATGCGCTTATCATGAATGTAGTATGATGCATGAAAGGTTGTTGGAATATAATTTTTTCTTGGAAAATAAATCCTTGACAAGTGTAGGGGAGTTTTGGGGAGTTGATTCCTAGACTGCTGTCGGGGATGAAGAGTATGCCCATCTTTAAACCTTTCTTCGAATGTTTCCACTGGGAATTCCTATTTTTGTTGTTTGAGGAGAACTCCATTGGGAAATGTTGACTTTTCTTGAGAATAAAACTCTATGGAGAGTGTTGACTTCTGCTTGGGGAAAAAAGTTCATGAGTCTTAGTTGTCTGTTGCTTTACTGGAGAGTTATCTCTTGATGGAAGAGAAAGGAAGTTAACAACTTGTTAACTGTTATCTGGTTGTCTTCCAGGTTTTGTAGAAACTTACTGGGGATTATAGGAAAGCCTATTAGGGAAGATGAGTCGTGGTCCCTTGATTTGTAGTAGTTGGGGAGGCAAACTCAAGCTGGGGAATCTTTCTGTTTATTGGGGAAATAAATGTTGTCTCCAATCTATTGGAGATGTGTTTTCTTTTGGCAGAACTCCTCGAGGGTTCTTGAAATCAACTCAGTTGGGGAGAAGTTTTCAAGGATTGCAACTCTGGCTGGGGATCACCCTATAAAAAGGACTTTGTGGGATACTTGTCACTGCCCATAGTAGCAAGTGTTTGTAGTATTGCTAGGAAATGTTTGCTCGACCATATGTAAACCTTTGTTGGAATTCATGTTCAATGCACCAAGTGATTCAAATAAATACCTGCCCCAAGTTACTCGGGATATCTTAGGAGATTTCTTGGAACCTTGCCTTGACTTCCCCATATGTTTTGGACATTGATCATGCTGATGCCCCTTGCTTTACAAGAGATCTGTCATTGGGAGTGTCATCCCAATTAAAGTGATTTTGTTCACTGAGAGAGTTTTCGTTTATTGGATATTCATTGTGTGAATTTCTATATTGTCAGACAAATAGCTATATGCAAAGAACGATATTCAAATAATTCAAAGTTTATGCTTGTCTTGAAGTTTTGAAAATGCGTTTTAGAAGATAAAAGAATTTTGCAAGTATGTGAATTCAAATCAGGATTTAGAGTAAGCCTTACAGGAGTCAGGATACCTTTTGTAACAGTATGCTTTCTGTTGTACCCCAAAATTTTCCCTCCCTTTTTACTCAACACATGCCCATTGAGGTCCCCAACTTGCCCAAGGATGACCAAGAATTGACCAAACAAATTCTCCTCCTAAGGCAATGAACCTCTAACTAGGGTTTCAATTTTCATCAAGATGTGTGAGCTCCAATGGTCTCAAATGTTTTCCATGGTCCTAATATTTCCTCAAGATTATCCATGCCAAATTTCATGCCTTGCACAACAAGTTTGCTCAGTCAACTACTCAAATGCCTGAAAATCAACTGTATTAGGTCAAAAGTCAACTATAGCCTATATACAGTCAAACTTCAAGATTTTTGGTCAATATCAACATTTTGAAGTGATATCCATCATTTGATCCAGGTTTGATCATGATTCCCCATGAAATGCTCATAATTCATTAAAAGTCAAAAATTGCTAATTAGGGTTTCTATAGGAGAAGTCAACCAAACTTTGACCAGGCATAACTTTCTCATACTTTATCAGAAATTTTTCCATCAAAGCTCATTTTGAATAGAATCTAATTCCCTAAAATTTCTCTTCATCCCTCAAGTACAAGAAATGCACCATTTGAATGATACAAGCTCAGACATTACAGGTCATTTTCAGAAAGTCAACAAAAGCCATTTTTTGCCAAGAACTTTTACATCAAGACAACATCTTCAAATGCAAAATTGATCAAAAGATGGATTGAAGTGGAAATCTTGGGCTTTCCAAAAAGTAAAAGATAATCATCATCATAAGATAAAAATTGAGCAAGTTATGGCTTGCCCAAGTTGGGAAAATCATGGAAATTTCAAGAATGGTGCATTGAGAAAATTTGAAATTTTGAGTCAATGGCCTAACTTTTTAAGGTTCAAATATTTTACTAAGTTTATAGAGGACCTCTAATCTTATTTTTGCATGGCCCTGCATTTTCTACCTATTTTTACATATTTATTTTAATTTATTTCAAATAAATATAAAATAAATTGTACAATTTGTTTGGAGATGGGTCTTAACCTTTGGGCTATTGATTTGGCCTGCCTAGAAGCCCATAATTTCGTGCCATAGTGTCTAGGTACATTCAAGCATGGAAAGGGCAAGATTTTCAAGTTTTGGAAACTATTAAATTTGTTTGATTTTGACATAAAAGCATGGCAATATGGTGAAGATTCTTGCCATGAAAGCTTGTCTCTTCCCTCTCCACTATAAGTACAAGCTATTTCCAAGCCAAACAAACACACAAAAATTTCTTGAGAAGAACCACATAAAAATTGCCAAAATTCTCAAAGTTGTGAAATTCAAAACTGAATTTCCAGCCATCATCCATCCAAACCAAGCGTGCTATCTTCTTCCTGAAGATCCCAGGACTCATTCTCAGCACTCAGTCTAGCCATCACACGCCCAGAAGAGGCCAAACCATAATCTCTGATTTGGCAAAACTTCTTGCATCCGAAATTTTATATTCATGCATTGTTTACTAATGTTTTGTGGCTATATGTGATCAGGGTGATGTTTAGGACTGAAATGAGTCTTTACATGCAAGCTCGGACGTACGTGTGATATAGTGGGAGAACTGACTTGAGGTTTTGCGTTTGTGTTCGCAAATGTTTCGGTTTAGCAAGAGTCGCCACCGACTTTTTATTTTATCCAAAGGAAAGGTCAAAAAAGCACAGGAAAGACCTTTGAGATGTTTTCTTGGGTTCGGGGGGTAAATTATGAAAAGGGAAGGTGCAAGCACCCTTTTAATCCATGGTTATCCATGGGCTCTTAGTTACTTGTTTAGATCACTTGCTTTTGCTTTGCAATTGTTTGAAATGGTGCTTTGTGTGTGGTTTTGAAGATGTTTTGAAAAGAGGCCATCGTTGTGGCAACCTTTGTAATGATTCTTGTTTGAATATATACAAAGGTGTTTTTCTTTTGAAAAGATATTTCAATGTTTGAAAGTTTGTTTTGGGAAATGTTTTGAAATTGTGTTGTGAGGTGTGTTTGAAAATAGCAAGTATGTTTTTTGCAAATTTCGATCAAGTAACTAAGAGCTGTCTACCCTATTTTACTCAACGATCTTTCCTACACATTTTTAACCCTTTTGACAGTGTTGTTTTACCATTGTATTTAGTAAACAACCTTGTGTTTGGATGTTAAACGGGACAGGCGCGGGTCATCGTATTGACCATGATAGCAATTGTGCTAAGTATCTGTAGCAAATTTTTGAGGGACTAGATCATTTTTGTATAGGCAACCAAGATAGCGTCATCGAGGGACTATGATCTTTTGTTTTGTTTTTGTTTTGCCAAGATACTCAACATGCATAACATGGCCATTTTAAAGGCAACAAGTGGATGAAACCCTAAGGGTACATGTGTGCATTGTGTTGTCAATTTTCATGCTTTTTTGTCTTTGTATTAGTCAAGCTATTTGTTTTGATTTTGGACATTTACATACAAACCCTAATCTCCAACATGGCATATTTGAAAGCATAAAATGCGTAAAATAAACCTAAGCTATTACAACATTGATATGGGGGGGGGGGGGGGGATACATTTTTGAATGGGAAATATTTGCAAGAAAATAAAACCCTAAGATTTACTATTACATCCAAATTGAATTCCTTTGTATCAAATAATAAATAAATAATATTTAAATAAACAAATTAAGTATGAATATGAAAAATATTATAAGTATGCAAAAAAATGTTTTTGTTTATTTTTATGTGTATAAAAATATGATATTTAATGTAATAAAAAGAAAACAAAAAAAGTTATTTTTGTTAAGGGTAAAAAACCCTAAATTTGGTTTTAAGAAGATATATTTATTAACTATATTATTTATTTATGTACAAATAAAAAAAATATATACAATTTGTTTAGAAAATAATAATATATGAGAAAATATTATTTGAGTATACAAATACTAAAAATAAAAATAAAAATAAAATATTTTTATATATTATTTATAAGTTTTTTATTTGAGAAAATAAAATATAGTAAACCTAATAAACTAAATATTGTGTCAAAATAAAATAAAATAAAAAATAAAAATGTGAAAATTTAAGGAAAATATTTTTAGTAATTTTTTATATTTGAAAAAAATAAAATGAAATCAGAAATAAAAAGAAATGAAAATAATATGAAAATATAAAACAAATGGGCCAGGGGGTGCAGTCAGCAATGCACGGGGTGTCAAAAATAGAAACAAGTCAGCCCAGCCCATTTCCACTTCATCTTCAACCTTTTTCAAACAAAACACGCGCGCCTGATTCAAATATCTAACTCCTGCATATGTGCTCTAATGCAAAAACTCATAACACAAAAGTTATAGAATTTTTCAAGACGATTCCAACCATGTAAAGAACTCAATCTAACTCTCAAAGACCAAAGAGAATTTCTCTAGCCCTAAATTCTAACCTAACTTTTTCAGGAAGTTCATGAATCAAATTCTCTTAACACGATTAACTTAAATGAAATCTAAGCATATGTACAGCTTCAGGGCTATGAGTACTACATTTTTTATTCACAAACCTAAGCATAATGATTCCTAAATAGAGAGATAGGAAGTTGAAAAGTACCTGTTTCAGTTGAACTCGTGTATGGTAATGTGGAGCTTTTCAGTGAGACCTGAGGTGCTTGGGAGATTGCCTGAACTTCCTCTGACCTTCTCCAATGCCTAGTTTGCTTTGGACTTGCTTGAGAAAGCTGGTAGAACTCAACCTGCACAAGCTGAAAACAGAAATGGTGAAGCTTGCAAATGGAGTTATAATCATTGTCCAATGGTTGGGATAGCTTGGATAGGTTATATGGAATGTGTTTGAACAGGTTTGGGGCAAAACGCACGAGTGGTTTTTGCTATGGAACTCAAAGTGCAGAAACTTCCCTGTTTTGCAAGAGGATTGTGATTTTGTGTTTTGGAAGGCTTGAGGGTTCAATAATTCGTGTTTCTGGCTCAAGGCAATGTACAAAACTTGTCTCAAATGCTTGCAAGAGTTGGTTATAACAGATATGCAAGTTATGTGATTTTGGCAAGTTTCTTGGTTATGAAGCAAAAAATGAGAAGTGACCTAGAGCAGGCCTGTACAGGCTAGCTCTAACCCTGCATACATTGTGTGAGCTTGGCCCCAAGTTTTTGGATTTGGTTTGCTGTACAAGATTTGGTCCAAGGTTCAAAGAAGCAATTTGACATAAAGCAAATTTTACAAAAATGGCAATGTTGCCTTTTTGCTATTTTTGGATTAATCTCTTGTGTAATCCTCTAATGATTAGAACAAAGCTTCAAACCAATGGATTTGAATTTAATTATTGAGTATGAAAGGGTTTAGGGACCTGTAATAAAGTATAAACAATGCTGGATGGAAGTTGCAACTTGTAGCAACATGAAACATGCCATGGATCAAAGTGAGTTTTTTCCAAATTCAAACCTTCGATTCTCCCTAACCACAAATGATTTTGGAGAGTTCTTGGACATTTTGGAAATCTTGTAACATGCTCTACAATACATATTTGAAATTCATTTTTAGATTCCAAGTAGAACTAGGTGAAAAGTTTCCATGAAGATAGGTCAAAATCCTGCCTAAACTAGGGCAAAATTTCACTAAGTTAAAAGTTTCATGGACCCTTGTTCCAAAAATCATAACTTGAGATCCAAGATTCTTTTGAGAAAACTTTGTGAATCAAAGTTGTAGATTTTGTGGAGGACTAAAACTTTCATGTTGGAAATTTTGTTTGAATCCAATTGCATCATGGGGAAAATGTTAGGCAAACATGGGAAAAATTAAGAAAATTTCATAACTTAGAAAACTTCTAAGTTATGAAATTTTTCAATCTTAAACCCTAATTTGAAAAATTAGGTTTTTTGATGAACAAGTTTCATGTTTTGACACATCTTGATGAAAAATGACCCTTGTCACTTGATTTTGACCAAAAAGTCAAAGTTTGACTTTTCAGTGTACAATCAAATTTTGATGAGTTGACTGAAAAATTCATCTGTCAATCCAATGCAATTGAGATCTTTTGAACCTTGTGAATAGGTCAAGATGATTCCATTGAGTCCTTGAATCCATGCTTGAACATAATTTGCCATTGGCTAGGTGAAAAGTCAGAAATTGCCCTTCTGCAGTCAAAACCCTAAAAATGACCATTTTGCCCTTTTGAAGATCTGATCAAATTTCTTGAGGAGTTGTGGTCCAAACTTGATCAAATGGTTCATATGAGCTTATAATGTTGATATGGATCAAAATTTATGAGTTTTGACTGTAAATTGACCATAATTGACTTTTCCCCTAATACAACTGATTTTTAGGTTAACTGTCCAATTGACCGGGCAAAAATTTGATTCAAGGCTTGAAAATTGGTATGAGCAATCTTATAGATCCAACATGAAGTATTAAATTCATATTGAGCATTAGAAGTCCAAAATTCCTTGTGCAAACTTAAACCCTAATTTAAATTTAGGTCATCAATGCAAGGAGATGTCTTGAGCAGAGCAAACCCTAGCTTGGTCTTGAGTTCAGAGAGTCTTGTGATGAGAAATCTTGATAAAATGAGAGGGCAAATTTTGGGGTACAACAGCTGCCCCTGTTCAATCTTCTTGAACCTGAAGAGTTAGATTGGCGAGTTTGCCTTTCGTGACTCGAAGGTAAAAGAGGATTGGACACTAGAGTGCCCGTAAATTTGCGCTCATCAGCGTATAGTTGAGGGAATGGGCTTAAAGATGCCATTTGGAAGACATGACAGAATCTGGTCGGAGATGGGATTAAAGATGCCATCCAAGAAAATTGATCGCATAAGAGATTCCTTTGCGAGAACCCGTATACCTGTTGTTAAGGAGGATTTCCCCAGGGAATGCTGGTCTCTATCGTGGTAGAAATAGAACTTCAGTCGTCTGTTATTCCACTGGGGAGTCATCTCTTGGTTGAAGAGGTGACAGTGAATTGCTATCTGGTCAACATCCAGGCTTCACAGTCTTGTATTACTATCTAGTCAACACCCAGGCTTCACGATACTTTACTTCCTATCTGGTCAACATCCAGTCTTCAGAAGGAAATCAAATGGTTATCTGGTCGCCTCCGGTTTTCCATTTGATTTTAGGGCCTACCAATATCCGGTTGAATCTGGGCTTCTAAGTAATCGGCCGAGTAAACTGTTATTTGGTCAACGTCCAAGTTTCACAGTATACCTTACTATTATCTGGTCAACGTCCAGGCTTCACAGTCTTGTATTGCTATCTGGTCAACATCCAGGCTTCATGATACTTTACTTCCTATCTGGTCAACATCCAGTCTTCAGAAGGAAATCAAATGGTTATCCGGTCGCATCCGGTTTTCCCTTTGATTTCAGGGCCTACTAATATCTGGTTGAATCCGGGCTTCAAAGTAATTGACCGAGTAAACTGTTATTTGGTCAACATCCAAGTTTCACAGTATACCTTACTGTTATTTGGTCAACGTCCAGGCTTCACAGTCTTGTATTGCTATCTGGTCAACGTCCAGGCTTCACGATACTTTACTTCCTATCTAGTTAACGTCCAGTCTTCAGAAGAATTTACAGGGGATTCAACTATTTTCCGGTCGATCTCTGGGTTTCAGTATAATCAAGATAAAATCTGGTCAAATCCAGGCTTCATAACTGGAATAGGAATCTGCCCCTTGATTTGAATAAACAAATAGGAAAGCATATGTGTCTGGAGCGTCTCTAAGCCGTTTTATGAGCTTTGAATATCTGTTTTAGGTAGCTATTAACTTCATCCTGAAAAGGGTAGAATCTTAGCTGAAACACAAAGTTATGTTGCATGAAATGAATGATGCAATATATGTGTTTTATCAATGTTCATGATTTATGATGTAATGTATGCGCATATAAGCTGATTAGCTGCTTTGCTGAGGAAAATAAATCCTGGATAGCCGGAGATAATAAAATCTTTGACTGCTGTTGGGGAAAATAAATCCATGACCGCTGTTGGAGATTCGAAATCTTTGACAACCTCTATGGGGAGAAGCTATACCGCTGGGGAGATCAGGAGTTTGGGTTGTATGCCAATCTACTGGGGACTTCAAGAATGAGAATCTCCGTTCCGTTGGGGGTATCAGGGAGACACTGAATGGTTTCCGCTGGGGTTTGGTAGCCCAAAGTTTCATCTCCGCTGGGGATCTTAATGACATGCTGATTTGATCAGATATGGAAACTTGACTTCGTTGAGGAAGAACGTTTAAAAATAACTCTCTGGGGAATTATCTGGTTTTAAAAGCGACTCTTCAGGGGAAATTGGAGGAAACTGGATGGTCTTCACTGGTGTTCAAAGGTTGAAGGTTTGACTCCATTTGGGGAAGAAAGTTTCATCCTTATTGAGGGTTTGTAGTTTAAAGTTTTGCTCCACTGGGGATTGGGAATTTGAAAACTCAGCTCTGATGGGGATTCTTGAAACTTAACTCCGCTGGGGATATGTATTTCAAGGCTTTAGTTCCGCCGAGGATCTGGATGATGTATTGCAGGGGATTTCTCCTGGAATAGCCTAAAGACATTTTCCTATACTTTCATCCTATCAGTAATTATTCTTTCTCATTTCGTTTTATTTGTAAGTAGTGATTATATTCAAATGCATATGCTCATTTAATAAATCATTGGACGTTTTCAAATAAAACACAAGTGTAAAAAAAAAGAGAAAGAAAAGGCAAACAGTTTTCTGCACTTTGAAGTAACTTTGTATTAACTTTGTGTAAGTATTTTGTACAGAGGAGACAGACATTCTAGTAAGAGAATGTTGTCATAAAATTGAGAAAAAATTATACAAAGAAAGATGGCTATGTGTAACAATTCCATGGGGTTCCCATTCTGCTATAGCCTTCATAACTCTGAGTATCTTGTCCATTCGTTGCTTCGTCCGCAGATGATTGGATTGATCAGAAGCTTGAAGTTTGTCCGTGAAGAGATTGTCCTTAAAGTGATCCGACGAGACATAGTCATACGCTTTAATTCCCTAACTTTTTCCTGGACCGCCCTTTCGGGTTTTCGATCCATCGGGAAACCCTTTTTTTTCCCAAGTCGCCCTTTCGGGTTTTCAACTTGCCGGGTGTACAGATTTTTTTATTTATCCCTAACTTTTTCCTGAACCGCCCTTTCGGGTTTTCAATTCACCGGGATGCCCATTTTTGCCCAAGTCACCCTTTCGGGTTTTCAACTTGTCGAGTCGTTTATGCGTAGTATCTTTTGACTATGTCTGCTTTCGCAGGGTGCGGCAGATCTTCGCCGTCCATGGTGGTTAGAATCATAGCCCCACCAGAAAAGATGTTTTTGTTCATAAATGGTCCTTCGTAAGTAGGAGTCCATTTGCCCCTGGGATTACTTTGCAGAAAGATGATCCGCTTGATTATAAGATCTCTAACTTGATATACCTGGAACCTGACTTTCTTGTTGAAAGCCTTGATCATCCGTTTTTGATACGTCTGACCATGACAAACAGCAGTAAGTCGCTTCTCGTCAATCAAGTTAAGTTGATCAAGCCGGGTATGAATCCAATTGTCTTCACTTAAACCAACGTCCTTCATAATTCTCAAGGAAGGAATAGAACCTCCATAGGTAAAACAGCTTCCATGCCATACACCAAAGAAAAGGGGGTTTCCCTAGTTGAAGTCTGCGTCGTGGTACGGTATCCGTGCAGAGCAAACTGTAACATCTCATGCCAGTCCTTGTAGGTGACTGTCATCTTTTAAATGATCTTCTTGATATTTTTGTTCGCAGCTTTGACAACACCGTTCATCTTTGGCCGATAGGGAGATGAATTGTGATGTTGAATCTTGAACTGCTCGCACAGAGCGATGATCATAGTGTTGTTCAGGTTTGTACCGTTGTCCATGATGATCCTGTCGGGGATACCATACTGGCATATGAGGTTCTGCTTAATGAAGCGGGCAACCACATTCTTTGTAAAAGAGGCTAAGGAAGCTGCTTCGACCCACTTGGTAAAGTAATCAATGGCCACCAGGATGAAGCGGTGTCCATTGGATGCTGTAGGCTTGATCTCTTTAATCATGTCGATACCCCACATTGCGAATGGCCAAGGAGCGGTTAGGACATTGAGAGGAACTGGAGGAATATGTACCTTGTCCGTATAGATTTGTCATTTTTGACAAGTACGGGAATATTAATGACAGTCAGCTTCCATGGTAGACCAGTAGTAGCCTGCTCGTAGAATCTTCTTAACTATCGTATGTCCGCTCAAGTGAGTTCCAAATGTACCCCTATGTAGTTTAGTCATGATCTGCTCAGCTTCAACCTTGTCCACACAATGAAGCAGAACGCCATCATGGTTACGCTTGTATAGGATACCATTGCTCAGGAAGAAATTGGCAGCAAATCTCCTTAAGAACTTTTTGTCGTTGACTGAAGCTCCTTCAGGGTATTATCGAGTCTTGAGATACCTTTTGATTTCGTGAAACCAAGGTTGGTCCACTACTTCTTCGGTATTAATCTCGTGACAATGTGCAGGTTCATCCATCCGCTCGATGGTATTAATCTCGTGACAATGTGCAGGTTCATCCATCCGCTCGATGGTATTAATCTCGTGACAATGTGCAGGTTCATCCATCCGCTAGCTGATTTTCTTCTCCCGGGAAGTGCTCGAAGGTAATCTACTCGAAATGAGGTAACAATGTCAGGACATATTCTTTGTATGGGATGAGATTAGGATGTTTAGTGTCCCACTCTCCTTTGATTTGACTGATAACCAAAGCTGAGTCCCCAAACACAACCAAATATTTGATTCCCAAGTCAATAGCAGCCTTGAGACCAAAAATGCAAGCTTCATACTCGGCCATGTTGTTGGTGCAGCTGAAGCAGAGTCTAGCGGTGAACGGTGTATGGCAACCTTGTGGAGAGATAAGTATCGCACCGATACCATTGCCAAGTGAATTCGAAGCACCATCAAAGTACAGGGTCCATCGGGATCCTTGTTCAGGTCCGTCATACGGTCTGTTACCTTCAATGTTGTCCAATGTCATAATGTCTTCGTCGGGGAAGTCGAACTTCATGGATTAGTAATCTTCGACAGCTTGATGAGCTAGATGGTCAGCTAGTACACTCCCCTTTTAGATTTTTGGGTTGTGTACTGGATATCATACTCAGTCGGGATCATTTGCCATCTAGCAATTCTTCCAGATAAAGCAGGCTTTTCGAAGATGTACTTGATCGGATCCATTTTAGATATCAGTAAAGTGGTATGTGTCAACATATACTGCCTTAGCTGGCGAGCAACCCATACCAAAGCGCAGCAAGTTTTCTCGAGCAGTGAGTAGCGAGTCTCACAATCGGTAAACTTTTTGCTAAGGTAATAAATGGCATGCTCTTTTCGACCAGACTCGTCATGTTGGTACAGTACGCACCCCAATGAGTTATCCAAAACAGTCAGATACATGATTAGCGGCCTTCCTTCGACGGGTGGCATCAAGATAGGAGGTTCTAGAAAATACTCCTTGATTTTATTGAAATCAACTTGACAGTCATCATTCCATTCAACCACCTGATCTTTCTTCAACAACTTGAAGATTGGTTCACAGGTAGATGTTAGGTGAGAAATGAACCATGCAATGTAGTTTAAGCGTCCCAAGAAACCTCTGACCTCCTTCTCAGTGCGAGGGGCAGGCATTTCTTGTATGGCTTTGACTTTGGCAGGATCGACTTCGATGCCTTTGTTGTTGACGATGAATCCCAAGAGTTTACCGGACCTGACTCCGAAAGTACACTTGCTAGGGTTTAGTCTGAGCTTATATTCCTTCAACCTGACAAACAGCTTTTGTAGATGGTCGAGGTGTTCTTCTTCTGTCTGTGAACGGGCTATCATATCGTCTACGTAGACTTCGATCTCATGATGTATCATGTCATGAAACAAAGCTACCATGGCTCGCTAATAGGTTGCCCCGGCATTCTTCAGTCCGAGTGGCATCACTTTATAGCAGAAGGTACCCCACTGCGTAATAAAAGTAGTCTTCTCCATGTCTTCGGGGGCCATTTTGATCTGGTTGTATCCCGAAAATCCATCCATGAAAGAGAATACCTTATGTTGAGCTGTATTGTTAACCAAGATGTCAATGTGCGGTAGATGAAAGTCATCTTTAGGGCTATCCCTGTTTAAGTCTCTGTAATCCACACACATTCTCACTTTTCCGTCCTTCTTAGGCACAGGCACAATGTTAGCAACCCATTGTGGATAGGAAGTAACAGCAAGGAAGCCAACATTAAATTGCTTCATTACTTCGGCTTTGATCTTTTCAGACATATCGGGCCTCATTTGGCGGACTTTCTGTTTGATTGGCGGACAGTCTTCTCTGGTAGGGAGACGGTGAACCACAATATCTGTGTCGAGTCCCAGCATGTCTTCATAGGACCAGGCAAAGATCTCAACATATTCATTCAACAACTGAACTAAACGCTCTTTGACATTTGGCTTTAGGTTGGCACCCACTTTAACCTCTTCTCTATCTTTGGCAGTACCCAAGTTGATAGTCTCTAACAACTCTTCATGGGGAAGAATAACCCTTTCTTCCTGTTGTAGAAGTCTAGCCAACTCTCTAGGCACTTCACAGTCTTCATCACCTTCGTATTCGGCATGATTGACCAGATCTTCAGAGTCACTGAATACCATAGCAGAATTGTTACCCACGGAATCCGGAATGGATGGGTACCTGCTGTGATCAGTGGAAATAGAACTGACTGTTTTGGAATGCTGGTTTGCGAAATGTCGCGGTAAGCAAGGGTCGCCACCGTCTTTTATTTTCTCCAACATGGAAAGGACAAAAGCACAACAAAATTCCTTTTCGGGTTGTTTCTCGGTTCGGGAGGTAGATTATAGAAAGGGAAGGTGTTAGCACCCTTTCTATCCATGGTTATCCACGGGCTCTTAGGTACTTGCTCACTATGTTTTCAAAATGTTTTTGCTTTTCTTGTGTTTGTGGGTTTTGAAAAAGTATGTTTGAAAACTCCGATTTAACTCTTGTATCTGTCCTCAAGAGTGTATGAAGTATTTGTTGGAAAAAACTTTTGTCAGAAAAGTGTAAGTGCGAAAAGTTGTTTCGTTTTGAAAGAGCGAGTACCTAAGAACCTCTACCTACTCAAAAGAAATTAAGCCGTGTAAATGTCCTTTAGACAGTACTATCCCACTATTGAGAAGTAGGCAGCACCGTCGTTGGAGTTTCGGGTCAATTCGATTATAGGGACATGTGGTCACCAAAGCAATAGTAGGACGCCTTAGCGGTAACCCTAATGTCCTAGATCATTTTTTATCGAGGTAACCGTTCCGAGGCAACTTGATCTTTAGACAGGAGGGCGACCTCTAAAACACCCTATACTTAATGACCACGTCGAGGCAACCAAGTGAGGTGTACCCTAGGAGTGGCATGTGCGAGTGTGTCAGGATTCAGATTCAGTTTAAGTTATCTTTGCACATGTTATGGTGAGCTACGGGTTCATTTTAATTTCAGAGATAAGTCTTGTCATGCATAGCCTAGTTAACATACATCTAACAGTTAAATGTTGCGGAAAATAAATCTACGCTATTACAAGGCGTCGGGTATTTACATCGCTAAAAATAAACCCTTGAAAAAAATAAATGCGAGAAAATTAAATAAAAGCGATAAAAAGTCCTAGTTAAAGCTATTACATCCTTGGAGCAATTACATAAATATGATAAAAAATAATATGCGCGAAAAGAATTGAATCAGAATGTTTTTTAGGGTTTTGACCCTTATTTGAGAAAGGAGGAAGTTTGTTATTATTTTGCAATTAATTAAATTAAACCTAAAACTAATTAATTAATAAAAGAAATATTTTTGGTTTTTTTAATGTTTTAAGGAAATAAAATCAAAAGGATTAAAATTGTCAAAAGAAACCCTAATTCTATGTTGATTTTAAATTATTGAGAAAAAGTTAAAATTAATCTAATTAAATAAGTTAATTTATGTTAGTATTTATTTACAAAAATAATAAAGGGTGAAATTAATAAATAATAACAATAATAAAAATATTACATTTTTAGTTTTCTGAATTTTATTATGAAAATAATTAATTATGTTAATTAAATAATAATAATAATAATAATTAATAAAAGAAATAAAAAGGAAAAGAAGTAAACTTGTGGGGGTGATGACCCAAATCAGGAGGTGGTATTGTCAATTTCCAGGCCCATTAACTCCAGCCACGTTTGGCCTTTTGGATTGTCCAGGGCGCGTGTTGACTGGGAATACCATGGTCTTTCATCTTTGGCCACTGGATTTGAGTGTGAAGACACTTGGCACGTTGTGATGTGAGGCACATGGTGGATACCCTTTTGGAAAGCTGCACAAGAATACGTTAAGAAAAATAACATAAGTGTTTTGGGGGACCTGGGATTCGAACCCAGGTCCCAAGGGATAATCTTTCAATGCTTTGGCCAACTGAGTTGTACTACGCATTTGTTAATAGAATGGAGAGAGAATATTATATATGGAAAATAAGCAATATGCTGAAAACAAAACAAAAACGCGCGTATTTTTAAATTGTCCACTCAGAGGCTAACACCTCATCATCTTCCTCGTGTGTTCCTGCAAAACAAACATTAGATAGCGGAGGTTTTTAACCCCCACAAACTACAGTGGCGAAAAATAGCGAATAAAACTGTGGTTTATATAAATGTTTCGCGAGGGTTTGGTTTTGTTCGTCTTGGTTCAACGAATCCAACCATATGCCTTAGTAGTCTCAATTTTTCCTGGATTGCAAAGCCCCAATTCACAGCTTATGAACCCTAAAAATTCAACAATGGCATCTTGTGATTTATGGCGTTTCAGTTCAATTAAACTATGCCATTAGCTTTATACAGTCCCTAGCAACACAAAACAATCATGAAAACATATTACAGATGCATGAATCACGATATACGATTGTGAATAAAAGCTTCAAACCGTGGTTCTGTTTAGGACGATTCTTTGAGCTTCAAGGCTTGAATTTGATTGCCACACACTTCTGGGAACTCTTGCAAGATGTTAGAATCAACAAAAAGCTTTGAATCGCCCTGGAATATAGAAATCAGTTTTGTGTTTTTCTTGGAATTTTTCAATATGCTATCGCCTTTGTCTGCAGCTTCTTTCACGTGTATGGGAATTAGGGTTTGCTTGTATATATATAGGAGAATGAAATTAGGTCAAGAGTTTGAGCAGAAATCCATTGAATTGATGGTTGAATATTTGATTGAAAATCAAATCTTTTTGCATTTTCATGATTGAATAAAGTTGCCAATTTTGTAGATTTTGCATCTTTGATTTGTACACGAAATTGCCAGCATATCTTGACCATATTTGCTTCACAAAAAGATTGAAAACCCAAATCTTTGTATTTTCCTACAATTTAAATTAATTAAATGAATTAATATCAATTAAAAATCCAATTAATTAATAAAAAATAAGAAAATAAATTCAATTAAGCTTGATGGGTCGTGCATAGGCCATGGATGAAGTTTCAAGAAGAGATTTGAGGCCCATTAGCAAAAATAAGGTGTTTTGAGCAAAGTTGACTTTTGCAAATTCCTAAAATTTTTCCAACTTCTCCAATGCATATCTTGCTCAATTTTGATCATATGAACATGTTCTTGGACATTTTGGAAAGGTCTTGAAGTCCTCTAACCAATTACGTTGGTCCCATCTCATTTGGATTTACCAATCTCAAGTTATGCCCTTTGACTTAAAGTGCACTTTTGTTGACTTTTGAATTTGACCTATAATGTAGAAATTGATAACTTTTTGTGAGAGCCTTTCTTGGACTTGGAATGTGAAGATGGATTGTAGGAAATGTCATCCCCTTAAAAATGAGCATTGGATGGGATTTTTCTGATGAACCATGAAAACGTTATGCCCTAGTCAAGATACAGTTGACTTTTCTACTGTCCAAAAATAGTAACTTTTTGCATCTTGATGATTTTTGAGCTATCCTTGTGGGATCATGATCAAGACTTGATCAAATGATGATTGTGGACTCAAAATGAGATGACCAAAAATTCTGACTTTTGACTGCAAAATGACCATTTTGCCCCTGCAGTTGACTGTAGGTCAAATGGAGCTTTTGACTGTGCAAATTGGAATTGTGAATCTTGAGACTTGTCATGTAGGTGCTTGAGGATGCATATAGGCCTATGAGACTTGATTGAACCATTTAGAACCCCAAATTCCTTGAAAGAGCCAAAACCCTAATTTCAGCTGTCTTAGGAGAGGTTTGACTGTCTACCTCTTGAGCAATCTTGAACCATTTGAAGATGATTCTTGACAAATCTTGAGAAATATGGGAGGGCAAATTTTAGGGTACAACAGTTGCCCTATTCAATCTTCTTAAACCTGAGGATGTAGATTGGCTTGCGGGTCTTTCGTGGTCCGAAGGTGGAAGATGATTGAACACTAAAGTGGCCAGAAATTTGCACTCGCATGGTGTAGTATCAGCAATGTGATGTCGGGAATGGGCTTACAGATGCCATTTGGAAAGATGATGGATAGGAGGATGGGCTTATAGATGCCATCTATAAATGTAATGGATAGTTGTGGAGATGGGCTTAAAGATGCCATCTGGAGATTGTTTGTTGAATTGCAACTTGGTAGGTTGAAAGAAGGAACCTGTGTAGGGTTGCCTGACGATGAGTCCGTATAAAACTGCATCTGAAAAAGAGAAGGAACCGGCGTAGGGTTGCTTCATGATGGTCAGGTAGATAGTTGTTCTGTCTAGTTTCAGGTATTAATCTACAATCCGTCGTTCACAGATATTTCCTGGCTAGTTACAGGTGTTGATCTGGAACTTCAAAAAGGCTAGCCGATGAGATAGTTTTCCTGTCTGGTTTCAGGTATTAATCTCTGACCTGAGAAAGAAAAATAGTTTTCCTGTCTGGTTTCAGGTATTAATCTTCAATCTCTTCATATAGATACTTTCCTGGCTAGTTACAGGTATAGATCTACAACCAGTCGTCCATAGATATTTCCTGGCTAGTTACAGGTGTTGATCTGGGGTTTAAGAAAGGGTGGTCGAGGAGATAGTTTTCCTATCTAGTTACAGGTATTAATATCTGATTTGAGAAAGAAGGATGGTTTCCTGTCTGGTTTCAGATATTGATGTTCAATCTCTTCAATGTAGATAACTTTCTTGTCTGGTTTCAGGTATAGATCTACAATCGGTTCATATAGGTGGCTTTCCTATCTGGTTTCAGGTGTTAACCTATAATCAGTCGTCCACGAATATTTCCTGGCTAGTTACAGGGGTTGATCCGGAACTTAAGAAAGGTTGATGGTAATCATCTTTTGATTGAATTTGGGATAAGCAATAGAACAGCATCCGGGTCTGGAGCATCTCTAAGTTGTCTTTAGAAGTTTGAATCTGAATAAGCAATAGAATAGCATCCGAGTCTGGAGCATCTCTAAGCTGTCTTTAGAAGTTTGAATCTGAATAAGCATTGGAATGTCACCAAATATGGGTCACATCTGAACTATCTCTAGAAGGAATCTGGAATATCTTCGACTGGATCGGCATCAGAAAAATCTTTAGGAATCGACTTAACTGGACCAGAGAAGGCCTTTGACTGGATCGGCATCAGAAAAATATTTAGGAATCGATTTAACTGGACCATGCAAGGTCTTGGAATCTTCAACTGGATCGGCATCAGGAAAATCTTTAGGAATCTATTTAACTGGACCAGGCAAGGTCTTGGAATCTTCAACTGGATCGGCATCAGGAAAATCTTTAGGAATCGATTTAATTGGACCAGAGAAGGCCTTTGACTGGATTGGCATCAGAAAAATCTTTAGGAATCGATTTAACTGAACCAAGCAAGGTCTTGGAATCTTCAACTGGATCAGCATCAGAAAAATCTTTAGGAATCGACTTAACTGGAACAGAGAAGGCCTTTGACTGGATCGGCATTAGAAAAATCTTTAGGAATCAATTTAACTGGACCAGGCAAGGTCTTGGAATATCTTCAACTGGATCGGCATCAAAAAAATCTTTAGGAATCGACTTAACTGGACCAGAGAAGGCCTTTGACTGGATCGATATCAGAAAAATCTTTAGGAATCGATTTAACTGGACCAGACAAGGTCTTGGAATATCTTCAACTGGATCAGCATCAGAAAAATCTTTAGGAATCGACTTAACTGGACCAGAGAAGGCCTTTTGATATGGCTGAGAATTTAACTGCATCTTTCGTGAAAGGTAAAGGTCAGTCATATGCAATGCATGAGATGGATCAAGCAATGATGTTCTCAACATAAATGAGATTGTATGGTATGATGCGTATATGCATGTATCATGATGTATGAAACTGTGATGCTTTAGCTGGGGAAAATAAATCCCGTATAGCTGCTGGAGAATGATGTTGAATTCTTCGTTTCCGTTGGGGATGATGAACGAAGCTGATTGCACGAATAACCTGTAGGAGAAAAGAACTCCGTTGGGGAATAAACTTGATGAAGAGATTACTCCGAGGGAAATACTCTGTGGGGAAGAGATGTTTTGCTGAGAGTTTTAATGATAACTCCACTGGGGATTCTGTTGATAAGCTTTGTTGGGGATTTCGATGATGAACTCCGCTGGGGATAAAAAGAATTTCGCAGGGGATGATATTTCTGTTGCAATTTACCGAGGATAACCCAGTTAGACTCTGGTGGGGGGATAACCTTGGTATTCTGCAGGGGACAAGCTTCCAGAATCTACTGGGGAGATGATTCAACTCTGGTGGGGAAGCTTTTTAGACTGCACTGGGGAATGGCTCCACTGGGGATATCTTGTATTCTGCCGGGGAACATTCTTATACTCTGTTGAGGAATATTAAGAACGTCGGGGATGCTTGCTGAGGAATATCTGTATACTCTTCTAAGGAATATTAAGATCTTCTGGGGATACCCAACTTTTTCAGGACTGATGGTAGACTAACTCTGCTTGGGGGAGAGTATTGCTGACTTGCTGGGGATACTGTGCCCTTTTTAGGGCTGATGGGAGGCCAACTCTGCTTGGGGAGAGTATCGCTGATTTGTTCATTGTGGCAAGGCTCAGTGGGGAGAGCTACCATTATTGTCTTACTCTGCGGGGAGTGAAGGTATCTTGGTCATACTCTTCAACTGAATCTACCTTGTACCTGGAGGACAGAGCAGCTTGTACAGTTCGGACAATTCTTATTGCCCCAGCTTCTGCGGGAGAAGGTACCTGTGAGGTGCTTGATAACTGCCGATTGACAAATCTTCTTCTGGTAGGCAAGTGACGAGATGACGGGACATAGTCGTACGCTTTTGATCCCTAACTTTTGCCTGGACCGCCCTTTCGGGTTTTCAGTCCATCGGGATACCCCTTTTTGCCCAAGCCACCTTTTCAGGTTTTCGACTTGCCGGGTGTACAGATTTTTTCATTTTCATCCCTTATTTTTTCCCGAACCCTTTTGGTTCACCGGGAAGCCCTTATTTTTGCCTAGGCCAGTCGACCTAGCGGGTCTTTGATTGGGCGTAGTATTTTTTGACTATGTCCACGTTATCAGAGCGCAGGGAGTTGTCACTGTCAGTAGTGTTGTGTCGCCATGCTACCAGAAGATGTCTGATCATGCAAGATTCGTTGCCGGAATTCATGTCCAATGCCCCAAGTGACTCGGGCGGAGATTTGCCCCTGGCTATTTGGCATTTTGAGAGATTCCTTGAATCTTGACTTGACTGCCCCAGATGATGGACAATGATCATGCCGTTCCCCTTGACTGGAAGTGTTTCTGTTCACTAGATATTCGTCATGCGAATTTCTCTGCTGTTTGAACAAATAGTCACATGCAAACAATGTTATTTTAAGAATGCAAAGCTTATGTCTGTTTTGAAGTTTTTGAAAATGCAATTTTCAATAAAACAAGTGAATTTTGTAAAATGTGATGTCAACTCAAAATTTTATAGCGAGCCCTACAGGAGTCAGGATACCTTTGTAACAGTATGCTTTCGAACTAACCCATGCTTCAGCTAGGACTTTTAAGGGTTATAACGTGGCCTGGTTCACGGTTTAAGAAACAAAGGATAAAGGCTCAAATTTTATTTGTACCCACCCGTTCTTCGTGATGTTCTTCGATCCTAAACTCAACTAATCGTGCATTAGACCTTGTTTGAGTCTTTGCTCTGATATTCCAGTGATGGTTCGGATGTTGACAATTTATTTTGAATAGGCAGTCTTTTTTTTGTTGAGGGTTTGTAGGACCTCTTTCTTTTTGATTTCGTTATCCCTGTTTTTTGCCTGAACTGTTTCTTTTGTGATTACAGTCAGCGGGATGCCCCGGTTTTGTAAGTCTCCTTCATAGGTTTTGACTTAATGGGCTTTTATTTGAGAGATAATGACTTCATGTCTTTATGATTATTCGGAACCATCATTGTCTCTTGTTTCATAAGGACTTCTTTGATTCCATTCATTGTGCACCTGGATCTACTGAGAAAACTACCCTGCCCCGGGTTGTGATTAAGGGTTTTAATTTGTGAAAAGAAAAACTCCAACTTCTTTGGCTCAAAGGGGTTGACTAGGGATTATCTTCCTTATAACTCCACTGTTTGGCATTTGAAACAATGCCTGTACTTCATCAGCGGGGTCTGTTCAAAAGCATATTGTAAAGATCGTGGTATCGTTTTCGTCATCCTCCCTCAAAAGGTTTAGAATTTTTTAATCGAGAGTTGAACATCAAAAAATGAAAGCAATTTTAAGCATAGTGAAAACAATTAATTCAAAACAGACACGTGTAATGCATTAATGAAATAAAAGAGTTTGAAATGATAATTGTTTGAATAAGCAAAGAAAAATATAACTTCAGAATTCAAATGAACAAAAGTGCTTTCAATCCTAGCCATGTTTTGGCAAGGGAGCAGTGATCACATTGGGAGTCTCGGGCGCTTCGAACTCAAC
The DNA here is from genome assembly GCA_948472305.1 of Vicia faba. NCBI lineage: Eukaryota > Viridiplantae > Streptophyta > Magnoliopsida > Fabales > Fabaceae > Vicia > Vicia faba. The sequence continues at coordinate 1,403,282,103 of OX451739.1, forward strand.
CTCTTTTGCATCGATTAGGTCCTGAACCTTGTTCCTCAAAGTTCAAAAATCATCTGTAGTATGCCCCGGGCTGTCAGAGTGATAAGCGCATCGGGCGTTGGGGTTATACTTTGAAGATGTAGTGTTCGGATTCCTTGGGGCCTCCCTTAGAGTTACCAAATTGGTCTTCAGCAACTGTGGCAATATGTGGGACAAGGTCATGCTGAGAGGAGTGAATTGTCTTCTAGGTATCTCATCCCTTTGTTGGTTGCGATTTTGAGGAGCACTGGCCGGTTTTGAAATAACTACCGCGTTGACAACTTGGCGGTGTTCGGACCTATTCTGTCTTCTTGAACCATAGACAACACCGGATTCTTTCTTGAATGGTTTTTTCTCAGTATTCGAGGAGTCACCCTTCTGTATCTTCCCAGACTTGATACCAACTTCTATTCTCTCACTAGTCAAGATAAGGTCTGTAAACCCGGCAGAAGAATTTCGAATCAAATGGTTGAAGAACGGACCAGACAGGGTCCCCAAGAACATATCCACAAGTTCACGGTCAGTTAAAGGTGGCTGCACCCTTCCAGCAAGGTCTCTCCACTTTTGGGCATACTCCTTAAATCCTTCACCCGTCCCTAGTGACATACCCTGGAGTTGGGTACGCGTAGGATCAAGGTCGGAATTATACTGATACTGCTTATAGAACGCAGTAGCCAAATCCTCCCAGTTACGAATACTGGCTCCATCCAGCTGATAGAACCATTCGAGTTGAGTCCCTGAAAGATTATCCTGGAAGAAATGGATCCACAAATTCTTGTCAGCTGTATAAGGCTGGATCTTCCTTACATACGACCGGAGGTGTAGCTTTGGGAAGGAGGCTCTGTCGTATTTGGAAAAAGCAGGTGCCTTGAACTTATGTGGGATCACCACCCCAGAGGATAAGCCTAGATCTCCAAAGTCCAACCCGGGCACATTCTAAATCTCCATAGCACTTAAGCGGTCCTCCAGCTATTTGTACCTGTCCTCAGAAGGAGGGTACTGTTCATCATTATAATCAGTCTCGTTGTCGGAGACCACAGGACTAGGAACCCTTCTCTCTTGGGGACTGTCTTTCCCTACAGAGGAAGTAGCCAGCTCAACCTCATTTTGTAGTCCATTCCCAAATCTGCGTCTAGTGTTGAACAAGACGGTCCTCTTCTTCTTCTTCTTCTTCTTCTTCAGAATCAGAGTCTTCAACTCCTGTTGACCCTGGGCTAGGCTCATAACCAACTCTTGGAACTGGGCGTTCTGGGCCTGGAGGGCCTTGATAGCTTGTTCAGTAGTAGGTTCAGAAGACATGATGATTGCTGAAATAAACAGCGAAGAAGATAAGTGAACTGTAAAAGGTTACCTGTAATGCTATGATATGCATGATATACGCATGCAATGTTTTCAAGGATCTCGCGGGGTAAACAAAGAAACTTGTTAGAATTTGAATTTGGTAGCTTGATTGAAGGCACTTCATGTTGCTGAGAGTCCTTCTTCAAGAGTCAAGCTCACCATATCGAGTGGGTCATAGCCCCTGACTCAAGTTATCATGTTTTGATTTCCAAACAACCTTGGCTAGAGGAAAATAAATCCCCTTTTCCCCTTGCTAGACATTTGGTTCATCATGACCTGCATCACAAACCTTTGAGATCCTTGAAATGGGTTAGTCCTTATGCAGGATGTATGCAATGTTATGATGTTATGATGTTATGATAAAGGCACACCACACGTATTCACAAAAGGCAAACATGGTAGAGGCATACAAGTCACACAAAAGAGCCCTTAGATTTCAGGCCAGCATGAAGTTTAGGTACTACCCTCTTTCAATTTCAGTTGGTTAAGACCTGTCCTAAAAATAGTAACCGGGTTCTAGAGGATCTCAATATCACTGACTACCCTCGATCAGTCATAACTCTAGCTTAGAAACCTTTTCTTGCGGCCGGAACCATCACGAGAGTTTAGCCTCAATGAGTGTAGCATACTGCTACTGTTCTATGGCCAAGTTGGTCAATTTAAGGTGCTAAGGTCAGTTGGTGCTTAAAGACTCCTCAGAAGACCCATATTCTCCTCCTTCCAACACAAGGGATATCGGTACAGATCAAGGTGTCACACCAACGTAGCTACTGCTTCACCCGTGTCGGTCTACGCCGGACAGGTCCCTCACAGTTTATTGCTACTTACCTAAAAGGTATTCCCCAGATCCGGGTTAGGATCTATAAAACTCTTATGCAAGCCCACAATATTAAAGCATTCAAGGCATACAATTGAAAACATAGAGTGATCTAATCCTAAGGTACACCTCACTTATTAGAATTCCCCAGCAGAGTCGCCAGTTCTGTGATCGGTGGAAATAGAATTGACTGTTTTGGAATGCTGGTTCGCGAAATGTCGCGGTAAGCAAGAGTCGCCACCGTCTTTTATTTTCTCAAACATGGAAAGGACAAAAGCACAACAAAATTCCTTTTCGAGATGTTTCTCGGTTCAGAAGGTAGATTATAGAAAGGGAAGGTGTTAGCACCCTTTCTATCCGTGGTTATCCACTGGCTCTTAGGTACTTGCTCACTATGTTTTCAAAATGTTTTTGCTTTTCTTGTGTTTGTGGGTTTTGAAAAAGTTTGTTTGAAAACTTCGATTTAACTCTTGTATCTGTCCTCAAGAGTGTATGAAGTATTTGTTGGAAAAAACTTTTGTCAGAAAAGTGTAAGTGCGAAAAGTTGTTTCGTTTTGAAAGGGCAAGTACCTGAGAACCTCTACCTACTCAAAAGAAATTAAGCTGTGTAAATGTCCTTTAGACAGTACTATCCCACTATTGAGAAGTAGGCAACACCGTCGTTGGAGTTTCGGGTCAATTCGATTATAGGGACATGTGGTCACCAAAGTAATAGTAGGACGCCTTAGCGGTAACCCTAATGTCCTAGATCATTTTTTATCGAGGTAACCGTTCCGAGGCAACTTGATCTTTAGACATGAGGGCGACCTCTAAAACACCCTATACTCAATGACCACGTCGAGGCAACCAAGTGAGGCGTACCCTAGGAGTGGCATGTGCGAGTGTGTCAGGATTCAGATTCAGTTTAAGTTATCTTTGCACATGTTATGGTGAGCTACGAGTTGATTTTAATTTCAGAGATAAGTCTTGTCATGCATAGCCTAGTTAACATACATCTAACAGTTAAATGTTGCGGAAAATAAATCTACGCTATTACAAGGCGTCGGGTATTTACATCGCCAAAAACAAACCCTTGAAAAAAATAAATGCGAGAAAATTAAATAAAAGCGATAAAAAGTCCTAGTTAAAGCTATTACATCCTCAGAGCAATTACATAAATATGATAAAAAATAATATGCGCGAAAAGAATTGAATCAGAATGTTTTTTAGGGTTTTGACCCTTATTTGAGAAAGGAGGAAGTTTGTTATTATTTTGCAATTAATTAAATTAAACCTAAAACTAATTAATTAATAAAATAAATATTTTTGGTTTTTTTAATGTTTTAAGGAAATAAAATCAAAAGGATTAAATTTGTCAAAAGAAACCCTAATTCTATGTTGATTTTAAATTATTGAGAAAAAGTTAAAATTAATCTAATTAACTAAGTTAATTTATGTTAGTATTTATTTACAAAAATAATAAAGGGTGAAATTAATAAATAATAATAATAATAAAAATATTACATTTTTAGTTTTCTGAATTTTATTATGAAAATAATTAATTATGTTATTTAAATAATAATAATAATAATAATTAATAAAAGAAAATAAAAAGGAAAAGAAGTAAACTTGTGGGGGTGATGGCCCAAATCAGGAGGTGGTATTGTTAATTGCCAGGCCCATTAACTCCAGCCACGTTTGACCTTTTGGATCGTCTAGGGCGCGTGTTGACTGGGAGTACCATGGTCTTTCATCTTTGGCCACTGGATTTGAGTGTGAAGACACTTGGCACGTTGTAATGTGAGGCACATGGTGGATACCCTTTTGGAAAGCTGCACAAGAATACATTAAGAAAAATAACATAAGCGTTTTGGGGGACCTGGGATTCAAACCCAGGTCCCAAGGGATAATATTTCAATGCTTTGGCCAACTGAGCTGTACTGCGCATTTGTTAATAGAATGGAGAGAGAATATTATATATGGAAAATAAGCAATATGCTGAAAACAAAACAAAAACGCGCGTATTTTTAAATTGTCCACTCAGAGGCTAACACCTCATCATCTTCCTCGTGCGTTCCTGCAAAACAAACATTAGATAGGGGGGGTTTTTAACCCCCACAAACTACAGTGGCGAAAAATAGCGAATAGAACTGTGGTTTATATAAATGTTTCGCGAGGGTTTGGTTTTGTTTGTCTTTGTTCAACGAATCCAACCATATGCCTTAGTGGTCTCAATTTTGCCTGGATTGCAAAGCCCCAATTCACAGCTTATGAACCCTAAAAATTCAACTATGGCATCTTGTGATTTATGGCGTTTCAGTTCAATTAAGCTATGCCATTAGCTTTATACAGCCCCTAGCAACACAAAACAATCATGAAAACATATTACAGATGCATGAATCATGATATACGATTGTGAATAAAAGCTTCAAACTGTGGTTCTGTTTAGGACGATTCTTTGAGCTTCAAGGCAAGAATTTGATTGCCACACACTCCTGGGATTTACCAATCTCAAGTTATGCCCTTTGACTTAAAGTGCACTTTTGTTGACTTTTGAATTTGACCTATAATGTAGAAATTGATAACTTTTTGTGAGAGCATTTCTTGGACTTGGAATGTGAAGATGGATTGTAGGAAATGTCATCCCCTTCAAAATGAGCATTGGATGGGATTTGTCGGATGAACCATGAAAACGTTATGCCCTGGTCAAGATACAGTTGACTTTTCTACTGTCCAAAAATAGTAACTTTTTGCATCTTGATGATTTTTGAGCTATCCATGTGGGATCATGATCAAGACTTGATCAAATGATGATTGTGGAATCAAAATGAGATGTTGACCAAAAATTCTGATTTTTGACTACAAAATGACCATTTTGCCCCTGCAGTTGACTGTAGGTCAAATGGAGCTTTTGACTGTGCAAATTGACATTGTGAATCTTGAGACTTGTCATGTAGGTGCTTGAGGATGCATATAGGCCTATGAGACTTGATTGAACCATTGAGAACCCCAAATTCCTTGAAAGAGCCAAAACCCTAATTTCAGCTGTCTTAGGAGAGGTTTGACTGTCTACCTCTTGAGCAATCTTGAACCATTTGAAGATGATTCTTGACAAATCTTGAGAAATATGGGAGGGCAAATTTTGGGGTATAACACCTGCATTTTGTGAGTGTGGTTGTGTGTAAGGGATAGCCACCTTTAAACAAAATAAAATGAAAAAAGAAATAAAATGAATACAAAAGTTTATATATGAAAACGTCCATGATTCATTAAAAATGACATATGAAAATGAAGAATCAAAACCCTTACAAATGGACCTATATGCTCCGGGTAAGGCACAAGGCAAAAAGAGTGTACGAATTGTTTAATAATTATTACAGACCAACAGAAATGTTCGAAATATAAATTACTGATTTATGAAAGTAATGGGAACAAAGTCTTTCGCCTCCAAGTTGTTCAGTCCTCCTTCAATAGTCGGGAAATTCAAATCTTCAAAGTTGCTCTCATCTTCAACATCTTCTAAAGCATGAATTCCATGATGAGTGATCTTTAATGGTGGTCCTCCAGCCCGGGAGAGACGCACAACCTTCTGACTAGAATCAGTGAAACCCAAACCGAACTTATCTGCCTTGAAAGGAAAATTTGGTAGCTGACCCCACACTGTACTTCCTCCTTCCTCGATCACAACCTTCGCATCTTTAAGGGATGACATCCGGGACACAGGCTTTGAAATGATGGGTACATAAGTCGTTGTCTTAGCTGTGGAAACTTCAGGAGAAACCTCTTTAAAATGTTGGAAAGGGGTTTCTATGAATTCACCATCTAACTCCACGTAGCGAAAAGAGTTAAGGTGGCTTATCATATACTCCTCCTTACCGTGAACTGTTATGATTTTCCCCTGAAATGGGTATTTGAGCATTTGGTGTAGAGAAGAAGTGACTGCCCCAGTGTTGTGGATCCATGATCTTCCCAACAAGCATGAATATGAAGGACGGATGTCCATCACATAAAAAGTAGAGTTGAAAATTTCCGTTCCCACCTTAATTGGGATGTCCACCTCCCTGTGGACCATCCTCTTAGAACCGTCAAAGGCTCTAACAATGATATTGCTGGGCTTTAGGGTCAAACCTTCACAGTCCAATCTGTCCAATGCTTTCTTTGGCAGGACATTTAAAGACGACCCGATATCAACCAGAACGTGAGCAAGAGTGGTCCCTCTGCACTCCACCGAGACGTGTAGCGCGTCATTATGCTTTCTTCCCTTAGATGTTAGATCGACATTGGAGAAGCTAAGATCATTGTCGGCTGTAAGGCTAGCTGCACATTCTTGAAACTGATCCGCAGAAGTTTCTTGAGGCACGTGCGCTGTCTTCAGGAATTTGATCAAGGCTTTGGCATGAGCCTCAGAACAGAGCAATAAGGCCAGCATGGAGATTTTTGAAGGGGTTTGCCCCAGTTGTTCTACGATATCATAATCGCTTTTCTTAATTATTTTTAAAATCTCCTCAATTTCCTTTTGGGTGGTCTCGGGGATTACCAAAGGCTGAGCCCTCGTCCTGACGGGCGCTTCTTGGATCCCCTTACCTTTATCAACAATAACAGCAGAGGGTACAACTTCGGGAGTAAGAATTTCTTCAATCACTGGACTTCGTACAGATATCTTGACTGGAACAGGAGCACTTGAGGGTCCGAAGATTGCCCTTGGAGGAGCAATCTCCGGAGAAAAGATTCTTCCGCTGCGGGTGATCTTACATGTCCCCGCAATATTTCCTCTGTCAGGAGTTTCTTCATCGGAATTCTCTTCCACTGATTCAATCTGCTTAACACTGGTAGAATATCTCTCCTCCATAATTCCACGGTATTGTCTTGTTGGACTTATATGGGATAGGCCCCGGCATAGTAATCTTCAGCGGTACAAACTTTGGATCGGGTGTAATCTTAACAGGTCTTTTGGAGACCTTGGAAAGATTTTCGGAAATGGTAATTATAGCAACATTGTTGATAGGAATTGGAGTAACAGGAGTAACAGGAGTTTTCTCAAAGAGGATCTCTCGATTATCCATTAGGCATTGGATGCCTAACTTCAATAACAGACAGTCGGATTGTAGGGACGAACAAAAGTAACAATCTTTTTCACAGCCTGGGAAAATCCCAGATTTCAACAGATTCATCTTGATCATTGGCAAAGGGGTCATTAAGTCATCAACAGGAGCAACATATAGATCCTCTTCAATAGCATGGGCACTGTGACCATGCTTTGGCATTGGGGCAGAAATCACATTCGGCTTTTCGGGCGCATCGAATTCCACCTCCTTGGCATATATTAAATCCTGGATCTTGTTTTTGAGGGCCCAACAGTTGTTGGTGTCGTGCCCTATGCCGTCTGAATGATAAGCACATTTAGCATTAGCATGGTAAAAAGGAGAAGTTGTATTCGGATTTTGTGGCGGATCTCTCAAGGTTGTAAGGTTTAACTTCAGGAGATGGGGGAGAACCTGGGCAAGCGTCATGTTTATTTTGGTGAATTGCCTAGCAGGCCTTCCCCCTCTTTGTTGATTGGTTCTGGGTTGATCATTCCTAGGCTGATCAGATGCAGTCTTTTGAATCATCACAGCCCCCACTGTTGGCCGACGCTCTACTCTTCCTCGACCTTTTTGAGAGAAAACAGTTGACACCTCTTTCTTGGCTGGAAAAGGTTTTTTGACAGCGGCGGAAACAGATGTATCTTTTTGAATTTTACCTCTCTTGATGCCAGCTTCAACTCGTTCACCAGTCAGAATTAATTCGGTGAACCCTGCCGATGAACTCCATATCAGGTGATTAAAGAATGGTCCTGACAGCATCCCCAAAAACATATCAACAAGCTCTCTTTCAGGCAATGGTGGCTGCACCCTTCCAGCCTAGTCCCTCCACTTCTGGGCATACTCCTTAAAGCCTTCATTAGAGACCATACCCATACTCTGTAGTTGAGTACGAGTAGGCGCTAAATCCGCATTATATTGATATTATCAGTAGAAGGCAGCAGCCAGGTCCTCCCAATTGTGCACATTAGATCTTTCAAGCTGGTAAAACCAATCTAATTGCGTCCCCGAAAGACTATCTTGAAAAAATTGGACCCACAGATCCTTATCAGAAGAATGAGGTTAGATCTTTCTGACGTAAGACCGTAGATGCATCTTCGGACAAGACAAACCATCGTATTTAGAAAATGTAGGCACCTTGAATTTAGGGGGAATCACAATCCCAGCAACCAACCCTAGCTCTTCGAAGTCCTACCCAAGCACTCTTTGTACCTCCATGGCTGCCAAACGCTCTTCCAGATTCTTGTACTTGTCGTCTGCAGGAGGATATTGCTGCTCAGAATAGTCTTCATCCTCTTCTTCTTCTTCTTCAGCCTCAGACTCAGATGGTATTGTAACTCCCTTTCCTTTGCCAACCCCTTCATCAGATGTTGAGGGGAAATCCATGAACCTTCTAGCTTGATTCTCAAATCTTCTTCCCAAAGTAGCTACACCCACTCTTTTCTTTTTCTTTTTCTCTTTTTACTTTTCCTTTTCCTTCTTTAACAATGCTTTAAGGTCCTCTTGACCCTTTGCCAATGTCATGAGGAGTTGTTGGAACTGCGAATTCTGCGCTTGTAGATCTTTGATCGTCTGCTCTATATCCATCTTGCTGAAATAAACAACAGAGAGATAAGGAAACCTGGTGTGAAGACCTGTTTATGCATATGATGAATGATATGTATTCATGTAATGCATTCAAGGATTCAGAAATTCAAAGTTGTTGCAAACAAAAAGAACACACGTCATATTAATAAGAAGAATTTTGTTAGTACATAAATGCCCCATGGGAAAAATATTACAAAATTCTAATGTAAAAAGACGTTACACATCCTCTTTGGTGCGATGTAGGTCTTGAGAGTCTTCTCTTGATGGAGTCGACGAGTAAGTTCCAAAACCTTCTTCTCACTGGTGTAGAAGCTGGCTTCAAAAGTGTTTCGTTCTTCCTTGAGTTGTATCTAATCTTTTGCAAATCTTCCAATGATGTTGGCATGTCAGGATGTAGGAGGGTGTATGGAACCTCTCCTTCCATAACAGGCTCTTTGATCATAGGCAGAATGTAGGGGTAAGGCATCATAAGACTCTGGGCGCGGGTTCGTACCCACTTAAGGTAAGGCTTAAGGGGGATGGAATTCTTGTGTCCCAGTGTCTTACTGTCCACTTTGTTGGGCATCCTCCAAGCTCGGATAAACCTTTGTCGAAGTCCTTGAGCGTCGTTGTCGAAGTCAAAAACCAAGTCTGGAATCATCATGTCATGAGGGCCATCCCTTCGGGCATACCCAAATTGTATCAGAGCCAAACAGGGGTTGTAGGTAATGCTTCCCCTAATGCCAAGTAGTGGGACATTAGGGAATTCCCCACAACGATCAATGATGATGACATTTTCTCTGGACCGAGAACACCAATGAACATCAAAATGTGTAAGAGTCATCAATCGTTGTGACCATCTCAAGCCTTGTTCATTCTTCAAGACTGACTGGGGAAGGTGAGAAATAAACCACCTTGCTAGAAGAGAAGTACATCACATGAGAACACCTCTTTTCCTCATTATTTATGTGTAAAATGAGTGGAGGATGTCCCCAAGCAATGTAGGCACATGATTCCGAGATATGAAAATCTTGACAACATTCACATCTATAAGCTGATCAGGGTTTGGGAACAAGACCAACCCATAGAGGAGAAGTGCTACAATCTCCTCAAAAGCTTGTAGATCTAGAGAATTCCAGCATTCTTGTGCCTTCTCAAACAGAAACTTTTCCAAGAAACCCTTGACACCACTTCTAGTTTCCCAATGACCTTTGATGTCAGATGGTTACAAGTGTAAGGCTTGAGCAACATCTTCGGGCTTTGGCTCTCTTTCTGTACCGTTGTAGCGTAGTTGATGGAGAATAGGAATCCTCAAGAGTTGATAAAATTCCTCCAAAGTAGGTACTAGTTGGTAATCAGGAAATGTGAAGCAATGGTGTAGGGGGACAAAGAACTGGAAGAGAACTTTCACCATGTCTTCTTCAATGTTGGAGTTGACCAAGTTGAGAAGTCTTCCATGTCTTTCACTGAATAGAGAATCCTCTGGAATCTTGGAAACAAGCTCCTTGAGTAGAGGAGGGATCCACACAAGGTTGACCTGAATTGTTTTCTGGCGAAGTAAATCCATTACCTACAAAACAAGAACAAAGATGAAGATCCAAACCCTTGAAACTGTTAGTGGATGCATATGATGCTTCATGATGTTCATGATGTTATGCACAAGTATATGTACAATCAAATCACACAAGATCCTAGTTTCAGGCTTGCATGGGGTTTCATAGGTAAGTACACTCTTGAAGTTTAGTTGGCTCAACCTGTCCTATAAATAGTAACCGGGTTCTAAGGAGCTCAATATCACTGGATTATTTTCTGTGTTCATTGTTTCAGTTTAGCCACTTTACTGGCGACTGAAATATTCCAAGAAAATAACCCTCAATGAGTGTAGTATCGAGTATCTACCAACTTCGTACTGCACCAAAGCCGGTCATCTTACTACCCCTAATAAGGCCAAGATGGTCAAGTAAGGTTCTAAAAGTCCATTAGTGCTTCATGAAATCACTCAGCGGCCCCGTATTCTCTTTGATTGACTCAAAGGCTATCGATACCCACAAATTTGTCGCACTAATATAGCTATTGCTTAAACCATGTCGGTATACCCCGCATAGTTTCCACAATGTATTGCTATTTACCTATGAATGTTTCCCAAATCTGGGTGGAAGATTCAAACTCAAACAAGAGAACCAAATGTAAAGCAATCAAAGCAAACAAGATAAGCATGTAAAGGTGATCTAAACCCTAAGGTTACCCCCCTTTTATAATATTCCCCAACAGAGTTGCCAGTTCTGTGATACGGTGGGAGAACTGACTTGAGGTTTTGCGTTTGTGTTCGCAAATGTTTCGGTTTAGCAAGAGTCACCACCGACTTTTTATTTTATCCAAAGGAAAGGTCAAAAAAGCACAGGAAAGACCTTTGAGATGTTTTCTTTGGTTCGGGGGGTAGATTATGAAAAGGGAAGGTGCAAGCACCCTTTTTAATCCATGGTTATCCATGGGCTCTTAGTTACTTGTTTAGATCACTTGCTTTTGCTTTTCAATTGTTTGAAATGGTGCTTTGTGTGTGGTTTTGAAAAGAGGCCATCGTTGTGGCAACCTTTGTAATGAATCTTGTTTGAATATATACAAAGGTGTTTGTCTTTTGAAAAGATATTTCAATGTTTGAAGGTTTGTTTTGGGAAATGTTTTGAAATTGTGTTGTGAGGTGTGTTTGAAAATAGCAAGGATGTTTTTTTTCAAATTTGGATCAAGTAACTAAGAGTTGTCTACCCTATTTTACTCAAAGATCTTTCCTACACATTTTTAACCCTTTTGACAGTGTTGTTTTACCATTGTATTTAGTAAACAACCTTGTGTTTGGATTTTAAACGGGACAGGCGCGGGTCATCGTATTGACCATGATAGCAATTGTGCTAAGTATCTTTAGCAAATTTTTGAGGGACTAAATTATTTTTGTATAGGCAACCAAGATAGCGTCATCGAGGGACTATGATCTTTTGTTTTGTTTTTGTTTTGCCAAGATACTCAACATGCATAACATGGCCATTTTAAAGGCAACAAGTGGATGAAACCCTAAGGGTGCATGTGTGCATTGTGTTGTCAATTTTCATGCTTTTTTGTCTTTGTATTAGTCAAGCTATTTGTTTTGATTTTGGACATTTACATACAAACCCTAATTTCTAACATGGCATATTTGAAAGCATAAAATGCGTAAAATAAACCTAAGCTATTAAAACATTGATATGAGGGGGGGATACATTTTTGAATGGGGAATATTTGCAAGAAAATAAAACCCTAAGATTTACCATTACATCCTAATTGAATTCCTTTGTATCAAATAATAAATAAACAATATTTAAATAAACAAATTAAGTATGAATATGCAAAATATTATAAGTATGCAAAAAAATGTTTTTGTTTATTTTTATGTGTATAAAAATATGATATTTAATGTATTAAAAAGAAAATAAAAAAAGTTATTTTTGTTAAGGGTAAAAAACCCTAAATTTGGTTTTAAGAAGATATATTTATTAATTATATTATTTATTTATGTACAAATAAAAATAAAATAAAAATATATACAATTTGTTTAGAAAATAATAATATATGAGAAAGTATTATTTGAGTATACAAATACTAAAAATAAAAATATAAATATAATATTTTTATATATTATTTACAAATTTTTTATTTGAGAAAATAAAATATAGTAAACCTAATAAACTAAATATTGTGTCAAAATAAAATAAAATAAATAATAAAAATGTGAAAATTTAAGAAAAATATTTTTAGTAATTTTTTATATTTGAAAAAAATAAAATGAAATCAGAAATAAAAAGAAATGAAAATAATATCAAAATATAAAACAAATGCGCCAAGGGGTGCAGTCAGCAATGCAGGGGGTGTCAAAAACAGAAACAAGCCAGCCAAGCCCAATTCCACTTCATCTTCAACCTTTGTCAAACAAAACACGCGCGCCTGATTCAAATATCTAACTCCTGCATACGTGCTCTAATGCAAAAACTCATAACACAAAAGTTATAGCATTTTTCAAGACGATTCCAACCATGTAAAGAACTCAATCTAACTCTCAAAGACCAGAGAGAATTTCTCTGGCCCTAAATTCTAACCTAACTTTTTCAGGAAGTTCATGAATCAAATTCTCTTAACACTATTAACTTAAATGAAATCTAAGCATATGTACAGCTTCAGGGCTATGAGTACTACATTTTTTATTCACAAACCTAAGCCTAATGATTCCTAAATAGAAAGATAGGAAGTTTACAAGTACCTGTTTCAGTTGAACTCGTGTATGGCAATGTGGAGCTTTTCAGTGAGACATGAGGTGCTTGGGAGCTTGCCTGAACTTCCTCTGACCTTCCCCAATCCCTAGTTTGCTTTGGACTTGCTTGAGCAAGCTTGTAGAACTCAACCTGCAAAAGCTGAAAAATAGAAATGGTGAAGCTTGCAAATGGAGTTACAGTCACCGTCCAATTCTTGGGATAGCTTGGATAGGTTATATGGAATGTGTTTGAACAGGTTTGGGGCAAAACACATGAGTGGTTTTTTCTATGGAACTCAAAGTGCAGAAACTGCCCTGTTTTGCAAGAGGAATGTGATTTTGTGTTTTGGAAGGCTTGAGAGTTCAATAATTCGTGTTTCTGGCTCAAGGAAATGTACAAAACTTTCTCAAATGCTTGCAAGAGTTGGTTATAACAGATATGCAAGTTATGTGATTTTGGCAAGTTTCTTGGTTATGAAGCAAAAAATGAGAAGTGACCAAGAGCAGGCCTATACAGGATAGCTCTAACCCTGCATACATTGTGTGATCTTGTCCCCAAGTTTGTGGATTTGGTTTGCTGTACAAGATTTGGTTCAAGGCTCAAGGATGCAATTTGACATAAAGCAAATTTGACAAAAATGGCAATGTTGCCTTTTTGCTATTTTTGGATTAATCTCTTTTGTAATCCTCTAATGATCAGAACAAAGCTTCAAACCAATGGATTTGCATTTAATTATTGAGTATGAAAGGGTTTAGGGACATGTAATCAAGTACAAACAAAGTTGGATGGAAGTTGCAACTTGTAGCAACATGAAACATGCCATGGATCAAAGTTAGTTTTTTCCACATTCAAACCTTCGATTCTCCCTAACCACAAATGATTTTGGAGAGTTCTTGGACATTTTGGAAAGCTTGTAACATGCTCTACAATCCATATTTGAAATGCATTTTGATATTCCAAGTGGAACTAGGTGAAAAGTTGCCATGAAGATAGGTCAAAATCCTGCCTAAACTAGGGCAAAATTTCACTAAGTTAAAAGTTTCATGGACCCTTGTTCCAAAAATTATAACTTGATATCCAAGCTTCTTTTGAGAAAACTTTGTTAATCAAAGTTGTAGATTTTGTGGAGGACTAAAACTTTCATGTTGGAAATTTTGTTTGAATCCAATTGTATCATGTAGAAAATGTTGGGCAAAGTTGGGAAAAATTAAGAAAATTTCATAACTTAGAAAAATTCAAAGTTATGAAATTTTTCAATCTTAAACCCTAATTTGCAAAATTAGGTTTCTTGATGAACAAGTTTCATGTTTTGACACATCTTGATGAAAAATGACCCTTGGCACTTGATTTTGACCAAAAAGTCAAAGTTTGAATTTTCAGTGGACAGTCAAATTTTGATCAGTTGACTGAAAAATTTATTTGTCAATCCAATGCAATTGAGATCTTTTGAACCTTGTGAATAGGTCAAGATGATGCCATTGAGTCCTTGAATCCATGCTTGAACCTAATTTTCCATTGGCTAGGTGAAAAGTAAGAAATTGCCCTTCTGCAGTCAAAACCCTAAAAATGACCATTTTGCCCTTTTGATGATCTGATCAAATTTCTTGAGGAGTTGTGGTCCAAACTTGATCAAATGGTTCATATGAGCTTATAATGTTGATATGGATCAAAATTTATAAGGTTTAATTGTAAATTGACCACAGTTGACTTTTTCCCTAATACAGTTGATTTTTTTGGTCAACTGTCCAATTGACCGGGTAAAAAATTGATTCAAGGCTTGAAACTTGGTATGAGCAATCTTGTAGGTCCAACATGAAGTATGAAAGTCATATTGAGCATTAGAAGTCCATAATTCCTTGTGCAAACTCAAACCCTAATTTAGGTCATCAGTGCAAGGAGATGTCTTGAGCAGAGCAAACCCTAGCTTAGTCTTGAGTTCAGAGAGTCTTGTGATGAGAAATCTTGATAAAATGAGAGGGAAAAATTTGGGGTACAACAATACGCATGGTTGTTTTCAATTTTTAACAGTGAAATTTTCATTTGTATCGTAACTCTCTTTCCATTAGTTTTCAGCTAGTTTTGACCCCGGATTAGGACCCAGGGTGAAATTTCATGCAGGATAGGGCATTTTCTTTTTCAATTTAACACGTTTTTACAGGTTTGACGTTGAAGGCCGCCGGAGAAGACGATGGTTTCTACCATCTCCATTTGTTTTTATTTTTATTCTTTTAATTTTGTTTATTTTATTTAATCAGTAAGTTTTTTTTTAAAATCAAATAAAAAAATCAACAAAACTTAGGATTAGTTTTTCTTTTTAGAAAAATTAATTTCTTAAATTAATTAATTAATTAACTTTAACATTTTTAATTAAAATAAGTTAGAAATTAGGGTATAATTTATGTTTAAATTATTTTCTCAAATAAAAATACAAAAATATTAGCATTAGACTTTAAATTCATTTAGCAATTATCTTTTTAAATTAAAATTAGATTTAAGTTAATTTAATTATTTTTCTTAAAATAAACAAAAACAAAAAAAAAATATTTTTTTTTTACTTAACTAAATTCTTAGGTTTTCTTAGATGCTTCTTTATTTCGCGCCCGTTATTTTGTTTTTCTTTATAAGACTTTTTATTTCGCGCATTATAAACAAAAACCAAAAAATAAGACTTTTTATTGCTTTCTTATTTTTCTTCCACCAATTGTTTGTATATTATAAATACCCCCTCCCCGAAAGCCATGTAATAGTCTAGATTTACGCTTTCCACACTTTATTTTTTGTACATATTAATTGTTAGTAACTAGGCGTGTATGGAAAGACTAATAATCAAATGTTAGCAAACCTAATAACACAAGATAAATACTTGAACTAAATAAATTTCACATGCACACCTCTAGGGAACCCCACTTCGGTTACCTTCGTAAAACAATCACAATTCTCGAAACATGAGAAGCTTTAGTGGCTGTCCTCTAGTTTGAAAGATCACAAGTCCCTCGATGACCCTCTCGATGTTGCCTCGGTTAAAAGTGATCTTAGAACTTTAGGACAGTAATTAAAATTACTTTCCAAGTTGCCTTCATGACCGTAACTTCCCATTCGATTGTCCCTCAAACATCCAACGATAGGGCTACCTACTCACTAATAGTAGGATAACACTGTAAAAAGGAAAAGAGGAAAATAACGATCTTTTTCGAGTATAAAAGTAGATAGTTGTTAGAAGTTTGCTCAAACATCTTTCACTTACACAAAAACTACTTTTCAAAAGACATTTCAAAACACTTTGTATACTTTCTCCACTATCCCGAGAAACATTACAAATTTCTCCATACTAAGGCGTTTTCAAAACATTTTCAAACACAAAGCAAAATGGTATTTTAAAAATGAGAAAACCTCTAAGAGTCCATGGAAAACCACAGATGGAAAGGGTGCTAACACCTTCCCTTTCCATAATCTACCCCCCCCCCCCTTACTCAGAAAAATCTCGAAAAGGTCTTTTTCTGTTCTTTTCACCCTTTCCTTTGTTGGATAAAAGAAAAGACGGTGGCGAATCTTGCTTATCGCAACATTTGTGAATACAAAATGCTAAACCAATATAGCAGTCGGTTCTGCCACCGCATCACAAACTAGAGACTCTGTTGGGGATGATGTATAAAGTGGGGTTTACCTTAGGGTCTAGTTCATTTTAAAATTGCTTTCTTTGCTTGCTTTGATTGCTTTACTTTTAAGGGTTTGTTGGGGTATTCTTGTAAAGATCCTACACCCGGATCCGGTGACACTTTTTAGGTAAACAATAATAGATCATGGAGACTGTACGACATAGACCAATATGGTTTAAGCGATGGTTGTATTGGTGTGACACTTTGGTTGGTATCGGTATCCCTTGTGTTGAATCGAGGAGAATACGGGGCCTCTGCATGGTGTCATGAAGCACTAACAAACCTTAAAACCTTAGTTGAACAAACTCGGCCATTAGTGAGATAGCCGGCCTTGGTGTAAAGCTGGGAATCAGTTGATACTCGATACTACATTCATTGAGATCGGAATTTTGGGATGTTTCGGCCACAAGAAAAGATTGCTAAGCTGAAATAATACTGATAAAGAAAGATCAGTGATATTGAGATTCCTTAGAACCCGGTTACTATTTCTAAGACAGGTTAAACCAACTCAACATTCAAGAGGGTACTTACCTACAAACCCCATGCAAGCCTAAACCTAAGGCTGCTGGTGTGATTTGTTTTCTTTTAATTTGAGTTACTTGCAGGGTTTTTATCTAACAACATGATCTCCGTGCAGGATTGGTTTACAGTCATTATCCAGTAACCTGGACTTCTTAGACTCACTTGTCTTCATCACCTTACACTTTTTCCTAACACATAACATACACATCATAACATCATTCCACAACATTTCCTTAACCATTTCAAGGATCTCAAGGGTCTGTGGTGCGGGTCATGATGAACCAGACGTCTAGCAAGGGGCAAGAGGATTTAGTTTCCTCTAGCCAACACTGTGAAAAAACCAAAGTGAAAACTTGAGTCAGGGGTTATGACCCACTTGATATGGTGATCTTGACTCTCGTAGAAGGATACTCAATGATACAAAGTTCTTCACTCAAAACTACAAATTTCAACTTCTGACATTTTCTTGTTTACCCTGCGAGATCCTTGAAAATATTTGCATATCATACATGTAATTGCATAACAGGTATTCCAGGTACAAGCTTCTTATCCCTTTCTTGTTTATTTCAGCAAGAAGAAATGGATCTTGAACAAACAATCAAAGACCTTCAAGCTCAAAACGCTCAGTTCCAACAAATGTTCCTGGCTCTGACCCGGGTAAGAAGACCTGAAAGCTCTTATCATCAAAGAGAAGAAGAAGAAGGCAAAGAAACCGGCTGGCATCCTGAATAATGGAAGAAGACTTAGAGGACCAGTTAAAGGAGTTCTAGATCTTTCAACTCCATTAAATAAGGGGGATAATCATGAAGAAGATGACAACCCGAGGACTGATGAAGATGAAGCTGATTATTCTAAGGAGCAATATCCTCCTGTTGATGATAAATACAAACAGTTGGAGCATCGTCTCAATGCTACCGAGATTTAGCAGATACCTGGTGTTGTACCCCAAAATTTTCCCTCCCATATTCTTCAAGATTTGCAAAGAGCATGCTTCAAAATCTCCCCAAGGGTTGCACAATTCAAGGGCCTCCTAATAGTCAAAAAACTAGGGTTTTGGTTCTAGCAAAGTAACTGAAGTTTCCAAGGGTCCAATCAAGTCCCACATGCCTATAAACATGGTCAAGCATCCTCATACCAAGTTTCAAGACTTACAGCACAAAATTGCACAGTCAAAAACCCTAATTGCTCTACAGTAAACTACAGGGGCAAAATGGTCATTTGACAGTCAAAAGTCCAAATTTTTGGTCAACATCTAATTTTGAAGCCATAAACATCATTTGATCAATTCTTGATCATGATTTTCAAAGCTTGGCTCAAAAAGTCTCAAGATGCAAAAGTTTCCATATTTGGACAGTTGAAAAAGTCAACTGTAACTTGACCAAGGCATAACTTCCACATGGTTTATCAGAAAAATTCCATCCATAGCTCATTTTGAATAGAAAGACATTTCCTACAACTCCTCTTCACACTTCAAGTCCAAGAAATGCTCTCACAAAAAGTTATCAATTTCAACATTATAGGTCATTTTCAAAAGTCAACAAAAAGGGACTTTAAGTCAAAGGCCATAACGTGAGATTGGTAAATCAAAATGAAATGGGACCAAAGGAATTGGTTAGAGGACTTCAAGGCCTTTCCAAATTGTCCAAGAACATGATCAAAGCTTAAAAATTGAGCAAGATATGCCTTGTGGAAGTTGGGAATTTTTTAGGAATTTTGAAAAGTCAACATTGATTCAAATGCCTTAAATTTTCTAATGGGCCACATTTTCTTCTAAGATTCATCATCCAAAGCATATGCACGACCATTTGGCCCAAAGGGGATTTATTCATCATTTTTATTTATTTATTTGAATTTTTAATTGCTATTAATTCATTTAATAAAATAAAATATGTGAAAAATACTAAAACAAGCTTTTCAAATCTTTTTATGCATGAAATACCTTCAAGATTTCGTGCACTATCTGATATGGAAAGAATCAAGGTGATTGGCCATGATTGGAATCAAAAACATGTGAAAAAGATTTGGAAAAATATGCATGAAAATCAAATATTCTCTACATCAATGCATTGATCCTTTGGTTCAGAATTTAACCCTAATTCATTCCATACATAAGCCAGAAGCTAGACCTAATGCACAAAGACCTTGAAGCTGCACCCAAAAGCCATAAACAACTTTGCATTTTTTGTGAAATTTTTCAAAACTGAAAACTCGATTCTAAGGCGTTTCAAGACAAAATAACTGTCCCATTGCATTCCCGAGGCTTCAAGGAACGTGTCTGGATCAAAATCATTGTCCCTAACGCAGGAAATTGGTAGAACGGCCGTGTCCTGTTCATGTTTTTTTCATATTCACGTATCATGATTCATGCATTATTTTTAATTTTTAATGTTTGATTTGTGTTAGTTGATTCATTCTGAAGCTAACCATGTGTTTTTGATTGAGTTTTTGTGCACCATACGCGAAATCACCATTGGAGCGTTTTAGGGTTGCAGAGGTTCACATTTAGGGTTTCTCTGTTATGGAAAAATTGAGACGTGATACTTAGGCCATTAAAACCAAGAGCTTCAGACGAATTCAATGCATAACTCGCGATCAATTTATGATCAAAGGATTTCTATTCGCTATTTTTTCATACCTCATATAGTGGGGGTTTAAAACCCCCGCAATCTTGTTTCTTTTTTTTCAGGTAAAAAATAGAGCAATTGGAGAAGACGCTTAGTTGTCATAACATGAATGGTCAATTCAAAATTCAGCACGCGTTTTTTGTTTCTAGGCCACTAACATCAATTTTCTCTTATATTATTTATGCTTTATTTTACATACAGCGCGTTGAAGCAGCTCAGTTGGTGGGATGTTGTGTTGGCAAGCATTGGGACCTGGGTTCGATTCCCAGGTCCCCTCCCTTTCTCATATTATTTTCCATTCCATCTTCCTATGCAGCGCGTACTCCAGGGGTTCATTATACACTCCATATCCAAGCTTGCCACATGGCCTATAACCTCAATCCAAGGGCCCTGATTGGAAGAGTACCATGGGCATAAGTCAGAGGTGCCACACGCGCGCTGAAAAGTCAACCAAAGGCCCCAAATCATTGGGCCTGATTGCTACAACCTAACCTCCAGTTTGGGGACAGAACCCCCCATTGGTTTTCTTTTTCATTCTTTTTATATTTTTCTATTTTATTTGTTTTAATTAGTTTTAATTTAATTCCTTAAATCAATATTTTCATAACATAAAAAAATAATAATAAAAAATCAGAAAAGGCAAAATAAAAACATATTTTATTTAAATATTATTTTTTGTAAATAAAATCTTGCTAATTAATTTAGTTTTAAATTCTAGGTTTAATTTTAATATTTCTTTTCAATAAACTTAAAAATTGTAGAATTAGGGTTTTAATCACTTTTATCTTTTTCTTTTCTTCTCTCATTATTAATAATTAATTATATATTTTTGTAAATAAAATTGTATTAATTAATTAGGTTAATTCTAGGTGTAACTTTAACATGTTTTTTTTAATAAATTAAAAATAGCTAGAATTAGGTTTTAAATTCCATTTAATTCTCATAAAAATTCATAAATACAAAAAACTAAAAAATAATTTCCTTTCTCATTTAATTTAATTAATTTCATAATTACAATTTAATTTCCTTAAAAGGGTCCAACGCCCTTGCATTCCCGATTTTTATTCTCTTCGCGCATTTTATTCTTATTTCTTTTTTTGTAAATATTCATGTAATTCTCCCAAAGCCATGTAATAGATCAATTAGGGTTTTTATATTTCTCGCACTTTATTTTATTTCAAATCGGGTCCTGGATTTAATTTGGCGATGTGGACCCGCGCCTTTGTAATAGCGTAGGAATTTTAATTCTCGCATCTTTTTAACTGTTAATAAATTTGCATGCAAGAATGAATGTTAAAATAAAAACAAAAGCGTAGATCACCCATGACATGAACAAGACAATAATATCTGAAAACGACACACGAATCACACACCACCCCTAGGGTACGCCTCACTGTTGCCTTGCCCCTCGAAAGGTGATCGTCGAGTAGAGGATGTTTTAGTAAGTCCTCATGATCCAGGAACCTGGCATGAGGGTAGCTTCTAAGGTATCTTCCTATTGCTCTGGTGATCACCATGTCCCGAACCTTCGAATTGACCCGAACACCTCCAATGGTGGTGCTACCTACCTCTCAATGGTGGGATGGCACTACTTTAAGGACATTTACACAGACGAATTCCTTAGGGTAGGTAGACGACTCTAGATACTTGCTCTAATTTCAATACAAATTCAAAAATACTTTTCACACCGACACCTTTTCAAAAATCTTTCGAAAGCAATTTTTCAAACACTCTTGAGGACCGATACAAGAGTCGAACTGAAATTTTCAAAGAACTTTTTAAAACCCACAGTTGAAGAGCAAACAAACCATTTTTGAAAACACAATGAGCAAGTATCTGAGAGCCCATGGATAACCATGGATAGAAAGGGTGCTAACACCTTCCCTTTCTATAACCTACCTCCCGAACCGAGAGCAATCTCTATAAGGAATTTTTCTGTGCTTTTGTCCTTTCCATTTGGAGAAAATAAAAGACGGTGGTGACTCTTGCTTCTGCGACATTTCGCGAACCAGCGTTAAACAGTCAGTTCCAGATCCACCGATCACAGAACTGGCGACTCTACTGGGGATATACTTATAAAGTGAGGTGTACCTTAGGGTAGTTCATAACTGTGTTTTCAATTGTATTAACTTGTTTGCTTTAAATTGTGGGGCTGTCTTGGGAGTTCTATAGATCCTAACCTGGATCTGGGGATACCTTCTTAGAAAGTAGCAACAAGGCTGTGAGGGAACTGTGCGGGGTATACCGACATGGTTGAAGCAGTCTGCTACGTTGATGTGGCACTTTGGTGTGTACCGGTAACCCTTGAGTTCAGTCAAGGAGAGTACGGGGCCTCCGCGTGGTGTCGTGAAGCATCAACAGACCTTAGGAACCTTAATTGAACTATCTTGGCCTCTTTAGGGTAGTGAGATAACTGACTTTGGTGCAGTCCGAGGTTGGTTGATACTCGATACTACGCTCAATTGAGGGTTGCTTTCCTGGAATATTTCGGTCGCCAGTTCAGTGGCTAAATCGAAACGATGAACAATGAAAGCAATCCGGTGATATTGGGACCTTTAGAACCCAGTTACTTCTAATAGGACAGGTTGAACCCACCAACTTCAAGGGGGTAATACCTAAACCCCATGCTGGCCTTAAACTCTAAGGGCTTGTCTTGTGTGACTTGTGTGCCTTACATGTTTGCTTTTGTAAATATATGTGGTGTGTTAATCATAGCATCATGACATCATCCAGCATCATATGCATTGACTAACCATTTCAGGGGTTCGAATCTTCATCTTTGTTCTTGTTTTGTAGGACATGGAAACTGTTCGCAGAAAGACAATTCAAATCAGCCTTGTAAGGATCCCTCCTCAGCTTAAGGAGCTTATATCCAGGATTCCCGAGAGCTCTTCATTCAGTGAAAGACATGGAAGACTCATCAGCTTGGTCAATACCAACATTGAGGAAGATATGATAAAGGTTCTGTTCCAGTTCTTTGACCCTCTGCATCACTGTTTCACTTTCCTGGATTATCAGCTGGTACCTACCTTGGAGGAGTTCTCCCGGCTCCTGAAGATCCCTATCCTTGATCAACTACCCTACAACGGTACATAAAAGGAACCCAAGCTTGAAGAGATTGCTAAAGCCTTGCACCTACAATCATCTGACCTCAAGGGACATTGGGAAGTTAGAAGTGGTATCAAAGGGTTCTTAGCCAGGTTTCTGTTTGAAAAGGCCCATGAATGTTGGAACTCCCTTGACTTACAAGCTTTTGAAGAAGTTGTGGCCCTCCTTGTCTATGGTTTGGTGTTGTTCCCTAACCCAGATCAGCTTATAGATATCAGTGCTGTCCAGATCTTCATGTCCAGGAATCCTATACCTACATTGCTGGGGGACATCCTTCACTGATGTTACACTCGAACCATGAGAAAAAGAGGTGTCCTTATGTGTTGCACTCCTCTCCTGGGAAGGTGGTTTATTTCGCACCTTCCACAATCAGCTGTGAAGAACGAGCGGGGTTTGAGGCGGTCACAACGGTTGATGACTCTTACACATGCAGATATACATTGGTGCCCTCGATCCAGAGAGGATGTCACTATCATTGATCGTTGCGGGGAGTACCCTAATGTTCCTTTACTTGGAATCAGAGGAGGTATTACTTACAACCTATGCCTGGCTTGGAGACAGTTTGGTTATGCTCGGAGGGATGGCCCTCATGACATGTTAATTCCTGACATAGTTTTTGACTTCGACAACGATGCACAGGGACTTCGCCAGAGATTTATCAGAGCCTGGAGGATGCCAAGTAGGATAGACAGCAAGACACTGGGGCACAGGAACTCCATCCTGTTGGAACCTTATCTCAAGTGGGTACGAGCCCGCTCCCAGAAGTTAGTGATGCCATATCCTCATATGCTCCCTGTGATAAAAGAGCCAGTCTTAGAAGGAGAAGTGTCCTACACCATTCAGCATCCTGACATGCCCACATCCTGGGAAGAGATGCAGAAGAGCTGGATCCAGCTTAAGGAAGAACGAAATTCTCTTGAGACCAGTCTACATGCTAGTGAAAAGAAGGTCCTGGAGCTCACCCGCCTATTGCATGAGGAGAGGAATCTCAACACCTACATAGCTCCAAAGAGGATGCATAGTGTCTTTTGGGATTGATTTGCTTTGTAATATGTGCCCATGAGGCTTTGATGTACTGAACAATTATTTCCTTAATGATAACGTGTGTTCCTTTTTGTCTACAACAAATTTGAACTTTCGAACCCTTGAATGCATTGCATAAACACATATCATTCATCATGTGCATAGCAGGTTTTCTTCTTTTCAGGTTGCTTACTGTTCTTCGCTGTTTATTTCAGCATCATGAATCCTGACTCATCATCAACCGAGATGTCCATCAAGGCTCTTCAGGCACATAATGCGCAATTTCAGGAACTAATCATGGGTTTGGCTCAGGGCCAAGAATAGCTGAAGGCTCTGCTCCTGAAGAAGGAGAAGAAGAAGAAGAAGAGAACTGTTCTTTTCAACTCGGGCCGAAGGTTTGGCAACACTCTGCAGAATGAAGAGGATGGTTCTTCTATAGGCAAGAGCAGTCCCCAAGAGGGAAAAGGTCCTAGTCCGGTAGTCTCTGACAACGAGACTGATTTTAATGAGGAACAGTACCCTCCGGCTGAAGACCGGTACAAGCAGTTGGAAGACAGACTGAATGCTATGGAGATCCAACAAGTGCCTGGGCTGGATTTTGGAGATTTGGGCTTATCTACTGGCGTAATCATTCCTCATAAGTTCAAAGCACCATCTTTTACCAAGTATGACGGGGCGTCTTGTCCCAAGCTACATCTCAGATCCTACGTACGGAAGATTCAACCGTACTCAGTGGACAAGAACTTGTGGATCCACTTCTTCCAAGAGAGTCTTTCAGGGACTCATCTCGAATGGTTCTATCAGCTGGATGGGACCAAGGTTCGTAACTGGGAGGAGTTGGCTACTGCTTTCTATAAGCAGTATCAATATAATGCCGACCTTGCCCCTACACGTACCCAACTCCAGGGTATGTCTCTAGGGTCAAGTGAAGGTTTCAAAGAGTACGCACAGAAGTGGAGGGATCTGGCTGGCAGGGTGCAGCCTCCGTTAACTGACCGGGAGTTGGTAGACATGTTCTTGGGGACCCTATCTGGGCCGTTTTTCAACCATCTTATCGGTAACTCGTCTGCAGGGTTTACTGATCTTATCCTGACTGGAGAGAGAATAGAGGCTGGGATGAAGTCTGGTAAAATTCAGAAGGGTGCATCTGCAAGTTCTGAGAAGAAACCCTTCAAAAAAGAGGCCAGTGCTGTATATGGGTCTAGAAGACAAGAGAAACCTGAGCGCCGCCAATCTGTCAACGCGGTGATGATTGCTAAGCCTGCTGCCACTCCTCGGCAAACCAATCCTCAAAGGGCTGAAAGACCCAGAAGAGAGTTCACCCGGTTGAGTATGACTCTATCCCAAATCTTGCCGCATTTGCTGTCCACCAACCTAGTGACTGTCAGAGAGGCCCCGAAGGTGGTGAATACGGCTTCTCCCAAATACAATCCGAATGCCCGCTGTGCTTATCACTCCGATAGCCGGGGGCATTCCACTGATGATTGTTGGGCCTTAAGGAATAAGGTGCAAGACCTTATTGACGCAAAAGAGATACAGTTTGAAGCGCTTGAGAGGCCAAATGTGGTGACTGCTCCTATGCCCCAGCATGGAGTAAATGCCGTTGATGAAGATGTATACTCCGTTTCTGTGGATGATGTAACTACTCCCTTAATGACTGTCAAGAGGAACCTACTGATGGCCGGTTTATTTCCGGGTTGTAGTGAGGGCTGCCTTTTCTGTGCTGTTTCCTTTTCTGGTTGTCCTTTGTTGAAGTTGGGCATCCAAAGCCTAATGGACAGCAAAGAGATTCTGTTCAAGAAGACCGCTGTTCAATTTATTCCGGTAGAAGAAGTTTCTGTTGTTACAATCTTTAATAATCCAATCAAGGCTCTCCCAAGGAAGCCTGTTCAAATCATGACTGTTGCACCTGTTGTTATTACTGTTCCGGGGCCTCTCCCCTACGAATCTGATAAGGCTGTCCCCTGGCACTATGGGGCAGACGTGTATGTGCATGGAATCAAGCAAGAGTTCAACACTGGCACCAGCATCAGCAATATCACTGGTCCAGCAAAAGTTACCCGCAGTGGCAGGCTCTTCTCGCCTGACATTGCACCGCCCGCTATTCGAAGACCCCTCACTATAACACCTGCAAGTATACCTGTTCCCAGTTCTGATCAAGTTGTTTCCCCTGCTGCCGAGTCATCTAATGCTCGAGGCAAAGGGATTGAAGATGAGCCTGCCCGAATGGAGGCGCCAAAATCTGTAAATGCTGAAGCCTCCCAACAAGAGATGGAGGAAATTCTAAAAATAATCAAGAAGAGTGACTTTAATGTTGTCGAGCAGCTGGGGCATACGCCCTCCAAGATCTCCATGCTCTCCTTGCTGCTGTGCTCAAAGGCCCATGCTAAGGCCTTGATTTCATTTCTCAAGACGGCCCATATGCCACAAGAGACATCTGCAGTCCAGTTCACTGATTGCGTAGGAAATCTGACAGCGGACAATGGTTTGGGTTTCTCGGATGCTGACCTTACTGCTAAGGGAAAGGACCACAATGATGCCCTGCATGTCTCTATTGAATGCAGGGGCACTACACTTGCGCACATGTTGGTGGAAAATGGTTCTTCCCTAAATGTGCTACCCAAGAAGGCCTTAGACCGTTTGGATTGTGAAGGCCTGGAATTAAAACCTTGCAATATCATCGTCAGAGCCTTTGACGGTTCTAAGAGGATGGTTCATGGAGAGGTAGACATTCCTATTCGTGTGGGCTCTCAAGTTTTCGACTCTACTTTCTATGTGATGGATATCCGTCCATCGTATTCTTGTCTACTGGGTCGACCTTGGATCCACAAAGCTGGGGCAGTGACCTCTACCCTGCACCAGAAGCTCAAGTACCCTGTCAGAGGGAAGATTGTCACTGTGCAGGGAGAGGAGGAGTATATGGTGAGCCATTTGAATTCCTTCATATATATTGAGATGGACGGGGAGTTTATTGAAACCCCCTTTCAGCATTTCGAAGAGGTACCTCAACCTTTGGCAGCAGCAGAAACAGTGGTCGAAGAGGATGTTCCTTTGAAGATGGCTTCCTTGAAGGATGCCCGGGTTGTGGTCAAGAAAGGTGAATGTGCTAACTGGGGCAGGCTCCCTGATTTTACACAGAAAACTGACAAGTTTGGACTGGGTTTTACTGCAGAGGGTCAGAAGGCTATGCGCAAGGCAAAGATCAGAAGACCTCCTGTGCTCATTACCAATCCAGGAGTGAATGTTGTTGGGGACGAAGATGAAGTGGAAGAGTCAGAGTTCAATAGCTGGATCTACCCGACAACTGATGGCGGATTGACCAATTGGATTGCTAAAGACCATACTCCTGTTACTTTTGTTACGCAGTGATAAACTCCTATGTTTCGTTATTTGTAATAAACAATTAAAACTCTATGGCCCGGTGTCTTACCCGGGGCACCGTGGCTTCATTTGTGAGGGCATATAAATTGTCATTTCATATATCATGAATAAAGATCTTGGACGTTTTCTCGCATTTCAAATATTATGCTCCTTTTCTTTCTTTCCTTCCTTTATATATTTCAAAACAGCTGTATTTACACACACTCACTCATACAGGTTTCAATCCACTCTGGATCTCACTGGTAACGACTCTGCTACTGCCATTTCTGACTTCGAAAATCCGATCAACTTAGCCGAAGACGAAGGTGAAGATGATTGCAAAGTGCCTGGCGAGCTTGCAAGACTGTTACTCCAGGAAGAGAGGGCAATTCAACCACACGAAGAGCCAGTGGAAACAATAAATCTGGGTACTGATACAGACAGAAAGGAGGTAAAGATTGGTGCCAACCTAGAGCTCAGCGTGAAGCAATGGTTGACTCAGATGCTACATGATTATATGGAGATGTTTGCCTGGTCCTACGAAGACATGCCCGGGTTAGATACCGATATTGTGATCCATCACTTACCTACTAAGGAAGACTGCCCTCCGGTTAAGCAAAAGGTCCGCCGTATGCGTCCAGAAATGTCTGAGAAGATCAAAGCCGAGGTTATGAAACAGTTTGATGCCGGGTTCCTTGCAGTGACTTCTTACCCTCAGTGGGTTGCTAATGTGGTGCCGGTACCTAAGAAAGATGGAAAGGTCAGAATGTGTGTCGATTACAGGGATCTGAACAGGGCCAGTCCCAAGGATGACTTCCCCTTACCTCACATTGATGTCCTTGTCGACAATACAGCTCAGCATAAGGTGTTCTCTTTCATGGATGGTTTTTCAGGTTACAATCAGATCAAGATGGCACCTGAAGACATGGAAAAAACTACCTTTGTTACTCAGTGGGGCACCTTCTGCTACAAGGTCATGCCTTTTGGACTGAAGAACGCTGGGGCAACCTACCAACGTGCCATGGTTGCTTTATTTCATGATATGATCCATCATGAGATAGAAGTGTATGTTGATGACATGATCGCAAGGTCCCAAACTGAGGAGGAACACCTTGATCATCTGCAGAAGTTGTTTGACCGTTTGAAACTGTACAAGCTGAGGTTGAACCCGAACAAGTGCACCTTCGGGGTAAGATCTGGGAAGTTGCTAGGCTTCGTTGTAAGTGATAAGGGTATTCAAGTGGACCCTGCCAAGGTTAAAGCTATTCAAGAGATGCCAGTTCCTAGGACAGAGAAAGAGGTCAGAGGTTTTTTAGGACGCCTGAATTACATTGCTCGATTCATCACACACCTAACTGCTACCTGTGAGCCAATCTTCAAGCTGCTGAAGAAAGACCAGGTAGTACGTTGGAATGATGAATGTCAGGCTGCTTTTGACAGAATCAAAGAGTATCTCCAAGAACCACCCATCCTTATGCCACCGGTTGAGGGGAGACCTCTGATACTATACCTAACAGTACTTGACAACTCAATGGGGTGTGTGCTGGGGCAGCATGACGAGTCTGGCCGAAAAGAGCATGCCATTTATTACCTTAGCAAAAAGTTTACCGACTGTGAGACCCGATACTCACTGCTTGAGAAAACTTGCTGCGCTTTGGTATGGGCTGCTCGCCGGCTGAGACAGTATATGCTGACTCACACTACCTTGTTGATCTCAAAGATGGATCCTATAAAGTACATATTTGAAAAGCCTGCTCTGTCTGGGAGAATAGCAAGATGGCAAATGATCTTGACGGAATACGACATTCAATACACGACTCAGAAAGCCATCAAGGAAAGTGTATTGGCAGACCACTTGGCACACCAGGCAGTAGATGACTATCAGTCAATGAACTTTGAGTTTCCCGACGAGAGTATCATGATTGTGACTGATTGTGAAGTACCTGGACCAGATGAAGGACCTGAGGAAGGATCCCGATGGTCTATGCACTTTGACGGAGCCTCCAATGCTTTGGGTAACAGTATCGGCGCTGTAATCATATCCCCTCAAGGCACTCATACTCCACTCACTGCCTGACTATGCTTCAACTGTACCAACAACATGGCGGAGTATGAGGCGTGCATCATGGGTCTTCAAGCTGCGATCGACCTAAGGATCAAGTTTCTGAGTGTCTTCGGAGATTCCGCTCTCGTGATCAATCAGATCAAAGGAGAGTGGGATACGAAACATCCGAATCTTATTCCTTACAAAGAATGTGTGTTGACCTTGATCCCCCACTTCACAGAGATAACTTTTGAACATTTCCCGAGAGAGGAGAATCAGCTGGCGGACGCGTTAGCTACGATGTCTTCCATGTTCAAAGTCAAATGGGACAATGAGGCTCCCCGGATCATCATCTGGAAACTGGACGAACCGGCATACTGTTGTGATCTTGAGACTGAGTTGGTGACTGAGAAGCCTTGGTACCATGAGGTGAAGAGATATTTGGAAGCTCAGGAATACCCTGAAGGTGCATCTGTCAATGATAAAAAGTTTCTGAGAAGGTTTGCAGCGAAGTTCTTCCTTAGCAATGGCATCTTGTACAAGCGAAACCATGATTCGACCTTACTGCGTTGTATGGACAAGAATGAAGTAGAACGGATCATGGAAGAGTTACATGAAGGGACCTTCAGAACACATTCCAGTGGACACACTATGGCAAAGAAAATCCTTCGGGCAGGGTATTTCTGGTCCACTATGGAAGCCGACTGCTACCAACATTCTCGGACATGCCATAAGTGCCAGATATATGCAGACAAGGTGCATGTTCCTCCAGTTCCTCTAAATGTCTTGACTGCACCTTGGCCGTTTGCAATGTGGGGCATAGATATGATTGGTGAGATTAAACCTACGACATCCAACGGGCATCGCTTCATCCTGGTAGCGATTGATTACTTCACGAAGTGGGTTGAAGCAGCTTCCTACGCTACGGTAACCAAGACTGTTGTAGCACGATTCATTCGGCACAACCTGATCTATCGATACGGTGTCCCAGAAAGAATTATTACAGACAACGGTACCAATCTTAATAATAAGATGATCACTGAGCTCTGCGAACAGTTTAAGATACAACACCACAACTCTTCTCCTTACAGACCGAAGATGAATGGGGCTGTAGAAGCAGCAAATAAAAACATTAAGAAAATCGTGCAGAAGATGACAGTGACTTATAAAGATTGGCACGAGATGTTAGCGTTCGCTCTACATGGGTACCGTACCTCAGCCAGGACGTCAACCGGGGCAACTCCCTTCTCCTTGGTCTACGGTATGGAAGCAGTCTTACCGATCGAAGTGCAAATACCCTCTCTCTGGATAATGAAGGATGCAGATCTGAACGAAGATGATTGGATCCAGACACGACTTGATCAGCTAAACCTTATTGATGAAAAGAGGCTTGCTGCTATCTGTCATGGTCAGACATATCAGAAACGGATGATCAGGGCATTTAACAAAAAGGTCAGACCACAGGAATATCAAGTTGGGGATCTGGTAATCAAGCGAATCATCCTTCCTCAGAGTGATCCAAGGGGAAAATGGACCCCTACGTACGAAGGGCCATTTGTGGTTAAACATGTGTTCTCAGGAGGAGACATGATTCTAACCAACATGGATGGTGACGACCTTCCTCACCCCGCCAATGCAGACATAGTAAAAAGATACTACGCATGAAAAAGACCCGCTAGGTTGACATACCTAGGAAAAAATTAGGGCTTCCCGGCGAACCAAAAGGGTTCGGGCAAAATGAAGGGATGAAATGAAAAAAGTCTGTACACCGGGCAAGTCAAAAACCTGAAAAGGCGGCTTGGGCAAAAATGGGTATCCCGGTGGACTGAAAACCCGAAAGGGCGGTCCAGGCAAAAGTTAGGGATAAAGCGTAATACTATGTCTCGTTGGATCACTTTGCATCCAGAATCCGGTATCTACATCAAGTTCAGACGGTATCGATCAGTCAGCTTCATCTTCAACTAAGGTCATCAAGTGATGAGACGCTCGGAGATATAAAGGCAATAGCAGAGTTGAAACCCAGTGGGATCACTCATTTCACATAGCTGTTTTATTTTCTCTTGTACAAAATTGTATAAACTCTTTTGTTCGGCGGCGTTCTCTTACTAGGACGTCAGCCTCTTGTACATAAATGCCTATTTACAGGCAATTCAAAAATCAATACAAAAATCACTTTTCAGTTAAAATTGCCAATTGTTTTTCCTTTTCTGTTTTGTTTTGCGAAGAACGTCCAAGGTTCAATTTGTGATATATGCATTGACAATAATTTTCTAACTCATGAATATTTGCACACGAAACAAAGGATTAATTACAGGCAACATTAGGAACAGGGGCAATAAAGAGTTGTCTAAACAATCTAATTGTTCTATCCTCCAAGGTATCAAGGTAGGTTCAGCTGAAGAACATAACCAGCATATCTTAAATCCCCAGAGAGTGCGTCAGCAAGTCAGTGCACTCTCCCCAAGCAAAGTTATACAGTCAGCCTTAAGGAAATTGGGTATCCTCCGACAGATCTCAAACATTCCCCAGCAATATACATGCATTCTTAACAAGCATCCCCGACAGTCTTGACCTAAAGATTGTTCCCCGGAGGTATATCAAACATTCAGTGGAGTCACTTCCCCCAATACATCTCAAAATTTCCCCAGGAGAGTCCAATCTAGTTTCCCCAGGAAAGTTGGAATCCATCTCCCCAAGCAGTAAGCTTATCCCCAGTAGATTCTGGAAGCTTATCCCCGCAGAGCACGAACGCATCTCCCGGCTTTATTCAAAGAGTTATTTCCCTACCAGGATATAACTGGGTTATCCTCAGCCAAAAGCCACGGAAAGATCGTTCTCGGCGAAGTCTTCTTATCCCCAGCGAAGTCTATTAACACTTCCAACACAACAATGGCATCCCCAGCGGAGTTATCATCAAATCTCAGCGAAGTATCTATCCTCACAGAGTATGGTTTCCCAGCAAGATCATTAGAGTACTTTTCTCCCCGCAGAGTAATCCATTCGCCAAGTTTATTCCCCGACGGAGTTATCTTCTCCTACTGGTATTCTTGCAATTATCATCCCTAGCGGAAGCAAAGCATTGTTCTTCAGCATCAGCCCAGGAGTGACTTCCCGGCACCCGTCAAGGATTTACTTTCCTAGACGAAAAGACACATTCATAAACATCGCACTTCCATACATTATAGCATGCATCATATCTTACAAAGCTCATTTATGTTGAGAACATCAGTGCTTGATCCATATCACGCATTGCATATGACTGACCTTTACCTTTCAGGAAAGATCCAGTTAAGTTCTCAGCTACACTTCAAGACCCTGCCTGGTTCAGTTAAATCGACCCTAGGATTTTTCTGTTTCTTATCCAGTCAAAGGCCTTCTCTGGTTCAGTCAGATCGACCCTAAGATCTCCCTGTTTCTTATCCAGTTGAAGACTCCAAGACCTTGACCGGTTCAGTTAAATCGACCCTAAGATTTTTCTGTTTCTTATCCAGTCCAAGGCCTTCTCTGGTTCAGTCAGATCGACCCTAAGATCTCCCTGTTTCTTATCCAGTTGAAGATTTCAAGACCTAGACCGGTTCAGTTAAATCGACCCTAAGATTTTTCTGTTTCTTATCCAGTCAAAGGCCTTCTCTGGTTCAGTCAGATCGACCCTAAGATCTCCCTGTTTCTTATCCAATTGAAGATTTCAAGACCTAGACCGGTTCAGTTAAATCGACCCTAAGATTTTCCTGTTTCTTATCCAGTCAAAGGCCTTCTCTAGTCCAGTTAAATCGATCCCTAACAGATTTTCCTGATAAAGACTCAGCAGAAGACATCCAAGATTCTCTCAGCGTTACTGTTGAGGTTGAAGTCGCCCAAGATTCTCTCAGCGTTACTGTTGAGGTTGAAGTCGCCTATGATTCTCTCCCCATTACTGTGGAGGTAGTAATCGTCCCCAGATTCTCTCAGCGTTCCTGTTGAGGTTGAAGTCGCCCAAGATTCTCTCAGCGTTCCTGTTGAGGTAGTAGTCATCCAAGGTTCTCTCACCGTCCCGTTGAGGTAGTAACCATCCCTGGTTCATTCATCGCCGTTTGAAGCTCCAGATCCAGCTCCTGTGACCAGTCAGGACACATCTACACAAAGAGTTTGAAGACCAGCTCCAGTAACAGGTCAGATAATCATTTTTATTTTTCAGGAACGCAAGCTCTCGCTAAGGAATCTCTTACGCGATCAACATCCAGATGGCATCTATAAGCCCATCCACCATCCATCATCTCTCAGCATGGCATCTATAAGTCCATCATCCTATCCATCAATCTCCAAATGGCATCTATAAGCCCATTCCCCATCACACAACTATGTGAGCGCAAATTTCTGGGCACTCTAGTGTTCAATCATCTTCCACCTTCAGATTACGAAAGGCACGTCAGCCAATCTGCATCCTCAGGTCTAAGAAGATTGAACAGGGGCAACTGTTGTACCCCAAAATTTGCCCTCCCATATTCTTCAAGATTTGCAAAGAGCATGCTTCAAAATCTCCCCAAGGGTTGCACAATTCAAGGGCCTCCTAACAGTCAAAAAACTAGGGTTTTGGTTCTAGCAAAGTAACTGAAGTTTCCAAGGGTCCAATCAAGTCCCACATGCCTATAAACATGGGCAAGCATCCTCATACCAAGTTTCAAGACTTACAGCACAAAATTGCACAGTCAAAAACCCTAATTGCTCTACAATCAACTACAGGGGCAAAATGGTCATTTCACAGTCAAAAGTCCAAATTTTTGGTCAACATCTCATTTTGAAGCCATAAACATCATTTGATCAATTCTTGATCATGATTTTCAAAGCTTGGCTCAAAAAGTCTCAAGATGCAAAAGTTTCCATATTTGGACAGTTGAAAAAGTCAACTGTAACTTGACCAAGGCATAACTTCCACATGGTTTATCAGAAAAATTCCATCCAAAGCTCATTTTGAAGAGAAAGACGTTTCCTACAACTCCTCTTCACACTTCAAGTCCAAGAAATGCTCTCACAAAAAGTTATCAATTTCAACATTATAGGTCATTTTCAAAAGTCAACAAAAAGGGACTTTAAGTCAAAGGCCATAACTTGAGATTGGTAAATCAAAATGACATGGGACCAAAGGCATTGGTTAGAGGACTTCAAGGCCTTTCCAAATTGTCCAATAACATGATCCAAGCTTAAAAATTGAGCAAGATATGCCTTGTGGAAGTTGGGAATATTTTGGGAATTTTGAAAAGTCAACTTTGCTTCAAATGCCTTAAATTTGCTAATGGGTCACATTTTCTTCCAAGATTCATCATCCAAAGAATATGCACGACCATTTGGCCCAAAGGGGATTTATTCATCATTTTTATTTATTTATTTGAATTTTTAATTGCTATTAATTCATTTAATAAAATAAAATATGTGAAAAATACTAAAACAAGCTTTTCAAATCTTTTTATGCATGAAATACCTTCAAGATTTCGTGCACTATCTGATTTGGAAAGAATCAAGGTGATTGGCCATGGTTGGAATCAAAAACATGTGAAAAAGATTTGGAAAAATATGCATGAAAATCCAATATTCTCTACATCAATGTATTGATCCTTTGGTT
Source organism: Vicia faba (assembly GCA_948472305.1). Lineage (NCBI taxonomy): Eukaryota > Viridiplantae > Streptophyta > Magnoliopsida > Fabales > Fabaceae > Vicia > Vicia faba. The sequence continues at coordinate 1,403,317,115 of OX451739.1, forward strand.
CAGAATTTAACCCTAATTCATTTCATACATAAGCCAGAAGCTAGACCTAATGCACAAAGACCTTGAAGCTGCGCCCAAAAGCCATAAACAACTTTGCATTTTTTGTGAAATTTTTCAAAATTGAAAACTCGATTCTAAGGCGTTTCAAGACAAAATAACTGTCCCATTGCATTCCTGAGGCTTCAAGGAACGTGTCTGGATCAAAATCATTGTCCCTAACGCAGGAAATTGGTAGAACGACCGTGCCCTGTTCATGTTTTTTTTCATATTCACGTATCATGATTCATGCATTATTTTTAATTTTTAATGTTTGATTTGTGTTAGTTGATTCATTCTGAAGCTAACCATGTGTTTTGATTGAGTTTTTGTGCACCACACGCGAAATCACCATTGGAGCGTTTTAGGGTTGCAGAGGTTCACATTTGGGGTTTCTCTGTTATGGAAAAATTGAGACATGATACTTAGGCCATTAAAACCAAGAGCTTCAGACGAATTCAATGCATAACTCGCGATCAATTTATGATCAAAGGATTTCTATTCGCTATTTTTTCATACCTCATATAGTGGGGGTTTAAAACCCCCACAATCTTGTTTCTTTTTTTTCCAGGTAAAACGCAGAGCAATTGGAGAAGATGCTTAGTTGTCATAACATGAATGGGCAATTCAAAATTCAGCGCGCGTTTTTTGTTTCTAGGCCACTAACATCAATTTTCTCTTATATTATTTATGCTTTATTTTACATACAACGCGTTGAAGCAGCTCAGTTGGTGGGATGTTGTGTTGGCAAGCATTGGGACCTGGGTTCGATTCCCAGGTCCCCTCCCTTTCTCATATTATTTTCCATTCCATCTTCCTATGCAGCGCGTACTCCAGGGGTTCACTATACACTCCATATCCAAGCTTGCCACATAGCTTATAACCTCAATCCAAGGGCCCTGATTGGAAGAGTACAATGGGCATAAGTCAGAGGTGCCACACGCGCGCTGAAAAGTCAACCAAAGGCCCCAAATCATTGGGCCTGATTGCTACAACCTAACCTCCAGTTTGGGGACAGAACCCCCCATTGGTTTGCTTTTTCATTCTTTTTATATTTTTCTATTTTATTTGTTTTAATTAGTTTTAATTTAATTCTTTAAATCAATATTTTCATAACATAAAAAAAAATAATAAAAAATCAGAAAAGGCAAAATAAAAACATATTTTATTTAAATATTATTTTTTGTAAATAAAATCTTGCTAATTAATTTAGTTTTAAATTCTAGGTTTAATTTTAATATTTCTTTTCAATAAACTTAAAAATTGTAGAATTAGGGTTTTAATCACTTTTATCTTTTTCTTTTCTTCTCTCATTATTAATAATTAAATATATATTTTTGTAAATAAAATTGTATTAATTAATTAGGTTAATTCTAGGTGTAACTTTAACATGTTTTTTTTAATAAATTAAAAATAGCTAGAATTTGGTTTTAAATTCCATTTAATTCTCATAAAAATTCATAAATACAAAAAACTAAAAAATAATTTCCTTTCTCATTTAATTTAATTAATTTCATAATTACAATTTAATTTCCTTAAAAGGGTCCAACGCCCTCGCATTCCCGATTTTTATTCTCTTCGCACATTTTATTCTTATTTCTTTTTTTGTAAATATTCATGTAATTCTCCCAAAGCCATGTAATAGATCAATTAGGGTTTTTATATTTCTCGCACTTTATTTTATTTCAAATCGGGTCCTGGATTTAATTTGGCGATGTGGACCCGCGCCTTTGTAATAGCGTAGGAATTTTAATTCTCGCATCTTTTTAACTGTTAATAAATTTGCATGCAAGAATGAATGTTAAAATAAAAACAAAAGCGTAGATCACCCATGACATGAACAAGACAATAATATCTGAAAACGACACACGAATCACACACCACCCCTAGGGTACGCCTCACTGTTGCCTTGCCCCTCGAAAGGTGATCGTCGAGTAGAGGATGTTTTTGTAAGTCCTCATGATCCAGGAACCTGGCATGAGGGTAGATTCTAAGGCATCTTCCTATTGCTCTGGTGATCACCATATCCCGAACCTTCGAATTGACCCGAACACCTCCAATGGTGGTGCTACCTACCTCTCAATGGTGGGATGGCACTACTTTAAGGACATTTACACAGATGAATTCCTTAGGGTAGGTAGACGACTCTAGATACTTGCTCTAATTTCAATACAAATTCAAAAATACTTTTCACACCGACACCTTTTCAAAAAGCTTTCGAAAGCAATTTTTCAAACACTCTTGAGGACCGATACAAGAGTCGAACTGAAATTTTCAAAGAACTTTTTAAAACCCACAATTGAAAAGCAAACAAACCATTTTTGAAAACACAATGAGCAAGTATCTGAGAGCCCATGGATAACCATGGATAGAAAGGGTGCTAACACCTTCCCTTTCTATAACCTACCTCCCGAACCGAGAGCAATCTCTATAAGGAATTTTTCTATGCTTTTGTCCTTTCCATTTGGAGAAAATAAAAGACGGTGGCGACTCTTGCTTCCGCGACATTTTGCGAACCAGCGTTAAACAGTCAGTTCCAGATCCACCGATCACACTTGGCTTGGACTTTGAAGAATTAGGGCTGGTTTCTGGTGTGATCATCCCACCAAAATTCAAGGTCCCCACGTTTCCTAAGTATGACGGTGTCTCCTGCCCTAAGTTGCACTTAAGGTCCTATGTCAGAAAGATTCAGCCTCACACGGCTGACCGGAAGTTATGGGTCCATTTCTTCCAAGAAACTTTAGCTGGAACGCAACTGGAATGGTTCTATCAGCTAGAAAGAACAGACATTCATACTTGGGAAGACTTTCCTGCTGCTTTCTACAAGTAATACCAATACAATGCTGACCTCTCTCCAACTCGTACACAACTTCAAAGAATGTCTATGGGTTCTAGCGAAGGCTTCAAGGAATATGCACAAAAATGGAGGGATCTAGCTGGTAGGGTACAACCTCCTCTGAATGATCGGGAAATGGTAGACATGTTCATGGGCACTCTAACATGCCCATTCTTTAATCTGCTGCTTGGGAGTTCCTTACCGGGTTCACATAGATGGTTTTGACTGGAGAAAGGATCAAAAGTGGTATCAAGAGTGGGAAGATCCTGATGGCTGCATCTTCTAATGCTGAGAAGAAGACATTTGCTGGTAAGAGGGAAGCCAATGCTGTGTATAGCCAGAAGGGTCGTAATAAGGAAGACTGCCACCAATCTGTAGGGCAGTGCTGGTCTCTAATTCGGCACGCGTGCAACAACCACAACAATGGGGTAATCAGTGAAGGCAAGACGAGCCTAAGAGATAGTTAACCAAGATCAACATGCCGATGTCTCAAGCATTATAACATATGTTGAGGATGAATTTGATTACATTGATGGGACCTCATCCAAACCCTAAGACTTCTTCTCCTAACTATAATGCTGATGCAAGGTGTGCCTATCATTTTGGCAGTCCTGGGCATGATACTAACGATTGTTGGGCACTGAAATAGAAGATTCAAAATATTATTGATGCCAAGGAGATTGAGTTCGACCCTCTAGAGATTCCCAATGTGATCACTGCTCCCATGCCAAATCATGGCCAGGATTGAGAGCATTTTTGTTCATTTGAATTCTCAAGTTGTATTTTCTTTGTTTGTTCAAACAATTATTGTCATGTTAAACTTTGTTATTTCATTAATGCATTTCAAATGTTTGTCTTGAATTAATTTGTTTTCATTATGCTTAAACTGCTTTTTTACTTCCTTTTTGTGATATTCAACTCTTGATTAAAAGCTCTAAGCCTTTAGAGGGACGATGACGAAAGTGATACCACAACCTCTATAGTATGCTTTTGAATAGACCCGACTGATGATGTACAAGCGTTGTTTTAAATCCTAAACAGTGGAGGTATAAGGAAGATAATACCTGGTCAACCCCTTTGAGCCTATGAAGTAGGAGTTTTTCTTTTCACACAAGTTAAAACCCTTAATCATAACCTCGGGCAGGGTAGTTTTCTCAGTTAATTCAAATGCCCATTCAGTCGCAATCTTCCACTTCATACATAATGAATGGCATTAAAGACGTCCTTCCAAATAAAAATATGGTGATGGTTCCATATAATCGTCAAGGCAGGCATTCATTATTTTTCAAAATAAAAGTCGGTTAAGTCAAAACCTATGAAGGAGACTTAAGAAAAAACCTGGGGCATCCCGCTGACTGCAATCGCAAAAGAAATAGTCCAGGAAAAAGAAGGGATAAAAAAAAAAGAGGTCCTATAAATCCTCAACAAAAAGTAAAGGTTACAAAAATGATTTCCTTCCCAAATTAAACATTCAATTTCCGAACCATCACCGGAATATCAGAGCAAAAACTCAAGCGGGAATTAAACGCACAATTAACTGAGCATAAGACTGAAGAACATCATGAAGAACGGGTTGGGTACAAATAAATTTTGAGCCTTTATCCTTTGTTTCTTAAACCATGAACCAGGTCTCATTACAACCCTTAAAAGTCCTAGATGAAGTGTGGGTTAGTTCGAAAGCATACTTTTACAAAAGGTATCCAGACTCCTGTAAGGTTTGCTATACATCCTGAGTCGATATCACATGCTTGCAAAATTTTGTTTTACTAAAAAAATGCATTTTCAAAAAAATTCAAGACAGACATAAGCTTTGCATCCTTTAAACACCATTTGTTTGCACATGACTATTTGTTTAACAGTAGAGAAATTCACACGATGAATATTCAACGAACATAAATCCTCTCAATGGACTGAATCGTCTCGGATGGAAAAGCACTTCCAACCAAGGGGGCATGCCATGGTGCCTAATTAATCTGGGGCAGTTAAGTCAATACTCAAAAGAATCTTTCAAAAGTGCTGAATAGCCAGGGGCAGATCTACATTTGAATCACTTGGGGCATGTTACTTTGATCGGGGATTCCACTAGAAAATCACTATGATAAAAAACATTTGGTACCACAAAATTGTTTGTCTGTGCCAGAGTATCAGATGGTGTCAGTATCATGTCTTTTAATCATTCCATGACAGTTCTTAGAATAGATACCTAGTAAAATCAAGAGCTTCAGAAACTTGATCAAACATCAAGTGCACCAGACTAACCCCTGAAGCAAACAAGCGTCCACATATGAAAGGGCATATGCGATCACATAAACATTTTATGGCATTTCTACAACACTTGTTGTCTTAGACAGTGACAACTCTCCACATCCTATGAACCCAAACATATTCAGAAAATACTACGCATGAAAAAGACCCGCTAGGTTGACAGGCCTAGGAAAAACTAAGGGCATCCCGGCGAACCAAAGGAGTTCGAGAAAAAATTAGGGATATATACAAAAATAATTGTACACCCGGTAAGTCGAAAACCTGAAAAGGCGGCTTGGGAAAAAATGGGTATCCCGGTGGACTAAAAAACCGAAAGGGCTGTTCAGGCAAAATTTAGAGATTAAAAGCGTACGATTATGTCCCGTCATCTTGTCATTTTTCTATCAGTAGGAGACTTATCACCCTGATCAACATTTACCAAGCACCCCAAGAGTTGGGAGGACACTCAAACCATCCACAAAGTCTTCGCGGGTACTTTCTCCAGTAGGTACAGAGGCATGAGCATCTTACTAAAAAGTAACTGCCAAATCCTCAACCTACAACCTAGTGATGTCAAGTGTTCTTGTATCCCCGGCAGAACAGGAACTTCCAACTACTGCTCTGACATCAGGTTTTCCCCAGTAAAGTCGTCAAACTTCCCAGGATTCCCCAATAGGATTTCACAAAATCCACAGGTAGTGCACAGAGCTTTCCTTCCCCAACAAAGTTTATTTCTCTAACAACGGAAGATCATCTCGCAGTAGTTCAGCTTCAACAAAATCTGAAGACCTACATTCTTCATCGCCAACTACAATCAGGCATTTATTTTCCCTAATTCAACAGTGCTGCAATAGAACAACTGATACATTCACATATTGAATTCATACATCATTCTACAAACGTCATAGCATCTACAGTACAAATTCATACATCCCAATCTCATTTATTTTGAGAACACCATTACACAATGCATTTCATACATCATGACATTGCATACAGCTAACGCTTTACCCTTTCAGGAAAGATCAATCAACAAATATTTATCATCAACAATTTTCAATAGGTCCAGTATTAGCTCCTAAAACAAAACAGAGTAATTATCTGTGCGACCAAATACAGCTTTACACGGGCTCATCATGAAGCAATCTAACACGGGTTTCTTCTGACTTCCAAATACAGCTTTATACGGGCTCTTCATGAAGCAATCTTACACGGGTTCCTTCTCCCTCCTTCTAAAGTTTTACACGGACTCATCCTGAACTAACCCTACCCAAGTTCCTTCTCACAATCTCCAGATGCAGTTTTACATGGACTCATCCTGAGGCAACCCTACCCAGGTTCCTTCTCACAATTTCCAGATGCAGTTTTACACGAACTCATCTTGAAGCAACCCTACCCAGGTTCCTTCTCACAATCTCCAGATGCAGTTTTACACTGACTCATCCTGAGGCAAACCTACCCAGGTTCCTTCTCTTTAATTTCCAGATGCAGTTTTACACGGACTCATCCCTAGGCAACCCTACCCAGGTTCCTTCTATTGAATTTCCAGATACAGTTTTACATGGACTTCTCTTGAGGTAACCCTACCCAGGTTCCTTCTCTTGAAATTCCAGCTGCAGTTTTACACAGACTCGTCCTGAGGCAACCCTACCCAGGTTCCTTCTCTTGAATTTCCAGATGCAGTTTTACATGGACTCATCCTGAAGGAACCCTACCCAGGTTCCTTCTTACAATCTCTAAATGCAGTTTTACACTGACTCATCCGGAGGAAACCCTACCCAGGTTCCTTCTCACAATTTTTGGATGCATTTTTACACAAACTCATCCTGAGCAACCCTACCCTGGTTCCTTCTTACAATTTCTAGATGCAGTTTTACCCGGACTCATCCTGAAACTACCCTACTTTGTCTCCCTCTCATATATCTCCTAAAACAGCCCTACCCAGGTTCCTTTTCATACACTTCCAGTTGAAGTCTTACCCGGACTTATCCTGAAACAGCCCTACACATGTTTCTTCTAATACATTTCCAAATAGCAGTTAATTTCATTCTCCCCAGCAAATTATTGCGAAGCCTTGATTTCAATCAGAAAACCACAAACTTTCATCTCTCCATCCAGAGATAACCCCTCAGTAGAGCCATGGACAACTGAAGTTCCTAGACTCTATTCCCCACGGAGTTTTCCTCAAACAGGAAAACAACATAAATCATCATCCCCCAGTGGACTCCTCCTCCAACAACAGGAACAGGAATCCCCATAAAGATACCTCTTATGAAGTCAGCATCTACTCTGGATGGTATCTTTAAGCTCATCTCCGACGACTCTCTGTCATATTCTCTGGATGGCGTCTTTAAGCCCATCTCCGATGAATTTCAGTCATCTTCTCCAAATGGAATCTGTAATCCCATTCCCAACGTCATCAACAATCATTATTACTTCATACGAGTGAAAATTTCTAGGCACTCTAGTGTTCAATCATCTTTCACCTTCAGATCACGAAAGGCAGACAAGCCAATCTAAATCCTCAGGTTTAAGAAGATTGAACAGGGGAAGCTGTTGTACCCCAAAATTTTCCCTCCCTTTTTACTTAACACATTCCCATTGAGGTCCCCAACTTGCCGAAGGATGACAAAGAATGGACCAGACAAATTCTCCTCCTAATGCAATGAACCTCTAACTAGGGTTTCAATTTTCATCAAGATGTGTGAGCTACAATGGTCTCAAATGTTTGCCATGGTCCTAATATGTCCTCAAGATTATCCATGCCAAATTTCAGGCCTTGCACAACAAGTTTGCTCAATCAACTACTCAAATGCCTGAAAATCAACTATATTAGGTCAAAAGTCAATTGTGGCCTATATACAGTCAAACTTCAAGATTTTTGATAAACATCAACATTTTGAAGTGATATCCATCATTTGATCAATGGTTGATTATGATTCTTCATGAAATGCTCCTAATTCATCAAAAGTAAAAAATTACTAATTAGGGTTTCTATCGGAGAAGTCAACCAAACTTTAACTATACATATAATTTCTCTTCATCCCTCGAGTCCAAGAAATGCACCATTTGAAAGATACAAGCTCAGACATTACAGGTCATTTTCAGAAAGTCAACAAAAGCCACTTTTTCCCAAGACCTTTTACATCAAGACAACATCTTAAAATGCAAAATTGATTAAAAGAGGGATTGAAGTAGACATCTTGGGATTTCCAAAAAATCCAAGATCTTCATCATAAGATAAAAATTGAGCAAGTTATGGCTTTCCCAAGTTGGGAAAATTTTGGAAATTTCAAGAATGGTGCATTGACCAAATTTGAAATTTTGAGTCAATGGCCTAACTTTTTAAGGTTCAAATATTTTCCTAAGTTTATAGAGGACCTCTAATCTTATTTTTTCATGGCCTTGAATTTTCTACCTATTTTTTTACATATTTATTTTAATTTATTTCAAATAAATATAAAATAAATTGTACAAAATGTTTGGAGATGGGCCTTAACCTTTGGGCTATTGATTTAGCCTGCCTAGAAGCCCATAATTTCGTGCCAAATTGTCCAGGTACATTCAATCATGGAAAGGGAAAGATTATCATGTTTTTGGAAACTATTAAAATTTGTTTGATTTTGACATAAAAGCATGGCATTATGGTGAAGATTCTTGCCATGAAATCTTGTCTCTTCTCTCTCCACTATAAGTACAAGTTATTTGCAAGTCAAACAGGAACAAAACAATTGCTTGAGAAGAACCACACAAAAATTTCCAAAATTCTCAAAGTTGTGAAATTCAAAACTTAATTTCCAGCCATCATTCATCCAAACCAAGCGTGCTATCTTCTTCTTGAAGATCCTAGGACTCATTCCCAGCCCTCATTCAAGCCATCACACACCCAGAAGAGGCCAAACCGCAATCTCTAATTTGGTAAAACTTCTTGCATCCGAAATTTTATATTCATGCATTGTTTACTAATGTTTTGTGGCTATATGTGATCAGGGTGATGTTTAGGACTGAAATGAGTCTTTCACATGCAAGCTCAGACGTACGCATGGTTGTTTTCCATTTTTAACTATGCAATTTTCATTTGTATCGTAACTCTCTTTCCATTAGTTTCTAGCCAGTTTTGACCCCGGATTCAAACTCAGGGTGAAATTTCATGCAGGATAGGGCCTTTTCTTTTTCAATTTAACACGTTTTTACAGGTTTGACGTTGAAGGCCGCCGGAGAAGACGTGGTTTCTACCATCTCCATTTGTTTTTATTTTTATTCTTTTAATTTTGTTTATTTTATTTAATCAGTAAGTTTTTTTTAAATCAAATAAAAAAATCAAGAAAACTTAGGATTAGTTTTTCTTTTTAAAATAATTAATTTCTGAAATTAATTAATTAATTAACTTTAACATTTTTAATTAAAATAAGTTACAACTTAGGGTTTAATTTGTGTTTAAATTATTTTCTCAAATAAAAATACAAAAATATTAGCATTAGGCTTTAAATTCATTTAGCAATTATATTTTTAAATTAAAATTAGATTTAAGTTAATTTAATTATTTTCTTAAAATAAACAAAAACAAAAAAAAATATTTTTATTTTACTTAACTAAATTCTTAGGTTTTCTTAGACGTTTCTTTATTTCGCACGCGTTATTTTGTTTTCACATTTTTACATTATTGATGTAACTGTTATTTGGGTTGTAATAGTTATAAATAAGACTTTTTATCGCTTTCTTTATTTTTCTTCCCCCAATTGTTTGTACATTGTAAATACCCCCTCCCCGAAAGCCATGTAATAGTATAGATTTACGCTTTCCACACTTTATTTCCTGTACATAGTACCTGTTAGTAACTACGCGTGTATGAAAAGACTAATAATCAAACGTTAGCAAACCTAATAACACAAGATAAATAATTAAACTAAATCAATTGCACATGCACACCTCTAGGGAACCCCACTTCGGTTGCCTTCGGAAAACGGTCACAATTCTCAAAATGTGAGAAGCTTTAGTGTCTGTCCTCTAGTTTGAAAGATCACAAGTCCCTCAGTGACCCTCTCGATGTTGCCTCGGATAAAAGTGATCTTAGAACTTTAGGAAAGTTATTAAAATTTCTTGCCAAGTTGCCTTCGTGACAGTAATGTCCCTTTCGATTGTCTCTCAAACATCCAATGATAGGGCTACCTAGTCACTAATAGTAGGATAGCACTGTCTAAAGGAAAAGAGGAAAAGAACGACCCTTTTCGAGTATAAAAGTAGATAGTTGTTAGAAGTTTTCTCAAACATTTTACACTTACACAAAAACTACTTTTCAAAAGACATTTCAAAACACTTTGTATACTTTCTCCACTATCCCGAGAAACATTAAAAAGTTTTCCATACTAAGGCATTTTCAAAACATTTTCAAACACAAAGCACAAAGGTATTTTAAAAATGAGCAAACCTTTAAGAGCCCGTGGAAAACCATAGATGGAAAGGGTGCTAACACATTCCCTTTCCATAATCTACCCCCTTACTCAGAAAACTCTCGAAAAGGTATTTTTCTGTTCTTTTCATCCTTTCCTTTGTTAGATAAAAGAAAAGACGGTGGCAACTCTTGCTTACTGCGACATTTGTGAATACAAAATGCAAAACTAGTATAACAGTCGGTTCTACCACCGTATCACACTTTCGAACTAATCCATGCTTCAATTAGGACTTTTGAAGGGTTGTAACGTGGCTTGGTTCACGGTTTAAGAAACAAAGGATAAGGCTCAAAGTGTATTTATGCCCGCTCGTTCTTCATGATGTTCTTCAGTACTAAACTCAGTTAATTGTATGTTTGAACTCCAATTGAGTCTGGAATGACATTTTGGTGATGGTTCAGACAAGTTAAGTTTATTGGAAGGAAGTCATTTTTGCAACATTTTTCATGTTGTTAAGGATTTATAGTGACCGCTTTTTGATTTATTATCCATGATTTTGCCTGATTGTTCTTGTTTTTTGAGATTACGGTCAGCGGGATGCCCCAGTTTTTCTTAAGTCTCCTTCATAGGTTTTAACTTAGTGGATTTTTCTTTTGAGAGATAATGACTGCCTATTTGATAGGGAACCATCACCATCTTTTGGTTCATAAGGAATGTTTTTGATGTCATTTGTTGTGTACAAAGTGAAAGTTTGTGACTGAATCACGTGTTTGAATTAACTGAGAGACTACCCTACCCCAGGTTTTGATTAAAGGTTTCAATTTGTGTAAAAAAGAAGACTTATACTTCTTTGGCTCAAAGGGTTTGACTAGGGATTATCCTCCTTATAACTCCAGTATTTAGGGATTAAAAGAAATGCATGTACATCGTCAGCAAGTTCTGTCTAAAAGCATATTGTATGAGATTATGGCATTGGTTTCGTCATCCTCCCTCTAAAGGCTTGCAACTTTTTGAAACAAGAGTTGAATATCATAAAGGGAGTAAAAATCATAGTTTAAATAGAATGAAAATGAATGGATTAATTCAAGACAAAACATATTTAATGTATTAATGAGAGTAACCAAAGTCTGACATAAAGATAAGTGTTTAGATAAACAAAGAAATTATAACTAAAAATTTGAATAAACAGAAAATTTCCTCATCCAGACCGTCGCTTCAATTGGATGCCCTTGAGGTGTGGTAGAAGAGATCCGGTTGACCGTATTGTGTGAATCCCAACGCTCATCCGTCAATTAGATTTTGAATCTTATACTTCATCTCCCAACAATCATTTGTGTCATGCCCAGAACTGTCAGAATGATAGGCGCACCTTGCATTGGGATTATAGCTGAGGGAAGCAATATTGGGTTTTGGATGAGGTCCTATCAATGTAATCAGATTCATTATCAACATGTTTTACAATGCTTGAGATAGTGGCATGTTGATGTTAGTTAACTATCTCTCGGGCTTGCTTTTCCTTTGCTGATTTTCCTGTTGATGCTGACGAGGCTGTTGTTGGGCTCGTGACGTAACAACAATTTTGAAAGGTTTGTTCTCCCTAGGACTGGCTTCTTGTCTCATGGGGGGATGAGTGATGACTTGATCCCCACTTCTAACTATTTTCCCTATTTGGTTGCATCCGTCTTGGTGAAGCTTGTTGATAAGAACTCTTAACTCTTCTTGTCCTTGAGCCAAGCTTTAGATAAGAGCCATCTGTCCCCCCAGTTATCCCATCATCTGGATCTTCATTGTTGCCATTTTAGTTTGTAGCCGTTCCAATTGGTCATCCTTGTTATCCTCAGGATCTTTCATGGTCAAGCCCCTTGTGAGGAGTGCCTTCACTTCTCCTTGTCCCTTGGACAAGTTCAAGAACATTTCCTGGAGCTGAGCATTTTGAGTCTGAATATCCTTGATAGTCTGTTCTAGAGCCATCTCTACTAAAATAAACAGTAAGCAGATGAGAGACCTGTGAGGGAAAATCCTGTCATGATATGATGCATGGTATGTGGATGCAATGTTTTCAAGGACTTAAAAAACTTAAATTTGTTTTAGACAGAAAGGAGCAAACATCAATTGTATTAATAAGTTTAAATTGATTACAACCATGTCCATTGGGCTTACAAAGAAGGAAATAAAGCAAAATAAACTCCTAAGACAAAAAGGTTGAACGCATCCTCTTTGGCGTAATGTAGGCGTTCAGATTTCGCTCCTCATGTAGCTGTCTTGTAAGCTCCAGAACCTTCTTCTCACTGGTGTAGAATTGAGCTTCGAATGTGTCTCCTTCTTCCTTCTGTTGGATCCAAGCTCTTTGTAAGTATTTAAGAGAAGTAGGCATGGTAGGATTAAGGATAGCATAGGGAACATCTCCTTCAGCTAAATTCTCCATAATGATAGGCAAAATGGTAGGGTATGGCATATCGAGTCTTTGAGCACGAGTTCGTACCCACTTAAGATAAGGCTCCAAAGGAATGGAGTTCTTACGCCCCAAAGTCTTGCTATCCACTTTGTTTACCATCCTCCAAGCTCGTATGAACCTTTAACGGTAGCCTTGATCGTCGCTCTCATAGTCGAACACCATACCTTGGATGAGCGCATCATGAGGACCATCTGTTTGTGCATAGCCAAATTGTCGTAATGCAAGAGAAGGGTTATAGGTGATACCTCCACTAATGTCAAGCAAAGGGACATTAGGGAATTACCCACAATGGTCAATGATAGTATTATCCTCCAAGGATCGAGAACACCAATAAATGTCAGAGTGTGTGAGGGACATTATCCTTTGAGACCATGTCAATCCTTGCTCGTTCTTCAATACTGATCAAGGTAGATATGAAGTAAACCACTTGACGAGTAGGGGAATGCAACACAAGAGAGTGTCTCTTTTCTTCAAGGTGCGAGTATAGAAACAATGTAAGATGTCTCCAAGCAAAGTAGGTATAAGATTACGAGAGAGGAAGAATTTGATGGCATTCACATCTATGAATTAGTCCAAATTGGGAAATAGAACCAAACCATAGATTAGAAGGGCCAGGATATCTTCAAAGGCTTGAAAATCCATATCTTCCCAGAATGAACGAGCCTTCTCCAATAGAAACTTGGCTAGGAACCCTTTAACTCCGCTTCTTGTCTCCCAATTGTCTATAATGTCGACTCTCTTCAGATGCAGGGCTTCAGCAATGACTTCAGGTTTCGGAACCCCTTCTAAATCGGTGAATGGTATTTGATCAAGCACAAGCACTCCTAATAGTAGAGATAATTCTTCTAGTGTAGGCACCAAGTGATAGTCAGGAAAGGTGAAGCAATGATGTATGGGATCAAAGAATTGGAAGAGCACACACATCATTTCTTCTTGGAAATTGGAGGTATCCAAACTGAGGAGTCGACCATATTTCTTGGTAAAAGGAGAATCTCCAGGCACCCTTGATGCTAACTCTTGAAGTTGAGGGTGCGCTTTCACGAAGTTGACTCGGATGGTATTCCTTCGGACGGGATTCATGGCCTACAAAACAAAGCAAAGATAAATTTTTAAATCCTTGAAATGGTTAGTGAGAATGCTTATGATGTTATGATGTTTATGATGTTATATACAAGTATGCAAAGCAAGCAAGTTGTTATATATACACAAAGCAGACAAGTCCTTAGGTTTAGGCTTGCATGGGGATTGTAGCTAAGTAGCCTCTTGAAGTTTAGTCGGCTCAACCTGTCCTAGAAAGTAACCGGGTTCTAGGGGATCTCAATATCACTGACCTTTCTTTTAGGCATTGTCTAAGCACAATCAATCTTTTCTTGCGACCGAGATATCCCAAAAGTCCAGTCTCATTGAGTGTAGTATCGCATATCAACCAATTTTCAGCTTTCCACCGAAACCGGCTATCTCACTACTTCCTAATGGACAAGTTGTTCAATTAAAGTTCTAAAGTCAGTTAAGCTTCATGACGTTGCTCAGCGGTCCCGTATTCTCCTCGATTCAACACAAGGGATACCGATACCAACAAACGCATCACACTAACATAGCCATTGCTTCAACCATATCGGTCTACACCGTACAATTTCCACATTCTATTGCTACTTACCTAAAAAGGTGCCCCAGATCCGGGTAGAGGATCAAAACAAATCCCAAACAAGGAACCATAATGTAAAGCAAACAAATCAAACAAAGGAAAGCAAGTAAAGGTAATCTAGCCCTAAGGTAACCCCACTTTTAAGTATTTCCCCAGCAGATTCTCCAGTTCTGTAACGCGGTGGGAGAACTGACTTGGGTGTTTTGCGTTTGATCGCAATTGTTGTCGATAGCAAGAGTCACCACCTACTTTTCTTTTATCCAATAAGGAAAGGTTGAAAAGAACAGGAAAGACCTTTCAAGAATATTTCTTGAGTTTGGGGGGAAGGTATTGAAAACGAAAGGTATTAGCACCCTTTTCATCCATAGTTATCCACGGGCTCTTAGTTTCATGCTAGATCACTTGGTTTTGTTTGAAAATTTGCTTGCGGTGTGGGTTTAGAAAGTATTTTGCAAATATATTTGTAATGGTTCTCGTTTCTATAAGAACGCGTACAAAGTGTTGTTTTGAAAATAGTTCAAAGAGGTGTTTGCGGAATGTGTTTTTGAAAGTGATTTTGAAATGGTGTCTTTGTAATGGTTTTCGTTTCTATAAGAACGCGTACAAAGTGTTTTAACTTTTGAAAATATTTCAAATGAAAGTGTTGGTGTATAAAATGTTTTTATTGTGAGAAAGCGAGCAACTAGGAGCATCCTACCTACTCAAAAGGTCTAATGTTCTTTTCCTCCTCCTTTAAATGTTGCTATCTTACCATTGATTTGGTAAGAAGCCCCATCGTTGGATGTGAAGGGATAGGCGCGGGTCAATCATACAGTCATAGAAGGTAACATTTGAGACGCTTTAGCAATTTTTGTAAGGGACTAGATTGTTTTACCGAAGGTAACATTGAGGGACATCGAGGGACTACGATATTTTTTATCGAAGGGTCTTTGCTAAAGCGTCACATATTCGAGGGACATGACCATTTTTCCGAGGCAACAAGTGAGATTACCCTAAGGGTGCATGTGTGAATAGTGTGTTTGATTTGCATGCATTTATTATTTGAACTTTTGGTTATCTACTTGTTGTTTTTATCTTGCCATACATCCTAGTTAGTAGCATTTATACAAAAGCAATAAAAATGCAGAAAGATAAAATCCTACACTATTACAACCATATTGAACAGCATGAAAATATAAAGGCAAAAATAAAATAAAAGCAAGAAAAATTGGTCTTTCGATTTAGGCAGAAACACCCTTCGATTCTACACTTTTTGACCTCCTTCGATTTAGGGTTTGGAGTCAGTGGAGTCATACCCTTCGATTTGCCTTTTTGCCTCCTTCGACTGGGGGGTTGGAAACAGTGCAGGCGTGCCTTTCGATTGGGGCCTAGAGGACAGCAAGTTGTGCCTTCCGACTGGGCCTGGAATTAGTGCAAGATGTAATCTTCCTTTCTGCCTCCTTCAGCTGGGGGTTAAAAGCAGTGAGAAAGCCTGAGGCTTCGTTTCATACTCCTGTATCATGTTTCTTTCGTTTGAGATATTAAATAGAAACATGGCCTAAGGCCATGCTGGCATTACCTTAGGGCCAGGTTAGTTCTTAAAGCATTTGTAACAAACCAAAGAACAAAACCAAAAGGAGAGGCAATAAAAATAAACTAAAAGGGTGTAAACGAAAGGGAAACAAATCCTATGTACATGTTTGAAACGAAAAGGAAATTTGTTTACATGCTATGCTGGAAATGAAGGATCCACTGTTAAGAATGATTTACCTTGCTTGAGGTTGGGACGTGTGTTGGTCCTTTAAGTGGTTTCCTTGAGCGCTTATGGATTCGAAGGGAGGGATAAGGGGTTAGGCCTTTGATACTGGATTCGAAAGAGAAGAACAAATGTAAGGTTCCTCATGCTGGATATGAAGGGTAACAAGGTACAAGGATTCTTCCGATTCGAAGGGGACAAGTGTTTGGATTTTGGATTTGTGTTTGAAAATGCTTAAGTGTTTGAGAGCTTTATGATGTTTGAGAAATTTTTGAAGATTAATTCCTCTGGCCAAAAAGTCCTCCTCAAACATGTTGTGAAGCCTTTTATTTATATGAAAAGCTGGATGAAGCTTTTGGAAGGAAAACAAAAGGTTTGAACAATTTGAGTAACTTTCTCTTTGTAGCTTTTGAGAGACAGTGCCTTGTATGCTATTTTGGTGCAAGAATGAGGTAGTGTTTCAGGACTACTGTGCAGCAGTTTTGGCCAGTGTACCAGGCCTGAACTTGGAAGCAAGCATCTTTGAATATTTCACCCTTTCATTTTGACCCTTCTTCGACCAAACTCTTCTCCCAACAATATTATTTGATTTTCCTTCAATAAGTGCCTTTCGAATTAGTCACTTTTGTGCATCCTTCGAAGGAGCCAAAAGTGTGACCCTTGGACGGGTCACCAAAACATGCCATAAAGTGGGCTTTGTAAATCCTTCGAATGGACTAACAAGCATGTCCTTCAAATGGGATGCCCAGAGTTGGGTTCGAAAGATGTTGATTCGAAGGGAATCAAAGTTACAAACGAAACCTTGTGAAGGTGGTTCTTTCCAGTCGAAGGCTTTCCTGCCAAAGGTCCATGTGGCCAAACTAAGGAGTGTACATAGGGGGTCCATGCTTTGTGACTTCATGCAAACATGTAAAAGATCTCTATTCAAACAAAGGCTTGCATGAAGGGAACCATATGCCCAAACGAAAGGTGTGACTAAAAGCTTATACTGAAGGATTCATATGCCCAAATGAAGAAAGCATGAAAGAAGTCAAGTGCCCAAACGAAAGAGGTACGCTAGGCTTGCAAAGATGTCCAAACGAAAGAGAAATGTAGGAGGAAAATTTGAGCAATTGAAGGATTCAAAAAGGGAGCTTTTTTCCTTGGAATTGAAGGAAGCTATATGAGGCTTTGTACTTTGTGCATGCTAGCATGGAGGAAGCCTTTTACGCACAAGAAAGAAGTTATGGCCCAAACAAAAGCTTATATGTGACTAGTCATTACTTTGTGAGTCAAGGCAAGCATGGAGGAAAATTTTTATATGCATGCAAGCATCAAACATCTAAACGAAACAGACATATAGGCAGTCATGGCATTGTGAACCTAGTAAGGCCAAAGGTGCAATCGAAGGTGGCTTGCAGGAAGCTCCAGCCTTGTGAACCAAAACAAACGCGCCAGAGGTCCATGCTCAGTCGAAGCATGCAAGCCAAGCTTGCATTGAAAGAGGCCAAAAGGCCAATCGAAGGAGTTGAAACGAAAGGACTTATTTTTCTCCAATTTTGTCAAAAGATTATTTTTATCTGTTTTCTCCCTTTTGACAATTTTCCTTTTAATCTTGATACTGGAAAATCCCAATGTACATGTACAAGCTTGAACCTTGAGAATCCTTGTGAGAAATGCCTTAAAATATGACAGGGAAAATTTTGGGGTACAACAGCAGTTGTCGTTCCATTTGACTACTTGATCTTTCTTCAGGAGTTTGAAGGTTGGCTCACAAGTAGTGGTCATATGAGATATGAATCTAGAAATGTAATTAAGACGAATTAAGAATCCTCTAACTTCCTTCTCAGAGCGAGGAACTAGCATTTCTTGAATAGATTTAAATTTTACAAGATCAACTTCGATGCCTTTACCAATGATAACAAAACCTAGAAGCTTTCCAGCCCTTACTCTAAATGTGCACTTATTAGGGTTCAACCTCAACTTGTACTTATTCAACCTCTCAAATAGCTTGTGTAGGTGATCAATATGCTTCTCTTCAGTTTGTGACCTTGCATTCATATCATCCACATAGACCTCTATCTCATGATGGATCATATCATGAAATAAAGCTACCATAGCTCTTTGATATGTTGTCCCTGCATTCTTTAATCTGAACGCCATGACCTTGTAACAAAAGGTGCCCCATTATGTAACAAAGGTGGTATTTTCCATGTCTTCAGGAGCCATCTTGATTTGGTTATAGCCAGAAAATCCATCCATGAAGGAGAAGACTTTATGTTGGACGGTGTTATCAACCAAGACGTCAATATGAGGTAGAGGGAAATCATCTTTGGGGCTTGCCCTATTTAAATCCCTATAGTCTACACACATACGAACCTTCCCATCTTTCTTCGGTACGGGGACCACGTTTGCAAACCATTGAGGATAAGATGTCTCAGCTAGGAAACCTGCATCGAATTGTTTCATCACTTCAGCTTTTATCTTTTCAGACGTGTCAGGCCGCGCGCGACGAACTTTTTGCTTAACAGGAGGACAATCTTCCTATATTGGCAGAAGATGAACCACAATGTCGTTATCCAACCCGAGTGTATCTTCATGCAACCAAGAAAAAACTTCCACATAGTCATCTAACATCTGAATCAATCTGCTCTTGATATCTTCTTTTAAGTTGGCGCCGATCTTGACCTATTTCTTGTTTGTCTCGGTACCTAAGTTGATAACTTCGAATAGCTATTCATGGGGTTGAATAGCTTTCTCCTCTTGCATTAGAAGTATGGCTAGTTCCCCTGGTATTTCACACTCTTCCTTGCCTTCGTCTTCGGCTTGGTTAATTGGATGTTCGAAGTCATAACTGGAAATAGTAGAGTCTTTGGTAATGAGATCTGGAGTGGATGAGAATCTACAAGTGTGTGTGTGTGTGTGTGTGTGTGTGTGTGTGTGTGTGTGTGTGTGCGCGTGTAAGATACATGGCTATTGAAAAAATGTAATAAAGAAAAAGAAAGACAATGAACACAAAATTTGAATGCAAAAGGTCCAATGGTTTATATTAAATGATCATATGATAAATGAAGATGAACAAAACCCTTAACAAATGGACCATAGTGCCCCGGGCAAGACACATGGCTTAAAAGTCATTGTTTAGAATTAAGATTACAGACAAAAGTTCTTGAATTGACAGAAAATAGTAAACACTATTTACTCCTCAATATAGGAGATAAGAGTGAAATCCTTTGCATGCCAGTTGTTGAGCTTTCCTCCGGAAGTAGGGTAGATCCATTCTTCAAAAGTGCATTCATCATCAGAGTCTTCCATAATGTTTACTTCACGACTTCCGATGTGGAGAGGTGGCTTTCCCACGCGAGCGCCCCTGACTTATTTCTGAGCTTTGATGGTGAAACCCAATCCGAATTTGTCTGCATTAAACGGAACGTCGGGGAGTTGTCCCCAGATAGTACATCTTCCATCTTCGACCACGGCATGAGCATCTTTAAGTGAAACCATTCTTTGTACAACTTCATCAGCTTTTGATATGTCGGAGGAGATTTTGGTGGCGACAACCATAGGGGGAATAATTTCGAAAGCCTGTCACGGATTTTCTATGAACTCACCATCCATTTCCACATATTTGAAGGAATTGAGGTGGCTCACCATAAATTCTTCTTTTCCGCACGCAGTAATGACCTTCCCTTTGACTGGATACTTTAATTTTTTATGAAGGGTGGATGTTACTTCCCCTGCCCCATGGATCCAAAGGCTCCCAAGAAAACAAGATTAGGCGGGACGTATGTCCATTATATAAAAGGTAGAGTTGAAAATTTGTGAGCCAACTTTAATTGGGAGATCCACCTCTCCATGAATTCTTTTAGACCCATTGAAAGCCCTTACAACAATATCGCTTGGCTTCAATACCAGTCCTTCATAATGTAGCCGGTCCAAATCACCTTTGGGTAAAACATTTAGAGATGAGCCAATATCAATTAGGACATGAGCCAGGGTGGTCCCCTTGCATTCAATAGAGACATGCAAGGCTTTGTTGTGGTTCCTTCTTATAGGAGTCAAATCAGCATCGGAGAACCCTAATCCATTGTCAGCCGTTAAACTTGTTACACAGTTCTCAGACTGGTCAACTGTGGTTTCTTGGGGTACATGATATTTCTTCAAAAACTTAATTAAAGCTTGGGCATGAGCATCATAGCAGAGTAACAATGACAGCATGGAGATTTTGGAGGGGTATGCCCCAGTTGCTTAACTATTTTGAAGTCACTCTTCTTTATGATTTTCAGGATTTCCTCCATCTCTCGAGTGGATGGTTCTTTAACATCAGTATCTTTGGTAGGTGCCTCTATCCCAGCAGGCTCACCTTCTTGCTCTTTGCCTCTAGTGTTGGCACTGAACTTGTCATTGATTATACGGACATGAGTTGTTGTAGTAGTGGGTGGTGAAATACCAGGGGGAAAGATCCTCCCTGTTCTAGTTACTTTACTAGAACCGCCAATATTAGTAACACCAGCTTTATCTTCGTTGATCCAAGAATCTTGTTTTATCCCATGATAATAAACTTCAGAACCATAGTTCCATGGAACCGCTTTGTCAGAGGAGTAGGGAATATGCCCTGGGGAAGTGATTATTAAAGGAGAAATGATTGGTTCATTTGAAATCCTAATAGGACCCTTTGAGGAGATCCTAAGTGGCTTATTGGAGATGTTTATTATAGACATGTCTTCGGCTTTGTTGGTCAAACTCTTGATGGTAGGAATCTTCTCAAACAGAATCTCGCAACTATTTATCAGGAGGTGCACACCTTCCTTCAGGCGTTGGAATCCATTTATTTGTTTAGTACAGCGATCACAATCTTTTAAACAGCCAGGGAACACCCCGACTCTCAGCAAATTATCCTTTGCAGTAGTTAATGGAGTTGTTAAATCCTCAACGGAGGAAACAAAACTAGTATCATCAATTGCATTAACACCTTTGCCATGGTTCAGCATTGGTGCGGTTATCACATTTGGAGTAGCAGGTGGATCAAGTTCAATTGTTTTGTTGTCTATCAGATCTTAAATCTTATTCTTCAGAGCCCAGCATTGGTCAGTTTCATGCCCAGGGCTGTTGGAATGATACGCGCACTTGGCATTTGGATTGTAATTAGGTGGTGAAATGTTTGGATTAGATGGTGGATCGCACAATGTCACTAAGTTGGCCTTTGATAGATGTTATGAGGCTTGGGACAGTGACATGCGTATCCTCGTGAACTGTCTTCTAGGAACTTCATATTGCTGATTGTTGGATGATTGCCTTTGAGCAGATGGAGGGTTGGAGACTAACACAACATTAATAGAGGGTCGATGATCCTTTTTGGTATGGGCTCTAGCCTCATACACAACATTTGTTTCTTTCTTCCTGATGAAGGGCTTCTTTACAGAGCTGGATGCAGAAGCAGATGCCATGGGAATTTTTCCGCTCTTAATGATACTTTCGACCCTTTCACCAGTTAGGATTAACTCAATGAAACCTGAAGAAGAACTTCCAATTAACATGTTGAAAAATGGGCCAGCTAATGTACCCATAAACATATCAACTAGTTCTCTGTCAGTTAGTGGTGGTTGGACCCTACCAGAAGGATCCCTTCACTTTTGTGCGTACTCTTTAAACCCCTCATCAGTAGCCATTATCATACCTTGAAGTTGGACTCTAGTTGGTGCCAGATCGGTATTGTACTGATACTGATGATAAAAAGAAGTGGCTAGATCTTCCCATGTATGGATGCAGGAACCCTCCAATTGATAGAACCATTCTAGTTGAGTCTCAGCTAGACTCTCTTGGAAGAAATGGATCCAGAGCTTCTCGTCAACAGTATATGGTTTTATCTTGCGAACGTAGGACCTCAGGTGAAGTTTTGGGCATGAAACTCTGCCATACTTCACAAAGAATGGTATCTTGAACTTACGGGGAATGACGACCCCAGGTACTAGACCCAAATCACTAAAATCCAAACCGGGCATGGCTTGAATTTCAACAGCCTTTAGCCTATCCTCCAACTGCTTGTATTTATCCTCAGTCAAAGGATAATGTTCATCGAAGTAGTCTTCGTCTTCAGATGCTTGATCATTGGCACCCCTAGCACAAGTGCTCCTTGCCTCTTCATCTTGATTTTTGTCCTCTTCAAACGAATATTCGACTATCTGTACTTGATGAACCGGACCTTTGAACCTCTTACCCATATTGATGAGGGCCTTCTTTTTGGTTTTCTTCTTGGCTACCAGCAAAGTCATCAGCTCTTGTTGCCCCTTAGCCAGGGTCGACAAGGTTTCTTGGAACTGGGAATTCTGCGCTTGCAAGCCCTTCATTGTTTGTTCGATATCCATATTACTGAAATAAACAGTAGAAAGATAAGGAAACTTGTTGTGATAAACCTGTTTATGTTATGATGCATGAAAATACATATGCAAATGATTTCAAGGACTTAGAAGATTTAAATTTGTTTAGAAAAAAAGGAAAAAACAATAACTATATTAATCAGTTCAAATTGATTACAACATGCCTCTTGGGCTTACATTTGAAACAAAAGAAACAAAATACAATAAAAATGGCTCAAGTCTCCTATGGATGCTTCCTCTTTGGAGCGATATAGGCATTCAGGCTCCTCTCCTCATGAAGTTCTCTCGTGAACTCCAATGTTTTCTTCTCGCTTGCATAAAACTGGGCTTCAAAGGTGTCTCGCTCCCCCTTTAGATGAATCCAAGCTCTTTGCAAACCTTCAAGGGAAGTAGGAATATAAGGATAAAGGACAGTATATGGAACATCTCCTTCGGCAACAGGCTCCATGATGATAGGTAAGATGGCTTCATAAGGAATCATGACGTTTTGGGCACCAGTTTGCACCCACTTGAAATAAGACTCCAAAGGAATGGAATTCTTATGCCCAACGCCTTGCTATCAACCTTGTTAACCATGCCTCAAGCTCGTATGAATCTCTGACGATAACCTTGGACATTGTTATCGTAGTCGAATGCAATTCCTTGGACAAGTGCATCATGAGGACCATCCCTCCTAACATATCCAAACTATCACAAATCCAAATAAGGATTGTAGGTAATACCTCCCCTAATGCCAAGTAGAGGGACATTAGGGAATTCCCTATAACTATCAATAATAGTAATATCCTCCATGGATCGAGAATACCAATAAATATCAGAATGTGTGAGTGACATCAACCTACTAGACCATCTTAAGCCATGCTCGTTCTTCATAATAGACCGAGGTAGGTGAGAAATAAACCACCTAGCCAACAGAGGAGTGCAACACATAAGAAGTCCTCTTCTCTTCATGGTGCGAGAGTGAAGAGAATGCAAGATATCCCCAAGTAAAGTAGGCACCGGATTGCGAGATAGAAATTTTTTGACTGTGTTCACATCTATGAGTTGGTCAATATTAGGAAATAGAACCATCCCATAGATGAGAAGAGCCAAGACTTCCTCAAAGGCTTATAGATCCAGAGCATCCCAAGAATCTTGAGCCTTCTCCAACAAAAACTTGGCTAGGAACCCTTTGACACCACTTCTTGTTTCCCAATTGGACACAATGTCAGATCGTTGCAAATGTAGAGCTAGAGCAATCTCGTCATGTCTTGGGTCTCTTTCAATACCGTTGAAGGGTAGTTGATCAAGAACAGGGATTCCCAAGAGTTGAGAAAATTCTTCCATAGTGAGCACAAGTTGGTAATCAGGAAAGGTAAAGCAATGGTGTAAAGGGTCAAAGATCTGAAAGAGCACCTTCATCATGTCTTCATTAAGGCTTGAGGTAACCATATTGAGAAGTCGACCATGTCTCTTGGTGAATGGAGAATTCTCAGGAACCCTTGATACTAACTCTTTGAGTTGAGGAGGCACTTTTACAAGATTGATTTGGATAGTATTCCTTCGAGTGGAAGCCATGTCCTATAAAACAAAGCAAAGATAAATCTCTATATCCTTGAAATGGTTAGTGAAAAATTCCATGGTATGATGTCATGATGTTATGTACAAGTATACACATACACACAAAGCCAACAAGTCCTTAGGTTTAGGCTTGCATGAGGTTTCATTGGTAAGTACCCTCTTGAAGTTTAGTTGGTTCAACATGTCCTAGAAAGTAACCGGGTTCTAGTGAATCTCAATATCACCGACCTTTCTTCATCGGACATTGTTTCAGCGCAAGCCTCTTTATTGGCGACCAAAATATCCCGAAATCCAATCTCAATTAGCGTAGTATCGAGTATCAACCAAATTCGGACTGCACCAAAGTAGGCTATCTCACTAATTCCTAATGGCCAAGTTGTTCAATTAAAGGTTCTAAGGTCAGTTAGTGCTTCATGACACCATTAAGCGTCCCCTTGTTCTCCTTAACTAGACTCAAGGGCTACCGGTACCAATAAATGTGTCACACTAACGTAGCCATCACTTCAACCATGTCGGTATACCCATCATAGTCCCCATGATCTATTGCTACTTACCTAATGATGTTCCCAGATCCGGGTAGAGGATCAATACAAACCCAAACAAGAATCCATAAATCTAAATCAAACAAATCAAACAATAAAAGCAATTAAATATGATCTAGCTCTAAGGTAACCCCACTTTTAAGTAAAACTCCCCAGCAGAGTCGCCAGTTCTGTAATACGGTGAGAGAACTGACTTGGTTGTTTTGCGTTTGATCGCAATTGTTACGGATAGTAAGAGTCACCACAGACTTTTCATTTATCCAATAAGGAAAGGGTTAAAAGAACAAGAAAGACCTTTGAGATATTTTCTTGAGTTCAAGGGGTAGGTTATGAAAAGGGAAGGTGTTAGCACCCTTTTCATCTATAGTTATCTATGGGATCTTAGTTGCTTGCTAGATCACTTTTGAAATTGCATTGTTTGAAATGTGTTTGTGGTGGATTTTGAAAGTATTTTTTAAAAGTGACTTCGTTTAGGAAAACTTTGTAATAATTCTCATCTCTATAAGAATGTATACAAAGTGTTGGACTTTTTGAAAATATTTCATGTTATTGAAAGTGTTTGGTGTATTTGAAAAGATGTTTGTTTTGAATATGGGTTGTAAGCAAGCAACTAAGAACGTTCTACCTACTCAAAAGTCTTTTGTTCATTTCTCCCTTCCTTTGATGTTGCTATCTCACCATTGATTGGTAAGAAGCCTTATCTTTGGATGTGAAGGGACGGGCGTGGGTCATCGTATAGTCATGGATATCAATGTCGTGAGATACCTTAGCATTTTTCTTAAGGGACTAAGATCATTTGTAAGGCAACATTCGTAGCGTCATCGAGGGACAATGATCTTGTATTTTTGATTTGTTTTGGCTAAGATGTCTCACATGCATATCATGACTATTTGTTTAAAGCAACAAAGTTTAGTTAACCCTAGAGGTGTAAAGTGTGCAAGTGTTTTGTATTTCATGCTTGGTTTAATCTTGAATTAAGGTTTTCTAAGATTGATTTTATCTTTCCATACAAACCCTAATTTACTAGCATTTATATGAAAGCGATAAATTTCGAAAAGTAAATGTATTACGCTTTTAAATCATTTGGGGATGGGGTATACATATTTACAAATGGGGATTGCAAGAAATTAAGCCCTAATTATCTATTACAACCATATTGAATATTTACAAGAATTAAATGTACAAGAATGAATAAATGTGCAAGGATATAAATGGAAAATAAATATACTTTTGTTTGGATTTTGTTTTAGAGAATGGTTTTAACCTAATTAACTAAAAAAATAATAATTAATTAGGACAAGAAAATTAAAATTAGGTAAAAAAAATTAATTTAAAGAAAACAAGTTTTTGGAGTTTTGTATGAAAAAAAGTTTATATTAATTAAGTTAGTATGAAAATTAATTTTAAAGAGGAAATCCTAAATTCTAAACTAATTTTAATTAAAAGAGAAATTAATTAAACCTAAGAATATTTGGACTATTAAAAAGAAATTAAGTTTATGTAGAAAAATGTTTTTTTTTTGTCTTTTTTGTATTGAAAGAAAATAAAATATTTATATTAAAGTATAAATAATAAGTAAAATATTTTAGGAATTTTTATTGATAATAATAATAATAATACTAATAATAAAATAAAATAAAATATTTATAAAAAAACAAGTCAGGGGGTGACAATTTAATTGGGGTGGTTTTGTAGTAAAAATTGTTTTAAGCCTAGCCAATAGGTTTTTGTAAACAGGAAATAAAAATAAAATAAAATGAAATTGGGATGTGCTTTCAAAAAGAAAATATGGGAGGTTAGAGAAATGAAAATGTCAAGGCCCAGCAATTGGAAGCCCAGGCACGCTTCCTGCAAACAAAAAAAGTGAGAAAATATGGAAAAATGACAAATGGTCTCGTTGGGGCTCGAACCCAGAACTTTCTACATGGCAAGGCTTTAGCGTGCGCTGTTTGTACCACTGGGGTGGTCTGTTTCATTTGTTCATAAGATAACTTAAATTAAATATAAAATGAACTCGTTTCTGAATGTTTGAAATGCCAAGATTCTTCTTCCTTGCGCGTGCAGGCCATCATAACTCCATTGTTAAGCTTCTAAAAGCTTCATTTCTCAGCCAAATCAAAAAGTGTAAACATCAAACCTGCCTAAAATTTGATTACGAATCTAACCACATAATTTTCAAGAGTTGTGGATCAAAGGCTAGCATGAATTTTGTACAGTACCAAAACTAAGACCTAACTGCTCAAAGATGAAATTCCCAACGTAAAAGCAATGAAAATCAAAACTATGGAAATGGTCAGCTTCCTGGGCATGATATCTACATCTTTTCTTCACAATGTATATAAAAATGATGTTTGAATGAAGAGTTCCAGGTTTGAAAAAGTTACCTCTTGGAGTTAAACTCAAATGACCTTTACACGAATTCCAAAAATGGTTTGATGATGGATTAAGCTTGCCTGGACCTCCCTGAAGTTATTCCAATTGTTAGAATGTCTTGTAGCTTGCCCAACTGTTCTGGACAAGTCAAGCTGCAATGTTAGAATTTGAAAATGGTGGATGAGAAAAGATAAGTTACAGAAGTGGTTTAAGGGCTGGGATAGTTTCTATTTGGTATATGGAAGCTTAGTGAATCAAAAGGCCAAAAAAACGCACGAAGGGATTTGAGATTTTGTGTGTAAAGTCGGGATGTGCCAAGTTTGGTGATTGTGTGCAAGTTCTAAGTTTTTGAGGGTTTGGGAGTGTTGTAAGGCTTACGATATCCTCTGTTAGGTTGCAAATAATGTCTCTATTTATAGGGAAGAGGTTTGACATCTTGTAGTAACCAGAATCTTGAGATAACATTTTATGGTTTAGTTGAAAATGAAAAAATCAAGTTGAATGGATTTTCATGGTTCCAAGGTTCAAGTACAAGTATGTCCTGATGTTTGTTGGGTGTAGGAGACTTGATTCATTCTTTTGATATTTCTTTGAATCAGAGATAAAGGTCACAAGACTCAATGCATTGACAATTTGCATAAAGCTTGCTTTTCCAAAATGGAAATGTGACCTTTCTTCCTTAAATGGCAAGTCAACTTGGATAAATCTTGAACCACTTGGGTTATAGCTTAATCAGTTGTGTAAGCATTCAATTAAGGAGTGGTATACAAGTTTAAGTCCTACAAAGTGAAAATTGTGCTGCATGGCTATGTATTTGGTTCATGTTCATCACAAAATCTGCCTTGTAAATTAAGTTTGAAACCCTAACTTCTTGCCTTCGATTCTCCTTGCTCAAGAATGATCTCAAGAAGTTCTTAGACTTTTTAGAAATATTGTAACCTGCTATAAAACTACCATGTTGGACATTTTTGAAAAATAATTTTGGAACCATGTGAAACTTGGCCAAGAAGTTAAGTAAAAAATCTGCCTAACTAGGGCAAAATTTCACTAAGTGTTTTTGTTTCATGGACATGTCTTTATAAATTAATAACTTGAGATTCAAGAATTTTTAGAACTTTATTCCTTCTAAAACGTTTTATATCTCATTAAAATCTACAACTTTCATGTTGGAAGTTTTTCTTGAATCATCTTGTATCATGGTGAAAATTTGGCACAAAGTCATGAAAAAAAGGTTAACTTTCCAACACTTAGAAAAATTTCTAAGTCTTAGAATTTTGACTTTTCAAAGATAATTTTGACTTTTTGATTCATTGATGATAAATCTTCATATTTTGACATGTCTTGATGAACTATGATTTTTGAAACTTGATTTGGATAAAAAAAGTCAAAGTTTTACTTTTCAGTGTACAATTTACTTTTTCATCAGTTGACCAAATTTCAACTATCAATCAATTGATCATGAGAAATGTTTTGAACCATGCAATTAGGTAAAAATGATGTATTTGAAATATTTATATTATTTCTCAAACCAATAAGTCATGTATTTGGTCAAAAGTCAAAAACAGAGTCTTCTCAATCAAAACCCTACTTTTTACCATTTTGCCCTTTTGGTGATCTGATCAAATTTCTTGAGGAATTATGATCCAAACTTAACCAATTGACACATAAGAGTTCAAAATGTTGATATGGATAAAAAAATATGAATTTTAACTGTGAGTTGACCATAATTGACTTTTTGCCCAATACAATTGATTTTAGGTCAAATGATCAATTAACTGAGCAAAAATGTGATCCAAAGCTTGAAACTTGACATGAGCAATCTTGAGAGTCCAAAAAGATCCATGAAATTCATATAGGGCATTGAAAATCCAAATGCACTTGTGCAAACTCAAACACTAATTTGGAGTCATCAGTGTTGAGGAAGTGCCTTGAGCTGATCCATCTGTGTGCCTTCTTGAACCAATGGACCTTTTGTGAGAGAAATCTTGAGAAAATGAGAGGGAAAATTTTAGGGTACAAAAATTAGCAAGCAATTTCACGAGATCATCATTCATATGGTCCACATCAAAGATTCGGAACTCTCCGGGATATCCAAATACCATGTTCACTTCTTCCTCACATTCTGCCATTGGCCTGATTATATGGATGAGGCCCTCATCCATCATCTCCTGCAAATCAACATTTATCTTATCTCAAACTTGTATATCAGTACTACAGATGCCACAACCAGCATGGTCATGAGTATAGTAAATAAACTCACAATGGTCTACATGCATCTTTACCAAGTCTCCTCTGACCAAGTTGATATTATAAATGCGGAAGTCCCCTGGACAACTAGCAACCATGTTGACAGTATTTGTTCCTCCATGTTTTGGAAGAGGATTATCTTTTACATTCGGGTTGACATCTTTGAAGTACAAAAGGCCAGATCTCACCATTTTCTGTACCTCCGATTTCAGGGGATAACAGTTTTCCACATTATGCCCTGATGCACCCTGATGGAAAGATCTATCTTATAGTACCAAGGCAAAGGTGATGGTATAGCTAGGGGTGTCCTAGTTTGGACCAACTTTTTATGGATTAATGCTTGGAGTAACTATGTATAAATCATGAGGATAAAGTCAAAAGGCCCCCTTCTCTAATTCTGCCCTTGATTTCCTTGAGGGGCTGGTCTTTGATAAGCGACTGTAGTCGGAGCTATATTAACAACTAGAGTTACCAAGGAAACCTGTTGATAGTGCTGTTGATTTCTTTTAGGATGATTAACCCTTCTCTCTTGAATAACAACATTTGTCTCTCCTTATTTCTTTTTAGAAAATCCATATGATGGTTTCTTTACACTTCCATAATTTTCACTTATTGTCAGACGACCTTCTCTTACAGCTTCTTCCAAACGGACACCCATTCCCACCATCTCGGTAAAATCACTGCGTGCACTCTCCACCATTCTTTCATAATTGAATGCACCTAGGGTCTTCAGGAAAATCTTTGTCATCTCTTTTTCTTCCGTTGGAGGAATCACCTGGGCGGCAATTTCACGCCATCTTTGTGCGTATTCCTTAAATGAATCATTGTCCTTCTGAAACATTTCCCTGAGTTAATCACAATTAGGCACCACGTCCACATTGTATTTGTACTGTCCGATAAGTGCTTCACCTAAGTCATTGAAAGAATGAATATTGGCATTGTCCAAGCTCATGTACCATTTCAACACTGCACCAGTCAACCTATCTTGAAAGAAATGAATCAACAAGCATCGATCATCGGTATGAGTAGACATTCTCCTCACATACATTACTAAATGAGCACGGGGGCAAGTGTTGCCTTTGTACTTTTCGAACTCTGGTACTTTGAACTTTGCAGGTATTTTCACATTTGGAACCAAACACATATCATTCACATTCTGCCCAAACAGTTCTTTTCCTCTGAGGGCCTTCAACGCTTTCTGCATCTTATTAAACTGATCCTGAAAAGCATCCACCCGATCATAGAAACCCAAGCTTTCACTTGGTGCAGGAATAGGGCGATACACTTCATCATTACAAAATGGTACAACATTCACCGAGGGAGGTGCAACATAGTGATTCTCATTTCTAGCAGCATGGGTAATATGCACCACATGAGGTGCAGGAGCAGCAGTAGCTTGAGCACGTGGAGAAAATTGAGAATCCTGATTAAAACCTTCCGGCATAAAGTTCTCTGGCATTTCCCAAGGATAACCCTGAGGCAAACGATTCTGAACAACAACAGCTGGAGTAGCAGAAACAGGAACAGTCAGAGCTTCAAAATTAACCATTTTCTGTTGAGGTTAAGCAAGTGGTGGTTGATTCTGAGCAGCTGTTGTACCCCAATTTTCCCCTCTAAGATTCTTTCATCATACCATATTGTTTTAATCACAACAAGATCACATTAGGGCTTTTGGTTCTTCTCCTTATCTTTAGCCTTGCTCTTTTGAGGAGTTACCAAGCACATTGACTTGTTTTCTTTTGTGATCATGAATATTTTGCTTTGATTTTCTCTCTAATTAATAAAGTGCAATGCTTGTTTGCCTTACTTGTTAAAAATGTAGGTAAAGGCAATGAGGTTTAGCAAGTTGCTTCATGGGTTCATGAGTTAATTTCCAGGCCCTAGTCAATAGCTTGAGAAATTCAAACATCACTATTGGAGTGATTTTGGAAGAAATGGCGTGACAAGACTTATTTTGGTTCAACATATATCAAAGTTATCAAAATTGATTCAAAAATACAAAGGTTTGAGGGAAGAAGTTGTCATGATTGGACAAGGTCTTGTTCCCATTGGTCACAACAACATATTTCTCTCTAATTTCAAGATATGGAAGTGGTTTTGGTGGCTATGAGTCCTAATCATCATCCTCAACAACTTCTATTAATAAAGGAAGAATATTGGCAAAAGAAGTTTGTTCAAAGTTGTCAAAGTTCCTCAAAGCATTCTCTTGATCTATAGGCTAGGGTTTTGAACTTCAAAGGAGCATATCTTGCTCATGTTTTGGCATTTTTGAGTGATTCCAAAGACATCTTACTCTTCAAAGATTTACCAACAAATAACTTCAAAAGTTCCAAGGAATTTTCATGTGGAAGGAACTTGGTGAAGAAGAAAGATTACAAGTCATTCAGATGAATCCCCAATTTTCCATATGTGACTTCAAATGGTCATAACTTGGTCAATTTTTATCACCTTGATCCCATTCTTTTTCCATGATGATTTTAAAGATGTTTACTTCATTCCTTCTTTTATGTGCAAAATAAGAAAATGGATGGAAGTTTCCTTAAGAATGCAAAAGATTATAGGTCATTCCATGATTTTTGGCCAACTTCAACAAGTCATAACTTGCTAAATTTTTAGATATTTTTAGTGTTTCAAGTTTCAAAATGTCAATCAAGATATCTACTTCGTTCCATCTTTTTTGGTCAAGAGCAAATTCCAAGTGGAAGTCCATGTTTGGATGCAAAAGATTATAGGTCATTTTTGAAGAAGAATTTGAAATATTTCTAAGTATGGAAAGTCAACTCTTTTTCTTCAACTTTGACTCCATGTAACTTTCAGCTCAAGTATCCATTTGATTCCATTTTTTTCCATTGCAAAGCTTGTAACCTCATATTTCCAAAGCATCAAGAATTATGCCCTAAGGCCCCTTGAGCTAGAAATGCCATGGATTTTAATTTGGTAGTTTGAAACTGAATTTTTCATAAAGTCTGAATTTTGAAATCTTTGTTTTGGCTTCTAATCACAAGATTTCCACGCGTTTTTGTTTCTAATCATGTTTAGCAACTTGCCATAAGTGATTAGCATCATGAAACGCACGATTTGGCTGAGTTTTGATCAAGTTTGAGTCATACTTTCTTCATGATGCAAACCCATACGAATTACTTTCAAAACGCATCATTCACTCTTCCTTTTGATCCCTTTTGCTTCCCTATAAATAGAGGGTCATCCCCCATTCAATTTCCCACGCTTAGATATCCAGAATCACCCTGCCAAACTTGTTTCACAACCCAGAATTCAGCAACTTCGAAATCCATTCTCAAGCACTTTCCAATCCATTTTTTCCCTCAATTCACCTTCCTTGATCTTCCCTGAAGCTAACCATATAATTACATTCAAGAATCGTTCCCTATACTGTTCCATAGAAGTCCAGTTTCAGTGCTCTGCAACTCAACTTCAATAGGTAGATTCTTTCATCAATTCTTCAAAACTTTGATATCATTGTGTTGCTCTCATTGCCCTGGTTCTAGTTGCCACACTTACAGTTTACTGGAAACACGTTTTGACCAAGAATTTTCAAATCCATTTTCAAAACTTTCCTTCCAAATTGCTTGAGCTACAATTTATATAAATTTGGCGCGAGGTTGTGGTTGTTTTCGTCTTGAAGAGACGAAGTGATTGGCATAGGTCTGAGCTTCTGATTTTACAGTTTGAGAGAACTGCAAATCACGTTTGCTGGAGGTTGAAGATGACCTAGGTGACATCTTCCAACCAATGATGGCGTGCCATTTGTATTTTTCAAAAATCTGATTTATTATTGATTCTGTATATTATTCAATAATGACCATGATATGCACAGCGCACTAGATCCCTTGGATTTGGTTACTAACGCGTTTTGACTCTCATCCAATGGTCCACATATTTTACTTTTATTTTCTTTTTCTGATTTTTATATTTTAATTGTTTTAGATTTCAAAAAATCATAGAAAATTCATTTTTAGTCCAAAAAATGTGAAACAATTATGAAAAATATTTTTGATTATTCTCTTTCTGATTTTTATTTTTTCACAATTTAATTTTGTGTTTTGGTATTTTTTTAAAATTTTACACTTATTTGATTTGTTTAAAATGTTTAAAAATACTTTTACACATTTTTAAATTCTGAAAAAATTATGGAATAATCCAATGATATTGTGACAAATATTAGTGACCTTATTTTATTTTTGTTTCTGACTTTACTATTTTTTACTATTTTTATTTTATTTTACTCACTTATTGTAATTTTAAAAATAGTTTGACTTTTAAAAATTACCAAAATTTTTATAAAAATATTTGGATCCATTTCTGATTTTTCTATGGCCTGATTTTTCATTTCTTGATTAATTTGAACATAATTGATATTTTCCTCATTATTTTCCATTTTTCAAACATTTTTAAACCATTTAATGTATATATTAAATATGATATTATTTTGTGATTATTTTCTGGTTGTCTTGAGTTGATTTTTTGATCATGGCTTTATTAACATCATTGGATCTTAGGTGTTGAGTTCAACTCCACCAAAATGGATGTATGATTTTAATAATAGTTGGATTAAATTTTTAATTCAAAAGTGGTTTATTCATCTTTTTGCCCTAACCCTCTTCATCTCATCCCCTTCTCATTGCACTAAATGTTGTTAGAGCATGATCTTTATATCATGTCTCAAAACAAATGGTGCATAGATTGCTATTGACCGGCCTCAAAATAGGTGCGACTTCTATATAAGTCCACTTACGATTGCTTAACATAGCGCTAAATTCTGTCCCGATTCGAATAAATGATCATTCGTGGCCCAAACTTATGATTGCAAGCCCAAGTATGTTAATTTGATCTCTTTGATCCAATAACCTTGAGATTCATTGTGTGGAGGCTTTGGTTCTACCAATCCTCTAATGGATCTACAACACCTTTGGTCAACGCGGATCACTTAAACACCGTTGATCATTAAATGGTACTTATGAGAATTCCAAATGGATGATATACTTGACAAAAAGCAAATGCAACTTGTTGTATAGAGGCTTTGGTTCTACCAATCCTCTAATGAGTTCTAAATACAAGTTTCGAGATGGTCATCCAACTAATCACTAATTATTGACTTGTTTATCTTATGCTTTTATTCTTTTTTATGCTTTATGTACTATTTATTTTTTTAGCATTTTCATTTTACGCCATTTTCATCTTTTCTTATTTGAGAATTTATTTTCTTGTCATTTTTAATTTGCTCACTTGAGCTTTTATTTTATTTTCTTAAAATACATAATAATCAACATAAACCCTAAAAAAATCTTAATGGTACTTGGACTATTGTGTTACTACCCTTGGCATTATGGAGCATGGGACTATTTCTTGGACTTAGGATTAGAAACCTTGGCCTATCTTGGAGACCTTATGATCTTATCTGATTATTTTGTCTGGAGTTCTTGAGGTTTACCTAAAGACATTGGGTTGCTTGTTTGTTTTTGTGTGCAGGTTTTTGTGATTACATCCTTTCTTTGTAATCTGGAATTCACCCGTATACATCCGTTACTCTGCCTAATTTTTGTGAAGACTTAATACATTTGAAGAGGTCTAGTATCTTTGTTTGCTTGGTTTCAATCCAAAGAATGAGAATTCTATCTTGGCTCATAATGTCAAGTCTTTGGCTTCTTGTTGGTTAGATGGATCTTATCCTTAGCTTTTACCTTATGCTTTAGGATAGTCTCTTCTTCTCCTCCCATCTTCTTTAATTTCAAAAATCTTCTCCCTCCTTTTTAAACTCTTCTTGTTTTGAAACTTAAACTACTTTCATAATAAACTTGGACTTAGGTCCATGAATTTTCAAAATCATTTTCATCAATAAACTTCAATCAATTTAATAATACCTTGACATTTTTTTTGTGAGAAGACTAAAAGTCAATCAATCTCATTTCAAACCATTTTGCCACTTTGGCTTTTATCTTTAAACTTTTTTTCAAAAGATTAGACTCTTGTTAATCCATGTAGTGATGCAAATAACTATACTTCTACAATATATAGTGAAGTGAGATATTTTCCACTTGGGTGTTGAGTGAGGCATTGTTGATTTTAAAATCCAAGCCATATCCTCCACTTTGAGATGATGCAAATTCTCCTTTCTCATGATTGTGGCTAGTAAGTATGTTTTCCACACGGACAATGACGATGATGTCTTTTCTCTTAAAATCAACCAACATACTTGTGTTTCAAATTTTTTAAAAGAGGAACTACGTGTACCCTGATCCCCTATTGCACGAAAGGTGGTACGTAGGAACTAAAGGTTCGCAACCGCGGCGGATGCAAAAATCATAAAAAATATATTTCTTCTCTCACCTCCACCATCCATTTTATATACAACATATTTTTTATAGCCAAAATATACAAATTTTACAAAGAGGTTCCTGCGGAGTACCGTAGATGTTTAGAGTGCTAATACCTTCCTTTTACATAACCAACCCCCTTACCTAGAATCTTTCCCTCTTTTTTGGGTTATTCGCTCTTTTCCCATTCCTTTGGAAACAATAAAGCGCGGTGGCGATTTTTATTTTGATTTGTATAAAGTCTAGTCAATCCAACGGCTTAGTCTTAAACATTTCTACCGCTACAACAGCCACCAACGATTTGATCAGAGCAGTGAGATTGGCCATACCGGCCTTCAGAGCATAAAATTTTTCGTGCAGCTCGCGATTATCTTTTTATAGATTATCCATCTTCTTTCTGAAATTGGCCCGAGTACTATACTTATGGGACAACTTGCATTATGAAGTAAAGAAGCTCAGTAAGACACTTGGATATGAACAAAAATGCAAGAAGTATGTACAATATGATGCATGATATGCAATGCGCATGATTTATTTTATTATTAATGTTTCAAGGAACTCAATTATTTATAGACAATTTGCAAATATCAAAGTACTAACACATTTGAAATACTGTAAATTTTATTATAATAACTTCAAAATGGATTTCAACTTTTGGTACAAGTTTCAATAATCTCAAGTACAAGATAAAATTAAAATCTAATATTGCAACAAATCAAAACTGATGAAGATCACCCCAAGCACTGACGCTTCCATGTGAGTCTTGCAATCTGAGCCTTCGACCACTTGTTCTCTTTTGCATATCTATCGGCGACCACTTTCCAATCACCAGAGTCAGGAAGTGAGAAACTAGGTCCTGGCTGAGCTCTGGAGGAGAATAAATCCTCTTGCCTCTCCATCTTCTCTACAGCACGAATCTCTAAAATCTCGATCAGGTCATTTTTCTCCTTCAGGTCTGCTCGGTAGGATACTTCTAAACTCTGGCACTTATTCTTCCAAGCTTCCTTTTCCTACTGCATCCTGACTAAGGAAAGCTAAAGCTCTTCCATATCATCTAATAGGGGAGGAGTGGTACTCACAAACATATCAGACAAGGGTGCTTCACGATAATATAGCATCTTCAACTGGATGGCTCTTGCTTGTATCCACTGAAGATAAAGCTCCAAAGAAACAACCCCTCTAGGTCCCAAGTCCTTCCTACCCTTCCTGTGAATATGACGCCAAGCCTTCGCAATCTTCTCCTTTGCTTCCTTATGAACTTCTCCCTCTTTAAGGAAGAAACCACTCAAATGAATACTATTTGGCTTATCCCTCTGTTTACCAGTGATTTCTGACAAACAACCGCTAGTCTTCCAAACCCTATGTT
This sequence comes from Vicia faba, assembly GCA_948472305.1. Taxonomy (NCBI): domain Eukaryota; kingdom Viridiplantae; phylum Streptophyta; class Magnoliopsida; order Fabales; family Fabaceae; genus Vicia; species Vicia faba. Next base: position 1,403,354,232 of record OX451739.1, read on the forward strand.
TTGGTAACTTACAGGATCGACTAGATTGATCCTAGGACATAGTCTTAGTGTTCTTACAGTCTGATTCGAAGGAAGACATTGTATGAATAATAACAAAATCTTTATATGGTTATAATTATCTTAAGATGTTAAAGTTTGACTATGAATCTTAAATATAACTGTAAAGGGAATAATCAAGGTATTTGTAAAAATGTAAAGACAATGCTTAATAAGAAAAGTTTAATAAAATTGTTAAAAGACTAGACTGGAAACGAAAAGAGAAAATGATAAAAGATTTAACTAGAAACGAAAAGAGAATGAAAATGATTAAAGACTTTGTACTGAGAAATTAATTCTAAATAAACTGATGATGTTCTTACACATACATTATCAACAAACTCATTTCTCTTGCTCCGGTACTTTTAGTATAATATGATTTTGTATACAATTCAAACACCACCTTTTTTTTACATCTAAGACTTATATTTATACTGATTTGACCCGAACGGTCCTTTTATGAAATCATGCCACGTTCAAAGATTGCATGTCTTTCGAACTATTATACTTCCACATGTTTCTTTGGATAAGATCAAAGCTTTTGAATTTAAAATCTTCTTTTTTTCGAAGCGCCAATTCAAACTACATGACGGTTGAAATGTCTTTCCTTGTAATGCTTCGAATAACTTATATTTCAATAGTTTGAAAACGAACCCTTCGATAATGGCTCAACATAGTGAAACTCTTTACTAGCTCTTCATCAATAGAAGACTCCATAAAAGCCTTCTCACACTTTCTATCGAATGATTCTTTCTTTGATCATAGTTTCAATTATTCAAAACTTGTATAATCGAAATTCCCAGCTAACAAATTGCCCCTCAAAAATGTGTATTTCGTTATATAGAGAAATAGTCATTTTTGAATAACAACCTTTAATTTAAATGAATCATATATTCATGGTAACCCTTCACTATTGTGACGTCATAAAAAAATTACCTTTCTCCAAACATCTATTCAGACACGCCTATAGAAGTTCATCATTACTTTTATGAAAACAACTTCCAAGAAAAAGTAACTTAACCTCTTGAGAAACTTAAATTTGCTGGTGATTACAAACTAAATATGGCCAAGGTCAAATATGACAGGCTAAAGAGCCAACTACCATTTTTACTTGTGTAATTTAAACTTCATTGTATTTGTTTTGTGTCGCGAGTATTTTAGACAAAGCCATTTTGGCAATTAATTGGATCACCATTTTGGCTATATATACTTTTCTGCTTATTCTCTTGCCATGATTTTTACTTCCTGCAAAAATGGTTTATACTTCTTTAAGTATTTCCCATTTACTTTCAGGATTCTTCGATCCTCAGCTAACTCCTCTACTTCGTAAGCATTGTTTGAGAATGCCTTTAAGATTTGAAAAGGTCCTTCCTAATGTGGAGACCATTTTCCTAACGCTTTATTCTTTCGATCCATAGATAATATGACTTTACATACCAAGTCATTTATAATAAACGTATTGCCTTTGACCCTCTTATTGTATGCTCTTGCCACTCTTTCCTTTTGTCTTCTCAATCTTTCTAAAGCATGTAACCTTTTTTCCATCTAAATCTACTAATTCATTCATCATCATTTCCCAATAAAGGTCAGAAGGAATTTCCTCTTGCCTTTGAATTCAAACTGATTGTAAGTAGATTTCAAATGGAAGTACTACATTGAACCCAAACGTGAGTTGGAAAGGCGTTATATTAGTTGCTTCTTTAAGGGAAGTTCGACAAGCCCATAATGATTGGTCCAAAGTTTTATGCCAATTTTTTGGCTTTTTTCCTACATGATTCTTTACCAACCAAATTATCACTTTGTTAGTTGCTTCGACTTGGCCATTCACTTGAGCATAATAAGGTGTGGATGTCAATAGTTTGAAACTTGTTTCCTTGGAAAACTCCTGCATCTTTTGATCAGTGAAGACTGATCCTTGGTCTATTGTGATACTCTCTGGGATGCCAAATCTACATACTATATGTTTATGAATAAATTCGATAACAATTTCCTGATCCATATTCACTAAAGGTATGGCCTAAACCCATTTTGTAAAGTAATATATACCTACCAAAATGTACTTGTGGTTTTTAGATGAAGCAGGTCAAATTTCTCCAATTAGATCCAGCGCCCAACCTTTGAAAGGCCAAGGTTTAATAATTGCATTAAGTTCACTTGTTGGCCCATGTTGGATACCAGCATGCTTTTGGTATTCTTGACATCCCTTAGCAAATTCTATACAGTCTTTGAGCATAGTAGGCCAATACATTCCATATCGAAATAGTAACCACTTCATTTTATGGCCTACTTGATGGGCTCCACATGCTCCACTGTGAACACTAGATAGTGCCAAATATGCCTCACTTTCTCCTAAGCATTTTATCAAAACTCCTTCAGGGGTTTTCTTGAACAACTCATTCCCCATTAAGATATAAGACAAAGCTCTATATTTAATCTTTATTTCTGTATCTATCGAAGGATCTCTGAGGTAATTAACAATTGGACTTCTCTAATCGGTATCTTCTAGAGTGTTAGTGACCAATACTTCGAATGTGTCTTCATTAGCATAACGTAACTGGGTACTTTCCAGATCTGTTGGAGACAATATTGTAGTCATTTCCTTTCCTATAACTTTGACCAACTCTTCTAGCTTCTCTTTAGTCACTTTATACCCTGATGCTATTTGTTTTAAGTCATTTTCCTCTTGATTTTTTTATTCCAGGGACATGCTTTATATCTGCATATTCGAGTTTTTCAGCAATTTGTTTGCCATAACGAAATACATAATCAAATTTTCTTTTATGCACTTGTACTCCTTTGTCAATTGCTCTATTACTAGCTCAGAATATCCTTTGATTTAGACTCTTGTTTCCCCCAATTCCAACAAGGCTTCAATTTCTGCAATCAAAGCCTCATACTCTACCTCGTTGTTTGAACAAAGGGGCCCCTCGATTCTCTACTTGAGTTTTGTTGGAATTCCATTAGGAGAAATTATTAGAATCCCAATTCCACTTCCTTTTTGGTGGGTAGAGCCATCGAAGAACAATCTCTAAGGCATTAAATCAACATAATGTTGAGGGTTTTCGACCACTGCGTAGTCCACAATGAAATCTGATACTACTTGACCCTTCATTGCTTTTAAAGGCATGAAGGCTAAAGAATATTCAGTAAGGTCCAAGGCCCACTTTCCAATTCGACTGTGTAGTATTAGCTTTGACAACATATGTTTGATAATGTCAAAATGTGAAGAAACATATACATCAAAAGGCTTTATATAATATTTGAGTTTTGTACAAGAGAAGTATAAACAAAGACAAAGAGTTTCTATAGCAGTATATCTTGTCTCTATATAATTTAAAACTCTACTTAGATAGTAAATGGCTCTTTCGATGCCATTTTCGTCTTCTTGTGCTAGGATACTACTAATGGTAACATCAGAAGCAAATATGTACAATCTCATTGGTTTCCTTCCACAAGGTGGTGACAAGATGGGAGGATTCATCAGATATTGCTTGATTTTATTGAAAGCTTCTTGATGTTCTTCGTTCTATTCGAAATTTTCTCGTTTCAAATGAAGGAGGGGAGAAAAGGCTTGAGTTCGACCACTTAGGTTTAAAATGAACCTTAGGAAATTTATCTTCCTTAAAAGTGATTATAACTCCTTTTTAGTTGATGGCGCTTTCACTTCCATGATAGCCTTCGTCTTGTTCTAATTTATTTCTATCCCCTTCTTGTGAACCACAAAGCCGAAGAAGTCTCCAGCCAACACAAAGAAGGCACACTTAAGGGGATTCATCTTTAAGCCATGTTTTCTCATCCTTTCGAATAATTGGGGAATATGATTCAGATGACTTTCGTCTGATACAGACTTTATCATAATGTCGTCTATATAAACATGCATAAAAGTTTCTACATAATCATAAAATATTGAATTCATTGCCCTTTGATAAGTTTCCCCGACATTTTTTAGGCCAAAAGGTATAACTACCCACTCATAGGTACCTATTTCCCCAGGGCAACGAAAAGCTGTTTTGGACACATCTTCCTCAGCAATGAAAATTTGGTTGTATCCAGAGTATCCATCAAGCATACTAAGGTACTCAAAGCCTACAGTCGAATCTATTAGCATTCTGCCACAAGCATTGGACAATCATGTTTAGGAGTTGCTCCATTTAAGTCCCGAAAATCTATGTATAATCTCAATGAAGCATTTTTCTTAATAACATGAACTATATTGGCAATCCATTCAACATACCTTGTGCTCCTGATGAAATTGCAGCGGAGAAGTCTTTCGACTTCTTTTTTAATCTTTGAAAGAACATATGAGGTGAACCTTCTAGGCGTCTGCTTGATAGGTTTCTTGCCTTCTTTGAGTGGCAACCTTAATTCGACCAGATCTCTTTTTAAACCAGGAATTTCGTCATAATCCCAAGCGAAGTAATCTTTGTTTTCTTTTAGCAATTAAATCAACTTCATCTTTAAATTAGGATCCAATTTGGCACTGATGTACATGATTATTTTTACGCTTCCATCCCCAAGATCTATCTCTTCAAGGGGGTCTTAAGCCAACATCTTTGCGCTTGAATCTAACAGATTTTTCTCAAAACCCAAGGACTCCTCATCATATATAGCGTCTAGTCTTTGTTCTAACTGTTCTCCTGGTACCTGTTTGTCAGTAGGTTTTGGAATAAAATGCTCCTCAGGTCCTGCTGTGTGCAGCGTATCATCTATGGCTTTGATAGCCATGTTTGTTACTTCAGCTTAGAGAGCCGCTTTTCTTTTGTTCTCGGCCAAGTAAGCCGAAATCTTTTCGAAGAACAATGATTCAGACATAGTCACTATCTTCATACTAGTCAGTTGGTCGAATATCAGACATTCCTTCGACGCCTTCTATTTCTCCCATGATTTATCTATCCCATTGGAATCCATTTGGGTGGAGAGTTAAGAAATAGAGGGCATTCTTTCTTGGTGAGTATTCTTCTCCTGCTGGGTAGCATGGCCATATGTTGACTAGGTTTATATCGAAGTTCCTCCTGTCTACCTGATTCACTTCATTGATATAGTAACTTTGGTCCGCTTCTATATTTTCCAATATGCCATACTCTCTCTAGATGGATAGTCTTTGGTGAATTGTCAAATGAACAGATCCTATTCCATGTATACATTCTCTGCCAAGCAGCAGGTTGTAATTTGCCTTTGGTGAGATTACCATGAACACAGTTGGCCTTGTAATTGAACCAACTGTAAATTCTACATGTATCACTCCTAATGTATGTCCAATCTACCCTTCATAATTCGAAAGGACCATGTTATGTGGCTTTACGTCCGTATCGAACATTCCAATCTTTTTCAACATGAAATGTGGCATTAAATTGACAGTTGCTCCTCCATCCACCAAAACCTTGTTTATGCCTACTTTTTCAACCCTGACCCTAATGTATAAAGGCTTCAAATGCCCTGGTCAGGCCTTTCGAAGAAAGCATTTTGTTCTTCGATAGCTCCATTGTTGAGCATATAGTAGCAAATTGGTTTATGTTTCACCATTTCCTCCTCATCAACTTCTTCCTGGTCCTCTATTTCAGTTTCCTGGTTATACTCCTGAGGTAAAACTGATACTACATTACAATTAACATTAAGGGACGAAACCCTGTCAGATTCAAAATCGTCTGTTGACATTTCATCTTCTTTTGTTGGGTTCTTTTGAACTTTCTCACTTGTGACCTTCTCCTCTGATGCAAACAACTTTTGACTCTCGGGTGGCTTGTTTGAGTTTGTAGTGCTCGAAAGGAACTTGTTACTACTGGATTCCCCCATGTCCTTCAATGCTAGCTCCCTCTCAGCCTTTTTGATCCTCCGGTGCCTCCTCCATTGGGATATGGACATTGGGTTTTTTCCTTTGTAGTTCTCTAACCTATACGCCTCTCTCTTTAATGTCTGAAACTGCTTTCTGTAGGCCATCGAAGTTCTGCCTCCTTGGTCGAAACTTCTCCACTTTCCTCTTCCTGCTCCTGCCTGGATCCATTTGTCTGTTGGTACTTCTGCTAGAAGTTTTAAAGTGACTCTCCTGGCTTTGGGGTGAGGACTATCTTGCCTTCTGGGAACTCGCCTCTTGTCGAAGACGTATATATTAGGGTTGCTACCTTGTTGGTCCCAACCATGGGTGGATAGAATCCTTTCGAACATTTCATCCATCTTCCTATCATACATTTCCTCACACCTGCGACATAACATACATTCTATTTCAGATTTATAACAATGTACCAAAAAACCAAGTAGACTTTCCCCTGGCTTTGGGTACACTTTCATTAACTAGATTTCGTGCCTCCAATTGCCCTGGGTTCTAGCATGTTGATCTCCTTCATAAGCCTCTGCAACCCCTTGATCCCGAGTTACGCTGCATCTTGGACACATCAGCATCTCTGAATTCCTTCGATGACACCTCTAGAGGTATTCTTGCAGAGTCTCATTGGCCTTAGGGTAGCCAAAACTCATTTGTTCCCTCTCTAGCTTGAGGCATCTTTCGACCTCTTCCATTTTTGGTGGAGGTCGATTCAAATCCACCATGTTAACTGTTAGACTAGAACCTTAAGCAATCCTTATCTTCTTAAATTTAACTCAAATGTCTTCAGTAGCCTCAATTATTCCTCCCTCAGGGCTCTCAGTAGCCTCTGATTCAGCATCACCTGCAAAAATATTTTCGCCAGGAGTGTCAAAAGGGATTATGTTAGTTAGGCCTTCAATAGCCTGTTTTCCATTCATGTTTGAGCCTTTAACTCTCTTGGCCACTTCTCCTTCATATTCCATCATTTACACCATGTTGATTTCCACATGTTCAGCATAATTGGTGTGTGCAACATGGAGGGGGTCATTATCAACCTTAATGTGGTTCTTGACTTTGTCAGCAAACTTCAAGCGTCCTTCTTTGATAGAATTTTGAATAAGATCCCTGAAAATAAAGCATTGTGAAGTTTGATGGCCCAGAAAGTTATGATATTTGCAAAAGCCTCTTTTCTTCCATTGTTCTAATGGAGGAATTTTGGCATTATGAGGCACTATCATTTGACCATCTTTTACAAGCAAATCAAAAATCTCATCACATTTGGTAATGTCAAACATATAAGCTTTCTTGGGTAATTCGTCATTCTTTTCTACATCGACTGGATATATTTCATTTGTTGGTGTAAGCATTTTACAAGAGTATGGGGGTGCTTCTTTTATTTCAGCCAAATTTACTTCGAATTCCTCAAGATCATATATGTCATTGAAGGCTTTTGTTTCCTCTTCTTCGGCTTCGACATAAGCTACCCTCTCTTTCTTATAATTCTTACTTGCCCTGGCCTTTTCTGCTTTCAAACGTTTGACTTGTCGAACTCTGTCTGCTAATTGGGACATGTCTCTTAGATACTTAGTATCTAGTTTCTTTCGAATGGAGTAATCTAATCCACCAGTGGCCATTTCGACCAATTCATGTTCAAGCACTACAGTGAAACATCTAGATTTTAACAAATTAAACCTATTCAAATAGTCATCTATAGGTTCAGTAAACTTTCTTTTAATGCTGGCTAATTCTTTCAGACTTATCTTAGTTTTCCCCATGTAGAATTGTTCCTGCAACAATCTTTCTAAATGAGGTCATGTATCTATAGAATTTGGTGGCAATGTAGTGAACTACGTAAAAGCATTTTTTGTTAATGAACTAGGAAAATATTTTATCCTTAAGTTTTCACTATTTTCCAAGTCCCCATGCTTCTATCAGATACCTGGCCACATGTTCGACAATTGATTCCTTAGTATCTCCTGAGAATTTTGTGAATTTGGTGACTTTACACCCCCTTGGTAATTCAGCCTGCAAAATAAAATCTGTTAACATAGATGTGTAATTTAGCCGTCGAAACCCTGTATTCAGGCCATTTTGGGCCATGATTCTTTCGATCATGGTGGTTAAATTATTTTCAGCCAGCATGTTATCCTGCCTAACTCTATGGATCACTTCTTCTACATTTTAATCCCTATTAACCATTACTATTCTTCTAGGTTGCTCCTCATGGATCTCATTTCAAATCACTCGTTGTTCTACCCTTGCCCCCATGTCTGGGTGGTTGAACCTGATTGATAGTGGGTTATTCCTCTTGAATTTCCACCTGATTTTGCCTATGTCGAACAGGTGCTTGTGGGGCTCCAAAAAAGTCTGCTATGCACGCCATCTGTGCTGACATTTGCTGATAGGATTGGGTATTTTATTGGTTTGTCCTATTAATATTGTGGATCAAAGGAGAGGAAATGGTATTCATTTCATGTGCAAGCACTGCTACCATGTAATGGTTACTAGCGTCCATTTGTTGCCTAAACATTGCCTGAGTGTTAGTTATGAGTATAGGTAATTGGTTTGACAATCCTTGGTTCTGCGTATTTCGACCCACATGGTTCATACCAGAACTAGAGTTTTGCTCTAGCGAAAAGGTTTTCATGGTAGGCTGTGTATGCTTGGATGTATTATTGTGTAATCCTGATATAAGGGAAGTTGGCAACTCGTATTGGGGTCGCTCCCTCCAAGTTCTAAAATTTTCAAATATTGGTGGTCTAGGGGTTGCAAGTTGAGTCTGATTTCCACATATGTCAACACATGGCCAATTTGAGTATTTGAAGGGATCTCTGTCGTATTTGTAGAGATAAGCATGGTTATTGAATTGTTCGTGGGTATGGCCCCTATAGACCCAGGTATCAAACTATTTGTATCCATGGATCTTGTGGATATGGACATGGCTTGTGAACCAGGGATCACAATTGACACATTCGTCAAACTTGCAATGCTTGCGCCTGATCCTTGTGGGGGATTTTTTTCTCCTCCATCATTGGAAGTATTAACCATCTTTTTGGTTTGTTTTCTTTTGGGTATTGATTGTTTGTTGCTGGTTTCTTACCACTCCTAAGGTTCATATACTAGGCAAGAATAAGTTCGTAACAGAAACTACTATAAAGACCCAATTCGAAAGAACATAAAAAATGTGACTAAAACACTTCGACATTGTCCTATAAGGCGTGCCAATTTTTTTAGCAACGATTTCTGACAAACAGCTGTTATTCTTCCAAACCCTATGTTTTGGTAACTTACAGGATCGACTAGATTGATCCTAGGACATAGTCTTAGTGTTCCTATAGTCTGATTCGAAGGAAGACATTGTATGAATAATAACAATATCTTTCTATGGTTATAATTATCTTAAGATGTTAAATTTTGACTATGAATCTTAAATATAACTGTAAAGGGAATAATCTGGGTATTTGTAAAAATGTAAAGACAATGCTTAATAAGAAAAGTTTAATAAAATTGTTAAAATACTAGACTAGAAACGAAAAGAGAAAATGATAAAAGATTTAACTGGAAACGAAAAGAGAACGAAGATGATTAAATACTTTGTACTGAGAAATTAATTCTAAATAAACTGATGGTGTTCTTACACATACATTATCAACAAACTCGTTTCTCTCGCTCTGGTACTTTGAGTATAATATGATTTTGTATACAATTCGAACACCACCCTTTTTTTTGACATCTAAGACTTCTATTTATACTGATTCGACCCTAACAGTCCTTCTATGAAATCACGCCATGTTTGGAGATTGCATGTCTTTCGAACTATTAGACTTCCACGTGTTTCTTTGGATAAGATCAAAGCTTTTGAATTCAAAATCTTCTTCTTTTCGAAGTGCCAATTCAAACAACATGACGATTGAAATGTCTTTCCTTGTAATGCTTCAAATAGCTTATATTTCAATAGTTCGAAAACGAACCCTTCAATAACGGTTCAACATAATGAAATTCTTTACTAGCTCTTCATCAATCGAAGACTCCATAAAAGCCTTCTCACAATTTCTCTCGAACTACTCTTTCTTAGATCATAGTGTCAATTATTCAAAACTTGTATAATCGAAATTCCAAGTTAACAAATTTCGAAATTCCCATCTAACACCCTCATTGGATATCATATCGTGCAAGAATAGGATTGTAGTTAATCCCTCCCTTTGTACCAAGAAGAGGTACATTGGGGAAACTACCACGACTGTCGATACTATCTACATCATAATATGCCTGATGATACCAAACAATATCTGAATGAGTGAGGGTCATAATCTTTGGAGTCCAACGAGGTTCCTTCCTGACATCCCAGAAAGCATCAGACTTAGGCAAGTGATAAATAGACCACTAAAACAACAAAGGTGTGCAGAAAATGATCATCCCTCCAAGGTAAGAATCCATAAGATGAATAGAGTAATAAGCATCACCCAATAATATAGGGACTGGTATCCCAATCATAAATATTCTGATGGTATTAATATCCACAAACTTTTCGACATTAGGAAATAAGAATAAACCATAAGAAAGTAGAGCAAAGATGGCCTCAAAAGCAACCATACTCTTCATCCTAGCAAAGTAACAGGATTTCTCCAACAAGAACTGAGCGGGTAATCCTCTAATCCCTCATTTGGTAGTCATGTGGGCTTCAACCCCAGACTTCCCTAAATGGATAAAAGAGGCAATCTCATGAGATTTTGGCTCCCCCTCTAAACCGGTAAAAGGAACACGATCGATAATAGGTAAACCCAGCAGATAAGAATACTCTTCCAATGTAGGCATCAACTAATAATCAGGGAAAGTAAAGCATCGATACATCAGATCATAGAACTGGACCACAGTCTAGAGAATACCCTCCTTCATCCTGAGCTTCATAAGAAAAATGATGGACCCAAACTTCCTCTGAATATCTGTAGGACTCTCGATCTCGAGAATCATACTCATCAACTCATCTATCTTGGGATCTTTGAAACTGTACTTCCCAGTCTTTCTATTTCTAGAATCCAAAGTAAAAAAGTACGTGAGATATTCACAAAGTCAACTTTTAAGTCCCTTGAAACAAAATGTTTTAAGAAGATGCTCATGGGTGCATGAATGCATGATGCAACAATCACATACAAGATCACAAACATAGGGATCATACATTCAACGTCACGAGCATGAGGCATGAAGGTTCTACGGTTCTCAGTTTCAGCAGGCTCCCAGGTCGAAAGCAGTATGTCTTCTTGATTACTCGGTAAACGGAACTACAATCAAAGGGACCTCCACTGAGTGGGGGATCTCATGTATCCTTTTTTGGTATTACTCTCTCAAAGTTTACATGACTATACTGCCCTTCGTATTTTAAGTTTTCCTAAGTATGGGTATAAGACTTATGAGAAATCACCAATCACCCCGAAAACAAGGAAAATTCAGACAAACATATATACAACATATAACATATAAACAACGATAACACATACACAAATAAACAATGATAGGCTTAACTCACTTATGGATGGATCAGCAATAGGTCAATCTATGCCCAGCAGAGTCACCATTTTTTTCTGTAGCGGTAGAAATGTTGAGACTAAGCCATTGGATTGACTTGACTCGTACAGATCAAATTAAAAATCGACACTGCGCTTTATCATTTCCAAAGGAATGGAAAAATAGCGAATAACCAAAAAAGAGGGGGAGAGAATCTAAGTTCGGGGGTTGGTTATGCAAATGGAAGGTATTAGCACCCTAAACATCTACGGTACTCCGCATAAACATCTTTGAAAATCTTTGTATTTTGGCTAAATGTTGTATAAAAAATGGATTGCAGATAAGGAAAGAAGTAATTTTTATGATTTTTGCACCCGCCGCGGTTGCGAACCTTTAGTGTCTACGTACCACCTTCCGTGCAATAGGGGATCATGGTACACATAGTTCACCTTTAAAAAAAATTAAAACACAAGTGTTGCGGTTTAATTTTAAGAGACAAGACATCATCGTCTTATCCGAGTGGAAGAACATACTTACTCTTGTTGTACCCCAATTTTTTCCCCTAAGATCCCTTCATCATATCATTTTGATTCAATCACAACAAGATCACCTTAGAATTCTTGGTTCCCCTCCCTATACTTAGCTTTGCTCTTTGAGGAATCACCAAGCACCTTGACTTGTGTTCTTTTGTGATCATGAATATTTTTGTCTTTATTTCTTCTTTTAATTATGAAATGCAATGTTGGATTGTCTTGCTTGTTACTCATGTAGGTAAAGGCAATAAGATTCAACAAGTTGCTCCATGGGTTCATGAGTTTATTTCTATGACCTAGTCAATGAAGCTTGAGAAGTTCAAACCTAACCATTGAAGTTGTTTTGGAAGGGATGTCATGGAATAGTTATTTTGGTTCACTATATTTCCAAGTTATCAAGATTTGATCCAAAAAGTACAAGGGGTTGATTGAAAAATAGTCATGGTTGGACAAGGTCTTGTTCCCATTGGTCACAAGTGCATATTTCTCTCAATTATCAAGATATGGAAGTGGTTGTGGTTTCTAAGAGTTCTAATTATCATCCTCAACAACTTATATTTACAAAGCATTTATTTTGGTACAAGAAGTTTGTTCAAAATTGTCAAAGTTCCTCAAGGCATGTTTCTTAATCTAGGAGCTAGGGTTTTGAACTTCAAAGGAGTATATCTTTCCCATATTTTGGGATTTTTAAGTGATTCCAAAGACATACTTCTATTTAAAGGGACATCAACCAATGACTTCAAAATTTCCAAGGATTTTTCACGTGGAAGAAACTTGATGATGAAGAAAGATTATAAGTCCTCCAGATGAACCCCTAACTTCCCATGTGTTAATTAAAATAATCATAACTTGGTCAATTTTTATCACCTTGAGCCTATTATTTTTCCATAATGATCTTGAAGATGTGAACTTTATGCCTTATTTTATGTGTAAAGTGAGAAAATGGATGGAAGTTGCCTTAAGGATACTAAAGATTATAGGTCATTTTATGAAATTTTGCCAACCTCAACAATTTATAATTTTCTCAATTTTTGGAGATTGTGAATGGTTCAAGTTTCAAAATGTCATTCAAGAGATCTACTTCATTCCATCTTTTTTGGTCAATAGAAAATTCCAAGTGGAAGGCTATGTTTGGATGCAAGACATTATAGGTCACTTTTGAAGAAAAATTTGAAATATTTCTAAGTATGGAAAGTCAACCCTTTTTCCTCAACTTTGACTCAACACAACTTTCATCTCAAGCATCCATTTGATTCCATTATTTTTCCATTATAAAGCTTGAAACCTCACCTTTCTAAAGCATCAAGAATTATGTCCTAAGACCCCTCAAGTTGAAAATGCCATTGGTCAGAAGTTGGCACTTTGAAACTGAATTTCTCACCAAGTCAAAGTTTTGAAATCCATAATGTGGCCTCTAATCAAAAGTTTTCCACGGATTTTTGCCTCTAAACATGTTTAGTAAAGTTCCAGATTTATTTAGCACCTCAAAACGCAAGGGTTGGATGAGTTTTGGTAAAAATTGGATCACACTTCACTCGTGCATCAGGTTTGCACGAATTCCCTCCAAAATGGATCATTCACTCTTCCTTTTGATCCCATTTGCTTCTCCTATAAATACATGAACTATCCCATTCGTTTTCTCAAGCTTGGATAGCCAGAATCATCCTACCAAACTTGTTCCCTAACTCAGAATTCAGCAACTTCGAAATCCATTCTCAAGCCTTTTCAAAAAAATGTTTTCATCAATTCACCTTCCTTGATCTTCCCTGAAGCTAACCATATAATTACATTCAAGAATCGTGCCCTATATTGCTCCATACGAGTCCAGTTTCAGAGTTCTGCAACTCAATTTCAATAGGTAGATTCCTTCATCAATTCTTCAAAACTTTGATATCATTGTGATGCTCTCATTTCCCTGGTTCTAGTCGCAACACTTACTTCTTATTGGAAACATGTTTTGACCATGAAATTCCAAATCCTTTTTCAAAACTTTCTTTTTGAATTGCTTGAGCTATAGTTTATATAAATTTGGCGCGAGGGTGTGGTTGTCTTCGTCTTGAAGAGACGAAGCGAATGGCATAAGTCTGAGCTTTTGATTTTACAGTTTTAGAGACCTGCAATTAACGTTGGCTGGAGGTTGAATATGACCAACGTGTCATCTTCCAACCAATGATGGCACGCCACTTGTTATTTTTGAATCCTGATTTTATTTCTGATTCAGTGCTTTATTCACTAATGACCATGATATGCACAACGCGCCAGATCCCTTGGATTTGATTACTAACGCGTTATGACTCTCATCCAATGGTCCACATATTTTTTACTTTTATTTTCTTTTTTGATTTTTTATATTTAATTGTTTTAAACTTCAAAAAATCATAGAAAATTCATTTTTAGTGCAAAAAATCTGAGAACATTATGAAAAATATTTTTGATTATTCTCTTTCTGATTTTTATTTTTTTACAATTTAATTTTATGTTTTGGTATTTTTTTTTATAAATTTACACTTTATTGGAATTGTTTTAAATGTTTAAAAATACTTTTATGCATTTTTATGTTCTGAAAAAATTATGTAATGATCCAATGATATTGTGACAAACATTTTTGACCTTAATTTATTTTTGTTTCTGACATTGCTATTTTTTATCATTTTTGGTTTATTTCACCCATTTCTTTAAATTTTAAAATAGTTTCTGACTTTAAAAAATTACCAAAAAATTTATAAATTTATTTTAGTTCATTTTTTATTTTTCTATGGTCTTACTTTTTATTTCTTGATTAATTTTAACATAGTTGACTTTTTTCCCTTTTATTTCTATTTTTAAACATTATTTTTAAACCTTTTTGTATATATTAAAATGTAATATTATTTTGTGATTATTTTCTGGCTGATCTTGGGTTATGTTTTGATCATGAACTTTATTAACATCATTGGATCCATGGTGTTGAGTCTAACTCCACAAAAATGGATGAATGATTTTAATAATAGTTTGATTAAATTTAATCCAAAAGTGGTTTGTATATTCTCTCCCACCCATCTTCATCGTATCCTCTTCTTATTGCACTAAATATTGTTGGAGCATGATCTCTATATCATGTCTCAAAACAAACGGTGCATAGATTGCTATTGACCGGCCTCAAAATAGGTGTGACTTCTATATAAGTCTACTTACGATTGCTTAACATAGCGCTAAATTTTGTCCCGATTCGAATAAATGATCATTTGTGGCCCAAACTTATGTTTGCAAGCCCAAGTATGTTAATTTGGTCTCTTTGATCCAATAACCTTGAGATTCATTGTGTGGAGGCTTTGGTTCTACCAATCCTCTAATGGATCTACAACACCTTTGGTCAACGCGGATCACTTAAACATCGTTGATCATTAAATAATACTCATAAGGATTCCAAATGGATGATATACTTGACAAAAAGCAAATGCAACTTGTTGTGTGGAGGCTTTGGTTCTACCAATCCTCTAATGAGTTCCAAATGCAAGTTTCAAGATGATCATCCAACTAACCACTAATCACTAATAATTGATTTTATTTTGTGTTTTTATTTTATGCTCTTTACTTTATGCTCTTTACTTTATGCACCATTTACTTTTAGCATTTACATTTCATGCTAATTTTCATATTTGCTCACTTGAGCCCATTTATATTCTTGTCATTTTTTATTTTTCTCACTTGAGCTTTTCTTTCTTTTGAAGACACCTAATAATCAACAGAAACCCTAAAAATATTTAATGATACTTGGACTATTTGGTTACTACCCCTGGCATCATGGAGCATTGGACTTTTTGGACTTAGGATTAGAAACCTTGGCCTATGATTGGAGACCTTGTGACATTATATGATTATTTTGTCTGGAGCTCTTGAGGTTTACCTCAAGACATTGGGTTGTTTGTTTGTTTTGTGTGCAGGTTATTGTGATTACACTCTTTGTTTGTAATATGGAATTCACCTGTATACAGCTGTTACTCTGTCCAATTTTTGTGAAGACTTAATACACTTGAAGTTTGGTTCTCTCAAGTGGTCTAGTATTTTTGCTTGTTCAGTTTCAATCCAAAGAATGAGAATTCTATCTTGGCTCATAGTGTAAAGTATTGGCTTCTTATTCGGTAGATGGTTCTTATCCCTAGTTTTTACCTTATGCTTTAGGATAGCCTCTTCTTCACCTCCCATCTTCTTTAATTCCAAAAATCTTCTCCCTCCTTTTGAAAACCCTTCTTGTTTTAAACTTGAACCACTTTCATTATAAACTTGGACTTAGGTCTATGCATTTTCAAACATTCTCATAAATAAACTCCAATAAACTTAATAATACTTTGACACTCTTTTTGTGAGAAAACTAAAATTCAATCAATCTCATTTCAAACCATTTTGCCACTTTGGCTTTTATCTTTAAACTTTTCTCAAAAAAAAATTGAACTCTTGCCAATCCTTGTAGTGATGCAAACAACTATACTTCTACAATATATAGTGAAGAGAGATATTTTCCACTTGGGTGTTGAGTGAGGCATTGTTGATTTTAGAATCCAAGCCATATCCTCCACTTTGAGATGATTCAAATTCTCCTTTCTCATGATTGTGAGTAGTAGGTATGTTTTCCACACGGACAATGACGGTGGTGTTTTATCTCATAAAAATAACCAACACATTTGTTCTTTTTTAAAATTTTTTAAAAAGAGGAACTACGTGTACCCTAATCCACTATTGCAGGAAAATGTGGTACGTAGGCACTAAAGGTTCACAACCGCGGCGGGTGAGAAAATAATAAATATATTTCTTTTCTCACCTCCACCATCTATTTTATACAACATTTTTCTTAGCCAAAATATACAGATTTTACAAAGAGGTTCCTGTGGAGTACCGTAGATGTTTAGGGTGCTAATACCTTCCCTTTGCATAACCAACCCCCTTACCTTGAATCTTTACCCATATTTTTGGGTTATTCTCTATTTTCCCATTTCTTTGGAAACAATAAAGAACAGTGGCAATTTTTATTTTGATTTGTAAAAGTCTAGTCAATCCAATGGCTTGGTCTTGAACATTTCTACCGCTACAACTACCCACAAGTATGAGAAAGGAGAATTTGAATCATTTCAAAGTGGAGGATATGGCTTGGATTTTAAAATCAACAAAGCCTCGCTCAACACCTAAGTGGAAAATATCTCGCTTCATTATATATCATAGAAGTATAGTAGCTCACATAACTACAAGGATTGACAAGAGTCTAATCTTTTGAGAAATTTTTAAGGTAAAAAGCCAAAATGGCTAAAATGGTTTGAATGAGATTGATTGACTTTTAGTCTTCTCATAAAAATTTCAAGGTATTATTAAGTTGATTAAAGTTTGATTAAGAAAATATTTTGAAAATGCATGGACCTAAGTCCAAGTTTATTATGAAAGTAGTTCAAGTTTAAAAACAAGAAGAGTTTTCAAAAGGAGGGAGAAGATTTTTGAAATTCAAGAAGATGGCAGAAGATAAAGGGACTATCCTAAGGCATAAAGTAAAAGTTAGGGGAAAAGAACCGTCTAACCAACAAGAAGCCAACACTTGAAATAACGAGTCAATGTAGAATTACCATCCTTTAGATTGAAACCAATCAAGCAAAGATACTAAACCTATTAAGAAACCAAGCTTCAATTGCATTAAGTCTTCACAAAATTTGGGCAGAGTAACGGCTATATACAGATGAATTCCAGATTACATACAAAGCATATAATCACAATAACATGCACACAAAACAAACAAACAACCCAATGTCTTGGGGTAAACCCCCAAAACTCCAGACAAAATAACAGTTGAGGTCACAAGGTCTCAAGGTCGGTTAAGGTCTCTACTCTAAGTCCAAGAAGTCCACAATCTCCATAATGCCAAGGATAGTAACCAAGTAGTCCAAGTAACAATAAAGTTTTTTTAATGTTCAAGTTGATTATTAAGTATCTTTAAAAAGAAATGAAAAGCTCAAATGAGCAAAATAAAAAAAATGGCATAAAATAAAAAATGCTCAAATGAGCAAAGATGAAAATAGCATGAAATGTAAATGCTAAAATAAATGTGCTTAAAGTAAAAGCATAAAATAAAAGCACAAAATAAAGTCAATTGTTAGAAGTTCGAGGTTAGTTAAATGACCATCATGAAACTTGCATTTAAAACTCATTAGAAGATTGATAAAATCAAAGCCTCTCACCAATAAGTTTCATTCGCTTTTTGTCAAGTATATCATCCATTCAAAATTCTAAAGGCAACAATAAATGATCAATGATGTTTAAGTGATTCACTTTGACCAAAGTTTGTGAAGATTCACTAGAGGATTGATAAGACCAAAGCCTCCTAACAATGAATCTCAAAGTTATTGGATCAAAGGATTCAAATCAACATACTTAGGCTTACAAACATGAGTTTGGGCCACGAATGATCATTTCTCGAATCGGGACAAAATTTAGCACTATGTTAAGAAATCGTAAGTGGACTTATATAGAAGTCGCACCTATTTTGAGGTCAGTCAATAGCAATTTATGTGTCCTATGCTTGGAGAGATGATATGTACATCATCCTCTAACAAAATATGACACAATAAGAAGGGGGTAAGATGAAGAGGGCTGGGAGAAGAGTTAAACCACATTTGAACAAAAAAAATTAATCAAACTATTATTAAAATCATTCATCTATTTTTATAGAGTTAGACTCAACACCATGGATCCAATGATGTTAATAAAGCTCATGATCAAAATTTCATAGTCCAAGATCAGCCAGAATATATACAAAAAATAAAATTTTATTTAAAATAAAGAAAAAGGTTTTTAAAAATGATTTTTAAATGAAAATAAGAGGGGAAATGGTAATTATATTCAAATCAACCAAGAAAAATCAAATGAGGCCATATAAAAATCAGGAATATACTCAAATGTTTATATAAAATTTTTGGTGATTTTTTAAAGTCAGAAACTATTTTTAAACTAATTAAAATTGCTCAAATAAATGGAAAAAGGATGGAAAATAGTAGAAGTCAAAATAAAATTCTAAAAAAATTTCAAACGGTCAAAAATAATGGAAATGATGTTGATGAATTTTTTTCAGAATTTAAAAATGTTCAAAAGTATTTTTTAAGTAATTAAAAACAAACCAAAATAAATAAGAATTATAAAAAATATCAAATCTAAAAATAAAATTATGAAAAAATATAATTCAGAAAGAGAATATTTGAAAATATTTTTGTGAATTTGTTCATAATTTTTGAACCAGAGATGAATTTTCTATGTTTTTTTGAAGTTTAAAACAATTTAAATATAAAAATTAGAAATAAATAAAGTCAAAAAAATGTGGACCAACGGATGAGAGTCAAAATGCGTTAGTAAGCTAATCCAATGGATCAGACGTGTTGTGCATATCATGGTCTTTATTGGAATAAACACATGATCATTAATTAAATAAGATTTTTGAAAAATAAGTGTGGCACGCTTTCATTGGTTGATAGATGACACATTGGTCATCTTCAACCTCCAGCCAACGAAATCTGCAGGTTTCAGAAACTGTAAAATTAGAAGACGAGACAGGTACCACTCTCTTTGTCTCTTCAAGACGATTCAAATGGTACTTTCGCAAAAAATTTATATAAGTTGTAGCTCAGTCGTTTTGGAAGAGAAGTTTTGAAAAGAGATTTGAAATTTCATGGTCAAAACATACTTCCAGTTGAAAACAATTGTTGCAACTAGAATCAGGATGATGAGAGCTTCATGATAGTATCAGAGTTTGAGAGAATTGGTGAATGAATCTACCTATTGATGTTAAGTTGCAGAGCTCTGAAACTTGACTTGGCTAGAACGATTCAGGGAGTTTTAGAGGTTCAATGAAGATGTATTGATAAAGAAAAATGATTGAGAAAGGTTGTAAGAGCAAATTCGAAGTTGCAGGAAGTTTGGTTCAAGAGGGAGTTTGGCAGGATGATTCTGGCTCTCTAAGCTTGAGAAAATGAATGAGGTATGACCCTCTATTTATAGGGAAGTTGATTGAATGTTCAAGCGTGTGAAATGATGGAGTTTGGAGGGAAATCGTGTGAACCTGATACACGAGTAAGGTGTGATCTGTTTTGCATCAAAACTCATCCAATCCTTGCGTTTTAAGGCTCTAATCCACTTTGGCAAGTTGGTTAAACATGTTTAGACCAAAAACGCGTTCTAATTTGATGTTTAGAAGCCACAACATGAATTTCAAATTCAGACTTATGAAGAAACTTCAATTTCAAGTTACCAAATTCAAATCAATGGCATTCTCAGCTCAAGGAGTCTTAGGACATGATTCTTGAAGCTTTAGAAATATGAGATCACAAGCTTTACAATGTGAAAAGAATGGCATCAAATGGATGCTTGAGCTGAAAATTGTAATGAGTCAAAGTTGAGAAAAATATGTTGACTTTCTATACTTAGAAAATTTCTAAGTTTTTTCATCAAAAATGACTTATAATGTCTTGAATCCAAACATGGCCTTCCACTTGAAATTTGCTATTGACCAAAAAATATGGCATGAAGTAGATTTCTTGAATGTAATTTTGAGACTTGGACTATTTAAAAACTCCAAAAACTGAGAGAGTTATGACTTGTCGAAGTTGGCAAAAATTCATGAAATAACCTATAATCTTTTGCATCCTTAGGGCATCTTCCATCCATTTTCACACTTTTCACTTAAAATAAGGGTTGAATTACATATATTTAATATCGTTGTATGAAAAGAATGGGATCAAGGAGATAAAAATTGACCAAGTTATGATCTTTTGAAGTCACATAAGAGAATTTGATGATTCAACTAGAAGACTTGTAATCTTTCTTCATCATTAGGTACCTTCCACACAAAATTTCCTTGAAACTCTTGAAGTGATTTGTTGATAACCCTTTTAAGAGAAGTATGTATTTGGAATCACTCAAAAATACCAAAATATGAGCAAGATATACCCCTTTGAAGTTCAAACCTCTAGCTCCTAAAGCAACAAGATACCTTAGAAATCCTTTTACAATTTTGATCATCTTTCTTGCACAAATACTTTTGTCATATAAATAGAAGTTGTTGAGGATGATAATGAGGAACCATAGCAACCATAAACAATTTAAAATATTTAGAATTGAGGGAAATATGAATTTGTGATTAATGAATCAAGAACCTTTCTAATTAAGTCAAACTTTTTCAATCAACCCTTATACCTTTGAACTATATTTGACAACTTGAGGCATGATGAATCATAATAGACTTTGTCATATATTACTTCAAAATATATTCAACAATGTAGCTTGAATCTCATTTATGCTTTGTTGAAAAAGGAATGGAAATAAACTCATGAACCTATGGATAAACTTACTAGAATGTGTTGTGCTTTCACCTATCATATCAACAATTAAGGAAAAAATACATTGTATTTATTATTTAAAAGTTAATCAAAGCATAGATGAAAACAAGATACAAATCAAGGTGCTTGGTGATTCATCATGGGAAATCTAAGGATAAGGAGAAGATCCAAACCCTAGTGTATGATCTTGTTGTGATTGAGTTGATATGATATGATAGAGGAATCTCGGGGGAAAAAATTGGGGTATAACACCGGTGATAACTGACCGTCAACTAATGAATCAAAGATAGTCTAAGGATACAAGGGCTATTCCATTTTTTAAGGCAACAACATGACCTTTGCTTGGTTCTTGACCCGTCTTTCATAAGCGTAAAGAGCCATACACCCTATT
The DNA here is from genome assembly GCA_948472305.1 of Vicia faba. Classification (NCBI taxonomy): domain Eukaryota; kingdom Viridiplantae; phylum Streptophyta; class Magnoliopsida; order Fabales; family Fabaceae; genus Vicia; species Vicia faba. The sequence continues at coordinate 1,403,375,838 of OX451739.1, forward strand.
TGGGCAAAGAAAAGCTTCCCTTTTATGTGAATATGACCCCAGTGGACTTTTACTCTATCAAGAAAGACGAGATCTTCACCTTTTCCAAAACAAACAATTTCTACCACCTCACAATATGTGGGTTTATCCGTCATAACATATCCTAGTTGGCGACGTGCCAAAGTAGAATTATAGTTGATGCCACCTTTTGTTCCCATGAGCAGAACATTGGAAAACTCCCCACAGCTTGCAATGATTTCTTTCACACCCATTATGTTATACCAAACAATGTCCCGTTGAGATCAAAGAGGCAAATCATCGTTATCCATAAATGGTCCTTTCATGGGTAAATGCAACATAAAATCATTTATAGAGAAGAGGAATACATCAATGAACCCCTCCTTTTCTGCCATGCTTGGAATGTATGGTATAATAGGTGTTGACAAGTATGGTCGGCACCAGATTTCCATTCATGAAATCAGAGATCGCCGCTAAGTCCACAAAATTCTCCACAGAAGGAAAGAGGACTATATAATAGATCAGGGCAGCCAACAACACTTTGAATGCAATCCAATTCTTGTTCTGCGTAAACTCTTTAGCATTGGGTATTAGAACCTTCAAAAGAAGACCGCTTATAAAACTCTTACTAATCCAGTTATCTTTCACATCGCTTAGACTCAAATAAATAGCCTTAACGATGGCTTCATAATCGGGAATCACCGGTACACAGACAAAAGGAATACGACTTGTCACCTCAATACCAAGGTGTTAGCTGGGAATTTCGATTATACAAGTTTTGAATAATCGACACTACGATCGAAGAAAGAGTCGTTCGAGAGAAAGTGTGAGAACACTTTTATGGAGTCTTCGATTGATGAAGAGCTAGTAAAGAGTTTCACTATGTTGAACCGTTATCGAAGGGTTTGTTTTCGAACTATTGAAATATAAGTTATTCGAAAAATTACAAGGAAAGACATTTCAACCGTCATGTTGTTTGAATTGGCGCTTTGAAAAGAATAAGATTTTGAATTCAAAAGCTTTGATCTTATCCAAAGAAACACGTGGAAGTCTAATAGTTCGAAAGACCTGCAATCTTCGAACGTGGCGTGATTTCATAGAAGGACTGTTAGGGTCGAATAAGTATAAATAGAAGTATTAGATGTCAGAAAAAGGTGGTGTTTGAATTGTATACAAAATCATATTATACTCAATGTACCGGAGCATAGAAACGAGTTTGTTGATAATGTATGCGTAAGAACACCATCCATTTATTTAGAATTAATTTCTCAGTAAAAAGTCTTTAATCATTTTCATTCTCTTTTTGTTTCCAGTTAAATATTTTATCATTTTCTCTTTTCGTTTCCAGTCTAGTCTTTTAACAATTTTATTAAACTTTTCTTATTAAGCATTGTCTTTACATTTTTACAAATACCCATATTATTCCCTTTACAGTTATATTTAAGATTCATAGTCAAACTTTAACATCTTAAGATAATTATAACCATAGAAAGATCTTGTTATTATTCATACAATGTCTTCCTTCGAATCAGACTGTAAGAACACTAAGACTATGTCCTAGGATCAATCTAGTCGATCCTGTAAGTTACCAAAACATAGGGTTTGGAAGACTAGCGGTTGTTTGTCAGAAATCACTGGTAAACAAATTGGCACACCCGGTGGGACCGTGTCGAAGTGTTTTAGTCACATTGTTTATGTTCTTTCAATTTGGGTCTTTATAGTAGTTTCTGTTATGAACCTATTTTTGCCCAGTATATGACCCTTAAGAGTGATAAGATAACCAACAACAAACAATCAATACCCAAAATAAAACAAACCAGAAAGATTGTTAATACTGCCAATGATGGAGGAGAACAAAATCCTCCACAAGGATCAGGTACAAGCATTTCATGTTCGACGAATGCATCAACTGTGATACCAGGTTCACAAGCCATGTCCATATTCACAAGATCCATGGCTACAAATAGTTCGATACTTGGGTCCACAGGGGCAATACCCACGAACAATTCGACAACCATGCCTATCTTTGCAAATACGACAGAGATCCCTTCGAATAATCAAATTGACCATGTGTTGACATATGTGGGAAATCAGAGTCAACTTGCAACCCCTAGACCACCAGGATTTGAAAAATTTAGGACTTGGAGGAAGCAACCCCAATACGGGATGCCAACTTCCCTTAGGTTAGGATTACACAATAATAAATCCACACATACACGACCTACCATGACAACCTTTTCCCCAGTGCAAAACTATGGTTCTGGTATGAACCATGTGGGTCGAAATACACAGAACCAAGGATTGTCAAACCAATTACCTATACTCACAACTAACACTCAGGCCGCACTTAGGCAACAAATGGACACTAGTAACCATGACATGGTACGGGTGCTTGCACATGAAATGAATACCATTTTCTCTCCTTTGATCCAGAATATTAATAGGACAAACCAAGAAAATACCCCAATCCTATTAGAAAATGTCAGCGTAGATGGCGCGCATAGTTGAATTTTTTGGAGCCCCACAAGCACCTATTCCACATAGGCAAAATCAGGTGGAAATCAAGAGGAAGAACCCACTATCAATCAGGTTCGACCACCCAGACAAGAGGTTGGCAAAAGAGACATGGGGGAAAGGGTAGAACGACGAGAGATTCGAAATGAGACCCATGAGGAGCAACCTAGAAGAATAGTAATGGTTAACAGGGATCAAAATGCAGAAGAAGTGATCCATAGAGTTAGGCAAGATAACATGCTGGCTGAAAATAATTTAACCACCATGATGGAAAGAATCATGGCCCAAAATGGCCTGAATACAGGGTTTTGATGGCCAAATTACACATTCCATTAACATGTTTTATTTTGCAGGCTGAATTACCAAGGGGTTGTAAAGTCCCCAAATTCACAAAATTCTCATGAGATACTAACGAATCAACTGTCGAACATGTGGCCAGGTATCTGATTGAAGCAGGGGACTTGGCAAATAGTGAAAACTTAAGGATAAAGTATTTTCCTAGTTCATTAACAAAAAAATGCTTTTACGTGGTTCACTACATTGCCACTAAATTCTATAGATACATGGCCTCATTTAGAAAGATTGTTCCATGAACAATTCTACATGGGGTAAACTAAGATAAGTCTGATGGAATTATCCAGTATTAAAAGAAAGTTTATTGAACCTATAGATGACTATTTGAATAGGTTCTGTTTGTTAAAATCTAGATGTTTCACAGTAGTGCCTGAACATGAATTGGTCGAAATGGCCGTTGGTAGATTATATTACTCCATTTGAAAGAAACTAGATACTCAGTATCTAAGAGACATGGCCCCAATTAGCAGATAGAGTTCGACAAGTCGAACGTTTGAAAGCAGAAAAGGCTAGGGAAAGTAAGAATTATAAGTAAGAGAGGGTAGCTTATATCGAAGCCGAAGGAGAGGAAATAGAAGCCTTCAATGACATATATGATCTTGAGGAATACGAAGTAGATTTGGATGAACTAAAATAAGCACCCCCATACTCTTGTAAAATGCTTACACCAGCAAATGGGAGAAATCCTGTCGAAGTAGAAAAGAAGGACAAATTCCCCAAGAAAGCTTATACGTTTGACTTTACCAAATGTGATGAGATTTTCGATTTGCTTGTAAAAGATGGTCAAATGATAGCGCCTCTTAATGCCAAAATTCCTCCATTAGAACAACGGAAGAAAAGAGGCTTTTGCAAATATCATAACTTTATGGGCCATAAAACTTCACAATGTTTCTTTTCAGGGATCTTATTCAAAATGCTATCAAAGAAGGACGCTTGAAGTTTGCTGACAAAGTAAACAACCACATGAAGGTTGATGCTGACCCCCTCCATGTTGCAGACACCTATTATGTTGAACCTATGGAAATCAACATGGTGGACATGTTGGAATATGAAGGAGAAGAGGCCAAGAGAGTTGAAGGCTCAAACATGAATGGAAAACAGGCTACTGAAGGCCTAACTAACATAATCCCTTTTGACACTCCTGGAAAACATATTTATGCAGGTGATGCTGAATCAGAGGCTACTGAGGGCCCTAAGGGAGGAATAATTGAGGCTACTGAAGGCCTTAGAGTTAAATTTGAGAAGATAAGGATTTATGAAGGTCCTAGTCTAAGAGTTAACATGGTGGATTTGAATCAACCTCCACCAGAAATGGAATAGGTCGAAAGATGCCTCAAGCTGGAGAGAGAACAAATGAGTTTTGGCTACCCTAAGGCCAATGAGACTTTGCGAGAATACCTCTGGAGGTGTCATCGAAGGAATTCGGAGATGCTAATGTGTCTAAGGTGCAACATTGCTCTTAATCGAATGGTTACAGAGGCTTATGAAAGAGCTCAATATTTTAGAACCCAGGGTAATTAGAGGCACAAAATCTAGTTGATGAAAGTGTACCCAAAGCCAGGGGAAAGTCTACTTGGTTTTCTGGTACATTGTTATAAATCTAAAACACAATGTCTGTTATGTCGCAGGTGTGGGGTAGTGTATGATAGGGAGATGGCTGAAATGTTCGAAAGAATTCCATCCACCCATGGATGGAACCAACAAGGTAGCAACCCCAATATATACGCCTTCGACAAGAGGGGAGTTCCCAGAAGGCAAGATAGTCCTCAAACCAAAGCCAAGAGAGTCACTTTCAAACTTCTAGAAGAAGTACCAACGGACAGATGGACATAGGCAGGGGAAGGAACAGGAAATTGGAGAAGTTTCGACCAAGGAGGCAGAACTTCGATGGCCTACAGAAATCAGTTTCAGACATCGAAGAGAGAGGTGTATAGGTTAGAGAACTATAAAGGAAAAAACCCAATGTACAGATCCCAGTGGAGGAGGCACCAAAGGATCAAAAAGGCTGAGAGAGAGCTAGCATCGAAGGACATGGGGGAATCCAGTAGTAATAAGTTCCTTTCGAGAACTAAGAACTCAAACAAGCCACCTGTGAGTCGAAAGTTGTTTGCACCAGAGGAGAAGGTCACAAGTGAGAAAGTTCAAAAGAACCCAACAAAAGAAGATGAAATGTCAACAGAGGATTTCAAATCTGACGGGGATTCTTACCTTAATGTTAATTGTAATGTAGTATCAGTTTTACCTCAGGAGTATAACCAGGAAACTGAAATAGAGGACCAGGAAGAAGTTGATGAAGAGGAAATGGCAAAACATAAACTAGTTTGCTACTATGTGCTCAACAATGGAGTTATCGAAGAATAAAATGCTTTCTTCGAAAGGCCTGACCAGGACATGAAAGGGCATTTGAAGCCTTTATACATTAGGTCCAGGGTTGAACAAGTAGGCATAAACAAGGTTTTAGTTGATGGAGGAGCAGCTGTCAATTTAATGCCACAATTCATGTTGAAAAAGATTGGAATGTTTGATACGGACGTAAAACCACATAACATGGTCCTTTATAATTATGAAGGGAAGATTGGACATACATTGGGAGTGATACAGTTAGAATTGATAGTTGGTTCAATTATAAGGCCAACTATGTTCATGGTAATCCCAGCAAAGGCAAATTACAACCTACTGCTTGGCAGAGAATGGATACATGGAATAAGATTTGTTCCTTCGACAATGCACCAAAGACTATCCATCTGGAGAGATGATGGCATAGTGGAAAATATAGAAATGGACCAAAGTTACTATATAAATGAAGTGAATCAGGTAGATATGAGGAACTTCAATAGAAATCTATCCAACATAGGGCCATGCTACCCAGCAGGAGAAGAATACTCACCAAGCAAGAATGCCCTCTATTTCTTAACTCTCTACCCAAATGGTTTCCAATGGGATAGAGAAATCATGGGAGAAACAAAAGGCGTCAAAGGAATGTCTGATATATGGCCAACTAGCTGGGATGAAGACAGTGATTATGTCTGAATCATTGTTCTTCAAAAATATTTCGGTTTACTTGTCCGAGAACAAAAGAAAAGCGGCTCTCAAAGTTGAAGTACAAACATGGCTATCAAAGCCATAAATGATACGCTGCACACAGCAGGACCTGGGGAGAATTTTATTCCAAAAACTCCTGACGAACAGGTACTAGGCGAACAGTTAGAACAAAGATTGGACGCTATATATGATGAGGAGCCCTTGGGTTTCGAGAAAAATCTATTAGAGTCAAGTGCAAAGATGTTGGCTCAATACCCCTTTTAAGAGATAGATCTTGGGGATGGAAGCGTAAAAAGAATCACGTACATCAGTGCCAAATTGGATCCCAAGTTGAAGATGAAGTTGATTGAATTGATGAAAGAAAACAAAGATTGCTTCGCTTGGGATTATGATGAAATGCCTGGTTTAAAAAGAGATCGGGTCAAATTAAGGTTGCCAATCAAAGAAGGCAAGAAGCCTATCAAGAAGACGCCTAGAAGGTTCTCCCCAGATGTTCTTTCAAAGATTAAAAAAGAGTTCGAAAGACTTCTCCACTTCAATTTCATCAGGACCACGAGGTATGTTGAATGGATTGCCAATATAGTTCTTGTTATTAAGAAAAATGATTCATTGAGAGTATACATAGATTTTCATGACTTAAATGCAGCAACTCCTAAAGATGAGTATCCAATGCATGTGGCACAAATGCTAATAGATTCGCCTGCAGGCTTTGAGTACTTTAGTATGCTTGATGGATACTCTGGATACAACCAAATTTTCATTGCCGAGGAAGATGTGTCCATAATAGCTTTTCGTTGCCCTAGGGCAATAGGTGCCTATGAGTGGGTAGTTATGCCTTTTGGCCTAAAAAGTGTTAGGGAAACTTATCAAAGGGAAATGAATTCAATATTTCATGATTATATAGAAACTTTTATGCAGTTTTATATAGATGACATTGCGATGAAGTTTGTATCAGACGAAAGTCATCTGAATCATCTTTGCCAATCATTTGAAAGGATGAGAAAACATGGCTTGAAGATGAATCCCCTTAAGTGTGCCTTCTTTGTGCAGGTTGGAGACTTCTTGGGATTTATGGTTCACAAGAAGGGGATAGAAATCAATCAGAACAAGACGAAGGCTATCATGGAAGCGAAAGCGCCATCAACTAAAAAGGAGTTATAATCACTTTTAGGGAATATAAATTTCCTAAGAAGGTTCATTTCAAATCTAAGTGGTCAAACTCAAGCCTTTTCTGCCCTCCTTCGTTTGAAATAAGAAAAGTTCGAATGGAACGAAGAACGTCAAGAAGATTTTAATAAAATCAAGAAGTACCTGATGAATCCTCTCATCTTGTCACCACCTTGTGGAAGGAAACCAATGAGATTGTACATATCTTATTCTGATGTTACCATTGGTAGTATGCTATCACAAGAAGACGAAAATGGCATCGAAAGAGCCATTTACTATCTAAGTAGAGTTTTAAATGATGCAGAGACAAGATATGTTGCTATAGAAAAGCTTTATCTTTGTTTATACTTCTATTGTACAAAACTCAAATATTATATAAAGCCTTTTTATGTATATGTTTCTTCACATTTTGACGTTATCAAACATATGTTGTCAAAGCCAATACTACACGGTCGAATTAGCAAGTGGGCATTGGCCCTTACTGAATATTCTTTAGCCTTCATGCCTTTAAAAGCAATGAAGGGTCAAGTAGTATCAGATTTCATTGTGGACCATGCAGTGGTCGAAAACCCCCAACATTATGTTGAGTTTAAAGCCTTGGAGATTGTTATTTGATGGCTCTACCCACCAAAAAGGAAGCGGAGTTGGGATTCTAATAATTTCTCCTGATGGAATTCCAACAAAACTCAAGTACAGAATAAAGGGGCCCCTTTGTTCAAACAACGAGGTAGAGTACGAGGCTTTAATTGTAGGACTTGAAGCCTTGTTTGAATTTGGGGCAACAAGAGTCGAAATCAAAGGAGATTCTGAGCTAGTAATAAAGCAATTGACAAAGGATTATAAGTGCATAAAAAATTTGATTATGTATTTCGTTATGGCAAACAGATTGCTTAAAAAATTCGAATATGCAGATATAAAGCATGTCCCTAGAATAAAAATCAAGAAGAAAATGACTTAGCCCAAATAGCATTAGGGTATAAAGTGACTAAAGAGAAACTAGAAGAGTTGGTCAAAGTTGGAGGAAAGGCAATGACTACAAGATTGTCTCCAACAGATCTGGAAAGTACCCAATTATGTTACGCTAATGAAGACACATTCGAAGTATTGGTCACTAACACTCTAGAAGATACAGATTAGAGAAGTCCAATTGTTAATTACCTCATATATCCTTCAATAGATACATAAAGAAAGATTAAATACAAAGCTTTATCTTATATCTTAATGGGGAATGAGTTGTTCAAGAAAACCCCTGAAGGAGTTTTGCTAAAATGCTTAGGAGAAAGTGATGCATATTTGGCACTATCTAGTGTTCATAGTGGAGCATGTGGAGCCCATCAAGCAGGTAGTGGTTGCTATTTCGATATGGAATGTATTGGCCTACTATGCTCAAAGACTGTATAGAATTTCTAAGGGATGTCAAGAATGTCAAAACATGCTGGTATCCAACATGCGCCAGCAAGTGAACTTCTTGCAATTATTAAACCTTTGCCTTTCAGAGGTTGGGCGTTGGATCTAATTGGAGAAATTCGATCTACTTCATCTAAAAACCACAGGTACATTTTGGTAGGTATAGATTACTTTACAAAATTGGTGGAGGCCATACCTTTAGTGAATGTGGATCAAGAAATTGTTAGCGAATTTACTCAGAAACATATAGTCTATAGATTTGGCATCCCAGAGAGTATCACAATAGACCAAGGATCAGTCTTCACCGATCGAAAGATGTAGGAGTTCGCCATAGAAATAGGTTTCAAACTATTGACATCCACACCTTATTATGCTCAAGCGAATGGCTAAGTCAAAGCAGCCAACAAAGTGATAATTGGGTTGGTAAAGAAGCATGTAGGAAAAAAAGCCAAAAAATTGGCACAAAACTTTGGACCAAGCATTATGGGCTTGTCGAACTTCCCCTAAAGAAGCAACTAATACCACACCTTTCCAACTCACATTTGGGTTCGATGAAGTACTGCCAGTCGAAATCTATTTACAATCAGTTAGAATTCAAAGGCAAGAGGAAATTCCTTCTGACCTTTATTGGGAAATGATGATGAATGAATTAGTAGATTTAGATGAAAAAAGGTTACATGCTTTAGAAAGATTGAGAAGACAAAAGGAAAGAGTGGCAAGAGCATACAATAAGAGGGTCAAAGTCAAGACATTTATTATAAATGACTTGGTATGGAAAGTCATATTACCTATGGATCGAAAGAATAAAGCGTTAGGAAAATGGTCTCCACATTGGGAAGGACCTTTTCGAATCTTAAAGGAATTCTCAAACAACGCTTACGAAGTAGAGGAGTTAGCTGAGGATCGGAGAATCCTTAAAGTAAATGGGAAATACTTAAAGAAGTATAAACCATTTTTGCAGGAAGTAAAAATCATGGCATGAGAATAAGCAGCAAAAGTATATATAGCCAAAATGCTGATCCAATTAATTTCCAAAATGGCTTTGTCTAAAATACTTACAACACAAAACAGATACAATGAAGTTTAACTTACACAAGTCAAAATGGTAGTTGGCTCTTTAGCCTGTCATATTTGACCTTGGCCAAATTCAGTTTGTAACCACCAGCAGATTTAGGTTTTTCAAGAGCGACAATTTCGTTGGTCATGGAAGTATCTTTCTCGACATGATCCACGCTCTTTGCTACCAACTCTTTGATCCTTTCCCTGTCTAACCATTTAATAGAAGCTTGATGTTTTCTGGCCTAAAAAATTTAAACTGATATACGCACGTCTGGATAGACGTTTGGAAAAAGGTGATTTTTTTAATGACGTCACAATAGGGAAGGGTTATCATGAATATATGATTCATCGAAATTCAAGGTTGTTATTAAAAAATGACTAATTATCTATGTAACGAAATACACATTTTTGAGGGGAAATTTGTTAGCTAGGAATTTCGATTATACAAGTTTTGAATAATTGACACTATGATCGAAGAAAGAGTCGTTCGAGAGAAAGTGTGAGAAGGCTTTTATGGAGTCTTCGATTGATGAAGAGCTAGTTAAGAGTTTCACTACATTGAACCGTTATCGAAGGGTTCATTTTCGAACTATTGAAATATAAGTTATTCGAAGCATTACAAGGAAAGACATTTCAACCGTCATGTTGTTTGAATTGGCGCTTAAAAAAGAAGAAGATTTTGAATTCAGTTAAATCTTTTATCATTTTCTCTTTTCGTTTCCAGCCTAGTCTTTTAAAAAATTTATTAAACTTTTCTTATTAAGCATTGTCTTTACATTTTTACAAATACCCAGATTATTCCCTTTACAGTTATATTTAAGATTCATAGTCAAACTTTAACATATTAATATAATTATAACCATAAAAAGATCTTGTTATTATTCATACAATGTCTTCCTTCGAATCAGACTGTAAGAACACTAAGACTATGTCCTAGAATCAATCTAGTCAATCCTGTAAGTTACCAAAACATAAGGTTTGGAAGACTAGCTGTTGTTTGTCAGAAATCACTGGTAAACACAAGGATAAAAGCATACTCTTCTAGGATTGGCGCTAACTGATAGTCCTAGAAAGTGAAACGTCACAATTACATATGATAGAATTGCAAAAGCCACACCATGACCCATTTCTCATACCCATCATTCAATATAGGCAGCAGATTCCCATAATTCTCCCTGAATATTTTCTCATTCAGACCCTTCAACAAAGCTCCTACTTCCCTCAACGGAGTCAGAACAAAATCGTGGAACTGATAACAAAATGTCTTCCTGGTAGGATCTTTGTCTGTGACGGTGTTGCTATCCATCCTGATGATAATGAAAACCTCAGAATATCCTGGAAATGATATGCATATGCAAGTCAACTTTTTTTCATATACATTTTTTATATATATTTTTTTGTAAAAATAATAATGCCATGATGCAAGTGAAATAACATGGAATCAAGGTTTCCACAACAATGGGTATCCACTGTGTTGTTTCTGAATATGCCGAGAATAATAGGATTAAAGGTTCGGAACATAAACCACAAGAAACACATAGTCACCAACAGAAGTCTAGAACATGACCAAAAGAACCACATAGTCACCAGTGGTACCTTTAATATCAATCCCTCCCGACTCACGGGTGAAATCTAGGTAAGGGTAACGTCAGAAGGTAACTCAGAGTCTCGAGTTTGCTTGAAAATACTATCATTGTTACACCTACGTGATAACGACAATACTTAACTTGAACCTCGCCTGAGCATGGCACGCATGACCGCTCTAGTAGGACCAAGGTCCAGTAGCCGTCTTGTATCCACTCTATTTCTATATGTTCCTAAGAAGTTACAACTCTGGCCTGGGTACTGGGCCTTTTACCTCAATAGTAACACCCATCCAACAAGGAAACACAAGATCCATCACATCAAGAATAACTAGTATATAGAAAGTAGTAAAATGAAATGCATACACATGCAGACAAAAATATACAAATGAGAAAGCATAAAGATAAACACCCAATGAAAACAACATAATAAAAGCTAGGACTGACTCTGGGATGGACCAACCTCGAACCTCAAAATGCTGATTTTCAGTTTAAACCGTCTCAAATCAATTGAAACTCTTTACTTTCTCTATAATTTAAAGTGTTCTAAAACACATGAGAGCTTAATATAATTATGTCTTGATTAATTATTGATTTAATAGCTTATAACACGTGCAGTGTGTATTTAAATGCGGAAAACCCTGAGTTCTGCTTCACAATGCTGCTTAACGGAACAATTGTCTTTTATAGCTCTTTCTCGCAGAGAAATGCCTTGATTCCATGAGTATAAAACCTATATCATGTATGTATGCATATGATGGTGAAGTATAAGTCAATTAGGTTTAAAATGAAGAGGGAGATATTTCGGGTGCAACACACTCGTCATAATTTCTAAACATACACACTAAAAAAATTAAAACTAAAAGATGGAGTGGTGTGATCATCACTAAACATGTTAACTTACTTAAAAACATATAAAAATAACTCTAAGTTCCTATAATGCAAGTGATGAACCTAACTACTTGAGAGCTAAATAAGTCACATAAATGGAGATATAAAACCCAACTAAGTTAATTTTAAAATAACCTAACAGAAAACACTCCGTACAAGGGATGCCTAGACCTCTCAGTTTTTCACAGTCAAATGAGTTTTTCTAGTCCTTAGATGTCCAATATAGAGATTAAGTAGGAAAATTGTATGCAAGCTCAAAACTAACAATTGAATAAGGTTCTTCATTATCTAAATTTCAAGGCCACACAAACGTCTACTTCCCAAAGAACTATAGCTGATGTGTCATAACCGGGAAAAATAAAGAGTTGCCACCACTATATTTTGTCCTAAGGACGGGAAAGAACGAATGATCCTATTGTTTAGAGATTCTAAGTTCGCGAGTTGGTTAGATAAAGGAAATATGTTAGACACCCTTCATCTCCCTTCTTCTCAAGGGGCATCTCATTTAAGTTTTAGGGTAGATCGAGAATTTTTTATTTAAACGTTATTGTTTCCATATGTATAAGAAAAAATTTAATTTTTTAATTATGTGACTCGTCTTGGTTTTAACCGCGTGCCTACGTATTCTCTTGCAAAGAAATCATAGTCTATCTCGTAGTTCATAATGTTTGGTTGGTGTTTTTTATAGAATTGCGTAGAATTACTTTCGAATTATCCTTGAACCTTGTCTGAGTTGAAAAAGAGTGATCGTAGATGCAGTTCGCAGTTAAGTTTGATAACAATTCTATTTAATCATTTTTTGAAAATATCTTGAACTTTGTTAAGTTAGTGAAAAAAGGTTTTTTATTGGTTAGTTGTTTTAAGTTTGGTTAATTGATAAGTAGTCGATCTTTATTAGAATTAAATCGTACTGGGCGAAAAAATTGATTTTTATAAAGAGTTGATTCTTATTAGAATTAAATCGCGCTAGGCAAAGAAATTGATTTTATTTGATTGGTGGATTTTAGATTTTTGATGTTGAATAATTAATTGGCAGACGTCAAGCCGACCACTTAATTATTCGAAGAACTATATCCTATTATTTGCGAAATGTTGAAAAATGTTTTGCTCTCGTTATTTTATATTTTTTTTATTATTTTTGACTTTTTTATTTTTTATATATAAAAAAACTAAAATAAATTGTAAAAATAAATTAATTAACCTAACCTTAATATTAATATCTATGGGGTGTAAAGAAAGATGAGTGCTCAAGGAGCCCAAGATTATACTACCCAAAACCTTAACTTAAGTTACAATAACAATAATTGTTAAAAAAATTAACAAATGAGGCAAGAGAGAGACACTGTTCTCTCCTTGTTAGATTAACATTATTGTTTTTTTTTTCTTTTCAATTTTAAACTAATGAACAAAATCTATGCTAAATAAAAAGAATAACATTCTCTCTCAATTCACATTGATAGCAGCATGACGTTACAACACTACAACCATAAAGAAATTGATTTTTCCAACACAAATGATTATCCAATCAAACATAGACATTTGACATTGAATAAATAAAATAAAATTAAAATTAAAACTAATAATTATAATAAAGGTTTAATAACACTTTTGGTCATCATGTTTTGACCACTTCATAAAACTGGTCCTTACATTTTAAAACAGAATAAAATAGCCTTTAACTTATGTCATTAGTTGCAATATTAGTCGTAGTCTCCATTTTCCTTCAAAAAACGCTGATGCATCCAATAAAGTCATCAACTAAACAATTACATATCATTATAACATGAATATAGTATTTAAAAATGTTTTATTTAACATTTCAAAAATTAAAAAGAAAAAAAAAACAAAAACAAAAAATGATATATAATTGAATTTATTCCAGAAGCCCTAAATCCCAAACCATTATCCCCAACCTTAATCTGTGTTCTCCTAAGTTCAATTTGATTTCTCCCAGCTCAATCGTTCTTCTTCAGTTATTCTGCAGCTTCAATCGATCTTCTTCAATCGTTCTTTTTCAATCAATTGTTTTTCTTCAGTCTTATGCATCTTCAATCGTTCTTCTTTAATCGTTCTTCAATCAAGCGTTCTTCTTCAGTTTTCACAAACGAAAATTTCAAAATCATATACTGTTTCCAGTAACAGTTGTGCGTCACGAAGAAGATAAGTTTATTGCTTTTGTGACCTTGATTTGGCGCTCACTACTTCATGGAAAAAGGAAAATCCTGGGAGGAGACTTAATGATTGTGGGTTATACAAGTTGCAGGGACGAAAGGGATGTAACATTTTCAATTGGTACGATGAAGAGATGTCAGTTCGTGCAAAGGAGGTGATTATGTCACTAATGAAAAGAATTAGTAAAGTTAAGAAGAATGATAATTTGAAGATGAAACAAGATGAAGATTTGAAAAATAAGCTTAACTTTTTCCAAGGATTACTTGTTGTAGTTGTTATGGTAATTATGGGATTGATCTGTATTATAATGTTGAAGGCTTGGGATTTTTTTGTTTAAGTGTTGTAAGTTTTATGTTTAATTTTTCATGTAATATCGTCCTAATCATGTAATGATTTTGTAAATTTCAAGTGAATTTTAATGTAACTTTGAATTGTCGATTGAATAATAATGAAATTGGAAAATATGAAATGTGTTAAGACTGATTAGTTACACAATGTGCAAACTTTACATTACATCATAATATAAAAAGGAAATTGGCAAATATGAAATATGTTAAACCAAAAGGGAACATAATTGTCATTACATCAAAATATGCATAATTATCATTACATCAAAACAAGCATAATTGTCATTACATACATGCAATTGCCTAACCAAAATAGTAACATTAAACCTAAATTTATGGTTGTGGAGCATACATATAACCCGAACATCACATCCACATACAGACAATTAAACATACTCCACCCTTTCCTACAACTGCCATGAGCTGACCACCGTGTTTTCATTTCAAGAAGCAAACATCCAATCCAATTAATGGCCTACATGTGTGAGCAAAAGCAGCCTTACAATCTTCCAGGAAAATATAAATCCTCTCAAAGACAGGTCCTACTCCAGATGTCCCACATTTGATTATTAATGTGCTGTTAGGATTTGACCTTTTGAGCTCTTCAACATAACTCCTTAAGTATGCATATTGCTCACTACTAACACCTTTTATCAACTCCATTGCTCTCTTCTTTTCCCTATATGCTTGAAAATGGTTGAGACTAACATTCCACCTAAGAAACGCCTCATCAGCAAATCCACTAGGCTTGATATGAAGAGTGTGCCTAATCAATGGAATAAACTTCCTAGCCATTTAGTCCTAGCTTGTTTATTCCCAACTGATCTAACACATTCTTGATCATTTTTTCAAACTTGTTACTTTCCAATACTGACTTGCACTCCTTTTAGCAACTAATATATGATATGGACAAGTTGGTTGACATTTCACAACCACCGCAAAAACATCATTTTTGTAGAACCATAAATTTGTCTTTGTTTCCATAGCATAATCTCTTACAACATCCATGATTAGTTCCTTTGAAGCAAACTGCATACTCATCTCAAACCTAACAACATCACCATTTTCAGGAACTTTGAAAGTAGGAAAGTTCCTTTTGTGAACAATTTCATCATCACTTTCAACTGAAGTGTGTAAATCACTTTCATCTTGGTCAGACTCTTCATAAACAACTTGTGTTTCATTCATGGTTCCACCCCTAATAGGTATTTCATTTGTCCAATCCCATTCTGCTCCACCAACACCTATATCAGTGCCAGCATCATCTTCACTTTCATCTTCAGTTGCAATATAATATTCATCTTCTTCACTAATATAACCATCTCCAGCCTCCTCCATAACCTCCTCATATTAGGCTCTATCACTTCTAACCCCTTCTTCATTCTAAGCCTCTTCCCTAACCTTCTCACCTCCAACCTCTTCATGTTGTGCTTCATCACTTCTTACACCTTTATTCTCAGCCTCCTCCATAACCTCCTCGTGTTGTACTCCATTACTTCTTACACTTTCATTGACAGCCTCCTCTCTAACCTCCTCATGTTGTGCTCCACCACTTCTTACAACTTCTTCATTCTTAGCATTCTCCCTAACGTCCTCACATCCAACCTCCTCCATAACAACTTCTTCAACATCAGAATTGCATCCAACTTCATCATACATAATCTCATCATCTAAAGGTCCTTCATCAGCAACTTCAACTATATACGAAATATCAACTTCATGTTCAACATAAACATCTACTAAATTATATCCTTTAGCATCTGCAACAAGCTCCAAAACATCACCATCATTAATTAGAGTCTTAAATCGATGCTAAAATGATAGCTTTGGATGATGGTGCCACAAAAACTTGAACTTCGTATACCCAATATTAAGCATGTCCTTTTTAATATTTTCATAGTTCGTCCAATCAACGTCGAAAGCTTCTTCCATGTTATAAACTAAACCCTCCACATACAGTTTGACAGAGAAATTTACAAATCTACCCCCATGGTTTATACGTAACTTCAACTTCTAGTCATCACTTGGCATATGCATGTCATAACCATAACGAACAACCCCCCCCCCCCCCAACTAATATGATTTCTATGCAACAAAGTAAGATTCAAGTAATAAAACCTAATTGATAACACAAGTTACATACCTGAAACATTATTTCAGTTTGTCTTTCGCTGCCTTGGTTGATTTGATGGAAGATGGAAGGTAAAGAATACTAAGAAGAAGGGAAAAGTTGTATTTGGGAATGAAGAGACAAAGTCTTGAGTTCTGAAAATGATTTTAATGTTTTTGTCATATTTAAGAAATTAAGTTTATGAATTATTAATTTATATTTCCAAATATGCATTGCCACGTAACCCTTGTTAAATTATAATTCGATTGTGTCGAAAGAGATTAGATTTGTTTTAGATTTAAATAAGATTTGATTTAGATCTAAAACAAAATAGATTTGATTTAGTACCAAAATAGGTATTTTGGGCTTTTGTAGTTTTGGGCTTAGGGTGCAAGCAAAATCTATAAATAAAGGGAGTAGCCCCTATTTTGTAATCAAGTTAATTAAGTTGTATTCATAGAATTTGCATTTGCAAGTGAATAACAATGTTTTCCACAGTTTATGGGCAGAGAGAATCTCTACAGAAAATAATTGTCTTATTTCTTTTCTTGTTTTCCTCATTGTTGTACCATAATTTTTGCCCCTAAGATCCCTTCATCATACCATATTGATTCAATCACAACAAGATCACATTAGGGTTTTTGGTTCTCCTCATTATCTTTAGCTTTGCTCTTTGAGGAATCACCAAGCACCTTGACTTGTTTTTATTTTGTGATCATGCATGTTTTTTTTTACTTTCCTTTTAATTAATAAAATTCAATGTTGGTTTGTCTTACTTGTTAATAATGTAGGTAAAGGAAATATGGCTTAGCAAGTTGATCCATGGGTTCATGAGTTTATTACCATTCCCTAGTCAATAAAGATTGAGAAATTCAAACCTCACCATTGAAGTTGTTTTGGAAGAAATGGCATGGTAAGGTTTATTTTGGTTCACCACATTTCAAAGTTATCAAGGTTGATTCAAAAGTACAAGGGGTTGATTGAATAAGTTGTCATGGTTGGACAAGGCCTTGTTCCCATTGGTCATAAGTGCATATTCCTCTCAATTCTCAAGATATGAAAGTGTTTTTGGTTGCTGCGAGTTCTCATTATCATCCTCAACAACTTCTATCAACAAAGCAAAAGTGTTGGTACAAGAAGGTTGTTTAAAATTGTCAAAGTTCCTCAAAGCATTTTCTTGATCTAGGAGCTAGGGTTTTGAACTTCAAAGAAGTATATCTTGCTCATCTTTTGGTATTTTGAGTGATTCCAAAAACATCATTCTCTTCAAATGATTATTAACAAATCACTTCAAAGGTTTCAAGGAGTTTTCATGTGGAAGAAACTTGATGATGAAGAAAGATTACAAGTCCTCCAGATGAACCCCTAACTTCCCATGTGTTACTTCAAATAATCATAACTTGGTCAATTTTTATCACCTTGAGCCCACTCGTTTTCCACAATGATCTTGAGGATGTGAACTTTATTCCTTATTTTATGTGCAAAGTGAGAAAATGGATGGAGGATGCCTTAAGCATACAAAAGATTATTGTTCATTTCATGATTTTTTGCCAACTTCAACATTTCATAACTCTCAATTTTTGGATATTTTGAATGGTTCAATTTTCAAAATGTTATTCAAGAGGTCTATTTCATGCCATATTTTTTGGTCAAGAGCAAATTCCAAGAGGAAGGCAATGTTTGGATGCAAAAAATTATAGGTCACTTTTGAAGAAACACTTGAAATATTTCTAAGTATGGAAAGTCAACCTCTTTTTCCCAACTTTGACTCATTGCAACTTTCATCTCAAACATCCATTTGATTCTATTCTTTTTCCATTATGTTTTACCCCAAAATTTTCCCTCTCATTTCATCACCATTTTTCACCACAAGACTCTTGGAACTCAAGATCAAGCTAGGGTTTCCTCTGCTCAAGACACTTCCATGCACTGTTGACCTAAATCAGGGTTTGAGTTTGCACAGTTATGTTTTGACCTACAATTCCCAAAGTGACTTTCATACTTCATATTGGACTCACAAGTTTTTCCATACCAAGTTTCAAGCCTTGATCCAAATTTTTGCCCAGTCAATTGGACAATTGACCTATAAATCAACTGTATTGGGGAAAAAGTCAACTGTGGCCAATTGACAGTCAAACCTCATGAAATTTGATTCACATCAACATTATGAACTCATATGAACCATTTGATCAAGTTTGGATCACAATTCCACAAGAAATTTGATCAGATCACCAAAAGGGCAAAATGGTCATTTTTAGGGTTTTGACTGTACAAAGGCAATTTTTGACTGTTTGACCTAGCCAATGGAAAATCAAGCTCAACCATGGACTCAAGGACTCAATAAAATTGTCTTTACCCATTCAACAAGTTCAAAAGATCTCAAATGCATAGGATTGACAGATGAATTTTCCAGTCAACTGATCAAATTTGACTGTATACTGAAAAGTCAAACTTTGACTTTTTGGTCAAAATCAAGTGCCAAGGGTCATTTTTCATCAAGACATGCAAATTATGAAACTTGTTCATCAAGAAACCCAAAAATGCAAATTAGGGTTTAAAATGAAAATTTTCATAACTTAGAATTTTTCTAAGTTATAAAATTTTCTTATTTTTTCCTAACTTTGTCCCATTTTTTCACCAAGATGCAAATGGATTCAAACAAAACTTGAAACATGAAAGTTGTGTTCCATAACAAAGTCTACAACTTTGATTCACAAAGTTTTCTCAAAATAAGCTTGTATCTCAAGTTATGATTTTTGGAACAAGGGTACCTAAAACTTTTAACTTAGAAAAATTTTGCCCTAGTTTAGGCAGGATTTTGACCCATCTTCTTGGCCATTTTTTACATAGTTCCACTTGGATTTTCAAGTTGAATTTCAAATATGGATTGTATTACATGTTGCAAGATTTCCAAATTGTCCAAAAAATCCTCAAACACCTTTGTGGTTAGGGAGAATCGAATGCTTGAAGTTGGCAAAAACTCACTTTGATCCATGGCCAATACATGTTCATACCACTTGCCAAATATGATCTAGCTAGCTTGGTTCACAATTACAGGCCTCTAAACCAGATTGTACTCCATAATTTAATGGATATCCATTGAGCCAAGGCATTTTCTTGGTCATTAGGGTATTGTACACTAGATTAAGCCTTAAATGGAAAAAGTAACAATGACATTTTTGCTTGAACTTTGCTTTATGTCAAAACAACATCCTAGAGCATTGTACTAGATCTTATGCTGCAAACAAAATCCATTAATTAGAGGGGCCAAGAGGTTTGTGTGTAGGGTGATAGGATGGCCTGTACAAGTCTATAACCTCACTTCCACTCTTTTGGCTTAAAGAAGAAGAAAACTTGCAAAACACAAAGCACCATTTCAAACAATTGAAAAGCAAAGGCAAGTGATCTAAGAAAGTAACTAAGAGCCCATGGATAACCATGGATAGAAAGGGTGCTAATACCTTCCCGTTCTATAATCTACTCCTCGAACCCAAGAAAACATCTCAAAGGTCTTTCCTGTGCTTTTTGACCTTTCCTTAGGATAAAATAAAAAGTCGGTGGCGACTCTTGCTAAACCAAAACATTTGCGAACACAAACGCAAAATCCCAAGTCAGTTCTCCCACCGCATCACAGAACTGGCGACTCTGCTGGGGAATATTTGAAAGTGGAGTAACCTTAGGGCTTAGATAACCCTTTGCATGATTATATTGCTTGCTTTGATTGCTTTACATTTGGTTCTCTTGTTTGGGATTGAAATCCTCTACCCGGATTTGGGAAACATTCATAGGTAAATAGCAATACATTGTGGAAACTGTGTGGGGTATACCGACATGGTTGAAGCAATAGCTATATTAGTGCGACATATTTGTGAGTACCGGTAGCCTTTGAGTCAATCAAAGAGAATACAGGGCCGCTAAGTGATGTCATGAAGCACTAATGAACTCTTAGAACCTTACTTGACCATCTTTGCCTTTTATTAGGGGTAGTGAGATGACCGGCTTTGGTGCAGTCCGAAGTTGGTAGATACTCTATACTACACTCATTGAGGGTTGTTTTCTTGGAATATTTTGGTCGCTAGTTAAGTGCCTAAACCAAAACAATGAACATAGAAAACAATCCAGTGATATTGAGCTCCTTAGAACCCGGTTACTATTTATAGGACAGGTTTGAGCCAACTAAACTCAAGAGGGTACTTACCTATGAAACCTCATGCAAGCCTGAAACTAGGGTTTTGTGTGACTTGCTTCTACATGTGCTTGTGCATACATCATGAACATCATAAATCATCATATGCATCCACTAACCATTTCAAGGGTTTGGATCTTCATCTCTGTTCTTGTTTTTGTAGGTCATGGAATCTCTTCGCAGGAAAACAATTCAAGTAAACCTTGTGAGAATCCCTCCTCAACTCAAGGAGCTTACTTCCAGGATTCCAGAGAATTCTCTCTTCAGTGAAAGACATGGTAGACTTCTCAACTTGGTCAACTCCAACATTGAAGAAGACATGGTGAAAGTTCTCTTCCAGTTCTTTGACCCCCTACACCACTGTTTCACATTCCCTGATTACCAATTAGTGCCTACTTTGGAGGAATTTTCTCAACTCCTGAGAATTCCTATTCTTCATCAACTACCCTACAACGGTACAGAAAAAGAAACAAAGCCTGAAGATGTTGCTCAAGCATTACACTTGCAACCATCTGACATCAAGGGACATTGGGAAACCAGGAGTGGTGTCAAGGGTTTCTTAGTAAAGTTTCTGTTTGAGAAGGCACAAGACTGCTGGAATTCTCTTGATCTACAAGCCTTTGAAGAGATTGTGGCACTCCTTATCTATGGGTTGGTTTTGTTCCCAAACCATGACCAACTTATAGATGTGAATACTGTCAAGATTTTCATATCCAGGAATCCTATACCCATATTGCTTGGCGACATCCTACACTCATTTTACACACGAATAATGAGGAAAATAGGTGTTCTCATGTGCTGTACTCCTCTCCTAGCAAGGTGGTTTATTTCTCACCTTCCACAATTAGTTTTGAAGAATGAGCAGGGTTTAAGGTGGTCACAACGATTGATGACCCTCACACATTCTGATGTACATTGGTGTTCTAGGTCTAGAGAAAATGTCATCATCATTGATCGTTGTGGGGAATTCCCTAATGTCCCACTACTTGGCATTAGGGGAGGCATTACCTACAACCCCTGTTTAGCTCTAAGACAGTTTGGATATGCTCAGAGGGATGACCCTCATGACATGCTGATTCCTGACCTAGTTTTTGACTTCGACAACAATGCGCAAGGACTTAGACAAAGGTTCATCAGAGCTTGGAGGATTCCCAACAAGGTGGATAGTAAGACACTGGGGCACAAGAATTCCATCCCCCTTGAGCCTTATCTCAAGTGGGTACGAACCCGCGCCCATAATTTTATGATGCCATACCCTCACATTATCCCCTTGATCAAAGAGCCTGTTATGGAAGGAGAGGTTCCGTACACCATCCTACATCCTGAAAAGCCAACATCATGGGAAGAAATGCAAAAGAGTTGGATCCAACTCATGGAAGAGCGAAATACTTATGAAGCCAGCTTCTATGCCAGTGAGAAGAAGGTTTTGGAGCTTACCCGCCGACTACATGAGGATGAAACTCTCAACACTTATATCGCACCAAAGAGGATGCGCAATGTATTTCTACATTAAGAATTTTGTAATATTTTGCCCATGGGGCACTTATGTACTAACAATTTCTTCTTAATATGACGTGCGTTATTTTTGTTTGCAACAAATTTGAATTTCTGAATCCTTGAATGCATTACATGAATAACATACCATTCATCATATGCATAAACAGGTCTTCACACCAGGTTTCCTTATCTTTCTGCTGTTTATTTCAGCAAGATGGATTTGGAGCAACGGTAAAGGATCTGCAGGCACAAAATTCACAATTCCAGCAACTCCTCATGACCTTGGCAAAGGGTTAAGAGGACCTCAAAGCTCTATTGGAGAAGAATAAAGAGAAAAAGAAAAAGAGACTTTGAGTAGCCACTTTTGGAAGAAGGTTTGAAAGCAATGCCAGAAAGGCTCTTGAGTTCCCCTCAACGTCTGACGAAGGGGTCGGTAAAGGGAAAGGGACTGTTGTACCTTCTGAATCTGAGGTTGAAGAGGAGGAAGAGGAAGAAGATGAAGACTACTCCGAACAACAGTATCCTCCAGCGGATGATAAATATAAGAATCTTGAAGATAGACTAGCAGCCATGGAGTTGCAGAGGGTACCCGGTTTGGATTTTGAAGAACTACCGCTGGTAGCTGGGATTGTTATCCCTCCGAAGTTCAAGGTGCCAACATTCGCCAAGTACGATGGTCTGTCGTTCCCAAAGATGAACCTGAGATCGTATGTCAGAAAAATCCAACCCCATTCATCCGATAAAGACCTCTGGGTACACTTTTTCCAAGATAGTCTGTATGGCACAGAGTTGGACTGGTTCTATCAGCTCGAGAGATTAGAGCTTCACAATTGGGAAGACTTAGCTGCCGCTTTTTATCGTCAATATCAATACAATGATGATTTTGCGCCCACTCGTACTGAGTTACAAAGTATGTGGATGGCTTCCAATGAAGGGTTTAAAGAGTACGCCCAAAAGTGGCGTGATCTGGATGGAAGGGTGCAGCCACTATTGTCAGATAGGGAGTTAGTTGACATGTTTCTGGGGACCCTGTCTGGCCCCTTCTTCAATCATATAATCGGGAGTTCTTCCGCGGGATTTACTGAGCTAATTTTGACCGGCGAAAGGGTTGAGGCCGGGATTAAAAGTAGAAAGATTCAAAAGGATGCTTCCGCATCCACAGCTGTTAAGAAACCTTTCCCATCTAAGAAGGAAGCATCTGCTCTGTATTCTCAGAAGATTCAGGGAAGAACCGAGCGCCGGCCGACTGTAGGGGCTGTGATGATTCAAAATTCTTCAAATGATCAACCTCGTAACAATCAGTCAAGACCAAATCAACAACAGGTAGAAAGGCCACAACGGCAGTTCACCCGAATCAACATGATGCCAGCTCAGGTACTCCCCCATTTGTTGAAACTGAATCTTACCAGTTTGAAGGAAGAACCAAAGAACCCTAACACCTCCTCTCCATACTACCACTCCAATGCCAAATGTGCTTGCCATTCCGACAGTGTTGGGAACGATACCAATAATTGCTGGGCGCTTAAGAACAAAATCCAGGACTTGATTGATGCCAAAGAAGTAGAATTTGATGCTCCTAAGAAGCCCAATGTTATATCTGCTCCGATGCCCAAGCACGGCCACAATGTTCATGCCGTTTTAGAAGACCTCCATGTTACTGATATCACCAATCTTTTGACTTCTTTGTTAGTGATTAAATAGAATTTGATGAGAGCCAGGATCTTTCCTGGTTGTGGTAAAGACTGCTATTTTTGTTTGAACATACGAGGTGATTGCCCAATGTTGAAATCAGGTGTCCAACGCCTGATGGATACCCAAGAGACACTTTTCCAGAAAACCCCTGTTGATACCTTCAATCCTGTTACTCCTGCTACTTTTGCTACTTCAACCAACGATATTGCAATCATAACCATTTCCGACAATCCTCCCAAGGCTTGCAAAAGGCCTGTCAGGATTACACCCAACTCTAAATGTGTACCATTAAAATCACCATGCTGGGACCTGTCCCGTACCAATCAAGCAAAACGATACCATGGAACTATGGGGGAGAAATCTTCTACCATGGTATCAAACAAATTGAGGCAGTCCAAGAAAATTCTGAAGAAGAATGCCCTGATATAGGGAACATTGCGGGTACAAGCAAGATAACCTGCAGCGGCTGGATCTTTTCTCCAGAGATTTCTCCCCCTCGAGCAGTTTTCGGACCCTTGAAAGCTTTTGTACCTGTTAGGCCATCTGTGCAAGGCCCAATGATTAAAGAATTGGATACTCCTGAAGTAAGACCATCTACTAATACTACCAATAAGGGTAAGGGGATACTAGAAGTGCCTGTCAGAACGAAGGCTCATGCTGTGGTTATCCCTGAAACCACTCAGAAAGAAATGGATGAAATCTTGAAAATAATCAGAAAAAGTGACTACGACGTTGTGGAACAGCTAGGACAGAGCCCTTCTAAAATTTCAATGTTGGCTCTTCTACTCTGTTCTGAGGCCCATGCTAAGGCCCTAATCAAATTCTTGAAGGAGGCACATGTACCCCAAATGACTTCGGCTGACCAGTTTCAGGAATGTGTGGCCAGTCTTACTGCTGATAATGGCCTTGGATTTTCCGACGCTGATTTAACTCCCAAAGGAAGGAAACACAATGACGCGCTACATGTCTCAGTTGAATGCAGGGGAACCACCCTCGCCCATGTCTTAGTTAATACTGGTTCTTCCTTGAATGTGCTGCCGAAGAAAGCTTTAGACCGTTTGGATTGTGAAGGATTGACCCTCAAACCTAGTAACATCGTTGTTAGGGCCTTTGATGGGTCCAAAATAATGGTTCATGGAGAGGTTGACATTCCTATCAAAGTAGGCACGAAAGTCTTCAACTCCCCCTTTTATGTGATGGACATCCGTCCGTCGTATTCTTGTTTGTTAGGGAGACCGTGGATCCATTATGCCGGGGAAGTTACCTCCTCTTTGCACCAAATGCTGAAATATCCTGTTAAGGGTAAGATTATAACAGTGCACGGTGAGGAAGAGTACATGATAAGTCATCTCAATTCCTTCCTCTATGTGGAGTTGGATGGCGAGTTCATCGAAACGCCTTTCCAACATTTTGAGGAAGTTTCTCCTGAGGTAGCAGTTGCGAAGATAATGGTTGAGGTGCCTATCGTTCCCAAGCATGTATCTAGAATGACATCTCTCAAGGACGCAGAGGCTGTAATTAAAGAGGGGAAGAGCACAGTGTGGGGGAAATTGCCTGATTTGCCCCATAAGACAGACAAGTTTGGATTAGGGTTCACTGCTGCAGGACAAAAGGCTATGCGTCGCTCCAAGGTTGGAAGACCACCCGTCAAGATCACTCACCACAGAATCAATGTTGTAGAAGATGAAGATGAAGAGAGCCACTTTAAAGACTGGATCTTTCTGACCGTCGAAGGGGGTTTAAGCAACTGGGAAGCAAAGGATTTTATTCCCATCACCTTTATCAACCAGTAATTTTATCTTTGAACAATTTCCCATTAATGGTCTGTAATAACTAAACAATTTGCACACTATTTTCACCTCATTGCCTTGCCCGGGGCATGTAGGTCCATTTGTAAGGGTTTGATCTTCTTCATTATCATATGCCATGTTTTAATGAATCATTGGACGTTTTTCATCTATAAATTGCTGTGTTCATTTTCTTTCCTTTTGCATTTTTGTTTGTTTTGAGGATGGCTATCACTTACACACACCCACACTCACAAATGCAGGTACCCATCCACTCCGGATTCCATGGGTGACTATTCTGCTTTAGCCTTCGATAACTCTAAAGATTTGGCCAATCACGCTGAGTACGAAGTTGACGAAGATTGTGAAGTGCCAGGAGAGTTAGCCAGACTTTTACAACAAGAAGAGTGGGCTATTCTGCCTCATGAAGATTTTCTAGAAACCATCAACTTGGGGATAGAGGAAGACAAGAAAGAGGTAAAAGTGGGTGCCAACCTGGAACCAAGTGTCAAGGAGCGCTTAGTGCAGTTGTTGAACGAATATGTTGAAATCTTCGCCTGGTCTTATGAAGACATGCCAGGGTTAGACACAGATATCGTGGTCCACCGTCTCCCTACAAGAGAAGATTGTCCACCGATCAAGCAAAAGGTCCGCCGAATGAGGCCTGACATGTCTGAGAAGATTAAAGCTAAGGTAATGAAGCAATTCAACGCTGGTTTTCTGGCTGTTACTTCCTATCCACAGTGGGTTGCTAACATAATGCCCGTGCCTAAGAAGGACGGCAAAGTCAAAATGTGTGTGGACTATCGGGATTTAAACAGGGCTAGCCCTAAAGATGATTTTCCCCTACCACACATCAACATTTTGGTTGACAATACAGCTCAACACAAAGTATTTTCTTTCATGGACGGATTCTCGGTCTATAACCAGATCAAAATGGCCCCCGAGGACATGGAGAAAACTACTTTTGTCACGCAATGGGGTACCTTCTGCTACAAAGTGATGCCATTCGGACTGAAGAATGCAGGGGAAACCTATCAACGTGCCATGGTAGCTTTATTTCATGATATGATACATCATGAGATTGAAGTCTACGTAGACAACATGATAGCCCGATCACAGACGGAAGAAGAACACCTTGATCATTTGCAGAAGCTGTTTTCCAGGTTGAAGGAGTATAAGCTCAGATTAAACCCAAGCAAGTGCACTTTTGGGGTTAGGCCTGGTAAACTTTTTGGATTTATTGTCAGCAAAAAAGGCATTAAGGTTGATCCAGCTAAAGTAAAGGCTATACAAGAAATGCATGCCCCCCGTACTGAAAAGGAGGTTAGAGGATTCTTGGGACGCTTGAACTATATTGTGAGGTTCATCTCTCACCTAACATCTACCTGTGAGCCAATTTTCAAATTGTTGAAGAAGGATCAGGTAGTTGAATGGAACGATGATTGTCAAGTTGCTTTTGATAAGATCAAGGAGTATTTGCTAGAACCTCCTATTCTGATGCCACCCGTCGAAGGAAGGTCGTTAATCATGTATCTGACTGTTTTGGATAACTCAATGGGGTGCGTGCTGGGCCAACATGACGAGTCTGGCCGAAAAGAGCATGCCATTTATTACCTTAGCAAAAAGTTTACCAACTGTGAGACTCGCTACTCACTGCTCGAGAAAACTTGTTGCACTTTGGTATGGGCTGCTCGCCGGCTAAGATAGTATATGTTGACTCATACCACTTTGCTGATTTCCAAAATGGACCCGATGAAGTATATCTTCGAGAAGCTTGCTTTATTTGGAAGAATCGCTAGATGGCAAATGATCCTGATAAAGTATGATATCCAGTATACTACCCAAAAAGCTATAAAGGGGAGTGTACTAGCTGACCATCTAGCTCACCAAGTCGTCGAAGATTACCAATCTATGAGATTCGACTTCCCTGACGAGGACATCATGACATTAGACAACATCGAAGGTAACGGACCGTATGACAGACTTGAACAAGGATCCCGATGGACCCTGTACTTTGATGGTGCTTGAAATGCACTTGGCAACGGTATTGGTGCGGTACTCATTTCTCCGGAAGGTTGCCATACACCCTTCACTACCCGACTTTGCTTCAGTTGTACCAACAACATGGCCGAATATGAAGCTTGCATCTTTGGTCTCAAGGCTGCTATAGACTTGGGAATCAAATCTTTGGTCGTATTTGGGGACTCGGATTTGGTTATCAGTCAAGTCAAAGGAGAGTGGGATACCAAGCATCCTAATCTTATCCCATACAAAGAACATGTTCTGACGTTGTTGCCTCATTTCGAGCAGATTACCTTCGAACACTTTCCGCGAGAAGAAAATCAACTAGTAGATGCTCTGGATACAATGTCTTCCATGTTTAAACTCAACTGGGATAACGAGGCTCCCCAAATTACCATCGAGCGAATGGACGAACCTGTGCACTGTCATGAGATTAATACCGAAGAAGTAGTGGAACAACCCTGGTTTCATGAAATCAAAAGGTATCTCCAGACTAGAGAATACCCTGAAGGATCTTCCGTCAATGACAAAAAGTTTTTAAGGAGATTTGCTGCCAAGTTCTTCCTAAGTAATGGCATCCTTTATAAGCGTGGCCATGATTGTGTTCTACTTCGTTGTGTAGACAAAGCTGAAGCAGAGTTGATCATGACTGAGATACACAATGGCACATTCGGCACCCACTTAAGCGGACATACGATGGCTAAAAGTATTCTAAGGGCAGGCTACTACTGGTCTACCATGGAAGCTGATTGTCATCAATATTCCTGTACCTGCCACAAATGCCAAGTCTACACCGACAAGGTACATATTCCTCTTGTTCCTATCAACATTCTGACATCTCCTTGGCCATTCGCAATATGGGGCATTGACATGATTGGAGAGATCAAGCCTACGCCATCCAATGGACACCACTTCATCCTGGTGGCTATTGATTATTTTACCAAGTGGGTTGAAGCAGCTTCTTATGCCTCAGTTACAAAGAATGTGGTTGCCCGCTTCATCAAGAAGAACCTCATATGCCGGTATGGTGTCCCCGACAGGATCATCACAGACAACGGTAAAAATTTGAACAACACCATGATCACCGCTCTATGCGAACAATTCAAGATTTATCATCATAATTCATCTCCCTATCGGCCGAAGATGAACGATGTTGTTGAAGCCGCGAACAAAAATATTAAGAAGATCATTCAGAAGATGACAGTCACCTACAAAGACTGGCATGATATGTTACCATTTGCTCTGCATGGATATCGTACCACGGCACGTACTTCAACAGGGGCAACCCCATTTTCTTTGGTATATGGCATGGAAGCTGTTCTACCCATGGAAGTTCAGATTCCTTCTTTGAGGATTATGAAGGATGCTGGTTTGAGTGAAGATGATTGGATTCAGACCCGGCTTGATCAACTTAATTTGATCGACGAGAAGCGACTTACTGCTGTCTGTCATGGTCAGACGTATCCAAAACGGATGATCAAGGCTTTCAATAAGAAAGTCAGGCGTCAAGTATATCAAGTCAGAGATCTTGTAATCAAGCGGATCATCTTACCGCAAAGTGATCCCAGGGGCAAGTGGACTCCTACTTACGAAGGAACATTTGTGATCAAAATCATCTTTTCTGGTGGGGCAATGATTCTGACCACCATGGACAGCGACGATTTGCCGCACCCTGCGAACGCAGACATAGTCAAAAGATACTACGCATAAAACGACCCGGCAAGTTGAAAACCTGAAAGGGCGACTTGGGCAAAAAATGGGCATCCCGGTGAATCAAAAACCCAAAAGGGCGGTTCAGGCAAAAATTAGGGATAAAAAACAAAAAATCTGTGCACCCGGCAAGTTGAAAACCCGAAAGGGCGACTTGGGCAAAAAAGGGTTTCCCGGTGGATCGAAAACCCGAAAGGGAGGTCCAGGAAAAAGTTAGGGAATTAAAGCGTATGACTATGTCTCGTTGGATCACTTTAAGAACAATCTATTCACCAACAAGCTCCAAGCTTCTGATCAATCCATTCATCGGCGGACGAAGCAGCGAATGGACAAGATATTCAGAGTTGTGAAGGCTATAGCAGAATGGGAATCCCATGGAATTGTTACACATAGCCATCTTTCCTTTGTATAAATTTTTCTCAATTTTATGACAACATTCTCTTACTAGGATGTCTGTCTCCTTTGTATAAAATAATTACACAAAGTTAATACAAAGATACTTCAAAGTACAGAAATTTGCTTGCCTTTCTTTTCTTTTTACACTTATGTTTTATTTGAAAACGTCCAATGTTTTGTTAAATAGGCATATGCATTTGAATATAATCACTGCTTACAAATAAAACGAAATTGAAAAAAGGCTAATTACTGGTAGGTTGAAGGTGTGGGAAGATATCTTTGTGCCATTTCCCCAGCGGAGTTAAACTTCAAGATCCTCAGCGGATCCAGTGCATTCTAAAAGACTTGATTCCCCAACCGAGTTAAGTTTCAAAATTCCCATCAAAGTTAAGCTTCAAGGTCCTCAGTGGAGCCCGAAAACCTTGAAAATCCTATCCCCAGCGGAACCAGAATAGTGAACATTTCCCCCAGAGTTATCTCCCAGCAAGATCGAAGATTCTCGGTCTCATTTCTCCAAGCAGAAGCCTCCTAGGTTTTAACTCTCTAATAGAGATTTTCAGAATTTTCCCTACATCCCAGGAAAGTCATGAAGGACTCTCATTCCCTGCAGAAGTTGTTAAAAGCCTTGTTAATCCCCACAAATCACCGAGGATTTTCAATCTCCAGCAGTGGTCCCAGGATTTATCCTTCTCAACAATCAGAGATTTTTAATCCCCAAGCAGTCAGCAAGGATTTCTCATCTTCAGCATTCAAAGATTTTTTTTTGGAATCCCCAGCATCGATCAAAGATTTACTTTCCCCAAAAACAATAAAAGATTTCATTATCTCCAGTTGTCAAGGATTTATTTTCCTCAGCAAGACAATTACTCAGCTTACATGCGCAACCATTACATTCATATATCATAAACATTGATGAAACATAATTCATTGCATCATACATATCATGCAACATAACTTTGTGTTTTAGATAACATTTTACCCTTTTCAGGATAAGATTAAAAGGCTATTGTTAACAATTATTCAGATACAGTATGGATACACCCCAGACACGGCGGTCATTCTATTACTCATTCAGAATTTCAAGTCAAAATACAGTACAGATACACCCCAGACACGTCGGTCATTCCACTACTCATTCAGACTTCAGCAATCCGATACAGACTAGATACGCTCCAGACACGGCAACCATTCTATCTCTCATTCAGATTCAGATATCAACCACAAGTTCAGATACGCTCCAGACACGAATGCCATTCTGGCTCTTACACCAACATTTTGATTCTCCCCAGTGCAGTCGGCACAGAAGTCATTTTGTCACTTATTCAGATCCCAGTTACAGTCTCAGATATACTCCATACACGGAAGTCATTCTACTACTCATACAAATCTTAACTTCAGATACAGTCCAGATACGCTCCAGACACGGTTGCCATTCTGTCACTCATTCGGAATTTATCCCCAGCCCAGAGATGCTCCATGCACAGATGTTTCTCTGTCTCCCATTCAGAATTCAGATACAATACAGATATACTCCAAACACGACAGTCATTCTGATATTCATTCAAATTTCAAACATCGTTACAACTCATATACGCTCCAGACACGAACGCCATTCTTTCGCTCATACAGACTCAGTCTCCAGGTACAGTTCAAATGCATTCCAGACACATATACCTTTTTGATGCTCATTCTTTTGACCTACCACTTTGCAATTCAACAAACATTCTTGGATGGCATCTTTAATCCCATCTCCAGCAAGCTTATACCATTCCCAAATGGCATCTTTAAGCCCATTCCCGCATCTATGTTTTGACGAGTGCAAACGTACGGGCACTATAGTGTCCAATCCTCTTTTACCTTCGAGTCACGAAAGGCAAACTTCCCAATCTAACTCTTCAGGTTCAAGAAAATTGAACAGGGGAAACTGTTGTACCCCAAAATTTTCCCTCTCATTTCATCAACATTTTTCACCATAAAACTCTTGGAACTCAAGATCAAGCTAGGGTTTCCTCTGCTCAAGACACTTCCTTGCATTGTTGACCTTAATTGGGTTTGAGTTTGCACAGTGATGTTTTGACCTACAATTCCCAAAGTGACTTTCATACTTCATATTTGACTCACAAGTTTGTCCATACCAAGTTTCAAGCCTTGATCCAAATTTTTGCCCAGTCAATTGGACAATTGACCTATAAATCAGCTGTATTGGGGAAAAAGTCAATTGTGGCCAATTGACAGTCAAACCTCATGAAATTTGATTCACATCAACATTATGAACTCATACGAACCATTTTATCAAGTTTGGATCACAAATCCACAAGAAATTTGATCAGATCACCAAAAGGGCAAAATGGTCATTTTTAGGGTTTTGAGTGTACAAAGGCAATTTTTGACTGTTTGACCTAGCCAATGGCAAATCAAGATCAACCATGGACTCAAGGACTCAATAAAATTGTCTTGACCCATTCAACAAGTTCAAAAGATCTCAAATGCATAGGATTGACAGATGAATTTTTCAATCAACTGATCAAATTTGACTGTATACTGAAAAGTCAAACTTTGACTTTTTGGTCAAAATCAAGTGCCAAGGGTCATTTTTCATCAAGACATGTGAAATTATGTAACTTGTTAATCAAGAAATCCAAAAATGCAAATTAGGGTTTAAAATGAAAAATTTCATAACTTAGAATTTTTCTAAGTTATAAAATTTTCTTATTTTTTCTTAACTTTGTCCCATTTTTTCACCAAGATGCAAATGGATTCAAACACAACTTGTAACATGAAAGTTGTTGTCCATCACAAAGTCTACAACTTTGATTCACAAAGTTTTCTCAAAAGAAGCTTGTATCTCAAGTTATGATTTTTGGAATAAGGGTACCTAAAACTTTTAACTTAGAAACAGTTTGCCCTAGTTTAGGCAAGATTTTGACCCATCTTCTTGGCCATTTTTAACATAGTTACACTTGGAGTTTCAAGTTGCATTTCAAAGATGTATTGTAGTACATTTTGCAAGCTTTCCAAATTGTCCAAGACCTCCTCAAACACCTTTGTGGTTAGGGCGAATCGAATGCTTGAAGTTGGCAAAAACTCACTTTGATCTATGGCCAATACATGTTCATACCACTTGCCAAATCTGATCTAGCTAGCTTGGTTCACAATTACAGGCCTCTAAACCAGTTTGTAATCCATAATTTAATGCATATCCATTGAGCCAAGGCATTGTCTTGGTCATTAGGGTATTGTACAGTAGATTAAGCCTTAAATGGAAAAAGTAACAATGCCATTTTTGCTTGAACTTTGCTTTATGTCAAAACAACATCCTAGAGCATTGAACCATATCTTATGCTGCAAACAAAATCCATTAATTAGAGGTGCCAAGAGGTTTATGTGCCGGGTGATAGGATGGCCTGTACAAGTCTATAACCTCACTTCCACTCTTTTGTCTTAAAGAAGAAGAAAACTTGCAAAACACAAAGCACCATTTCAAACAATTGAAAAGCAAAGGCAAGTGATCTAAGAAAGTAACTAAGAGCCCATGGATAACCATGGATAGAAATGGTTCTAATACCTTCCCTTTCTATAATCTACTCCCCGAACCCAAGAAAACATCTCAAAGGTCTTTCTTATGCTTTTTAACCTTTCCTTAGGATAAAATAAAAAGTCGGTGGTGACTCTTGCTAAACCGAAACATTTGCGAACACAAATGCAAAATCCCAAGTCAATTCTCCCACTGTATCACACATTACAAATCTTGTAATCTCATCTTTCTAAAGCATCAAGAACCATGCCCTAAGACCCCTTGACCTGAGAATGCCATTGTTTCAAAAATGGTAACTTGGAGTTAAGGTTTCTCCAAAAGTCAGAATTTGAAATCCTTAATTTGGCTTCTAAACACAAAATTGTTGCGCGTTTTTGCTTCTAAACATGTCTAGTGAACTTCCAGAAGTGATTAGCATAGCAAAACGCAAGGTTTGGATGAGTTTTGATTAAAATAGACGTCACACTTTTCTTGTTTGCAACTTCACACGATTTCCCTCCAAACATCATCATTTCACTCGCTTGGACGTTCCATCAGCTTCCCTATAAATAGAGAGTCATTCCTCATTCATTTCCTTAAGCTTTGAGAGCCAAAAAAACCATGCCAAAACATCACACGAACCCATCTTTTTTTAAATCAGTTTCTGAGATTTAAGCTTCTTTCTCCAAAATTCTTTGCACATTCATCATCCTTAAGCATCATACAAACTCTCTAGCACTTAAACCAATCAAAATGAGCCATAATTCAAGCTACAAATGTCCATTTTCAGAGCTTCTTTCTTGAAATTCGAAAAGGTATAATTCTCCACCATTTGGATCCAAATAAAGCACCAACCTATTCTAGTCCTTCTCCTGATTCTTGTGCTTCTTAAAATTTTTAAATCCATTGAGAATTGAGAGAGAAATCTAAAATTTAAGGTGCTCGCTATTTTCTGGGTTTTTGATTCATATCTTTTTGCATACTTTATATAAATTTGGCGCGATGGTGATGTTAGGATCATCTTCAAGAGACGAATCCAAGGATACTAGTCTGGGATCCTAAATTTTCCATTTGAAGGATCTCACAAAATCTCCATTGCAGGGTGTCTGGAGGTTGAAGATGATGACATGTCTCGTCTCAACCAATGATAGCGTGTCAAACGTTTTAATTTCATTGGTTGCCTTTTTTCTGATCCTATGTGTATCTCACTAAGGTACATATCAAGCACATCGCCTCTGGTCCATTGGATCAGCTTACTAACGCGTTTTGACTATGATCTGATGGCCCACATCTTTTTGGTTTTATTTTATTTTCTGATTTTATATTTTAATTGATTTAATTTTCAAAAATTCATAACTCTTTTATTTTTTATCCAAAAATTATGAAAAATATTCACAAAAATATTTTGAATTATTTTTGATCTCATGACTATTTTTTCACGTTTTTATTTTGATATTGATATTTTTTATATTTTTTTGCATTATTTTCTTTCTTTTAATTACTTTAAAAATATTTTCTGACATTTTTTAATTCTAAAAAATTCATAAATATCATTTTACATATTTCTGACTTTTTGAAAATTTTATGGAATTTTATATTGATGTTTACTATTTTTTGATCTATTTTCTATTTATTTGAGTAATTTTAATTAGTTTAAAAAGTAGTTTCTGACTTAAAAAAATTACCAAAAATTTTATAAAAATATTTGAGTCTATTTATGATTTTTCTATGACCTTATTTATTTTTTATGAATCAATTTGAATATAGTTGATATTTTTTTTCTTTATTTTCATTTTTATTCATTTTTAAACCCTTTTCAACATATACATATTAAATGTAATATTATTTTGTGATTATTTTCTGGCTGATCTTGGATTGAATTTTTAATCAGGAACTTCGTTAACATTATTGGATCTATGGTGTTGAGTCTAACTCCATAAAACTAGATGAATGATTTTAATAATAGTTTGATTAAATTTTAATTCAAATGTGGTTTATATATTCTTTCCCACTCTTCTTCATCTCATCCCTTTCTTATTGCACTAAGTGTTATTAGAGCATGATCTCTATATCATGTCTCAAAACAAATGGTGCATAGATTGCTATTGACCGGCCTCAAAATAGGTGCGACTTCTATATAAGTCCACTTACGATTGCTTAACATAGCGCTAAATTTTGTCCTGGTTAGAGAAAATGATCATTCGTGGCCCAAACTTATGATTGCAAGCCCAAGATGTTAATTTGAACCCTTTGATCCAATAACCTTGAGATTCATTGTGTAGAGGCTTTGGTTCTACCAATCTTCTGATGGATCTTCATCAATTTTGGTCAACGTGGATCACTTAAAAATCATTGATCATTATATGTTACATTGAGGATTCTTAAATGGATAATATACTTGACATAAAGAAAATGCAATTCATTGTGCAGAGGCTTTGTTTCTACCAATCCTCTAATGAATTCCAAATGCAAGATTCAAGATATTCATCCAACTAACCACTAATTACTGACAATTGATTTTATTTTATGCTTTTACTTTATGCTTTATTTTATGCTATTTACTTTATGCACCATTAACTTTAGCATTTACATTTCATGCTATTTTTTCATCTTTGCTCACTTGAGCCCCTTTATATTCTTGTCATTTTTATTTTGCTCACTTGAGCTTTTCTTTTCATTTTTAAGATACTTAATAATCAACATGAACCATAAAAAACTTTAATGATACTTGGACTATTTGGTTACTATCCTTGGCATTATGGAGTATTAGACTTCTTGGATTTATGATTAGTAACCTTGGCCTATGTTGGAGACCTTGTGACCTTAATTGATATTTTGTTTGGAGTTCTTGAGGTTTACCTCAAGAAATTGAGTTGTTTGTTTATTTTGTGTGCAGGTTATTGTGATTATATACTTTGTTTGTAATCTAGAATTCACCCATATACAGCCGTTACTCTGCCCAATTTTTGCAAAGACTTAATGCACTTGAAGTTTGATTCCCTCAAGAGGTCTAGTATCTTTGCTTTCTTGGTTTCAATCCAAAGAATGTGAATTCTATCTTGACTCATAATGCCAAGTATTAGCTTCTTTTTGGTTAGATGGTTCTTCTCCCTAGCTTTTACCTCATGCTTTAGGATAGTCTCTTCTTCTCCTCCCATCTTCTTTAATTTTAAAAATCTTCTCTCTCCTTTTGAAAACTCTTATTGTTTTTAAACTCGAACTACTTTCATAATAAACTTGGACCTAAGTCCATGCATTTTTAAAACCTTTTCATAAATAAACTTCAATCAACTTAAATAATACCTTGACATTTTTTGTGAGAAGACTAAAAGTCAATCAATCTCATTTCAAACCATTTTTCCACTTTGGCTTTTTACTTAAAAAACTTTTCTCAAAAGATTGGACTTTTGTCAATCCTTGTAGTGATGCAAACAACTATACTTCTACAATATGTAGCGAAGTGACATATTTTCCACTTGGGTGTTGAGTGAAGCATTATTGATTTTTAAATCCAAGTCATATTCTCCACTTTGAGATGATGCAAATTATCTTTTCTCATGATTGTGGATAGTAAGTATGTTTTCCATACAGACAATGACGGTGATGTCTTATCTCATAAAATTAACCAACACACTTGTGTTTTAAATTTTTTTAAAGAGGAACAACGTGTACCCTGATCCCCTATTGCACGAGAGGTGATACGTAGGCACTAAAGGTTCGCAACCGCGACGGGTGCAAAAATCATAAAAAGTACTTATTTTCTCACCCCCACCATCTATTTTTTAATACAACATTTTATAGCCAAAATAAATAGATTTACAAAGAGGTTCCTGCGGAGTACTGTAGATGTTTAGGGTGCTAATAATTTCCCTTTGCATAACTAACCCCCTTACCTTGATTCTTTCCCCCTCTTTTGGGTTATTCGCTATTTTCCCATTCCTTTGGAAATAATAAAGCGTGGTGGCAATTTTTTATTTTGATCTATGTAAGCGTAGTCAATCTAATGGCATAGTCTTAAACATTTCTACCGCTATAGAAAAAAATGGAGACTTCACTGGGGATAGATTGACCTCTTGCTGGTCCATCCCTAAGTGGGTTAAACCTATCTTTGTTTATATTTGTATATGTGCTATTTATTGTTATATATTATATGTTGTATATCTGTTTGTCTAGATTTTCCTGGTTTTCAGGGTGCTTGGTGATTACTTATAAGTCCTATACCCGGACACGGGAAAACTTTAAGATAGGACGGGCGATATAGTCAGGCTAACTTTGAGGAAGTAATCCAAAAAAAGGAGGCATGAGATCCCCCACTCTGTGGAGGTCCTTTTGACTGTAGTATCGTTTACTGAGTAATCGGGAAGATGTACTGCTTTCGACCTGGGAGCCTGCTGAATCTGAGGACCTTAGAATACCTAACCCATCTTAGCTTTTTAGGTGTAGTGCCGAAGCTATGACGGAGTAATCCGAAAAAAGCTGTCATGCGATACTACGCTCGAACGAGTTTTTCTTAAGAATATTACTAATTACCGAGTTAATCGGGAAGTTGGTAATATCCAAAGGAAGGATGTAGACTCTAGGAACCTCTAGAACCTGGTTCGGCAAGTGATAAATTTTAAACCATACCTTATTGGTAGTACCTTTAACCTCATGCTCATGACGTTGAACCTATGAACCCTATGTTTGTGATCTTGTGTGTGATTATTGCGTCATGCATCCATGCACTCATAAGCATCTTTTGAAGAAATTTTATTTCAAGGGACTTGAAAGTTGACCATTTGTGAATATCTCAGGTACCTTTTGACCATGGATTCTGGCAAAAGAAAGACCGAAAAATACAGTTTCAAAGATCCCAAGATAGATGAGTTTATCAGTCTAATTCCCGAGATTGAGTGTTATGCATATTTTCGGAAGAAGTATGGATCCATCATTTCTCTCAAGAAGCTTAGGATGGAGGAGGGTATTCTCTCGACCTTGGTCTAGTTATATGATTTGATGCATCATTGCTTTACTTTCCCTGACTATCAGTTGATGCCTACACTAGAATAGTATTCTTACCTGTTGGATTTACCTATTACCGATCGTGTTCCTTTTACTGGTTTGGAGGGTGAGCCAAAACCGCACGAGATTGTTGCTTTGATCCATCTAGGGAAGTCAGAGGTTAAAGACCATATGACAACTAAAGGATGGATTAGAGGATTATCAGCTCAATTCTTATTGGAGAAAGCTTGTTACTTTTCCAGGATGAAGAGTACAGTCGCTTTTGAGGCCATCTTTGCTCTACTTGCTTACGGGTTGTTTTTATTTCCTAATGTGGATAAGTTTGTTGACATTAATGCTATCAGGATATTCATGATTGGAAACCCAGTTCCCACATTGTTGGGTGATGCTTATTACTCTATTCATCTTCATAATTCTTATTATGAGGGAATGATTATCTGTTGCACGCCTCTGTTGTACCGGTGGTTTATTTCTCATATGCCTCAGTCTGATACTTTCTGGGATGTCAGGAAGGAACCCCGTTGGGCTCCTAAGATCACGACACTTACTCACTCATATATTGTTTGGTATCACCGGGCTTACCATTATGTAGAGATTGTCGACATTTATGGTAGTTTCCCCAATGTACCTCTTATTGGTACAAAGGGAGGAATTAACTACAACCATGTTCTTGCACGACGACAACTTGGTTATTCAATGAGGAATAAACCAAAAAGAATTCATTTGAGTAGTTTCTTCATGAAGGAGGGAGAAGACCATAAGGAATCTAGGGAGCAGATTGTGAAGGCCCAGTGTCACATTCATAGGAAGAGTAGGAAAGACTTGGGACCTAGGGGGTTGTTTCTTTGGAGCCT
Organism: Vicia faba; assembly: GCA_948472305.1. Lineage (NCBI taxonomy): Eukaryota > Viridiplantae > Streptophyta > Magnoliopsida > Fabales > Fabaceae > Vicia > Vicia faba. Next base: position 1,403,415,143 of record OX451739.1, read on the forward strand.
TATATTCAGTGGGTCCAAATGAGTGCTATTCAGTTGAAGATGTTGTATTCTTGGGAAGAACCTATACTTAATTTGTTTGTGAAGACCACTCCTCCCTTATTGGATGATATGGAAGAGCTACAACTTGCTTTAGTCAGGATGCAACAAGAAAAGGAAGCTTGGAAAAATAAGTTCCAAACTCTAGAGATTTCCTACAGAGCAGACTTGAAGGAGAAAGACGACTTGATTGAGATTCTTGAGAGTTGGGCTGTAGAGACCATGTAGAGGCAAGGGGATTTATTTTCCTTTAAGCCTCAGTCAGATGCTAGTTGCTTACTTCCTGATTCAGGTGATTGGAAAAAGGTTGCCACAAGATATGCGAAAGAAAACTAGAAGTTGAAGGCTCAGATTGCCAGAATTACAAGGAAGCGTCAGCGTGTAGAATGATCTCCATCAGCTTTACTTCTTAGGGTTTTAGACTTTATTTTCATCTTATAATTAGGACTAATGAAACTTGTAATCTATTTTGAAGTTATTATAATAAAAAAATTCAGTATTTCAAATGTGTTATTACTTTGATATTAGCAATGTGTCCATAAATCTTTAAGTCCCTTGAAATATTAATAATAAAATAAATCATGTGCATTGCATATCATGCATCATATTGCACATATTTCTTGAATTTGTTATGCATATCTAGGTGTCTTACCAAGCTTCTTTACTTCGTTCAACAAACTATCTCACCACTACAATAACCGAGCTAATTTCATAATAAAGATGGACAACTTAGAACAAGAGAATCACGAGCTACGCGAGGAAGTTTCTGCTCTGAAGGCCGGTATTGCTAATCTCACTGATCTGATGGAATCTTTGGTGGCTGCTCAGAATCAGCCACTGAGTGTTCAACCTCAACAGACAAAGGTTACTACTAAAGCTCCGACTGTTCCTGTGTCTTTTACTCTAGTGTTTGTTCAGAATCGCATGCCTCAAGGTTATCCATGGGGAATTCCAGAAAACTTTGTGCTCGAAGGTTTCAATCTTGGTCCTCAAGTTACTCCAGTTGTTTAGACTACTTTTACTCCTGCACCTCCTATGGTGCATGTTATTCCTGCTGCACCTCCTTCGGTGAATATGGTCCCATTTGCTAATCATGATATGTATCGTCCTTTTCCTCCACCAAGTGAAGGCTTGGGTCTCTATGATCGAATGGATGATTTTCAAGATCAGTTTGACAAGATGCAGAGGGAGATGAAGGCCCTCAGGGGAAAGGAATTGTTTGGGCAGAATGTGAATGATTTATGCTTGGTCTCGAATGTCAAGATACTTGTGAAGTTTAAAGTCACGAAATTCGATAAGTACAAGGGCAACACTTGTCCTCGTGCTCATCTTGTGATGTATATAAGAAGAATGTCTACCCACACTGATGATCAGCGTTTGCTGATTCACTTTTTTCAGGATAGCTTGATTGGTACTGCATTGAAGTGGTATATGAGTTTGGACAACATCAATATCCATACGTTCAACGACTTGGAAGAAGCATTTATTAGACAATACAAATACGACATGGACATGGCGCCTGACTGTGATCAACTCAGGGCCATGGTCCAGAAGGACGGGGAATCATTCAAAGAATATACACATAGATGGTATGAGGTAGCCACCTAAGTGATTCCTCCCATGGAAGAAAAGGATATGACTAAGATTTTCCTGAAGACTCTGGTTGTTTTCTAATATGAGAGGATGGTAGCGAGTGAGCCAAGTGACTTTACTGAAATGGTTGACATGGGTATCCGTTTGGAAAAAGGCTGTAAGAGAGGGCCATTTAACAAAAAGTGAAAGTTCCGGAAATACGAAGAAGCCATCCTATGGGTTTGCCAAAAAAAAGGAAGGAGATACAAATGTTGTTATGCAAGAAAGGAGGGTTAATCCTCCTAGAAGAAATTATCAGCATCATCAACAGGTTTCCTCAGTGACTCCAGTTGTTGGTTTAGCTCCAACCACCATTGCTTATCAGAGACCATCCCATCAGGGGAATCAAGGGTATAATCAGAGAAGGGAGAGTTATGACCTTGTCCCTATGAGATACACAGAATTACTACCGGCATTAATTTAAAAGAAGTTGGTTCAGACCAGACCACCTCCCGCTGTACCATCATCGTTGCCTTGGTATTACAAGGCAGACCAAACATGTGCTTTTCATCAGAGAGCACCAGGGCACAATGTTGAGAACTACTATCCTTTGAAAATTGAAGTACAAAAATTGGTGAGGTCTGGTATCTTATCCTTCAAAGATGTTGGCCCTAATGTGAAAGATAATCCTTTGCCAAAGCATGGAGGAGCAAATTATGTGAACATGGTTTATGGATGTCCTGGAGAGTTCATAATCTTTGAAGTGGAACATATGAATGAAGATCTTGTACAATTGCATGCTACTTTCTACCACATGGCTGGTCAGGTAGAACATCAATATGGATATTATCGAATTTGCTGTCGGGACTCCCGAGGATGTTCAATTGTAAGGAAAGGTATTCAATTGTTATTTGATAATGGAACTATCAAGGTTATAGGCCAAAGGGATGATTACCATGAGGTTAATGAGATTGAGGTTTATTTGGATGAAGAAGAGTTAGATGATAAGTATGCCTCTGCGGACGAGTTCTTCTCCTCAGATGAAGATATGTTTTCCAGAGATGACTCTGTAATGAATGAATGTGTTAAAGAGGGAGTAAATGTTATTGTGCCTTGTTTTGGTGCACCCACCCCTTTTGAAGTTGAATATCATGCAAATCCATCTATTACTCCATTGGTGATTAGCTTACTGGGTCCTGTCCTCTAAAAGTCAGACAAGGTTGTACCCTACAAATATAATGCTACAATTTTAGAGAATGGTGTGGAAGTTCCCATCCAGCCAATGCCTAATGTTGGAAATATTGATGAGACTAGCATAGTGACCCGCATCGGTCATGTATTTGCACCAATTATTCGTGGAAATGATAATGCTGGAAAGAAAACTGTTGAAGATGTTGAACCCAAGAAGGTTGCGGGTGAATCTAGTGGAGCTACGCTAGAAAAAGAGGTGGATGATATTTTAAAGATAATCAAGATGAGAGACTACAGAATTGTAGATCAGCTACTGTAGACTCCTTCAAAAATATCTATCTTGGCTTTATTGGTGAACTCTACTGCTCATAGAGAATCTTTGATGAGGGTATTGGACAAAGCTTTCATGGAAAGTGATATGCCAGTAGACCAATTCAGCAGTGTGGTAGGGAACATTACATCATGTAATAACCTGATTTTCTGCGAAGATGAACTGCCCTATGAAGGAAGGAATCACAATCAGGCCCTTCACATCTCTATGAACTGCAAGAATGATTCATTATCCAATATGTTTATTGATAATAGATCCGCATTGAATGTTATACCAAGGAGCACACTTATGAAGTTGAAAAATCAAGGAACGCCCATGCACCCAAGTGGCATCATTGTGAAAGCGTTTTATGGATCAAGGAAATCTGTTATTGGTGAAGTGGACTTGCCTATTCATATAGGCCTACATTGGTTTCAGATTACTTTCTAGGTCATGGATATTGTACCCGCTTATAACTGCTTGCTGGGACGGCCGTGGATATATGAGGCAGGGGTTGTCACTTCGACTTTACACCAGAAGTTGAAGTTTGTGCGTGAAGGAAAAGTGGTAATTATAAATGGAGAGCATGCATTATTGATATCTCATTTGTCCTCTTTGAGAATTGTGGAAGCGGATGAAGCTGCTGTTGGAACCCAGATCCAAGCTTTATCCATTGATAATATAAGAGGAAATGAAAATTCTATGGATTCGTTTAAGGATGCTCAACAGGGTGTGCATAATTGCCATAGTTAAGTATGGGGATAGATTGTTGATCCACATGTAAACAAGAATAGAGCTGGCTTGGGGTTCTTTGTGAAGAATGATAAAGGTAAGAGCATGAAGCCGAAGTCAGCTGCAGGAAAATATCAAGACATCTTTCATAGCGGGAGTTATCTTCATCCAATTGTTTCCGGGATTAATGCCATTGTGGAAGATGAAGCAGAACCAAAAATGCCAAATTATATGACGCACGAAGTTAGAGTTCAGAAATGGATCACCATTGATGTTCCCTCTTGCATACATGTTTCTAAGTAATTTGATTTTGTTAATCTTTTTGAAAATCTTTCACTCTGCCCAAGGTGAAAGTATTGTATGGGCTTATATGTTTGCTTTGATTTTTAAAATCAATAATAAAAGTTGTCTTTGTTTCCTAAATTGTGTTTTTATTTTTTGCTTTTTTCTTGGAAAATGGTAATCAGAAAAAACCTTTCAAAATAAATGATAACTGCCATTCAATTTGCTTGATCACTTGTTATATGTGTGAGTTTCTAAAAGCAATCATAAATCATATGTGCAGATTACTTAAAAAACCCGTTGAATACAATGACCCTGCATCCTATCCCAACTTTGAATGTCCTGTTTATGGGGCCGAAGAAGAAGACTATGATGAGATTCTAGAAGAGGTCCCACGGTTGCTTGAGAGTGATGAGAATTCCATTCAACCAAATAAAGAGCCATTGGAAGTAATCAATTTGGGTTCAGAAGAAGATCTGAAGGAAGTCAAGATTGAAGCATTGCTGCATCCTGATGTGAAGAGCAGGTTGATTGAGATGTTGAAAGAGTATATGCATATTTTTGCTTGGTCTTACCAAGATATGCCTGGTCTATATACATATATTATAGAGCACCGTTTTCCGCTGAAGCCAGAGTTCCCGCCAATCAAACAGAAGTTGCAAAGAACTCACCCAAATATGGAAGTAAAAATCAAAGAAGAATTTCTAAAGTAGATTAATTCCGGTTTTCTTGTGACATCAAAGTACCCTCAGTGAATTGCCAATATTGTCCCAGTACCGAAGAAAGACGAAAAAGTTTGCATGTGCGTAAATTATAGAGATCTAAATAAAGTTAGTCCAAAAGATGATTTTCCATTGCCACACATTCATATGTTCGTGGATAGCACAACAAAATTCAAAGTTTTCTCGTTCATGGACGAATTTTCCGGGTATAATCAAATAAGGAAGGCTCCTGAGGACATGGAAAAAACAACGTTTATCACACCTTGGGGAACATTCTGTTATAGAGTGATTCCCTTCGGGTTGAAGAACGCTGGTGCAACGTACTAGAGGGCTATGACAACCCTATTCCATAATCTGATGCAAAAGGAAATTGAGGTATATGTTGATGATATGATTGATAAATCCCAGACTGAAGAAGGGCATGTAGAAGATTTGTTGAAGTTGTTTCAGCATTTGAGGAAGTATCGTCTCATCTTTAATCCAAATAAATGTACCTTCGGTGTTCGGTCAGGGAAATTGTTGGGTTTCATTGTTAGCCGGAGAGGGATTGAAGTTGACCTTGATAAAGTCAAAGCAATTCAAGAAATGACAGTGCCGAGAACTGAAAAGCAATTCAGAGGGTTCCTCGGGAGTTTGAATTATATTTCCAGATTCATTTCCCACATGACTCCAACATGTGAACCGATTTTTAATTTGTTAAAGAAATATCAAGGTTGTGTGTGGAGAGATGACTGCCAAAGGGCATTTGAAAGTATTAAATAATATCTGCTTGAACCTCATATCTTGCTCCCTCCTGTTGAAGGAAGACCATTGATTATGTATCTGACATTGTTAGATAATTCCATGAGTTGTATTATGGGACAACAAGATGAAACATGGAATAAAGAGTACGCCATTTATTATCTCAGTAAAAAGTTTACTGATTGTGAGTCATGGTATTCCATGCTTAAAAAGACATGTTGTGCTCTGGCCTGGGCAGAAAAACGTTTGAAAAGCCTGCTCTTACTGGGAGAATTGCCCGTTAGAAGATGTTATTATCTAAATATGACATCGAATACCGCACTCAAAAAGCTATTAAAAGCAGCGTGTTGGCAGATTATCTTGCTCACTAACCAGTTGATGATTATCAGTATGTGATGTATGATTTCCCCGATGAGGATGTGATGTTTCTGAAAGTAAAAGATTGTGATAAACCATTGCCTGATGAAGGTCCGGATCCTGAATCTCGCTGGAGCATGATATTTGATGGAGCTGTGAATGCTTATGGTAAAGGAATTGGTGTTGTGATTGTCACTCCACATGGATCACACATTCCTTTTACTATAAGGTTGACATTTGATTGTACTAATAATATGGCAGAATATGAGGCTTGCATCATGGGTCTCGAGGAAGCTATTGAGCTCAGAATTAAAATTATAGATGTGTATGGAGATTCGGCTTTGGTAATAAATCAGATTAAAGGAGAATGGGATACTCGTCACCCCGGCTTGATCCCTTACAAAGATTATGCTAGAAGATTGTTACCCTTCTTTAATAAAGTTGAATTCCATCACATCCCCAGAGACAAAAATCAAATGGTGAATGCTCTGGCAACTCTGGCTTCTATGTATCAAGTGAATACTTGGAATGATATACCGAATTATAGTTCGGAGACTGGATAGGCCCGCTCATGTGTTTACAACAGAAGAGGTAGCAGATGAGAAACTTTGGTATTATGATATCAAGCATTTTCTCCAGACTCAGGAATACCCAATTGGTGCTTCGAATAAAGATAGAAAGACATTGAGAAGATTGGTTGGCAGCTTCTTCCTCAGTGAAAATGTGTTGCACAAGAGAAATTATGACATGGTGTTGCTCAGATGCATGGATAGACACGAAGCAAACATTTTGATGCATGATATTCATGAAGGTTCATTTGGAACTCATGCCAATGGACATTCGATGGCTAAAAAAATGCTAAGGGCAGGTTACTGTTTGCTGACAATGGAATCTGATTGTTACAGATTTGCAAAGAAGGGCCATAAATGCCAGATTTATGCGGATAAAATTCATGTGCCTCTGACACTTCTCAATGTTATTTCTTGCCCGTGGCCTTTCTCTATGTGGGGTATTGACATTATTGGAATGATAGAACCCAAAGCTTCAAATGGACACCATTTTATCTTGGTAGCAATTGACTACTTCACCAAATGGGTGGAAGCTGCTTCATATGCTAATGTTGCTAAGCAGGTGGTAGTATGCTTCATTAAGAATAATCTTATATGTCGGTATGGTGTGTCGAGCAGAATCATCACCGACAATGGCTCGAATCTGAACAACAAGATGATGACAAAACTTTGTGAAGAATTCAAGATTTTCCATCATAATTCATCTCCATACAGGCCGAAGATGAATGGGGTTGTTGAAGCTACTAATAAGAATATCAAGAAGATCAAACAGAAGATGGTTGTTACTTATAAATATTGGCATGAAATGCTCCCTTTTGCTTTACATGGATATCAGACATATGTCCGCACTTCAACAGGAGATACCCCGTTCTCCCTTGTGTATGGAATGAAAGCAGTGCTCCCAATCGAGGTTGAGGTTTCCTTTTTGCATGTGATAATGGAAACCAAGTTATCAGAGGTTGAATGGGTCCAGAACAGGTTTGTCCAATTGAATTTGATCGAAGAGAAGAGAATGATGGCTTTGTGTCATGGGCAGTTATATCAGAAGAGAATGAAGAAAGCTTTTGATAAGAAGGTCAATCCTCGTGAATTCAGAGAAGGCGACCTCGTACTCAGGAAGATCATGTCTTTCAACGCTAATTCTAGGGATAATTGGACTCCCAATTTTGAAGGCCCATATGTTGTCAAGAAAGCCTTCTCTGGAGGTGCATTAATTCTTGAAACTATGGATGGCGAGGAGTTCCCACGTCCCATGAATGTTGATGCAGTCGAGAAATAATTCTCCTAAAGAAATAAAAGAACAACTAACTAAGTTGAAAACCGGAAAGAGAGGCTTAGGCAAAAAGGAGTGTCTCGGTAGGCCGAAAACCCGAAATGGCAGTCTAGGCAAAAATTAGAGACATAAATAGAATAAAATTTCCCGCTAAGTTGAAAACCCGCAAGGGCGGCTTAGGCAAAAGTTAGGGACTTTCTTGGCAAGTAACTACATTAGATAAGACTTGATCATTGAAGTGACAATCTTCTTGGATCCTCACCATACTTCAACAGAAGCTACTTCTCAGGATTTCAAAGTTGTTAGACGAAATAGTGGTCATTGTATCTCAATGTATCTTTTCCATTATATATTACCATTTTCTGAACTTTGTAATCATCCATGGGGTCTCGCCATTCACAGACTACCATTCTATCAATAAAATTTGAGCTTTTACCTAATTATTTGTAATTATTATTTTATTCAGCTTACAAAGACTCCATTTATTATTGATAATAATTTTCAAAGCAAAAAGATTAAATAACAAAAATTGTTTTTCAAAAAGAATTTACAACTTACTTTTACTTTAGATTTTGTGATTCAAGAGGAAAACAAAAGTGGTGATCCCAGGAATGGACGAACTCCAATAGTTTTGGGAAGTTTTGTTTCCCCCAGGAAGGTTTTCTCAGGTCTTTTTCGCTGGTATACGTGTGATTTTTTTATATTGAAAATGATACCAATTGGCGTAAGGTGCAGTATTGGGTTTGTGATCCCAGTGTCCCCAGTCAAGTCTTTGTTCATTTTTATTTTATTTTTGGGTTTGCATGGTCTGAGGCCTCTATCCCAGATTCCCTAAAGAAGTCTTCCCTCATATGACGAAAGGTCTTTTCCCTTGCTGTGCTGAGACGGAACTATTTGCAAAATGTCGCTCTTTCTGCAGTATTGGCATTATTGTTGGTATTTATTTCCCAGGAAACTAAACCAGGGCAATATTTTTTCTAAGAAGTGTTGAGACAGTTATCAACCCTTTCGGTTTTCACCCGCCAAGTGCTGGGTTTGATTTAAAATCCCCATGAGTTTGACCTTTTTCTATAATGTTGACTTCTTGATTCCCCATGAAGGCTATCCCAAGGCATCTTTTGTTGGAACAAGTTTGCATGATATGAATACTCAATCCAAGATTCCCCAGTGAAGGCTTCACTATTTGATAGAAGTCTTTTCTCCCTGTGCATGCTGATATTTGACTCATTTATGAAGCATCTCCCTTTCCGCAGTACTTGCATTTTGTTAGATTGCCCGATAATCAGGCAAGGGAAATGTTTTATTTAAGAAGTGTTGAGGCATTTGTCAGTTTTTTAGGTTTTCACCCTCCAAGTGTTAGGTTTGATTTAAAATCCCCATAAGATTGATTTCTTGCTGTAACGTTTGACTTCTTAACTCCCCAAGTTGTTATCCCCATGAGGTTTCATACTTTTCCCCCAGAGAAGTTGGTGCAATACTTACTCTGAATATCGAAGAACGTATCTTGGTTTCCCCTCTTCGATGTGGTGTTGGACTCCCCAATAAAGTCAGCACGAGGTCCCCAGTTGATGTCTCGATGATGAGGCATTATCTCCTCTAGTTAAGTCTGTATGATGTTCCCCCAATGAAGTCAGCTCGAAATCCTCAGTTGATGTTTTTTCGATATGGTTTCCATCTGCCTTATTTGAAATCAGTATTGCAATCCCCAGTAGAAGTGCGGACCGTGAAAACATTTGTTTCCACATTGAAGTCTGAGTGCTATTCCCCGGTGAAGCCTGGATAAGGATGTTATATCCTTGTATTTGTACTGTTTTGTCACTACGATTTGTTTACTTCCGGATTATGTTCCTTCCCACTGAAGTTAAGCCGCAAAATAGGATTTTGTTTCCTCGTTTGGTGCTTATTTTCTTATGGAATGTTCATCTTGGATGTGATTTAGCCGAGTGTTGATTGTGCCCGGGTTAGTTTTGCCTGATTATTTCCAGTTTTATATGTCTATTTTGTTAGCACACACATGATAACACTCATACAATCATACATACATCACGCATAGTTAAATTTATCAAATCATTGCTCATTCACATTCGTTAATATTTAGTTGACATATTACCCTATTTTGCAGAGTTGTGTTGTCCTCTCTCCAATAAAGTGTCGGCCTTAAGCAGAAAGTTTATATTCTTTCAATTTCCCAACCGAGTTATCCCTCGTGGATATTTTTGCTTTATCCTTCCTGTACAGCTCTTTGTCTGGATAGATTGGGTTTCCCTCTTGAGTTTATTTCTCAAAGGATGTATTTTGGTTGACTGATTCATTCCGGTTTATTTCTGATTTGAATCTTTTGATCCCAACAATATTATTACTTTGGATTTCTGCAAGCTTCGAGCCTTGGTTTGAGAATGTGCATTTATTTTGGCACGAGAAGACTTTTATCTCCTCAGTAGGAATATATCGGTATTTCCCCAGGAAGTCATGATTCATTCCCCAGAAAGTCATATTTCTTTCCCCAGGAAGCCCTATTACTTTCCCCAAGAAGTTGTATTGCTTTCCCCAGGAAGTCATATTTCTTTCCCCAGAAAGTCATTTTTACAATCCTTCATAACATCAAGTACCAGGTCTCTTTATTTAAGCAACTAATACTTCCCTGTAAAGGTCAACGTTACTTTTTTGCTATCTTCTCTATGAGTGGATAATTTGCAGTTCATTGTCAAATTACTCCAGTGGATGGCGAGTATTTCAATATCGCAGAGACATTTCATTATGGAATCTTTACAAGTGGTAGTCTCTTTATTTGAGACATCTTATATATTACCCTTTCAAGGCGAAATGCCTTGGTTAAAGAAGAAGTTGAGACCCGTTCTAGGTGAAACGCCGAAATTTTGGAGAAACTTGTTATTCTTTTTGCTACCTTCAGTGAACGTTGGTAGTTCACCATCAATGAACGTCGGTGCTATGATATTTCTTTTCTCTCTGCCTTCAGTGAAAGTTGGTAGTTCACCATCAGTGAACATTGGTGATTGTTATCTTTTTTCTACCTTCAGTGAATGTTGGTAGTTCACCGTCAGTGAACGTCGGTGCTATGATATTTCTTTTCTCTCTACCTTCAATGAAAGTTGGTAGTTCACCATCAGTGAATGTTGGTGATTGTTATCTTTTTTCTACCTTCAGTGAATGTTGGTAGTTCACCGTCAGTGAACGTCGGTGCTATGATATTTCTTTTCTCTCTACCTTCAGTAAAAGTTTGAAGTTCACTATCAGTGAACATTGGTGATGGCTATCTTTTTGCTACCTTTAGTGAACATTGGTAGTTCACCGTCAGTGAACTTCGTTGCTATGATATTTCTCTTCTCTTTACCTTCAATGAAAGTTGGTAGTTCACCATCAGTGAATGTTGGTGATTGTTATCTTTTTTCTACCTTTAGTGAATGTTGGTAGTTCACCGTCAGTGAACGTCGGTGCTATGATGTTCCTTTTCTCTCTACCTTCAGTGAAAGTTGGTAGTTCACCATTAGTGAATGTTGGTGATTGTTATCTTTTTTCTACCTTCAGTAAATGTTGGTAGTTCACCGTCAGTGAACGTCGGTGCTATGATATTTATTTTCTCTCTACCTTCAGTCAAAGTTGGTAGTTCACCATCAATGAAAGTTGGTGATTGTTATCTTTTTGCTACCTTCACTGAAAGTTGGTAGTTCATCGTAAGTGATCATCGATGTTTGTCTCTCTATCTTCAATGAACATTGGTAGCTCACCGTCAATGAACATCGGTGTTGTTATTCTTTTCTCTTTCTACCTTCAGTGAATGTTGGTAGTTTCGCCTTCAGTAAATGGTGGTGTATCCTTTGATATTTTACCATCAACTATGAGTTTTTAGTTTACTGTCATCTATGAGTCATTATCTTTTGATCTTCTTGAAGAAGTGAAAAACACAAGTAGGGGGGTTGAATTGTTGAAACTTGAAATCAAATGCAGACAACACGTTATTTTTATCCTGGTTCGTTTGATCTCAAACTACTCCAGTCCACCCGTCAAGGTGCTTTCGCCTCTCTCCAACGAGGTCTTAATCCACTATATTCAACTGAATACAAAACTGCTTTAACAACTGCTAAAGCCTTCTTGAGTCTAAACCACAAACTGGTTTCTCAAGGAAATTCTTTCTTACACATAAATGAACAATTATGTGTGTTTGATGTTTTCTACAAAAACTATATATCACAACTGTGATAATACACAAAATGAAGCTTAAGTAACACTACATTGCTAGAGCTATAGAGTGAGCGGTTGAAAGCTTTTAGCAAAAGTGAGAACGAGTTTTGTGATGATTGACTTTAGGCGTGTAGAGTATTGTAGAGCATTAGCCATTTCACTTCTCACTGATTTGTTTAAATACTTCTTGGAAAAGATACGTTGATGATTAATCTGCTTTGAATGCAGTAACGTTAACACTTCAGAATGTTCTGCTTAATGAAGATCTGAGCGTTCTTGGCTTTGGCTTATCTTGGCGCTTCTGAGTGCTGATGACATAGTTAAGATCTTGATCAGAGTCATAGTATGGTAAGCGCAGATTTTGTTCATCAGACTTCAGCGTAGCACATGTTTGATCTTCTGATATGACACATCTTCTGATGCTGATGTTGATATTCTGATGTTCTGATGCTGATTCCATCAGAGTTTCCTGTAAATACATAACATATTTTTAGGTAGCATCTATGTCATATATAAACCTCATAATTCATTTAATCTTGTATTTTTTTATCATCAAAACTTTAACTGAGGGTTGTAGAATAAAACTATGTTCTAACAATCTCCCCCTTTTTGATGATGACAAAAACTAGACTTTTTCAATAAAATGAAATGATGAAAGTGTCAGAGTTTAAGGATAGAAAGGAAACGATATCAGAGATAGTCAGATAATGAATAAAAGTAATAGAGCTAAGAGGATAAGGAATAAAAGTATCAGAGTAATGATGAGAAAAACTCCCCCTGAGTTAATTATTTCCCTTTTTCCTTGAGTCCTTGAGCATCAAAATTTTGCTTTATCAGAGTTCTTCAGATTCTTGTACCTGTAAGCTTTTCAGAACAACAGATATATAAGGATGTTAGAATGTTTGAGACTTTTGTCTCAGTAAACCGTTATTGAAAAATATCATTCTTTCTCCCCCTTTTTTTCAGTAATCAAAAAGCATAATTAATCAGAGTTAAAAAGATTAGAGCAAAACACGTTTGTATTAAAACAAAAATATTGATTGAAAACGAAAGTTAGGGTAAATGTTGTGAATGGTGTGAATGGTGTGAATGGTGTTTAAATAGATTTTGAAAAAATAAACGGTTTAGAGAGAGAAATAAATCATGATTAATTGCATTTAATGATAGCTGATTTTAGGGGATTTTAGAAAGATGCTTAAACGGTTACCAGTGACATGTGTCTCAATGCATCCAATCAGCGCTTTGCCTTTTCAGAAGCCTGAACGCATGTTCAGCCTCAGGAAACAGCTGATGACTGGATGACACTTGTTTGCTTTGAGTGAAAATTACTTCTATCCTTGAACTGAAGAGCTCAGAGCTTCATGGATAGATTCTGATACAATATGCATTTCTAAAAATTCTGAAAGAGGATTGATCAGAAGTTCACAGAGAAATAAACATAATTCTGAAGGTTAATATATAAAATTAAAACAGTTTTATTCTGGACAGAGCTTCATGCTGAGATGATTCAGAATGAAGTTGAACCTATCTTCAGAAAGTGGTTTTGTAAAGATATCAGCCCATTGATGGTCTGTATCAATAAATTTTAAGTTTAAAATTCCTTTCTGAATATAGTCCCTAATAAAATGATGTTTTATTTCTATATGTTTAGCCCTAGAATGCAAAATTGGATTTCTACTTAAACAAATAGCAGAAGTGTTATCACAGAGGATAGGAATGTTAATCTCATAAATCTGGAAGTCCCCAAGTTGACTTTTCATCCAGAGCATTTGTGTGTTGCATCCAGCTGCTGCTATGTAATCAGCTTCTGCTGTTGATAGAGCAATGGTGGATTGTCTTTTGCTGGACCACGAGATCAGATTTTCTCCCAGAAACTGGTAGCTTCCAGAAGTACTTTTACGTTCAACTCTGTCTCCAGCAAAGTCAGCATCACAGTAACCTACTAAGTTGTAATCACTAGATTTTCTATAAAACAGACCCAGATTAGTAGTACCTTTCAGATACTTGAAAATTCGCTTAACAGCTGTTAAGTGAGATTCTCTAGGATCTGATTGGAATCTTGCACAAATGCATACACTGAATAAAATATCAGGCCTTGAAGCTGTAAGATAAAGAAGAGAACCAATCATACCTCTATAGACCTTCTGTTCTACCTTTTGCTTACCTCTTCTCTTTCTAGAATGCACGTGGGATGCATTGGAATCTTTGATGGCTTACATTCTGAGAGATCAAATTTCTTCAGAAGTTCTCTGACATATTTGCTCTGATGAATGTAAGTTCCTTCTGGGGTTTGATTGATTTGAATTCCCAGAAAGAATTTCAGTTCCCCCATTAGGCTCATCTCAAATTCTGCCTGCATACACTTAGCAAATTTTCTTCCCAGAGAGGGATTAGTAGATCCAAATATTATATCATCAACATAAATCTGGAAGACTAGAATGTCATTCTTAACTGTCTTACAGAATAAGGTTGTGTCCACTTTCCCTCTGGTGAATTCCTTTTCTAACAGGAAGTTACTTAGTCTTTCATACCAAGCTCTGGGAGCTTGTTTCAGACCATACAGTGACTTCTTTAGTTTGAAAACATATTCTGGATTTTTTGAACTTTCAAAACCAGGGGGTTGGTGCACATATACCTCTTCTTCTATATAGCCATTTAAGAATGCACTCTTGACATCCATCTGATACAGAGTGATGCCTTTATTAACAGCAAAAGAAATTAAAAGTCTGATAGATTCTAACCTGGAGACTGAAGCAAAGGTTTCTGTATAGTCTATCCCCTCTTGCTGACTATAACCTTGTGCTACCAATAGTGCCTTGTTTCTGATGACTTCACCTTATTCATTCAACTTGTTTCTGAACACCCATTTTGTTCCAATGACGTTGAATCCTTTTGGTTTAGGAACTAAATCCCATACGTCATTCCTTGTGAATTGATTCAGCTCCTCTTGCATTGCTAGAATCCAGTCATTGTCCAGAAGTGCTTCATCAATTGAAGATGGTTCAATCATAGAAACAAGTCCCATGAGGGATTCTTCAGAGTTTCTGAAGCTGGCCCTTGTTCTGATTGAATCTTCCTTTCTTCCTAAGATTGTTTCTTCTGGGTGATCCATGCTGCTTCTGGATGGTGTTTTCTGAGGTTGATCAACAGAAGATGCTGGATTGCTTGCAGAGCCTCTTTCTGATGTTGAGGGAGTGTCTTTGTTAAGAGCTTCTGATGATTTGTCTTCAGTACCTGTGAATTCAACTTCCATACCTGCAAATACTTCATTCTGCTTTGACTTTTGAGAGTCAAGCTTATCATCAAAACGAACACTGATTGATTCTTCCACAATCTGTGTTTCTGTATTGTAAACTATGTACCCTCTTGAGCGTTCAGAGTATCCTAACATAATACACTTCTGTGCTTTAGAGTCAAACTTGTTCAAATAATTTTTAGTATTCAAAATAAAGCAAGTGCATCCAAATGGATGAAAATATGAAATGTTGGGCTTTCTGTTCTTCCATAATTCATATGGAGTCTTTTCCAGAATAGGTCTTATAGAGATTCTATTCTGAATGTAGCACGCTGTGTTTATTGCCTCTGCCCAGAAGATCTTAGCAACGTTAGTCTCATTGATCATGGTTCTGGCCATTTCTTGCAATGTTCTGTTCTTTCGTTCTACAACTCCATTTTGCTGGGGAGTTCTAGGACAAGAGAAATCATGCAGAATGCCTTTATCATTAAAAAATGATTCAAAATCTTTGTTTTCAAACTCTCCACCATGACCACTTCTGACTTTGACGATTATAAGATCCTTTTCATTCTGAACTTGGTTACAGAAGGTAACAAACACAGAGTGTGACTCGTCCTTGTGTCTTAAGAACTTTACCCATGTCCATCTGCTATAGTCATCTATGATTACTAACCCATACTTCTTGCCACCGATTGAAGCAGTTTTAACTGGTCCAAATAAGTCAATGTGCAGAAGTTCTAATGGCTTAGAGGTGGAAACAACGTTTTTAGATTTAAAAGTAGGTTTTGCAAACTTGCCTTTCTGACATGCTTCACACAGAGCATCTGAATTGAAATTCAGGTTAGGAAGTCCTCTGACCAGATTGAGTTTGTTAATCTGAGATATTCTTCTCATACTAACATGCCCCAATCTTCTTTGCCAGATCCATTGCTCGTTGTTAACAGACAGAAGACACTTTACATTCTGACTTTTCAGTTCAGAAAGTTTGATTTTGTAAATGTTATTTCTCCTCTTTCCATTAAATAGGATAGTCCCATCTTTCTGACTAACTGCTTTACATGAATTTTGATTGAAGATTATATCATAACCGTTATCACTTAATTGACTTATGGATAACAGATTATGCATTAATCCATCTACTAATAATACATTACTTATAGAGGGAATATTTCTGTTACCTACAGTTCCAGAGCCAATAATCTTTCCCCTTTGATTGCCTCCAAAGCCTACGTGGCCTCCAGGCTTAAGTTCCAGGCTTTGGAACATATGCTTTCTTCCCATCATGTGTCGTGAGCAGCCAGAGTCCAGGTACCATGACTGGTGTTTCTGCTTTGCTGCTAAAGATATTTGCAACATGTATTATTTTATCCTTAGGTACCCATATTTTCTTGGGTCCTGATTTGTTAGTTTTACCAAAACTCTGGTTGAATTTTGGTTTGACAGAAAAATTACTACTAGTATATTTGATGTCGTGTGTGTGCCCATATACAAAGTGTGAATTAAGAGGAGTTCGTTTAATAACTAAATCCATGGAATTCTTTGGTGTAGGTACCTTACCTTGGTATCCTATTCCTTTTCTGCCGTTTCTGCTAACTCCATAGATCATTGAAGCCATTTTGCTTCTATCTATGCTTTTAGCAAGAAACTTCTGAAAGCTGTGATCATACTCCTTGATGATCTCATCAGCAGTACTGTGAGTTTCAAGAATTGTTTCCTTCTGAGAGTTTTGTAATATATTTTCTAATTTTGAAACTTTATTTTTCAACTCATAATTTTCCAAGTTGAGACTCTCAGTTTTATCAGAGTCAGAAGCAAGACCCCTTTTCAGGTTTCTGAATTTGACTCTGATCTGCTGATATCTTTCCAGAATCTCATTAAGGCTTTCAGCAAGTTTATCCTTAGTAAAATTAATAGCAAAGTCAGGAAATACCTCTTCTGTGTCTGATTCAGAGTCTGATTCAGAAGCTTCACTGTCTTCTGATATGTTTGCCATGAGAGCTATGTTTGCTCTCTCATCATCTGATTCTGAGTCAGCTTTAGATGTGTCAGAGTCATCCCATGTAGCCATGATACTTTTCTTCTTTTCCTTGCCAAACTTTCTTCTGGGCTTTTCCTTCTGAAGCTTTGGGCAGTCACTCTTGTAGTTTCCTTGCTTGTTGCATTCATAGCAGATGATGTCCTTGTTGTTTGGCTTTATGCTTCCTGAAGAGCCTTCAGATCTTCTGTGTCCAGAGGAGGATTCTGACCTTCTATATTTGGAGGAGGATTCGTTCTGGTTCTCAGATCTTCTGGGATTCCTGAACTTCCTTTGCCTCTGCTTCCACAGTTGGTTCACCCTTTTGGAAAGGAGAGACAATTCATCTTCTTCTGATGAGGACCCGTCAGAGGTTTCTTCAACAGCCTGCAAAACCTTAGAGTCAGATTTTCTGTTAGATTTTAGAGCTAAAGGCTTACCTTGCTTTTGAGGTTCATCAGCTTCCAGCTCTATCTCGTGACTTCTGAGGGAGCTGACAAGTTCCTCCAGAGAGATTGTATTGAGATCCTTAGCTAGCTTCAGTGCTGTTACCATTGGCCTGCACTGTTTTGGCAAGCTTCTGATGATCTTCTTGACATGATCAGTAGTAGAATACCCTTTGTCCAGAACTTTGAGACCAGCAACCAAAATCTGAAATCTTGAGAACATTGTTTCAATAGATTCACTTTCTTCCATCTTGAATGCCTCATACTTCTGAATGAGCGCAAGAGCTTTAGATTCTTTGACTTGAAGGTTGCCTTCATGCGTCATTCTGAGAGAGTCAAACATGTTCTTTGCAGTGTCTCTGTTTGATATCTTTTCATATTCAGAGTAAGAGATAGCACTGAGAAGAATAGTTCTGGCCTTGTGATGGTTTTTGAAATCACGCTTCTGTTGATCAGACATTGCTTTCCTGTCAATCTTCTGACCATTTGCATTCACTGGGTGCGTGTATCCATCTGTCACCATATCCCACAGATCAACATCATGGGCTAGAAAGAAGCTTTCAATTCTGTCTTTCTAGTAATCAAAGTTCTCTCCATCAAAGACTGGAGGTTTTCCACTGAATATGTCTCTTTCTTCGTTGTTGTCATTGCTGATGTTGTGATGTGTTCCTACCATAGTGTTTTTCAACGCTGGATCTTGTACTGACAAAGTTAAGTGTTATGAACTTAGAACCAGGCTCTCTGATGCCAATTGAAGAAGTGAAAAACACAAGAAGGGGGGTTGAATTGTTGAAACTTGAAATCAAATGCAGACAACATGTTATTTTTATCCTGGTTCGTTTGATCTCAAACTACTCCAGTCCATCCGTCAAGGTGATTCCGCCTCTCTCCAACGAGGTCTTAATCCACTATATTCAACTGAATACAAAACTGCTTTAACAACTGCTAAAGCCTTCTTGAGTCTAAACCATATACTGGTTTCTCAAGGAAATTCTTTCTTACAGATAAATGAACAATTATGTGTGTTTGATGTTTTCTACAAAAACTATATATCACAACTGTGATAATACACAAAATGAAGCTTAAGTAACACTAGATTGCTAGAGCTATAGAGTGAGCGGTTGAAAGCTTTTAGCAAAAGTGAGAACGAGTTTTGTGATGATTGACTTTAGGCGTGTAGAGTATTGTAGAGCATTAGCCATTTCACTTCTCACTGATTTGTTTAAATACTTCTTGGAAAAGATACGTTGATGCCAATAATTCCATTTCAATGCTCATTACGTTCTTCCCATTTTGAGAAGATCTTTGTCTTGGAATAAAGCCGTTGGTAATTAATCTGCTTTGAATACAGTAACGTTAACACTTCAAAATGTTCTGCTTAATGAAGATCTGAGCGTTCTTGGCTTTGGCTTATCTTGGCGCTTCTGAGTGCTGCTGACATAGTTAAGATCTTGATCAGAGTCAGAGTATGGTAAGCGCAGATTTTGTTCATCAGACTTCAGCGTAGCACATGTTTGATCTTCTGATATGACATATCTTCTGATGCTGATGTATATATTCTAATGTTCTGATGCTGATTCCATCAGAGTTTCCTGTAAATACATAACATATTTTTAGGTAGCATCTATGTCATATATAAATCTCATAATTCATTTAATCTTGTATTTTGTTATCATCAAAACTCTAACTGAGGGTTGTAGAATCAAACTATGTTCTAACACTTCTACCTCCGAATATTGAGTTTGGTAGTTCATAGTTGGTTGTCAATCACTTTTATCCTGTACTATCTCCTCTTTAGCTGAGTGGATGCTACCTTGTCTCCTCCTTGGGCTTTATCCCAATAGAGTCGGGTCTTTTGATTCACCAGTGATTTATTTTCCTGGTCGGATTTATCTTTTGATCCTTATTACCTTTGTTAATTCCCCAGGGGTGTTTTCCGTCCCTTTGAAGTTGTTCATATGCATTCATACTCATAAGAATTGCATGGCATCTTAGGGCCAAAAATAGGGTTTGTTTTATATTTAAGTATCTTTGATCACGTCGACACGAAGATTTTTAAACTTCGTATCTCCGGATAGAATAAACTTAAATAAGGGCAGTTGTTGTACCCCAATTTTTGCCCCTAAGATCCCTTCATCATACCATATTGATTCAATCACAACAAGATCACATTAGGGCTTTTGGTTCTCCTCCCTATCTTTAGCTTTTCTCTTTGAGAAATCACCAAGCACCTTGACTTGTTTTTCTTTGTGATCATGCATATTTTGTTTTGACTTTTCTTTTAATTAATAAAATGCAATGTTGATTTGTCTTACTTGTTAATAATGTAGGTAAAGGCAATGTGGCTTAGCAAGTTGATCCATGGGTTCATGAGTTTATTTCCATGCCCTAGTCAATAAAGATTGAGAAATTCAAACCTCACCATTGAAGTTGTTTTGGAAGAAATGGCATTACAAGGTTTATTTTGGTTCACCACATTTCAAATTTATCAAGATTGATTCAAAAGTACAAGGGGTTGATTGAAGAAGTTGTCATGGTTGGAGAAGGCCTTGTTCCCATTGGTCACAAGTTCATATTTATCTCAATTCTCAAGATATGGAAGTGGTTTTGGTTATTGTGAGTTCTCGTTATCATCCTCAATAACTTCTATCTACAAAGCAAACGTGTTGGTACAAGAAGGTTGTTTAAAACTGTCAAAGTTCCTCAAAGCATTTTCTTGATCTAGGAGCTAGGGTTTTGAACTTCAAAGAAGTATATCTTGCTCATCTTTTAGTATTTTTGAGTGATTCCAAAACCATCCTTTTCTTCAAATGGTTATTAACAAATCACGTAAAAAGTTTCAAGGAGTTTTCATGTGGAAGAAACTTGACGATGAAGAAAGATTACAAGTCCTCCAGATGAACCCCCAACTTCCCATGTGTGACTTCAAATGATCATAACTTGGTCAATTTGTATCACCTTGATCCCACTCTTTTTCCATAATGATCTTGAGAATGTGAAATTTATTCCTTATTTTATGTGAAAAGTGAGAAAATGAATGGAGGATGCCTTAAGGATACAAAAGATTATAGGTCATTTCATGATTTTTTTGCCAACTTCAACAATTCATAACTCTCTCAATTTTTGGAGATTTTGAATGGTTCAAGTTTCAAAATATCATTCAAGAGGTCTATTTCATGCCATAGTTTTTGGTCAAGAGAAAATTCATAGAGGAAGGCCATGTTTGGATGCAAAACATTATAGGTCACTTTTGAAGAAAAACTTGAAATATTTCTAAGTATGGAAAGTCAACCTCTTTTTCCCAACTTTGACTCATTGCAACTTTCAGCTCAAACATCCAAATGATTATATTTTTTTTCCGTTGCAAAGCTTGTAATATCATCTTTCTAAAGCATCAAGAACCATGCCCTAAGACCCCTTGAGTTGAGAATGACATTGTTTCAAAAGTGGTAACTTGGAGTTGAGGTTTCTCCAAAAGTCAGAATTTGAAATCCTTAATTTGGCTTCTAAACACAAAATTGCTGCACGTTTTTTCTTCTAAACATGTCTAGTGAACTTTTGGAAGTGATTAGCATAGTAAAATGCAAGTTTTGGATGAGTTTTGATTAAAATAGAAGTCATACTTTACTTTTTTTCAACTTCACATGATTTCCCTCCAAACTTCATCATTTCACACACTTGGACATTCCATCATCTTCCCTATAAATAGGAGGTCATTCCCCATTCATTTCCTTAAGCTTTGAGAGCCAAAAACACCCTGCCAAAACCTCACACGAACCCATATTTTTTGAAATCAGTTTATGAGATTTAAGCTTCTTTCTCCAAAGTTCTTTGCACATTCATTATCCTTAAGCATCATACAAACTCTCCAGCACTTAAACCAAGCAAAACTAGCCATAATTCAAGCTACAGAAGTCCAATTTCAGATCTTCTTTCTTGAACTTCGAGAAGGTAAAATTCTCAACCATTTGGATCCAAATAAAGCACCAACCTATTCTACTTCTTCTCCCGATTCTTATGCTTCTTACAATTTTTATATCTTTGAGAATTGAGAGAGAAATCTCAAATCGAAGGTGCTCGCTATTTTCTGGGTTTTGATTCATATCTCTTTGCATACCTTATTTAAATTTGGCGCGATGGTGATGTTAGGATCGTCTTGAAGAGACGAATCCAATGATACTAGTCTGGGATCCTAATTTTTCCATTTGAAGGATCTCACAAAATCTCCATTGTAGGGCGTCTGGAGGTTGAAGACGATGACATGTCTCGTCTCAGCCAATGATAGCGTGCCAAATTTTTTAATTTTATTGGTTGCCTTTTTTCTGATCCTATGCATATCTCACTAAGGTCTATATCAAGCACAGCGCCTCTGGTCCATTGGATCAGCTTACTAACGCGTTTTGACTATGATCTAATGGCCCACATCTTTTTGGTTTTATTTTATTTTCTGATTTTATATTTTAATTGATTTAATTTTCAAAAATTCATAACTCTTTTATTTTTTATCCAAAAATTATATAAAAATATTCACAAAAATACTTTGAATTACTTCTGATCTCATGACTATTTTTTCACATTTTTATTTTGACATTTGATATTTTTTATATTTTTTTGCATTATTTGCTTTCTTTTAATTACTTTAAAAATATTTTCTGACATTTTTTAATTCTAAAAAAATTCATAAATATCATTTTACATATTTCTGACTTTTTGAAAATTTTATGGAATTTTATATTGATGTTTACTATTTTTTGATCTATTTTCTATTTGTTTGAGCAATTTTAATTAGTTTTAAAAATAGTTTTTGACTTTAAAAAATTACCAAAAATTTTATAAAAATATTTGAGTCTATTTCTGATTTTTCTATGACCTTATTTCTTTTTTATGAATCAATTTGAATATAGTTGATATTTTGTTTCTTTATATATTCTTTCTCACCCTTCTTCATCTCATCAATTTCTTATTGCACTAAGTGTTATTTTTGAGCATGATCTCTATATCATGTCTCAAAACAAATGGTGCATAGATTGCTATTGACCGACCTCAAAATAGGTGCGACTTCTATATATGTCCACTTACGATTGCTTAACTAGCGCTAAATTTTGTCCCGATTAGAGAAAATGATCATTCGTGGCCCAAACTTATGATTGCAAGCCCAAGATGTTAATTTGAACCCTTTGATCCAATAACATTGAGATTCATTGTGTAGAGGCTTTGGTTATACCAATCTTCTGATGGATATTCATCAATTTTGGTCAACGCGGATCACTTAAACATCATTGATCATTATATGTTACATTGAGGATTCTTAAACGGATGATATACTTGACATAAAGCAAATTTAATTCATTATGCAGAGGCTTTGATTCTACCAATCCTCTAATGAATTCCAAATGCAAGATTCAAGATGGTCATCTAACTAACCACTAATTATTGACAATTTATTTTATATTATGCTTTTACTTTATGCTTTATTTTATGCTCTTTACTTTATGCACCATTTACTTTAGTATTTACATTTCATGCTATTTTTTCATATTTGCTCACTTGAGCCCCTTTATATTCTTGTCATTTTTATTTTGCTCACTTGAGCTTTGCTTTTCTTTTTTAAGATACTTAATAAACAACATGAACCATAAAAAACTTTAATGATACTTGGACTATTTGGTTACTATCCTTGGCATTATGGAGTATTGGACTTCTTGGACTTAGGATTAGAAACCTTGGTCTATGTTGGAGACCTTGTGACCTTTATTGATATTTTGTCTGGAGTTCTTGATATTTACCTTAAGACATTGGGTTGTTTGTTTATTTTGTGTGCAAGTTATTGTGATTACATACTTTGTTTGTAATCTGGAATTCACCCATATACAGTCGTTACTCTGCCCAATTTTTGCGAAGACTTAATGCACTTGAAGTTTGATTCCCTCAAGATGTCTAGTATCTTTGCTTGCTTGGTTTCATTCCAAAGAATGAGAATTCTATCTTGACTCATAATGTCAAGTATTGGCTTCTTGTTGGTTAGATGGTTCTTCTCCCTAGCTTTTACCTCATGCTTTAGGATAGTGTTTTCTTCTCCTCCCATCTTCTTTAATTTCAAAAATCTTTTCTCTCCTTTTGAAAACTCTTCTTGTTTTTAAACTTGAACTACTTTCATAATAAACTTGGACCTAGGTCCATGCATTCTCAAAAACTTTTCATAAATAAAATTCAATCAACTTAAATAATACCTTGACATTTTTTGTTAAAAGACTAAAAGTCAATCAATCTCATTTCAAACCATTTTGCCACTTTGGCTTTTTACTTTAAAAACTTTTCTCAAAGGATTGGATTATTCTCAATCCTTGTAGTGATGCAAACAACTATACTTCTATAATATGTAGCGAAGTGAGATATTTTCCACTTGGGTCTTGAGTGAGGCAATGTTTATTTTAAAATCCAAGCCATATTCTCCACTTTGAGATGATGCAAATTCTCTTTTCTCATGATTGTGGGTAGTAAGTATGTTTTCCACACGGACAATGACGATGATGTCTTATCTCATAAAATTAACCAACACACTTGTGTTTTAAATTTTTTTAAAGAGGAACTACGTATACCCTGATCCCCTATTGCACGAGAGGTGGTACGTGGGCACTAAAGGTTCACAACCGCGGCGGGTGCAAAAATCATAAAAAAATACTTCTTTTCTCACCTCCACCATCTATTTTTTATACAACATTTTATAGCCAAAATATACAGATTTACAAAGAGGTTCCCGCGGAATACCGTAGATGTTTAGGGTGCTAATACCTTCCCGTTGCATAACCAACCCCCTTACCTTGAATCTTTCCCCCTCTTTTGGTTTATTTGCTCTTTTCCCATTCCTTTGGAAACAATAAAGCATGGTGGCGATTTTTTATTTTGATCTGTGTAATTCTAGTCAATCCAATGGCTTAGTCTTAAACATTTCTACCACTACAATCATTGAAGTAGAAATCCATCATAGATATTTGGTGAATTTCCAACATCTGGTATCAAGAGCTCAATTTCGATTCAAGGGAAGTATGAATCAAGAACAATTGAAGAATTCACAATGGCGAATTATGGGAATGCAAATTATCCAGCAACTCTACCAATTCTGAAAGTAGACAACTATGAGAATTGGTGAAAACAGATGAAAGTGTTGTTCAGGTGTCAACGGCTTTGGGACCTTGTAAAATATGGAGTCGAAGTGCTTGGAGAAAATGCTTAAGGAGAAGAAAAGAAGAAACACACATAAATTGATAAGCTGAGTTATAAAAGCACTATTTATAATTCATCAATGTATGAGTCCCAAAAAGTTTGAAAAAGTAAGTGATTCAAAATCTGCAAAAGAAGCTTGGGATGTTCTTGAGAAGTCCTTTGGTGGTGCATAAAAGGTGAAATAAGTGAGGTTACAAACTCACAAGAGAACGTACGAATTGCTTCAGATGGAAGATAATGAGAGCATATCAAATTTCTTCACTAGAGTTGCAAAAATAGTGAATCAAATCAAGGTATATGGAGAAATATTAATAACAAGAGTTGTTGTTTCGAAGATCTTGAGATCTTTAGCTCCTAAGTTCGACCACATAGTGGTGGCGATAGAAGAAGGGAAAGACTTGTCAAAGTTGACAAAGGAAGAGCTTCAAGGGACGCTTGAATCTCATGAACAAAGAATGAATGAAAGAGCTGCAAGCAAATCAAAGAGTGATGTGGCCTTTCAAGCACATTCAGCAAAAGAAACCAAAGGCAAAGGAAAGTGTTTCGACAAAGGTAGAGGCAGCTACAACAAATCGAATGGTAGAGGAAACCAGAACGAAGGAAATGTGTCGAATCAAAGAAGACCATACCAAGGCAACCAAAGAGGTGGTGTTGAAAATAGAGGAAAAGGTGGTGGTCGAAAACCTGATAAGAGTCACATTCAATGTTACAATTGTCAAAAGTATGGTCACTATTCGAGTGATTGTCCAGAAAAACGAAAGAATCAAGAAAGTGATGCAAAGTTTGCAAAACATGAAGAAGAAGAAGAGATGTTGCTGATGGTCACAACAAGAGATGAATATAGATTCAAGGACCAATGGTACTTGGATTCAGGATGCTCATCACATAAGTCTGAAAGGAAAGACTAGTTTGTCAACATAAATCCCTCAATGAAAAATATGGTAAAATTCGCAAATGACAATACCCTAGCAGTTGAATGTATTGGTGATGTTCTGATTATGAGGAAAGATTGCAAGAGGTCAGTAATTTCCAATGTGTTGTACATACCAGCCATGAAGAGCAATTTTATCTGTATAGGGAAGTTGGTCGAAAAGAATTATAAAGTGTCAATCGAAGATAAGATGATGAGAGTCATCGATGCAAATGAAAGATTAATCTTGAAGGCTCCTATGTCTCAGAATCGAACCTTAAAGATTAAACTAAATATGATGGAGCATAAGTGCCTTTCGACTGCAACTAGCAGATATGAATGGATATGGAATTATAGACTAGGCCATCTCAACTTCAGACACATCAGAGATTTGAAGATAAGAAATATGGTTTCAGGATTCCCAGAAATCGATATTCCAAACAAGGTATGTGAGGAACGTGTGCAGGCAAAGCAACACAAGAATAGCTTCAGCAAGGATGCATGAAGCAGGTTGAAGGCTATTCTTAAAGTGATATACTTTGATGTTTGTGGACCAATCTAGGTGGATTCAATGGGAGGTAACAAATACTTTATTACATTCATATATGATTTCAGTCGAAGGCTGTGGACTTATCTGATCAAGAAGAAAAGTGAAGTGATCGAAGTATTTGCCAAGTTTAAGTCTATGGTCGAAAGACAAAGTGGTCGAAAACTAAAAGTTTTGAGAAATGATGGTGGTGGAGAATATGTGTCGAAATACTTCGATAGGCTATGTGAAAAAGAAGGGATTGTGCATGAGGTGGTGCCACCCTATACTCCACAAAAAAATGGAATTGCATAAAGGAAAAATCGAACCATTATGAATATGGTGAGAAGTATGTTTAAAGGCAATAATTTACCTAAAGAGTTTTGGGGTGAAGCTGTTTCGACTACAACATACATTTTGAACAGATGTCCTACAAAGAAGCTAGAAGGAATTACTCCAGAAGAATGTTGGTCTGGTGTGAAGCCTAGCTTAAGTCATCTGAAGGTATTTCGATATATTACACATAGACATGTGCCAGTTCAATTGAGAAGAAAACTTGATGACAAGTCAAGTCAAATGATTCTAGTTGGATATCATTCGACAGGAGGCTACAAGTTGTTCGATCCAGTGAAAAAGCAGATTGTGATCAACAGGGACTTGATCTTGGATGAGTTTAAAGAATGGGATTGGACTGAAAATGTCAAAAAAAATCAGTGGGAATCCTACTCGAGGAGCCAGAAATCGAAAGAGAAGTTCGACAAAAGGAACCAGCAGATATACCAAGTACAAGCAGGCCTCAAAGAACAAGATGCATGCCTGCAAGATTGCAAGACTGTGTGATTACATCAGATGATGTGATAGATAATGAAGGTGAGCCGATACATTATGCTTTCTATGCAGATATCGAACCTGTTAATGCAGCTGAAGCATCGAAGGATTCAAAGTGGGTGAAAGCAATGAACGAAGAAGTGAAGTATATTGAAGACAACAACACTTGGTCACTTGTCGAATTGCCTCAAGGCAAGAAGGCAATTGATGTCAAATGGGTATTGTAGCGGTAGAAATTTTTAAGACTAAGCCATTGGATTGTCTAGACTTATACAAATCAAAATAAAAATTTCCACCGCGCTTTATTATTTCCAAAGGAATGGGAAAAGAGCGAGTAACACAAAAAGAGGAGGAAAGATTCTAGGTAAGGGGGTTGGTTATGCAAAGGGAAGGTATTAGCACCCTAAACATCTACTGTACTCCGCGAGAACCTCTTTGAAAAATCTGTATATTTTGGCTATAAAATGTTGTATTTAAAATAGATGGTGGAGGTGAAAAAAGAAATATATTTTTAATAATTTTGCACTCGCCGCGGTTGCGAACCTTTACTGCCTACGTACTATCTTTCGTGCAACAGGGGATCAGGGTACACATAGTTCACCTTTTAAAAATTAACCAACAAAAGTGTGTTGGTTAATTTTATGAGATAAGACATCATCGTCATTGTCCGTGTGGAAAACATACTTACTACCCACATTCATGAGAAAAGATAATTTGCATCATCTCAAAGTGGAGGATATGCCTTGGATTTTAAAATCAACAATGCCTCACTCAACACCCAAGTGTAAAATATCTCACTTCACTACATATTATAAAAGTACAGTCGTTTGTATCACTACAAGGATTGATAAGAGTCAAATCTTTTGAGAAAAGTTTTAAAGTAAAAAGCCAAAGTGGAAAAATTATTTGAAATGAGATTGATTGACTTTTAGTCTTCTCAAAAAAAATGTCAAGGTATTATTAAATTTATTGAAGTTTATTTATGAAAATGTTTTTAAAATTCATGGACATAAGTCCAAGTTTATTATAAAAGTGGTTCAAGTTTTAAAAAAAAACAAGAAGAGTTTTCAAAAGGAGGGAGAAGATTTTTGAAATTAAAGAAGATGGGAGGAGATGAAGAGACTATCCTAAAGAATAAGGTAAAAGATAGGGATAAGAACCATCTAAACAACAAGAAGCCAATACTTGACATTATGAGTCAAGATAGAATTCCCATTCTTTGGATTGAAACCAAGCAAGAAAAGATAGTAGACCTCTTGAGAGAACCAAACTTCAAGTGTATTAAGTCTTCACAAAAATTGGGCAGAGTAACGGTTGTATACAGGTGAATTTCATATTATAAACAAAGTATGTAATCACAATAACCTGCACACAAAACAAACAAACAACCCAATGTCTTGAGGTAAACCTCAAGAACTCTAGACAAAATATCAATTAAGGTCACAAGGTCTCTAACATAGGCCAAGGTTTCTAATCTTCAGTCCAAGAAGTCCAGTACTCCATAACACCAAGGATATTAACCAAATAGTCCAAGTATCATTAATGTTTTTTATGATTTATGTTGATTATTAAGTATCTTCAAAAAGAAAAGAAAAGCTCAAGTGAGCAAAGATGAAAAATAGCCTGAAATGTAAATGCTAAAGTAAATAGTACATAAAGTAAAAGCATAAAAATAAAAGCATAAAATAAAGTCAATTATTAGTAATTAGTGGTTAGTTGAGTGACCATCTTGAAACTTACATTTGGAACTCATTAGATGATTGGTAGAACCAAATCCTCTCAACAACAAGATGCATTTGCTTTTTGTCAAGTATATCATCCATTTAAGAATTCTTAAGGCAACATTTAATGATCAACGATGTTTAAGTGATCCGCGTTGACCAAAATTTATGAAGATCCATTAGAGGATTGGTAGAATCAAAGCCTCCACACAATGAATCTCAAGTTTATTGGATAAAAGGGATGAAATTATATACTTGGGCTTGCAAACATAGGTTTGGGCCACGAATGATCATTTATTCGAATCGGGAAAAAAATTAGCGCTATGTTAAGCAATCGTAAGTAGATTTATGTAGAAGTCGCACCTATTTTGAGGCCGGTCAATAGCAATCTATGTATTTCATGTTTGGATAAATGATATAGAGATCATTATCCCATAACATGTAACACAAAAAGAAAGGGGAATCAGATGAATAGGGAAGGGATTAGAGTTTCAAATATCATCAACATCATTTGTCCATTTTAATGGTTTGTGTTTATCAACCTATCAACACCCAAGAACCAATGATGTTGAATAATTTGCCTCAAGGTATGCTTCAAAGTACCATATTCTATTTCAAGAATCAAACAAGAATCATGTACAAAAGTTTTCAATTTACAAACATTGTTCAAAGGGAAAACCCTAAATGCACACCTAAGACAAGAATAGTTTTAAAATATGAAAATAACTTGAAAAATTATGAAATTAAAACTCTAACTTCCTAAAGTCCTATAAAAGTAAGGAGCAAAATTTGGAGTCCCTGGATTGAGGTGGAAATTTTCTTTAGAAATGAAAACTTGGAAACTGGTAAGTTTAAGCCTTAAACCAGATGGTTTTGGAAAATAATTTGTGAAAAATATGAAATCACATTGTAAAATTCCATAAAAATGATTTTTATGGCTTCAACATGCTCAAGCACTCCAAACAACTTCATCTCTGATTTTATAGGTATAGGAAGTTAGAAATTTAAATCCATTGAAGTGCATGATCAAGCAAAAACCCTAAAAAGGGAAAATAAGTTCAAAAATTAATCAATTAGGTCCAAATGTCAAATAAATTTGATGTAAAATAACCTAAATGTCAAGGAAATTAAAAGGATCAGAAAGCATATTTTTCTTGAATTTTATCTCAAAAGGAAAAAAGAAATAGAAAATTATTTACACAAACTAACAAAATTAATGCAAATAAAAGATATTATGTCCAAATGATTTTTAAAATGTAACCAAATTTTTTATAAAATTGGACAAAAAATATTTTCAAGTAAAAAACTAAGAGAGGAGTCCAAAAATATTTTTTATGGATTTTTTACTTAATAGAAATAGGAAAATAAAATTCAAGATTTAAAATAAAAATTAAAACCCTAATTATTAACATGATTTTATTTAATCAAGAAAAATGATAAAAAAAATGAAATAAAAATCAAAATATGGATATATTCTGAAAAAGGAGTTTGAAATATTTTTTTGATAATTTTTGAAATGAAGAAAGTATTAAAATAAAATTTAAGAAAACAAAAGAAAAATTAATATATGAAGCCTTTTGCACCTGTTATTCTCAATATGCATTGTAAAAGAAAATAAAGCCATGTTCAATCAAAATGCGCCACGCAGTCATCCCTACCAAACAACCATATTCTTTCTAAATTTCAATTTTGAAACAACAATTTTCAGGTCACGATATCTCACGCATTTCTTAATGAAATTCAAAGATGTAAACATCAACATTCAAGATCAAAGTGTGCTAAACACGATAGTATCAAATTTTTTATGAAATTATGCCTTGATGATTGGGAAAATAGTGCGCGAAGATGACTGTATGAACATCTTTACAATTTGGACATTTCAACAAACAGTTTTCTGGTTTGATTTTCTCCTTCAATTCTCAACCAAACCACTCGATCCAAAGACCAAAATTGCATTTCTTAATTCATAGAACATCAAAACACTCATGGATTCATCAAATAAGGCACCATCTGATTATGAAATGGCCATGAAAGCAGTGACATGAACTGAATTTCAAACAAGTTTGTAGAACAAAAAAATTAAGTACCAAATGCATATGGTTATACTTTAGATATAGAATTTGCCCAGCTAAATCTAATGTGAATAGAGTTTAACGCTTGATTCGATCTAGCATGGTAAGGAAATGGATTTGAGAATCTACCTTGATGAGTGAAAAATAAATCCACTTGATGCCTCTGTTTTGCAGTAGAAACACCAATGCTTCTTCTTCTCCAAGCTTTAATGGAGCTAGATGTGCAAGAGGAAAGAACTTGAGTAGATATCTCTCGGAAAAGAATGCATAAAATTATGAGTTTTTGAAGAGAAAGAGAGAAGTTTCGTGAGGGAGAGAGGAATAGAGCTTGCTTCCTGATTTTCTTTTCCAACCCCTTTGATTTTTGAATGCACTTTCCTTTTATAGAGTGATGAATGAGAGAGTGAAGAAAATAAGAGAAATGAGAAGTGAGAGTGAGGTGTGAGGTGCTGCGCGTTTTATATTGGTTTGAGGGTGAAAAACATGCATTTTGAATAAGTGAGAAAGGTTGGGATGTGAGCTGGCAGACTGGATCTTTGGCTGGCACGGAAAAAATCCATGCATTCCCATGCAAGTCTTGCCATTTCATGATCAGGCTTTTACCTCCTTATATCTCTCTCCATGGTGCATGAAATGTCACAAAGTTTGAATAAAAAATGGAGAGAACATTACATACTCCAACTTTAATGTTCAAAATTTTCCAAAATGAAGCTTGAATCAATGAGATAATTGGATATGAATGTGTTATTAGAAACTGCTTGATGGAATTCCAGGCCTGACTGGGCATTCTGCGCGTACGTGAGGCCTGGCTGGGCAAAACATTTTAGCTTGCATGATGCCTTCTTCTTTCAATTATATCTCAAAATTTATGGAGAATTTGGAAAAAATTTCTGAAGCAAAATTGTTCCTTACATTTAAGGATTCAACTTTGATGTTGGACATTTCTTAAAATAATGAATATTTCAAATAGAAAAGTATTGATGAATATGCTCCCGCAACATGTTTGATGAAATGACTGCCTAGCGCGCGTGACTTGCCTTGTGCTGGGCAAAAATTCAGTTTTCAACTCAAAATCCTAATCATTATATCTTTATCTACACTTAACCATTTGAGATGATTCTTGAATGAAAAATTAAGAGAAAACTTCAATCTACAACTTTCATGTTTCCAACTTTTTGATTTGAGTTCAAATTGTCATTCAAAAATGAACATGAAGAAGTCAAAATTTTGCATTTTTAACCAAAATTTCACTAAGTGTCAAAAATCTTCCAAGCTTCATAACTTTTTTTCCCTTCATTTTTTGGACTTGTGGCCACTTCTACAAAGTTGGAGAATTTTTCATCCTCTTTATAGGAATATAAAGTTTGCACATTTTCAATCAAAAATGAGAAAGTTATAGCCAGTCAAAATTCAGCCCTATGGATACTTAGAAAAATTTCAAAACTTCAAATAACTTCCTTGACAAGTTAACTCCAATTCACACTTCCTCTTGATATTTTTGAACTATTTACCATGAAATATGAGAGTAGGGATATTAAATTTATGCTTGACCAAAAGTTCACTTGGTCAACAACTGATTTTGTTTGTCTTATAATAAAATGACCATTTTACCCCCTTTTCATCAATTGAACCCTTGCAAGCCAAAATTGATGATCAAACTTCCAATGATAGATGCTCATGACTATGCAGAGAAGTATGGGATCAAGAATTTCCAAAAAAACCAGAGATCTCCTGATTAAACTCCAAACCCTAGTTTTGATCATATGTGCTAGGAGATGGTGAGATGACTGCAATTGGGCCATGACCTACAAGTTAATATTCCAAGGGAAAAAATATACACACTTTGAGGTTACTTAGAAGCATACAAATACAAGATATACAAATAAAAGTGATTCAAGGTGCTTGGTGATTCTTATAGGCAAACCCTAAGACATGATGTAGTAGGAGAAAAAACCCCAAACCCTAATTTGTGATCTGATTGCATTGTGATGGTATGAGATGATAGAGGAATCTTAGGGACAAAAATTGGGGTACAACAGCTGTCCTTATTTAAGTTTCTTCTATCCGGAGATACGAAGGTTAAAAATCTTCGTGTCGACGTGATCGAAGATACCTAAATATAAAACAAACCCTATTTTTGGCCCTAAGATGCCATGCAATGCTTATGATTATGAATGTGGATGGACAAATCTAAAGAGACGCAAAACATCAACGGGGATGTAGAAAAGGAAACAAGAATAAAAAAGAAACCCAACCAGAAAAATAAATCACTGGTGAACAAAATACCCGACTCTTATTGGAGTAACACCCAAAGAAGAGATAAAGTAGCATCAACTCAGCTAAAGAGGAGATAGTACAGGATAAAAGTGATTGACAACTAATTGTGAACTACCAACTTAACTATCAAGGGTAGAAGAAGAAAAAGATACGGCCTCACAGATGACGGTAAAAGGTCAGAGGATACACAAACTTTCACAGAAGACGAAACTACCAATGTTCACTGAAGGTAGAAAGAGACAAGAATAACAACACTGACGTTCACTGACGGTGAGCTAGCAATGATCACTGAAGGTAGAAAGAAAAGAACCCAAATCAGATTTTAACGACCAACTTAACGAATTAGTTTAAAAAGTGGGAAGCAATTAGAGATAAAGGAAGAAAGAAATAAAGGGAGCATATGAGAAGTGATAAATTCATATAATTTAGGAGTTTGAGAAGGAAAGAGAGAAATGAGAGGAAATACAAGTGTAAGAAGAAAAAGAAAAGCATTAAAGCCTTAGATTTGACAAAGCAAATGTAGTAAAACAGTTTAAATTTTTTTATATAGAATTTGAATAAATTGTTCATAAACATTTCATTCACCAAAGGTTTTTTCAAGTACTATATTATGCTAAGTTTTTCAGAAGAGTTCTTATCTGAAAAGAGAAATCTAGATGGAAATGGAAATGTATCTTTGACAGAGAAGTGTAGTGCTAGAATTCAAAATAAATTTCCTCTAAAGCCTATAGATTAAGAATTTTTAATTTTACTTGAGTAAATGGTGGGATGAAGCCATTGTCATGATCGGAAAGTGCCTTCAGTTGAGTGGAAGCATTGCCCAAAGTTTGGTAGAGAGTCGCCAACAAAAGCTTGCCCAACGAGATGTTTTGTCCCTCATGAACTTGAATCGCCATAGGTATGAAATCCTGGACTATTATTAAAGATCCTATGCAAAATAAGAAATGGGAGAGCCAGAGGGTTAGAAAGGCTATGTGCTCAGTGTTAAAGACGTTTGTTATATCCACTGGATGGTGATCAGTAATATAACGGGCGAAATCTGAATGGTCGAAGCAAAATATATGTTTCATCGACTCAGTTGCGTTAAAAGTTATACCCAGCGGGGAAAGCCCAGTGATGACTGCCACATCAAACAGAGTAGGTGTCAACATTCCACAGGAAAGTTGGAAAGTGTTAGGATAACTTTCCCAAAATAAAAGTGACAGTCTTAAGATGCGTTTCTTGGGATGGATAAGGCCCGTGAAATGCGAAGAGCTTCTTCGCAACAACAAAAGGTATAAGCATTTGGTGTTGCCATGCTTAAATCTTGGATTTCACTTTAGAGGAGGGCTCTGGGATGAAGTTTAAACTTTGTTTCTTAGAAATAGAGAAAGCTATGGGGTTATTACCAGTGTTGAAGGGAGTACTGGATGGAGCGACCATTGTGGAAACGAAGTAAGTTCCTTAAGATTTTAAGAAACTATAGAGTTTGGAAAACTAAATCAGAAGGAGAGAAGAAAGGAACTAAGATTTTTTGAAAGTCTATTTAAAGAGAAATTAAAGTCGTTAAAAGCAAAACAAATGTAATTCAAATGGCGTGAGCAAGCCAAGAAGGGGAAAAGCTAGTGGGGTTTGTTCAAAAACCCACGCCCTAAAACCTATGAGTAATCATGAGAAGTGATTGATTGATATGGGAAAATGTTGCGCAGAAAGGAGTCATAATTATGCATGGTGTTATTTTGAGAACATGCGGTCAAAAACTTGGAATAGAAAATTCCAAAGTTCTCCCATCGATAGAGGCTCCGTCGAACATGGCGTTATGGGGGGAAATTTATTGGCAAGAAAGTTTCGACTAGGGAAATAAGCCTTTAAGCTGTAAGATTTCTTTGTCTAAAAAGCCATGAGTTTGTAGGAAACAACAGGATGTGTTGACCAAGTTAAAGGATATCGATCAGAAGAGCTAGTCAACAAGGACATGGGATTCGGAGGCAGCCATCGACATGCATAGAGGTCAACGAGCAAGGATATATGGTGGCGGGAAAGATTATCAGCACCTAACATAGGACTAATAACCATCAGCGACTACACTTTTAAATTTTCTATTTAAGAAAATGTTTGTATTTGTGTTAGAGGTCACATTTCTTCATATTTAGAGCATTACACTAAAAGTATTTGCATCTAAGAGAGAAACAAGTTCAGGCTTAACAATGTATGAACGCTTCCAGATTAATTTCATAGGAATTTCCATTTTTGACATTTAAATTACAAGTCATGTCATTTATTTCCTTTACCTTGCAATTGTCCTTTACTTTTGCCATTTTTATCCAATATCAACCAGTTTCAACCCAAAAAACACTCAAAACACTAAGTCTAGGATTATTATAACCGATCCTGCAAGTAACCTTTAATAAGAGGCTAGCGATTGTTTTACAGAGAAAAAAATTGCCACACCTGGTGGGACACGTTGTGTTTGAGTCTTCTCATTTCGTGCATGAAACTGAGAAGTGGTAGAAAAATGGTAGATCCTAGAACTCCTGAAATGGCTCAAAACCTTGGAGGAAATACCAACATGATAGCGTGTGTGGGTTCTAGTCTGGTGGTTGTATCTTCGACAAAACCAAACATAGTGACCACAACACATCCAGTAACTGTAAGACCACCAATGGTCATAACTTCTAGGCATTATGTGCCTATTTTTGCAAGAGAGACACACAATGGTGTGATCCCAACTTCTGGGTAGAATGTGCCTAGTTTTGCAAGAAATAAGCATGTATACGAAATGCCAACAATGATGATTGTAGGACTATATAATAGTAGTCTGACATTTGGTGAAAAATATGTGTCAGCGTTTTCCCCATACCATGCTTCAAGGCTGTTGGGAAATCAATTTAGTCGATCGATTGGATTGGGATTTTCCAACCAAGTCATACATATATTCACTCCAAGTACTGTTGCTATCATGAGGCAATAGATGGATAAAAGTAACCATGAAATGGCTAATATGCTTAGTCAACAAATGAGTCTCATATTAAGACCTTTTAGAATTCAGTGCAGAGTTATCAGACTTTAGCAACTCAAATGACTCGCATAGGTGATTTCCTTGGTGCCCCAAGAGTGCCAGTTTGACAAGTTGTGCCTCCCCCACGTGAGAAACCAATACAGTACGAGGAGTTGGTCGATGAAACAGTCGAAAAAGAACCTCCGACTCCCAAGTGTGTCGATCTTATACTTAGTGTTGTACCCCAAAATTTTCTCTCTCATTACTCAAGACATTTTCTCACAAGGATCAAGATTGTACAAGTAAAATTAGATTTCTAATGCCCCACATAGTTGCCATGGATCATATTGGATTTCCAAGCATCAAGTCAAAGAGGAAATTATTGAAAGAACAAAGCAGATAAATTTGATTTTTTTACAAAAATTGAAGAAAAGAAAGCTTGCTTCGATTCATACTAGCCTCGACGGGCCATTGCTTCAATTCATGCTAGCTTCGACTGGGAAATGTCTCCCTTTTAAACTAGCATACTTCGATTCAACAAAGTGGCCTCCTACTGGCTTGCTTTGATTCACAAAGCAGTAGCCTCCTGCATGCAACCTTTGATTGAGCATTAGCCGTATATATGCTTGTGTTGATTCGCAAAGCAGT
This sequence comes from Vicia faba, assembly GCA_948472305.1. NCBI lineage: Eukaryota > Viridiplantae > Streptophyta > Magnoliopsida > Fabales > Fabaceae > Vicia > Vicia faba. The sequence goes on from OX451739.1 coordinate 1,403,452,006, forward strand.
TGCCTCCTGCATGCAAGCTTTGATTGGACAAGGGCTACTTTCACACAAAGCTTCTATTGAGGAAAGGCTTCTTACATATTTGATTTTATTCACAAAGCAGTGCCCCCCTACATCCAAGCTTCGATTTAGAAGGTAATGGCCTCCTGTAGGTTTATTTTATTTCACAAAGCAGTGGCCTCCTGCATGCAAGCTTCATTTGGACAATGGCTATTTTCATACAAACTTCGCTTGAACATTTGGATCCTTCGATGCAAGCTTTGGTTCAGAGGATTCACTTAAACATTGGGCATCTTTGTGCAAGCAAGGTTCCTATGCTTCAATTGGGCATTTGGTTTCTTTATGCAAGTTTGGTTCCTATGCTTCGATTGGGCATCTGGCTTCTTTGAACAAGTTTGGTGCCTACGCTTCGTTTGGACATTCGGCTTCTTCTGTGAAGTAGGAAAGCAATCCAAAAATTCTTTCGTAACCATACCAATGGGATCATATTGCCTATTCAAATTTTTATATTCAGCTGAAGATGGCCCATTCGAAAGACATGGCATTGGTGGGAACATTTAGTTTTGTCTACCCTTGAGCTTGATCGAAGGTTGGACCTACGTGATCAAAACAAAAAGATTCAAAGTGGTATATTCAGCTGAATATGACCCATTCGAAAGACATTCCATTGGTGGGAACATTTAGTTTTGTCTTCCCTTGAGCTTGATCGAAGGTTGGACCTACGTGATCAAAACAAAAAGATTCAAAGTGGTATATTCAACTGAATATGACCCACTCGAAAAGCAAGCATTGGTGGGAACAATTAGTCATGTTCACCCTTGAGTTTGGTCGAAGGTGGGATCTATGTGACCAAAATGAAAGACAAAGTATTTGATCCAAGACATCAAGTTGAAGACAAAATCCATAGGCCAGGCTACATGATATTGCTTTTCAGGCCTCAAACTTGTGCCTCACTCTATAACTAATTGTTTAGACAATTAAATTAAACTCTTACCCAAGTGTTTTCCAAGACAACTTTCCCTTAATGATATAAAGTTATCATTGCCATTTTTAGAAAAGTTTCTAGAGCCTTGCGTTTGTCCCTTCTGCACACATGTCCCCTATAAACTAGAACCAACAGGTCTAAAGCCTCCAACAACTTCAGACCTTGCTTGTACAACACCTTGAAACTTGTTTTCCACTTTTCTTCAAAGAAAAGAAAGTCACTTAGTCAAAACCCTGCAACAGAGAAAACTCTCACGTAAAACACCTCTAACCTTTTATGTATAAATATAGAGACCATTTGCAAATCAAAGGACCCCAGTTTTTGTTGTGTGAAAAACCTTCAAACACTCTCAAACTCTCAAAAAACTCAGAATTTCCATCCAAGGCCACATTGCTTGTCATTTCTGCCTTTTGAAGAACCAATTCCAAAACCCTTTGAGTGTCTCCCATTTCTTCCATTAGAACACCATCCACACACCACATAAAGAGAGAGATTACTAGCCTAAAATATCAAATACCTCCTTGTGTTCTTTTATCCTTTTGATTCACCAAGCCTTCCATATACCAGCTGTTCGATTCAAAGTGATTTTCAAAGAAAAGTAGCACCTAGAATAGCTTCAAGGAGTTTGAAGTAGGCTTGATCCATCATCAAACTGTTCCTGGAGGCTCTGTCGAAGTACCTTAAGTTTCACTCCAAGAGGTAAATTTTCTTAAACTTGGGACTTTTCATTCAAACATCATTTGTATATACATTAAAAAGAAATAATGTAGATATCATGTCTAGGAAGTTGACCATGGTTTTAGCTTCGATTATCACTGCCTATACTTTGAGAACATCAACTTTGACTAGTTAGGCTTTGATTTTGGTGCTAAACAAGTTTGTGCTAACCTCTTATTTGTAGCTTTCGAGAGTTACATAGTTAGATTTGTATTCACATTTTAGACAGGCATGATATTTATACTGTTCGATTTGGTTGAGAATCAGAACTTTTGAAAAGCTTAACATGGCGATACATATCCTTGCGCTTGAAGGAGGAAGAAACTTGGCATTTCAAATGTTCATAAATGAGTTCATCTTATATCCAATCGAAGTCATCTTATGAACGGATGAAACGGACCACCCCAGTGGTACAAACAGCGGGTGTGAAAGACACTTATATATCTGGTCCTGAGTTCAAACCTTGGACGGACCAGAACAGTTTTTATCACTTGTTTGTTTCCTTTTCTTTTTTTTAGTAAACTTCAAACATTTTTCCAACCAATCAAAACAACTTCTTATGAGTTGATTTTTTGCACACTATTTATATACAATGTTTATTTTGTGAATATATAAAAATATCAAAAAAATATTTTATTTTCATAATTATTAACCAAAACCTTTTCTTTAACAAAATCAAAACAACTTCATTTTATTTTATTCATATCTTGTACATTATTTTCCTTTTAATTCTTGTACATTATTCAAATTCAATATGGTTGTAATAGACAATTAGGATTTAATTTCTTGCAATCCCCATTAGTAAAATTATATCCCCCATCCCCAAATGATGTAATAGCATAGTAAATTTACTGTCCGCAATTTATCTCTTTAATATAAATTGTTAGTAATTAGGGTGTGTATGGCAAGACTAAAACCAATGCTTAGAAAACCCTAATTTAAGATTAATCAAGCATGAAAAACAAACACTTTGCACACTTGCACCTCTAGGGTTAACTCCACTTGTTTCCTTGAGAAAATAGTCATAATATGCATGTGAGATGTCTTAGCAAAAACAATCAAAAGATCGTAGTCCCTCGATGACGCTTAAAATGTTGCCTTATAAATGATCTTAGTCCCTCAAGAGAAATGCTAAGATATCTCACAACATTTCTATTCACGACTATACAAATGACCCACGCCCGTCCCTTTTACATCAAAAAATAAAGCTTCTTAGCAATCAATGTTAAGATAGCAATATCAAAAGAAGAAAGAAATGAACAAAAAGACTTTTGAGTAGGTAGAACATTCTTAGGTGCTTGAACTTGAACTAAAACCATTTCCACACTTACACTTTCAAAAACATCTTCAAAAAAACAAACATCTCTTTGAACTATTTTCAAAAAGTCCAACACTTTGTATGCATTCTTATAGAGACGAGAATTACTACAAAATTTGCCTCAACGAAGGAGCTTTTCAAAAATAATTTCGAAACCCACCATAAAGCACATTTTCAAACAAAGCATTTTCAAGTGATCTAGCAAGCAACTAAGAGCCCATAGATAACTATTGATGAAAAGGGTGCTAACACCTTCCCTTTTCATAATCTACCCCCCCGAACTCAAGAAAATATCTCAAAGGTCTTTCCTGTTCTTTTCACCCTTTCCTTATTGGATAAAAGAAAAGTCGGTGGTGACTCTTGCTATCCATAACAATTGTGATCAAACGCAAAAAAAAACCAAGTTAGTTCTCCCACTGTGTTACAGAATTGGTGACTCTGTTGGGGACATACTTAAAAGTGGGGTTACCTTAGAGTTAAATCACATTTACTTGCTTTCTTTGTTTGAATTGTTTGCTTTATGTTTATGGTTCCTTGTTTGGGTTTTTGATCCTACACCCGGATTTGGGGCACCTTTTTAGGTAAGTAGCAATAGATTGTGGAAACTGTACAGCATAGACCGATATGGGTAAAGTAATGGCTACGTTAGTGTGATGAATTTGTTGCTACTGGTGTCCCTTGTGTTTAATCGAGAAGAATACGGGGCCGCTTAGCGGTGTCATGAAGAACTAACTGACCTTAGAACCTTAATTGAACAACTTGGCCATCAGGAAGTAGTGAGATAACTGACTTTAGTTTAAAGATGAAGATTGGTTGATACTCGATACTACACTCATTGAGATCAAACTTTTGGGATATTTCGGCCACAAGAAAAGATTGATTGTGCTGAGACAATGCCTAAAAGAAAGGTCAATGATATTGAGATCCCCTAGAATCCGATTAATTTCTAGGACAGGTTGAGCCAACTAAACTTCAAGAGGGTACTTACCTATGAAACCCATGCAAGCCTAAACCTAAGGTTTTTGTGTGCTTTGTTTGTGATTATTATTCATGTTATCATAAACATCATAACATCATAAAGCATTCTCGCTAATCATTTCAAGTATTTAGGAATTTATCTTTGTTCTGTTTTGTAGGTCATGACTTCTATTCGTAGGAATACCATTCGAGTCAGCTTCGTGAAAGCGCATCCTCAACTCCAAGAATTAGCATCAAGAGTTCTTGGAGATTCTCCCTTCACCAAGAAATATAGTCGACTTCTCAACTTGGCTACTTCAAAGTTCCAATAAGAAATGATGTGTATGCTCTTCCAATTCTTTGATCCCATGCATCATTGCCTCACCTTTCTTGACTACCAACTGGTGCCTACATTAGAAGAATTATCTTAACTGTTAGGAGTGCCTGTTCTTGATCAAATACCGTTCACCGGTTTAGAGGAGACTCCAAAGCCTGAAGTCATTTTCGAAGCCTTGCATTTGAAGAGATCCAACATTATAACGAATTGGGAGACAAGAAGTGGAGTTAAGGGTTTCTTAGCCAAATTTATGTTGGAGAAGGCTCGTTCATTCTAGGAGGATATGGATTTTCAAGGTTTTGAAGATGTCTTGTCCCTTCTAATGTATGGTTTGGTTCTATTTCCCAATCTGGACCAATTCGTAGATGTGAATGCTATCAAGTTTTTCTCTCTCGTAATCCTGTACCTACCCTGCTTGGAGATATTCTACATTATTTCCATACTCGTACCATGAAGAAAAGAGGTACTCTCTTGTGTTGAATTCCCTTACTCTCTAGGTGGTTTATTTCGCACCTACCTCGATCAACGTTGAATAATGAGAAAGGCTTGACATGGTCTCAAAGGATGATGTCACTCACATATTCTGATATTCATTGGTGTTCTCAATCCTTGGAGGATATTACTATCATCGACCGTTGTAGGGAATTACCTAATGTCCCTCTGCTTGTCATTTGGGGAGGTATTACCTACAACCCTTATTTGGCTTTACGACAATTTGGGTATGCGCGAAGAGATGGTCCCCATGATGAACTCATCCAAGGGTTGGTATTTGATTACGAGGGCGGAGACCAAGGCTATCGTCAAAGGTTCATACGAGCTTGGAGAATGATAAACAAGGTAGTTAGCAAGATGTTGGGGCATAGGAACTCCATTCCTTTGGAGCCTTATCTTAAGTGGGTATGAACTCGTGCTCAAAGGCTCGTTATGCCATACCCCGCCATCTTACCTATCATCATGGAGCCTGTTGTTGAAGGAGATGTTCTGTATACTGTCCTTTATCCTAACATGCCTACTTCTCTTGAAGATTTGCAAAGAGCTTGGTTTCAGCTAAAGAAGGAGAGAGACACCTTTGAAGCCCAGTTTTATGCAAGCGAGAAAAAGACATTGGAGTTCACGAGACAACTTCATGAGGAGAGCAGTCTGAATGCCTATATGCCTCCAAATAGGAAGTATCCATAGGAAGTTCGAGCCATTATTATTGTATTTTAGTTCATTTTGTTTCTTTTGTTTCAATTTAAGCCCGAGAGGCATGTTGTAATCAATTTGAACTTATTAGTACAAATGATGTTTGTTCCCTTTTGTGTAAACAAATTTAAATCTTCTAAGTCCTTGAAATCATGTGCATACGTATTTTCGTGCATCATAACATAAACAGACTTTCCACAACAAGTTTCCTTATCTTTCTACTGTTTACTTCAGTAAGATGGATATCGAACAAACAGTGAAGGACTTGCAAGCGCGAAATTCCCAGTTCAAAGCAACCTTACTGACCCTGGGCAAGGGGCAATAAGAGATGATGACACTATTAACAACCAAAAAGAAGACTAAAAAGAAGGCCTTCATCAACATGGGTAAGAGATTCAAAGGTATGATGCGCCAGGTACACATAGTCGAAGAGTCATCTGAGGAGGGAGAAAATCAAGATGAAGAGGCAAGGATCACCCATGCTGGGGGTGCAAATAATCAAGCTTATGAAGATGAAGACTACTTTGATGAGAAATACCCTTCGGCCGAGGATAAATACAAGCAGTTGGAGGATAGGCTAAAAGCAGTTGAAGTTCAAGCCGTGCCTAGTTTGGATTTTAGTGAGTTGGGCTTAGTACCTGGGGTCGTCATTCCCCTTAAATTCAAAATACCGGTCTTTGCTAAGTATGACAAGGTTTCCTTCCCGAAACTTCACCTAAGATCTTACGTGCGCAAGATCCAGCCGCACACAATCGACAAAAAGCTTTGGATCCATTTCTTCCAAGAGAGTCTGACTGAGACTCAACTAAAATGGTTCTATCAATTTAAGGGTTCCCGCATCCATGCATGGGAAGATCTAGCCACTAATTTTTATCATTAGTGTCAATACAATGCCGATCTGGCACCAACAAGAGTCCAACTTCAAGGTATGACAATGGGTACTAACGAAGGGTTCAAGGAATATGCATAAAAATGGAGGGATCTTGCTGGTAGGGTCCAACCACCACTAATTGATAGTGAACTAATTGACGTGTTCATGGGTACATTGACCGGCCCATTTTTCAACCTATTGATTGGCAGTTATTCGTCTGGTTTCACCAAGTTGATACTAACTAGTGGAAGGGTAGAAAGTGGCATTAAGAGCGGAAAAATCCCAATGACCTCTGCTTTCACATCCAGCGTTGTAAAGAAGCCTTTCACTGGATAGAAGGAAGAAAATGTTGTATATGGGGCAACGGTCCATGCCAAGAAGAATCATCAACCCTATGTTAATGTTGTATTAATCTCCAACCCTCTATCTGCTCAAACGCAATCTTCCAACAATCAACGACCCAAAGTTCCTCAAAGACAGTTCACAAGGATTAGCATGTCACTGTATCAAGCCTTGCAACATCTGTTGAAGGCCAACTTACTGACACTGGGTGATCCACCATCTAATCCAAACACTTCATCACCAAAATACAATCCTAATTCCAAGTGCGCATATCATTCAAACAATCATGGGCATGAGACTGATCATTGTTGGGTGCTGAATACCAAGATTCAAGATCTGATAGATAATAAGACAATTGAATTTGATCCACCTTCTATTCCAAATGTGATAACCGCACCAATGCTGAATCATGGCAAACGTGTTAACGTATTTGATAATACTACTTTTGTTTCATTCATTAAATATATGAAAACTCCGTTAACTATTATGAAGGTTAACTTGCTGAGAGTCGGGGTGTTCCCTAGTTGTTTTAAATATTGTGTCTGTTGTGATCAATAAGTAAATGGGTGCAAGCAGTTGAAGGAAGGTGTGTAACGCCTGATAAATAGCCACAAGATTCTGTTCAAAAAGATTCCTGCCATCAAGAGTTTGACCAAAAAGAATGAAGACATGTCCATAATAACAATTTCCAATAAGCCTTTTAGGATCCCCTTAAAGGGTCCTATTAGAATTTCAAACGAACCGACCATCGCTCCTTTAATAATCACTGCCGCTGGGCCTATCCCCTACTCCTCTGACAAAGCAGTTCCATTGAACTATGGTGCCAAGGTTTATTATCACGGGATAAAACAAGATTCTTGGATCAACAAAGATGAAGCTGATGTCATTAATATTGCAGGTTCTAGTAAAGTGACAAGAACAAGGAGGATCTTTTTCCATGTTATTTCACCACCCACTACTACAACTACTCTCGTCTGCATTACCAATGACAAGTCTAGTGCAAACACTAGAGGCAAAGAGAAAGAAGGTGAGCCTTCTGGGGTAGAGGTACCTACCAAAAATGCTGACACTGAAGAATCCTCCAATCGAGAGATGGAGGAAATCCTGAAAATCATAAAAAAGAGTGACTTTAAAATAGTGGAGCAGCTGGGGAAAACCCCCTCCAAAATTTCCATGTTGTCATTATTACTCTGTTCGGACGTTGATGCCCAGGCTCTGATCAAGTTCTTGAAGAAAGCCCACATGCCTCAAGAAACCATGGCCGACCAGTTCGTGAACTGTGTAGCAAGTTTAACGGCTAACAATGGATTAGGATTCTCCGACGCTGATTTGACTCCTATGGGAAGGAACCACAACAAAGCCTTTCATATTTATGTTGAGTGCAAAGGGACCACCCTGGCCCATGTCCTAGTTGATAATGTCTCATCTTTAAATGTGTTACCAAAAGGGGCTTTGGACCGGATAGATTGTGAAGGACTGGTGCTAAAGCCAGACGATATTGTCGTAAGGGCTTTCGATGGGTCTAAGAAAATGGTTCATGGAGAGGTGGATCTCCCAATTAAAGTGGGCTCACAGATCTTCAATTCTACCTTTTACATAATGGACATACGTCCCACCTATTCTTGTCTGCTTGGACGCCCTTGGATCCATGGGGAAGGGGCAGTAACATCGACCCTTCATAAAAAATTAAAGTATCCAGTCCAAGGGAAGATCCTTACTGTTAGCGGCGAAGAAGAGTTTATGGTGAGCCATCTTAATTCCTTCAAGTATGTGGAAATGGATGGCGAATTCATAAAGACTTCGTGTCAGGCCTTCAAAATTGTTCCTCATATGATTGCCGCCACCAAAATCTTCTCCGACATATCAAAAGCTGATGAAGTTATACCAAAAATGGTTTCGCTTAAGGATGCCCGTGGTGTGGTCGAAGACAGAAACTGTACTATATGGGGCCAACTTCCCGATATTCCATTTAAAGCAGACAAATTCGATTGGGTTTCACCGTCAAAGCTTAAAAAGAAGTCAGGCGCGCTCGTGTGGGAAAGATACCTCTCTGCATCGGAAATCATGAAGTGAATGCTGTAGGAGACTCTGATGATGAATGCACTTTCGAAGAATGAATCTATCCTACAGTCGAAGGAAAGCTCAGCAAATGGCGGGAAAAGGATTTCACTCCCATTTCCTTCATTGAGGAGTAATTACTGTTTACTATTTTATATCAATTCAAAAACTTCTGTCTGTAATCTTAATTTCAAAAATAATGACTTTTAAGCCACGTGCCTTGCCCGGGGCACTATGGTCCATTTGTTAAGGGTTTTGTTCATGTTCATTTATCATATGATCATTTAATATAAAACATTAGAACTTTTGGCATTCAAATTTTCATGTTCATTGTCTTTCTTTTCCTTTATTACATTTTCTCAATAGACATGTATCTTACATGCACACACACACACACTTGCAGATATTCATCCACTCCGGATCTCATTGCCAACGACTCTACTATTTCCAGTTATGACTTCAAACATCCAATTTACCAAGGAGAAGACGAAGGCGAGGAAGATTGCGAAATACCAGGGGAACTAGCTAGACTTCTAATGCAAGAGGAGAAAGCTATCCAACCTCATGAAGAGCCAGCCGAAGTTATCAACTTAGGTACTGAGACAAATAAAAGAGAGGTCAAGATCGACCCCAATCTAAAACATGGTATCAAGAGTAGATTGGTTCAGATGTTACATGACTATGTTGAAGTGTTTGATTAGTCGTACGAAGATATGCTCGGGTTAGATACCGACATTGTTGTTTATCGTCTACTAACAAAGGAAGATTATCCTCCGGTTAAACAAAAGGTTCATCGGATGCGGCCTGACATATCTGAAAAGATAAAAGCCGAGGTAATGAAGCAGATTGCTGTAGGTTTTCTAGCTGTCACATGTTATTCTTAATGGGTTCCAAACGTGGTCCCCGTGCCAAAAAAAGATGGAAAGGTTCGCATGTGTGTGGATTATAGAGATCTGAATAGGGAAAGCCCCAAGGATGATTTCCCTCTACCACATATTGATGTCTTGGTTGACAACACTGCTAAACACAAAGTCTTCTCCTTCATGGATGGATTTTCTAGCTACAACCAAATCAAGATGGCTCCTAAGGCATGTAAAAGACAACCTTTGTTACACAATGGGGCACCTTTTGCTACAAAGTTATGTCGTTCGGATTAAAGAATGCAGGGGCAACATATCAAAGAGCTATGGTAGCTTTATTACATTATATGATTCATCAGGAAATAGAAGTCTATGTGGATGATATGATGGAAAGATTGCAAACTGAAGAAGAGCATCTCGATCACCTACACAAGCTGTTTGAGAGGTTGAAGAAATACAAGTTGGGGTTGAACCCTAATAAGTGCACGTTCAGAGTAAGGTTTGGAAAGCTTCTAGGTTTTTTCGTTAGTGGTAAAGGCTTCGAAGTTGATCCTGCAAATGTAAAAGCCATTCAAGAAATTCCAGTCCCTGTTCTGAAAGGGAGGTCAGAGTATTCTTGGGTCGTCTTAATTCCATTGCTCGTTTCATTTCTTACTTAATTGCTACTTGTGAGCTAATCTTAAAACTCTTGAAGAAAGATCAAGTAGTCAAATAGAATGACGACTGTCAAGCTGTCTTCGACAAGATCAAGGAATATTTGCAAGAGCCTCCTATCCTTATGCCTCCAGTTGAAGGAAGACCTTTGATCATGTACTTTCCTATGCTAGAGAATTCTATGGGGGGTGTTTTGGGCCAACATGATGAGTCTGGCTGAAAAGAGCATGCAATGTACTACCTGAGAAAAAAGTTTACCGACTATGAAACCAGATATTCGCTGCTCGAGAAAACTTGTTGCGCTCTGGCATGGGCTGCTCGCCGGCTAAGACAGTATATGTTGACTCACACCACTCTATTTATTTCTAAGATGGACCCTATCAAGTAAATCTTCGAGAAGCCCGCTCTCTCCAGACGGATAGCTAGATGGAAAATGATTCTAACTGAATACGATATTCAAAATAGAACATAAGAAGCCATCAAAGGAAGTATATTAGCAGATCATTTGGCTCATCAAGCTATTGGTGACTATCAATCTGTGAACTTTGACTTCTCGGATGAGAATATCATGCTAGTGATCGACTGTGCAAAACCTGGACCGTATGACAGACCTGAACAAGGATCCCGATGGACTATGGTTTTTAACGGAGCTTCCAATGCTTTAGGCAATGGAATTGGGGCTGTGATTATTTCTCCTAAGGGTTTCCACACTCCTTTAACTGCTAGATTATGCTTCGATTGTACGAACAACATGGGTGAATATGAAGCATGCATCCTGGGTCTGAAGGCTGTCATTGGCTTGAAGATCAAACATTTAGATGTATTCGGAGACTCTGCTCTAGTGATTAGTCAAGTGAAGGGGGAATGGGACACTAAAAATCCTAACCTAATTCCATACAAGGAACTTGTGTTAAATCTGATTCCATGCTTCGAGGAGATCACCTTTGAGCATTTCCCTAGGGAGGAAAATCAATTAGCCGACACTTTGGCCACAATATATTCCATGTTCAAGGTCAAATGGGACAACAAAGCTCCTATGATTAAAATTAAGAGATTCGATGAACCAGCGCACTGTTATGAGCTTGACACTGACAAAGAGAAACCATGGTACCATGAAGTGAGGAGATATCTTGAGGCACGAGAATATCCTAAAGGAGCTTCCATCAATGATAAGAAATTCTTGCAAAGATTTCCAGCCAAATTCTTTATAAGCAATGCAATCCTATACAAGTGCAACCATGATTCTACTCTACTCCGATGTGTGGACAAGAAGGAGGTAGAGAAAATTATGGAAGACACGCATGATGGCCTCTTTGGGACCCACTATAGTGGACATACTATGGCCAAGAAAATCATGAGGGCTAGTTACTATTGGTCCACAATGGAAACTGATTGTCATCATCACTCAAGAACCTGCCATAAGTGTCAAATCTATGCTGACAAGGTCCATGTACCTCTTATTTCTCTAAATGTCATGACTGCTCTGTGGCCGTTTGCAATGTGGGGCATTGACATGATTGGAGAGATCAAACCTAATGCCTTAAATGGTCACCGTTTATCCTTGTTGCCATTGATTACTTTACCAAATGGGTCGAAGCTGCTTCATATGCCTCGGTTACCAAGAACGTTATAGCCAGATTCATCAAGCACCATATCATCTTCCATTACAGTATCCCCGAAAGGATTATCACCGACAATGGAACTAACCTCAACAATGCTATGATCACGAAGCTCTGCACTCAATTCAGAATCAAGCATCACAATTCTTCTTCGTATAGACCCAAGATGAATGGCGCAGTGGAAGCTGCCAATAAAAATATCAAGAAGATTGTACAAAAGATGGTGATAACATATAAAGACTAGCATGAGATGTTACAGTTTTCTCTTTATGGCTATCATACTTTGGCTCGCACGTCAACTGTGGCAACTCATTTCTCCTTGGTCTATGGCATGTAAGTCGTCTTGCTTGTAGAAGTTCAAATTCCCTCTCTAAGGATAATGAAAGAAGCAGGTCTAGGCAAAGATGAATGGATTCAGACTAGGTTGGATCAACTAAACTTGATTGACGAGAAGCGGCTGGCGGTTGTTTGCCATGGTCAGATGTATCAAAAGCGTATGATCAAGGCGTTCAACAAAAATGTCAAGCCTCGAGTGTATCAAGCTGGCGACTTGGTAATAAAGCGCATCATCCTTCCACATAGAGACCCCAGGGGAAAATGGACTCCCACTTACGAAGGACCATTTGTTGTAAAAAAAGTTTTCTCTGGTGGTGCCATGATGCTGACTACTATTGATGGCGAAGATTTACCACATCCCATAAATGCGGACATAGTTAAAAAATACTATGCATAAAATGACCCTCTAGGTTGACACACCTAGGCAAACATATGGGCATCCCGGTGAACCAAAGAGGCTCGGGAAAAAGTTAGGGATATATGCAAAACATTGTACACCCGGAAAGTTGAAAACCTAAAAGGGAGACTTGGGAAAAAATGGGTATCCTGGTGGGCTAAAAACCCGAAAGGGCGGTCCAGGAAAAAACTAAGGATTAAAGCGTATGACTATGTCCCGTGGGATCTCTACAACCAGCTTTATTACCAAAAGCCGAAGTTCAAATGGTCCAGAATCAATCCAATCAACTTCGTTCAACGGCAAGGGTTTGCTCGAAGACATAAAGGCAATAACATATTGGGGTCAATGAGACCACTTTCACATGGCTATTATTTTTGTTTTCACTCTGTACACTTTTAATTTCTTTTGGAGATTTCCTCTTACTAGGATATCTGTCTCTTTGTACAAAAAAGCCTATTCATGGGCAAAAACATCAATACAAATATACTTTGAAGTACAAAATTTTTTGTTTTTTCTGTTTTGAGTGTGAAAATGTCCGATGACTAAAATTGAATGAACATATGCATATGAATATGATTAAACTTTGAGCAAATATATGTTTCAAAACAGTGACAAACACCTCCTTAATTGCATTTGAGATATCCCCAGAGTTATTTCATTAGCATTATCCTCAAAATTTTGGATTCGTACAATCCCCAGCCAGAGTTTCAATCTCTAGAAGGTCCACTCCCCAGCTGAGTTGCCCTTAAAAGAGAGTCTTGAGAATTTCTTCTTAAGGAATATCCTCCCCAGCAGTTCATCCAATATCCTTTTCAACAGGGTTCATTGTCCCGACAAATGGAAAAATTCCCTAGATCAAGGAACCACAACCCCTCTTCCCCAGTAGAATTTTCTACAATAAGTTACTGTAAAGCCTAGAACCCGACCAGATAACAGTTAACTTCATTATCCCCAGCAAGTTAGTGTGAAATCTGGAACCCGACCAGATAACAGCTAACCTTCAAGATATAATTCCCTACGAGAGCAATGGATGAATAGAAACCCTAAACTCCTTTCTCCCAAGAAGAGATCAACACTCTCCACATAGTCTTCTCAAACAAGCTAATATTCCCCAGTGGAGTTTTTCCTCAAACAACAGACTAGGAATTCTTAAACAAAGTTGAAGATACACATACTCTTCATCTCTAACAGCAGTCTGGGATTCAACTTTCCAAAACTCCCCAACATTTGTCAAGGATTTATTTTCCCAGACAAAGATACACTTCAATCACATTTCATATTCATACATCATATTACATACATGATAAATGCATACAGCATAATCTCATTTATTTTGAGAACATCATCACGCCATGCATACTTATGGATGTAACTAACCCTCTTCCTTGCAGGAAAGATCAATCAAGTCCTCTTCTGGATGAATTCCTGTTAATAATAGGCGATCAATCAAGTCCTCTTCTAGATGAGTTCTAGTTAATAATAGGTGATTAATCAAGTCCTCTTTTGGATGAATTCCAGTTAATAATAGGCGATCAATCAAGTCCTCCCATGGATGAATTATAGTTAATAATAGGCGATCAATTAAGTCCTCTTCTGGATGAATTCCAGTTAATAATGGGTGATTAATCAAGTCCTCTTCTGGATGAATTCCAGTTAATAATAGGAGATTAATCAAATCCTCTTCTGGATGAATTCCAGTTAATAGTAGGCGATCAATCAAGTCCTCTTCTGGTTAGATTTAGTTCTCCCAGTTAAAGATAGGCGAATCAAAGACCTCTTCTGGTTAGATTTATTTCTTCCAGTTAAAGACAGGCGAACAAAGACCTCTTCTTGTTAGATTTATTTCTTCCAATTAAAGACAAACGAATCAAAGACCTCTTCTGGTTAGATTTATTTCTTCCAGTTAAAGACAGGTGAACAAAGACCTCTTCTGGTTAGATTTATTTCTTCTAGTTAAAGACATGCAAATTAAAGACCTCTTCTGGTAAGATTTATTTCTTCCATCTAAAAACAGGTGAAACAAAGTCCTTTTTATCACCATGGATGGCATCTGTAAGCCCATCTCCGACAACTCTCCATCATCTCTCCAAATTTCATCTATAAGCCCATTCCCAATTCAACACATCATCGAGTGCAAATTTCTGGGCACTTTAGTGTCCAATCATCTTTCACCTTCAAGTAATGAAAGGAAGATCTGCCAACCTCACTCTTCAGGTTCAAGAAGATTGAACAGGGGTATCTGTTGTACCCTAAAATTTTCCCTCTCATTCTCAAGACATTTTCTCACAAGGATCAAGATTGTACAAGTATAATTGGATTTCTAATACCCCACATAGTTTCCATGGATCATATTAAATTTTCAAGCATTAAGTCAAAGAGGAAACTGTTGAAAGAACAAAGCAGATAAATTTGATTTTTTGACACAAATTGAAGAAAAGCAAGCTTACTTCGATTCATACTAGCTTTGACTTGGCATTGCTTCGATTCGTGCTAGCTTCAATTGGGCAATGTCTCCCTTTGAAACTAGTCTGCTTCGATTCAAAGCAGTGGCCTCCTACTGACCTTCTTTGATTCACAAAGCAGTAGCCTCCTGCATGCAACCTTCGATTGAGCATTGGCCTCATATATGCTTGCGTTGATTCACAAAGCAGTGGCCTCCTGCATGCAAGCTTTGATTGGACAAGGGCTACTTTCACACAAAGCTTAGATTGATCAAAGGCTTCTTACATGTTTTCTTTTATTCATAAAGCAGTTCCCCCCTGCATGCAAGCTTCGATTCAGAAGGTAATAGCCTCCTGCAGGTTTGTTTTGATTTACAAAGCAGTGGCCTCCTGCATGCAAGCTTCTTTTGGACAATGGCTAAGCTTCACTTGAACATTTGGCTCCTTCATTGTAAGCTTTGGTTCAGAGGCTTCACTTAAGCATTTGGCTTCTTTGTGCAAGCATGGTTCCTATGCTTCGATTGGGCATTTGGTTTCTTTGTGCAAGTTTGGTTCCTATGATTTGATTGGGCATCTGGTTTCTTTGAACAAGTTTGGTGCCTATATTTAGTTTGGACATTCGGCTTCTTCTGTGAAGTAGTAAAGCAACCCATAAATTATTTCATTTTGACCATACCAATGGGATCATCTTGCCTATTAAAAGTTTTATATTCAGTTGAAGATGGCCCATTTGAAAGACATGCCATTGGTGGGAACATTTAGTTTTGTCTGCCCTTGAGCTTGATCAAAGGTTGGACCTACGGGATCAAAACAAAAAGATTCAAAGTGGTATATTCAGCTGAATATGACCCATTCAAAAGACATGCCATTGGTGGGGACATTTTGTTTTGTCTTCCCTTGAGCTTGATCGAAGGTTGGACCTACGTGATCAAAACAAAAAGATTTAAAGTGGTATATTCAACTGAATATGACCCATTCGAAAAGCATGCATTGGTGGGAACAATTAGTCTTGTTCACCCTTGAGTTTGGTCGAAGGTGGGATCTATGTGACCAAAATGAAAGACATAGTATTCGACCCAAGACATTAATTTGGAGACAAAATCTATAGGCCAGGCTACATGATCTTTCTTTTCAGGCCTCAAACTTGTGCCTCACTCTATAACTAATTGTTTACGCAATTAAATTAAACTCTTACCTAAGTGTTTTCTAAGTCTACTTTCCCTTAATGATATAAAGTTTTCATTTCCATTTTTAGAAAAGTTTCTTGAGCCTTGCGCCTATCCCTTCTGCATACATGTCCCCTATAAACTAGAACCAACAGGTTTAAAGCCTCCAACAACTTCAGAACATGCTTGTACAACACCTTGAAACTTGTTTTCCACTTTTGTTCAAAGAAATGCAAGTCACTTAGTCAAAACCCTACAACAGAGAAATCTCTCACGTAAAACACCTCTAACCTTTTCTCCATAAATATAGAGACCATTTGAAAATCAAAGGACCCCAATTTTTGTTGTGTGAAAAATCTTCAAACACTCTCAAACTCTCAAAAAACTCAGAATTTCCATCCAAGGCCATATTGCTTGTCATTTCTGACTTTTGAAGAACCAACGCCAGAACCCTTCAAGCGTCTCCCATTTCTTCCATTCGAACACCATCCACACACCACATAAAGAGAGATATTACTAGCCTAAAATATCAAATACCTCCTTGTGTTCTTTTAGCCTTTCGATTCACCAAGTCTTCCATATACCAGATCTTCGATTAAAAATGATTTTCAAAGAAAAATAGAAAATGGAATAGCTTCAAGGAGTTTGAAGTAGGCTTGATACATCATCAAATTGTTCCTGGAGGCTTTGTCGAAGTACTTTAAGTTTCACTCCAAGAGGTAAATTTTCTTAAACTTCGAACTTTTCATTCAAACATCATTTGTATATACATTAAAAATAAAAAATGTAGATATCATGTCTAGGAAGTTGACCATGCTCTTAGCTTCGATTATCACTGCCTATACTTTGAGAACTTCAACTTTGACTAGTTAGGCTTTGATTTTGGTGCCAAACAATTTTGTTCTAACCTCTAATTTGTAGCTTTCGAAAGTTACATAGTTATATTTGTATTCACATTTTAGACATGATTGATATTTATACTGTTCCATTTGGTTGAGAATTTAAGCTTTTGAAAAGCTTAACATGGTGATACTTATCCTTGCGCTCGAAGGGGGAAGAAACTGGGCATTTCAAACGTCCAGAAACGAGTTCATCTTGTATCCAATCGAAGTCATCTTATGAACTGATGAAACATTCCACCCCATTGGTACAAACATATGGTGCGAAAGACACTTATATATCAGGTTCTGGGTTCAAACCTTGGCAGGACCAGAACAGTTTTTATCACTTGTTTGTTTCCGTTTGTTTTTTTAGTAAACTTCAAACATTTTTCCAACCAATCAAAACAACACCTTTTGAGTTAGTTTTTTTCACACTATTTATTTACAATGTTTATTTTATGAATATATAAAAATATCACAAAAATTATTTTATTTTCATAATTATTAACCAAAACCTTTTCTTTAACAAAATCAAAATAACTTCATTTTCTTTTATTCATATCTTGTACATTATTTTCCTTTTAATTCTTGTACATTATTCAAATTCAATATGGTTGTAATAGACAATTAGGATTTAATTTCTTGCAATCCCCATTTATAAATTTATATCCCCCATCCCCAAATGATGTAATCGCGTAGTAAATTTACTTTCCGCAATTTATCGCTTTAATATAAATTGTTAGTAATTAGGGTGTGTATGGCAAGACTAAAACCAATGCTTAGAAAACACTAATTCAAGATAAATCAAGCATGAAAAACAAACACTTTTCACACTTGCACCTCTAGGGTTAACTCCACTTGTTGCCTTGAGAACATGGTCATAATATGCATGTGAGACGTCTTAGCAAAAACAATCAAAAGAACATAGTCCCTCGATGATACTTCGAATGTTGCCTTATAAATGATCTTAGTCACTCAAGAGAAATGCTAAGATATCTCACAACATTTCTATTCATGACTATACAAATGACCAACGCCTGTCCCTTTTACATCCAAAGATAAAGCTTCTTACCAATCAATGGTAAGATAGCAATATCAAAGGAAGAAAGAAATGAACCAAAAGAGTTTTGAGTAGGTAGAACGTTCTCAGTTTCTTGCTCTTGAACTAAAACCATTTCCACAATTACACTTTCAAAAACATCTTCAAAAAAACAAACATCTCTTTGAACTATTTTCAAAAAGTCCAACACTTTGTATGCATTCTTATAGAGACGAGAATCATTACAAAGTTTTCCTCAACGAAGGCGCTTTTCAAAAATACTTTCAAAACCCACCACAAAGCACACTTACAAACAAAGAATTTTCAAGTGATCTAGAAAGAAATTAAGAGCCCATAGATAACTTTGGATGAAAAGGGTGATAACACCTTTCCTTTTCATAATCTACTCCCCGAACTCAAGAAAATATCTTAAAGGTCTTTCTTGTTCTTTTCACCTTTTACTTATTAGATAAAAGAAAATTCGGTGGCTACTCTTACTATCCACAACAATTATGATCAAACACAAAACAAACCAAGTCAGTTCTCCCACCGTGTTACACTTAAGGTAGTACAATAACCCCCAGTATTAATAGTAAACTAAATCTAGAATGCCGACTAAATGATCAGGTAGGTTCAACGAGAAGCAGTGGATGGGGAACAAAACCTAGAAGCCATTTTTGAATGAATAATGGTTAGGAGTGGAATGAATACTAGCTATCATAGGACTAGGTATGTCTCTCCATTGGAAAATTTCGTGTTACAAACGGAGTTAACATGAGGTTAGAAACTCCCAAAATTCACTAAGTTCGCAGGGGATGTCGAAGAATCCACTGTCGAACACGTTGATGCGTGGTTTTCACAAGTGTATGAATCACGTCAGAGTAATACAAAAGATTATAGTTCCCACAGAGACCAAATGTCAATCTATCAGTTTCTATTGTTACGGTGTTTATGTAAGACGGATCAAATCAATGTTCGAGAGTTCATAATAAAATGAAATAGTAAAAAGGTATGTAAATTCAGATAAAAGATATAGGCTCGAATGTAATTCACATCAGTTAGATAATACTCTGATCGTTTCTAAATAAAACTACTTATGGGGTAATATTTTTTTTACTTTAAAGAAGAATCAATTTAACGGGAATCGTCGCTTCCACGTATTCATAACCGAGTTTACTCTCTAATTAATGCCTTCTATTGTCACTTATATAAGGTGCGTATTGAGTTAAAGTAGTAAACCTATTTTTAAGAAATTGAACTCTTGACTTAGTAAAAATTTGATTTTGATTTGGAATGTTTAACTTAAAAGGGATCCATGGCTTTCGCTCAAGGAACCAGCTTTTAAACCTATAAACACGTCCGAAGATAGGTTCAAAATCGTTTTCTAGTAATGTTAAAAACTTCTAAATTAAACGGACAAAGTGCTTTCGCGCTCTTTGGACAGTTAAAACTAACCAAGTTTAACTTTGAGAATTGGCGACTTTCGATCTTACCCAATGAAATTTAGTACTGAAAACTTGTGCTAAAAATAAAAACAGTCCCTAAAGTATTTCTATAGATACAATATATATATTATTATCATACCGGTGATCCTTACATTCTAACCTTAAAAGACTTAGCCAGACATGGAAAAAGAAACAGACATGTTGAATTTGATCATGTTAAAATAGATTATAAAACTTAAAAGGCGAGTAAAGTATGCAAGGTAATAAACAAGTAGATAAGGACAAAATAGGAAAGTAAATAAAGTAAGGCAAGTGTAAGAAAATAAACGAAATAAAGCAAGTGCGAAGTAAATAAAGGTAATTCAAAGACTGAACAAAACCTGCTCTAAATCAGAGACTTGAATCTGGTACAAACTAGAAAGTAAACTTTGACTTGTAAATAAAATGGCAGCAAGATTAAATGTACTAGTGCTCCAATCTAATCACAATTATGATGCGATAATCCCCCGATGTGACGAATTATCGCTTTTACAAAGATGAGTTTAGGCTTAGTGTTGTAAACTAAGAAGGATGATTTGAAAAGAAACTAGAAATGCCTATTTATAGAAAAAGAGAAATCCTTGGAATTACAAAACCGCCCCTACTCCTTTTGGGCAGGACAAAAATAACAAAGATGTGTCCACCATCCCTGCCATGGCGCCCGCCGTCTGAACTAATATGAAAGATCATGGGATCGTGGAAGTTTCCTTTTGATTGCAAGCAAACACAACATGGCGCCTCCTATGGAGGCCGCTATGCTGAACGCCATGTGCACATTTTCACTAAAAAACTTGATTTCTTGGGCTTTTGGCTTTGTTTCTTCAAGAAGGTCTCTAGGTAAGAAAAGTACTTGAAAATAAAAGAAGAACGAAACATAATGTTGTACCCCAAAATTTGCCCTCACCTTTTTTTTCAAAGAACTTTTCTTACATAATTGGTTACAAACACATGGTTAAAGAAAGTATAAAAATTTGAAGATATGAGGTGTCTTCAGCTCAGAAGTTCTGACGTTGAAATTTTGGTTGCTCTGATGAAGAAGTTCTGAGCATCCCATATTGGAGTCTAGAATCATCAATGACAACAACGCTTGAAAGGCTGTGTGATACGGTGGTAGAACCGACTATTTTTACTGGTTTGCGTTTTGCGTTTTTTTCTGCAAAATATCGCGGTAAGCTAGAGTCGCTACCGACTTTAGTTTCATCCAATCATGGAAAAGGAAAAAGAACAAAAAACCATTTTTAGAGATATTCTGAGTACGGGGGGGGGGGGGGGTAGATTATAGAAAGGGAAGGTGTTAGCACCCTTTCTATCCATGGTTTTCCATGGGCTCTTAGGTACTTGCTCATTTTTTCAAATTGCTTGTGTGTGCTTATTTTGAAAATATTTTACTTCGTGATAACCCTTGTATCAATCCTCAAGGATGTGACGAAGTTTGTTTTGAAAATTGTTTTGAAAGGTGTTTGTGTGAAAAGTTTTTATTGTTTGAGCAAGTACCTAGGAACTAATCTACCTACTCGAAAAAAGATTGTTCGTTCTCGTTTCCTTTAGACAATGCTATCCCACTATTAAGGAGTAGGTAGCATCGTCGTTGAAGTTTGTAAAGGACATTCGAAAGGGACAAGTACAATCACTAAAGCAACAGTTAGAAAACTTTAGTTGTAACCCTAGAGTCTTAAGATATTTTCGAGCCAACATTTCTGAGGCAACATTCAAATGGGGCAATTTGATCTTTTAGACTGGAGGGAAATCACTAAAATCTCCTATGCTTAACGACTGTTTTACCGAAGGCAACCAAAGTGAGGTAAACCCTAGGAGTGAATATGTGCATATGAATTGTTTCAGTTATTTAATATTTGCACATTAGGTGATCTACCGTTTTAATTTTCAAACAATCTTCCCATACAATCCTATTAACCATGCATCTAACAGTTAAAGATTACGGAAATTAAAAGTGCGAGAAAATAAACCTAGCTATTACAAGGCTTTGACAGTTACATATTTATCTCGACCAAAAATAAAAATGCGGATGTTTAAAACCCTAGTTACTATTACATCCTTGAAACAGTTACAATAATAATAAAACAAATTAAAATGCGCGCGGAAAATTAAATGCGAGAAAAATTGAGAACCCTAAATATCTAATTGAAAAAATATTTAAGTTATTTTTTTTGAGAAAAGGCTTAATTAGGTTATGTACAATTAAAACCCTAATTCTAATCATTTTTTAATTAAAAAAAGAAATTGAAATTAACCTAATTTAAACTAAATTAAATAATTCAATAAAATATTTTGTAAAAGAGATTTTATGTATTTTTGTGGTTTTTTATTTGAGAAAAGAAACAATTTAATTACAAAATTTAAAACCTAATTTCTATTTAATTTTAATTAAAACAAATAATCAAATAAACTAATTAACCTAATTTATTTTCAAAAATATTAATTTGAATAAATAACATTTAATTCTGTATTTTGTGATTTTTTAGTTTTATAAAATAAAAAAAAATTGTGTTAATTAATTAAAACAATTAAAGAAATTAATTAAAGAAATTAAAAAGAAATTGAAAGAAAAGAAAATTGGGCCTGTATGTTGTTAGTAAATGGGGGGTGCAAATCTGAATTAATTTTGGGCCCAAGGCTAATGGCCCAACCCCTGTGCTGAGTCCCATGTGCTGGTCTTCTGATGGTGCCCATGATCTCTCATCTGTAGTGCGTTAGATCTCATGATAGGCTGATCAAGTGGCTGGATGTTGGTGACGTATGGTAGACATCTGGATGAGAGCTACACATGATATGTTGAGAGAAAATAAAATAAAGAGAAACGCTGGGACCTGGGATCGAACCCAGATCCTTATGCTTGCCAACAACACGCCTCTGCCAGCTGGGCTACGCTGGTTAGTTGTTAAAGAAATAAGAATAATGTATAATATATCAAAACAGATTCCAGGAGGCTGAAACAAAAATCACGCGCGTTATTTTCAAATGAACCAATAGGGTGATGCCAAATAACCTTCTTCTACCTCCAGCCCGTCGTCTTAGGTATATGACCTATACTTATAGACCATGTCCGTTGCTACAACCTGCATGCTCAAACATAAAAAATATACACGATAAATGAATTCAAAGACCAGGGATCAATTGGTCTTGATGCCACGATCATCCCAGTATCCAATTCTTGGCCTAATTTTACCTGTATTATGAAGCCCAAAACATGGCTTCAAACCCTAGCCATGGCAGTTGTCAGCATACGCATTGAAACATCAATTGAACATAACCAATACATTGCAAACATGATAACAAACACATATATGCCATTAAAACATGTTCATGATGCGTGAATCACAGTAATTGAATTTAGAAAAATAGGGTAAACCGTGTGACTGCTATGTGATGATTTTGGACTTTAGACGACTTGCAATTGATTGGGATACGTTCCTGGGATGTCTAGAAAGCTATTGGTAATGTTAGAACGGCTTGACTTGGACTTTAGAATGGAAATCGAATCACCACTTTTCTTTGAAATTTTGGAGTTTTGTTCTGCCTCTTTTCACGACTGCCACCTTCTCTCATGCCTTGTACATGTTCCCCATATATCTTAGAATGAATTAGGGTTATAAACTAGGATTGAATCTTTGCAATTATGAGAGATTTGATTTGATTTTCATGCTACATGTAAACTTGCTATTTTGAGCCAAATCATCCCTTATTTGTACCAATTATGCTTGATTCGTTTTGGTCTTGATATCTCAGCATATTTTGATTGCAAGCCTGACAAAAAATCAAATCTAATCAAATCTTTGCTATTATTCACCAATTATTTGATTTAATTCAATTTTTAATTAATAAAATATCAAAATAAATTGAAAAATGAAGAAAATAATGTGTGCGTGAATATTTGGGTCGTGGACCATATTGTAAGTGAGATGCAAGCATAAAAAGTTAGGCCTATTTGGCAAAAAAATGTAATTTTGATCCTATTTGACTTTTGGCAATTTTACAAAAAGAGTCAACTTTGACAAAGCATATCTCCTCCAATTTTAACCCTAGAGGGGTGTTCTTGGACTTTTTAGAAAGCTTAGGGTGTCCCGTAAGCAACCTTTTTGGTCTCATCTCAATTGAGTCTTCCATGTTTATGTAAGAAGCTTTGACCCAAAAGGTGTTTTTGTTGACTTTTCAAAAGGACCCATAATGTAGAAATTCATATCTTTTGTGGGTGCATATTTTGAACTTGTGGGCTGAATATGAGTTGTAGGGAATTGCATCCTCTTCAAAATGATCTTTGGATGGAAAATTTATGATGAAGCATGTGGAAGTTATGCTTGGTCAAAGTTTGGTTGACTTTTACTAAGAAACCCTAATTTAGCAACTTTTGGGTTTTGATGAATTTGGAGCATTCCTTGGGGAATCATGATCGACCCTTGATCAAATGATGAAAGTCACTTCAAAATGTTGACTTTGACCAAAAATATTGAAGTTTGATTGTATTGGGTCACAATTGACTTTTGACCTAATATAGTCGATTCTCAAGCATCTGAGCAGTTGACTGAGCAAACTTCTTGTGCAAGGCATGAAACTTGACATGTATGGTCTTGAGAACATATTAGGACCAAGGAGAGCATATGAGTTCTTTGGAGTCCACCTATCTTGATGAAAATGGAAACCCTAATTTGAGACACCCTGCCTTAGGAGAGAGTTTGTCTGGTTAACTCTTGGGCAAACTTGAGCAAATTGAGGATCTCTAGGAGTATGTGTTGAGTAAAATGAGAGGGAAAATTTTGGGGTACAATAGCTGCCCATGTTCAATCTTCTTAAACCTGAGGATGTAGATTGGCCCGTTTGCCTTTCGTGATCTGAAGGTGGAAGATGACTGAACACTAGAGTGCCCAGAAATTTGCACTCGCATGAAGTGATACTTGATTGGGGATATCTAGAATGGGCTTATAGATGCCATTCAGAAGCTTCTAGATAATTGTCGGAGATGGGATTAAAGATGCCATCCATGATGTGGCAGAATACCGTCGGAGATGGGCTTAAAGATGCCATCTAGAGGATGTTGGTTTCCTGAGACATTCCTTTGATGAGAATTCTTGTTACTGTTGTTGATGAGGAATCTGTAAAGGAACGTTGGTATCTGTCTTGGGAGAAATAGAATTTTAGGAGCTTCAGTTATCCGTTACTCTACTGGGGAAATAACTTCAGCTTGAGGAAGCGGAAGTGAACTGCATATCTGGTCAAGGTATATGCTGCACTGCAACTTACTAGGGAACTGCGAAACCAATCGTGTTTGATCGGGTCCCGGTCTTACAGTGTTGTGAACTGTTGTTTGGAAATAAGAGAGAAGGGGCCTGGCTAATAAGGTTATGAAAAGGAACCTAGATAGTAGGGTTGCTTCGAAATGAAAGCCTGGATAGTCGGGCTGTGAGAAGGAACCTAGATAGTAGGGTTACTTCGATATGAAAGCCTGGATAGTAGGGCTGTGAGAAGGAACCTTGATAGTAGGGTTACTTTAATATGGAAGCCTGGATAGTAGGGTTGTAAGAAGGAACCTGGATAGTAGGGTTACTTCGATATGAAAGCCTGGATAGTAGGTTTGTGAGAAGGAACCTGGATAGTAGGATTACTTCAATATGAAATCCTGGATAATAGGGTTGTGAGAAGGAACTTGGATAGTAGGGTTACTTCGATATGAAAGCCTGGATAGTAGGGCTGTGAGAAGGAACCTGGATAGTAGGGTTACTTCGATATGAAAGCTTGGATAGTAGGGCTGTGAGAAGGAACCTGGATAGTGGGGTTACTTCGACATGAAATCCTGGATAGTAGGGTTGTTAGAAGGAACCTGGATAGTAGGGTTACTTCGACATTCAAGCCCGGATAGTAGGGTTGTGAGAAGGAACCTGGATAGTAGGGCTATGAGAAAGAACCTGGATAGTAGGGTTACTTCGATATGAAAGCCTGGATAGTAGGGCTGTGAGAAGGAACCTGGATAGTAGGGTTACTTCGATATGAAATGCTGGATAGTAGGGATGTGAGAAGGTACCTGGATAGTAGGGTTACTTTGATATGAAAGCCAGGATAGTAGGGCTATCAGAAGGAACCTGGATAGTAGGGTTACTTTGATATGAAAGCTTGGACAATAGGGCTGTGAGAAGGAACCTGGATAGTAGGGTTACTTCGATATGAAAGCCTAGATAATAGGGCTGTGAGAAGGAACTAGGATATTAGGGTTACTTCGATAAGAAAGCCTGGATAGTAGGGCTTTGAGAAGGAACCTGGATAGTAGGGTTACTTCGATATGAAAGCCTAGATAGTGGGGCTGTGAGAAGGAACTTGGATATTAGGGTTACTTCGATATGAAAGACTGGATAGTAGGGCTGTGAGAAGGAACCTGGATAGTAGGGTTACTTCGATATGAAAGCCTAGATAGTAGGGTTGTGAGAAGTAACCTGGATAGTAGGGTTACTTCAATATGAAATCCTGGATAGTAGGGCTGTGACAAGGAACCTGGATAGTAGGGTTACTTCGATATGAAAGCCTGGATAGTAGGGTTGTGAGAAGGTACCTGGATATTAGGGTTACTTCGATATGAAAGCCTGGATAGTAGGGTTGTGAGAAGGAACCTGGATAGTAGGGTTACTTCGACATGAAATCCTATGTAGGAGGGCTATCAAAAGGAACCTGGATAGTAGGGTTACTTCGATATTCAAGCCTGGACAATAGGGTTGTGAGAAGGAACCTTGATAGTAGGGTTACTTCGATATGAAAGCCTGGATAGTAGGGCTGTGAGAAGGAACCTGTATAGTAGGGTTACATCGATATGAAAGCCTAGATAGTATGGTTGTGAGAAGAAACCTGGATAATAGGGTTACTTGGATATGAAAGCCTGAATTGTAGGGCTTTAAGAAGGAACTTGGATAGTAGGGTTACTTCAATATGAAAGCCTGGATAGTAGGGCTGTGAGAAGGAACCTGGATAGTAGGGTTACTTCGATATGAAAGCCTGGATAGTAGGGCTGTGAGAAGGAACCTGGATAGTAGGGTTACTTCGATATGAAATGCTGGATAGTAGGGATGTGAGAAGGTACCTGGATAGTAGGGTTACTTCGATATGAAAGCCTAGATAGTAGGGCTGTGAGAAGGAACCTGGATATTAGGGTTACTTCGATATGAAAGCCTGGATAGTAGGGCTGTGAGAAGGAACCTGGATAGTAGGGTTACTTCGATATGAAAGCCTGGACAGTAGGGCTGTGAGAAGGAACCTGTATAGTAGGGTTACATCGATATGAAAGCTTGGATAGTATGGTTGTGAGAAGAAACCTGGATAATAGGGTTACTTGGATATGAAAGCCTGGATAGTAGGGCTTTAAGAAGGAACTTAGATAGTAGGGTTACTTCAATATGAAAGCCTAGATAGTAGGGCTCTGAGAAGGAACCTGGATAGTAGGGTTACTTCGATATGAAAGCCTGGATAGTAGGGCTGTGAGAAGGAACCTGGATAGTAGGGTTACTTCGATATGAAATCCTGGATAGTAGGGATGTGAGAAGGAACTTGGATAGTAGGCTTACTTCGATATGAAAGCCAGGATAGTAGGGCTGTGAGAAGGAACCTGGATAGTAGGGTTAGTTTGATATGAAAGCTTGGACAATAGGGTTGCGAGAAGGAACCTGGATAGTAGGGTTACTTCGATATGAAAGCCTAGATAGTAGGGCTGTGAGAAGGAACTAGGATATTTGGGTTACTTCGATATGAAAGCCTGGATAGTAGGGCTGTGAGAAGGAACCTGGATAGTAGGGTTACTTCGATATGAAAGCCTGGATAGTAGGGTTGTGAGAAGGAACCTTGATAGTAGGGTTACTTCGATATGAAAGCCTGGATAGTAGGGCTGTGAGAAGGAACCTGTATGGTAGGGTTACGTCGATATGAAAACCTGGATAGTATGGTTGTGAGAAGAAACCTGGATAATAGGGTTACTTGGATATGAAAGCCTGGATAGTAGGGATGTGAGAAGGAACCTGGATAGTAAGGTTACTTCGATATGAAAGCCTGGATTGTAGGGCTGTGAGAAGGAACCTGGATAGTAGGGTTACTTTGATATGAAAGCTTGGACAATAGGGCTGTGAGAAGGAACCTGGATAGTAGGGTTACTTCGATATGAAAGCCTAGATAGTAGGGATATGAGAAGGAACCTGGATATTAGGGTTACTTCGATATGAAAGCCTGGATAGTAGGGCTGTGAGAAGGAACCTGGATAGTGGGGTTTAATTCGATATGAAAGCCTGGATTGTAGGGCTGTGAGAAGGAACCTGGATAGTAGGGTTACTATGATATGAAAGCTTGGATAGTAGGGCTGTAAGAAGGAACCTGGATAGTAAGGTTACTTCGATATGAAAACCTGGATAGTAGGGCTGTGAAAAGGAACCTGGATAGTAGGGTTACTTCGATATTCAAGCCTGGACAGTAGGGTTGTGAGAAGGAACCTTGATAGTAGGGTTACTTCGATATGAAAGCCTGAATAGTAGGGCTGTGAGAAGGAACCTGGATAGTAGGGTTACTTTGATATGAAATCCTGGATAGTAGGGATGTGAGAAGGTACTTGGATAGTAGGGTTACTTCGATATGAAAGCCAGGATAGTAGGGCTGTGAGAAGGAACCTGGATAGTAGGGTTACTTTTATATGAAAGCTTGGACAATAGGGCTGTGAGAAGGAACCTGGATAGTAGGGTTACTTCGATATGAAAGCCTAGATAGTAGGGCTGTGAGAAGGAACTAGGATATTAGGGTTACTTCGATATGAAAGCCTGGATAGTAGGGCTGTGAGAAGGAACCTGGATAGTAGGGTTACTTCGATATGAAAGCCTAGATAGTAGGGCTGTGAGAAGGAACCTGGATATTAGGGTTACTTCGATATGAAAGCCTAGATAGTAGGGCTGTGAGAAGGAACCTGGATAGTAGGGTTACTTCGATATGAAAGCCTAGATAGTAGGGTTGTGAGAAGGAACCTGGATAGTAGGGTTACTTCGATATGAAATCCTGGATAGTAGGGCTGTGAGAAGGAACCTGGATAGTAGGGTTACTTCGACATGAAAGCCTGGGTAGTAGGGCTATCAGAAGGAACCTGGATAGTAGGGTTACTTCGATATTCAAGCCTGGATAGTAGGGCTGTGAGAAGGAACCTGTATAGTAGGGTTACATCGATATGAAAGCCTGGATAGTATGGTTGTGAGAAGAAACCTGGATAATAGGGTTACTGGGATATGAAAGCCTGGATAGTAGGGTTTTAAGAAGGAACTTGGATAGTAGGGTTACTTCAATATGAAAGCCTGGATAGTAGGGCTGTGAGAAGGAACCTGGATAGTAGGGTTACTTCGATATGAAAGCCTGGATAGTAGGGCTGTGAGAAGGAACCTGGATAGTAGGGTTACTTCGATATGAAATCCTGGATAGTAGGGATGTGAGAAGGAACTTGGATATTAGGGTTACTTCGATATGAAAGCCTGGATAGTAGGGCTGTGAGAAGGAACCTGGATAGTGGGGTTTACTTCGATATGAAAGCCTGGATAGTAGGGCTGTGAGAAGGAACCTGGATAGTAGGGTTACTACGATATGAAAGCCTTGATAGTAGGGCTGTAAGAAGGAACCTGGATAGTAAGGTTACTTCGATATGAAAGCCTGGATAGTAGGGTTGTGAGAAGGAACATGGATAGTAGGGTTACTTCGACATGAAAGCCTGGATAGTAGGGCTATCAGAAGGAACCTAGATAGTAGGGTTACTTCGATATTCAAGCCTGGATAATAGGGTTGTGAGAAGGAACCTGGATAGCAGGGTTACTTCGATATGAAAACCTGGATAGTAGGGCTGTGAGAAGGAACTTGTATAGTAGGGTTACGTCGATATGAAAGCCTGGATAGTATGGTTGTGAGAAGAAACCTGGATAATAGGGTTACTTGGATATGAAAGCCTGGATAGTAAGGCTGTGAGAAGGAACCTGGATAGTAGGGTTACTTTGATATGAAAACCTGGATAGTAGGGCTGTGAGAAGGAACCTGTATAATAGGGTTGTGTCGATATGAAAGTCTGGATAGTATGGTTGTGAGAAGAAACCTGGATAATAGGGTTACTTCGATATGGAAGCCTAGATAGCAGGGCTGTGAGATGGAACTGGATAGTAGGGTTACTTCAATATGAAAGCCTGGATAGTAGGGTTGTGAGAAGGAACCTGGATAGTAGTGTTACTTCGATACGAAAGCCTTGATAGTAGGGCTGTTAGAAGGAACCTGGATAGTAGGGTTACTTCGATATGAAATCCTGGATAGTATGGTTGTAAGAAGAAACCTGGATAATAGGGTTACTTGGATATGAAAGCCTGGATAGTAGGGTTGTGAGAAGGAACCTTGATAGTAGGGTTACATCAATATAAAAGCCTGGATAGTAGGGTTGTGAGAAGGAACCTGGATAGTAGTGTTACTTTGATACGAAAGCCTTGATAGTAGGGCTGTGAGAAGGAACCTGGATAGTAGGGTTACTTCGATATGAAATCCTGGATAGTAGGGATGTGAGAAGGAACCTGGATAGTAGGGTTACTTCGATATGAAATCCTGGATAGTAGGGTTGTGGAAAGGAACTTGAATAGTAGGGTTACTTCGACATGAAAGCCTGGATAGTATGGCTATCAGAAGGAACCTGGATAGTAGGGTTACTTCGACATGAAAGCCTGGATAGTAGGGCTATCAGAAGGAACCTGGATAGTAGGGTTACTTCGATATTCAAGCCTGGATAATAGGGTTGTGAGAAGGAACCTCGATAGACGGGTTACTTCGATATGACAACCTGGATAGTAGGGCTGTGAGAAGGAACCTGTATCGTAGGGTTATGTCGATATGAAAGCCTGGATAGTATGGTTCTGAGAAGAAACCTGGATAATAGGGTTACTTGGATATGAAAGCCTGGATAGTAGGGTTGTGAGAAGGAACTTGGATAGTAGGGTTACTTCGATATGAAAACCTGGATAGGAGGGCTGTGAGAAGGAACCTGTATAATAGGGTTGCATAGATATGAAAGCCTGGGTAGTATGGTTGTGAGAAGAAACCTGGATAATAGGGTTACTTGGATATGAAAGCCTAGATAGTAGGGTTGTGAGAAGGAACCTGGATAGTAGGGTTACTTCAATATGAAAGCCTGGATAATAGGGTTATGAGAAGGAACCTGGATAGTAGGGTTACTTCGATACGAAATCCTTGATAGTAGGGTTGTGAGAAGTAACATGGATAGTAGGGTTACTTCGATATGAAATCCTGGATAGTAGGGATGTGAGAAGGAACCTGGATAGTAGGGATGTAAGAAGGAACCTGGATAGTAGGGTTACTTCGATATGAAAGTCTGGATAGTAGGGTTGTGAGAAGGAACTTGGATAGTAGTGTTACTTCGATATGAAATCCTGGATAGTAGGGATGTGAGAAGGAACATGGATAGTAAGGTTTCTTCGATATGAAAGCCTGGATAGTAGGGCTGTGAGAAGGAACCTGGATAGTAGGGTTACTTTGATTTGAAAGCTTGGACAGTAGGGCTGTGAGAAGGAACCCGGATAGTAGGGTTACTTCGATATGAAAGCCTAGATAGTAGGGCTATCAGAAGGAACCTGGATAGTAGGGTTACTTTGATATTCAAGCCTGGATAATAGGGTTTTGAGAAGGAACCTGGATAGCAGGGTTACTTCGATATGAAAACCTGGATAGTAGGGCTGTAAGAAGGAACTTGTATAGTAGGGTTACGTCGATATGAAAGCCTGGATAGTATGGTTGTGAGAAGAAACCTGGATAATAGGGTTACTTGGATTTGAAAGCCTGGATAGTAGGGATGTGAGAAGGAACCTGGATAGTAGGGTTACTTTGATATGAAAACCTGGATAGTAGGGCTGTGAGAAGGAACCTGTATAATAGGGTTGTGTCGATATGAAAGTCTGGATAGTATGGTTGTGAGAAGAAACCTGGATAATAGTGTTACTTCGATATGAAAGCCTGGATAGTAGGGCTGCGGAAAGGAACCTGGATAGTAGGGTTGTGAGATGGAACTGGATAGTAGGGTTGTGAGATGGAACTGGATAGTAGTGTTACTTCGATACGAAAGCCTTGATAGTAGGACTGTTAGAAGGAACCTGGATAGTAGGGTTACTTCGATATGAAATCCTGGATAGTATGGTTGTAAGAAGAAACCTGGATAATAGGGTTACTTGGATATGAAAGTCTGGATAGTAGGGTTGTGAGCAGGAACTTGGATAGTAGGGTTACTTCAATATAAAATCCTGGATAGTAGGGTTGTGAGAAGGAACCTGGATAGTAGTGTTACTTCGATACGAAAGCCTTGATAGTAGGGTTGTGAGAAGGAACCTGGATAGTAGGGTTACTTCGATATGAAATCCTGGATAGTAGGGATGTGAGAAGGAACCTGGATAGTAGGGTTACTTCGATATGAAATCCTGGATAGTAGGGTTGTGGAAAGGAACCTGGATAGTAGGGTTACTTCGACATGAAAGCCTGGATAGTAGGGCTATCAGAAGGAACCTGGATAGTAGGGTTACTTCGACATAAAAGCCTGGATAGTAGGGCTATCAGAAGGAACCTGGATAGTAGGGTTACTTCGATATTCAAGCCTGGATAATAGGGTTGTGAGAAGGAACCTGGATAGACGGGTTACTTCGATATGACAACCTGGATAGTAGGGCTGAGAGAAGGAACCTGTATCGTAGGGTTACGTCGATATGAAAGCCTGGATAGTATGGTTCTGAGAAGAAACCTGGATAATAGGGTTACTTGGATATGAAAGCCTGGATAGTAGGGTTGTGAGAAGGAACCTGGATAGTAGGGTTACTTCGATATGAAAACCTGGATAGGAGGGCTGTGAGAAGGAACCTTTATAATAGGGTTGCATAGATATGAAAGCCTGGGTAGTATGGTTGTGAGAAGAAACCTGGATAATAGGGTTACTTGGATATGAAAGCTTGGATAGTAGGGTTGTGAGAAGGAACCTGGATAGTAGGGTTACTTCAACATGAAAGCCTGGATAGTAGGGTTATGAGAAGGAACCTGGATAGTAGGGTTACTTCGATACGAAAGCCTTGATAGTAGGGTTGTGAGAAGTAACATGGATAGTAGGGTTACTTCGATATGAAATCCTAGATAGTAGGGATGTGAGAAGGAACCTGGATAGTAGGGACGTAAGAAGGAACCTGGATAGTAGGGTTACTTCTATATGAAAGCCTGGATAGTAGGGCTGCGGAAAGGAACCTGGATAGTAGGGTTACTTTGATATGAAAGCTTGGACAGTAGGGCTGTGAGAAGGAACTTGGATAGTAGGGTTAATTCGATATGAAAGCCTAGATAGTAGGGCTGTGAGAAGGAACCTTGATATTAGTGTTACTTCGATATGAAAGCCTGGATAGTAGGGTTGTGAGAAGGATCCTGGATAGTAGGGTTACTGCGATATGAAAGCCTGGATAGTAGGGCTGTGAGAAGGAACCTGGATAGTAGGGTTACTTCGATATGAAATCCTGGATAGTAGGGTTGTGAGTAGGAACCTGGATAGTAGGGTTACTTCAATATGAAAGCCTGGATAATAGGGTTGTGAGAAGGAACCTGGATAGTAGGGTTACTTCAATAAGCCTAGAGTGTAGGGTTGTGAGAAGGAACCTGGATAGTAGGGTTACTTCGACATGAAATCCTGAATAGTAGGGCTATCAGAAGGAACCTGGATAGTAGGGTTACTTAGATATTCAAGCCTGGATAGTAGGGTTGTGAGAAGGAACCTTGATAGTAGGGTTGCTTCGATATGAAAGCCTGGATAGTTGGGCTGTGAGAAGGAACCTGTATAGTAGGGTTACATCGATATGAAAGCTTGGATAGTATGGTTGTGAGAAGAAACATGGATAATAGGGTTACTTGGATATGAAATCCTGGATAGTAGGGCTGTAAGAAGGAACCTGGATAGTAGGGTTACTTCAATATGAAAGGCTGGATAGTAGAGCTGTGAGAAGGAACCTGGATAGTAGGGTTACTTCGATATGAAATCCTGGATAGTAGGGATGTGAGAAGGAATCTGGATAGTAGGGTTACGTCGATATGAAAGCCTGGATAGTATGGTTGTGAGAAGAAACCTGGATAATACGGTTACTTGGATATGAAAGCCTGGATATTAGGGCTTTAAGAAGGAACTTGGATAGTAGGGTTACTTCAATATGAAAGCCTGGATAGTAGGGCTGTGAGAAGGAACCTGGATAGTAGGGTTACTTCGATATGAAAGCCTGGATAGTAGGGCTGTGAGAAGGAACCTGGATAGTAGGGTTACTTCGATATGAAATCCTGGATAGTAGGGATGTGAGAAGGAACTTGGATAGTAGGGTTACTTCGATATGAAAGCCAGGATAGTAGGGCTGTAAGAAGGAACCTAGATAGTAGGGTTACTTTGATATGAAAGCTTGGACAATAGGGTTGTGAGAAGGAACCTGGATAGTAGGGTTACTTCGATATGAAAGCCAAGATAGTAGGGCTGTGAGAAGGAACTAGGATATTTGGGTTACTTCGATATGAAAGCCTGGATAGTAGGGCTGTGAGAAGGAACCTGGATAGTAGGGTTACTTCGATATGAAAGCCTGGATAGTAGGGCTGTGAGAAGGAACCTGGATAGTAGGGTTACTTCGATATGAAATCCTGGATAGTAGGGTTGTGAGAAGGAACCTGGATAGTAGGGTTACTTCGATATGAAAGTCTGGATAGTAGGGTTGTGAGAAGGAACCTGGATATTAGGGTTACTTCGATATGAAATCCTGGATAGTAGGGATGTGAGAAGGAACCTGGATAGTAAGGTTACTTCGATATGAAAGCCTGGATAGTAGGGTTGTGAGAAGGAACCTGGATAGTAGGGTTACTTTGATATGAAAGCTTGGACAGTAGGGCTGTGAGAAGGAACCTGGATAGTAGGGTTACTTCGATATGAAAGCCTAGATAGTCGGGATATGAGAAGGAACCTGGATATTAGGGTTACTTCGATATAAAAGCCTGGATAGTAGGGTTGTGAGAAGGAACCTGGATAGTGGGGTTTACTTCGATGTGAAAGCCTGGATAGTAGGGCTGTGAGAAGGAACCTGGATAGTAGGGTTACTACGATATGAAAGCCTGGATAGTAGGGTTGTAAGAAGGAACCTGGATAGTAAGGTTACTTCGATATGAAATCCTGGATAGTAGGGCTGTGAGAAGGAACGTGGATAGTAGGGTTACTTCGACATGAAAGCCTGTATAGTAGGGCTATCAGAAGGAACCTGGATAGTAGGGTTACTTCGATATTCAAGCCTGGATAATAGGGTTGTGAGAAGGAACCTGGATAGCAGGGTTACTTCGATATGAAAACCTGGATAGTAGGGTTGTGAGAAGGAACTTGTATAGTAGGGTTACGTCGATATGAAAGCCTGGATATTATGGTTGTGAGAAGAAACCTGGATAGTAGGGCTGTGAGAAGGAACCTGGATAGTAGGGTTACTTTGATATGAAAACCTGGATAGTAGGGTTGTGAGAAGGAACCTGTATAATAGGGTTGTGTCGATATGAAAGTCTGGATAGTATGGTTGTGAGAAGAAACCTGGATAATAGGGTTACTTCGATATGGAAGCCTAGATAGTAGGGCTGTGAGATGGAACTGGATAGTAGGGTTACTTCAATATGAAAGCCTGGATAGTAGGGTTGTGAGAAGGAACCTGGATAGTAGTGTTACTTCGATACGAAAGACTTGATAGTAGGGCTGTTAGAAGGAACCTGGATAGTAGGGTTACTTCGATATGAAATCCTGAATAGTATGGTTGTAAGAATAAACCAGGATAATAGGGTTACTTGGATATGAAAGCCTAGATAGTAGGGCTGCGAGAAGGAACCTGGATAGTAAGGTTACTTTAATATAAAAGCCTGGATAGTTGGGTTGTGAAAAGGAACCTGGATAGTAGTGTTACTTCGATACGAAAGCCTTGATAGTAGGGCTGTGAGAAGGAACCTGGATAGTAGGGTTACTTCGATATGAAATCCTGGATATTAGGGTTGTGTGAAGGAACCTGGATAGTAGGGTTACTTCAATATGAAAGCCTGGATAGTAAGGTTGTGAGAAGGAACCTGGATAGTAGGGTTACTTCGATATGAAAGCCTAGAGTGTAGGGTTGTGAGAAGGAACCTGGATAGTAGGGTTACTTCGACATGAAAGCCTGGATAGTAGGGCTATCAGAAGGAACCTGGATAGTAGGGTTACTTCGATATTCAAGCCTGGATAGTAGGGTTGTGAGAAGGAACCTTGATAGTAGGGTTACTTCGATATGAAAGCCTGGATAGTTGGGCTGTGAGAAGGGACCTGTATAGTAGGGTTACGTCGATATGAAAGCCTGGATAGTATGGTTGTGAGAAGAAACATGGATAATAGGGTTACTTGGATATGAAAGCTTGGATAGTAGGGCTGTAAGAAGGAACCTGGATAGTAGGGTTACTTCAATATGAAAGCCTGGATAGTAGAGCTGTGAGAAGGAACATGGATAGTAGGGTTACTTCGATATGAAATCCTGGATAGTAGGGATGTGAGAAGGAATCTGGATAGTAGGGTTACGTCGATATGAAAGCCTGGATAGTATGGTTGTGAGAAGAAACCTAGATAATAGGGTTACTTGGATATGAAAGCCTGGATAGTAGGGCTTTAAGAAGGAACTTGGATAGTAGGGTTACTTCAATATGAAATCCTGGATAGTATGGCTGTGAGAAGGAACCTGGATAGTAGGGTTACTTCGATATGAAAGCCGGGATAGTAGGGCTGTGAGAAGGAACCAGGATAGTAGGGTTACTTCGATATGAAATCCTGGATAGTAGGGATGTGAGAAGGAACTTGGATAGTAGGGTTACTTCGATATGAAAGCCAGGATAGTAGGGCTGTAAGAAGGAACCTGGATAGTAGGGTTAATTTGATATGAAAGCTTGGACAATAGGGTTGTGAGAAGGAATCTGGATATTAGGGTTACTTCGATATGAAAGCCTGGATAGTAGGGCTGTGAGAAGGAACCTGGATAGTGGGGTTTACTTCGATATGAAAGCCTGGATAGTAGGGCTGTGAGAAGGAACCTGGATAGTAGGGTTACTACGATATGAAAGCCTGGATAGTAGGGCTGTAAGAAGGAACCTGGATAGTAAGGTTACTTCGATATGAAAGCCTGGATAGTAGGGCTGTGAGAAGGAACATGGATAGTAGGGTTACTTCGACATGAAAGCCTGGATAGTAGGGCTATCAGAAGGAACCTGGATAGTAGGGTTACTTCGATATTCAAGCCTGGATAATAGGGTTGTGAGAAGGAACCTGGATAGCAGGGTTACTTCGATATGAAAACCTGGATAGTAGGGCTGTGAGAAGGAACTTGTATAGTAGGGTTACGTCGATATGAAAGTCTGGATAGTATGGTTGTGAGAAGAAACCTGGATAATAGGGTTACTTGGATATGAAAGCCTGGATAGTAGGGCTGTGAGAAGGAAACTGGATAGTAGGGTTACTTTGATATGAAAACCTAGATAGTAGGGCTGTGAGAAGGAACCTGCATAATAGGGTTGTGTCGATATTAAAGTCTGGATAGTATGGTTGTGAGAAGAAACCTGGATAATAGGGTTACTTCGATATGGAAGCCTAGATAGTAGGGCTGTGAGATGGAACTGGATAGTAGGGTTACTTCAATATGAAAGCCTGGATAGTAGGGTTGTGAGAAGGAACCTGGATAGTAGTGTTACTTCGATACGAAAGACTTGATAGTAGGGTTGTTAAAAGGAACCTGGATAGTAGGGTTACTTCGATATGAAATCCTGGATAGTATGGTTGTAAGAAGAAACCTGGATAATAGGGTTACTTGGATATGAAAGCCTGGATAGTAGGGTTGTGAGAAGGAACCTGGATAGTAGGGTTACTTCAATATAAAAGCCTAGATAGTAGGGTTGTGAGAAGGAACCTGGATAGTAGTGTTACTTCGATACTAAAGCCTTGATAGTAGGGCTGTGAGAAGGAACCTGGATAGTAGGGTTACTTCGATATGAAATTCTGGATAGTAGGGATGTGAGAAGGAACCTGGATAGTAGGGTTACTTCGATATGAAATCCTGGATAGTAGGGTTGTGGAAAGGAACCTGGATAGTAGGGTTACTTCGACATGAAAGCCTGGATAGTAGGGCTATCAAAAGGAACCTGGATAGTAGGGTTACTTTGACATGAAAGCCTGGATAGTAGGGCTATCAGAAGGAACCTGGATAGTAGGGTTACTTCGATATTCAAGCCTGGATAATAGGGTTGTGAGAAGGAACCTGGATAGACGGGTTACTTCGATATGACAACCTTGATAGTAGGGTTGTGAGAAGGAACCTGTATAGTAGGGTTACGTCGTTATGAAAGCCTGGATAGTATGGTTCTGAGAAGAAACCTGGATAATAGGGTTACTTGGATATGAAAGCCTGGATAGTAGGGTTCTGAGAAGGAACCTGGATAGTAGGGTTACTTCGATATGAAAACCTGGATAGGAGGGCTGTGAGAAGGAACCTGTATAATAGGGTTGCATAGATATGAAAGCCTGGGTAGTATGGTTGTGAGAAGAAACCTGGATAATAGGGTTACTTGGATATGAAAGCCTGGATAGTAGGGTTGTGAGAAGGAACCTGGATAGTAGGGTTACTTCAATATGAAATCCTGGATAGTAGGGTTATGAGAAGGAACCTGGATAGTAGGGTTACTTCGATACGAAAGCCTTGATAGTAGGGTTGTGAGAAGTAACATGGATAGTAGGGTTACTTCGATATGAAATCCTGGATAGTAGGGATGTGAGAAGGAACCTGGATAGTAGGGATGTAAGAAGGAACCTGGATAGTAGGGTTACTTCGATATGAAAGCCTAGATAGTAGGGCTGCGGAAAGGAACCTGGATAGTAGGGTTACTTTGATATGAAAGCTTGGACAGTAGGGCTGTGAGAAGGAACTTGGATAGTAGGGTTAATTCGATATGAAAGCCTAGATAGTAGGGCTGTGAGAAGGAACTAGGATATTTGGGTTACTTCGATATGAAAGCCTGGATAGTAGGGTTGTGAGAAGGAACCTGGATAGTAGGGTTACTTCGATATGAAAGCCTGGATAGTAGGGCTGTGAGAAGGAACCTGGATAGTAGGGTTACTTCATTAAGAAATCCTGGATAGTAGGGTTGTGAGAAGGAACCTGGATAGTAGGGTTACTTCGATATGAAAGTCTGGATAGTAGGGTTGTGAGAAGGAACCTGGATAGTAGGGTTACTTCGATATGAAATCCTGGATAGTAGGGATGTGAGAAGGAACCTGGATAGTAAGGTTACTTCGATATGAAAGCCTGGATAGTAGGGCTGTGAGAAGGAACCTGGATAGTAGGGTTACTTTGATATGAAAGCCTAGACAGTAGGGCTGTGAGAAGGAACCTGGATAGTAGGGTTACTTCGATATGAAAGCCTAGATAGTAGGGATATGAGAAGGAACCTGGATATTAGGGTTACTTCGATATAAAAGCCTGGATTGTAGGGCTGTAAGAAGGAACCTGGATAGTAGGGTTACTTCGATATGAAATCCTGGATAGTAGGGATGTGAGAAGGAACCTGGATAGTAGGGTTACTT
Organism: Vicia faba; assembly: GCA_948472305.1. Taxonomy (NCBI): domain Eukaryota; kingdom Viridiplantae; phylum Streptophyta; class Magnoliopsida; order Fabales; family Fabaceae; genus Vicia; species Vicia faba. Next base: position 1,403,491,316 of record OX451739.1, read on the forward strand.
CAATATGAAATCCTGGATAGTAGGGTTGTGGAAAGGAACCTGGATAGTAGGGTTACTTCGACATGAAAGCTTGGATAGTAGGGCTATCAGAAGGAACCTGGATAGTAGGGTTACTTCGACATGAAATCCTGGATAGTAGGGCTATCAGAAGGAACCTGGATAGTAGGGTTACTTCGATATTCAAGCCTGGATAATAGAGTTGTGAGAACGAACCTGGATAGACGGGTTACTTCGATATGACAACCTGGATAGTAGGGCTGTGAGAAGGAACCTGTATCGTAGGGTTACGTCGATATGAAAGCCTGGATAGTATGGTTCTGAGAAGAAACCTATATAATAGGGTTACTTGGATATGAAAGCCTGGATAGTAGGGTTGTGAGAAGGAACCTGGATAGTAGGGTTACTTCGATATGAAAACCTGGATAGGAGGGCTGTGAGAAGGAACCTGTATAATAGGGTTGCATAGATATGAAAGCCTGGGTAGTATGGTTGTGAGAAGAAACCTGGATAATAGGGTTACTTGGATATGAAAGCCTGGATAGTAGGGTTGTGAGAAGGAACCTGGATAGTAGGGTTACTTCAATATGAAAGCCTGGATAGTAGGGTTATGAGAAGGAACCTGGATAGTAGGGTTACTTCGATACGAAAGCCTTGATAGTAGGGTTGTGAGAAGTAACATGGATAGTAGGGTTACTTCGATATATAATCCTGGATAGTAGGGATGTGACAAGGAACCTGGATAGTAGGGATGTAAGAAGGAACCTGGATAGTAGGGTTACTTCGATATGAAAGCCTGGATAGTAGGGCTGCGGAAAGGAACCTGGATAGTAGGGTTACTTTGATATGAAAGCTTGGACAGTAGGGCTGTGAGAAGGAACTTGGATAGTAGGGTTAATTCGATATGAAAGCCTAGATAGTAGGGCTGTGAGAAGGAACCTGGATATTAGTGTTACTTCGATATGAAAGCCTGGATAGTAGGGTTGTGAGAAGGATCCTGGATAGTAGGGTTACTTCGATATGAAAGCCTGGATAGTAGGGCTGTGAGAAGGAACCTGGATAGTAGGGTTACTTCGATATGAAATCCTGGATAGTAGGGTTGTGAGAAGGAACCTGGATAGTAGGGTTACTTCAATATGAAAGCCTGGATAGTAGGGTTGTGAGAAGGAACCCGGATAGTAGGGTTACTTCGATATGAAAGCCTGGAGTGTAGGGTTGTGAGAAGGAACCTGGATAGTAGGGTTACTTCGACATGAAAGCTTGGATAGTAGGGCTATCAGAAGGAACCTGGATAGTAGGGTTACTTCGATATTCAAGCCTTGATAGTAGAGTTGTGAGAAGGAACCTTGATAGTAGGGTTACTTCGATATGAAAGCCTGGATAGTTGGGCTGTGAGAAGGAACCCGTATAGTAGGGTTACATCGATATGAAAGCCTGGATAGTATGGTTGTGAGAAGAAACATGGATAATAGGGTTACTTGGATATGAAAGCCTGGATAGTAGGGCTGTAAGAAGGAACCTGGATAGTAGGGTTACTTCAATATGAAAGCCTGGGTAGTAGAGCTGTGAGAAGGAACCTGGATAGTAGGGTTACTTCGATATGAAATCCTGGATAGAAGGGATGTGAGAAGGAATCTGGATAGTACGGTTACATCGATATGAAAGTCGGGATAGTATGGTTGTGAGAAGAAACCTGGATAATAGGGTTACTTGGATATGAAAGCCTGGATAGTAGGGTTGTGAGAAGGGACCTGGATAGTAGGGTTACTTCAATATGAAAGCCTGGATAGTAGGGCTGTGAGAAGGAACCTGGATAGTAGGGTTACTTCGATGTTAAAGCCTAGATGGTAGGGCTGTGAGAAGGAACCTGGATATTAGGGTCACTTCGATATGAAAGCCTGGATAGTAGGGCTGTGAAAAGGAACCTGGATAGTAGGGTTACTTCGATGTGAAAGCCTGGATAGTAGGGTTGTGAGAAGGAACATGGATAGTAGGGTTACTTCGACATGAAAGCCTGGATAGTAGGGATATCAAAAGGAACCTGGATAGTAGGGTTACTTCGATATTCAAGCCTGAAAAATAGGGTTGTGAGAAGGAACCTGGATAGTAGGGTTACTTCAATATGAAAACCTGGATAGTAGGGTTGTGAGAAGGAACCTGTATAGTAGGGTTACGTCGATACGAAAGCCTTGATAGTAGGGCTGTGAGAAGGAACCTGGATAGTAGGGTTACTTCGATATGAAATCCTGGATAGTAGGGCTGCAGAAAGGAACATGGATAGTAGGGTTACTTTGATATGAAAGCTTGGACAGTAGGGCTGTGAGAAGGAACTTGGATAGTAGGGTTAATTCGATATGAAAGCCTAGATAGTAGGGCTGTGAGAAGGAACTAGGATATTTGGGTTACTTCGATATGAAAGCCTGGATAGTAGGGCTGTGAGAAGGAACCTGGATAGTAGGGTTACTTCGATATGAAAGCCTGGATAGTAGGGCTGTGAGAAGGAACCTGGATAGTAGGGTTACTTCGTTATGAAATCCTGGATAGTAGGGTTGTGAGAAGGAACCTGGATAGTAGGGTTACTTCGATATGAAAGTCTGGATAGTAGGGTTGTGAGAAGGAACCTGGATAGTAGGGATACTTCGATATGAAATCCTGGATAGTAGGGATGTGAGAAGGAATCTGGATAGTAAGGTTACTTCAATATGAAAGCCTGGATAGTAGGGCTGTGAGAGGGAACCTGGATAGTAGGGTTACTTTGATATGAAAGCCTGGACAGTAGGGCTGTGAGAAGGAACCTGGATAGTAGGGTTACTTCGATATGAAAGCCTAGATAGTAGGGATATGAGAAGGAACCTGGATATTAGGGTTACTTCGATATGAAAGCCTGGATAGTGGGGCTGTAAGAAGGAACCTGGATAGTAGGGTTACTTCGATATGAAATCCTGGATAGTAGGGATGTGAGAAGGAACCTGGATAGTAGGGTTACTTCGATATGAAATCCTGGATAGTAGGGTTGTGGAAAGGAACCTGGATAGTAGGGTTACTTCGACATGAAAGCCTGGATAGTAGGGCTATCAGAAGGAACCTGGATAGTAGGGTTACTTCGACATGAAAGCCTGGATAGTAGGGCTATCAGAAGGAACCTGGATAGTAGGGTTACTTCGATATTCAAGCCTGGATAATAGGGTTGTGAAAAGGAACCTGGATAGACGGGTTACTTCGATATGACAACCTGGATAGTAGGGCTGTGAGAAGGAACCTGTATCGTAGGGTTACGTCGATATGAAAGCCTGGATAGTATGGTTCTGAGAAGAAACCTGGATAATAGGGTTACTTGGATATGAAAGCCTGGATAGTAGGGTTGTGAGAAGGAACCTGGATAGTAGGGTTACTTCGATATGAAAACCTGGATAGGAGGGCTGTGAGAAGGAACCTGTATAATAGGGTTGCATAGATATGAAAGCCTGGGTAGTATGGTTGTGAGAAGAAACCTGGATAATAGGGTTACTTGGATATGAAAGCCTGGATAGTAGGGTTGTGAGAAGGAACCTGGATAGTAGGGTTACTTCAATATGAAAGCCTGGATAGTAGGGTTATGAGAAGGAACCTGGATAGTAGGGTTACTTCGATACGAAAGCCTTGATAATAGGGTTATGAGAAGTAACATGGATAGTAGGGTTACTTCGATATGAAATCCTGGATAGTAGGGATGTGAGAAGAAACCTGGATAGTAGGGATGTAAGAAGGAACCTGGATAGTAGAATTACTTCGATATGAAAGCCTGGATAGTAGGGCTGCGGAAAGGAACCTGGATAGTAGGTTACTTTGATATGAAAGCTTGGACAGTAGGGCTGTGAGAAGGAACTTGGATAGTAGGGTTAATTCGATATGAAAGCCTAGATAGTAGGGCTATGAGAAGGAACCTGGATATTAGTGTTACTTCGATATGAAAGCCTGGATAGTAGGGTTGTGAGAAGGATCCTGGATAGTAGGGTTACGTCGATATGAAAGCCTGGATAGTAGGGCTGTGAGAAGGAACCTGGATAGTAGGGTTACTTCGATATGAAATCCTGGATAGTAGGGTTGTGAGAAGGAACCTGGATAGTAGGGTTACTTCAATATGAAAGCCTGGATAGTAGGGTTGTGAGAAGGAACCTGGATAGTAGGGTTACTTCGATATGAAATCCTGGAGTGTAGGGTTGTGAGAAAGAACCTGGATAGTAGGGTTACTTCGACATGAAAGCCTGGATAGTAAGGCTATCAGAAGGAACCTGGATAGTAGGGTTACTTCGATATTCAAGCCTGGATAGTAGAGTTGTGAGAAGGAACCTTGATAGTAGGGTTACTTCGATATGAAAGCCTGGATAGTTTGGCTGTGAGAAGGAACCCGTATAGTAGGGTTACGTCGATATGAAAGCCTGGATAGTATGGTTGTGAGAAGAAACATGGATAATAGGGTTACTTGGATATGAAAGCCTGGATAGTAGGGCTGTATGAAGGAACCTGGATAGTAGGGTTACTTCAATATGAAAGCCTGGGTAGTAGAGCTGTGAGAAGGAACCTGGATAGTAGGGTTACTTCGATATGAAATCCTGGATAGAAGGGATGTGAGAAGGAATCTGGATAGTAGGGTTACATCGATATGAAAGTCGGGATAGTATGGTTGTGAGAAGAAACCTGGATAATAGGGTTACTTGGATATGAAAGCCTGGATAGTAGGGCTGTGAGAAGGGACCTGGATAGTAGGGTTACTTCAATATGAAAGCCTGGATAGTAGGGCTGTGAGAAGGAACCTGGATAGTAGGGTTACTTCGATGTTAAAGCCTAGATGGTAGGGCTGTGAGAAGGAACCTGGATATTAGGGTCACTTCGATATGAAAGCCTGGATAGTAGGGCTGTGAGAAGGAACCTGGATAGTAGGGTTACTTCGATGTGAAAGCCTGGATAGTAGAGTTGTGAGAAGGAACATGGATAGTAGGGTTACTTCGACATGAAAGCCTGGATAGTAGGGATATCAAAAGGAACCTGGATAGTAGGGTTACTTCGATATTCAAGCCTGAAAAATAGGGTTGTGAGAAGGAACCTGGATAATAGGGTTACTTCGATATGAAAACCTGGATAGTAGGGTTGTAAGAAGGAACCTGTATAGTAGGGTTACGTCGATACGAAAGCCTTGATAGTAGGGCTGTGAGAAGGAACCTGGATAGTAGGGTTACTTCGATATGAAATCCTGGATAGTAGGGCTGCAGAAAGGAACCTGGATAGTAGGGTTACTTTGATATGAAAGTTTGGACAGTAGGGCTGTGAGAAGGAACTTGGATAGTAGGGTTAATTCGATATGAAAGCCTAGATAGTAGGGCTGTGAGAAGGAACCTGGATATTAGTGTTACTTCGATATGAAAGCCTGGATAGTAGGGTTGTGAGAAGGATCCTGGATAGTAGGGTTACTTCGATATGAAAGCCTGGATAGTAGGGCTGTGAGAAGGAACCTGGATAGTAGGGTTACTTCGATATGAAATCCTGGATAGTAGGGCTATGAGAAGGAACCTGGATAGTAGGGTTACTTCAATATGAAAGCCTGGATAGTAGGGTTGTGAGAAGGAACCTGGATAGTTGGGTTACTTCGATATGAAAGCCTGGATAGTAGGGCTGTGAGAAGGAACCTGGATATAAGTGTTACTTCGATATGAAAGCCCGGATACTAGGGCTGCAGAAAGGAACCTGGATAGTAGGGTTACTTTGATATGAAAGCTTCGACAGTAGGGTTGTGAGAAGGAACTTGGATAGTAGGGTTAATTCGATATGAAAGCCTAGATAGTAGGGCTGTGAGAAGGAACCTGGATATTAGTGTTACTTCGATATGAAAGCCTGGATAGTAGGGCTGTGAGAAGGATCCTGGATAGTAGGGTTACTTCGATATGAAAGCCTGGATAGTAGGGCTGTGAGAAGGAACCTGGATAGTATGGTTACTTCGATATGAAATCCTGGATAGTAGGGCTATGAGAAGGAACCTGGATAGTAGGGTTACTTCAATATGAAAGCCTGGATAGTAGGGTTGTGAGAAGGAACCTGGATAGTAGGGTTACTTTGATATGAAAGCCTGGAGTGTAGGGTTTTGAGAAGGAACCTGGATAGTAGGGTTACTTCGACATGAAATCCTGGATAGTAGGGCTATCAGAAGGAACCTGGATAATAGGGTTACTTCGATATTCCAGCCTGGATAGTAGGGTTGTGAGAAGGAACCTTGATAGTAGGGTTACTTCGATATGAAAGCCTGGATAGTAGGGTTGTGAGAAGGAACCTGTATAGTAGGGTTACGTCGATATGAAAGCCTAGATAGTATGGTTGTGAGAAGAAACATGGATAATAGGGTTACTTCGATATGAAAGCCTGGATAGTAGGGCTGCGGAAAGGAACCTGGATAGTAGGGTTACTTTGATATGAAAGCTTGGACAGTAGGGCTGTGAGAAGGAACTTGGATAATAGGGTTAATTCGATATGAAAGCCTAGATAGTAGGGCTGTGAGAAGGAACTTGTATATTAGTGTTACTTCAATATGAAAGCCTGGATAGTAGGTTTGTGAGAAGGAACCTGGATAGTAGGGTTACCTCTATATGAAAGCCTGGATCGTAGGGCTGTGAGAAGGAACCTTGATAATAGGGTTACTTCGATATGAAATCCTAGATAGTAGGGCAATGAGAAGGAACCTGGATAGTAGGGTTACTTCAATATGAAAGCCTGGATAGTAGGGTTGTGAGAAGGAACTTGGATAGTAGGGTTACTTCGATATGAAAGCCTGGAGTGTAGGGTTGTGAGAAGGAACCTGGATAGTAGGATTACTTCGACATGAAAGCCTGGATAGTAGGGCTATCAGAAGGAACCTGGATAGTAGGGTTACTTCGATATTCAAGCATGGATAGTAGGGTTGTGAGAAGGAACCTTGATAGTAGGGTTACTTCAATATGAAAGCCTGGATAGTAGGGTTGTGAGAAGGAACCTGTATAGTAGGGTTACGTCGATATGAAAGCCTGGATAGTATGGTTATGAGAAGAAACATGGATAATAGGGTTACTTGGATATGAAAGCCTGGATAATAGGGCTGTCAGAAGGAACCTGGATAGTAGGGTTACTTCAATATGAAAGCCTGGATAGTAGGGCTGTGAGAAGGAACCTGGATAGTAGGGTTACTTCGATATGAAATCCTAGATAGTAGGGATGTGAGAAGGAACCTGGATAGTAGGGTTACATCGATATGAAAGTCGGGATAGTATGGTTGTGAGAAGAAACCTGGATTATAGGGTTACTTGGATATGAAAGCCTGGATAGTAGGGCTGTGAGAAGGAACCTGGATAGTAGGGTTACTTCAATATGAAAGCCTGGATAGTAGGGCTGTGAGAAGGAACCTGGATAGTAGGGTTACTTCGATGTTAAAGCCTCGATAGTAGGGCTGTGAGAAGGAACCTGGATATTAGGGTTACTTCGATATGAAAGCCTGGATAGTTGGGCTGTGAGAAGGAGCCTGGATAGTAGGGTTACTTCGATGTGAAAGCCTGGATAGTAGGGCTGTGAGAAGGAACATGGATAGTAGGGTTACTTCGACATGAAAACCTGGATAGTAGGGCTAACAGAAGGAACCTGGATAGTAGGGTTACTTCGATATTCAAGCCTAGATAATAGGGTTGTGAGAAGGAACCTGGATAGTAGGGTTACTTCGATATGAAAACCTAGAGAGTATGGTTGTGAGAAGGAACCTGTATAGTAGGGTTACGTCGATATGAAAGCCTGGATAGTATGGTTGTGAGAAGAAACCTGGATAATAGGGTTACTTGGATATGAAAGCCTGGATAGTAGGGCTGTGAGAAGGAACCTAGATAGTAGGGTTTCTTCAATATGAAAGCCTGGATAGTAGGGTTGTGAGAAGGAACCTGGATAGTAGGGTTACTTCGATATGAAAGCCTTGATAGTAGGGCTGTGAGAAGGAACCTGGATAGTAGGGTTACTTCGATATGAAATCCTGGATAGTAGAGATGTGAGATGGAACCTGGATAATAGGGTTACTTCGATATGAAAGCCTGGATAGTAGGGTTGTGAGAAGGAACCTGGATAATAGGGTTACTTCGATATGAAAGCCTGGATAGTAGGGTTGTGAGATGGAACTTGGATAGTAGGGTTAATTCGATATGAAAGCCTAGATAGTAGGGTTGTGAGAAGGAACCTGGATATTAGGGTTACCTCGATATGAAAGCCTGGTTAGTAGGGCTGTGAGAAGGATCCTGGATATTAGGGTTACTTCAATATGAAAGCCTGGATAGTAGGGCCGTGAGAAGGAACCTGGATAGTAGGGTTACTTCGATATGAAATCCTGGATAGTAGGGCTATGAGAAGGAACCTGGATAGTAGTGTTATTTCAATATGAAAGCCTGGATAGTAGGGTTGTGAGAAGGAACCTGGATAGTAGGGTTACTTCGATATGAAAGCCTGGAGTGTAGGGTTGTGAGAAGGAACCTGGATAGTAGGGTTACTTCGACATGAAAGCCTGGATAGTAGGGCTATCAGAAGGAACCTGGATAGTAGGGTTACTTCGATATTCAAGCATGGATAGTAGGGTTGTGAGAAGGAACCTTGATAGTAGGGTTACTTCGATATGAAAGCCTGGATAGTAGGGCTGTGAGAAGGAACCTGTATATTAGGGTTACGTCGATATGAAAGCTTGGATAGTATGGTTGTGAGAAGAAACATGGATAATAGGGTTACTTGGAAATGAAAGCCTGGATAGTAGGGCTGTAAGAAAGAACCTGGATAGTAGGGTTACTTCAATATGAAAGCCTGGATAATAGGGATTTGAGAAGGAACCTGGATAGTAGGGTTACGTCGATATGAAAGTCGGGATAGTATAGTTGTGAGAAGAAACCTGGATAATAGGGTTACTTCGATATGAAAGCCTGGATAGTAGGGCTGTGAGAAGGAACCTGGATAGTAGGGTTACTTCAATATGAAAGCCTGGATAGTAGGGCTGTGAGAAGGAACCTGGATAGTAGGGTTACTTCGACATGAAAGCCTGGATATTAGGGCTATCAGAAGGAACCTGGATAGTAGGGTTACTTCGATATTCAAGCCTGGATAATAGGGTTGTGAGAAGGAACCTGGTTAGTAGGGTTACTTCGATATGAAAACCTGGATAGTAGGGTTGTGAGAGGGAACCTGTATAGTAGGGTTACGTCGATATGATAGCCTGGATAGTATGGTTGTGAGAAAAAACCTGGATAATAGGGTTACTTGGATATGAAAGCCTGGATAGTAGGGCTGTGAGAAGGAACCTGGATAGTAGGGTTACTTCAATATGAAAGCCTGGATAGTAGGGCTGTGAGAAGGAACCTAGATAGTAGGGTTACGTCGATATGAAAGTCAGGATAGTTTGGCTGTGAGAAGGAACCTGGATAGTAGGGTTACTTCGATGTGAAAGCCTGGATAGTAGGGTTGTGAGAAGGAACATGGATAGTAGGGTTACTTCGACATGAAAGCCTGGATATTAGGGCTATCAGAAGGAACTTGGATAGTAGGGTTACTTCGATATTCAAGCCTAGATAATAGGGTTGTGAGAAGGAACCTGGATAGTAGGGTTACTTCGATATGAAAACCTGGAGAGTATGGTTGTGAGAAGGAACCTGTATAGTAGGGTTACGTCGATATGAAAGCCTGGATAGTATGGTTGTGAGAAGAAACCTGGATAATAGGGTTACTTGGATATGAAAGCCTGGATAGTAGGGCTGTGAGAAGGAACCTAGATAGTAGGGTTACTTCAATATGAAAGCCTGGATAGTAGGGTTGTGAGAAGGAACCTGGATAGTAGGGTTACTTCGATATGAAAGCCTTGATAGTAGGGCTGTGAGAAGGAACCTGGATAGTAGGGTTACTTCGATATGAAATCCTGGATAGTAGGGATGTGAGATGGAACCTGGATAATAGGGTTACTTCGATATGAAAGCCTGGATAGTAGGGTTGTGAGAAGGAACCTGGATAATAGGGTTACTTCGATATGAAAGCCTGGATAGTAGGGTTGTGAGATGGAACTTGGATAGTAGGGTTAATTCGATATGAAAGCCTAGATAGTAGGGTTGTGAGAAGGAACCTGGATATTAGGGTTACCTCGATATGAAAGCCTGGTTAGTAGGGCTGTGAGAAGGATCCTGGATAGTAGGGTTACTTCAATATGAAAGCCTGGATAGTAGGGCTGTGAGAAGGAACCTGGATAGTAGGGTTACTTCGATATGAAATCCTGGATAGTAGGGCTATGAGAAGGAACCTGGATAGTAGGGTTATTTCAATATGAAAGCCTGGATAGTAGGGTTGTGAGAAGGAACCTGGATAGTAGGGTTACTTCGATATGAAAGCCTGGAGTGTAGGGTTGTGAGAAGGAACCTGGATAGTAGGGTTACTTCGACATGAAAGCCTGGATAGTAGGGCTATCAGAAGGAACCTGGATAGTAGGGTTACTTCGATATTCAAGCATGGATAGTAGGGTTGTGAGAAGGAACCTTGATAGTAGGGTTACTTCGATATGAAAGCCTGGATAGTAGGGCTGTGAGAAGGAACCTGTATATTAGGGTTACGTCGATATGAAAGCTTGGATAGTATGGTTGTGAGAAGAAACATGGATAATAGGGTTACTTGGAAATGAAAGCCTGGATAGTAGGGCTGTAAGAAAGAACCTGGATAGTAGGGTTACTTCAATATGAAAGCCTGGATAATAGGGATTTGAGAAGGAACCTGGATAGTAGGGTTACGTCGATATGAAAGTCGGGATAGTATAGTTGTGAGAAGAAACCTGGATAATAGGGTTACTTCGATATGAAAGCCTGGATAGTAGGGCTGTGAGAAGGAACCTGGATAGTAGGGTTACTTCAATATGAAAGCCTGGATAGTAGGGCTGTGAGAAGGAACCTGGATAGTAGGGTTACTTCGACATGAAAGCCTGGATATTAGGGCTATCAGAAGGAACCTGGATAGTAGGGTTACTTCGATATTCAAGCCTGGATAATAGGGTTGTGAGAAGGAACCTGGATAGTAGGGTTACTTCGATATGAAAACCTGGATAGTAGGGTTGTGAGAGGGAACCTGTATAGTAGGGTTACGTCGATATGATAGCCTGGATAGTATGGTTGTGAGAAAAAACCTGGATAATAGGGTTACTTGGATATGAAAGCCTGGATAGTAGGGCTGTGAGAAGGAACCTGGATAGTAGGGTTACTTCAATATGAAAGCCTGGATAGTAGGGCTGTGAGAAGGAACCTAGATAGTAGGGTTACGTCGATATGAAAGTCGGGATAGTTTGGCTGTGAGAAGGAACCTGGATAGTAGGGTTACTTCGATGTGAAAGCCTGGATAGTAGGGTTGTGAGAAGGAACATGGATAGTAGGGTTACTTCGACATGAAAGCCTGGATATTAGGGCTATCAGAAGGAACTTGGATAGTAGGGTTACTTCGATATTCAAGCCTGGATAATAGGGTTGTGAGAAGGAACCTGGATAGTAGGGTTACTTCGATATGAAAACCTGGAGAGTATGGTTGTGAGAAGGAACCTGTATAGTAGGGTTACGTCGATATGAAAGCCTGAATAGTATGGTTGTGAGAAGAAACCTGGATAATAGGGTTACTTGGATATGAAAGCCTGGATAGTAGGGCTGTGAGAAGGAACCTAGATAGTAGGGTTACTTCAATATGAAAGCCTGGATAGTAGGGTTGTGAGAAGGAACCTGGATAGTAGGGTTACTTCGATATGAAAGCCTTGATAGTAGGGCTGTGAGAAGGAACCTGGATAGTAGGGTTACTTCGATATGAAATCCTGGATAGTAGGGATGTGAGATGGAACCTGGATAATAGGGTTACTTCGATATGAAAGCCTGGATAGTAGGGTTGTGAGAAGGAACCTGGATAATAGGGTTACTTCGATATGAAAGCCTGGATAGTAGGGTTGTGAGATGGAACTTGGATAGTAGGGTTAATTCGATATGAAAGCCTAGATAGTAGGGTTGTGAGAAGGAACCTGGATATTAGGGTTACCTCGATATGAAAGCCTGGTTAGTAGGGCTGTGAGAAGGATCCTGGATAGTAGGGTTACTTCAATATGAAAGCCTGGATAGTAGGGCTGTGAGAAGGAACCTGGATAGTAGGGTTACTTCGATATGAAATCCTGGATAGTAGGGCTATGAGAAGGAACCTGGATGTTAGGGTTATTTCAATATGAAAGCCTGGATAGTAGGGTTGTGAGAAGGAACCTGGATAGTAGGGTTACTTCGATATGAAAGCCTGGAGTGTAGGGTTGTGAGAAGGAACCTGGATAGTAGGGTTACTTCGACATGAAAGCCTGGATAGTAGGGCTATCAGAAGGAACCTGGATAGTAGGGTTACTTCGATATTCAAGCATGGATAGTAGGGTTGTGAGAAGGAACCTTGATAGTAGGGTTACTTCGATATGAAAGCCTGGATAGTAGGGCTGTGAGAAGGAACCTGTATATTAGGGTTACGTCGATATGAAAGCTTGGATAATATGGTTGTGAGAAGAAACATGGATAATAGGGTTACTTGGAAATGAAAGCCTGGATAGTAGGGCTGTAAGAAAGAACCTGGATAGTAGGGTTACTTCAATATGAAAGCCTGGATAATAGGGATTTGAGAAGGAACCTGGATAGTAGGGTTACGTCGATATGAAAGTCGGGATAGTATAGTTGTGAGAAGAAACCTGGATAATAGGGTTACTTCGATATGAAAGCCTGGATAGTAGGGCTGTGAGAAGGAACCTGGATAGTAGGGTTACTTCAATATGAAAGCCTGGATAGTAGGGCTGTGAGAAGGAACCTGGATAGTAGGGTTACTTCGACATGAAAGCCTGGATATTAGGGCTATCAGAAGGAACCTGGATAGTAGGGTTACTTCGATATTCAAGCCTGGATAATAGGGTTGTGACAAGGAACCTGGATAGTAGGGTTACTTCGATATGAAAACCTGGATAGTAGGGTTGTGAGAGGGAACCTGTATAGTGGGGTTACGTCGATATGATAGCCTGGATAGTATGGTTGTGAGAAAAAACCTGGATAATAGGGTTACTTGGATATGAAAGCCTGGATAGTAGGGCTGTGAGAAGGAACCTGGATAGTAGGGTTACTTCAATATGAAAGCCTGGATAGTAGGGCTGTGAGAAGGAACCTAGATAGTAGGGTTACGTCGATATGAAAGTCGGGATAGTTTGGCTGTGAGAAGGAACCTGGATAGTAGGGTTACTTCGATGTGAAAGCCTGGATAGTAGGGTTGTGAGAAGGAACATGGATAGTAGGGTTACTTCGACATGAAAGCCTGGATATTAGGGCTATCAGAAGGAACTTGGATAGTAGGGTTACTTCGATATTCAAGCCTGGATAATAGGGTTGTGAGTAGGAACCTGGATAGTAGGGTTACTTCGATATGAAAACCTGGATAGTAGGGTTGTGAGAAGGAACTTGTATAGTAGGGTTACGTCGATATGAAAGCCTGGGTAGTATGGTTGTGAGAAGAAACCTGGATAATAGGCTTACTTGGATATGAAAGCCTGGATAGTAGGGTTGTGAGAAGGAACCTGGATAGTAGGGTTACTTCAATATGAAAGCCTGGATAGTAGGGTTGTGAGAAGGAACCTGGATAGTAGGGTTACTTCGATACGAAAGCCTTGATAGTAGGGCTGTGAGAAGGAACCTGGATAGTAGGGTTACTTCGATATGAAATCCTGGATAGTATTGATGTGAGAAGGAACCTGGATAGTAGGGTTACTTCGATATGAAAGCCTGGATAGTAGGGCTGTGAGAAGGAACCTGGATAGTAGGGTTACTTTGATATGAAAGCTTGGACAGTAGGGTTGTGAGAAGGATCCTGGATAGTAGGGTTACTTCAATATGAAAGCTTGGATAGTAGGGCTGTGAGAAGGAACCTGGATAGTAGGGTTACTTCGATATGAAATCCTGAATACTAGGGCTGTGAGAAGGAACCTGGATAGTAGGGTAACTTCAATATGAAAGCCTGGATAGTAGGGTTGTGAGAAGGAACCTGGATAGTAGGGTTACTTCGATATGAAAGCCTGGAGTGTTGGGTTGTGAGAAGGAACCTGGATAGTAGGGTTACTTCGACATTAAAGCCTGGATAGTAGGGCTATCAGAAGGAACCTGGATAGTAGGGTTACTTCGATATTCAAGCCTGGATAGTAGGGTTGTGAGAAGGAACCTTGATAGTAGTGTTACTTTGATATGAAAGACTGGATAGTAGGGTTGTGAGAAGGAACCTATATAGTAGAGTTACATCGATATGAAAGCCTGGATAGTATGGTTTTGAGAAGAAAAATGGATAATAGGGTTACTTGGATATGAAAGCCTGGATAGTAGGGCTGTAAGAAGGAACCTGGATATTGGGGTTACTTCAATATGAAAGCCTGGATAGTAGGGCTGTGAGAAGGAACCTGGATAGTAGGGTTACTTCGATATGAAATCCTGGATAGTAGTGATGTGAGAAGGAACCTGGATAGTAGGGCTGTGAGAAGGAACCTGGATAGTAGGGTTACTTTGATATGAAAGATTGGACAGTAGGGCTATGAGAAGGAACCTGGATAGTAGGGTTACTTCGATATGAAAGCCTAGATAGTAGGGCTGTGAGAAGGAACCTGAATATTAGGGTTACTTTGATATGAAAGCCTGGATAGTAGGGTTGTGAGAAGGAACCTGGATAGTAGGGTTACTTCGATATGAAGGCTTGGATAGTAGGGCTGTAAGAAGGAACCTGGATAGTAGGGTTACTTCGATATGAAATCCTGGATAGTAAGGTTGTGAGAAGGAACCTGGATAGTAGGGTTACTTCGATATGAAAGCCTGGTTAGTAGGGCTGTGAGAAGGATCCTGGATAGTAGGGTTACTTCAATATGAAAGCCTGGATAGTAGGGCTGTGAGAAGGAACCTGGATAGTAGGGTTACTTCGATATGAAATCCTGGATAGAAGGGCTATGAGAAGGAACCTGGATAGTAGGGTTACTTCAATATGAAATCCTGGATAGTAGGGTTGTGAGAAGGAACCTGGATAGTAGGGTTACTTCGATATGAAAGCCTGGATAGTAGGGCTATCAGAAGGAACCTGGATAGTAGGGTTACTTCGATATTCAAGCCTGGATAGTAGGGTTGTGAGAAGGAACCTTGATATTAGGGTTACTTCGATATGAAAGCCTGGATAGTAGGGCTGTGAGAAGGAACCTGTATAGTAGGGTTACGTCGATATGAAAGCCTGGATAGTATGGTTGTGAGAAGAAACATGGATAATAGGGTTACTTGGATATGAAAGCCTGGATAGTAGGGCTGTAAGAAGGAACCTGGATAGTTGGGTTACTTCAATATGAAAGCCTTGATAGTAGGGCTTTGAGAAGGAACCTGGATAGTAGGGTTACGTCGATATGAAAGTCGGGATAGTATGGTTGTGAGAAGAAACCTGGATAATAGGGTTACTTGGATATGAAAGCCTGGATAGTAGGGCTGTGAGAAGGAACCTGGATAGTAGGGTTACTTCAATATGAAAGCCTGGATAGTAGGGCTGTGAGAAGGAACATGGATAGTAGGGTTACTTCGATGTTAAAGCCTAGATAGTAGGGCTGTGAGAAGGAACCTGGATATTAGGGTTACTTCGATATGAAAGCCTGGATAGTAGGGCTGTGAGAAGGAACCTGGATAGTAGGGTTACTTCGATGTGAAAGCCTGGATAGTAGGGCTGTGAGAAGGAACATGGATAGTAGGGTTACTTCGACATGAAAGCCTGGATATTAGGGCTATCATAAGGAACCTGGATAGTAGGGTTACTTCGATATTCAAGCCTGGATAATAGGGTTGTGAGAAGGAACCTGGATAGTAGGGTTACTTCGATATGAAAACCTGGATAGTAGGGTTGTGAGAAGGAACCTGTAAAGTAGGGTTACATCGATATGAAAGCCTGGATAGTATGGTTGTGAGAAGAAACCTGGATAATAGGGTTACTTGGATACGAATGCCTGGATAGTAGGACTGTGAGAAGGAACCTGGATAGTAGGGTTACTTCAATATGAAATCCTGGATAGTAGGGTTGTGAGAAGGAACCTGGATAGTATGGTTACTTCAATACGAAAGCCTAGATAGTAGGGCTGTGAGAAGGAACCTGGATATTAGGGTTACTTCGATATGAAAGCCTGGATAGTAGGGTTGTGAGAAGGATCCTGGATAGTAGGGTTACTTCAATATGAAAGCCTGGATAGTAGGGCTGTGAGAAGGAACCTGGATAGTAGGGTTACTTCGATATGAAATCCTGAATACTAGGGCTGTGAGAAGGAACCTAGATAGTAGTGTTACTTCAATATGAAAACCTGGATAGTAGGGTTGTGAGAAGGAACCTGGATAGTAGGGTTACTTCGATATGAAAGCCTGGAGTGTAGGGTTGTGAGAAGGAACCTGGATAGTAGGGTTACTTCGACATGAAAGCCTGGATAGTAGGGCTATCAGAAGGAACCTGGATAGTAGGGTTACTTCGATATTCAAGCCTGGATAGTAGGGTTGTGAGAAGGAACCTTGATAGTAGGGTTACTTCGATATGAAAGCCTGGATAGTAGGGCTGTGAGAAGGAACTTGTATAGTAGGGTTACGTCGATATGAAAGCCTGGATAGTATGGTTGTGAGAAGAAACATGGATAATAGGGTTTCTTGGATATGAAAGCCTGGATAGTAGGGCTGTAAGAAGGAACCTGGATAGTAGGGTTACTTCAATATGAAAGCCTGAGTAGTAGGGCTTTGAGAAGGAACCTGGATAGTAGGGTTACGTCGATATGAAAGTCGGGATAGTATGGTTGTGAGAAGAAACCTGGATAATAGGGTTACTTGGATATGAAAGCCTGGATAGTAGGGCTGTGAGAAGGAACCTGGATAGTAGGGTTACTTCAATATGAAAGCTTGAATAGTAGGGCTGTGAGAAGGAACCTGGATAGTAGGGTTACTTCGATATGAAAGCCTAGATAGTAGGGCTGTAAGAAGGAACCTGGATATTAGGGTTACTTCGATATGAAAGCTTGGATAGTAGGGTTGTGAGAAGGAACCTGGATAGTAGGGTTACTTCGATATGAAGGCCTGGATAGTAGGGCTGTAAGAAGGAACCTGGATAGTAGGGTTACTTCGATATGAAATCCTGGATAGTAAGTTTGTGATAAGGAACCTGGATAGTAGGGTTACTTCGATATGAAAGCCTGGTTATTAGGGCTGTGAGAAGGATCCTGGATAGTAGGGTTACTTCAATATGAAAGCCTGGATAGTAGGGCTGTGAGAAGGAACCT
This sequence comes from Vicia faba, assembly GCA_948472305.1. Taxonomy (NCBI): domain Eukaryota; kingdom Viridiplantae; phylum Streptophyta; class Magnoliopsida; order Fabales; family Fabaceae; genus Vicia; species Vicia faba. Next base: position 1,403,508,663 of record OX451739.1, read on the forward strand.
GGATAGTAGGGTTACTTCGATATGAAATCCTGGATAGTAGGGCTATGAGAAGGAACCTGGATAGTAGGGTTACTTCAATATGAAAGCCTGGATAGTAGGGTTGTGAGAAGGAACCTGGATAGTAGGGTTACTTCGATATGAAAGCCTGAAGTGTAGGGTTGTGAGAAGGAACCTGGATAGTAGGGTTACTTCGACATGAAAGCCTGGATAGTAGGGCTATCAGAAGGAACCTGGATAGTAGGGTTACTTCGATATTCAAGCCTGGATAGTAGGGTTGTGAGAAGGAACCTTGATAGTAGGGTTACTTCGATATGAAAGCCTGGATAGTAGGGCTGTGAGAAGGAACCTGTATAGTAGGGTTACGTCGATATGAAAGCCTGGATAGTATGGTTGTGAGAAGAAACATGGATAATAGGGTTACTTGGATATGAAAGCCATGATAGTAGGGCTGTAAGAAGGAACCTGGATAGTAGGGTTACTTCAATATGAAAGTCTGGATAGTAGGGCTTTGAGAAGGAACCTGGATAGTAGGGTTACATCGATATGAAAGTCGGGATAGTATGGTTGTGAGAAGAAACCTGGATAATAGGGTTACTTGGATATGAAAGCCTGGATAGTAGGGCTGTGAGAAGGAACCTGGATAGTAGGGTTACTTCAATATGAAAGCCTGGATAGTAGGGCTGTGAGAAGGAACCTGGATAGTAGGGTTACTTCGATATGAAAGCCTAGATAGTAGGGCTGTGAGAAGGAACCTGGATATTAGGGTTACTTCGATATGAAAGCCTGGATAGTAGGGTTGTGAGAAGGAACCTGGATAGTAGGGTTACTTCGATATGAAGGCCTGGATAGTAGGGCTGTAAGAAGGAACCTGGATAGTAGGGTTACTTCGATATGAAATCCTGGATAGTAAGTTTGTGAGAAGGAACCTGGATAGTAGGGTTTCTTCGATATGAAAGCCTGGTTAGTAGGGCTGTGAGAAGGATCCTGGATAGTAGGGTTACTTCAATATGAAAGCCTGGATAGTAGGGTTGTGAGAAGGAACCTGGATAGTAGGGTTACTTCGATATGAAATCCTGGATAGTAGGGCTATGAGAAGGAACCTGGATAGTAGGGTTACTTCAATATGAAAGCCTGGATAGTAGGGTTGTGAGAAGGAACCTGGATAGTAGGGTTACTTCGATATGAAAGCCTGAAGTGTAGGGTTGTGAGAAGGAACCTGGATAGTAGGGTTACTTCGACATGAAAGCCTGGATAGTAGGGCTATCAGAAGGAACCTGGATAGTAGGGTTACTTCGATATTCAAGCCTGGATAGTAGGGTTGTGAGAAGGAACCTTGATAGTAGGGTTACTTCGATATGAAAGCCTGGATAGTAGGGCTGTGAGAAGGAACCTGTATAGTAGGGTTACGTCGATATGAAAGCCTGGATAGTATGGTTGTGAGAAGAAACATGGATAATAGGGTTACTTGGATATGAAAGCCATGATAGTAGGGCTGTAAGAAGGAACCTGGATAGTAGGGTTACTTCAATATGAAAGTCTGGATAGTAGGGCTTTGAGAAGGAACCTGGATAGTAGGGTTACATCGATATGAAAGTCGGGATAGTATGGTTGTGAGAAGAAACCTGGATAATAGGGTTACTTGGATATGAAAGCCTGGATAGTAGGGCTGTGAGAAGGAACCTGGATAGTAGGGTTACTTCAATATGAAAGCCTGGATAGTAGGGCTGTGAGAAGGAACCTGGATAGTAGGGTTACTTCGATATGAAAGCCTAGATAGTAGGGCTGTGAGAAGGAACCTGGATATTAGGGTTACTTCGATATGAAAGCCTGGATAGTAGGGTTGTGAGAAGGAACCTGGATAGTAGGGTTACTTCGATATGAAGGCCTGGATAGTAGGGCTGTAAGAAGGAACCTGGATAGTAGGGTTACTTCGATATGAAATCCTGGATAGTAAGTTTGTGAGAAGGAACCTGGATAGTAGGGTTTCTTCGATATGAAAGCCTGGTTAGTAGGGCTGTGAGAAGGATCCTGGATAGTAGGGTTACTTCAATATGAAAGCCTGGATAGTAGGGCTGTGAGAAGGAACCTGGATAGTAGGGTTACTTCGATATGAAATCCTGGATAGTAGGGCTATGAGAAGGAACCTGGATAGTAGGGTTACTTCAATATGAAAGCCTGGATAGTAGGGTTGTGAGAAGGAACCTGGATAGTAGGGTTACTTCGATATGAAAGCCTGAAGTGTAGGGTTGTGAGAAGGAACCTGGATAGTAGGGTTACTTCGACATGAAAGCCTGGATAGTAGGGCTATCAGAAGGAACCTGGATAGTATGGTTACTTCGATTCAAGCCTGGATAGTAGGGTTGTGAGAAGGAACCTTGATAGTAGGGTTACTTCGATATGAAAGCCTGGATAGTAGGGCTGTGAGAAGGAACCTGTACAGTAGGGTTACGTCGATATGAAAGCCTGGATAGTATGGTTGTGAGAAGAAACATGGATAATAGGGTTACTTGGATATGAAAGCCTGGATAGTAGGGCTGTAAGAAGGAACCTGGTTAGTAGGGTTACTTCAATATGAAAGCCTGGATAGTAGGGCTTTGAGAAGAAACCTGGATAGTAGGGTTACGTCGATATGAAAGTCGAGATAGTATGGTTGTGAGAAGAAACCTGGATAATAGGGTTACTTGGATATGAAAGCCTGGATAGTAGGGTTGTGAGAAGGAACCTGGATAGTAGGGTTACTTCAATATGAAAGCCTGGATAGTAGGGCTGTGAGAAGGAACCTGGATAGTAGGGTTACTTCGATGTTAAAGCCTAGATAGTAAGGCTGTGAGAAGGAACCTGGATATTAAGGTTACTTCGATATGAAAGCCTGGATAATAGGGCTGTGAGAAGGAACCTGGATAGTAGGGTTACTTCGATGTGAAAGCCAGGATAGTACGGCTGTGAGAAGGAACATGGATAGTATGGTTACTTCGAAATGAAAGCCTGGATATTAGGGCTATCAGAAGGAACCTGGATAGTAGGGTGACTTCGATATTCAAGCCTGGATAATAGGGTTGTGAGAAGGAACCTGGATAGTAGGGTTACTTCGATATGAAAACCTGGATAGTAGGGTTGTGAGAAGGAACCTGTAAAGTAGGGTTACGTCGATATGAAAGCCTGGATAGTATGGTTGTGAGAAGAAACCTGGATAATAGGGTTACTTGGATATGAAAGCCTGGATAGTAGGACTGTGAGAAGGAACCTGGATAGTAGGGTTACTTCAATATGAAATCCTGGATAGTAGGGTTGTGAGAAGGAACCTGGATAGTATGGTTACTTCAATACGAAAGCCTTGATAGTACGGCTGTGAGAAGGAACCTGGATAGTAGGGTTACTTCGATATGAAATCCTGGATAGTAGGGATGTGAGAAGGAACTTGGATAGTAGGGTTACTTCAATATGAAAGCCTGGATAGTTGGGTTGTGAGAAGGAACCTGGATAGTAGGGTTACTTCGATATGAAAGCCTGAAGTGTAAGGTTGTGAGAAGGAACCTGGATAGTAAGGTTACTTCGACATGAAAGCCTGGATAGTAGGGCTATCAGAAGGAACCTGGATAGTAGGGTTACTTCGATATTCAAGCCTGGATAGTAGGGTTGTGAGAAGGAACCTTGATAGTAGGGTTACTTCGATATGAAAGCCTGGATAGTAGGGTTGTGAGAAGGAACCTGTATAGTAGGGTTACGTCGATATGAAAGCCTGGATAGTATGGTTGTGAGAAGAAACATGGATAATAGGGTTACTTGGATATGAAAGCCTGGATAGTAGGGCTGTAAGAAGGAACCTGGATAGTAGGGTTACTTCAATATGAAAGCCTGGATAGTAGGGCTTTGAGAAGGAACCTGGATAGTAGGGTTACGTCGATATGAAAGTCGGGATAGTATGGTTGTGAGAAGAAACCTGGATAATAGGGTTACTTGGATATGAAAGCCTGGATAGTAGGGCTGTGAGAAGGAACCTGGATAGTAGGGTTACTTCAATATGAAAGCTTGAATAGTAGGGCTGTGAAAAGGAACCTGGATAGTAGGGTTACTTCGATATGAAAGCCTAGATAGTAGGGCTGTAAGAAGGAACCTGGATATTAGGGTCACTTCGATATGAAAGCCTGGATAGTAGGGTTGTGAGAAGGAACCTGGATAGTAGGGTTACTTCGATATGAAGGCCTCGATAGTAGGGCTGTAAGAAGGAACCTGGATAGTAGGGTTACTTCGATATGAAATCCTGGATAGTAAGTTTGTGAGAAGGAACCTGGATAGTAGGGTTACTTCGATATGAAAGCCTGGTTATTAGGGCTGTGAGAAGGATCCTGGATAGTAGGGTTACTTCAATATGAAAGCCTGGATAGTAGGGCTGTGAGAAGGAACCTGGATAGTAGGGTTACTTCGATATGAAATCCTGGATAGTAGGGCTATGAGAAGGAACCTGGATAGTAGGGTTACTTCAATATGAAAGCCTGGATAGTAGGGTTGTGAGAAGGAACCTGGATAGTAGGGTTACTTCGATATGAAAGCCTGAAGTGTAGGGTTGTGAGAAGGAACCTGGATAGTAGGGTTACTTCGACATGAAAGCCTGGATAGTAGGGCTATCAGAAGGAACCTGGATAGTAGGGTTACTTCGATATTCAAGCCTGGATAGTAGGGTTGTGAGAAGGAACCTTGATAGTAGGGTTACTTCGATATGAAAGCCTGGATAGTAGGGCTGTGAGAAGGAACCTGTATAGTAGGGTTACGTCGATATGAAAGCCTGGATAGTATGGTTGTGAGAAGAAACATGGATAATAGGGTTACTTGGATATGAAAGCCATGATAGTAGGGCTGTAAGAAGGAACCTGGATAGTAGGTTTACTTCAATATGAAAGCCTGGATAGTAGGGCTTTGAGAAGGAACCTGGATAGTAGGGTTACGTCGATATGAAAGTCGGGATAGTATGGTTGTGAGAAGAAACCTGGATAATAGGGTTACTTGGATATGAAAGCTTGGATAGTAGGGCTGTGAGAAGGAACCTGGATAGTAGGGTTACTTCAATATGAAAGCCTGGATAGTAGGGCTGTGAGAAGGAACCTGGATAGTAGGGTTACTTCGATATGAAAGCCTAGATAGTTGGGCTGTGAGAAGGAACCTGGATATTAGGGTTACTTCGATATGAAAGCCTGGATAGTAGGGTTGTGAGAAGGAACCTGGATAGTAGGGTTACTTCGATATGAAGGCCTGGATAGTAGGGCTGTAAGAAGGAACCTGGATAGTAGGGTTACTTCGATATGAAATCCTGGATAGTAAGTTTGTGAGAAGGAACCTGGATAGTAGGGTTACTTCGATATGAAAGCCTGGTTAGTAGGGCTGTGAGAAGGATCCTGGATAATAGGGTTACTTCAATATGAAAGCCTGGATAGTAGGGCTGTGAGAAGGAACCTGGATAGTAGGGTTACTTCGATATGAAATCCTGGATAGTAGGGCTATGAGAAGGAACCTGGATAGTAGGGTTACTTCAATATGAAAGCCTGGATAGTAGGGTTGTGAGGAGGAACCTAGATAGTAGGGTTACTTCGATATGAAAGCCTGAAGTGTAGGGTTGTGAGAAGGAACCTGGATAGTAGGGTTACTTCGACATGAAAGCCTGGATAGTAGGGCTATCAGAAGGAACCTGGATAGTAGGGTTACTTCGATATTCAAGCCTGGATAGTAGGGTTGTGAGTAGGAACCTTGATAGTAGGGTTACTTCGATATGAAAGCCTGGATAGTAGGGCTGTGAGAAGGAACCTGTACAGTAGGGTTACGTCGATATGAAAGCCTGGATAGTATGGTTGTGAGAAGAAACATGGATAATAGGGTTACTTGGATATGAAAGCCTGGATAGTAGGGCTGTAAGAAGGAACCTGGTTAGTAGGGTTACTTCAATATGAAAGCCTGGATAGTAGGGCTTTGAGAAGGAACCTGGATAGTAGGGTTACGTCGATATGAAAGTCAGGATAGTATGGTTGTGAGAAGAAACCTGGATAATAGGGTTACTTGGATATGAAAGCCTGGATAGTAGGGTTGTGAGAAGGAACCTGGATAGTAGGGTTACTTCAATATGAAAGCCTGGATAGTAGGGCTGTGAGAAGGAACCTGGATAGTAGGGTTACTTCGATGTTAAAGCCTGGATAGTAAGGCTGTGAGAAGGAACCTGGATATTAGGGTTACTTCGATATGAAAGCCTGGATAATAGGGCTGTGAGAAGGAACCTGGATAGTAGGGTTACTTCGATGTGAAAGCCAGGATAGTAGGGCTGTGAGAAGGAACATGGATAGTATGGTTACTTCGAAATGAAAGCCTGGATATTAGGGCTATCAGAAGGAACCTGGATAGTAGGGTTACTTCGATATTCAAGCCTGGATAATAGGGTTGTGAGAAGGAACCTGGATAGTAGGGTTACTTCGATATGAAAACCTGGATAGTAGGGTTGTGAGAAGGAACCTGTAAAGTAGGGTTACGTCGATATGAAAGCCTGGATAGTATGGTTGTGAGAAGAAACCTGGATAATAGGGTTACTTGGATATGAAAGCCTGGATAGTAGGACTGTGAGAAGGAACCTGGATAGTAGGGTTACTTCAATATGAAATCCTGGATAGTAGGGTTGTGAGAAGGAACCTGGATAGTATGGTTACTTCAATACGAAAGCCTTGATAGTACGGCTGTGAGAAGGAACCTGGATAGTAGGGTTACTTCGATATGAAATCCTGGATAGTAGGGATGTGAGAAGGAACTTGGATAGTAGGGTTACTTCGATATGAAAGCCTGGATAGTAGGACTGTGAGAAGGAACCTGGATAGTAGGGTTACTTTGATATGAAATCTTGGACAGTAGGGTTGTAAGAAGGAACTTGGATAGTAGGGTTAATTCGATATGAAAGCCTATATAGTAGGGCTGTGAGAAGGAACCTGGATATTAGGGTAACTTCAATATGAAAGCTTGGATATTAGGTCTGTGAGAAGGATCCTGGATAGTAGGGTTACTTCAATATGAAAGCCTTGATAGTAGGGCTGTGAGAAGGAACCTGGATAGTAGGGTTACTTCAATATGAAAGCCTGGATAGTAGGGTTGTGAGAAGGAACCTGGATAGTAGGGTTACTTCGATATGAAACCTGGAGTGTAGGATTGTGAGAAGGAACCTGGATAGTAGGGTTACTTCGACATGAAAGCCTGGATAGTAGGGCTATCAGAAGGAACCTGGATAGTAGGATTACTTCGATATTCAAGCCTGGATAGTAGGGTTGTGAGAAGGAACCTTGATAGTAGGGTTACTTTGATATGAAAGCCTGGATAGTAGGGTTGTGAGAAGGAACCTGTATAGTAGGGTTACATCGATATGAAAGCCTGGATAGTATGGTTGTGAGAAGAAACATGGATAATAGGGTTACTTGGATATGAAAGCCTGGATAGTAGGACTGTAAGAAGGAACCTGGGTAGTAGGGTTACTTCAATATGAAAGCCTGGATAGTAGGGCTGTGAGAAGGAACCTGGATAGTAGGGTTACATCGATATGAAAGTCGGGATAGTATGGTTGTGAGAAGAAACCTGGATAATAGGGTTACTTGGATATGAAAGCCTGGATAGTAGGGTTGTGAGAAGGAACCTGGATAGTAGGGTTACTTCAATATGAAAGCCTGGATAGTAGGGCTGTGAGAAGGAACCTGGATAGTAGGGTTACTTCGATGTTAAAGCCTAGATAGTAGGGCTGTGAGAAGGAACCTGGATATTAGTGTTACTTCGATATGAAAGCCTGGATAGTAGGGCTGTGAGAAGGAACCTGGATAGTAGGGTTACTTCGATGTGAAAGCCTGGATAGTAGGGTTGTGAGAAGGAACATGGATAGTAGGGTTACTTCGACATGAAAGCCTGGATATTAGGGCTATCAGAAGGAACCTGGATAGTAGGGTTACTTCGATATTCAAGCCTGGATAATAGGGTTGTGAGAAAGAACCTGGATAGTAGGGTTACTTCGATATGAAAACCTGGATAGTAGGGTTGTGAGAAGGAACTTGTATAGTAGGGTTACGTCGATATGAAAGCCTGGGTAGTATGGTTGTGAGAAGAAACCTGGATAATAGGGTTACTTGGATATGAAACCTGGATTGTAGGGTTGTGAGAAGGAACCTGGATAGTAGGGTTACTTCAATATGAAAGCCTGGATAGTAGGGTTGTGAGAAAGAACCTGGATAGTAGGGTTACTTCGATACGAAAGCCTTGATAGTAGGGCTGTGAGAAGGAACCTGGATAGTAGGGTTACTTCGATATGAAATCCTAGATAGTAGGGATGTGAGAAGGAACTTGGATAGTAGGGTTACTTCGATATGAAATCCTGGATAGTAGGGATGTGAGAAGGAACCTGGATAGTAGGGTTACTTCGATATGAAAGCCTTGATAGTAGGGCTGTGAGAAGGAACCTGGATAGTAGGGTTACTTCGATATGAAATCCTGGATAGTAGGGATGTGAGAAGGAACCTGGATAGTAGGGTTAGTTTGATATGAAAGCTTGGACAATAGGGTTGTGAGAAGCAACTTGGATAGTAGGGTTAATTCGATATGAAAGCCTAGATAGTAGGGCTGTGAGAAGGAACCTGGATATTAGGGTTACTTCGATATGAAAGCCTGGATAGTAGGTCTGTGAGAAGGATCCTGGATAGTAGGGTTACTTCAATATGAAAGCCTGGATAGTAGGGCTGTGAGAAGGAACCTGGATAGTAGGGTTACTTCGATATGAAATCCTGAATACTAGGGCTGTGAGAAGGAACCTGGATAGTAGGGTTACTTCAATATGAAAGCCTGAATAGTAGGGTTGTGAGAAGGAACCTGGATACTAGGGTTACTTCGATATGAAAGCCTGGAGTGTAGGGTTGTGAGAAGGAACCTGGATAGTAGGGTTACTTCGACATGAAAGCCTTGATAGTAGGTCTATCAGAAGGAACCTGGATAGTAGGGTTACTTCGATATTCAAGCCTGGATAGTAGGGTTGTGAGAAGGAACCTTGATAGTAGGGTTACTTTGATATGAAACCCTGGATAGTAGGGTTGTGAGAAGGAACCTGTATAGTAGGGTTACATCGATATGAAAGCCTGGATAGTATGGTTGTGAGAAGTAAAATGGATAATAGGGTTACTTGGATATGAAAGCATGGATAGTAGGGCTGTAAGAAGGAACCTGGATAGTGGGGTTACTTCAATATGAAAGCCTGGATAGTAGGGCTGTGAGAAGGAACCTGGATAGTAGGGTTACTTCGATATGAAATCCTGGATAGTAGTGATGTGAGAAGGAACCTGGATAGTAGGGTTACTTCGATATGAAAGCCTGGATAGTAGGGCTGTGAGAAGGAACCTGGATAGTAGGGTTACTTTGATATGAAAGCTTGGACAGTAGGGCTATGAGAAGGAACCTGGATAGTAGGGTTACTTCGATATGAAAGCCTAGATAGTAGGGCTGTGAGAAGGAACCTGGATATCAGGGTTACTTCGATATGATAGCCTGGATAGTAGGGCTGTGAGAAGGAACCTGTATAGTAGGGTTACTTCGATATGAAAGCCTGGATAGTATGGTTGTGAGAAGAAACCTGGATAATAGGGTTACTTCGATACGAAAGCCTGGATAATAGGGTTACTTCGATACGAAAGCCTGGATAGTAGGGTTCTGAGAAGGAACCTGGATAGTGGGGTTACTTCGATATGAAAGCCTGGATAGTAGGGCTGTGTGAAGGAACCTGTATAGTAGGGTTACGTCGATATGAAAGCCTGGATAGTATGGTTGTGAGAAGAAACCTGTATAGTAGGATTACTTCGATACGAAAGCCTGGATAGTAGGGCTGTGAGAAGGAACCTGGATAGTAGGGTTACTTCGATATGAAATCCTGGATAGTATGGCTATGAAAAGGAACCTGGATAGTAGGGTTACTTCGATATGAAAGCCTGGATAGTAGGGTTGTGAGAAAGAACCTGGATAGTAGGGTTACTTCGATATGAAAGCCTGGATAGTAGGGCTGTGAGAAGGAACCTGGATATTAGGGTTACTTCGATTTGAAATCCTGGATAGTAGGGTTGTGAGAAGGAACCTGGATAGTAGGGTAACTTCGATATGAAAGCCTGGATAGTAGGGTTGTGAGAAGGAACCTGGATAGTAGGGTTACTTCAATATGTAATCCTGGATAGTAGGGATTTGAGAAGGAACCTGGATAGTAGGGTTACTTCGATATGAAAGCCTGTATAGTAGGGTTGTGAGAAGGAACCTGGATAGTAGGGTTACTTTGATATGAAAGCTTGGAAAGTATGGATGTGATAAGGAACCAGGATAGTAGGGTTAATTCGATATGAAAGCCTGGATAGTAGGGCTGTGAGAAGGAACCTGGATATTAGGGTTACTTCAATATGAAAGCCTGGATAGTAGGGCTGTGAGAAGGAACCTGGATAGTAGGGTTACTTCGATATGAAATCTTTGATAGTAGGGTTGTGAGAAGGAACCTGGATAGTAGGGTAACTTAGATATGAAAGCCTGTATAGTAGGGTTGTGAGAACGAACCTGGATAGTAGGGTTACTTTGATATGAAATCTTGGACAGTAGGGCTGTGAGAAGGAACCTGGATAGTAGGGTTACTTCGATATGAAAGCCTAGATAGTAGGGTTGTGAGAAGGAACCTTGATATTAGGGTTACTTCGATATGAAATCCTGAATAGTAGGGTTGTGAGAAGGAACCTGGATAGTAGGGTTACTTCGATATGAAAGCCTGGATAGTAGGGCTGTGAGAAGGAACCTGGATAGTAGGGTTACTTCGATATGAAAGCCTGGATAGTAGGGCTGTGAGAAGGAACCTGTATAGTAGGGTTACATCGATATGAAAGCCTGGATAGTATGGTTGTGAGAAGAAACCTGGATAATAGGGTTACTTCGATATGAAAGCCTGGATAGTAGGGTTGTGAGAAGGAACCTGGATAGTAGGGTTACTTCGATATGAATCTCTGGATAGTAGGGTTGTGAGAAGGAACCTGTATAGTAGGGTTACATCGATATGGAAGCCTGGATAGTATGGTTGTAAGAAGAAACCTGGATAGTAGGATTACTTCGATACGAAAGCCTGGATAGTAGAGATGTGAGAAGGAACCTGTTTAGTAGGTTTACTTCGATATGAAATCCTGGATAGTAGGGATGTGAGAAGGAACCTGGATAGTAGGCTTACTTCGATATAAAAGCCTGGATAGTAGGGCTGTGAGAAGGAACCTGGATAGTATGGTAACTTTGATATGAAAGCTTGGACAGTAGGGCTGTGAGAAGGAACCTGGATAGTAGGGTTACTTCGATATGAAAGCCTGGATAGTAGGGCTGTGAGAAGGAACCTGGATATTAGGGTTACTTCGATATGAAAGCTTGGATAGTAGGGTTGTGAGAAGGAACCTGGATAGTAGGGTTACTTCGATATGAAAGCCTGGTTAGTAGGGCTGTGAGAAGGAACCTGGATAGTAAGGTTACTTCGATATGAAATCCTGGATAGTGGGCTATGAGAAGGAACCTGGATAGTAGGGTTACTTCGATATGAAAGCTTGGATAGTAGGGCTGTGAGAAGGAACTTGGATAGTAGGGTTACTTCGATATGAAATCCTGGATATTAGGTTGTGAGAAGGAACCTGGATAGTAGGGTTACTTCGATATGAAAGCCTGGATAGTAGGGCTATCAGAAGGAACCTTGATAGTAGGGTTACTTCGATATTCAAGCCTGGATAGTATGGTTGTGAGAAGGAACCTAGATAGTAGGGTAACTTCGATATGAAAGCCTGGATAATAGGGCTGTGAGAAGGAACCTGGATAGTAGGGTTACTTAGATATGAAAGCCTGGATAGTAGGGCTGTGAGAAGGAACCTGGATAGTAGGGTTACTTCGATATGAAAGCCTGGATAGTAGGGCTGTGAGAAGGAACCTGTATAGTAGGGTTACATCGATATCAAAGCCTGGATAGTATGGTTGTGAGAAGAAACCTGGATAATAGGGTTACTTCGATACGAAAGCCTGGATAGTAGGACTGTGAGAAGGAACCTGGATAGTAGGGTTACTTCGATATGAAACCCTGGATAGTAGGGCTGTGAGAAGGAACCTGTATAGTAGGGTTACGTGGATATTAAAGCCTGGATAGTATGGTTGTGAGAAGAATCCTGGATAGTAGGATTACTTTGATACCAAAGCCTGGATAGTAGGGATGTGAGAAGGAACCTGGTTACTAGGGTTACTTCGATATGAAATCCTGGATAGTAGGGATGTGAGAAGGAAACTGGATAGTAGGCTTACTTCGATATGAAAGCCTGGATAGTAGGGCTGTGAGAAGGAACCTGGATAGTAGGGTAACTTTGATATGAAAGCTTGGACATTAGGGTTGTGAGAAGGAACCTGGATAGTAGGGTTATTTCGATATGAAAGCCTAGATAGTAGGGCTGTGAGAAGGAACCTGGATATTAGGGTTACTTCGATATGAAAGCTTAGATAGTAGGGTTATGAGAAGGAACCTGGATAGTAGGGTTACTTCGATATGAAAGCCTGGTTAGTAGGGCTGTGAGAAGGAACCTGGATAGTAAGGTTACTTTGATATGAAATCCTGGATAGTAGGGCTATGAGAAGGAACCTGGATAGTAGGGTTACTTCGATATGAAAGCCTGGATAGTAGGGCTGTGAGAAGGAACCTGGATAGTAGGGTTACTTCGATATGAAATCCTGGATATTAGGGTTGTGAGAAGGAACCTGGATAGTAGGGTTACTTCGATATGAAAGCCTTGATAGTAGGGCTATCAGAAGGAACCTAGATAGTAGGGTTACTTCGATATTCAAGCCTGGATAGTAGGGTTGTGAGAAGGAACCTGGATAGTAGGGTTACTTCGATATGAAAGCCTGGATAGTAGGGTTGTGAGAAAGAACCTGTATAGTAAGGTTACGTTGATATGAAAGCCTGGATAGTATGGTTGTGAGAAGAAACCTGGATAATAGGGTTACTTGGATATGATAGCCTGAATAGTAGGGCTGTGAGAAGGAACCTGGATAGTAGGTTTACTTCGATATGAAAGCCTGGATAGTAGGGCTGTGAGAAGGAACCTGGGTAGGGCTGTGAGAAGGAACCTGGAAAGTTGGGTTACTTCGATATGAAAGCCTGGATAGTAGGACTGTGAAAAGGAACCTGGATAGTAGGGTTACTTCGATATGAAATCCTGGATAGTAGGGTTGTGAGAAGGAACCTGGATAGTAGGGTTACTTTGATATGAAAGCTTGGATAGTAGGGTTGTGAGAAGGAACCTGGATAGTAGGGTTACTTTGATATGAAAGCTTGGACAGTAGGGTTGTGAGAAGGAACCTGGATAGTAGGGTTACTTCGATATGAAAGCCTAGATAGTAGGGTTGTGAGAAGGAACCTGGATATTAGGGTTACTTCGATATGAAAGCCCGGATAGTAGGGCTGTGTGACGGAACCTGGATAGTAGGGTTACTTCGATATGAAATCCTGGATAGTAGGGATGTGAGAAGGAACCTGGATAGTACGGTTACTTGGATATGAAAGCCTGGATAGTACGGTTGTGAGAAGGAACCTGGATAGTAGGGTTACTTTGATATGAAAGCTTGGACAGTAGGGTTGTGAGAAGGAACCTGGATAGTAGGGTTACTTCGATATGAAAGCCTAGATAGTAGGGTTGTGAGAAGGAACCTGGATATTAGGGTTACTTCGATATGAAAGCCCGGATAGTAGGGCTGTGTGACGGAACCTGGATAGTAGGGTTACTTTGATATGAAAGCCTGGATAGTACGGCTGTGAGAAGGAACCTGGATAGTAGGGTTACTACGATATGAAAGCCTGGATAGTAGGGCTGTGAGAAGGAACCTGGATAGTAGGGTTACTTCGATGTGAAAGCCTGGATAGTAGGGATGTGAGAAGGAACATGGATAGTAGGGTTACTTCGACATGAAAGACTGGACAGTAGGGCTGTCAGAAGGAACCTGGATAGTAGGGTTACTTCGATATTCAAGCCTGGATAGTAGGGTTGTGAGAAGGAACCTGGATAGTAGGGTTACTTCGATATGAAAACCTGGATAGTAGGGCTGTGAGAAGGAACCTATATAGTAGGGTTACGTCGAGATGAAAGCCCGGATAGTATGGTTGTGAGAAGAAACTTGGATAATAAGGTTACTTAGATATGAAAGCCTGGATAGTAGGGGTGTAAGAAGGAACCTGGATAGTAGGATTACTTCGATATGAAAACCTGGATAGTAGGGCTTTGAGAAGGAACCTGTATAATAGGGTTACATCGATATGAAAGCCTGGATAGTATGGTTGTGAGAAGAAACCTGGATATAGGGTTACTTGGATATGAAAGCCTGGATAGTAGGGCTGTGAGAAGGAACTTGGATAGTAAGGTTACTTCAATATGAAAGCCTGGATAGTAGGGCTGTGAGAAGGAACCTGGATAGTAGGGTTACTTCGATAAGAAAGCCTGGATAGTAGGGCTGTGAGAAGGAACCTGGATAGTAGGGTTACATCGATATGAAATCCTGGATAATAGGGATGTGAGAAGGAACCTGGATAGTAGGGTTACGTCGATATGAAAGCCTGGATAGTAGGGCTGTGAGAAGGAACCTGGATAGTAGGGTTACTTTGATATGAAAGCTTGGACAGTAGGGCTGTGAGAAGGAACCTGGATAGTAGGGTTACTTCGATATGAAAGCCTAGATAGTAGGGCTGTGAGAAGGAACCTGGATAGTAGGGTTACTTAGATATGAAAGCCTGGACAGTAGGGCTGTGAGAAGGAACCTGGATAGTAGGGTTACTTCGATGTGAAAGCCTGGATAGTAGGGCTGTGACAAGGAACATGGATAGTAGGGTTATTTCGACATGAAAGCCTGGATAGTAGAGCTGTCAGAAGGAACCTGGATAGTAGGGTTACTTCGATATTCAAGCCTGGATAGTAGGGTTCTAAGAAGGAACCTATATAGTAGGGTTAGGTCGATATGAAAGCCTGGATAGTATGGTTGTGAGAAGAAACCTGGATAATAGGGTTACTTGGATATGAAAGCCTGGATAGTAGGGGTGTGAGAAGGAACCTGGATAGTAGGGTTACTTCGATATGAAAACCTGGATAGTAGGGTTGTGAGAAGGAACCTGTATAATAGGGTTACATCGATATGAAAGCCTGGATAATATGGTTGTGAGAAGAAACCTGGATAATAGGGTTACTTGGATATGAAAGCCTGGATAGTAGGGCTTTGAGAAGGAACCTGGATAGTAGGGTTACTTCAATGTGAAATCCTGGATAGTAGGGCTGTGAGAAGGAACATGGATAGTAGGGTTACTTCGACATGAAAGCCTGGATAGTAGGGCTGTCAGAAGGAACCTAGATAGAAGGGTTACTTCGATATTCAAGCCTGGATAGTAGGGTTGTGAGAAGGAACCTGGATAGTAGGGTTACTTCGATATGAAAACCTGGATAGTAGGGGTGTGAGAAGGAACCTGGATAGTAGGGTTACGTCGATATGAAAGCCTGGATAGTATGGTTGTGAGAAGAAACCTGGATAATAGGGTTACTTGGATATGAAAGCCTGGATAGTAGGGGTTTGAGAAGGAACCTGGATAGTAGGGTTACTTCGATATGAAAGCCTGGTTAGTAGGGCTGTGAGAAGGAACCTGGATAGTAAGGTTACTTTGATATGAAATCCTGGATAGTAGGGCTATGAGAAGGAACCTGGATAGTAGGGTTACTTCGATATGAAAGCCTGGATAGTAGGGCTGTGAGAAGGAACCTGGATAGTAGGGTTACTTCGATATGAAATCCTGGATATTAGGGTTGTGAGAAGGAACCTGGATAGTAGGGTTACTTCGATATGAAAGCCTTGATAGTAGGGCTATCAGAAGGAACCTAGATAGTAGGGTTACTTCGATATTCAAGCCTGGATAGTAGGGTTGTGAGAAGGAACCTGGATAGTAGGGTTACTTCGATATGAAAGCCTGGATAGTAGGGTTGTGAGAAAGAACCTGTATAGTAAGGTTACGTTGATATGAAAGCCTGGATAGTATGGTTGTGAGAAGAAACCTGGATAATAGGGTTACTTGGATATGATAGCCTGAATAGTAGGGCTGTGAGAAGGAACCTGGATAGTAGGTTTACTTCGATATGAAAGCCTGGATAGTAGGGCTGTGAGAAGGAACCTGGGTAGGGCTGTGAGAAGGAACCTGGAAAGTTGGGTTACTTCGATATGAAAGCCTGGATAGTAGGACTGTGAAAAGGAACCTGGATAGTAGGGTTACTTCGATATGAAATCCTGGATAGTAGGGTTGTGAGAAGGAACCTGGATAGTAGGGTTACTTTGATATGAAAGCTTGGATAGTAGGGTTGTGAGAAGGAACCTGGATAGTAGGGTTACTTTGATATGAAAGCTTGGACAGTAGGGTTGTGAGAAGGAACCTGGATAGTAGGGTTACTTCGATATGAAAGCCTAGATAGTAGGGTTGTGAGAAGGAACCTGGATATTAGGGTTACTTCGATATGAAAGCCCGGATAGTAGGGCTGTGTGACGGAACCTGGATAGTAGGGTTACTTCGATATGAAATCCTGGATAGTAGGGATGTGAGAAGGAACCTGGATAGTACGGTTACTTGGATATGAAAGCCTGGATAGTACGGTTGTGAGAAGGAACCTGGATAGTAGGGTTACTTTGATATGAAAGCTTGGACAGTAGGGTTGTGAGAAGGAACCTGGATAGTAGGGTTACTTCGATATGAAAGCCTAGATAGTAGGGTTGTGAGAAGGAACCTGGATATTAGGGTTACTTCGATATGAAAGCCCGGATAGTAGGGCTGTGTGACGGAACCTGGATAGTAGGGTTACTTTGATATGAAAGCCTGGATAGTACGGCTGTGAGAAGGAACCTGGATAGTAGGGTTACTACGATATGAAAGCCTGGATAGTAGGGCTGTGAGAAGGAACCTGGATAGTAGGGTTACTTCGATGTGAAAGCCTGGATAGTAGGGATGTGAGAAGGAACATGGATAGTAGGGTTACTTCGACATGAAAGACTGGACAGTAGGGCTGTCAGAAGGAACCTGGATAGTAGGGTTACTTCGATATTCAAGCCTGGATAGTAGGGTTGTGAGAAGGAACCTGGATAGTAGGGTTACTTCGATATGAAAACCTGGATAGTAGGGCTGTGAGAAGGAACCTATATAGTAGGGTTACGTCGAGATGAAAGCCCGGATAGTATGGTTGTGAGAAGAAACTTGGATAATAAGGTTACTTAGATATGAAAGCCTGGATAGTAGGGGTGTAAGAAGGAACCTGGATAGTAGGATTACTTCGATATGAAAACCTGGATAGTAGGGCTTTGAGAAGGAACCTGTATAATAGGGTTACATCGATATGAAAGCCTGGATAGTATGGTTGTGAGAAGAAACCTGGATATAGGGTTACTTGGATATGAAAGCCTGGATAGTAGGGCTGTGAGAAGGAACTTGGATAGTAAGGTTACTTCAATATGAAAGCCTGGATAGTAGGGCTGTGAGAAGGAACCTGGATAGTAGGGTTACTTCGATAAGAAAGCCTGGATAGTAGGGCTGTGAGAAGGAACCTGGATAGTAGGGTTACATCGATATGAAATCCTGGATAATAGGGATGTGAGAAGGAACCTGGATAGTAGGGTTACGTCGATATGAAAGCCTGGATAGTAGGGCTGTGAGAAGGAACCTGGATAGTAGGGTTACTTTGATATGAAAGCTTGGACAGTAGGGCTGTGAGAAGGAACCTGGATAGTA
This sequence comes from Vicia faba, assembly GCA_948472305.1. NCBI lineage: Eukaryota > Viridiplantae > Streptophyta > Magnoliopsida > Fabales > Fabaceae > Vicia > Vicia faba. Next base: position 1,403,526,490 of record OX451739.1, read on the forward strand.
GGGTTACTTCGATATGAAAGCCTAGATAGTAGGGCTGTGAGAAGGAACCTGGATAGTAGGGTTACTTAGATATGAAAGCCTGGACAGTAGGGCTGTGAGAAGGAACCTGGATAGTAGGGTTACTTCGATGTGAAAGCCTGGATAGTAGGGCTGTGACAAGGAACATGGATAGTAGGGTTATTTCGACATGAAAGCCTGGATAGTAGAGCTGTCAGAAGGAACCTGGATAGTAGGGTTACTTCGATATTCAAGCCTGGATAGTAGGGTTCTAAGAAGGAACCTATATAGTAGGGTTAGGTCGATATGAAAGCCTGGATAGTATGGTTGTGAGAAGAAACCTGGATAATAGGGTTACTTGGATATGAAAGCCTGGATAGTAGGGGTGTGAGAAGGAACCTGGATAGTAGGGTTACTTCGATATGAAAACCTGGATAGTAGGGTTGTGAGAAGGAACCTGTATAATAGGGTTACATCGATATGAAAGCCTGGATAATATGGTTGTGAGAAGAAACCTGGATAATAGGGTTACTTGGATATGAAAGCCTGGATAGTAGGGCTTTGAGAAGGAACCTGGATAGTAGGGTTACTTCAATGTGAAATCCTGGATAGTAGGGCTGTGAGAAGGAACATGGATAGTAGGGTTACTTCGACATGAAAGCCTGGATAGTAGGGCTGTCAGAAGGAACCTAGATAGAAGGGTTACTTCGATATTCAAGCCTGGATAGTAGGGTTGTGAGAAGGAACCTGGATAGTAGGGTTACTTCGATATGAAAACCTGGATAGTAGGGGTGTGAGAAGGAACCTGGATAGTAGGGTTACGTCGATATGAAAGCCTGGATAGTATGGTTGTGAGAAGAAACCTGGATAATAGGGTTACTTGGATATGAAAGCCTGGATAGTAGGGGTTTGAGAAGGAACCTGGATAGTAGGGTTACTTCGATATGAAAACCTGGATAGTTGGGATGTGAGAAGGAATCTGTATAATAGGGGTACTTCGATATGAAAGCCTAGATAGTAGGGCTGTGAGAAGGAACCTGGATAGTAGGGTTACATCGATATGAAATCCTGGATAATAGGGATGTGAGAAGGAACCTGGATAGTAGGGTTACTTCGATATAAAAGCCTGGATAGTAGGGTTGTGAGAAGGAACCTGGATAGTAGGGTTACTTTGATATAAAAGCTCGGACAGTAGGGCTTTGAGAAGGAACCTGGATAGTAGGGTTACTTCGATATGAAAGCCTAGATAGTAGGGCTGTGAGAAGGAACCTAGATAGTAGGGTTACTTCGATATGAAAGCCTGGATAGTAGGGCTGTGAGAAGGAACCTGGATAGTAGGGTTACTTCGATGTGAAAGCCTGGATAGTAGGGCTGTGAGAAGGAACAAGGATAGTAGGGTTACTTCGACATGAAAGCCTGCATAGTATGGCTGTCAGAAGGAACCTGGATAGTAGGGTTACTTCGATATTCAAGCCTGGATAGTAGGGTTGTGAGAAGGAACCTAGATAGTTAGGTTACTTCGATATGAAAACCTGGATAGTAGGGCTGTGAGAAGGAACCTATATAGTATGGTTACGTCGATATGAAAGCCTTGATAGTATGGTTGTGAGAAGAAACCTGGATAATAGGGTTACTTGGATATGAAAGCCTGGATAGTAGGGGTGTGAGAAGGAACCTGGATAGTAGGGTTACTTGGATATGAAAACCTAGATAGTAGGGTTGTGAGAAGGAACCTGTATAATAAGGTTACATCGATATGAAAGCCTGGATAATATGGTTGTGAGAAGAAACCTGGATAATAGGGTTACTTGGATATGAAAGCCTGGATAGTAGGGCTTTGAGAAGGAACCTGGATAGTAGGGTTCCTTCGATGTGAAAGCCTTGATAGTAGGGCTGTGAGAAGGAACATGGATAGTAGGGTTACTTCGACATGAAAGCATGGATAGTAGGGCTGTCAGAAGGAACCTGGATAGTAGGGTTACTTCGATATTCAAGCCTGGATAGTAGGGTTGTGAGAAGGAACCTGGATAGTAGGGTTACTTCGATATGAAAACTTGGATAGTAGGGCGGTGAGAAGGAACCTATATAGTAGGGTTACGTCGATATGAAAGCCTGGATAGTATGGTTGTGAGAAGAAACCTGGATAATAGGGTTACTTGGATATGAAAGCCTGGATAGTAGGGGTGTGAGAAGGAACCTGGATAGTAGGGGTACTTCGATATGAAAACCTGGATAGTAGGGTTGTGAGAAGGAATCTGTATAATAGGGTTACTTCGATATGAAAGCCTAGATAGTAGGGTTGTGAGAAGGAACCTGGATAGTAGGGTTACTTCGATATGAAAGCCTAGATAGTAGGGCTGTGAGAAGGAACCTGGATAGTAGGGTTACTTCGATATGAAATCCTGGATAGTAGGGTTGTGAGAAGGAACTTGGATAGTAGGGTTACTTCGATATGAAAGCCTGGATAGTAGGGTTGTGAGAAGGAACCTGGATAGTAGGGTTACTTCGATATGAAAGCCTCGATAGTAGGGCTGTGAGAAGGAACCTGGATAGTAGGGTTACTTCGATATGAAACCCTGGATAGTAGGGATGTGAGAAGGAACCTGGATAGTAGGGTTACTTCGATATGAAAGCCTGGATAGTAGGGTTGTGAGAAAGAACCTGGATAGTAGGGTTACTTTGATATGAAAGCTTGGACAGTAGGGCTGTGAGAAGGAACCTGGATAGTAGGGTTACTTCGATATGAAAGCCTGGATAGTAGGGCTGTGAGAAGGAACCTGGATAGTAGGGTTACTTCGATATGAAATCCTGGATAGTAGGGATTTGAGAAGGAACCTGGATAGTAGGTTTACTTCGATATGAAAGCCTGTATAGTAGGTTTGTGAGAAGGAACCTGGATAGTAGGGTTACTTTGAAATGAAAGCTTGGACAGTAGGGCTGTGAGAAGGAACCTGGATATTAGGGTTACTTCGATATGAAAGCCTGGATAGTAGGGCTGTGAGACGGAACCTGGATAGTAGGGTTACTACGATATGAAAGTCTGTATAGTAGGGCTGTGAGAAGGAACCTGGATAGTAGGGTTACTTCGATGTGAAAGCCTGGATAGTAGGGCTGTGAGAAGGAACATGGATAGTAGGGTTACTTTGACATGAAAGCCTGGATAGTAGGGCTGTCAGAAGGAACCTGGATAGTATGGTTACTTCGATATTCAAGCCTGGATAGTAGGGTTGTGAGAAGGAACCTGGATAGTAGGGTTACTTCGATATGAAAACCTGCATAGTAGGGCTGTGAGAAGGAACCTATAAAGTAGGGTTACATCGTGATGAAAGCCTGGATAGTATGGTTGCGAGATGAAACCTGGATAATAGGGTTACTTGGATATGAAAGCCTGGATAGTAGGGCTGTGAGAAGGAACCTGGATAGTAGGGTTACTTCGATATGAAAGCCTAGATGGTAGGGCTGTGAGAAGGAACCTGGATAGTAGGGTTACTTCGAAATGAAATCCTAGATAATAGGGATGTGAGAAGGAACCTGGATAGTAGGGTTACTTCGATATGAAAGCCTGGATAGTAAGGCTGTGAGAAGGAACCTGGATAGTAGGGTTAGTTTGATATGAAAGCTTGGACAGTAGGGCTGTGAGAAGGAACCTGGATAGTAGGGTTACTTCGATATGAAAGCCTAGATAGTAGGGCTGTGAGAAGGAACCTGGATAGTAGGGTTACTTCGATATGAAATCCTGGATAGTAGGGCTATGAGAAGGAACCTGGATAGTAGGGTTACTTCGATATGAAAGCCTGGATAGTAGGGCTGTGAGAAGGAACCTGGATAGTAGGGTTACTTTTATATGAAATCCTGGATAGTAGGGTTGTGAGAAGGAACCTGGATAGTAGGGTTACTTCGATATGAAAGCCTGAATAGTAGGGCTGTGAGAAGGAACCTGGATAGTAGGGTTACTTCGATATGAAATCCTGGATAGTAGGGATGTGAGAAGGAACCTGGATAGTAGGGTTACTTAGATATGAAAGCCTGGAATGTAGTGTTGTGAGAAGGAACCTGGATAGTAGGGTTACTTTGATATGAAAGCTTGGACAGTAAGGCTGTGAGAAGGAACCTGGATAGTAGGGTTACTTCGATATGAAAGACTAGATAGTAGGGTTGTGAGAAGGAACCTAGATATTAGGGTTACTTCGATATGAAAGCCTGGATAGTAGGGCTGTGAGACAGAAACTGGATAGTAAGGTTACTTCGATATGAAAGCCTGGATAGTACGACTGTGAGAAGGAACCTGGATAGTAGGGTTACTACGATATGAAAGCCTGGATAGTAGGGCTGTGAGAAGGAACCTGGATAGTAGGGTTACTTCGATGTGAATGCCTGGATAGTAGGGATGTGAGAAGGAACATGGATAGTAGGGTTACTTCGATATGAAAGCCTGGATAGTAGGGCTGTCAGAAGGAACCTGGATAGTAGTGTTACTTCGATATTCAAGCCTGGATAGTAGGGTTGTGAGAAGGAACCTGGATAGTAGGGTTACTTCGATATGAAAACCTGGATAGTAGGGCTGTGAGAAGGAACCTATATAGTAGGGTTACGTCGATATGAAAGCCTGGATAGTATGGTTGTGAGAAGAAACCTGGATAATAGGGTTACTTCGACATGAAAGCCTGGATAGTAGGGCTGTCAGAAGGAACCTGGATAGTAGGGTTATTTCGATATTCAAGCCTGGATGGTAGGGTTGTGAGAAGGAACCTGGATAGTAGGGTTACTTCGATATGAAAACCTGGATAGTAGGGCTGTGAGAAGGAACCTATATAGTAGGGTTACGTCGATAAGAAAGCCTGGATAGTATGGTTGTGAGAAGAAACCTGGATAATAGGGTTACTTGGATATGAAAGCCTAGATAGTATGGGTGTGAGAAGGAACCTGGATAGTAGGGTTACTTCGATATGAAAACCTGGATAGTAGGGCTGTGAGAAGGAACCTTTATAATAGGGTTATATCGATATGAAAGCCTGGATAGTATGGTTGTGAGAAGAAACCTGGATAATAGGGTTACTTGGATATGAAAGACTTGATAGTAGGGCTGTGAGAAGGAACCTGGATAGTAGGGTTACTTAAATATGAAAGCCTGGATAGTAGGGCTGTGAGAAGGAACCTGGATTGTAGGGTTACTTTGATATGAAAGCCTAGAGAGTAGGGCTGTGAGAAGGAACCTGGATAATAGGGTTACTTCGATATGAAAGCCTGGATAGTAGGGCTGTGAGAAGGAACCTGGATAGTAGGGTTACTTCGACTTAAAAGCCTGGATAGTCGGGCTGTGAGAAGGAACCTGGATAGTAGGGTTACTTCGATATGAAAGCCTGGATAGTAGGGCTGTGAGAAGGAACCTGGATAGTAGGGTTACTTCGATATGAAATCCTGGATAGTAGGGTTGCGAGAAGGAACCTGGATAGTAGGGTTACTTCGATATGAAAGCCTGGATAGTAGGGCTGTGAGAAGGAACCTGGATAGTAGGGTTACTTCGATATGAAATCCTGGATAATAGGGATGTGAAAAGGAACCTGGATAGTAGGGTTACTTCGATATGAAAGCCTGGATAGTAGGGTTGTGAGAAGGAACCTGGATAGTAGGGTTACTTTGATATGAAAGCTTGGATAGTAGGGCTGTGAGAAGGAACCTGGATAGTAGGGTTACTTCGATATGAAAGCCTAAATAGTAGGGCTGTGAGAAGGAACCTGGATATTAGGGTTACTTCGATATGAAAGCCTGGATAGTAGGGTTGTGAGACGGAACCTGGATAGTAGGGTTACTTCGATATGAAAGACTGGATAGTACGACTGTGAGAAGGAACTTGGATAGTAGGGTTACTACGATATGAAAGCCTGGATAGTAGGGCTGTGAGAAGGAACCTGGATGGTAGGGTTACTTCGATATGAAAGCCTGGATAGTAGGGATGTGAAAAGGAACATGGATAGTAGGGTTACTTCGACATGAAAGCCTGGATAGTAGGGTTACTTCGACATGAAAGCCTGGATAGTAGGGTTACTACGATATGAAAGCCTGGATAGTAGGGCTGTGAGAAGGAACCTGGATAGTAGGGTTACTTCGATATTCAAGCCTGGATAGTAGGGTTGTGAGAAGGAACCTGGATAGTAGGGTTACTTCGATATGAAAACCTGGATAGTAGGGCTGTGAGAAGGAACCTATATATTAGGGTTACATCGATATGAAAGCCTGGATAGTATGGTTGTGAGAAGAAACCTGGATAATAGGGTTACTTGGATATCAAAGCCTGGATAGTAGGGGTGTGAGAAGGAACCTGGATAGTAGGGTTACTTCGATATGAAAACCTGGATAGTAGGGCTGTGAGAAGGAACCTGTATAATAGGGTTACATCGATATGAAAGCCTGGATAGTATGGTTGTGAGAAGAAACCTGGATAATAGGGTTACTTGGATATGAAAGCCTGGATAGTAGGGCTGTGAGAAGGAACCTGGATAGTAGGGTTACTTCAATATGAAAGCCTGGATAGTAGGGCTGTGAGAAGGAACCTGGATAATAGGGTTACTTCGATATGAAATCCTGGATAGTAGGGCTGTGTGAAGGAACCTGGATAGTAGGGTTACTTCGATATGAAAGCCTGGATAGTAGAGCTCTGAGAAGGAACCTGGATAGTAGGGTACCTTCGATATGAAAGCCTGGATAGTAGGGCTGTGAGAAGGAACCTGTATAGTAGGGTTACTTTGATATGAAAGCTTGGACAGTACGGCTGTGAGAAGGAACCTGGATAGTAGGGTTACTTCGATATGAAAGCCTAGATAGTAGGGCTGTGAGAAGGAACCTGGATAGTAGGGTTACTTCGATATGAAAGACTAGATAGTAGGGCTGTGAGAAGGAACCTGGATAGTAGGGTTACTTCAATATGAAAGCCTGGATAGTATGGTTGTGAGAAGGAACCTGGATAGTAAGGTTACTTCGATATGAAATCCAGGATATTAGGGTTGTGAGAAGGAACCTGGATAGTAGGGTTACTTCGATATGAAAGCCTGGATAGTAGGTCTGTGAGAAGGAACCTGGATAATAGGGTCACTTCGATATGAAATCCTAGATAGTAGGAATGTGAGAAGGAACCTGGATAATAGGGTCACTTCGATTTGAAAGCCTGGATAGTAGGGTTGTGAGAAGGAACCTGGATAGTAGGGTTACTTTGATATGAAAGCTTGGACAGTAGGGCTGTGAGAAGGAACCTGGATAGTAGGGTTACTTCAATATGAAAGCCTAGATAGTAGGGCTGTGAGAAGGAACCTGGATATTAGGGTTACTTCGATATGAAAGCCTGGATAGTAGGGCTGTGAGACGGAACCTGGATAGTAGGGTTACTTCGATATGAAAGCCTGGATAGTACGGCTGTGAGAAGGAACATGGATAGTAGGGTTACTTCGATATGAAAGCCTGGATAGTAGGGCTGTGAGGAGGAACCTGGATAGTAGGGTTACTTCGATGTGAAAGCCTGGATAGTAGGGATGTGAGAAAGAACATGGATAGTAGGGTTACTTCGACATGAAAGCCTGGATAGTACGACTGTTAGAAGGAACCTGGATAGTAGGGTTACTTCGATATTCAAGCCTGGATAGTAGGGTTGTGAGAAGGAACCTAGATAGTAGGGTTACTTCGATATGAAAACCTGGATAGTAGGGCTGTGAGAAGGAACCTATATAGTAGGGTTCGTCGATATGAAAGCCTGGAAAGTATGGTTGTGAGAAGAAACCTGGATAATAGGGTTACTTGGATATGAAAGCCAGGATAGTAGGGGTGTGAGAAGGAACATGGATAGTAGGGTTACTTCGATATGAAAACCTGGATAGTAGGGTTGTGAGAAGGAACCTGTATAATAGGGTTACATCGATATGAAAGCCTGGATAGTATGGTTGTGAGAAGAAACCTGGATAATAGGGTTACTTGGATATGAATGTCTGGATAGTAGGGCTGTGAGAAGGAACCTGGATAGTAGGGTTACTTCAATATGAAAGCCTGGATAGCAGGGCTGTGAGAAGGAACCTGGATTGTAGGGTTACTTCGATATGAAATCCTGGATAGTAGGGCTGTGACAAGGAACCTGGATAGTAGGGTTACTTCAATATGAAAGCCTGGTTAGTAGGGCTCTGAGAAGGAACCTGGATAGTAGGGTTACTTCGATATGAAAGCCTGGATAGTAGGGCTGTGAGAAGGAACCTAGATAGTAGGGTTACTTTGATAAGAAAGCTTGGACAGTAGGGCTGTGAGAAGGAACCTGGATAGTAGGGTTACTTTGATATGAAAGCCTAGATAGTAGGGCTGTGAGAAGGAACCTGGATAGTAGGGTTACTTCGATATGAAAGCCTAGATAGTAGGGTTGTGAGAAGGAACCTGGATAGTAGGGTTACTTCGATATGAAAGCCTGGATAGTAGGGCTGTGAGAAGGAACCTGGATAGTAGGGTTACTTCGATATGAAATCCTGGATACTAGGGTTGTGAGAAGGAACCTGGATAGTAGGGTTACTTCGATATGAAAGCCTGGATAGTAGGGCTCTGAGAAGGAACCTGGATAGTAGGGTTACTTCGATATGAAAGCCTGGATAGTAGGGTTGTGAGAAGGAACCTGGATAGTAGGGTTACTTTGATATGAAAGCTTGGACAGTAGGGCTGTGAGAAGGAACCTGGATAGTAGGGTTACTTCGATATGAAAGCCTAGATAGTAGGGCTGTGAGAAGGAACCTGGATAGTAGGGTTACTTCGATATGAAAGCCTAGATAGTAGGGCTGTGAGAAAGAACCTAGATAGTAGGGTTACTTCGATATGAAATCCTGGATAGTAGGGCTATGAGAAGGAACCTGGATAGTAGGGTTACTTCGATATGAAATCCTGGATAGTAGGGTTGTGAGAAGGAACCTGTATAATAGGGTTACATCGATATGAAAGCCTGGATAGTATGGTTGTGAGAAGAAACCTGGATAATAGGGTTACTTGGATATGAATGTCTGGATAGTAGGGCTGTGAGAAGGAACCTGGATAGTAGGGTTACTTCAATATGAAAGCCTGGATAGCAGGGCTGTGAGAAGGAACCTGGATTGTAGGGTTACTTCGATATGAAATCCTGGATAGTAGGGCTGTGACAAGGAACCTGGATAGTAGGGTTACTTCAATATGAAAGCCTGGTTAGTAGGGCTCTGAGAAGGAACCTGGATAGTAGGGTTACTTCGATATGAAAGCCTGGATAGTAGGGCTGTGAGAAGGAACCTAGATAGTAGGGTTACTTTGATAAGAAAGCTTGGACAGTAGGGCTGTGAGAAGGAACCTGGATAGTAGGGTTACTTTGATATGAAAGCCTAGATAGTAGGGCTGTGAGAAGGAACCTGGATAGTAGGGTTACTTCGATATGAAAGCCTAGATAGTAGGGTTGTGAGAAGGAACCTGGATAGTAGGGTTACTTCGATATGAAAGCCTGGATAGTAGGGCTGTGAGAAGGAACCTGGATAGTAGGGTTACTTCGATATGAAATCCTGGATACTAGGGTTGTGAGAAGGAACCTGGATAGTAGGGTTACTTCGATATGAAAGCCTGGATAGTAGGGCTCTGAGAAGGAACCTGGATAGTAGGGTTACTTCGATATGAAAGCCTGGATAGTAGGGTTGTGAGAAGGAACCTGGATAGTAGGGTTACTTTGATATGAAAGCTTGGACAGTAGGGCTGTGAGAAGGAACCTGGATAGTAGGGTTACTTCGATATGAAAGCCTAGATAGTAGGGCTGTGAGAAGGAACCTGGATAGTAGGGTTACTTCGATATGAAAGCCTAGATAGTAGGGCTGTGAGAAAGAACCTAGATAGTAGGGTTACTTCGATATGAAATCCTGGATAGTAGGGCTATGAGAAGGAACCTGGATAGTAGGGTTACTTCGATATGAAATCCTGGATAGTAGGGTTGTGAGAAGGAACCTGGATAGTAGGGTTACTTCGATATGAAAGCCTGGATAGTAGGGCTGTGAGAAGAAACCTGGATAGTAGGGTCACTTCGATATGAAATCCTGGATAGTAGGGATGTGAGAAGGAACCTGGATAGTAGGGTTACTTCGATATGAAAGCTTGGATAGTAGGGTTGCAAGAAGGAACCTGGATAGTAGGGTTACTTTGATCTGAAAGCTTGGACAGTAGGGCTATGAGAAGGAACCTGGATAGTAGGGTTACTTCGATATGAAAGCCTAGATAGTAGGGCTGTGAGAAGGAACCTAGATATTAGGGTTACTTCGATATGAAAGCCTGGATAGTAGGGCTGTGAGACGGAACCTGGATAGTAGGGTTACTTCAATATGAAAGCCTGGATAGTACGACTGTGAGAAGGAACCTGGATAGTAGGGTTACTACGATATGAAAGCCTGGATAGTAGGGCTGTGAGGAGGAACCTGGATAGTAGGGTTACTTCGATGTGAAAGCCTGGATAGTAGGGATGTGAGAAAGAACATGGATAGTAGGGTTACTTCGACATGAAAGCCTGGATAGTACGACTGTTAGAAGGAACCTGGATAGTAGGGTTACTTCGATATTCAAGCCTGGATAGTAGGGTTGTGAGAAGGAACCTAGATAGTAGGGTTACTTCGATATGAAAACCTGGATAGTAGGGCTGTGAGAAGGAACCTATATAGTAGGGTTCGTCGATATGAAAGCCTGGAAAGTATGGTTGTGAGAAGAAACCTGGATAATAGGGTTACTTGGATATGAAAGCCAGGATAGTAGGGGTGTGAGAAGGAACATGGATAGTAGGGTTACTTCGATATGAAAACCTGGATAGTAGGGTTGTGAGAAGGAACCTGTATAATAGGGTTACATCGATATGAAAGCCTGGATAGTATGGTTGTGAGAAGAAACCTGGATAATAGGGTTACTTGGATATGAATGTCTGGATAGTAGGGCTGTGAGAAGGAACCTGGATAGTAGGGTTACTTCAATATGAAAGCCTGGATAGCAGGGCTGTGAGAAGGAACCTGGATTGTAGGGTTACTTCGATATGAAATCCTGGATAGTAGGGCTGTGACAAGGAACCTGGATAGTAGGGTTACTTCAATATGAAAGCCTGGTTAGTAGGGCTCTGAGAAGGAACCTGGATAGTAGGGTTACTTCGATATGAAAGCCTGGATAGTAGGGCTGTGAGAAGGAACCTAGATAGTAGGGTTACTTTGATAAGAAAGCTTGGACAGTAGGGCTGTGAGAAGGAACCTGGATAGTAGGGTTACTTTGATATGAAAGCCTAGATAGTAGGGCTGTGAGAAGGAACCTGGATAGTAGGGTTACTTCGATATGAAAGCCTAGATAGTAGGGTTGTGAGAAGGAACCTGGATAGTAGGGTTACTTCGATATGAAAGCCTTGATAGTAGGGCTGTGAGAAGGAACCTGGATAGTAGGGTTACTTCGATATGAAATCCTGGATACTAGGGTTGTGAGAAGGAACCTGGATAGTAGGGTTACTTGGATATGAAAGCCTGGATAGTAGGGGTGTGAGAAGGAACATGGATAGTAGGGTTACTTCGATATGAAAGCCTTGATAGTAGGGCTGTGAGAAGGAACCTGGATAGTAGGGTTACTTCGATATGAAATCCTGGATACTAGGGTTGTGAGAAGGAACCTGGATAGTAGGGTTACTTCGATATGAAAGCCTGGATAGTAGGGCTCTGAGAAGGAACCTGGATAGTAGGGTTACTTCGATATGAAAGCCTGGATAGTAGGGTTGTGAGAAGGAACCTGGATAGTAGGGTTACTTTGATATGAAAGCTTGGACAGTAGGGCTGTGAGAAGGAACCTGGATAGTAGGGTTACTTCGATATGAAAGCCTAGATAGTAGGGCTGTGAGAAGGAACCTGGATAGTAGGGTTACTTCGATATGAAAGCCTAGATAGTAGGGCTGTGAGAAAGAACCTAGATAGTAGGGTTACTTCGATATGAAATCCTGGATAGTAGGGCTATGAGAAGGAACCTGGATAGTAGGGTTACTTCGATATGAAATCCTGGATAGTAGGGTTGTGAGAAGGAACCTGGATAGTAGGGTTACTTCGATATGAAAGCCTGGATAGTAGGGCTGTGAGAAGAAACCTGGATAGTAGGGTCACTTCGATATGAAATCCTGGATAGTAGGGATGTGAGAAGGAACCTGGATAGTAGGGTTACTTCGATATGAAAGCTTGGATAGTAGGGTTGCAAGAAGGAACCTGGATAGTAGGGTTACTTTGATCTGAAAGCTTGGACAGTAGGGCTATGAGAAGGAACCTGGATAGTAGGGTTACTTCGATATGAAAGCCTAGATAGTAGGGCTGTGAGAAGGAACCTAGATATTAGGGTTACTTCGATATGAAAGCCTGGATAGTAGGGCTGTGAGACGGAACCTGGATAGTAGGGTTACTTCAATATGAAAGCCTGGATAGTACGACTGTGAGAAGGAACCTGGATAGTAGGGTTACTACGATATGAAAGCCTGGATAGTAGGGCTGTGAGAAGGAACCTGGATAGTAGGGTTACTTCGATGTGAAAGCCTGGATAATAGGGCTGTGAGAAGGAACATGGTTAGTAGGGTTACTTCGACATGAAAGCCTGGATAGTAGGGCTGTCAGAAGAAACCTGGATAGTAGGGTTACTTCGATATTCAAGCCTGGATAGTAGGGTTGTGAGAAGGAACCTGGATAGTAGGGTTACTTCGATATGAAAACCTGGATAGTAGGGTTGTGAGAAGGAACTTATATAGTAGGGTTACGTCGATATGATAGCCTGGATAGTATGGTTGTGAGAAGAAACCTGGATAATAGGGTTACTTGGATATGAAATCCTGGATAGTAGGGGTGTGAGAAGGAACCTGGATAGTAGGGTTACTTCGATATGAAAACCTGGATAGTAGGGATGTGAGAAGGAACCTGGATAGTAGGGTTACTTCGATATGAAAGCCTGGATAGTAGGGTTGTGAGAAGGAACCTGGATAGTAGGGTTACTTTGATATGAAAGCTTGGACAATAGGGCTGTGAGAAGTGTTAGAACAAAGTTTGAATCTACTACCCTATGTTTAAGTTTTGATGATAACAAAATGAAAAGATATATTAGTTATATGATTCATGTATGAACTATTTGCTGCCTAAATTACTACGTTCTGATTTGCAGATACTCTGATAGGTATAAGCAAGATCACACCTAATCAGCATCAGAAATTTGGTTCTTGACATCAGCATCAGAAGTTGCTATATCAGAATACCAGAATCAGAAGATTAACTCACGTGTATGCTGAAGCCTGATGAACAGAACTGCGCTCAACACTCTGATAAATAAAACAACAGTTCATCAGCAGTTAAGCAGAGTCAGAATGAGCCAAGCCAGAACATGCATTAAGTAAGCAACGGTATTGTGCATTGAAAGCAAATTATTACCAACGGCCTCATTCCAGACAAGATCTGCTCGATAAGGAAAGTTTGTTATTAGCATTGAATCAAGAATATTGCTCCAACGTTCAACAATCTCAGTGCTATATAAACAAGACTATGAAGATTGAATTGGCTAATGCTCTCCAACTCTTTACACGCCTAAAAGCTGATCATAATCTTCCTTCTCTCAGTTTGCTAAACGCTACATATCCTCTTACTCAATTATTGTTTAGCAATCTAGTTTCTAAGCTTAAAGTTGTGTATACATCACAGTTGTGATACAGTTTTGTAGAAAACATTCACACACTTAGATTTATCTTCTTTGTAAGAAAGTGTTTCCTTGACAAACCGGGTTGTGGTTTGCATCAAGAAGGCTTTAGCAGTTGTTAAAGCAGTTTGTAATATTCAGTTGAATATAGTGGATTAAGACCTCGTTGGAGAGAGGCGAAATCACCTTGACTGGTGGACTGGAGTAGTTTGAGATGAAACGAACCAGGATAAAAATATCTTGTTCATTGCATTGATTTTCAGTTTTACAATTCAACCCCCCCCCCCCCCTTCTTGTGTTTTTCACTTCTTCAATTGGTATCAGAGCGCCTGGTTCTGAGCTAAAACACTTAACCGTGTCAGTACAAGATCCAGCGTCAGAAAAACACAATGGCAGGAAACTATTCTCACACCAGCAATGACAACCATGAGGACAGAGACAGATTCAGCGGCAAACCTCCAGTCTTTGATGGAGAAAACTTTGATTACTGCAAAGACAGAATTGAAAGCTTCTTTCTGGCACATGATGCTGATCTGTGGGATATGGTGACAGATGGATACACGCACCCTGTGAATGCAAGCGGTCAGAAGATTGATAGAAAAATAATGTCTGAACAACAAAAGCGTGACTTCAAGAATCACCACAAGGCCAGAACCATCCTCCTCAGCGCCATCTCCTATACTGAATATGAAAAGATCTCAAACAGAGACACAACAAAGAACATTTTTGACTCTCTCAGAATGACGCATGAGGGCAACGTTCAGGTCAAAGAAACTAAAGCTCTGGCGCTCATTCAAAAGTATGAGGCGTTCAAAATGGAAGAATCTGAATCCATTGAAACAATGTTCTCAAGATTCCAGATTCTGGTAGCTGGTCTCAAGGTTCTGGACAAAGGATACTCCACTGCTGACCATGTCAAGAAAATCATCAGAAGTTTACCCAAGCAGTGGAGACCAATGGTTACAGCTCTGAAGCTAGCTAAAGATCTCAACAAAATCACTCTGGAGAAACTTATCAGCTCCCTCAGAAGTCATGAGATAGAGCTAGAAGCTGACGAGCCTCAGAAGCAAGGTAAGCCTTTAGCATTAAAATCTAACAAAAAATCTGAGTCTAAAGTTTTGCAGGCAGTTGAAGAAACATCTGATGGATCCTCATCAGAAGAAGACGAACTCTCCCTCCTCTCCAGAAGAGTAAATCAATTATGGAAGCAAAGACAAAGGAAGTTCAAGAATCCCAGAAGATCTGATCAGAACGAGTCTTCTTCCAGATACAGAAGGACAGATTCTTCCTCTGGATACAGAATATCTGAAGGCTCCTCTAGTAGCAAAAAGCCAAACACCAAGGACATCATCTGCTATGAGTGCAATGAGCAAGGACACTACAAGAGTGACTGCCCAAAGCTTCAGAGGGAAAAGCCCAAAAAGAAGTTTGGAAGAGAGAAGAAGAAAAGTCTCATGGCTACATGGGATGACTCTGACTCGTCTGAAGCTGACTCAGAATCAGATGATGAGAGAGCCAACATAGCTCTCATGGCTAATATTTCAGAAGACAGTGAAGCTTCTCAATCAGACTCTGAATCAGACACTGAAGAGGTATTTCCTAACTTTGTTGTTAATTTTACCAAGGCTGAACTTGCTGAAAGCCTTAATGAGATTCTGGAAAGGTATCAGCAAATTAGAGTTAAATTCAGAGACCTGAAAAGGAATCTTGAATCTGACTCTAATAAGACTGAGAGTCTCAAATTGGAGAATTCTGAGCTGAGAAATAAGATTTCAAAATTAGAAAATACTTTACAAAACTCTCAGAAGGAACCAATTTCTGAAACTCCCAGCAACGTTGATGAGATCATCAAGGAGTATGATCACAATTTCCAGAAGTTCCTTGCTAAAAGCATAGATAGAAGCAAATTGGCTTCAATGATCTATGGAGTTAGCAGAAACGGCAGGAAAGGAATAGGATACCAAGGTAAGGTTCCTACACCAAAGAATGTCATGGACTTAACTATTAAATACACTCCTCTGAATTCACATTTTGTGTATGGTCACACACATGATATTAAATACACTAGCAGTAAGCACTCTGTGAAACCAAAATTCAACCAGAGTATTGGTAAAACTAACAAATCAGGACCCAAGAAAATCTGGGTACCTAAGGATAAAATAATACATGTTGCAGATATCTTTAGCAGCAAGTCAGAAACACAAGTCATGGTACCTGGACTCTGGCTGCTCGCGACACATGACGGGAAGAAGGCATATGTTCCAAAGCATGGAACTTAAGCCTGGAGGCCACGTTGGCTTTGGAGGCAATCAGAGGGGAAAGATAATTGGCTCTGGAACTGTAGGTAATGGAAATCTTCCCTCTATCAATAATGTTCTGCTAGTAGATGGATTAATGCATAAACTGTTATCCATAAGTCAATTAAGTGATAACGGTTATGATATAATCTTTAATCAAAAATCATGTAAAGCTGTTAGTCAGAAAGATGGGACTATCTTGTTTAATGGTGAGAGGAAAAACAACATTTACAAAATCAAACTTTCTGAACTAAAGAGTCAGAATGTAAAGTGCCTTCTGTCTGTTAACAATGAGCAGTGGATCTGGCACAGAAGATTGGGGCATGTTAGTATGAGAAGAATATCTCAGATTAACAAACTCAATCTGGTCAGAGGACTTCCTAATTTTAAGTTCAATTCAGATGCTCTGTGTGAGGCATGTCAGTAAGGCAAGTTTGCAAAACCTTCTTTTAAATCTAAAAATGTTGTTTCTACCTCTAAGCCATTAGAACTTCTGCACATTGACTTATTTGGACCAGTCAAAACTGCTTCAGTCAGTGGCAAGAAGTATGGGTTAGTAATCATAGATGACTATAGCAGATGGACATGGGTAAAGTTCTTAAGACACAAGGAAGAGTCACACTCTGTGTTTGTTTCCTTCTGTAACCAAGTTCAGAATGAAAAGGATCATATAATCGTTAAAGTCAGAAGTGATCATGGAGGAGAATTTGAAAACAAAGATTTTGAGTCATTCTTTAATGACAGAGGCATTCTACATGATTTCTCTTGTCCTAGAACTCCCCAACAAAACGGAGTTGTAGAACGAAAGAACAGAACATTGCAAGAAATGGCCAGAACCATGATCAATGAGACAAACGTTGCTAAGATCTTCTGGGCAGAGGCAATAAACACAGC
The DNA here is from genome assembly GCA_948472305.1 of Vicia faba. Lineage (NCBI taxonomy): Eukaryota > Viridiplantae > Streptophyta > Magnoliopsida > Fabales > Fabaceae > Vicia > Vicia faba. The sequence continues at coordinate 1,403,543,373 of OX451739.1, forward strand.
GTGCTACATTCAGAATAGAATCTCAATAAGACCTATTTTGGAAAAGACTCCATATGAATTGTGGAAGAACAGAAAGCCCAACATTTCATATTTTCATCCATTTGGATGTACTTGCTTTATGTTAAATACAAAGAATTATTTGAACAAGTTTGACTCTAAAGCACAGAAGTGTATTATGTTAGGATACTCTGAACGCTCAAGAGGGTACAGAGTATACAATACAGAAACACAGATTGTGGAAGAATCAATCAGTGTTCGTTTTGATGATAAGCTTGACTCTGAAAAGTCAAAGCAGAATGAAGTTTTTGCAGGTATGGAAATTGAATTTACAGGTTCTGAAGACAAGTCATCAGAAGCTCTCAACACAGACACTCCTTCAACGTCTGAAAGGAGCACTGCTAGCAATCCTACAACAGCTGCTGATCAACCTCCGAAGAGATTACCCAGAAGCAACTTGGATCACCCAGAAGAGACTATCTTAGGAAGAAAGGAAGATCCAATCAGAACAAGAGCAAGCTTCAGAAACTCTGAAGAAACTCTCATGGGACTTGTGTCTCTGATTGAACCTTCTTCTATTGATGAAGCACTTCTGGATAATGACTGGATTCTGGAAATGCAAGAAGAGCTGAATCAATTCACCAGAAATGACGTATGGGATCTCGTTCCCAGACCAAAAGGATTCTACGTCATTGGAACAAGATGGGTGTTCAGAAACAAGCTAAATGAACAAGGTGAAGTCATCAGAAACAAGGCACGACTGGTTGCACAAGGTTATAGTGAGCAAGAGGGGATAGACTATACAGAAACCTTTGCCTCAGTTGCCAGGTTAGAATCTATCAGACTTTTAATTTCATTTGCTGTTAATAGAGGCATCACTCTGTATCAGATGGATGTCAAAAGTGCATTCTTAAATGGTTATATAGAAGAAGAGGTTTATGTGCACCAACCCCCTGGTTTTGAAAATACAAAACATCCAGAACATGTTTTCAAACTAAAGAAGTCACTTTTTGGTCTGAAACAAGCTCCCAGAGCTTGGTATGAAAGGCTAAGTAACTTTCTGTTAGAAAATGAATTCACCAGAGGGAAGGTGGACACTACCTTATTCTGTAAATCAGTTAAGAATGACATCTTAGTCTGTCAAATTTACGTTGATGATATTATTTTTGGTTCTACTAATCCTTCTCTTGGAAGAAAATTTGCTAAGTGTATGCAGGCAGAATTTGAGATGAGCCTCATGGGGGAACTGAAATTCTTTCTAGGAATTTAGATCAATCAAACTCCAGAGGGAACTTACATTCATCAGAGCAAATACATCAGAGATCTTCTGAAGAAATTTGACCTCTCAGAATGTAAGCCATCAAAGATTCCAATGCATCCCACGTGCATTCTGGAAAGAGAAGAGGTAAGCAAAAATGTAGAACAGAAAGTCTACAGAGGTATGATTGGTTCTCTCCTCTATCTGACTGCTTCAAGACCTGATATATTATTCAGTGTTTGTATTTGTGCTAGATTCCAATCAGATCCTAGAGAATCTCACTTAACAGCTGTTAAGCGAATTTTCAAGTATCTGAAAGGTACTACTAATCTGGGTTTGTTTTATAGAAAATCTAGTGATTACAGTTTAGTAGGCTACTGCGATGCTGACTTTGCTGGAGACAGAGTGGAGCGTAAAAGTACTTCTGGAAGCTGCCAGTTTCTGTGAGAAAATCTGATCTCTTGGTCCAGCAAAAGGCAATCAACAATTGCGCTATCGACAGCAGAAGCTGAGTACATAGCAGCAGCAGGATGTAGCACACAAATGCTCTGGATGAAAAGTCAGCTTGAAGACTTCCAGATTTTTGAGAGTAACATTCATATACTCTGTGATAATACTTCTGCTATTTGCTTAAGTAAGAATCCCATTTTACATTCTAGAGCTAAGCATATAGAAATAAAACATCACTTCATTAGGGACTATATTCAGAAAGGAATTTTGAATTTAAAATTTATAGATACAGACCATCAATGGGCTGATATCTTCACTAAACTTCTTTCTGAAGATAGGTTTAATTTCATTCTGAAACATCTCAGCATGAAAATCTGCCCAGAGTGAAAATGTTTTAATTCCATATATTTATCTTCAGAATGTATCTGTTTTTCTGTGAACTTCTGATCAATCTCTTTTCAGAAAGATAGAACATGCAGATTGTATCAGATGCAAGTCTAAAGATCTGAGAGTCTAAGCTCAAAGACAGACGTGCTGATCACTACATCAAACAAGTGTCATCCAATCATCAGCAAATCTCTGAAGCAGAACGCGTGCACGCTTCTGAGAAGGCAAAACGCTGATTGGGTGCATTGAGACACATGTCTGGTAACCGTTTTTAAGTATCTTTCTCAAATCCCCCAAAATCAGCAAGCATTTAATAAAAGTAATCATGCTTTTAAAACGTAATCATGATTTTATTTCTCTCTCTTAAAAACGTTTACAATTTCAAAATATTCTGAACCCTATTTAAACACGTTAACCTCTCATTTTCATCTTTTACAGTTTCTCACTATTTCTCAAGCATTCTCTGCATTTTTCTGTGTTCATCTCTCTCAAACCCTTTTTCTCAGCTTTTCGTCTCAAAATCTTTTAGTGTGAACATGGCAACCTCCAGCAGTGCTTCTGCAGGTTCTCAGAAGAAAGCATCATCTGAACAGTATCAAGTGCCATTCAGAACACTCCTCACTCCTATGAAGAATCTTGAAGTGTTATCTGAATTGATCATTGATTTTGGAAGCTTGAAGGAAAACAGTTTTGACCTAACAGAAGAAGTTAGGGCACAGAAATGGGAAAGGTATTTTGACAGGTTGGTTGGACCAACATTCCCTATGTTAGTGAAGGAGTTCTGGATTCATGCGACGGCTTCAACGCATCTAGTCACCTCCTACATCATGGGGAAGAAGATTGTGATCACTGATGATCACATAGCAAGGTTAATAGGCTACAATGGCGGTGGCGTCCGTTGTATTGATATGGCTGAGAGATGTGCTGACGTGGGCGTCATAGCTGAAAGGATTTTCACCCATGGGGTGCCCAGCAGCAAGATCAAAGATCTGAAGGATCATCACAGAGTTTGGGCGAAGATAATTCTGGGGTGCTTCAACCATAGGAAGCCAACTAGTTCCCCTGATTACATAAATGTGGATCAGCAGTTTCTGATCTACTTTATTAATCAGAAGGTAAAAATCAACTTGGCTCATCTTCTGTTCAACCACCTCAGAACAAGCGTGAAGGAAACCAGGGAAGAAGAAAGAACAAAGAGGGATTGGATACCCTTTGGAAGGTTGATATCAGATATTCTGACAGAGAATAGGCTGATAGAGCATCTGATAGAAGCTCAAGAGTTAAGCACCATTGAACCAACATTTGGGAAGCCTCTGAACGCGAAGAACTTGAAGAAAATGAAGTTGATAGAGAATATCAAAAAGGAACCCAGTGCTACTCTTATTGCTGATATCACCAGCAGAAGAGTTCCACTGAGTGACTTTCCTTTATTCTCTCAGATAGAATCCAAGCCAGTCGTAGTTCTCAGATATATGGACGCGTGCAAAGCTGATGGTACAGATCCAAATCTGAAGATCAAAGATTTGCACCAACCTCAACCAGAAGTGACTCTGAAGAAGACGAAGAAAAGGAAGGCACCTTCAGAAGGATCATCCCAGCAGACACCCAAGAAAAGAGGTAATTTATCTGCTGCTTCTGTTTTAAATTCTTCTACTATTCCAGCATCTATTCCACCTCCAACCTCTCATAGAATCTCAATCCCCATCCCAACAATAGATGAAACTGAACCAGAAGATGACCCTTCTGAGGCACTACAACTCAGAAGACCCAGAACCAAACATCCCAAACCAACAATATCAACAACATCAGCAATTGACAAAGTGTTGTCTGACATTGATCAACACACTTCTGATCACTCCTCCAATCCAAACTCTGAACCACAAATTGTCCCTCCTCCACAACCAGAACAACAGCAATCTGCTGAAGAACCAGAACAACAACAACCTCTCTCATCCATTCCAGAAGAACCTCTCATCCCTGAACAACCAGAAATTCCAACAACTTCTCCACAACCAACAATTCCGTCTCCCTCTCCTCAACCAGAAATTCATCCACCATCACCTCAACCTGAGTTTCATCACTCTGAAACTCCTTCTCCTCCACCTTCTGAACCTCATTCACCTCAACCATCACCTCTGGCAATCCAGTTGCCATGTGGAACAACAGTCACAATGGCCCAGCTGCCATCCTCGTCAGAATCTACACCACCAAACACTCCCAAAACACCAAACAGTCCAATCATAATTTATGATTCTCCCACTCCATCTCCAAAACAAACAGCTGCCAAGCAAACCACCGAAAACCCCAGCAGGACCTTCATAGACTTAACAATCTTTGACCGTCTTGCTGATCTGAAACATAAAATAGCCATCCCAAAACCAAAACAACCAGATGTTGGCTCTGGTATTATGAATTTTGAAACAGGTATGCAGCAGTGGATTGCTTCTCTGAAGCAAGTCTGTCCTGGAATTATTGACCCAGCTGCCTCTGACCAGCTCTGGTCATAATTCAGAATTTGGGTACGTGCTGAAGCCCTCAAGTTGCAGGATATCAACTATGAGTAGGCACAACAGAACTTCAGCAAGCTGTTGAAGGAAGTTGAAAGTCAGCTGCCTCAGGAAGCCGTGCTCCCTCTGGATAGTGAGCCTTGGTCTGAGAAACAGCTAGCTTCAAAGGTGCAACCAGAAGAAGACAAGACCATTCAAGCTGAAGCAAGTCAAGCAGAAGATGTTGCAGAAAGCTCTCAGAAGCTTCCTGCTTCTGATGTTTCTCAAGCTGCCTGGGACAGGCAGACTCTGGAAGAGCTGAAGCTGAATGACATGTGTCTACAGCAGAGGATGGATGAAAACGACCAGAAGATGAAAGAAAGAATGGATGTGCAGGATAGCAAGATTGACACTGTTGTCAGCATGGTACACAAGCAGAATGAGACTGCTGATCAGATCAAAGCCATGCTGGAGAACCTGTTCACACGCTTTCCTCCCCAACCTTAGTTTTTTTTTTCATTCATGTCATTTTCATGTTTTCCTTGATTATCTGATGTTCTACTTTAATATGTTTTGTCTGATTCTGAACCTTTTAATATGACAAGTTTTTCTGATCTTAATTGTTTTAGCACATCACCTACACTTTTTGATTGCTGACAAAAAGGGGGAGAACAAGAATGATATTTTAAACAATAACGGATTACTAAGACAGAAAGTCTCGAACATTCTAACTCTGTTATACTTGAATATGTTTTCTGTTTTGCTTAAGTCTACAGGTACAAGAAATCACCATGATACCCTGAAGACTAAAGCTCTGAAACTCTGACCCGCTCTGATACTCTGACCCAAAGCAAAGCTCTGACAAGAAAAGCTCTGACACGCTGATCTGAAGCTCTGCTCTGATATACTGATCTAAAGCTTCTGATAGTCAAAGACTCTGATACTCTGATGTTCAAAGAAAGGCAAAAAGATCTGATTCTGAAGAACTCTTGGAATCAAAAAGGGAAGCAATAAACTCAGGGGGAGTATCTCTCAACTCTTATCCCTTATCCTTGATAACCTCTTACTCTGATACATCTCTCTGATACCTTTTCACGTTATTTTCAATTAAAAATATCCAGTTTTTGTCATCATCAAAAAGGGGGAGATTGTTAGAACAAAGTTTGAATCTACTACCCTATGTTTAAGTTTTGATGATAACAAAATGAAAAGATATATTAGTTATATGATTCATGTATGAACTATTTGCTGCCTAAATTACTACGTTCTGATTTGCAGATACTCTGATAGGTATAAGCAAGATCACACCTAATCAGCATCAGAAATTTGGTTCTTGACATCAGCATCAGAAGTTGCTATATCAGAATACCAGAATCAGAAGATTAACTCACGTGTATGCTGAAGCCTGATGAACAGAACTTCGCTCAACACTCTGATAAATAAAACAACAGTTCATCAGCAGTTAAGCAGAGTCAGAATGAGCCAAGCCGGAACATGCATTAAGTAAGCAACTGTACTGTGCATTGAAAGCAAATTATTACCAACGGCCTCATTCCAGACAAGATCTGCTCGATAAGGAAAGTTTGTTATTAGCATTGAATCAAGAATATTTCTCCAACATTCAACAATCTCAGTGCTATATAAACAAGACTATGAAGATTGAATTGGCTAATGCTCTCCAACTCTTTACACGCCTAAAAGCTGATCATAATCTTCCTTCTCTCAGTTTGCTAAACGCTACATATCCTCTTACTCAATTATTGTTTAGCAATCTAGTTTCTAAGCTTAAAGTTGTTTATACATCACAGTTGTGATACAGTTTTGTAGAAAACATTCACACTTAGATTTATCTTCTTTGTAAGAAAGTGTTTCCTTGATAAACCGGGTTGTGGTTTGCATCAAGAAGGCTTTAGCAGTTGTTAAAGTAGTTTGTAATATTCAGTTGAATATAGTGGATTAAGACCTCGTTGGAGAGAGGCGAAATCACCTTGACGGGTGGACTGGAGTAGTTTGAGATCAAACGAACCAGGATAAAAATATCTTGTTCATTGCATTGATTTTCAGTTTTACAATTCAACCCCCCCCCCCCCCCCCTTCTTGTGTTTTTCACTTCTTCAAGAAGGAACCTGGATAGTAGGGTTACTTCGATATGAAAGCCTAGATAGTAGGGCTGTGAGAAGTAACCTGGATATTAGGGTTACTTCGATATGAAATCCTGGATAGTAGGGCTATGAGACGGAACCTGGATAGTAGGGTTACTTCGATATGAAAGCCTGGATAGTACGACTGTGAGAAGGAACCTGGATAGTAGGGTTACTACGATATGAAAGCCTGGATAGTAGGGCTGTGAGAAGGAACCTGGATAGTAGGGTTACTTCGATGTGAAAGCCTGGATAGTAGGGTTGTGAGAAGGAACATGGATAGTAGGGTTACTTCGACATGAAAGCTTAGATAATAGGGCTGTCAGAAGGAACCTGGATAGTAGGGTTACTTCGATATTCAAGCCTGGATAGTAGGGTTGTGAGAAGGAACTTGGATAGTAGGGTTACTTCGATATGAAAACCTGGATAGTAGGGCTGTGAGAAGGAACTTATATCCTAGGGTTACGTCGATATGAAAGCCTAGATAGTATGGTTGTGAGAAGAAACCTGGATAATAGGGTTACTTAGATATTAAAGCCTAGATAGTAGGGGTGTGAGAAGGAACCTGGATAGTAGGGTTACTTCGATATGAAAACCTGGATAGTAGGGCAGTGAGAAGGAACCTGTATAATAGGGTTACATCGATATGAAAGCTTGGATAGTATGGTTGTGAGAAGAAACCTGTATAATAGGGTTACTTGGATATCAAAGCCTGGATAGTAGGGCTGTAAGAAGGAACCTGGATAGTAGGGTTACTTCAATATGAAAGCCTGGATAGTAGGGCTGTGAGAAGGAACCTGGATAGTAGGGTTACTTTGATATAAAATCCTGGATAGTAGGGCTGTGAGAAGGAACCTGGATAGTAGGGTTACTTCGATATGAAAGCCTGGATAGTAGGGATCTAAGAAGGAACCTGGATAGTAGGGTTACTTCGATATGAAAGCCTGGATAGTAGGGCTGTGAGAAGGAACCTGGATAGTAGGGTTACTTTGATATGGAAGCTTGGAAAGTAGGGCTGTGGGAAGGAACCTGGATAGTAGGGTTACTTTGATATGAAAGCCTAGATAGTAGGGCTGTGAGAAGGAACTTGGATAGTAGGGTTACTTTGATATGAAAGCCTAGATAGTAGGGTTGTGAGAAGGAACCTGGATAGTAGGGTTACTTCGATATGAAAGCCTGCATAGTAGGGCTGTGAGAAGGAACCTGGATAGTAGGGTTACTTTGATATGAAATCCTGGATATTAGGGTTGTGAGAAGGAACCTGGATAGTAGGGTTACTTCGATATGAAAGCCTGGATAGTAGGGCTCTGAGAAGGAACCTGGATAGTAGGGTTACTTCGATATGAAATCCTGGATAGTAGGGTTGTGAGAAGGAACCTGGATAGTAGGGTTATTTTGATATGAAAGCTTGGACAATATGGCTGTGAGAAGGAACCTGGATAGTAGGGTTACTTCGATATGAAATCCTAGATAGTAGGGCTGTGAGAAGGAACCTGGATAGTAGGGTTTCTTCGATATGAAAGCCTAGATAGTAGGGCTGTGAGAAGGAACCGGATAGTAGGGTTACTTCGATATGAAAACTTGGATAGTAGGGCTGTGAGAAGGAACCTGGATAGTAGGGTTACTTCAATATGAAATCCTGGATAGTAGGGTTGTGAAAAGGAACCTGGATAGTAGGGTTACTTCGATATGAAAGCCTGGATAGTAGGGCTGTGAGAAGGAACCTGGATAGTAGGGTCACTTTGATATGAAATCCTGGATAGTAGGGATGTGAGAAGGAATCTGGATAGTAGGGTTACTTCGATATGAAAGCTTGGATAGTAGGGTTTTGAGAAGGAACCTGGATAGTAGGGTTACTTCGATCTGAAAGCTTGGACAGTAGGGCTGTGAGAAGGAACCTGGATAGTAGGGTTACTTCGATATGAAAGCCTAGATAGTAGGGCTGTGAGAAGGAACCTAGATATTAGGGTTACTTCGATATGAAAGCCTGGATAGTATGGCTGTGAGACAGAACCTGGATAGTAGGGTTACTTTGATATGAAAGCCTGGATAATAGGGCTGTGAGAAGGAACATGGTTAGTAGGGTTACTTCGACATGAAAGCCTGGATAGTAGGGCTGTCAGAAGGAACCTGGATAGTAGGGTTACTTCGATATTCAAGCTTGGATAGTAGGGTTGTGAGAAGGAACTGGATAGTAGGGTTACTTCGATATGAAAACCTGGATAGTAGGGCTGTGAGAAGGAACTTATATAGTAGGGTTACGTCGATATGATAGCCTGGATAGTATGGTTGTGAGAAAAAACATGGATAATAGGGTTACTTGGATATGGAAGCCTGGATAGTGGGGTGTGAGAAGGAACCTGGATAGTAGGGTTACTTCGATATGAAAACCTGGATAGTAGGGATGTGAGAAGGAACCTGGATAGTAGGGTTACTTCGATATGAAAGCCTGGATAGTAGGGTTGTGAGAAGGAACCTGGATAGTAGGGTTACTTTGATATGAAAACCTGGATAGTACGACTGTGAGAAGGAACCTGGATAGTAGGGTTACTACGATATGAAAGCCTAGATAGTAGGGCTGTGAGAAGGAACCTGGATAGTAGGGTTACTTCGATGTGAAAGCCTGGATAGTAGGGCTGTGAGAAGGAACATGGATAGTAGGGTTACTTCGACATGAAAGCTTGGATAGTAGGGCTGTCAGAAGGAACCTGGATAGTAGGGTTACTTCGATATTTAAGCCTGGATAGTAGGGTTGTGAGAAGGAACCTGGATAGTAGGGTTACTTCGATATGAAAACCTGGATAGTAGGGCTGTGAGAAGGAACTTATATAGTAGATTTACGTCGATATGAAAGCCTGGATAGTATGGTTGTGAGAAGAAACCTGGATAATAGGGTTACTTGGATATGAAAGCCTGGATAGTAGGGGTGTGAGAAGGAACCTGGATAGTAGGGTTACTTCGATATGAAAACCTGGATAGTAGGGTTGTGAGAAGGAACCTGTATAATAGGGTTACATCGATATGAAAGTCTGGATAGTATGGTTATGAGAAGAAACCTGGATAATAGGGTTACTTGGATATGAAAGCCTGGATAGTAGGGCTGTGATAAGGAACCTGGATAGTAGGGTTACTTCATTATGAAAGCATGGATAGTAGGGCTGTGAGAAGGAACCTGGATAGTAGGGTTACTTCGATATGAAATCCTGGATAGTAGGGCTGTGAGAAGGAACCTGGATAGTAGGGTTACTTCGATATGAAAGCCTAGATAGTAGGGCTCTGAGAAGGAACCTGGATAGTAGGGTTACTTCGATATGAAAGCCTGGATAATAGGGTTGTGAGAAGGAACCCGGATAGTAGGGTTACTTTGATATGAAAGCTTGGACAGTAGGGCTGTGAGAAGGATCCTGGATAGTAGGGTTACTTCGATATGAAAGCCTAGATAGTAGGGTTGTGAGAAGGAACCTGTATAGTAGGGTTACTTCGATATGAAAGACTATATAGTAGGGTTGTGAGAAGGAACCTGGATAGTAGGGTTACTTTGATATCAAAGCCTGGATAGTAGGGCTGTGAGAAGGAACCTGGATAGTAGGGTTACTTCGATATGAAATCCTGGATATTAGGGTTGTGAGAAGGAACCTGGATAGCAGGGTTACTTCGATATGAAAGCCTGGATAGTAGGGCTCTGAGAAGGAACCTGGATAGTAGGGTTACTTTGATATGAAAGTCTGGATAGTAGGGTTGTGAGAAGGAACCTGGATAGTAGGGTTACTTTGATATGAAAGCTTGGACAGTAGGGCTGTGAGAAGGAACCTGGATAGTAGGGTTACTTCGATATGAATGCCTAGATAGTAGGGTTGTGAGAAGGAACCTGGATAGTAGGGTTACTTCGATATGAAAACCTGGATAGTAGGGCTGTGAGAAGGAACTTATATAGTAGATTTACGTCGATATGAAAGCCTGGATAGTATGGTTGTGAGAAGAAACCTGGATAATAGGGTTACTTGGATATGAAAGCCTGGATAGTAGGGGTGTGAGAAGGAACCTGGATAGTAGGGTTACTTCGATATGAAAACCTGGATAGTAGGGTTGTGAGAAGGAACCTGTATAATAGGGTTACATCGATATGAAAGTCTGGATAGTATGGTTATGAGAAGAAACCTGGATAATAGGGTTACTTGGATATGAAAGCCTGGATAGTAGGGCTGTGATAAGGAACCTGGATAGTAGGGTTACTTCATTATGAAAGCATGGATAGTAGGGCTGTGAGAAGGAACCTGGATAGTAGGGTTACTTCGATATGAAATCCTGGATAGTAGGGCTGTGAGAAGGAACCTGGATAGTAGGGTTACTTCGATATGAAAGCCTAGATAGTAGGGCTCTGAGAAGGAACCTGGATAGTAGGGTTACTTCGATATGAAAGCCTGGATAATAGGGTTGTGAGAAGGAACCCGGATAGTAGGGTTACTTTGATATGAAAGCTTGGACAATAGGGCTGTGAGAAGGATCCTGGATAGTAGGGTTACTTCGATATGAAAGCCTAGATAGTAGGGTTGTGAGAAGGAACCTGTATAGTAGGGTTACTTCGATATGAAAGACTATATAGTAGGGTTGTGAGAAGGAACCTGGATAGTAGGGTTACTTTGATATCAAAGCCTGGATAGTAGGGCTGTGAGAAGGAACCTGGATAGTAGGGTTACTTCGATATGAAATCCTGGATATTAGGGTTGTGAGAAGGAACCTGGATAGCAGGGTTACTTCGATATGAAAGCCTGGATAGTAGGGCTCTGAGAAGGAACCTGGATAGTAGGGTTACTTTGATATGAAAGTCTGGATAGTAGGGTTGTGAGAAGGAACCTGGATAGTAGGGTTACTTTGATATGAAAGCTTGGACAGTAGGGCTGTGAGAAGGAACCTGGATAGTAGGGTTACTTCGATATGAATGCCTAGATAGTAGGGTTGTGAGAAGGAACCTGGATAGTAGGGTTACTTCGATATGAAAGCCTAGATAGTAGGGCTGTGAGAAGGAACCTGGATAGTAGGGTTACTTCGATATGAAAGCCTGGATAGTAGGGCTATGAGAAGGAACCTGGATAGTAGGGTTACTTCGATATGAAATCCTGGATAGTAGGGTTGTGAGAAGGAACCTGGATAGTAGAGTTACTTCGATATGAACGCCTGGATAGTAGGGCTGTGAGAAGGATCCTGGATAGTAGGGTCACTTCGATATGAAATCCTGGATAGTAGGGATGTGAGAAGGAACCTGGATAGTAGGGTTACTTCGATATGAAAGCTTGGATAGTGGGGTTGTGAGAAGGAACCTGGATAATAGGGTTACTTTGATCTGAAAGCTTGGACAGTAGGGCTGTGAGAAGGAACCTGGATAGTAGGGTTACTACGATATGAAAGCCTGGATAGTAGGGCTGTGAGAAGGAACCTGGATAGTAGGGTTACTACGATATGAAAGCCTGGATACTAGGGCTGTGAGAAGGAACCTGGATAGTAGGGTTACTTCGATGTGAAAGCCTGGATAGTAGGGCTGTGAGAAGGAACATGGATAGTAGGGTTACTTCGACATGAAAACTTGGATAGTAGGGCTGTCAGAAGGAACTTGGACAGTAGGGTTACTTCGATATTCAAGTCTGGATAGTAGGGTTGTGAGAAGGAACCTGGATAGTAGGGTTACTTCGATATGAAAACCTGGATAGTATGGCTGTGAGAAGGAACTTATATAGTAGGGTTACGTCGATATGAAAGCCCGGATAGTATGGTTGTGAGAAGAAACCTGGATAATAGGGTTACTTGGATATGAAAGCCTTGATAGTAGGGGTGTGAGAAGGAACCTGGATAGTAGGGTTACTTCGATATGAAAACCTGGATAGTAGGGCTGTGAGAAGGAACCTGTATAATAGGGTTACATAGATATGAAAGCCTGGATAGTATGGTTGTGAGAAGAAACCTGGATAATAGGGTTACTTGGATATGAAAGCATGGATAGTAGGGCTGTGAGAAGGAACCTGAATAGTAGGGTTACTTTAATATAAAAGCATGGATAGTAGGGCTGTGAGAAGGAACCTGGATAGTAGGGTTACTTCGATATGAAATCCTGGATAGTAGGGTTGTGAGAAGGAACTTGGATAGTAGGGTTACTTCGATATGAAAGCCTGGATAGTAGGGCTCTGAGAAGGAACCTGGATAGTACGGTTACTTCGATATGAAAGCCTGGATAGTAGGGCTGTGAGAAGGAACCTGGATAGTAGGGTTACTTTGATATGAAAGCTTGGACAATAGGGCTGTGAGAAGGAACCTGGATAGTAGGGTTACTTCGATATGAAAGCCTAGATAGTAGGGCTGTGAGAAGGAACCTGTATAGTAGGGTTACTTCGATATGAAAGCGTAGATAGTAGGGTTGTGAGAAGGAACCTGGATAGTAGGGTTACTTTGATATGAAAGCCTGGATAGTAGGGCTGTGAGAAGGAACCTGGATAGTAGGGTTACTTCGATATGAAATCCTGGATATTAGGGTTGTGAGAAGGAACCTGGATAGTAGGGTTACTTAGATATGAAAACCTGGATAGAAGGGCTGTGAGAAGGAACTTATATAGTAGGGTTACGTCGATATGAAAGCCTGGATAGTATGGTTGTGAGAAGAAACCTGGATAATAGGGTTACTTGGATATGAAAGCCTGGATAGTAGGGGTGTGAGAAGGAACCTGGATAGTAGGGTTACTTTGATATGAAAACCTGGATAGTAGGGCTGTGAGAAGGAACCTGTATAATAGGGTTACATCGATATGAAAGCCTGGATAGTATGGTTGTGAGAAGAAACCTGGATAATAGGGTTACTTGGATATGAAAGCATGGATAGTAGGCCTGTGAGAAGGAACCTGGATAGTAGGGTTACTTCAATATGAAAGTCTGGATAGTAGGGCTGTGAGAAGGAACCTGGATAGTAGGGTTACTTCGATATGAAATCCTGGATAGTAGGGCTGTGAGAAGGAACCTGGATAGTAGGGTTACTTCGATATGAAAGCATGGATAGTAGGGCTGTGAGAAGGAACCTGGATAGTAGGGTTACTTCGATATGAAAGCCTGGATAGTAGGGCTGTGAGAAGGAACCTGGATAGTAGGGTTACTTTGATATGAAAGCTTGGACAGTAGGGCTGTGAGAAGGAACCTGGATAGTAGGGTTACTTCGATATGAAAGCCTAGATAGTAGGGCTGTGAGAAGGAACCTGTATAGTAGGGTTACTTCTATATGAAAGCGTAGATAGTAGGGTTGTGAGAAGGAACCTGGATAGTAGGGTTACTTTGATATGAAAGCCTGGATAGTAGGGCTGTGAGAAGGAACCTGGATAGTAGGGTTACTTCGATATGAAATCCTAGATATTAGGGTTGTTAGAAGGAACCTGGATAGTAGGGTTACTTCGATATGAAAACCTGGATAGTAGGGCTGTGAGAAGGAACTTATATAGTAGGGTTACGTCGATATGAAAGCCTGGATAGTATGGTTGTGAGAAGAAACCTGGATAATAGGGTTACTTGGATATGAAAGCCTGGATAGTAGGGGTGTGAGAAGGAACCTGGATAGTAGGGTTACTTCGATATGAAAACCTGGATAGTAGGGCTGTGAGAAGGAACCTGTATAATAGGGTTACATCGATATGAAAGCCTGGATAGTATGGTTGTGAGAAGAAACCTGGATAATAGGGTTACTTGGATATGAAAGCATGGATAGTAGGCCTGTGAGAAGGAACCTGGATAGTAGGGTTACTTCGATATGAAATCCTGGATAGTAGGGTTGTGAGAAGGAACCTGGATAGTAGGGTTACTTCGATATGAAAGCCTGGATAGTAGGGCTCTGAGAAGGAACCTGGATAGTAGGGTTACTTCGATATGAAAGCCTGGATAATAGGGTTGTGAGAAGGAACCCGGATAGTAGGGTTACTTTGATATGAAAGCTTGGACAGTAGGGCTGTGAGAAGGATCCTGGATAGTAGGGTTACTTCGATATGAAAGCCTAGATAGTAGGGTTGTGAGAAGGAACCTGTATAGTAGGGTTACTTCGATATGAAAGACTATATAGTAGGGTTGTGAGAAGGAACCTGGATAGTAGGGTTACTTTGATATCAAAGCCTGGATAGTAGGGCTGTGAGAAGGAACCTGGATAGTAGGGTTACTTCGATATGAAATCCTGGATATTAGGGTTGTGAGAAGGAACCTGGATAGCAGGGTTACTTCGATATGAAAGCCTGGATAGTAGGGCTCTGAGAAGGAACCTGGATAGTAGGGTTACTTCGATATGAAAGTCTGGATAGTAGGGTTGTGAGAAGGAACCTGGATAGTAGGGTTACTTTGATATGAAAGCTTGGACAGTAGGGCTGTGAGAAGGAACCTGGATAGTAGGGTTACTTCGATATGAATGCCTAGATAGTAGGGTTGTGAGAAGGAACCTGGATAGTAGGGTTACTTCGATATGAAAGCCTAGATAGTAGGGCTGTGAGAAGGAACCTGGATAGTAGGGTTACTTCGATATGAAAGCCTGGATAGTAGGGCTATGAGAAGGAACCTGGATAGTAGGGTTACTTCGATATGAAATCCTGGATAGTAGGGTTGTGAGAAGGAACCTGGATAGTAGAGTTACTTCGATATGAACGCCTGGATAGTAGGGCTGTGAGAAGGATCCTGGATAGTAGGGTCACTTCGATATGAAATCCTGGATAGTAGGGATGTGAGAAGGAACCTGGATAGTAGGGTTACTTCGATATGAAAGCTTGGATAGTGGGGTTGTGAGAAGGAACCTGGATAGTAGGGTTACTTTGATCTGAAAGCTTGGACAGTAGGGCTGTGAGAAGGAACCTGGATAGTAGGGTTACTTCGATATGAAAGCCTAGATAGTAGGGCTGTGAGAAGGAACCTAGATATTAGGGTTACTTCGATATGAAAGCCTGGATAGTAGGGCTGTGAGACGGGACCTTGATAGTAGGGTTACTTCGATATGAAAGCCTGGATATTACCACTGTGAGAAGGAACCTGGATAGTAGGGTTACTACGATATGAAAGCCTGGATAGTAGGGCTGTGAGAAGGAACCTGGATAGTAGGGTTACTACGATATGAAAGCCTGGATACTAGGGCTGTGAGAAGGAACCTGGATAGTAGGGTTACTTCGATGTGAAAGCCTGGATAGTAGGGCTGTGAGAAGGAACATGGATAGTAGGGTTACTTCGACATGAAAACTTGGATAGTAGGGCTGTCAGAAGGAACTTGGACAGTAGGGTTACTTCGATATTCAAGTCTGGATAGTAGGGTTGTGAGAAGGAACCTGGATAGTAGGGTTACTTCGATATGAAAACCTGGATAGTATGGCTGTGAGAAGGAACTTATATAGTAGGGTTACGTCGATATGAAAGCCCGGATAGTATGGTTGTGAGAAGAAACCTGGATAATAGGGTTACTTGGATATGAAAGCCTTGATAGTAGGGGTGTGAGAAGGAACCTGGATAGTAGGGTTACTTCGATATGAAAACCTGGATAGTAGGGCTGTGAGAAGGAACCTGTATAATAGGGTTACATAGATATGAAAGCCTGGATAGTATGGTTGTGAGAAGAAACCTGGATAATAGGGTTACTTGGATATGAAAGCATGGATAGTAGGGCTGTGAGAAGGAACCTGAATAGTAGGGTTACTTCAATATAAAAGCATGGATAGTAGGGCTGTGAGAAGGAACCTGGATAGTAGGGTTACTTCGATATGAAATCCTGGATAGTAGGGTTGTGAGAAGGAACTTGGATAGTAGGGTTACTTCGATATGAAAGCCTGGATAGTAGGGCTCTGAGAAGGAACCTGGATAGTACGGTTACTTCGATATGAAAGCCTGGATAGTAGGGCTGTGAGAAGGAACCTGGATAGTAGGGTTACTTTGATATGAAAGCTTGGACAATAGGGCTGTGAGAAGGAACCTGGATAGTAGGGTTACTTCGATATGAAAGCCTAGATAGTAGGGCTGTGAGAAGGAACCTGTATAGTAGGGTTACTTCGATATGAAAGCGTAGATAGTAGGGTTGTGAGAAGGAACCTGGATAGTAGGGTTACTTTGATATGAAAGCCTGGATAGTAGGGCTGTGAGAAGGAACCTGGATAGTAGGGTTACTTCGATATGAAATCCTGGATATTAGGGTTGTGAGAAGGAACCTGGATAGTAGGGTTACTTCGATATGAAAACCTGGATAGAAGGGCTGTGAGAAGGAACTTATATAGTAGGGTTACGTCGATATGAAAGCCTGGATAGTATGGTTGTGAGAAGAAACCTGGATAATAGGGTTACTTGGATATGAAAGCCTGGATAGTAGGGGTGTGAGAAGGAACCTGGATAGTAGGGTTACTTTGATATGAAAACCTGGATAGTAGGGCTGTGAGAAGGAACCTGTATAATAGGGTTACATCGATATGAAAGCCTGGATAGTATGGTTGTGAGAAGAAACCTGGATAATAGGGTTACTTGGATATGAAAGCATGGATAGTAGGCCTGTGAGAAGGAACCTGGATAGTAGGGTTACTTCAATATGAAAGTCTGGATAGTAGGGCTGTGAGAAGGAACCTGGATAGTAGGGTTACTTCGATATGAAATCCTAGATAGTAGGGCTGTGAGAAGGAACCTGGATAGTAGGGTTACTTCGATATGAAAGCATGGATAGTAGGGCTGTGAGAAGGAACTTGGATAGTAGGGTTACTTCGATATGAAAGCCTGGATAGTAGGGCTGTGAGAAGGAACCTGGATAGTAGGGTTACTTTGATATGAAAGCTTGGACAGTAGGGCTGTGAGAAGGAACCTGGATAGTAGGGTTACTTCGATATGAAAGCCTAGATAGTAGGGCTGTGAGAAGGAACCTGTATAGTAGGGTTACTTCTATATGAAAGCGTAGATAGTAGGGTTGTGAGAAGGAACCTGGATAGTAGGGTTACTTTGATATGAAAGCCTGGATAGTAGGGCTGTGAGAAGGAACCTGGATAGTAGGGTTACTTCGATATGAAATCCTAGATATTAGGGTTGTTAGAAGGAACCTGGATAGTAGGGTTACTTCGATATGAAAACCTGGATAGTAGGGCTGTGAGAAGGAACTTATATAGTAGGGTTACGTCGATATGAAAGCCTGGATAGTATGGTTGTGAGAAGAAACCTGGATAATAGGGTTACTTGGATATGAAAGCCTGGATAGTAGGGGTGTGAGAAGGAACCTGGATAGTAGGGTTACTTCGATATGAAAACCTGGATAGTAGGGCTGTGAGAAGGAACCTGTATAATAGGGTTACATCGATATGAAAGCCTGGATAGTATGGTTGTGAGAAGAAACCTGGATAATAGGGTTACTTGGATATGAAAGCATGGATAGTAGGCCTGTGAGAAGGAACCTGGATAGTAGGGTTACTTCGATATGAAATCCTGGATAGTAGGGTTGTGAGAAGGAACCTGGATAGTAGGGTTACTTCGATATGAAAGCCTGGATAGTAGGGCTCTGAGAAGGAACCTGGATAGTACGGTTACTTCGATATGAAAGCCTGGATAGTAGGGCTGTGAGAAGGAACCTGGATAGTAGGGTTACTTTGATATGAAAGCTTGGACAATAGGGCTGTGAGAAGGAACCTGGATAGTAGGGTTACTTCGATATGAAAGCCTAGATAGTAGGGCTGTGAGAAGGAACCTGTATAGTAGGGTTACTTCGATATGAAAGCGTAGATAGTAGGGTTGTGAGAAGGAACCTGGATAGTAGGGTTACTTTGATATGAAAGCCTGGATAGTAGGGCTGTGAGAAGGAACCTGGATAGTAGGGTTACTTCGATATGAAATCCTGGATATTAGGGTTGTGAGAAGGAACCTGGATAGTAGGGTTACTTCGATATGAAAACCTGGATAGTAGGGTTGTGAGAAGGAACCTGTATAATAGGGTTACATAGATATGAAAGCCTGGATAGTATGGTTGTGAGAAGAAACCTGGATAATAGGGTTACTTGGATATGAAAGCATGGATAGTAGGGCTGTGAGAAGGAACCTGAATAGTAGGGTTACTTCAATATAAAAGCATGGATAGTAGGGCTGTGAGAAGGAACCTGGATAGTAGGGTTACTTCGATATGAAATCCTGGATAGTAGGGTTGTGAGAAGGAACTTGGATAGTAGGGTTACTTCGATATGAAAGCCTGGATAGTAGGGCTCTGAGAAGGAACCTGGATAGTACGGTTACTTCGATATGAAAGCCTGGATAGTAGGGCTGTGAGAAGGAACCTGGATAGTAGGGTTACTTTGATATGAAAGCTTGGACAATAGGGCTGTGAGAAGGAACCTGGATAGTAGGGTTACTTCGATATGAAAGCCTAGATAGTAGGGCTGTGAGAAGGAACCTGTATAGTAGGGTTACTTCGATATGAAAGCGTAGATAGTAGGGTTGTGAGAAGGAACCTGGATAGTAGGGTTACTTTGATATGAAAGCCTGGATAGTAGGGCTGTGAGAAGGAACCTGGATAGTAGGGTTACTTCGATATGAAATCCTGGATATTAGGGTTGTGAGAAGGAACCTGGATAGTAGGGTTACTTCGATATGAAAACCTGGATAGAAGGGCTGTGAGAAGGAACTTATATAGTAGGGTTACGTCGATATGAAAGCCTGGATAGTATGGTTGTGAGAAGAAACCTGGATAATAGGGTTACTTGGATATGAAAGCCTGGATAGTAGGGGTGTGAGAAGGAACCTGGATAGTAGGGTTACTTTGATATGAAAACCTGGATAGTAGGGCTGTGAGAAGGAACCTGTATAATAGGGTTACATCGATATGAAAGCCTGGATAGTATGGTTGTGAGAAGAAACCTGGATAATAGGGTTACTTGGATATGAAAGCATGGATAGTAGGCCTGTGAGAAGGAACCTGGATAGTAGGGTTACTTCAATATGAAAGTCTGGATAGTAGGGCTGTGAGAAGGAACCTGGATAGTAGGGTTACTTCGATATGAAATCCTGGATAGTAGGGCTGTGAGAAGGAACCTGGATAGTAGGGTTACTTCGATATGAAAGCATGGATAGTAGGGCTGTGAGAAGGAACCTGGATAGTAGGGTTACTTCGATATGAAAGCCTGGATAGTAGGGCTGTGAGAAGGAACCTGGATAGTAGGGTTACTTTGATATGAAAGCTTGGACAGTAGGGCTGTGAGAAGGAACCTGGATAGTAGGGTTACTTCGATATGAAAGCCTAGATAATAGGGCTGTGAGAAGGAACCTGTATAGTAGGGTTACTTCTATATGAAAGCGTAGATAGTAGGGTTGTGAGAAGGAACCTGGATAGTAGGGTTACTTTGATATGAAAGCCTGGATAGTAGGGCTGTGAGAAGGAACCTGGATAGTAGGGTTACTTCGATATGAAATCCTAGATATTAGGGTTTTTAGAAGGAACCTGGATAGTAGGGTTACTTCGATATGAAAACCTGGATAGTAGGGCTGTGAGAAGGAACTTATATAGTAGGGTTACGTCGATATGAAAGCCTGGATAGTATGGTTGTGAGAAGAAACCTGGATAATAGGGTTACTTGGATATGAAAGCCTGGATAGTAGGGGTGTGAGAAGGAACCTGGATAGTAGGGTTACTTCGATATGAAAACCTGGATAGTAGGGCTGTGAGAAGGAACCTGTATAATAGGGTTACATCGATATGAAAGCCTGGATAGTATGGTTGTGAGAAGAAACCTGGATAATAGGGTTACTTGGATATGAAAGCATGGATAGTAGGCCTGTGAGAAGGAACCTGGATAGTAGGGTTACTTCGATATGAAATCCTGGATAGTAGGGTTGTGAGAAGGAACCTGGATAGTAGGGTTACTTCGATATGAAAGCCTGGATAGTAGGGCTCTGAGAAGGAACCTGGATAGTACGGTTACTTCGATATGAAAGCCTGGATAGTAGGGCTGTGAGAAGGAACCTGGATAGTAGGGTTACTTTGATATGAAAGCTTGGACAATAGGGCTGTGAGAAGGAACCTGGATAGTAGGGTTACTTCGATATGAAAGCCTAGATAGTAGGGCTGTGAGAAGGAACCTGTATAGTAGGGTTACTTCGATATGAAAGCGTAGATAGTAGGGTTGTGAGAAGGAACCTGGATAGTAGGGTTACTTTGATATGAAAGCCTGGATAGTAGGGCTGTGAGAAGGAACCTGGATAGTAGGGTTACTTCGATATGAAATCCTGGATATTAGGGTTGTGAGAAGGAACCTGGATAGTAGGGTTACTTCGATATGAAAACCTGGATAGAAGGGCTGTGAGAAGGAACTTATATAGTAGGGTTACGTCGATATGAAAGCCTGGATAGTATGGTTGTGAGAAGAAACCTGGATAATAGGGTTACTTGGATATGAAAGCCTGGATAGTAGGGGTGTGAGAAGGAACCTGGATAGTAGGGTTACTTTGATATGAAAACCTGGATAGTAGGGCTGTGAGAAGGAACCTGTATAATAGGGTTACATCGATATGAAAGCCTGGATAGTATGGTTGTGAGAAGAAACCTGGATAATAGGGTTACTTGGATATGAAAGCATGGATAGTAGGCCTGTGAGAAGGAACCTGGATAGTAGGGTAACTTCAATATGAAAGTCTGGATAGTAGGGCTGTGAGAAGGAACCTGGATAGTAGGGTTACTTCGATATGAAATCCTGGATAGTAGGGCTGTGAGAAGGAACCTGGATAGTAGGGTTACTTCGATATGAAAGCATGGATAGTAGGGCTGTGAGAAAGAACCTGGATAGTAGGGTTACTTCGATATGAAAGCCTGGATAGTAGGGCTGTGAGAAGGAACCTGGATAGTAGGGTTACTTTGATATGAAAGCTTGGACAGTAGGGCTGTGAGAAGGAACCTGGATAGTAGGGTTACTTCGATATGAAAGCCTAGATAGTAGGGCTGTGAGAAGGAACCTGTATAGTAGGGTTACTTCTATATGAAAGCGTAGATAGTAGGGTTGTGAGAAGGAACCTGGATAGTAGGGTTACTTTGATATGAAAGCCTGGATAGTAGGGCTGTGAGAAGGAACCTGGATAGTAGGGTTACTTCGATATGAAATCCTGGATATTAGGGTTGTTAGAAGGAACCTGGATAGTAGGGTTACTTCGATATGAAAACCTGGATAGTAGGGCTGTGAGAAGGAACTTATATAGTAGGGTTACGTCGATATGAAAGCCTGGATAGTATGGTTGTGAGAAGAAACCTGGATAATAGGGTTACTTGGATATGAAAGCCTGGATAGTAGGGGTGTGAGAAGGAACCTGGATAGTAGGGTTACTTCGATATGAAAACCTGGATAGTAGGGCTGTGAGAAGGAACCTGTATAATAGGGTTACATCGATATGAAAGCCTGGATAGTATGGTTGTGAGAAGAAACCTGGATAATAGGGTTACTTGGATATGAAAGCATGGATAGTAGGCCTGTGAGAAGGAACCTGGATAGTAGGGTTACTTCAATATGAAAGTCTGGATAGTACGGCTGTGAGAAGGAACCTGGATAGTAGGGTTACTTCGATAAAAAATCCTGGATAGTAGGGTTGTGAGAAGGAACCTGGATAGTAGGGTTACTTCGATATGAAAGCCTGGATAGTAGGGCTGTGAGAAGGAACCTGGATAGTAGGGTTACTTCGATATGAAAGCCTGGATAGTAGGGCTGTGAGAAGGAACCTGGATAGTAGGGTTACTTTGATATGAAAGCTTGGACAGTAGGGCTATGAGAAGGAACCTGGATAGTAGGGTTACTTCGATATGAAAGCCTAGATAGTATGGCTGTGAGAAGGAACCTGTATAGTAGGGTTACTTCTATATGAAAGCGTAGATAGTAGGGTTGTGAGAAGGAACCTGGACAGTAGGGTTACTTTGATATGAATGCCTGGATAGTAGGGCTGTGAGAAGGAACCTGGATAGTAGGGTTACTTCGATATGAAATCCTGGATATTAGGGTTGTGAGAAGGAACCTGGATAGTAGGATTACTTCGATATGAAAGCCTGGATAGTAGGCCTCTTTGAAGGAACCTGGATAGTTGGGTTACTTCGATATGAAAGCCTGGATAGTAGGGTTGTGAGAAGGAACCTGGATAGTAGGGTTACTTTGATATGAAAGCTATGATAGTATGGCTGTGAGAAGGAACCTGGATAGTAGGGTTACGTCGATATGAAAGCCTAGATAGTAGGGCTGTGAGAAGGAACCTGGATAGTAGGGTTACTTCGATATGAAAGCCTAGATAGTAGGGCTGTGAGAAGGAACCTGGAAAGAAGGGTTACTTCGATATGAAAGCCTGGATAGTAGGGCGGTGAGAAGGAACCTGGATAGTAGGGTTACTTCGATATGAAATCCTGGATAGTAGGGTTGTGAGAAGGAACCTGGATAGTAGGGTTACTTCGATATGAAAGCCTGGATAGTAGGGCTGTGAGAAGGAACCTGGATAGTAGGGTCACTTCAATATGAAATCCTGGATAGTAGGGATGTGAGAAGGAACTTGGATAGTAGAATTACTTCGATATGAAAGCCTGGATAATAGGGTTGTGAGAAGGAACCTGGATAGTAGGGTTACTTTGATATGAAAGCTTAGTCAGTAGGGCTGTGAGAAGGAACCTGGATAGTAGGGTTACTTCGATATGAAAGCCTAGATAGTAGGGATGTGAGAAGGAACCTGGATATTAGGGTTACTTCGATATGAAAGCCTGGATAGTAGGGCTGTGAGACGGAACCTGGATAGTAGGGTTACTTCGATATGAAAGCCTGGATAGTACGACTGTGAGAAGGAACCTGGATAGTAGGGTTACTACGATATGAAAGCCTGGATAGTAGGGCTGTGAGAAGGAACCTGGATAGTAGGGTTACTTCGATGTGAAAGCCTGAATAGTAGGGCTGTGAGAAGGAACATGGATAGTAGGGTTACTTCGACACGAAAGCCTGGATAGTAGGGTTGTCAGAAGGAACCTGGATAGTAGGGTTACTTCGATATTAAAGCCTGGTTAGTAGGGTTGTGAGAAGGAACCTGGATAGTAAGGTTACTTCGATATGAAAACCTAGATAGTAGGGTTGTGAGAAGGAACTTATATAGTAGGGTTACATCGATATGAAAGCCTGGATAGTATGGTTGTGAGAAGAAACCTGGATAATAGGGTTACTTGGATATGAAAGCCTGGATAGTAGGGGTGTGAGAAGGAACCTGGATAGTAGGGTTACTTCGATATGAAAACCTGGATAGTAGGGCTGTGAGAAGGAACCTGTATAATAGGGTTACATCGATATGAAAGCCTGGATAGTATGGTTGTGAGAAGAAACCTGGATAATAGGGTTACTTGGATATGAAAGCATGGATAGTAGGCCTGTGAGAAGGAACCTGGATAGTAGGGTTACTTCAATATGAAAGTCTGGATAGTAGGGCTGTGAGAAGGAACCTGGATAGTAGGATTACTTCGATATGAAAGCCTGGATAGTAGGCCTCTTTGAAGGAACCTGGATAGTTGGGTTACTTCGATATGAAAGCCTGGATAGTAGGGTTGTGAGAAGGAACCTGGATAGTAGGGTTACTTTGATATGAAAGCTATGATAGTATGGCTGTGAGAAGGAACCTGGATAGTAGGGTTACGTCGATATGAAAGCCTAGATAGTAGGGCTGTGAGAAGGAACCTGGATAGTAGGGTTACTTCGATATGAAAGCCTAGATAGTAGGGCTGTGAGAAGGAACCTGGAAAGAAGGGTTACTTCGATATGAAAGCCTGGATAGTAGGGCGGTGAGAAGGAACCTGGATAGTAGGGTTACTTCGATATGAAATCCTGGATAGTAGGGTTGTGAGAAGGAACCTGGATAGTAGGGTTACTTCGATATGAAAGCCTGGATAGTAGGGCTGTGAGAAGGAACCTGGATAGTAGGGTCACTTCAATATGAAATCCTGGATAGTAGGGATGTGAGAAGGAACCTGGATAGTAGAATTACTTCGATATGAAAGCCTGGATAATAGGGTTGTGAGAAGGAACCTGGATAGTAGGGTTACTTTGATATGAAAGCTTAGTCAGTAGGGCTGTGAGAAGGAACCTGGATAGTAGGGTTACTTCGATATGAAAGCCTAGATAGTAGGGATGTGAGAAGGAACCTGGATATTAGGGTTACTTCGATATGAAAGCCTGGATAGTAGGGCTGTGAGACGGAACCTGGATAGTAGGGTTACTTCGATATGAAAGCCTGGATAGTACGACTGTGAGAAGGAACCTGGATAGTAGGGTTACTACGATATGAAAGCCTGGATAGTAGGGCTGTGAGAAGGAACCTGGATAGTAGGGTTACTTCGATGTGAAAGCCTGAATAGTAGGGCTGTGAGAAGGAACATGGATAGTAGGGTTACTTCGACACGAAAGCCTGGATAGTAGGGTTGTCAGAAGGAACCTGGATAGTAGGGTTACTTCGATATTAAAGCCTGGTTAGTAGGGTTGTGAGAAGGAACCTGGATAGTAAGGTTACTTCGATATGAAAACCTAGATAGTAGGGTTGTGAGAAGGAACTTATATAGTAGGGTTACATCGATATGAAAGCCTGGATAGTATGGTTGTGAGAAGAAACCTGGATAATAGGGTTACTTGGATATGAAAGCCTGGATAGTAGGGGTGTGAGAAGGAACCTGGATAGTAGGGTTACTTCGATATGAAAACCTGGATAGTAGGGCTGTGAGAAGGAACCTGTATAATAGGGTTACATCGATATGAAAGCCTGGATAGTATGGTTGTGAGAAGAAACCTGGATAATAGGGTTACTTGGATATGAAAGCATGGATAGTAGGCCTGTGAGAAGGAACCTGGATAGTAGGGTTACTTCAATATGAAAGTCTGGATAGTAGGGCTGTGAGAAGGAACCTGGATAGTAGGGTTACTTCGATATGAAATCCTGGATAGTAGGGCTGTGAGAAGGAACCTGGATAGTAGGGTTACTTCGATATGAAAGCCTGGATAGTAGGGCTGTGAGAAGGAACCTGGATAGTAGGGTTACTTCGATATGAAAGCCTGGATAGTAGGGCTGTGAGAAGGAACCTGGATAGTAGGGTTACTTTGATATGAAAGCTTGGACAGTAGGGCTGTGAGAAGGAACCTGGATAGTAGGGTTACTTCGATATGAAAGCCTAGATAGTAGGGCTGTGAGAAGGAACCTGTATAGTAGGGTTACTTCTATATGAAAGCGTAGATAGTAGGGTTGTGAGAAGGAACCTGGATAGTAGGGTTACTTTGATATGAAAGCCTGGATAGTAGGGCTGTGAGAAGGAACCTGGATAGTAGGGTTATTTCGATATGAAATCCTGGATATTAGGGTTGTGAGAAGGAACCTGGATAGTAGGATTACTTCGATATGAAAGCCTGGATAGTAGGGCTCTTTGAAGGAACCTGGATAGTTGGGTTACTTCGATATGAAAGCCTGGATAGTAGGGCTGTGAGAAGGAACCTGGATAGTAGGGTTACATTGATATTTAAGCTATGACAGTATGGCTGTGAGAAGGAACCTGGATAGTAGGGTTACGTCGATATGAAAGCCTAGATAGTAGGGCTGTGAGAAGGAACCTGGATAGTAGGGTTACTTCGATATGAAAGCCTAGATAGTAGGGCTGTGAGAAGGAACCTGGAAAGAAGGGTTACTTCGATATGAAAGCCTGGATAGTAGGGCGGTGAGAAGGAACCTGGATAGTAGGGTTACTTCGATATGAAATCCTGGATAGTAGGGTTGTGAGAAGGAACCTGGATAGTAGGGTTACTTCGATATGAAAGCCTGGATAGTAGGGCTGTGAGAAGGAACCTGGATAGTAGGGTCACTTCAATATGAAATCCTGGATAGTAGGGATGTGAGAAGGAACCTAGATAGTAGGGTTACTTCGATATGAAAGCCTGGATAATAGGGTTGTGAGAAGGAACCTGGATAGTAGGGTTACTTTGATATGAAAGCTTAGTCAGTAGGGCTGTGAGAAGGAACCTGGATAGTAGGGTTACTTCGATATGAAAGCCTAGATAGTAGGGATGTGAGAAGGAACCTGGATATTAGGGTTACTTCGATATGAAAGCCTGGATAGTAGGGCTGTGAGACGGAACCTGGATAGTAGGGTTACTTCGATATGAAAGCCTGGATAGTACGACTGTGAGAAGGAACCTGGATAGTAGGGTTACTACGATATGAAAGCCTGGATAGTAGGGTTGTGAGAAGGAACCTGGATAGTAGGGTTACTTCGATGTGAAAGCCTGGATAGTAGGGTTGTGAGAAGGAACATGGATAGTAGGGTTACTTCGACACGAAAGCCTGGATAGTAGGGTTGTCAGAAGGAACCTGGATAGTAGGGTTACTTCGATATTCAAGCCTGGTTAGTAGGGTTGTGAAAAGGAACCTGGATAGTAGGGTTACTTCGATATGAAAACCTAGATAGTAGGGTTGTGAGAAGGAACTTATATAGTAGGGTTACATCGATATGAAAGCCTGGATAGTATGGTTGTGAGAAGAAACCTGGATAATAGGGTTACTTGGATATGATAGCCTGGATAGTAGGGGTGTGAGAAGGAACCTGGATAGTAGGGTTACTTCGATATGAAAACCTGGATAGTAAGGTTGTGAGAAGGAACCTGTATAATAGGATTACATCGATATGAAAGCCTGAATAGTATGGTTGTGAGAAGAAACCTGGATAATAAGGTTACTTGGATATGAAATCCTGGATAGTAGGGCTGTGAGAAGGAACCTGGATAGTAGGGTTACTTCAATCTGAAAGCCTTGATAGTAGGGCTGTGAGAAGGAACCTGGATAGTAGTGTTACTTCGATATGAAATCCTGGATAGTAGGGCTGTGAGAAGGAACCTGGATAGTAGGGTTACTTCGATATGAAAGCCTGGATAGTAGGGCTCTGAGAAGGAACCTGGATAGTAGGGTTACTTCGATATGAAATCTTGGATAGTAGGGCTGTGAGAAGGAACCTGGATAGTAGGGTTACTTGGATATGAAAGCTTGGACAGTAGGGCTGTGAGAAGGAACCTGGATAGTAGGGTTACTTCGATATGAAAGCCTAGATAGTAGGGCTGTGAGAAGGAACCTGTATAGTAGGGTTACTTCGATATGAAAGCGTAGATAGTAGGGTTGTGAGAAGGAACCTGGATAGTAGGGTTACTTTGATATGAAAGCCTGGATAGTAGGGCTGTGAGAAGGAACCTGGATAGTAGGGTTACTTCGATATGAAATCCTGGATATTAGGGTTGTGAGAAGGAACCTGGATAGTAGGGTTACTTCGATATGAAAGCCTGGATAGTAGGGCTCTGAGAAGGAACCTGGATAGTAGGGTTACTTCGATATGAAAGCCTGGATAGTAGGGCTGTGAGAAGGAACCTGGATAGTAGGGTTACTTTGATATGAAAGCTTGGACAGTATGGTTGTGAGAAGGAACCTGGATAGTAGGGTTACTTCAATATGAAAGCCTAGATAGTAAGGCTGTGAGAAGGAACCTGGATAGTAGGGTTACTTCGATATGAAAGCCTAGATAGTAGGGCTGTGAGAAGGAACCTGGATAGTAGGGTTACTTCGATATGAAAGCCTGGATAGTAGGGCTGTGAGAAGGAACCTGGAAAGTAGGGTTACTTCGATATGAAATCCTTGATAGTAGGGTTGTGAGAAGGAACCTGGATAGTAGGGTTACTTCGATAAGAAAGCCTGGATAGTAGGACTGTGAGAAGGAACCTGGATAGTAGGGTCACTTCGATATGAAATCCTAGATAGTAGGGATGTGAGAAGGAACCTGGATAGTAGGGTTACTTCGATATGAAAGCCTGTATAGTAGGGATGTGAGAAGGAACCTGGATAGTAGGGTTACTTCGATATGAAAGCCTGGATAGTAGGGTTGTGAGAAGGAACCTGGATAGTAGGGTTACTTTGATATGAAAGCTTAGACAGTAGGGCTGTGAGAAGGAACCTGGATAGTAGGGTTACTTCGATATGAAAGCCTAGATAGTAGGGCTGTGAGAAGGAACCTGGATATTAGGGTTACTTCGATATGAAAGCCTGGATAGTAGGGCTGTGAGACGGAACCTGGATAGTAGGGTTAATTCGATATTAAAGCCTGGATAGTACGACTGTGAGAAGGAACCTAGATAGTAGGGTTACTACGATATGAAAGCCTGGATAGTAAGGCTGTGAGAAGGAACCTGGATAGTAGGGTTACTTCGATGTGAAAGCCTGGATAGTAGGGCTGTGAGAAGGAACAGGGATAGTAGGGTTAATTCGACACGAAAGCCTGGATAGTAGGGTTGTCTGAAGGAACCTGGATAGTAGGGTTACTTCGATATTCAAGCCTGGTTAGTAGGGTTGTGAGAAGGAACCTGGATAGTAGGGTTACTTCGATATGAAAACCTGGATAGTAGGGCTGTGAGAAGGAACTTATATAGTAGGGTTACGTCGATATGAAAGCCTGGATAGTATGGTTGTGAGAAGAAACCTGGATAATAGGGTTACTTGGATATGAAAGCCTGGATAGTAGGGGTGTGAGAAGGAACCTGGATAGTAGGGTTACTTCGATATGAAAACCTGGATAGTAAGGTTGTGAGAAGGAACCTGTATAATAGGATTACATCGATATGAAAGCCTGGATAATATGGTTGTGAGAAGAAACCTGGATAATAGGGTTACTTGGATATGAAAGCCTGGATAGTAGGGCTGTGAGAAGGAACCTGGATAGTAGGGTTACTTCAATATGAAAGCCTTAATAGTAGGGCTGTGAGAAGGAACCTGGATAGTAGGGTTACTTCGATATGAAATCCTGGATAGTAGGGCTGTGAGAAGGAACCTGGATAGTAGGGTTACTTCGATATGAAAGCCTGGATAGTAGGGCTCTGAGAAGGAACCTGGATAGTAGGGTTACTTCGATATGAAAGCCTGGATAGTAGGGTTGTGAGAAGGAACCTGGATAGTATGGTTACTTTAATATGAAAGCTTGGACAGTAGGGTTGTGAGAAGGAACCTGGATAGTAGGGTTACTTCGATTTGAAAGCCTAGATAGTAGGGTTCTGAGAAGGAACCTGGATAGTAGGGTTACTTCGATATGAAAGCCTAGATAGCAGGGCTTTGAGAAGGAACCTGGATAGTAGGGTTACTTCGATATGAAAGCCTGGATAGTATGGCTGTGAGAAGGAACCTGGATAATAGGGTTACTTCGACATGAAAGCCTTGCTAGTAGGGCTGTTAGAAGGAACCTGGATAGTAGGGTTACTTCGATATGAAAGCCTGGATAGAAGGGTTGTGAGAAGGAACCTGGATAGTAGGGTTACTTTAATATGAAAGCTTGGACAGTAGGGCTGTGAGAAGGAACCTGGATAGTAGGGTTACTTCGATATGAAAGCCTAGATAGTAGGGTTGTGAGAAGGATCTTGGATATTAGGGTTACTTCGATATGAAAGCTTGGATAGTAGGGCTGTGAGACGGAACCTGGATAATAGGGTTCCTTCGATATGAAAGCCTGGATAGTACGGCTGTGAGAAGGATCCTGGATAGTAGGGTTACTACGATATGAAAGCCTGGATAGTAGGGCTGTGATAAGGAACCTGGATAGTAGGGTTACTTCGATGTGAAAGCATGGATAGTAGGGCTGTCAGAAGGAACCTGGATAGTAGGGTTACTTTAATATTCAAGCCTGGATAGTAGGGTTGTGAGAAGGAACCTGGATAGTAGTGTTACTTCGATATGAAAACCTTGATAGTAGGGCTGTGAGAAGGAACTTATATAGTAGGGTTACGTCGATATGAAAGCCTAGATAGTATGGTTGTGAGAAGAAACCCGGATAATAGGGTTACTTGGATATGAAAACCTGGATAGTAGGGGTGTGAGAAGGAACCTGGATAGTAGGGTTACTTCGATATGAAAACCTGGATAGTAGGGTTGTGAGAAGGAACCTGTATAATAGGGTTACATCGATATGAAAGCCTGGATAGTATGGTTGTGAGAAGAAACCTGGATAATAGGGTTACTTGGATATGAAAGCCTGGATAGTAGGGCTGTGAGAAGGAACCTAGATAGTAGGGTTACTTCAATATGAAAGCCTGGATAGTAGGGCTGTGAGAAGGAACCTGGATAGTAGGGTTACTTCGATATGAAAGCTTGGATAGTAGGGCTGTGAGAAGGAACCTGGATTGTAGGGTTACTTTGATATGAAAGCTTGGACAGTAGGGCTGTGAGAAGGAACCTGGATAGTAGGGTTACTTTGATATGAAAGCCTGGATAGTAGGGCTGTGAGAAGGAACCTGGATAGTAGGGTTACTTCGATATGAAAGTCTAGATAGTAGGGCTGTGAGAAGCAACCTTGATAGTAGGGTTACTTCGATATGAAAGCCTGGATAGTAGGGCTGTGAGAAGGAACCTGGATAGTAGGGTTACTTCAATATGAAATCCTGGATAGTAGGGTTGTGAGAAGGAACCTGGATAGTAGGGTTACTTCGATATGAAAGCCTAGATAGAAAGGGCTGTGAGAAGGAACCTGGATAGTAGGGTTACTTCGATATGAAAGCCTGGATAGTATGGCTGTGAGAAGGAACCTGGATAATAGGGTTACTTCGACATGAAAGCCTTGCTAGTAGGGCTGTTACAAGGAACCTGGATAGTAGGGTTACTTCGATATTAAAGCCTGGATAGTAGGGTTGTGAGAAGGAACCTGGATAGTAGGGTTACTTCGATATGAAAGCCTGGATAGTAGGGATGTGAGAAGGAACTTATATAGTAGGGTTACTTCGATATGAAAGCCTGGATAGTATGGTTGTGAGAAGAAACCTGGATAGTAGGGTTACTTCAATATGAAAGCCTGGATAGTAGGGCCGTGAGAAGGAACCTGGATAGTAGGGTTACTTCGATATGAAAGCCTGGATAGTAGGGTTGTAAGAAGGAACCTAGATAGTAGGGTTAATTCGATATGAAAGCTTGGAGAGTAGGGCTGTGAGAAGGAACCTGGATAGTAGGGTTACTTCGATATGAAAGCCTGGATAGTAGGGTTGTGAGAGGGAACCTGGAAAGTAGGGTTACTTTGATATGAAAGCTTGGACAATAGGGTTGTGAGAAGGAACCTGGATAGTAGGGTTACTTCGATATGAAAGCCTAGATAGTTGAGTTGTGAGAAGGAACCTGGATAGTAGGGTTACTTCACTATGAAAACCTGGATAGTAGGGCTTTGAGAAGGAACCTGGATAGTAGGGTTACTTCGATATGAAAGCCTGGATAGTAGGGCTCTGAGAAGGAACCTGGATAGTAGGGTTACTTCGATATGAAAGCCTTGATAGTATGGCTGTGAGAAGGAACCTGGATAGTAGGGTTACTTTGATATGAAAGCTTGGACAGTAGGGCTGTGAGAAGGAACCTGGATAGTAGGGTTACTTCGATATGAAAGCCTAGATAGTA
This sequence comes from Vicia faba, assembly GCA_948472305.1. Classification (NCBI taxonomy): domain Eukaryota; kingdom Viridiplantae; phylum Streptophyta; class Magnoliopsida; order Fabales; family Fabaceae; genus Vicia; species Vicia faba. The sequence continues at coordinate 1,403,575,520 of OX451739.1, forward strand.
GGGCTGTGAGAAGGAACCTGTATAGTAGTGGTACTTCGATATGAAAGCGTAGATAGTAGGGTTGTGAGAAGGAACCTGGATAGTAGGGTTACTTTAATATGAAAGCCTGGATAGTAGGGCTGTGAGAAGGAACCTGGATAGTAGGGTTACTTCGATATGAAATCCTGGATATTTGGGTTGTGAGAAGGAACCTGGATAGTAGGGTTACTTCGATATGAAAGCCTGGATAGTAGGGCTCTGAGAAGAAACCTGGATAATAGGGTTACTTCGTTATGAAAGCCTGGATAGTAGGGCTGTGAGAAGGAACCTGGATAGTAGGGTTACTTTGATATGAAAGCTTGGACAGTATGGCTATGAGAAGGAACCTGGATAGTAGGGTTACTTCGATATGAAATCCTAGATAGTAAGGCTGTGAGAAGGAACCTGGATAGTAGGGTTACTTCGATATGAAAGCCTAGATAGTAGGGCTGTGAGAAGGAACCTAGATAGTAGGGTTACTTCGATATGAAAGCCTGGATAATAGGGTTGTGAGAAGGAACCTGGATAGTAGGGTTACTTCGATATGAAATCCTGGATAGTAGGGTTGTGAGAAGGAACCTGGATAGTAGGGTTACTTCGATATGAAAGCCTGGATAGTAGGGCTGTGAGAAGGAACCTGGATAGTAGGGTCACTTCGATATGAAATCCTGGATAGTAGGGATGTGAGAAGGAACCTGGATAGTAGGGTTGTGAGAAGGAACCTGGATAGTAGGGTTACTTTGATATGAAAGCTTAGACAGTAGGGCTGTGAGAAGGAACCTGGATAGTAGGGTTACTTCGATATGAAAGCCTAGATAGTAGGGCTGTGAGAAGGAACCTGGATATTAGGGTTACTTCGATATGAAAGCCTGGATAGTAGGGCTGTGAGACGGAACCTGGATAGTAGGGTTACTTCGATATGAAAGCCTGGATAGTACGACTGTGAGAAGGAACCTGGATAGTAGGGTTACTACGATATGAAAGCCTGGATAGTAGGGCTGTGAGAAGGAACCTGGATAGTAGGGTTACTTCGATGTGAAAGCCTGGATAGTAGGGCTGTGAGAAGGAACATGGATAGTAGGGTTACTTCGACACGAAAGCCTTGATAGTAGGGTTGTCAGAAGGAACCTGGATAGTAGGGTTACTTCGATATTCAAGCCTGGTTAGTAGGGTTGTGAGAAGGAACCTGGATAGTAGGGTTACTTCGATATGAAAACCTGGATAGTAGGGCTGTGAGAAGGAACTTATATAGTAGGGTTACGTCGATATGAAAGCCTAGATAGTATGGTTGTGAGAAGAAACCTGGATAATAGGGTTACTTGGATATGAAAGCCTGGATAGTAGGGGTGTGAGAAGGAACCTGGATAGTAGGGTTACTTCGATATGAAAACCTGGATAGTAAGGTTGTGAGAAGGAACCTGTATCATAGGATTACATCGATATGAAAGCCTCGATAGTATGGTTGTGAGAAGAAACCTGGATAATAGGGTTACTTGGATATGAAAGCCTGGATAGTAGAGCTGTGAGAAGGAACCTGGATAGTAGGGTTACTTCAATATGAAAGCCTTGATAGTAGGGCTGTGAGAAGGAACCTGGATAGTAGGGATACTTCGATATGAAATCCTGGATATTAGGGCTGTGAGAAGGAACCTGGATAGTAGGGTTACTTCGATATGAAAGCCTGGATAGTATGGCTCTGAGAAGGAACCTTGATAGTAGGGTTACTTCGATATGAAAGCCTGGATAGTAGGGCTCTGAGAAGGAACCTGGATAGTAGGGTTACTTCGATATGAAAGCCTGGATAGTAGGGTTGTGAGAAGGAACCTGGATAGTATGGTTACTTTAATATGAAAGCTTGGACAGTAGGGTTGTGAGAAGGAACCTGGATAGTAGGGTTACTTCGATATGAAATCCTGGATAATAGGGATATGAGAAGGAACCTGGATAGTAGGGTTACTTCGATATGAAAGCTTGGATAGTAGGGCTGTGAGAAGGAACCTGGATAGTAGGGTTACTTTGATATGAAAGCTTGGACAGTAGGGCTGTGAGAAGGAACCTGGATAGTAGGGTTACTTTGATATGAAAGCCTGGATAGTAGGGCTGTGAGAAGGAACCTGGATAGTAGGGTTACTTCGATATGAAAGTCTAGATAGTAGGGCTGTGAGAAGCAACCTGGATAGTAGGGTTACTTCGATATGAAAGCCTGGATAGTAGGGCTGTGAGAAGGAACCTGGATAGTAGGGTTACTTCAATATGAAATCCTGGATAGTAGGGTTGTGAGAAGGAACCTGGATAGTAGGGTTACTTCGATATGAAAGCCTAGATAGCAGGGCTGTGAGAAGGAACCTGGATAGTAGGGTTACTTCGATATGAAAGCCTGGATAGTATGGCTGTGAGAAGGAACCTGGATAATAGGGTTACTTCGACATGAAAGCCTTGCTAGTAGGGCTGTTAGAAGGAACCTGGATAGTAGGGTTACTTCGATATTAAAGCCTGGATAGTAGGGTTGTGAGAAGGAACCTGGATAGTAGGGTTACTTTGATATGAAAGCCTGGATAGTAGGGCTGTGAGAAGGAACCTGTATAGTAGGGTTACTTCGATATGAAAGCCTGGATAGTATGGTTGTGAGAAGAAACCTGGATAGTAGGGTTACTTCAATATGAAAGCCTGGATAGTAGGGCTGTGAGAAGGAACCTGGATAGTAGGGTTACTTCGATATGAAAGCCTGGATAGTAGGGTTGTAAGAAGGAACCTAGATAGTAGGGTTAATTCGATATGAAAGCCTGGAGAGTAGGGCTGTGAGAAGGAACCTGGATAGTAGGGTTACTTTGATATGAAAGCCTGGATAGTAGGGTTGTGAGAGGGAACCTGGAAAGTAGGGTTACTTTGATATGAAAGCTTGGACAATAGGGTTGTGAGAAGGAACCTGGATAGTAGGGTTACTTCGATATGAAAGCCTAGATAGTTGAGTTTTGAGAAGGAACCTGGATAGTAGGGTTACTTCGATATGAAAACCTGGATAGTAGGGCTGTGAGAAGGAACCTGGATAGTAGGGTTACTTCGATATGAAAGCCTGGATAATAGGGATATGAGAAGGAACCTGGATAGTAGGGTTACTTCGATATGAAAGCTTGGATAGTAGGGCTGTGAGAAGGAACCTGGATAGTAGGGTTACTTTGATATGAAAGCTTGGACAGTAGGGCTGTGAGAAGGAACCTGGATAGTAGGGTTACTTTGATATGAAAGCCTGGATAGTAGGGCTGTGAGAAGGAACCTGGATAGTAGGGTTACTTCGATATGAAAGTCTAGATAGTAGGGCTGTGAGAAGCAACCTGGATAGTAGGGTTACTTCGATATGAAAGACTGGATAGTAGGGCTGTGAGAAGGAACCTGGATAGTAGGGTTACTTCAATATGAAATCCTGGATAGTAGGGTTGTGAGAAGGAACCTGGATAGTAGGGTTACTTCGATATGAAAGCCTAGATAGCAGGGCTGTGAGAAGGAACCTGGATAGTAGGGTTACTTCGATATGAAAGCCTGGATAGTATGGCTGTGAGAAGGAACCTGGATAATAGGGTTACTTCGACATGAAAGCCTTGCTAGTAGGGCTGTTAGAAGGAACCTGGATAGTAGGGTTACTTCGATATTAAAGCCTGGATAGTAGGGTTGTGAGAAGGAACCTGGATAGTAGGGTATCTTTGATATGAAAGCCTGGATAGTAGGGCTGTGAGAAGGAACCTGTATAGTAGGGTTACTTCGATATGAAAGCCTGGATAGTATGGTTGTGAGAAGAAACCTGGATAGTAGGGTTACTTCAATATGAAAGCCTGGATAGTAGGGCTGTGAGAAGGAACCTGGATAGTAGGGTTACTTCGATATGAAAGCCTGGATAGTAGGGTTGTAAGAAGGAACCTAGATAGTAGGGTTAATTCGATATGAAAGCCTGGAGAGTAGGGCTGTGAGAAGGAACCTGGATAGTAGGGTTACTTTGATATGAAAGCCTGGATAGTAGGGTTGTGAGAGGGAACCTGGAAAGTAGGGTTACTTTGATATGAAAGCTTGGACAATAGGGTTGTGAGAAGGAACCTGGATAGTAGGGTTACTTCGATATGAAAGCCTAGATAGTTGAGTTTTGAGAAGGAACCTGGATAGTAGGGTTACTTCGATATGAAAACCTGGATAGTAGGGCTGTGAGAAGGAACCTGGATAGTAGGGTTACTTCGATATGAAAGCCTGGATAGTAGGGCTGTGAGAAGGAACCTGGAAAGTAGGGTTACTTTGATATGAAAGCTTGGACAGTATGGCTGTGAGAAGGAACCTGGATAGTAGGGTTACTTCGATATGAAAGCCTAGATAGTAGGGCTGTGAGAAGGAACCTGGATAGTAGGGTTACTTCGATATGAAAGCCTGGATAGTAGGGCTGTGAGAAGGAACCTGGATAGTAGGGTTACTTCGATATGAAATCCTGGATATTAGGGTTGTGAGAAGGAACCTGGATAGTAGGGTTACTTCGATATGAAAGCCTGGATAGTAGGGCTCTGAGAAGGAACCTGGATAGTAGGGTTACTTCGATATGAAAGCCTGGATAGTAGGGCTGTGAGAAGGAACCTGGATAGTAGGGTTACTTAGATATGAAAGCTTGGACAGTATGGCTGTGAGAAGGAACCTGGATAGTAAGGTTACTTCGATATGAAAGCCTAGATAGTAAGGCTGTGAGAAGGAACCTGGATAGTAGGGTTACTTCGATATGAAAGCCTAGATAGTAGGGCTTTGAGAAGGAACCTAGATAGTAGGGTTACTTCGATATGAAAGCCTGGATAGTAGGGCTGTGAGAAGGAACCTAGATAGTAGGGTTACTTCGATATGGAATCCTGGATAGTAGGGTTGTGAGAAGGAACCTGGATAGTAGGGTTACTTCGATATGAAAGCTTGGATAGTAGGGCTGTGAGAAGGAACCTGGATAGTAGGGTCACTTCGATATGAAATCCTAGATAGTAGGGATGTGAGAAGGAACCTGGATAGTAGGGTTGTGAGAAGGAACCTGGATAATAGGGTTACTTTGATATGAAAGCTTGGACGGTAGGGATGTGAGAAGGAACCTGGATAGTAGGGTTACTTCGATATGAAAGCCTAGATAGTAGGGCTGTGAGAAGGAACCTGGATATTAGGGTTACTTCGATATGAAAGCCTGGATAGTAGGGCTGTGAGACGGAACCTGGATAGTAGGGTTACTTCGATATGAAAGCCTGGATAGTACGACTGTGAGAAGGAACCTGGATAGTAGGGTTACTACGATATGAAAGCCTGGATAGTAGGGCTGTGAGAAGGAACCTGGATAGTAGGGTTACTTCGATGTGAAAGCCTGGATAGTAGGGTTGTGAGAAGGAACATGGATAGTAGGGTTACTTCGACATGAAAGCCTGGATAGTAGGGTTGTCAGAAGGAACCTGGATAGTAGGGTTACTTCGATATTCAAGCCTTATTAGTAGGGTTGTGAGAAGGAACCTGGATAGTAGGGTTACTTCGATATGAAAACCTGGATAGTAAGGTTGTGAGAAGGAACCTGTATAATAGGATTACATCGATATGAAAGCCTGGATAGTATGGTTGTGAGAAGAAACCTGGATAATAGGGTTACTTGGATATGAAAGCCTGGATAGTAGAGCTGTGAGAAGGAACCTGGATAGTAGGGTTACTTCAATATGAAAGCCTTGATAGTAGGGCTGTGAGAAGGAACCTGGATAGTAGGGTTTCTTCGATATGAAATCCTGGATAGTAGGGCTGTGAGAAGGAACCTGGATAGTAGGGTTACTTCGATATGAAAGCCTGGATAGTAGGGCTCTGAGAAGGAACCTGGATAGTAGGGTTACTTCGATATGAAAGCCTGGATAGTAGGGTTGTGAGAAGGAACCTGGATAGTATGGTTACTTTAATATGAAAGCTTGGACAGTAGGGTTGTGAGAAGGAACCTGGATAGTAGGGTTACTTCGATTTGAAAGCCTAGATAGTAGGGCTCTGAGAAGGAACCTGGATAGTAGGGTTACTTCGATATGAAAGCTTAGATAGTAGGGTTGTGAGAAGGAACCTGGATAGTAGGGTTACTTCGATATGAAAGCCTGGATAGTAGGGCTGTGGGAAGGAACCTGGATAGTAAGGTCACTTCGATATGAAATCCTGGATAGTCGGGATGTGAGAAGGAACCTGTATAATAGGGTTACTTCGATATGAAAGCCTAGATAGAAGGGTTGTGAGAAGGAACCTGGATAGTAGGGTTACTTTGATATGAAAGCTTGGACAGTAGGGCTGTGAGAAGGAACCTGGATAGTAGGGTTACTTCGATATGAAAGCCTAGATAGTAGGGCTGTGAGAAGGAACCTGGATATTAGGGTTACTTCGATATGAAAGCCTGGATAGTAGGGCTGTGAGACGGAACCTGGATAATAGGGTTACTTCGATATGAAATCCTGGATAGTACGGCTATGAGAAGGAACCTGGATAGTAGGGTTACTACGATATGAATACTTGGATAGTAGGGTTGTGAGAAGGAACCTGGATAGTAGGGTTACTTCGTTGTGAAAGCCTGAATAGTAGGGCTGTCAGAAGGAACCTGGATAGTAGGGTTACTTTAATATTCAAGCCTGGATAGCAGGGTTGTGAGAAGGAACCTGGATAGTAGGGTTACTTCGATATGAAAACCTTGATAGTAGGGCTGTGAGAAGGAACTTATATAGTAGGGTTACGTCGATATGAAAGCCTAGATAGTATGGTTGTGAGAAGAAACCTGGATAATAGGGTTACTTGGATATGAAAACCTGGATAGTAGGGGTGTGAGAAGGAACCTGGATAGTAGGGTTACTTCGATATGAAAACCTGGATAGTAGGGTTGTGAGAAGGAACCTGTATAATAGGGTTACATCGATATGAAAGCCTGGATAGTATGGTTGTGAGAAGAAACCTGGATAATAGGGTTACTTGGATATGAAAGCCTGCATAGTAGGGCTGTGAGAAGGAACCTAGATAGTAGGGTTACTTCAATATGAAAGCCTGGATAGTAGGGCTGTGAGAAGGAACCTGGATAGTAGGGTTACTTCGATATGAAAGCCTGGATAGTAGGGCTGTGAGAAGGAACCTGGATAGTAGGGTTACTTCGATATGAAATCCTGGATAATAGGGATATGAGAAGGAACCTGGATAGTAGGGTTACTTCGATATGAAAGCTTGGATAGTAGGGCTGTGAGAAGGAACCTGGATAGTAGGGTTACTTCGATATGAAATCCTGGATAGTAGGGTTGTGAGAAGGAACCTGGATAGTAGGGTTACTTCGATATGAAAGCCTGGATAGTAGGGCTGTGAGAAGGAACCTGGATAGTAGGGTTACTTCGATATGAAAGTCTGGATAGTAGGGCTGTGAGAAGCAACCTGGATAGTAGGGTTACTTCGATATGAAAGCCTGGATAGTAGGGCTGTGAGAAGGAACCTGGATAGTAGGGTTACTTCAATATGAAATCATGGATAGTAGGGTTGTGAGAAGGAACCTGGATAGTAGGGTTACTTCGATATGAAAGCCTAGATAGCAGGGCTGTGAGAAGGAACCTGGATAGTAGGGTTACTTCGATATGAAAGCCTGGATAGTATGGCTGTGAGAAGGAACTTGTATAATAGGGTTACTTTGACATGAAAGCCTTGCTAGTAGAGCTGTTAGAAGGAACCTGGATAGTAGGGTTACTTCGATATTAAAGCCTGGATAGTAGGGTTGTGAGAAGGAACCTGGATAGTAGGGTTACTTCGATATGAAAGCCTGGATAGTAGGGCTGTGAGACGGAACCTGGATAATAGGGTTACTTCGATATGAAATCCTGGATATTACGGCTGTGAGAAGGAACCTGGATAGTAGGGTTACTACGATATGAAAGCCTGGATAGTAGGGTTGTGAGAAGGAACCTGGATAATAGGGTTACTTCGTTGTGAAAGCCTGAATAGTAGGGCTGTCAGAAGGAACCTGGATAGTAGGGTTACTTTAATATTCAAGCCTGGATAGCAGGGTTGTGAGAAGGAACCTGGATAGTAGGGTTACTTCGATATGAAAACCTTGATAGTAGGGTTGTGAGAAGGAACTTATATAGTAGGGTTACGTCGATATGAAAGCCTAGATAGTATGGTTGTGAGAAGAAACCTGGATAATAGGGTTACTTGGATATGAAAACCTGGATAGTAGGGGTGTGAGAAGGAACCTGGATAGTAGGGTTACTTCGATATGAAAACCTGGATAGTAGGGTTGTGAGAAGGAACCTGTATAATAGGGTTACATCGATATGAAAGCCTGGATAGTATGGTTGTGAGAAGAAACCTGGATAATAGGGTTACTTGGATATGAAAGCCTGGATAGTAGGGTTGTGAGAAGGAACCTAGATAGTAGGGTTACTTCAATATGAAAGCCTGGATAGTAGGGCTGTGAGAAGGAACCTGGATAGTAGGGTTACTTCGATATGAAAGCCTGGATAGTAGGGCTGTGAGAAGGAACCTGGATAGTAGGGTTACTTCGATATGAAATCCTGGATAATAGGGATATGAGAAGGAACCTGGATAGTAGGGTTACTTCGATATGAAAGCTTGGATAGTAGGGCTGTGAGAAGGAACCTGGATAGTAGGGTTACTTCGATATGAAATCCTGGATAGTAGGGTTGTGAGAAGGAACCTGGATAGTAGGGTTACTTCGATATGAAAGCCTGGATAGTAGGGCTGTGAGAAGGAACCTGGATAGTAGGGTTACTTCGATATGAAAGTCTGGATAGTAGGGCTGTGAGAAGCAACCTGGATAGTAGGGTTACTTCGATATGAAAGCCTGGATAGTAGGGCTGTGAGAAGGAACCTGGATAGTAGGGTTACTTCAATATGAAATCATGGATAGTAGGGTTGTGAGAAGGAACCTGGATAGTAGGGTTACTTCGATATGAAAGCCTAGATAGCAGGGTTGTGAGAAGGAACCTGGATAGTATGGTTACTTCGATATGAAAGCCTGGATAGTATGGCTGTGAGAAGGAACTTGGATAATAGGGTTACTTCGACATGAAAGCCTTGCTAGTAGGGCTGTTAGAAGGAACCTGGATAGTAGGGTTACTTCGATATTAAAGCCTGGATAGTAGGGTTATGAGAAGGAACCTGGATAGTAGGGTTACTTCGATATGAAAGCCTGGATAGTAGGGCTGTGAGAAGGAACCTGTATAGTAGGGTTACTTCGATATGAAATCCTGGATATTACGGCTGTGAGAAGGAACCTGGATAGTAGGGTTACTACGATATGAAAGCCTGGATAGTAGGGTTGTGAGAAGGAACCTGGATAGTAGGGTTACTTCGTTGTGAAAGCCTGAATAGTAGGGCTGTCAGAAGGAACTTGGATAGTAGGGTTACTTTAATATTCAAGCCTGGATAGCAGGGTTGTGAGAAGGAACCTGGATAGTAGGGTTACTTCAATATGAAAACCTTGATAGTAGGGCTGTGAGAAGGAACTTATATAGTAGGGTTACGTCGATATGAAAGCCTAGATAGTATGGTTGTGAGAAGAAACCTGGATAATAGGGTTACTTGGATATGAAAACCTGGATAGTAGGGGTGTGAGAAGGAACCTGGATAGTAGGGTTACTTCGATATGAAAACCTGGATAGTAGGGTTGTGAGAAGGAACCTATATAATAGGGTTACATCGATATGAAAGCCTGGATAGTATGGTTGTGAGAAGAAACCTGGATAATAGGGTTACTTGGATATGAAAGCCTGGATAGTAGGGCTGTGAGAAGGAACCTAGATAGTAGGGTTACTTCAATATGAAGGCCTGGATAGTAGGGTTGTGAGAAGGAACCTGGATAGTAGGGTTACTTCGATATGAAAGCCTGGATAGTAGGGCTGTGAGAAGGAACCTGGATAGTAGGGTTACTTCGATATGAAATCCTGGATAATAGGGATATGAGAAGGAACCTGGATAGTAGGGTTACTTCGATATGAAAGCTTGGATAGTAGGGCTGTGAGAAGGAACCTGGATAGTAGGGTTACTTCGATATGAAATCCTGGATAGTAGGGTTGTGAGAAGGAACCTGGATAGTAGGGTTACTTTGATATGAAAGCCTGGATAGTAGGGCTGTGAGAAGGAACCTGGATAGTAGGGCTGTGAGAAGCAACCTGGATAGTAGGGTTACTTCGATATGAAAGCCTGGATAGTAGGGCTGTGAGAAGGAACCTGGATAGTAGGGTTACTTCAATATGAAATCATGGATAGTAGGGTTGTGAGAAGGAACCTGGATAGTAGGGTTACTTCGATATGAAAGCCTAGATAGCAGGGCTGTGAGAAGGAACCTGGATAGTATGGTTACTTCGATATGAAAGCCTGGATAGTATGGCTGTGAGAAGGAACTTGGATAATAGGGTTACTTCGACATGAAAGCCTTGCTAGTAGGGCTGTTAGAAGGAACCTGGATAGTAGGGTTACTTCGATATTAAAGCCTGGATAGTAGGGTTATGAGAAGGAACCTGGATAGTAGGGTTACTTCGATATGAAAGCCTGGATAGTAGGGCTGTGAGAAGGAACCTGTATAGTAGGGTTACTTCGATATGAAAGCCTGGATAGTATGGTTGTGAGAAGAAACCTGGATAGTAGGGTTACTTCGATATGAAAGCCTGGATAGTAGGGCTGTTAGAAGGAACCTGGATTGTAGGGTTACTTCGATATGAAAGCCTGGATAGTAGGGCTGTGAGAAGGAACCTGGATAGTAGGGTTACTTCGATATGAAAGCCTGGATAGTAGGGTTGTGAGAGGGAACCTGGAAAGTAGGGTTACTTTGATATGAAAACCTTGATAGTAGGGCTGTGAGAAGGAACTTATATAGTAGGGTTACGTCGATATGAAAGCCTAGATAGTATGGTTGTGAGAAGAAACCTGGATAATAGGGTTACTTGGATATGAAAACCTGGATAGTAGGGGTGTGAGAAGGAACCTGGATAGTAGGGTTACTTCGATATGAAAACCTGGATAGTAGGGTTGTGAGAAGGAACCTGTATAATAGGGTTACATCGATATGAAAGCCTGGATAGTATGGTTGTGAGAAGAAACCTGGATAATAGGGTTACTTGGATATGAAAGCCTGGATAGTAGGGCTGTGAGAAGGAACCTAGATAGTAGGGTTACTTCAATATGAAAGCCTGGATAGTAGGGCTGTGAGAAGGAACCTGGATAGTAGGGTTACTTCGATATGAAAGCCTGGATAGTAGGGCTGTGAGAAGGAACGTGGATAGTAGGGTTACTTCGATATGAAATCCTGGATAATAGGGATATGAGAAGGAACCTGGATAGTAGGGTTACTTCGATATGAAAGCTTGGATAGTAGGGCTGTGAGAAGGAACCTGGATAGTTGGGTTACTTTGATATGAAAGCTTGGACAGTAGGGCTGTGAGAAGGAACCTGGATAGTAGGGTTACTTTGATATGAAAGCCTGGATAGTAGGGTTGTGAGAAGGAACCTGGATAGTAGGGTTACTTCGATATGAAAGTCTGGATAGTAGGGCTGTGAGAAGCAACCTGGATAGTAGGGTTACTTCGATATGAAAGCCTGGATAGTAGGGCTGTGAGAAGGAACCTGGATAGTAGGGTTACTTCAATATGAAATCATGGATAGTAGGGTTGTGAGAAGGAACCTGGATAGTAGGGTTACTTCGATATGAAAGCCTAGATAGCAGGGCTGTGAGAAGGAACCTGGATATTATGGTTACTTCGATATGAAAGCCTGGATAGTATGGCTGTGAGAAGGAACTTGGATAATAGGGTTACTTCGACATGAAAGCCTTGCTAGTAGGGCTGTTAGAAGGAACCTGGATAGTAGGGTTACTTCGATATTAAAGCCTGGATAGTAGGGTTATGAGAAGGAACCTGGATAGTAGGGTTACTTCGATATGAAAGCCTGGATAGTAGGGCTGTGAGAAGGAACCTGTATAGTAGGGTTACTTCGATATGAAAGCCTGGATAGTATGGTTGTGAGAAGAAACCTGGATAGTAGGGTTACTTCGATATGAAAGCCTGGATAGTAGGGCTGTGAGAAGGAACCTGGATTGTAGGGTTACTTCGATATGAAAGCCTGGATAGTAGGACTGTGAGAAGGAACCTGGATAGTAGGGTTACTTCGATATGAAAGCCTGGATAGTAGGGTTGTGAGAGGGAACCTGGAAAGTAGGGTTACTTTGATATGAAAGCTTCGACAATAGGGTTGTGAGAAGGAACCTGGATAGTAGGGTTACTTCGATATGAAAGCCTAGATAGTTGAGTTGTGAGAAGGAACCTGGATAGTAGGGTTACTTCGATATGAAAACCTGGATAGTAGGGCTGTGAGAAGGAACCTGGATAGTAGGGTTACTTCGATATGAAATCCTGGATAGTAGGGTTGTGAGAAGGAACCTGGATAGTAGGGTTACTTCGATATGAAAGCCTGGATAGTAGGGCAGTGAGAAGGAACCTGGATAGTAGGGTCACTTCGATATGAAATCCTGGATAGTAGGGATGTGAGAAGGAACCTGGATAGTAGGGTTACTTCGATTTGAAAGCCTGGATAGTAGGGTTGTGAGAAGGAACCTGGATAGTAGGGTTACTTTGATATGAAAGCTTGGACAGTAGGGTTGTGAGAAGGAACCTGGATAGTAGGGTTACTTCGATATGAAAGCCTAGATAGTAGGGTTGTGAGAAGGAACCTGGATATTAGGGTTACTTTGATATGAAAGCCTGGATAGTAGGGCTGTGAGACGGAACCTGGATAGCAGGGTTATTTCGATATGAAAGCCTGGATAGTACGGCTGTGAGAAGGAACCTGGATAGTAGGGTTACTTCGATATGAAAGCCTGGATAGTAGGGCTGTGAGAAGGAACCAGGATAGTAGGGTTACTTCGATTTAAAATCCTGGATAGTAGGGTTGTGAGAAAGAACCTGGATAGTAGGGTTACTTCGATATAAAAGCCTGGATAGCAGGGCTGTGAGAAGGAACCTGGATAGAAGGGTTATTTCGATATGAAAGCCTGGATAGTATGGCTGTGAGAAGGAACTTGGATAGTAGGGTTACTTCGACATGAAAGCCTGGCTAGTAGGGCTATCAGAAGGAACCTGGATAGTAGGGTTACTTCGATATTAAAGCCTTGATAGTAGGGTTGTGAGAAGGAACCTGGATAGTAGGGTTACTTCGATATGAAAGCCTGGATAGTAGGGTTGTGAGAAGGAACCTGTATAATAGGGTTACTTAGATATGAAAGCCTGGATAGTATGGTTGTGAGAAGAAACCTAGATAGAAGGGTTACTTCGATATGAAAGCCTGGATAGTAGGGTTATAAGAAGGAACCTGGATAGTAGGGTTAATTCGATATGAAAGCCTGGAGAGTAGGGCTGTGAGAAGGAACCTGGATAATAAGGTTACTTCGATATGAAAGCCTGGATAACAGGGCTGTGAGAAGGAACCTGGATAGTAGGGTTACATTGATATGAAATCTTGGACAATAGGGATGTAAGAAGGAACCTAGATAGTAAGGTTACATCGATATGAAAGCCTAGATAGTTGAGTTGTGAGAAGGAACCTGGATAGTAGGGTTTCTTCGATATGAAAACCTGGATAGTAGGGCTATGAGAAGGAACCTGGATAGTAGGGTTACTTCGATATGAAATCCTGGATAGTAGGGCTGTGAGAAGGAACCTGGATAGTAGGGTTACTTCGATATGAAATCCTGGATAGTAGGGTTGTGAGAAGGAACCTGTTTAGTAGGTTTACTTCGATATGAAAGCCTGGATAGTAGGGCTGCGAGAAGGAACCTGGATAGTAGGGTCACTTCGATATGAAATCCTGGATAGTAGGGATGTGAGAAGGAACCTGGATAGTAGAGTTACTTCGATATGAAAGCATGGATAGTAGGGTTGTGAGAAGGAACCTGGATATTAGGGTTACTTTGATATGAAAGCCTGGATAATAGGGCTGTGAGACGGAACCTGGATAGTAGGGTTACTTCGATATGAAAGCCTGGATATTACAGCTGTGAGAAGGAACCTGGATAGTAGGGTTACTACGATATGAACGCCTGGATAGTAGGGTTGTGAGAAGGAACCTGGATAGTAGGGTTACTTCGATGTGAAAGCCTGGATAGTAGGGCTGTGAGAAGGAAAATGGATAGTAGGGTTACTTCGACATGAAAGCCTGGATAGTAGGGCTGTCAGAAGGAACCTGGATAGTAGGGTTACTTCGATATTCAAGCCTGGATAGTAGGGTTGTGAGAAGGAACCTGGATAGTAGGGTTACTTAGATATGAAAACCTGGATAGTAGGGCTGTGAGAAGGAACCTATATAGTAGGGTTACGTCGATATGAAAGCCTGGATAGTATGGTTGTGAGAAGAAACCTGGATAATAGGGTTACTTGGATATGAAAGCCTGGATAATAGGGGTGTGAGAAGGAACCTGGATAGTAGGGTTACTTCGATATGAAAACCTGGATAGTAGGGCTGTGAGAAGGAACCTGTATAATAGGGTTACATCGATATGAAAGCCTGGATAGTAGGGCTGTGAGAAGGAACCTGGATAGTAGGGTTACTTCGATATGAAAGCCTGGATAGTAGGGCTGTGAGAAGGAACCTGGATAGTAGGGTTACTTCGATATGAAATCCTGGATAATAGGGATGTGAGGAGGAACCTAGATAGTAGGGTTACTTCGATATGAAAGCCTGGATAGTAGGGCTGTGAGAAGGAACCTGGATAGTAGGGTTAATTTGATATGAAAGCTTGGACAGTAGGGCTATGAGAAGGAACCTGGATAGTAGGGTTACTTCGATATGAAAACCAAGATAGTAGGGCTGTGAGAAGGAACCTGGATAGTAGGGTTACTTCGATATGAAAGTCTGGATAGTAGGGCTGTGAGAAGGAACCTGGATAGTATGGTTACTTTGATATGAAAGCCTGGATAGTAGGGTTGTAAGAAGGAACCTGGATAGTAGGGTTACTTCGATATGAAATCCTGTATAGTAGGGTTGTGAGAAGGAACCTGGATAGTAGGGTTACTTCGATATGAAAGCCTTGATAGCAGGGCTGTCAGAAGGAACCTGGATAGTAGGGTTACTTCGATATTAAAGCCTGGATAATAGGTTTGTGAGAAGGAACATGGATAGTAGGGTTACTTCAATATGAAAGCCTGGATAGTAGGGCTGTGAGAAGGAACCTGTATAGTAGGGTTACTTCGATATGAAAGCCTGGATAGTAGGGCTGTGAGAAGGAACCTGGATTGTAGGCTTACTTCGATATGAAAGTCTGGATAGTAGGGCTATGAGAAGGAACCTGGATAGTAGGGTTACTTCGATATGAAAGCCTGAATAGTAGGGTTGTAAGAAGGAACCTGGATAGTAGGGTTAATTCGATATGAAAGCCTGGAGAGTAGGGCTGTAAGAAGGAACCTGGATAGTAGGGTTACTTCGATATGAAAGCCTGGATAGTAGGATTGTGAGAAGGAACCTGGATAGTAGGGTTACTTTGATATGAAAGCTTGGACAGTAGGGTTGTGAGAAGGAACCTGGATAGTAGGGTTACTTCGATATGAAAGCCTAGATAGTTGAGTTGTGAGAAGGAACCTGGATAGTAGGGTTACTTCGATATGAAAACCTGGATAGTAGGGCTATGAGAAGGAACCTGGATAGTAGGGTTACTTCGATATGAAATCCTGGATAGTAGGGTTGTGAGAAGGAACCTGGATAGTAGGTTTACTTCGATATGAAAGCCTGGATAGTAGGGCTGTGAGAAGGAACCTGGATAGTAGGGTTACTTCGATATGAAAGTCTGGATAGTAGGGCTGTGAGAAGCAACCTGGATAGTAGGGTTACTTCGATATGAAAGCCTGGATAGTAGGGCTGTGAGAAGGAACCGGGATAGTAGGGTTACTTCAATATGAAATCCTGGATAGTAGGGTTGTGAGAAGTAACCTGGATAGTAGGGTTAATTCGATATGAATGCCTAGATAGCAGGGCTGTGATAAGGAACCTGGATAGTAGGGTTACTTCGATATGAAAGCCTGGATAGTATGGCTGTGAGAAGGAACCTGGATAGTAGGGTTACTTCGACATGAAAGCCTTGCTAGTAGGGCTGTTAGAAGGAACCTGGATAGTAGGGTTACTTCGATATTAAAGCCTGGATAGTAGGGTTGTGAGAAGGAACCTGGATAGTAGGGTTACTTCGATATGAAAGCCTGGATAGTAGGGCTGTGAGAAGGAACCTGTATAGTAGGGTTACTTCGATATGGAAGCCTGGATAGTATGGTTGTGAGAAGAAACCTGGATAGTAGGGTTACTTCGATATGAAAGCCTGGATAGTAGGGCTGTGAGAAGGAACCTGGATTGTAGTGTTACTTCGATATGAAAGCCTGGATAGTAGGACTATGAGAAGGAACCTGGATAGTAGGGTTACTTCGATATGAAAGCCTTGATAGTAGGGTTGTAAGAAGGAACCTAGATAGTAGGGTTAATTCGATATGAAAGCCTGGAGAGTAGGGCTGTGAGAAGGAACCTGGATAGTAGGGTTACTTCGATATGAAAGCCTGGATAGTAGGGTTGTGAGAGGGAACCTGGAAAGTAGGGTTACTTTGATATGAAAGCTTGGACAATTGGGTTGTGAGAAGGAACCTGGATAGTAGGGTTACTTTGATATGAAAGCCTAGATAGTTGAGTTGTGAGAAGGAACCTGGATAGTAGGGTTACTTCGATATGAAAACCTGGATAGTAGGGCTGTGAGAAGGAACCTGGATAGTAGGGTTACTTCGATATGAAATCCTGGATAGTAGGGTTGTGAGAAGGAACCTGGATAGTAGGGTTACTTCGATATGAAAGCCTGGATAGTAGGGCAGTGAGAAGGAACCTGGATAGTAGGGTCACTTCGATATGAAATCCTGGATAGTAGGGCTCTGAGAAGGAACCTGGATAGTAGGGTTACTTCAATTTGAAAGCCTGGATAGTAGGGTTGTGAGAAGGAACATGGATAGTAGGGTTACTTTGATATGAAAGCTTGGACAGTAGGGCTGTGAGAAGGAACCTGGATAGTAGGGTTACTTCGATATGAAAGCGTAGATAGTAAGGCTGTAAGAAGGAACCTAGATATTAGGGTTACTTCGATATGAAAGCCTGGATAGTAGGGCTGTGAGACGGAACCTGGATAGTAGGGTTAATTCGATATGAAAGCCTGGATAGTACGGCTGTGAGAAGGAACCTGGATAGTACGGTTACTTCGATATGAAAGCCTGGATAGTAGGGTTGTAAGAAGGAACCTGGATAGTAGGGTTACTTTGATTTGAAATCCTGGATAGTAGGGTTGTGAGAAGGAACCTGGATAGTAGGGTTACTTCGATATGAAAGCCTGGATAGCAGGGCTGTGAGAAGGAACCTGGATAGTAGGGTTATTTCGATATGAAAGCCTGGATAGTATGGTTGTGAGAAGGAACTTGGATAGTAGGGTTACTTCGACATGAAAGACTGGCTAGTAGGGCTGTCAGAAGGAACCTGGATAGTAGGGTTACTTCGATATTAAAGCCTGGATAGTAGGGTTGTGAGAAGGAACCTGGATAGTAGGGTTAATTCGATATGAAAGCCTGGAGAGTAGGGCTGTGAGAAGGAACCTGGTTAATAAGGTTACTTCGATATGAAAGACTGGATAACAGGGCTGTGAGAAGGAACCTGGATAGTAGGGTTACATTGATATGAAATCTTGGACAATAGGGATGTAAGAAGGAACCTAGATAGTAAGGTTACATCGATATGAAAGCCTAGATAGTTGAGTTGTGAGAAGGAACCTGGATAGTAGGGTTTCTTCGATATGAAAACCTGGATAGTAGGGCTATGAGAAGGAACCTGGATAGTAGGGTTACTTCGATATGAAATCCTGGATAGTAGGGCTGTGAGAAGGAACCTGGATAGTAGGGTTACTTCGATATGAAATCCTGGATAGTAGGGTTGTGAGAAGGAACCTGGATAGTAGGTTTACTTCGATATGAAAGCCTGGATAGTAGGGCTGCGAGAAGGAACCTGGATAGTAGGGTCACTTCGATATGAAATCCTGGATAGTAGGGATGTGAGAAGGAACCTGGATAGTAGAGTTACTTCGATATGAAAGCATGGATAGTAGGGTTGTGAGAAGGAACCTGGATATTAGGGTTACTTTGATATGAAAGCTTGGACAGTAGGGCTGTGAGAAGGAACATGGATAGTAGGGTTACTTCGATATGAAAGCCTAGATATTAGGGCTGTGAGAAGGAACCTGGATATTAGGGTTACTTCGATATGAAAGCCTGGATAATAGGGCTGTGAGACGGAACCTGGATAGTAGGGTTACTTCGATATGAAAGCCTGGATATTACGGCTGTGAGAAGGAACCTGGATAGTAGGGTTACTACGATATGAACGCCTGGATAGTAGGGTTGTGAGAAGGAACCTGGATAGTAGGGTTACTTCGATGTGAAAGCCTGGATAGTAGGGCTGTGAGAAGGAAAATGGATAGTAGGGTTACTTCGACATGAAAGCCTGGATAGTAGGGCTGTCAGAAGGAACCTGGATAGTAGGGTTACTTCGATATTCAAGCCTGGATAGTAGGGTTGTGAGAAGGAACCTGGATAGTAGGGTTACTTAGATATGAAAACCTGGATAGTAGGGCTGTGAGAAGGAACCTATATAGTAGGGTTACGTCGATATGAAAGCCTGGATAGTATGGTTGTGAGAAGAAACCTGGATAATAGGGTTACTTGGATATGAAAGCTTGGATAATAGGGGTGTGAGAAGGAACCTGGATAGTAGGGTTACTTCGATATGAAAACCTGGATAGTAGGGCGGTGAGAAGGAACCTGTATAATAGGGTTACATCGATATGAAATCCTGGATAGTATGGTTTTGAGAAGAAACCGGGATAATAGGGTTACTTGGATATGAAATCCTGGATAGTAGGGCTGTGAGAAGGAACCTGGATAGTAGGGTTACTTCAATATGAAAGCCTGGATAGTAGGGCTGTGAGAAGGAACCTGGATAGTAGGGTTACTTCGATATGAAAGCATGGATAGTAGGGCTGTGAGAAGGAACCTGGATAGTAGGGTTACTTCGATATGAAATCCTGGATAATAGGGATGTGAGGAGGAACCTAGATAGTAGGGTTACTTCGATATGAAAGCCTGGATAGTAGGGCTGTGAGAAGGAACCTGGATAGTAGGGTTAATTTGATATGAAAGCTTGGACAGTAGGGCTATGAGAAGGAACCTGGATAGTAGGGTTACTTCGATATGAAAACCAAGATAGTAGGGCTGTGAGAAGGAACCTGGATAGTAGGGTTACTTCGATATGAAAGTCTGGATAGTAGGGCTGTGAGAAGGAACCTGGATAGTATGGTTACTTTGATATGAAAGCCTGGATAGTAGGGTTGTAAGAAGGAACCTGGATAGTAGGGTTACTTCGATATGAAATCCTGTATAGTAGGGTTGTGAGAAGGAACCTGGATAGTAGGGTTACTTCGATATGAAAGCCTTGATAGCAGGGCTGTCAGAAGGAACCTGGATAGTAGGGTTACTTCGATATTAAAGCCTGGATAATAGGGTTGTGAGAAGGAACATGGATAGTAGGGTTACTTCAATATGAAAGCCTGGATAGTAGGGCTGTGAGAAGGAACCTGTATAGTAGGGTTACTTCGATATGAAAGCCTGGATAGTAGGGCTGTGAGAAGGAACCTGGATTGTAGGGTTACTTCGATATGAAAGTCTGGATAGTAGGGCTATGAGAAGGAACCTGGATAGTAGGGTTACTTCGATATGAAAGCCTGAATAGTAGGGTTGTAAGAAGGAACCTGGATAGTAGGGTTAATTCGATATGAAAGCCTGGAGAGTAGGGCTGTAAGAAGGAACCTGGATAGTAGGGTTACTTCGATATGAAAGCCTGGATAGTAGGATTGTGAGAAGGAACCTGGATAGTAGGGTTACTTTGATATGAAAGCTTGGACAGTAGGGTTGTGAGAAGGAACCTGGATAGTAGGGTTACTTCGATATGAAAGCCTAGATAGTTGAGTTGTGAGAAGGAACCTGGATAGTAGGGTTACTTTGATATGAAAACCTGGATAGTAGGGCTATGAGAAGGAACCTGGATAGTAGGGTTACTTCGATATGAAATCCTGGATAGTAGGGTTGTGAGAAGGAACCTGGATAGTAGGTTTACTTCGATATGAAAGCCTGGATAGTAGGGCTGTGAGAAGGAACCTGGATAGTAGGGTTACTTCGATATGAAAGTCTGGATAGTAGGGTTGTGAGAAGCAACCTGGATAGTAGGGTTACTTCGATATGAAAGCCTGGATAGTAGGGCTGTGAGAAGGAACCTGGATAGTAGGGTTACTTCAATATGAAATCCTGGATAGTAGGGTTGTGAGAAGTAACCTGGATAGTAGGGTTAATTCGATATGAATGCCTAGATAGCAGGGCTGTGAGAAGGAACCTGGATAGTAGGGTTACTTCGATATGAAAGCCTGGATAGTATGGCTGTGAGAAGGAACCTGGATAGTAGGGTTACTTCGACATGAAAGCCTTGCTAGTAGGGCTGTTAGAAGGAACCTGGATAGTAGGGTTACTTCGATATTAAAGCCTGGATAGTAGGGTTGTGAGAAGGAACCTGGATAGTAGGGTTACTTCGATATGAAAGCCTGGATAGTAGGGCTGTGAGAAGGAACCTGTATAGTAGGGTTACTTCGATATGGAAGCCTGGATAGTATGGTTGTGAGAAGAAACCTGGATAGTAGGGTTACTTCGATATGAAAGCCTGGATAGTAGGGCTGTGAGAAGGAACCTGGATTGTAGTGTTACTTCGATATGAAAGCCTGGATAGTAGGACTATGAGAAGGAACCTGGATAGTAGGGTTACTTCGATATGAAAGCCTTGATAGTAGGGTTGTAAGAAGGAACCTAGATAGTAGGGTTAATTCGATATGAAAGCCTGGAGAGTAGGGCTGTGAGAAGGAACCTGGATAGTAGGGTTACTTCGATATGAAAGCCTGGATAGTAGGGTTGTGAGAGGGAACCTGGAAAGTAGGGTTACTTTGATATGAAAGCTTGGACAATAGGGTTGTGAGAAGGAACCTGGATAGTAGGGTTACTTTGATATGAAAGCCTAGATAGTTGAGTTGTGAGAAGGAACCTGGATAGTAGGGTTACTTCGATATGAAAACCTGGATAGTAGGGCTGTAAGAAGGAACCTGGATAGTAGGGTTACTTCGATATGAAATCCTGGATAGTAGGGTTGTGAGAAGGAACCTGGATAGTAGGGTTACTTCGATATGAAAGCCTGGATAGTAGGGCAGTGAGAAGGAACCTGGATAGTAGGGTCACTTCGATATGAAATCCTGGATAGTAGGGCTCTGAGAAGGAACCTGGATAGTAGGGTTACTTCAATTTGAAAGCCTGGATAGTAGGGTTGTGAGAAGGAACATGGATAGTAGGGTTACTTTGATATGAAAGCTTGGACAGTAGGGCTGTGAGAAGGAACCTGGATAGTAGGGTTACTTCGATATGAAAGCGTAGATAGTAAGGCTGTAAGAAGGAACCTGGATATTAGGGTTACTTCGATATGAAAGCCTGGATAGTAGGGTTGTGAGACGGAACCTGGATAGTAGGGTTAATTCGATATGAAAGCCTGGATAGTACGGCTGTGAGAAGGAACCTGGATAGTACGGTTACTTCGATATGAAAGCCTGGATAGTAGGGCTGTAAGAAGGAACCTGGATAGTAGGGTTACTTTGATTTGAAATCCTGGATAGTAGGGTTGTGAGAAGGAACCTGGATAGTAGGGTTACTTCGATATGAAAGCCTGGATAGCAGGGCTGTGAGAAGGAACCTGGATAGTAGGGTTATTTCGATATGAAAGCCTGGATAGTATGGTTGTGAGAAGGAACTTGGATAGTAGGGTTACTTCGACATGAAAGACTGGCTAGTAGGGCTGTCAGAAGGAACCTGGATAGTAGGGTTACTTCGATATTAAAGCCTGGATAGTAGGGTTGTGAGAAGGAACCTGGATAGTAGGGTTACTTCGATATGAAAGCCTGGATAGTAGGGCTGTGAGAAGGAACCTGTATAATAGGGTTACTTAGATATGAAAGCCTGGATAGTATGGTTGTGAGAAGAAACCTGGATAGTAGGGTTACTTCGATATGAAAGCCTGGATAGTAGGGCTGTGAGAAGGAACCTGGATTGTACGGTTACTTAGATATGAAAGCCTGTATAGTAGGGCTATTAGAAGGAACCTGGATAGTAGGGTTACTTCGATATGAAAGCCTGGAGAGTAAGGCTGTGAGAAGGAACCTGGATAGTAGGGTTACTTCGATATGAAAGCCTGGATAACAGGGTTGTGAGAAGGAACCTGGATAGTAGGGTTACTTTGATATGAAATCTTGGACAGTAGGGATGTAAGAAGGAACCTAGATAGTAAGGTTACTTCGATATGAAAGCCTAGATAGTTGAGTTGTGAGAAGGAACCTGGATAGTAGGGTTTCTTCGATATGAAAACCTGGATAGTAGGGCTATGAGAAGGAACCTGGATAGTAGGGTTACTTCGATATGAAAGCCTGGATAGTAGGGCTGTGAGGAGGAACCTGGATAGTAGGGTTACTTTGATATGAAAGCCTAGATAGTAGGGCTGTGAGAAGGAACCTGGATAGTAGGGTTACTTCGATATGAAAGCCTGGATAGTAGGGCTGTGAGAAGGAACCTGGATAGTAGGGTTACTTCGATATGAAATCCTGGATAGTAGGGTTGTGAGAAGGAACCTGGATAGTAGGTTTACTTCGATATGAAAGCCTGGATAGTAGGGTTGTAAGAAGGAACCTGGATAGTAGGGTCACTTCGATATGAAATCCTGGATAGTAGGGATGTGAGAAGGAACCTGGATAGTAGGGTTACTTTGATATGAAAGCTTGGACAGTAGGGCTGTGAGAAGGAACCTGGATAGTAGGGTTACTTCGATATGAAAGCCTAGATAGTAGGGCTGTGAGAAGGAACCTGGATATTAGGGTACTTCGATATGAAAGCCTGGATAGTAGGGCTGTGAGACGGAACCTGGATAGTAGGGTTACTTCGATATGAAAGCCTGGATATGACGGTTGTTAGAAGGAACCTGGATAGTAGGGTTACTACGATATGAACGCCTGGATAGTAGGGCTGTGAGAAGGAACCTGGATAGTAGGGTTACTTCGATGTGAAAGCCTGGATAGTAGGGCTGTGAGAAGGAAATTGGATAGTAGAGTTACTTCGACATGAAAGCCTGGATAATAGGGTTGTCAGAAGGAACCTGGATAGTAGGGTTACTTCGATATTCAAGCCTGGATAGTAGGGTTGTGAGAAGGAACCTGGATAGTAGGGTTACTTAGATATGAAAACCTGGATAGTAGGGCTGTGAGAAGGAACCTATATAGTAGGGTTACATCGATATGAAAGCCTGGATAATATGTTTGTGAGAAGAAACCTGGATAATACGGTTACTTGGATATGAAAGCCTGGATAATAGGGTAGTGAGAAGGAACCTGGATAGTAGGGTTACTTCGATATGAAAACCTGGATAGTAGGGCTGTGAGAAGGAACCTGTATAATAGGGTTACATCGATATGAAAGCCTGGATAGTATGGTTTTGAGAAGAAACCTGGATAATAGGGTTACTTGGATATGAAATCCTGGATAGTAGGGCTGTGAGAAGGAACCTGGATAGTAGGGTTACTTCAATATGAAAGCCTGGATAGTAGGGCTGTGAGAAGGAACCTGGATAGTAGGGTTACTTCGATATGAAAGCCTGAATAGTAGGGCTGTGAGAAGGAACCTGGATAGTAGGGTTACTTCGATATGAAATCCTGGATAATAGGGATGTGAGGAGGAACCTGGATAGTAGGGTTACTTCGATATGAAAGCCTAGATAGTAGGGTTGTGAGAAGGAACCTGGATAGTAGGGTTAATTTGATATGAAAGCTTGGACAGTAGGGCTGTGAGAAGGAACCTGGATAGTAGGGTTACTTCGATATGAAAACCAAGATAGTAGGGCTGTGAGAAGGAACCTGGATAGTAGGGTTACTTCGATATGAAAGTCTGGATAGTAGGGCTGTGAGAAGGAACCTGGATAGTAGGGTTACTTTGATATGAAAGCCTGGATAGTAGGGTTGTAAGAAGGAACCTGGATAGTAGGGTTACTTCGATATGAAATCCTGTATAGTAGGGTTGTGAGAAGGAACCTGGATAGTAGGGTTACTTCGATATGAAAGCCTTGATAGCAGGGCTGTCAGAAGGAACCTGGATAGTAGGGTTACTTCGATATTAAAGCCTGGATAATAGGGTTGTGAGAAGGAACATGGATAGTAGGGTTACTTCAATATGAAATCCTGGATAGTATGGCTGTGAGAAGGAACCTGTATAGTAGGGTTACTTCGATATGAAAGCCTGGATAGTACGGTTGTGAGAAGAAACCTGGATAGTAGGGTTACTTCGATATGAAAGCCTGGATAGTAGGGCTGTGAGAAGGAACCTGGATTGTAGGGTTACTTCGATATGAAAGTCTGGATAGTAGGGCTATGAGAAGGAACCTGGATAGTAGGGTTACTTCGATATGAAAGCATGAATAGTAGGGTTGTAAGAAGGAACCTGGATAGTAGGGTTAATTCGATATGAAAGCCTGGAGAGTAGGGCTGTAAGAAGGAACCTGGATAGTAGGGTTACTTCGATATGAAAGCCTGGATAGTAGGATTGTGAGAAGGAACCTGGATAGTAGGGTTACTTTGATATGAAAGCTTGGACAGTAGGGTTGTGAGAAGGAACCTGGATAGTAGGGTTACTTCGATATGAAAGCCTAGATAGTTGAGTTGTGAGAAGGAACCTGGATAGTAGGGTTACTTCGATATGAAAACCTGGATAGTAGGGCTATGAGAAGGAACCTGGATAGTAGGGTTACTTCGATATGAAATCCTGGATAGTAGGGTTGTGAGAAGGAACCTGGATAGTAGGTTTACTTCGATATGAAAGCCTGGATAGTAGGGTTGTGAGAAGGAACCTGGATAGTAGGGTCACTTTGATATGAAATCCTGGATAGTAGGGATGTGAGAAGGAACCTGGTTAGTAGGGTTACTTCGATATGAAAGCCTGGATAGTAGGGTTGTGAGAAGGAACCTGGATACTAGGGTTACTTTGATATGAAAGCTTGGACAGTAGGGCTGTGAGAAGGAACCTGGATAGTAGGGTTACTTCGATATGAAAGCCTAGATAGTAGGGTTGTGAGAAGGAACCTGGATATTAGGGTTACTTCGATATGAAAGCCTGGATAGTAGGGCTGTGAGACGGAACCTGGATAGTAGGGTTACTTCGATATGAAAGCCTGGATAGGACGGCTGTGAGAAGGAACCTGGATAGTAGGGTTACTACGATATGAACGCCTGGATAGTAGGGCTGTGAGAAGGAACCTGGATAGTAGGGTTACTTCGATGTGAAAGCCTGGATAGTTGGGCTGTGAGAAGGAACATGGATAGTAGGGTTACTTCGACATGAAAGCCTGGATAATAGGGCTGTCAGAAGGAACCTGGACAGTAGGGTTACTTCGATATTCAAGCCTGGATAGTAGGGTTGTGAGAAGGAACCTGGATAGTAGGGTTACTTAGATATGAAAACCTGGATAGTAGGGTTACTTAGATATGAAAACCTGGATAGTAGGGCTGTGAGAAGGAACCTATATAGTAGGGTTACGTCGATATGAAAGCCTGGATAGTATGGTCGTGAGAAGAAACCTGGATAATAGGGTTACTTGGATATGAAAGCCTGGATAGAAGGGGTGTGAGAAGGAACCTGGATAGTAGGGTTACTTCGATATGAAAACCTGGATAGTAGGGCTGTGAGAAGGAACCTGTATAATAGGGTTACATCGATATGAAAGCCTGGATAGTATGGTTTTGAGAAGAAACCTGGATAATAGGGTTACTTGGATATGAAATCCTGGATAGTAGGGCTGTGAGAAGGAACCTGGATAGTAGGGTTACTTCAATATGAAAGCCTGGATAGTAGGGCTGTGAGAAGGAACCTGGATAGTAGGGTTACTTCGATATGAAAGCCTGAATAGTAGGGCTGTGAGAAGGAACCTGGATAGTAGGGTTACTTCGATATGAAATCCTGGATAATAGGGATGTGAGGAGGAACCTGGATAGTAGGGTTACTTCGATATGAAAGCCTAGATAGTAGGGCTGTGAGAAGGAACCTGGATAGTAGGGTTAATTTGATATGAAAGCTTGGACAGTAGGGCTGTGAGAAGGAACCTGGATAGTAGGGTTACTTCGATATGAAAACCAAGATAGTAGGGCTGTGAGAAGGAACCTGGATAGTAGGGTTACTTCGATATGAAAGTCTGGATAGTAGGGCTGTGAGAAGGAACCTGGATAGTAGGGTTACTTTGATATGAAAGCCTGGATAGTAGGGTTGTAAGAAGGAACCTGGATAGTAGGGTTACTTCGATATGAAATCCTGTATAGTAGGGTTGTGAGAAGGAACCTGGATATTAGGGTTACTTCGATATGAAAGCCTTGATAGCAGGGCTGTCAGAAGGAACCTGGATAGTAGGGTTACTTCGATATTAAAGCTTGGATAATAGGGTTGTGAGAAGGAACATGGATAGTAGGGTTACTTCAATATGAAAGCCTGGATAGTATGGCTGTGAGAAGGAACCTGTATAGTAGGGTTACTTCGATATGAAAGCCTGGATAGTACGATTGTGAGAAGAAACCTGGATAGTAGGGTTACTTCGATATGAAAGCCTGGATAGTAGGGCTTTGAGAAGGAACCTGGATTGTAGGGTTACTTCGATATGAAAGTCTGGATAGTAGGGCTATGAGAAGGAACCTGGATAGTAGGGTTACTTCGATATGAAAGCCTGGATAGTAGGATTGTGAGAAGGAACCTGGATAGTAGGGTTACTTTGATATGAAAGCTTGGACAGTAGGGTTGTGAGAAGGAACCTGGATAGTAGGGTTACTTCGATATGAAAGCCTAGATAGTTGAGTTATGAGAAGGAACCTGGATAGTAGGGTTACTTCGATATGAAAACCTGGATAGTAGGGCTATGAGAAGGAACCTGGATAGTAGGGTTACTTCGATATGAAATCCTGGATAGTAGGGTTGTGAGAAGGAACCTGGATAGTAGGTTTACTTCGATATGAAACCTTGGATAGTAGGGCTGTGAGAAGGAACCTGGATAGTAGGGTCACTTCGATATGAAATCCTGGATAGTAGGGATGTGAGAAGGAACCTGGTTAGTAGGGTTACTTCGATATGAAAGCCTGGATAGTAGGGTTGTGAGAAGGAACCTGGATACTAGGGTTACTTTGATATGAAAGCTTGGACAGTAGGGCTGTGAGAAGGAACCTGGATAGTAGGGTTACTTCGATATGAAAGCCTAGATAGTAGGGCTGTGAGAAGGAACCTGGATATTAGGGTTACTTCGATATGAAAGCCTGGATAGTAGGGTTGTGAGACGGAACCTGGATAGTAGGGTTACTTCGATGTGAAAGCCTGGATAGTTGGGCTGTGAGAAGGAACATGGATAGTAGGGTTACTTCGACATGAAAGCCTGGATAGTAGGGCTGTCAGAAGGAACCTGGACAGTAGGGTTACTTCGATATTCAAGCCTGGATAGTAGGGTTGTGAGAAGGAACCTGGATAGTAGGGTTACTTAGATATGAAAACCTGGATAGTAGGGCTGTGAGAAGGAACCTATATAGTAGGGTTATGTCGATATGATAGACTGGATAGTATGGTCGTGAGAAGAAACCATGATAATAGGGTTACTTGGATATGAAAGCCTGGATAGAAGGGGTGTGAGAAGGAACCTGGATAGTAGGATTACTTCGATATGAAAACCTGGATAGTAGGGCTGTGAGAAGGAACCTGTATAATAGGGTTACATCGATATGAAAGCCTGGATAGTATGGTTTTGAGAAGAAACCTGGATAATAGGGTTACTTGGATATGAAATCCTGGATAGTAGGGCTGTTAGAAGGAACCTGGATAGTAGGGTTACTTCAATATGAAAGCCTGGATAGTAGGGCTGTGAGAAGGAACCTGGATAGTAGGGTTACTTCGATATGAAAGCCTGGATAGTAGGGCTGTGAGAAGGAACCTGGATAGTAGGGTTACTTCGATATGAAATCCTGGATAATAGGGATGTGAGGAGGAACCTGGATAGTAGGGTTACTTCGATATGAAAGCCTGGATAGTAGGGCTGTGAGAAGGAACCTGGATAGTAGGGTTAATTTGATATGAAAGCTTGGACAGTAGGGCTGTGAGAAGGAACCTGGATAGTAGGGTTACTTCGATATGAAAACCAAGATAGTAGGGCTGTGAGAAGGAACCTGGATAGTAGGGTTACTTCGATATGAAAGTCTGGATAGTAGGGCTGTGAGAAGGAACCTGGATAGTAGGGTTACTTTGATATGAAAGCCTGGATAGTAGGGTTGTAAGAAGGAACCTGGATAGTAGGGTTACTTCGATATGAAATCCTGTATAGTATGGTTGTGAGAAGGAACCTGGATAGTAGGGTTACTTCGATATGAAAGCCTTGATAGCAGGGCTGTCAGAAGGAACCTGGATAGTAGGGTTACTTCGATATTAAAGCCTGGATAATAGGGTTGTGAGAAGGAACATGGATAGTAGGGTTACTTCAATATGAAAGCCTGGATAGTAGGGCTGTGAGAAGGAACCTGTATAGTAGGGTTACTTCGAAATGAAAGCCTGGATAGTACGGTTGTGAGAAGAAACCTGGATAGTAGGGTTACTTCGATATGAAAGCCTGGATAGTAGGGCTGTGAGAAGGAACCTGGATTGTAGGGTTACTTCGATATGAAAGTCTGGATAGTAGGGCTATGAGAAGGAACCTGGATAGTAGGGTTACTTCGATATGAAAGCCTGAGTAGTAGGGTTGTAAGAAGGAACCTGGATAGTAGGGTTAATTCGATATGAAAGCCTGGAGAGTAGGGCTGTAAGAAGGAACCTGGATAGTAGGGTTACTTCGATATGAAAGCTTGGATAGTAGGATTGTGAGAAGGAACCTGGATAGTAGGGTTACTTTGATATGAAAGCTTGGACAGTAGGGTTGTGAGAAGGAACCTGGATAGTAGGGTTACTTCGATATGAAAGCCTAGATAGTTGAGTTGTGAGAAGGAACTTGGATAGTAGGGTTACTTCGATATGAAAACCTGGATAGTAGGGCTATGAGAAGGAACCTGGATAGTAGGGTTACTTTGATATGAAATCCTGGATAGTAG
Source organism: Vicia faba (assembly GCA_948472305.1). Lineage (NCBI taxonomy): Eukaryota > Viridiplantae > Streptophyta > Magnoliopsida > Fabales > Fabaceae > Vicia > Vicia faba. Next base: position 1,403,604,864 of record OX451739.1, read on the forward strand.
GGTTGTGAGAAGGAACCTGGATAGTAGGTTTACTTCGATATGAAAGCCTGGATAGTAGGGTTGTGAGAAGGAACCTGGATATTAGGGTTACTTCGATATGAAAGCCTGGATAGTAGGGCTGTGAGACGGAACCTGGATAGTAGGGTTACTTCGATATGAAAGCCTGGATAGGACGGCTGTGAGAAGGAACCTGGATAGTAGGGTTACTACGATATGAACGCCTGGATAGTAGGGTTGTGAGAAGGAACCTGGATAGTAGGGTTACTTCGATGTGAAAGCCTGGATAGTTGGGCTGTGAGAAGGAACATGGATAGTAGGGTTACTTCGACATGAAAGCCTGGATAGTAGGGCTGTCAGAAGGATCCTGAACAGTAGGGTTACTTCGATATTCAAGCCTGGATAGTAGGGTTGTGAGAAGGAACCTGGATAGTAGGGTTACTTAGATATGAAAACCTGGATAGTAGGGCTGTGAGAAGGAACCTATATAGTAGGGTTACGTCGATATGAAAGCCTGGATAGTATGGTCGTAAGAAGAAACCTGGATAATAGGGTTACTTGGATATGAAAGCCTGGATAGAAGGGGTGTGAGAAGGAACCCGGATAGTAGGGTTACTTCGATATGATAACCTGGATAGTAGGGCTGTGAGAAGGAACCTGTATAATAGGGTTACATCGATATGAAAGCCTGGATAGTATGGTTTTGAGAAGAAACCTGGATAATAGGGTTAATTTGATATGAAATCCTGGATAGTAGGGCTGTGAGAAGGAACCTGGATAGTAGGGTTACTTCAATATGAAAGCCTGGATAGTAGGGCTGTGAGAAGGAACCTGGATAGTAGGGTTACTACGATATGAAAGCCTGGATAGTAGGACTGTGAGAAGGAACCTGGATAGTAGGGTTACTTCGATATGAAATCCTGGATAATAGGGATGTGAGGAGGAACCTGGATAGTAGGGTTACTTCGATATGAAAGCCTGGATAGTAGGGCTGTGAGAAGGAACCTGGATAGTAGGGTTAATTTGATACGAAAGCTTGGACAGTAGGGCTGTGAGAAGGAACCTGGATAGTAGGGTTACTTCGATATGAAAACCAAGATAGTAGGGCTGTGAGAAGGAACCTGGATAGTAGGGTTACTTCGATATGAAAGTCTGGATAGTAGGGCTGTGAGAAGGAACCTGGATAGTAGGGTTACTTTGATATGAAAGCCTGGATAGTAGGGTTGTAAGAAGGAACCTGGATAGTAGGGTTACTTCGATATGAAATCCTGTATAATAGGGTTGTGAGAAGGAACCTGGATAGTAGGGTTACTTCGATATGAAGGCCTTGATAGCAGGGCTGTCAGAAGGAACCTGGATAGTAGGGTTACTTCGATATGAAGGCCTGGATAGTAGGGCTGTGAGAAGGAACCTGGATTGTAGGGTTACTTCGATATAAAAGTCTGGATAGTAGGGCTATGAGAAGGAACCTGGATAGTAGGGTTACTTCGATATGAAAGCCTGAATAGTAGGGTTGTAAGAAGGAACCTGGATAGTAGGGTTAATTCGATATGAAAGCCTGAAGAGTAGGGCTGTAAGAAGGAATCTGGATAGTAGGGTTACTTCGATATGAAAGCCTGGATAGTAGGATTGTGAGAAGGAACCTGGATAGTAGGGTTACTTTGATATGAAAGCTTGGACAGTAGGGTTGTGAGAAGGAACCTGGATAGTAGGGTTACTTCGATATGAAAGCCTAGATAAATGAGTTGTGAGAAGGAACCTGGATAGTAGGGTTACTTCAATATGAAAACCTGGATAGTAGGGCTATGAGAAGGAACCTGGATAGTAGGGTTACTTCAATATGAAATCCTGGATAGTAGGGTTGTGAGAAGGAACCTAGATAGTAGGTTTACTTCGATATGAAAGCCTGGATAGTAGGGCTGTGAGAAGGAACATGGACAGTAGGGTTACTTCGATATGAAATCCTGGATAGTAGGGATGTGAGAAGGAACCTGGTTAGTAGGGTTACTTCGATATGAAAGCCTGGATAGTAGGGTTGTGAGAAGGAACCTGGATACTAGGGTTACTTTGATATGAAAGCTTGGACAGTAGGGCTGTGAGAAGGAACATGGATAGTAGGGTTACTTCGATATGAAAGCCTAGATAGTAGGGCTGTGAGAAGGAACCTGGATTAGAGGGTTACTTCGATATGAAAGCCTGGATAGTAGGGCTGTGAGACGGAACCTGGATAGTAGGGTTACTTCGATATGAAAGCCTGGATAGGACGGCTGTGAGAAGGAACCTGGATAGTAGGGTTACTACGATATGAACGCCTGGATAGTAGGGCTGTGAGAAGGAACCTGGATAGTAGGGTTACGTCGATGTGAAAGCCTGGATAGTTGGGCTGTGAGAAGGAACATGGATAGTAGGGTTACTTCGACATGAAAGCCTGGATAGTAGGGCTGTCAGAAGGAACCTGGACAGTAGGGTTACTTTGATATTCAATCCTGGATAGTAGGGTTGTGAGAAGGAACCTGGATAGTAGGGTTACTTAGATATGAAAACCTGGATAGTAGGGCTGTGAGAAGGAACCTATATAGTAGGGTTACGTCGATATGAAAGCCTGGATAGTATGGTCGTGAGAAGAAACCTGGATAATAGGGTTACTTGGATATGAAAGCCTGGATAGAAGGGGTGTGAGAAGGAACCTGGATAGTAGGGTTACTTCGATATGAAAACCTGGATAGTAGGGCTGTGAGAAGGAACCTGTATAATAGGGTTACATCGATATGAAAGCCTGGATAGTATGGTTTTGAGAAGAAACCTGGATAATAGGGTTACTTGGATATGAAATCCTGGATAGTAGGGCTGTGAGAAGGAACCTGGATAGTAGGTTTACTTCAATATGAAAGCCTGGATAATAGGGCTGTGAGAAGGAACCTGGATAGTAGGGTTACTTCGATATGAAAGCCTGGATAGTAGGGCTGTGAGAAGGAACCTGGATAGTAGGGTTACTTCGATATGAAATCCTGGATAATAGGGATGTGAGGAGGAACCTGGATAGTAGGGTTACTTCGATATGAAAGCCTGGATAGTAGGGCTGTGAGAAGGAACCTGGATAGTAGGGTTAATTTGATATGAAAGCTTGGACAGTAGGGCTGTGAGAAGGAACCTGGATAGTAGGGTTACTTCGATATGAAAGTTTGGATAGTAGGGATGTGAGAAGGAACCTGGATAGTAGGGTTACTTTGATATGAAAGCCTGGATAGTAGGGTTGTAAGAAGGAACCTGGATAGTAGGGTTTCTTCGATATGAAATCCTGTATAGTAGGGTTGTGAGAAGGAACCTGGATAAGAGGGTTACTTCGATATGAAAGCCTTGATAGCAGGGCTGTCAGAAGGAACGTGGATAGTAGGGTTACTTCGATATTAAAGCCTGGATAATAGGGTTGTGAGAAGGAACATGGATAGTAGGGTTACTTCAATATGAAAGCCTGGATAGTAGGGCTGTGAGAAGGAACCTGTATAGTAGGGTTACTTCGATATGAAAGCCTGGATAGTACGGTTGTAAGAAGAAACCTGGATAGTAGGGTTACTTCGATATGAAAGCCTGGATAGTAGGGCTGTGAGAAGGAACCTGGATTGTAGGGTTACTTCGATATGAAAGTCTGGATAATAGGGCTATGAGAAGGAACCTGGATAGTAGGGTTACTTCGATATGAAAGCCTGAATAGTAGGGTTGTAAGAAGGAACCTGGATAGTAGGGTTACTTCGATATGAAAGCCTGGATAGTAGGATTGTGAGAAGGAACCTGGATAGTACGGTTACTTTGATATGAAAGCTTGGACAGTAGGGTTGTGAGAAGGAACCTGGATAGTAGGGTTACTTCGATATGAAAGCCTAGATAGTTGAGTTGTGAGAAGGAACCTGGATAGTAGGGTTACTTCGATATGAAAACCTGGATAGTAGGGCTATGAGAAGGAACCTGGATAGTAGGGTTACTTCGATATGAAAGCCTTGATAGCAAGGCTGTCAGAAGGAACCTGGATAGTAGGGTTACTTCGATATGAAAGCCTGGATAGTAGGGCTGTGAGAAGGAACCTGGATAGTAGGGTTACTTTGATATGAAATCCTGGATAATAGGGATGTGAGGAGGAACCTGGATAGTAGGGTTACTTCGATATGAAAGCCTGGATAGTAGGGCTGTGAGAAGGAACCTGGATAGTAGGGTTAATTTGATATGAAAGCTTGGACAGTAGGGCTGTGAGAAGGAACCTGGATAGTAGGGTTACTTCGATATGAAAACCAATATAGTAGGGCTGTGAGAAGGAACCTGGATAGTAGGGTTACTTCGATATGAAAGTCTAGATAGTAGGGTTGTGAGAAGGAACCTGGATAGTAGGGTTACTTCGATATGAAATCCTGTATAGTAGGGTTGTGAGAAGGAACCTGGATAGTAGGGTTACTTCGATATGAAAGCCTTGATAGCAGGGCTGTCAGAAGGAACCTGGATAGTAGGGTTACTTCGATATTAAAGCCTGGATAATAGGGTTGTGAGAAGGAACATGGATAGTAGGGTTACTTCAATATGAAAGCCTGGATAGTAGGGCTGTGAGAAGGAACCTGTATAGTAGGGTTACTTCGATATGAAATCCTGGATAGTATGGTTGTGAGAAGAAACCTGGATAGTAGGGTTACTTCGATATGAAAGCCTGGATAGTAGGGCTGTGAGAAGGAACCTGGATTGTAGGGTTACTTCGATATGAAAGTCTGGATAGTGGGGCTATGAGAAGGAACCTGGATAGTAGGGTTACTTCGATATGAAAGCCTGAATAGTAGGGTTGTAAGAAGGAACCTGGATAGTAGGGTTAAGTCGATATGAAAGCCTGGAGAGTAGGGCTGTAAGAAGGAACCTGGATAGTAGGGTTACTTCGATATGAAAGCCTGGATAGTAGGATTGTGAAAGGGAACCTGGATAGTAGGGTTACTTTGATATGAAAGCTTGGACAGTAGGGTTGTGAGAAGGAACCTGGATAGTAGGGTTACTTCGATATGAAAGCCTAGATAGTTGAGTTGTGAGAAGGAACCTGGATAGTAGGGTAACTTCGATATGAAAACCTAGATAGTAGGGCTATGAGAAGGAACCTGGATAGTAGGGTTACTTCGATATGAAATCCTGGATAGTAGGGTTGTGAGAAGGAACCTGGATAGTAGGTTTACTTCGATATGAAAGCCTGGATAGTAGGGATGTGAGAAGGAACCTGGATAGTAGGGTCACTTCGATATGAAATCCTGGATAGTAGGGATGTGAGAAGGAACCTGGTTAGTAGGGTTACTTCGATATGAAAGCCTGGATAGTAGGGTTGTGAGAAGGAACCTGGATACTAGGGTTACTTTGATATGAAAGCTTGGACAGTAAGGCTGTGAGAAGGAACCTGGATAGTAGGGTTACTTCGATATTAAAGCCTAGATAGTAGGGCTGTGAGAAGGAACCTGGATATTAGGGTTACTTCGATATGAAAGCCTGGATAGTAGGGCTGTGAGACGGAACCTGGATAGTAGGGTTACTTCGATATGAAAGCCTAGATAGGGCGGCTGTGAGAAGGAACCTGGATAGTAGGGTTACTACGATATGAACGCCTGGATAGTAGGGCTGTGAGAAGGAACCTGGATAGTAGGGTTACTTCGATGTGAAAGCCTGGATAGTTGGGCTGTGAGAAGGAACATGGATAGTAGGGTTACTTCGACATGAAAGCCTGGATAGTAGGGCTGTCAGAAGGAACCTGGACAGTAGGGTTACTTTGATATTCAAGCCTGGATAGTAGGGTTGTGAGAAGGAACCTGGATAGTAGGGTTACTTAGATATGAAAACCTGGATAGTAGGGCTGTGAGAAGGAACCTATATAGTAGGGTTACGTCGATATGAAAGCCTGGATAGTATGGTCGTGAGAAGAAACCTGGATAATAGGGTTACTTGGATATGAAAGCCTGGATAGAAGGGGTGTGAGAAGGAACCTGGATAGTAGGGTTACTTCGATATGAAAACCTGGATAGTAGGGTTGTGAGAAGGAACCTGTATAATAGGGTTACATCGATATGAAAGCTTGGATAGTATGGTTTTGAGAAGAAACCTGGATAATAGGGTTACTTGGATATGAAATCCTGTATAGTAGGGCTGTGAGAAGGAACCTGGATAGTAGGGTTACTTCAATATGAAAGCCTGGATAGTAGGGCTGTGAGAAGGAACCTGGATAGTAGGGTTACTTCGATAAGAAAGCCTGGATAGTAGGGCTGTGAGAAGGAACCTGGATAGTAGGGTTACTTCGATATGAAATCCTGGATAATAGGGATGTGAGGAGGAACCTGTATAGTAGGGTTACTTCGATATGAAAGCCTGGATAGAAGGGCTGTGAGAAGGAACCTGGATAGTAGGGTTAATTTTATATGAAAGCTTGGACAGTAGGGCTGTGAGAAGGAACCTGGATAGTAGGGTTACTTCGATATGAAAACCAAGATAGTAGGGCTGTGAGAAGGAACCTGGATAGTAGGGTTACTTCGATATGAAAGTCTGGATAGTAGGGCTGTGAGAAAGAACCTGGATAGTAGGGTTACTTTGATATGAAAGCCTGGATAGTAGGGTTGTAAGAAGGAACCTGGATAGTAGGGTTACTTCGATATGAAATCCTGTATAGTAGGGTTGTGAGAAGGAACCTGGATAGTAGGGTTACTTCGATATGAAAGCCTTGATAGCAGGGCTGTCAGAAGGAACCTGGATAGTAGGGTTACTTCGATATTAAAGCCTGGATAATAGGGTTGTGAGAAGGAACATGGATAGTAGGGTTACTTCAATATGAAAGCCTGGATAGTAGGGCTGTGAGAAGGAACCTGTATAGTAGGGTTACTTCTATATGAAAGCCTGGATAGTACGGTTGTAAGAAGAAACCTGGATAGTAGGGTTACTTCGATATGAAAGCCTGGATAGTAGGGCTGTGAGAAGGAACCTGGATTGTAGGGTTACTTCGATATGAAAGTCTGGATAATAGGGCTATGAGAAGGAACCTGGATAGTAGGGTTACTTCGATATGAAAGCCTGAATAGTAGGGTTGTAAGAAGGAACCTGGATAGTAGGGTTACTTCGATATGAAAGCCTGGATAGTAGGATTGTGAGAAGGAACCTGGATAGTAAGGTTACTTTGATATGAAAGCTTGGACAGTAGGGTTGTGAGAAGGAACCTGGATAGTAGGGTTACTTCGATATGAAAGCCTAGATAGTTGAGTTGTGAGAAGGAACCTGGATAGTAGGGTTACTTCGATATGAAAACCTGGATAGTAGGGCTATGAGAAGGAACCTGGATAGTAGGGTTACTTCGATATGAAAGCTTGGATAGTAGGGTTGTGAGAAGGAACCTAGTTAGTAGGGTTACTTTGATATGAAAGCCTGGATAGTAGGGCTGTGAGAAGGAACCTGGATAGTAGGTTTTCTTCGAAGCAATAGTGTAGATTAGTTGACCCGTTTGATTTTGGGAACTGAGTTTCCATTAGTTGTCTGTAGATGTGATCTATATAACTACTGGATTTGTTGAAGCTAATCGTCTTTTCCTACAAAAGATATCAGGCTTAGTTATATGCGATGCGTGACATGCAGGGTGAGACGATGTTCTAAAAAATAAATGAGATTATGCTGAGTATGATATGTATGTGTATGTCATGATGTATGTTCATGAAATGCTATCGGGGTTTGCTCGCGTCTGGGAAAAGAAATCCCTAATTGTTGCTGGAGATTTGTAAATACTCTGTCGGTACGAGATGCTGGAGAATAACTCTGCAGGGACCAACTTAAGGGAAGAGATACTATGTTGGTAGACCTGCTGATCTGGAGGAATAAACTCAGCTGGGGATGAAATTCTGTTGCTGGAGATGATAAACTATGTTGGAGATTGAGCTTCTATATCTATAGAAATAAACTTCGCTTGGGGGATGAAATTTGTTGACTCGCCCGCGATTATGAACCTCGGTTGGGGATAATTATGTCCTGTTTCGGGAAAGCTGACATCAATGCCTTTGGATACTTTTACTCTGTGGAGAGTGTATATACCAATAATTATGTTCCCAAGTTGGCTCTATCCCGGTACCTGCTGGGCAGAGTAATCGTAGGGTTTGGCACTTCTTATTTTCCCTGTTTCTGGAATTACGACTAATTGTCTTTTGTTTCTTACGTAAATATTTATGAGCGGAAATCATTTTCAAATGCATACATAAAAAAATAAATCATTGGACGTTCTTGCAAAACAAAACAGAAAAAGAAAAACGAATTGAAGTTTCTTGTGAAAATGGTTTGTATTGATTTTTGAAGTTGGCCTGTAATAGGCGTTTTTGTACAAAGAGGCTGAAGCGCTAGTAAGTGAACGCCGCCAAAAGAAATTACAATTTGTGTAAAAGAAAGAAAAAACATCTATGTGAAACAACCCCATTGGGTTCCAACTCTGCTATTGCCTTTATATCTTCAAGCGTCTCATCACCTTGCTACTTGGCCGAAGGTTGATCAGATTGGTTGGCGCCGTCCGAGCTTGATAGTTGATACCGTAGTCTGGTTGCAAGATGATCCAATGAGACATAGTGATACGCTTCAATCCCTAACTTTTGCCCGGATTTCCCTTTCGAGTTTTCAATCCACCATGATACCCTTTTTTCCCAAGCCTCCCTTTCGGGTTTTCAACTTGCCGGGTGTACAAATTTTTTCATTTTCATCCCTTACTTTTGCCCGAACCCTTTTGGTCGGCGGGAAGCCCTTATTTTTTCCTAGGCCAATCGACCTAGCGAGTCTTTGATTATGCGTAGTATCTTTTCACTATGTCTGCATATACAGGGTGAGGAAGTTTGTCACCATCCATGGTGGTTAGAATCATAGCTCCTCACGAGAAAATGATCTTAACCACAAATGGCCCTTCGTACGTGGGGGTCCATTTGCCCCTGGGATCACCTTGCGGCAGTATGATGCGTTTCATCACCAGATCCCCGACTTGATATTCTTGAACCCTGACATTCTTGTTAAAAGCCTTGATCATTCTCTTTTGATACGTCTGACCATGGAAGATAGCAGTAAGTCTCTTTTCATCGATTAGATTTAGCTGATCAAGTCGGGTTTGGATCCAATCGTCTTCGTTCAAACCCGCATCCTTCATAATCTTGAGAGAAGGTATCTGGACTTCGATGGGTAGGATTGCCTCCATGCCATATACCAGAGAGTAGGGTGTTTCCCCTGTCGATGTCCGTGCTGAGGTACGGTACCCATGAAGAGCGAATGGTAACATCTCATGCCAGTCTTTATATGTCACTGTCATCTTCTATACAATCTTCTTGATGTTCTTGTTAGCTGCTTCAATAGCGCCATTCATCTCTGGCCGGTAGGGATAAGAATTATGATGTTGTATCTTGAACTGTTTATAGAGATCGGTGATCATTGTGTTGTTGAGATTTGTACCATTTTCAGTAATAATCCTCTCTGGAACACCATATTGACAGATTAGATTATGTCGGATAAACTGCACCATGACGTTCTTGAATACTGTAGCGAAGGAAGTTGCCTCAACCCACTTTGTGAGGTAATCATTGGCTATTAAGATGAAGCGATGTCCATTGGAAGCGGTGGGCCTGATTTCTCCGATCATGTCGATGCCCCACATTGCAAAGGGCCACGGAGCTGTCAAGACGTTCAAGGGAACCGGAGGCACATGCACCTTATCAGCATAGATTTGGAATTTATGACAAGTTCGTGAGTGCTGATAACAATCGGCTTCCATAGTGGACCAATAATATCCTGCCCGTAGGATCTTCTTAGCCATGGTATGTCCACTAGAATGGGTTCCGAAGGTTCCTTCATGTAGCTCTGTCATGATCCTCTCTGCTTCGCTCTTGTCTACACACCATAATAGTGTGAAGTCATGGTTGCGTTTATAGAGGATCCCATTAATGAGGAAGAACTTTGCAGCGAACCTTCCTAGAAACTTCTTATCATTGACAGATGCCCCTTCGGGATACTCTTGAGCCTCGAGATACCTTTTGACTTCGTGAAACTAGGGTTTGTCTGCCACTTCTTCGGTATCGATCGCACAACAGTGTGCTGGTTCATCCAACCTCTCAATGGTGATTTGGGGAGCTTCATTGTTCCACCTAAATTTGAACATAGAAGACATGGTAGCTAGCACGTTCTCTAACTGGTTCTCCTCTCATGGGAAATGTTCAAAGGTTACCTCCTCAAAGTGTGGGAGCAAATATCAGTACATACTCTTTGTAAGGAATGAGATTCAGGTGCTTCGTATCCCACTCGCCTTTGATCTGACTTATCACAAGAGCGGAATCCCCGAATACATTCAAGAACTTGATCCTCAGGTCCATAGCAACTCGAAGACCCATGATACATGCTTCATACTCCACCATGTTGTTGGTGTAGTTAAAACATAATCGGGTAGTGAACAGAGTATGATAGCCCTCGGGGGATATGATTACAGCGCCAATGCTATTACCCAGTGCGTTTGAGGCTACATTAAAGTACATAGACCATCGGTATCCCTCCTCAGGTCCTTCATCTTGTCCAGGTTCTTCGTAATCAGTCACTAGCATAATATTCTCATCCGGGAACTCAAAATTCATGGACTGGTTGTCGTCCACAGCCTGATGAGCCAAATGATCAGCCAATACACTCCCCTTTATTGCTTTTTGGGTTGTATATTGTATGTCGTACTCAGTTAAGATCATTTTCCACCTTGCTATCCTTCCGGAGAGAGCGGGCTTCTCGAAAATATAATTGATCAGATCCATCTTTGATATCAATAAGGTAGTGTGAGTCAGCATTAACTGTCATAGTCGGTGAGCAGCCCATGCCAAAGCGCAGCAAGTTTTCTCGAGCAATGAGTATCGTGTCTCACAGTCGGTAAACTTTTTGCAAAGGTAGTATATTGCATGCTCTTTTTGACCAGACTCGTCATGCTGCCCCAGCACACACCCCATTGAATTGTATAGCACTATCAAGTATAATATCAAAGGTCTTCCTTCAACTTGAGACATCAGAATTGGTGGTTCTTGAAGGTATTCCTTGATTCTTTCGAAAGCGGTCTGGCATTCATCATTCCATTTTACCACTTGATCTTTCTTCAGAAGCTTAAAGATTGGCTCACAAGTAGTAGTTAGATGTGAAATGAACCTGGCAATGTAATTCAGACGTCCAAAGAAACCTCTAACCTCTTTCTCTGTGTAGGGAACCGGCATCTCTTGTATGGCCTTTACCTTCACAGGGTCTACCTGAATACCCTTGTCACTGACGATAAAACCCAGATGCTTACCAGATCTTACCCCGAAGGTACACTTGTTCGGGTTCAACCTCAGCTTGTATGTCTTCAACCTGTCGAACAACTTTTGGAGTTGATCAAGGTGTTGTTACTTAGTCTGAGACCTGGCTATTATGTCATCAACATAGACTTCGATCTCGTGGTGAATCATATCATGGAACAAAGCAACCATAGCGCGCTGATAATTTTTCCCAGAATTCTTCCACCCAAAAGGCATCACCTTGTAGCAGAAGGTGCCCCACTGTGTAACGAAGGTTGTCTTCTCCATGTCTTCAGGATCCATCTTGATCTGGTTGTATCCAGAGAAACCATCCATGAAGGAGAAGATTTTATGCTGCGCGATGTTTTCGACCAGAACATCGATGTGAGAAAGTGGGAATTCATCCTTGGGGCTTTCCCGGTTCATATCTCTATAATCCACACACATCCGTACCTTACCGTCCTTCTTAGGTACCGGAACAACGTTGGCAACCGACTTTGGATAGGAAGTGACAACTAAGAATCCTGCATCGAATTGTTTCATGACCTCTGCCTTGATCTTCTCTGACATTTCAGAACGCATACGATGGACCTTCTGTTTAATCGGAGGACAAACTTCTTTAGTCGGCAAGAGATGTACCATAATATCAGTGTCCAAACCAGGCATGTCTTTATAGGACCAGGCGAAGATCTCAACATAGTCGTGTAACATCTGTATTAACCTCTGTTTGACGCTAAGCTCCAGATTTGCACCTATTTTAACCTCTTTTCTGTCTTCCTCAGTACCCAAATTCACTATCTCAACCGGCTCTTCATGAGGCTGTATGGCCCTTTCTTCCTGCTGTAATAGTCTAGAGAGTTCTCCAGGAACCTCACAATCATCCTCACCTTCATCGGATTTTTGAAGTCATAACTGGATATAGCAAAGTTGTTATCATTGGAATCTAGAGTGGATATGGATCTGCATTATGATATGTGAGTGTGTGTAAGAGAATAGCTGTTTTAATAAAGTAAAAAATAGAAAAGAAAAACAGAGAGCGCGAAATTTGTATGCAAGAAACGTCCAATGCTTTATTAATGGTATATGAAATGACAAATAATAGCCCTCACAACCAAAGCCAAGGTGCCTCGGGCAAGGCACCAGGCCGTAATGTTTCAAATTGTTTATTACAAATCTTAAAACAAAAAAATTCAATTACTGCGGAATAAAAGAAACTGGTATAAAGTCCCTAGCCGTCCACTTACTCAATCCACCGTTAGTTGTTGGGTAGATCCAACTGTCGATGTTTGAGTCTTCCTCGCTGTCTTCAATGGCATTAACCCCGCGATTCCTGATGCGTAGGGGAGGTCCTCCAGCCCGAGCGCGTCTAGCAGCCCTTTGAGCCCCTGTAGTAAAGTCCAAACCAAATTTGCCAGTTTTGTGAGTGAAATCAGGGAGCTGACCCCAATTGGTACACCCACCTTCTTCAACCACGGCCCAGGCGTCCTTGAGAGAAGCCATCTTCAGAGGAGGTTTACCGCTAGTAGTAGTTTCAGTCGATGCCGAGATCTGAGGGACTTTTTCAAAATTCTGGCAAGGATTTTCTATGAATTCCCCGTCCATCTCTACGTAGCAGAAGGAATTGAGGTGGCTCACCATATACTCTTCTTCACCCCGCACTATGACAATCTTTCCTTTCACCGGATACTTCAGCATTTGGTGGAGTATGGAAGTGACTGCCCCAACCTCATGGATCCAAGGACGATCCAGCAAATAAGAATACGACGGCCTGATATCCATCACATAGAAGGTGGACCCAAAAGTATGAGAACCCACTTTGACATGGATGTCCACTTCCCCGTGCACCATTCTCTTCGACCCGTCAAAAGCCCTTACCACAATGTTACTAGGATTTAGAGTCAAACCCTCACAATCCAACTGGTCCAACGCCTTCTTAGGCAAGACATTCAGCAAAGACCCAGTATCTACCAACACATGAGCCATAGTGGTGCCCCTGTATTCAATCGAGACATGCAGAGCATCATTATGCTTCCTTCCCTTTGGTGTCAAGTCTGCATCTAAAAAACCCAGCCCATTATCAGCGGTCAGGCTGGCCACACAATCTTTGAATTGATCAGCTGAAGTCTCTTGCGGCACATGTGCAGTTTTGAGGAATTCAATCAAAGCCTTCGCATGGGCCTCGAAGCACAACTGTAGGGATAACATGGATATCTTTGATGGGGTCTGCCCCAGCTGCTCGACCATATTGTAGTCACTCTTCTTAATGATTTTCAGGATTTCCTCCATTTCTTTCCTAGAGGCTTCCACAACAATTTTCCTAGGCGCCTCCGTCCGGGCGGGCTCACCTATAATTTCCTTGTTGCGGGTATCGGATGATTCGTCGACAAGGGTAATAACTGGAGTAAGAACAGGAACTGTAGTTGATGTACTAGCAGGAATGGTATATGGAATGACAATAGGTTTGTTGACAGTCTTACGGGAAATCCCGGGAGAGAAGACCCTTCCACTTCGGGTAACTTTGTTGGTTCCAACAATGTTAACAATATCAGGATAAACTTCTTCATCTTTCAAATCTTGTTTGACGCCACGATACTACACATCGGCACCATAATGCCATGGGACAGCTTTGTCCGAGACATACGGGACAGGACCAGGAATAATGATTATCAGCGGAGCAAGTCTTGGAGCAGATGTAATCCTAATAAGTATTCTCGAGGAAACCTTGGAAGGATTGGCGGAAATGGTTATAATGGCAATGTCTTCAGATTGAACAACGGGAACCAAATTTTTCTCGAACAAAATTTCTTTGCTATCTATCAGGCGTTGAACACCTAATTTCAGCAAACGGCAACCAGAAGGTAGAAACGAACACATGTGGAAACCTTCACCACAACCCGGAAATAAACTAGCCAACATCAAATTTTTCTTGACAGTCATGAGAGGAGTAGAAACTTCATCAACAGAGGTAACAAACAAATCAGTATCAACAACATTAACTCCACGACCGTGCTTGGGCATGGGAGCTGTTATGACATTTGGCTTCTCCGGAGCATCAAACTCTATTTCCTTGGCTTCAATCAAGTCTTGTACTTTGTTCCTCAGAGCCCAGCAGTCATTTGTATCGTGGCCAGGACTCTCAGAATGATAGGCACATCGGGCATTCGGATCATATCGGGGAGATGTAGTATTTGGATTCTTGGGAGCCTCTTTCAAGGTTGCCAAGTTGGATCTCAGCAGGTGAGGTAGCACTTCAGCCAATGTCATATTGATGCGGGTAAATTGTCGTTGTGGTCTTTCCACCCTTTGTTGATTGTTGCATTGTGGAGCAACTGCATGTCTAGGTATCATCACGACACTTACTGTCTGAAGATGTTCAGCCCTATTTTGGCCCCTCGGGCTATAGATGGCATTGGCTTCCTTCTTACCAGCGAAAGGCTTCTTTACTGAGCTCGAAGAGGCATCCTTCTGTATCTTGCTGCTCTGAATCCTAGCTTCTACTCTTTCTCCAGTTAGAATCGGCTCGATGAAGCCAGTTGACAAGATGCCGATCAAATGATTGAAAAATGGACCAGATAGCGTCCCCAGAAACATATCAACCAGCTCCCTATCAGACAATGGGGTTTGAACCCTCCCATCCAAGTCTCTCCATTTATGTGCATAGTCTTTAAAGCCTTCACTTGCCCCATGGACATACTCTGGAGTTGAGTACGAGTAGGAGCAAGGTCGGTGTTGTATTGATACTTCTTATAGAAAGCAGCAGCCAGATCTTCCCAATTTCGGACTTTGGTTCCCTCCAGCTGGTAGAAACATTCAAGCTGAGTCCCTCACAAACTATCTTGAAAGAAATGAACCCACAAATTTTTATCAGCGGTGTGGGGCTGGATCTTTCTGACATAAGAGCGGAGATGGAGTTTTAGGCAGGACACCCCATCATACTTAGTAAAAACTGGAGCTTTGAACTTCTGCGGGATGACCACCCCCGACACCAATCCCACTTCTTAGAAATCCAGTCCAGGTATCCTCTGAACTTCCATGGCACTGACGATCTTCCAACTATTTGTATCTATCCTCGGCAAGAGGATATTGCTCATCATTGTAGTCAGTATCATTATTAGAAACTGCAAGACTAGGATCCTTCTCTTCTTCCTGATTCTCCCCTTCCTTGGATGAAGAGGTCAGATCGACTTGTCACTTCAACTGCTCTCCAAACCTTCTGCCCATATTCAGAATACTGACAACCTTCTTCTTTTTCTTCTTCTCTTTCAGGATGAGGGCTTTCAGATCCTCCCGCCCTTTTTCCAGACTTATGAACATTTGTTGGAACTGGGTGTTTTGTGCCTGAAGGTCCTTGATGGTTTGCTCGGAAGACATTTCGTGCTGAAATAAACAGCGAAGAAGATGAGAAACCTATAATGGTGCTTGTACACGCAATGTTATGAATGGGATGCGTATGCAATGATTTCAAAGACTTCGGGAAATTTAAATTTGCAAAACAAAATAAAAAAAAGATTTTATTAGCTGAATTCAAAGTTCAAATGCCTTTTAGGCGTTACAATAAAAAGCAAATCTAAAACTACAAAAGACATCCAAGTTCCCATGGATGCTTCCTCTTTTTGCCGAGATAGTCATTGAGTCCTCTTTCTTCATGCAGTTGTTTTGTGAGATCTAAAATCTTCCTCTCCTGAGCATGGAACTGATCCTTGTAAGTATCCCGCTCCTTCATCAACTGAATCCAAGACCTCTGTAATTCCCCAAGATCAGTGGGCATATAAGGATAGAGAACCGTGTAAGGAATACCTTCTTCAGTAGTGGGTTCCACAATCACTGGTGAAACGGTCACATAGGGCATCATAAGCTTCTGGGCACGAGCTCGTACCTATTGGAGGTAAGGTTCCATAGGAATGGAAGTTTTTGGCCCCAAAGCCTTGACACCAAATCTGTTTACCATGCCCCAAGCTCGTATGAACCTCCGGCGATACTCGTGAGTGTCATCCTCATAGTTGAATACAATGCCCTCGATAAGTAAATCATGGGGACCATCCCTTCGAGCGTAACCAAATTATCGCAGAGCTAAACAAGGATTGTAGGTTATACCCCCTCTGATACCAAGCAACGGGACATTAGGGTACTCCCCGCAGCGGTCAATAATAGCAGTGTTTTCCATAGCTCGAGAACACCAAATAATATCCGTATGAGCGAGTGACATTATCCTTTGCGGCCAACCCAAACCTTCTTCATTCTTCAGTACGGACTTAGGGAGGTGAGAAATAAACCACCTCGACAGCAATGGCACGCAGCACATAAGAATCCCTCTTCTCTTCATGGTACGAGTATGAAGAGTGTGTAAAATATATCCGAGCAAGGTAGGCACAGGGTTGCGAGAGAGGAAGATCTTGATAGCATTCACATCTATGAATGAGTCCAGATTAGGGAATAGGACTAACCCATAGATTAGATGAGCCAAGACCTCCTCAAAAGCATGAAAATCCATATCATCCCAAGACAGCTGGGCCTTGTCTATCAGAAACTTAGCTAGAAAACCCTTGACTCCGCTTCTTGTTTCCCAATTGGATACCATGTCGGCCCGTTTCAGATGCAAAGTTGAGGAAATGACTTCTGGTTTAGGAACTTCTTCTAGACCTGTGAAGGGTAACTGTTCAAGAATGGGTATATCCAACAGCTGAAAGAATTCTTCCAAGGTAGGCACCAACCGATAATCTGGAAAGGTGAAGCAGTGGTGCTTGGGATCAAAGAACTGAAAGAGTACACTCATCATCTTTTCATCAAAGTTTGAAGTAACCAGGTTGAGAAGTCGACCATGTCTCTTAGTGAACGCATAAGTTTCAAAAACCCTTGATGCTAGCTCTTTGAGTCGGGAAGGTATCTTCACAAAGCTGATTCGGATAGTGTTTCTATGAACGGAAGCCATGATCTGCAAAACAGAACAAAGATAAATTCCCTCGGTCTTTGAAATGGTTAGTTCAATAATAATGGATGCCATGTTATGATGCATGATGTCATGAGAAACCACGGGTATAGCAAACACAGGTATAGAAAACAAAGTCAAATCACACCAAGTCCTTAAGTTTAAGGCCTGTATGAGGTTAAAGGTAGTATCCTCTTGAAGTTTAGTTGGTTTCAAACATGTCTTAAAAATTAATCGGGTTCTACAGGATCTCAGTATCACTAACCATTTGTGATACGGTGGCAGAACCGACTGTTTAATATTGTTTTGCATTTTGTATTTTTGTTTGCAAAATGTCGCAGTAAGCAAGAGTCTCCACCGACTTTTATTTCA
This sequence comes from Vicia faba, assembly GCA_948472305.1. Classification (NCBI taxonomy): domain Eukaryota; kingdom Viridiplantae; phylum Streptophyta; class Magnoliopsida; order Fabales; family Fabaceae; genus Vicia; species Vicia faba. The sequence continues at coordinate 1,403,622,462 of OX451739.1, forward strand.
TCAAATCATGGAAAAGGAAAAAGAACAGAAAAAAACCTTTTTTCGAGATTTCTGAGTACGGGTGTAGATTATAGAAAGGGGAGGTGTTAGCACCCTTTCTATCCATGGTTTTCCATGGGCTCTTAGGTACTTGCTCATATTTTCAAATTGCTTGTGTGTGCTTGTTTTGAAAATGTTTTACTTTGTGATAACCCTTGTATCAATCCTCAAGGATGTGACGAAGTTTGTTTCAAAAATTTGTTTTGAAAGGTGTTTGTGTGAAAAAAATTTATTGAGCAAGTACTTAAGATTCTACCTACTCGAAAAAAGGATTGTTTGTTCTCATTTCCTTTAGACAACGCTATCCAACTATTAAGGAGTAGGTAGCACCGTCGTTGGAGTTTGTAAGGGACATTCGAAAGGGACAAGTAGAATCACTAAAGAAATAGTTAGAAAACTTTAGTAGTAACCCTAGAGTCTTAAGATCTTTTCAAGGCAACATTTCCGAGGCCACATTTGAATGGGACAATTTGATATTTTAGACTGGAGGGCAACCACTAAAATCTCATATGCTTAATGACTGTTTTACCGAAGGCAACCGAAGTGAGGTAAACCCTAGGAGTGAATATGTGCATATGAATTGTTTCACTTATTTAATCTTTGCACATTAGGTGATCTACCGTTTTAATTTCAAGTAATCTTCCCATACAATCCTATTAGCATACATCTAGACAGTTAAATATTTGCAAGAATTTAAAGTGCGAAAAATAAACCTAGCTATTACAAGGCTTTGACAATTACATAATTATCTCGACTGAAAATAAAAATGCGGAAGTTTAAAGCCCTAATTAAAACTATTACAAACTCGAAACAGTTACAATAATAATAAAACAAACTAAAATGCATGCGGAAAATTAAATGCGAGGAGAAATTGAAAACCCTAAAAATCAACTTGAAAAAATATTTAAATTATTTTTGAGAAAAACATTAATTAAGTTATGCACAGCTAAAACCCTAATTCTAACTATTTTTAATTATAAAAGAAATTGAAATTAACCTAATTTAAACTAAATTAAATAATTCCAGAAAATATTTTGTAAAAGAGATGTTATGTATTTTTGTGGTTTTTTATTTGAGAAAAGAAACAATTTAATTGAAAATTTTAAAATCTAATTTCTATTTAATTTTAATTGAAACAAAATAATCAAATAAACTAATTAACCTAATTTATTTTCAAAAATATTAATTTGAATAAATAGTATTTAATTCTGTGTTTTTGTGATTTTTTAGTTTTATAAAAAATAATAATTTTTTGTGTTATTTAATTAAAACAAATAAAGAAATTAATTAAAGAAATTAAAAAGAAAATAAAAGAAAAGACAAACTGGGCCTGCATGATGAGTAAATGGAGGGTGCAAATCTGAATTTCCCAAGCCCAAAAGTCCTCCAAGCCCATTCAGTGTTTGATTTCTTGTAGCGTTGACTTGAGGGTGCATTATGGTCCCTCACAGCTTATGCGTTAGATCTGGAGAGGCTGGGATCCATTGGTGATGACTTGAGGAGTATGGAAGGCGCATGCAAGGCTGATGCACTAGATTTGTGAACAGAAATTGAGAAAATAAGAAAACGCTTGGACCTGGGATTGAACCCAGGTCCTCACACTTACCACTAGTGCACTCTTCCATTGGGCTGATTTGCTTTGTTGTATATAGAATAAAAACAAAATATAATATAACAAAATAATTTAGTTAGTGGGAAACGCATGCGAGATTCAAATGGTCCACTGATTGGCTGACACCTAATCTTCTTCTACCTTTCTTCGTCGTCTTAGCTGCACACCTTTTACCTACAATCATGTGTTTGTAGCTATAGCCCTGTGAATTTCCAAAATGCACAAGACACATGATAAATTACTTCCAATTATGTGGATCAACTCGTCTTGATCTCGTGAACATCATGGTGTTCTTCTTTTGGCCAAATTTAACCTGTGTAACAAACCCCTAAAACGCACACGAAAACCCTAATAATGGCAAAGGCACGGGTATGTGTCAAAAACACAATTAAACCATCCACTCAGGTTACAAACACATCCATGATCACAAATATATCACTTAAATATACTAATGATGCTGGAAATTCAACAATCGATTTGGAAAAAATAAGCAAACCGTGGGAGTGATTGTGTGGGTTTCTGGGGGAGATGAGACTTGCAAATGATCCAGTTGGCTTCAAGGATGCTCCAGGATACGATTGCTGGCTTTGAATTGCTCTGAAAGGCCTTGTGGAATGAAAACCGAGTCACACATCTTGTCCACTTTTTTTAGTTTGTTCTTTCTCTTCTACGACTGCAAAACCTTGTTTCATGCTTTGTACATGTTCCATATATATCTTAGAATGAATTAAGGTTGTGAAATTGGATTGAATCTTTGCAATTATGAGAGATTTTATTTGATTTTCATGCTACATGTAAACTTGCTATTTTGAGCCAAATCACCCCTTTCTTGTACCAATTATGCTTGATTCGTTTTGGCCTTGGTAACTCATCATATTTTGATTGCTAACCTGTCCAAAAACCAAATTAAATCATATCTTTGCTATTATTCACCAATTATTTGATTTAATTCAATTTTTAATTAATAAAAAATCAAAATTAATTGAAAAATGAAGAAAATAATGTGTGGGTGAATATTTGGGTCGTGGACCATATTATAAGTGAGGTGAAAGCATAAAAAGTTAGGCCCATTTGGCAAAAAAATGTAATTTTGAGCCTATTTGACTTTTGGCAATTTTGCAAAAAAGGTCAACTTTGGAAAGGCATGTCTCCTCCAATTTTAACCCTATAGAGGTGTTCTTGTACCTTTTAGAAATCTTAGGATGTCCCCTAAGCAACCTTTTTGGTCTCATCTCAATTGAGTCTTCCATGTTCATGTAAGAAGCTTTGACCCAAAAGGTGTTTTTGTTGACTTTTCAAAAGGATCCATAATGTAGAAATTCATATCTTTTTATGGGTGCATATTTTGAACTTGTGAGCTAAAGATGAATTGTAGGGAATTGCATCCCCTTCAAAATGAGCCTTGGATTGGAAATTTCTGATAAAATATTAGAATGTTATGCTTGGTCAAAGTTTGGTTGTCTTTTATTGAGAAACCCTAATTTAGCAACTTTTGGGTTTTGATGAATTTGGAGCATTCCTTGGGGAATCATGATCAACCCTTGATAAAATGATGAAATTATCTTCAAAATGTTAATGTTAACTAAAAATCTTGAAGTTTGACTGTATGTGGGTCATAGTTGACTTTTGACCTAATACAGTCGATTCTCAAGCATCTGAGCAGTTGATTAAGCAAACTTCTTGTGCAAGGCATGAAACTTGACATGTAGGGTATTGAGAACATATTAAGACCATGTAAATCATATGAGGCCTTTGTGGTTCACCCATCTTGATGAAAATGGAAACCCTAATTTGAGGTACACTGCCTTAGGAGAGAGTTTATCTGGTCAACTCTTGGGCCAACTTGAGCAAATTGAGGATCTCTAGGAGCATGTATTGAGTAAAATGAGAGGGAAAATTTTGGGCTACAACAGCTGCCCCTGTTCAATTTTCTTAAACCTAAGGATGAAGATAGGTTGTATGCCTTTCGTAATTTGAAGGTGGAAGATGATTGAACACTAGAGTGCCCAGAAATTTTCACTCGCATAAAGTGATAATTGATTGGTGATATCGGGAATGGGCTTATAGATCCCATTCGGAAGCTGCTATAGAAATGTCGGAGATGGGCTTAAATATTCCATCCAATATGTGACGGAATACCATCAGAGATGGGCTTAAAGATACCATCTAGAGGATGTTGATTTTTGGAGAAATTCCTTCGGTGAGAGTTCCTGTTACTATTGTTGATGGGGAATCTTTTGAGGAACGTTGGTATCTGTCTTGGGAGAAATTGAATTTTAGAAGCTTCAGTTGTCCATTACTCTACTGGGGAAATAACTCTGGCTTGAGGAAGCAGAAGTGACCTGTATATTTGGTCAGGGTATATGCTGCACCGCGGCTTACTGGGGAAATGAGAAACCAATCGTGTTTGATCAGGTCCAAGTCCTACAGTGTTGTGGACTGTTGTCTGGAGATAAGAGAGAAGGAACCTGGATAGTAAGGTTACGAGAAGGAACCTGGATAGTATGGTCGCTTCAATATGAAATCCTGGATAGTAGGGCTGTGAGAAGGAACCTGGATAGTAGAGTTGATTCGATATGAAAGCCTAGATAGTAGGGTTGTGAGAAAGAACCTGGATGGTCGGGTTACTTCGATATGAAAGCCTGGATAGTAGGGCTGTGAAAATGAACCTGGATGGTAGGGTTACTTCGATACGAAAGCCTGGAGAGTAGGGTTGTGTGAAGGAACTTGGATAGTAGGTTTACTTTGATATGAAAGCCTGGATAGTAGGGCTGTGAGAAGGAACCTGGATAATAGGGTTAGTTCGATATGAAAGCCTGGATAGTAGGGCTGTGATAAGGAACCTGGATAGTAGGGTTACTTCGATATGAAAGCCTGGATAGTAGGGTTGTGAGAAGGAACCTTGATAGTAGGGCTACTTCGATATGAAAGCCTGGATAGTAGGGTTGTGATAAGGAACTTGGATAGTAGGGTTACTTCGATATGAAATCCTGGATAGTAGGGTTGTGAGAAGGAACCTGGATGGTAGGGTTACTTTGATATGAAAGCCTGGATAGTAGGGATGTGAGAAGGAACCTGGATAGTAGGGTTACTTTGATATGAAATCCTGGATAGTAGGGCTGTGAGAAGGAACCGGGATAGTAGGGTTACTTTGATATGAAAGCCTGGATAGTAGGGCTGGGGGAAGGAACCTGGATAGTAGGGTTACTTCGATAAGAAAGCCTGGAAAGTAGGGCTGTGAGAAGGAAATTAGGCCTTAGGGTTACTTCGATATGAGAGCCTGGATAGTAGGGTTGTAAGAAGGAACCTGGATAATAGGGTTACTTCGATATGAAAGCCTAGATAGTAGGGTTGTGAGAAGGAACCTGGATCGTAGGGTTACTTCGATATGAAAGCTTGGATAGTAGGGTTGTGAGAAGGAACCTGGATAATAGGGTTACTTCGATATGAAAGCCTGGATAGCAGGGCTGTGAGAAGGAACGTGGATAGTAGGGTTACTTCAATATGAAAGCCTGTATAATAGGGATGTGAGAAGGAACCCAGATAGTGGGTTTACTTCGATGTGAAAGTGTAGATTTGTTGACCCGTTTGATTTCGGGAACTGAGTTTCCATTAGTCGTCTGTAGATGTGATCTGTATAACTGTTGGATTTGTTGAAGCTAATCGTCTTTTCCTACAAAAGATATCAGGGTTAGTTATATTCAATGCATGACATGCAGGGTAAATTGATGTTCTCCAAAATAAATGAGATTATGAGGAGTATGATATGTATGCGTATGTCTTGATGTATGTTCATGAAATGCTATCGGGTTATGCTTGCGTCTGGGAAAATAAATCCTTTACGGTTGCTGGAGATTGGTAAGTATTCTATCGAGAAGAGATGCTGGAGAATAAACTCTGCAGAGACCAAACATACGGGAAGGAGATACTCTGTTGGTAGACAGGATGACCCGTAGGAATAAACTTAGCTGGGGATGAAATTCGTTGCTGGAGATGATGAGCTCTATTGGAGATTGAGCTTCTATATTTCGAGAAATAAACTCCGCTCGGGGGATGAAATTTACTGACTCGCCCACGATTATGAACCTCCGCTGGGGATAGTTATGTCCTGTTTCGGGGAAGCTGACATCAATGCCTTTGGATATTTTTACTCTGTGGGGGAGTGTATATACCAATAATTATGTTCCCAAGCTGGCTCTATCCCGGTACCTGCTGGGAAAAGTGACTGTAGGGTTTGGCACTTCTTGTTTTTGCCCCTGTTTCTGGAATTACGAGTAATTGTCTTTTGTTTCTTGTGTAAATATTTATGAGCAGCAATCATTTTCAAATGCATATATCAAAAAGAAATCATTGGACGTTCTTGCAAAATAAAACAGAAAAAGAAAAAACAGATTGAAGTTTCTTGTGAAAATGATTTGTATTGATTTTTGAAGTTGGCCTGTAATAGGCGTTTTTGTACAAAGAGGCTGACGATATAGTAAGAAAACACCGCCGAAAGATAGAAATTATACAATCTGTGTAAAAGAAAGAAAAACAACTATGTGAAACAACCCCATTGAGTTCCAACTTTGCTATTGCCTTTATATCTTCAAGCGTCTCATCACTTTGCTACTTGGCCGAAGGTTGATCAGATTGTTTGGCGCCGTCCGAGCTTGATAGTCGATATCGAAGTCTGGTCGCAAGATGATCCAATGAGACATAGTGATACGCTTCAATCCCTAACTTTTTCCTGGATTGCCCTTTTGGGTGTTCAATCTACCGGGATACCCTTTTTTTCCCAAGCCTCCCTTTCAGGTTTTCGACTTGTCGGGTGTACAGGTTTTTTCATTTTCATCCCTTGTTTTTGCCCGAACCCTTTTGGTTCGCCGGGAAGCCCTTATTTTTGCCTAGGTCATTCAACCTAGCGGGTCTTTGATTATGCATAGTATCTTTTCACTATGTCTGCATTGACAGGGTGAGGAAGGTCGTCACCATCCATGGTGGTTAGAATCATAGCTCCCCCCGAGAAAATGTTCTTAGCCACAAATGGCCCTTCGTACGTGGGGGTCCATTTGCCCCTATAGGACATTGATCTTCTAACTGTGGATGAGCTGTAAAGTTCACTACTTGTTTGTGAACAAAAGGTAAGAGAGATAATATATTTACATTTATGTTTGGTGATGATCATGCAATCAACTTAGCATGCTTTAATTTTACTTGATGTTTTTATTTTGATCTGGTTCTTACAAGATAATATATGCAGGTTTTCTTTTGTTTAACAATGACAGCAATCTCCGTTTCACAGTCTAGTGTTTTGGCACCAGACGCTAACAAGGCGAAAGATTCCACAGCTTCAATATTTGAAATTCTTGACAGCAAACCTGATATTGATTCCAGCAGCAAGGAGGGTGTAATGCAAGAAACGGTAGTTGGTAATATTGAACTTCAACATGTCAGCTTTAATTACCCAACAAGGCCACACATTCAAATTTTCAGAGATTTAAACCTAAGCATCCCGTCTGCAAAGGTAAACTTTTGGTTGTACAAATCAGTTTATAACAATGTGTTATGTATTTAAATTGACAATCTATGTCTTTGCAGACTGTTGCGTTGGTTGGAGAAAGTGGCAGTGGAAAATCAACAGTTATATATTCTATATGTAAACGCCCTCTTAATATTCTATATGTTATGATATTTGGAAACAATAGGATTTGGTAATTTAAAATGTTATTTGGTATTTGATGGATCATAATATATATGCAATGAGTAACTTAAAGCGTTATTTGTGTTGAATTGAATATAGTTATTTTATATTTACACCAAAAAAATGATTGTGTAAGAAAAATATTGTACTGTACTTATTAAAAATATTGTACCAAATATGTACCATTTATTAGCACTTTATTTGAAAGTGCTATCAAACATATGTTATATATTAGCGCTTTTTGTTTAGAGTGCTATAAAAAAACAAACAAAAAACATGCAAAATACTGACTTTGATAGCACTTTAATTAAAACGCTATTATAAATTGGTACTTTAATAGCGCTTTTAAAGTGCTATTAAATAAGAAATATTTACAATAGTGGCGCGGTTAATAGCACTTTTAAGCGCTATCAAAAACAAAAAAAAAGCGCTATTAAATAGCTTATTTGGCGTAGTGCTAGGATCACCTTGCGGAAGTATGATGTGCTTGATCACCAGATCCCTGACTTGATATTCCTGGTGTCTGACTTTCTTGTTAAAAGCCTTGATCATTCGCTTTTGACACGCCTAACCAAGGCAAATAGCAGTAAGTCTCTTTTCATCGATTAGATTTAGCTGATCAAGTCGGGTTTGGATCCAGTCGTCTTCGTTCAAACCCGCATCCTTCATAATCCTGAGAGAGGGTATCTGGAATTCGATGGGTAGGACCGCCTCCATGCCATATACCAAAGAGTAGGGTGTTGCCCCTGTCGATGTTTGTGCTGAGGTACGGTACCCATGAAGAGAGAATGGTAACATTTCATGCCAGTCTTTGTATGTCACCGTCATCTTCTGTACAATCTTCTTGATGTTCTTGTTATCTGCTTCAACAGCGTCTTTCATATTTGGCCGGTAGGGAGAAGATTTATGATGTTGTATCTTAAACTGTTTACAGATATCGGTGATCATTGTGTTTATGAGATTCGTACCATTGTCAGTAATAATTCTCTCTGGTACACTATATCGACAGATCAGATTGTTTCGGATAAACCGCACTACGACGTTCTTGGTTACTGTAGCAAAGGAAGTTGCCTCAACCCACTTCGTGAAGTAATCAATGGCTACTAAGATGAACGGACGTCCATTGTAAGCGGTGGGTCTGATCTCGCCGATCATGTCGATGCCCTACATTGCAAAGGGCCACGGAGCTGTCAAGACGTTTAAGGGGACCGGAGGCACATGCACCTTATCAGCGTAGATTTGGCATTTATGACAAGTTCGAGAGTGATGATAAAAATTGGCTTCCATAGTGGACCAATAATATCCTGCCCATTGGATCTTCTTAGCCATGGTATGTCCACTAGAATGGGTTCTGAAGGTGCCTTCATGTAGATTTGTCATGATCCTCTCTGCTTCGCTCTTGTCTACACACAGTAATAGTGTGGAGTCATGGTTGCGTTTATAGAGGATTCCATTACTGAGGAAGAACTTCGCAGCGAACCTTCTCATAAACTTCTTATCATTGACAGATGCCCCTTCGGGATACTCTTGAGCCTCGAGATACCTTTTGACTTCGTGAAAACAGGGTTTGTCTGCCACTTCTTTGGTATCGATCTCACAGCAGTGTGCCGGTTCATCCAACCTGTCAATGTTGATTTGGGGAGCTTCATTGTCCCACCTAACTTTGAACATAGAAGACATGGTAGCTAGCGCGTCCGCTAACTGGTTCTCCTCTCGTGGGAAATGTTCAAAGGTTACCTCCTCAAAGTGTGGGAGTAGTGTCAGTACACACTCCTTGTAAGGAATGAGATTTGGGTGCTTCGTATCCCACTCGCCTTTGATCTGACTTATCAACAAAACGGAATCCCCGAATACATTCAAGAACTTAATCCTCAGGTCAATAGCAGCTAGAAGACCCATGATACATGCTTCATACTCCACCATGTTGTTGGTGCAATTGAAACATAATTGGGCAGTGAATGGAGTATGACAGCCCTCGGGGGATATGGTTACAACGCCAATGTTCTTACTCAGTGCGTTCGAGGCTCCATCAAAATACATAGACCATCGGGATCCTTCCTCAGGTCTTTCATCCGGTCCAGGTTCTTCGTAGTCGGTTACTAACATGATATTCTCATCCAGAAACTCGAAATTCATGGACTGGTAATCATCCACGGCCTGATGAGCCAAATGATCAGCCAATACACTCCCCTTTATTGCTTTTTGGGTTGTATATTGTATGTCGTATTCAATTAAGATCATTTTCCACCGTGCTATCCTTCCGGAGAGAGCGGGCTTCTCGAAAATGTACTTGATCGGATCCATCTTTGATATCAACAAGGTACTATGAGTCAACATATACTGTCTCAGTCGGCGAACAACCCATGCCAAAGTGCAGCAAGTTTTCTCGAGCAATGATTATCGTGTCTCACAGTCGGTAAACTTTTTTCTAAGGTAGTATATTGCGTGCTCTTTTTGACCAGACTCGTCATGCTGCCCCAGCACACACCCCATTGAAATGTCTAGAACTGTCAAGTATAAAATCAAAGGTCTTCCTTCAACTGGAGGCATCCGAATTGGTGGTTCTTGAAGGTATTCCTTGATCCTTTCAAAAGAGGTCTGGAATTCATCATTCCACTTTACCATTTGATCTTTCTTCAGAAGCTTGAAGATTGGCTCACAAGTAGCAGTCAGATGTGAAATGAACCTGGCGATGTAATTCTGGCATCCCAAGAAACCTCTAACCTCTTTCTCTATGCAGGGAACTGTTGGCTCCTAAATTCGACACCCACCTTCTATTATCATATAGATCAGTAATTATGAGTTAGAAGAGTTTCCTACACAAGAAGGCTTCGATCAGCTGATCACATCGAAGGCTTATCAAAGAATGACAAGATACTTAGAGAAATTTCTCTAAGTTGGAATCATGTTGTTTTCAACGTCAAAGGAGAAACCTTTCGACCAAGGTCCCTGATGCCCAAGATCGAACGATTTGAATTGCGAACTGTTGAAGGGAAAATGGTTCCCAGCAGTTACCAAGCGCAATGTGGCGTGGAAGTAGGCGTCGAGGGTTGTGAACGTGCCATGTGGTGTCACCACGAAGCGATGTAACTGCCCAGCAGTTACTTAGGATTTTTTAGTATAAATACTAAGTGTTCACGTAGTTATTAAGGGTGTTCATCATTGTATACAAGTCACTCATTTAGATTCAACTACCCAGCGTGAGAGAAAGAATCATTGAGAATGTATGTGTGAAACACCATTTACCTTAATCGAAATCTTTTACATTCAAGCAATTTATCGCTTTCACTTATTTATCTCAGTCGAAGTCACTTATTTAACAAGCCTTTAATGCTTTTATTTACTTTACCAAGCTTTTCTCCATGCAATTTACTTTAAGTGTCTCTACCTTACTTGCGTTAATCACCATTAGGATTAGTCGAAACTCTCTATTTTAAAGCATTTAAACTCTCTAAAATCAGCCATGTCTTAGGATCAATCTGATCGATCCTGCGAGTCACCAAATAAGTTACCTTTTGGAAGATCAACGATTGTTTACCATTTTTCACGGTAAACAAATTGGCACACCCGGTGGGCGAAGTGAAGTGGTAACCGCTGGTTCAACGCCGACAGTAACGGTTACACAAATGGGGCTAATGCCTTCATTTACAGGCCCCATAATGCCTTTGGGAACTCCCCCACCAAGGGGAAACCAAGGAACCAGACCATATGTTCCCCCAGGTTTTTCGACAGTCTGGTTAAATCGAGAACCACCCTACGGCATGCCAACTTCTGAATTGACTAGCCTGACGAACGTTGCGTCCACCTTTTCAGAACCTTTAGTGAGCGCCTCTTCGCCACTCCAAGGCTCTGGAGTTGGTATGGCGAACATGGGTAGGAACCAACTCTTAGGAGGAACGTCCCATGTAATGCATGGCCTTACGAATGCCTCGACAGCAGTCTTGAGGAAGCAAATAGATGAAAGCAACCACGACATGGTTCAAATGTTGGCGCAAACTTTAAGTACAATGCTAAATCCTCTAATACAGAATACCACCCAGTCGAATCAGCAAATGAAAGCGCAAATGTCACGTCTGGCTGACTTTTTTGGGGTACCCCAACCCATTCGACAGCCCCAAAGGGCACAGATAAGGGGAAACCAAGGCATACTTCTAGAGGAAGAAACCACTATTAACCAAGTCCAGCAGTCTGTCGAAGAGAACCTTAGGGTACAAATGGAACAACCCGGGGTCGAAGAGCCGAGATTCGTAGCCCCGGAAATAAGGATGGTTAATAGAAACCAAAATGCTGACGAAGTAGTTCAGCAAATCCAATACCAGAATGTTGGTTTGGAGAATAACTTGACAGCCATGATTGAAAGAATCATGATGTAGAACGGGATGAATACGCGCTTCCGTAGGCCCAACATCACATCCCCGCTATTGGAATATGTGTTACAAACGGACTTGCCTCCTAGATGCAAAGTCCCTAAGTTCACTAAGTTTTCAGGGGACACGACAGAATCCACTGTCGAACATGTGGCAAGATATTTAATCAAAGCGGGAGAAATATCAAACAATGAGAACCTAAGGATTAAGTATTTCCCAAGTTCCCTAACAAAGAATGTGTTTACTTGGTTCACAACTCTCCCCCCCAATTCGATCCATCATTGGACCCAGTTGGAGAGATTGTTCCATGAGCAATTCTACATGGGACAAACCAAGATAAGCTTGAAAGAGTTGGCTAGTGTAAAGAGGAGATTCACTGAGCCTATAGACGAATACCTAAATAGGTTTAGATTGCTCAAGGCAAGATGCTTTACGCAAGTGCCAGAGCACGAGTTAGTCGAAATAGCCGCTGGAGGTCTAGATTACTCCATTACGAAGAAATTAGACACTCAGTACCTGAGGGACATGGCCCAATTGGCCGATGGGGTTCGACAGGTAGAACGCCTTAAGGCTGAAAAAGCTAGGGCGACGAAAACTCATAAAAGAGAAAAGATAGCATATGTCAAAATGGACGATGAAGATCCATAAACATTCGACGAACTTATAGCCGTCGAGGAGAGTGACGTCAATTTAGATGAGTTAAAACAAGGGCCACCATACTCTTGCAAATTACTAGTCCCCTCAAGTGGAAAAAACCCCACTGAGTCTGAAAAGGCCAATGAGAGGTTCCCTAAAAAGACTTACAGTTTCGGTATTACGAAATGTAATGAAATTTTTGATTTACTTGTAAAAGATGGCCAAATGATAATACCCCCAGGGGTAAAAGTGCCTCCTCTTGATCAAAGAAATAAAAAAGGCTATTGTAAATATCATAACTTTCTGGGCCATAAAACATCTCAATGTTTTCTTTTCAGGGATCTCGTGCAAACTGCTATTAAAGAAGGGAGGCTGAAGTTCGCTGACAAGGCCCCCGTGAATATGGATTCGAGCCCTTTGCAGGCGGAAGCCCACTATGCTGAACCCTCAGGGGTAAATGTGATCGAAGCTTCCAGGAGTCAGGTGAAAAGGCCAGGGATAACTATGGTCGAAGTCACCAAAGATCATATCAATATGCCAATATTTGGCAGTTTTTCTTGGAACCTTTCTAGAAAAACAATCGAAGCAGTCCAAAAGGCCGCTGAGAGCCCAAAACTGGAAACAGGTGGAGTCTCAAAATGTGGAACTAAACCCACTTCCTACTTGGCTGCGGTGCAAGGCCAAACAAAAGACCTGGAGGCTCAAATGAAGCAAATGACTCTTGCTACTAAAGACAACATGAATGTCAACATGGTCGAAATCTCTGAATCAAAAGTTTCAGAGGAAGCCATCAGGCAAGAGCAAGCAAACAGAACAGCGTTCCCCCAAGAGAACGAAAATCTGGCAGAATTCTTGCAACGATGCCAGAAGAAAAAATCAGAAGTAATGTTGTGTCCTTGATGCAGCTCTATTTTTGACAAGAAAGCTGCTGAACACATCGAAGGTGTGAGAGCAGCAAACCAAAAAATGGAGCAGAAATGCCCAAACAAGTGCAGGCTCTGATGTTCGACACAATCCTAGAAGAACCTATCAAAAGGGTTCAAGTCAGGAAAAGAGGCCACTAACTTTCAGGCCTCCAGCCAATGTGCCAGTCGATACATGGCTCAAAACATCGAGTCGAAAGAGACCCAACGAAGAAAGGTGGCATTCCTTTGAAGTGCCAAGAGGTTCATCTTTAACACTCAAGAAAGAACCTCATGTAGGTGCCACCAAAGTTGCTCAAGTATCGAGTAACTACAAGGGAAAGAACCCAATGTCTCGATCCTCGTGGACAAGGTACCAAAGGCGGCGCAAGGCTGAGAGAGAGGCTGCCAACGAACCAAAACCAGAGTCGAGCTCAAATGTCCCCCAGCGAAAGCAAAGAAAGCCTATGGAGAGGTAACTAGTGGCCAATAGATTGGTATGGCCTGATCAAGACGAAGCTGGTGACGAAGATAGCTCCGAGCCCGACGACACATTAGACATCATGATAAATGTAGTTTCGGTCTTGCCAAGAAAATTCGACCGCCAAATGGAATTCGAAGCAAACGACTGGGAAGTCGAAAAAGAGATGGCCAAGCATAAGCCAGTATGCTACTTTGTCATGGGTAAGGGCTGCATTGAAGAGCAAAATGGTTTCTTCGAACCACCAACTGAGGCGATGAAAAGTCACCTCAAGCCTTTATTCATAAGGGTAAAGCTCGAAGAGGCTAATGTAAACAAAATCTTGGTGGACTGTGGGGCGACTATCAACATAATTCCCCACTTCATGCTAAGAAAAGTAGGCAAGAATGATGAAGACATTAAGCCTCATAATATGGTCCTATCGAACTACGAAGGCGGAATAGGGACCACCATGGGTGTGATTCAACTAGACATCAAAGTGGGATCCATCCTTCGACCAACCATGTTCATGGTCATATCGGCTAAACCAAATTACAACCTACTATTAGGCCGAGAATGGATACATGGTGTCGGAGCAGTACCATCATCGATGCACCAAAGGGTGATATTATGGCGTCCCGATGGGATTGTCGAGAATATAAAAGCAGATCAGAGCTACTACTTAGGAGAAGTTAATCACATAGGGAGAGCTGACTTCGACAAAAATTTGGCTCACATTGGGCCATGTCCAGCACCTGACTTCGACATGGCGCCAGCGCCAAATGCTTTTTGTTCCTTGTACCTGCATCCTGATCATGGGTTTCAATGGGATAAAGGAGACTTGTCTCACATTGACTTCAGTGGGCTAACTGACATCCAGCCAACTGGTTGGGGAAGCGAATTCAGTGATAATGACTGAGTCGCAAGTATTACAACGAATTTCAGCCTACGTAGCCGAAACAAGAATGATATCGGCTCTCAAAGCCGAAGTAAAATATATGGCCACCAAGGCCAATGACCAAGTACTACCTTCTGCAGGTCCTGGAAAAGATTTCGACCCAGAGCAACCAGATATAGGTCCTGGAAAAGATTTTGACCCAGAACCTCCCGATATCTCGACAGAAGAAATGCAGGAACAGAGGCTCGATGCCATCTATGACGATGAGCCTTTGGGTTTTCAAAAGGACCCCCTGGCGAATAACATCAAAATGTTAGCACAGGATCCTTTAGAAGAAATCGACTTGGGAGAAGGGTTAGATAAAAGACCCACTTACATCAGTGCCAAAATAGACCCAGAGCTCAGGGTCGAAGTGATCCAATTACTGAAGGAGTTCAAGGACTGCTTTGCATGGGATTACGACGAGATGCCTAGTCTCGACAGAAGATTGGTAGAACTTCAGTTGCCAATCAAACCTGGGAAAAGGCATGATAAACAAACTCCAAGACGCTTCGCTCCAGAAATACTGTCGAAGATCAAAACGGAAGTCGAAAGACTGCTGAAGTGCAAATTCATACGAACTACGAGGTACGTCGAATGGATTGCAAACATTGTGCCAATTATGAAGAAAAATGGTACATTGAGGGTGTGCATAGATTTCATAGATCTGAATGCTGCAACACCCAAAGATGAATATCCTATGCCTGTGGCGGAAATGCTTGTTGACTCTGCCGCTGGCCACGAGTACCTGAGCATGCTCGACGGTTACTCTGGATACAATCAAATTTTCATTGCTGAAGAAGATGTGTCGAAAACAGCTTTTCGATGCCCTGGGGCCTTAGGCACTTACGAATGGCTAGTAATGCCTTTCGGCCTAAAAAACGCTGGGGCAACATATCAGCGAGCAATGAACTCTATCTTCCATGATTTTATTAACACTTTCATGCAAGTATATATTGACGATATTGTTGTAAAATCTGTTTCCAGGAAGACCCATATAGACCACCTTCGACAATCATTCGAAAGAATGAGAAAGCATGGTCTGAAGATGAACCCTTTGAAGTGTGCGTTCTGTGTGAAAGCTGGAGATTTCTTGGGCTTCGTCGTCCACAAGAAAGGAATCGAAATCAACCAAAACAAGACAAAGGCAATCTTGGAAGCGAAAGCGCCAACGAACAAGAAGGAACTGCAATCTCTGCTGGGAAAGATAAACTTCTTAAGGAGATTTATATCTAACCTAAGTGGAAAAGCGCAAGCCTTCTCACCCTTACTTCGATTGAATAAGGAAGGGTTTGAGTGGGGGAAAGAGCAACAAGAAGCCTTCGACAAGATCAAAGGGTACCTCACCAAGCCACCTATTTTGGTGCCCCCTTGTAGAAATAGGAGTATAAGATTGTACATAGCTGCATCCGACAAAACTTTGGGAAGCATGTTAGCCCAAGAGGATGAAAATGGAATCGAAAGACCCATTTACTACCTTAGCAGAGTTTTGAACGATGCAGAAACTAGATATAGCGAAGTTGAAAAATTATGTCTATCTCTTTATTTCTCTTGTACAAAGCTCAAACAATATATAAAACTAGTTGATGTGTATGTTTCGTCCCATTCTGATGTTTTCAAATACATGTTGTCGAAACTCATCTTGCACAGTCGAATTGGAAAGTGGGCACTAGCATTAACTGAGTATTCGTTAACCTTTATGCCTCTCAAGGCAGTAAAAGGACAAGTGGTAGCAGACTTTATAGTCGACCACTCAATTCAGGTACAAAATAGAAATTACTTGGAGATAGAACCCTGGAAATTTTACTTCGATGGTTCCAGCCATAAAGATGGAACGAGAGTAGGGGTCTTAATTATTTCTCCAGAAAAAATTCCAACAACATTCAAGTGCAAGATAGAAGGTACTTGTTCAAACAATGAGGCTGAATATGAAGCTCTAATTACTGGCCTTGAAATATTGTTGGAATTGGGGGCAACTCGAGTCGAAATAATGGGAGACTCAGAGTTAGTCATTAAGCAAATCACAAAAGAGTACAAATGTATAAGAGAAAATCTCATTATGTACTTTGTAATAGCAAATCGTTTATTGAAAAAATTCGAAGTGGTTAATATTCGACACATACCTAGATTGGAAAACCAAATAGCCAATGTTTTGGCACAAATTGCATCTGGGTATAGGATTTCAAAAACGAGATTACAAAGAGCAATCAAAGTCCGAGAAAAAATGACAGCAACCAGCTTGTCTCCAACTGATTTGGAATCGACAAGACTAGGATATGCCGATCAAATGGATTTCGAAATTTCGTTCATAGACAATTTATTGGAGCAAGATTGGAGGAAACCCATTGTAGATTATCTACAAAATCCAGCAGCTTTGACAAAACGAAAAATAAAATATAGGGCGTTAAGTTACGTACTCATGGGGAATGAGTTGTTTAAAAAGACGCCTTAAGGGGTATTACTAAAATGCTTAAGCGAAACCTAAGAATACATAGCCCTTTCGACTACGCATGCTGGAGCATGTGGGGCTCACCAAGTAGGTCATAAGATGAAATGGTTGTTGTTTCGACAAGGACTATATTGGCCCACTATCTTGAAAGATTGTGTCGAGTTCGTGAAGGGTTTCCAGGAATGCCAAGTCCATACTGGTATCCAACATGTACCAGCAAGCGAGCTTCACTCAATAGTGAAACCTTTGCCTTTTAGAGGATGGGCGTTGGATCTTATTGGAGAGATTCGACCAGCATCATCGAAGAGCCAGAAGTATATACTGGTAGGCATTGATTATTTCACTAAATGGATCGAAGCTATCCCTTTAGTCAACACAGACCAAGAAAATGTCATTGAATTTATTCAAAAGAACATTATCTACAGATTTGGAATCCCTGAGACTATAACATCAACGCCTTATTACGCGCAGGCAAATGGTCAAGTCGAAGCGGCGAATAAAATAGTGATTGGCCTGATAAAAAAGCATGTAGGAAAGAAGCCAAAAAATTGGCATAAAACGTTAGACCAGATCTTGTGGGCTTGTCGAACATCCCCAAAGGAAGCCACAGGTACAACACCATATCGGCTAACTTACGTTCATGACGCAGTACTGCCAGCAGAAATTTGTCTTCAATCGGCAAGGGTTTAAAGACATCAAGATATTCCCCCTGAGGTTTATTGGGATATGATGTTAGACGAATTGGTAGATTTATACGAAGAAAGACTACGAGCTCTCGACCTACTGAGAATTCAGAAGAAAAGAGTGGAAGACTCTTACAATAAGAAAGTAAAACCGAAGGCATTCTCGCCTGAAGAACTAGTTTGGAAGGTAATTATTCCCATGGATCGAAAAGACCGAAGCATGGGAAAATGGTCACCCAAATGGGAAGGACCCTTAAAAATTATTCAAACTTTTTCTGGTGGAGCATATGAGGTCGAAGAGTTAAGCGAAGATAAAAGACTCTTGAGAGTAAACGGCAAATATTTGAAAAAATATAAACCTATGCTCCAAGAGATCAAAATAAATAATGATTAATGATTAAGTTAACAATAAAGCCAAAATGGAAAATAACATTGATAAGCCAAAATGGCTACAAAAATTATAGAATATTCGAGTACATGGTCAATGAAGTACAAAGCAAATTAAAAAGGGACGGAAGCTTTAAGGCGAAGATATTTTGCTCGCTGTAACTCCAGTCGTTTGTTGCACAAGGCATTCGTCTGAGAGATTTTGGCAATCTGGTCATCTAGAGCCTGGGCCCTTTCAGCGAACTCTAGGCCTCGAGCAACTTCATCTTGGCTCTCCGCGTCTGAAAGATTCGAAAGAAGTTCTTCCTTGCGCTTAGTATTAGCGTTTAACCGGGCTTCCAACTCCTCGATCTGCGCCCGTATAGAGGCATTATCCTGATCGATGGCTTCGATTTCTTGTTGCTTGGACGTTCTCTATTTCGACAACTCTTTAATTCGAGAGGTCGATTCAGCTACTTCAGTCCAAGCAGCAGAACTCTTGCCATGCAGCGTTTTGAGTTGGTTGTTGAACCCCCTTCGACGATTGTAATCCGCAGAGGCTTGGTCAATAATGGAGTATAACTCCAAGATGAAGCTGGAAATCTCTGGAGAAACAGCAAGAAAATCGACTGCACCCAAGACAGCCCCCAAACAAGATTGGGCAGTAGGATCCCCCTCCAAAGCCTTCATTAGGTCCCTCTTGAATAATTGAGCCTTAAATTTCTTCAAGACCTCATCGAGAGGAGAGGTCGAAGTAGACTTCCCTGATGCAGTAGAAGCATCATGACTAGGGTCAGATGAATTTTCCCTGCTCTCGACGATGGTGTTCAGATAGCCAATTGGATCATTTTGCTTCAAGAGAGCCAAGTCCTCTTTATACCTGGGCTTTGTCGAGGTAACCTTTTCTGTTTCGACAATGTTGGCTTGGGGCTGAACATTTTCAGCAGCATCAGCGTCAACATGACCCTCTTCATCATGTTGATCTTCTGTCTCGTTGACCACTTGAACCTCCTCCTGGTGGTGCTCCTCAGGGGAACCCCCTGTCTCAGCAGGTAACTCATCATCCACCAGTTCCTCTTCGCGTTGTCTGTTATGGTCAGCAGAATCTTGCGGCTCCGAAGTTTGATTCACTTTGTTAGCAGAACTGAAGAAAGAAGAAGGATTATAGTTGGGTTCCCCTGCGCTATTTACGAGAGTACCGGAACCTTCGACAGGATGCCCAGCTGGCAATAAAGTGCCAGCCATTTCCTGAAAGAAAAAAAAACTTTGATTAGAGAGATGCACAATCGAAGGTGATCATCGACACTTAAGTTAAAAGTGGTCGGAGACATTACCTGTAAAGGAACCTCAGCCCCAGGGCTAGAGTTGTCGCTCTCAACAGGATTACTGAGCAAGATATTTAATTCCTCCTCTGTGGGTTCTTTGATAATCACAGGGGGCGGCCTGGGTTTATTCCCTGTGACTTTAGTTCTTATCTCAGGTCGAGGTTCAGGAGCAGGAGCAGCCTTTTTCAGCTTTCTCTGTTTGAGAGGAACAGGAGGAGATTCCTCCTCTTCGCCACTCGAAGTTTCGACCGTTAATATGGGTCGCTTCTTAGGCGCAGGTTTCTGAAAATCCAAAACGGAGTCGATTTAAAACACAGCATCGAAAACAAGGACATTTAAAACCAAAGAGGGAAACAAGGAAAAATTGTTACCTGTATTGGAGGTTTTGTAGAGGGACCTCCACCCTGATTGCTGTCTGTGGCCTTCTTAGCCACAGGTTTTCGAACAACTGAAAGAGAAACGTTCACAAGTTATAATTGACAGATATAAGTCGAAATGAAAAGACAAATATAATTTGAAGAGGGAACGTACATTTCTTTATTTTATCAAGGACCATGACGAAGGACTTCTTGAGTTCGTCTGCAAATCCTTCTCGTCGAAGAACTCTTCGACCTAATATCTCTTCCACCAGTCTTCAAAGGCTGGTGAACAGAGGAAGTTGAGTTGGTAGTCGAACAATGATAGTACGGTCCGACCAACGTACCTACTAATATGCCTAGTAGCGGTGTCTTCAGAGTAGTCATTAGAAAAGAACAACAATGATTTCTCCCGAGGATAAATCGGAGAAGGAAGCGATTGGATAATGCCAAATTATTGAGAGACAAGATTCGGCTTGTAGGCAATCAGGCTCAGCTGATTTTTCGAACTCTTGAAACGCAACGACATTATCCTTGGGGTGAGAAACGCATCCCACATTGTTGTATGCTCTTCGAAGTGAGGATCCTATGGTGATTTAGGATGGGGCCTGGTAAACCATCCTGGACCACACTTTCGACCGGCGAAAGGGGCCATGGTCGAAGTGAATTCCTTCCTCCCCGCAAACATCTGAATGAAGTTTGCGAAGGTCTTTTGTAGTTCCAGCCCATCCTCAGTAGGAGTCAATAAGGCGAGCCTGGTGCCTTCAACGTGCCTTCTGGCTATCTCAGGAGCCTTTTCATTTATTTGAGTCTTCTGGGGTATAAAAGATTCGAAAGTGGCATTCATCCATAGTTGAAGTAGCCAGAAGGGTCCAGCAAGCAGCAGGCTAGCTCTATTTTCAATTACTTTTAATTGAGCCGCTCCATTGCTTATCGACTCGTACAAGTTCGCCAATATTAATTCGGCCAAACAGATGTTTTGGCCGTGATGAAGCTGAGTAGAGAGGGTGACCATCTTCTTTGTCACCTGTAGGGATTTCGTGCAGAACACGAAGCGCGACAGCCAAAGGGCTAGAAACGCGATGTGCTCCACATCAGTCACCGCAGTCGTTGATTTGTCGTGGTAATGACTGGTGTAAGTGGTGTAGGTGGGTTTGGTAGCAGAAAACCCAATCTGGTCTTCAGACATTTCCTCTGGGTCGAAGTAGTCTCCAGTTGGTCGAAGACCAGCAATTGCAGCCACATCGAAGAGAGTGGGCGTAACCATTCCACAAGGCAAGTGGAAGGTATAGTGAGTGTAGTCCCAAAATAGCAATGAAGCTACCAGCATGTCAGGACAATAGTTAAGACCAGTTTTGGATAACATGACCAGGTCATAAATGCCCATGCCTTTCCAAATTGAAGCCTGGCACTCCTCCATCTTGTTGAGCCAAGCGGTATATTCTGGTGTAAGGCTAGGGCTATACCGAAAAGCCCTAACCCTCCTATTAAAAAACCGAAGATCTATTTTCTCTTTCGCAGGATCTTCGGTATCATCTTTCGCCTTCTTTGAGCACCCAATGGGTTTGAGTGCCTCATGCGCGGGGACGAAACCCTCAATTTTTGTGGGGTCAGTAATGCATGTTGAAAGAGGGCCTGACATGGCAAAAACCTGGTTGGAGTACCCAACAGGAATCAGCTGTTGAGAGCCATATGTGTTACGCTCAACATCACCCATGGGTTCAGGAACCCTTCGCATTCCCATAGAATTAACTACCGGAGCAGTTGAGAAGATTTCTGGTTGAGCAGTCTTGGAGAGAATGCTAGCTCTTGGGAAATTGGGAGCACGAGTACGTGAAGCCATTTTTGGTTTAAATGAGGGTGAATGAAGAATAAAGATTACTGGGTTTGGAGAGGAAGAAGCAAAGGGCTGTTTGCAGAAGATTTCGTTCGATCGAAGGTTTGGATGCGAGAAAGAGTAAAGAGTCCAAATGAAGCACTTAGTGCTATTTATAGGGATTGGAAAATCACAGGGCTCGAGGTCATTTAATGCCACATACGGGAGTGGGCGCGTGGCATGCATTGGCGCTGTAGCCGTTCTGGAAAACGGAAACGTTGCAGCATGCTTCCTCGATTTCAGAGAATGGTCATAATGACAACATATGAAATGCCATCATGCGTGCAAAGTGCCTTACTGAAGTGACATCTTGGGAAAAGTTGAAATGATGATTTTTTGAGATTGTCAGTTGGTTGGTAGGAGACGAAAAGCGCACAAACTAATTTGTGGCTGAGAATGAAGGGAAGGTGTCGAATGGAATATCAAAGAATTCCTTTTTCTTCTAAGCGTCAAAATAAGACATTCTTGGGGGAAATTTGTTGGCTCCTAAATTCGACACCTACGTTCTATTATCATATAGATCAATAATTATGAGTTAGAAGAGTTTCCTACACAAGAAGGCTTCGATCAGCTGATCACATCGAAGGCTTATCAAAGAATGACAAGATACTTAGAGAAATTTCTCTAAGTTGGAATCATGTTGTTTTCAATGTCGAAGGAGAAACCTTTCGACCAAGATCGAACGGTTTGAATTTCGAACTGTTGAAGGGAAAACGGTTCCCAACAGTTACCAAGCCCAACGTGGCGTGGAAGTAGGCGTCGAGGGTTGTGAACATGCCATGTGGTGTCACCACGAAGCGATGTAACTGCCCAGCAATTACTTAGGATTTTTTAGTATAAATAATAATTGTTCACGTAGTTATTAAGGGTGTTCATCATTGTATACAAGTCACTCATTTAGAATCAAGTACCCAGCGTGAGAGAAAGAATCATTGAGAATGTATGTGTGAAACACCATTTACCTTAATCGAAATCTTTTACATTCAAGCAATTTATCGCTTTCACTTATTTATCTCAGTCGAAGTCATTTATTTAACAAGCCTTTAATGCTTTTATTTACTTTACCAATCTTTTCTCCATGCAATTTACTTAAAGTGTCTCTACCTTACTTGCATTAATCACCATTAGGATTAGTCGAAACTCTCTATTTTAAAGCATTTAAACTCTCTAAAATCAGCCATGTCTTAGGATTAATCTGATCGATCCTGCGAGACACCAAATAAGTTACCTTTTGGAAGATCAGCCGTTGTTTACCATTTTTCACGGTAAACAGGAACCGACATCTCTTGTATGGCCTTTACCTTCGCAGGGTCTACCTGAATACCCTTGTCACTGATGATAAAACCCAGAAGCTTACCAGATCTTACCCCGAAGGTACACTTGTTCGGGTTCAACCTCAACTTGTATGTCTTCAACCTGTGGAACAACTTTTGGAGATGATCAAGGTGCTCTTCCTCAGTCTGAAACCTGGCTATTATATCATCAACATAGACTTTGATCTCATGGTGAATCATATCATGGAAGAAAGCGACCATGGCGTGCTGATAAGTTGCCCCAACATTCTTCAACCCAAAAGGCATCACCTTGTAGCAACAGGTGCCCCACTGTGTAACAAAGGTTGTCTTCTCCATGTCTTCAGGATCCATCTTGATCTGGTTGTAGCCAGAGAAACCGTCCATGAAGGAGAAGATTTTATGCTGCGCGGTGTTGTCAACTAGAACATTGATGTGAGGAAGTGGGAAGTCATCCTTGGGGCTTGCCCAGTTCAGATATTTGTAATAAACATACATCTGTACCTTACTGTCCTTCTTAGGTACCGGAACAACGTTGGCAACCCACTGTGGATAGGAAGTGACAGCTAAGAATCCTGCATCGAACTGTTTCGTGACCTCTGCCTTAATCTTCTTTGACATTTCAGGGTGCATACGATGGAGCTTTTGTTTAATCGAAGAAAAACCTTCTTTAGTCAACAGGCGGTGTACTATAACATCTGTAACTAAACCGGACATGTCTTCATAGGACCAGGAGAATATCTCGACATAGTCGTGCAACATCTGTATCAGCCTTTGTTTGACGCTAAGATCCAGATTTGCACCTATTTTAACCTCTTTTTTGTCTTCCACAGTACCCAAGTTCACTGTCTCAACCGGCTCTTCATGGGGTTGTATGGCCCTTTCTTCCTGCTGTAATAGTCTAGAAAGTTCTCCAGGCACCTCACAATCATCCTCACCTTCGTCCTCAGCTTGGTTGATCGGATTTTTGAAGTCATAACTGGCAATAGCAGAGCTGTTATCAATGGGATCTCGAGTGGATATGGATCTGCATTATGATACATGAGTGTGTGTAAGAGAATAGTTGATAAAGTGAAAAACAGAAAAGAAAAACAGAGAGCGCAAAATTTGTATGCAAGAAAACGTCCAACGCTTTATGAATGATATATGAAATGACAAATAATAGCCCTCACAAGCAAAGCCAAGGTGCCTCGGGCAAGGCACCAGGCCGTAAACTTTAGAATTGTTTATTACAAATCTCAAAACAAGTAAGTCAGTTACTGCGTAATAAAAGAAACAGGTATAATTTCCCTAGCCGTCCAGTTACTCGGTCCACCGTTGGTAGTTGGGTAGATCCAGCTGTCAATGTCTGACTCTTCCTTGTTGTCTTCAATGGCGTTAATTCCCCGATTACTGATGTGTAGGGGAGGTCTTCCAGCCCGAGCGTGTCGAACAGCCCTTTGAGCCCCTATTATAAAGCCTAAACCAAATTTGTCAGTTTTGTGAGTGAAATCGGGGAGCTGACCCTAATTGGTACACCCACCTTCTTCAACCACAGCCCTGGCGTGCTTGAGAGAAGCCGTCTTCAAAGGAGGTTTATTGGTAGTAGTTTCAGTCGATGCCTAGATCTGAGGGACCTCTTCGAAATTCTGACAAGGAGTTTCTATGAATTCCCCGTCCATCTCTACATAGCGGAAGGAATTGAGGTGTCTTACCATGTACTCTTCTTCACCCCGCACAGTGACAATCCTCCCTTTTACCGGATACTTCAGCATTTGGTGGAGTGTGGAAGTAACTGCCTCAGCCTCGTGCATCCAAGGATGACCCAACAAACAAGAATATGATGGCCTAATGTCCATCACATAGAAGGTGGACCCAAAAGTCTGAGAATCCACTTTGACAGGTATGTCCACCTCCCCGTGCACCATTCTCTTTGACCCGTCAAAAGCCCTTACCACAATGTTACTAGGATTTAGAGTCAAACCCTCACAATCCAACCGGTCCAACGCCTTCTTCGGTAGAACATTCAGTGAAGACCCGGTATCTACCAGCTCATAAGCTATAGTGGTGCCCCTGCATTCAATCGAGACATGCAGAGCATCATTATGCTTCCTTCCCTTTAGTGTCAGATCCGCATCTGAAAAACCCAACCCATTATCAGTAGTCAGGCTGGCCACACAATCTTTGAACTGATCAGCTGAAGTCTCTTGCGGTACATGTGCAAATTAGAAGAATGCAATCAAAGCCTTCGCATGGGCCTCAGAGCACAATAGCGGGGATAATATGGATATCTTTGATGGGGTCTGCCCCAACTGCTCCACCATATTGTATTCGCTTTTCTTAATGATTTTCAGTATTTCCTCTATTTCTTGCTTAGAGGCTTCCACAACAATTTTCTTAGGCGCCCCCGTCCGGGCAGGCTCACCTATAATTTCCTTGTTGCGGGTATCAGACAATTCCTCGACAGGGGTAATAACTGGAGTAAGAACAAGAACTGTAGTTGATGTACTAGCAAGAACAGCAGATGGAATGATAATAGGTTTGTTGACAGTCTTAGGGGAAATCTCGGGAGAGAAGACCCTTCCACTTCGGGTAACTTTGTTGGTTACGAAAATGTTACCAATATCAGGATCAGCTTCTTCATCTTTCAAATCTTGTTTGATGCCATGATAGTACACGTCGGTACCATAATTCCATGGGACAGCTTTATCCGAGACATACGGGACAGGACCAGGAACAGTGATTATCAGTGGAGCAAATTTTGGAGCAGATGTAATCCTAATAGGTCTTCTCGAGGAAACCATGGAAGGATTGGCGGAAATGGTTATAATGGCAATGTCTTCAGATGGAACAACAGGAACCAAAGTTTTCTCAAACAAAATTTCTTTGCTATCTATCAGGCGTTGAACACCTAATTTCAGCAAACGGCAACCAGAAGGTAGAAACGAACACATGTGGCAACCTTCACCACAACTCGGAAATAAACCGGCCAACAGAAAATTTTTCTTGACAGTGATGAGAGGAGTAGAAACTTCATCAACAGAGGTAACGAACAAATCAGTGTCAATGGAATTAACTCCACGACCGTGTTTAGGAATGGGAGCAGTTATGACACTTGGCTTCTCCGGAGCATCAAACTCTATTTCCTTGGCTTCAATCAAGTCTTGTACTTTTTTCCTCATAGCCCAACAGTCATTTGTATCGTGGCCAGGACTCTCAGAATGACAGGCACACCGGGAATTCAGATTATATCGGGGAGATGTAGTATTTGGATTCTTGGGGGCCTCTTTCAAGGTTACCAAGTTGGATCTCAGCAGATGAGGTAGAACTTCAGTCAATGTCATGTTGATGCGGGTAAAATTCCGTTGTGGTCTTTCCACCCTTTATTGATTGTTGCATTGTGGAGCAACTGAAGGTCTAGGGATCATCATGGAACTTACTGTCTGACGATGTTCAGCCTTGTTTTGTCCCCTCGGGCTATAGATGGCACTGGCTTCCTTCTTACCAACGAAAGGCTTCTTTACTGAACTCGAAGAGACATCCTTCTGTATTTTTCCGCTTCAAATCCCAGCTTCTACTCTTTCTCCAGTTAGAATCAGCTCGGTGAAACCAGCTGATGACTTGTCGATCAGATGATTGAAAAATGGACCAGATAGCGTCCCCAGAAACATATCAACCAACTCCCTATCAGACAGCGGGGGCTGAACTCTCCCAGCCAAGTCTCTCCATTTTTGTGCATAATCTTTAAAGCCTTCACTTGCACCCATGGACATACTCTGGAGTGAGTACGAGTAAGAGCAAGGTCGGCATTATACTGATACTGCTTGTAGAAAGAAGCAGCCAGATCTTCCCAGTTTCAGACATTTGCTCCCTCCAGCTGGTAGAACCATTCAAGTTGAGTCCCTGATAGGCTATCTTGAAAGAAATGAACGCACAGATTTCTATCAGCGGTGTGGGGCTGGATCTTTCTGACATAAGAACTTAGATGGAGTTTTGGGCAGGACACCCCATCATACTTAGCAAAAACTGGGGCTTTGAACTTCTGCAGGATGACCACTCCCAATACCAATCCCACTTCTTTGAAATCTAGTCCAGGTATCCTCTGAACTTCCATGGCAATCAGATGATCTTCCAATTGCTTGTATCTATCCTCAGCAGGAGGATATTTCTCATCATTGTAATCGGTATCATTGTCAGAAATTGTAGGACTGGGATCCTTCTCTTCTTCCTGGTTCTCCCTTCCTTAGATGAAGAGGTCAGATTGACTTGTCGCTTCAACCTCTCTCTAAACCTTCTACCCATATTTAGAATACCGATAACCTTCTTCTTTTTCTTCTTCTCTTTCAGGATGAGGGCTTTAAGATTCTCCTGCCCTTTTGCCAGACTTATGAACATTTGTTGGAACTGGGCGTTATGTGCCTGAAGGTCCTTGATGGTTTGCTCGGAAGCCATTTCTTGCTGAAATAAACAGCGAAGAAGATGAGAAACCTGTAATGGTATCTGTACATGCGATATTATGAATGGGATGCGTATGCAATGATTTCAAAGACTTCTGGAAATTTAAATTTTCAAACCAAAATAAACAAAGATTTTATTAGCCGAATTTGAAGGTTCAAAATTCCTTTTAGGCGTTACCGTTAAATATAAATCTAAAACTAGAAAATAAATCAAAATTCCCATGTATGCTTCCTCTTTGTGTCGAGATAATCATTGAGCCCTTTTTCTTCATGCAGTTGCTTTGTGAGCTCTAAAACCTTCCTCTCCTGAGCATGGAACTGATCCCTGTAAGTATCCCGTTCCTTCATCAACTGAATCCAAGACCTCTGTAACTCTCCAAGATCAGTGGGCATATAAGGATAGAGAATCATGTAAGGAATACCCTCTTCATTATTGGGTACCATAATCACTGGTAAAACGGCCACATAAGGCATCATAAGCTTCTAGGCACGAGCTCGTACCCATTGGAGGTAAGGTTCCATAGGAATGGAATTTGTTGGCCCCAAAGCCCTGGTGCCAGATCTGTTTACCATGCCCCAAGCTCGTATGAACCTCCGGCGATACTCGTGAGCGTCATCCTCATAGTTGAATGCAATTCCCTCGATAAGTAGCTCATGGGGACCAGCCCTTCGAGCGTAACCAAATTTTCGCAGAGCTAACCAAGGATTGTAGGTTATACCTCCTCTAATACTAAGCAGCGGGACATTAGGGTATTCCCCGCAGCGGTCAATAATAGCAGTGTTTTCCATAGCTCGAGAGCACCAAAGAATATCCATGTGAGCGAGTGATATTATCCTTTGTGACCAACCCAAACCTTCTTCATTATTCAGTATGGACTTGAGAGGTGAGAAATAAACCACCTCGACAGCAATGACATGCAACACATAAGAATCCCTCTTCTCTTCATGGTGAGAGTATGGAGAGTGTGTAGAATATCTCCGAGCAAGGTAGGCACGGGATTGTGAGAGAGGAAAACCTTGATAGCATTCACATCTATGAATGAGTCCGAATTAGGGAATAGGACTAACCCATAGATTAGAAGAGCCAAAACCTCCTCAAAACCTGAAAATCCATATCATTCCAAAACAGTTGGGCCTTATCTATCAGAAACTTAGCTAGAAAACCCTTGACTCCGCTTCTTATTTCCTAATTGGATACCATGTCGGCCCGTTTCAGGTGCAAAGCTGAGGCAATGACTTCTGGCTTATGAGCTTCTTCTAGACTTGTGAAGGGTAACTTCTCAAGAATGGGGATATCCAACAGTTGAGAGAATTCTTCCAAGGTAGGTACCAACTGATAGTCTGGAAAGGTGAAGTAGTGGTGCTTGGGATCAAAGAACTTGAAGAGTATGCTCATCATATTTTCATCAACGTTTGAAGTAACCAGGTTGAGAAGTCGACCATGTCTCATAGTGAACGCAGAAGTTTCAGAAACCCTTGATGCTAGCTCTTTGAGTTGGGAAGGTACCTTCACAAAGCTGATTCAGATAGTGTTTCTACGAACGGAAGCCATGATCTGCAAAATAGAACAAAGATAAATTGACTTGGTCTTTGAAATGGTTAGTGCAGTAAGAATGGATGCTATGTTATGATGCATGATGTCATGATAAAACACATGTATAGAAAACACAGGTATAGCAAACACAGTCAAATCCCACAAAGTCCTTAGGTTTAAGGCCTGCATGAGGTTAAAGGTAGTACCCTCTTAAAGTTTAGTTGGTTTCAAACCTGTCTTAAAAATTAATCGGGTTCTAGAGGATCTCAATATCACTGACCATCCTTTATCGGGCATTGTCTCAGCTCAAGCAATCTTTTCTTGCGGCTGAAATATCCCGAAAGTCTGATCTAAATGAGTGTAGCATCGAGTATCAACTAATCATCAGCTCTACACCGAGGCCGGCTATCTCACTACTTTCTAATGGAAAAGTTTGTTCAACTAAGGTTCTAAGGTTCTAAGGTTCGTTTGTGCTTCATGACACCACGCAGCGGCCTCGTATTCTCCTTGTTTCCCCATGTAGGATACCGGTACCAAACAAAGTGTCACACCAACACAGCTATCGCTTAAACCATATCGGTCTACGCCGTAGAGTCTCCACGATCTACTGTTGTTTACCTAAAAGTGCCCCCAGATCCGGGTCTAGGATCTATAGTAACCCAAAAAAGACCCTTTAAGTATAAAGCAAGCAAGCAAGAAAGTTATTTGAAACATGACCTAGATCCTAAGGTATACCCCACTTAATTATTCCCCAGCAGAGTCGCCAGTTCTGTGATACGGTGGCAGAACCGACTGTTTAATATTGGTTTGTGTTTCGCGTTTTTTGTTCACAAATGTCGCGGTAAGCAAGAGTCGCCACTGAATTTTATTTCATCCAATCATGGAAAAGGAAAAAGAACAGAAAAAACCTTTTTTCGAGATTTCTGAGTACGGGGGGTAGATTATAGAAAGGGAATGTGTTAGCACCCTTTCTATCCATGGTTTCCATGGGCTCTTAGGTACTTGCTCAGTTTTTCAAATTGCTTGTGTGTGCTTATATTGAAAATGGTTTACTTCGTGATAACCCTTGTATCAGTCCTCAAGGATGTGACGAAGTTTGTTTCAAAAATTTGTTTTGATAGGTGTTTGTGTGAAAAGTTTTTATTGAGCAAGTACTTAAGATTCTACCTACTCGAAAAAAGGATTGTTCATTCTCGTTTCCTTTAGACAGCGCTATCCCACTATTAAGGAGTAGGTAGCACCGTCATTGGAGTTTGTAAGGGACATTCGAAAGGGACAAGTACAATCACTAAAGCAATAGTTAGAAAACTTTAGTAGTAACCCTAGAGTCTTAAGATCTTTTCGAGGCAACATTTCCGAGGCCACATTCGAATGGGACAATTTGATCTTTTATACTGGAGGGCAACCACTAAAATCTCCTATGCTTAATGACTATTTTACCGAAGGAAACCGAAGTGAGGTAAACCCTAGGAGTGAATATGTGCATATGAATTGTTTCAGTTATTTAATCTTTGCACATTAGGTGATCTACCTTTTTAATTTCAAGTAATCTTCCCATACAATCCTATTAGCATACATCTAGACAGTTAAATATTTGCAGGAATTTAAAGTGCGAAAAATAAACCTAGCTATTACAAGGCTTTGACAGTTACATAATTATCTCGACTGAAAATAAAAATCTGGAAGTTTAAAACCCTAATTAAAACTATTACAAACTAGAAACAGTTACAATAATAATAAAACAAACTAAAATGCGCGCGACAAATTAAATGCGAGGAGAAATTGAAAACCCTAAAAATCAACTTGAAAAAATATTTAAACTTTTTTTGAGAAAAAAATTAATTAAGTTATGCACAGCTAAAACCCTAATTCTAACTATTTTTAATTATAAAAGAAATTGAAATTAACCTAATTTAAACTAAATTAAATAATTCCAGAAAATATTTTGTAAAAGAGATGTTATGTATTTTTGTGGTTTTTTATTTGAGAAAAGAAACAATTTAATTGAAAATTTTAAAATCTAATTTCTATTTAATTTTAATTGAAACAAAATAATAAAATAAACTAATTAACCTAATTTATTTTCAAAAATATTAATTTGAATAAATGATATTTAATTCTGTGTTTTTGTGATTTTTTAGTTTTATAAAAAATAAGAATTTTTTTGTGTTATTTAATTAAAACAAATAAAGAAATTAATTAAAGAAGTTAAAACGAAAATAAAAGAAAAGGCAAACTGGGCCTACATGATGAGTAAATGGAGGGTGCAAATCTGAATTTCCCAAGCCCATAAGTCCTCCAAGCCCAGTCAGCATTTAATTTCTTGTAGCGTTGACTTGAGGGTGCATCATGGTCCCTCACTGCTTATGCGTTAGATATGGAGAGGCTGGGATCCATTGGTGATGACTTGAGGAGTATAGAAGGCGCATGCAAGGCTGATGCACTAGATCTGTGAACAGAAATTGAGAAAATAAGAAAATGCTTGGACCTGGGATCGAACCCAGGTCCTCACACTTACCACTAGCGCGCTCTTCCACCGGGCTGATTTGCTTTGTTGTATATAGAATAAAACAAAATATAATATTAAAAAATAATTGAGTTAGTGGGAAACGCGCGCGAGATTCAAATGGTCCAATGATTGGATGACACCTAATCTTCTTTTACCTTTCTTCGTCGTCTTAGATGCATACCTTTTACCTACAGTCATGTGTTTGTAGCTATAGCCTTGTGAATTTCCAAAATGCACAAGACACATGATAAATTACTTCCAATTATGTGGATCAACTCGTCTTGATCTCGTGAACATCATGGTGTTCTTCTTTTGGCCCAATTTAACCTGTGTAACAAACCCCTAAAACGCACACGAAAACCTTAATAATGGCAAAGGCACGGATATGCGTCAAAAACACAATTAAACCATCCAGTCAGGTTGCAAACACATCCATGATCACAAATATATCACTTAAATATGCTAATGATGCAGGAAATTCAACAATCGATTTGGAGAAATAAGCAAACCGTGGGATTGATTACGTGTATTTCTAGGCGAGATAAGACTTGCAAATGATCTAGTTGGCTTCAGGGATGCTCGAGGATACGATTGTTGGCTTTGAATTTCTCTGAAAGGCCTTGTGGAATGAAAATCGAGTCACACTTTTTGTCCATTTTTTGAGTTTGTTCTTTCTCTTCTACGACTGCAAAACCTTGTCTTATGCTTTGTACATGTTCCCTATATATCTTAGAATGAATTAGGGTTGTGAAATTGGATTTAATCTTTGCAATTATGAGAGATTTGATTTGATTTTCATGCTACATGTAAACTTGCTATTTTGAGCCAAATCATCCCTTTCTTGTACCAATCATGCTTGATTTGTTTTGGCCTTGGTAACTCAGCATATTTTGATTGTCAACCTGTCCAAAAACCAAATCAAATCATATATTTGCTATTATTCACCAATTATTTGATTTAATTCAATTTTTAATTAACAAAAATCAAAATAAATTGAAAAATGAAGCAAATAATGTGTGAGTGAATATTTGGGTCGTGGACCATATTATAAGTGAGGTGCAAGCATAAAATGTTAGGCCCATTTGGCAAAAAATGTAATTTTGAGCCTATTTGACTTTTGGCAATTTTGCAAGAAAGGTCAACTTTGGTAAGGCATATCTCCTCCAATTTTAACCCTAGAGAGGTGTTCTAGGACTTTTTAGAAAGCTTAGGATGTCCCCTAAGCAAACCTTTTGGTCTCGTCTCAATTGAGTCTTCCATGTTCATGTAAGAAGCTTTGACCCCAAAGGTGTTTTTGTTGACTTTTCAAAAGGACCCATAATGTAGAAATTTATATCTATTTGTGGGTGCATATTTTGAACTTGTGAGCTGAAGATTAATTGTAGGGAATTTCATCCCCTTAAAAATGATCCTTGGATGGAAAAAGTTTGATAAAATATGAGAAAGTTATGCTTGGTCAAAGTTTGGTTGACTTTTACTGAGAAACCCTAATTTAGCAACTTTTGGGTTTTGATGAATTTGGAGCATTCCTTGGGGAATCATGATCAACCATTGATCACATTATGAAAGTCACTTCGAAAGGTTGATGTTTACCAAAAATATTGAAGTTTAACTGTATGTGGGTCACATTTGACTTTTGACCTAATATAGTCGATTCTCAAGCATCTGAGCAGTTGACTGAGCAAACTTCTTGTGCAAGGCATGAAACTTGACATGTAGGGTCTTGAGAACATATTAATACCATGGAGAGCATATGAGGCCTTTGTGGTTCACCCATCTTGATGAAAATGGAATCCCTAATTTGAGGTACACTGCCTTAGGAGAGAGTTTGTCTGGTCAACTCTTGGGCCAACTTGAACAAATTAAGGATATCTAGAAGTATGTATTGAGTAAAATGAGAGGGAAAATTTTGGGGTAAAACACCATCCTTTATCGGGCATTGTCTCAGCTTAAGCAATCTTTTCTTTTGGCCGAAATATCCTGAAAGTCTGATCTCAATGAGTGTAGCATCGAGTATCAACCAATCCTCAGCTCTACACCGGGGCCGACTATCTCACTACTTTCTAATGGCCAAGTTTGTTCAACTAAGGTTCTTAGGTCCGTTAGTGCTTCACGACACCACGCGGCGGCCCCGTATTCTCCTCGTTTCCCCATGAAGGATACGGGTACCAACCAAAGTGCCACACCAATATAGCCATCGCTTAAACCATATCGGTCTACGTCGTACAGTCTCCACGATCTATTGATGTTTACCTAAAAAGTTCCCCCAGATCCGGGTGTAGGATCTATAGTAACCATAATCAAAACCCTTTAAGAATAAAGCAAACAAACAAGAAAACAATTTTTTATTCCCCATTAGAGTCGACGGTTCTGTGATACGGTGGTAGAACTGATTGTTTTTACTGGTTTGCATTTTGTGTTTTTTGTTCGCAAAATGTCGCGGTAAGCTAGAGTCACCATCGAATTTTGTTTCATCCAATCATGGAAAAGGAAAAAGAACAGAAAAAACCTTTTTTCGAGATGTTCTGAGTACGGGGGGTAGATTATAAAAAGGGAAGGTGTTAGCACCCTTTCTATCCATGGTTTTCCATGGGCTCTTAGGTACTTGCTCATTTTTTCAAATTGCTTGTGTGTGCTTGTTTTGAAAATGTCTTACTTCGTGATAACCCTTGTATCAGTCCTCAAGGATGTGACGAAGTTTGTTTTGAAAATTGTTTTGAAAGGTGTTTGTGTGAAAAGTTTTTATTGTTTGAGCAAGTACCTAGGAACTAATCTACCTACTCAAAAAAAGATTGTTCATTCTCGTTTCCATTAGATAGCGTTATCCCACTATTAAGGAGTAGGTAGCACCATCGTTGGAGTTTTTAAAGGACATTCGAAAGGGACAAGTAAAATCACTAAAACAACAGTTAGAAAACTTTAGTAGTAACCCTATAGTCTTAAGATCTTTTTGAAGCAACATTTCTGAGGCAACATTTCTGAGGAAACATTCGAATGGGGAAATTTGATCTTTTAGACTGGAGGGCAACCACTAAAATCTCATATGCTTAATGACTGTTTTACCGAAGGCAACCGAAGTGAGGTAAACCCTAGGAGTGAATATGTGCATATGAATTGTTTCAATTATTTAATCTTTGAACATTAGGTGATCTACCATTTTAATTTTCAAACAATCTTTCCATACAATCCTATTAACCATGCATCTAACAGTTAAAGATTACGGAAAATAAAAGTGCGAGAAAATAAACCTAGCTATTACAAGGCTTTGACAGTTACAGAATTATCTCGACCGAAAATAAAAATGCGGAAGTTTAAAACCCTAGTTACTATTACATCCTCGAAACATTTACAATAATAATAAAACAAATTAAAATACGCGTGGCAAATTAAATGCGCGAAAAGTTGAGAACCCTAAAAATCTAATTGAAAAAATATTTAAATTTTTTTTTTTTAGAAAAGACTTAATTAGGTTATGTACAATTAAAACCCTAATTCTAATCATTTTTTAATTATAAAAAGAAATTGAAATTAACCTAATTTAAACTAAATTAAATAATTCAATAAAATATTTTGTAAAAGAGATTTTATGTATTTTTGTGGTTTTTTATTTGAGAAAAGAAACAATTTAATTACAAAATTTAAAACCTAATTTCTATTTAATTTTAATTAAAACAAATAATCAAATAAACTAATTAACCTAATTTATTTTCAAAAATACTAATTTGAATAAATAATATTTGATTCTGTATTTTGTGATTTTTTTAGTTTTATAAATAAAAAAAATTGTGTTAATTAATTAAAACAATTAAAGAAATTAAATAAAGAAATTAAAAAGAAATAGAAAGAAAATCAAACTGGGCCTATATGTTGTTAGCAAATGGGGGATGCAAATCTGAATTAATTTTGGGCCCAAGGTTGATGGCCCAACCCTTGCGCTGAATCCCATGTGCTGGTCTTCTGATGGTGCACCATGATCTCTCATCTGGAGTGCGTTAGATCTCATGCTAGGTTGATCAAGTGGTTGGATGTTCGTGACGTATGGTAGACATCTGGATGAGAGCTACACATAATTTATTGAGAGAAAATAAAATAAAGAGAAACGTTGGGACCTGGGATCGAACCCAGGTCCTTATGCTTGCCAACAACACGCCTCTGCCAGCTGGGCTATGCTGGTTAGTTGTTAAAGAAATAAGAATAATGTATAATATATCAAAACAAATTCCAGGAGGCTGAAACAAATATCGCGCGCGTTATTTTCAAATGAACCAATAGTGTGATGCCAAATCACCTTCTTCTACCTCCAGCCCGTCGTCTTAGGTATATGACCTATACCTACAGACCATGTCCGTTGCTACAACCTGCGTGCTTCAAACATCAAAAATATACACGATAAATGAATTCAAAGACCAGGGATCGATTGGTCTTGATGCCACGATCATCCCAGTATCCAATTCTTGGCCTAATATTTCCTGTATCAAGAAGCCCTAAAACATGGCTTCAAACCCTAGCCATGGCAATTGTCAGCATACGCGTTGAAACATCAATTAAACATAACCAATACGTTGCAAACATGATAACAAACACATATATGCCATTAAAACATGTTCATGATGCGTGAATCACAATAATCAAATTTAGAAAAACAGGGAAAATCGTGTGACTACTAAGTGATGATTCTGGATCTGAGGCGGCTTGTAATTGATTGGGATATGTTCCTGGGATGTCCAGCAAGCTATTGGTAATGTTAGAACGGCTTGACTTGGCCTCTAGAATGGAAATCGAATCACCACTTTTCTTTGAAATTTTGGAGTTTTGTTCTGCCTCTTTTCACGACTGCCACCTTCTCTCATGCCTTTTACATGTTCCCTATATATCTTAGAATGAATTAGGGTTATAAACTTGGATTGAATCTTTGCAATTATGAGATATTTGATTTGATTTTCATGTTACATGTAAACTTGCTATTTTGAGCCAAATCATCCCTTTCTTGTACCAATTATGCTTGATTCGTTTTGGTCTTGATATCTCAGCATATTTTGATTGCAAGCCTGTCAAAAAATCAAATCTAATCATATCTTTGCTATTATTCACCAACTATTTGATTTAATTCAATTTTTAATTAATAAAAAATCAAAATAAATTGAAAAATGAAGCAAATAATGTGTCGGTGAATATTTGGGTCGTGGACCATATTATAAGTGAGGTGCAAGCATAAAAAGTTAGGCCCATTTGGCAAAAAATGTAATTTTGAGCCTATTTGACTTTTGGCAATTTTGCAACAAGAGTCAACTTTGACAAGGCATATCTCCTCCAATTTTAACCATAGATGGGTGTTCTAGGACTTTTTAGAAAGCTTAGGGTGTCCCCTAAGCAACCTTTTCGGTCTCATATCAATTGAATCTTCCATATTCATGTAAGAAGCTTTGACCCAAAAGGTGTTTTTGTTGACTTTTCAAAAGGACCCATAATGTAGAAATTCATATCTTTTTGTGAGTGCATATTTTGAACTTGTGAGATGAAGATGAGTTGTAGGGAACTGCATCCTCTTAAAAATGATATTTTGATGGAAAGTTTATTATGAATCATGTGGAAGTTATGCTTGGTCAAAGTTTGGTTGACTTTTACTAAGAAACCCTAATTTAGCAACTTTTGAGTTTTGATGAATTTGGAGCATTCCTTGGGTAATCATGATCAACCCTTGATCAAATGATGAAAGTCACTTCAAAATGTTGACTTTGACCAAAAATCTTGAAGTTAGACTGTATGTGGATCAATGTTGACTTTTGACCAAATATAGTCGATTCTCAAGCATCTGAGCAGTTGACTGAGCAAACTTCTTGTGCAAAGCATGAAACTTGACATGTAGGGTATTGAGAACATATTAGGACCAAGGAGAGCATATGAGGTCTTTGGAGTCCACCTATCTTAATGAAAATGGAAACCCTATTTTGAGACACCCTGCCTTAGGAGAGAGTTTGTCTGGTCAACTCTTGGGCAAACTTGAGCAAATTGAGGATCTATGGGAGTATGTGTTGAGTAAAATGAGAGGGAAAATTTTAGGGTACAACAGGCTGATTAAAGAAGTTCTAGTAAAGAAAACTCTGAACAATTCGAGCCAGAAATCAGAGTCATCAATGAGAACAATGCTTGAGAATCTGATTAAAGAAGTTCTGACAAGGGAAACTCTGAGAAGTTAAAATTCACATGAAGCACCAACCCTTACCTATCCAGGTTCATTCAGAATCTCAAAAAGGCGTGAAAATTCTCAAAATGGAAATCTTTTAATGTGTATGATTCTGTTTTCAAAGCTATGTTTAATGGCTGGTCTTTAAAGCTGTGTTTCTTTCCCTATTTTCTTGTCCCCTCCACCACTTATAAATACAAGGTGTCAAACACAAATAAATAATAAAGAGGAGAGAATACACGCTCACGCTACCATAGAAAAAAAAAAGCACACCATAGTGCTCAAAAAATTCAAAAGTGCCCCCATTGAAGAACGCTTTGCAGGCACCTTCAAGTCCAAACGATTGCCCACATTCTAATTCTGAAATCTCCAGGGTTAGCGTCAACACCATAGATTCAAGTATTAATCACAGGTATATTCTCTAATTTCATTTTCTGAAGCTAGCATTATGTTTTATTCTAATGTGTTTGTGCAGGCTCTGATCATAGACTAGACAGACCATAAATTCCACGTTGATTTTGAGCCCATCAGAGCATACAACCAGAAAGTTGGCTCTGATGGGATGACTCCAGCAACCCTTGCATGGAATCATTTTAGCAGATTCTGGCATTAGCACGTGCAGTTTTTGATGATCTGGAATCACATATATTTTATTTGTTCATTCGTAATAACAATTGATAAATAGGTCCAACTAGTGGAGGAAAGCACGCATAATTAAAGGATTTGGGTTCAGGGCCCAGATCTTGCATTTTGTTTCTCTTTCTAATCAATTTATTGTAGATCTAGGTGTTCATCATCATCAGATTATCACCATTAGGGCATCACAGAGTCATATCAAGTGCTCTAGATTTGGGTGCTTAGGATGGGCCCTCTAGAGGCTAACTGCATTAAGTCTCATGCTGACTCTGTGTTCACCAACTTCTGGGCTTAGCATTTTTTCCAGACCATGTTATCCATGTTCTGATGCCTTTTATTTATCTTATTTTCTTTACTTCTTTTTAACTTTTTTTTTCAAATCATAACAAAAATCCAAAAATAGTAATTAGGATTAGTTTCTTTCTGAAATTATTAATTAATTAATTAATTATTTTAATGTTATTTCATCAATTTAAAATCAATTAGACTTAGGACCTTATTTAATTTAAATTATTTTCTTAACAAAAAAATACAAAAAAATGTTAGAATTAGGATTTATTTCATTCCATTTTCTTAATTAGAAATAAATTTAGAATTAATCTTTCTCTTAGCAAAAAAAACAAAAAAATATTTACTTGTTGTTTATTTTTGTTTATTAGGTTTTTTTTAGACGTAATATTTCATTTCACGCGCATTATTTTCATTCTCGCATTTTATATAAATATTGTAACTGCATATGGTTGTAATAGTCTAGATTTAAAATTCCGCACTTTATTTTTGCACCTTTTTATGTAACTGTCCCGAAGCCCTGTAATAGTTGTAGGACTTTATTTCTCACTTTTATATTCTTATATACTTGTATATAATTTCTAGTAAGTAGGTGTGCATGATAAGATTAATCAAACTAATCCTTAGATCACTAACATAAGATAAATATCTGAAAATTGAACACATTCCTCACACTTGCACCCTTAGGGTGTACCTCACTTGGTTGCCTCGGAAAATAATGGCAATTTCCCTCGAGCGTAGGGATATCTTATCAAAGACTCTCAATTCTAAAGTTATCATAAAAATCATCGTCCCTTAACGTCCCTCAAGTTGCCTACGAGAAAAATGATCTTGTCCCTCGATGTTACCTATTTGATGACAGTCCCTTCGAATGCTAAGATATCCTTACATGTTGTCTTTAATGACCATAACGTCCCTTTCGATAGTCCCTCAACATCCAACAATAGGGCTACCTACTCACTAATAGTAGGATAGCACTATCTAAAGGAAAGGAGAAAAAGAACATCCTTTTTCGAGTAGGTAGATAGTTCTTAAGTACTTGCTAAAAACCAATTCCTTTTTCACACGTACACACTTTTCAAAAACTATTTTCAAAAAAATCTTTATCACACTCTTGAAGACTGATATAAG
Source organism: Vicia faba (assembly GCA_948472305.1). Classification (NCBI taxonomy): domain Eukaryota; kingdom Viridiplantae; phylum Streptophyta; class Magnoliopsida; order Fabales; family Fabaceae; genus Vicia; species Vicia faba. The sequence goes on from OX451739.1 coordinate 1,403,662,163, forward strand.
AGTTACCATAAAGCAAACAAAAAGTTTCAAAACACACAAACACAAACAATTTTCAAAAAATGAGCAAGTACCTAAGAGCCCATGGAAAACCACAGATGGAAAGGGTTCTAATACCTTCCCTTTCCATAATCTACCCTACTTACTCATAAAATCTCGAAAAAGGTCTTTTTTTTGTTCTTTTCACCCTTTCCTTTGTTGGATAAAATAACAGTCGGTGGCGACTCTTGCTTACCGTGACATTTGCAAACAAAAAATGCAAAAAACCAATATTAATAGTCGGTTATGCCACCGTATCACATAACTGACGACTCTGTTGGGGAACATATTATAAAAGTCGGGTTTTCCTTAAGGTCTAGATCATCTCTAAATTGTTTGCTTGTTTTTTTGTTTTACTTTTAAGGTATTATTTGGGTTACTATAGATCCTACACCCGGATCTGGAGAAACCTTTTAGGTAAGTAGCAATAGATCGTGGAAACTGTGCGGGGTATACGGACACGGTTGAAGCGATGGCTATGTTGATGCGACACTTTGGTTGGTACCGATATCCCTTGAGTTAATAAAGGAGAATACAGGGCCTCCGTGTGGTGTCATGAAGCGTAAACTGACCTTAAAACCTTTAAATGAACAACTTGGACATTAGGACGTAGTGAGATGGCCGTCTTTGATGTATTCCCAAAGTCGGCAGATACTCGATACTACACTCATTGAGATTTGACTCCCGGGTTTTGTTTGGTTGCAAGTTAGTTGCCTATCGAACGAAACTTGTGGGAAAGAACAGTGATATTGAGATCCCTTAGAACTCGGTTACTATTTATAGGACAGGTTGAACCAATCCAACTTCAAGAGGGTATTACCTTAAAACCCATGCAAGCCTTAAACCTAAGGTCTTAGTGTGATTTTCTTGTGCTTGCTATATATATGATTTCTTAGCATAATCATGACATCATAACATGGCATATCATACTAACCATTTCAAGGATTTTCTAGGGCTTATCTTTATTTTGTTTTGTAGGACATGACATCCGCTCGCAGGAACACTATCCAAATAAACCTTGTGAAAGTATATCCTCAACTCAAGGAATTAGCATCAAGGATTCCTGAAAGCTTTCCCTTCACTGAAAAACATGGTTGACTTCTCAACTTGGTCACTTTAAACCCTGATGAAGAAATGTTAAAGGTGCTCTTTCAGTTCTTTGACCCATTGCACCACTGCTTCACTTTCCTGATTACCAGTTAGTGCCTACTATGGAGGAGTTTTCTCAATTATTGGGGGTACCTATCCTAAATGAGTTACCGTTCAACGGTATGGAAAGAGACCCAAAGCCTGAAGAGATTGCTCAAGCTCTGTCTCTACAACGGTCTGATGTAGTGGCAAATTAGGAAATTAGAAGAAGTGTCCAAGGATTTCCAGCTAAGTTTCTGTTTGAGAAAGCTCACTATTTTTGGGATAACCTGGATTTGCAAGCTTTTGAAGAGGTGTTGGCCCTTCTCATCTATGGGATGGTACTATTACCTAATGCAGACCAACTCATAGATGTAAGTGCGGTTAAGGTTTTTCTATCTCATAATCTGGTGCCTACTTTTCTTGGGGATATTCTACACTCTCTGTATACTTGCACTCTAAAGAGAATAGGGACCCTTCTGTGTTGCACTCCTCTATTGGCTAAGTGGTTTATTTCACACCTACCCGAGTCTATTCTAAGAAATGAGCAGGGTATGAGATGGCCTCACAGGCTGATGTCCCTTACACATTCAGATATTAATTGGTGTTCTCGGTCCTTTGGAGAGTATCACCATCATTGATCGTTGTGGGTAATTTCCTAATGTCCCTCTCTTAGGCATTAGGGGAGGAATCACTTATAATCCTTGTTTGGCGTTGCGGTAGTTTGGTTATGCTAGAAAGGATGGGCCTCACGACACACTCGTCTAGGGAATCACATTTGACTATGAGAATGATGTTCAAGGTTATTGTAAGAGGTTCATTCGAGTTTGGACCATGATAAACAGAGTTGATATCAAGACACTCGGGAACAAGAATTCCATCCCTCTTGAGCCTTACCTCAAATGGGTGCGAGCGCGTGCCCAATGTCTTATGATGCCTTACCCTTCCATCTTACTTGTGATTATGGAGCCAATTGCCGAGGGAGACACTCCTTACATTGTTCTTCATCCTGACATGCCAACTGATCTTGAGGAACTACGAAAATCCTGGATCCAACTCAAAGAAGAACGGGATAATTTCGAAACACAATTCTATGCCAGCGAGAAGAAGGTTTTAGAGCTCACCGGGTTACTTCACGAGGAGAAGAGTATAAACGCTTACATTGCACCAAAGAGGATGCGCTTGTGGGAAGCTTGATTTTTCCTTAGCTTGGAGGGTTTTATTTTTGCTTTTTTCCCTTGTGATCCCAAGAGGCATTATTGTGATCAAAAAAACTTCTTAATACAATTAATGTTCGTTTTCTATTTTTCTACTTAAGCAAATTTGAGTCTTAGAAATCCTTGAAAAAATTGCATACTTATATATCATACATATAATTGCATAAGCAGGTTTCAAAGCAGGTTTCTCATCCTCTTTGTTGTTTATTTCAGCAATGGCTTTAGAACAAATAGTGAAGGATCGACAGACTTAGAATGCCCAGTTTCAACAGATGATCATGGCACTGACCAAGGGGCGAGAAGAATTGAAAGCCCTGCTTGTTAAAGAAAAGAAGAAGCTGACTAGGTTAGTGAATCTGGGAAGAAGGATCAGAGGACCAGTGCAGCTAGCCTCTGAACTAATAACTTCATCAAAGGAAGGAGGCAGTCAATAAGAGGAAACAAGAGAGGAAGAATCCAGTCCAAAAGAATATGATGATGAATCTGATTATGACGAGGAGCAGTGTCCTCTTACTGATGAAAAAATACAAACAGCTGGAGGATCATCTGAATGCAATGGAAGTCCGGAAAGTACCAGGTCTGGATTTTGAAGAACTAGGTTTGGTTTCTGGGGTTGTCATTCCGTAAAAGTTCAAGGTGTCGGTGTTCGCCAAATATGATGGGGTTTCATGTCCCAAGATGCACCTTCGATCTTATGTGAGGAAGATCTAGCCTCAAACTGCTGACAAGGACTTATAGGTCCACTTCTTTCAGGATAGTTTGTCCAGAACTCAACTAGAATTGTTCTACCAGCTGGGAAGGACCAACATTCGTAATTGGGAAGACCTGTCTGCTGCTTTCTACAAGCAGTATCAGTATAATGCAGACCTTGCTCCCACCCGTACACAACTCCAAAATATGTCTATGGGTTCGAGTGAGGGCTTTAAAGACTATGCTCAGAAATGGAGGGACTTAGCGGGAAGAGCCCGACCCCCCTGTCTGATAGAGAGTTGATGGATATGTTTCTGGGTACCCTATCTGGTCCATTTTTCAACCATCTCATTGGAAGTTCCTCAGCCGGCTTCACTGAATTGATTTTGACAAGAGAAATAGTGGAAGGTGGAATTAGGAGTGGGAAGATTCAGAGGGACGCATCCTCCAGTGGAGTAAGGAAGCCATTTGTTGGGAAGAAAGAGGTTTGTGTTGTGTACAATCAAAGGAATCAAGACAGAACTGAACACCGTCCAGCGGTAGGGTTTGTCATGATCTTTAAGCTTGCACCTACTCAACAAAGGAATAATCAACCGAGAACAGAAAGGCCGGTAAGACAGTTTACCCGGATAAATATGACATTATCCCAAGTTTTTCCTCATTTGTTGAAATCTAATCTAGTAACTTTACCAGAGGCTCCAAAGAATCCCAACACTGCCTCTCCCCGCTATAACCCTAATGATCGTTGTGCATACCATTCGGAAAGTCCAGGCCGTGATACCAATTACTGTTGGGCTTTGAAAAATAAGGTGCAAGACCTTCCCGAGGTGAAGGAAATAGAATTTGACGCCCCTGAGACTCCCAACTTCATAACTGCACCCATGCCCAAGCACGACTCGAGAATAAATTATATTGATGTTTTCTCCGCCACAGAAGATGCTGACAATGAGTATGATGTGTGTGATACAGTGGGAAGAACTGACTGTTTTTGGAATGCTGGTTTGCGTTTTGTGTTTGTTATTCGCAAAATGTCGCGGTAAGCAAGAGTCGCCACCGACTTTTATTTTATCCAACAAGGAAAGGAAAAAAGCACAGAAAAATTCCTTTTTCGAGATATTTCTGAGTACGGGGGGTAGATTATTGAAAGGGAAGGTATTAGAACCCTTTCTATCCGTGGTTATCCACGGGTTCTTAGGTACTTGCTCATTGTTTTCAAAATTGTTTTCTTTGTGTTTGTGGGTTTGAAAAAGTTTTTGTTTTTAACTTCGATTTAACTCTTGCTTCTGTCCTCAAGAGTGTAATGAAGTGTTTTTGAAAACTTGTTTATAAAAGTGTAAGGGTGAAAAAGTTTTGTTTTGAATGAGCAAGTATCTAAGAACTAATCTACCTACTCGAAAAAGGAATCGTTCTATGCTAATTTCCTTTAGACAATGATATCCCACTATTAATGAGTAGGTAGCACCGTCGTTGGAGTTTGAGGGTCAATTCGAACGAGGGATATACGGTCACTAAAGCAATGTTAGGACACCTTAGCGGTAACCCTAATGTCTTAGATCATTTGTTTGAGGCGACAATATCTGAGGCAACCATTTCGAGGCGACTATGATCTTTTAGACAAGACGATGACCTCTAAAATGACCTATACTCAATGACAGCGTACGAAGGCAACCAAGTGGGGTGTACCCTAAGAGTGCGCATGTGCGAGTGTGTTGATTTCAGTTATTATCTTTGCACATTTTTAGGGTGATCTAATTTGATTTTAGATTAAGCATTCATTCTTGTCATGCAAACCCTATTATCAAACATCTAGCAGTTGAATATTTGCAGAAATTAAAGATGCGGAAATTAAACTAAATTATTACAAGGCGTCGGGTATTTACATCGCCAAAAGCAACCCTTTGAAAATAAAATAAAGTGGTAAAATAAATAAAGGTCCTATTTAAAACTATTACAAGCCGGGAGCAGATACATCAATAATTAAATAAGGAAAAATAAATCGCACGAGTGAATTGGATCGAATGCGAGTTAGGGTTTTGACCCTTTTAAAATAAAATGCTTTTTGTTGTTTTTATTTTAAGAAAAGAAATTAAATCCTAAAGTTAAATACTAAATTGATTATTAAATAAATTAATTGATGAAAAATAATAAATGACATATTTTTGGAGTTTTTGTTAATTTAAGAAAGAAATTAAAATAATTAAATTAAAGTTAAAACCTAATGATTTCTAATTAATTTTAAATATTTGCAAAAACAATTAAGATTACCTAATTAATATCCTAATTAATTAATTAGTATTTATCAATAAAAAATAAAAGTTCTAAAATTTAATTGGACAAAAAATATTTTGGTGAGTTTTTTTGATAAAAAGAAAATTGTTATTGGTTAATAAATTAATTAAACAAAATAAAGTAATTAAATAAAATAAACAAAAATCTAAGAGCAAGAGGGAATGGGCCTGGTTTTTGGAGGTGTTGAAAGCAGTTTTTTCTGGCCCAATTGTGATGTCCATATTGACTTTTTTCAATCCAGCGCGCGCGCATTGACTTGGCATATGGTACACCTTCAACGCTGGCCACCAGCTCTGGCCATCTGGCCATCTGGTGCGTTGGATAGTGAGAGTGTATGATGGTCATCATGTTGGTGTGTACACTGTATTCCCTGAAAATAAATAAGAAAATGGCAAGTTGCTGGAGGCAGGGATCGAACCCCTGACCTTCAGCCTTTGGATCTTTGAGCACTAACATGGTTACCACCAGGCCATGTTGTTTCAATTGTTAATACAATACAAATTAATAATAATATAAAAAAAACAAAATTCAATGGTCATAAAAAGAAAAAGTGCGTGTGTTATTTGAATGGGCAAATGGATTGATGACAACTCATCATCCCTGTCCTCTAAATCCTGCAACTTTTACCTGCGGATTTTTATCTGCAGCTAAAATCGTGGCTTTATTCTAAAATCTTCTCCAGGCCATATAAATGGAATCCAATACCATAGTTAGCCTCGTTTCATCCCTCTGATCACAGCCATAACCATCATTAAGGCCAATTGCACCTGAAAATAAAAGCCCTAAAACCAAACACAAAACCCTAGCAATGGTAATCTGTGATACAGGTCGTATAAATGAAATTTGTTATTGTGAAAAGCTTGCAAATGATATGGTGAATCAGAATATGCAATTATATTTTGTTATAGATGCAAGAATAGTATAAATAGAATTCAAGAATAGGGTGGATTCGTGAGGGGCTTACAACGCGTGTGAGGGTATGAAAATGCCTGGTCTTGGTTGCTTTCGCTTATGGAGATGGCCAGGAAAAGATTGAGACAATTGCCAAGCCTTGAAATTGCCTCTAGGATTGACTTCGAAGTCACACTTTTTCTTGATTTTTTCCAATTCTGTTCTTGCTCTCAAATTGATCTCTCACCCTGATTTTTGTTTGTCTCGCTTCCTTATGTATTGTACAATACATTAGGTTAGAATTTGTTGTCCAAATCTTTCTACATTGATGATTTGATATTTGATTTGATTCTCTTTCAAAGCTTTCCAAATTTGATCCAAATCACATCTTTTTGTACACTTATGCCTTGATACGAGTTTAGAAAGGTGCTAGCTGTGTAACAAGACCTGAAATGATCACAAGATCTTTAGTTTTCAATGTTTTTGATTTTATGTGATTTTATTTGATTTAAAATGAATTAATTTAAATAAAAACCAAATTAAATAATAAAAATATGATATGGACACATGGCCAAGGCTGGAGCACGTGGGCTACAATGCCAACTTAAAACAAGTGAAAAAGAATGGGCCCATTTGGCAAAATTTGAAGTTTTGAGGATAGTTGACTTTTGGCAATTTTGCAAAAAAGTCCAACTTCAACAATGCATAACTTCCTCAATTTTGAACTTTTGGAGGTGTTCTTAGACTTTTTAGAAAGCTTGAGATGTCCTATAATCAACACTTTTGGTCTCATATAATTTTGATATTCGATGCTCAATTTAGAAGCTTTGACAAAAAAGGTATTTTTGTTGACTTTTCAAAATGACCTATAATGTCCAAATTCATAACTTCTTGTGAGTGCATTTTTTGATCTTGGGATATGAATATGGATTGTAGGGAATTGCATCCTCTTCAAAATGAGCTTTGGATGGGTCATTTCTCATAAAGTATGAGAAATATATGCTTGGTCAAAGTTGTGTTGACTTTTCCTACAAAACCCTAATTTAGCAACTTTTGAATCTTGATGAATTTTGAGCAATCCTTGATGAATCATTATCAACCATTTATAAAAATATGAAATATACTTGAAAATTAGGATGTTGACAAAAAATATTGAATTTTGGATGTATGTGGATCACAGTTGACTTTTGCCCTAACACAGTCGATATTTGGACCTTTGAGCAATTGACTGAGCAAATTTCCTCTGCAAGGCTTGAAACTTGACATGGATGATCTTGAGAACATATTAGGACATTGGTGAGAACTTGGGGTCACTTGGACTCAAGGATCTTGATGCAACACAAAACCCTAATTTGGGGTAGACTACCTTAGAAGAGAGCTTGTCTGACCAATTCTTGGACTACCTTGAGCAACTTGGAGATTTTTTTTGCAATGTTTTTGAGAAATATGGGAGGGAAAATTTTGGGGTACAACAACTTCCCCTGTTCAATCTTCTTAAACCTGAGGATGTAGATTGGCTTTTGAGCCTTTCGTGATCCGAAGGTGGAAGATGATTCAACACTAGAGTGCCCAGAAATTCGCACTCGCATGAAGTGGTAATTGTCTTGTGATGTTGGGAATGGGCTTACAGATGCCATTTGAAGGAGTGTTGATCGCATAAGAGATTCCTTAGCGAGAGCTTGCATACCTGTCGTTGAGGAAGATTCCGCTGGGGAAGTCTGATCTTTGTTGAGGGAAGGGAACTCATCCGTAAATCAACTGGGGAAACATCTTCGTCGAGATTTAAGAACTCGCCTGTAATTTAACTGAGAAAACTTCTCTGCTGAGATTTAGGAACTCGTCTGTAGTTCAATGGAGGAACACTTTTGTCGAGATTTAGGAACTCGCCTGTACTTCAACTAAGAAAACATTTGTGCTGAGATTTAAGAACTCGTCCGTAATTCAACTAGGGAAACATCTTCGTCGAGATTTAAGAACTCGCCCGTAATTCAACTGAGAAAACTTATTTGCTGAGATTTAGGAACTTGTCTGTAATTCAACGGAGGAACACTTTTGTCGAGATTTAGGAACTCGCATGTACTTCAACTGAGAAAACATCTCTGCTGAGATTTAAGAACTCATTCGTAATTCAACTAGGGAAACATCTTCGTCGAGATTTAAGAACTCGCCCATATCTCAACTAAGAAAACATCTCTGCTGAGATTTAGGAACGTGTCTGTAATTCAATGGAGGAACAATTTTGTCGAGATTTAGGAACTCTCCTATACTTCAACTGAGAAAACATCTCTTCCGAGATTTAAGAACTTGTTTGTAATTCAACTGGGGAAACATCTTCGTCGAGATTTAAGAACTCGCCCGTAATTCAACTGAGAAAACTTCTCTGCTGAGATTTAGGAACTCGTCTGTAATTCAACGGAGGAACACTTTTGTCGAGATTTAGGAACTCTCATGTACTTCAACTGAGAAAACATCTCTGCTGAGATTTAAGAGCTCGTCCGTAATTCAACTAGGGAAACATCTTCGTCGAGATTTAAGAACTCGCCCGTAATTCAACTGAGAAAACTTCTCTGCTGAGATTTAGGAACTTGTCTGTAATTCAACAGAGGAACACTTTTGTCGAGATTTATGAACTCATCTGTACTTCAACTGAGAAAACATCTCTGCTGAGATTTAAGTACTTGTTTGTAATTCGACTGAGGTAAAAGCTTCAAAACTTTGAATTTTGTGAGAACTTAACCGCATCCTTCCTGAAAGGTAAAGGTTAGTTATATGTAATGCATGATATGTATCAGGCAATGATATTCTCAAAATAAATGAGATTGTGTTGTATGATGCGTATATGCATGTGTCATGATGTATGGAAATGTAATGTTTTTAGCTGTGGAAAATAAATCCCGGATAGTTGCTGGAGAAAAGAGTTGAATTCTTCATTTCCGCTGGGGATAGTGAATGAAGATGATTACGAGAATAAAACTGCAGGAGAGGATAACTTTGATGGGGAATAAACTGATGAGGAGATTACTCTATGGGGATTAGATAATCTGTAGAGGATTCCGCTGATAAATTTCGCTGGGGATGAATTACCGTTGCTGGTGATACTGAATCTTGTTGGGGATTGAATTCCTGTTTGTGAGAGGAATGAACCCCGCTGGGGATGAATCTTTCAGTTGCGAATTCACTGGGGATAACCTTTTAGGCTCTACTGGGGACAATCTTCCAAAGTCTACTGGGGATGATCTTCCAAACTCCACTGGGGAATATTTTTCAGACGGCGTTGGGGAAAATTTCAAACTCCACTGGGGATATGTTTTTTATACTCCGCTTGGGATATTAAGACCTTTTAGTGTCGATGGTAGATAAAATCTTCTTGGGGATAATATTACCGATTCATTCACAGTTGCAAGTCTCAGTTGGGGAGAGTTAACATTACTGCCCTTTCCTTACTCTGCGAGGAGTGAATGTACCCTAGCCATATTCTTCAGCTGAATCTACCTTTGTACCTGGTGGATAGAGCAACTGTAAAGCTTGGACAAATCTTATTTGCCCTTGTTCCTTATACTACAAGTAATCGTATTTTGTTTCGCATGTAAATATTCATGAGCAGCAATTAATGTCAAATGCATATATAAAAAATGAACATTGGACGTTCTTTGCAAAACAAAAAAAATAAAGGAAAAATAGTTTGAATTTTCTTTGAAGATGAATTGTATTGATTTTGAAGTTTGGCCTGCAAATAGGCGTTTTTGTACAAGAGGCTGACGTCCTAGTAAGAGAACGACACTGAACAATAGAGTTTATACAATTTGTAAAAAACAAAGAAAAACAGTTATGTGAATAATCCCACCGGGTTCCAACTCTGCTATTGCCTTTATATCCTCGATCATCTCATCACTTTGCTACTTGGTTAAAGGTAGATCAGATTGATTAGTGTCGTCCGAGCTTGATAGTCGATAACGAAGTCTGGTTGCAAGGTGATCCAATGAGACATAGTGTTATGCTTTAATCCCTAATTTTTGCCTGGACCGCTCTTTCGGGTTTTCAGACCACCGGGATACCCTTTTTTGCCAAGCCGCCTTTTCAAGTTTTCGACTTGTCGGGTATACAGATTATTTCATTTTCATCCCTTATTTTTGCCCGAACCCTTTTGGTTCACCGGGAAGCCCTTATTTTTTCCTAGGCCAGTCAACCTAGCGGGTCTTTGATTATGCGTAGTATCTTTTCACTATGTCTGCATTGACGGGGTGAGAAAGGTCGTCACCATCCATGGTGGTTAGAATCATAGCTCCTCCTGAGAAAATGTTCTTAACCACAAATGGCCGTTTGTAAGTAGGGGCCCATTTGCCCCTGGGATCACCTTGAGGTAAGATAATATGTTTGATCACCAGATCCTCGACTTGATACTCTTGTCGTCTAACTTTCTTGTTAAATGCCTTGATCATCCGTTTTTGGTACGTTTGACCATGAGAAATAGCAGTAAGTCTCTTTTCGTCGATTAAGTTCAGTTGATCAAGCCGGGTCTGAATCCAGTCATCTTCGCTCAGACCTACATCCTTCATAATCTGAAGATAGGGTATTTGAACTTTAATGGGTAAGACGGCCTCCATGCCATAAACCAAGGAATATGGTGTTGCCCCTGTTGACGTCCGCGCTGAGGTACGGTACCCATGGAGAGCAAATGGTAATATCTCGTGCTAGTCTTTATATGTTACCGTCATCTTCTGCACAATCTTCTTAATGTTTTTATTAGCCGCTTCTATAGCCCCATTCATCTTCGGCCGGTAAGGAGAAGAGTTGTGATGTTATATCTTGAACTGCTTGCAGAGCTCGGTGATCATCTTATTATTGATATTTGTACCATTGTCCGTAATGATCCTCTCTGGTACACCGTATCGGCAGATCAGATTATGCCGAATGAACCGTGCCACGACGTTCTTGGTTACAGTAGAAAAGGAAGCTGCTTCAACCCACTTCGTAAAGTAATCAATAGCTACCAAGATGAAACGATGCACGTTGGACGCAGTAGGTCTGATCTCACCAATCATGTCGATGCCCCACATTGCAAAAGGCCACGGTGCTGTGAAGACGTTCCGAGGAACTGGAGGTATTTGCACCTTATCAGCATAGACTTGGTACTTGTGACAGGTCCGAGAATGCTGATAACAGTCGGCTTCCATGGTGGACCAATAATATCCTGCTCGTAGGATTTTCTTTGCCATGGTGTGACCACTGGAATGAGTTCTGAAAGTACCTTCATGTAAATCTACCATAATCCTTTCTTCCTCGTTCTTATCCACACATCGCAGTAAGGTTGAATCATTGTTACGCTTGTAGAGGACACCATTACTGAAGAAGAATTTCACAGCAAACCTCCTCAAGAACTTCTTATCATTAACATATGCACCCTCGGGGTACTCTTGAGTCTCAAGATACCTCTTTACCTCGTGAAACCAGGGTTTATCTACTACCTCTTCAGTCTCAATATCACAGTAATGTGCAGGTTCGTCTAACCTTTCAATGGTAATTTGGGGAGCCTCGTTGTCCCAATTGACTTTGAACATAGAAGACATCGTAGATAGCGCGTCCGCTAACTGATTCTCCTCTCTACGGAAATGTTCAAAGGTTATCTCCTCGAAGTGAGGAAGCAACGTCAATACATACTCCTTTTAAGGAATAAGATTCGGGTGTTTCATATCCCACTCGCCTTTGATCTGAATGATCACGAGAGCAGAATCTCCGAACACACTCAAGAACTTAATCCTTAGGTCAATTGCTGCTCGAAGACCCATGGTGCACGCTTCATACTCCGCCATATTGTTGGTGCAGTTGAAACATAATCGGGAGGTGAACGGAGTATGACAGCCTTTAGGAGATACGATCACGGTGCTAATGCCATTACCCAAAGCGTTTGAAGCTCCATCAAAGTACATAGACCATCGGGATCCCTCCTCAGGTCCTTCATCCGGTCCAGGTGTCTCATAGTCAGTTAATATCATGATATTCTCATCCGGGAACTCGAAGTTCATAGACTGGTAGTCGTCCACTGCTTGTTGTGCCAAATGATCCGCCAACACACTCCCTTTGATTACCTTTTGGGTCGTGTATTGGATGTCATACTCAGTCAAGATCATCTGCCATCTTGCTATTCTTCCGGACAAGGCAGGCTTCTCAAAGATATTCTTGACTGGATCCATCTTTGATATCAATAGAGTAGTGTGAGTCAGCATATACTGTCTCAGCCAGTGATCAGCCCATGCCAAAGCGCAACAAGTTTTCTCAAGCAACGAGTATCGGGTCTCGCAGTCAGTAAACTTTTTGCTAAGGTAATAAATAGCATGCTCTTTTCGGCCAGACTCGTCATGCTGCCCCAGCATGCACCCCATTGAGTTGTTGAGTACTGTCAAGTATAAGATCAAAGGTCTCCCTTCAACTAGAGGCATCAGAATGGGTGGCTCTTGGAGATATTCTTTGATCCTTTCGAAAGCGGCCTGACATTCATCATTCCATCTTACCACTTGATCTTTCTTCAGTAACTTGAAGATTGGCTCACAAGTAGCAGTCAGGTGTGAGATGAATCGTGCAATATAGTTCAGACGTCCCAGAAAACCTCTGACTTCTTTTTCTGTTCAGGGAGCTGGCATTTCCTGTATAGCCTTCACCTTTGCAGGATCCACCTGAATACCTTTATCACTTATGACGAAACCCAACAGCTTACCAGACCTCACCCCGAAGGTGCACTTGTTCGGGTTTAGCCTCAGCTTGTACAACTTCAACCTGTCAAATAGCTTCTGAAGATGGTCAAAATGTTCTTCCTCAGTCTTGGATCTTTAAATCATGTCGTCGACGTATACCTCAATCTCATGATAGATCATGTCATGGAACAAAGCGACCATGGCGCGCTGATATGTTGCCCCAACATTCTTCAATCCAAAAGGCATGACCTTGTAGCAAAAGGTACCCCATTGAGTGACAAAAGTTGTCTTCTCCATGTCTTCGGGAGCCATTTTAATCTGATTGTAACCGGAGAAACCATCCATAAAGGAGAAGACCTAATGTTGTGCGGTGTTGTCAACCAGAACGTCGATATGAGGTAGAGGGAAATCATCCTTGGGGCTTGCCCTGTTCAGATCCCTATAGTCAACACACATCCGAACCTTACCATCCTTCTTCGGCACCGGAACCATGTTGGCCACCCACTATGGGTAAGAAGTAACTGCTAGAAAACCGACATCAAACTGTTTCATAACTTCAGCCTTGATTTTCTCAGACATCTCTGGGCGCATTCGGCTGACTTTCTGTTTCACTGGAGGACAGTCTTCCTTGGTAGGCAGGCGGTGAGCCATAATATCGATATCCAACCCGGGCATATCTTCATAAGACCAGGCAAAGATCTCAACATAGTCATGCAGCTTCTGAATCAACCGTTGCTTAACACTAAATTCCATATTTGCACCGATCTTGACCTCTTTCTTGTCTGCCTCTATACCCAGATTTATTGTTTCCACTGGCTCTTCATGTGGTTGTATGGCCCTCTCTTCCTGAAGTAACAGTCTAGCAAGTTCACCAGGCACTTCGCAATCATCTTCACCTTCATCTTCGGCTAAGTTGATCGGAAATTTGAAGTCATAACTGGTAGTAGCAGACTCGTTATCAGTGGGATCCAGAATGGATGTAGACTTGTATATGTGAGTGTGTGTAAAATAGTTGTTTTACAAGATAGAAAAGAAAAACAAGGAGCGCAAAATTTGAAATGCAAGAAAACGTCCAATGCTTTTATTAATGATATATGGAAATGACAAATATGAAGCCCTCACAAATAAAGCCACAGTGCCTCGGGTAAGACACCGGGTCGTAAAGTCTAAAAATTGTCTGTTACAAACTCAAAACAAAAGTCTCATTACTGGGTAATAAAAGAAATTGGGACGAAGTCCTTTGCCGTCCAGTTGTTTAATCCGCCGTCGGTAGTTGGGTAAATCCAACTGTCAAACTCAGACTCTTCATCATCGTCTTCAATGGCATTTACTACTGAATTGCTGATAAACAGGGGAGGTCCACTGATCCGCGCACGCCAAACAGCCCTTTGAGCTTCTGCAGTGAAACCTAAACCAAACTTGTTAGTCTTATGTGCAAAATCAGGGAGTTGGCCCCAATTTGCACATCCACCTTTCTCAACAACAGCCCGGGCATCCTTGAAGGAAGCCATCTTCATTGCAGGACCTTCAGTAACAGTTTCAGTTGATGCCAGCGTCTGGGGGACCTCTTCAAAATGTTGACACGGGGTCACGATGAACTCCCCGTCCATTTCTACATACCGGAAAGAGTTGAGATGGATTACCATGTACTCATCTTCTCCTCGTACTGTAAAAATTTTCCCCTTCACTGGGTATTTCAGCATCTGGTGGAGCGTAGAAGTTACTGCCCCAGCTTTGTGGATCCACGGGCGACCCAACAAACAAGAATAAGATGGCCGAATTTCCATCATGTAGAATGTAGACGCGAAAATTTGAGAACTAACCTTAACTGGAATATCCACTTCTCCATGTACCATCCTCTTGGACCCGTCAAAGGCGCTAACCACGATGTTACTCGGCTTCAGCACCAACCCTTCACAGTCTAACCGGTCTAATGCCTTCTTGGGTAAAACATTCAGCGATGACCCAGTATCCACCAACACATGAGCTAAGGTAGTGCCCCTGCATTTAATGGAGACATGCAGGGCGTCATTGTGATTCTTCCCCTTAGCAGTCAAATTTGCGTCGGAGAAACCCAACCCATTATTTTCCGTTAGACTAGCCACGCAATCTTTAAACTGATCAGCTGATGTTTCCTGCGGCACATGCGCAGTCTTCAGGAAAGTAATCAGAGCCTTAGCATGGGCCTCTGAACACAACAATAAAGATAACATAGAGATCTTTGATGGGGTTTTCCCCAGCTGTTCGACTACATTGTAGTCGCTTTTCTTGATGATCTTTAAAATCTCCTCTATCTCTTGTCTAGAGGCTTCAACACTAATCTTCCTCGGTACCTCCGTCCGGGAAGGCTCACCGGTGATCCCTTTGCCCTGAGTATTGGATGACTCGGTAACAGGGGTAAGGATTGGAACAGGGACAGTAGCAGGTGCACTGGCAGGTGTAATAACAACAGGCTTCTGCACAGTTGGTGGAGAGATCTCAGGGGAGAAAAGTCTTCCGCTTCGGGTGACTTTACTAGATCCAACAATATTGCTGACATCAGTTTCATCCTCTTCAGTACTCAAGTCTTGTTTAACCCCGTGATAATACACGTCAGCCCCGTAGTGCCATGGGACAGCTTATCTGATGTATAAGGGATAGGCCCAGGAATGGTAATGATCAACAGAGCGGTTCTCGGAACATATGTAATTCTAACAGGCTTACTCGAGGAGGACTTGGAAGAATTGGCGGAAATGGTGATTATAGAAATGTCTTCAAAAGGAACCAATGGAACAACTGTCTTCTCGAACAGAATTTCTTTGTTATCCATCAGGCGTTGGACACCTGACTTCAAAAGATGGCAACCAGTAGGTAGGACGGAGCGCAGATGGAAACCTTCGCCACAGCCCGGAAATAAACCGGCTAACAGAAGGTTCTTCTTCACATTCATTAATGGAGTAGCAATATCTTTCACAGAAACTACAAACGAGTCTTCATCTACAGCATTCACTCCATGCTTGGGCATAGGAGCAGTCACAACATTAGGCTTTTCCGGCGCTTCGAACTCAATCTCTTTAGCATCAATCACATCCTGCACTTTGTTCTTCAAGACCCAGCAGTTATCTGTATCATGCCCTGGGCTATCAGAGTGAAAAGCACAATGGGCGTTCGGATTGTACAACGGTGATGTTGTATTGGGATTCTTCGGGGCTTCCTTCGGAATCACCAATTTGGTTTTTAACAACTGCGGCAGAATCTGAGACAGGGTCATATGGAGCTAAGTGAATTGTCTTCGCGGCCTCTCGGCTCTTGGCTGATTGTTGCGTTGTGGAGCAACAGCAGGTCTTAATATAACAACCGCATTGACTACTTGGCGGCGCTAGGGTATGTTATGGCTCTTTGAGCTGTAAACAGTGTTGGATTCCTTATTAAGAGGCTTCTTCTTGGTGCTTGATGAAGCACCCTTCTGTATCTTAACGCTCTTGATACCAGCCTTAACTCTTTCCCCGGTCATAATCAGCTCAGTAAACCCGGACGATGAACTTCCAATCAGATGGTTGAAATACGGACCATACAGGGTCCCCAGAAACATATCTACTAACTCCCTGTCAGCCAGCGGGGGTTGTACTCTTCCAGCAAGGTCCCTCCATTTCTGAGCGTAGTCTTTGAAACCTTCGCTCGCACCCATAGGCATACCCTGAAGTTGGGTACGCGTGGGAGCGAGGTTGGGATTATATTGGTACTGCTTGTAAAAAGCAGCAGCAAGGTCTTCCCAATTACGGATACTAGCTCCTTCCAGATGGTAAAACCATTCAAGCTGAGTCCCTGAAAGACTATCTTGAAAGAAGTGGATCCAGAGGTTCTTATCAGCAGTGTATGGCTGGTTCTTTCTAATATACGAGCGGAGGTGTAGCTTTGGGCAAGAAACCCCGTCGTATTTAGCAAAGATTGGTGCTTTAAACTTGTGGGGAATCACCACCCCAGATGACAAACCCAAATCTCCAAAGTCTAGACTAGGCACTTTTTGGACCTCCATTGTGCTCAACCGGTCTTCGAGTTGCTTATACCTGTCCTCAGCCGGAGGATACTGGTCTTCGTCAAAGTCAATCTCGTTGTCAGAAACCACAGGGCTAGGAGCCCTCCTTTCTTCCTGATTCTCTCCCCCTTCAGATGAGTGAGTCAAATCAACCTCTTCTCGCAAATTGTTTCCGAATCTGCGACCCATGTTCAGGAGGACCGTCTTCTTCTTCTTCTTATTATCCTTCAAGATAAGAGTCTTCAGATCTTGTTGACCCTTAGCCAAGTTCATGAACATTTCCTGGAACTGAGCGTTTTGAGCTTGCAGAGCCTTGATAGCTTGATCAGTTGATGTTTCAGAAGACATGATGCTGAAATAAACAGCGAAGAAGATAAGAGAACTATAAGGGTACCTGTAATGAGGTGCATGGGAATGAAATGCGTATGATATGATCTCAAAGACTTTAGAGATTCAAATTCGTAAACCAAAATGAAACACACTTTTATTAGATAAACTTGAAACAATGTTTGATAAATGCCTTTAAGGCTTTACAAAAGGAAATACTGAAAAGTAAATCAAAACTAGAAATAACAAAAGACATCAGCGTGAGCAAGGGACATAATTTTGTAGGCCCATCCCATACCTTCCTTGTTCTTCAAAACAGATTTAGGGAGGTGAGAAATAAACCACCTCGCCAGCAATGGTGCACAACACATAAGGGTTCCCCATTTCCGAGCAGCACGGGCATAAAGAGCATGAAGAATATCCCCTAAGAGAGTGGGTACAGGACTACGGGACATGAAAATCTTCACTGTATTCACGTCGACGAAAGAATCGGAGTTAGGAAACAACACCAAACCATAAATGAGAAGAGCCAGGATATCCTCGAATGCTTGAAAATCCAAATTGTCCCAAAACTGATTAGCCCGATCAACCAAGAACTTAGCCAAGAAGCCCTTTGTCCCACTTCGAGTCTCCCAGTTTGACATTACCTCAGCCTTTGTCAGATGGAGGGCTGAAGCAATCTCTTCCGACCTAAGGGCTTTCTCCCAACCTGTAAATGGCGTCTGCTCTAGAATAGAAATACCAAGTAGATCAGAGAACTCCTCCAGAGTAGGGACCAACTGATAGTCCGGGAAAGTGAAGCAGTGGTATAATGGATCAAAGAACTGGCACAAAACCCTCATCATCTGTTCATCTAATATGGAAGTGACCAAACCAAGGAAGTGACCATGTCTTCTGATAAAGGAAGAAGTTTCAAGAACCTTTGCAACCAAATCTTTAAGCTGAGTAGGAATATGTATAAAGCTGGTCCGGATAGTGTTTCTACACATAGATGCCATGACCTACAAAACAGAACAAAGATGAATCCCCTCTGTCTTTGAAATGGGTTAGTCTGATGCAAGATGCATGCAATGTCATGATCTCGTGATGTCATGATAAAAACACACCACAAGTATTCACAAATAGCAAACATGGTAAGGGCAAACAAGTCACACAGATAGCCCTTAGATTTCAGGCTGGCAAGGAGTTTAGGTATTAATCTCTTCTAGTTCAGTTGGTTCAAACCTGTCCTAGTAATAGTAACTGGGTTCTAGAGGATCTCAATATCACTGACCACCCTCGATCGGTCATAATTCCAGTTTGGCAACCTTTTCTTGCGGCCGGAATCATCGCGAGAGTTTGGTCTCAATGAGTGTAGCATACTGCTACTGTTCTATGGCCAAGTTGGTCAATTATAGGTTCTAAGGTTAGTTGGTGCTTAATGACCCCTTAGAAGACCCATATTCTCCTTGTTCCACCACAAGGGATATCGGTACAAACTAAAGTGCCACACCAACGTAGCTACTGCTTCAACCGTATCGGTCTACGTCGTACAGTTACCTCACAGTCTATTGCTACTTACCTAAAGGGTATCCCCAGATCCAGGTTAGGATCTATAGTAACTTCAATTCAAACCCACAAAGATAAAGCATACAAATCAAGCAATTGAAAACATTATGATGAACTATTCCTAAGGTACACCCTCACTTAAAGATTCTTCCCCAGCAAAGTCGCCAGTTCTGTGATACGATGGGAAGAACTGACTGTTTTTGGAATGCTGGTTTGCATTTTGCGTTTATTATTCGCAAAATGTCGCGGTAAGCAAGAGTCGCCACCGACTTTTATTTTATCCAACAAGGAAAGGAAAAAAGAACAGAAAAATTCCTTTTTCGAGATATTTCTGAGTACGGGGGGTAGATTATAGAAAGGGAAGTTATTAGCACCCTTTCTATCCGTGGTTATCCACGGGCTCTTAGGTATTTGCTCATTGTTTTCAAAATTGTTTTCTTTGTGTTTGTGGGTTTGAAAAAGTTTTTGTTTTTAACTTCGATTTAACTCTTGCTTCTATCTTCAAGAGTGTAATGAAGTGTTTTTGAAAACTTGTTTATAAAATTGTAAGTGTGAAAAAGTTTTGTTTTGAATGAGCAAGTATCTAAAAACTAATCTACCTACTCGAAAAAGGAATCTTTCTATGCTAATTTCCTTTAGACAATGATATCCCACTATTAATGAGTAGGTAGCACCGTCGTTGGAGTTTGAGGGTCAATTCGAACGAGGGATATACGGTCACTAAAGCAATGTTAGGACACCTTAGCGGTAACCCTAATGTCTTAGATCATTTGTTTGAGGCGACAATATCCGAGGCAACCATTTCGAGGCGACTATGATCTTTTAGACAAGAGGAAGACCTCTAAAATGACCTACACTCAATGACAGTGTACGAAGGCAACCAAGTGGGGTGTACCCTAAGAGTGTGCATGTGCGAGTGTGTTGATTTTAGTTATTATCTTTGCACATGTTTAGGTTGATCTAATTTGATTTTAGATTAAGCATTCATTCTTGTCATGCAAACCCTATTATCAAACATCTAGCAGTTGAATATTTGCAGAAATTAAAGATGCAGAAATTAAACAAAATTATTACAAGGCGTCGGGTATTTACATTGCCAAAAGCAACCCTTTGAAAATAAAATAAAGCGGTAAAATAAATAAAGGTCCTATTTAAAACTATTACAAGCCGGGAGCAGATACATCAATAATTAAATAAGGAAAAATAAATTGCGCGAGTGAATTGGATCGAATGCGAGTTAGGGTTTTGACCCTTTCAAAAGAAAATGCTTTTTGTTGTTTTTATTTTAACAAAAGAAATTAAATTCTAAAGTTAAATACTAAATTGATTATTAAATAAATTAATTGATGAAAAATAATAAATGACATATTTTTGGAGTTTTTGTTAATTTAAGAAAGAAATTAAAATAATTAAATTAAATTTAAAACCTAATGATTTCTAATTAATTTTAAATATTTGCAAAAACAATTAAGGTTACCTAATTAATATCCTAATTAATTAATTAGTATTTATTAATAAAAATTAAAAGTTCTAAAATTTAATTGGACAAAAAATATTTTGGTGAGTTTTTTTGATAAAAAGAAAATTGTTATTGGTTAATAAATTAATTAAACAAAATAAAGTAATTAAATAAAATAAACAAAAATGTAAGAGCAAGAGGGAATGGGCCTGGTTTTTGGAGGTGTTGAAAGCAGTTTTTTCTAGCCCAATTGTGATGTCCATATTGACTTTTTTCAATCTAGCGCGCGTGCATTGACTTGGCATATGGTACACCTTCAATGCTGGCCACCAGATCTGGCCATCTGGTGCGTTGGATAGTGAGAGTGTATGATGGTCATCATGTTGGCGTGTGCACTGTATTCCCTGAAAATAAATAAGAAAATGGAAAGTTGCTGGAGGCAGGGATCGAACCCCTGACCTCCAGCCTTTGGATCTTTGAGCACTAACGTGGTTACCACCAGGCCATGTTGTTTCAATTGTTAATATAATACAAATTAATAATAATATAAAAAAAAACAAAATTCAATGGTCAGAAAAAGAAAAAGCGCGCGTGTTATTTGAATGGGCAAATGGATGGATGACAACTCATCATCCCTGTCCTCTAAATCCTGCAACTTTTACCTGCGGTTTTTATCCGGAGCTAAAATCGTGGCTTTATTCTAAAATCTTCTCCAGGCCATATAAATGGAATCCAATACCATAGTTAGCCTCATCTCATCCCTCTGATCACAGCCATAACCATCATTAAGGCCAATTGCATCTGAAAATAAAAGCCCTAAAACCAAACACAAAACCCTAGCAATGATGATCTGTGATACAGGTCGTATAAATGAAATTCGTTATTGTGAAAAGCTTGCAAATGATGTGGTAAATCAGAATATGAAATTATTTTTTGTTATAGATGCAAGAATAGTATAAATCGAATTCAAGAATAGGGCAGATTTGTGAGGGGCTTACAGCGCGTGTGAGGGTATGAAAATGCCTGGTCTTGTTTGCTTTCGCTTGTGGAGATGGCCAGGAAAAGATTGAGACAATTGCCAAGCCTTGAAATTGCCTCTAGGATTGATTTCGAAGTCACACTTTTTCTTGATTTTTTCCAATTCTGTTCTTTCTCTCCAATTGATCTCTCACCCTGATTTCTGTCTGCCTCGCTTCCTTATGTATTGTACAATACATTAGGATAGAATTTGATGTCCAAATCTTCCTCCATTGATGATTTGATATTTGATTTGATTCTCTTTCAAAGCTTTCCAAATTTGATCCAAATCACATCTTTTTGTACACTTATGCCTTGATACGAGTTTGGAAAGGTGCTAGCTGTGTAACAAGACCTAAAATGATCACAGGATCTTTAGTTTTCAATGTTTTTGATTTTATGGGATTTTATTTGATTTAAAATTATTTAATTTAAATAAAAACCAAATTAAATAATAAAAATATGATATGGACACATGGACAAGGCTGGAGCACATGGGCTACAATGCCAACTCAAAACAAGTAAAAAAGAATGGGCCCATTTGGCAAAATTTGATGTTTTGAGGATAGTTGACTTTTGGCTATTTTACAAAAACGTCCAACTTCAACAATGCATAACTTCCTCATTTTGAACTTTTGGAAGTGTTCCTTGAATTTTTAGAAATCTTGAGATGTCCTCTAATCAACCCTTTTGGTCTCATCTCATTTTGATATTCCATGCTCAAGTTAGAAGCTTTGACAAAAAATGTGTTTTTGTTGACTTTTCAAAATGACCTATAATGTCCAAATTCATAACTTCAAGTGAGTGCATTTTTTGATCTTTGGATATGAATATGGATTGTAGGGAATTGCATCCTCTTCAAAATGAGCTTTAGATGGGTCATTTCGCGTAAAGTATGAGAAAGTTATGCTTGGTCAAAGTTGAGTTGACTTTTCCTGCAAAACCCTAATTTAGCAACTTTTGAATCTTGATGAATTTTGAGCAATCCTTGATGAATCATGATAAACCCTTGATCAAATTATGAAATATACTTCAAAATGAGGATGTTGACAAAAAATCTTGAATTTTGGCTGTATGTGGGTCACAGTTTACTTTTGCCCTAGCATAGTCAATTTTTGGACCTTTGAGCAATTGATTGAGCAAACTTCCTCTGTAAGGCTTGAAACATGACATGGATGATATTGAGAACATATTAGGACATTGGTGAGCACTTGGGGTCACTTGGACTCAAGGATCTTGATGCAACACAAAACCCTAATTTGGGGTAGACTGCCTTAGGAGAGAGCTTATCTGACCAATTCTTGGACTACCTTGAGCAACTTGGAGATTTTTCTTGCAATGTTTTGAGAAATATGGGAGGGAAAATTTTGGGGTACAACAACGTGGATAGCTGGAACTTCCCTACTACCAACGGTGGACCCAGTAAATGGACAACAAAGGACTTTGTATCAATTACTTTTATTCAGAAGTAATTATCTTTCTTGTTTTGGGGATATGTAATAAACAATATAAACTCTATGGCCATGTGCCTTACCCAGGGCACAATGGTTTCATTTGTGAGGGTTATCATGTTTAATTTCATATGGAATTAATAAAGCATTAGACGTTTATGGATACAAACTTTGCGCTCTCTGTTTTTCTTTTCTGCTTTTTACTTTGACAATACAACTATGCTCTTACACACACCCACGTATCAAACTACAGATCCATATCCACTATGGATCCCATTGATAACAGTTCTTTTATTACCGATTATGACTTTGAAAATCCGATCAACCAAGCCGAGGACGGAGGTGAGGAAGATTGTGAGGTACCCGGAGAACTTGCTAGACTGTTACAGCAGGAAGAAAGGGATATACAACCTCATGAAGAGCCAGTTGAGACAGTGAATTTGGGCACATAAGAGAACAAAAAAGAGGTCAAGATAGGTGCAAATTTAGAGCTTCGTGTCAAATAGCGTTTGATTAAGATGTTGCATGATTATGTTGAGATCTTTTCCTGGTTATATAAAGACATGCCAGGACTAGACACGGATATTGTGGTTCATCGTCTTCAGACTAAAGAAGATTTCCCTCCGGTAAAGCAGAAAGTCCGTCGTATTCGCCCCTAAATGTCAAAGAAGATCAAAGCAGAGGTTATGAAACAGTTCAACATTGTGTTCTTAGATGTCACCTTTTATCCCCAATGGGTTGCTAACATAGTCCCGGTACCTAAAAAGGACGGCAAGGCACGAATGTGTGTGGACTACCGATATTTTAACAGGGCAAGCCCAAAGGATGACTTTCTGCTCCCCCACATTAACGTTCTGGTTGACAACACCACGCAACACAAGATCTTTTCCTTCATGGACAGTTTCTCTGGTTACAATCAGATCAAGATGGCACCCGAAGACATGGAGAAGACAACCTTCGTCACACAATGGGGCACTTTTTGCTACAAAGTGATGACGTTTGGGTTGAAGAATGCTAGGGCAACCTATCAGCGAGCCATGGTAGCTTTGTTTTATGACATGATTCACCATGAGATAGAGGTCTATACTGATGACATGATAGCTAAGTCTCAAACTAAGGAAGAGCACCTCGATCATCTACAAAAGTTGTTTGACAGGTTGAAGACGTACAAGCTGAGGTTAAATCCAAACAAATGCACCTTCAGGGTAAGGTCTGGTAAATTGTTAGGTTTCATTGTCAGTGACAATGGTATTCAGGTAGACCCTGCAAAAGTGAAGGCTATACAAGAGATGTCGGCTCCTTGCACTGAGAAGGAGGTCAGAGGCTTCTTAGGACGCCTATATTACATTTCCAGATTCATTTCCCATCTAACTGCTACTTGTGAGCCAATCTTTAAACTCCTGAAGAAAGATCAAGTGGTAAAGTGGAATGGCGAATTCCAAACTACCTTCGAAAGAATCAAAGAATACATTCAAGAGCCTCCAATTCGATTCCTATGATTGAAGGAAGACCTTTGATAATGTACTTAATAGTGTTTGATAATTCAATAGGGTGTAAGATGGGGCAGCATGACGAGTCCGGTCGAAAAGAGCATGCAATATACTACCTTAGCAAAAAGTTTACCGACTGTGAAACAAGATACTCACTGCTCGAGAAAACTTGTTGTGCTTTGCCATGGGCTGCTCGTCGACTGAGACAGTATATGTTGACCCACACTACTTTGTTGATATCTAAAATGGATCCGATCAAGTACATCTTCGAGAAGCCTGCTCTCTCCAAAATAATAGCAAGATGGAAAATGATCTAGACCGAATACGACATCCAACACCCGACCCAGAAAGCAATCAATGGAAGTGTATTAGATGATCATTTGGCTCATCAGGATGTGAATGACTACCAATCCATGAACTTTGAATTCCCAGATGAGAACATTATGTTACTGACTGACTATGAAGAACCTGGACCGGATGAAGGACTTGAGGAAGGATACCGATGGACTATGGTTTTTGATTGATGGGGCCTCCAACGCACTCGGCAATGGAATCAGTGATGTAATTATATCTCCTGAGGGCTGTCATACTCCTATCACCGCCAGATTGTGTTTCAACTGTACCAACAATATGGTGGAGTATGAAGCATGCATCATGGGTCTCAAAGCTGCTATTGACCTAAGGATTAAGTTCTTGAGCATTTTTGGGGATTCAGCCTTGGTAATAACTCAAATCAAAGGAGAGTAGGACACGAAGCATCCGAATCTTATCCCTTACAAAGAACATGTGCTGACATTGCTTCCATAATTTTAAGAGCTCACCTTTGAACATTTTCCACGAGAAGATAACCATCTAGCGGACGCGCTAGCTACTATGTCATCTATGTTCAAGGTCAAGTGGGACAACGAGGCTCCTCGAATCACTATTGAGAGGTTGGATGAACCAGTATACTGCTATGAGATTGACACTAAAGAAGTAGCAGACAAACCTTGGTTCCATGAAGTGAAAAGGTATATCAAGGCTCAAGAATACCCTGAGAGGGTGTCTGTCAATGATAAGAAGTTTCTGAGAAAGCTCTCCGCAAAATTCTTCCTCGGTAATGGAATCCTCTACAAGCGCAACCACTACTCTACTTTACTTCAGTGCATAGATAAGAACGAAATAGAGACGATTATTGCAGATTTACACAAAGGTACCTTTGGCACCCACTCTAGTGGACACACCATGGCTAAAAAGATCCTACAGGCAGGATACTATTGGTCTACTATAGAAGCAGACTGTTATCAGCACACCCGAACTTGTCACAAATGCCAGATCTATGTTGATAAGGTGCATGTACCTCCAGTTCCCTTGAATGTCTTGACGGATCCTTGGCCCTTTGCAACATGGGGAATTGACATAATCGGAGAGATTAGGCCTACCTCTTCCAATGGACATCGCTTCATCCTAGTTTCCATTGATTACTTCACGAAGTGGGTTGAGGCTGCCTCTTTCGCTACTGTTACCAATAATGTTGTGGCGCGGTTTATCAAGTATAACCTGATTTATCGGTATGATGTGCTAGAGATAATCATTATGAATAATGGTACAAATCTCAACAATACAATGATCACCGAACTCTGTAAACCATTCAAGATCCATCATCATAATTCTTCCCCTTACCGGCCGAAGATGAATGGCATTGTGGAGGCTGCTAACAAGAATATCAAGAAAATCATACAGAAGATGACGGTGACATACAGAGACTGGCACAAGATGTTACCATTTTCTCTTCGTGGTTACCACACCTCAGCGTGTACGTCAACAGGGGAAACACCTTAATCTCTGGTATATGGTATGGAGGTTGTCCTACCTACTGAGGTCCATATCCCTTTTTGAGGATCGTGAAGGATGCAGGCTTGAACGAAGACGATTGGATCCAGACTCGACTTGATTAACTAAATCTGATTGATGAGAAAAGGCTTACTGTTGTCTGTCATGGTCAAATGTAGTAAAAACAAATGGTCAAGGCTTTTAACAAAAAGGTCTGACGTCAAGTGTATCAAGTGGGTGATCTAGTAATCAAGCGCATCATACTTCCTCAAGGTGATCCCAGGGGAAAATGGACTCCCACGTACGAAGGGCCATTTGTGATCAAAATCATATTTTCCAGTGGAGCTATTATTCTAACCACCATGGATGGTGACGACCTTCCTCACCCTGTTAATGCAGACATAGTGAAAAGATACAACGCATAAACAAAGACCCGCTAGGTTGACTGGCCTAGGAAAAAATAAGGGCATCCCGACGAACCAAAAGCGTTTGGGAAAAAATTATGGATAAATACAAAAAATCTGTACACCTGGAAAGTCGAAAACCTGCAAAGGCTGCTTGGGCAAAAAAGGGTATCCCGGTGGATCGAAAACCTGAAAGGGCGGTCCAGGCAAAAGTCAGGGATTCGAAGCGTATCACTATGTCCCATTGGATCACCTTGCAATCAGACTTTAGCATCAACTATCAAGCTCAAACGGTACCGGTCAATCCAGTCAGCTTCAGACAAGTAGCAAAGTGATGAGACGCTCAAGGACATAGGGGCAATAGCAGAATTGAAACTCAATGGGATTATTACACATAGTTGTTTTCTATTTATACACTATTTTGTACAGTTTTCATTCTTTTACAGCGGCGTCCTCCTACTAGGACGCCAGTCTCTTTGTACAAAAATGCATGTTATATGCGAACTTCAGAAATCAATACAAATCATTTCTTTGAAAGTACAAAACTATTTGTTTTTCTTTTTCTGCTTTGTTTTGCAAAAAATTCCGACGATTGTTCTTGACATATGCATCTAAATATGATCACGGTTCATAAATACTTGCAAAAAAACAGAAAGACAGTTGCTAATGACTTTAAGAAATAGGGCAAAGTCTAAAAAACAATTTACAGTCTCGACAGTTACTCCCTCCAACAGGTACAGGGGCAGAGACAGTTTGAGACGAAGTCACCATTACATACGACCCCGTGACGTCTAGGTTCCCCACAGAGCAGAAACAACCAAGTGCTGATCTCATTCTTCCCCAAACAGGAATTACCTGCTCCAGCTGAAATTTGTATCCCCCAGCTGAGTTTTATAATTTCAAACAATTCATAAAACCGCCTCCCAGGTAGAGTTTATTTCTCCAACTGCGGAAGCTCATTCCCTAACTGAGTTTATTTTTCTACATCGGAAAAAGCTTCCAACAAAGCACCCTCCCTCCACAGAGTTATTCTCAAGCAGAGTCAATCCCCGGAAGAATATCCTCAAACTGGAAGAGGAAATCCCCATCAAATCATTTTCGCTCATCATCCCCAGCGGGAATGAAAGAATCATTTTTCCTCATCTACCAAACAGCAGTCCGGGATTCATCTTCGCAGTACTCTTCAGCAGTAGTCCGGGATTTATTTTCCCAGACTAAGAAGTATCGCAAATAGCACCCCATATTCATACATTATAGCATGCGCATACACATTGCATATAACTTATTCTCATTCATTTTGAAAAAATTATCACAAGGCATTTTATACATCATGACATTGCATATGACTAACTCTTTACCTTTTTCAGGAAAAGATCAAATCAACAAACATCGTTGACTACTTATGTGACCTGGTAGTCTTCTCAAAAGCTACGTATGATGAAGGGATATTTCAGAAATTGCCTCAGAAAGACGTCCTCACAATACCTTCTCTAGTTCAGTCAGATCGACACTAAGATCTCTTTTATTCCTATTCCAGTTGAACATATTCCAAGACTTTTGTCTGGTTCAATTAAATCGATCCTAAGATTTTTCTGATTCTTATCCAGTCAAAGTTAATTAAAGACCTTTTATGGTTCAGTCGGATCAACACTAAGATCTCTCTGATTTCTATTCCAGTTGAAGATATTCAAAGACTTTTGTCTGGTTCAGTTGAATCGACCCTAAGATTCTCCTGATTTCCATTCCAATCAATGTTACTTAAAGACCTTCTCCGGTTCAGTCAGATCGACACTAAGATCTATCTGATTTCTATTCCAATTGAAGATATTCCAAGACTTTTGTATGGTTCAGTTGAATTGACCCTAAGATTCTCCTGATTTCCATTCCAATTAAAGTTAATTAAAGACCTTCTCTAGTTCAGTCAGATCGACACTAAGATCTCTCTGATTTCTATTCCAGTTGAAGATTACCTAAGACTTTTGTCTGGTTCAGTGGAGTCGACCCTAAGATTCTCCTAATTTCCATTCCGGTCAAAGTTAATTAAAGACCTTCTTTGGTTCAGTCAGATCGACACTAAGATCTATCTGATTTCTATTCCAATTGAAGATATTCCAAGACATTTGTCTGATTCAGTTGAATTGACCCTAAGATTCTCCTGATTTCCATTCCAGTCAAAGTGAATTCAAGATTTTTCCTCTGGTTCAGTCAGATCGATACTAAGATCTCTCTGATTCCTATTCCAGTTGAGGATAATCCAAGACCTTCTCTGGTTCAGTCAAAACAACACTAAGATCTCTCTGATTTCTATTCCAGTTGAAGATATTCCAAGACTTTTGTCTGGTTCAGTTGAATCGGTCCTAAGATTCTTCTTATTTCCATTCCAGTCAAAGTTAATTCAAGATTTTCTTCTGGTTCAGTCAGATCGATACTAAGATCTCTCTGATTCCTATTCCAGTTGTAGATAATCCAAGACCTTCTCTGGTTCAGTCACATCGACACTAAGATCTCTCTGATTTCTATTCCAGTTGAAGATATTTTAAGACTTTTGTCTGGTTCAGTTGAATCGATCCTAAGATTCTTATGATTTCCATTCCAGTTAAAGTTAATTCAAGATTTTCCTCTGGTTCAGTCAGATGGATACTAAGATCTCTCTGATTTCTATTCCAGTTGAAGATAATCCAAGACCTTTTTCTGGTTCAGTTAAATCGACACTAAGATTTTTCTGATTCTTATCCAATCAAAGATAAATCAAGACCTCTGTTGGTTCAGTTAAATCAACCCTAAGATTTTCTGATTCTTATCCAGTTAAAGATACTGTAAAGCCTAGAGTCCGACTAGATAGTAGTTTATTAATTACTATGAAGCCTGGACCAGACCAGATGATAGTATAACCTATGACACCAAAGCCTAGACTTGTCCAGATAACAGTATACCTCAGATTCAATTTGAAGCTTAGACCCGACAAGACAACAACTTAATTTCTTCAAAACACTGAAGCCTGGATACGACCAGATAACAGTTCAATGTCTACAATTACTGCAAAGCCACGAACCGACCATATAGCAGTTAATTTCATATTCCCTAATAAGAAACTACAAAGTCTAGAGTACGACCAGATGACAGTTTAATCTCATTTCCCCATTAAGTTGCTGTGAAGCTTGGAATACGACCAGATAACAGTCAGCCTTATCATACTCAGCAAATCACTGTGAAGCCTGGATCCTGACCAGATAGAAGTTCACTTCCGTCTCTTCAGTCAAGAGTTGACTCCCCAGTAGAGTAATGGACAACCGAAGCTCCTAGACTCTATTCCCCTAAAAAGCATTCCCCAGCAGACTCCTCCTCGGACAGCAGGACAGGAATCCCTATAAAGAGACTTCTTATGAAGTCAGCATCTGTTTTGGATGGCATCTTTAAGCCCATCTCCGACGACTCTCCATCATATTCCTTGGATGGCATCTTTAAGCCCATCTTCGACAATCTTCTGTCATCTTTTCCAAATGGAATCTGTAAGCCCATTCCTGATATTATTCACCAGCAGTCTCACTTCTAGCAAGTGCAAATTTCTGGGCACTCTAGTGTTCAATCATCTTCCATTTTCAGATCACAAAAGGCAGACAAGTCAATCTAAATCTTCAGGTTTAAGAAGATTGAACGGGGGAAGCTGTTGTACCCTAAAATTTTCCCTCACCTTTTATTCAAAGACCTTTTCTTGCATAATTGGTTACAAACACCTGTTTAAAGAAAGTATAAAAATTTGAAGATATGAGGCGTCTCCAGCTCAGAAGTTCTGACGTTGAAATTCTAGTTGCTCTGATGAAGAAGTTCAGAGCGTCCCAAACTGGAGTCCGGAATCATCAATGAGAACAACGCTTGAGAGGCTTATTGATGAAGTTCTAGTAAAGAAAACTATGAACAATTTGAGCAAGAAATCAGAGTCATCAATGAGAACAATGCTTGAGAAGCTGATTGAAGAAGTTTTAAAAAGGGAAACTTTGAGCAGTTCAAATTTGTATGAGGCGCCAACCCTCACATGTCCAGATTCATTCAGAATCTCAAAAAAGGCATGAAAATTCTCAAAATGGAAATCTTTTAATGTGTCTGATTCTGTTTTCAAAGCTATGTTTAATGGCTGGTCTTTAAAGCCGTGTTTCTTTTCCCATTTTCTTGTCCCCTCCACCACTTATAAATACAAGACGTCAAACACAAATAAAAAAAGAGGAGAGAATACACCCTCACGCTACCATAGAAAAAAAAGCACACCATAGTGCTCAAAATATTCAAAAGTGCCCCCATTGAAGCACGCTTTGCAGGCACCTTCAAGTCCAAACTGTTGCCCATATTCTGATTCTGAAATCTCCAGGGTTAGCATCAGCACCACAGATTCAAGTATTGATCACAGGTATATTCTCTAATTTCATTTTCTGAAGCTAGCATTCTATTTTATTCTAATGTGTTTGTGCAGGCTCTGATCATAGACTAGTCAGACCACAAATTCCATGTTGATTCTGAGCCCATCAGAGCATACAACATGAAAGTTGGCTCTGATGGGCTGACTCTAGCAACCCCTGCATGGCATCCTTTTAGAAGATTCTGACATTAGCGCGTGCAGTTTTTGATGATCTGGAATCACATAAATTTTGTCTGTTCATTTGTAATAACAATTGATAAACAGGTTCAGCTAGTGAAGGGAAGCACATACAATGAAAGGATCTGGGTTCAGCGCCCAGATCTTGCATTTTGTTTCCCTTTCTAATCAATTTATTGCAGATCCAGGCGTTCATCATCAGATCATCATCATCATCATCAGATTATCACCATTAGGGCATCACAAAGTCAGATCAAGTGCTCTAGATTTGGGTGCTTATGATGGGCGCTCCAGAGGATAACTGCATTAAGTCTCATGCTAACTCTGAGTTCGCCAACATCTGGGCTTAGCATTTTTTCCATACCATGTTATCCATGTTCTGATGCCTTTTATTTATCTTATTTTCCTTACTTCTTTTTAACTTTTTTTTTCAATTTATAACAAAAATCAAAAAAATAATAATTAGGATTAGTTTCTTTCTGAAATTATTAATTAATTAATTAATTATTATAATTTTATTTCATCAATTTAAAATCAATTAGACTTAGGTTCTTTATTTAATTTAAATGATTTTCTTAACAAAAAAATACAAAAAATGTTAGAATTAGGATTTATTTCATTCCATTTTCTTAATTAGAAATAAATTTAGAATTAATCTTTCTCTTAGCTAAAAAAAACAAAAAAAGATTTACTTGTTGTTTATTTTTATTTATTATGTTTTTTTTAGACGTAATATTTCATTTCGCGCGCATTATTTTCATTCTCGCATTTTATATAAATATTGTAACTCCTTACGGTTGTAATAGTCTAGATTTAAAATTCTGCACTTTATTTTTGCACCTTTTTATGTAACTGTCCCGAAGTCCTGTAATAGCCGTAGAACTTTATTTCTCGCTTTTATATTCTTATATACTTGTATATAATTGCTAGTAAGTAGGTGTGCACGACAAGATTAATCAAATCAATCCTTAGATCACTAACATAAGATAAATATCTGAAAATTGAACACATTCCTCACACATGCACCCTTAGGGTATACCTCACTTGGTTGCCTCGGAAAATAACGGTCATGTCCCTCGAGCGTAGGGATATCTTAGCAAAGACCCTTAATTCTAAAGTCATCATAAAGATCATGGTCCCTTAACGTCCCTCGAGTTTCCTACGAGAAACATGATCATGTCCCTCGATGCTACCTATTTGATGACAGTCCCTTCGAATGCTAAGATATCCTTACATGTTGCCTTCAATGACCATAACATCCGTTTTGATAGTCCCTCAACATCTAACGATAGGGCTACCTACTCACTAATAGTAGGATAGCATTATCTAAAGGAAAGGAAGAAAAGAACATCCTTTTTCGAGTAGGTAGATAGTTCTTAAGTACTTGCTCAAAACCAATTCCTTTTTCACACTTACACACTTTTCAAAAACTATTTTCAAAAAACACTTTATCACACTCTTGAAGACTGATACAAGAGTTACAATAAAGCAAACAAAAAGTTTCAAAACACACAAACACAAACAGTTTTCAAAAAATGAGCAAGTACCTAAGAGCCCGTGGAAAACCACGGATGGAAAGGGTGCTAATACCTTTCCTTTCCATAATCTACCCCCCCTTACTCAGAAAATTTCGAAAAAGGTCTTTTTCTGTTCTTTTCACCCTTTCCTTTGTTAGATAAAAGGAAATTTGATGGCGACTCTTTCTTACCGCGACATTTGCAAACAAAAAACACAAAAAATCAGTATTAACAGTTGGTTCTGCCAGCGTATCACACATAACACAAGAAAATACACTAATACTCTAATAAACATGTGCAATTCGAGTCAAATATATAGTGTGTTTCAGTGTTATCAAATCTTTCGACACTTAAAAATTTTCTTGTCCTCAAGCAAATCTATTTATAGTTCATGAAAGAAAAACAACACCAAAATGATTTGGGCAAAAAGGGCTTCTAAGTTCAATCTAGTATGTATTGATAAGTACTAACTATTTGAACCATGGGTATCATGGTGACACATTCCGCGATTGCGGTCATAAAATTCATTCATATACAAACTAATCCACATCAACCCAATATGCCTAGGCCTATCTCTTCATCTCTGATAAATCCTTTTCATTATGGCGCAATCACATTAAGCATGTTATCCATACATACTCATAGTAAAGTTACTGGTTAGTGATTATGATATTAAGCGCGGGGATCTGGTACATAAATTGGTGCAACCCTTTTATTTACCCAATTCTAGTTGTGAGGGATCAGATTGTAATCCATCCTACCAAGTACAGCACTAGATACCTCTAAACCAACCAACAATGAGCAAAATTATTCTATTTTTTGCAAATTTTACAACAGTTTGGGTTAAATGACTGTGTGAGAGTCACCTAGCCTAGAGTCGCATTTTATATTTTTAATAGCATAACAGAGAGAATAATTTAGGATCAATCACTTATTTTCATCGGTCCCCTATGTAGAGCCTGTTTAAGCCAGAGCTAACTGCTAAGATAAACTACTTAAGGGATTATTTTGAAATGATGATTAAGGCCACAACATAGGGGGTGACGGGATTGGTTCCTATAATCATGAAGCTTACGTTGTTAAAACGATATCTATTTTTCAAAAAGATTTCCCAAGTCATTTACATCCTATCTCAAACTTTTCTTATAGACCAAATTTTTAAGGTATATTGTTTACTTTGGAAAAAAATTTGGTAAGGCTCAAAAAGTGGGGAAATAAGGGTACATTACACAAATAACTTGTCAAACACATGCAATTTATTGAAAACAAACAAAATAACTAAAATAAACAGAAAGGGCAATAAAAACTAAAAGCAAAGAAAAAGAAAAACTATATATATCACCTTCCACACTTAAACTAAACATTGTCCCTGATGTTTCAATAAAAGATGAGGAAGGAGTAATCTGAACGATGCTACTGGTGACCACTGGTACCCTCGCCTACCTGGTCTAGATGCCTAGGGCGACGACTCCTGTTGCGATAATGATCACTCTGAGAAAGCTCGAATCGCTCAAATCTAGCGGATAGCTTGGTATGAGAATCTTGAAGATTGCGAAGGTTACCCATAACGGGGCCTTGAGTGGCTTCTATTAGGGTAAAATGCCTCTGAAAATAGGCATGTTGGCGCTGCTGCGCAGAAAGGGTGGCTTGCTGAGATTCCATAATGAAGCGAATAGAACGGTCAGTTTGTCGCTGTGATTCACGGATAAAGGCCATGTTGTCCTTCATTTGTTGATTCATGGAGGAAATGAGGCCATCCCGCCTTTCTTCCTAATCTAAATGCTCTCTCCGCATATCTTCAGCAATATGGAAACCCAGAGTTAAACATGCAGAAGGGTGAGTAAAAGATGATGTAGTGTGTGCAGGTGATGCATGGTGTGGGGATACATTATGAGCAGGAGACTGGTCTCGCTGGTCATAGTCATCATCGATCTCGTGCCCATCGGCTAAAGGAACATTGGGTGATATCGGGCCGGTAAAAGGTGGAGCTTCCAGATCATATGTCCAATTTCTCTAAAACTGCACATGTGTATGTCTAGAGCAAGGAAAAACTAAACTTGTGATAGTTATACCATTGACCATTAGGTTATAACCATCCGTTCTCCTCACTTTTCACAATCACATGTCTTTTAAACATTTCAAATTAATGATTCGGTGAAGCAGTGGATCTAGTATAGCTAGCTCAGTGTCAAGCTTCAAAGCTCTAGCAATAGAGATAATTAACCCTCCAAAAGAAATAGCCCCTACATTTTTCAGAGTTGTACTCATATGTTCAAGCCTAAAGGGGACATGGTTAATTTTTGCATTTGTGAGACTACCCTGCAAAAACAGTAATAATTTAGCATGACTTTATTCGGATTTTCCCAGCCAAAAATTGTGCAAGCTAGACGATAGCCAAAAAAATGTATGGTCGGGTTATAGATACATGAGGCAAGGTTTCCTTCAAAAGAACCAGTAGTTAACTTTGACAATTTGTTCCAAAATTCAAATGCCTCAAGTGACCGTTCAGAATCTATGGGTGTCTCACAAATGACACCTTCCCCATAAGGCATTTCTAACAAATTTGCTAGCTCGTTGGTAGAGTACTGGTATTTGACATTGAACAATCTAAAACTTATCGAACCAGACGTGCTAGCAGTGTTAGGGGTGACATTATAGACTAGGGAACTTTAAATTTCCTGAGTTAGCCTCTCATAGTAGGTTCTTTACGACCAAAAATATCATGCAATCCTAATTTATCCAACATGTAGAAAACACTATGATAAATTTCTAAAACGTACAGATAATGTTCATCGATATACCTGGTGGAGAAAATTTCTCAGGACTGCAACTTGTCGAGCAGCTTCCTTTTCCTATCTCCGGGTTATCCTCTGCGAAGAAAATGCCATTATACTCCATTGATGCCATTGATGTTGAAAGAAAAAAATGGGTTTTATAAGGATGGTAGTGAAATTGATTTTTAATGGGTTTTTAATGGAGGAAATTGAAGATGGAAGTTGGAAAGGATAATGGGTTTTTGTTTGAATGCAAAAGTTATGAGCTTTAGTGGGGTTTAATGGTGGTCAAGAATGGATAAAATATGGGGATTTTTGGAGGTTGAAGAGGCAAAAGTATGAGTTTTAGAGCTGTTGTCCCGAAATATACCAGACGTCGTGGCGTCCGGCAAACAAAGGATGGCGCCTGCCATATTTGTTAGGCTGCTGGGCCGAAAAGTTATTTTATTGACTTTGGGCCCGAGATTTCTTTCTTGGGGTGTATATAGCATCTTCTATATGTTCTTCTTCCAATGTTGGTACATGCATGATATGGTTAAAATAATAATTAAGAAAATAAACAAATAGATAAATAAATAAATAAAACAAAGACATAATATATATATATATATATATATATTTGATATCAGCAATAAGCTAAGTACAAGAGGATGCGGGAAAAAAAATCTATGCGAAAGTCTAGAATGCAGGAAACAAATAAAAAGAATGCAATAAATAAGAAGTCTAAAAGGGAAATAAACAAAGCGGTAAAAACGACATCTCTCTATCAAATAGTGGAAACGGAGTCATCAGTGAGCTGGAGGCTCCTCAGTGTGTCTGGAACCTCGTGCTTCTGCTAACTGGCGGTGGAGATCAGTGATTTCCTGGTATAGGCAATCAGCCTCTGTCGCATGAGTAGTGTCGAACACCTCAAGCTGCAGGGCAAGATTTGTAACACTCCAATTCTACCCAACAATTATTATGAATCAGAGTTATAAAAATTCAACAACCAAATTAGGATGCTACAATTTCAACTTAAAACAACTGCATTCATTACAGATA
The DNA here is from genome assembly GCA_948472305.1 of Vicia faba. Classification (NCBI taxonomy): domain Eukaryota; kingdom Viridiplantae; phylum Streptophyta; class Magnoliopsida; order Fabales; family Fabaceae; genus Vicia; species Vicia faba. Next base: position 1,403,698,546 of record OX451739.1, read on the forward strand.
TATAACACATTAAACGTGGATGAACCAACAACAACATAAATTAATCTTTTAAAAACTAACAACTTTCATAACCACGCAGCGGAATCATAATATTCAACATATAAGAATGTAACATATTTATCCAATTGAAACAACTTCAAATAACAAACATTCAACGAAAAAAAACTTAAAGTTCAACAACTAAAATAATAACAACAAAAAAGCCACAAGCGCTCATCCCACCGAGTGTTACGTATCAGAGCAGTGACACTGACTCGAACTACTGGAGGTAAACCTCCTTCACTCTAGATTACCTGCATGTTACCAACATATGGCTAACATTCAAACAGAAGGGGTGAGATATTAAACAATATAATCGGATGTATGATAAATAATATATTAGAATTAGTTCATACAATTCACCACTTCACAACTTTTTATCAATATTTAACATAATTAATTCATCCACACGACAACTCATGATGCAACATGAAATGCGACTTGTTTTTATGCATATGCATATGGTATCAATGGAGTATAACTCCCAACTTAGAAATTTTCCAATAATTAGAGGCATTAACATGGCATAAGCCTTCAACTTTATAGGATGAGCTCCCATCTTGCTACAATAGTGACTAAGATGAGCTTCTGGACAACTAGTGCCTTGGTACTTGTCAAAATCAATAATCTTGAAATCTGAATGGATAAAAATCTAAGGTACTAGGCATATGGTGGAAGCATTGAAACCAGAAGTCTTAGAGGTTTACATGGCATCAAGACGCTCCTTAGTAACATGATGCATTTTAGTAGTTTCAGCAGGATCAACAATGAGATCAACTGGTGGTCTATTAAGATCAATGATGTTGTCATAGTTGTCAACCACATTATTCTAAGGCACCGGATTATCGGGAGTGATCCCAATAGTAGCGGATTTGGGAATTCCATTAGGAGGATTAGGAACCCATTAGAGGTGGAAGAAAAAGCCTCTGCAATTTTGGAAACACTCTGATGAATCTCTTCTTTACCTTTAACAACAGCTTATAGAGTCTCGAAAAGTTGATTCATTTTGTCACTCATAATGTCCATATCCCTACGGAGAGCATTCTGATCTTGTTCTAAGAGATCCATAAGTCTTTGTTGATTGGCACGAGTGCAGTACAGATGTAGAGAAGTCATTGTCGTTGATTCTAAACTCTGAATGAAAAGAAGGGCCCAAATAAACTTCTGATACGAACAGTGAAATGCATGATATTATGAGTGCATGTGTCATCCTTCATTTCCAAAGAATTCAAAGACCAGTCAATCCATAAATATCCTTTTGCGGTATTTCTCTTGGAAAGCTCAATTGGATGAGACTTGTCTTTGGAATTCCATAGAAATGGGATATATATATATATATATATATATATATATATATATATATATATATATATATATATATATATATATATATATATATATATATATATATATATATATATATATATATATATATATATATATATATATATATATATATATATATAATGGTAAATGATGTTATGGAATGCAACAATCATGAGATCAAGGCTCCACGTAATTAGGATAACCACAGTACTGTTTCCAAACATGCCACATATCTTAGGATCAAGGGTCTGAAACATAACCTAAAAGAACCTCATGAACACCAGTCAGGAACTCATAGAATAAATATGAGAACCTCATAGTCACCAACATAACATACAGTCACCATCAGAACATAGTCACCATCTATACCTGTAAATATTATCCTCTCCCCACTCAGGGGTAAAGACTAGGTCAGGGTAAGGCAAAGATGACTCAAAATCACGAGTTCGCTTGAGAGTACTATCATCGCACACCTACATGATAATGATAACACCTCATTAAAACCTCATATGAGCGTGGACGACACAACCGTCTAGGGTAATCCACATCCCATATTTGTCGTGTTCCACTCTATTCCTAGTATTCCTATTGTTTATCACTTGGCCTGGGTATTGGGCTTTTTACCTCGTAGTAACACCCACCCAACAAGGAAACATTGAATCCAGCACAACACTTGTATATGGAAAACAATAAAGATGCAATGCAAACATATGCTCAGATAATTATGTACAAATGAGTAATCCATAAAGCATATAAATAAACACCCAAAGAAAAGAAAATAAGAGTTAGAATCGACTCTGGGATGGACCAACAATTGGTCGATCTGTTCCTAGTGAAGTCGCCAGCTGAAACAACCGGCTGAAAATCATCAAACAATGAAGTTTCCATCAAACATATTTTATCCCACATGAAGGGAAAGGTGAATATCGAGAAAATCCAAGAAGGGAGAAGTCACGGTCTTGCGACTGAGAGATCGGGTAAGGGAGTCTGTTACGCGAGGGGAAGGTATTAGCACCCCACATGGCCGTAGTACTCTATAATATCAACTATTTTTATTTATCTTATGAGTGTGTCTAATTTATGTCTATTGCTTACTACTGAGGAAGAATTCATGCAAAAGAAATGCGGGGAAAAGAAGGAAGTATTTACGAATTTTGCTCGGATAGGCCATGTGACTTGTTTCCTACGTATCCCTTTCGAGCAATCAGAGCGTCGTAGTTCGGCTCACATGTCTCTGTTTATTTTGTGTTTTTATGGCTGACGAACCCTTATGAAAACGGTTTTGAGTTACGCCCTCAAGGCAAGATGCCACGTTTGATTGGTTTGTATTTTGTTACCTTGAAAAAGGGTTTAAGCATGATTAAGATGTTTTATGGTTTGCCGAGAAAATGAAAGTTTTAGTTTTAAATGAAAATGCAAAAAGGGGAAGAAGAGAGTCTACGGGAGACTAGCCTATTTCTAATCCTAATGTTATCATACAATGGTAGCGAAACCCTAAGAAATTGAGAAAGTCAAAGAACACGGTCGATCGTAGCAGACAGTTTTGTGGTTGCTCCCATGTTTGTGGTTGCAACCTCTCACCTAGAGGGCCATGTCTCAGACTCAGACTTTTCTTTTTGAGTTACCATCTAAATATACAAATTGAATATGAAGCGAGAAATATACAAACTGATAGACATGGTACAGTGGTTGAGTGTATGACTTACAAGCAGAGGGTGCATGGTTTGAAATCCACCTGCTGCATTTTAGGTGAAAATAAATTTTATTTTTAAAAGATAGATAAATTAAAACTTATTACTATTACATGAAGTAAATTGCATTTAACCCAAATATAATTAAGTCATGCACATATCCATCTATTTGGTGAGAGAAATGCACATTTTCCTCATGTAAACCACCTCCACTAATAATAAGTTTTATTTTATGAGAAATGTTCATATATTCTTATTTCACACTTGTATAACACTGAGTTAATAAGTTTGGCAACATGTCAAATGTGGAGGAACTGTGCTTATGCATGTTGGAAAAATGAAGTTTTTTTATTTTTATTTTTATAGTGTTATACTTTCAAAGATGTATTTTCCTCAACATGGTCCGCATTAATTAGTTTAATTTGGCTTCAAGAAGATATGCTACTGAAGTATCAAATAAGTTGACTCGGTGACATGCACTGTCATTTATAGACACTTTATCAAACCATAAAGGTGATACAATTAAAAATTAATTTGAGACATCTCTTATTGAGTTTTATATTATGTTTCAAGAAGCACTGGATTGATTCACGATGTCAATATTTTCAAATTTTAAAGACTTATATTTTGAGTCTCGGAGAAAAATATTAAATATTAACGAAAATATAAAGTAATTGATTAAAATATTAAATATTAATAAGAATATAAAATTACTGAATATTAAATATTAACGAAAATATGAAGTTATCGATCAAAATATTAAATATTAATGGGAAAATGAAGTTACTGATCAGAATATTAAATATTAACGAAAAAGTGAAATTAGTGATCAAAATATTGAATATTAACGAAAACATAAACTTACTAATCAAAATATGAATATTAACGGAAATATTGAATATAATAGAAATATCGAAATTACTGATCGAAATATTGAATCTTAACGAAAACATGAAGTTACAGATCAAAATATTTTTCCATTAATTATGCATTCAATTGATTTTTTTTCAATAACCGTGAAAAATAATGAAATTACAACGTACTACACTAGTGTGAATGCACGTGTAAACATATAAAAATCTGCGCGGACGCACGAGTTTAATTTATAAAAAATTAAAATATATATTATTGATTTAAAACAATTTTATTTTTCTTTAAAACATATGTTTTTTAAAAATAATAAATTTTTTAGTAAAACAATTTTATTTTTCTTATTTATATTTTTATTATAATTTAAAAATAAAAGTATGTATATCACACCAGTACTTATACGAATGTACGAGTAACTATATTAGAATTCGTGCGAAACTACGAATTATTATATTTTTTATATTATTAAATATATATATATATATATATATATATATATATATATATATATATATATATATATATATATATATATATATATATATATATATATATATATATATATATATATATATATTCAAATACAAAAAATATGTGTTGTTTTTAAATTGTCTATGTTGCTAATATTTTTATTTTAAAATATAATATTTTTATAGATAATATATGAAAAGTTACAATATATATTTGATGTAAAACAATTCGGATAGAATGATTTTGTTTATCTTTTAAAAATATGAGTTTTCTTTTAAAATAATTGTTGTACCCCAAAATTTTCCCTCTCATTTATCAAAAATTTGCTCACAAGATCTCATTGGGTTCAAGACTGCACTAAGGTTTGATCAGCTCAAGACACCTCCTTATGCACTGATGATCCAAATTAGGGTTTGAGTTTGCACAGAGATTTTTGAACTATCAATGCTTCATATGACTTTCATGGACCATTATGGACCCCCAAGATTACTCATGTCAAGTTTCAAGCCTTGGATCACACCTTTGATCAGTCAATTGAACAGTTGACCTAAAAATTAACTGTATTGGGGAAAAAAGTCAACCATAGCCAATTTACAGTCAAACTTCATAATTTTTTATCCACATCAACATTTTAGATCCATATGTATCATTTGATCAAGTTTGGATCACAATTCCTCAAGAAATTTGATCAAATCTCCAAAAGGGCAAAATGGTCAAAATTAAGGTTTTGATTGGGAAGGGGAAATTTCTGATTTTTGACCTAGAAAATTATCAATTGGTTTAAAGCATGATCTCAAGAGTCCAATTACATCATTTTGAACTAATGACATGATTCAAAGCATTGCAAGTCCATTCGATTGACAGATGAATTTTGCAGTCAATTGATCAAAGTCAACTGTATACTGAAAAGTTAAACTTTGACTTTTTGGTCAAATTCAAGTGTCAAAGATCATAATTCATCAAAACAAGTCAAAATATGAAACTTGTTCGTCAAGAAATCAAGGATTCAAGATTTTGTTTTGAAAAGATGAAATTTCTTAACTTAGAAATTTTTCTAAGTATAGAAAATTTCTTTTTTTTTTCACAACTTTGAGCCAAATTTTCACCATGATGCAAGATGTGATACGGTGGGAGAATTGACTTGAGGTTTTGCGTTTGTGTTCGCAAATGTTTCGGTTTAGCAAGAGTCGCCACCGACTTTTTATTTTATCCAAAGGAAAGGTCAAAAGGCACAGGAAATACCTTTGAGGTGTTTTCTTGTGTTCGGGGGGTAGATTATGAAAAGGGAAGGTGCTAGCACCCTTTTCATCCATGGTTTTCCATGGGCTCTTAGTTACTTGTTTAGATCACTTGCTTTGTTTTTTCAATTGTTGGAAATGATGCTTTGTGTGATTTTGAAAGTATTTGGAAAAGAGGTCATCGTTTTGACAATCTTTGTAATGATTCTTGCTTGAAGAATATATACAAAGACGTTTGTCTTTTGAAAAATGTTTCAATGTTTGAAAGTTTGTTGGGAAATGTTTTGAAATTGTGTGTGTGTTTTTGAAATTAGCAAGGATGGTTTGCAAATTGATCAAGTAACTAGGAGCTTGTCTATCTACTCAAAAGTCTTTCCTACACATTTTTAACCCTTTGACATTGTTGTTTTACCATTGTATTTGGTAAACAACCCTATCTTTGGATGTTAAACGGGACGGGCGTGGGTCATCGTATGACCATGATAGCAATGGTGCTAAGTATCTTTAGCAAGTTTTTGAGGGACTAGATCATTTTTTTAGGCAACCAAGATAGCGTCATCGAGGGACTATGATCTTTTGTTTTGATTTTGTTTTGCCAAGATATCTAGCATCCATATCATGGCCATTTTAAGGCAACAAAATGGATGAAACCCTAGGGGTGATTGTGTGCAAGGTGTTGTCATTTTTCATGCATTTTTGTCTTGTATTTAGTCATGCTATTTGTTTGATTTTGGTCTTTGCATACAAAACCCTAATCTTACTATCATGCATATAATACGATAAATTGCGTAAAAGTAAATCTAAGACTATAACAACAATATTATGGGAGGGGGATACAAGTTTTGAATAGGGGGATATTGCTCAAAATAAAACCCTAAAACTATTACAACCATATTGAATTTATTGTACAAATAAATAAATAGGCAAATATTTAAATATGCAAATAAATGTAAATATGCAAAATGTTTTTGTATTTATTTTTATGTATGTAAAAATGAATTTATTTAAGTATTAAAAATAAGAAAATAAAAAAATGATTATTTTTGAAAGGGTGAAAACCCTATTTTTTGTTTAATAAAAATTATGCTTTATATTATTTATTTATTCATTTTTTGTTTTAAGAAAAATAATAATAATATATACAAAAATGTTAAAAAATTAAATATTGTATGAAAATATTATTTTAAGTGTATAAATAATAAAAATAAAAATGTATAATATTTTTGTATTATTTACAAATTTTATTTAAGAAAATAAAAGTTATATTATTATTAAATAAACTATTTTTATGTCCAAAAAAATAATAAAAATAATAAAATAAAATGCAATAAATTAAGAAAATATTTTTGAGATTTTTCAATGTTTAGAAAAAATAAATAAAGTCAGAAAATATTAAAAAAATGAAAAATATACAAAAATAAAACAAATGGGCCATGGGGGTGCAGAAAGTAAACAGGGGGTGCCAAAAGAACAAAGCACAAGCGCCAGGCCCAGCTAGCTTCGTCCCTGACCTTGGAACAAACACGCGCGCGCCCTGTTAAGCTCAAACTGTATCTCCTGCATACATGCTTAAAAACAAAATCTTGCAACATGAAACTTGTAGCATTTTTAGTCACGATTCCATTGATATAAAAAACTTGACCTAACTCTCAAAGATCAGAGAGAATTTCAGTGGCCCTAAATCTTGACCTAGTTTTTTCAGCAACTTCAACTATCAAATACTTCTAGCTCAATTAATATAAATGAAATCTACGCATATGTACATCTCAAGGAGCTTAAGGACTACATTTTTGCTTCACAAACCTAAGCCTAAGGATGTCTAAGTAGAGAGATATAAACTTAGAAAATACCTTGTTCAGTTGAAGTTGAATATGGCAATGTAGCAACTTTGAGTGAGGCCTGAGGTACTTGTGAGCTTGCCTGATGTTGTCTCAACCTTTCCCAATGCTCAACTTGCTTTGAAATGGCTTGAATGTCCCTGTATAAGTCAACCTGCAAACTCAGAAATTGAAAATGGTGAAGCACGAAAGAGGGGTTACAATTGTTGGACAAAGGCCTGGACAGCTTAGGTGTGATGTATGGAGTGTGTTTGAAGTGATTCAAGATAAAACGCACGAGGCAATTTGGTTTTGGCTTGGTGTTTGCAGAGATGGCCCTGTTTTAGGCAGAAGTTGGTGTTTTTGTGTTTATGGTGTTTGGAAGCTTGGCAAATCGTGTTTTCTGGCTTGGTACAATATGCTAAGGTTGTTTGAAAATGTTACAGGACTTGGTTTTATCAGATGCAAGAGTTGTGGACCTTTTTGCAAGCTTACGTGCTTTTGAAGCAAAAGTGAGTTGACAAAGGTAAAGGCTTGTACATGCTAGATCAAGGTCTGCATAGGGTTGGTGAGATTTTCCTGAAGTTTATGGATGTTGTTTGTATCAAGAGATCAGGTCCAATGCTCAAGATAAACAAAATTGCAAAAAGTATGCTTTATGGAAATGGTATTGCAACCTTTATGCCATTTTTGGAATAAATTAATGTATACTGCTCCAAAGCTCAGAATAATGCCATTGTCCAATGTATTTTCATTTAATTAAGGAGTGTGGAAAGTATTAAGACCTGTAAAACAAGTACAAGCATGATCCAAACTGATTTGCAACTTGCCCCAATGTGAAAAATGCCATGGACAAAAGTGAGAAATGACTATTTTCTTTTCTTTGATTCTCCCTAACCAAAAACGATCTTGGATAGTTCTTGGACATTTTGGAAAGATTGTAACATGCTTTAAAATCCATCTTTGAAATGCATTTTTAGATTCCACATGGAACAATGTGAAAAGTTTCCATGAAGTTAGGTCAAAAATTTGCCTAAACTAGGGCAAAATTTCACTAAGTTAAAAGTTTCATGGACCCTTATTCACAAAATCATAACTTGAGATCCAAGCATCTTTTGGGAAAACATTGTGCATAAAATTTGTAGATTTTGTGGAGGACTACAACTTTCATGTCTGAAGTTTTCTTTGAATCCAATTGCATCATGGTGAAAAATTTTGGAAACGTTGGGAAAAAATAAGAAAATTTCATAACTTAGAAAAATTCTAAGTTATGAAATTTTTCAAACTTAAACCCTAATTTTCAAAATTAGGTTTATTGATGAACAAGTTTCATGTTTTGACCCATCTTGATGAAAAATGACCCTTGGCACTTGATTTTGACCAAAAAGTCAAAGTTTGACTTTTCAGTGTACAGTTGATTTTTGATCAGTTGACTGGAAAATTCATCTGTCAATCCAATGCATTTGAGATCTTTTGAACTTTGTGATTAGGTCAAGATGATTCCATTGAGTCATTGAAACCATGCTTGAACCAAATTTGACATTGGCTAGGTGAAAAATCAGAAATTGCCCTTCTATAGTCAAAACCCTAATTTTGACCATTTTGCCCTTTTGATGATCTGATCAAAATTCTTGAGGAGTTGTGGTCCAGACTTGATCAAATTGTTCATATGAGTCTATAATTTTGATGTGGATAAAAAATTATGAAGTTTTACTGTAAATTGGCCATAATTGACTTTTTCCCCAATACAAATGATTTTTAGGTCAACTGTCCAATTGACTGGGCAAAAATTTGATTCAAGGCTTAAAACTTGGTATAGGCAATCTTAGAGGTCCAGCATGAAGTATGAAAGTCACATGAGGCATTGGAAATCCAAAATTCCTTGTGCAAACTCAAACCCTAATTTCAGGTCATCAGTGCAAGGAGATGTCTTCAGCTGAGCAAACCCTTATCTGGTCTTGAGTCCAAAGAGTCTTGTGGGGAAAATCTTGATAAAATGAGAGGGAAAATTTTGGGGTACAACACAAGATGATTCAAAGGAAATTCCAACATTAAAGTTGTAGATCTCCATGAAATCTACAACTTTGCCTCACACAATTTCTCCTAAAAATGCTTGGATCTCAAGATATAATTTTGTGAATACATGCTCATGAACTAAAAATAACTTAGTGAAAATTTTCCCTAGTTAGGCAGATTTTTGACCTAACTTCATGGCAATTTTTCACATGGTTCCAAGGGGAATACTCTAAAGAAATTCAAAGATGAGTTGTAGAGCACATTGCAAGCTTTCCAAAATATCCAAGAACTCCTTGAGATCTTTCTTGAGTAGGGAGAATCGAAGAGATGAAGTTGGTGTTTTGTCACTTAAATTATAGGTCATTTTCATGATGAACACAAATGCAAATCAATGTTAGGTTGCATGATCTTTGCTTTACAAGCCTTAAACTTGTTTGTCACTCCATAATTAATGTATTACACAAACTTTTGAGCTATAATCCAAGTGATTTAAGCTTTATCCAATCCACATTACCATTTTGGGAAGAAAGCTAACAATACCATTCTTTTCAAGCAAGCTTTTTGCATAAAATCCACTCTTGAGCCACTAACTTGTTCCCCCTGATCACACTTCACCTACAAAGTCAGAAGCAAGAGTGTTTAAAGCTTAAACACTCTATCTTAGCAAGGACACAAACATTGAAACTTATTTTTCTCAAAAAATCACATGTTTGGCTTAAGGATGCAAATTCAAATTCTGAGTTGAGACAAGCCTAAAAACCTCTTGCTTATAAGTATACACACTATTTACAAGTTGACACACGAGCAAGAAGCCCTTGAAACTCACTCAAACTCCCTCTAGTCAGAAATTGTTCAAAAATACCATTGTTGTGCAAGTTCTGAATTTACATACCAAACTCACATTTCCCTCGTGCGTTTCTTGGCCTTTTAGTTTCTAAAGCTTCCTTGCATCAAGAGTAACTCATCCTTGTACCTGTTTCATTTCTGTAACAACATTTTCTCTGTCTTCCATAACCAAAAACAGAGCATCACAGTTGGACTTCTCCAGACCATTCCAGCCATCCTCAGCTCAAGCCAGTCATTGCATTAGCTTCCTAGAGGTCCAAGGAAGCTAACCTGATCATCAACACTGCTTGAAACAAGCTCATTTGCATTTCATGATTTCCAGTTTTGAGGTATTTTTCTTGAACTTCTATCTCATTACTTAGGCATTATTAGGCTTGCATTTGTAAAGATAAGATGTACACCTCATTGCCACGGAGTTGTACATATCTATAGTTTGCATTTATATGGCCTGAGCTTAGAGAATTTTAGAGTTGAAGTTTCTGAAAATTTTAGGGTTTAAATTAGGGCCAGAGAAATTCTCTTTTATCTTTGACTTTCAGCCTTAATTAATTACATGGTTAGATTCGTGAGGAAGAATGCAACAGCTTTCATTTTGTCACTTTCCATTTTTGTTGAGAAATGAAGAAGTTACAGGTACACCGGCTGGAGGTTGAAGATGAAGTCACCAGAACTGGATTTGCCTTATATATTTATGGTTTTGCCTATATAAACGGGTGTACAGCCACCCCATGGTAAGGCAGCGCACGTTATTACTAGAGGTCATGGGTCCGAGCCTCAGCGCGCTGCCTTTTGCATTTTCTCACATTTTTCCACATTTTTTTTGTCTCTTGCAGTGTTGGGCCTCCACTTCATGGGCCTTTTGTTTTTTTTCTAACATTTCCTCTCTGTCTCATATCTGCACCCCTGATCCATTATTATTTTATTTTTTATTTTATTCTCATGTTATTTTCTTAAATATATTTATTTCAATATTAAAAATCTTAAAAATACAAAAAATAGTATAGTTATATTTTAACTTAGTTTATATATTTTTTCACAAAAAAAATATATTTTATTTTGATCACACTTTATTTATTTTCACTAATTATCTTGTAAATTTAATTAAAACAAAAATATTATTTATTTTATACTAATGAAAATATATTTTTGATACCAAAAAGACTAAAGAATATTTTATAACACTATAATTTATTTTTCAAGACAAAAAATATAAAATATTAAAAATACTTTTTTTTATAAACTTCATTCCTTTTAATAAATTCAGAAAAATTAGGGTTTTAGTCAAGAATCTTTTTCTTAATGAATTTTAAACTTGAATAATTATTTTCTTCATCTAATTTAGGTTAAAATCAAGAACAGTTTTCTTAAGAAACCAAACAAAAATTTTTTTTTCTTTGCATTTACAATTCTTGCATATTTAATTCATCTTGTATATTATTTATTCCAATTCTTGTACAAATTCAATTTGGTTGTAATAGATTAATTAGGTTTATATTATTGCAATCCCCATTCACAAACTGTATACCCCCTATCACAAGTGTTGTAATAGTGTAGTAACTTTAAATTTCGCAATTTATCGCTTTTACATAACATGCTAGTAATTAGGGTTTGTATGGCAAGATAAAACCAATCAAATAAAAAACCTTAATTCAAGACAAAATCAAGCATGGAAATAACACACTTGCACACAAGCACCCCTAGGGTTATCCCACTTGGTTTCCTTATACAAAATGGCCATATTGCGCATGTAAGGTGTCTTAGCAAAAACAAACAAATACAAGATCATAGTCCCCCGATGACGCTATTCAAAGTTGCCTTACAAAATGATCTTAGTCCCTCAAAATAATGCTAAGATATCTTGCAACATTGCTAATCATGGCTATACGATGACCCACGCCCGTCCCGTTTACATCCAAAGATAGGGTTGCTTACCAAATCAATGGTAAGACAACAATATCAAAGGAAAAGAAAATGAACAATAAAGACACTTGAGTAGGTAGATTACTCCTAATTACTTGCTCAATTTCAAATAAAACATCCTTGCTATTTTCAAAACAAACACCTACACATTTCAAAACATCCTACAAAATTGAAAACATTTTCAAAATATCAACATCTTTGTATACATTCTTATGAACGATAATCATTATAAAGATTGCCTAAACAATGGCCTCTTTCACAAAATACTTTCAAAAACCACACAAAGCACAATTTCAAACAAAAGCAAGAGATCTAGCAAGTAACTAAGAGCCCATGGAAAACCATGGATGAAAAGGGTACTAATACCTTCCCTTTTCATAATCTACCCCCGAACTCAAGAAACAATCTAAAAGGTCTTTCATGTTCTTTTTCACCTTTCCTTTTGGATAAAAGAAAAGTCGGTGGCGACTCTTGCTAACCGCAACATTTGTGATCAAACGCAAAACCCTCATGTTAGTTCTCCCACTGTATCACAGAACTGGCGACTCTGTTGGGGAAAATTCTAAAAGTGGGGTTACCTTAGGGATTAGATCACATTTATTTGCGTACATTGTTTGACTTGTATGCTTTACATTATGGTTCTTTGTTTGGGTTTGAATCCTCTACCCGTATTTGGGATACATTATAGGTAAGTAGCAATACATTGTGGAAACTGTGTGGGGTATACCGACATTGTCTAAGAAATAGCTACGTTAGTGCGACATATTTATGGGTACCGGTAGCCTTTGAGATAATCAAAGAGAATATGGGGCCACTGAGTGATGTCATGAAGCCCTAATGAACTTTTAGAACCTTTACTTGACCAACTTGGCCTTTAGGATGTAGTGAGATGATCGGCTTTGGTGCAATCTGAAGTTGGTATATACTCGATACTACACTCATTGAGGTTTGGTTTCTTGAGATATTTCGGTCGCCATTAAAGAGGCTTGAGCTGAAACAATGACCATGGAAACAACTCGGTGATATTGAGCTCCTTAGAACCTGGTTACTATTACTAGGACAGGTTTATGCCAACTAAACTTCAAGAGGGTACTTACCTATAAAACTCCATGCAAGCGTAAAACTAAGTATTTGTTTGTTTTATTTGTATATGCATATTTTTACATAACATCATGAACATCATGAACATCATATACATCAACTAACCATTTCAAGGATTTTGGGATTCATCTTTGTTCTTGTTTTGTAGGATATGGATTCACTTCGCAAGAAAACTATTCAAGTCAGTCTTGTGAGAATCCATCCACAACTTAAGGAGCTAGCTTCAAGGATTCTTGAAAACTCCATCACCGAGAGACATGGTCGCCTACTCAACTTGGTCACCTCCAACACAGATGAGGACATGATAAAGGTGCTTTTTCAGTTCTTTTATCCTTTACACCATTGCTTCACATTTTCCGACTATCAGCTTGTGCCTACTTTGGAAGAATTCTCCAAACTCTTGAGGATTCCCATTCTCAATCAACTACCTTTCAACGGTACGGAAAGAGACCTGAAGCTAGAAGAGATTTCTTAAACTCTACAATTGCACTCATCTGATGTCACTACTCATTGGGAAACAAGGAGTGGTATCAAAGACTTACTAGCAAAGTTCCTGTTTGAGAAGGCCCAAACCTGTTGGAATTATTTAGACTTGCAAGCCTTTGAGGAAATTGTGGCTCTCCTCATCTATAGGATGGTTTTGTTTCTAAATCCTGACCATCTCATAGATGTAAACACCGTCAAAATCTTCATATCACACAACCCGGTGCCTACATTGCTAGGAGATATCCTACACTCTTTTCACACTCGCACAATGAGGAAAAGAGGTGTCCTTATGTGTTGCACTCCTCTCTTGGCAAGATGGTTTATTTCTCATCTTCCACAATCTGTATTAAAGAATGAGCAAGGTTCAAGGTGGTCACAAATGTTGATGAAGCTCAAACATTCAGACATTCATTGGTGCTCTCGATCCAAAGAGAATGTTATCATTATCGACCACTGTGGAGAATTCCCTAATGTCCCTTTACTTGGCATTAGGAGAGGTATCACCTACAACCCTTGTTTGGCCTTAAGACAATTTGGTTATGCCCGAAGGGATGGCCCGCATGAGATGTTGATTCAAGGTTTGGTATTTGACTACGACAATGACGATCAAGGTCTTCGCCAGAGATTTATCCGAGCTTGGAGAATGTTGAATAAGGTGGATAGCAAGACTTTGGGGCACAATAATTCCATCCCTCTTGAGCCATACCTCAAATGGGTACGAACTCGTGCTCAGAGTCTTATGATGCCTTACCCCTCCATTCTTCCGATAATCATTGAGCTTGTCATGGAAGGAGATGTTCCATACACTATCCTACATCCTGACATGCCCACATCTTTTGAAGACCTACAAAGGGATTGGATACAACTCAAGGGGGAGAGAGATACGTTCGAAGCCTAATTCTACGCAAGCGAGAAGAAGGTTTTGGAACTCACTAGGCTACTTCATGAGGTGCAGACTCTGAATGCCTACATTGCACCAAAGAGGATGCGTACTACCTTTCTATCTTAGAGTTCTTGTATTTGTTTTGCCCAAGGAGGAACTGATGCACTCAAGCTTTAATTTATTAATATAATGTGTGTTTCCTTTTTGTCTAAAACAAATTTGAATCTTTAAAATCCTTGAAATCATTGCATATGCATTCACCATTCATCATAACATAAGCAGGTTTCATGCAACAAGTCTCCTCATCTCTCTATTGTTTATTTCAGTAAGATGGATCTTGAGCAAACAGTGAAGGATCTCCAAGCTCAGAATACACAGTTTCAACAGTTTCTCTTGACCCTAGCCAAGGGGCAAGAAGAGTTGAAGACTTTGCTGGCTGAAGAGAGGAAAAAGAAAACAAAGAAGGTAAATGGAGTCCTGAACATGGGAAGAAGATTTCATGAGCAAACAAGAAGGACCTTAAATTTTGCACCAACATCCAGAGAAAAAGGCAATTAGGAGGGAAAAGGAAAGGAAACAGTTGTCCTGTCAGAATCAGAAGAGGAAGATGAAGAAGAGGACTACTCTGAAGAATAATACCCTCCAGCGGATGACAAGTATAGACATCTCGAAGAGCGGTTGAGCGCGATGGAAATCCAAAAAGTGCCAGGCTTGAACTTTGAGGAATTAGGTTTAGTGTCAGGGATTGTGATTCCTCCGAAATTCAAAGCACCTATATTCCCCAAATATGACAAAGTTTTATTCCCTAAAATGCATCTCCGGTCATATGTAAGGAAAATCCAACCCCATACCACTGATAAAGACTTATGGGTGCACTTCTTCCAAGACAGTCTGTCTAGAACTCAACTTGACTGGTTTTACCAACTAGAAAGGGTCAACATTCATAATTGGGAAGATCTTGCTGCAGCTTTTTAAAAACAATACCAATACAATGCTTATTTGGTGCCTACCCGTACTCAACTCCAGAGTATGGACATGGTTTCTAACGAAGGTTTCAAGGACTATGCACAAAAATGGAGAGACTTGGCTGGAAGAGTTCAACCCCCTCTATCTGAGAGAGAGAGTTGGTAGACATGTTCTTGGGAACCTTGTCTGGTCCCTTCTTCAATCATTTAATTGGGAGTTCATTTGCAGGCTTTACTGAACTAATATTGACCAGAGAGAGGGTAGAAGCCGGTATAAAGAATGGAAAGATTCAGAAAGATTCATCTTCTTCTACAGCTGCAAGGAAGCCTTTCATCGGAAAGAAAGAGGTGGCTACTGTATATCCGCAAAGAAACCAAGATAGGGCCGAACGCCGACCAATGGTGGGAGCCGTTATGATTCCTAAGCCTGCGTCTGATTAGCAAAGAAATAATCAGCCAAGGATGGAAAGGCCAGTCAGGCAGTTCACTAGAATCAACATGACCCCGTCTCAAGTATTACCGCATCTACTAAGATCCAACTTGGTGACCTTGAAAGAAGCTCCGAAAAACCCCAATACCACATCTCCTCATTATCATCCCAATGCCCGTTGCGCATATCACTCTGAAAGTCCTGGTCACGATACTAATAACTGTTGGGCCCTAAAGAACAAAATACAAGACCTCATTAAAGCAAAAGAAATTGAGTTCGTTGCGCCTGAAAAGCCAAATGTCATTTCTGCCCCTATGCCCAGACATGGCCACAATACTAATGCCATTGAAGAAGGATTGTTTGTTACTTCAATTGATGAACTCACAACTCCACTTCCGACTATTAAAATGAATTTGTTGAATGCCGGTGTATTCCCGGACTGTAATGAAGTTTGCCATCACTGTTTGTCCACACCAACTGGTTGTCCTTTGTTGAAAGTAGGCGTTTAGTGCTTGATAGATAACAAATAAATTTTGTTTGAAAAGACTCTTGTTCCACCTATCCCTTTTGAAGATGTTTCTATCATTACCATTTCCGCCAATTCTTCCAGGTTCTCCACCAAAAGACCCGTTAGAATTACATCAGTTCCGAAAGCAACTCCTTTAATAATCACAATGCATGGACCAGTCCCATACTCGTCAGACAAGACCGTACTATGGAACTATGGAGGGGATGTCTACTACCATGGCATTAAGCAGAATTGGCCAGCCACCGAAGATTCAAATTCCGAGAAAATGGATTCCGACGTCAGTAATATTTCGGGGACTAGTAAGATTACCCGAAGCGGTAGGATCTTCTTGTTTTACCCCAAAATTTTCCCTCTCATTTTATCAAAATTTTCCCCACAAGACTCTTTGGACTCAAGACAGAATTAGGTTTTGCTCAGCTCAAGACATCTCCTTGCACTGATGACCTAAAATTAGGGTTTGAGTTTGCACACGGATTTTTGGACCACCAATGCTTCATGTGACTTTCATACACCATCTTGGACCCCTAAGATTTCTCATACCAAGTTTCAAGCCTTGAATCACTTTTTTGCCCAGTCAATTGGACAGTTGACCTAAAAATCAATTGTATTGGGGAAAAAGTCAACCATGGCCAATTTACAGTCAAAACTCATAATTTTTGATCCACATCAACATTATAGGCTCATATAAACCATTTGATCAAGTTTGGACCACAACTCCTCAAGAAATTTGATCAGATCATCAAAAGGGCAAAATGGTCAAAATTAGGGTTTTGACTGTAGAAGGGCAATTTCTGATTTTTCAGCTAGACAATGGCAAATTGGGTTCAATAATGGTTTCAAGGACTCAATGGTACCATCTTGACCTAATCACAAGGTTCAAAAGATCTAAGATGCATAAGATTGACAGATGAATTTTCCAGTCAAATGATCAATAATCAACTATACACAGAAAAGTCAAAATTTGACTTTTTGGTCAAAATCAAGTGCCAAGGGTCATATTTCATCAATATGTGTCAAAAAATGAAACTTGTTCACCAAGAAACTTAAATTTGGAAATTAGGGTTCTAAGTTATGAAAATTTCTTATTTTTTCCCAACTTTTCCCAACTTTTTCACCATGATGCAATTGGATTCAAAGAAAACTTCCAACATTAAAGTTGTAGTCCTCCACAAATTCTACAACTTTGATTCACAAAGATTTCCTAAATGATGCTTGGATCTCAAGTTATGATTTTGTGAATAGGGATCCATAAACCTTTTAACTTAGTGAAATTTTGCCCTAGTTTAGGCATATTTTTGACCTAACTTCATGGTAACTTTTCAACTAGTTCCAAGAGGAATCTCAAAATAAATTTCAAATATGGATTGTATAGCATGTTACAAGCTTTCTAAAATGTCTAAGAACTCTCCAAGATCATTTATAGTTAGGGAGAATCGAAGAAATGAAAATGGCAATTTGTCACTTTTTGTCCAAGGCATTTTCACAATGGTTCAAGTTGCAAATCAGTTTCAAACATGTTTGTACTTGCATTACAGGTCCTAATCCTTTCTACACTCCAAAATTTAATGCAAATACATTGGATAATGGTCTAGTTCTGATGTTTTTAAGCATTGCACATTGATTTATTCCAAAAATGGCATAAAGTGCATAATACCATTTTCATAAAACTAGCTTTTACAACTTTGTTTATCTTGAGCCATGGACCTAATCTCTTTTTACAAACAAGATCCACAGATATCAGGAAATTGGTACCAACTCTCATCAGACCTTAAGCTAGCCTGTACAGGCCTTTGGCTTTGTCACTTCACCTTTTCTTCAAAAGCAAGCAAACTTGCAAAAGCCAAGCAAGCTTCTGTATCTGATAAAACCAAGGCTTTGTATCATTACAAACAACCTCAGAACATTGTCTCAAGCATAATACACAAATTCATAACTTCTCAAACACCCTAAAACACAAAAATCCCAAGTTCCTTCCCAAACAGGGCATCATCTGCAGAACTCAAGCCATTTCAAAATTGGCTCGTGCGTTTTACCTTGAATCACCTCAAACACATTCCCTACATCACACCTAAGTTGTCCAGGCCTTTGTCTTGCACCTGTAACTCCTGTTTCGAGCTTCACCATTTTCACTTTTTGAGTTTGCAGGTTGACTTCTACAAGGAGTTTCAGGCAATTTCAAGGCGAGCTGAGCATTGGAAAAGGTTGAGGGAACTTCAAGCAAGCTTACACGACCTTCAGGCCTCACTCAAAGATCCCACATTGCCATATCCAAACTCAACCGAACAAGGTATTTGTCAAGTTTCTATCTCTCTATTTAGGCATCCTTAAGCTTAGGTTTGTGAAGCAAAAATGTAGTCTTTAACATACTTGAACTGTACATATGCTTAGTTTTCATTTATATTAACTGAGCTAAGAGTATTTGATTGTTGAAGTTCATGAAAAAATTAGGTCAGAAATTAGGACCATTAAAATTCTCCTTGATCTTTTAGAGTTAGGTCATGTTCTTTATATCATTAGAATCGTGACTTAACATGCTACAAGTTTAATGTTGCAAGATTTTGTTTTTATGCACGTATGCAAGAGATACAGGTTGAAGAAGAACGCGCGTGTTTTGGTTGTCTGGAGGTCAGGGACGAAGTTATCCTGGGCCAAGGCCTTGGGCCTGTTTCTATTCACACCACCCTTTTTGCTTATGCACCCCCCTTTGCATTTTCTTTTATTTTTTATATTTTTTGCATATATTTTATTTTGACTTTCATTTATTTATTTTATGAACATTATAAAATCATAAAAATATTTTCTTATTTTTTTTGCATTTTATTTTATTATTTTTTATTATTTTTTTGGCATAAAAATAGTTTATTAGGTTTTATTTTCTTAAATAAACTTGTAAAATAATAAAAATACTTAAATATTTTTATTTTATTATTTCATATATATTAAATATTTATTTGTCATACACATTTAATTTTTAATATTTATACATAATATTATTATTAGTTTTCTTGAACAAAAACTGATTAAAATAATATAGAAAATGTATTTTCTTTTAAAACAAAATTAGAGTTTTCATTCTTTCAAAAAATAATCATTTTATTTTTCTTATTTCTAAGACTTAAATAAATTTATTTTTACATACATAAAATTAATATAAAAAACATTTTTGCATATTTACATTTTATTGCATATTTAAATAATTGTTTATTTATTTATTTGTACAATAAATTCAATTTGGTTGTAATAGTTTTAGGGTTTTATTTGGAGCAATATCCCCCTATTCAAAACTTGTATCCCCCTCCCCATAATATTGTTGTAATAGTTAGATTTACTTTACACAATTTATTGCTTTCATATACCATGATAGTAAACTAGGATTTTTTATGCAAAGACCAAAAATCAAACAAATAGCATGACCTAAATACAAGACAAAAATGCATTAAAAATGACAACACATTGCACACAAGCACCCATAGGGTTTCATCCACTTTGTTGCCTTTAAAAATGGCCATGGTATGCATGCTAGGTATCTTGGCAAAACAAAACAAAACAAAAGATCATAGTCCCTCAATGACGCTATCTTGGTTGCCTAAACAAAAATGATCTTAGTCCCTTAAACTTGCTAAAGATACTTGTAAATATTGTTATCATGGTCATACGATGACCCACGCCTGTCCCGTTTAACATCCAAAGATAGGGTTGTTTACCAATGCAATGGTAAAACAACAATGTCAAAGGAATAAAAATGTACAAGAAAGACTTTTGAGTAGGTAGAAGCTTCTAGTTACTTGATCAAATTGCAAACAATCCTTGCTATTTTCAAACAAACACACACATTTCAAAACAATTTCCAAACAAATTTCAAAACATTGAAACATTTTTCAAAAGACAAACATCTTTGTATACATTCTTACGAACGAGAATCATTACAAAGAGTCTTGTGGGGAAAATCTTGATAAAATGAGAGGGAAAATTTTGGGGTACAACACAAGATGATTCAAAGGAAATTCCAACATTAAAGTTGTAGATCTCCATGAAATCTACAACTTTGCCTCACACAATTTCTCCTAAAAATGCTTGGATCTCAAGATATAATTTTGTGAATACATGCTCATGAACTAAAAATAACTTAGTGAAAATTTTCCCTAGTTAGGCAGATTTTTGACCTAACTTCATGGCAATTTTTCACATGGTTCCAAGGGGAATACTCTAAAGAAATTCAAAGATGAGTTGTAGAGCACATTGCAAGCTTTCCAAAATATCCAAGAACTCCTTGAGATCTTTCTTGAGTAGGGAGAATCGAAGAGATGAAGTTGGTGTTTTGTCACTTAAATTATAGGTCATTTTCATGATGAACACAAATGCAAATCAATGTTAGGTTGCATGATCTTTGCTTTACAAGCCTTAAACTTGTTTGTCACTCCATAATTAATGTATTACACAAACTTTTGAGCTATAATCCAAGTGATTTAAGCTTTATCCAATCCACATTACCATTTTGGGAAGAAAGCTAACAATACCATTCTTTTCAAGCAAGCTTTTTGCATAAAATCCACTCTTGAGCCACTAACTTGTTCCCCCTGATCACACTTCACCTACAAAGTCAGAAGCAAGAGTGTTTAAAGCTTAAACACTCTATCTTAGCAAGGACACAAACATTGAAACTTATTTTTCTCAAAAAATCACATGTTTGGCTTAAGGATGCAAATTCAAATTCTGAGTTGAGACAAGCCTAAAAACCTCTTGCTTATAAGTATACACACTATTTACAAGTTGACACACGAGCAAGAAGCCCTTGAAACTCACTCAAACTCCCTCTAGTCAGAAATTGTTCAAAAATACCATTGTTGTGCAAGTTCTGAATTTACATACCAAACTCACATTTCCCTCGTGCGTTTCTTGGCCTTTTAGTTTCTAAAGCTTCCTTGCATCAAGAGTAACTCATCCTTGTACCTGTTTCATTTCTGTAACAACATTTTCTCTGTCTTCCATAACCAAAAACAGAGCATCACAGTTGGACTTCTCCAGACCATTCCAGCCATCCTCAGCTCAAGCCAGTCATTGCATTAGCTTCCTAGAGGTCCAAGGAAGCTAACCTGATCATCAGCACTGCTTGAAACAAGCTCATTTGCATTTCATGATTTCCAGTTTTGAGGTATTTTTCTTGAACTTCTATCTCATTACTTAGGCATTATTAGGCTTGCATTTGTAAAGATAAGATGTACACCTCATTGCCACGGAGTTGTACATATCTATAGTTTGCATTTATATGGCCTGAGCTTAGAGAATTTTAGAGTTGAAGTTTCTGAAAATTTTAGGGTTTAAATTAGGGCCAGAGAAATTCTCTTTTATCTTTGACTTTCAGCCTTAATTAATTACATGGTTAGATTCGTGAGGAAGAATGCAACAGCTTTCATTTTGTCACTTTCCATTTTTGTTGAGAAATGAAGAAGTTACAGGTACACCGGCTGGAGGTTGAAGATGAAGTCACCAGAACTGGATTTGCCTTATATATTTATGGTTTTGCCTATATAAACGGGTGTACAGCCACCCCATGGTAAGGCAGCGCACGTTATTACTAGAGGTCATGGGTCCGAGCCTCAGCGCGCTGCCTTTTGCATTTTCTCACATTTTTCCACATTTTTTTTGTCTCTTGCAGTGTTGGGCCTCCACTTCATGGGCCTTTTGTTTTTTTTCTAACATTTCCTCTCTGTCTCATATCTGCACCCCTGATCCATTATTATTTTATTTTTTATTTTATTCTCATGATATTTTCTTAAATATATTTATTTCAATATTAAAAATCTTAAAAATACAAAAAATAGTATAGTTATATTTTAACTTAGTTTATATATTTTTTCACAAAAAAAATATATTTTATTTTGATCACATTTTATTTATTTTCACTAATTATCTTGTAAATTTAATTAAAACAAAAATATTATTTATTTTATACTAATGAAAATATATTTTTGATACCAAAAAGACTAAAGAATATTTTATAACACTATAATTTATTTTTCAAGACAAAAAATATAAAATATTAAAAATACTTTTTTTTATAAACTTCATTCCTTTTAATAAATTCAGAAAAATTAGGGTTTTAGTCAAGAATCTTTTTCTTAATGAATTTTAAACTTGAATAATTATTTTCTTCATCTAATTTAGGTTAAAATCAAGAACAGTTTTCTTAAGAAACCAAACAAAAAATTTTTTTTCTTTGCATTTACAATTCTTGCATATTTAATTCATCTTGTATATTATTTATTCCAATTCTTGTACAAATTCAATTTGGTTGTAATAGATTAATTAGGTTTATATTATTGCAATCCCCATTCACAAACTGTATACCCCCTATCACAAGTGTTGTAATAGTGTAGTAACTTTAAATTTCGCAATTTATCGCTTTTACATAACATGCTAGTAATTAGGGTTTGTATGGCAAGATAAAACCAATCAAATAAAAAACCTTAATTCAAGACAAAATCAAGCATGGAAATAACACACTTGCACACAAGCACCCCTAGGGTTATCCCACTTGGTTTCCTTATACAAAATGGCCATATTGCGCATGTAAGGTGTCTTAGCAAAAACAAACAAATACAAGATCATAGTCCCCCGATGACGCTATTCAAAGTTGCCTTACAAAATGATCTTAGTCCCTCAAAATAATGCTAAGATATCTTGCAACATTGCTAATCATGGCTATACGATGACCCACGCCCGTCCCGTTTACATCCAAAGATAGGGTTGCTTACCAAATCAATGGTAAGACAACAATATAAAAGGAAAAGAAAATGAACAATAAAGACACTTGAGTAGGTAGATTACTCCTAATTACTTGCTCAATTTCAAATAAAACATCCTTGCTATTTTCAAAACAAACACCTACACATTTCAAAACATCCTACAAAATTGAAAACATTTTCAAAATATCAACATCTTTGTATACATTCTTATGAACGATAATCATTATAAAGATTGCCTAAACAATGGCCTCTTTCACAAAATACTTTCAAAAACCACACAAAGCACAATTTCAAACAAAAGCAAGAGATCTAGCAAGTAACTAAGAGCCCATGGAAAACCATGGATGAAAAGGGTACTAATACCTTCCCTTTTCATAATCTACCCCCGAACTCAAGAAACAATCTAAAAGGTCTTTCATGTTCTTTTTCACCTTTCCTTTTGGATAAAAGAAAAGTCGGTGGCGACTCTTGCTAACCGCAACATTTGTGATCAAACGCAAAACCCTCATGTTAGTTCTCCCACTGTATCACAGAACTGGCGACTCTGTTGGGGAAAATTCTAAAAGTGGGGTTACCTTAGGGATTAGATCACATTTATTTGCGTACATTGTTTGACTTGTATGCTTTACATTATGGTTCTTTGTTTGGGTTTGAATCCTCTACCCGTATTTGGGATACATTATAGGTAAGTAGCAATACATTGTGGAAACTGTGTGGGGTATACCGACATTGTCTAAGAAATAGCTACGTTAGTGCGACATATTTATGGGTACCGGTAGCCTTTGAGATAATCAAAGAGAATATGGGGCCACTGAGTGATGTCATGAAGCCCTAATGAACTTTTAGAACCTTTACTTGACCAACTTGGCCTTTAGGATGTAGTGAGATGATCGGCTTTGGTGCAATCTGAAGTTGGTATATACTCGATACTACACTCATTGAGGTTTGGTTTCTTGAGATATTTCGGTCGCCATTAAAGAGGCTTGAGCTGAAACAATGACCATGGAAACAACTCGGTGATATTGAGCTCCTTAGAACCTGGTTACTATTACTAGGACAGGTTTATGCCAACTAAACTTCAAGAGGGTACTTACCTATAAAACTCCATGCAAGCGTAAAACTAAGTATTTGTTTGTTTTATTTGTATATGCATATTTTTACATAACATCATGAACATCATGAACATCATATACATCAACTAACCATTTCAAGGATTTTGGGATTCATCTTTGTTCTTGTTTTGTAGGATATGGATTCACTTCGCAAGAAAACTATTCAAGTCAGTCTTGTGAGAATCCATCCACAACTTAAGGAGCTAGCTTCAAGGATTCTTGAAAACTCCATCACCGAGAGACATGGTCGCCTACTCAACTTGGTCACCTCCAACACAGATGAGGACATGATAAAGGTGCTTTTTCAGTTCTTTTATCCTTTACACCATTGCTTCACATTTTCCGACTATCAGCTTGTGCCTACTTTGGAAGAATTCTCCAAACTCTTGAGGATTCCCATTCTCAATCAACTACCTTTCAACGGTACGGAAAGAGACCTGAAGCTAGAAGAGATTTCTTAAACTCTACAATTGCACTCATCTGATGTCACTACTCATTGGGAAACAAGGAGTGGTATCAAAGACTTACTAGCAAAGTTCCTGTTTGAGAAGGCCCAAACCTGTTGGAATTATTTAGACTTGCAAGCCTTTGAGGAAATTGTGGCTCTCCTCATCTATAGGATGGTTTTGTTTCTAAATCCTGACCATCTCATAGATGTAAACACCGTCAAAATCTTCATATCACACAACCCGGTGCCTACATTGCTAGGAGATATCCTACACTCTTTTCACACTCGCACAATGAGGAAAAGAGGTGTCCTTATGTGTTGCACTCCTCTCTTGGCAAGATGGTTTATTTCTCATCTTCCACAATCTGTATTAAAGAATGAGCAAGGTTCAAGGTGGTCACAAATGTTGATGAAGCTCAAACATTCAGACATTCATTGGTGCTCTCGATCCAAAGAGAATGTTATCATTATCGACCACTGTGGAGAATTCCCTAATGTCCCTTTACTTGGCATTAGGAGAGGTATCACCTACAACCCTTGTTTGGCCTTAAGACAATTTGGTTATGCCCGAAGGGATGGCCCGCATGAGATGTTGATTCAAGGTTTGGTATTTGACTACGACAATGACGATCAAGGTCTTCGCCAGAGATTTATCCGAGCTTGGAGAATGTTGAATAAGGTGGATAGCAAGACTTTGGGGCACAATAATTCCATCCCTCTTGAGCCATACCTCAAATGGGTACGAACTCGTGCTCAGAGTCTTATGATGCCTTACCCCTCCATTCTTCCGATAATCATTGAGCTTGTCATGGAAGGAGATGTTCCATACACTATCCTACATCCTGACATGCCCACATCTTTTGAAGACCTACAAAGGGATTGGATACAACTCAAGGGGGAGAGAGATACGTTCGAAGCCTAATTCTACGCAAGCGAGAAGAAGGTTTTGGAACTCACTAGGCTACTTCATGAGGTGCAGACTCTGAATGCCTACATTGCACCAAAGAGGATGCGTACTACCTTTCTATCTTAGAGTTCTTGTATTTGTTTTGCCCAAGGAGGAACTGATGCACTCAAGCTTTAATTTATTAATATAATGTGTGTTTCCTTTTTGTCTAAAACAAATTTGAATCTTTAAAATCCTTGAAATCATTGCATATGCATTCACCATTCATCATAACATAAGCAGGTTTCATGCAACAAGTCTCCTCATCTCTCTATTGTTTATTTCAGTAAGATGGATCTTGAGCAAACAGTGAAGGATCTCCAAGCTCAGAATACACAGTTTCAACAGTTTCTCTTGACCCTAGCCAAGGGGCAAGAAGAGTTGAAGACTTTGCTGGCTGAAGAGAGGAAAAAGAAAACAAAGAAGGTAAATGGAGTCCTGAACATGGGAAGAAGATTTCATGAGCAAACAAGAAGGACCTTAAATTTTGCACCAACATCCGGAGAAAAAGGCAATTAGGAGGGAAAAGGAAAGGAAACAGTTGTCCTGTCAGAATCAGAAGAGGAAGATGAAGAAGAGGACTACTCTGAAGAATAATACCCTCCAGCGGATGACAAGTATAGACATCTCGAAGAGCGGTTGAGCGCGATGGAAATCCAAAAAGTGCCAGGCTTGAACTTTGAGGAATTAGGTTTAGTGTCAGGGATTGTGATTCCTCCGAAATTCAAAGCACCTATATTCCCCAAATATGACAAAGTTTTATTCCCTAAAATGCATCTCCGGTCATATGTAAGGAAAATCCAACCCCATACCACTGATAAAGACTTATGGGTGCACTTCTTCCAAGACAGTCTGTCTAGAACTCAACTTGACTGGTTTTACCAACTAGAAAGGGTCAACATTCATAATTGGGAAGATCTTGCTGCAGCTTTTTAAAAACAATACCAATACAATGCTTATTTGGTGCCTACCCGTACTCAACTCCAGAGTATGGACATGGTTTCTAACGAAGGTTTCAAGGACTATGCACAAAAATGGAGAGACTTGGCTGGAAGAGTTCAACCCCCTCTATCTGAGAGAGAGAGTTGGTAGACATGTTCTTGGGAACCTTGTCTGGTCCCTTCTTCAATCATTTAATTGGGAGTTCATTTGCAGGCTTTACTGAACTAATATTGACCAGAGAGAGGGTAGAAGCCGGTATAAAGAATGGAAAGATTCAGAAAGATTCATCTTCTTCTACAGCTGCAAGGAAGCCTTTCATCGGAAAGAAAGAGGTGGCTACTGTATATCCGCAAAGAAACCAAGATAGGGCCGAACGCCGACCAATGGTGGGAGCCGTTATGATTCCTAAGCCTGCGTCTGATTAGCAAAGAAATAATCAGCCAAGGATGGAAAGGCCAGTCAGGCAGTTCACTAGAATCAACATGACCCCGTCTCAAGTATTACCGCATCTACTAAGATCCAACTTGGTGACCTTGAAAGAAGCTCCGAAAAACCCCAATACCACATCTCCTCATTATCATCCCAATGCCCGTTGCGCATATCACTCTGAAAGTCCTGGTCACAATACTAATAACTGTTGGGCCCTAAAGAACAAAATACAAGACCTCATTAAAGCAAAAGAAATTGAGTTCGTTGCGCCTGAAAAGCCAAATGTCATTTCTGCCCCTATGCCCAGACATGGCCACAATACTAATGCCATTGAAGAAGGATTGTTTGTTACTTCAATTGATGAACTCACAACTCCACTTCCGACTATTAAAATGAATTTGTTGAATGCCGGTGTATTCCCGGACTGTAATGAAGTTTGCCATCACTGTTTGTCCACACCAACTGGTTGTCCTTTGTTGAAAGTAGGCGTTTAGTGCTTGATAGATAACAAATAAATTTTGTTTGAAAAGACTCTTGTTCCACCTATCCCTTTTGAAGATGTTTCTATCATTACCATTTCCGCCAATTCTTCCAGGTTCTCCACCAAAAGACCCGTTAGAATTACATCAGTTCCGAAAGCAACTCCTTTAATAATCACAATGCATGGACCAGTCCCATACTCGTCAGACAAGACCGTACTATGGAACTATGGAGGGGATGTCTACTACCATGGCATTAAGCAGAATTGGCCAGCCACCGAAGATTCAAATTCCGAGAAAATGGATTCCGACGTCAGTAATATTTCGGGGACTAGTAAGATTACCCGAAGCGGTAGGATCTTCTTGTTTTACCCCAAAATTTTCCCTCTCATTTTATCAAGATTTTCCCCACAAGACTCTTTGGACTCAAGACAGAATTAGGTTTTGCTCAGCTCAAGACATCTCCTTGCACTGATGACCTAAAATTAGGGTTTGAGTTTGCACACGGATTTTTGGACCACCAATGCTTCATGTGACTTTCATACACCATCTTGGACCCCTAAGATTTCTCATACCAAGTTTCAAGCCTTGAATCACTTTTTTGCCCAGTCAATTGGACAGTTGACCTAAAAATCAATTGTATTGGGGAAAAAGTCAACCATGGCCAATTTACAGTCAAAACTCATAATTTTTGATCCACATCAACATTATAGGCTCATATAAACCATTTGATCAAGTTTGGACCACAACTCCTCAAGAAATTTGATCAGATCATCAAAAGGGCAAAATGGTCAAAATTAGGGTTTTGACTGTAGAAGGGCAATTTCTGATTTTTCAGCTAGACAATGGCAAATTGGGTTCAATAATGGTTTCAAGGACTCAATGGTACCATCTTGACCTAATCACAAGGTTCAAAAGATCTAAGATGCATAAGATTGACAGATGAATTTTCCAGTCAAATGATCAATAATCAACTATACACAGAAAAGTCAAAATTTGACTTTTTGGTCAAAATCAAGTGCCAAGGGTCATATTTCATCAATATGTGTCAAAAAATGAAACTTGTTCACCAAGAAACTTAAATTTGGAAATTAGGGTTCTAAGTTATGAAAATTTCTTATTTTTTCCCAACTTTTCCCAACTTTTTCACCATGATGCAATTGGATTCAAAGAAAACTTCCAACATTAAAGTTGTAGTCCTCCACAAATTCTACAACTTTGATTCACAAAGATTTCCTAAATGATGCTTGGATCTCAAGTTATGATTTTGTGAATAGGGATCCATAAACCTTTTAACTTAGTGAAATTTTGCCCTAGTTTAGGCATATTTTTGACCTAACTTCATGGTAACTTTTCAACTAGTTCCAAGAGGAATCTCAAAATAAATTTCAAATATGGATTGTATAGCATGTTACAAGCTTTCTAAAATGTCTAAGAACTCTCCAAGATCATTTATAGTTAGGGAGAATCGAAGAAATGAAAATGGCAATTTGTCACTTTTTGTCCAAGGCATTTTCACAATGGTTCAAGTTGCAAATCAGTTTCAAACATGTTTGTACTTGCATTACAGGTCCTAATCCTTTCTACACTCCAAAATTTAATGCAAATACATTGGATAATGGTCTAGTTCTGATGTTTTTAAGCATTGCACATTGATTTATTCCAAAAATGGCATAAAGTGCATAATACCATTTTCATAAAACTAGCTTTTACAACTTTGTTTATCTTGAGCCATGGACCTAATCTCTTTTTACAAACAAGATCCACAGATATCAGGAAATTGGTACCAACTCTCATCAGACCTTAAGCTAGCCTGTACAGGCCTTTGGCTTTGTCACTTCACCTTTTCTTCAAAAGCAAGCAAACTTGCAAAAGCCAAGCAAGCTTCTGTATCTGATAAAACCAAGGCTTTGTATCATTACAAACAACCTCAGAACATTGTCTCAAGCATAATACACGAATTCATAACTTCTCAAACACCCTAAAACACAAAAATCCCAAGTTCCTTCCCAAACAGGGCATCATCTGCAGAACTCAAGCCATTTCAAAATTGGCTCGTGCGTTTTACCTTGAATCACCTCAAACACATTCCCTACATCACACCTAAGTTGTCCAGGCCTTTGTCTTGCACCTGTAACTCCTGTTTCGAGCTTCACCATTTTCACTTTTTGAGTTTGCAGGTTGACTTCTACAAGGAGTTTCAGGCAATTTCAAGGCGAGCTGAGCATTGGAAAAGGTTGAGGGAACTTCAAGCAAGCTTACACGACCTTCAGGCCTCACTCAAAGATCCCACATTGCCATATCCAAACTCAACCGAACAAGGTATTTGTCAAGTTTCTATCTCTCTATTTAGGCATCCTTAAGCTTAGGTTTGTGAAGCAAAAATGTAGTCTTTAACATGCTTGAACTGTACATATGCTTAGTTTTCATTTATATTAACTGAGCTAAGAGTATTTGATTGTTGAAGTTCATGAAAAAATTAGGTCAGAAATTAGGACCATTAAAATTCTCCTTGATCTTTTAGAGTTAGGTCATGTTCTTTATATCATTAGAATCGTGACTTAACATGCTACAAGTTTAATGTTGCAAGATTTTGTTTTTATGCACGTATGCAAGAGATACAGGTTGAAGAAGAACGCGCGTGTTTTGGTTGTCTGGAGGTCAGGGACGAAGTTATCCTGGGCCAAGGCCTTGGGCCTGTTTCTATTCACACCACCCTTTTTGCTTATGCACCCCCCTTTGCATTTTCTTTTATTTTTTATATTTTTTGCATATATTTTATTTTGACTTTCATTTATTTATTTTATGAACATTATAAAATCATAAAAATATTTTCTTATTTTTTTTGCATTTTATTTTATTATTTTTTATTATTTTTTTGGCATAAAAATAGTTTATTAGGTTTTATTTTCTTAAATAAACTTGTAAAATAATAAAAATACTTAAATATTTTTATTTTATTATTTCATATATATTAAATATTTATTTGTCATACACATTTAATTTTTAATATTTATACATAATATTATTATTAGTTTTCTTGAACAAAAACTGATTAAAATAATATAGAAAATGTATTTTCTTTTAAAACAAAATTAGAGTTTTCATTCTTTCAAAAAATAATCATTTTATTTTTCTTATTTCTAAGACTTAAATAAATTTATTTTTACATACATAAAATTAATATAAAAAACATTTTTGCATATTTACATTTTATTGCATATTTAAATAATTGTTTATTTATTTATTTGTACAATAAATTCAATTTGGTTGTAATAGTTTTAGGGTTTTATTTGGAGCAATATCCCCCTATTCAAAACTTGTATCCCCCTCCCCATAATATTGTTGTAATAGTTAGATTTACTTTACACAATTTATTGCTTTCATATACCATGATAGTAAACTAGGATTTTTTATGCAAAGACCAAAAATCAAACAAATAGCATGACCTAAATACAAGACAAAAATGCATTAAAAATGACAACACATTGCACACAAGCACCCATAGGGTTTCATCCACTTTGTTGCCTTTAAAAATGGCCATGGTATGCATGCTAGGTATCTTGGCAAAACAAAACAAAACAAAAGATCATAGTCCCTCAATGACGCTATCTTGGTTGCCTAAACAAAAATGATCTTAGTCCCTTAAACTTGCTAAAGATACTTGTAAATATTGTTATCATGGTCATACGATGACCCACGCCTGTCCCGTTTAACATCCAAAGATAGGGTTGTTTACCAATGCAATGGTAAAACAACAATGTCAAAGGAATAAAAATGTACAAGAAAGACTTTTGAGTAGGTAGAAGCTTCTAGTTACTTGATCAAATTGCAAACAATCCTTGCTATTTTCAAACAAACACACACATTTCAAAACAATTTCCAAACAAATTTCAAAACATTGAAACATTTTTCAAAAGACAAACATCTTTGTATACATTCTTACGAACGAGAATCATTACAAAGATTGCCAAAATGATGGCCTATTTTCAAAATACTTTCAAAACCACACAAAGCACCATTTCAAACAATTGGAAAAGCAAAGCAAGTGATCTAAACAAGTAACTAAGAGCCCATGGAAAACCATGGATGAAAAAGGTGCTAGCACCTTCCCTTTTCATAATCTACCCCCCGAACTCAAGAAAACATCTCAAAGGTCTTTCCTGTGATTTTTGACCTTTCCTTTTGGATAAAATAAAAGTCGGTGGCGACTCTTGCTAAACCGAAATATTTGCAAACACAAACGCAAAACCTCAAGTCAGTTCTCTCACCGTATCACAGAATTGGCGACTCTGCTGGGGAGATTTATAAAAGTGGGGTTACCTTAGGGTTTTAGATCACCTTTACATGCTTATCTTGCTTGACTTGTTTGATTTACACTTTGTTTCTATTGTTTGGGTTTGAATCCTCCACCCGGATTTGGGGAAAACATTCATAGGTAAATAGAAATACGTTGTGGAAACTGTGAGGGGTATACCGACACGGTCTAAGCAATATCTATGTTAGTGCGACATATTTGTGGGTACCGGTAGCCTTTGAGTCAATCAAAGAGAATACGGGTCCGTCGAGTGATGTCATGAAGCACTAATGGACTTTTAGAACCTTTACTTGACCAACTTGGCCTTTTAGGATGTAGTGAGATGACCAGCTTTGGTGCAGTCCAAAGTTGGTAGATACTCGATACTACAATCATTAAGGGTTGTTTTCTTGGAATATTTAGGTCGCCAGTAAAGTGGCTAAAATGAAACAATGAACACAGAAAACAATACAGTGATATTGAGCTCCTTAGAACCCGGTTACTATTTCTAGGACAGGTTGAGCCAACTAAACTTCAAGAGGGTACTTACCTATGAAACCCCATGCAAGCCTAAACTAGGAACTTGTGTGACTTGCTTGTACATATATACTTGTGCATAACATCATGGACATCATGAAGCATCATATGCATCCACTAACCATTTCAAGGATTTTGGATTTTCATCTTTGTTCCTGTTTTGTAGGTTATGGATTCACTTCGCGGGAAAACTATCCAAGTCAACCTTGTAAGAATTCCTCCACAACTAAAGGAGCTAGCTTCAAGGATTCCTGAGAACTCTCCATTCACCGAGAGGAATGGTCGTCTACTCAACTTAGTCACTTCCAACACTGAGGAGGATATGTGGAAAGTTCTCTTCCAGTTCTTTGACCCTTTGCATCATTGCTTCACATTTCCTGACTACCAGCTTGTGGCCACTTTGGAGGAATTTTATCAACTCTTGAGGATTCCTATTCTCAACCAACTACCCTTTAATGGTACAGAAAGAGATCAAAGACCAGAAGAGATTGCTCAAGCCCTACACTTGCACTCATCTGAGGTCACAACCCATTAGGAAACTAGAAGTGGAGTGAAAGGCTTCTTGTCAAAGTTTCTGTTTGAGAAGGCTCAAAGCTGCTGGAATTCTTTGGACTTACAAGATTTTGAGGATATTGTAGCCCTTCTCATCTATGGGATGGTCTTATTTCCAAATCCTGACCAACTCATAGATGTGAGTGCTGTCAAAATCTTCATGGCTTGCAACCCGGTGCCTACATTGCTTAGAGATATCTTGCACTCTTTTCACACTCGAACAATGAGGAAAAGAGGTGTTCTCATGTGTTGCACTCCTCTACTGGAAAGATGGTTTATTTCTCATCTTCCCTAATCAGTCTTGAAGAATGAGCAAGGTTTGAGGTGGTCACAACGATTGATGACTCTTACACATTCAAATGTCCATTGGTGTTCTCGATCCAGAGAAAATGTTATCATCATCGACCGTTGTGGGGAATTCCTTAATGTCCCTCTACTTGGCATTAGGGGAGGCATCACCTACAACCCCTGCTTGGCTCTGAGACAATTTGGTTATGCCCGAAGGGATGGCCCACATGACATGCGGATTCCAGACTTGGTTTTTGACTTCGACAACGACGATCAAGGACTTCGACAAAGGTTTATCCGAGCTTGGAGGATGCCAAACAAGGTGGACAGTAAGACCTTGGGACACAAGAATTCCACCCCCCTTGAGCCTTACCTCAAGTGGGTACGAACCCGCTCCTAAAGTCTTATGATGCCTTACCCCTACATTCTCCCTGTGATTATATAGCCTATTATGGAAGGAGAGGTTCCATACACCCTCCTACATCCTGAGATGCCAACATCACTCGAAGATTTGCAAAGGAGTTGGATACAGCTCAAGGGAGAACTCAATACTTTTGAAGCCCAATTCTACGCAAGCGAGAAGAAGTTTTTGGAACTCACTCGTCAACTCCATGAAGAGAAGACTCTCAACACCTACATTGCACCAAAGAGCATGCACAACGTCTTTTTACCTTAGAATTTTGTATTATTTTGCCCATGGGGAATTGATGTACTAAAAATTCTATCTTATTAATATGACTTGTGTTTCTTTTTTGTTTAAAACAAATTTGAATTTCTGAATCCTTGAATGCATTACATGAATACATATCATTCATCATATGCATAAACAGGTTTTCACACCATGTTTCCTCATCTCTCTGATGTTTATTTTAGCAAGATGGATATTGAACAAACGGTCAAAGATTTGCAAGCTCAGAATTCACAATTCCAACAAATACTCTTGACCTTGGCCAAAGGGCACGATGAGCTCAAGACTCTACTAGAGATGGAAAAAGAGAAAAAGAAAAAGAAACGATCTGGGGTGGTTCTTATGGGTAGAAGATTTGAAGGACAAGCCAGACGGGCTTTGGAATTCCCATCAACATCTGAAGAGGGTGAAGGAAAGGGTAAAGGAGCGGCAATATCATCTGAATCTGAAGTTGAAGAAGAGGAAGATGAGGATTACTCTGAACAACAGTATCCTCCGGCCGATGACAAATACAAGAACTTAGAAGAACGTCTAGCTGCTATGGAGATACAGAGAGTGCCTGGGCTGGACTTTGAAGAGTTAGGGTTGGTATCTGGAATTGTAATCCCTCCTAAATTCAAGGTGCCACTGTTTGCTAAATACGATGGGGTGTCTTGCCCAAAGATGCACTTACGATCTTATGTCAGGAAAATTTAACCACATTCTTCTGACAAAGACCTGTGGGTCCACTTTTTCCAAGACAGTTTGTCGGGAACACAGCTTGATTGGTTCTACCAGTTGGAGAGGTCTGATGTCCATAATTGGGAAGATTTGGCAGCCATATTCTATAAACAATATCAATACAATGCCGACTTGGCGCCAACCCGTACTCAGCTACAGAGTATGGCCATGGATACAAATGAGGGGTTTAAAGAATATGCCCATAAATGGAGGGATTTAGCCGAAAGGGTGCAACCACCTTTGTCTAAAAGAGAGCTAGTTGATATGTTCTTAGGGACGCTGTCAGGTCCTTTTTTTAATCACCTGATAGAAAGCTCTTCTGCAGGTTTCATTGAGTTGATTCTAACTGGCGAAAGGGTAGAAGCCGGTATTAGAAGCGGAAAAATTCAGAAAGATACATCTACTTCCGCTGCCATCAAAAAGACTTTTCCGGCAAAGAAGGAAGTATCAGCTGTCTACTCCCAAAGAGGTCAAGCGAAGAGTTGAGCACCGGCCAGCGGTGGGGGCCATAATGATTCATAAGTTTGCAGTTTATCAGCCCATAAACAATCAACAAGAACCAACCAAACAAGGGTGGAAAGGCCTGTACGGCAATTCACCCAGATAAACATGACTCCTTCTATAGTTCTACCCCATCTCTTTAATTTAAACCTTGCAAGTTTGAAAGCGGCTCCGAAGAACCCGAATACTGCTTCTCCGTACTACCATTCGAATGCCAAGTGCACTTATCATTCAGAGAGCCCAGGGCACGACACCAACAATTGTTGGTCCCTGAAGAATAAGATTCAGGATTTGATAGACGCTAAAGAAGTTGAATTCGACGCCCCTGAAAATCCGAATGTAATCTCTACTCCAATGCCAAGGCATGGCCACAATGCCCATGCTGTTGAAGAAGATCTTTTTGTTGCTACTGTTGATGATTTGATAAATCTGCTACCGATAATCAAGTTGAATTTGCTCAAGGCTGGGATTTTCCCAGGTTGTGAAGAAGATTTCTGCCTTTGTTCATCCTTACCAACCGACTGTCCATTGTTGAAGTTAGGCATCCAACGCCTAATGGATAACTAAGAAATCCTTTTTGAAAAGACTCCTGTTACACCGACTCCTGTCAATGATGTTTCAATAATAACCATATCCGCCAATCTTTCCAAGGAAACCAAAATACCTGTTAAGATTACATCCGCTCTGAAGACTTCACCTTTGAAGATAACCATGCCCGGGCTCGTCCCGTACAAGTCCGACAGACCAGTACCGTGGAACTAAGGTGGAGAAATCTACTACCACGGTATTAAACAAATTGAATCAACTGAAGATAGTTCTGATGAAGAGACTTCCGACATTGGAAACATTGCTGGAACGAGCAAAATCACCCACAGTGGAAGAATTTTCTCTCCAGAGATTGCCCCTCCAAAGGCAATCTTTGGGCCCTCAGCTGCTCCTAAAGTTACCCTTGCACCGATTTATATATCTGCGAGAACTCCAATTATTGAAGAAGTTGTAACTCCTGTGGTTGTCTCCTCTGCTGCTATTGATGATAGAGGGAAAGGGATCCAAGAAGAGCCCGTCAGGACGAGGGCTCAGCCATTGGTCATCCCTGAAACCTCTCAAAAAGAAATGGAAGAGATTTTGAAAATAATCAAGAAAAGCGATTATGATGTTGTGGAACAACTGGGACAAACCCCCTTAAAGATCTCTATGTTGGCCCTGCTGCTTTGTTCAGAGGCTCATGCTAAAGCTTTGATAAGATTCTTCAGGACGTCCCGTGTGCCACAGGAAACCTCCGTGAATCAGTTCCAGGAATGTGTAGCTAGCTTAACAGCTGACAATGGTCTAGGATTCTCTGATGCTGATTTAACATCCAAAGGGAGAAAACATAATGACGCTTTGCATGTCTCGGTGGAATGCAGAGGGACTACTCTAGCACACGTACTGGTAGACACTGGTTCGTCTTTAAATGTCTTGCCTAAGAAAGCCTTGGATAGAATGGATTGTGAAGGCTTAACCCTGAAACCCAGCAATATCATTGTCAGCGCCTTTGATGGTTCTAAAAGGATGGTCCATGGGGAGGTGGACATCCTGATTAAAGTGGGAATTGAAACCTTCAACTCTATATTCTATGTGATGGACATCCGTCCTTCCTATTCTTGCTTGTTGGGAAGACCCTGGATTCATAATGCTGGAGCCGTCACTTCTACTCTGCATCAAATTCTCAAGTACTCAGTCCAGGGGAAAATCATAATTGTTCATGGCGAAGAGGAATACATAATAAGCCATCTAAATTCTTTCCGCTATGTAGAATTGGATGGCGAATTTATTGAAACCCCTTTCCAGCATTTTGAAGAGGTAGCTCAGGAGATTTCTGCGACCAAAGAAGTATCTTCAACTCCTGTGATCATAAGACTTGTGCCTCGGATGTCATCTCTCAAGGATGCTAGGGCAGTAGTGGAAGAAGGCGAATCCACTATCTGGGGGCAGCTTCCCAACTTTCCTTTCAAATCAGACAAGTTCGGCCTAGGGTTTACTTCGGTTAGCCAGAAGGTTGTGCGCCGCTCCCGCACCGGAGGGCCACCTGTGAAGATCACCCATCATGGAGTCAATGCTCTAGAGGACAGTGATGAAGAAGGCAACTTAGAAGACTGGATTTTCCCTACTGTTGACGTAGGACTGTGCAACTGGGAGGTAAAGGACTTTGTTCCGATTACTTTCATACCGCAGTAATTTATCTTTCAAACATTTATGTTGGTTTGTAATAATTCTCAAACAATTCGTACACTTTTAACCTTGTGCCTTACCCGAGGCACATAGGTCCATTTGTAAGGGTTTGATTTTTCATCTTCATATGCCATTTTAATGAATCATGGACGTTTTCACATATAAACTTTTGTGTTCATTATCTTTCTCTTTACATTTTATTTGTTTAAAGATGGCTATCCCTTACACACACCCACACTCACAAATGCAGG
Source organism: Vicia faba (assembly GCA_948472305.1). Taxonomy (NCBI): domain Eukaryota; kingdom Viridiplantae; phylum Streptophyta; class Magnoliopsida; order Fabales; family Fabaceae; genus Vicia; species Vicia faba. The sequence goes on from OX451739.1 coordinate 1,403,736,321, forward strand.
TACCCTTCCATTCCGGATTCCATGGGTAACAATTCTTCTATGGCCTTCAGTGACTCTGAAGATCTGGTCTACCATGCCGAATACGAAGGTGAGGAAGATTGTGAGGTACCAGGAGAATTGGCTAGACTGCTACAACAGGAAGAAAGGGAAATTCTGCCTCATGAGGAGCTGTTAGAGACAATCAACTTGGGTACTGAGGAAGACAAAAAAAGAAGTCAGAGTGGGTGCCAACCTAGAGCCAAGTGTCAAGGAGCACTTAATTCAGTTGTTGAATGAATATGTTGAGATCTTTGCCTGGTCTTATGAAGACATGCCGGGACTCGATACAGATATTGTGGTTCACCGTATGCCCACAAGAGAAGACTGTCCACCAGTTAAACAAAAGGTCCGCCGCATGAGACCTAACATGTTTGAAAAGATCAAAGCAGAAGTTATGAAGCAGTTCAATGCTGGATTTCTTGCTGTTACTTCCTATCTACAATGGGTTGCTAACATTGTGCCCGTGCCTAAGAAGGATGGCAAAGTGAGAATGTGCGTGGATTGTAGAGACTTAAACAGGGTCAACCCTAAAGATGACTTTCCACTTCCACACATTGACATCTTGGTTGACAACACAGCTCAGCACAAGGTATTTTCTTTCATGGACGGATTTTCAGGTTACAACCAGATCAAAATGGAACCTGAAGACATGGAGAAAACTACTTTTGTTACACAGTAGGGTACGTTTTACTACAAAGTGATGCCATTCGGACTGAAGAATATCGGGGCAACCTATCAACGCGCCATGGTAGCTTTGTTTCATGATATGATACATCATGAGATAGAGGTCTATATAGATGACATGATAGCCCGTTCACAGATGGAAGAAGAACACCTCGACCATTTGCAAAAGCTGTTTGTCAGGTTGAAGGAGTACAAGCTAAGATTAAACCCTAACAAGTGTACGTTCGAAGTCCGATCCGGTAAACTCTTGGGTTTCATTGTCAGCAACAAAGGCATCGAGGTTGATCCTGCCAAAGTCAAAGCTATACAAGAAATGCCTGCTCCTCGCACTGAGAAGGAGTTCATAGGTTTCTTGGGACGCCTAAACTACATTGCAAGGTTCATTTCTCACCTAACATCTACCTGCGAACCAATCTTCAAGCTGTTGAAGAAAGATCAGGTAGTAAAATGGAATGATGACTGTCAAATTGCTTTTGATAAAATCAAGGAGTATTTTCTAGAACCTCCTATCTTGATGCCACCCGTCGAAGGAAGACCGCTAATCATGTATCTGATCGTCTTGGAGAATTCAATGGGGTGCGTACTGGGCCAACATGACGAGTCTGGCCAAAAAGAGCATGCCATTTATTACCTTAGCAAAAAGTTTACCGACTGTGAGACCTGATACTCACTGCTCGAGAAAACTTGTTGCGCTTAGGTATGGGCTACTCGTCGGCTAAGGCAGAATATGTTGACTCATACCACTTTGCTGATATCTAAGATGGATCCAATCAAGTACATCTTTGAAAAGCATGCTTTGTCCGGAAGAATAGCTAGATGGCAGATGATCCTGACAGAATACGATATACAGTACACGACCCAAAAAGCTATAAAGGGGAGTGTGCTAGCTGACCATCTGGCTCATCAAGCTGTCGAAGATTACCAATCCATGAAGTTTGACTTCCCTGATGAGGACATTTTGACATTGGACAATGTTGAAGATATCAGACCATATGACGGACCTGAACAAGGATCCCGATGGACCCTGTACTTTGATGGTGCTTCCAATGCACTTGGCAACGGTATCGGCGCAGTACTCATCTCCCCGGAAGGTTGCCATACTCCTTTCACCTCCAGACTTTGCTTTAACTGTACGAACAACATGGCAGAGTATGAAGCTTGCATCTTTGGACTCAAGGCTACCATAGACTTGGGAATCAAATCTTTGATTGTGTTTGGGGACTCAGCTTTGGTCATCAGTCAGATCAAAGGAGAGTGGGACACTAAGCATCCAAACCCCATCCCTTACAAAGAACATGTCTTGACATTGTTACCACATTTCGAGCAGATTAACTTCGAGCACTTCCCGCGAGAAGAGAACCAGCTAGCGGATGCTCTAGCTACAATGTCATCCATGTTTAAACTTAACTAGGATAATGAGGCTCCCCAAATCACAATTGAACGGATGGACGAACATGCGCATTGTCACGAGATTAATACCGAAGAAGTAGTGGACCGACCTTGGTTTCACAAAGTCAAAAGGTATCTCGAGGCTCAAGAATACCCAGAAGGAGCTTCAGTCAATGACAAAAAGTTCTTGAGGAGATTCTCTACCAAGTTCTTCCTGAGAAATGGTATCCTGTACAAGCGCAATCATGATTGCATTCTGCTCCGTTGTGTGGACAAGATTGAAGCTGAACAAATCATGGTTGAACTGCACAATGGTAACTTTGGCACTCATTCTAGAGGGCATACGATGGCTAAGAAGATCCTACGGGAAGGCTATTACTGGTCTACCATGGAAGCTGACTGCTATCAACACTCCCGTACTTGTCACAAATGTCAAATCTATGCGGATAAGGTACATATACCCCCAGTTCCTCTCAATGTCTTAACAGCTCCTTGGCCCTTTGCTATGTGGGGAATCGACATGATTGGGGAGATCAAGCCTACAGCATCCAATGGACACCGCTTCATCCTAGTGGCCATTGATTACTTTACCAAGTGGGTCGAAGCAGCTTCCTTCGCATCCGTCACAAAGAATGTTGTTGCCCGCTTCATCAATCAGAACCTCATTTACCGATACGGCATCCCTGAAAGGATCATCACTGACAACGGTACAAACCTTAAAAACACTATGATCACTGCCTTGTGTGAGCAGTTCCAGATTCAACATCACAATTCATCTCCCTATCGGCCAAAGATGAATGGTGTTGTCGAAGCTGCAAACAAAAATATCAAGAAGATCATACAAAAGATGACAGTCACTTACAAGGACTGGCATGAGATGCTACTGTTTGCTCTTCACGGGTACCGTACCACGGCTCGTACATTAACTGGGGCAACACCATATTCTTTGGTATACGGCATAGAGGTTGTTTTACCTATCGAGGTTCAGATTCCCTCCTTGAGAATCATGAAAGATGCTGGTTTGAGTGAAGACGATTGGATTCAGACCCGGCTTGATCAATTAAACTTAATTAACGAGAAGCGACTTATTGTTGTTTGCCACGGTCAGACGTATCAAAAACGGATTATCAAGGCTTTTAACAAGAAAGTCAGGCGTCAGGTATATCAAGTCGGAGATCTTGTAATCAAGCGGATCATCTTGCCGCAAAGTGATCCCAGGGCCAAATGGACTCCTACCTACGAAGGACCATTTGTGATCAAAAACATCTTTTCTGGTGGGGCAATGATCTTAACCACCATGGACGGCGATGACCTGCCGCACCTTGCGAATGCAGACATAGTCAAAAGATACTACGCATAAGTGACCCTCTAGGGTGACACACCTAGGCAAAAAAAGGGCATCCCGGTGAATCGAAAACCCGAAAGGGCGGTTCAGGAAAAAATTAGGGATAAATAAAAAAAAATTGTACACCCGGTAAGTTGAAAACCCAAAAGGGAGACTTGGGCAAAAAAGGGTTTCCCGGTGGACTGAAAACCCGAAAGGGCGGTCCAGGCAAAAATTAGGGAATTAAAGTGTATGACTATGTCTCGTCGAATCACTTTAAGGATAATCTCTTCACAGACAAGCTCTGAGCTTCTGATCAATTCAATCATCTTCAGACGAAGCAGCAAATGGACAAGATATTCAGAGTTACGAAGGCTATAGCAGAATGGGAACCCCATGGAATTTTCACACATAGCCATCTTTCTTTGTATAAAATTTTCTCATTTTTTATTACAACGTTCTCTTACTGGGATGTTTGTCTCCTTTGTACAAATACTTACACAAAGTTAATACAAAGATACTTCAAAGTGCAGAAAACTATTTGCCTTTTCTTCTTTTTTACACTTGTTTTTTATTTGAAAACGTCCAATGATTTATTAATGAGCATATGCATTTGAATATAATCACTGTTTACAAATAAACGAAATGGGAAAGAATAATTACTGACAGGTTGAAAGTATAGGAAAACGTCTTTGGACTATTCCAAGAGAAATCCCCTGCAGTACATCATCTAGATCCCCAGCGGAGCTAAAACCTTGAGATACATATCCCCAGCGGAGTTATAATTTCAAATCCTCAATTCCCATCAGAGTTAGGTTTTCAAACTCACAATCCTCAGCGGAGCCAAAAACTTTGAGTTACAGATTCCCAGCGGAGATGAAACCTTCTTCCCCAGTCAAGTCAAGACTCCTAATCCCCAGCGGAAACCATCCAATTTCCCCAGCAAGTTTATCTTAAAGCCTGGAAATCAACTAGATAACAGTTAACTTTGTCTCTCCCCAACCTAGGATAATTCCCCAGTAGAGTGGAATACAACCCAAACTCCTGAGCTTTCTCCAAAACAGGAATAAGTTTTTCCCCCCAGAGTCCTGAACTTACTCTAGCAGGAAGCCTTCTTCCCCAGAGTTTTTCACTCCCCAACAGATTGAAGATTCTCATTCTCATTTTCCCAGTAAAGTAACCAAAGTTTTCTTTACTCCTCAACAGAATGAAGATTCTCATTCTTAGTTCCCCGCAGAAATCATCAGAATTTTCCCTATTCCCCAGTCGAGTAAGGATTCCCATTATTTAACCCCCAGGAGAAGTCTTCAAAGTTCTTTGGATTTCCCAAGCAGTTATCTCAGGCGGTTTGACATTACTCTCACAATAGATTTTGTCAATACTCCAACTTCAAGGCATGAAGGATTCTCACATCCCCACAGAAGTTGTCAGGGATTTTCCATCCCCAATAGTCACCAAGGATTTCTCATCCTCAGCAATCAAAGATTTTGAATCTCCAGCAGCGGTCAAGGATTTATTTTCCCCGACAGTAGTCAAGGGTTTTATTATCTCCAGCCATCAAGGATTTATTTTCCTCAGCAATACAGCAAATTAGCTTACATGCACATACATTACACTCATATATCATAAACGTTGATAAAACACATTTTATTGCATCATACATTTCATGCAACATAACTTTGTGTTTCAGCTAACATTTTACCCTTTTTAGGATAAGATTAACAGCTATCTTTAACAAATATTCAAAGATTTCAGATACAGTACGGATACACTCCAGACGCATAAGTCATTCTGTTACTCATTCAAATCTCTTATTCAGATACAGTACAGATACACTCCAGACACGGAAGTCATTCTGTTACTCATTCAGAATTCAAAGTCAAGATACAGTACATATACGCTCCAGACACAGAAGTCATTATGTTACTCATTCAGACCTCAACTTCAAATACAGTACGGATACACTCCAGACAAGGAAGTCATTCTACTACTCATTCAGATCTCTTATTCAGATACAATACAGATACACTCCAGACACAGAAGTCATTCTGTTACTCATTCAGAATTCAAAGTCAAGATACATTACGGATACGCTCCAGACACTGAAGTCATTCTGTTACTCATTCAGGCCTCAACTTCAGATACAGTCCAGATACACTCCAGACACGGTTGCCATTCTGTCACTCATTCTAATTTTCCCCAGCTCAGATACACTCCAGACACGAAAGTCATTCTGTCACCTATTCAAGATACAGTCCAGATACGCTCTAGACACAAAAGCCATTTTGTCACTTATTCAGATTCAAATCTCCAAATACAACTCAGATACGTTCCAGATACGGACACCATTCTGAGGATCATTCTCCTGATTTACAACAAGCATTCTTGGATGGCATCTACAAGCCCATCTCCAACAAGATTATCTCACATCTCCAAATGGAATCTTTAATCCTATTTCCTCAAACTACAATTTGACGAGTGCAAATTTACGGGCACTCTAGTGTCCAATCATCTTTTACCTTCGAGTCACGAACGGAAAAGCTCGCCAATCTAACTCTTCATGTTCAAGAAGATTGAACAGGGGCAGCTGTTGTACCCCAAAATTTTCCCTCTCATTTTATCAAGATTTTCCCCATAAGACTCTTTGGACTCAAGATAGAATTAGGGATTGCTCAGCTCAAGACATCTCCTTGCACTGATGACCTGAAATTAGGGTTTGAGTTTGCACAAAAATTTTTGGACCACCAATTCTTCATGGGACTTTCATACACCATATTGGACCCCTAATATTGCTCATACCAAGTTTCAAGCCTTGAATCACTTTTTTGCCCAGTCAATTGGACAGTTGACCTAAAAATCAGTTGTATTGGGGAAAAAGTCAACCATGGCCAATTTACAGTCAATCCTCATAATTTTTGATCCACATCAACATTATAGGCTCATATAAACCATTTGATCATGTTTGGACCACAACTCCTCAAGAAATTTGATCAGATCATCAAAAGGGCAAAATGGTCAAAATTAGGGTTTTGACTGTAGAAGAGAAATTTCTGATTTTTCACCTAGCCAATGGCCAATTGGGTTCAAGAATGGTTTCAAGGACTCAATGGTACCATCTTGACCTAATCACAAGGTTCAAAAGATCTCAAATGCATAGGATTGACATATAAATTTTCCAGTCAACTGATCAAAAATCAACTGTACACTGAAAAGTCAAACTTTGACTTTTTGGTCAAAATCAAGTGCCAAGGGTCATATTTCATCAAGATTTGTCAAAACATGAAACGTGTTCACCAAGAAAATTAAATTTGGAAATTAGGGTTTAAGTTTGAAAAATTTTCATAACTTAGAATTTTTCTAAGTTATGAAAACTTCTTGTTTTTTCCCAACTTTTTCACCATGATGCAATTGGATTCAAAGAAAACTTACAACATGAAAGTTGTAGTCCTCCACAAAATATACAACTTTTATTCACAAAGTTTTCCCAAATGATGCTTGGATATCAAGTTATGATTATGTGAATAGGGGTCCATAAACCTTTTAACTTAGTGAAATTTTTGCCCTAGTTTAGGCAGATTTTTGACCTAAGTTCATGGTAACTTTTCACCTAGTTCCAAGAGGAATATCAAAAGAATTTCAAAGATGGATTGTAGAGCATGTTAAAAGCTTTCCAAAATGTCCAAGAACTCTCCAAGATCATTTATAGTTATGGAAAATCGAAGAAATGAAAAAGGCAATTTGTCACTTTTTGTCCAAGGCATTTTCACAATGGTTCAAGTTGCAAATCAGTTTCAAACATGCTTGTACTTGAATTACAGGTCCCAATCCTTTCTACACTAAAAAATTGAATGCAAATACATTGGATAATGGTCTTGTTCTTATCTTTTGAAGCATTGCACATTGAATTATTCCAAAAATGGCATAAAGTGCATAATACCATTTTCATAAAGCTAGCTTTTACAAATTTGTTTATCTTGAGCCATGGACATAATCTCTTTTTGCAAACAAGATCCACAGATATCAGGAAATTGGTACCAACTCTCATCATACCTTAAGCTAGCCTGTACAGGCCTTTGGCTTTGTGACTTCACCTTTTCTTCAAAAGCAAGCAAACTTGCAAAAGTCAAGCAAGCTTGTGTATCTGATAAAATCAAGACTTTGTATCATTTCAAACAACCTCAGAACATTGTTTCAAGCAGAATACACGAATTCATAACTTCTCAAACACCTTAAAACACAAAAATCCCAAGTTCCTGCTGTTGTACCCCAATTTTTGACCTAAGATCCCATCTTTATTTTTTGCATTTTTAGATAAGTAAAGGTCACGAAATACGATCGGTTTTAACGTCTCACTTTCGAGCTTTGACTATGCGAAGAAAGATCAAGTTTGCAAGTTGATTCAAAGCATTTCGATCAAAAGTCAACTCTTGCAAGTTCAATTTCAAACGGTCATAACTTCTTCAATTTTCAACGTCCTGAGGCGATTCTTTTGCAAAGTATCACAAATAGCGTTGTTTATGAGATTACTTCGAAGATTAAAGTTCAAGTCATGCCACAGACGTTTTCTCAAGAACGTTTGATTTTTCTGCTGGGATAATTCATGAAACTGGAGTTTTAGTCCAATGATTCTTTGATTGCTTATGGACTACTTCAAGTCACTTTGCAATTGAACTGTAGTGATCATTGGATTAAGGTAGATTGTCGATTAAATTTCTTAAAGGCACGATTTACGTTATTGGTCTGTATTGTAAATTACTATGAGGTGAAGACGCGAATCAGGGTTGAGAATTCCTTGAATTCTTGTGGTTTGCAAGCTAACTTGGATTTGAGATTTGAATTAAGATTTGGATTCATTGTTGTGAAGTTTTCTTTCAAGTAACCAATACCATAAAGCCAAAATATCCGAATTTGTCAAATAACATTAGGGTTCTTATCATTCGACGGAGCAGTCGACCATTATTATTATTATTTTAAAAAAATAAAATATATTATTAAACAAAACACTACTAAAACATTTATTTATTATTATATTAAAACAAAATTTGTATATTTTTTTAGCAATAAAAGGAAGAAACTAATTAAATGAAAAAATAAATAAAATCAAATTAAAATTAAAATTTCAAAATTTTAGATAAAACTAGGATAGGACACTTATATAGTGGGAGACGATGAAAAAGAATTGGAAGAATATAAGAAACTTTTGTATGTAAGTATCCAATTTCCAAACCTCATTCTTAAGGTATGGTGGAAAATCCACCACCTCTTACAAGCAGTGGCGGAGTCAGAAAAATTATAAAGCTTGGGTAAAAAATTAAAGACCGCAAATTCACATTGTATATAATATATAAATAGTTATCAATCAAAATAAAAAAGACTCGTCATTTTGTCAACAAAAATATAGTTTAAAATAAAAGAGATAAACATAACCTTACAATAGCGGGTTAAATAAAATTACGAGGCAAGTGTTCTTTTCAAGACTTCTTTGCGATAAATGTTCGAATAATATCAATATCATCAAGTGACTTGAATATCTCCTGCTCGGTGTAACATACCATCAAGTCATTAAACCACACACCGTTGATCTTATTGCGCAATTTAGACTTGATAATATTCATTGCTGAAAAAGCTCTTTCAACAGATGCTATCGACACCGACAATATCAAAGCTAACTCAATAAGTTTATAAACCAATGGAAATACCAAATGTTTCTCAGTTTGAAACATCTTCATAGCCAAACTTTGAACATCTTCACAAGTGGAAAATGAAGCATTTCTTCTCACTTGAAGAACATAAGTGTCAAGTTGATCCCTTATTGTTCCTCGGTCATCATCAGAAAATTATGCATGATAAATATCAGCAAGACGAGCAAGCTTGTCAAAATTAAACTTGGAGAAAGAGTTCTTAGGGTCAAGACACGAGAAGTAATTCAGGATAATATTACTTCCTTCACTAAAGCGATGATCCATCTCCACATATATTTTGTCAATAGCAACATAAAAAATCTCTGCACGATAATGATAAAGATTAGTGATAGTCCTCACTTCTACCCTTGAATGGCCACGGAAAACCATGCCTTGTGCTATGATATATCTTGAACAATCTACAGAACAAGTTAAATGAATCTTATACAATTCTTCTGATTCCTTGGTTGCTTTAGAAAAATTATTTGTCACACTTTGTCTTTGATTATTATAATCATCGTAGTGTTTGACACATGAGTTGTGAAAACTATTATGGTACCAACGTGACCTTTCAAGCCTTGAGATGTATGCTTATATTATCTATATCCACTTTTAGTGAAGACTTCAAAACTAAAGTGCTCGGCCCTTCCAATTTACTTAAAGAGAAAGCAATAAAAACAATAAGATGCATCCTTTATCTCACTGTATTCTAACCATATATAATTCTTATACCATAATTTACTAAATAATCTTTTAACACTCCCAAATGGAGTACGAGGAAAGCTTGACAAATCTGGTTGCATTGGACCCTTTAATATATACGCCCTCCTCACTTGGTCTTGAATATCTTAAGCATACTCATTAATTTATTTCCTACGACCTGGATCACGCACAATCTCATTTGGATTAAACTCAATAACCACATTAGACAATGGTTCTAATTCGGCTTCCGGTTGCCAAATATTCATATTCTCAATATTTTCTCTAGCAACCAAAAATCTCCTCATCTCTGAAAAAAGATAAAATAGTTACAAAATTGTAGTTTCAAAATTTAAAAGAATAATAATCAAATAAAACAAATAAGAATAAACAATGCTCTTCAAACAAATAAAACAAAATTTAAAACTCTAATAAATAAATTAGTATTTATAATTATACATGGTTAATCAAACAACCTATATTTTAATCAATAAATTAGAATCATACATGGAATTATACAAGTATAACATATAAACTTATTTCTACAAGTTTCATTTGAAAAATAGTAAGTAGCATAATCACTAATTGATTTGTAATTATAAATATGTCAATTCAATTTTGTATTAGTTTGGTGGATTAAATTAAACTTTTTACATTAAATATTTGTCAACTTTCTAGTGAAATAAAAGTACAAAAAGATAAAAATTATATACGTGTCTATCTAATTCTTTACCAACATATTAGTAATCTTTAGATCCTTATTTCTTATTGTGACAAACATATCAAATAGATTAACATACCAACTCAAACACATGTAGTATATTTGTATTATATAAAAAGAGAAACACACACATCTTCTATTTAATAATCAAGTTAAAGTTTTACATTACTTGTTGTAAAAATGGTATGGTACTATAAAGGAAGTTGGCGACGACAGATTGAACATAAAAGGAAAGAGAACGACGACGACTGCTATTCAATAATCCTTTCCCTCTTTAGATTTTTCCAATTCTAGGTTCCACTATTTTTTTCTTTTAAAAAAACATTAATACTAAAAAAAAAATTGGGCCGGGCCGAGCCTGGGCATTTGCCCAAGCTGGCCTTATGGTAGAACCGCCCATGCTTACAAGAGAGGCATCACAAGTAGAACACAGACCTTTACTATCAAACCATAGGCATGTATTTTTTGGGAAAACAATCCATAATTTCTACTATTGTGAGTGTTGGATTGAATGGTAAATAAACTACAAAATTTCTTGACATCGTGAAAAGGTATTCAAAAGAATCTGGGTACATTATTGAGGAAATTAAAGGAATTAATCTAGCACTCAAGTTGCAAATATTAAAATAACATTTGTGGGAGAAAACCAATAATATTTACCTTTAAGTTTTATTGAATAAATGATAAATGAAAATGTGAAGAACCATTTTAGGGCTATTACAACATTATTCATCAATTAAAATGTAAGTTTTTTATAACCCATTCTTGTTTTTAATATTTGTTTTAATCGGGAATCAAAATTGTTGATGTAGATTTTTGATGCGGTGGTGTAGACTACTTCAATATATATGTGGCAAATGGACCTCTAAAGTTAGGATTCTAAAATCTAAATTAGTCTGTGAATAGAAGGGGGGTAAAGTCAATAATGAATAGAATCATATCTTTTTATTGCTCACACAATGATTTATGTATAATGGGTGACATTTTTGGCCTATATAGTATTGGACCTATGGTCGACCCATATAAGTTGCCCCTTTCTCAACAACCAATGTGAGGCCGACGATTATCGCTTTCTACTTAACTTGAATATTAGTGGTAGAAAACTAAATGCATGGATACTTTCATCAAAAATACGACTTCGTTCTTCAAGATGAGCCTGATTCCACTTCAACGACTGTTGGATGAGTCATATGTAAATACTAACAAAGTATGAGCTAACTATGGTGCGACTGAGTTCATTTATGCTATGAAGTATACAAACAATTGTGCCTTCACAACTTTCCTTGACTCATTTGAAATATCAAATCCATATTTCAATGGACCACTTTGTCAATTGTCCGCTTAGATCCGGCCAATGAACAACCTACTTCAGCGGCAAGTCAGTCTGGACGATTATGGTGTGGCCAAGAAGTAATGAAATGGATTTCTTGATGTCGTCACTAAATCCATAGCTTCTTTATCTATATTTTGATGTCTATGGTCCGACCAAGGATTTGGAGATGAAATAGACTGAACTTTGATAGTCGATCGGTTCTCTTAGGAGAACGGTGTTGATTACTTCATCGGACACGAGAAAATAAAGGTATAGAGATTCCTCGACCATCGAAGAGATAGTAACTATAGAGTTTATAAGGCCATTTTTAAGGATGTAAACACTTGTTGGCATTATGGGTTCCACTCAAAAAGTGCTTCTTTCTTCATTAACTTGTAAAATGGCAGGGCGTGTTGTGTTGATTTCAAAATGGTTATGTTTAAAACTGTCAACATCCGTTTAACTTCATGAATTCCTTCTTTGTTGTAGATGCAATTATCCTATGGCCATGTCTTATTTATCCAAGTTCACTTATATCCGCCTCTTTGTCAGATAAAAACCTAGAAACTTGTCAGCTCTGACTCCAAAGGTGCAGTTCTATAGATTGAGCCTCATGTTGTACTGTCGGACTCATCAGAATACACATGTTAGATGTCAGTCGTGTAGTTCCTCTTCAGTGGACTTAACAATCATGTTATCCATGTATACCTCAAGTGTTTCACCTATTTCCTCTTTGAAGACTTTATTCATCATCCTCTAGTATGTTTCTCCTTGATTCTTCAAGCCAAATAAAATAACATTATATTAGTAGTTGACTTGCTCGATAATGAAGACAATTTTCTCTTTCTTCAGCTCACACGTGTGTAATTGATCGTAACATGAATATGCATCTATAAATGACATAAGCTTGTATTTGACCAATTGTCAACTAAGTTCTCAATTCTTGGGTGCAGGGTACGAGTCCTTAGGGCATGCTTTATTGAGATTAGTATAGTTGATGCACATTCTCCATTTCCCTTTAGCTTTATTGACTAGCACCGCATTGATAGCCACTCAATATATTTTATATCATAAATACAATTAGTGTTCAGTAAATCTTGAATTGTCTTCGAAATCATATCGACATTATTAAGAGGCTGCCTTCTTCTTCTTTAGGACACATATCGGGCGCTAGGGTTGATGTTATGAAATCAAGCTTTCAATAAGTTAATTTTAACAAATATAAAAAATTATATAAATACTATGATCAAAACTCCAAGATGGAAGTTTAATGCTCTATGATGAATGATGGTAAAATATAATCTTTCGTGTTTATATAGCTCTAGAGCTCAAGCCATCTAAAGATGATCTTAACTTGTTTTACAAAATTTCCATCTTTGAGATTTTAGACTTATATAATATTTGAAAACTTCTCAAAACTGAAAAACCATTTTATGGGCCATACAATCGATTGCAATGGACTGATAATAAATTGTCATGCTTCAGTTTTCAAAATATGTTAGACCATTCAATCGATTGCAAAGCTTGGCCAATTGATTGCTCTAGTTTTAAAAAATAAATTTTCAGCCCATTCAATTGATTGCAAGGAAAAGCCAATAGATTGTGTTTGCTCATTCATTCAAATTTTCATACCTTTTCATTACTCTCAATCGATTGCATATTTCATTCAATCGATTGTTACTTTGATTTTTCAAAAATACTGATTCGTATGGCATCCTTTCATGGCTACTTTTCAACAAATCTTTTCAATTTACATTCACATCCTCTCATTATTTTTCAAGATTCATGACTTGAATCATCAAGAGGTGTGTCATGCCATATATATATATATATATATATATATATATATATATATATATATATATATATATATATATATATATATATATATATATATCTTACGTATTGTTAGGCGACTAGACATACTTTCGGACTTTAAGAGGAATTAATATAATCCCTCTGTCTTTTTTATTTTATGCATTTACCTCTTTCATCACTTAACCTAACCAAAAAATAAAGAAACACTTCTCTAAAAACCTGATAATTTTTAAAGCACATAATTCACCCCCTCTTAGGTGTGCACTAATAACTTACAGGTGTTCAACTGGTGACATGCCACATTGGCATCTAAGCCTAGCATTTTATGTGGAGAGGCGACTGAAATATCAACATTGGCCCCTAAACATTCAATGAACCCCTTCTCGACTTCGACAGGCTTATCTGCTTCTATCTTAACCAATCTCATTGGATTATATTCCAAGTGAATGAATTTTAATTCCCCATCTTGGTCAACCTCAGGAATTTTATTTTGATTTCGGGTTAATGGCCTAGTTCGTCTCCTTACAGGATCATTTTCATGTACGTCGAGATCGACTATATCTGGTGTTTCTTGAGCTTTCATGCTTTCTGTTGCAACTGGTTTAAATACAGAGTCACCACCCTTAATTTTTATCCTAAGAAGGGGGATATAAAGGAATAACCCTAAAAAAGTTTAGAGATTCTAGGTCGACTCGGTTCTAGACGAAGGGAAGGTGTTAGACACCCCTCATCTACCTTATTCACAAGGATACTAGGTTTAGAAGCACAATTTTTAGGAAATAAGGTTTTTATGTTTTATTAGGGAAAAAGGGTTTTAATTTTAAACAGGGGGAAAGGTTTTAATTTTAAACAGGGGAACTCGCCACGATTTAAATCGTATCCCTACGTATTCTCTTAGGAGGAATCAGAGTCCCATTTCGTAGTTCGTAGTTAGTTTGTATTTTTTGTGAATTACGAAGATATTCGCATTTTCCATACGTTTAGTCTGGGTTTTGTGAATAGCATAATTTGTTAGACTAAGCGCGCAGTCGATTCGGATGTAGTCACAATCCTTTTTGAAAATTTATTTATTGAATTAATTTGATTTACGAAAATAAATTGTGGTTGGTTAAATATTTTTTTAGTATATTAATTATTGAAAATACTCTATTTAAATGCATGATTAAAAATAAAATTTAATGCAATAAATAAAATAATATTATTGATGAGTTTGGAAAATAATATGCCCATGTGTTAAATATGATAGCATTAAATATATTAAATATATTTAAAATAAGAAATAAAATAAAATATTATGATTAATAAAAATATAGGAAAAATATAAAAAACTATAAAAATAATAAATAAATAAAATAAATAAATTAGAAAAAATACAGGGGGTGTGAAATAAACTGGGTTAGTAAAACTATGAGGGTGTCAAAAGCATGGGCCTGAATTCTGATATTGAATTCAGGCCCAAAAGGCAGTGGGGTACATTCTTGAGAGGCGTAGTAAAATTGGGGGTACGAGAAGTAGGGGGTCTAAGTCCAGATGTTGGACTTGTCCCACTTGACCGAGGGGTATGTTTTTGAACGAGATACCAAAATAAAATAAGAGGGGGTTCACTTAGACATGGGCCAGGACCAGAATGGTTTGGGACGGGTCCGTTCGGTTCAAGTGCTGGAAAGAGCACCGTAAGACCGTGGGTGTGCGTGATTTGGATTGTTTGATTGGGATTAAGAGGATATGAGCAAGGGAGTATGATAACAACTATAACGCGCGTATGCCATAATCTGACGTAATATAATTTGTTTTATTTTCACTCTTCTCTTCATTCTCTCTTATCGCTTTCCCTATTTTTTCCTCTTTATTAATAAGAGCAAAACACCGCTGCCACACTAAACAAAACCCTAATGCGGAGGCGACGACTAACACCCCAAAACCAAACTGAATCCATCCCGAAACATCACCAAACCCTAAATTCCAACATGAAGAATGACAATTTTAAGCTAAGTGTGATTTATTTACCTCTATGCAATCACAAATCTTCGAGCTTTACGGTTTCTCTGATTAGCTCCTATGATCTTCTTCTTCTTCAGTTTGTAGGTAACGGTGGATGGTGGTGTAGCAGTGGATATAAGAGAGGTAAGTTAGGGTTTCAAATGTTGAAACCCTAGGCTTACGGCGGCTTACGAAGATGAGGATGAAGATGGTGCAATAGAACTTCTTCCTCTCAAGGCTTCTGTCTCTAAATTCCCTCCTGTAAATTTGTTCTTTTCTACTGTAACAATTTTTGCTTCCTCCCTTTTCTGTTTTTAGACTAGGTTTTTATAGAATTTTTAAGGAATTAGTAGATTAGGAAATGAATAAATTTGTCTATAAATTTTAATTTGATTTAATTAGGGTTTGAATTAGGGAATTTATTCTTGTCTGTAAATCGATGTTATTTTTGATTTAAGCTTAATTTTGTTTCTGTATTTGTATGACTTAGTTTCTGTATTTAGGTTTTGTTGTATTAAGGCCATAAAGAATGTTCCTGGGTTGTATCGATTCTGTTAATTCCATCTTCCTTGATTTATACAGTAACGGTTTCACTACTAAAAAAATGACATTTGAGAAAAGGTTTTTACATCAGGTATAAAAATATACGATGTAAAAAATAAAATTAAAAATATTTTACATCAGGTATTTATTTGCAATGATATAAACAATATGAAAAAAAATATTTTTCTCTATCTATTACATCGGGCCATTTAATCCACCAATATAAAAGGTTTCGTGAAAAAAACACGGTGGCAGTTTTATAAATAACAAACCAGGTGGCAGAGTTGTAAATAAAAAGCACGCTAGATATTACATCAGTTCCTGCATTCCATCGATGTAAAAAAGAGGGTGGCAGATTGGTAATATAAAGAATAGGCTAACCCTTACATCGAGCCATTTATTCCACCGATGTAAAAAACATGAAAAACCTTACATCGGTCCTTTCGTTAAACCGATGTAAAAAACATAAGCGCATATGAACCCTTACATCAGGCCAATGCTTGCACCGATGTAAAAACTAATATATATATATATATATATATATATATATATATATATATATATATATATATATATATATATATATATATATATATATATATATATATATATATATATATATATATATATATATATATATATATATATATAATTTGGAAATAAACCCAGACTGCACTTTATTTCGTAATTGTTCCACTTCTCAGTCCATCTCGCCTACGAACGCACCCTCACTGCTACTCCGTCTGTCTCCGCCCGTCTCCGCCCGTATCGCCTACGAATGCACCCGCCTATGGCGTCTCCTCCCGTATCCGCTCGTCTCGCCTATGAACGCACCCGCCTACACCGTCTCCGCCCGTATCCTCCCTCCGCCGTCTCCTCACAGATCTGCCGTCTCCTTGCAGTTCCGCCGCCGACTGCATGAAGACGGAGGCATTTCTCCAGTTGTCACATTGCCGCCATCTTCACCGTCTTCGAAACCTCCTCTGTCGTCCAACTACGATTCTGGTACGAAATTTTATATTTTGTTCAACTTCATTGTATATCTATGGATTTCTAAGAGTTATATATACAAAAAAGTTTTTAAGATATTCTTGTTTCTTTGTTTGCTACTGAGATTCATTATAAAAAATTAGAAGTACATAGAAAAATAATTAGAAGATTATACTATGAATCCATTACTTTGTTCATATTTGTTTTTTAATTACTAAATAGTTTATTATTATTAGAGAGGTTAATTAAGTCTAATTAGTTATAAATAGTATATATTTTGTATAAAGTTAAGAATATAGTACATGTTGTATATAATTAGTCATTCTTTTTCATTAGAGAAATTGTCTACTTAGAAACCTTCGAAAAAAGCATTAATGGTCCTCTCAGAAACACACAATTTATCTTTAACCTATCAAACTTAATAGACTTATCACCTTGCCATTGAAATTTGATTCTATTTTTCTTTCTCCGCGAAGCAGCGCAACTTGCAATCTCGGAATCTCCGTGAAGTAGCGCAGCCGCGGGCACACCCTTCATCAGACCGTCCTCCATGTGAACATAGTTATGGATCGTAGTCGGATGAGAGCTAATCGATTAAGTGACGAGTACGAACATGGAGTGATGGAATTTCTACAGTTTGCTGAAAGTAATTCTGAAAAAATTATTCCTATGCTTTTTCTCTGTCCATGTTTTCGTTGTGCAAATAAAGAACCAAAACGTAGTAAGAAAGAAATCATAGATCATCTAATTTGTGTAGGGATTTGTCAAAGTTATACAGAATGGATATGGCACGGTGAAGTAGTAGCAAAGTAAACGTGTCTCAAATAGATGATGTTAGTGTAGAAATGGATGATCGTATAGAAGACATGATGCGTGATATTGGACAAGATTCGTTTAAGAGGACACATGCATATGATACTATATGCAGTGACAAGGATAAACATTTGTACCCGGGATGCAAAACATTTACACGGCTGTCATACGTTTTAAAATTATTTAATCTGAAGGAAAAGAATGGGTGGACTGACAAAAGTTTTACCGAGTTGCTTGAATTGTTGACCGAAATGCTTCTAGAAGGTAATGTAATGCCAAGTCGTTATTACGAGGCGAAGAAAATATTGTGTCCGATGGGTTTGGAGTATGAAAAGATACATGCATGCCCTAATGATTGCATATTATACAGAAAAGAGTATGTAAACTATAATCATTGTCCAAAGTGCAAGGCTTCACGCTACAAAAAGAAAGATGGTGAATCAATTGATGATGAGGTGGTCAAAAAGGGTACTCCTGCGAAAGTGGTATGATACCTACCAATAATTTCAAGGTTCAAGAGATTATTCGCCAATGCAGATGACGCAAAGAATCTTAGATGGCATGTAGAAGAAAGAAAATATGATAGACAGATTCATCATGTAGCTGATTCTTTGCAATGGAAGAAAATAGATTCTTTGTTTCCAAATTTTGGCAAAGAGTCGAGAAACCTTAGACTTGGACTTTCTACTGATGGAATGAATCCGTTTGGTAATCTGAGTACTAACCATAGTTCTTGGCATGTTCTCTTGATGATGTATAACCTATCTCCTAGGCTGTGCATGAAGCATAAATATATTATGTTATCGATGATGATATCGGGCCCAAAACAACCAGGAAATGACATAGACGTTTATCTAAGTCCACTGATTGATGATTTAAGAGTGTTGTGGGAGGAAGGGGTGGATGTTTTTTATGTGTATTCTGGCGAACAGGTCAATATGCGTGCCATGTTGTTTAGCACCATCAACGATTTTCCGGCATATGGTAATTTGTCTGGGTATAAAGTTAAAGGGCATAAGGCGTGTCCTATATGTGAAAAAGATACATGTTACCATCAGCTTGAAAAAGGAAAGAAGACCGTTTATCTCGGGCATCGAAAATTTCTAAAACGTTATCATCCATATCGTAGATTGCGAAAAGCTTTCAATGGGGAACAAGAGCATGGTGTTGCTCCAAAGCCCTTGTCTGGAGAAGAAGTTTATCAACGACAACAGGGACTTGATGTTGTCTTTGGAAAGTACCAAAAATGATCTACTGTGAAAAGTGTATGGAAAAAGAGATCGATTTTCTTCGATCTTCCATATTGGTGTAGTCTTGATGTAAGACATTGTATTGATGTGATGCACGTGGAGAAAAATGTATGCGATAGTGTAATCGGAACACTTCTCAACATTCAAGGCAAGACAAAAGATGGTATTAATGCTCGTCTAGATTTGGGTTTGATGGGTATACGAGAAGAGTTAACTCCACAATATATAGGTAACAAGACATATTTGCCTCCTACCTGCTACACTTTGTCTAAAAAAGAGAAAACAAGTTTTTGTAAGTGTTTATAAAGTATCAAAGTGTCGAATGGTTACTCATCAAATGTCAAGAGGCTTATATCAGTTAAAGATCTTAAATTAGTTGGCTTAAAATCTCACGACTGTCATGTCTTAATGCAACAACTACTACCATTGGCTATTTGTGGGATATTGCCTAACAACGTTAGGAAGACTATAACTAGGTTGTGCTTATTTTTCAATGCAATTTGTTGTAAAGCCATTGATTCACTAAAGTTAGACGATTTGGAAAATGAGGCTGCAGTTATCTTGTGCCAATTAGAGATGTATTTTCCTCCTTCATTTTTTGACATTATGGTTCACTTGATTTTTCATCTAGTAAGGGAGATTAGATTATGTGGTCAAATTTTTTTACGGTGGATGTATCCAATAGAGAGATACATGAAGATTCTAAAAGGGTATACAAAAAACCCACACCGTCCGGAAGCATCGATTATTGAGAGGTACATTGCAGAAGAAGCAATTGAGTTTTGTTCTAACTATTTTTCAGGAGTGGATGTTGTAGGGGATCCCAAGTCTCGTCATGATGGAAGATATGAGGGTGTGGGTACACAAGGTTTAAAATTCAAGAGCTTAAGTATTGATGTGGTTGTTCAAGCGCATTTGTATATATTGAATAACACAGATGAAGTTCAACCTTACTTATCTGCTCACAAAAGCATCATAAAGAAAAAGTACCCGAAGATGAATGAAAGAGGGTTGTTAAAAGAGCATAATAAGAGTTTCTCTTAGTGGTTTAAAGAAAGAATTGCTAATGAAGATAGTGTTTCTAATACAATTAAGTGGTTGTCTTATGGGCCTAAATGTAAGATAATAACTTGGAGTGGATATGATATTAATAAAACCTCTTTTTATACAAAGTCAAAGGATGACCGTAGTACCACGCAAAATAGTGGGGTAATGATTGTGGCCGAGTACATGCACTTCTCTAGTGCTAAAGATAAAAACCCGGTTATGGCATCTACACCGTACTTTGGGGTGATTGAAGAGATTTGGGAAGTTAATTATATTGTGTTTAAAGTTCCTGTATTTAAATGCAAATGGATTGATATCAACAGTGGTGTAAGAATCGATGAATTTGGAGTTACACTGGCTGATCTTAGCAAGTTAGCTTATGCGAACGAACCTTTCATCATGGCATCTTAAGCAAAACAAGTGTTTTATGTCACAGATCTTTCTAATAAAAAGTGGTCAGTGGCTTTACAAGGAAAGGTCCATGATAGTGATAAAAATCATGATGAGAATCTTGATATTTCTGAAACTCATCCTTTCTCAACAAATGTGACTACATTCATTGAAGAAAATGAAGGGGATGATGTGCATGCTATTCATATAGACCATGAAGAAGGGATATGGGAGGACTAGTAAGATTTTTTTTATAAGTTAATTCCACGTTACTTTATTTTCTAATTGTTTTTATTTTGTGCTTAATTTTATTTCTAATTGTTTTTATTTTGTGCTTAATATTATTTCTAATTATTTTTATTTTGTGTAAACAAATACATGGGTGATTCAAAAGAAAATCCTTCTTCATCTAGTAACCCCAATAAAAGAAGAGTTAGAGGTCTCACTTTCATGACACAAATTGACAAAGTTCATCAAACAGGTGAAAAGATAAAGTTCGAGTTTAATGCAAAAACCTATGAATGTATTGGTGTTGGTAAAAATGCTACACATTTTAAGAGTTATATAGCATGTCTTGCTTGGCAGTACTGTAGTATTGTGAAAAATGATTGGAAAGAAGTAGATGAAGGCGTAAAAGATGCTATTTGGACTGATATTCAGGTATTTTAAATACAATACTTTATTATATTTTATAATCATATACTAATTAACAGCATATGACATATACTATATTTGTAGGCTCATTTTACTATTCCAGAATGTAAAGATCCAAAGAAGGATAGGTTGAAGAAAGAATGGATTAAATATGCGGGAGAGCGATGGAGAGGTTTTAAGACACAACTCACAGACAGATATATTAATCATCCCATAGAAAATGATCCTCCTCCATATGTCAAGTATAACTTTATTACAGAAGACGCATGGAAAGAGTTTCTCAAGATTCGAGATACCCCTGAATTTAAGGTTAGTAGGAGTTATATGTTTTTGTGTGCTTAAAATTTTTATTATATTTAGTGATTAATTACTTTTTGAGTTTATAATAGGAAAAAAGTCAAAAGGGTAAGGATAATGTGGCTAAGAATGTATACCAACACTTATTGTCTCGTCGAGGGTATCACTTGCTTGAGGAGAAAATTATGAAAGAAAAGTCATCATCGAGAGATAATTCCACATTAGATGATAATGGTAGTCCATCTCCACCATCACGCCATGAGTTATGGAAGAGAGCACGAAAAAATAAAGGAGGAGAATACACATCAAAATCTACACAAGAGGTTGCTGAAAAAATTGTAAGTAAACAATGAAAAATACTTCAAGTATCATTATATTTGTGATTGATTAATTGTGGTTTTTGCATTTTGTATGATTCTCTAGTTTAAGAAGCTGAAAAAGGGGCAATTGTTCCGGATGGACGTAACTATATCTTAACATTAGCCATTGGAACATCTGAGCATGGAGGCCGTGTTCGTGGTGTTGGAAAACTCCATAAACAAAGCACTTACTTTGGAAGGTCACGTCAACATATTGACGTAAATGAACAACTTGCAACATTAGAAACAAAACTTAGAGCTGAACTTAAAGAAAAGTTGGTTGAAGAGCGTAAGATGTTTCAACAATCATTAATGGAGACACTTTGTCTATGGGTTTATCACAGAGCACAAATAATATTAAATGCATTGAAAAATGGAAATTATCGATGGAAGCGGAAAAGGAAGTTGTGCAGCTGCAAAAGAAAGCACAAAAGGAAGCACAAAAGACGTGGAAGTTGATGATGTTCAGATATTGTTACTCATGGTTTTAAAAATGGATGATAACCATTTGGAAATACAATTAAGTCATTGTGCGAGTGTCTCTAATTTTTATATTTCAGCTAAGTGTATCAGAGAGTTATTGGTGGGTTTAGATCATTGGCTTGACGTGTCTATTCTGAAAATTTGGTGCACGTAAGTATATTTTATTGTTTTATTAAACTCAATCTCTATTAATATGTTATATCTCTCATCACTTTGATTCTAATGTTTATTTTAAAATTATTCAGGTATATTCATCGTGTATGTCTTGAGAATTCCATTTCAGAATTATATGGATTTATGGACCCTGCTAGGTGTATTTATAATGATAATGGAGCGAAATCTCAAGAGGATGTTAAAAATTACGTACTAGAAAAGTTACGTGATGAAAACAGTGTGTGCCACTTACTACCATTAATTCATGGGTAAGAATTTTTATGAAATTGTATTTTATATTATTTAATTTTGATAACATATATATTTTTTGTGACTTTTCTGTTTCCACACACACGTACAGGAGACATTGGCAATTAATAGTCATGTGTCCAAGAGACAATTTAGTTGTCGTATTTTGTTCACTTCATCGGAAAATTGACCAGAACACGAAGAAAATTATTACAAAGTAAGTTTATCTTTCATGTGACTTTCATTGGCAACTAATAATTATGTGATTTTTCATTGGCGAGTAAGTTTAGTTATGTGATGTTTATCTTTCTGTATTAGTTCTTTTGGGATTCATCAAATGGAAAATGGAAATAAAAAAAGGGCTACATGGCTTCATCCCAATGTAAGTGTGATGTAAATTGTAATTCTATAGTTAAATTTATGATAAATATTCACTAATTATGTCATTCAATTGTAGACAAGGCAACTACATAACTCTAATGATTGTGGATACTATGTGATGAAAAATATGTTGGATATTGTCTCTGCTAATATAACCGAGAATTGGATGCAGGTACTGAAAATAACTTTACTTTGTTATTTACTTTTTGTTTTTCGACTTAATATGAATTTTTTAAAAATAACTCTATATTGTTATATTTATGTATTATACGTATTTGATGACCCAACAGAATTAACACAAGATGATTTGTATGATTTGCGATTCCGTTGGGCAAAATGTTTCTTTGAGTTATATAAAAATTAAGTTTATCTGGTGAGTTTTATAGAATTGTCTAAGTTGTAGTTTTTGCACATAATTGTTACTATTGAGTTTTTGCACATTACATGTGGTTTTTGCACATGTATTGAGTTTCTTGATTTTTATTTTGTTGATGTTAATTGTTATTATTTATTGTCAGGCAATGTGATTTTGGTGTTGTCTACCGAAGCTATAACTCATCTACTTGGGGATTTTATATTGGTAATTCAAGTTTGGAAAAAGACTTATAAATAGTTGAATATTTTTGTATGTTTTGTGAAGAATATGTATTTGTAAGTTTGTTGTGAATTTGTTTGTTGTGATACAATACAAGTTTGTAATACAATTATTCATTTTGTAAGTTTGTTGTGAAAAATATGAAAATATTGACCTAGATGTGGTCTATGTGATGTTGGAAAGCTATGAAATCTATATAGCGACATAAATATAGTCTGTGTGATATTTGAAAAATATGAAAAAATGGGTAGCAATTTTTTTTACAGGGAAACATCCAGAAAATAAATAATTTATTCTAAAAAAATTTCTTACATTTTACATCGGTTATTACTCCCAACTGATGTAAAAACTTTCAAATTTGTATATATTACATCGGGCTTAGATGACAACCGATGTAAAAAATGGACTTTTTACATCGGTCCACACATTTAACCGATGTAAAAAGTTGCATCAATTTTTTTAAAATAATGTTATAATTGTTTTTACATCAGTCTTAGACCACAACCGATGTAAAAAAGAGACTTTTTACATCGGACCCATAACCGATGTAAAAAGTCCCTGATTTACTATATCGCCTGACTTTACATCTGACCCAGAACCGATGTAAAAAGTCAATTTCACCCGTGTAAAAAGTCATTTCTGCACTAGTGTTTTAAGCAATGAAGCATGTGTTTTTTTGTTTAATCCAAACAGTAGTTGTTTTGCGAGTTTGGCTTTTGACCGGGCTACGTAATCTAGAAACAACAGCATGTTACAAAAAGTGGGCCTGCTCGTTTGGGCCTCAACAAGATAACCATAATTTCAATAATAATAATGTTACTACTAGTATAATAATATTAGTAATAATCTAATATGATAAAAAAGTATTTATAAAAAATAACATCAATAATGATAATAATAATAATAATGTTTATATTTAAAACACAACAATTCTTAAATAAAAAAGGCTGATCGAGCCATTGTCCTTTCTTTTAAAAATACTGGGTTTTAACAAAAACGTGCCCTATATGGGCCTTCCTGATTTGAAATACACCCCCTCTTCCACATCTGAATTCATTAAAAAAACATGGGCCTTCTAGAAAGACCCATTTACTTTCAATAATGTGAACCTCCTCTTTTGAAATGGATTAAAAGAATTACATGGGCTCTTTCTAGTTTAGAAAGGCCCATGATTTTTAAAAATAATATACCTCTTTTATAAAATGCACCCTCCCAAAAAAAAGGAATCCTTAATGGGCCATCAGATATTAATGGTCCATTTTAAATTAATACACCTTTTTTCCTTGTTTTAAATCCTTATAGGAATAAAACCTACAATATGATTTATTGAATAAAAACTTAAATATAATAAGGGTAGAGAAAATTTAGGGTATGACAGCTTCCCTTATTTAATTATCTTTCGATTGGATTGTGTGATAATACACAGGTCTCGCACGTTTTGATCGGAAGTTTATTAAATATTGACCCCGAGATTTGTCCGAAAGATCATAAGAATATGTTGTGCAGCGTTCTTATGAAAGTGGAAAGTAGGCATAGATGATGATGTATCATCTTAACAGCATTTGAGCCAAAGTTTGATTTGACTTAGATATGACAACGCGGATAACCCGTCAATATCTAAGAAGAGATCGTTTGCATATTTACCATAACCTAGGAGGAAAAACAAATTCAAGTTTCCCAAAGCTGACTTACTAATGCTTAGAGACTAATATAACAAGTTCTGTTTGATTTGATTTTTTTTATTGATCACAACCTAGGGGATGAACAAAGCTTGATAACACATTGCTGAATGGAGACTGATGTAATGGATTACGCAGGTTTATCTGCATATCTATCGCAACCTGAGGGATAAATGTTTGAAAAGAGCTTGGTAACTACATCGTTGCATGGAGACTGAGGCAATGAGTTATATCGAGGAATAAAATTGATGACGACATTGCTGCCTGGAGGCTGGTGCAATGGATTATATCACATAAAAAACTTGATGACATTATTGCTGCATAGAGACTGATGCAATGGGTTGAATTGCAGATTTCACACATTGATGTATGGAGACTGATGCAATGGAAAAGTTTAATAATAACATTTCTGCATGGAGACTGGCGCAAGGGGTTATATTGCAAAAAAGTTTGATAATAAAATTGTTGCATGAATACTGGTGCAATGGATTATATTGCAAAGGAGAAAACACATTGTTGCATGGAGACTGACACAATGTGTTAAAATTCCGATTTCACACATTGCTGCATGGAGCCTGACACAATGAGCTATATTGTAAAGAAGGAAAACACATTGCTACATGGAGCCTGACATAATGGGTTATAATGCAGATTTCTCACATTGCTGCATGGAGCTTGACACAATGAGCTAGATCGCACAAAAGAGAATACATTGTTGCATGGAGACTGATGCAATGAGTTATAATGTAGAGGAATCTATTTTTGAATTATCCAAATCTTAGATAACTAAATCAAATATGGGAACGGATCTTTACTGGTTGTGTTCATTTTTAACCAAGGTAAGAACTGATGGAGGGCCCTAAGATATTGGCTTCATTCAAAGTAGGTTTTGAGGAATGCCATGCATGATGCATATGCATGATGTCTTAGATCAATATGGAACCCATAGTGTATATGTAATGAGTGTGTGTATGCCTCAAATATATATGTGCAAAATGTGTGTATATGCCAGAAAATTTTATGGAGAATGTTTTTTAGGTATTCTTTCCTTTTAAATCATTGGTTTTGAGTTACCAACTCCCCGAAATTCGTGTTGCATTGTCGTGGTATCTTTGAATTGATTTGAATATGATGGAAAGCATCAGTAAGATCTTGATGTTTGTATCATAGGCGTAGGCGGAACATAGGCGTGGACATAGGCATAGTCGTGGAAATAAGCGTAGATGTGGATGCAGGCGTGGATTTTCTTTTGATGTTTTTTCTAACCAAAATGTTTTTCGATGTTTTATCAATTGCTTTTATTTGTCAAATCCTCGAAATGATTTCAACACAATATTTAAAAGAAATAATTGTAGTATTTTGTAAACAAGTCTGAAAAAGAAAAACATAATTCGAAAGATATGAAAAGTAAAGGTTTTATTGATATCCCTTTGAATAGGCACGAGTACAAGATGCAATTCATGAAAAGAGGTAATTACAGAAAATTTTAAAATTGTAAATGGCAATGAAAATGATAATTGCTACTACTATTTCCCCAATGTCCTTTTGATAGCTTCCAATCTTCTTTGCTTCTGAGTTGGATGATTTGGATCTAACTTTTTCTTCGTGGTTTGTGGTTGCAGTTCTTAGATTGCAGCGTTTTTGTTCTTTATTTATTTTGAATAAGATCCCTAATTTTTGCATGGATCTCCCTTTCAAGTTTTCAATTCATCGGGATAATTTTTTTTTGTGTATGTCCCTGATTTTTGCCTGGATTGCTCTTTTGGGTTTTCAATCCACCAAGACGCTCCTTTTTGCCTAAGTCACCTGTTTAAGGTTTGATCTTAGTGAGCTTTCTTATAAATAGTATTTTTTGACTACGTTTGAATTCTCCGGATGCGGTAGCTCTTCCCCATCCATTGTTGTGAGGATGAGACCACCACTGGAGAATGTTGTTTTTACCACGTATGGACCTTTGTAGTTGGGTGTCCATTTACCACGTGAATCAAGGCAAGGTAGCATAATCTTTTTAAGCACTAAATCCCCTTCTTTGAATATTCGAGGACATACTTTCTTGTCGAAGGCTTTCTTCATCCACTTTTAATATAATTGACCGTGACATAAAGCATCCCAAGCGTTTCTCTTCAATGAGGTTGAGTTGATCAAGTCGAATCTGAACCCACTCGGCTTCTTCAAGCTTTGTTTCCATTAGCACTCGAAGTGATGGAATTTCCATTTAAATTGGGAATACTGCCTTTATGCCATATACTAGAGAAAAAGGAGTTGCACATGTTGATGCACGTATAGAGGTACGATATCCATGTAGAGCAAAAGGAGGCATTTCGTGCCAATCTTTGTATGTCTTCACCATTTTCTGAATGATTTTCTTGATATTTTTGTTGGCAGCTTTGACAGCCCCGTCCATCTTGGGTCAGAATAACGAAGAATTATGATGCTCGATCTTGAAATCGTTGCATAACTCTTTCATCATTTTGTTGTTCATATTAGACCCGTTATCAGTTACGATCTTGTTCGGAACCCCATATCTGCATATGAGATTTTGCTTGATGAATCGAGTGACCACTTGGCTTGTCACATTTGTATAGGATGCCGCTTCTACCCATTTGGT
This sequence comes from Vicia faba, assembly GCA_948472305.1. Classification (NCBI taxonomy): domain Eukaryota; kingdom Viridiplantae; phylum Streptophyta; class Magnoliopsida; order Fabales; family Fabaceae; genus Vicia; species Vicia faba. The sequence goes on from OX451739.1 coordinate 1,403,764,459, forward strand.
GAAGTAATCAATAGCGACTAGTATGAATAGGTGTCTGTTAGATGCTTTTGGTTCGATCATACCTATCATATCGATTCCCCACATCGAGAATGGCCAAGGAGAGCTCATGAGATTCATAGGAGTAGGTGGTACATTCATTTTTTCGGTGTAGATTTGGCACTTGTGGTAGGTTTTTGTGTAGTGATAGCAATATGCTTCCATTGTTAGCCAATAATAAGCCACTCGTAGAATTTTTCTTGCCATAGCATGCCCATTTGTATGGGTTCCGAAAGTACCTTCATGGATTTCTCTCATAAGCGTATCCGCTTCTTATTTCTCCACACACCTAAATAACACCATATCATAGTTTCTTTTGTATAATACATCACCATTCAAAAATAATTTTGAGGCTAGCCTTTGCAGAGTTTGTTTATCGATGATATAGGCATTTTCTGTATATTCTTGTTTCTCAAGGTACCTCTTGATGTCATAGATGCAGGGCTTGTTATCCGGTCCTTCTTCAATAGCGAGGCAATGTGCAGGCTCTTCAAAATGTCTGGTTGTGATATGCGGCTCATGGTTAGGCCAGGTTACCTTGAACATGGCTGATAGGGTTGCTAAGGCGTCTGCCATCTGATTTTCTTTTCGTGGGATATGACTGAAGGTAACTTTGGTGAATTCGGTAGCTAGATTTAAGACATGATCCTGGTATGGAATGAAATTGGGGTGTTTAGTGTCCCATTCACCCTTGACTTGGTATATGACTAGCGCAAAGTCTACAAACACTTTGAGATATTTGATTCTCAGATTGATGGCAGCTTCCGGCCCTATAATATAGGCTTCGTATTCGGAGATATTGTTGGTACAATCGAAACATAACCTTGCAGTATAAGTTTTGTGATAGTTCTTTGGAGAAGTCAAAACGGCCCCGATACCGTACCCAGGAGCATTTGAAGCTCCATCAAACATGAGTTTCAAGCGTGCCCCTGGTCCAGGTCCTTCGTCGGGCCCTGGTATTGCATAGTCATCTATAACCATAACATTTTCGTTTAGAAAGTCGAACTTCATTGGTTGATATTACGACAATGGTTGATGAGCTAGATGATCAGCTATTACACATCCTTTGATGGCCTTATGAGTAACATATTGTATGTCGTACTCCGGCAGGGTAATCCTTCTTGTAAGAGCTGGCTTTTCGAACACATGCTTCAAAGGATCCATTCTTGCTATTAACCATGTGTTGTGTGTTAACATGTATTGCCTCAATCTTTTAGTAGCCCAAGCCAATGCACGACAAGTCTTCTCGAGGAGTGAGTACCTGGTTTCGTAGTCAGTGAATTTCTTGCTGAGGTAGTAGATTGTATACTCTTTCCTACCCATTTCATCCTGTTGGCCCAATACATATCCCATTGATCCTCCAAGTACTATCAGATACATGATGAGTGGTCTTCTGAGAACTGGCGGCATTAAGATCGGTGGTTCTTGTAAATATTGCTTTATCATCTCAAAAGCTGTCTGGAAATCATTATTCTGTATCACTGCTTGATCTTTTTTCAGTAGTTTGAATATGGGCTCGCACGTAGCATGTAGGTGTGATATGAACTTTGAAATATAACTCAGTTGTCTTATGAAACCACGAACCTCTTTCTCTGTCTTTGGAGCTGGAATTTCTTGTATGGCTTTTACTTTGTTGGGGTCCACCTTGATACTGCACTGACTTACGATAAAACCCAATAACTTGCCTGATCTGACACCAAATGTACATTTGTTTGGATTCAACCTTAGTTTGAACCTTCATTGACGATCAAATAACTTCTATAAATGTATGATATGGTCTTCCTCAGTATGAGATTTGGCAATCATATCATCTACACAAACCTCAACTTCTTTGTGAATCATATCATGGAATAGCGTGACCGTTGTCCATTGATAAGTTTCCCCTGCGTTCTTCAAACTGAACAAAGTTACTTTGTAGTAGAAAGTGCCCCAAGGTGTCATGAAAGTAGTCTTTTCCATATCTTTGGGTTCCATTTTGATTTGATTATAGCCTGAGAAACTGTCCATGAATGAGAACGGTGATGCTTGAGATGTATTGTCCACTAGAACATCTATGTGAGGTAGTGGGAAATCGTCTTTAGGACTTGCTTTGTTTAGATCCCAATAATCTACACATATACGTACTTTACTGTCCTTCTTGGGTACTGGCACGATGTTAGTTATCCAAGGAGGATAATCTACCACCGCTAAGAACCCGACGTCAAATTATTTAAGGACATATTCTCGAATTTTGTTAGACATGTCTGGACGAGTTCTCCTTGGTTTCTTCTTGACCGGGGAACAACCTTCTTTGATAGGTAATTTGTGCACCACAATGTCTGTGTCCAATCCTGACATATCTTTGTAAGACCAAACGAATATATCCATGTATTCATGTAACAATTTGATCAGCCTCTCTTTGACACTTTTTTCTAATGTTTCCCCCATATTGATCTCTTTTGGATCTCCCTCCATGCCAAGGTTAATGGTATCAATAGATTCCTGGTATGGTTGTATTCTGCCAGCTTTTTGCTCTATACTTCTTGGCAATTCCTCATAAAGTTCGACATCCTTATCATCTTCCTCTTCAGCTTGGTTGACGGGAGAATTAAAATCATATTAGATAGTAGTTGTAACATTATCAGTGATTTTGGGCATGGATCTGCACATTTATCATGTTTTGGTGCAATTTTTTTTTAGTACGTGAATTCGGAAAATGCATATGAAGGGAAGAATTGCCATTTTAAATATGAAGTATAAATGCAAAAAGAAAAACAAGGATCTTAATTGAATACAAAATATATTTTTATTAATCATGAATATTTGTTGAAACAAATGGGGGATCCTTAAACAACCCCTATGTCTCGGGCTTGACATAGGTTCTTTTCAAAAACAAAGAAAATTACTTTGGAAAGAAAATCTCAGGAATCTCCACAACTGTCCAGTTCTTGAGTTCTTCGCCTGGGGAGAATTTATGGATGTAATCTGACGCTTTTTTTATGTTGTTTTTGTAGGATATCATTGCCACTTGTCTTCCATGCTCTACCCCTTTACCGATGAAGGTTTCCTGGCTTGGTGGAAACCGTGCTTTGCCTTTCAGAGTAGCCTTTGATGAATCGTAACCTAAACCAAAGCGGTTGTTCTTCTCAGATATTTCTGGGAGCTTTCCCAAGCCTTTTGAGTCACCATTCTCCATTTCCATTTGTAAATCCCTCCATGAAGTTACAGTGGGTTTCTTGATCTTTTCCACTTGTAAGCTCACCATTGAAGCAACCTCTAAGAATTGAAATGATGTGGCTATGCAATCTTCGTCAGCACTAATATACCTATAGGACTGATCAGTGCATTTTAATACACATCCTTCCAGGATTGTACTAATGCATTTCTTTAGTTTATTTTGTTTATTTTTATGTTTTAATATATTTTGCTAATTTATTTTATTTTTGTATTTAATTAATTTTCGTATTTTATTTTCAGCAACGGAAGCTTTCGCGGAAAAATTCATAACTGGAGCTACGGGAATCGGATTGAGGCATTCTAATATTGGTTGGAAAGCTAAGAAAAATACCTACAACTTTCTAGTTGTGACCAGATGCTGATTCGGGCTGTAGCAAGGTTGAAAAAATCGTTGAATTTGCAGCATTTTATATTTAAGTTTGGGTCATTTGTTTTGGGCCTGAGTTTTGTATCCGACCCAGTTGGGTTGTTTCTTTTTAGTTTTTACCTAGATGCTACAGTAATTTTGGGGGATCCCATTCACTGTTCACGAAAACGAGAAAGCTTTGTACGAATCAATGGAGAACTAAAACCTTTCTGACGGATTTACTGTACTCAGGTTCCAACTTTGAGATTGTTATAGCATTTGCAATTTAATTTTGATTCCTTTCAACTATGTTATGAGATTGTTGTTTGCTTAATTCAATTTTCATATAACATTGTTGATTTAATTTGATTGATAAATGTTGCCAAATTTTAATCGCGATTGACTTTGCTTAATTGTTAATTTGCGTCACTTTTAACCGTATGCTTAATTCGGCCATAGGAACATGTATCTCATAGTGTCAATCGCGCTTGTTAATTGATATTGTAATCAAATAGGATAGAAACTTCGCTTAGGAGTTTGTAATGTTAGCAGTCAATGATAGGTACGAATCGGGGCAGTGAATCCGTTTGTTATAATCACTCATATCAAAAACAGCTTATTTTATAATCACTTTTCATAATCAGCTTATTTGCCTAAAATCGAACCAAACCCCCCCTTTAATTCGATTTCAGTTAGTTAATAATATTTCAAGAATCCTATAGAACGATATTGGAGCCATTTGTCGCTAAATACGACAGCTTTGAAACTGTTTCGTAAAAACACTCGTTTTGATCCGCGCACGACAGCTGATCAAATTGGCGCTGTTGTCGGGGATCCTTGATACTATTAACTAATTTTTGAGTCTTAGGTTTAGTGTTCTCGTGTCTAGGTCCTAGTTTCCTTTCGGTTTAAGCCAATTCGCGTTTTGAGTCAAAATAGTAAAAAAAATCGGTTTTTTTGAAAATTGAGTCCGATTTGAAATCTTCTCCGACCAGTTTATGCCAAAAAAATCACTGATCATTTGTTTCGTACTACAAAGTAGTTATGGGACTTTGGTCTCAATTTCCCAAATTCATCATTTTTCCTATTTTTTAGGATTTATTTAATGTTTTCATAGAGTCGAAAAAAATCAAAAAAATCATCAAAATTCTATTTTTCGTCCATTAGAAGAATTTCGTGTTCAGTTTATTTTTTTGAAAAAAATTTAATCGTTTTCCTTCTTTGTGTTTGTTTTTGCTTTTAGGGACATTGTTGGTATTTTGGGCTTTGTTACCATTGCTGCGTATTAGTCCTGGCTACTAGGTCTTGCTGTCCTGAGCTTGTTGCTTTTGATCCTGAGGTAGAAAGAACATTGCACACACAACATAGGAGAGTCCAAGTTAACACTAGTCCACCACCCACAATTGAGTTTGAGTCTGAGTCTGATTCTGATTACTTGCACTATCTGTTTGATTCTAATTTTGAAGTTGTTATTGATATGGCTGACCAAAGAACCTTAAAACAATTGGCTGCCCCTGATGTAAATTATAATGGTATGTGTATTGATTATGATGATGTTGCTACTCCTTTTGAATTAAAATCGGGTTTAATACACTTGTTGCCCAAGTTTAGTGGTCTTGCAGGTGAGGATCCGCACAAACATTTGAAAGAGTTTCAGGTTTTATGCTCTACACCATCGAAGCCTGAAGGTATCACTGAAGATCACATCAAACTTCGAGCTTTTCCTTTTTCATTGCAGGGTGCAGCAAAGGATTGGTTGTACTACCTCGAGCCAAATTCAATTGCAAGCTGGAATGCGCTGAAAAAGGTGTTTTTGGAGCGATATTTTCCTGCCTCTAGAGTTGCCTCAATAAGAAAGGAAATTTGCGGTATCAGACAAGGTAATGAGTCACTCACTGAGTATTGGGAGAGGTTCAAGCACTTGGTATCCAGCTGTCCTCAACATCAGATCATCGAGCAATTACTCATCCAATACTTTTATAAGGGGTTGATACCGATGGACCGAAACATTCTTGATGCCGCTAGTGGTGGAGAACTTGTTGATAAAACTCCAGCTGCTGCCAGAGCTCTAATAGAGAATATGTCTCTTAATTCTCAGCAATTTACCACTAAAGACAATTCCGCACAAAGCAAAAGAGTGAATCAAATTCAAGCTTCTTCTTCCAATAAAGCTTTAGAGACCAGAATTGATGAGCTCATAGCATTAGTCAAACAACTAGCAGTAGCAAAAACTCAAACATCAACTATGTGTGGTATTTGTACTTCCCCTGAGCACCCGACTGATACATGTCCCATTCTGAGAGATGAATCTATCACTGAGCTTCCCCAAGCTTATGCAGCCAACCTTTACAACCAAAACAGGTACAAAAACATCCCTGACCTATCCACCAACAAATATCATCTGAATTGGAGGAATCATCCCAACCTTCGATATGGAAATCCACAAACCAGCCAACAAAAGAACCCGCCTCAACCGGTTGCCCCTGCACCTTCCGGACCATCCATAGAGGATCTTGTTAAACAAATGGCTGTCAACAACCTTCAGTTCCAACAAAGGACCGATTCTAGCATTTAGATCTTGAACACGCAAATGGGACAGCTTGCTACTCAAATAAATAACATGCAAGCCCAAGGTTCGAACCAACTTCCAGCCCAAACGGTTGGCAATCCGAACGGTCCAAATGCCAATGTAAGTGCAATTTCTTTGCGACCTGGTAAGGTTACAGGATCAGCCCCTGAGGTAACATCTGAACCTTCTCTTTCTTTTCCTCCTTCTCCATCTTCTGTCCCTTCTTCTATTGTTATGAATGAAACTGAAAAAAATAAAGAAACAGAGTATGTTCCACCAGTCCCCTTCCCACATAGAGTTTTGAAAAATAAAAAAGTTGATGAGGGGAATAACGAGATTTTAGATGTATTTAGAAAGGTTGCTGTGAATATTCCTCTTCTTGATGTGATTAAGCAAGTACCAAAGTATGCGAAGTTTCTGAAAGACTTGTGTACAAACAAGAGGCAGATGAAAGGAAGTGAGCGAGTAAACTTGGGACGGAATATTTCTGCATTTATTCAGCCCAAGCCTTCATCCGAAAAGGTTGTAGGCGAGCAAAATGTTTTATCCCTCACTACTCAGCTGTTGCCACAAAAGCAGAAGGATCCATGAACATTTGTTATCCCTTGTACCATTGGGGATAAGCAATTTGGTAATTGTATGCTTGATTTAGGAGCGGGCATTAATGTGATGCCCACTTCTATTTATAATAACCTTTGTCTTGGTCCTTTGCATCATACAGGTATAATCATTCAGTTGGCGAACAGGAGTAACGCCTGCCCCGCCGGTGTAGTCGAAGATGTCCTTGTTCAAGTTAATGATTTGATTTTTCCTGCAGATTTTTACATTCTGGACATGGAAGGAGAAATAAAGTCCAGTAAAGCTCCCATCATTTTAGGCATACCATTCATGAAAACGGAAAAAACAAAGATTGATGTTAACGATGGAACCATGTCCATAGAATTTGGTGACATTGTCGTAAAATTTAACATTTTTGATGCCATGAAACATCCATTGGAGGAGCATTCCGTTTTTCATATTGAATTAATCTTTGATTTGGTGGATGAAACTTGTTCTGAATTGTTTTCATTAGATTTTCCATCTTTATCTTCATTTGATGATGTTTATTCGTGTTCTGATTGTACTGACACTAACATATGTGTTGTATGTGCTGAGATTGATGCTGCCTTGCAGGCTGATGAGTTTTCTACAGGTGATGTTGCTGTCAATGAAGTTAATTATGCAGAGGAAGCTCTTGACATCCCGGCTGCCCCAATCACTCCATCCATTGAGCATCCCCCATCCTTAGAGCTGAAACAACTCCTAGATAATCTGAAATACGCTTATTTGGAGAGTGATGAAAAATTACCTGTGATTATTTCTTCTAACCTTGATTTCGAACAGGAAAATAAGCTTTTGCAGGTTCTGAAGAAACACAAGAAGGCAATCGGATGGACATTAGCCGACCTCCCTGGTATTAGTCCATCGATGTGCATGCACAGGATTTTACTTGAGGATGGAGCAAAAACAGTAAGGTAGCCCCAACGGAGGCTTAATCCTTTGATTCTTGATGTTGTGAAGAAAGAGGTAACCAAACTCTTGCAAGCAGGTATCATTTATCCTATCTCTGATAGCAAATGGGTAAGTCCAGTGCAGGTTGTACCTAAGAAATCTGGACTCACAGTGGTGAAAAATGAAAAGAACGAACTTGTTCCCACTAGAGTTTAGAACAGTTGGAGAGTTTCTATTTATTACAGGAGATTGAACCAAGCGACTAGAAAGGACCATTTTCCTTTGTCGTTCATTTACCAGATGCTTGAACGGCTAGCTGGTAAATCACACTACTGTTTTCTTGATTGTTTTTTAGGTTATTTTCAGATTCATATTGCACCGGAAGATCAAGATAAGACCACTTTTACTTGTCCCTTCGATACTTTTGCATATCGGAAGATTCCTTTTGGTCTTTGCAACGCTCCTGGCACTTTCCAACGGTGCGTGATTAGCATTTTCTCTGATTTCATTGAAAATTGCATGGAAGTTTTCATGGATGACTTCACTGTTTATGGTTCCTCTTTTGATGCATGTTTGAGTAGCTTGAATATGGTTTTGGAAAGATGCATTGAGACTAATCTTGTGTTAAATTACGAAAAATGTCATTTTATGGTTAAGCAAGGAATTGTTCTCGGTCACATAATTTCTAAGGAAGGTATTTCTGTTGACCCTGCTAAAATTGATGTGATTTCTACATTGCGTTACCCTTCTTGCATTCGCGAGTTTCGTTCTTTTCTTGGTCATGCAGGTTTTTATAGGCGCTTCATCAAGGATTTTAGCAAGATAGCTCTTCCGTTGTCAAACCTGTTGAAGAATGATGTTACTTTCAACTTCGATGACAAATGCAAGCAAGCGTTTGACTTCTTGAAGAAAGCATTGACCTCCGCTCTGATAATCCAACCTCCTGGCTGGAACCTCCCTTTCGAGCTTATGTGTGATGCTTCTAATTATGTTGTTGGGGCTGTCCTTGCACAAAGAGTTGGAAAAGCTGCCCATGTTAATTACTATGCTTCTAGGACTTTAGATTCTGCATGCAGCTTTGAAGTACTTGTTGAAGAAGTCGGATGCAAAACCGAGATTGATTTGGTGGATGTTGTTGCTCCAAGAGTTTAATGTAGAGATTAAATACAAAAGTGGAGCTGAGAACTTAGTAGCTGATCACTTGAGTAGAATAGAGCGAGATGAAGATCCTTTTCCCATCCAGGATGACTTTCCTGATGAGCAACTTTTACTTGTGCATGGTATTACTCCTTGGTTTGCTGATATTGTTAATTATCTTGTTGCTGGTGTTTTTCCTACAGGTGCATCCAGGTCACAGATTCACAAACTCAAGAGTGATGCCAAATATTATGTTTGGGATGATCCATATCTTTGGAAGTTTGGTAGTGATCAGGTAATTAGGAGATGTGTCCCTGACTATGAGATTGAATCTATTTTGAATTTTGCTCATTCATCTCATGTCGGGGGACACTTTGGCCCTCAAAGGACTGCAAGGAAGGTCCTAGACTCAGGTTTCTTTTGGCCCACTATTTTTTAAGGATGCTTTTGAGACTTTTCACACTTGTAAAGAGTGCCAGATAGAAGGTACAAACATTACTCAAAAGAGTGAAATGCCTCAGCAACTGTTGTACCCCAAAATTTGCCCTCCCATATTTCTCAAAATATTCCAAGAAAAATTCACAAGTCCAACCCGGCGCGTCATATTCAGGTATTCTTTCGCCAAGATATCTCTGATAACATATTCTCAAATTCAGGTTCGGCTCAAGAGATAATTCTTTAAAGAAGGTATCCGAATGTGCGAGTTTTCTTGAAGAAATATGGTGAAAAAGTGTGCTGAAAGTGCAGTTTTTACGCGCTAAAAAATTCATAACTTGAAGATCGTGACTCATTTTGAACCCGTTCCGGTGGCCAAAATTCCGTCTTGACATTATCTACGTTTTCATCTCTCACGGTTGGAAGCCAATTTCGATCAGAAGGTCTTCAAAAATGTGGATTTATCAAGTATTTTCGTGCAGAAAATTTGTGACAGAAGTTTATTTGCGTCATGTTCAAAAAATCATAACTTGGTCGATTTTCATCGTATCGAGCTGGTTCCGGTGCCAAAATTTCACAAATTGAGTCGGCTACATTTTCACATAAGGTATTGATTTCAAACGGTATTCAAAAGGCCTTCGTTTTTTGCTCAGAGTGCGTGACACGCTGAAAATCCTGAATGCTGAATATTATTTCATCTGAGCCGAAACTTCGAAAATTCATAACTCGGTCAATTTTTATCGGATTGGACTCATATTTTTACACAAGGTCACTGACTCATAGATCTACAACTTTGCTTCAAAAGTCGAGACCAAATTATGCACCGATCAATACCAGTTTTTTATTGAAGAACGTGTCAGAGCCGACACTGGAGCCCAAAATAAGTTTGTCTGAGCTGAAACTTCAAAAATTCATAACTAATTCACCGTTTATCCGATTGAGTCGATCTTCGGACAGGAGTTAGTTCTCGATGTCGGCTACATTTTGTTTTCACATTTCAACTTCAAAAAATGCACTTAAGTCCCTGCGATTTAGCCTGAAAAGTGACGAATTCAAGTGAATATTGGAGGCCCAATTGCACATTCAAAGCCCATTTTCTTTACCCTAATTTCCACTATATAATCACCTTCTTGTCACACAAACCAGAAAAAGAAAAAGAGGAGAAAAGAGAGGAGAAAAAAAGAAAACCCTTGCCACAACGCTGTCAGAATATCAAATTCTTTCAAGAACCCTAAAAACCTTGAAATCCTTATTACAAATCCCTCTCTCACTACAAACAAGCCATCACAGTTATAAACCAATACCTCACTACTTCTTCAGTAAGGATAAGGCTGGCTTGATCTCCATGATCCTAATTTTCCAGTAAGGCATAAAAGCATTCATGTCACTACTTTTCCAGTAAGGGTAAGGTTGATTTGATCTCCATGATCAAAAGGGTATAATCATTCATACATGCCATATTGTGCATAAACATTAAATTTCTTCATATATTGACTTTATTTGCATTTTATGATTTTATTTGATGTGTTTGTGAGATTCAACACTGCAGATTTAGACAGGATCCCAGGCAGGTTCATTAAGGAACGTTAAAGCCAAAAGTCAAATGGCCAGACTAGAAAAACTTATGCATGACATCAATACATGGCGAGGCAGACATTAAGCCAGAGATTAAGGGAACGTTGAAGCCAGAACACAAATGGCCAAAAGCCAAAAGCCAATTGGCCAAAGTAGAACAACTTATGCATGAAACTCAATTCAATGGCCAAAGAATGCAGACCACGGTACTCAGGAGTCAATACTTCAAAAAACCTCCCATTGGGCCAGACACCCCCTATGGTTTGCTCAATTTTTAATTTTTATTTGTTTTTCCTTTTTATTCTTTTAATTGTTTTTTAATTGTTTTCTTTTAATTCCATAAAATAATTTTCATAATAAATATAAAATACAGAAAATCAAAAAATGTTTATTTTATTAATATTAATTTTACTATTATTATTTTTGTAAATAAACTTTAAACAATTAATTAGATTAATTTAGGTTTCAAAACTTTAATATTTTTCTTAATAAATTAAATATGTAGAAATTAGGGTTTTTAACTTTTTCATCATTTTTTTTAATAAATAATTCTCTCATCATTATTATTATTATTAATTACTAATTTATTTTATAAATAAACATGTACATAAATTCTTTAGTAAATTAAGTTAAACTTTAACATTTTTCTCAAATAATTAAAAATAACTTAGAATTAGGGTTTCTTTTAATTTTAATTTTAATTTTCTTATTTCATAAATACAAAAAAACCTAAAAAACACTTCTTTTATTTCAATAAATAATTAATTAATTTTTAATTTCATTTAATTTCTTTAAAGGGTCCAACGCCCTCGAACGTTCTATTTTTATTTCTTTCGCACATTTATTTTCTTTCAAATATTATGTAATTGCTCAAGCCATGTAACTCGGACATTTTATATTTCCCGCATTTTATTTCTTTATTTTTATGTCAAATCGGGTCCTGGTTTAATTTGGCGATGTGGACCCGCGCCTTTGTAATAGTTTAGGAATTTTATCTTTCCGCACTTTTTAACTGTTAAATAAATGCATGCAAGAATGAATGACAAAAATAAAAACAAAACGTTAGATCACCAATAACCTGACAAGACAAAAATAAATGAATCTGACACACAAATCACACACCACCCCTAGGGTACGCCTCACTGTTGCCTTGCCTCGAAAGGTGATCGTCGAGTAGAGGATGTCTTAGTAAGTCCTCATGATCCGGGAACCTGGCATGAGGGTAGCTTCTAAGGTGTCTTCCCATTGCTCTGGTGATCACCATGTCCCGAACCTCGAATTGACCCGAACACCTCCAACGGTGGTGCTACCTACCTCTCAATGGTGGGATGGCACTACTTTAAAGGACATCTACACAGACGAATTCCTTAGGGTAGGTAGGTTCTCAAGGATACTTGCTCTAATCTCAAAACAAACTCAAAAAGACTTTTCACACCAACACATTTTCAAAAGCTTTCAAAGCAAACTTTTCAAACACTCTGACGTACGAGTCGAACTGAAATTTTTCAAAGAAACTTTTTTAAACCCACATTGAAAAGCAAACAAACCATTTTTGAAAACACATTGAGCAAGTATCTAAGAGCCCATGGATAACCATGGATAGAAAGGGTGCTAACACCTTCCCTTTCTATAATCTACCTCCCGAACCGAGAGCAATCTCTTTAAGGAATTTTTCTGTGCTTTTGTCTTTTCCATTTGGAGAAAATAAAAGACGGTGGCGACTCTTGCTTACCGCGACATTTCGCGAACCAGCGTTAAACAGTCAGTTCCAGATCCACCGATCACAGAACTGGCGACTCTGCTGGGGACTTAACTTAAAGTGAGGTGTACCTTAGGGTTAGTTCATAACTCTGTTTTCAATTGCTTTGACTTGTGTGCTTTAAATTGTGGACTGTCTGGGGAGTTCTATAGATCCTAACCCGGATCTGGGGGATACCTTCTTAGAAAGTAGCATCAAGGCTGTGAGGGAACTGTGCGGGGTATACCGACATGGTTGAAACAGTCTGCTACGTTGATGTGGCACTTTGGTGTGTACCGGTAACCCTTGAGTTCAGTCAAGGAGAGTACGGGGCCTCCGCGTGGTGTCATGAAACATCAACAGACCTTAGGAACCTTAATTGAACCATCTTGGCCTCTTTAGGGTAGTGAGATAACTGACTTTGGTGCAGTCCGAGGTTGGTTGATACTCGATACTACGCTCAATTGAGGGTTGCTTTCCTGGAATATTTCGGTCGCCAGTTCAGTGGCTAAATCGAAACGATGAACAATGAAAGCAATCCCGTGATATTGGGAACCTTAGAACCCGGTTACCTTGATTAGGACAGGTTGAACCCACCAACTTCAAGAGGGTAATACCCAGACCCCATGCTGGCTTAAACCCTAAGGGTTTCTCTTGTGTGACTTGTGTGCCTTCGTACTTGACTACTTGCATGCTTGTTAGCTGACACATGAACCACTTGCAGGTTTTGTTTATAGTCCTTAACTAGGACTCATGACAAGGTTTACCAAATTTCTTGCAGGTGTTGTTTATAGTCCTTAATTGGGACTCATAACAGGGTACTAAATTTCTTGCAGGGTTGTTTATAGTCCTTAATTGGGACTCATAACAGGGTACCAAATTTCTTGCAGGGTTGTTTATAGTCCTTAATTGGGACTCATAACAGGGTACTAAATTTCTTGCAGGGCTGTTTATAGTCCTTAATTGGGACTCATAACAGGGTTACTCACATTACCCCATGCATAGCATGACATCATACCATTGCATACATCCTAACCCATTTCAAGGATCTCAAGGGCTTGTGATGCAGGTCATGATGAACAATTATCCCAGCAAGGGGCAAAGAGGATTTATTTTCCTCTAGCCAAGGGTGTCAGGGGCTATGACCCAGTGGATATGGTGAGCCTTTGACCCTTGACGAAGGACTCTCAACAAAATGAAGTTCTTACAATCAAGCTACCGGTTCCAAATGCTAACAAAGTTTCTCTGTTTACCCCGCGAGGTCCTTGAAAACATTACATGCATGTCATACATCTCATTGCATTGCAGGTATCCCTTTGACAGGCTGCTTACCCTTCTCCGCTGTTTATTTCAGCCGATCGTCATGAATCCTGAATCATCAGCCGAGCAGACTATCAAGGACCTCCAGGCTCAGAACGCCCAGTTCCAAGAGCTGATCATGAATTTGACCCAGGGGCAACAAGATCTGAAGGCTCTGCTCTTGAAGAAGGACAAGAAGAAGAAGAGGACTGTCTTGTTCAGCCCTAGGCGCAGATCTGGGAATACACCGCAGACTGAAACTGAGAGGACTACCCCGTCTGTAAGGGAAAGCAGTCACCATGAGAGAGAGGTGCCTAGTCCAGTGGTCTCTGACAACGAGACAGATTTCAACGACGAGCAGTACCCTCCGGCTGAGGACAGGTACAAACAGTTGGAAGACCGGCTCAGTGCTATGGAGATACAAAAGGTGCCTGGCCTGGACTTCCAAGATCTAGGTCTGTCTTCTGGGGTAGTGATCCCGCGCAAATTCAAGGTACCTGCCTTTGCTAAATACGACGGGGCATCCTGTCCTAAGTTGCATCTCAGGGCTTATACAAGGAGGATCCAGCCCTATACAGCTGACAAAAACTTATGGATCCATTTCTTCCAAGAGAGTCTTTCAGGGACTCAGCTCGAGTGGTTCTATCAACTGAATGGAGCCAACATCCGTACCTGGGAAGACTTAGCCACTGCATTTTACAAACGCTACCAGTATAATGCCGACCTCGCTCCCACGCGTACTCAGCTTCAGGGGATGTCTATGGGTACAGGCGAAGGCTTCAAAGAGTATGCTCAAAAATGGAGGGACCTTGCTGGAAGGGTACAACCACCTCTGACTGACCGCGAGCTCGTCGACATGTTCTTGGGGACCCTGTCTGGCCCATTCTTCAACCACCTAATTGGGAATTCTACGGCTGGGTTTACAGATCTTGTCTTGACTGGGGAGAGAATCGAAGCTGGTATCAAGTCGGGGAAGATTCAAGAAACCGCACCTGCTGATGCTCAGAAAAAGCCCCACAGTGGGAAGAAGGAGTCCAATGCTATAAATGGTAAAAAGGGTCGTCATGATGTAGGGGCAATCCAGATTTCTGATCCCACGCCCGTTCAACCAAGAAAGAGCAATAGGCGTAGGATAAAGCATCAAGATAGGAGGTATACTGATATCAACATGTCTTTGTCTCAGGCATTACAGCAATTGCTGAGGGCAAAATTGATCACACTAAAGGATCCTCCTCAAAATCCTGACACTTCCTCTCCCAAGTACAACCCGGGTGTGAGATGTGCCTACCATTCTGACAGTCCTGGACATGACACCGACGACTGTTGGACCTTGAAGAACAAGATCCAGGATTTGATTGACGCCAAGGAGGTCGAATTTGAACACTGACCCTACACCAAATTATCGAGAATGTCTTTTGTTCATTCAAATGTTCAAGTTGTATTTTTCTTTGATTGTTCAAACATTTATTCATATTAAAACATTGTTATTCTATCAATGCATCGCATATGTCTGTTTTGGGAATTAATATGATTGTTTTCATTATATTCAAAATTCTTTTCATATTTTTTCTGATGTCAACTCTTGATCTAATAATTCTAAGCCTCTTGAGGGAGGATGACGAAAACAATACCACGATCTACAGTATGCTTTCGAACAGACCCCGCTGATGAGGTACAGGCATTGTTTCAATCCCTAAACACTGGAGTTATAAGGATGATAATCCCTCGTCAACCCATCAGAGCCAAAGAAGTAGGAGTTTTTATTTTCGAAAATCAAAACCCTTTATCATAACCCGGGGCAGGGTAGTCTTCTCAGTTGATCCAAGTGCATAACGAATGGCACCAAAAAGATCCTTACGGAAAAAAGACCGTGATGGTTCCGAACAATCATAAAGACAGGCAGTCGTTATCAAAAAATTCATAAATGAAGAAACCCAATAAGTCAAAACCTATGAAGGAGACTTATGAAACTGGGGCATCCCGCTGACTGTGATTCCAAAAAAGGAAACAGTTCAGGCAAAAAAGAAAGGGATAACAAAAAAAAAAATCAGAAAAGAAAGAGGTTCTACAAACTCTCGACAAAAAGGAATGACTGCCTATTCAAAATAAATCATCAACATCCGAATCATCACCGGAAAATCAGAGCAAAGACTCAAACAAGGTCTAACGTATGATCAACTGAGTTTAGGTTTGGAGAACATCACGAAGAGCGGGTGGGTACAAATAATTTGAGCCATTATCCTTTGTTTCTTAAACCGTGAACCAGGCCACGTTATAACCCCCAAAAGTCCTAGCTGAAGCATGGGTTAGTTCGAAAGCATACTGTTACGAAGGTATCCTGACTCCTTAAGGCCTACGGTAAAATACAGAGTTGACATCACGTTTTACAAACAATCACTTGTTTTATGAAAAAATGCATTTTCAAAATCTTCAAGACAGACATAAGCTTTGCATTTTTAACATAACTTTGTTTGCATATGACTTTTCGTTTGAACATCAGGGAAATTCGCACGATGAATGCCTAATGAACAGAAGCACTTCCAATCAAGGGGCATGGTATGATCATGGTCCGTCATCTGGGGTAGTTCAGTCAAGATTCAGAGAATCTCTCAAAGGCCAAATAGCCTGGGGCAAATCTCCGCTTGAGTCGCTTGGGGCATTTCAACAACGAATCTGGCCTGATCAAACACCTTCTAGTGGCATGACAAAACACTTCTAACAGGGGCATCTCCCTGTATTCTGAGAACATGGACATAGTCGAAAAGATACTACGCATAATCAAAGACCCGCTAGGTTGACATACCTAGGCAAAAATGAGGGATTCCCGGCGAACCAAAAGGGTTCGGGCAAAATGAAGGGATAAAATGAAAAAAATCTGTACACCCGGCAAGTCGAAAACCTGAAAAGGCGGCTTGGGCAAAAATGGGTATCCCGGTGGACTGAAAACCCGGAAGGGCGGTCCAGGCAAAAGTTAGGGATCAAAAGCGTACGACTATGTCATGTCAGCTTACCACCCTGCTTATCAGAAGAAGGTTTGTCCATCAACGACTATTTAACACCTCAACAGGTCTTCCTCTCCCACATCAGAAACAGGGGCAATGAAGAGTGTTCTAAGCAGTCTGATTGTTCTATCATCCAAGGCATCAGGGTAAGTTCCGTTGAAGAACATAACCAATACAGTTCAATACTCCCCCAAGAGAGTCCAATCCAGTTCCCAGGAAAGTGGAATCCATCTCCCCAAGCAGTAAGCTTATCCCCAGTAGATTCTGGAGGCTTATCCCCTCGCAGAACACGAACGCGTCGTCCGGCTTGATTTAAAGAGTTATTTCCTTAACAGGATATAACTGGGTTATCCTCAGCCAAAAGCCACGGAAAGAGCGTCGTCGCCGAAGTCTTCTTACCCCAGCGAAGTTCATCAACTACTTCCTATACAACAAGGGTATCCTCAGCAAACTACTGTCAACATTCAGCAAGGCATCCCTCCCCCCACAGAGTGTTGCTTCCCAGCATGGTCGCTAGAGTATCTTTTCTCCCCGCAGAATCTTCCATTTGCCAAGTTTATTCCGCAACGGAGTCATCTTCTCCTACCGGTATTCTTGCAGTTATCATCCCCAGCGGAAGCAAAATCTATTCTTCAACATCAGCCCAGGATACGACTTCCCGGCACCCGTCAAGGATTTACTTTCCTAGACGAAAAAAAACATTCATAAAACGTCACATACATCATTATAGCATGCATAGACACATCATATCACCCCAATCTCATTTATTTTTGAGAACATCTTAAAATCAGGCAATTCATGCATTATGACATTGCATACAACTAATTCGTTACTTTTTCAGGAAAGAACGATCGACAGATAAAAGTCTTCACCCGTTGAGGTAGTAATCATCCCAGATTCCTTCATCATCCTGCTGAGGTAGTAATCGTCCCAGATTCCTTCATCATCCCGCTGAGGTAGTAATCGTCCCAGATTCCTTCATCACCCGTTGAGGTAGTAATCATCCCAGATTCCTTCATCACCCGTTGAGGTAGTAATCGTCCCAGATTCCTTCGTCATCCTGCTGAGGTAGTAATCGTCTCAGATTCCTTCATCATCCTGCTGAGGTAGTAATCGTCCCAGATTCCTTCATCATCCTGCTGAGGTAGTAATCGTCCCAGATTCCTTCGTCACCCGCTGAGGTAGTAATCGTCCCAGATTCCTTCATCATCCTGCTGAGGTAGTAATCATCCCAGATTCCTTCATCATTCTGCTGAGGTAGTAATCGTCCCAGATTCCTTCATCATAGATTTGGAGTAGCAATCGTCTCAGATTCCTTCATCACATCCTTATCAAACAAGAAAAACCTCTCTAGTCCAGCTAAATCGACTCCCAACAGATTTTTCTGGTAAAGACTCAGCAGAAGTTATGGTCCCCTCTCCGACAGGTGCGTGAGGTGGTAATTCCTTCTTCAGATGTTTCCCTCTCCGACGATGAGTGTGAGGTGATAGTCTCCTATGGTCCCCTCTCCGACGGTGTGTGAGGTGGTAATTCCTTCTTCAGATGTTTCCCTCTCCGACGATGAGTGTGAGGTGATAGTCTCCTATGGTCCCCTCTCCGGCAAGTGCGTGAGGTGGTAATTCCTTTTTCAAATGTTTCCCTCTCTGACGATGAGTGTGAGGTGATAGTCTCTTATGGTCCCCTCTCCGACGGTGTGTGAGGTGGTAAGTCCTTTTCAGATGTTTCCCTCTCCGACGATGAGTGTGAGGTGACAATTCCTTTTCCTATGATTCCCTCTCCAACGGCGAGTGAGGTGATTCCCGTTCAGATTATAATGGCCTATGGTTCTCATTCCGATCCTGCGAAGATGGTATTTCCCGCTAAGATTTTTCTCAACGAGCGTTGTTGAAGTTAAAATCACCCAAGGCTCTCTTACCATTCATGCTAAGGCAGTAACCATACCTGGTTCATTCATCAGCGTCTGAAGCTCCAGACTCAGCCCCTGTAGCCAGTCAGGACATATCTATGCCAAGCATCTAAAATCAGCTCCTGCAACGTGACAGGTACTCATTTTTCTGTTTTGCAGGTACGCAAGTTCTCGCTAAGGAATCTCCTACGCAATCAACATCCAGATGGCATCTATAAGCCCATCATCCTATCCAGCAACCTCTAAATGGCATCTATAAGCCCATTCCCACCATCACACTACTATGTGAGCGCAAATTTCTGGGCACTCTAGTGTTCAATCATCTTCCACCCTCGGATTACGAAAGGCACGTCAGCCAATCTGCATCCTCAGGTCTAAGAAGATTGAACAGGGGCAACTGTTGTACCCCAAAATTTGCCCTCCCATATTTCTCAAAATATTCCAAGAAAAATTCACAAGTCCAACCCGGCGCGTCATATTCAGGTATTCTTTCGCCAAGATATCTCTGATAACATATTCTCAAATTCAGGTTCGGCTCAAGAGATAATTCTTTAAAGAAGGTATCCGAATGTGCGAGTTTTCTTGAAGAAATATGGTGAAAAAGTGTGCTGAAAGTGCAGTTTTTACGCGCTAAAAAATTCATAACTTGAAGATCGTGACTCATTTTGAACCCGTTCCGGTGGCCAAAATTCCGTCTTGACATTATCTACGTTTTCATCTCTCACGGCTGGAAGCCAATTTCGATCAGAAGGTCTTCAAAAATGTGGATTTATCAAGTATTTTCGTGCAGAAAATTTGTGACAGAAGTTTATTTGCGTCATGTTCAAAAAATCATAACTTGGTCGATTTTCATCGTATCGAGCTGGTTCCGGTGCCAAAATTTCACAAATTGAGTCGGCTACATTTTCACATAAGGTATTGAGTTCAAACGGTATTCAAAAGGCCTTCGTTTTTTGCTCAGAGTGCGTGACACGCTGAAAATCCTGAATGCTGAATATTATTTCATCTGAGCCGAAACTTCGAAAATTCATAACTCGGTCAATTTTTATCGGATTGGACTCATATTTTTACACAAGGTCACTGACTCATAGATCTACAACTTTGCTTCAAAAGTCGAGACCAAATTATGCACCGATCAATACCAGTTTTTTATTGAAGAACGTGTCAGAGCCGACACTGGAGCCCAAAATAAGTTTGTCTGAGCTGAAACTTCAAAAATTCATAACTAATTCACCGTTTATCCGATTGAGTCGATCTTCGGACAGGAGTTAGTTCTCGATGTCGGCTACATTTTGTTTTCACATTTCAACTTCAAAAAATGCACTTAAGTCCCTGCGATTTAGCCTGAAAAGTGACGAATTCAAGTGAATATTGGAGGCCCAATTGCACATTCAAAGCCCATTTTCTTTACCCTAATTTCCACTATATAATCACCTTCTTGTCACACAAACCAGAAAAAGAAAAAGAGGAGAAAAGAGAGGAGAAAAAAAGAAAACCCTTGCCACAACGCTGTCAGAATATCAAATTCTCTCAAGAACCCTAAAAACCTTGAAATCCTTATTACAAATCCCTCTCTCACTACAAACAAGCCATCACAGTTATAAACCAATACCTCACTACTTCTTCAGTAAGGATAAGGCTGGCTTGATCTCCATGATCCTAATTTTCCAGTAAGGCATAAAAGCATTCATGTCACTACTTTTCCAGTAAGGGTAAGGTTGATTTGATCTCCATGATCAAAAGGGTATAATCATTCATACATGTCATATTGTGCCTAAACATTAAATTTCTTCATATATTGGCTTTATTTGCATTTTATGATTTTATTTGATGTGTTTGTGAGATTCAACACTGCAGATTTAGACAGGATCCCAGACAGGTTCATTAAGGAACGTTAAAGCCAAAAGCCAAATGGCCAGACTAGAAAAACTTATGCATGACATCAATACATGGCGAGGCAGACATTAAGCCAGAGATTAAGGGAACGTTGAAGCCAGAACACAAATGGCCAAAAGCCAAAAGCCAAAAGCCAATTGGCCAAAGTAGAACAACTTATGCATGAAACTCAATCCAATGGCCAAAGAATGCAGACCACGGTACTCAGGAGTCAATACTTCAAAAAACCTCCCCTTGGGCCAGACACCCCCTATGGTTTGCTCAATTTTTAATTTTTATTTGTTTTTCCTTTTTATTCTTTTAATTGTTTTTTAATTGTTTTCTTTTAATTCCATAAAATAATTTTCATAATAAATATAAAATACAGAAAATCAAAAAATGTTTATTTTATTAATATTAATTTTACTATTATTATTTTTGTAAATAAACTTTAAACAATTAATTAGATTAATTTAGGTTTCAAAACTTTAATATTTTTCTTAATAAATTAAATATGTAGAAATTAGGGTTTTTAACTTTTTCATCATTTTTTTTAATAAATAATTCTCTCATCATTATTATTATTATTAATTACTAATTTATTTTATAAATAAACATGTACATAAATTCTTTAGTAAATTAAGTTAAACTTTAACATTTTTCTCAAATAATTAAAAATAACTTAGAATTAGGGTTTCTTTTAATTTTAATTTTAATTTTCTTATTTCATAAATACAAAAAAACCTAAAAAACACTTCTTTTATTTCAATAAATAATTAATTAATTTTTAATTTCATTTAATTTCTTTAAAGGGTCCAACGCCCTCGAACGTTCTATTTTTATTTCTTTCGCACATTTATTTTCTTTCAAATATTATGTAATTGCTCAAGCCATGTAACTCGGACATTTTATATTTCCCGCATTTTATTTCTTTATTTTTATGTCAAATCGGGTCCTGGTTTAATTTGGCGATGTGGACCCGCGCCTTTGTAATAGTTTAGGAATTTTATCTTTCCGCACTTTTTAACTGTTAAATAAATGCATGCAAGAATGAATGACAAAAATAAAAACAAAACGTTAGATCACCAATAACCTGACAAGACAAAAATAAATGAATCTGACACACAAATCACACACCACCCCTAGGGTACGCCTCACTGTTGCCTTGCCTCGAAAGGTGATCGTCGAGTAGAGGATGTCTTAGTAAGTCCTCATGATCCGGGAACCTGGCATGAGGGTAGCTTCTAAGGTGTCTTCCCATTGCTCTGGTGATCACCATGTCCCGAACCTCGAATTGACCCGAACACCTCCAACGGTGGTGCTACCTACCTCTCAATGGTGGGATGGCACTACTTTAAAGGACATCTACACAGACGAATTCCTTAGGGTAGGTAGGTTCTCAAGGATACTTGCTCTAATCTCAAAACAAACTCAAAAAGACTTTTCACACCAACACATTTTCAAAAGCTTTCAAAGCAAACTTTTCAAACACTCTGACGTACGAGTCGAACTGAAATTTTTCAAAGAAACTTTTTTAAACCCACATTGAAAAGCAAACAAACCATTTTTGAAAACACATTGAGCAAGTATCTAAGAGCCCATGGATAACCATGGATAGAAAGGGTGCTAACACCTTCCCTTTCTATAATCTACCTCCCGAACCGAGAGCAATCTCTTTAAGGAATTTTTCTGTGCTTTTGTCCTTTCCATTTGGAGAAAATAAAAGACGGTGGCGACTCTTGCTTACCGCGACATTTCGCGAACCAGCGTTAAACAGTCAGTTCCAGATCCACCGATCACAGCAACCGATGCTTTTCTGTGAAGTATTTGATGTATGGGGAATCGACTTCATGGGTCCCTTCCCTG
Organism: Vicia faba; assembly: GCA_948472305.1. Taxonomy (NCBI): domain Eukaryota; kingdom Viridiplantae; phylum Streptophyta; class Magnoliopsida; order Fabales; family Fabaceae; genus Vicia; species Vicia faba. The sequence goes on from OX451739.1 coordinate 1,403,786,950, forward strand.
TATGATTTGGTTTTCTATATATTTTACTTGTTGTTGATTATGTTTCAAAGTGGGTGGAAGCTACCCCCACTAGGACTAATGATTCTAGAGTTGTTGCATACTTTGTCAGGACTAATATCTTTTGCAGGTTTGGAATCCCGCGAGCTATCATAAGTGACCAAGGCACTCATTTCTGTAACGGCACCATGGAAGTTTTGCTCCAAAAGTATGGAGTTGTGCACAGGGTCTCTACTACATATCACCCACAAATAAATGGGCAAGCTGAAATCTCAAACAGAGAGATCAAACAGGTTTTAGAGAAAATGGTGCAACCAAACAGGAAGGACTGGAGTCGCCGTCTAGAAGATGCACTTTGGGCTCAAAGAACAGATTTCAAGACACCCATTGGGATGTCTCTTTATCGACTTGTTTTTAGTAAGGCATGTCATCTTCCTGTAGAGATAGAACACCGTGCTTACTGGGCGGTGAAAAGTTATAATTTGGAGATACAACAAGCAGGTATTGAAAGAAAACTCCAATTACAACATCTTGAAGAGCTTAGACTAGAGGCTTATGAGAGCTCTAGGATTTATAAAGAAAAAACTAAGCACTTCCATGATAAGATGATTTCTAGAAAGGAATTCTCTGTAGGGCAACAGGTTTTATTGTATAATTCTCGCCTTAAGCTTATGGCTGGGAAACTTCGATCCAAATGGATTGGTCCTTTTGTTGTCACTAATATTTTTCCTCATGGTGCAGTAGAAATTAAAAGTACAGGTACTGACAAAGTTTTCAAGGTCAATAAGCAGCGCCTAAAGCTTTTTCATCAAAGTGTTGTACCTGATGATGTGAGCATAGAGGAGCTTTCTTTGGAAGCGCCTAACTACACTACAACTTGATCAGGGAGTTCTTATTCCTTGCTCTCAACTTTAATAACTGCGTCCTTTCATTGAGGACAATGCTTGTTTTAAATGTGGGGGAGGGAATCATTTTGTTTCTTTGCTTTTATTTTAATTTCAGTTGTTCTTGTTAAAAAATTAAATAAAATGCATCTATTTGAAAGTTTTGGGTTGCAGACTAATTTGAGGTTATGTTTGTGGAGACTTGGGAAAAGCTCACAAGAACGGTATCGTCTTAACATTGTCTCCTGCATATGGAAATTGATTTGAATTCTTATTATGTATTAGCCTTGAATTCTCACTCTCAAATAGCTTTTGAGTAGTTTATTTCAGCAGTCAGCACCATCTCACACACTCTACGCAAGGAAGCCGATGAATATAAGTGAGGGTTCCGGAAAAAAAGTGTTTTAAAAAGAAAAAGAAAAAAAGCAATACACCTTCTAAGTTTGGTGACCCACATCTGGTCACTTAACCCAACGGTCGTAGTGGCTACAAATTTTTTTTTCGAGAATAAGACTCGTTGTTAGTTGGTTCAGCAGTTTCTGGTGCTGAACTTGGTAGGGCGGATTACAGTCCGATCCCCCGCAACTACAACTGAGTAAGCAAAGAGTTATGCCATGTAAGTACCAGAACCCCGTGCAAAAAAGGATCAGATTCACTAACCGGTCGCTTTGCTATGAGTGTGTGGAGATAACGGGCTTAATGTGATTGCGCCTGAATGAAAAAGAGAAAAAAGGAGGATGGGTAAGTTAGGCTTTTGCATAATAATATGATTCATATTGGTTTGTATATTCAGGAGGCAAGACTAGTGTTCCTACGATATCCTTAGTGTACCAGACTAGTACCTGTTGATGCAATCTTGACCGAAGATGAATTTGTAGCCTAGGATGAGTAATTGATGATGCTTTTGCGTTTCTTTTGATTGCATTTTGCTCGGAGTGCAAAAGTTCAAGTGTGGGGGAATTTGATCAGTACATTTTGATGCACATCCTTCCACGATTGTACTAATGCATTTCTTTAGTTTATTGTGTTTATTTTTATGTTTTAATATATTTTGCTAATTTATTTTATTTTTTCATTTAATTAATTTTCGTATTTTATTTTCAGCAACTGCAGCTTTCGCGGAAAAATTCATAACTGGAGCTACGAGAATCGGATTGAGGTGTTCTAATATTGGTTGGAAAGCTAAGAAAAAGACCTACAACTTTCTAGTTGTGACCAGATGCTGATCCGGAATGTAGAAAGGTTGAAAGATTCGTTGAATTTGCAGCATTTTATATTTAAGTTTTGGTCATTTGTTTTGGGCCTGAGTTTTGTATCCGACCCAGTTGGGTTGTTTCTTTTTAGTTTTTACCTAGATGCTACAGTAATTTTGGGGGATTCCATTCACTGTTCACGAAAAAGAGAAAGATTTGTACGAATCAATGGGGAACTAAAACCTTTCTGACGGATTTACTGTACTCAGGTTCCAACTTTGAGATTGTTATAGCATTTGCAATTTAATTTCGATTCCTTTCAACTATGTTATGAGATTGTTGTTTGCTTAATTCGATTTTCATATAACATTGTTGATTTAATTTGATTGATAAATGTTCCCAAATTTTAATCGCGATTGACTTTGCTTAATTGTTAATTTGCGTCACTTTTAACCGTATGCTTAATCCGGCCATAAGAACATGTATCTCATAGTGTCAATCGCGCTTGTTAATTGATACTGTAATCAAATAGGATAGAAACTTCGCTTAGGAGATTGTAATGTTAGCAGTCGATGATAGATACGGACCAAGGCAGTGAATTTGTTTGTTATAATCACTCATATCAAAAACAACTTATTTTATAATCACTTTTCATAATCAGCTTATTTGCCTAAAATCGAACCAAACCCCACTTTAATTCGATTTCAGTTAGTTAATAATATTTCAAGAATCCTTGAGAATGATATTCGAGCCATTTGTCGCTAAATACTACAGTTTTGAAACTGTTTCGTTAAAACACTCGTTTTGATCCGCGCGCGACAGCTGATCAAAGACTCTGTTGTACCCCAAAATTTACCCTCTCATTTTACTCAACACATGCTCATCGAGATCCCCAAATTGCTCAAGGATGCCCAAGAGTTGACCAGACAAACTCTCTCCTAAGGCAATATACCTCAAACTAGGGTTTCAAATTTCATCAGGATGGTTGAAGTCAAAAGGTCCCAAATGCCTTCCATGGTCCAAATATGTTCTCAAGATCATCCATGTCAAGTTTCATGCCTTGCACAACAAGTTTGCTCAGTCAACTGCTCAGATGTCTGAAAATCAACTATACTAGGTCAAAAGTCAATTGTGGCCCACATACAGTCAAAATTCAAGATTTTTGGTCAACATAAACATTTTGAAGTGATATCCATCATTTGATCAAGGTTTGATCATGATTCCTCAAGGAATGCCCCCAAATTCATCAAAACCCAAAAGTTGCTAAATTAGGGTTTCTTAGGAAAAGCCAACCAAGCTTTGACCAAGCATAACTTCTTCATACTTTATTGGAAATTTTCCATCCAAGTCTCATTTTTAAGATGATGCAATTCCCTACAACTCATCTTCAGCCCACAAGTTCAAAATATACACTCATCAAAAGATTTGAATTTCTATATTATAGGTCCTTTTGAAAAGTCAACAAAAACACCTTTTGGGTCAAAGCTTCTTACATGAACATGCAACACACAATTGAGATGAAACTAAAAGGTTTGTTTAGGGGACATCCTAATCTTTCTAAAAAGTCCAAGAACACCTCTCTAGGGTTAAAATTGGAGGAGATATGCCTTGTCAAAGTTGACCATTTTTGCAAAATTGTCAAAAGTCAAATATGCTTTAAAGTGCATTTTTTGTCAAATGGGCCTAGCATTTCATGATTGTATCTTGTTTGTGACATGGTCCACGACCCAAATCAGGATCCATACTTTATTTTCTTATTTATTTATTTTATTTTGATTTTTATTTATTAAAAATTAGATTAAATTAAATAAATTGCAAAAAAATATAAAAGATTGATTTTTTATCTGATTTTTGTAGGAATCACAATCTAATCAGGCTAGCCAAATCATATCAAATCAGATCAAGGGATAATTGGTGCAAATTGGCATGATTATACTTGTTTTGGAAAGATATCATATAGCAAAGAAATCAAATCAAATTTCCATGATTTACAAAGATTCAAACCATTTTTGTTTCCCTAATTCATCACACTATATATACTGAACATAACCAATGCGCAAGAAGAAGGGTTGCGGGTCGTGAAGGCATCAAACAAAACTCAAAAATTGACAAGAAAGTGGTGATTCATTTACTAACCTAGAGATCAATTCAAGCCATTCCAAAGCTCATACTCGATTCTTGGACCTTCCCAGAAGCTATCACGATCAATTGCAGGCATTCCCAAGCCCAGAATCGCCCCCTAGACCTCACACGGTTTGCTTTCTTTTTAAAATTCGATTACTATGATTCTTGCATCATAAACATGTTTTAATGGTATATCTGTGTTTGTTGTCATGTTTGCAACATGTTTGGACGATTTAATTGAAGTTTTGATGCTTGTATACGTGTTTTCCATTGTTAGGGTTTTCATGGCCATTTTAGGGTTTTTCTATATAGGTTAAATTGGCCCAAGAAAAGTGGACCATGATGCTCGTGGAATCAAGACAAGTTGAACCATGGTCTTTAATTTCATTTATCATGCGTTTTTCTTGATTTTTGAAGTGTACAGTTTACGGCTACAGACGCTTGTCTATAGGTAAAAGTATTTGCCTAAGACGACGGTCTCAGTGAAGAAGACAGTCGCATGGCGAGGCGTGAGTGGGCAATTCATATTTCACGCGTTTTGTTATCATACTAACTCATATTTTATTATATTATCCTTGTTTCAATATTATAACAAATAGAACATGTGGCCCAGTGGTGAAGCGCGCGTTGGAAAGTAGAGAGGACCTGGGTTCGTTCCCAGGTCTCAGCATTTTGTTATTTTCTCAATATTTGACAATAGGTTCTATGCATACACGTTCCAAGACGTCCACTATACACCCTGATCTCAACCATTGGATTCATCATCAATCCAGATCCAACGCCCATCAATGAAAGACTATGGTGCACCCCCCTGAATGGCACAATGCTGGATCTCACGCGTGGAGTGGGCTCACCAGCTATTGGGCTTACAAATTCAGCATACACCCCCGATTAAGCTTATAACACAGGCCCAATTCTTTAATTCTTTTCTCTTTTATTATTTTTTAATTATTCATTAATTATTTTATTTTTACAAATAACACAAAAATCTTTTTTTTATCAAATCAAAAATCACAAAAACATTAAAAATTATTTTTTCATAAGATATTTTATTTCTTTAATTAATTAGTTTAATTAAAATTAGGGAAATTTAATTGTTTCATCATTAAAAATAATTAAAATTAGGGTAAATTTGTATATAATTTAATCTTTTCTCAAAAAAATAACCTAAATATTTTTTCAACTAAAGTTTTAGGTTTTCTAATTATTCTCGCATTTAATTCATCGCGCGCTTTTAATTCTTTTTATCATTATTGTAACTGCTCCGAGTTTGTAATAGTAATTAGGGTTTTCAATTCCGCATCTTTATTTTCAGTCCAAAATAATTATGTATCTGCAAAGCCCTTGTAATAGCTAGGACTTTAACTTTCTCGCTTTAATTTTCGCCAACTATAAACTGCTCAGATGTATGTTAATAGGATTGTATGGAAAGACAAACTGAAAATTAATACGGTAGAAAACCCTAAATATGCAAAGATAAATTAACTGAAAATTACACTCGCACATGCTCACTTCTAGGGTTTACTCCACTCTGGTTGCCTTCGGTAAACGGTCATGAAGTATAGTGTGATTGGTGGAAATAGAACTGACTGTTTTGAAATGCTGGTTCGCGAAATGTCGCGGTAAGCAAGAGTCGCCACCGTCTTTTATTTTCTCCAACAAGGAAAGGACAAAAGCACGGCAAAATTCCTTTTCGAGATGTTTCTCGGTTCGAGAGGTAGATTATAGAAAGGGAAGGTGTGAGCACCCTTTCTATCTGTGGTTATCCACGGGCTCTTAGGTACTTGCTCACTATGTTTTCAAAAATGTTTGCTTTTCTTGTGTTTGTGGGTTTTGAAAAAGTTTGTTTGAAAACTTCGATGTAACTCTTGTATCTGTCCTCAAGAGTGTATGAAGTGTTGTTTGAAAACGTTTATCAGAAAAGTGTAGGTGCGAAAAGTATTTTTGTCTTGAAAGAGCAAGTATCTAAGAACCTCTACCTACTCAAAAGAAATTAAGCTGTGTAAATGTCCTTTAGACAGTACTATCCCACTATTGAGAAGTAGGTAGCACCGTCGTTGGAGTTTTCGGGTCAATTCGATTATAGGGACATGTGGTCACTAAAGCAATAGTAGGACTCCTTAGCGGTAACCCTAATGTCTTAGATCATTTTATCCGAGGCAACCGTTTCGAGGCAACTTTTTGATCTTTAGACAGGAGGGAGACCTCTAAAACACCCTATACTCAATGACCACGTCGAGGCAACCAAGTGAGGCGTACCCTAAGAGTGGCATGTGTACGTGTGTCAGGTTTCATGTTAAGTTATCTTTGCATATGTTATGGTGAGCTACGGGTTGATTTTAATTTCAAAGAAGTCTTGTCATGCATAGCCTAGTTAACATACATCTAGCAGTTAATAGTTGCGGAAAATAAATCTACGCTATTACAAGGCGTCGGGTATTTACATCGCCAAAAACAAACCCTTGAAAAAGTAAATGCGGAAAAATAAATAAAGCTATAAAAAGTCCTAATTAAAGCTATTACATCCTCGAAACAAATACATAAATATAGATAAAAGTTAATAAAACAAACATACGCGCGAGAGAAAATTGAATCGGAGAAGTCCTTAGGGTTTTGACCCTTTTTTGAGAAAGAAATTTGATTATTTATGAATTAAATTAAATTAAACCTAATTAATCAATTAACAAAAAAAGAAATATTTTTTGGGTTTTTTAATGTCTCAAGGAAAAAAATAAAAAAAAGTAGTCAAAAGTTAGCAAAAACCCTAATTCTACATGGATTTTATTTATTATGAAAATAATTAAAGTTAACCTAATTAAAGAACTAAATTAATTGTGTTAGCATTTATTTACAAAAATCACTAATTAAGGGTGAAATTAATTTAAATAATAATAAAAAATATTATTTTTAGTTTTCTGATTTTATTATGAAAAAATTAATTGAGTTAATTAAGTAATAATAATAATAATAATTAATAGTAAAATAATTAAATGGAAAATATAAAAGAAAAAAAAGAAAGAATGAACCCAGGGGGTGTTGGCCCAATTAGGAGGTGCATTGGCAATTTTCAGGCCCACTAGCTGCAAGCCCTTTTGACTTTCCTGCTTCTCCATGGCGCGTGTTGACTGGGAGTACAATGGTCCTTCATCTTTGGCCACATGATTTTAGTTTGAGGCCACTTGGCGCGCTGGGATGTGAAGCCTATGGTAGAACACCTTTTGAAACCTGCATATGATTATATGAAGAAAAAGAGAATAAATATTTTGGGGGACCTGGGATTCGAACACAGGTCCCAAGGGATAATGCCTCAATGCCTTTACCAACTGAACTAGAGCGCGCTTCTGTTAAGTATATGGACAATGAATATTATATACAAAGAAATAATATTATGTTGTAAAACATAAAATACGCGCGTTTTTTCAAACAGTCCAATGGTATGCTAACACGTCCTCGTCTTCTTCCTTTGTACCTGTAAAACAAAATCAGATAGCGGGGGTTTTTAACCCCCGCTAAACATGGCAACGAAAAATAGTGAATAGAGATACAGGGTATATAAATATTTCGCGAGGGGTCCTTTGTGTTCGTCTTGGTTCAGCAATTCCAACCATGTGTATCACTGGTCCTAATTTTTCTTGGTTCATAAAGCCCTAATTCAAAGCTTGGAAACCCTAGAAAATCGTTCATGGCATTCTTCGATTCAGTGCATTATAATTCAATTAAATGATATCATTAGCTTCATATGGTTCCTAGCAATGCAAAACAATCAAGAAATCATGTTAAATGCTCATGAATTAGGCTGTACGATTTTGAAATAAAAAAGCAAACCGTGAAACTGTGTGTGATGATTATGTGAGCTTTAGTGCGTGAATTCAATTGTAAATCACTCCTGACACTTCCAGCAATGTGTTTGAATCAATAGAACACCTTGAATTGGCTTGGAACGCAAGAATAAGTTTTGAGTTTTTCTTGAAATTTCTCAATATACTATGGCTTTTTTCTGCAGCTTTTTCACATTTTTTGATCAGGGTTTGCTTGCTTAGTTATAAGAGAATGGAATTAGGTCAAAAACTTGGACCAATATCCATTGTAATGATGATTGAATCCTTGATTGGAAATCAAATCTTTTTGATTTTTCATGATTGGAAAATGTTGCCAACTTTGGAGATTTTACATCTTTGACTTGGTGCACGAAATTGCCAGCATATCTTGACCACATTTGCTTCATAAAAAGATTTAAAAACCAAATCTTGTATTTTCCTACAATTTAAATTAATTAAATGAATTAATATTATTTAAAAATCCAATTAATCAATAAAAAATAAGAAAATAAATTCAATTAAGCTTGATGGGTCGTGCATAGGCCATGGATGAAGTTTCAAGAAGAGATTTGAGGCCCATTAGCAAAAATAAGGTGTTTTGAGCAAAGTTGACTTTTGCAAATTCATAAAAATTTCCCAACTTCTCCAATGCATATCTTGCTCAATTTTGATCATATAACCATGTTCTTGGACATTTTGGAAAGGTCTTAAAGTCCTCTAACCAATGCCTTTGGTCCCATGTCATTTGGATTTACCAATCTCAAGTTATCGCCTTTGACTTAAAGTGCATTTTTGTTGACTTTTGAATTTGACCTATAATGTAGAAATTGATAACTTTTTGTGAGAGCATTTCTTGAACTTGGAGTGTGAAGATGGATTGTAGGAAATGGCATCCTATTCAGAATGAGCATTGGATGGAATTTTTCTGACAAACCATGAGTAAGTTATGCCCTGGTCAAGATACAATTGACTTTTCTACTGTCCAAAAATAGTAACTTTTTGCTTCTTGATGATTTTTGAGCTATCCTTGTGGAATCATGATCAAGGCTTGATAAAATGATGATTGTGGACTCAAAATAAGATGTTGACCAAAAAATCTGACTTTTGACTGCAAAATGACCATTTTGCCCTTGCAGTTGACTGTGGATCAAATGGAGCTTTTGACTGTGCAAATTGACACTGTGAGTCTTGAAACTTGGCATGTAGGTGCTTGAGGATGTATATAGGCCTATGAGACTTGATTGAACCATTGGAAACCCCAAATTCCTTGAAAGAACCAAAACCCTAATTTCATCTGTCTTAGGAGATGGTTTGACTGTACAACCCTTTGAGCAATCTTGACCAATTTGAAGATCATTCTTGTCAAATCTTGAGGAATATGGGAGGGAAAATTTTGGGGTACAACAGTTGCCCCTGTTCAATCTTCTTAAACCTGAGGATGTAGATTGGCTTGCGTGCCTTTCGTGATCCGAAGGTGGAAGATGATTGAACACTAAAGTGCCCAGAAATTTGCACTCGCATGGTGTAGTATCAGCAATGTGATGTCGGGAATGGGCTTACATATGCCATTTGGAGAGATGATGGATATGAGGATGGGCTTATAGATTCCATCTGGAAATGTAATGGATAGTTGTGGAGATGGGCTTAAAGATGCCATCTGGGAATGTTTGTAACTTGGTAGGTTGAAAGAAGGAACCTGTGTAGGGTTGCCTGATGATGAGTTCGTATAAAACTGCATCTGAAAGAGAAGGAACCGGTATAGGGTTGCCTGATGATGGTCAAGTAGATAGTTGTCCTGTCTGGTTTCAGGTATTAATCTTTGACCTGAGAAAGAAAGATAGTTTTCCTGGCTTGCTATAGGTATTAATCTTCAATCTCTTCATGTAGATAACTTTCCTGGCTAGTTACAGGTATAGATCTACAATCAATCGTCCACAGATATTTCCTGGCTAGTTACAGGTATTGATCTGGAACTTAAGAAAGGTCGGTCGAGGAGATAGTTGTCCTGGCTGGTTTCAGGTATTAATCTCTGACCTGAGAAAGAAAGATAGTTTTCCTGGCATGCTACAGGTATTGATCTTCAATCTCTTCAATGCAGATAACTTTCCTGGCTAGTTACAGGTATAGATCTACAATCAGTCATCTACAGATATTTCCTGGCTAGTTACAGGTGTTGATCTGGAACTTAAGAGAGGTTTTTTGATAATGATGTGATGAAGGAATCTGAGACGATTGCTACTCCAAATAGATGATGAAGGAATCTGGGACGATTACTACCTCAGTAGGATGATGAAGGAATCTAGGACGACTTCTACCTCAGCAGGATGATGAAGGAATCTAGGACGATTACTACCTCAACGGGATTATGAAGGAATCTTGGACGACTTCTACCTCAACGGGATGATGAAGGAATCTTGGGTGACTTCTACCTCAGCAAGATGATGAAGGAATCTAGGATGATTACTACCTCAACAGGATTATGAATAAATCTTGGACGATTACTACCTCAGCAGGATGGTGAAGGAATCTTGGACGATTACTACCTCAACGGGATGGTGAAGGAATCTTGGACGATTACTACCTCAGCAGGATGATGAAGGAATCTTGGACGATTACTACCTCAATGGGATGGTGAAGGAATCTGGGATGACTTCTACCTCAGCAGGATGATGAAGGAATCTTTGACGACTGCTACTCGAAAAGGTAATGACTTTTATCGGTTGATCGTTCTTTCCTGAAAAGGTAAAAAGTTAGTTGTATGCAATGTCATGATGTATGCATTGTGTAATGATGTTCTCAAAGTAAATGAGATTTATGATATGATGCGTATGTGCATGTATCATGATGTATGAAAATGTGATGTTTTAGCTGGGGAAAATAAATCCCGGAGCTGCTGGAGAATGATGTTGAATTCTTCGTTTCTGCTGAGGATGATGAACGAAGATGATTGCGTGAATAAACCTGTAGGAGAAAAGAACTCTGTTGGGGAATAAACCTGGTGAAGAGATTATTCTGCGAGGAATTACTTTGTGGGGAAGAGATACTTCGCTGAGATTTTAACGATAACTCTGCTGGGGACTCCGTTGATAAGCTCTGTTGGGGGATTTTGATGATGAACTCCGCTGGGGATAGAAAGAACTTCGCTGGGGATGATCTTTCAGTTGCAACTTGCTGAGGATAACCCAGTTAGACTCTTGTGGGGATAACCTCTGAATATGGCTGGGGAGAGATATTTGTACTCTGCAGGGAACAAGCTTCTAGAATCTACTGGGGAAGATGATTCAACTCCGTTGGGAAAGCTTTTCAGACTGTGCTGGGAAATGGTTCTACTGGGGGTATCTTGTATTACACCGGGGAACAATCTTATATTTCTGTCGAGGGATATTAAGACTGCCGGGGATGCTTGCTGAGGAATATTTGTATACTCTGCTAGGGAATATTAAGATCTACTGGGGATACCCAACTTTTTGGGCTGATGGTAGACCAACTCTGCTTGGGGAGAGTATTGCTGATTTGTTCGTTGTTGCAAGCTTTAGTAGGGAGAGCTACCATTATTGTCTTACTCTGCGGGGAGTGAAGGTATCTTGGTCATACTCTTCAACCAGCTCTACCTTGTACCTGGAGGACAGAGCAGCTTGTACAGTTCGGACAATTCTTATTGCCCCTGTTTCTGCGGGAGAAGAAGGCCTATGAGGTGCTTGACAACTGTCGATTGACAAATCTTCTTCAGGTAGGCAAGTGACGAGATGACGGGACATAGTCGTACGCTTTGATCCCTAATTTTTTTCCTGGACCTCCCTTTCGGGTTTTCAGTCCATCGGGATACCCTTTTTTGCCCAAGCCGCCTTTTCAGGTTTTTGACTTACCGGGTGTACAGATTTTTTTTATATCCCTTATTTTTGCCTGAACCCTTTTGGTTCGCCGGGAAGCCCTTATTTTTGCCTAGGCCAGTCAACCTAGCGGGTCTTTGATTATGCGTAGTACTTTTTTGACTATGTCCACATTCTCAGAGTGCAGGGAGTTGTCACTGTCAGTAGCGTTGTGTTGCCATACTACCAGAAGATCTTCGTTTGATCATGCAAGATTCGTTGCTGGAATTCATGTCCAATGCCCCAAGTGACTCAGGCGGAGATTTTCCCATGGCTATTTGGCATTTTGAAAGATTCCCTGAATCTTGACTTGACTGCCCCAGATGATGGACAATGATCATGCCGTGCCCCTTGATTGGAAGTGTTTTTCCACTTGAGGTGATCCTTTTTGTTGAGAAGGTTTTTGTTCACTTAGATATTCGTCGTGCGAATTTCTCTGTTGTTTGAACAAATAGTCATATGCAACCAATGTTATTTTAAGAATGCAAAGCTTATGTCTGTCTTGAAGTTTTTGAAAATGCAGTTTTCAATAAAACAAGTGATTTTTTTTTGTAAAATGTGATGTCAACTCAAGATTTTACAGCAAGCCCTACAGGAGTCAGAATACCTTTTGTAACAGTATACTTTCGAACTAACCCATGCTTCAGCTAGGACTTTTAAGGGTTATAACGTGGCCTGGTTCACGGTTTAAGAAACAAAGGATAAAGGCTCAAATTTTATTTGTACCCACCCGTTCTTCGTGATGTTCTTCGATCCTAAACTCAGCTAATCGTGCATTAGATCTTGTTTGAGTCTTTGCTCTGATATACCAGTGAGGGTTCGGATACTGACAATTTATTTTGAACAGGCAGTCATTTTTTGCTGAGGGTTTGCAGGACCTCTTTTTTCTAATTTTATTATCCCTGTCTTTTTGCCTGAACTGTTTCTTTTGTGATTACAGTCAGCGGGATGCCCCAGTTTTGTAAGTCTCCTTCATAGGTTTTGATTTAATGGGCTTTTATTTCTGAGAGATAATGATTGCCTGTCCTTATGATTATAGGGAACCATCACCGTCTTTTTGTCTCGGAAGGACTTCTTTGATGCCATTCATTGTGCACCTGGATCAACTGAGAAAACTACCCTGCCCCGGGTTGTGATTAAGGGTTTTAATTTGTGAAAAGAAAAACTCCAACTTCTTTGGCTCAAAGGGGTTGACGAGGGATTATCTTCCTTATAACTCCACTGTTTAGGATTTGAAACAATGCATGTACTTCATCAGCGGGGTCTGTTCAAAAGCATACTGTAAAGATCGTGGTATCGTTTTCTTCATCCTCCCTCAAAAGGCTTAGAATTTTTTTTAATCGAGAGTTGAACATCACAAAAAATGAAAAAATTTGAATATAGTGAACACGAATGGATTGATTCAAAACAGACATATGCAATGCATTAATGAAATAACAGAGTTTGACATGATAATAATTGTTTGAATAAGCAAAGATATTACAAATTGAAAATTCAAATGAACAACAGACATTCTCAATGATTTGGTGTAGGATCAGTGATCAAACTTAATCTCCTTGGCATCAATCAAGTCTTGGATCTTGTTCTTCAAACTCCAACAGTCGTCGGTGTCATGCCCAGGACTGTCAGAATGGTAGGCACATCTCACACTCGGGTTATACTTGGAATAGGAAGTATCAGGATTTTGAGGAGGATCCTTTAGTGTGATCAGTTTCACCTTCAGCAATTGTTGTAACGCTTGAGACAAAGGCATGTTGATGTCAGTATACTGCCTTTCTTGATATCTTACCCTACGCCTATTGCTCTGTCTTTGTTGAACAGGCGTGGGATCGGAGATCTGGGTTGCTCCTACATGTTGATCATGACGACTCTTTTTACCAGACACAACATTGGACTCTTTTTTTCCATTGTAGGGCTTTTTCGGAGTGTCGGAAGGTGTAGCTTCTTGAATCTTCCCGCTTTTGATGCCAGCTTCAATTCTTTCACCAGTCAAGATAAGGTCTATGAACCCGGCTGAAGAGTTTCCAATCAAATGGTTGAAGAATGGACCAGACAGGGTCCCTAGAAACATATCAACAAGTTCACGATCAGTTAAAGGTGGCTGCACCCTTTCGGCAAGGTCTCTCCACTTTTGAGCGTACTCTTTAAATCCTTCACCCGTCCCTAGTGACATACCCTGGAGTTGGGTACGCGTATGAGCGAGGTCCGAATTATACTGATACTGCTTATAGAATGCAGTAGCCAGATCCTCCCAGTTACGAATGCTGGCTCCATCCAGCTGATAGAACCATTCGAGTTGAGTCCCTGAAAGATTATCCTGGAAGAAATGGATCCACAAATTCTTGTCAGCAGTGTAAGGTTGGATCTTCCTTACATACGACCGGAGGTGCAGCTTAGGGCAGGAGGCTCCGTCATATTTGGCAAAAGCAGGTGCCTTGAACTTATGGGGAATCACCACCCCAGAGGACAAGCCTAGGTCTCCAAAGTCCAACCCGGGCACATTTTGTATTTCCATAGCACTTAAGCAGTCCTCCAACTGTTTATACCTATCCTCAGCAGGAGGGTATTGCTCTTCATCATAATCTGTCTCATTGTCGGAGACCACGGGACTAGGAACCCTTCTCTCTTGTGGACTGTCTTTCCCTACAGATGAGGTAGTCAGCTCAACCTCATTCTGCAGTCCATTCCCAAATCTGCGTCCAGTGTTGAACAAGACGATCCTCTTCTTCTTCTTCTTCCTTTCCTTCAGAATCAGAGTCTTCAAATCCTGTTGACCCTGGGCCAGGCTCATAACCAACTCCTGGAACTGGGCATTCTGGGCCTGGAGGGCCTTGATAGCTTGTTCAGTGGAAGGTTCAGTAGACATGATGATTGCTGAAATAAACAGCGAAGAAGATAAGTGACCTGTAGAAAGGGTACCTGTTATGCAATGATATGTATGATATATGTATGCAATGTTTTCAAGGATCTCGCGCGGTAAACAAAGAAACTTGTTAGAATTTAAATTTTGCAGCTTGATTGAAGGAACTTCATGTTGCTGAGAATCCTTCTTCAAGAGTCAAGCTCACCATATCGAGTGGGTCATAGCCCCTGACTCAAGTTGTCGTGTTTTAATCTCCAAACAACCTTGGCTAGAGGAAAATAAATCCCCTTTGCCCCTTGCTAGACAGTTGGTTCATCATAACCTGCATCACAAACCCTTGAGATCCTTGAAATGGGTTAGTCCTTATGCAAGATGCATGCAATGTTATGATGGTATGATGTTATGATAAAGGCACACCACAAGTATTCACAAAAGGCAAACGTGGTAAAGGCACACAAGTCACACAATAGCCCTTAATTTTAGGCTTGCATGGAGTCTAGGTACTACCCTCTTGAAGTTAGTTGGCTCAAAACCTGTCCTACAGATAGTAACCGGGTTCTAAGGAGCTCAATATCATTGGATTGTTTTCTATGTTCATTGTTTTGATTTAGACACTTAACTGGCGACCAAAATATTCCAAGAAAACAACCCTCAATGAGTGTAGTATCGAGTATCTACCAACTTCGGACTGCACCAAAGTCGGTCATCTCACTACCCCTAAAAAGGCCAGGATGGTCAAGTAAGGTTCTAAGGTCAGTTGATGCTTCGCGACACCACGCGGCAGCCCCGTACTCTCCTTGACTTGACTCAAGGGTTACCGGTACTCACCAAAGTGCCACATCAACGTAGCTACTGCTTCAACCATGTCGGTATACCCCGCACAGTTCCCTCACAATTTGTTGCTACTTCTAAAGGGTATCCCCAGATCCGGGTTAGGATCTATAAAACTCCGATACAAGCCCACAATATTAAAGCATACAAGGCATACAATTGAAAACATAGTGATCTAATCCTAATGTACACCTCACTTATTTAGGATCTCCCCAGCAGAGTCGTCAGTTCTGTGATCGGTGGAAATAGAACTGACTGTTTTGAAATGCTGGTTCACGAAATGTCGCGGTAAGCAAGAGTCGCCACCGTCTTTTATTTTCTCCAATAAGGAAAGGACAAAAGTACAGCAAAATTCCTTTTCGAGATGTTTCTCGGTTCGGGAGGTAGATTATAGAAAGGGAAGGTGTTAGCACCCTTTCTATCCGTGGTTATCCACGGGCTCTTAGGTACTTGCTCACTATGTTTTCAAAAATGTTTTCTTTTCTTGTGTTTGTGGGTTTTGAAAAAGTTTGTTTGAAAACATCGATGTAACTCTTGTATCTGTCCTCAAGATTGTATGAAGTGTTGTTTGAAAACTTTTGTCAGAAAAGTGTAGGTACGAAAAGTATTTTTGTCTTGAAAGAGCAAGTATCTAAGAACCTCTACCTACTCAAAAGAAATTAAGCTGTGTAAATGTCCTTTAGACCGTACTATCCCACTATTGAGAAGTAGGTAGCACCGTCGTTGGAGTTTTCGGGTCAATTCGATTATAGGGACATGTGGTCACCAAAGCAATAGTAGGACGCCTTAGCGGTAACCCTAATGTCTTAGATCATTTTATCCGAGACAACCGTTTCGAGGCAACTTTTTGATCTTTAGACAGGAGGGCGACATCTAAAACACCCTATACTCAATGACCACGTCGAGGCAACCAAGTGAGGCGTACCCTAAGATTGGCATGTGCACGTGTGTCAGGTTTCATGTTAAGTTATCTTTGCATATGTTATGGTGAGCTACGAGTTGATTTTAATTTCAGAGAAGTCTTGTCATGCATAGCCTAGTTAACATACATCTAGCAGTTAATAGTTGCGGAAAATAAATCTACGCTATTACAAGGCGTCGGGTATTTACATCGCCAAAAACAAACCCTTGAAAAAGTAAATGCGGGAAAATAAAGAAAGCTATAAAAAGTCCTAATTAAAGCTATTACATCCTCAAAACAAATACATAAATATAGATCAAAAATTAATAAAACAAACATACGCGCGAGAGAAAATTGAATCGGAGAAGTCCTTAGGGTTTTGACCCTTTTTTGAGAAAGAAATTTGATTATTTATGAATTAAATTAAATTAAACCTAATTAATCAATTAACAAAAAAAGAAATATTTTTTGGGTTTTTTAATGTCTCAAGGAAAAAAATAAAAAAAAAAGTAGTCAAAAGTTAGCAAAAACCCTAATTCTACATGGATTTTATTTATTATGAATATAATTAAAGTTAACCTAATTAAAGAACTAAATTAATTGCGTTAGCATTTATTTACAAAAATAACTAATTAAGGGTGAAATTAATTTAAATAATAATAAAAAATATTATTTTTAGTTTTCTGACTTTATTATGAAAAAATTAATTGAGTTAATTAAGTAATAATAATAATAATAATAATAATTAATAGTAAAATAATTAAATGGAAAATATAAAAGAAAAAAAAGAAAGAATGAACCCAGGGGGTGTTGGCCCAATTAGGAGGTGCATTGGCAATTTTCAGGCCCACTAGCTGCAAGCCCTTTTGACTTTCCTGCTTCTCCATGGCGCGTGTTGACTGGGAGTACAATGGTCCTTCATCTTTGGCCACAGGATTTGAGTTTGAGGTCACTTGGCACGCTGGGATGTGAAGCCTATGGTAGAACACCTTTTGAAACCTGCATATGATTATATGAAGAAAAAGAGAATAAATATTTTGGGGGACTTGGGATTCGAACCCAGGTCCCAAGGGATAATGCCTCAATGCCTTTACCAACTGAACTAGAGCGCGCTTCTGTAATGTATATGGACAATGAATATTATATACAAAGAAATAATATTATGTTGTAAAACACAAAATACGCGCGTTTTTTCAAACAGTCCAATGGTATGCTAACACGTCCTCGTCTTCTTCCTTTGTACCTGTAAAACAAAATCAGATAGCGGGGGTTTTTAACCCCCACTAAACATGGCAACGAAAAATAGTGAATAGAGATACAGGGTATATAAATATTTCGCGAGGGGTCCTTTGTGTTCGTCTTGGTTCAGCGTTTCCAACCATGTGTATCACTGGTCCTAATTTTTCTTGGTTCATAAAGCCCTAATTCAAAGCTTGGAAACCCTAGAAAATTGTTCATGGCATTCTTCGATTCAATGCATTATAATTCAATTAAATGATATCATTAGCTTCATATGGTTCCTAGCAATGCAAAACAATCAAGAAATCATGTTAAATGCTCATGAATTAGGTTGTACGATTCTGAAATAAAAAAGCAAACCGTGAAACTGTGTGTGATGATTCTGTGAGCTTTAGTGCGTGAATTCAATTGTAAATCACTCCTGACACTTCCAGCAATGTGTTTGAATCAATAGAACGCCTTGAATTGGCTTGGAACGCAAGAATAAGTTTTGAGTTTTTCTTGAAATTTCTCAATATACTATGGCTTTTTTCTGCAGCTTTTTCACGTTTTTTGATCAGGGTTTGCTTGCTTAGTTATAAGAGAATGGAATTAGGTCAAAAACTTGGACCAATATCC
Source organism: Vicia faba (assembly GCA_948472305.1). Taxonomy (NCBI): domain Eukaryota; kingdom Viridiplantae; phylum Streptophyta; class Magnoliopsida; order Fabales; family Fabaceae; genus Vicia; species Vicia faba. The sequence goes on from OX451739.1 coordinate 1,403,805,287, forward strand.
ATTGCAATGATGATTGAATCCTTGATTGGAAATCAAATCTTTTTGATTTTTCATGATTGGAAAATGTTGCCAACTTTGGAGATTTTGCATCTTTGACTTGGTGCACGAAATTGCCAGCATATCTTGACCACATTTGCTTCACAAAAAGATTTAAAAACCAAATCTTGTATTTTCCTACAATTTAAATTAATTAAATAAATTAATATTATTTAAAAATCCAATTAATCAATAAAAAATAAGAAAATAAATTCAATTAAGCTTGATGGGTCGTGCATAGGCCATGGATGAAGTTTCAAGAATAGATTTGAGGCCCATTAGCAAAAATAAGGTGTTTTGAGCAAAGTTGACTTTTGCAAATTCATAAAAATTTCCCAACTTCTCTAATGCATATCTTGCTCAATTTTGATCATATGACCATGTTCTTTGACATTTTGGAAGGGTCTTGAAGTCCTCTAACCAATTCCTTTGGTCCCATGTCATTTGGATTTACCAATCTCAAGTTATGGCCTTTGACTTAAAGTGCATTTTTGTTGACTTTTGAATTTGACCTATAATGTAGAAATTGATAACTTTTTGTGAGAGCATTTCTTGAACTTGGAGTGTGAAGATGGATCGTAGTAAATGGAATCCTCTTCAGAATGAGCATTGGATGGAATTTTTATGACAAACCATGAGAAAGTTATGCCCTGGTCAAGATACAATTGACTTTTCTACTGTCCAAAAATAGTAACTTTTTGCTTCTTGATGATTTTTGAGCTATCCTTGTGGAATCATGATCCAGGCTTGATGAAATGATGATTGTGGACTCAAAATAAGATGTTGACCAAAAAATCTGACTTTTGACTGCAAAATGACCATTTTGCCCTTGCAGTTGACTATGGATCAAATGGAGCTTTTGACTGTGCAAATTGACACTGTGAGTCTTGAAACTTGGCATGTAGGTGCTTAAGGATGTATATAGGCCTATGAGACTTGATTGAACCATTGGAAACCCCAAATTCCTTGAAAGAACCAAAACCCTAATTTCAGCTGTCTTAGGAGATGGTTTGACTGTACAACCCTTTGAGCAATCTTGACCAATTTGAAGATCATTCTTGTCAAATCTTGAGGAATATGGGAGGGAAAATTTTGGGGTACAACATATAGGGTTTGTTAGTGGTTGTCCTCTAGCCCCGAAAGATCTAACATGACCCATTCAGATGTTGCCTCGGAAAAAGATCTTTAAGGCTTTAGGATGATTACTAACATTTCCTAACGCTGCTTTTGTGATCGTATTTGTCCCTTGGAATGTCCCTAAAAAACTCCAACGATGATGCTACCTATTTCTCAATAATGGGATAGCATTGTCTAAAAGGAAAACGAACAAACCTTTTTCGAGTAGGTAGATTAGTTCCTAGGTACTTGCTCAAACAAACAAATTTTTTTCACACAAACACTTTTCAAACAAAGTTTTCAAAAACAACTTCGTAACACTCTTGAGGACAGAAACAAGGGTTAACACGAAGTAAAAAAAACTTTTCAAAACAAGCACACGCAAGCAGTTTTCAAAATGAGCAACTCTTGCTTACCGCGACTCTCGAAAAAAAATGAGCAACTCTCGAAAAAGGTTTTTTCTGTTCTTTTTCCTTTTCCTGATTGGATAAAATAAAAGTCAGTGGCGACTCTTGCTTACCGCGACATTTTGCGAACAAAAACCACAAACTAGTATAACAGTCGGTTATGCCACCGTATCACAGAACTAGCGACTCTATTGGGGACTAAATTTAAAGTGGGGTAAACCTTAGGATCTAGGTTATATTTAATTGCTTTCTCTTGATTGTCTTGCTGGCTTTATATTTATGGGAAATGTTTGGGTTATTTGATCCTACACCTGGATCGAGAAACACCTTTTAGATAAGTAGCAATAAATTGTGAGAGAGTTGTGCTGGGGTATACTGACACGGTTGAAGCATTAGCTACATTGATGTGGCACTTTGGTTGGTACCCGTAACCCTTGAGTCTATCAGGGAGATGTACGAGACCGCTGCATGGTGTCATAAAGCATCAACTGACCTTAGAACCTTTAATTGCATAACTTGGCCATTAGGATGTAGTGAGATGGCCGGCTTTGGTGTATGCCCAAGGTCGATAAATACTCGATGCTACACTCATTGAGGTTTGACTTCTGAGTTTTGTTTGATTACGAGTCAATTATCGATTGAACAAGGCTTAGGGGAAAGATCGGTGATATTGAGATCCCTTTAGAACCTGGTTACATATTTATAGGATAGGTTGAACCAATCCAGCTTCAAGAGGGTATGACCTTAAAACTCAAGTAGGCCTTAAACCTAAGGACTTGGTGTGATTTGTCTGTGTTTGCTATACCTGTGATTTATCATGACATCATAAACATCATACCATAGCATATCATACTAACTGTTTCAAGGGTTTCTAGGGCTCATCTTTGCTTTGTTTTGTAGGATATGGCATCCGCCCGCAAGAACACTATTCAAATTAACCTAGTGAAAGTATCTCCCCAATTAAGGGACTTGGCAGTAAAGATTCCCGAAAGCTCTCCTTTCACTGAAAAGCATGGTCGGTTGCTCAACTTGGTCACTGCAAAACCTGACGAAGAAATGTTGAAAGTGTTGTTTCAGTTCTTTGATCCTCTGCATCATTGTTTCACATTCCCGGATTACCAGTTAGTGCCTACTATGGAGGAATTTTCTAAGTTATTAGGGATACCCATTCTTGATCAGCTACCTTTCAGTGGTATGGAAAGACATCCCAAACCTGAAGAAATTTTTAAAGCTCTATCCTTACAACGGTCCGACATAATGACAAATTGGGAAACCAGAGGGAGTGTTCAAGGAATTCCAGTTAAATTTCTATTCAAGAAGGCTTACTATTTTTGGGATACCCTAGATCTACAAGCTTTTGAAGAGGTTTTGGAGCTCCTTGTCTATGGGATAGTATTGTTCCCTAATGCGGATCAACTCGTAGATGTGAGCATAATCCAGTTTTTTCTGTCTCGGAATCCGGTACCTACATTACTCGGGGATATTCTACACTCTCTGCATGCTCGCACTCTAAAAAGAAGGGGGACCCTCCAGTGTTACACTCCTCTATTGGATAGATGGCTTATTTCGCACCTACCCAGATCTACTTTGAAGAATGAACAGGGTAAAAGATGGTCTCATCGACTGATGTCCCTTACGCATTCAGACATTCATTGGTGTTCACGGTTCTTAGAAGATGTTACTATCATCGATCACTATAGTGAATTCCCTAATGTCCCTCTCTTAGGCATTAGGGAAGGAATCACTTATAACCCTTGCTTAGCATTACGACAGTTTGGTTATGCGAGAAGGGATGGTCCTCATGATACACTTATTCAAGGAATCGCCTTCAACCATGAGAATGATGTTCAGGGTTACCGCAAAAGGTTCATACAAGCTTGGAGTATGGTACATAGGGTTGACAGCAAGACACTTGGGCATAAGAATTCCATACCTTTGAAGCCTTATCTTAGATGGGTACGATCTCGCGCTCAAACTCTTATGATGCCTTATCCCGCTACCCGACCTATGATTATGGAACCAGTTGCCCAGGGAGACACTCCTCATCTTGTTCTTCATCCAGACATGCCAACTGATCACGAAGAGTTACAAAAGTCCTGGGTTCAGCTTAAAGAGGAGCGGGATACATTTGAAGCCCAATTCTATGTCAGCGAGAAGAAGGTCTTGGGACTCACTAGGCTACTTAATGAAGAGAGGAATATCAACGCCTACATCGCGCCAAAGAGGATGCGCTCATGGGAAACATAGTCTTCTTTTTGTTTTATTTTGCTTAATTGTACTCTCAAAATACATTCTTTGTAACGATTCAAGTTTACTAATACAATTCACGCTTGTTCCTTTTTGTTTAAGCAAATTTGAGCCTTTAAGAACCCTTGAAAACATTGCATACATATCATTACATAACAGGATTCATAACAGGTTTCTCATCTCCTCCGCTGTTTATTTTAGCAATGGCTCTTGAACAAACCGTGAAAGATCTTCAGACTCAGAACACGCAGTTCCAGCAAATGATTGTGGCTCTGGCCAATGGACAGGAAGAGATGAAGACTCTGATTGTTAAGAAGAACACTTAGAGGACCAGGAGGACAACCGGTGTGGCACATATGAGCAGAAGGTTTAGAGGGCCGCCAAGACGGGTTGTTGATTTAGCTTCTTCATCTAAAGAGGGAGAGAATCAAGAGGGTGAAGCCAGAGAAGAGGACCCTAGTCCTAAAGAGTCTGACAATGAAACTGATTATAATGAGGAGCAATACCCTCCGGCTGATGAAAAGTATAAGCAATTAGAAGAATGTCTGAGTACTATGGAAATCCAGAAGGTTCTGGGCTGGATTTTGAAGAGTTGGGTCTGGTCTCCGGGGTTGTCATCCCCCAAAAATTCAAGGCACCAGTATTTGCTAAGTATGATGGGGTCTCTTGTCCTAAAATTCATATTCGTTCCTATATGAGGAAGATACAGCCTCATACTGCTGACAAAGACTTGTGGGTTCACTTCTTCCATGATAGTCTATCTGGAACACAACTTGATTGGTTCTATCAGCTGGAAAGAGCCAATGTTCGTAACTGGGAAGACCTTGTTGCTGCATTTTATAAGCAATATCAGTATAATGCAGACCTCTCTCCCACCCGTACACAACTACAAAATCTGTCTATGGGTTCGAACGAGGGTTTCAAGGATTATGCTCAAAAGTGGAGAGATTTTGCTGGAAGAGTTCAAACTCCCTTGGCTGACAGGGAGCTCGTGGATATGTTTCTGGGAACTTTGACTGGGCCATTCTTCAACCATCTGATTGGAAGTTCATCGGCGGGATTTACTGAACTGATCTTAACAGGAGAAAGAGTGGAAGATGGAATCCGAAGTGGAAAAATTCAGAAGGATGCCTCTTCTAGTGCTGCAAGGAAGCCATTTGTAGGTAAAAAGGAAGTCAGTTCCATCTATAACCAAAAGAATCAGAATCGAACCGGGCGTCATCCGACGGTAGGGGCTGTTATGATTCCCAAACATGCATCTGCTCAGCAAAGAAACAATCAACCAAGAGCAGAAAGACCAGATAGACAGTTCACTCAGATCAACATGACGATGTCTTAGGTTTTACCTCATTTGCTGAAGTCCAATCTGGTTACTCTGAGGGAAGCTCCGAAGAATCCAAAAACCACCTCTCCCTACTATAAACTGAATGCTCGTTGTGCTTACCATTCAGAAAGTTCAGGCCATGATGCCAATGACTGCTGGGTTTTGAAGAATAAAGTACAGGATCTGATTGATGCTAAGGAGATTGAATTTGATCCCCCAAAGACTCCCAACGTTATCACTGCTCCTATGCCGAAACATGGTCGGGGTCTTAATACCGTTGAAAAAGGTGTGTTTGTGACCTCTGTGGAAGAATTGGTGACCCCACTCATGACTATCAAGGGGAATTTGTTGAAGGTCGGTTTATTTCCGGGTTGTGGTGAATGTTGCCACTTTTGTTCATTTCTACCGACTAGCTTCCCTTTGTTGAAGGCAGGTGTTCAGCGCCTGATGGATGACAAAGAGATCCTGTTTGAGAAGACCCCTGTTCCGACTGTTACTTGTAAAGACATTGCTATCATAACCATTTCCGCCAATCCTCCTAGGGCCTCCGCTAAGAGACCCGTCAGGATTACATCAGTTCCGAAGGTGACTCTGTTGATCATAACCATGCCTGGACCAATCCCATACTCCTCGGACAAAGTTGTTTCTTAGAACTATGGGACCGACGTCTATTACCACGGCGTAAAGCAGGACATGCTAGTCATTAAAGACAAGATTGCTGAAAATGCTGATTCTGACATCGTCAATATTGACGGAACCAGTAAAATAACAAGAAGTGGAAGAGTGTTCTCCCCTTAAATTTCTCCCACGAAGATTGTTACCGGTCATGTGATCATTCCCGCCGTGGTTCCACCCAAGACTACTACTGCAATTCCAGTAATCACTTCTGTTGGCCCTCCCATCACCGAGTCGGCCGAGACTCGAGGCAAAGACATACTGATTGAGCCTGTCCTGACAAAGGATAATTCAGTAACCATACCAGAAGCTTCGAAGAAAGAAATAGAAGAAATTTTGAAGATAATAAAGAAGAGAGACTACAATATGGTCGAGCAGCTGGGGAAAACCCCATCCAAAATTTCTATGTTGGCTTTGTTGTTGTGTTCTGAGGCCCATGCGAAGGCTTTGGTTAAGTTTCTGAAGACAGCTCACGTACCACAAGAGACATCTGCTGATCAGGTTAAAGATTGTGTGGCTGTTGATAATGGTTTGGGTTTCTCTAACGCAGATCTGACACCAAAGGGGAGGAAACATAATGATGGTCTTCATGTTTCCGTTGAATGCAGGGGCACGACTCTGGCCCATGTTTTGGTAGATACTGGATCCTTGTTGAATGTGCTACCTAAAAAAGCTCTAGACAGATTGGACTGCGAAGGCTTGACCTTGAAGCCTAGCAATATAGTAGTGTGAGCTTTTAATGGTTCCAAGAGGATGGTGCACGGGGAAGTGGATGTCCCTATTAAAGTTGGTTCACAGACCTTCGACTCCACTTTCTACGTAATGGATATCAAACCATTATATTCTTGCTTGTTGGGACGCCCTTGGATACATGGGGCTGGGGCTGTTACTTCTACCCTTCACCAAATGTTGAAGTACCCAGTAAGAGGAAAGATTGTCACTGGGCATGGTGAAGAGGAGTATATGATCAGTCACTTGAACTCCTTCAGCTACGTGGAAATGGATGGTGAGTTCATCGAGACTCCTTGCCAGAACTTTGAAGAGCTACCTCAGATTATGGCTACAGCAGAAACTACCGATAGTCCTCCAAAGGTCACCAAATCTCCCTTAAAGATGGTTTCTCTCAAGGATGCACGAGTAGTGGTTGAAGAATGTGGGTCTACCATTTGGGGTCAGCTCCCAGTTATTCATTACAAGTTTGAAAAATGTGGTTTGGGCTTCACTATAGGTGCTCAAAGGGCTATTCGTCATGCTCGGGCTGGAGGACCTCCCCTACGCATCATCAATCCTGGGGTCAATGTGGTTGAAGACAATGGTGGTGATTCCGACATTGACAGCTGGATCTTTCCGACTACCAATGGCAGACTCAGTAACTGGACTGCCAAGGACTTTATACCGATTACTTTTGTTCAGGAGTAATTGTATTTCTGATTTTTCAGATATGTAATTTAAAAACAATATAAACTCTATAGCCATGTGTCTTACCTGGGGCACAATGGTTCTATTTGTAAGGGTTATCATGTTTCATTTTCATATGACATCAATAAAGCATTGGACGTTTGCATACAAATTTTGCGCTCTCTGTCTTTCTTTTCTTTTATTATGTCTATACAACTATGATCTTACACACACTCACGTATCCAAATGCAGATCCATATCCACTCTGGATCCCATTGATAACAGTTCTTCTACTGCTCATTATGACTTTGAAAATCCGATCAACCAAGCCGAGGACGAAGGTGAGGAAGATTTTGAGGTACCCGGAGAACTTGCTAGACTATTACAGCAGGAAGAAAGGGTCATACAGCCTCATGAAGAGTCGGTTGAGACAGTGAACTTGGGTACAGAGGAAGGCAGAAAAGAGGTTAAGATAGGTGCAAATCTGGAGCTTAGCGTCAAACAGCGGTTGGTATAGATGTTGCATGAGTATGTTGAAATATTCGCCTGGTCATATGAATACATGCCAGGACTAGACACAGATATAGTGGTTCATTGTCTACCGACTAAAGAAGACTTCCCTCTGGTAAAGCAAAAGGTCTGTCGTATGCGCCCTTAGATGTCAGAGAAGATTAAAGCATAGGTTATGAAGCAGTTCAACGCATGGTTATTAGTTGTCACCTCCTATCCGCAGTGGTTTTCTAATGTGGTTCTAGTACCTAAGAAAGATGGTAAAGTAAGAATGTGTGTGGACTACAGAGACATGAACAGGGAAAGCCCCAAGGATAACTTCCTGCTTCCACACATCGATGTTATAGTTGACAACACCGCACAACATAAAGTCTTTTCCTTCATGGACGGTTTCTCTGGCTACAATTAGATCAAGATGGCACCTGAAGACATGGAGAAGACAACCTTTTTTACACAGTGGGGCACTTTCTGCTACAAGGTGATGCCGTTTGGGTTGAGAAATGTTGGGGCAATTATCAGCGAGCTATGGTAGCTTTGTTCCATGACATGATTCTCCATGAGATAGAGGTTTACGTCGATGACATGATAGCCAGGTCTCAAACTGAGGAAGAACATATTGATCATCTACAAAAGTTGTTTGATAGGTTGAAGTCGTACAAGCTAAGGTTAATCCGAACAAGTGCACCTTCGAGGTGAGGTCCGAAAAGTTGTTGGGGTTCATCGTCAGTGACAAAGGTATATAGGTAGACCCTGCAAAGGTGAAGGCCATACAAGAGATGCCGGCTCCCCACACTGAGAAGGAAGTTAGAGGTTTCTTGGGACGCATGAATTATATTTCCAGGTTCATTTCACATTTGACTGCTACTTGTGAGCCGATCTTCAAGCTTCTGAAGAAAGATCAAGTGGTAAAGTGGAATGAAAAATTCCAGGTAGCCTTCGACAGAATCAAACAATATCTCCAAGAGCCTCCTATTCTGATGCCTCCGACTGAAGTAAGACCTTTGATAATGTACTTAACAGTGCTAGATAATTCAATGGGGTGTGTGTTGGGGAAGCATGACGAGTCTGGTCGAAAAGAGCATGCAATATACTACCTTAGAAAAAAGTTTACCGACTGTGAAACACCATACTCACTGCTCGAGAAAACTTGTTGTGCTTTGGCATGGGCTTCTCGCCGATTCAGATAGTATATGTTGACCCATACTACTTTATTGATATCTAAGATGGATCTGATCAAGTACATTTTCGAGAAGCCCGCTATCTCCGGAAGAATAGCAAGATGGTAAATAATCTTAACCGAGTACGACATCTAATACACAACCCAAAAAGCAATCAAGGGAAGTGTGTTAGCTGATCATTTGGTGCATCAGGCTGTGGATGACTACCAATCCATGAATTTTGAGTTCCCGGATGAGAATATCATGTTAGTAACCGACTATGAAAAACCTGGACCCGATGAAGGACTTGAGGAAGGATCCCGATGGTCTATGTTTTTTGATGGAGCCTCAAATGCATTGGGTAATGGCATTTGGCACCGTAATTATATCTCCCGAGGGCTGTCATACTCCGTTCACTACCCGATTATGTTTCAACTGTACCAACAACATGGCAGAGTATGAAGCATGTATTATAGGTCTTAGAGCTGCTATTGACCTAAGGATCAAGTTCTTGAGTGATTTTGGGGATTCCACTTTGGTGATAAGTCAGATCAAAGGCAAGTGGGATACGAAACACCCAAACCTTATCCCTTACAGAGAACATGTACTGACACTGCTACCGCATTTTTAAGAGATCACCTTTGAACATTTCCCACGAGAAGAGAATTAGTTAGCGGACGCGCTAGCTACAATGTCGTCAATGTTCAAGGTCAGGTGGAACAATGAAGCTCCCTGAATCACTATTGAGAGGTTGGATGAACCGGAATCTTGCTGTGAGATCGACACTGAGGAGGTAGCTGACAAACCTTGGTTTCATAAGGTGAAAAGGTATCTCGAGGCTCAAGAATACCCCGAGGGGGCATCTGTCAATGACAAGAAATTTCTGAGAAGGTTTGCTGCAAAGTTCTTCCTCAGCAATGGAATCTTCTATAAGCGCAATCATGACTCTACCTTACTGCGGTGTGTAGACAAGAGAGAAGCAAAGAGGATCATGGAAGACCTACACGAAGGTACCTTTGGCACTCATTCCAGTGGACATACCATGGCAAAGAAGATCCTACGGGTAGGATACTACTGGTCTACTATGGAAGTCGACTGTTATCAGCATTCTCGAACCTGTCACAAGTGCTAAATCTATGCTGATAAGGTGCATGTACCTTCAGTTCCCTTGAATGTTTTGACGGCTCCCTGGCCCTTTGAAATGTGGGGCATTGACAAGATCAGCGAGATCAGACCTACCGCTTTCAACGGGCATCGCTTCATCCTAGTGGCCATTGATTACTTCACGAAGTGGGTTGAGGCTACCTCCTTTGCTACAGTTACCAAGAATGTGGTGGCACGATTCATCAAGCATAACTTGGTTTGTTGTTATGGTATCATTGAGAGAATTATCATGGATAATGGTACTAATCTCAAAAACTCGATGATCACTGAACTCTGTAAACATTTCAAGATTCAGTATCATAACTCTTCTCCTTACCGGCCGAAGATGAATGGGGTTGTCGAAGCTGCTAATAAGAATATTAAAAAGATCATAAAGAAGATGACGGTGACATACAAAGACTGGAACGAGATGTTACCATTTTCTCTTCATCGGTACCGTACTTCAGCACGTACGTCGACAGGGGCAACACCCTATTCTCTGGTATATGGCATGGAGTCTGTCCTACCCATGGAGGTCCAGATCCATTCTCTATGGATTATGAAAGATGCAGGTTTGAGCGAAGACGATTGGATCCAGACCTGACTTGATCAACTGAATCTAATTGACGAGAAAAGACTTACTGCCGTCTTCCATGGTCAAATGTATCAAAAATAGATAATCAAGGCCTTCAACAAGAAATTCAGACAACAAGTGTATCAATTAGGGGATCTGGTAATCAAGTGCATCATACTGCCACAAGGTGATCCCAGGGGAAAATGGACTCCCACCTATGAGGGACCATTTGTAGTCAAGAACATATTTTCTGGTGGAGCCATGATTCTGACCACCATGGATGGTGACGACCTTCCACACCCTGTCAATGCGGACATAGTGAAAAGATACTACGCATAATAAAGACCCACTGGGTTGACATACTTAGGCAAAAATAAGGGCATCCCGGCGAACCAAAAGGGTTCGGGCAAAAATTAGGGATAAAAAATGAAAAAATCTGTACACCCAGCAAGTCAAAAACCCGAAAGGTCGGCTTGGGCAAAAAAGGGTATCCCAGTGGACTAAAAACCCGAAAGGGCGGTCCAGGCAAAAATAAGGGATTAAAGTGTATCACTATGTCCCATTGGATCACCTTGCAATAAGACCTCAGTAATCAGATATCAAGCTCAAACGGTACCGATCAATCCAGTCGGCTTCGGACAAGCAGCAAAGTGATTAGATGCTCGAAGACATAGGGGCAATAGCAGAATTGAAACCCAATGGGATCACTACACATAACTGTTTTCTTTTTGTATACAATTTCTGTAATAATTTCCATTTTTACGACGGTGTTCTCTTACTTGAGTGTCAGCCTCCTTGTAAAAAACGCCTGTTATAGGAAAATTTTAAATCAATACAAAGCGTCTTTTGAGTACAAAACTCTGTGTTTGTTTTTTCCGTTTTATGTTATTTTTGCAAAAAAAAAAAGTCCAATGTTTTATTCTTGACATATGCATTTGAATATGATTAGTGTTCACAAATATCTGCATATAAAACAGAAAGACAGTTACTGAGAACTCAAAGAAACTGGTACAAAACTTAAATACTGACAGTTACCCCGTCCATCATGGTACAAGGGGAAAAGACAGTTGGAAGCGAAGTCACTATCACATACAAGCCAGTGATACCTATATTCCCCACAGAGCCGAGACAACCAAGGTCCGACCTCCATATCCCCAAGCATGAATTCCTTCCCCAGCAGGTTCCTTCAGAAAGCTGATATTTGCATTCCCCAACCGAGTTTTATAATCATGAGCAGTTTATAAAGCCATCTCCCGAGCAGAGTTTATTTCTCTGACAGCGGAAGCTCAATCGCCAATAGAGCTCGTCTCTCCAGCAATGGAAGTTCATCTCAAGCTGAGTTTATTTCTCCAAATCATAAGATCTTCCAACAGAGTATCTCCCTTACCCACAGAGTCATTCCCCCGCAGGATTGTTCTCAGACAGAGTCTCTCCCGGCAGAATATTCTCAAGTAGAATGGATGTAAATCCCCAGCTAATCATCTTTGATCACTATCCCTAGCGGAAACGAAGAACTCAACTCCTTATACACTCCAGCAGCAGTCCAAGATTTATTTTTCTCCAGCTAGAGAATATCACAATAGCATTGCATATCCATACATCATGGCATATGCATACATATTATACAACACAATCTCATTTTTTTTAGAACATCATTACTCAATACATTTCATACATCATGACATTACATACGACTAACTCTTTACCTTTCAGGGAAAGATGCAATCAATTTCTCATAAGTTCTCTCTGGTTCAGTCAAACCGACACCAAGGTTTGTATTCCAGTTGAAGATATTCCAACACTATTCAAGATTTTATCTGGTTCAGTCAAACCGAGACTAAGGTTTCTATTCTAGTTGAAGATGTTCTAAGACTTTCAACTGGGTCAGTCGAATCGCCACTAAGATTCCCTTGATTTTTATGCCAGTCAAAGTTAATCTGAGACCTCTCCTAAGTTCAGTCAAGTCGATACTAAGATTCCTCTCCCAGTTGAAGACAACTCGAGACGTTTCCCTGGTTCAGTCAAATCGATACTAAGATTTCTATTGTAGTTAAAAAAGCTATAAAGCCTGGAAACCGACCGCATAATAGTCAACCAACAATGCATCATACTGTGAAGCCTGGAGCACGACTGAATAAAAGTACAAAATACTACGACGCCTGGAATCGACTAGATAGTGGTATATCTCAAATTCAAGCAATGAAGCCCGAAAATCGACTGGATAATATCTTAATTTCTACAAAATAATATGAAGCCTGGAATCGACCAGATAGTGGTATATCTCAAATTCAAGCTATGAAGCCCGAGAATCGTCTGGATAATATCTTAATTTCTCCAAATTACTGAAGCATAGGACACGACTGGATAACAGTACAAAATACTACGAAGCCTGGAATCGACCAGATAGTGGTATATCTCAAATTCAAGCTATGAAGCCCGGAAATCAACAGGATAATACCTTAATTTCCCCAAATTACTGAAGGCTGGAGCACGACCAGATAACGGTATAAGACACTGTGAAGTCTGGAGCACGACCGGATAACGGTAAGAGACACTATGAAACCTAGAGCACGACCAGATAATAGTATGAGGTACGACGAAGCTTGCAATTCGACCAGATAGCAGTTCACTTGGCCAATTACTATGAAGCCTGGAAACAACCGAATGTTAGTATGCCTTAAATTCAAGTTGAAACCCGGATGCGACTGGATAACCACTTAATTCCTTCTGAAGCCTGGGACACGACCAAATAAGAATTGAGAAATTGCAAAGCCTGGAGCACGACCAGATAACAAGTGTAATCTCATCTCCCCAGTAAGTCGCTGTGAAACCTGGAGCACGACCAGATAGCAGTTAATCTTATTATCCTCAGTAAATCACTGTAAAGCCTGGAGCACAACCAGATAGCAGTTCACTTTCACCTCCTCGACTAAGAGATGATTCCCCAGTAGAGTAACGGACAACTGAAGCTCATAAAATTCCATTTCTCCCAAGACAGAGACCAACATTTCCCAACAGATTCCTCCTCTACGACAGAAACAGGAATTCTCATCAAAGGAATATCTTGGGAAATCAACATCATCTAGATGGCATCTTTAAGCCCATCTCCAACAATTCTCTGTCATATCTTCCGGATGGCATCTTTAAGCCCATCTCCGAATATCTTCCATCATATTTTCCAAATGGCATCTGTAAGCCCATTCCTGATACTACCTACACAGTCAATCACCATCTCAGACGAGTGCAAATTTTTGGGCACTCTAGTGTTTAATCATCTTCCACCTTTAGATTACGAAAGGCAGACAACCAATCTACATCCTCAGGTCTAAGAAGATTGAACAGGGGCAGATGTTGTACCCCAAAACTTTCCCTCTCATTTTACTTAACACATACCCATTGAGATCCCCAAATTGCTCAAGGATGCCCAAGAGTTGAGAGACAAACTCTCTCCTAAGGCAAAGTACCTCAAACTAGGGTTTCCATTATCATCAGGATGGTGGAAGTCCAAAGGTCCCAAATGCCTTCCATGATCCTAATATGTTCTCAAGATCATCCATGTCAATTTTCATGCCTTGCACAAGAAGTTTGCTCAGTCAACTGCTCAGATGCCTGAAAATCAACTATACTAGGTCAAAAGTCAACCGTGTCCCACATACAGTCAAACTTCAAGATTTTTGGTCAACATCAACATTTTGAAGTGATATCCATCATTTGATCAAGGTTTGATCATGATTCCTCAAGGAATTCCCCCAAATTCATCAAAACCCAAAAGTTGATAAATTAGGATTTCTCAAGAAAAGTCAACCAAACTTTGACCAAGCATAACTTCTTTATACTTTATCAGAAATTTTCCATCCAAGGCTCATTTTTAAGAGGATGCAATTCCCTAAAACTCATCTTCATCCCAAAAGATCAAAATATGCACTCATCAAAAGATATGAATTTCTACATTATAGGTCCTTTTGAAAAGTCAACAAAAACACCTTTTGGGTCAAAGCTTCTTACATGAACATGAAAGACCCAATTGAGATTAAACCAAAAGGGCTGTTTAGGGGACACCCTAAGATTTCTAAAAAGTCCAAGAACACATCTCTAGGGTTAAAATTGGAAGAGATATGCCTTGTCAAAGTTAACCATTTTTGCAAAATTGCCAAAAGTCAAATATGCTCAAAAGTGCATTTTTTGTCAAATGGGCCTAGCATTTCATGATTGTATCTTGTTTGTGACATGGTCCACGACTCAAATCAGCATCCATACTTTATTTTCTTATTCATTTTTATTTTATTTTGATTTTTATTTATTAAAAGTTAGATTAAATCTAATAAATTGCAAAAAAATATAAAAGATTGATTTTTGATCTAATTTTTGTAGGAATCACAATCTAATCAGGCTGGCCAAATCATATCAAATCAGATCAAGGGATAATTGGAGAAAATTGGCATGATTATACTTGTTTTGGAAAGATATCATATAGCAAAGAAATCAAATCAAATTTCCATGATTTACAAAGATTCGAACCATTTTTGTTGCCCTAATTCATCACACTATATATACTAAACATAACCACCAAGAAGAAGGATTGCAGGTCGTGAAGGCATCAAACAAAACTCAAAAATTGACAAGAAAGTGGTGATTCGTTTTCTAACCTTGAGATCAATTCAAGCCATTCCAAAGCTCATACTCGATTCCTGGACCTTCCCAGAAGCTAACACGATCAATTGCAGGCATTCCCAAGCCCAAAATCTCCCCCTAGACATCACATGGTTTGCTTTCTTTTTCAAATTCGATTATTATGATTCTTGCATCATGAACATGTTTTAATGGTATATTTGTGTTTGTTGTCATGTTTGCAACATGTTTGGGCGATTTAATTGGAGTTTTGATGCATGTATACGTGTTTTCCATTTTTAGGGTTTTCATGGCCGTTTTAGGGTTTTTCTATACAGATTAAATTAGCCCAAGAAAAGGGGACCATGATGCTCGTGGCATCGAGTCAAGTTGAACCATGGTCTTTAATTTCATTTATCATGCGTTTTTCTTGATATTTGAAGTGTACAGGTTATGGCTACAGACGCTTGTCTGTATGTAAAAGTCTTTGCCTAAGACGACGGTCTCAGCGAAGAAGACAACCGTGTGGCGAGGCGTGAGTAGGCAATTCAAATTTCGCGTGTTTTTTTATCATACTAACTCATATTTTATTATATTATCCTTGTTTCAATATTATAACAAATGGAACATGTAGCCCAGTGGTGAAGCGCGCGTTGGAAAGTAGAGAGGACCTGGGTTTGATCCCAGGTCCCAGCATTTTGTTATTTTCTCAATATTTGACAACAGGTTTTATGCATACACGTTCCAATTTGTCCACTATACACCCTGATCTCAACCATTGGATTCATCATCAATCCAGATCCAACGCCCATCAATGAAAGACTATGGTGCACCCCCCAAGATGGCACAACGCTGGATCTCAAGCGTGGAGTGGGCTCACCAGCTATTGGGCCTTACAAATTTAACATACACCCCCCATTCAGCTTATAACACAGGCTCAATTCTTTAATTCTTTTCTCTTTAATTCTTTTTTAATTATTCATTAATTATTTTCTTTTTACAAATAACACAAAAGTCATTTTTTTATCAAATCAAAAATCACAATAACATTAAAAATTATTTTTTCATAAGATATTTTATTTTATTAATTAATTAGTTTAATTAAAATTAGGGAAATTTAATTCTTTTCATCATTAAAAATAATTAAAATTAGGGTTAATTTGTATATAATTTAATCTTTTCTCAAGAAAATAACCTAAATATTTTTTCAACTAAATTTTTAGGTTTTCTAATTATTCTCGCATTTAATTCGCCGCGCGCTTTTAATTATTTTTATTATTATTGTAACTGCTCCGAGTTTGTAACAGTAATTAGGGTTTTCGATTCCGCATCCTTATTTTCAATCCAAGATAATTATGTATCTGCAAAAGCCTTATAATAGCTAGGACTTTAACTTTCTCGCTTTAATTTTCGCAAACTATAAACTGCTTAGATGTATGATAATAGGATTGTATGGAAAGACAAACTGAAAATTAATATGGTAGAAAACCCTAAATGTGCAAAAATAAATTAACTGAAAATTACACTCGCACATGCTCACTCCTAGGGTTTACTCCATTCTGGTTGCCTTCGGTAAATGGTCATGAAGTATAGGGTTTGTTAGTGGTTGTCCTCTAGCCCCGAAAGATCTAAAATGACTCATTCAGATGTTGCCTCGGAAAAAGATCTTTAAGGCTTTAGGATGATTACTAACATTTCCTAACATTTCTTTTGTAATCGTATTTGTCCCTTCGAATGTCCCTAAAAAACTCCAACGATGATGCTACCTATTTCTCAATAATGGGATAGCATTGTCTAAAATGAAAACGAACAGACCTTTTTCGAATAGGTAAATTAGTTCCTAGGTACTTGCTCAAACAAAATTTTTTTTTTCACACAAACACTTTTCAAACAAAGTTTTCAAAAACAACTTTGTAACACTCTTGAAGACAGAAACAAGGGTTAACACGAAGTAAAACAAAACTTTTCAAAACAAGCACACACATGCAGTTTTCAAAATGAGCAAGTACCTAAGAGCCCGTGGAAAACCACGGATAGAAAGGGTGCTAACACCTTCCCTTTCTATAATCTACCCGCCGTACTCAGAAACATCTCGAAAATGTTTTTTCTGTTCTTTTTCCTTTTCCTGATTGGATAAAATAAAAGTCAGTGGCGACTCTTGCTTACCACGACATTTTATGAACAAAAAACGCAAACCAGTATAACAGTCGGTTCTGCCACCGTATCACAGACTCAATGTAACTTACAAAGACGTCCTCTTCTCCATCAATTATAACCAATTTCCACTCAACAAAGAACTTTAGTTTTTGATGTAAGTTCAAAGTGACTACCCCGCTTCATGAATCTAAGGTCGTCCGAGAAAACATGTGTATGCTGGTTCTATATCCATGACTTGAAAAGTGATATATAACATGTGTGGGACAATCTTGACAGGAAGGTCTAATTCTCTTAATACCGTCCTTTAAGAGTCATCGAAATATTTAACTATCGTGGAACTTGGTCTTATCACAACACCATCAACTATTAGCCTCATCATACTAGATTTCGGTAACACGTTGAGGGAATAACTAGTATCGGTAAGCACCCTAGATAGGCTCGTAGTACCTATCGGAATCGAGATATGCAGCACTTTGTTATGAGCTCGGCCTTATGGAGGTAACTCACTGTCGTTGAAACCTATACAGGACCCAGTTGTCAGATTTGCCACGACATTATCAAATTGGTTCACAGTAATCTCCTCTACAACATGAGCAAAACTTAAAACTTTCATCAGTGAATCTCGATGCGCCTCTGAATTGATGAGAAACGAGAGTATGGAAATTTTAGCTGGGGTTTGGTGAAGATGGTCTACCACCCTATAGTCTCTTCTCTTAATTATTTTCATAAATTCGCCAGCCTCTTTATCAGTAAATTTTTTTCCTGGAGGCTCTTGATTTACCTCCACTACTGCTTTTCCTTTTTCTTTTGTTAACGTGTCATTTTTACTCTTCAACACATTATAATTCTTCTTTGGTGGTTCAAATCTGAACACTCGGCCACTGTGGGTCATGCCCCCTGTCCCTGTTTTATTTGAGATTGCAGGTCCTTGATTTGATGGTGGCTCACATTCTTGTTTTAAGCCATTGACATATACGGTCGAATTATAACTCCATGGTACTACTTTGTCAGTTTTATAAGGAGTAGGAGATGGACCTCTAATTACCATTGGGGTTTTTGGAATTATTGGTGCCCTTAGAGTTTGCTTTATTGTGGGAGTTTCTGTTGAATCTCTCCATGGGATCACGAGAGTCTTCTTATTATGGTTTGGCCCTTTTCAAGGGATTACCAATGGATTCTTCGCACCTCCTTCTATTACTGCTATATACTCATCTTCAAGGTATGGTCCGAATTGGACTATCCCCTGGTCCATGAATTGTTGTAGTGTCTTTTCAAAAGCTTCGTTATGCTCTAAAAGGAACCTATATTCTAACATATATTTTTTTAACAGATTTACCGGAGCCTTTACTTGTATGGCTACCCCACAGTCGTTGACTACCTCGACCGTATTTATCATTGATTACCCCATATTCGTTGACTACCTCCACCATGTTGGTCGACCGCATTTGAGTTGATGTTCGATTTCTCAAAAGTTATGTCCTGGGAGTCTTACAAATCATGCACTTTATGTTTGAAAGCCTAACATTGATCTATAGTATGCTCCGGAGAATTGGCATGGTATTTGCATTTAACATTGACATTGTATTTCGGTGGAAGTGGCCCAACTGGAGGAGCTAGAGGTTTTATCTCTATCAAATATGCCTTTATCAAGTGTTGCAATAGTTGGCTAGGTGGAATAGGGAATGGATCCAATTTTCTTGGAGGACTTTCAAATTTGTTTTGTTGTTGCCCCCTCGGGATTATTAATAGTTGTTGTGTTATTGGTTATGAAGCCACAATATTAACTTCACCCTCATTTGTCTTTGTCAAGTTAGGAACCGGTCTTTTTGCATTGTAAGGGGAATTTGATGACCCCCTTGAATCTTTCCATTTTTTATTCCAGTTTCAATCCTCTCTCCAATAGTTACTAGGTCAGAAAATCCCAAAGAGATGCTTCCCACCATCTTTTCATAGTATACCCCTTGCAAGGTTCCCATGAACATGTTAACTAGCTCTTTCTCCATAAGTGGTGGTTGTAATCGGGATGCCATCTCTCTCCACCTTTGAGTGTATTCCTTGAAGGACTCCTATTTCCTTTGAGATAGGTTCTGGAGTTGTATGCGGGTAGGCGCCATGTCCAAATTGTATTTATATTGTTTCAATAAAGCATTAGCAAGATTTGCCCATGTTTGGATGTGCATCCTTTATAACTGCATGTACCAATCCAGAGATGACCCACTCAAACTATCTTGAAAGCAGTGGATCATTAGTTTCTGGTATTGAGCATAAGCATGCATCTTCCTACAATACATGCGCAAATGGTTTCTTAGAAAAGTGAGCCCTTTGTACTTTGAATTTTGGAAGGATTTCTGCGTCTGGTACAAGGCCCATCTCGAGGGAATCGACATTAAAAGCATCGTATCCATCTACAGCAATCAGCCCTTTCTCTAAATCTTTGTATGGATTCGGCACTAGTGGATTCTCTGTAGCAGGAGTATTGGGCATTTTCTGAGGTGCCTGATTGACAACCTTCAGGTTGTGATCTCCATATTTTAAGTCCAAATAATTGTCAGCGTTGTTAATCAGAATTTTTAGGGTATGAGATGTCTATGCCTTCGGTGGAGGTGGGGCAAACCCTTCAATTTCTTATATTGTCTCATGCTGAAGCATGCTAGACTTTTGTGGCCTTTTCTCTCGTCCTCTTCTCAGTTAGTGACTGCTTGATGCACCAATGGTCTGGGTTATTACCTCAAAGGCTACCCTGCGAATTTGTTCTTGCCTATTAATGATGTTCTTTAAATCTAGAAGAACCTGAATCATATCCCCTCTCATTGAGTCGGTGTTGCTTTTGGCTTGTTCTAGGTCCACCTTGAAAGCTGCTTGATTTTCTTCAATTTGTTCCATGGCTCTTAGTTGGTGAGCTCTTGTTTGATACGGTGGCCAGGGAGGTGGTGGTTTTCTTCCACCAATGGTTCAACTGGAGAATATTTTGAAAAATGTGTTTTCGAGTTGTGAGTTTATGATATGCAAATGTTTTTATGAATGTATGAATATGTATGAACGATGCTGAGAATTACGTTCTGAATGTCTTTCACTTGGGTATATATATATATATATATATATATATATATATATATATATATATATATATATATATATATATATATATATATATATATATATATATATATATATATATATATATATATATATATATATATATATATATATTCTTTTTATATTTTTTTTTTAGGTTTTACTTTTTTATTGGTGAGTTTCTGGAAGACGAATATGCAGACAAAAATAAGAAACACAATGCTTTTATTGAAGGCGCCAATTGTCTTTTAAAAGAGAACATAATTCAGATACTGAAAGATATTACAATTCCAAAACAATAAATTTGTTGAAAGAAAATAAACAACGGGAAACATTCTCCTAAGCACGCTTGCAGATGTCTTCTCTAAAAGGATCGACCATTGTTCTACACAGCTTCAGGAAATCGTCGATGTCTTTTGGGAGAGGGACCATTACACTTTCTGCATATCTCAAACTTCTAGCGATGTCTTCAATGAGATTTTTGGCTAAGAAGGTGAGTCTCTCATGCGTGTCCTTGTAGTATCGGTATTCTCGGTAAAGGTTGGGAATTATCTTGTGGTTATCCCTTCCTGGTTGGGAAATCTTTGTATAATGCTCCTCCCAATACATCTTTTCAGTCCTTATCTCCATATAAAGTCTTTGTTGTATCAGGAAATCTTTTCAGAGGCCTTCTACCTCAAGGCGTACATGTTCATATTCTTCAATTTTCTGGGCAAGAAGTCTTTCTGCCCTTATTTTTGCAAGGCGTTCTGTTAACTCTGATTCTTGACTATCCTGAAGTCTGGTAGTGAGATTTTTCATTTTTTCTTCTTGATCTAAAGAGGCTTGTGCCAAGCTTTGGATTTGAGCCCTTAGATCTTCTTCCAGCACCATCTTCTCTTGCACGACCTTTTCATACCATGTGGTTAACTTTCCAATTTCACTAGCAGCGGCTTCCAACCTCTGGTTGTGGGAATCCAGATTAAAAGTAGCACTCAGTAACCCTTCAGTCGAACATTTCCTTTTTAGACTCCATTTTTCAAATGCCTTGCGGTCTCTTTGAATCTGTTGGTCTTTTGAATCGAGTATACGCTGCATTTGTCTTTTGTCTTTGGTTAAGTTAAGGAGATTGAGCTCTAGTTCTTCTTTCTCCCTCTGAGCCTGTTTCAAGTATTTCTTTAGATCATCTATTTCTTCCAAAGACATAAGCGGAGTTACAGGGACCTCTTGCTTGTATTTCGGGTCTATGTCAAAAGGAATCTTAATAATTTGTACCCTGTCCAGAATCCATCGAGTGTAAGGTTCTTTCGCCACAATGTTCTTCTTTTTAGCTTTTCTTTTGTTAACCCTGCTCCAGGCCCGGATAATCTTATTGAGCAGCTATTGGTCATTTTTACCCATTTCATGAACGATTAACTGTTGAAGTTATTCGTCTGAAGGTTTATCTTCCAAGGGATACCCTAGTTGTCATAGGAAAATCCCCTCAACTGTAAACAATATCATTGATGTCTAGCTTCCTTGCATACCATAATACAGAACTAGCAGTAAGAGACCTTAATTTCGGAGGCCACTCATACCTCATTAGATTCATGATCATGTAATCCTCCTTGTAAATGTGAGTCATAAACAAGGAATACAACAACTAAATACAACAATTTAGAGTACCTCTTCTCTTTTCATACCGTGTATGAATTGTGTAATAGATCTCAGCAAGCAAAGCAGGATTTGGATCTGTATTGAAAGTTTTTGTACCCCAGAACACACTGATGGTTGCATGGTCGATCTAGTCTAAAGTTCGTGGAAACAAGATAACACCAAATATAAGGAGCCTAGACAATCAACACAAGACTCCCATTCCTTGTTATTATCCAGTTCAAGAGCTTTAGCTTCTAAATAACTTCTCTTAATTCCTCTTATGTCTCCCTCTTTCTTGTAATTAAGAGCGGATTCAGGATAAGGGATTTTCAAGCCTTCTGCCAGTATTTTGATGTTGATGGTTTGTCTGATACCCATATAAGCCTTGTCTTTAGAAAAACTCAGAATTCTGTCTAATTCTTCCAAAGTTGGTGCTAGATGGAAATCTTGAAAGGTAAAACATCTCAGCGGAGGGTCATGAAATTGAATCAGAGCAGAAACAACATCCAACTGTACTTCGACTTTGGTCAAGTCCAGAATATCCCCATAGCGACGAGTGAACATTTTTAGAGCCCTTTCAAATAATTTTTCCTTTATAGCCTTAATTTTTGTTACATCTGGTTTGATAACATCGATGCGGACGAGTTCCTCCCTTTAGTATTCATTCTCAGATACTCACCATTAACCTTTGATTTTTTTATATATTTCTTTTTACCCTGTGAATAAGACAAACAAAAGAAAAATGGAGGATAATGAATATATGAAATGTAAAGATGTATGAATGCATGAATGTAGGGCTAAATAACGGGATTAGATGGATAATACCCCTAGAAGGTAGGTTCTTAGCTTGGGTTTATGAATATTCTACCCCCATAAGGTGGTTTCCTTAAGGGTGTCATGAATAACACAAGAGGGAAAGGCACGAGGGCCTCCCTTAAGTGGATTCTCTTTGTATACCGAAAGTTTCGTCTCTAAGTCATGAAAGGTCTCATCATGAGATTTTTGTTTGAAGGTTGTACAAAGAGCCATAGGCGTCATTCCAAAGTCATACTTCCAAAGAGGATGTCTCTTTAAAGGTATTTCTTTTATAGAATTCTACCGAATCTAGGAGAAGTCATCACATAAACTCATAGGGATGATGTATCCCTTTGCCTAATAGACGAACCTTCTTTCTAAGGGTTTTTCTGAAAATATTTTTGCAAAACTTTAAATCCCGCCACAGATATAACAACAATGAACTAATGCAATAAGCAAGAATAAATGAAAACTTAAAATAAACAAATATTAAAACTTTAAAAATAATGAAAAAACCCTAAACCCTAAAACTAAAGGTAAGGCTACTAAACCTAGGGTTGAGTCCCTAACAGAGTCGCCAGCTGTAATACGATGGGAGAACTGACTTTACTGGTTTGGAATTTTATCGCAAATATTGTGGTTAGCAAGAGTCGCCACCGAGTTTTCTTTTATCCAACAAAGGAAAGGGTGAAAAGAACAGGAAAGACCTTTCTAAATATTTTGAGTTCGAGGGGTAGGTTATGAAAAGGGAAGGTATTTACGGGCTCTTAGTTGCTAGCTCACATTTGAAAATGCTTTTTGGTGTAAATGTGTTTGAAAATATTTTTAGAAAGACGCCTTAGTGCGGCGAACTTTGTAATGTTTCTCGTTTCGGCGAGAACGTATACAAAGTGTTTTGTCTTTGAAAATATTTTTAAGAAGAGTTTGTGTATGTGTGAAATATTTTTTTGTTTTTATGATCAAGCAACTACGAGTTGTCTACATACTCAAATGGTCTTTGTTTTTTTCCTCTTTTCCTTTAGACAGTGATATCCTATCATTAGTCGCGGGTCATCGTACAGTCATGAAGGAAACTTCTAGGACGCTTTAGCAATTTATCATAAGGGACTAGATCATTTACCAGAAGGCAACATCGAAGGGTCATTGAGGGACTATGATCTTTGTATTGAGGGACTTTACTAAAGTGTCCCACGTTCGAGGGACATGACTGTTTATTCTGAAGGCAACAATTGGAGGTACCTTAGAGGTGCGCGGGTGCGAGTGTGTTATGTTTCAGTTATGTTTATCTTGAGTGTTAGGTTTTCTAGCATTTGCTTTTAGTCTTTTCATACAAGCCTATTAACATACATCTAGTAGTTAATTGTATATAAGTACGGAAAATAAAATGCGGAAATTTGAATCTACGTTATTCCAATGCTTCGGGATGGGGGAAATTACAAACCAAAAATGGGGGAATAAAAAGTAAAAGGTCCTAGTTAAAGTCTATTACATCCCATGTACAATTACATTGTTGTGAAAGTAATGCGAATAAAATAAATAAACGTGCGGGGAAGAAAAAAGAAAGATGTAAAGAAAACCTAAAAGATCTAATTGGTAAAAAGAAATGTTTTTGTTGTTTTTCATTTTTGTTTAGAAAAATAATTAAATTTAATTAAAGGAAACCTAATTCTAATTAATTTAATTAATTAAAAAAAAGATGATTAAATAATTAATTAAAATTAATTTTAATTAATAAAAATCTAAGTCTAATATTTTTTTGTGATTTTATGATTTTTTTTTTGTTTTTGTTATAAAGAAGAAATAATTGAAGTAAAAGAAAACAAATAATAAAAGAAAAAGACAAAAAATTAAATTGGGCCAAGCTGCAAAACGAGTAATTATGGGGTGTGAGAATCAAAAATCAATTGGCCCAACAGCATTGGCCCAGGAGCTGGAGGAAAAATCTTTAGGATCTTGTGCATCTCTCCCATGAGGCCTATTGTGGCTGCTCAGATCTGGATTGCTGGATCTGGATCTGATGACGTTAATGTGAAAGCGCGTGATGAGCGTGATTTTAACGTTAAAAACATCATGTGATCACTTATTCATGCCCCATTCTCTAATATGAATGCAATTGTATCACAAAAAAGTGTTAAATAGACCTGCAACCGATTATACAAAAATGAAAAAAATGTTTACCACGGTTGAGTTCGTGAATGGTCTTCTAAGCATGGTTGGACGTGTTCTTAGATCTGGGGATCTCAGGAGTAGGGTTTGATCACTGGTTTAGATTGATTGTACATGGAAAAGTAGTTGCGAATTTTGGCAATTTTGAGGAATTTTTGAGAATTAGGTAGAGATTTGTGAAGGGCTTTTGGAGAGCTTTTTGAAGAGGAATTTTGTGCCCCTTTTGGCCTGCCTTGTAGTGATTTATATAGAAGGAAGACATGAGTAGATAAATATGGAAGGAAAACCAAGCCATGATGGCCTTTGAGACAAGAATAAAACACATTCAAAGCTTGCCAAAAATGAGTATTCTTGCCCTTTCTTGATGCTGCATGAACCTTGAGATTTGTGATGTACCTTTCACGAATTAATGGGCTCCAAAGTGGATCAAATCCAACCGTTATTCATAGCCATGATTTTTGTGATTTTATTTAATTTATTTTGCATTTATTTGAACAAAACAAAATAAATATAAATAAAATGATAAGAAAATACAAGACAAGGAAAGCGTGAGTTTAGGAGTCTTTTTCAAGGTCATGGACATGTTTGAAGTCCAAAAAGTTAGGTCACAAGTCCAAAATTTCAAGTTTGCACATTTAGCATTTCATGCATTTCTTAAAAATTGCCCAACTTGTGCAACTCATAACTTGCTAAATTTTCAACTTTTGAAGATAATCTTGGACTTTTTGGAAAGATCAAGATGTCCTCTACAATCTATATTTTGATATTTTTTTTATTTTACAGACATTATCTTGATGTTAGTTTCCTTGACAAAAAGTGTCTTTTGTTGACTTTTGAAAATGACCTATAACGTGTGAGGATATATCTTCTGAATGAAGCATCTTTTGGACTTGAGAATAAAAGCAAAGTTGTAGGGAATTGAATTTTCTTAAAAATGGTCTTTGGTTGGGGAAAAGTTGATGAAGCATGTAAAAGTTATTCCTGGTCAAAGTTTAGTTGACTTCTCCTAAGGAAACCCTAATTTGCCAAATCTTGACTTTTGATGATTTGAGAGCTTTCCTTGGAAAATCATGATCAACCCTTGATCAAGTGATGAATATCACTTCAAAATGTTGATGTTGACCAAAAATCTTGAAGTTTGACTGTATATTGACCATAGTTGACTTTTTGACCAATACAATTGATTTTCAATCATTTGGGTCATTGATTGAGCAAACTTGTGATGCAGGGCTTGAAACTTTACATGAACCTTGATGAGGACATATGAAGAACCATGGAAGCCACTTGAGACTTCTGCAACCCAAAGTTCCTTGAGAAACTCAAAACCCTAGTTGTAGACCTTTGGGCTTAGAAGGAGCATCTGACTGGTCAACCCTTGAGTGTCTTGAGTTTTTAAGGAGCCTTGAAAGAATGTCTTGAGAAAAATGGGAGGGAAAATTTTGGGGTACAACAACTACCCATGTTCAATCTTCTTAAACCTGAAGAGTTAGATTGACATGTTCATCATTCGTGACTTGAAGGTAGAAGATGATTGAACACTTAAGTGCCCAGTAATTTGCACTTTCCTGTGCAAGAAGTAACATTGTTGGTTGATTGTACCGGGAATAGGCTTAGAGATGCCATTTGGAGAGGTGACAGAGAATTGTCAGAGATGGGCTTATAGATGCCATTCAAAGGTGATGGAGAGTCGTTGGAGATATGCTTATTGATGTCATCCAAAGTAACTGTTGATAGAAATATAAGAATAAGTCTATGCTTTACTTGGTCTTTAGGAGATGTATCTGGAAGGAGTCTACTCTTGACTACTACTTCAATAGGTAATGGAAGGATTCTACGCCTGACTACTACTTCAAAGGGTACCATAAGGAATCTATGGCGACTACCACTTCACAAGGTACTTGAAGGAATCTATGGAAACTAATACTTCAAAGGGCACTAGAAGGAATCTATGGCAAATACTACTTCACAAGATACTGGAGGGAATCCATGGCGACTACTACTTCAAAGGGTACCAGAAGGAATCTATGGCGACTACTATTTCAAAGGGTACCAGAAGGAATCTATGGTGACTACTGCTTCACAAGGTACTAGAAGGAATCTATGGTGACTACTACTTCACATGGTACTGGAAGGAATCTATGGTGACTACTACTTTAAAGGGTACCCGAAGGAATGTATGGCGACTACTACTTCAAAGGGTACAAGAGGGAATCTATGGTGACTACTATTTCATAAGGTACTGGAAGGAATCTATGGCGACTACTACTTCACAAGGTATTGGAAGGAATCTATGGCGACTACTACTTCAAACGGTACCAGAAGGAATCTATGGCGACTACTACTTCAAAGGGTACTAGAAGGAATCTATGGCGACTACTACTTCACAAGGTACTGGAAGGAATCTATGGCGACTACTACGTCACAAGGTACTGGAAGGAATCTATGGCGACTACTACTTCAAAGGGTACTGTTGTACCCCAAAATTTTCCCTCTCATTTCTCAAAGGATCATCATGGACCCTCAGGTTTGCTTCTATCAAGTTTCAAGTATTGGATTACAATTTTCCAAGAATTTCATTCACAAGGGAAAAATGATCAAAAGCACACTGAAAAGTCAAACTTTGAACTTTTGAGAAAAATCAAGTTTCAACAGTCATATTTCATCAAGACATGAAATTGGTTCCTCAAGAAATCAAAAGTCAGAAATTACTTTGAAAAAATCAAATTTCTAAACACTTAGAAAAATTTCTAAGTGTTAAGAAAATATGACAATTTCAGAACATCTAGACCAGATTTCACGCAAGCACAATCAGAATTTGCAAAGACGGTTCAGAACATGACTTTTCAATTAGAGCACGACTCTTCAACTAGAACATAAGGAAACTATGTTCTTCGATCAGAACATGACTCTTCAGAGACTATGTTCCACGCTTCGATCAGAACATCACCCTTCGAGTCTCATTCTGATCTTCTTTGATCAGAACATCATAAAGCCCCAAAACCTCGTTTGAACAGTCTGCTGCACTGCTATAGCAATCTTGCATCCAGCTGCCACAACACTCCAAAGTGCTGCTGATCTAGTCCACGTCTTCATTTTTCTCAAACCCCCATATTTGCACCAAATTAGCATATAAAAGCTGTGTTTAAAAAGCAAGGGAACAATATGCCAAAAAGGTTTAAATCCCATTTGTTTTTCCCCCAAAACCACAACAAACTCATCTATAAATAAGTTGTTCCATCACACGTTTAAGGGGCTGGATTTTGGAAAGGGAGAGTGATGAAATACAAAAAAAAAGAGAAAAGAAAATATTCAAACATTCTCAAAACCCAGAATTATCAAAAAAATATCTTTGTTCTTCCCTTTGAGTCAAAGAACATAACATTTTCTATTTTGTTTCTTACTGCCCCCAGATCATTCAAAGGCAGCAACTCAGGTCCCAAACACACGCTTCAGATTCAAGTTAAGTCATTCTAACTTTGAACTTTTCATTCGGAACATCATTAAATATAAAAATATCATAGTGTTGATAATGTCCATATAATCACCTAAGTAAAAAACTATGCATCAGAACTTCTAGATTTTTTTATCACTATTTTAGCACAACATCAGAACTTTTAGATTTTTTCTCACTGTTTTAGCACAGCATCAGAACTTCTAGATTTTTTTCTCATTGTTTTAGCACAGCTTCACAACTTCTAGATTTTTCTCACTGTTTTAACACACACAGAACTTCTAGGATTTCTTGCTATTTTAACACACACAAAACTTCTAGTCTTTCTTATTGTTTTAACACACACATAACTTCTAAGCTTTCTTACTGTTTCAACACACACAGAACTTCTAGGCTTTCTTACTGTTTTAGCACACACTGAACTTCTAGACTTTCTTACTGTTTTAACACGCACGGAACTTCTAGGTTTTCTTACTATTTTAACACAACACACAGAACTTCTAGGTTCTCCTTACTGATTATAACACAACACATAACTTCTGATTTCCTCTAACGTTTCTTTTAGAACTTCAACGTGCAGCAACCCATAACTTCTGGTCCCCTCTAACGTTTCTTTCTGAACTACAACACACCCAGCATCAGAACTTCTGGTCCCTTTCATTTTGTTTTCAGCAACGTACTGATCCTGTTTTTGTTATTTGTTTTCCTTTTCTTTCTTATTCTTATTATTTTCAGCATTAATTTTATTTTTATTAATATAAAAAAGGCAAAAAAAATATTTCCTTTTATTAACTAATTATTTTCCTTTTAATTTGTTAAGACAAAAAACCATTTTCAAAAACAAATCCTTTCCTTTTCTTGTATTGTACAATTCAATATGGTTATAATAGATAATTAGGATTTAAATTCCTGTAAATCCCTATTTGTAAATATGTACCCCCATCCCCGAAATGATGTAATAACTTAGGATTTATTTTTTCTGCATTTTATTTACTTTCATATATTGTTAGTAATTAGGATGTATGACAAGATAAAAATTAATAAATAGATAACCCTAATCAAAGACTAAATACATGTAAATCAAACACACTTGCACACTAGCACCTCTAGGATAATCTCACTTTGTTTCCTTTCGGAAAATAGTCATGTCCCTCAAATATGAGCTTTTTAGCAAAGACCTTCGATAAAAGATTGTATTCCCTCGATGACCCTCAATGTTGCCTTAGGTAAACGATCTAGTCCCTAAACAACATTGTTAAAACGTCTGATAGGTTTCCTTCTATGACTATACAAAAAACGTCAAGCGCCCGTCCCTTCACATACAACGATGGGGCTTCTTACCAAATCAATAGTAAGATAGCAACATCTAAAGGAATAGAAAAAGAACATTTAAGACCTTTTGAGTGGGTAGGTCGCTCCTAGTTGCTCGTTTGCTCACAATGAAAACATTTTATACACCCACAATTTCACTTTGAAACATTTTTCAAAAGATAAAACACTTTGTACGCGTTCTTATAGAGACGAGAACCATTACGAAAGACACTTTGCAAAATAATTTCAAAACCAACACCATAAACACATTTTTCAAACAAAAAGCAAGTGATCTAGTAAGCAATTAAGAGCCCGTAGATAACTACAGATTAAAAGGATGCTAACACCTTCCCTTTTCATAACCTACCCCCCGAACTCAAGAAATAATCTCGAAAGGTATTTCCTATTCTTTTCAACCTTTCCTTATTGGATAAAATAAAAGTCGGTGGCGACTCTTGCTATCCGCAACAATTGCGATAAAACGCAAAACATACAAGTCAGTTCTCCCACCGTATTATAGAACTGGCGACTCTGCTAGGGAATTCCTTAAAAGTGGGGTTACCTTAGGGCTAGATCACCTTTATTTTCTTTCCTTTGTTTTGTTTTCTTTATAATATGGTTCCTTGTTTGGGCTTGTTTTGATCCTCTACCCGGATTTGAGGCACCTTTTAGGTAAGTAGCAATAAGTTGTGAAAACTTTGTGGGGTATACCAACATGGTCTAAGAAATAGCTACATTAGTGTGACACATTTGTTAGTACCGGTAGCCCTTAAGTAGTCAAGGAGAATACGGGACCGCTTTGTGGTGTCATTAAGCACCAGCTGACTTTAGAACCTTTACTTGAACACTTATCCATTAGGAAGTAGTGAGGTAGCCGGCTTTGGTGCAGTCCAAAGTTGGTTGATACTCGATATTACGCTCAATGAGATCGGAATTTCGGGATATTTTGGTTGCCAATAAAGAGGCTTGCGCTGAAACAATGCCCGATGAAGAAAGATCAGTGATATTGAGATTCCCTTAGAACCCATTACTTTCTAGGATAGGTTGAACCAACTAAACTTCAAGAGGGTATTTACCTAAAAACCTCATGCAAGCCTAAACCTAAGGACTTATTTGATTTAATTTGTGCATATGTTTGTACATAACATCATGACATCATACCATAGTGTAATACGCTGGAAGAACCGACTGTTAATACTGGTTTTACGTTTGCACTCACAAATGTGCGGTAAGCAAGAGTCGCCACCGTCTTTTATTTTATCTAACAAAGGAAAGGTAAAAAAAGAACAGAAAAAAACCTTTTTTGAGAGTTTTCTGAGTAAGGGGGGTAGATTATAGAAAGGAAAGGTATTATCACCCTTTCTATCTGTGGTTTTCCACAAGCTCTTAAGCACTTTACTCATTTTAAAATTGCTTTGTGCGTGTGTTTTGAAAAAAAATTGTTGTACTTCGTGATGACTCTTGTTTCTGTCCTCAAGAGTGTGATGAAGTTGTTTTTGAAAACTATTTTGAAAGTGTTAGTGTGAAAATATTTTGAGATTTTTGAGCAAGTACCTAGGAACTATCTACCTACCCGAAAAAAAGGTTGTTCGTTTTTTCCCATTTCCTTTAGACAGTGTTATCTTACTATTAAGGAGTAGGTAGCCTCATCATTGGAGTTTTAGAGACAATCAAAAGGGATGTTTTTACGGTTACAAAAGCAATGGTTAGGAAACTTTAGTAATTACCCTAAAGTCCTAAAGATCTTTCCTAGGCAACATTTGAATGGGTCATTTTGATCTTTTTTGGACTGGAGGGTGACCACTAAAACTACCTATGCTTCATGACCATTTACCAAAGGCAACCAAAGTGGTGATACCCTAGAGGTGCGTATGTGCGAGTGTATTTGATTTCAGATATATTAGTCTTTGTGTTTAGTTTTCTAGCGATTGGTTTTATCTTGTTCATGCAATCCTATTAGCCATACATCTAACAGTTAATATATGTACAAAAATATAAAGTGCAGAAATGTAAATTCCTATGCTATTACATGGCTTCGGGGAGAGGGATTTAATTACAAGTCAAAAACCGGGAAAAATATAAAGGAAAACAATAAAAATGCCTTATAGTTTGGCTACATTGATATGTACAGGAATATAAAAGTGCGAAAGAAGAAATTGCGTAAAGGAAACTTTTGATGTTTGTTGAATTAATTTTAAGAAAAGAAAAGGCATATTTTTTTTGTTTGGTTTTTAATTTATGAAAATATTAAATTAAAGTCTAATTAATAACATAAAATAAACCTAATTAATATTTTTTAATTTTTGAATATTAAAAAAAAAGAATTATGAAATATAAAACCTAGTTCTACTTAATCATTACTTTAGGAAAATATTAACTACTTAATTAATTAATGATCTATTTAAAAAAAAAGTTAATTATTATTTTTGTGATTTTTTGGTTTTAAGGTTAATTAATAAAAATAAAATCAAAAGAAGAAATAAAACATAAAGAATAGAACAAAAAAACAAAATAAATGGGCATGTATCATGTGCTATGAGCACGAAATGCAGTTCGTGTCCTAGCTATGGCACGATTAGATTTCAGGCTCAAACATTGTGATTCTCACGCCCAAACCTCATAGTTTTAGGTCCTGTGCAACATTTAAACAAACCAATGCATTAAAATGTACAGATAAATAAAATTCGAATTAAAAGTTTTACCAAATACACAGGTTAAGATATGTAGTATTCTTGGTCATGCAAGGGCCTAGGGATGGCCTTGATCAATTCATGGGAATGCCGGGAGAATGACTATAGTGTTAGTTTACCACGAAACAGCTTGTAAGTGCGGTTGCAAATTTTTGACGAATTTATGAAAATGGAGAGTTTGAGAGAGGGCTTCTGTAGCGTGGTAAGTGTGATACGGTGGGAGAACTAACTTGATTGTTTTGTGTTTTATCGCAAATGTTGTGGTTTATAAAGAGTCGCCACCGACTTTTTTTTATCCAAAAGGAAAGGTGAAAAAACATAGGAAATACCTTTGAGATTGTTTCTTGAGTTTGGGGGGGTAGATTATGAAAAGGGAAGGTATTAGCACCCTTTTCATCCATGGTTTTCCATGGGCTCTTAGTTACTTGCTAGATCACTTGCTTTTGTTTGAAAATATGCTTTGTGGGTTTTGAAAGTATTTTGTAAAAAAAGAGCCATTGTTTAGGCAATCTTTGTAATGATTCTCGTTCGTAAGAATGTATACAAAGATGTTAATCTTTTTGAAAATGTTTTCAATGTTTGTAAGAAGTTTGGAAATGTGTAGGAGTTTGTTTTTGAAAATAGCAAGGATATTTGTTTTGAAATGGAGCAAGTAATTAAGAGAAAACTACCTACTCAAATGTCTTTCTTGTTTATTTTCTTTTCCTTTGATATTGTTGTCTTACCATTGATTTGGTAAGCAACCCTATCTTTGGATGTAAACAGGACGGACGTGGGTCATCTTATAGCCATGATTAGCAATGTTGCAAAGTATCTTAGCATTCTTTGAGGGACTAAAATCATTTTTGTAACGCAACTTTGAATAGCGTCATCGAGGGACTATGATCTTGTATTTGTTTGTTTTGCTGAGATACCTTACATGTGTAATATGACCATTTTTGTATAAGGCAACCAAGTGGAGTAACCCTAGGGGCGCTTGTGTGCAAGTGTGTCATTTTCATGCTTGATTTTGTCTTGAATTAGGGTTTTCTATTTAATTGGTTTCATGTTGCCATACAAACCCTAATTACTAGTATGTTATGTAAAAGCGATAAATTGCGAAATTTAAAGTTACTACGCTATTACAACACTTGTGGGAGGGGGGTATATAATTTATAAATGGGAATTTGCAAGAAAGTAAATTTATTTATTACAACCATATAGAATTTTAATAATTATGCAAAAACAAATGTAAATATAATGTACAAGAAGTGAAATGAATATAATGTACAAGTATGAATGAATAAAGAAATGGATTTTGTTTTGACTTAATTAACTTAAAAGAAAAATAATTAACTAGAAAAAGAAAATTAGAATTAAGTTAGTAAAATAAGCTAGTTTAAAGAAACAAATTTCTAAATAAATAATAAGTATAAACCTAATCTAATTATTTAATTAATTTTGGAAAAGAAAATGAATTTTAACAAGAAAATGTTTTAGTCTTTTAAACAAATATGAATATATTTAATATGAATACATAAATAATATATTTTTTGAGATTTTTATTTATAAAAATAAATTTTGTAATAATATTACTAATAGTAATTAAAAGAAAGAAAAGAAAAATAAAAATAAATAAAATAAGTCAGGGGGGTTAATAATCAGAAAGGGTATTTGGAGAAAGAAAAAAAAGAAAATCTATTTTGGGCTTCAGCCCAAAACCTTATGGCCAAGACATAAAAAAACCATATTTTTTAAAGGGATGGGGGGGTGTAGCGAGCGGAAGGGGTTGGGTTTAGTCTTAATTTGCTTGGGCCTGGTATGAGGGGCCTGGTTGTTTTAAACAAAACAACCAGGTTAATGAGACACGATCTCATTTGGCCAATTTGTTTCTCTCTCTCACTTCTTTGATTCTCTCGCTCACTCTTTATGGTTCCTTTGCCGGAGAAGAAACAGAAGCCGCGCCAGAAATCGCCTCACGGCGGTGACGGTGGCGAATGGGTTCAAAACTTCAATTTTTTACATCAATCTCTTCCTCTCTTCCTCCTAATCACTAATTTGATATTTGATTTTGCAGAAAATGCAAGATTTGGCCTAGATCTAAAAGGGGACGACTGGAACCCTTAGGGTTCCGATTTGCTTCTTCTACATGATTTGGTGAGATCTTTCCTCTCTTATCTCTTCGCTAATTCTGAAGGGTTGAGCTTCTTTTGAAAAGGATGATGAAAATAAACTTAGGGTTTTGCATGTTTCTGTTTGTATGTTTCTATCTGAAAGAAACTCTCTTCTTTTTTATAAAGGGTTTGGGTCTGCGAAACTGATGATGATTCACTTAGGGTTTTGCATGTTTCTGTTTGCTGCTATTTTGTTTCTGTTTTAATGTTGGTGATGTTTTTGGATATTTTACTGATAAATGATTTACTTAGGGTTTTGATTCTATATGTTTTGCTCTATTTTGGATTCTGATTGGCCCTAAATTGTATGTTTTGTACAAGAAAAAGTTTTCAAAAAATTTGTATATTGAAACAGTTTAAGAAATTACCTCTTTGCTGTGTTTTGGTATCATGTGGCTTGTTGATAGTAAACTTTGAGGGATGAGAACAGTGGATAGACTTTTTCTTTCTGTGTATTCTTCTTGTTGGCCAAAAAACCTCTCTTTTACGCAGTATTGTTGCCGTGTTTTATATTGATTTTGTGATAGATAAAAAAAATACTGGCTTTTGCTGCTTGTACTTTTTTTCTGATAAATCAAATTTCCATTTGACTTTGCTTGTTGGTTGTGTTATTCATTTATGGTGGATGCTGACTTTTGCTGGCTTTGTACTTGCTATATTTTAAAAACTCAAGTAGTTTTCCTTTGGTTGGCTGACTGCTGCTT
This sequence comes from Vicia faba, assembly GCA_948472305.1. Classification (NCBI taxonomy): domain Eukaryota; kingdom Viridiplantae; phylum Streptophyta; class Magnoliopsida; order Fabales; family Fabaceae; genus Vicia; species Vicia faba. The sequence continues at coordinate 1,403,840,598 of OX451739.1, forward strand.
TTCCTTTTACAGTTTTCGGTACTTGTTTCAACTTTTCTGACTTTGCTGGCTGCTTTTGCTGTATTTTTGTATTTCCTATGAACCAAACAAAAATGTTTTGAGATTTGTATTGAAATACTCTAGGCCTATGACATGACTTTGCAAATTTGAGGCTTTTTTGATTGTTGGTCTGATATTTTCTAATTTGAAATAACATGAGGCTTTTGCTTTTTGATTTCCTCTTTACCTTTTGTGAACCAAATGCTTGAGATTTGCAACAGATTACTTCTTAGCCAATGATGTAGTTATGTCTTTGTGAAATATGTATGAGGCTTGATTTTCTATTTTCCTTTGCTTGTGAACCAAGTTTTTGTGATTTGCAAACATACCTTTAGGCTAATGATAGGACACTGTTTTGAGGCCTCTATTGAGCTTGAATTTCTTGATTTGAATTTTGCTAATGGGCTGGGAATATGGTTGGAATTATTTATTATGGGCCAAGCTTTGTTTTGCAATGATAATGGGCCCATGATAGAATTTGTCATGGTTTGAGGCCTTTAGAATCCAAAACCTTCTTTTCTGAACTTTTGATACTTTGTAGATTTTTGCACAAGTTTTGTTTTTAGCAGTTTGCAGTATTGTTTTGTTTGCTGCCCTGTTATGCAGTTTGTTGCAGCTTGCCCTGCTTGCAGTTTGTTGCAGCTTTCCTTGCTTGCCTGCCCTGCAGCTTGCCTTGTTTGCTGGTTCTGTTTTGGCAGTTTGCAGTTGCTGGCCTTGCTTGCCTGCCCTGCAGTTTGTTGCAGCTTCCCTTGCTTGTCTGCCCTGCAGTTGGTTGCAGCTTGCCTTGTTAACTGCTTGCTTGTGAACCAAACTTGTACTTTGTGATTTGCAAACTAGAAATTCTCAGGCCAATGATTAAGCAAGAAGTGTATGAGGCCTTAGAATATAAAACCCTTCTTTTTTTGATTCAACAGAAATCACCCTGATGATGAATTTAGGATTACTTTGTATCTTTTTGTTTATTTATGAAAGTTTGAATTACTAACAAACTTCTCCCTTTCTTTTTTCATAAACATGAGGCATGGATGGCAAGCAAAGATTGGAGGGGTTGCTTGAGGATGAATACTTAGGATTTCTCTCTCTTTTTTTATAAACAAATCTTGTAATTTATTGCATTGGTAGGCAAGACATTTCTTCTGTAAAATTCAAACCTGTAATGTAATGAATACAATACTTCTGAATAAACTTTGTGAAAATATTGTAGCAATTTGAAGTTTAAATTTTGGAATTCTTATTTGGATGTTTTTAGTAAGAAACCTTGTTTTAGGTAACTTGTATTTCAAGCAACCACCAAAGATGATCAAGCAAAACAAAACACTTTTCACTCCAATCAAACTTCTAAAACAAAATGAATGTTTAAGAATTTCAATTCCATTTGATTAACTTAACCTTAAAGGCTTATGATCAAAAAGTCTTAATCTTCAATTCTTATTCAATAGATAACTGGTAAGCATAAGGAATTCGAATGTCACTCTTGATTCCAATAGGACTTCATTGTCTATCAAATATGTTTCAAGAACATTAGTCAGTCTTGTAGAATTAACAAACTTCAGCAAATTGTGTTTAAAAGTATTGGAGATTTTTAAGACTTAATTATCTCTGAGAAAATCCTATACCCTAATTATTGATTTGCTGCCTAGGAAGAGAACCTGTCTGGTCGACCTTTGAGCCAATTGAGTGTATGGGAACCCTAGGGTAAACATCTTGCATGAAAAATTGGAAGGCAAATTTTGGGGTACAACAGTAAGTGTCTTTTTTTTGCTTGCAAATGGTCTAATATATATAGGAGGGAAGGATTGAATCGTCTTGAATGCAAAATCCATGCCATAATGCCTTGTAATGAAGTATTGATATAATATTCAAAAACTTGCCAAACTGATGTTTTAAAGAACCATAATGCAAAATTTGAAAACTTGCCCAAAATGACTTTTACGCCATTTCTTGAAGGGGATGAAGCTAGACATCATTTTCTGCATGGCTTGGGCCCTTGTTCAAGATAATTCCAAGCCCATTTGTGCTATACACCTCCCTTTGTTATTTAAACCACTTATTTCATGTTTTATTGAAAATAAATCCAAATAAATGGAAAATAAATGGATAAAAAGTAAGAAGACAAGGGGAAGATCTTATGGGTCCTATAATATGCCATGGAGAAGTTTAAAACTCAAATAAATGAGTTAATGCCTTGAAAACTCAACTTTGCTCGATGTAGGATTTTTGAATTTTCCAAATATTTCCCAACTTGGGTAAACCATAACTTGCTCAATTTTCATCCCAAGGAGATGATCTTGGACTTTTTGGAAAGATCAAGATGTCTACTTGAATCCCTCTTTTGATCAATTTTGCATTTGAATATGTTATCTTGATGTAGAAGGTCTGGACAAAAAGTGTCTTTTGTTCCCTTTCTGAAAATGACATGTAATGTATGAGCTTGCATATTTAAAATGGTGCACTTCTTGAACTTGAAGATAAAATATGTATTGTATTAAATTGGATTCTATTCAAGATGGGCTTTGGTTGGGGCCAAATGCACAAAGTATGAGAAAGTTATGCCCAGTCAAAGTTCAGTTGACTTTTCCTATAGAAAGCCTAATTTTGCAAATTTGACTTTTGATGAATTAGGAGAATTTATTGAGGAATCATGGTCAACCCTTGATCAAATGATGATTATCACTTGAAAACGATGTTAACAAAAAATCTTGAAGTTTGATTGTATATAGGCCATAGTTGACTTTTGACCTAGTATAGTTGATTTTCAGGCATTTGGACAATTGACTGTGCAGACTTGTTCTGCAAGGCATGAAATTTGTCATGGACATTATTGGAGGCATAATAGGATCAAGGAAAGTAATTTAAGTCTTTAGATTTGACACATCCTGATTCAAATGGAATCCCTAGTTGGGGGTTCATTGCCTTATGAGGAGAATTTGTCTGATCAATTCTTGGGCATCCTTGGGAAAGTTGAGGACCTCAATAGGCATGTGTTGAGTAAAATGAGAGGGCAAATTTTGGGGTACAATAGCTACCCCTGTTCAATCTTCTTAAACCTGAGGATGTAGATTGGCTTGTCTTCCTTTCGTGATCCAAAGGTGGAAGATGATTGAACACTAGAGTGCCCAGAAATTTGCACTCGAATAAAGTGAATGTCGATCGATAATATCGGGAATAGGATTACAGATGCCATTTGGAAGGCGATGGAGAATCGTCGGAGATGGGCTTAAAGATGCCATCTAGAAAAGATATTGGTTGCATAAGAGATTCCTTTGCGAGAATTCCTCTACCTGCCGTTGAGGAGGACTTCGCCGGGGAATGTTGATTTATGTCCTGGGAAATAGAGTCTATGAGCTTCGGTTGTCCATTACTATACTGAGGAATTAACTCTTCATTGATGAGACAAAAGTGAGTTGTTATATGGTCGAGTCCGGGTTTTACGGCAACTTACTAGGGAATATGAAATCGACCGTATCTAGTCAGGTCTAGGTTTTACAGTGTTGTAAAATGTTGTCCGGAGATAAAAGAGAAGGAACCTGTATAGGGATTTCTCGGGACACGTCCATGTAAAACTGCGTCAGGTAATTCATGAAAAGGACCCTGGATAGTAGGGCTATGAGAAGGAACCTGGGTAGTAGGGTTACTTCGAATAAATCCTGGGTAGTAGGGCTGCTTCGGAATAAAGTATGGGTGGTAGGGCTGTAAGAAGGAACCTGGGTAGTAGGGTTACTTCAAAATAAAGCCTGGGTAGTAGGGTTGCTTCGGAATAAAGCTTGGGAGGTACAACTATGAGAAGGAACCTGGGTAGTAGGGTTACTTCGAAATAAATCCTGGGTAGTAGGGCTGCTTTAGAATAAAGCCTGGGTGGTAGGGATGTGAGAAGGAACCTGGGTAGTAGGGTTACTTCGAAATAAAGCCTGGGTAGTATGGCTTCTTCGGAATAGAGCATGGGTGGTAGGGTTGTGAGAAGGAACCTGGGTAGTAGGGTTACTTCGAAATAAAGCACGGGTAGTAGGGCTGCTTCGGAATAAAGCCTGGGTGGTAGGGATATGAGAAGGAACCTGGGTAGTTGGGTTACTTCGAAATAAAGCCTGGGTAGTAGGGCTGCTTGAGAATAAAGCCTGGGTGGTAGGGTTGTGAGAAGGAACCTGGGTAAAAGGGTTACATCGAAATAAAGCCTGGGTAGTAGGGTTATTTCGAAATAAAGCCTAGGTGGTAGGGTTGTGAGAAGGAACCTGGGTAGTAGGGTTACTTCGAAATAAAGCCTGGGTAGTAGGGTTTTTTCAAAATAAAGCCTGGGTGGTAGGGATGTGAGAAGGAACTTGGGTAGTAGGGTTACTTCGAAATAAAGCATGGGTAGTAGGGATGCCTCATTTGATCACGTAGATTAGTTGACCCGTTTGGTTTCGGGAACTGATTTTCCATTAGTTATCTGCAGATATGACATGTATAGCTTCATGGATTTAACCTTGAACTGTTGGAATTGTTGATGATAACCATCTTTCCTAAAAAGGTACAAGATTAATTATATGCGATACATGAAATGCATTGTGTGATGATGTTCTCAAAATAAATGAGATTATGCCGTATGCAATATGTATGCGCACATCATGATGTATGAACATGAAATGCTATTGTGACATATCCGAGTCTGGGAAAATAAATCCCTGACTGCTGCTGGAGAGTACTGGAAATTGAATTCCTGACCATTGTAGAAAAAGTGGTTCTTCTACTTCCGTTGGGGATGATGAGTAGAGATGATTTGTCGAGGATTTCCTCTTTCTTTTTGAGAATACTCGGCTGGGATTTTTTTGTCTTCTGTTTAAGAATGAATCTCTGGGGAGCCAAGTACTTATGCTTGTGAATATTCCACTGGGGAGAAAATGCTCTATTTGGGGAGTGCTCCGCTGAGGGAGAAGAATTCTTCTGTTGGAATATTCCATAGTGAGAAAAGAATTCTAATGGAGACCCTACTGGGGAATATTCAGTAGCTAGGGAAAGGAACTCTGTTGAGGATGATCTTCTGCTTCCAGAGAAATAAACTCTAATAGGGATGAAGATTTGAAAGCTGCCGGAGATTATAAAGCTCTATGGAGAATGAGAGGTCAAACTTTGGTCGTTTTACTCTGCAGGGACGAGGCTTCATAAACTGTCGGGCACAAAAATATACTCAGCTGGAATACACGGATTTCAAATCTTTGAGGAATTCTGCTAGAGAAGGTAATTCCTGCTTGGGAAAAAAACTGTAGAGACTAGGACTGGATTTCAGACATTGCTTCGTTCCTTAAGCCATTAGCAATTGTCTTTCTGTTCTTTATTTAAATATTTGCAAACAGTAATCATATTCAATAAGCATATGCCACAAATAATCATTGGACGTTTTTGCAAAACAAAACAGAAAAATAGAAAACAAGTAGTTTTGAACTTTCAAAAACTGATTTGTATTGATTTTTTGAAGTTTGCCTATAAAAGGCGTTTATGTACAAGGAGACAGACATTCTAGTAATAAAATGTCGTCACAAAATGAATTTATACAAAGTTATATACAAAGAGAAAACAGTTATGTATAATGATCCCATTGAGTTTCAATTCTGCTATTGCTCTTATGCCTTTGAGTGTCTCATTATTTCGCTGCTTGTCCGGAGTCGACTGGATTGATCGGTACCGCTAAAGTTTGATAGTCTGTGTTATACCCCAAAATTTTCCCTCTAATTTCATCAACATTTTCTCATCACAAGACTCATATATTCAAGATCAAGTTAGGGTTTGCTCTGCTCAAGACTCCTCCTTGCACTGTTGACTCAAATTAGGGTTTGAGTTTGCACAAAGATGTTTTGACCTAAAATGCCCAAAGTGACTTTCATGCTTCATGTTGGACTTACAAGTTTATCCATACCAAGTTTCAAGCCTTGATTCCAATCTTGGCCCAGTCAATTGGACAGTTGACCTAGAAATCAGTTGTATTGGGAAAAAGTTAACTATGGCCAATTGACAGTCAAATCTCATGAATTTTGGACCCACATCAACATCATGAACTCATATGAACCATTTGGTCAAGTTTGGATCACAATTCCACAAGAAATTTGATCAGATCATCAAAAGGGCAAAATGGTCATTTTTAGGGTTTTGACTGCACAAAGGCAATTTTTGACTGTTTGACCTAACCAATGGCAAACCAAGCTCACACATGGACTCAAATACTCAATGGCATTGTCTTGACACATTCAACAAGTTCAAAAGATCCCAAATGCATAGGATTGACAAATGAATTTTTCAGTCAACTGATCAAAATTTGACTGTATACTGAAAAGTCAAACTTTGACTTTTTGGTCAAAATAAAGTGCCAAGATTCATTTTTCATCAAGACATGTCAAATTATGAAACTTGTTCATCAAGAAACCCAAAATTGCAAATTAGGGTTTAAAATGAAAAAATTTCATAACTTAGAAATTTTCTAAGTTATGAAATTTTCTTATTTTTTCCTAACTTTGTCCCATTTTTTCACCAAGATGCAAATGGATTCAAACAAAACTTGAAACATGAAAGTTGTAGTCCATTAAAAAATCTACAACTTTGATTCACAAAGTTTTCTCAAAGGAAGCTTGTAGCTCAAGTTATGATTTTTGGAACAAGGGTGCAAAACATTCTTAACTTAGAAAAATTTTGACCTATTCTAGGCAGGATTTTTGTCCAACTTCATGGCCACTTTTCAAATAGTTCCACTTGGAATTTCAATTTTCATTTCAAAGATGGATTGTAGTACACATTCCAAGCTTTCCAAATTTTCCAAGAACTTCTCAAACACCCTTGTGATTAGGGAGAATCGAATTTGCAAAGTTGGGCAAAATTCACTTTTGTTCATAACCAAATGCATGTTCATACAAGTTTCATTTTCAAATCAGCATGCTTGGTATTTGCTTGCAGGCCTCTAAACCAAGTTTGCACTCCATAATTAAATGCCTAACCATTGTGTTCAAGAATTGTTTTGTGCATTTGGTCATTACACATAGAATTATCCCTTAAGTAGAAAAAGTAAACTTGCCATTTTTGAAAAGTAGTGCTTTATGTCAAATACCAAATCCAAGAGGCATGGGCCAGATCTTTGAGGCTAGAATTTGTACACAAATCCCTCTGATCAAGAGCAAGATATGCAGCATACATAGAGGGTGGTACAGGCCTGTATTGGAACTTACACTATCCTTGCTTACATTTGAAGAAACATTGCAAACTCAAGTCATCTTTCATCTCCTGTCAACTCAGCCAAACAAAAACTTTGCAAACATCTTTCATACATCCAAGCAAGCCTAAAGCACGACAAAACTACCCCTCATACAGAAAATCATAGTTTTTGTGCAAAATAGGGCATCTGTTGCAGTTTGACTTCCACAACTCAATCCACTCGTGCACTTTGGCTAAAAACCTTTCAAACACATTCCATATTGTTGTACCCCAAAATTCGCCCTCCCTTTCTTCAGGAAACCATCTTGGATTTTCAAGGTCCCTCTGAAACAAATCCAAGTCCTGAGTTATCCCTTTGCCCAAGCAAACCGCTTACAAGAGCAAGATGATCTCACGAACTCCAGAAACAACACCTTTATCTTGAAAAAAAAATCAAATTCTAAGTACTTAGAATGCTTCTCTAAAATAAGTGTTTTTAGAAAAATCAGCGCTTCAGAACTTCTGGACCCATTCCAGATGAAGACGGTCAGAAGTTGCAAGCTTGGCTCAGCGTGATCAGAAGTTGGCTCTTCAGCAGCTACATCAGTTCAATCAGCAGTTGTAAAGGTGGTTCAGAATGTAAGCCTCAAACAGAACATGCCCCTTCAGCAGTTACACAAGCTCAGTCAGAATTTGCTAAAGGAATGCAAGAGAAGCAGGAAAGTCTGAAGGCTCCTTCAGAACAGGTTGAAATCAGAAGATGAAAGGGCAGAAGAATGGGTGTTACACTGATACAGAATCTCTAAGTCCAGATTGTCCAGAAGTAAATCCAAGGAACGTACCAGAAAACTAGGAGAATCTCCAGAGCTTAATAAGACAACAGGTAGCCAAGACCAGAGCATGGTTTACGCTGCTGATTCAATGCTGGTTTCCATTACCAGAACGTTGGTATTGACTGGTCTTGTCACCATTTAATGCCCATTAATGCTTCCAACCACTCCTGAGCATTCACGTGTGGCTTGGAAAATGCTTTTCCACAGATTCTGGCATGGGTCTTCACGCCACCGCCCACTTCAGAGGTCACTTCTCCCCAATCTACGCCTGCTACTGCAACCTAGGCTGAAAGCTAGCTGTTATCACAACTTCCCAGGAATTTCTGTCAAAGAACAAATTCAAACTCTGTTGGCGCCTTAAATGTTCAAGGCATCCACAAGAACTTTGCCTATAAATAGAGAGCTTTCACCACTACAAAAGACGTTCAAGAAAAAAAACAGAAATTGCTAAGAGAGAAACAAAACTCCTAGCAACACAGCATTCTGAAACTCTGCCAAAATCTCTATCTTTGTTTCCTAACTTTAAGTTTCTCACCTTCAACTTCATCAAATATCCAGCTCTTTTCTGTAAACCAAAAGCACTCTTTCCAAACTTCTGACCCTATACACGTATACACCTTTACTTCCCCTTTTCCAAATCTGTCCAGAACACCACCAGAACCAAAAGCTAACTTTCACCCACCACTTTCCAAACAGTCAGGTAAGCACCTGCTGACCCTCACCACACTGTTAAGCATCATCAGTTGTGCATATTCAAGTAACATAATGTAAATATTCATGTTATTGCTGTTTATGTTCTGAGGACTCTCATACCTCAGAACGTTCTGAGCCAGTATAGGACTTGCCTGTGACCTTGGTGATTCTGACCTCTGAAACATTTTTTGCTATTTTGCTGGATCTGTTCCAAATATGTTTCCTGTTTTGTGGAGTAACAACAGGATTGCAGATGTTCTGATTAGTACAGGAAAAAGCCAAGTGCTGACTTTGACGTTAGCACATCTGAAGCCTGTTCTGCTGTCAATGATATCAGAACCTCTGAGAGTTATTGCCTTTTCAGCAGAATCAGAACTTCTGGTTTCTCCACTAACAAACTTCTGTCTTGCAGCGCAGGGAAATCAGAACTTCTGATTTCCCCACTAACAGGTTTCTGTTTTGCAGGTGCCAGAGTCAGAAGTTCTGACTCATACAGTTTAACCAAAAGGTTGATCATCTGACAGCGGATCTGGGTCAGAACTTATGATGACCTCCCAACAGCGCGCGGGCTCCCTCTCTCTCTCTCTATATATCTTGTTTTCTGCTATTTTCTTTTTTGTCTATTTTTCTCGTTGAACCCCCCATGTACAAATGTGTATCCCCCTCCCTTAATTGTTGTAATAGCGTAGGATTTTACATTTCCGCTTCTTATTGCTAGTAATTAGCACGTGTATGGCAAGATAAAATCAATGAAATAGAAAAACCTAATTCAAAGAAAAAAAAACTCTTGTATGCAATAAAACACACTTGCACACTAACACCCCTAGGGTTACATCCACTTGTTGCCTTTCAAAATTGGGCCATATTGCATGTTAGGTCTCTTTGGGCAAAATAAAAACAAAATCAAATGATCATAGTCCCTCGATGATATTTTCAAAACAAACAAAAACAAATGATCAAGTCCCTTAAAAGAAATGCCCAAAGATACTTGACGCCATTGCAATTATGGTCCAAACGATGACCCACGCCCGTCCCTTTCACATCCTAACACAAGATTGTCCACCAAATACAATGGTGGAACAAAATTGTTAAAAGGGTTAAAAACATAACAAAAATCTTTGAGAACTTTAGGGTAGATCGCTCTTAAGTACTTGTCAACTTGCAAAACAAAAACACTTGCCTGTTTTTTTAAACCACACCTCACAACACTTTCAAAACAAATTTTCAAAAACAAATGAAAACCTTTTCAAAAGACATACATCTTTGTATACATCCCCACATGGATCATTACAAAGGTTGCCACCACATTGGCTTCTTTTCAAAACATTTTCAAACTCACACACACAAGCACCATTTCAAACAATTGAAAACAAAAGGCAAGTGATCTAAGCAAGTAACTAAGAGCCCATGGATAACCATGGATAGAAAGGGTGCTAATACCTTCCCTTTCTATAATCTACTCCCCGAACCCAAGAAAAATCTCAAAGGTTTTTTGCTGTGCTTTTTAAACCTTTCCTTAGGATAAAATAAAAAGTCGGTGGCGACTCTTGCTCAACCGAAACATTTGCGAAAACAAACGCAAAAACACAGTCAGTTCTCCCACCGTATCACACATATCATCCACACAAACTATCCCAAGCCCTAAATACAAACTGTAACATCCCTAACCTCTGTTGCCATTTTCACTTTTCAGTTTTGCAGGTGAACTTCCATAGCATGATTCAGAGAGTTTCAAAGCAAGCTAGGTACTTGGGAAGCATCCTTAGACTTCAGGCAAGCTGTACAAAAGCTCAAACTCCATTGAAGTTGGCCACATTGTTGTACACGACTCAAGCTGAAACAGGTAAAACCATGGACTTCTATACCTCTATCCAGACATGATTAAGCTTAGGTTTGTGAATGAAACATGTTCAACTCATAGCCCTGAAGCCATCCATGTATTTACTTTTCATTTATATTAAGCATGCTGTGAGAATTTTGGCCATGAACATTGAAGAAAAATTAGGTCAGAAATTGGGGATGAAGAAATTCTCCCTGGATTCTTAGAGTTAGGTCAAGTATTTTATATGTCTGAATTCGTCTCTTGATGCTCTACATTATTGGTGTTATGAGTTTTTGCTAAAAGTCAAAGAATCGGAAGTTAGTATGATGAACAAGAAGGCGCGCGTTTTGTGAAACAGAACCTGAAGGTTGAAGACAAAGCTGGCTTGGGCTGGGCCTGAGTCAGTCTTGCTCTTTGCACTCCCTTTTCCAATTTACATCCCCCTGGCCCATTGTGTGAAATATTTATCATTTTTGACTTTTCATTTTTGATTCTGATTTTATATTTTTATTCAAACATGAAAAAACACTAAAAATATTTTTCCTCACTTTTTTGCATTTATTTGGCATTTATTTGTTTTATTTAACATATGTATGTAAATAAATATATATACTTTTTATTTAAAAACCCTAGAAAATAATACAAAAATATTTATTTTTCAGTTATTATTTTTTGTTTACATTTTGAAAACATTTTCTAAAATATACTTTTTTTATAAGTAATTAATATCTTATTTTTTGTATATATTTAGTATATTTAATATATAATATAAATATTTATTAAAATACTTAGGATAAAAATATAAAAATAATACATTTTTATTTTTATTAATATATGACACTAAAAAATACTTTTTTTTACAATATACTTCTTTTTTTTATTTTTGTATAAATTAATATATAAATATTGTATAATTAATAAATAAATACCATTTATTTAAAAAACTAGGGTTTTGCCCTAAACCATAAAAATATTCAAAATTTGACCTTTTTATTTTTGTTTATATTTCACATTGAAAAACACTTTCACATACATAAAAAAATCATTTTGTGCATAATACATTTTGCATATTTATTGTATTTATTCAAATATCGTACAATTAAATATTTGTATATTCGATATGGATGTAATAGCTTAGAATTTAATTTCTTGTCAAATATCCCCAAATTCAAACTTGTACCCCCATCCCCATAATCATTGTTGTAATAACTTAGCATTTAAATTTCCACATTTAAAAGCCTTCAATTATGCCATGATAGACTTAGGGTTTGTATGCAAATCAAAAACAACAAATAGCTTGACTAATACAAAGACAAAAAAGCATGAAAATGGACAACACCATGCACACTTGCACCCTTAGGGTTACTCCACTTGTTGCCTTCAAAAATGGGTCATGTTGCATGTTGAGTGTCTTTGGCAAAACAAAAACAAATCAAATGATCATAGTCCCTCGATGACGCTTTCTCAAGTTGCCTAAAAAATGATCAAGTCCCTTAAAGAAAAAATTGCCAAAGACACTTGGCACTATTGCATTCATGGTCTAAACGATGACCCGCGCCCGTCCCGTTAACATCCTAACACAAGGTTGTTCACCAAATGCAATGGTGAAACAACACTGTTAAAGGGTTAAAACATAGGAAAGATCTTTGAGAAATTTAGGGTAGATAGCTCATGGTTATTTGACCAAACTTGCAAAACAATCCTTGCCTTTTTTCAAAATACACATCACAACACAATTTCAAAACAAACTTTCAAAAACATTGAAACATCTTTTCAAAAAGACAAACACCTTTGTAAAACATTCGAGTAAAGAATTGTTACAATGGTTGCCTAGACAAAGGCATCTTTTTCAAAACATTTTCAAAACCACACACACAAAGCACCATTTCAAACAATTGAAAAGCAAAGGCAAGTGATCTAAGCAAGTAACTAAGAGCCCATGAATAACCGTGGATAGAAAAGGTGCTAATACCTTCCCTTTCTATAATCTACTCCCCGAACCCAAGAAAACATCTCAAAGGTTTTTCCTGTGCTATTTAACCTTTCCTTAGGATAAAATAAAAAGTCGGTGGCGACTCTTGCTAAACCGAAACATTTGAGAAAACAAACGCAAAACCCAAGTACGTTCTCCCACCGTATCACAGAACTGGCGACTCTACTGGGGATGATTTTTAAAAGTGGAGTAACCTTAGGGCCTAGATCACCCTTTTGCATGACTAATTGTTTGCTTTGATTGCTTTACATTTTGGTTCTCTTGTTTGGGCTTGAAATCCTACACCCGGATTTGGGAAACATTCATAGATAGCAATACGTTGTGGAAACTGTGCGGGGTATACTGACACGGTTGAAGCAATAGCTATATTAGTGCGACATATTTGTGAGTACCGGTAACCCTTGAGTTCAATCAAGGAGAGTACGGGGCCGCTGAGTGATGTCACTAAGCACTAATGACCTAGAACCTTACTTGACCATCTTGGCCTTTTATTAGTGGTAGTGAGATGACCGGCTTTGGTGCAGTCCGAAGTTGGTAGATACTCGATACTACACTCATTGAGGATTGTTTTCTTGGAATATTTTGGTCGCTAGTTAAGTGGCTAAACCAAAACAATGAACATAGAAAACAATTCAATGATATTGAGCTCCTTAGAACCCGGTTACTATTTATAGGACAGGATTTTTAAGCCAACTACACTCAAGAGGGTACTTACCTATGAAACCCCATGCAAGCCTGAAACTAGGGTTTTGTGTGACTTGCTTGTACATATGTTTGTGCATACATCATGAACATCATAAAGCATCATATGCATCCACTAACCATTTCAAGGGTTTGGATCTTCATCTTTGTTCTTGTTTTGTAGGTCATGGAAATTCTTCGCAGGAAAACTATCCAAGTCAACCTTGTGAGAATCCCTCCTCAACTCAAGGAGCTTACATCCAGAATTCCAGAAAGCTCTCTCTTCAGTGAAAGACATGGTAGACTTCTCAACCTAGTCAACACCAGCATTGAAGAAGACATGGTGAAAGTGCTGTTCCAGTTCTTTGACCCCTTTCACCACTGTTTCACATTCCCCGACTACCAATTGGTGCCTACTTTGGAGGAATTTTCTCAACTCTTGAGAATTCCTATTCTTAATCAACTACCCTATAACGGTACGGAAAAAGAACCAAACCCTGAAGATGTTGCTCAAGCACTACACTTGCAACCATCTGACATCAAGGGGCATTGGGAAACTAGAAGTGGTGTCAAAGGCTTCTTGGCAAAATTCTTGTTTGAGAAGGCACAAGAGTGTTGGAATTCCTTGGATCTGCAAGCCTTTGAAGAGATTGTGGCACTCCTCATTTGTGGGTTGGTCTTGTTCCCAAATCCTGACCAACTTATAGATGTCAATGCTGTCAAGATTTTCCTATCCAGGAATCCCATACCTACATTGCTTGGGGACATCCTCCACTTATTTTACACACGAACAATGAGGAAGAGAGGTGTTCTCATGTGCTGTACACCTCTCCTTGCAAGGTGGTTTATTTCTCACCTTCCACAATCAGTGTTGAAGAATGAACAAGGCTTAAGGTGGTCACAATGGTTGATGACCTTCACACATTCTGATGTACATTGGTGTTCTCGGTCCAGAGAAAATGTCATCATCGTCGATCATTGTGGTGAGTTCCCTAATGTTCCATTACTTGGCATTAGGGGAGGCATTACCTACAACCCTTGTCTAGCTTTGAGACAATTTGGATATGCACGGAGGGATGGCCCTCATGACATGTTGATTCCTGACCTAGTTTTTGACTTTGACAACGATGCGCAAGGACTTCGCCAAAGATTCATCAGAGCTTGGAGGATGCCTAACAAGGTAGATAGCAAGACACTGGGGCACAAGAATTCCATCCCTCTTGAGCCTTACCTCAAGTGGGTACGAACCCGAGCCCAGAGTCTTATGATGCCTTACCCTCACGTTCTCCCTTTGATTAAAGAGCTTGTTAAGGAAGGAGAGGTTCCATACACCATCCTACATGCTGACATGGCAACATCATGGGAGGAAATGCAGAAGAGTTGGATCCAACTCAAGGAAGAACGAAATACTTTTGAAGCCAACTTCTACGCCAGTGAGAAGAAGGTTTTGGAGCTTACCAGCCGACTTCACAAAGAGGAGACCCTCAACACTTACATCGCACCAAAGAGGATGTGCATCGTCTTTTTACCTTAAGAAGTTTTTGTAATATTTGGCCCATGGGGCATTTATGTACTGACAAAATTTCTTCTTATTAATATGACGTGTGTTCTTTTTGTCTGCAACAATTTTGAATTTCTAAATCCTTGAATGCATTGCATGAATAAACATATCATTCATCATATGCATAAACAGGTCTTCACACCAGGTTTCCTTATCTTTCTGCTGTTTATTTCAGTAAGATGGATCTTGAACAGACGGTCAAAGATCTGCAGTCACAAAACTCGCAGTTTCAACAGCTCCTTATGACCTTGGCAAAGGGTCAGGAGGATCTTAAAGCACTGTTAGGGAACAAAGAGCAAGAAAAAGGAAAAAATAAGAAGAAAAGAGTTGGGGTAGCTACACTGGGAAGAAGATTTGAGAATGAAGCTAGGAGAGTTCTTGAATTTCCCTCCACATCTGATGAGGGAACCGGTAAGGGAAAAGGAGATGCACTACCTTCTGAGTCCGAGGCTGAAGAGGAAGAGGTTGAGGAAGATGAAGACTACTCAGAGCAGCAATACCCACCAGCGGACGACAAATACAAAAACCTGGAGGATAGACTGGCAGCTATGGAGCTGCAAAGGGTTCCTGGATTAGATTTTGAAGAATTGGGATTGATTGTTGGGATTGTGATCCCTCCAAAGTTTAAGGTGCCAATTTTTGAAAAATATGACGGGTTGTCTTGCCCGAAGATGCACCTGAGGTCATATGTCAGAAGAATTCAACCTCATACATCCGACAGAAATCTTTGGGTACACTTCTTTCAGGACAGCTTGTCCGGTACACAGCTAGACTGGTTTTACCAGCTCGAGAGGTCAGAAGTGCATAACTGGGAAGACTTGGCAGCTTCCTTTTATCGCCAGTATCAATATAACATTGACTTGGTGCCAACCCGTACTCAGTTACAAAGTATGGGGATGGCCTCAAATGAGGGATTCAAAGAATACGCCCAGAAATGGCGCGACTTGGCCGGAAGAGTGCAGCCACCTCTTTCAGATAGGGAACTAGTTGATATGTTCTTGGGGACCCTATCTGGCCCTTTCTTCAACCATTTGATCGGGAGCTCTTCCATAGGGTTTACTGAACTGATTCTGACTGGCGAACAGGTAGAAGCTAGTATTAAGAATGGGAAGATTCAAAGGGATGCCTCTGCCTCCACAACTGTTAAGAAATCATTTCCGGCCAAGAAGGAAGCAGCTGTTGTGTACTCTCAGAAAGGATCGGGAAGAACTGAGCTTCGGCCGACTGTAGGGGCCGTGATGATTCAAAATTCATCAAATGATCAGCCTCGTAACAATCAGTCCAGACCTAAACAGCAATGGGGAGAACGGCCATAACGACAGTTCACCCGCATCAACATGACGCCTGCACAGGTTCTTCCCCATTTGTTGAAACTGAATCTCACCAATATCAAAGAGGCACTAAAAAATGTGAATACAACTTCCCCGCATTATCATCCCAATGCTAAATGTGCCTATCATTCTGACAGCATCGGGCATGACACCAACGATTGTTGGGCACTTAAGAATAAAATTCAAGATTTAATAGATGCAAAAGAGGTTGAGTTCGACGCCCCAGAGAAGCCGAATGTAATATCCGCTCTGATGCCAAAGCATGGTCGCAATGTCCATGCTGTTGAAAAAGATCTGTTTGTTTCTACTGTTGATGATCTGGTAACTCCACTACTAATAATCAAGTTGAATCTGTTGAAGGCTGGGATTTTCCCAGGATGTAAAGAAGATTGCTACTTTTGTTCCTCCCTACCAATCGATTGTCCATTGCTGAAGATAGGCATCCAACGCCTAATGGACAACCAACAAATTCTTTTCGAAAAGACTCCCGTTACTCCAACTCCCATCAATGAAGTTTCAATAATCACCATTTCCACCAATATTTCCAAGGTCCCCAAAAGGCCTGTTAAGATTACATCCGCTACGAAGATTGCTCCCTTGAAGATAACCATGCCTGGGCCCGTCCCATACAAATCTGACAAATCAATACCGTGGAATTATGGTGGAGAAATCTACTACCACAGTGTTAAACAAATTGAGATAACTGAAGAGAGCTCTGACGAAGAAACTATCGACATTAGAAACATTGTTGGTACGAGCAAGATTACCCGAAGTGGGAGAATTTTCTCTCCAGAGATTGCCCCTCCAAAAGCAATCTTTGGACCCTCAGCTATTGCCAAGGTTACTCCTGCACCGATAAAACTTTCTGCAAGAACTCCGTTGATTAAAGAAGCAGTTACTCCTATGGTTACCCCTCCTACTTCTGCTGATAAGGGAAAAGGGATCCAAGAAGAGCTCGTCAGGACGAGGGCTCAACCATTGGTCACCCCCGAAACCTCTAAGAAAGAAATGGAGGAGATTCTGAAAATAATTAAGAAGAGTGATTATGACGTGGTGGAGCAATTGGGGCAAACCCCCTCGAAGATCTCCATGTTGGCCCTGCTGCTTTATTCGGAGGCTCATGCCAAAGCCTTGATAAGGTTTTTGAAGACGGCCCATGTGCCCCAGGAAACCTCAGCCGATCAATTCCAGGATTGTGTAGCCAGCCTTACCGCCGACAACGGCCTGGGTTTCTCTGATGTTGACCTGACTCCGAAGGGAAGAAAGCACAATGACGCATTACATGTGTCAGTTGAATGCCGAGGAACTACTCTCGCCCATGTATTGGTCGATATTGGTTCTTCTCTAAACGTGCTGCCTAAGAAAGCTCTGGACCGGTTGGATTGTGAAGGTTTGGAGCTGAAACCAAGTAATATCATTGTCAGGGCCTTTGACGGGTCTAAAAGAATGGTGCATGGGGAGGTCGACATTCCCATCAAGGTAGGCACTGAAGTGTTCCACTTCACATTCTATGTGATGGACATCCTCCCATCATACTCTTGCTTGCTAGGAAGACCATGGATACATAATGTTGGTGCAGTCACTTCCTCCCTACATCAAATGCTGAAATACCCTGTCAAGGGTAAGATCATAACCGTACACGGTGAAGAGGAGTACATGATCAGTCATCTGAACTCCTTTAGGTATGTGGAAATGGAGGGAGAATTCATCGAAACACCGTTCCAACACTTCGAGGAAATTGCTCCCGAAGTTGCAGTAGCAAAGGCAGTAGCTGAGGTACCCAAGAAGGTGGCCAGGATGGCATCTCTGAAAGACGCAAGGGCTGCAATGAAGGAGGGGAAGAGCTCAACATGGGGTCAGTTGCCTGACTTTCCTCACAAGACAGACAAGTTTGGGTTAGGATTTACCGCTGCGGGGCAAAAGGCTATGCGTCGCTCAAAAATTGAAAAGACACCCATCAAGATTTCTCCTCATGGAATCAATGCTTTGGAAGACGAAGATGAAGAGGGTAACATTGAAGATTGGATCTTCCCAACCATTGAAGGGGGGCTACACAACTGGGAGGCGAAATACTTCGTTCCCATTACTTTCATCAATCAGTAATTTATCTTTCGAACATTTCCTGTTGGTATGTAATAATTACTAAAACAATCTGCACACTACTTTTTCATATCATGCCTTTCCCGGGGCATGTAGGTCCATTTGTAAGGGTTTTGATTTTCCTTCATAATCATATGCCATGTTTAATGAATCATTGGACGTTTTTCATTTATAAACTGTTGTGTTCATTTTCTTTCCTTTTGCATTTTTGTTTGTTTAAGGATGGCTATCCCTTACACATACCCACACTCACAAATGCAGGTACCCATCAACTCTGGATTCTATGGGTTACTATTCTATTGTATCCTTCAATAACTCTGAAGATTTGGTCAATCAGGCTGAGTATGAAGATGACGAAGATTATGAAGTACCAGGAGAGCTAGCCAGACTTCTACAACAAGAAGAGAGGGCCATCTTACCTCATGAAGAGTTGTTGGAAACAGTCAACTTAGGAACAGAGGAAGATAAGAAAGAAGTACAAGTGGGTGCCAATCTGTAACCAAGTGTCAAGGAGCGCTTAATACAGCTGTTGAATGAATACGTTGAAATCTTCGCCTGGTCTTATGAAGACATGCCGGGTTTAGACATAAATATGGTGGTTCACCGTCTTCCTACAATAGAGGATTGTCCACCTATCAAGCAAAAAGTCCGCCGAATGAGGCCCGACATGTCTGAGAAGATTAAGGCTGAAGTAATGGAGCAATTCAACACTGGCTTTCTGGCTGTTACATCCTATCCGCAATGGGTTTCTAACATTGTGCCCGTTCCCAAAAAAGACGGCAAGGTCAGAATGTGTGTGGACTACCGGGATTTGAACAGGGCTAGCCCTAAAGATGATTTTCTGCTACCGCATATCGACATTTTGATTGACAACACAGCTCAGCACAAAGTGTTTTCTTTCATGGACGGATTCTCGGGCTACAACCAGATTAAAATGGCCCCCGAGGACATGGAGAAAACAACCTTTGTTACACAATGGGGTACCTTCTGCTACAAGGTGATGTCGTTCGGGCTGAAGAACGCAAGGGCAACCTATCAACGCGCCATGGTAGCTTTGTTTCATGACATGATACATCATGAGATTGAAGTTTACGTAGACAACATGATAGCTCGATCACAAACGGAAGAGGAACACCTTGAACATTTTCAAAAGCTGTTTTCCAGGTTGAAGGAATACAAACTCGGGCTGAATCCAAGTAAGTGCACTTTTGGAGTTAGGTCTGGTAAACTTCTAGGATTTATTGTCAGCAACAAAGGCATTGAGGTCGATCCAACAAAAGTAAAAGCTATACAAGAAATGCCTGCCCCTCGTACTGAGAAGGAGGTTAGAGGGTTCTTGGGGCGCTTGAACTATATTGCCAGATTCATCTCTCATCTGACGTCTACCTGTGAGCCAATTTTCAAACTATTGAAGAAAGATCGGGTAGTCGAATGGAACGACGATTGCCAAGCTGCTTTTGATAAGATCAAGGAGTATTTTCCAGAACCTCCTATTCTGATGCCACCCATCGAAGGAAGGCCGTTGATCATATATCTGACTGTTTTGGATAACTCAATGGGGTGCGTATTGGGCCAGCATGACGAGTCTGGTCGAAAAGAGCATGCCATTTATTACCTTAGCAAAAAGTTTACCGACTGTGAGACTCGCTACTCACTGCTCGAGAAAACTTGATGCGCTTTGGTATGGGCTGCTCGCCGACTAAGACAGTATATGTTGACTCATACCACTCTGTTGATTTCCAAAATGGACCCGATCAAGTATATCTTCGAGAAGCCTGCTTTATCTGGAAGAATCGCTAGATGGAAAATGATCCTGACTGAGTATGACATCCAGTATACTACCCAAAAAGCTACAAAGGGGAGTGTACTAGCTAACCATCTAGCTCATCAAGCTATCGAAGATTATCAATCCATGAGATTCGACTTCCCGGACGAGGACATCATGACTTTGGACAACATTGAAGGTAACGGACCGTATGACGGACCTGAAAAATGGATCCTGATGGACCCTGTACTTTGATGGTGCTTCAAATGCACTTGGAAACGGTATCGGTGCGGTACTCATTTCCCCGGAAGGTTGCCATACACCTTTCACGGCCCGACTTTGTTTCAGCTGTACCAACAACATGGCCGAATATGAAGCTTGCATCTTTGGTCTCAAGGCTGCTATAGACATGGGGATCAAATCTTTGGTTGTATTTGGAGACTCGGATTTGGTTATCAGTCAAATCAAAGGAGAATGGGATACCAAACATCCTAATCTTATCCCATACAAAGAACATGTCCTGACATTGTTGCCTCATTTCGAGCAAATCACCTTCGAGCATTTCCCGCGAGAAGAGAATAAGCTAGCAGATGCTCTGGCTACAATGTCTTCCATGTTTAAACTCAACTGGGATAACGAGGCTCCCCAAATCACCATCGAGCGAATGGACGAACCTGCGCATTGTCATGAGATTAATACCGAAGAAGTAGTGGAATAACCCTGGTTCCATGAAATCAAAAGGTATCTCCAGACTAGAGAATATCCCGAGGAAGCTTTAGTCAATGACAAGAAGTTCTTAAGGAGATTTGCTGCCAAGTTCTTCCTAAGCAATGGCATCCTTTATAAGCGCAACCATGATTGTGTTTTACTCTGATGTGTAGACAAAGCTGAATCAGAGATAATCATGATTGAAATACACAGTGGCACATTTGGCACCCACTTGAGCGGGTATACGATGGCTAAGAAGATTCTAAGGGTAGGCTATTCCTGGTCTACTATGGAAGCTGATTGCCATCAATATTCCCGTACTTGCCACAAATGTCAAGTCTACACTGACAAGATTCATATTCCTCCTGTTCCTCTCAACGTTCTGACAGCTCCTTGGCCATTCGCAATGTGGGGCATTGACATGATTGGAGAGATCAAGCCCACGGCATCCAATGGACATTGCTTCATCCTGGTCGCTATTGACAATTTCACCAAGTGGGTCGAAGCAACTTCTTTTGCCTCCGTTACAAAAAATGTGGTTGCCCGCTTCATCAAGCAAAACCTCATATGCTAGTATGGTGTCCCCGGCAGGATCATCACAGACAACGGAACCAATCTAAACAATACTATGATCACCGCTCTATGCGAACAGTTCAAGATTTATCATCACAATTCATCTCCCTATCGGCCGAAGATGAACGGTGCTGTTGAAGCTGCGAACAAAAACATCAAGAAGATCATTCAGAAAATGAGTTACCTACAAGGACTGGCATGAGATGTTATTGTTTGCTCTGCATGGATACCGTACCACGGCACGTACTTCGACAGGGGCAACCCCATTTTCTTTGGTATATGGCATGGAAGTTGTCCTACCCATGGAAGTTCAGATTCCTTCTTTAAGGATTATGAAGGACTCTGGTTTGAGTGAAGACGATTGAATTCAGACCCGACTTGATCAACTCAATTTGATCGACGAGAAGCGACTCACTGTTGTTTGCCATGGTCAGACGTACCAAAAACGGATGATCAAGGCTTTCAACAAGAAAGTCAGACGTCAAGTATATCAAGTCGGAGATCTCGTAATCAAGCGGATTATCTTGTCGCAAAGTGATCCTAGGGGCAAATGGACTCCTACTTACGAAGGACCATTTGTAATCAAGAGCATCTTTTCTGGTGGTGCAATGATTCTGACCACCATGGACGGCGACGATTTGCCGCACCCTGCGAACGCAGACATAGTCAAAAGATAATACGCATGAAATAACCCGACAAGTTGAAAACCCGAAAGGGCGACTTGGGCAAAAATGGGCATCCCGGTGGACCGAAAACCCGAGAGGGCAGTTCAGGCAAAAATTAGGGATAAAACAAAAAAATCTGTACACCCGGCAAGTTGAAAACCCGAAAGGGCGACTTGGGCAAAAAAGGATTTCCCGATGGATTGAAAACCCGAAAGGGCGATCCAGGCAAAAGTTAGGGAATTAAAGCGTATGACTATGTCTCGTCGGATCACTTTAAAGAACAATCTCTTCATCAACAAGCTTCGAGCTTCTGATCAATCCAGTCATCGGCGGACGAAGCATTGAATGGACAAGATATTCAGAGTTGTGAAGGCTATAACAGAATGGGATCCCATGGAATTGTTACACATAGCCATCTTTCGTTTGTATAAAATTTTCAATTTTTTACGGCAATATCCTCTTACTAGGATGTCTGTCTCCTTTGTACAAAGATACTCATAAAAAGTTAATACAAATACTTTTCCAGATACAGAAATTTGCTTTGTCTTCCTTTTGCTTTTTTTTACACATATGTTTTATTTGAGAAACGTCCAATGTTTTGTTAAATAGGCATATGCATTCGAACATAATCATTTCCTTACAAATCAAGAAAGATGATTGCTGATAGGTTGAAGGTACAGATAGATATCTTGATGCCCTTTCAGAAGAACTCCCCAGGGGAATTAAACTTCAAATTCCTCAACAAGGTTAAAATCCAGAACTTAATTCCCTAAACAGAGTTAAACTTCAGGATCCTCAACAGAACAAAAGCTTTCTCAAAACTGATTTCCCCAGCTAAGAGAGCCTTCCAGAACTTAATTCCCCTCAGAGTTAAATTTCAGTATCCCCAGTGGAGCCTTAAAAATCTGAAAATCCTATCCCCAGTTGAAGTCAAAATTATCAATCCCCAGCGGAGCTAAAACTTCCAATTATCAATCCCCAGCGGAACCAGACTAGTGAACCTTCTTACCACAGAGATACTTCCCATCAGATTGAAGATTCTCATTTTTACTTCTCCAGCTTAAGTCTACCAGGTTCTGGACTACCCAGTAGAGATCATCAGAATTCTCGTTCCCTACAAGTCACCAAGGAGTTCCAATCCCCAGCAGTGGTCCTAAGATCCCTCAACAATTGAAGATCTTGTTCCCCAAGCAGTCAGCAGTCAACAAGGATGTCTCATCCTCAGCAATCAAAGATTCTTACACTCCCCTGCAGCAGCAAGGATTCACTTTCCCTGGCAGCAGTCAAGATTCTATTATCTCCAGCTATCCAGGATTCCTCTATCCACAGCAAGACAGCTCATCAGCTTACATGCGCATTCATTACATTCATATCATAAACATTGATATAACATGTATTGCATCATACATTTCATACAACATAACTTAGTGTTTCAGCAAATATTTTACCCTTTTCAGGATAAGATTAATAAGCTTCAATTTCAAGACTTCTGAAAACAGTTTACGGGTTCTCCAGACATGGATGTTAACCTATCGCTTGTTCAGATTCTTCAACTTCTGAAAACAGTTTACGGATTCTCCAAACACGGATGTTAATCTATCGCTTGTTCAGACTCAACTTTTGAAAAAAGTTTATGGACGCTTCCCAACATGGATGCTGATCTATTGCTTATTCAATTTCAAGACTTCTGAAAACAGTTCACGGGTTCTCCAGATACGGATGTTAACCTATCACTTGTTCAGATTCTTCAACTTCTGAAAACAGTTTACGGATTCTCCAAACACGGATGTTAATCTATCGCTTATTCAGACTCAACTTTTGAAAACAGTTTACGGACGCTTCCCAACATGGATGCTGCTCTATTGCTAATTCAATTTCAAGACTTCTGAAAACAGTTTACGGGTTCTCCAGACACGGATTTTAACCTATCGCTTGTTCAGATTCTTCAACTTCTGAAAACAGTTTACGGATTCTCCAAACACGGATGTTAATCTATCGCTTGTTCAGACTCAACTTTTGAAAACAGTTTACGGACGCTTCCCGACATGGATGCTGCTCTATTGCTTATTCAATTTCAAGACTTCTGAAAATAGTTTACGGGTTCTCTAGACACGGATGTTAACCTATCGCTTGTTCAGATTCTTCAACTTCTGAAAACAGTTTACGGATTCTCCAAACACGGATGTTAATCTATCGCTTGTTCAGACTCAACTTTTGAAAACAGTTTACAGAAGCTTCCCAACACGGATGTCAATCCATTGCTTATTCAAGATCCCCAGTTCAGAGATATTCCAAACATGGATACCTTTCTGATACTCGCTCACTCATCAACGACATACAGTTCAACAAGCATTCCAGATGGCATCTTTAAGCCCATCCCCCGACAAGATTCTATCACATCTCTAGATGGCATCTCTAAGCCCATCTCCAAATGGAATCTTTAAGCCCATTCCCGCATCCATGTTTTGACGAGTGCAAATTTACGGGCATTCTAGTGTCCAATCTCCTTTTACCTTCGAGACGCAAAAGGCAAACCTGCCAATCTAACTCTTCAGGTGCAAGAAGATTGAACAGGGGCAACTGTTATACCCCAAAATTTTCCCTCTCATTTCATCAACATTTTCTCATCACAAGACTCATATATTCAAGATCAAGTTAGGGTTTGCTCTGCTCAAGACTCCTCCTTGCACTGTTGACTCAAATTAGGGTTTGAGTTTGCACAAAGATGTTTTGACCTAAAATTCCCAAAGTGACTTTCATGCTTCATGTTGGACTTACAAGTTTATCCATACCAAGTTTCAAGCCTTGATTCCAATCTTGGCCCAGTCAATTGGACAGTTGACCTAGAAATCAGCTGTATTGGGAAAAAAGTCAACTATGGCCAATTGACAGTCAAATCTCATGAATTTTGGACCCACATCAACATCATGAACTCATATGAACCATTTGGTCAAGTTTGGATCACAATTCCACAAGAAATTTGATCAGATCATCAAAAGGGCAAAATGGTCATTTTTAGGGTTTTGACTGCACAAAGGCAATTTTTGACTGTTTGACCTAACCAATGGCAAACCAAGCTCACACATGGACTCAAAGACTCAATGGCATTGTCTTGACACATTCAACAAGTTCAAAAGATCCCAAATGCATAGGATTGACAGATGAATTTTTCAGTCAACTGATCAAAATTTGACTCTATACTGAAAAGTCAAACTTTGACTTTTTGGTCAAAATCAAGTGCCAAGGTTCATTTTTCATCAAGACATGTCAAATTATGAAACTTGTTCATCAAGAAACCCAAAATTGCAAATTAGGGTTTAAAATGAAAAAATTTCATAACTTAGAAATTTAAGTTATGAAATTTTCTTATTTTTTCCTAACTTTGTCCCATTTTTTCACCAAGATGCAAATGGATTAAAACAAAACTTGAAACATGAAAGTTGTATTCCATCACAAAATCTACAACTTTTATTCACAAAGTTTTCTCAAAGGAAGCTTGTAGCTCAAGTTATGATTTTTGGAACAAGGGTGCAAAACATTTTTAACTTAGAGAAATTTTGACCTATTCTAGGCAGGATTTTTTGTCCAACTTCTTGGCCATTTTTCACATGCTTCCACTTGGATTTTCAGTTTGCATTACAAAGATGGATTGTAGTACACATTCCAAGCTTTCCAAATTGTCCAAGAACTTCTCAAACACCCTTGTGATTAGGGAGAATCGAATTTTCAAAGTTGGGCAAAATTCACTTTTGTTCATAACCAAATGCATGTTCATACAAGTTTCATTTTCAAATCAGCATGCTTGGTACTTGCTTGCAGGCCTCTAAACCAAGTTTGCACTCCATAATTAAATTCCTAACCATTGTGTTCAAGCATTGTTTTGTGCATTTGGTCATTACACGTAGAGTTATCCCTTAAGTAGAAAAAGTAAACTTACCATTTTTGAAAAGTAGTGCTTTATGTCAAATACCAAATCCAAGAGGCATGGGCCAGATCTTTGAGGCTAGAATTTATACACAAATCCCTCTGATCAAGAGCAAGATATGCAGCATACATAGAGGGTGGTACAGGCCTGTATTGGAACTTACACTATCCTTGCTTACATTTGAAGAAACATTGCAAACTCAAGTCATCTTTCATCTCCTGTCAACACAGCCAAACAAAAACTTTGCAAACATCTTTCATACATCCAAGCAAGCCTAAAGCACGACAAAACCACCCCTCACCCCTCCTCATACATAAAATCACAGTTTTTCTACAAAACAGGGCATCTGTTGCAGTTTGACTTCCACAACTCAATCCACTCGTGCACTTTGGCTAAAAACCTTTCAAACACATTCCATATCATCCATGCAAACTATCCCAAGCCCTAAATACAAACTGTAACATCCCTAACCTCTGTTGCCATTTTCACTTTTCAGTTTTGCAGGTGAACTTCCATAGCACGATTCAGAGAGTTTCAAAGCAAGCTAGGTACTTGGGAAGCATCCTTGGACTTCAGGCAAGATGTACAAAAGCTCAAACTCCATTGAAGTTGGCCACATTGATGTACACGACTCAACCTGAAACAGGTAAAACCATGGACTTCTATCTCTCTATCCAGACATGATTAAGCTTAGGTTTGTGAATGAAACATGTTCTACTCATAGCCCTGAAGCCATCCATGTATTTACTATTCATTTATATTAAGCATGCTGTGAGAATTTTGGCCATGAACATTGAAGAAAAATTAGGTCAGAAATTGGGGATGAAGAAATTCTCCCTGGATTCTTAGAGTTAGGTCAAGTATTTTATATGTCTGAATTCGTCTCTTGATGCTCTACATTATTGGTGTTATAAGTTTTTTTTTAAAAGTCAAAGAATCAGAAGTTAGTATGATGAACAAGAAGGCGCGCGTTTTTTGAAACAGAAGTTGAAGGTTGAAGACAAAGATGGCTTCGGCTGGGCCTGAGTCAGTCTTGCTCTTTGCACTCCCTTTTCCAATTTACACCCCCCTGGCCCATTGTGTGAAATATTTATCATTTTTGACTTTTTATTTTTGATTCTGATTTTATATTTTTATTCAAACATGAAAAAACACTAAAAATATTTTTCCTCACTTTTTTGCATTTATTTGGCATTTATTTGTTTTATTTAACATATGTATGTAAATAAATATATATACTTTTTATTTAAAAACCCTAGAAAATAATACAAAAATATTTATTTTTCAGTTATTATTTTTTGTTTACATTTTGAAAACATTTTCTAAAATATACTTTTTTTTTATAAATAATTAATATCTTATTTTTTGTATATATTTAGTATATTTAATATATAATATAAATACTTGTATATTTTATTAGAATACTTAGGATAAAAATATAAAAATAATACATTTTTATTTTTATTAATATATGATACTAAAAAATACTTTTTTTTACAATATACTTCTTTTTTTTATTTTTATATAAATTAATATATAAATATTGTATAATTAATAAATAAATACCATTTATTTAAAAAAACTAGGGTTTTGCCCTAAACCATAAAAATATTCAAAATTTGACCTTTTTATTTTTGTTTATATTTCACATACATAAAATAATCATTTTGTGCATAATACATTTTGCATATTTATTGTATTTATTCAAATATCATACAATTAAATATTTGTATATTCGATATGGATGTAATAGCTTAGAATTTAATTTCTTGTCAAATACCCCCAAATTCAAACTTGTACCCCAATCCCCATAATCATTGTTGTAATAGCTTAGCATTTAAATTTCCGCATTTAAAAGCCTTCAATTATGCCTTGATAGACTTAGGGTTTGTATGCAAATCAAAAACAACAAATAGCTTGACTAATACAAAGACAAAAAAGCATGAAAATGGACAACACCATGCACACTTGCACCCTTAGGGTTACTCCACTTGTTGCCTTCAAAAATGGGCCATGTTGCATGTTGAGTGTCTTTGGCAAAACAAAAATAAATCAAATGATCATAGTCCCTCGATGACGCTTTCTCAAGTTGCCTAAAAAATGATCAAGTCACTTAAAGAAAAAATTGCCAAAGACACTTGGCACTATTGCATTCATGGTCTAAATGATGACCCGCGCCCGTCCCGTTAACATCCTAACACAAGGTTGTTCACCAAATGCAATGGTGAAACAACACTGTTAAAGGGTTAAAACATAGGAAAGATCTTTGAGAAATTTAGGGTAGATAGCTCATGGTTATTTGACCAAACTTGCAAAACAATCCTTGCCTTTTTTCAAAATACACATCACAACACAATTTCAAAACAAACTTTCAAAAACATTGAAACATCTTTTCAAAAAGACAAACACCTTTGTAAAATATTCGAGTAAAGAATTGTTACAATGGTTGCCTAGACAAAGGCATCTTTTTCAAAACATTTTCAAAACCATACACACAAAGCACCATTTCAAACAATTGAAAAGCAAAGGCAAGTGATCTAAGCAAGTAACTAAGAGCCCATGAATAACCGTGGATAGAAAAGGTGCTAATACCTTCCCTTTCTATAATCTACTCCTCGAACCCAAGAAAACATCTCAAAGGTTTTTCCTGTGCTATTTAACCTTTCCTTAGGATAAAATAAAAAGTCGGTGGCGACTCTTGCTAAACCGAAACATTTGAGAAAACAAACGCAAAACCCAAGTCAGTTCTCCCACCGTATCACAGTTTGATACTGAAGTCTGATCGCAAGGTGATCCAACGGGACATTGTTATACGCCTTAAATCCCTAATTTTTTTCCTGGACCGCCCTTTTGGGTTTTCAGTCCACCGGGATACCCTTTTTTGCCCAAGCCGCCTTTTCAGGTTTTCGACTCGCCGGGTGTACAATTTTTTTTGTTTTTATCCCTAATTTTTTACCGAACCCTTTTGGTTCACCGGGATGCCCTTATTTTTTCCTTGGCCAATCGACCTAGCGGGTCTTTATTTATGCGTAGTATCTTTTCACTATGTCTGCATTCACAGGGTGGGGAAGGTTGTCACCATCCATGGTGGTTAGAATCATGGCTCCACCAGAAAATATGTTCTTGATTACAAATGGCCCTTCGTATATGGGAGTCCATTTTCCCCTGAGATCACCTTGCGGCGGTATGATGCGCTTGATCACTAGATCCCCGACTTGATATACTTGGCGCCTGACCTTTTTGTTGAAAGCCTTGATCATCCATTTTTTATACATTTGACTATGGCGGACAGCAGTAAGTCTCTTTTCATCAATCAAATTCAGTGTATCAAGTCGAGTCTGGATCCAATCATCTTCATTCAGACTTGCATCCTTCATGATTCTTAGAGAAGGGATCTGGACCACAATAGGCAGTACAACCTCCATACTGTATACCAGAGAGTAGGGCGTTTCCCCTGTTGACATTCGTGCTGAGGTGCGATAACCATGAAGAGCAAATGGTAACATCTCATGCCAATCTTTGTATGTCACCGTCATATTCTGTATGATTTTCTTAATGTTCTTGTTAGCAGCCTCCACAGCGCCATTCATCTTCGGTCAGTAAGGGGAAGAATTATGGTGCTGGATCTTGAAATGTTTACAGAGTTCGATGATCATCGTGTTGTTGATATCCGTAACATTTTCAATGATGATTCTCTCTAGCACACCATATCGACAGATCAGGTTATACTTGATAAACCGCGCCACAGCGTTCTTAGTAATAGTAGAAAAAGAGGCAGCTTCAACCCACTTCATGAAATAATCAATGGCCGTTAGGATGAAGCGATGCCCATTGGAAGTGGTAGGTCCAATCTCTCTGATCATGTCAATGCCCCTCATTGAAAAGGGCCAAGGAGCCGTCAAGACGTTCAAAGGAACCGGAGGTACATGCACCTTATCAGCATAGATCTGGCATTTGTGACAAGTTCGGGAATGCTGATATCAGTCTTCTTGCATAGTGGACCAATAGTATCCTGCCCATAGGATCTTTTTAGCCATGGTATGTCCACTCAAATGGGTTCCGAGGGTACCTTTGTGTAGATTTGTCATAATCCTCTCCGCTTCGCTCTTGTCTACGCCCCGAAGTAGAGTAGAGTCATGATTGCGCTTGTAGAGGATTCCATTACTGAGGAAGAACTTTGCAGCAAACCTTCTCAGAAACTTCTTATAGTTGACAGATGCCCCCTCGGGATACTCTTGAGCCTCGAGATATCTCTTCAATTCATAGAACCAAGGTTTGTCTATTACTCCTTCAGCGGAAATCTCATAGCAGTATGCTGGTTCATTCAATCTCTCAATAGTGATCGAGGAGCTTCGTTGTCCCACCTGACCTTGAACATAGCGGACATGATAGCTAGCGTGTTCGCTAACTGATTCTCTTCTCGTGGAAAATTTTCAAAGGTGACTTTCTCAAAGTGTGGAATCAATGTCAGCACATGCTCTTTGTACGGAATGAGATTTGGGTGCTTCGTATCCCACTCTCCTTTGATCTGACTTATCACCAAGGCTGAATCCCCGAAAATGCTCAAGAACTTGATCCTTAGGTCAATATCCGCTTTAAGACCCATGATGCATGCTTCATACTCCGCCATGTTGTTGGTGCAGTTGAAGCATAATCGGGAAGTGAAAGGAGTATGACAGCCCTTGGGGGATATGATTACAGGACCAATGCCATTACCGAGTGCATTCGAGGCTCCATCAAAAACCATAGTCCATCAGGATCCTTCTTCAGGTCCTTCATCTGGTCCAGGTTCTTCATAGCCAGTCACCAGCATAATATTCTCATCCGAGAACTCAAAATTCATGGACTGGTAGTCATCCACGACCTGATGAGCCAAATGATCAGCTAATACACTCCCCTTGATTGCTTTCTGGGTCGTGTATTGGATATCGTATTCGGTTAAGATCATCTACCATCTCGCTATTCTTCCGGAGAGAGAGGGCTTCTTGAAGATGTACTTGATCAGATCCATCTTAGATATCAACAAAGTAGTGTGGGTCAACATATATTGTCTCAGTCAGCGAGCAGCCCATGCCCAAGCGCATCAAGTTTTCTCGAGCAGTGAGTATCTTGTCTCACAATCGGTAAACTTTTTGCTAAGGTAGTATATTGCGTGCTATTTTCGACCAGACTCGTCATGCTGCCCCAGCACACATCCCATTGATTTGTCTAACACTGTTAAGTACATTATCAAAGGTCTTCCTTCAATCGGAGGCATCAAAATTGGTGGTTCTTGAAGGTATTCCTTGATTCTTTCGAAGGTAGTCTGGCATTCGTCATTCCATTTTACTACTTGATCTTTCTTCAGTAGCTTGAAGATTGACTCACAAGTAGAAGTTAAATGGGAAATGAACCTGGCAATGTAGTTTAGGCGTCCCAAAAAGCCTCTGACCTCCTTCTCAGTGCGAGGAGCCAGCATCTCTTGTATAGCCTTTACTTTTGCAGGGTCTACCTAAATTCCCTTGTCACTAACAATGAAACCTAGCAGTTTACAAGACCTTGCCCCGAAGGTGCACTTGTTCGGATTCAACCTCATCTTGTACGTCTTCAACCTATCAAACAACTTTTGTAAATGATCAAGGTGCTCTTCCTCGGTTTGAGACATGGCTATCATGTCATCCATGTATACCTCTATCCCATGGTGAATCATGTTATGAAATAAGGCGACCATGGCTTGCTGATAGGTTGCCCCGACATTCCTTAATCCAAACGGAATCACTTTGTAGCAGAACGTGCCCCATTGCGTGACGAAGGTTGTATTCTCCATATCTTCAGGTGCCATCTTGATCTGATTGTAACTAGAGAAACCATCCATGAAGAAAAATATCTTGTGTTTCACGGTGTTGTCAACCAGGACTTCAATGTAGGGGAGAGGAAAGTCATCTTTGGGGCTTGCCCTGTTCAGATCTCTGTAGTCCATGCACATTTGTACTTTACCGTCTTTTTTAGGCACCGACACCACGTTGGCAACCCATTGGGGGTAAGAGGTGACAGCTAAGAACCCAGTGTTTAACTGCTTTATAACCTATGCTTTGATCTTCTCTGACATTTCAGGGCACATGCGACAGACCTTCTGCTTTACCGGAGGGCAATCTTCTTTAGTTGGAAGTCGCTGAACCACGATATTCATATCCAGTCCTGGCATGTCTTCATATGACCAGGCAAAGATCTCGACTTAGTCATGCAACATTTGTATTAACCGTTGTTTGACATTAATCCCCAGATTTGTGCCAATCTTGACTTCTTTTCTGTCTACCTCTGTGCCCAAGTTTATTGTCTCAACTGGCTCTTCATGAGGATGTATAGCCCTCTCTTCTTGTTGTAACAATCTAGTAAGTTCTCCAGGTACCTCACAATCTTCCTCACCTTTGTCCTCGGCTTGGTTGATCGGATTTTCGAAATTATAACTGGAAATAGCAGAACTGTTATCAATGGGATCCAGAGTGGATATGGATCTTCATTTTGATATGTGAGTGTGTGTAAGAGCATAGTTGTATTGATAAAGTAAAAAGCAGAAAAGAAAAACAGAGAGCGCAAAATTTGTATGCGAAAACGTCCAATGTTGTATTGATGACATATGATAATGACATATAATAACCCTCACAAATAAACCATTGTTCCTCGGGTAATACACAAGGCCATAGAGTTTATATTGTTTATTACAAATCCTAAAAACAAGCAAGACAATTACTACTGAACAAAAGTAATCGGCATAAAATCTTTGGTCGTCCAGTTACTAGGTCCATTGTTGCTAGTAGGGTAGATCCAGCTGTCAATATCAGAATCCTCATCATTGTCTTCTATAGCATTGACCCCATGATTGCTAATGCGTAGGGGAGGTCCTCCAGCTCGAGCACGTCGAACAACCCTTTGAGCTCCTGAAGTAAAGCCCAAACCAAATTTGTCAGTTTTGTAAGGCAAATCAGGGAGCTGTCCCCAAATGGTACACCCACCTTCTTCAACTACTGCTCTGGCATCCTTGAGAGAATCCATCTTCAAAAGAGGTCTGGTGATCTTTGGCACACTGGTAATAGTCTCGGTTGATGCCATAGTCTGGGGAACCTCTTCAAAATTTTGACAAGGGGTCTCTATGAACTCACCATCCATTTCCATATACCTGAAAGAGTTCATATGGCTTACCATGTACTCCTCTTCACCATGCACGGTGACAATTTTTCCCTTCACTGGATACTTCAACATTTGGTGCAGTGTAGAAGTAATGGCTCCAGCTTCATGGATCAAAGGATGACCCAACAAACAAGAATAAGGTGGCCTGATATCCATCATGTAGAAAGTGGATTCAAAGGTCTGGGAACCCACTTTGACAGGGATGTCCACCTCCCCGTGCACCATTCTTTTTGAACCGTCGAAATCCCTCACCTTAATGTTACTGGGCTTTAAGGTCAAACCTTCACAATCTAGCCTATCAATTGCTTTCTTGGACAGAACATTTAGTGACGATCCAGTGTCCACTAGCACATGGGCCATAGTAGTGTCCCTGCATTCGATCGAGACATGCAGAGCATCATTATGCTTTCTCCCCTTGGGTGTCAAATCAGCATCAGAAAAACCCAACCCATTATTAGCAGTCAGACTGGCCACACAGTCCTCGAATTGGTCAATGGAGGTTTCTTACGGGACATGTGCAGTCTTGAGAAATGTAACCAAAACCTTTGCATGGGCCTCGGAACACAATAGCAGAGCCAACATTGATATCTTCTAAGGGGTATGCCCCAGCTGTTCGACCATATTGTAGTCGCTCTTGTTAATTATTTTTAAAATTTCCTCCATTTCTTGTTTAGAGGATTCCAAAATAACTTCTCTAGGTGCCTATGTCCGGACAGGCTCACCTACAAGTTCTTTGCCCCGAGTCCCAGACGACTCATCGACAGGGGTAACAACTGGAGTAAGGATGGGAGTAGTAGCAGGAGTACTAGCTGGAACAACAGATGGAATAACAACAGGCTTAGTAATAGTCTTTAGGGAGATCTCGGGAGAGAAAACCCTTCCACTTCAAGTAATTTTGTTGGTCCCGACAATGTTACTGATATCGAGATCAGCCTCATCAGTTTTTTCGTCTTTAATGGTTAACAAATCCTTCTTGGCGCCATGATAGTAAACGTCAGCACCATAATTCCAAGGAACAGCTTTGTCCGAGGAGTATGGTACAGGGCCCGGAAAAGTGATTATTAATGGAGCAATTCTTGGAGCATATGTAATCCTAACAGGTCTTTTGGAGGAGACCTTGGAAGGATTGGCGGAAATGGTTATGATAGCAACATCTTCATGTAGAACAGTTGGAACTAGAGTCTTTTCGAATAAAATCTCTTTGTTATCCATCAGACGTTGAACACCTGCCTTCAAAAAATAACAACCAGAAGGCAGAGATAAACACGTGTGGAAACCTTCACCATAGCCCGGAAATAAATTGGCTAGCAACAAATTCTTCTTGACAATCATGAGAGGAGTAGAAACTTCATCAACAGAAGTAAACAATAGATCAGTATCAACGACATTAACACCACAGTTGTTCTTGGGAATGGGAGCAGTTATGACATTAGGCACCTCAGGAGCATCAAACTCAATCTCCTTTGCTTCGATCAGATCATGTATCTTATTCTTCAGAGCCCAATAGTCGTTTGTATCGTGGCCTGGACTCTCAGAATGGTAAGCACACCGAGCGTTTAGATTGTAATGAGGAGATGTGGTGTTGGGATTCTTGGGAGCCTCCCTTAAGGTTACCAAATTAGATTTTAACAGATGGGGTAAAACCTCAGACAACATCGTATTGATCCGGGTGAACTGCCTTTGAGGTCTTTCTACCCTTGGCTGATTGTTTCGTTGTTGAGTAGCCACCGTCCTAGGTATCATCACAGCCCCTACCGTTGGACGGTGCTCGGTTATATTCTGACTTTTTGGATTGTAAATAGCATTGACCTCCATCTTACCCATGAATGGCTTTTTCACTATACTTGAAGAGGTTTTTTTCTGTTCTTTTCACCCTTTCCTTGTTGGATAAAAGAAAAGTCGGTAGCGACTCTTGCTTACCGCGACATTTATGAACAAAAAACGTAAACCAGTATTAACAGTCGGTTCTTCCACCGTATCACAGAGCTGGCGACTATGTTGGGGAACATGATTTATAAATTAGGGTTTACCTTAGGATCTAGGTCATTTTAATTTCTTCTTTGGCTTGTCTTGTTTGATTTACTTTTAAGGGTATCTGTTTGGGTTGTTTGGATCCTAAACCCAGATCAGGGAATTCCTTTTAGGTAAGTAGCAATAAACTGTAAGGGAGTTGTGTGGGGTATACCGACACGGTTGAAATAGTATCTACGTTGATGCGATACTTTGGTGTGTACTGGTAGACATTGAGTAATCAAGGAGAATACGGGGCCGCTGTGTGGTATCATAAAGCGTCAACTGACCTTAGCACCTTAATTGACCAACTTGGCTTTTTAGGACGTAGTGAGATAGTTGTCTTTGGTGTAAACCCAAAGTAGGTTGATACTCGATGCTACACTCATTGAGGTTTGACTCTTGAGTTTTGTTTGGTGGCAAGTCAATCGTCTATCGCAACGAAATTTAGGGGGAAAGATCGGTGATATTGAGATCCCTTAGAACTCGGTTACTATATTTAGGACAGGTTGAACCAACCCAACTTCAAGAGTGTATTACCTTAAAACCCATGCAAGCATTAAACCTAAGGTCTTTGTGTGATTTGCTTGTGTTTTCTATATCTGAACATAATCATGACATCATAACATAGCATATCATACTAACCATTTCAAGGATTCTTAGGGTTTATTTTTGTCTTGTTTTGTAGGACATGGTCCTCGCCCGCAGATTCACTATCCAAGTCAAGGTACCTCCTCAGCTTAAGGAGTTAGTATCAAGGGTTCCTGAAAACTCTCCCTTCACTGAAAGACATGGTCGACTTCTCAGCTTGGTCACCTCAAACCCTGATGAAGAAATGTTAAAAGTGCTCTTTCAATTCTTTGAGCCTCTACATCACTGCTTCACTTTTCCGGATTACCAGTTAGTGCCTACTATGGAGGAGTTTTCTCTGTTACTGGGGGTGCCTATCCTTAACAAGGTACCTTTCAATGGTATGGAAAAAGACCATAAACCTGGAGATATTGCTAAGTCTTTGTCCTTACAATGGTCTGATATAGTAGAAAATAGGGAAACCATAAGAGGTGTCAAGAGTTTTTTGGCTAAGTTCTTGTTTGAGAAAGCTCATCATTTTTGGGATACCCTGGACTTACAAGCTTTTGAAGAGGTGTTAGCCCTTCTCATCTATGGGTTGGTATTGTTTCCTAATTCGGACCAGCTCATAGACGTGAATACGTTTAAGGTTTTCCTGTCACGCAATCTGGTACCTACTCTGCTTGGAGATATCCTACATTCTCTGTATACTTGCACTATAAAGAAAAGAGGGACCCTTCTGTGTTGCACTCCTCTTTTGGCTAGGTGGTTTATTTCACACTGTTGTACCCCAAAATTTGCCCTCTCATTCCTTAAAGAATCACCCTGGATCCTCAAGTTTGCTTCCATCTAATTCCAAGCCTTGAACTGCAATTTTCCAAGAAAAGCACTCACAAGGGAAAAATGGTCATTTACACACTGAGAAGTCAAACTTTGACTTTTGGATCAAATCAAATCTCAAAAATCATATTTCATCAAGACATGTTGGAATATGAAATTTGTTTCATCAAGAACTTCAAAAGTCAAATTTTACTTTGGAAAAGTCAAATTCTAAATACTTAGAATTTTTCTAAGTGTTTAAGAAATATGACTAGCATAGAACTTCTGACCAGATTATCACCATAACACTCAGCAAATTCTGAAAATTCTCAAGACAGAGTTTGGTCAGAACTTCTGGGCAAGTTTTCATAAAAGCTCAGTCAGAGTTTTCCAGGGTAATTTAAAGAAGGTTAAGGAGCATGCTGCAAGCTTTCTAGAAAGTCTGATAGCTCCTTCAGAACATGTTGGAGCCAGAAGATAAAAGGATCAGAAGATTAGATGCTACGCAAGCTCAGAACTTCTGATCCAGAGCTAAACCTTAGTGTAGAGTTTCACGTTGCAGGATTTCTGGTTGTGATAAGTCTCGTCATCATTTAATGCTCACAACCACTTTCTGAGTCTTTATCCAAAGGATTTTCACCACGTGTACCTCTACTGTCTTGGGATAGCAACTTTGCTCCTAAGCCCATGCTTTGCTTCTTTCTTTTCCTTAATTCCTGCTGACAACCACCATGCTTTCTTCAAAAACAAAGCAACGCTTCAGCATATGAAGGTTATATTCAACGCTTTGGTCAGAACTTGACCAAATCCCAAAACCTTGTTTATATAACTTGCTGCAGACCTATAACCAACAGCTAGCTCAGCCTACGCCTGCATCCCATAATTACACCAAACTAGCATAAAAAATGGTGATGAAAAAGCCAAGGAACAGGATGCCAAAACAGGTTCAAATCCCATTTGTTTTTCCCCCCAAAATACAGAAATTCATCTATAAATACTTTGCTCCATCGCACGTTCAAGGGGCTGGCTTTTGAAGGGAGAGATTGGCTAAAAGAGAGAAAAGGAAGTTGTGAAACCTCCATAAAAATCCAGATTTCTCATACACAAGAACAAACCTTTGTTCTTCCTTTTGAATCAAAGAACTTGGTATTTCCTCTTCCGTTTCTCTTGCTGACTCAAAACATCCAAAGGCAGCCACTCAAAGCTCCAAGCACGCTCCAGGCTCAAGGTAAGTCTTTATGACTTCGCTTGTTTTCTCATTCTGAACATCATTAACATGTAAATATCATAGTATTAATGTTGTACATATCATTGCATAAATTAAAAAAACTATGGATCAAAACTTCTAGAATAATGCTAGGCTCAGACTTAGGATTAGAACTTCTATGAACTGTTGTGCGTTTATCATTTTGATTTGCTGTTTAAAAAGAACTGAATAAATTGCTGATGTGCTGATTGAGAGTTGAAATACGACACAGAACTTCTATTTTTCACTCACCATTTTAACACACAGAACTTCTAGGATTTTCTCATTGTTTAAGCACGCAGAACTTATGAGTTCTCTTCACTGTTTTAACACACAGAACTTCTATGATTTTTCTCACTGTTAACACACACTGAACTTCTGATGTTCACCCACTGGCTCAGCACAACACTGAACTTCTAATGACTCACTCAATGTTCTAACACAGCACAGAACTTCTGAGTTCTCCTCACATGTCAAATTCACTGAACTTCTGATGTTTCCATCAGTTATTTTCAAACACTCAGAGTTTCTGATTTTCACATGCTGACAATATACTGAACTGCTGACGTTTGCTCACTGTTTTAGTGTAATACAGAACTTCTGACTTGTGGCCCACTGTCTGAATACCACCCAAAACTTCTGTGTTTTCCCTCTAACGTGTCTTGCAGGACCTCAGAGTTTACCAATCCAGAACCTCTGATACCCACTGACGTTTCCTTCTGAGCCATCACGCGCCTAGCTTCAGAGTTTCTGATCCTTGTTTATTTTGCTTGCAGTAGCACGTTGTTTTTATCTTTCATTTATTTTCTTTTTCATCATTTTTAATACTAACTTTTTTTTATTAACATAAAAAAACATAAAAATATTTTCCTTCTAATTTATTTCCTTAAGACAAAAACATTTTCTAAACAAGTCCTTTTTCCTTCTTATGTTGTACATTTCAATATGGTTGTAATAGTAACTTAGGACTTATTTTTACTTGCAATCCCCATTCATAAACTTGTACCCCCATCCCCATAATGATTGTAATAGCGTAGGATGTTTACTTTCCGCACTTTTATTGCTTTCATATATTGTTAGTAATTAAGGTGTGTATGGCAAGACATGAAAACAATAAAATAGATAACCCTAATCAAGACTAAATGCATGCAATCAAACACACTTGCACACTAGCACCTCTAGAGTAACCTCACTTGTTGCCTATCGGAAAATAGTCATGTCCCTCGAACATGGGCGTTTTAGAAAAGACCCTCGATAAAAGATCGTAGTCCCTCGATGACCCTTGATGTTGCCTTCGGTAAACGATCTAGTCCCTAAAACGACATTGCTAAAATGTCACATGGATTGCTTTCTATGACTATACAATCGTCCCAATGCCCGTCCCTTCACATCCAACGATGGGGCTTCTTACCAAATCAATGGTAAGATAGCCACATCTAAAGGAGAAGAAAAGCACACTTGAGACCTTTCGAGTAGGTAGATTCACTCTTAGTTGCTCGCTTGTTCACAACAAAACATCTTATACACCAACACTCTCATTTTGAAACATTTTTAAAAGACAAACACTTTGTACGCGTTCTTATAGAAACGAGAACCATTACAAAGAAACCTTTTCAAAATCACTTTCAAAAAAACACATTCCACAAACACTCCTTTGAACTATTTTCCAAACAAACACTTTGTACGCGTTCTTATAGAGACGAGAACCGTTACAAAGACGTTTTCAAAATACTTCCAAAAACACACACCACAAGCACATTCAAACAAAAGCAAGTGATCTAGCGAGTAACTAAGAGCCCATGGAAAACCATGGATGGAAAGGGTGCTAATACCTTCCCTTTTCATAATCTACCCCCCGAACTCAAGAAAAAATCTCTAAAGGTCTTTCCTGTGCTTTTTCACCTTTCCTTTTGGATAAAAGAAAAGTCGGTGGCGACTCTTGCTAAACCACAACATTTGCAAACACAAACGCAAAACAATCAAGTCAGTTCTCCCGCCGTATCACAGAACTGGCGACTCTGCTGGGGAATTATTTAAAAGTGGGGTTACCTTAGGGATAGATCACATTTACTTGCTTACATTGTTTGATTTGTTTGCTTTACATTTTGGTTCCTTGCTTGGGTTTGTTTTAAATCCTACACCCGGATTTGGGGACACCTTTTAGGTAAGTAGCAATAGAATGTGAGGGATCTGTGCGGTGTATACCGATATGGTTGAAGCAGTAGCTACGTTGATGTGGCACTTTGGTTGGTACCGTTAACCCTTGAGTTGAATCAAGGAGAGTACGGGGCCGCCGCGTGGTGTCGTGAAGCATCAACTAACCTTAGAACGTTACTTGACCAACTTGGCCATTAGGATGTAGTGAGATAACCGGGTTCGGTGTAAAGCTGGAAATTGGTTGATACTCGATGCTACACTCATCGAGAGTTGACCCCTGAGTTTTGTTCGGTTGCGAGTCAATTGCTTACTGAACGAAGCTTGTGGGAAGGGTCAGTGATATTGAGATCCCTTAGAACCTGATTACTATTAACTAGGATAGGTTGAGCCAACTAAACATCAAGAGGGTACTTACCTACAAACTCCATGCAAGCCTAAAACTAAGGATTTGTCTGCTTTGTGTGAATATGATTATTTGTATATAAACTTACTTACCTCGCATATTTGTACATAACATCATAACATCATACCATAGCATTTTCAATAACCATTTCAAGGATATCGAGGGTCTTTGATGCATGGTCACGATTGGACCAGACAAGAGGATTTATTTTCCTCTAAACAAACATCGTCAAAGATCAAGTACAACAACTTGAGTCAAGGGCTATGACCCACTTGACATGGTGAGCTTAATTCTCGTGGAAAGACATCCACCGATACAAAGTTCTCCAATCCAAAAATGTAAGCGACTACTAACCCCGCGAGATCCTTGAAAAACATGCATTCACATATCATGCATCATATCATGACAGGTTTCTCCCATACAGGTCTCCTTATCTTCCTACTGTTTATTTCAGTAGAGATGGCTCTAGAGCAGACTATCGAGAACGTCCAGGCTCAAAATGCTCAACTTCAAGAGATGTTCTTGAACCTATCCAAGGGGCAAGAAGAGGTGAAGGCTCTCCTCACTAGGGGCATGACCATGGGGAATCTTGAAGGCAACAAAGATGACCAGTTGGAGCGGCTGCAAACTGAGATAGCCATAATGAAGGTCCAAATGATGGGATAACTAGTGGGCCAGATGGCTCTCATCCAAAACTTGGCACAAGGACAAGAAGAGCTGAAAGTCCTTGTCAACCAACTTCGTCAAGACGGTTGCAACCATATGGGGAAAACAACAAGAATTGGAAATCAAGTCACTGCTCAGCCTTCTATGAGACAAGGAGCCGAGAGAAGACCTCCCCAATTCGCTTCCACGTCACAAACCCAACAACCACCTCGTCGACAAGGACAGGGTAACCAAAGTAAACAAGTCTCAGCCGTCAGGAAGTTCACCAAACTCGACATGCCTATATCACAGATCTTACAACACCTGTTGAACTTGAACTTGGTCACATTAAGGGATCCTCCTCGGAATCCCAATACCTCTACTCCTACCTATAATCCCAATGCATTGTGTGCATACCACTCCAATAATCCTGGGCATGATACGAATGACTGTTGGGCTCTGAAAAATAAGATCCAAGACTTGATTGACAGAGGAATGCTGGAATTCACACAAGACGGCCAAACTAAGTTCTTCTTCCATCCTTCAAAGGCTCACTACCTAAAGTGACAAGTTCAAACGAAGAAGCTTTTGTTCATTTGAATTTTCAAGTTGTAATCTCTTTTGTTATTCAAACAATTTTCTATTAATATCAAACTCTGTTTCATTAATGCATTGCATATGTTTATCTTGAATTCATCCATTCGTTTTCACTATATTTAAACTATGATTTCTACTTTATTTATGACATTTAACTCTTGCTAAAAGTTACAAGCCTTTAGAGGGAGGATGACGAAAACAATACCATAATCTCATACAGTATGCTTTTGGACAGACCTTGCTGACGATGTACAAGCATTTTTTTCAAATCCTAAACACTAGAGTATAAGGAAGATAATCCCTAGTCAACCCCATTCGAGCCAAATAAGTAGAATTTTTTTGTTTTAACACAAATTGAAATCTTTAATCAAAACCTGGGGCAGGGCAGTCTCTCAGTTAATTCAAACGCGCATTAAGCCGCAAACTCTCATTTCGTAATACAATGAATGACGTCGAGAAGCATTCCTCTGGAATCAAAAGACGGTGATGGTTCCCTATCACATAGGCAGTCATTATCTCTCAAAAAGAAAAGCCCACTAAGTCAAAACCTACAAGGGAGACTTAAGAAAATTGGGGCATCCCGCTGACTGTAACCTTAAAATAAGAACAGTCAGGCAAAAATCAGGGATAACAAATCAAAAGAAAGAGGTCACTATAAATCCGTGACAACATGAAAAATGTTGCAAGAAATGACTGCTTTCTGAAAAACCTAACTTGTCAGAACAATCACCAAAATGTCATTTCAGACCCAATTGGAGTTCGAACGCACAATTAGCTGAGTTTAGGACTGAAGAACGTCACGAAGAGCGGGTGGGTACAAATAAAATTTGAGCCTTTATCCTTTGTTTCTTAAACCGTGAACCAAGCCACGTTACAACCCTTCAAAAGTCCTAATTGAAGCATGGGTTAGTTC
The DNA here is from genome assembly GCA_948472305.1 of Vicia faba. NCBI lineage: Eukaryota > Viridiplantae > Streptophyta > Magnoliopsida > Fabales > Fabaceae > Vicia > Vicia faba. The sequence continues at coordinate 1,403,882,963 of OX451739.1, forward strand.
GAAAGCATACTATTACAAAAGGTATCCTGACTCCTATAAGGCTTTACTCAAAATCCAGAGTTGAATTACAAACTTCTTTACTTGCTAAAAACACATTTTTCAAAACTTCAAGACAAACATAAACTTTGCATTACTTGAATATCACTGTTTGCATGTGGCTATTTTTTTGACAGCGGAGAAATTCACACAATGAATATCCAGTGAATGAAAGCTCTCTCAGTGAACAAAATCAATTCAAGAAGGATGACACTTCCATTGACAGATCTCCTATCAACAAGGGGATATGACATGTCACTATCTAACACACCTGGGACAGTCCAGTCAAGATTCCAGGAAACCTCTCAAGAAGTGCAGAGTAACCGGGGCAGGTTTCCATCTCCATCACTTGGGGAATTGAACGTCAATCTCAGCAAAGGGTTACGTACAATCAAACTTTGTTGGCAATGCCACAAACATTTGTTGCTAGGGGAAAGGACAAGTCTCCCCAAAATCCTTATCATAGGATGATTCCTCAGCAAGAGTTTAACCTCTGAAAACCTTTCCCCAGCTGAGACAACCTCAAGAATCCTTAAGGAATTTCCCCCAACGAAGTCGTCACCTCTCAAGCAGACCGGCAACATGGTTTATTTCCCCAACAAATGGTAGGATTCCCCAGCTTGAGTTTGCCTCTCTAACTGCTACAAATCAAAGGACCACAACTCCCTTTCCCCCAGTACAGTACTCTATAATCCCCAGCAAGTTACTGTGAAGCCTGGACCCAACCAGACATTAGTTCAACTTCGAATCCCCAGTACAACAATGGACAACCGAGACTCCTGAACTTTTTCCCCCGAGCAGGAATCAATACTCTCCACAGAGTTCTCAACTTTCCCCGACCGAGTTCTCCTCAACAAAATAGGAATCCTTGGTGGAAATATTATAAGAAAAGTTTGAAGACACACCTACTCTTCAAACAGCAATCCGGGATTTAATAACTCCCCAACACTTGTCAGGGATTTATTCCTCGAGACAAAATTACATTTCAACAACATTCATAGCATATGCATACAAAATACATATAACACAATCTCATTTATTTTGAGATCATCATTATGCAATGCATACATCATGACATTGCATACAACTAACTCTTTACCTTTTCAGGAAAGATCAGTCAACAAATAAAGGTCATCATCTTTTGGAGTAGCAATCGTCTCAGATTCCTTCATCATCGGTTGAGATTATCTTCTAGAGATAGTTCAGATGCAATCCAGATATGGCTGACATTCTAATAATTATTCTAGATTCTCTTCTAGAGACAGTTCAGATGTGATCCAGATATGGCAGACATTCTGATACTTATTACAGATTCTCTTCTAGAGATAGTTCAGATGCGATCCAGATATGGATGACATTTTGATACTTATTCAAGATTCCTTCTAGAAACAGTTCAGATGCGATCCAAATATGGCTGACATTCTGATACTTATTCCATATTCCTTCTAGAAACAGTTCAGATGCGATCCAGATATGGCTGACATTATGATACTTATTCCAGATTCTCTTCTAGAGACAGTTCGGATGCAATCCAGATATGGCTGACATTCTGATACTTATTCTAGATTCTCTTCTAGAGACAGTTCAGATGCGATCCAAATATGGCTGACATTCTGATACTTATTCCAGATTCCTTCTAGAAACAATTCAGATGCGATCCAGATATGGCTGACATTCTGATACTTATTCCAGATTCCTTCTAGAAACAGTTCAGATGCGATCCAGATATGGCTGACATTCTGATACTTATTCCAGATTCTCTTCTAGAAACAGTTCAGATGCGATCCAGATATGACTGACATTCTGATACTTATTCCAGATTCTCTTCAAGAGACAGTTCGGATGCGATCCATATATGGATGACATTCTGATACTTATTCCATATTCTCTTCTAGGATTTTCTCATTGTTTAAGCACGCAGAACTTATGAGTTCTCTTCACTGTTTTAACACACAGAACTTCTATGATTTTTCTCACTGTTAACACACACTGAACTTCTGATGTTCACCCACTGGCTCAGCACAACACTGAACTTCTAATGACTCACTCAATGTTCTAACACAGCACAGAACTTCTGAGTTCTCCTCACATGTCAAATTCACTGAACTTCTTATGTTTCCATCAGTTATTTTCAAACACTCAGAGTTTCTAATTTTCACATGCTGACAATATACTGAACTGCTGACGTTTGCTCACTGTTTTAGTGTAATACAGAACTTCTGACTTGTGGCCCACTGTCTGAATACCACCCAAAACTTCTGTGTTTTCCCTCTAACGTGTCTTGCAGGACCTCAGAGTTTACCAATCCAGAACCTCTGATACCCACTGACGTTTCCTTCTGAGCCATCACGCGCCTAGCTTCAGAGTTTCTGATCCTTGTTTATTTTGCTTGCAGTAGCACGTTGTTTTTATCTTTCATTTATTTTCTTTTTCATCATTTTTAATACTAACTTTTTTTTATTAACATAAAAAAACATAAAAATATTTTCCTTCTAATTTATTTCCTTAAGACAAAAACATTTTCTAAACAAGTCCTTTTTCCTTCTTATGTTGTACATTTCAATATGGTTGTAATAGTAACTTAGGACTTATTTTTACTTGCAATCCCCATTCATAAACTTGTACCCCCATCCCCATAATGATTGTAATAGCGTAGGATGTTTACTTTCCGCACTTTTATTGCTTTCATATATTGTTAGTAATTAAGGTGTGTATGGCAAGACATGAAAACAATAAAATAGATAACCCTAATCAAGACTAAATGCATGCAATCAAACACACTTGCACACTAGCACCTCTAGAGTAACCTCACTTGTTGCCTATCGGAAAATAGTCATGTCCCTCGAACATGGGCGTTTTAGAAAAGACCCTCGATAAAAGATCGTAGTCCCTCGATGACCCTTGATGTTGCCTTCGGTAAACGATCTAGTCCCTAAAACGACATTGCTAAAATGTCACATGGATTGCTTTCTATGACTATACAATCGTCCCAATGCCCGTCCCTTCACATCCAATGATGGGGCTTCTTACCAAATCAATGGTAAGATAGCCACATCTAAAGGAGAAGAAAAGCACACTTGAGACCTTTCGAGTAGGTAGATTCACTCTTAGTTGCTCGCTTGTTCACAACAAAACATCTTATACACCAACACTCTCATTTTGAAACATTTTTAAAAGACAAACACTTTGTACGCGTTCTTATAGAAACGAGAACCATTACAAAGAAACCTTTTCAAAATCACTTTCAAAAAAACACATTCCACAAACACTCCTTTGAACTATTTTCCAAACAAACACTTTGTACGCGTTCTTATAGAGACGAGAACCGTTACAAAGACGTTTTCAAAATACTTCCAAAAACACACACCACAAGCACATTCAAACAAAAGCAAGTGATCTAGCGAGTAACTAAGAGCCCATGGAAAACCATGGATGGAAAGGGTGCTAATACCTTCCCTTTTCATAATCTACCCCCCGAACTCAAGAAAAAATCTCTAAAGGTCTTTCCTGTGCTTTTTCACCTTTCCTTTTGGATAAAAGAAAAGTCGGTGGCGACTCTTGCTAAACCACAACATTTGCAAACACAAACGCAAAACAATCAAGTCAGTTCTCCCGCCGTATCACAGAACTGGCGACTCTGCTGGGGAATTATTTAAAAGTGGGGTTACCTTAGGGATAGATCACATTTACTTGCTTACATTGTTTGATTTGTTTGCTTTACATTTTGGTTCCTTGCTTGGGTTTGTTTTAAATCCTACACCCGGATTTGGGGACACCTTTTAGGTAAGTAGCAATAGAATGTGAGGGATCTGTGCGGTGTATACCGATATGGTTGAAGCAGTAGCTACGTTGATGTGGCACTTTGGTTGGTACCGTTAACCCTTGAGTTGAATCAAGGAGAGTACGGGGCCGCCGCGTGGTGTCGTGAAGCATCAACTAACCTTAGAACGTTACTTGACCAACTTGGCCATTAGGATGTAGTGAGATAACCGGGTTCGGTGTAAAGCTGAAAATTGGTTGATACTCGATGCTACACTCATCGAGAGTTGACCCCTGAGTTTTGTTCGGTTGCGAGTCAATTGCTTACTGAACGAAGCTTGTGGGAAGGGTCAGTGATATTGAGATCCCTTAGAACCTGATTACTATTAACTAGGATAGGTTGAGCCAACTAAACATCAAGAGGGTACTTACCTACAAACTCCATGCAAGCCTAAAACTAAGGATTTGTCTGCTTTGTGTGAATATGATTATTTGTATATAAACTTACTTACCTCGCATATTTGTACATAACATCATAACATCATACCATAGCATTTTCAATAACCATTTCAAGGATATCGAGGGTCTTTGATGCATGGTCACGATTGGACCAGACAAGAGGATTTATTTTCCTCTAAACAAACATCGTCAAAGATCAAGTACAACAACTTGAGTCAAGGGCTATGACCCACTTGACATGGTGAGCTTAATTCTCGTGGAAAGACATCCACCGATACAAAGTTCTCCAATCCAAAAATGTAAGCGACTACTAACCCCGCGAGATCCTTGAAAAACATGCATTCACATATCATGCATCATATCATGACAGGTTTCTCCCATACAGGTCTCCTTATCTTCCTACTGTTTATTTCAGTAGAGATGGCTCTAGAGCAGACTATCGAGAACGTCCAGGCTCAAAATGCTCAACTTCAAGAGATGTTCTTGAACCTATCCAAGGGGCAAGAAGAGGTGAAGGCTCTCCTCACTAGGGGCATGACCATGGGGAATCTTGAAGGCAACAAAGATGACCAGTTGGAGCGGCTGCAAACTGAGATAGCCATAATGAAGGTCCAAATGATGGGATAACTAGTGGGCCAGATGGCTCTCATCCAAAACTTGGCACAAGGACAAGAAGAGCTGAAAGTCCTTGTCAACCAACTTCGTCAAGACGGTTGCAACCATATGGGGAAAACAACAAGAATTGGAAATCAAGTCACTGCTCAGCCTTCTATGAGACAAGGAGCCGAGAGAAGACCTCCCCAATTCGCTTCCACGTCACAAACCCAACAACCACCTCGTCGACAAGGACAGGGTAACCAAAGTAAACAAGTCTCAGCCGTCAGGAAGTTCACCAAACTCGACATGCCTATATCACAGATCTTACAACACCTGTTGAACTTGAACTTGGTCACATTAAGGGATCCTCCTCGGAATCCCAATACCTCTACTCCTACCTATAATCCCAATGCATTGTGTGCATATCACTCCAATAATCCTGGGCATGATACGAATGACTGTTGGGCTCTGAAAAATAAGATCCAAGACTTGATTGACAGAGGAATGCTGGAATTCACACAAGACGGCCAAACTAAGTTCTTCTTCCATCCTTCAAAGGCTCACTACCTAAAGTGACAAGTTCAAACGAAGAAGCTTTTGTTCATTTGAATTTTCAAGTTGTAATCTCTTTTGTTATTCAAACAATTTTCTATTAATATCAAACTCTGTTTCATTAATGCATTGCATATGTTTATCTTGAATTCATCCATTCGTTTTCACTATATTTAAACTATGATTTCTACTTTATTTATGACATTTAACTCTTGCTAAAAGTTACAAGCCTTTAGAGGGAGGATGACGAAAACAATACCATAATCTCATACAGTATGCTTTTGGACAGACCTTGCTGACGATGTACAAGCATTTTTTTCAAATCCTAAACACTAGAGTATAAGGAAGATAATCCCTAGTCAACCCCATTCGAGCCAAATAAGTAGAATTTTTTTGTTTTAACACAAATTGAAATCTTTAATCAAAACCTGGGGCAGGGCAGTCTCTCAGTTAATTCAAACGCGCATTAAGCCGCAAACTCTCATTTCGTAATACAATGAATGACGTCGAGAAGCATTCCTCTGGAATCAAAAGACGGTGATGGTTCCCTATCACATAGGCAGTCATTATCTCTCAAAAAGAAAAGCCCACTAAGTCAAAACCTACAAGGGAGACTTAAGAAAATTGGGGCATCCCGCTGACTGTAACCTTAAAATAAGAACAGTCAGGCAAAAATCAGGGATAACAAATCAAAAGAAAGAGGTCACTATAAATCCGTGACAACATGAAAAATGTTGCAAGAAATGACTGCTTTCTGAAAAACCTAACTTGTCAGAACAATCACCAAAATGTCATTTCAGACCCAATTGGAGTTCGAACGCACAATTAGCTGAGTTTAGGACTGAAGAACGTCACGAAGAGCGGGTGGGTACAAATAAAATTTGAGCCTTTATCCTTTGTTTCTTAAACCGTGAACCAAGCCACGTTACAACCCTTCAAAAGTCCTAATTGAAGCATGGGTTAGTTCGAAAGCATACTATTACAAAAGGTATCCTGACTCCTATAAGGCTTTACTCAAAATCCAGAGTTGAATTACAAACTTCTTTACTTGCTAAAAACACATTTTTCAAAACTTCAAGACAAACATAAACTTTGCATTACTTGAATATCACTGTTTGCATGTGGCTATTTTTTTGACAGCGGAGAAATTCACACAATGAATATCCAGTGAATGAAAGCTCTCTCAGTGAACAAAATCAATTCAAGAAGGATGACACTTCCATTGACAGATCTCCTATCAACAAGGGGATATGACATGTCACTATCTAACACACCTGGGACAGTCCAGTCAAGATTCCAGGAAACCTCTCAAGAAGTGCAGAGTAACCGGGGCAGGTTTCCATCTCCATCACTTGGGGAATTGAACGTCAATCTCAGCAAAGGGTTACGTACAATCAAACTTTGTTGGCAATGCCACAAACATTTGTTGCTAGGGGAAAGGACAAGTCTCCCCAAAATCCTTATCATAGGATGATTCCTCAGCAAGAGTTTAACCTCTGAAAACCTTTCCCCAGCTGAGACAACCTCAAGAATCCTTAAGGAATTTCCCCCAACGAAGTCGTCACCTCTCAAGCAGACCGGCAACATGGTTTATTTCCCCAACAAATGGTAGGATTCCCCAGCTTGAGTTTGCCTCTCTAACTGCTACAAATCAAAGGACCACAACTCCCTTTCCCCCAGTACAGTACTCTATAATCCCCAGCAAGTTACTGTGAAGCCTGGACCCAACCAGACATTAGTTCAACTTCGAATCCCCAGTACAACAATGGACAACCGAGACTCCTGAACTTTTTCCCCCGAGCAGGAATCAATACTCTCCACAGAGTTCTCAACTTTCCCCGACCGAGTTCTCCTCAACAAAATAGGAATCCTTGGTGGAAATATTATAAGAAAAGTTTGAAGACACACCTACTCTTCAAACAGCAATCCGGGATTTAATAACTCCCCAACACTTGTCAGGGATTTATTCCTCGAGACAAAATTACATTTCAACAACATTCATAGCATATGCATACAAAATACATATAACACAATCTCATTTATTTTGAGATCATCATTATGCAATGCATACATCATGACATTGCATACAACTAACTCTTTACCTTTTCAGGAAAGATCAGTCAACAAATAAAGGTCATCATCTTTTGGAGTAGCAATCGTCTCAGATTCCTTCATCATCGGTTGAGATTATCTTCTAGAGATAGTTCAGATGCAATCCAGATATGGCTGACATTCTAATAATTATTCTAGATTCTCTTCTAGAGACAGTTCAGATGTGATCCAGATATGGCAGACATTCTGATACTTATTACAGATTCTCTTCTAGAGATAGTTCAGATGCGATCCAGATATGGATGACATTTTGATACTTATTCAAGATTCCTTCTAGAAACAGTTCAGATGCGATCCAAATATGGCTGACATTCTGATACTTATTCCATATTCCTTCTAGAAACAGTTCAGATGCGATCCAGATATGGCTGACATTATGATACTTATTCCAGATTCTCTTCTAGAGACAGTTCGGATGCAATCCAGATATGGCTGACATTCTGATACTTATTCTAGATTCTCTTCTAGAGACAGTTCAGATGCGATCCAAATATGGCTGACATTCTGATACTTATTCCAGATTCCTTCTAGAAACAATTCAGATGCGATCCAGATATGGCTGACATTCTGATACTTATTCCAGATTCCTTCTAGAAACAGTTCAGATGCGATCCAGATATGGCTGACATTCTGATACTTATTCCAGATTCTCTTCTAGAAACAGTTCAGATGCAATCCAGATATGACTGACATTCTGATACTTATTCCAGATTCTCTTCAAGAGACAGTTCGGATGCGATCCATATATGGATGACATTCTGATACTTATTCCATATTCTCTTCTAGGATTTTCTCATTGTTTAAGCACGCAGAACTTATGAGTTCTCTTCACTGTTTTAACACACAAAACTTCTATGATTTTTCTCACTGTTAACACACACTGAACTTCTGATGTTCACCCACTGGCTCAGCACAACACTGAACTTCTAATGACTCACTCAATGTTCTAACACAGCACAGAACTTCTGAGTTCTCCTCACATGTCAAATTCACTGAACTTCTTATGTTTCCATCAGTTATTTTCAAACACTCAGAGTTTCTAATTTTCACATGCTGACAATATACTGAACTGCTGACGTTTGCTCACTGTTTTAGTGTAATACAGAACTTCTGACTTGTGGCCCACTGTCTGAATACCACCCAAAACTTCTGTGTTTTCCCTCTAACGTGTCTTGCAGGACCTCAGAGTTTACCAATCCAGAACCTCTGATACCCACTGACGTTTCCTTCTGAGCCATCACGCGCCTAGCTTCAGAGTTTCTGATCCTTGTTTATTTTGCTTGCAGTAGCACGTTGTTTTTATCTTTCATTTATTTTCTTTTTCATCATTTTTAATACTAACTTTTTTTTATTAACATAAAAAAACATAAAAATATTTTCCTTCTAATTTATTTCCTTAAGACAAAAACATTTTCTAAACAAGTCCTTTTTCCTTCTTATGTTGTACATTTCAATATGGTTGTAATAGTAACTTAGGACTTATTTTTACTTGCAATCCCCATTCATAAACTTGTACCCCCATCCCCATAATGATTGTAATAGCGTAGGATGTTTACTTTCCGCACTTTTATTGCTTTCATATATTGTTAGTAATTAAGGTGTGTATGGCAAGACATGAAAACAATAAAATAGATAACCCTAATCAAGACTAAATGCATGCAATCAAACACACTTGCACACTAGCACCTCTAGAGTAACCTCACTTGTTGCCTATCGGAAAATAGTCATGTCCCTCGAACATGGGCGTTTTAGAAAAGACCCTCGATAAAAGATCGTAGTCCCTCGATGACCCTTGATGTTGCCTTCGGTAAACGATCTAGTCCCTAAAACGACATTGCTAAAATGTCACATGGATTGCTTTCTATGACTATACAATCGTCCCAATGCCCGTCCCTTCACATCCAATGATGGGGCTTCTTACCAAATCAATGGTAAGATAGCCACATCTAAAGGAGAAGAAAAGCACACTTGAGACCTTTCGAGTAGGTAGATTCACTCTTAGTTGCTCGCTTGTTCACAACAAAACATCTTATACACCAACACTCTCATTTTGAAACATTTTTAAAAGACAAACACTTTGTACGCGTTCTTATAGAAACGAGAACCATTACAAAGAAACCTTTTCAAAATCACTTTCAAAAAAACACATTCCACAAACACTCCTTTGAACTATTTTCCAAACAAACACTTTGTACGCGTTCTTATAGAGACGAGAACCGTTACAAAGACGTTTTCAAAATACTTCCAAAAACACACACCACAAGCACATTCAAACAAAAGCAAGTGATCTAGCGAGTAACTAAGAGCCCATGGAAAACCATGGATGGAAAGGGTGCTAATACCTTCCCTTTTCATAATCTACCCCCCGAACTCAAGAAAAAATCTCTAAAGGTCTTTCCTGTGCTTTTTCACCTTTCCTTTTGGATAAAAGAAAAGTCGGTGGCGACTCTTGCTAAACCACAACATTTGCAAACACAAACGCAAAACAATCAAGTCAGTTCTCCCGCCGTATCACAGAACTGGCGACTCTGCTGGGGAATTATTTAAAAGTGGGGTTACCTTAGGGATAGATCACATTTACTTGCTTACATTGTTTGATTTGTTTGCTTTACATTTTGGTTCCTTGCTTGGGTTTGTTTTAAATCCTACACCCGGATTTGGGGACACCTTTTAGGTAAGTAGCAATAGAATGTGAGGGATCTGTGCGGTGTATACCGATATGGTTGAAGCAGTAGCTACGTTGATGTGGCACTTTGGTTGGTACCGTTAACCCTTGAGTTGAATCAAGGAGAGTACGGGGCCGCCGCGTGGTGTCGTGAAGCATCAACTAACCTTAGAACGTTACTTGACCAACTTGGCCATTAGGATGTAGTGAGATAACCGGGTTCGGTGTAAAGCTGAAAATTGGTTGATACTCGATGCTACACTCATCGAGAGTTGACCCCTGAGTTTTGTTCGGTTGCGAGTCAATTGCTTACTGAACGAAGCTTGTGGGAAGGGTCAGTGATATTGAGATCCCTTAGAACCTGATTACTATTAACTAGGATAGGTTGAGCCAACTAAACATCAAGAGGGTACTTACCTACAAACTCCATGCAAGCCTAAAACTAAGGATTTGTCTGCTTTGTGTGAATATGATTATTTGTATATAAACTTACTTACCTCGCATATTTGTACATAACATCATAACATCATACCATAGCATTTTCAATAACCATTTCAAGGATATCGAGGGTCTTTGATGCATGGTCACGATTGGACCAGACAAGAGGATTTATTTTCCTCTAAACAAACATCGTCAAAGATCAAGTACAACAACTTGAGTCAAGGGCTATGACCCACTTGACATGGTGAGCTTAATTCTCGTGGAAAGACATCCACCGATACAAAGTTCTCCAATCCAAAAATGTAAGCGACTACTAACCCCGCGAGATCCTTGAAAAACATGCATTCACATATCATGCATCATATCATGACAGGTTTCTCCCATACAGGTCTCCTTATCTTCCTACTGTTTATTTCAGTAGAGATGGCTCTAGAGCAGACTATCGAGAACGTCCAGGCTCAAAATGCTCAACTTCAAGAGATGTTCTTGAACCTATCCAAGGGGCAAGAAGAGGTGAAGGCTCTCCTCACTAGGGGCATGACCATGGGGAATCTTGAAGGCAACAAAGATGACCAGTTGGAGCGGCTGCAAACTGAGATAGCCATAATGAAGGTCCAAATGATGGGATAACTAGTGGGCCAGATGGCTCTCATCCAAAACTTGGCACAAGGACAAGAAGAGCTGAAAGTCCTTGTCAACCAACTTCGTCAAGACGGTTGCAACCATATGGGGAAAACAACCAGAATTGGAAATCAAGTCACTGCTCAGCCTTCTATGAGACAAGGAGCCGAGAGAAGACCTCCCCAATTCGCTTCCACGTCACAAACCCAACAACCACCTCGTCGACAAGGACAGGGTAACCAAAGTAAACAAGTCTCAGCCGTCAGGAAGTTCACCAAACTCGACATGCCTATATCACAGATCTTACAACACCTGTTGAACTTGAACTTGGTCACATTAAGGGATCCTCCTCGGAATCCCAATACCTCTACTCCTACCTATAATCCCAATGCATTGTGTGCATACCACTCCAATAATCCTGGGCATGATACGAATGACTGTTGGGCTCTGAAAAATAAGATCCAAGACTTGATTGACAGAGGAATGCTGGAATTCACACAAGACGGCCAAACTAAGTTCTTCTGCCATCCTTCAAAGGCTCACTACCTAAAGTGACAAGTTCAAACGAAGAAGCTTTTGTTCATTTGAATTTTCAAGTTGTAATCTCTTTTGTTATTCAAACAATTTTCTATTAATATCAAACTCTGTTTCATTAATGCATTGCATATGTTTATCTTGAATTCATCCATTCGTTTTCACTATATTTAAACTATGATTTCTACTTTATTTATGACATTTAACTCTTGCTAAAAGTTACAAGCCTTTAGAGGGAGGATGACGAAAACAATACCATAATCTCATACAGTATGCTTTTGGACAGACCTTGCTGACGATGTACAGGCATTTTTTTCAAATCCTAAACACTAGAGTATAAGGAAGATAATCCCTAGTCAACCCCATTCGAGCCAAATAAGTAGAAGTTTTTTGTTTTAACACAAATTGAAACCTTTAATCAAAACCTGGGGCAGGGCAGTCTCTCAGTTAATTCAAACGCGCATTAAGCCGCAAACTCTCATTTCGTAATACAATGAATGACGTCGAGAAGCATTCCTCTGGAATCAAAAGACGGTGATGGTTCCCTATCACATAGGCAGTCATTATCTCTCAAAAAGAAAAGCCCACTAAGTCAAAACCTACAAGGGAGGCTTAAGAAAACTGGGGCATCCCGTTGACTGTAACCTTAAAATAAGAACAGTCAGGCAAAAATCAGGGATAACAAATCAAAAGAAAGAGGTCACTATAAATCCGTGACAACATGAAAAATGTTGCAAGAAATGACTGCTTTCTGAAAAACCTAACTTGTCAGAACAATCACCAAAATGTCATTTTAGACCCAATTGGAGTTCGAACGCACAATTAGCTGAGTTTAGGACTGAAGAACGTCACGAAGAGCGGGTGGGTACAAATAAAATTTGAACCTTTATCCTTTGTTTCTTAAACCGTGAACCAAGCCACGTTACAACCCTTCAAAAGTCCTAATTGAAGCATGGGTTAGTTCGAAAGCATACTATTGCAAAAGGTATCCTGACTCCTATAAGGCTTTACTCAAAATCCAGAGTTGAATTACAAACTTCTTTACTTGCTAAAAACCCATTTTTCAAAACTTCAAGACAAACATAAACTTTGCATTACTTGAATATCACTATTTGCATGTGGCTATTTTTTTGACAGCGGAGAAATTCACACAATGAATATCCAGTGAATGAAAGCTCTCTCAGTGAACAAAATCAATTCAAGAAGGATGACACTTCCATTGACAGATCTCCTATCAACAAGGGGATATGACATGTCACTATCTAACACACCTGGGACAGTCCAGTCAAGATTCCAGGAAACCTCTCAAGAAGTGCAGAGTAACCGGGGCAGGTTTCTATCTCCATCACTTGGGGAATTGAACGTCAATCTCAGCAAAGGGTTACGTACAATCAAACTTTGTTGGCAATGCCACAAACATTTGTTGCTAGGGGAAAGGACAAGTCTCCCCAAAATCCTTATCATAGGATGATTCCTCAGCAAGAGTTTAACCTCTGAAAACCTTTCCCCAGCTGAGACAACCTCAAGAATCCTTAAGGAATTTCCCCCAACGAAGTCGTCACCTCTCAAGCAGACCGGCAACATGGTTTATTTCCCCAACAAATGGTAGGATTCCCCAGCTTGAGTTTGCCTCTCTAACTGCTACAAATCAAAGGACCACAACTCCCTTTCCCCCAGTACAGTACTCTATAATCCCCAGCAAGTTACTGTGAAGCCTGGACCCAACCAGACATTAGTTCAACTTCGAATCCCCAGTACAACAATGGACAACCGAGACTCCTGAACTTTTTCCCCCGAGCAGGAATCAATACTCTCCACAGAGTTCTCAACTTTCCCCGGCCGAGTTCTCCTCAACAAAATAGGAATCCTTGGTGGAAATATTATAAGAAAAGTTTGAAGACACACCTACTCTTCAAACAGCAATCCGGGATTTAATAACTCCCCAACACTTGTCAGGGATTTATTCCTCGAGACAAAATTACATTTCAACAACATTCATAGCATATGCATACAAAATACATATAACACAATCTCATTTATTTTGAGATCATCATTATGCAATGCATACATCATGACATTGCATACAACTAACTCTTTACCTTTTCAGGAAAGATCAGTCAACAAATAAAGGTCATCATCTTTTGGAGTAGCAATCGTCTCAGATTCCTTCATCATCGGTTGAGATTATCTTCTAGAGATAGTTCAGATGCAATCCAGATATGGCTGACATTCTAATACTTATTCTAGATTCTCTTCTAGAGACAGTTCAGATGTGATCCAGATATGGCAGACATTCTGATACTTATTACAGATTCTCTTCTAGAGATAGTTCAGATGCGATCCAGATATGGATGACATTTTGATACTTATTCAAGATTCCTTCTAGAAACAGTTCAGATGCGATCCAGATATGGCTGACATTCTGATACTTATTCCATATTCCTTCTAGAAACAGTTCAGATGCGATCCAGATATGGCTGACATTATGATACTTATTCCAGATTCTCTTCTAGAGACAGTTCGGATGCAATCCAGATATGGCTGACATTCTGATACTTATTCTAGATTCTCTTCTAGAGACAGTTCAGATGCGATCCAGATATGGCTGACATTCTGATACTTATTCCAGATTCCTTCTAGAAACAATTCAGATGCGATCCAGATATGGCTGACATTCTGATACTTATTCCAGATTCCTTCTAGAAACAGTTCAGATGCGATCCAGATATGGCTGACATTCTGATACTTATTCCAGATTCTCTTCTAGAAACAGTTCAGATGCGATCCAGATATGACTGACATTCTGATACTTATTCCAGATTCTCTTCAAGAGACAGTTCGGATGCGATCCATATATGGATGACATTCTGATACTTATTCCATATTCTCTTCTAAACACAGTTCAGATGCGATCCAGATATGGCTGACATTCTGATACTTATTCCAGATTCCTTCTAGAAACAGTTTAGATGCGATCCAGATATGGCTGACGTTCTGATACTTATTCCAGATTCCTTCTAGAAACAGTTCAGATGCGATCCAGATATGGCTGACATTCTGATACTTATTCCAGATTCTCTTCTAGAAATAGTTCAGATGCGATCCAGATATGGCTGACATTCTGATACTTATTCCAGATTCTCTTCTAGAGACATTTCAGATGCGATCCAGATATGGTTGACATTATGATACTTATTCCAGATTCTCTTCTAGAGACAGTTCAGATGCGATCCAGATATGGCTGACATTATGATACTTATTCCAGATTCCTTCAAATACAGTCCAGATACAATCCAGATTCGGATGTCATTATGTCACTCATTCAAATACATTCCAGATACAATCGCCTCCAGATGAAGTTTTACACGGACTCATCATCATGCAACCCTACACAGGTTCCTTCTTTCCGAGATGAAGTTTTACACTGACTCATCATCAGGAAACCCTACACAAGTTCCTTCTTTCCGAGATGAATTTTTACACTGACTCATCATCAAGCAACCCTAAACAGGTTCCTTCCTTCCAAGATGAAGTTTCACACTGACTCATCATCAAGCAACCCTACACAGGTTCCTTCCTTCAGATTCAGTCTCACACGGACTCATCATCAAAAAACCCAACCTTCTGATACAGTTCAGATACGCTCTAGACACGGACGCCATTCTGACAATCATTCAGTTTCAACTTACAAATTACAATTCAACAGGCATTCTTGGATGGCATCTACAAGCCCATCTCCAACAGGATTTTATCCCCTCTCCAAATGGCAACTTTAAGCCCATTCCCTACATAATCAACTAACATATCTTCGAGTGCAAATTTTTTGGGCACTCTAGTGTTCAATCATCTTTCACCTTCAAGTCACGAATGGTAGAATTACCAATCTAACTCTTCAGGTGTAAGAAGATTGAACAGGAGTAGTTGTTGTACCCTAAAATTTGCCCTCTCATTCCTTAAAGAATCACCCTAGATCCTCAAGTTTGCTTCCATCCAATTCCAAGCCTTGAACTGCAATTTTCCAAGAAAATCACTCACAAGGGCAATATGGTCATTTACACACTGAGAAGTCAAACTTTGACTTTTAGATCAGATCAAATCTCAAAAATCATATTTCATCAACACATGTTAGAATATGAAATTTGTTTCATCAAGAACTTCAAAAGTCAAATTTTACTTTGGAAAAGTCAAATTCTAAATACTTAGAATATTTCTAAGTGTTTAAGAAATATGACTAGCTCAGAAATTTTGACCAGATTATCACCATAACACTCAGCAAATTCTGAAAATTCTCAAGACAGAGTTTGGTCAGAACTTCTGGGCAAGTTTTCACAAAAGCTCATTCAGAGTTTGCCAGGGTAATTCAAAGAAGGTTAAGGAGCGTGCTGCAAGCTTTCTAGAAAGTATGAAAGCTCCTTCAGAACATGCTGGAGCCAGAAGATAAGAGGATCAGAAGATTAGAAGATTAGATGCTACGCAAGCTCAGAACTTCTGATCCAGAGCTAAACCTTGGTGTAGAGTTTCACGTTGCAGGATTTCTGGTTGTGATAAGTCTCGTCATCATTTAATGCTCACAACCACTTTCTGAGTCTTTATCCAAAGGATTTTCACCACGTGTACCTCTACTGTCTTAGGATAGCAACTTTGCTCCTAAGCCCATGCTTGGCTTTTTGCTTTTCCTTAATTCTTGTTGACAACCACCATGCTTGCTTCAAAAACAAGGCAGCGCTTCAGCATATGAAGGCTATATTCAACGCTTTGGTCAGAACTTGACCAAATCCCAAAACATTGTTTATACAACTTGTTGCAGACCTATAACCAACAGCTAGCTCAGCATACGCCTGTATCCCATAATTACACCAAACTAGCATATGAAAACGGTGATGAAAAAGCAAAGGAACAGGATGCCAAAACAGGTTCAAATCCCATTTGTCTTTCCCCCCAAAAACTCATAAATTCATCTATAAATACTTTGCTCCATCGCACGTTCAAGGGGCTGGCTTTTGAAGGGAGAGATTGGCCAAAAGAGAGAAAAGGAAGTTGTGAAACCTTCATAAAAATCCAGATTTCTCATACACAAGAACAAACCTTTGTTCTTCCTTTTGAATCAAAGAACTTGGTATTTCCTCTTCCATGTCTCTTGCTGACTCAGAACATCCAAAGGCAGCCACTCAAAGCTCTAAGCACGCTCCAGGCTCAAGGTAAGTCTTTATGACTTCGCTTGTTTTCTCATTCTGAACATCATTAACATGTAAATATCATAGTATTAATGTTGTATATATCATTGCATAAATAAAAAAACTATGGATCAAAACTTCTAGAATAATGCTAGGCTCAGACTTAGGATTAAAACTTCTATAAACTGTTGTGCTGTTATCATTTTGATTTGCTGTTTAAAAAGAACTGAATAAATTGTTGATGTGCTGATTGAGAGTTGAAATACGACACAGAACTTCTGTTTTTCACTCACCATTTTAACACACAGAACTTCTAGGATTTTCTAATTGTTTAAGCATGCAGAACTTCTGAGTTCTCTTCACTGTTTTAACACACAGAACTTCTATGATTTTTCTCACTGTTAACACACACTGAACTTCTGATGTTCACCCACTGGCTCAGTACAACACTGAACTTCTGATGACTCGCTCACTGTGCTAACACAGCACAGAACTTCTGAGTTCTCCTCACATGTCAAATTCACTGAACTTCTGATGTTTCCATTAGCTGTTTTTAAACACTCAGAGTTTCTGATTTTCACATGCTGACAATATACTGAACTGTTGACGTTTGATCACTATTTTAGTGTAATACATAACTTCTAACTTATGGCCCACTGTCTGAATACCACCCAGAACTTCTGTGTTTTCCCTCTAACGTGTCTTGCAGGACCTTAGAGTTTACCAATCCAGAACCTCTGATGCCCACTGACGTTTCCTAATGAGCCATCACGCACCTAGCTTCAGAACTTCTGATCCTTGTTTATTTTGCTTGCAGTAGCACGCTGTTTTTATCTTTCATTTATTTTATTTTTCATCATTTTTAATATTAACTTTTTTTTATTAACATAAAAAAACATAAAAATATTTTCCTTTTAATTTATTTCCTTAAGACAAAAACATTTTCTAAACAAGTCCTTTTTGCTTCTTATGTTGTACATTTCAATATGGTTGTAATAGTAACTTAGGACTTATTTTTACTTGCAATCCCCATTCATAAACTTGTATCCCCATACCCCTAATGATTGTAATAGTGTAGGATGTTTACTTTCCGCACTTTTATTGCTTTCATATATTGTTAGTAATTAAGGTGTGTATGTCAAGACATGAAAACAACAAAATAGACAACCCTAATCAAGACTAAATGCATGCAATCAAATACACTTGCACACTAGCAACCCTAGGGTAACCTCACTTGATGCCTATCGAAAAATAGTCATGTCCCTCGAACATGGGAGTTTTAGCAAAGACCCTCGATAAAAGATCGTAGTCCCTCGATGACCCTCGATGTTGCCTTTGGTAAACGATCTAGTCCCTAAAACGACATTGCTAAAACGTCACATGGGTTTATTTTTATGACTATACAATCGTCCCAACACCCGTCCCTTCACATCCAACGATGGGGCTTCTTACCAAATCAATGGTAAGATAGCCACATCTAAAGGAGAAGGAAAAGCACACTTAAGACCTTTCGAGTAGGTAGATTTGCTCTTAGTTGCTCGCTTGCTCACAACAAAACATATTATACACCAACACTCTCATTTTGAAACATTTTTAAAAGACAAACACTTTGTACGCATTCTTATAGAAATAAGAACCATTACAAAGACACCTTTTCAAAATCACTTTCAAAAAAACACATTCCACAAACACTCCTTTGAACTATTTTCGAAACAAACACTTTGTACGCGTTCTTATAGAGACGAGAACCGTTACAAAGACGTTTTCAAAATACTTCCAAAAACACACACCACAAGCACATTCAAACAAAAGCAAGTGATCTAGCGAGTAACTAAGAGCCCATGGAAAACCATGGATGGAAAGGGTGATAATACCTTCCCTTTTCATAATCTACCCCCCGAACTCAAGAAAACATCTCTAAAGGTCTTTCCTGTGCTTTTTCACCTTTCCTTTTGGATAAAAGAAAAGTCGGTGACGACTCTTGCTAAACCGCAACATTTGCAAACACAAACGCAAAAGAATCAAGTCAGTTCTCCCGTCGTATCACACACACCTACCCTGATCCATCTTGAAGAATGAACAGGGTTTGAGATGGTCTCATAGGCTAATGACTCTTACACATTCAGGTATTCATTGGTGTCCTTGATCCTTGGAGAATGTTACCATCATTGATCGATATGGAGAATTCCCTAATGTCCCTCTCTTAGGCATTAGGGGAGGAATCACTTACAATCCTTGTTTGGCACCGTGACAGTTTGGATATGCAAGAAGGGATGGTCCTCGTGATACACTTATCCAAGGAATCGCCTTCGACTATGAGAATGATGCTCAGGGTTACCGTAAAAGGTTCATGCAAGCTTGGGGCATGGTACATAGAGTTGATAGCAAGACACCGGGGCACAAGAATTCCATCCCTCTTGAGCCTTATCTCAAATGGGTACGATCCCGTGCTCAAAGTCATATGATGCTTTACCCCGCCATCCTACCTATGATTATGGAACCGGTTGCTGAAAGAGACACTCCTTATCTTGTTCTTAATCCTGACATGCCAACTGATCTTGAGGAGTTACAAAAATCCTGGGTTCAACTTACGGAGGAGCGGGATACGTTTGAAGCTCAATTCAACGCCAGCGAGAAGAAAGTTTTAGAACTCACTAGGCTACTTCATGAAGAGAGGAATATAAATGCCTACATTGCACCAAAGAGGATGCGCTTATGGGAAACCTAATTTTCTTTTTGCTTTAAGTTTTATTTTGTTTGATTGTAAGCCTAAAGGGCACTCTTTGTAACAATTCGAACTTATTAATACAATTAACGTATGTTTCTTTTGTTCAAGAAAATACGAAAATATTAAATTAAAGTCTAATTTATAACATAAAATAAACCTAATTAATATTTTTTGATTTTTGAATATTAAAAAAAATAAGAATTATGAAATATAAAACCTAGTTCTACTTAATCATTACTTTAGGAAAATATTAACTAATTAATTAATTAATTAATTAATGATCTATTTAAAAAAAAGTTAATTATTATTTTTGTGATTTTTTGGTTTTAAGGTTAATTAATAAAAAAAATCAAAAGAAGAAATAAAACATAAAGAATAGAACAAAAAACAAAATAAATAGGCCTATATCCTGCGCTATGAGCACGAAATGCAGATCGTGTCCTAGCTATGGCACGATTGGATTTCAGGCGCAAACCTTGTGATTATCACGCCCAAACCTCATAGTTTTAGGTCCTGTGCAACATTCAAACAAACCAAGGCATTAAAATGTACAGATAAATGAAATTTGAATTAATTTTTTTACCAAATACACAGGTTCATATATGTAGTGTTCTTGGTCTTGCAAGGGCCTAGGGATAGCATGGATGAATTCCTGGGAATGACTATAGTGTTAGTTTTCCACGAAACAGCTTGTAAGTGCGGTTCCAAATTTTTGACGAATTTATGAAAATTGAGAGTTTGAGAGAGGGCTTCTGTAGCATGGTAAGTGTCTTTTTTTTCTTGCAAATGGTCCAATATATATAGGAGGTAAGTAATGAATGGTCTTGAATGCAAAATCCATGCCATAATGCTTTGTAATTAAGTATTGATATAATATTCAAAAACTTGCCAAATTGATGTTTTAAAGAACCATAATGCAAAATTTGAAAACTTGTCCAAAATGACTTTTGCGCCATTTCTTAAAGGGGATGAACCTAGACATCATTTGTTGCATGGCTTGGGCCCTTGTGCAAGATAATTCCAAGCCCATTTGTGCTATACACCTCCCGTTGTTATTTAAACCACATATTTCATATTTTATTGAAAATAAATCCAAATAAATGGATAAAAAGTAAGACCACAAGGGGAAGAGCTTATGGGCCCTATAATATGCCATGGAGAAGTTTGAAACTCAAAGAAATGAGTTAATGCCTTGAAAACTCAACTTCTACCCACTCAAGGTCATTCTTGTACTTTTCCTCCTCCTTAAGATAGTGTTATCCATATCATTAGTTAGTAAGAAGCCGTATCGTTGGATGTGAAGGGACATGCGAAGGGTCATCATACGCTCATCGAAGGAAACTTGTAAGGACGCTTTAGAAATTTCACAAGGGACTAGATCAATTATTGAAAGTCAACGTCGAAGGGTCATTGAGGGACTATGATCTTTTATTCGAGGGAATTTGCTAAAGCATCCCCATTTTCGAGGGACATGACCGTTTTTATTCCGAAGGCAACAAGAGAGATTACCCTAGAGGTGCAAGGGAAAAGTGTATTAGTTTCAGTTATGTTAATCTTGAAAATTAGGGTTTTCCTACGTTCGTTTATTAGTCTTGCCATACGATCCTAATTACTATAAGTTATAAAATATACAGAAAATAAAGGTGCAGAAAGTAAAATTCCTACACTATTACATGGCTTTGAGGCCATTATATAATAGCATAATGTGAGAATTTAAACCTATAACTATTACAACCTCGGAGCAGATACAAAATCAGGAAAAATGCGGAAAGTACATCTAAGCTATTACAAACAAATAATGCGACCTATACATTTATCTAAGAATTAAAATAGAAACGAAAAGAAAATATGAGAAAAAAGGGTTTTGAAAAAAGAAGGGAAATATTTTAGTGTTTTTTTTATAAATGTTTTTGAATGATAAAATAATTAATAAAACCTAAAATCTCTAATTGATTTTAATATTAAAAAAATTTTAGTTAATTTAATTAGTTAATTAGTAAAAATAAAAGAGAAAATTTAAATATTAAAAAAAACCTAACTTTAATAGTATTAGAAAAAAAAATAGGTCAATTAATTGTTTTAAAAAAATAGTTAGGGTTAATTATAATTAGGTTTAATTAAATAAAAGAAAAAAAGAAAATTAGGTTAACTAGAATAAAGTTAAAAAAAAGTATGGGGTGGGTGTTGAACCCACGCCTGTACTCCTTGCCACTGCGCCAAGCTGGTGTTGGTGTTAGGAAACAGAACATGTTCATTATATTGATAACCAGCACATTAAATCTAGAAAATAACAAAAACGCAAGACGCAAGGAATTGAACCCACGCCATTTCCTTCATTGCACGCTCCTTTCATCAATTGAGCCATGTTTTCAATCTGTTATTATATCAAAACAAAAAATATATATAAAAAAACAAAATCAATGCACCGGAGAAGCGTCGGAGCCCTAGCTTCGGTCGTCTTCTCCAGGGAAGCTATTTTCCAACCTACAAAGTTAGTCTATGTTAGAGATCAAGAAGGACCATATCCCCCTAAATCGACCCTCCTGAATCCAATGGTGATGTTATTTTACTCTAAAAGTGATTGTATCATGAGTTTCTAAACAAAACTCAGTTTGTGTCCTAACCATGGCACTTTGTTATTCCTGCACTAAACTTCAAAAGTAATACGTCAAAACAATTTCATACATCAATATGATCATGAATATATGCATAGAATTCATTTATATTGCATAAATAAGTAGTTTGAATTTCGAAAAAAGACCAACAAATAGGTGATGTTGGTTAGCACGTTTTGGGATGCTTCATGTTGCAATGATGGTTGGAATGACTTCCTGGGGACTTCAGGAGCTCAATGGAATGCTTGGTTTTGATTTTAAGAGTCTGGTGACAAGACTTTGTTCTTGCCCTAGTTTTGCTATTTTTTGGAATTTTTAGGGCTGTGCTTCTTGAGAAAATTTCGTGTGGTCTCTTGTTTGAAATAATATGAATATATAGAGCTGGATTAGGTCAAACAAATGTGGGCTTGGACTTTGTATGAAATCTTTTTATTTTATCCTTTTAATTTTGACATTAAATAAATAAAAAATCAAAATAAATAGAATAAAAACCCAAGGGGTGAATGGATAAGTTCAGAGGTTCACAATGAGATCTTATGCACGTTTGAACCTTGAAACATCACCCCACTAGCCCAAAAACTCAAGTTTGGTCACTTTAGGTTTCATGCATTTTCTCAAAATTTCCTAACTTGCATCAATCATAACTCTCTCTCAATTTTTATTATATGAAGGTGATCTTGGACTTTATGGAAATCTCAAGATATCCTCTATAATCTCTATGTTGATCATTTTTACATTTGAAGACTTTATCTTGATATAAATTTCCTTGACAAAAAGTGTCTTTTTGTTGACATTTGAAATGACCTATAATATTTTGGCCCATATCTCTCAAATGAAGCATTTTTTGGACTTGAGCTTAAAGAGACAAAGTTGTAGAGAATTGAATTTCCTTCAAAATGGGCTTTCGTGATAAAAATTTGATGAAGCGTGTGAAAGTTGTCTTTGGTCAAAGTTAAGTTGACTTCTCAAGAAAACCCTAATTTAGTAACTTTTGACTTTTGATGAATCTTGAGTTTTCTTGATGAATCATAATCAAACCTTGATAAAATGATGAATGTGACTTAAAAATATTGATGTTGACCAAAAATATTGAGGTTTGACTGTATGTTGACCATAATTGACTTTGTGTCCAATATAGTTGATTTTCAGTCATCTGAGCAATTGACTGAGCCAACTTGTGATGAAGGCTTGGAACTTGGCAATATCATTCTTTAATGTATATGAGAAACCATGAAATCCACTTGAGGCATCATAAGCTCAAATTTCCTTGAGAAAGGTGAAACCCTAGTTGTAGGCCAATTGCTTAGGAGGAGAATTTCTCTGATCACTTCTTGAGCAACCTTGAGAAATTGAGAACTCTAGAAGAATGATAAGGTATCTTGAATAAAAAATGGGAGGCAAATTTTGGGGTACAACAGCTGCCCCTGTTCAATCTTCTTAAACCTGAATAGTTAGATTGGCATGTCCGCCATTTGTGATCTGAAGGTAGAAGAGGATTGAACACTTAAGTGCCCAAAAATTTACACTCGCATGTATACAGAGTAATACTTGGTTGATAATATTGCTTGAATGGGCTTAAAGATGCCATTCGGGGAGATGATAGAGTGTTGTCGAAGATGGGCTTATAGATGCCATCCATAGTAACTGTTGATAAGAGTATCAGAATGAGTCTACGCTCGACTTGATCTGATGAAATGAAAATTTCCGAAGAAAAATGATTTTTTTCAGAACGAAGGCCCTGAAGGAGATGATTTTCAAAGTTTAGTCTTTGAAGGGAGATGTTATTCAAAATCCAGTCTCTGAGGGAAATCATTTGGTCATGCCGATAGTCGCCCCATCCTGTTTTAGAAATTAATCTGCAATCTGTTCTTCATTGGTAAACCCGTCCTATTTCAGGAATTCATACCGCCTGGTCATATAGATAGTTGCCCCGTCCTGTTTTTGTAATTAATCTCTGACCCGATTTTGTTGGTAAACCCGTTCTGTTTCGGGAATTCATACCACCTAGTCGTATAGATAGTTGCCCCGTCTTGTTTTGGGAATTAATCTCTGACCTGTTTTTTGTTTGTAAACCCGTACTGTTTCGGGAATTGATATTTCTTGGTCGTATAGATAGTTGCCCCGTCCTGTTTCGAGAATGAATCTCTGACTCGCTTTGAAAATTGATGATGATATTCGCCTGTTTGCGGACTAACCTGGAAGAAACAAAGTTAGTTTCATGAAATGTCATGATGTATGTAATGCATTGCATAATGATGTTCTCAAAATAAATAAGAGTGATGTATGCATTTCATATGCATATGTTATGATGTTTTGTAAATGATGTATGGATATGAGATGTTGCTGACGAAAATGATAGCTTCGTATAGCATCTTAGGCTGGGGGAAATAAATCCCTGACTGTTGTTAGGGATGAAAGATATGAATCTTCCCTCTCTTGGGACTAATTTTACTGGGGATTACCACTTTGTTTGAGGAATTTCGCTGGGGACATTCGACTTCTGCTTGGGGATAGAAGAATTCTGGAACATTAGTCGTTCATTGTTCTCTTGAAGGATTTGATTCTTATGTATGCTGACTGGGGATAAAAGAGATAGATAATCCTCTAATGCGGGGACGTCCACTCTTCCGAGGAGTATAAAGTTGAATGACATCTGACCTGGGAAGAGAATTTTGTCGGAGAATTGCGATAATCGGAGAAATAACCTCTATTTGGGAAATAAACCATGTTTGGGAAATAAACCATGCTTAGGGAATAAACCTTGTTGGGGAAATAAACCCTGCTGGGGAGATAACTCTACTGGAGAAGAGAATTCTGTCAGGGATTTTACAATGTTGGAGGAATAAACTCCACTGGGGAATTAAATTCCTATAAACTATGCTAAGGGAATCATTTCTAATGGGAATTGGAATTTCATAGGCTGTCTAGAGGAAGTTTCCATTGTATGTTGGGGAAATGATCACACTTCTTTACCTACTAGGGACCTACTGGGGAAGCTGATCAAGTGAACTCCTCAAAGATGCCTTAATTTTTGTCTGAAGGTATATTAGACTTGCTGAGGAATGTATCTCTGTTGGGGATGAGTTTGTAAAGGTAGCTCCACAGAGATTTCTCTGTGGAGATTTGTGAACGACTTGAACATTATCCCAACTTCTCGGGTCTTTAGTAAATGCTAAACCTGTTTTTATTCACCTATTTGTTAACATAAATCATATTCATATGCATATGTTTACTCAATTTAATCATTAGACATTTTTGCAAATAAAACAGAGAAAGTAAGTTTGAATTTTGAATTATATTTGTATTGATGGTTTATCTATAAACATGCAGTTTTGTACAAGGAGACAAAGATCCTAGTAAGAGGAAATTGTCATAAAAATGAAGAAAGTACAAAGAAAAACAAAGAAAGACAACTATGTGGAAACAATCTCATTGGGTTTCGACTCTGCTATTGCCCATATGTCTTCAAGCATCTCATCCCTTGTTGTCGGAAATCTTCACCGTCCATGGTGGTCAGCATCATAGCACCGCAAAAAAATCCTCTTAATCACAAATGGACCTTCGTATGTGAGAGTCCATTTGCCCCTGGGATCACCTTGTGGTAATATGATGCGCTTTATTACAAAGTCGCCAGCTTGGTATACCTGATATTTGACTTTATTGTTGAAGGCTTTGATCATGCACTTTTGATACATTTGACCATGACAAACAACCGCAAGCCTTTTCTCGTCGATTAAATTTATCTGGTCCAGCCTAGTCTGAATCCACTCATCTTCGTCTAAACATGCATCTTTTATGATCCTTAAGGAAGGAATCTGGACATCGACAAGTAAGACAACCTTCATTGTGTAGACTAGAGAGAATGGGGTTTCCCCAGTTGATGTACATACTGAAGTGTGATAGCCATGAAGAGAAAATGGTAACATCACATGCCAACCTTTGTATGTCACTGTCATCTTCTACAAGATCTTCTTGATGTTCTTGTTGGCGGCTTCCACTGCACCATTCATCTTCGACCGATACGGAGAGAAATTATAATGTTTAATATTGAATTGTGTATAGAGTTCCATGATCATAGTATTGTTGAAATTGGTACCATTACCAGAGATGATCTTCTCGGGTATGCCATACCGACATATAAGGTTATGCTTAATGAACCAGGCCACGACATTCTTGGAAATAGAGGCAAATGAGGCTGCTTCAACCCACTTTGTAAAATAATCAATAGCGACCAGGATGAAACGGTGCCCATTAGATGCGGTAGGCTTAATCTTTCCAATCATATCAATTCCCTACATTGCAAACGACCAAGGCAAAGTCAAGACAATCAAAGGAACTGGTGGCACATGTACTTTATCAGCATAAATCTGACATTTGTGACAAGTTCTGGAATGATGATGGCAATCAGTTTCCATGGTCGACCAATAATAACCTGCTCTCAAAATCTTCTTAGCCATTATGTGCCCACTATAACGAGTACCAAAGATACCTTTGTGCATATATTCCATAATCTTCTCAGCTTCCTTCTTGTCTACACAACAAAGTAGAGTCGAATCATGATTACGCTTGTATCAAATTCCATTGCTCAGAAAGAACTTGGCAGAGAACCTCCTTAGAAATTACTTTTTATTGATAGATGCCCCCTTGGGGTACTCTTGAGCATCGAGGTATCTTTTTACTTCGTGAAACCAAGTATTTTCTTCTACTCCATAAGTATCAACTTCGTAGCAATACACTGGTTCATCTAGCTTTTCAATAGTGATTCGAGGAGCTTCATTGTCCCATTTGACTTTGAACATATATGACATGGTATTTAATGTGTCTGTCAACTGATTCTCTTCTCGTGGAATATGTTCAAAAGTGATTTCACTGAAGTACGGAACTAATGCCAACACATGCTCCTGATAAGGAATGAGATTTGGGTGCTTCGTATCTCATTCTCCTTTAACCTAACCGATCATTAGGGTTGAGTCCCCGTACACGTCCAAGAACATGATTCTCATGTCAATAGCAGCCTTAATACCCATGATGCATGCTTCGTATTCGTCCATGTTGTTGGTACAGTCAAAGCAAAGTTTGGCGGTGAAGGGCGTATGGAAACCCTTGGGAGAGATAATCACAACACCAATTCCATTTCCCATCGCGTTAGAAGCTCCATCAAAAATCAAAGTCCATCAGGATCCCGGTTCAGGTCCTTCATACTGTCCTGGTTTTTCATAGTCTATAAATAGCATAATATTCTCATCTGGGAACTTGAAATTCATAGATTGATAGTCATCTCCGGCTTGATGAGCTAAATTATCTGCCAGTACACTTCCTTTAATTGCCTTCTGAGTGGTCTATTGAATTTCGTATTCTGTTAAGACCATTTACCATCTGGCTATCCTTCCGGAGAGAGTGAGTTTCTCGAATATGTATTTTATGGGATCCATCTTAGAGATTAATAAGGTTGCATGAGTCAACATATACTGTCTTAGTCGGAGAGTAGCCCATGCCAAAGCGCAACGAGTTTTCTTGATCAGTGAGTACCTTGTTTCACAGTCAATAAACAGTTTTGCTAAGGTAGTATATTACATGCTCTTTTCGACCAGACTCGTCATGTTGCCCCAGTACACACCCCATTGAGTTCTCTAACACTGTTAGGTACATGATTAGAGGTCTTCCTTCAAATGGTTGAATCAGAATTGGAGGTTTCTTGAGGTACTCCTTGATTTTGTTAAAAGCTATTTGACTATCGTCATTCCACTTTACTACTTGGTCTTTCTTCAGTAACTTGAAGATTGGCTCACAAGTAACGGTCAAATGAGAAATAAATCTGGAAATATAGTTTAATCTTCCCAGGAAACCTCTGACTTCCTTCTTAATACGGGGAGTTGGCATTTCTTGAATGGCTTTGACCTTGGCGGGATCAACCTGAATACCTTTACCACTGACGACGAAATCTAGGAGTTTACCGGATCTTACCCTTAATGTACACTTGTTTGGATTCAATCTCAGCTTGTACTTTTTCAATCTTTCAAACAATTTGTGTAGGTGTTCGAGATGTTCTTCTTCATTCTGAAATCTGGCTATCATGTTGTCGACATAAACCTATATCTCGTGATGCATAAAGTCATGGAACAAAGCTACCATAGTACGCTGATATGTTGCATCGACATTCTTCAAACCAAAAGGCATAACCTTATAACAGAATGTGTTCCACTGTGTGACAAAAGTTGTCTTCTCCATGTCTTTAGGTGCCATCTTAATCTGATTATAACCGGAGAAACCGTCCATGAAGGAGAATACCTTGTGTTAGGCGGTGTTATCAACCAGGACATCAATATATGGAAGCAGAAAGTCATCTTTGGGGCTTGCCCTATTCAGATCCCTGTAGTCTACACACATATGCACCTTGCCATCCTTCTTTGGTATTGGAACCACATTTTCAACCCACTGAGGATAAGACATAACAGCCAAGAAACCTGCATTAAACTGCTTTATTGGAGAACAACCTTCTTTCATCGGTAGACGGTGAACCACAATATTAGTATCAAGCCCTGGCATATCTTTGTATGACCAAGTAAATATCTCAACATAGTCGTGCAACATCTGGATTAATTTTTTCTTGAAATTGTCTTCTAGGGTGGCACCTCTCTTGACTTCTTTCTTGTCCTCTTCAGTATCCAAGTTCACAATCTCGACTATATCTTTGTGAGGTTGTATGGCTATTTCTTCTTTCATTAATAGCCTAGAAAGCTCTCCAGGTACTTTACAATCTTCCTCACCTTCGTCCTCGGCTTGGTAGATCGGATTTTCGAAGTCATAATTGGCAATAGCATAATTTTTATTAACGAGATCTAGAACGGATGTGGATATACAATTTTTTGTGTGGGTGTATGTAAGAGCACATAACTATTTGAACTTAATAAATTAAAAGAAAGACATAGAGCGCAAATTTGAATGCAAACGTCCAACATTTTATTGAATGAAAATATTCAGATGAAATGACAACCCTAACAAATGGATAGTTGTGCCCCGGGTAAGGCACAAGGCTTAAAGTTATTGTTTTAAAAATTACATAACCAAAAAAACTTCAAAGCACAGAAATAGAAAATAGCATTTACTCATGACTAAAGGAGATTGGTATAAAGTCTTCAGTCTTCCAATTGTTGAGTCCATTGTCGGTGGTGAGAAAAATCCAGTTGTCTAGGTCGTAGTCACTATCAGCATCTTCTACTATGTTGACTTCATTGTTGCTGATGCAGAATGGGGGTCTTCTAGCACGAGCACGAAGAACATCCCTTTGAGCCTCTACAGTGAAACCTAAACCAAATTTGTCAGACTTGTAAGGAATGTCAGGAAGCTGACCCAAAGTAGTACAACCACCCTCTTCTACCACAACTCTTGCATCCTTCAGAGAAGCCATTCTGGGAGGAACCCTGGTAACCTTAGGAATAGCAGAAACATCCTCAATAGAGGTAGTTATTCGAGGAATAACTTCAAAAGTTTGGTAGGGAGTCTCGATGAATTCGTTGTCCATCTCAACATACTTGAATGAGTTCAGGTGACTTACCATGTACGATTCTTCACCACAAACCGTGACAACCTTTCCTTTCGTGGGATATTTAAGCTTTTGATATAGAGTGTAGGTTACAACGCCTGCCCCATGAATCCAAGGGCATCTAATTAAATAGAAATAGGTTGGTCGAATATCCATTACATAGAAGGTAGAGTTGAATACCTGTGAACCTACTCTGATTGGAAGATCCACTTCTCAGTGCACCATCATTTTTGAACCATCAAAGGCTCTGACCATAATGTCACTGGGTTTCAGCATAACCCCATCACAGTCAAGCCTGTCTAAAGCACCCTTTGGTAAAACATTTAATGAGGAACTCGTATCAACTAACACATGAGCTAAAGTAGTACCCTTGAATTCAATAGAGACATACAGGGCCCTGTTATGGTTTCTTCCTTCAGGAGTCAAATCGGCAACATAAAATCTCATCCCGTTATCAGTCTTCAGGCTAGAAACATAATTTTCAAATTGGTCAGTAGAGATTTCTTATGGCACATGAGTAGATTTCAAGAACTTCACTAAAGCCTGGGCATGGGCCTCCAAACACAATAATAGGAATAACATGGAGATCTTAGAGGGAGTCTGCCCTAGCTGTTCAACAATCTTGTAATCACTTTTCGGATAATTTTGAGTACTTCCTCCGTTTCTTGTCGGGAGGTATCTTCAATAGTAACCTCTTTTGGTTCCTCCTTTTGGGCCGTTTTGAAACTGGTTTTAAATTTGAGAGTCGCCACCCTTAATGTTTATCCTAAAGGAAGGGAGTAAAAAAGAATAACCTTAAAGGTTAGAGATTCTAGATTTGGACTCGGTTCTATACGAGGGGAACTCGCCATGATTTTAATCATATGCCTATGTATCCTCTTAGGAGGAATCATAGTCTTATTTTGTAGTTCGCGGTTGGTTTGTATTTTTTATGGATTGCGAAGATATTCGCATTTTCTGTGCGTTTAGTCCGAGTGTTATGAATAGAGAAGATTATTTAGACTAAATGCGCAGTCGATTTGAATAGATTCACAATTCTTTTTTTTAAATTGATTGTTGAATTGGTTTAATTTTTAAAATGAGTTTGTAGTATGTTGAGTATTTTCTTAATATGTTAATTATTTAGAAAAGAAAATCTATTTAAATGCATAAAATAAGTTTTAATGCAATAAATAAAAATAATGTTTTTTATGACTTTAGAAAATAAAATAATTTATGTAATAATTAATAATAGTGAGTATGAAATTAAATATATTAAATACATAAAAACAAATATAATAATTATTAAGATAAGAAAAATAACATATAATAAAAAATGTGTAATAATTATTATACTAAAAATTAGAAAATATAAAAAGTTAAAAAATGATAAAATAAAATAAAATATTAAAAAAAACGTATGGGGTGTGAAGTGTATAGGGTTAGTAAAAAGTGGGGGTTCTAATAGAAAGGGCATGAATTCAGATATTGAATTCAGGCCCAAAAGGGCAGGGTGCATTTTTAAACTAAGTAGTAAAAGAGGGTTTGAGCAGTAGGAGGCCCAGGTCCAGATCTTGGACTGGGCCCGTTTGGCCTGGGGTATTAATTCAACATATAATTGAGAAAAAAAGTAAAAAAAAGGGGTGCGAGTAATAATGGGCCTTAGGCCAAAAGGTTGGGAGTCCGTTTGGACTCCGTGTGAATGGTTACACCGTATTGACGTGGACATGCGTGTTGAGACCATGTGACGAAGATCGCGAGGTTATGATTTAAGGAACACGAAAGTGACTGTGGGTTAGTATGCACGGGATTAGCAAGCATTTTATATTTTCTATTTACAAAAAAAAAAACAGATTTATCTTTCCACTCCCTCTTTACCTTTGTCTCTCTCTTTTCCTCTTCTCCATACAAACCCTAAGTGTCGGTGGCGCGACTCTCTCTGTCTCCGTCTCTTATCTCTCATCTCCCAATCTTTTTGTCTCTCATTCATTTCTTTCACTTTACTCTGTAAAACCTCAAAATGACAACAACCCTAGATCGTTCCAACCCTAACCCCAATGATTCCCCATTAAACCCAAAATTGCCCCCAAATCCTAATGATTCAACAATCATGCAACAAATATCATTCCCAAAAGCTAAGTGTTTTTCGTGTTTACCTTTCAGGCCATGAATCTTGGTGTGTTACGTTTCTGGGTTCTTTCTAGGTTCCTCGATCTAATCCCTCTCTTTCTTCTGATTCGTAGGTGTTGAAGGCGGTGATTCAGGGACTTAGCGGCGGTGATGGAGCAACTAGGGTTTTAGATATCGAAACCCTAGGTTGGCTTCATGGTTGATGGGGATAAACGATGAAGGAAAGCAATTCTCAAGACTCCCTTCCTCTAATTCTGCAACAAAACTCTCTTCTCGGTATAATTTTTTGATGTTGATTCTTCTTCATCCTTTCTGTAGTTTGTTTTTTTATTTTTTATAGTGTTTTGTTAGAACTAGTAGATTAGGGTTGAATTGAATATGTCTGTAAATTAAGTTTTAGAATTGATTAGGGTTTTAGAATTAGGAAATATTGTGAAAGTTTGTCTTTAAATTAAGAACATAGTAAATTATTTCCATTCTGTAAATTACCGCATTGATTTGCTCTGTATTGATGTTTCAATTTTGTTTCTATACTTAGCAAGATAATGTTTCTATACTTAGCAAGATAATGTTTCTATACTTAGCAAGATAATGTTTCTATACTCTGCATTGATTTGCCCTCTCACTTATCAAGAATTTTCTCACAAGATCTCTTTGACTCAAGACTACATTAGGGTTTGACCAGCTCAAGACACCTCCTCGTGCACTGATGACCAAAATTAGGGTTTAAGTTTGCACGAGGATTTTTGGACTATCAATGCCTCATATGACTTTCAAGGATCATTAGAGACCCCCAAGATTACTCATGTCAAGTTTCAAGCCTTGAATCACACTTTTGATCAGTCAATTGGACAGTTGACCTAAAAAATCAGTTGTATTGGGGAAAAAGTCAACCATGGCCAATTTACAGTCAAACTTCATAACTTTTGATCCACATCAACATCTTAGACTCATATGTATTATTTGATCAATTTTGGACCACAATTCCCCAGGAAATTTGATCAAATCATCAAAAGGGCAAAATGGTAAAAATTAGGGTTTTGACTAAGAAGGGGAAATTTCTAATTTTTGACCTAGCAAATGATCAATTGGTTTGAAGCATGATTTCAAGAGTTCAATTGCATCATCTTGACCTAATGACATGATTCAAAACATTACAAATTCATTGGATTCACAAATGAATTTTTCAGTCAACTGATCAAAAGTCAATTGTATACTGAAAAGTCAAACTTTGACTTTTTGGTCAAATTCAAGTGCCAAAGATCACAATTCATCAAAACATGTAAAAATGTGAAACTTTTTCATCAAGAAATCAAGGATTGAAGATCTTGTTTTGAAATTTGAAATTTCTTAACTTAGAAATTTTTCTAAGTATAGAAAATTTCTTATTTTTTCTCAATTTTAGGCCAAATTTTCACCATGATACAAAATGATTCAAAGGAAGTTACCAACATGAAAGTTGTAGATCACCATGAAATCTACAACTTTGCTTCACAAAATTTCTCCTAAATATTCTCGGATCTCAAGATATAATTTTGTGAATACATGTTCATAAACTAAAATAACTTAGTGAAATTTTTCCCTAGTTAGGCAGGTTTTTTACCAAACTTCATGGCAACTTTTCACCTAGTTACAAGAGGAAATTTGAAAAGAATTTCAAAGATGGGTTGTATAGAACATTACAAGCTTTCCAAAATGTCAAGGAACTCCTTGAGATCATTCTTGAGTATGGAGAATCAAAGAGATGAAGTTAGGGTTTTATCACTTTGATTATAGGTCATTTTCATGAAGAACAAGTTTTCAAACTTGCAAATTGGCTATACAATCTTCACTTTTCAGGCCTCAAACTCGTTTGTCACTCCACCATTAATGGATTGCACAAGGTTTCATTCCCTAAAGCCAAGCATTTAATGCATTGTACAAGAAAATAGCCATTTTTGGAAGAAATGCAACATTGCCATTTTGGAAAAGCATGCTTTTTGCATTTTTCCATTTCTTGAGCCTTGGACTTGTTCTTTCTGCACAAACCAAGCTTCTAAACCTGAACAAAACATGTTTAAAGCTTCAAACCACCCTACAAGATCAGAATCATACCTTAAGGAGTCACTTCTCACACTTGCTTCAAAAACAAGAAATGTAGCAAGACATGTGATCTTGTACTTCTGAGAAAGCACAAGTCCGCCAACCATTTTCTTTATATAAAGCCATCATTTTGCAACTAAAACCATGAATGCCCAAGCCTTGAAACACCATAGAATCAGAAGTTGCATACCAAGCCTCCAAACTTGCCATTTCTGACTTGTGAACTGAATCTTCCATTTCACTCGTGCGTTTTTAGGCCTTTTGCTTTCCCAAGCTTCCTTACCTTACAAGTAAATCATCCCACACCCTGAAATATCACTGTAACTCCATCTTCTCCATTGTTGAAGTTCAAAAACAGAGCAACACGGGTGGACTTCTCCAGACCCTTCCAGCCACCCTCAAGACAAGCTAAGCATTGCATTAGCTTCCTAGAGGTTCAAGGAAGCTAACCTGAGCATCACAGCATCCTAAAGCAAGCTCATTTTCAAAACACGATTTCCATTTTCAAGGTGAGTTTTCTGTTTTTCTAACTCTTAATACATACATAGTTAGCTTTCCATTTGTGAATATAAAATGTAGACATCATTGATACGAAGCTGTACATATCCATAGCTTGCATTTATTTGGCTTGAGTTTAGAGAATTTTAAGTTCGAAGTTTCTGAAAAAAATTAGGTTAAGAATTAGGGCCAACAAAATACTCTTTGATCTTGGACTTATAATTTTAGTTATGCACATGGTTAGAATCGTGAAGTAAAATGCTATAATGTTCATGTTATCACTTTCCATTTTTGTTGAGAAGTGAAAAAGTTACAGGGGGTCTGGCTGGCTAGAGGTTGAGGATGAAGTACAGGGCAAGGCAATGTTTTGTGTTATGTATTTGTGTTTTCATTTAGACTAACGGATGTACAGCCACCCCAGTGGTAAGGCAGCGCGCAAAAATGCCATAGGTCATGGGTTCGAGCCTTGACGCCTGCCTTTTGCATTTTTTTCTCACATTTTGTTTCATTTTTTGTCCTCTTGCAGCGTGGGCTTTTTTTTGGATCTTGGGCTCTTTTTTGTTTTTGCTAACATTTTACCCCCCATTTGCCTCCAGCACCCCTGACCCAAATATTTTATTTACTTATTTTATTTTCATTTTATTTTATCAAATATATTTTCTTAATAATAAAAAGTCATAAAAAATATAAAAATGATAAATATTATATTTTGTTTTATTTTATTTTTATTTTCTCATTAAAATATTTTTATTTA
Source organism: Vicia faba (assembly GCA_948472305.1). Classification (NCBI taxonomy): domain Eukaryota; kingdom Viridiplantae; phylum Streptophyta; class Magnoliopsida; order Fabales; family Fabaceae; genus Vicia; species Vicia faba. The sequence continues at coordinate 1,403,918,242 of OX451739.1, forward strand.
GTTATATATTATCTATTTTTGTTAAATAAACTTGTAAATTAAATTAGAATTAGGTTAAATATTTATTTTTCTTCACAACTATTAAATATTTATTTTAACATATAAAAAGACCAAAATACCTCATAAATACCAGGTATTATTTTTCAAGACAAAAATACAAAAATTCTTACTTTTCTTAAAGAAATTTATTTCCTTTTAATAAATTAGGATTAGGGTTTAATCAAAATATTTTCTAAAAAAGTAATTTCCTTTCTTAATTAATTTAAGTTTAATCTTGATTTATTTATTAGTCTTAGGTTAATTTTTTTTTACATAAAAAAATAAAACAAAATCTTCTTTTGCATTTACATATCCTTGCATATTTAAATTATCTTGTACATTATTTATTCCAATATTTGTATAAATTCAATTTGGTTGTAACAGTTAATTTGCTTTAATTTTTTCGCAATCCCCCTTTGTAAATTTGTATATTCCCCCTCCCACAAAGTGTTGTAATAGCGTAGTAATCTTTAAATTTCACAATTTATCGCTTTTATATAACATGCTAGTAGTTAGGGTTTGCAGGGCAAGATAAAACCAACCAAATAGAAAACCCTAATTCAAGACAAAATCAAGCATGAAAATGACACACTTGCACACAAGCACCCCTAGGGTTACTCCACTTGGTTGCCTTGTACAAAAATGGTCATATTACGCATGTGAGGTATCTTAGCAAAACAAACAAATATAAGATTATAGTCCCTCGATGACGCTATTCAAATTTGCCTTACAAAATGATCTTAGTCCCTCAAAAAAATGTTAAGATACCTTGAAACATTGCTAATCATGGCTATACGATGACCCACGCTCATCCTGTTTACATCCAAAGATAGGGTTGCTTACCAAATCAATGGTAAGACAACAATATCAAAGGAAAAGAAAATGAACAAGAAAGACATTTGAGTAGGTAGATTACTTTTAGTTACTTGCTCCATTTCAAAACAAATATCCTTGTTATTTTCAAAACAAACACCTACACACTTTCAAACATCTTACAAACATTGAAAACATTTTCAAAAATACAAACATCTTTGTATATAATCTTACGAACGAGAATCATTACAAAGATTGCCTAAACAATGGCCTCTTTTACAAAATACTTTCAAAAAAACACACAAAGCACAATTTCAAACAAAAGCAAGTGATCTAGCAAGTAACTAAGAGCCCATGGAAAACCATGGATGAAAAGGGTGCTAATACCTTCCCTTTTCATAATCTACCCCACGAACTCAAGAAACAATCTCAAAGGTCTTTCATGTGCTTTTTCACCTTTCCTTTTGGATAAAAGAAAAGTCGGTGGTGACTCTTACTAACCGCAACATTTGTGATAAAACGCAAAAACAATCAAGTCAGTTCTCCCATTGTATCAAGAACCGGCGACTCTGCTGGGGAAAATTCTAAAAGTGGGGTTACCTTAGGGATAGATCACATTTACTTGCTTACATTATTTGACTTGTATGTTTTACATTATGGTTCTTTATTTGGGTTTGAATCATCTACCTGGATTTAGGATACATTATAGGAAGTAGCAATACGTTGTGGAAACTGTGCGGGATATACCGACATTGTCTAAGCAATAACTATGTTAGTGCGACATATTTGTGGGTACCGGTAGACTTTGAGTTAATCAAAGAGAATACGGGGCCGCTGAGTGATGTCATGAAGCACTAATGAACTTTTAGAACCTTTACTTGACCAACTTGAACTTTAGGATGTAGTGAGATGACCGGCTTTGGTACAGTCCAAATTTGGTAGATACTAGATACTACACTCATTAAGGTTTGGTTTCTTGGCATATTTCGGTCACCATTAAAGAGGCTTGAGCTGAAACAATGACCAAGGAAACAATCCAGTGATATTGAGCTCCTTAGAACCCAGTTACTATTACTAAGATAGGTTTAAGCCAACTAAACTTCAAGAGGGTACTTACCTATAAAACTCCATGCAAACCTAAACTAAGGACTTGTTTTCTTTGCTTGTATATGCATACTTGTACACAACATCATGGACATCATGAACATCATATGCATCTACTAACCATTTCAAGGATTTTAGGGATTCATCTTTGTTCTTGTTTTGTAGGATATGGATTCACTTCGCAGGAAAACTATTCAAGTCAACCTTGTAAGAATTCCTCCACAACTTAAGAAGCTAGCTTCAAAGATTCCTGAGAACTCTCCATTCACCGAAAGACATGGACGTCTACTCAACTTGGTCACCTCTAACATAGATGAGGATATGATGAAGGTGCTCTTTCAGTTCTTTGATCCTTTGCACCATTGTTTCACATTTCCTGACTATCAACTTGTGCCTACTTTGGAAGAATTCTCCCAACTCTTGAGGATTCCCATTCTCAATAAAATACCTTTCAAAGGTACGGAAAGAGATCCAAAGCCAGAAGAGATTGCTCAAGCTCTACACTTGCACTCATCTGATGTCACAACTCATTGGGAAACTAGGAGTGGTGTCAAAGGCTTCTTAGCAAAGTTCTTGTTTGAAAAAGCCCAAAGTTGTTGGAATTCCTTAGACTTGCAAGCCTTTGAGGAAATTGTGGATCTTATCATCTATGGGATGGTTTTTTTTCCAAATCCTGACCAACTCATAGATGTGAACATCGTCAAAATCTTCATGTCACGCAACCCGGTGCCTACATTGCTAGGGGATATCCTACACTCTTTTCACACTCGCACAATGAGGAAAAGAGGTGTACTTATGTGTTGCACCCCTCTCCTGGAAAGATGGTTTATTTCTCATCTTCCCCAATCAGTCTTAAAGAATGAGCAAGGTTCAAGGTGGTCACAAAGGTTAATTATGCTCAAACATTCATAAATTCATTGGTGCTCCCGATCCAAAGAGAATGTTATCATTGTTGACCATTGTGGAGAATTCCCTAATTTCCCTCTACTTGGTATTAGGGGAGGCATCACCTACAACCAATGTTTATCCTTAAGACAGTTTGGTTATGCCCAGAGGGATGGCCCGCACGAGATGCTGATTCAAGGTTTGGTATTCGACTACGACAACGACGATCAAGGTCTTCGCCAGAGATTTATCCGAGCTTGGAGGATGCTAAACAAGGTGGATAGCAAGACTTTGGGGCACAAGAATTCCATCCCTCTTGAGCCTTACCTCAAATGGGTATGAACTCGTGCTCAGAGTCTTATGATGCCTTACCCCTCCATTCTCCCGATAATCATTGAGCCTGTCAAGGAAGGAGATGTTCCATACACTATCCTACATCCTGACATGCCCACATCTCTTGAAGACCTAAAAAGGGATTGGATACAACTCAAAGGAGAGTGAGATACTTTCGAAGCCCAATTCTACGCAAGCGAGAAGAAGGTTTTCGAACTCACTAGGCTACTTCATGAGGAGCGGACTCTAAATTCCTACATTGCACCCAAGAGGATGCGCACTACTTTTTTATCTTAGAGTTTTGTATTATTTTGTCCAAGGGACATTGATGTACTCAAACTTTATCTTATTAATGTAAAGTGTGTTTCTTTTTGTCTAAAACAAACTTGAATCTTTGAAATCCTTAAAAACATCGCTTATACACATATCATTCATCATAGCATAAACAGGTCTTTTGCAACAAGTCTCCTCATCTCTCTATTTTTTATTTCATTAAGATGGATCTCGAGCAAACAGTAAAAGATCTCCAAGCCCAGAATACGTAGTTTCAACAATTGCTCATGACCCTAGCCAAGGGGAAAGAAGAAATGAAGACTCTGCTAGCTGAAGAGAGGAAAAAGAAAACAAAGAAGGCAATCATTGTCTTAAACATGGGGAGAAGATTTCAGGGGCAGACAAGAAGGACTTTGAATTTTGCAACAAGATCCGGTGAAGGAGAAGGGAAAGGCAAGGAAACATTTGTCCTGTCAGAATTGGAAGAAGAGGAAGAAGAAGAGGAAGACTACTCTGAGGAACATTATCCTCTAGCTGATGACAAGTACAGACATCTCGAAGAGCGTTTGAGCGCGATGGAAATACAAAAGGTGTCGGGCTTAGACTTTGAGTAATTGGGACTAGTGTCAGGGATTGTGATTCCTCTAAAATTCAAAGTGCCTATGTTTGCAAAATATGATGGAGTGTCATGCCCTAAAATGCATCTTCGGTCATATGTGAGAAAAATTCAACCCCATACCGCTGATAAAGACTTATGGGTGCATTTTTTCCAAGACAGTCTGTCTGGAACATAACTCGGTTGGTTTTACCAACTAGAAAGAGCCAACGTCCATAATTGGGAAGATCTTGTCGCAGCTTTCTACAAGCAATATCAATACAATGCTGATTTGGTGCCTACCCGTACTCAACTCCAGAGTATGGTCATGGCTTCCAATGAAGGTTTCAAGGATTACGCACAAAAATGGAGAGATTTGGCTGGAAGAGTTCAACCCCCTCTATCTGAAAGGGAATTGGTAGACATGTTCTTAAGCACCTTATCTTGTCCCTTTTTCAACCATTTAATCGGAGGTTCATATGCAGGCTTTACTGAACTAATACTGAGTGGAGAGAGGGTGGAAGTTGGCATAAAAAGTGGAAAGATTCAGAAGGATTCATCTTCTTCTAAAATTGTAAGGAAGCCTTTTATTGGGAAGAAAGAGGTAGCTGGTTTATATCCGCAAAGAAACCAAGAGAGGGCCGAACGCCGACCAATGGTGGGGGTTGTTATGATTCCCAAGCCTACATTTGATCAACAAATAAGTAATCAACCAAGGGTGGAAAGGCCAGTCAGGCAATTCACCAGAATTAACATGACTTTGTCTCAATTATTACGGCATCTTCTGAGATCCAATTTGGTAACCTTGAAAGAAGCTCTGAAAAACCCCAATACAACATCCCCTCATTATCATCCCAATGCCCGTTACGCATATCACTCTGAAAGTCCTGGTCACGATATTAATAACTGTTGGGCCTTGAAGAACAAAATACAAGACCTCATTAAAGCAAAAGAAATTGAGTTTGATGCGCCCGAGAAGCCAAATGTCATCTCTGCTCCTATGCCCAGACATGGTCACAGTACCAATGATTTTGAAGAAGATTTGTTTATTACCACAGTTGATGAACTCATGACTCCACTTCCAACCATTAAGATAAACTTGTTGAAAGCCGGTGTGTTCCCGGGCTGTAATGAAGTTTGCCATCTCTGCTTGTCCTCACCAACTGATTTCCCTTTGTTGAAAGAAGGCATTCAGCGCCTGATAGATAACAAAGAGACTTTGTTTGAAAGTACTCCTGTTTCACCTATTCCTGTTGAAGATTTTTCAATCATTTCCATTTCCGCCAATTCTTCCAAGGTCTCCACCAAAAGACCTGTTAGAATTACATCAGTTCCGAAAGCAACTCCTCTAATAATCCAATGCCTGGGCCAGTCCCATATAAATCAGAAAAGTTGTGTCGTGGAATTACGGAGGGGACATTTACTACCATGGCATCAAACAAGACTGGCCAGCCACCGAAGAGATAAGCAAAGAAGAATATTTCAACATCAGCAATATTGCTGGAACTAGTAAAGTTACCTGAACCGATAGGATCTTTTCTCCAGAAATTGCTCCCCCAAAAGCAGTTTCTGGACCCGTGATCATACCTGTGGCTGCTCCAAAGGTTACTTATGTACCCATAATCATCTATGCAAGTGCTCCTATTGATGAAGTCGTCACAAATCCTGTTATCATTCCTACCAACACTCCTGCTGCCGAGACCCGAGGAAAGAGTATTCAAGTGGAGCTTGTCTAGACGAAGGCTCAATCACTGACTATCCCTGAGGCTTCCAAGAAAGAAATGGAAGAGATCCTAAAAATTATAAAGAGGAGCGACTACGATGTAGTTGAAAAATTGGGGAAAACTCCCTCCAAAATCTCCATGCTGGCATTACTACTGTGTTCCGAGGCACATGCGAAAGCCTTGGTGAAGTTCCTAAAAACAGCCCATGTGCCTCAAGAAACGTCTGCTGATCAATTCCAAGACTGTGTGGCCAGCTTGACAGCAGACAACGGTCTAGGCTTCTCGGATGCTGATTTGACACCAAGGGGAAGAAAGCACAATGAGGCCTTGCATGTCTCTGTGGAATGTAAGGGCACAACTCTAGCCCATGTTTTGGTGGACACTGGCTCATCTTTGAATGTATTACTGAAAAAAGCTCTTGACAGACTTGACTGCGAGGGGCTAACGTTAAAGCCAAGCAACATAGTAGTAAGGGCATTTGATAGCTCGAAGAGGATGGTGCACGGGGAAGTGGATATCCCCATAAAGGTTGGGACTCAAACTTTCAATTCAACCTTTTATGTAATGGATATCCGCCCTTCTTACTCCTGTCTGCTAGGACGGCTATGGATCCATAATGTTGGCGTTGTTACCTCTATATTGCACCAGATGCTGAAGTATATGGTTCAAGGGAAGATTATCACTGTCCATGGAGAGGAAGAATACATGATCATCCATCTCAATTCCTTCTGATATATGGAATTAGACGGTGAATTCATTGAAACTCCATTTCAACACTTCGAAGAGGTCCCCCAAGAGATGGCAGTGACCAAGATTGTGTCCCTGATTCCCAAGATTACAAGACCTCCACTCCGGATGTCATCACTAAAGCAGTGGTAGAGGAAGGTGGATGCACCATCTGGGGGAAACTTCTGGATATCCCGTATAAGTCTGACAAGTTTGGCCTAGGTTTCACTTCAAGTGCTCAAAAGTTTGTACGTCGTGCCCGTGCTGGAGGGCCATCCTTGAAGATTAGAAACCCTGAGGTCAACGCGGTAGAAGATGGTGAAGATGATTGCAACCTGGAGGATTGGATCTTTCCGACTGTCAATGGCGGGCTCAGCAATTGGGAGGCTAGAGAATTCGTCCCAATCACTTTTATCCCACAGTAATTTATCTTTACACTTTGTTGGATCTGTAATATTCAAAAACAATTCGCACTCTTAAAACCTTGTTGTTGTACCCCAATTTTTGCCCATAAGATTCCCCTATCATATCATGTCAACTTGATCATAACAAAATCACATTAGGGTTGGTTCTTACTCTTTTTTCTATCTCCTATATTTAAGTTTTCTCTTGAGGAATCTCCAAGCACCTTAGTTGTGTATTTTGTATATGCGTTGATAATTAACCTCTAACCAAAATACAAAAAATATTTGTCTTTGTTTTTGCAAAATTGTGTTTTGTAGGTACCGAGTCAAAGCATCCGACAAATAAGGTTTTCCGGTATTATTTCCCTAAAATCTCTATTTGCAAAGAAAAATAATAATTAAAATTTTTCATTTTTTTCCTGTACAATCGATTTCTCCCATAGTGCAATCAATTGCATAGTGTATTATGCACAATCTTTGTGAAAAGTGTATTTTTAGCCTTCAAAAATAAATTTTTTAGCATGTATCGACACATACATGTTATGTGTCGACTCATGCAAAGTGATTAATTATGTATTGAGTCGAAAAGGCAGCTTGTATCGATCCATAGAGGCTTGTGTCGACTCATCCTGTTTTGTATAACTAGCATGTGTCGACACATACATGTTATGTGTCGACTCATGCAAAGTGATTAATTCTGTATTGAGTCGAAAAGGCAGCTTGTATCGATCCATAGAGGCTTGTGTCGACTCATCCTATTTTCTATAACTAGCATGTGTCGACACATACATGTTATGTGTCGACTCATGCAAATTGATTGATTATGTATTGTATTGAGATAGCAGCTTGTATCGATCCATAGAAGCTTGCTTCGACTCATGTTGGGTTATACAACTAGAATGTGTCAATGCATACGACTCTTGTGTCGACTCATAGCAGCAAAACACATGTGATTTTTGAAAAAAAGCCAACAATTTCAAAACTGTCATCTTTTTGGCTCCAATTTTTCTACATAATTTGAAAATTATATCATTAATTCAATTTTTGGCTCCAAGAATCAATTACCAAATTACCACTAATCCCAATCCTAAACTCTATAAATAGAGCCCTCATCTCATTCAAATTTTAATCTTTTGATAGCCAAAATCACTTTGCTAAAAAATCTCTCAATTCTCTCCATCTACCAAATTCACTCAAAGCTCCATTTTCAAAAAGTTAGTAAGCTTTGCATTGAAGCTTACTAATCTTTGAGCTAAACCTTCATCCAAACACTTTTTCTTCATCAATTCTCTACATCCAAGCTTGGCAATTGATTCTTGTGGTTGAATTGAAGCAAATTCTTGAAGTTGTTTTGATCATTCTCTAGATCTACCTTTGGTAAGTTGGATAATTCATCTTTCACAATGTGATCTCTTGGTGATCTTTGGGATTGATTCATTGAGCATTATTTTGTGATTCAGATGGTGTTATTTTCTCATGATTTGATGGAATTTTCGTGCTCAATTGAATCCATGATCATAAGGTGTTTGATGGAAAGTTTGATCAAGAATTTGGCCTTTTAAAATGTTGTTTTTCTGCCTGTAACAGTGTGCAATTGAGTTACACAGGGACAGAATGTATTTATTGCCTTGTTTTAGGGCAGCTTTGATCCAAAATGCTTTTTCTAATCACTCCTTTGATTGTTGGTTTGGATTGCAATTTTAAATATCCAATTTGTCTTTAAACTCAATGGACTTTGTGATGTAGATGAAGTTGGATAAATGTTCATCAATTCAAATCTACCTAAGAGTGAATTATTTAATTCATTTTTGGTGCTTTGGATTAATGATATGTTTAGTGCTTTAATCCATCTAGAGGAGTGGTTGAATTTAAAGATGAAAGAATTTTGAGATGGTGATCCAAATTAGCTTATCATTCCCCTCCCTCTTCATCTTATACCTTTCTTTTTTAATTGTGCTACATGTTAAGGGATGGTGATCCCTATATCATTTATCCAAACATGAAGTACATAGATTGCTATTGACCGGCCTCAAAATAGGTGCGACTTCTACATAAGTCCACTTACGATTGCTTAACATAACGCTAAATTTTGTCCCGGTTCGAATAAATGATCATTTGTGGCCCAAACTTATGATTGCAAGCCCAAGTGTGTTAATTTGATCTCTTTGATCCAATAACCTTGAGATTCATTGTGTGGAGGCTTTGGTTCTACTAATCCTCTAATGGATCTACAACACCTTTGGTCAACGCGGATCACTTAAACATCGTTGATCATTAAATATTGCCTTGAGAATTTATTAAGTGGATGATATACTTGACATAAAGCAAATGCAACTTGTTGTGTGGAGGCTTTGGTTCTACCATTCCTCTAATGAGTTCCAAATGCAAGTTTCAAGATGGTCATCCAACTAACAACTAATTTCTAACAATTGACTTTATTTTATGCCCTTTACCTTATGCTTTTATGCTTTATGTACTATTTACTTTAGCATTTATATTTCATGCTATTTTCATCTTTGCTCACTTGAGCATTTACTTTTATGTCATTTTTATTTTGCTCACTTGAGCTTTTCTTTTCATTTTGAAGATACTTAATAATCAACATAAACCATAAAAATCTTTAATGGCACTTGGACTATTTGGTTACTATCCTTGGCATGGTGGAGTGTTGGACTTCTTGGACTTTGGATTAGAAACCTTGGCCTATGTTGGAGACCTTGGACCTTAATTGATATTTTGTCTGCAGTTCTTGAGGTTTACCTCAAGACATTGGGTTGTTTGTTTGTTTTGTGTGCAGGTTATTGTGATTACACTCTTGGTTTGTAATCTGGAATTCACCCGCATACAGCCGTTACGCTGCCCAATTTTTGTGAAGACTTAGTACACTTGAAGTTTGGTTCTCTCAAGAGGTCTAGTATTTTTTTCTTGCTTGGTTTCAATCCAAAGAATGGGAATTCTATCTTGGCTCATAATGTCAAGTATTGGCTTCTTTTTGGTTAGATGGTTCTTATCCCTAGCTTTTACCTTATGCTTTAGGATAGTCTCTTCATCTCCTCCCATCTTCTTTAATTTCAAAAATCTTCTCCCTCCTTTTGAAAACTCTTCTTATTTCTAAACTTGAAACACTTTCATAATAAACTTGGACTTATGTACATACATCTTCAAAACATTTTCATAAATAAACTTCAATCAATTTAATAATACCTTGACATTTTTTATGAGAAGACTAAAAGTCAATTAATCTCATTTCAAACCATTTTTCCACTTTGGCTTTAATCTTTAAACTTTTATCAAAAGATTAGGCTCTTGTCAATCCTTGTAGTGATGCAAAAAACTGTACTTCTACAATATGTAGTGAAGTGCGATATTTTCCACTTGGGTGTTGAGTGAGGCATTGTTGATTTTAAAATCCAAGCCATATTCTCCACTTTGAGATGATGCAAATTCTCCTTTCTCATGATTGTGGGTAGTAAGTATGTTTTCCACATGGACAATGACAATGATGTCTTATCTCATAAAATTAACCAACACACTTGTGTTTCAAATTTTTAAAAGAGGAACTACGTGTACCCTGATCCCCTATTGCACGAAAGGTGGTACGTAGGCTTTAAAGATTCGCAACCGCGGCGGATGCAAAAATCATAAAAATATTTTTTTTCTCACCTCTACCATCCATTTTATATACAACACATTTTTATAGCCAAAATATACAGATTTTTCAAAGAGGTTCCTGCGGAGTACCGTAGATGTTTAGGGTGCTAATACCTTCCCTTTGCATAACCAACCCCCTTACCTTGAATCTTTCCCCCTTTTTTTGGGTTATTCGCTCTTTTCCCTTTCCTTTGGAAACAATAAAGCATGGAGGCGATTTTTATTTTAATTTGTATAAAGTATAGTCAATCTAATGGCTTAGTCTTGAACATTTCTACCGCTACAGAAAAATGGCGACTTCACTGGGGAAAGATTGACCTCTTGTTGGTCTATCCCTAAGTGGGTTGAGCCTATCTTTGTTTATATCTGTATATGTGTTATTATGTTTATGTGTTATATTTTGTATATATGTTTGTCTAGATTTTCCTGGTTTACAGGGTGCTTGGTGATTACTCATAAGTCCTATACCCGAACTTGGGAAAACTTTAAGATAGGATGGGCGGTATAGTCATGTTAACTTTGAGGGAGTAATCCCAAAAAAGGAGGCATGAGATCCCCCACTTAGTGGAGGCCCCTTTGACTGTAGTGTCGTTTACCGAGTAATCGGGAAGACGTACTGCTTTCGACCTGGGAGCCTGCTGAAGTTGAGGACCGTAGATTACCTAACCCATCTTGGCCTTTTAGGTGTAGTGAAGAAGCTATGACGGAGTAATCCGGAAATATTTGTCACGCGATACTATGCTCGGACGAGTCTTTCTTGAGAATATTACTAATTACCGAGTTAATCGGGAAGTTGGTAATATCCGAAGGAAGGATGTAGACTCTGGGAACCTCTTAGAACCTTGTTCGGCAGGTGATAACTTTTTAGACCAATACCTCATGGGTAGTACCTTCGACCTCATGCTCGTGATGTTGAACCTATGAACCCTATATGTGTGATCTTGTGTGTGATTGTTGCATCATGAATCCATGCATTCATAAGCATCTTTTGAAGAAAACAATATTTCAAGGGATTTAAAGGTTGACTATTTGTGAATATCTCAGGTACTTTTAAACCATGGATTCTGGAAAGAGAAAGATCGGGAAATACAGTTTCAAGGATCCTAAGATAGATGAGTTGATCAATCTAATTCCCGAGATCGAGTGTTCTGCAGACTTTCGGAAGAAGTATGGATCCATTATTCCTCTCATGAAGCTGAAGATGAAGGAGGGTATTCTCTCAACTTTGGTCCAGTTCTATGATTTGGTGTATCACTGCTTTACTTTTCCCGATTATCAGTTGATGCCAACACTGGAAGAGTATTTCTATCTATTGGATTTACTTGTTACCAATTGTGTTCCTTTTACTGGTTTGGAGGGTGAGCCAAAACCACATGAGATTGCTGCTTTGATTCATCTGGGGAAGTCTGAGGTGGAAGCCCATATGACTACCAAAGGAGGGATTAGAGAATTACCAGCTCAGTTCTTATTGGAGAAAGCTCGTTACTTTGCCAGGATGAAGAGTACGGTTGCTTTTGAGGCCATGTTTGCTTTACTCGCCTATGGATTATTCTTATTCCCTAATGTGGACAAGTTTGTCGAAATTAACGCTAGCAGGATTTTCATGATTGGAAACCCGGTTCCTACACTGTTGGGTGATGCTTATTACTCTGTTCATCTTTGGAGTTTCTATCATGGGGGAATGATTATATATTGCACGCCATTGTTGTACTGGTGGTTTATCTCTCATATACCTCAGTTTGATGCTTTTTGGGATGGCAAGAAGGAACCCCGTTGGGCTCCTAAGATCATGGAACTTACTCACTCGGATATTGATTGGTATCATCGAGCTTATCAGGATGTGGAGGTTATTGACAGTTGTGGTAGTTTCCCAAATGTGCCTCTTCTGGGTACAAAGGGAGGAATTAACTATAACCCTGTTCTTGCACGGCGACAGCTTGGTTACCCGATGAGGGATAAACCGAATAGTATTCATTTGAGTAGTTTCTTTCTGAAGGAAGGAGAATACCACAGGGAAGCTAGGGAGTAGATTGCAAAGGACTGGCGTCACATTCATAAGAAGAGTAGGAAGGATTTGGGACCTATAGGTGTTGTTTCTTTGGAGCCATATCTTCAGTGGGTCCGATCGATAGCCATTCAGTTGAAGATGCCGTATACTTGGGAGACACCCATGCCTGATTTGTTTGTGAAGACCACTCCTCCCTTATTAGATGATCTAGAGGAGATGGAGCTTGCTTTGGTTAGGATGCAACAGGAAAGGGATGCTTGGAAGAACAAGTTCCAGACTTTAGAGAGTTCCTACAGAGTAGACCTGAAGGAGAAAGATGATTTGATCGAGATCCTTGAGAGTCGAGCAGTGGAGTCTATAGAGAGGCAAGGGGATTTATTTTCTCCTAAGCCTCAAACAGGTGTTGATTACTCACTTCCTGCTTCAGATGATTGGAAGGAGGTTTCCATCAGACATGTGGAAGAAAACCAGAGGTTGAGGGCTCAGATTGTCAGGCTCACAGGGAAGCGCCAGCGTACAGATTGATCTCCATTAGTTCCTCTTCTCAGGATTTTAGATTGTATTTTCATCTTGTACTTGGGATCATTGAAACTTGTAATCCATTTTGAAGTTATTATAATTAAAAAAATTTAGTATTTCAAAAGCTTTATTACTTGGATGTTTGCAATATGTCTATAAACCATAAATCCCTTGAAATATTAAATGATAAAGTAAAAATAATCATATGCATTGCATATCATGCATCATATTGCACATATTTCTTACATTTGTTATGCATATCCTGGTGTCTTACCCAGCTTCTTTACTTCACTCAGCAAGCTGACTCATCACTACAACACTCAGGCTAATTTCAAAAAGAAGATGGACAACTTAGAACAGGAGAATCGCGAGATGCGCAAAGAAGTTTCCGCTTTGAAGGCTGGCTTGGCCAACTTGACTACTCTGATGGAAGCTCTGGTGGTTGCTCAGAATCAGCCACCGAGTGTTTAACCTCAACCAACAAGGGAAAATGCTGAAGTTCCTACTGTTCCTGTATCCGCTACTCCGATTGTTGTTCAAAACCGTATGCCTTAGGGTTATCCATGGGGAATGCCAGAGAATTTTGCACCTGAAGGTTTCAATCTTGGCCCTCAAGATGCTCCAGTGGTTCAAAATGTTGTTACTCATGCACCTCATGTGGTGCATATTGTTCCTGCTGCACCTCCTTCGGTGAATTTGGTCCCGTTTGTTAATCAAGATATGTGTCGTCCTTTCCCTCTTCCGAGTGAAGACTTGGGTCTTTATGACAGAATGGATGATTTCCAAGAACAGTTTGATAGAATGCAAAGAGAGATGAAGGCTCTTAGGGGAAAAGAGTTATTTGGGCAGAATGTGAATGAGCTGTGTTTGGTCCCGAATTTTAAAGTGCCTGCTAAGTTCAAGGTCCCGGAATTTGAGAAGTACATGGGAAACACTTGCCCTCGTACTCATTTGGTAATGTATGTAAGAAGAATGTCTACCCACATCGATGATCAGCGTCTGCTGATTCACTTTTTCCAAGATAGTCTAACCGGCGCAGCGTTGAAATGGTACATGAGTTTAGACAGCGCCAACATCCATACTTTTAATGATTTGGGAGAAGCATTCATTAAACAATACAAGTACAATGTGGACATTGCGCCTGACCGTGACCAGCTTAGGGCCATGGTTCAGAATGACAGAGAATCGTTCAAAGAGTATGCACAGAGATGGTGCGAAGTGGCTGCACAAGTGATTCCTCCCATGGAGGAGAAAGAAATGACTAAGATTTTTCTAAAGACGCTAGGCGCTTTCTACTATGAAAGAATGGTAGCAAGTGGCCCAAGTGACTTTACAGAGATGGTAGGAATGGGTGTCCGCCTAGAAGAGGCAGTAAGAGAAGGTCGTTTGACAAAGGGTGAAGGATCCGGAGGGGTGAAAAATCCATCTTATGGGTTTACAAAGAAGAAAGAGGGGGATACAAATGCTGTTATGCAAGAGAGAAGGGTAAACGCTCCTAGAAATAATTATCAGCGTCATCAGCAAGTCGCCTCAGTTACTCCTATTATGAATACCGCTCCGACTACCGTTGCTTATCAGAGACCGTCCCAGCAGGGGAATCAAGGGTATAATCATATAAGGGAGGACTATGATCCTATTCCCATGAGCTATTCAGAGCTACTACCAGCATTGATTCAGAAGAAGTTGGTCCAGACACGACCACCTCTTGCCATACCAATACCATTGCCTTGGTATTACAAAGCAGACCAGACGTGTGCCTTTCATCAGGGAGCACCAGGGCATAGTGTTGAGAATTGTTATCCTTTGAGGACTGAAGTGCAAAGGTTGGTGAAGTTTGGAATTTTATCTTTCAAAGACGTGGGACCTAATGTGAAAGACAATCTACCCAAGCACGGGGGTTAATGCTGTAAATATGGTGGCCGGTTATCCAGGTGACTTTCAAATTTTTGACATTAATCTGGTTAGAGGAGATTTGGTGAAGATGCACGCAGACCTCTATGAATTCAGTTATTATACGCATGACCACGCCAGTTATGCTATTTGCAATACATATATACAGGGTTGCGAGAAGATAAAGGTTGATTTACAGGAGATGATGGATGAAGGTTTAATCCATATAATCAGGCCTAGGGAGGAATATGAAGAGGAAGTGAATATGGTTTTTGGATGTCCGGGTGAATTCAGAATTTTTGATGTGGAACATTTGAATGAGGATCTCGTGCAGTTGGATGATACCTTCTGCCGTACTGCTGGTCAGGTGGAACACCAATATGGATCTTTCATAGTTTGCTGTCAAGACCCCCGAGGATGTTTAATTGTGAGGGAAGGTGTTCAGTTGCTGTTAGACAATGGAACTATCAAGATCACAGGTCAGAGAGATGATTATCATGAGATTGATATGGTTGAAGTTTGTTTGATGGAAGAAGAGTCAGAGGAAGAGTATGCCTCCGCAGATGAGTATTTCTCTTCAGACAAAGATTTGTTTGCCATAAGTGACTTTTTGATGGCCGATTGTGTTGAGGAAGGGGTAAATGTCATTGTACCTTGTTTTGGTGCACCCGCTCATCTTGAGGTGGAGTACCATAGCAAACCAGTTGTTACCCCATTGGTAATTAGTCTGCCAGGTCCTGTTCCCTATGAATCAGACAAGGTTGTGCCTTACAAATACAACGCTACAATCTTAGAATACGGGGTAGAGATTCCCATCCAGCCAATGCCAGATGTTGGAAATATAGCTAATAATAGCAGGGTGACCCGTAGCGGTCGTGTGTTCGCGCCGGTTATTCGAAGAGATGTTGTTGTTGGAAAGAAAATTGCTGAGAACGATGAGTCTAAGAAGGCTACAGGAGAGACTAGTGGAGCTACATTATAGAAAGAAGTGGATGATATTTTGAAGATGATTAAGATGAGCGACTACAAAATTGTAGATCAGCTATTGCAGACTCCTTCTAAGATATCTATCTTAGCTTTATTAATGAATTCCTTTGCTCATAGAGAATCACTGATGAGAGTACTAGACCAAGCTTTTGTGGAGAATGACATGCCATTAGATCAATTCAGCAGCGTAATTGGAAACATTACGTCATGTAACAATTTGAGTTTCTGCGATGATGAGTTACCAGATGAAGGGAGGAATCACAACCTGGCCCTCCACATATCTATGAACTGCAAGAATGATTTGCTGTCCAATGTGCTAATTGATAACGGATCCGCGCTGAATATTATACCGAGGAGTACCCTCATGAAGTTAAAGTATCAAGGAGCACCTATGCGCCTAAGTGCATCATTATGAAGGCTTTTGATGGGTCGAGGAAATCTGTCATCAGTGAAGTGGACTTGCCCATCCATATAGGACCACATTTGTTCTTGATAACCTTCCAGGTCATGGACATTATTCTCGTATATAGTTGTTTGCTAGGACGGCCATGGATACACGAAGCAGGGGCTGTCACTTCAACTATGCATCAGAAGTTAAAGTTTATGCGCAAAGGGAAGGTAGTGATCATAAATGGGGAGCAGGCGTTGTTGATATCCCATCTATCCTCTTTAAGTATTGTAAAAGCGGATGAGGCTGTTGTTGGAACCCAGTTCCAAGCCCTATCTATTGACAACATAAGGAGGAATGAGAATTTTGTGGTTTCGCTGAAGGACGCGCAGCAGGTTGTGCGCAATGGTCATAATGTAGTTTAGGGACGACTGGTGGATCCACCCGTGAACAAAAACAGAACTGGTTTGGGTTTCTCTTCAAAGAATGGCAAAGGCGAAAGTTTGAAGTCAAAGTCTTCTGTGAACAATTATCAAGATGTTTTCCGCAGCGGAGGCTACCTCCATCCAATTGGTTCTGGAATTAATGTTGTAGAAGAGGATGAAGCAGAGCAGGAAGTATCGAATTATGTGACGCATGGAGTCCGAGTTCAGAACTGGGTCACCATTGATGTTCCTTCTTGCATACATATTTCAAAGTAATTCGTTTTGTTAATCTGTTTCTTTCTTTTGAAATGCTTTCACTATGTCCAAGGTGAAAGTATTGTATGGGCTTATCTGTTTGCTTTGATTTTTAAGATCATTAATAAAAGTTGTCTTTGCTTCCAAAAATATGTCTTTATTTTCTACATTTTCTAGGGAAATGGTAATAAAAAAAAGTACCCTTTTCAAAATAAATAATAACTGAAAATTAATCTGCATGATCACTTGTTATATGTGTCAGTCTCTAAAAGCAATCATAAATCACATGTGCAGATTAATTAAAAAACCCGTTGAATACAATGATCCTGCACCCTCTCCCAACTTTGATTGTCCTGTGTTTGGGGCTGAAGAAGAAGATTATGATGAGATTCCAGAAGAGATCTCACGGTTGCTTGAGCACGAGGAAAATAACATTCATCCATATAAGGAGCCTTTGGAAGTGATTAATGTGGGTTCAGAAGAAGATCCGAAGGAAATTAAGATTGGAGCATCATTGCATCCTGATATAAAGAGCGGGTTAATTGAGCTGTTAAAAGAGTATGTGGATATTTTAGCTTGGTCTTATCAAGATATGCCTGTTCTAGATACAGACATTATCGAGCATCGTTTGATGTTGAAGCCAGAGTGTCTGCAAGTTAAACAAAAGTTGAGAAGAACCCACCCAGATATAGCAGTAAAGATCAAAGAGGAGGTCTTAAAACAGATTAATGTTGGTTTTCTTGTGACGTCAGTGTATCCTCAATGGATTGCCAATATTGTCCCAGTACCGAAAAAAGATGGAAAAGTCCGCATGTGCGTAGATTACAGAGATCTAAATAAAGCTAGTCCGAAAGATGATTTTCCATTGCCTCACATTGACATGTAAGTGGACAGCACAACAAAATTCAAGGTATTCTCGTTCATGGATGGATTTTCCGGGTATAATCAAATAAGAATGGCTCCAGAGGACATGGAAAAAACAACGTTTATCACACCCTGGGGAACATTCTATTACAGAGTGATGCCCTTCGGGTTGAAGAATGCTGGTGCAACGTACCAGAGAGCTATGACAACCCTATTCCATGATCTGATGCACAAGGAAATTGAAGTATATGTTGATGATATGATTGCAAAATCGCAAACTAAAGAAGGGCATATAAAAGATTTGTTGAAGTTGTTTCAGCGTTTGAGGAAGTATCATCTCCGCTTGAATCCAAATAAATGCACCTTCGGAGTTAGATCGGGGAAATTGTTGGGTTTTATTGTTAGCCAGAAAGGAATTGAAGTTGACCCTGATAAATTCAAAGCAATTCAAGAAATGCCAACACCAAGAACTGAAAAGCAAGTCAGGGGTTTCCTCGGGCGTTTGAATTATATTTCCAGATTCATTTCCCACGTGACTGCAAAGTGTGAACCGATCTTTAAGTTGTTAAAGAAAGATCAAGGTTGTGTATGGATGGATGACTGCCAGAGGGCATTTGAGAGTATTAAAGAGTATCTGCTTGAACCTCCTATCTTGCTCCCTCCCATAGAAGGAAGATCATTGATTATGTATCTAACAGTGTTAGATAAATCCATGGGTTGTATTCTGGGACAACAGGATGAAATGGGGAAGAAAGAGTTCGCCATTTATTATCTCAGCAAAAAGTTCACTGATTGTGAGTCGCGGTATTCCACGCTAGAAAAAACGTGTTGTGCTTTGGCCTGGGCGGAAAAGAGTTTGCGGCAGTATATGTTGAATCATACCACTTGGTTGATCTCCAAAATGTATCCAATCAAGTATATTTTTGAGAAGCCTGATCTTACTGGGAGAATTTCCCGCTGGAAGATGTTGTTATCTGAATATGAAATTGAGTATCACACTCAAAAAGCTATCAAAAGAAGTGTGTTGGCAGATTACCTTGCTCGCCAGCCGGTGGAAGATCATTAGTTTGCAGAATATGAATTCCCCGATGAGGATGTGATGTTCCTGAAAGTGAAAGATTGTGATGAACCATTTCCTGAGGAAGGCCCCGACCCTGAATCTCGTTGGAGTATGATATTTGATGGAGCGGTGAATTCTTACGGTAAAGGAATTGGTGATGTGATCGTCACTCCTCATGGATCGCACATTCCTTTTACTGCAAGGTTAACATTTGATTGCACTAATAATATGGCAGAATATGAGGCTTGCATCATGGGTCTTGAGGAAGTTATTAATCTCAGAATCAAAATTCTATATGTGTATGGTGATTCAGCTTTGGTAATAAATCAGATTAAAGGAGAATGGGATACTCGTCACCCTGGCTTGATCCCTTACAAAGATTATGCTAGAAGATTACTACCCTTCTTCAATAAAGTTGAATTCCATCACATTCCTAGAGATGAAAATCAAATGGTGGATGCTCTGGCAACTCTGGCTTCCATGTACCAAGTGAATACTTGGAATGATATACCCCGTATTACAGTTCGACGGCTGGATAGGCTCGCTCATGTGTTTACGACAGAGGAGGTAGCAGATGAAAAACCTTGGTATTATGAAATCCAGCATTTTCTTCAGACTCAAGAATACCCGATTGGTGCGTCGAGGAAAGATAGAAAGACACTGAGAAGATTGGCAGGCAGTTTCTTCCTCAGTGAAAATGTGTTATACAAGAGAAATTATGACATGGTCTTGCTCAGATGTGTGGATAGACACGAAGCATACATGTTGATGCATGAGATTTATGAAGGTTCATTTGGCACTCATGCTAATGGGAATTCGATGGCTAAAAAGATGCTAAGGGCAGGTTACTATTGGTTGACAATGGAATCTGATTGTTACAAATTTGCAAAGAAGTGCCATAAATTCTAGGTTTATGCAGACAAGGTCCATGTGCCTCCGACACTTCTCAAGGTGATTTCCTCCCCATGGCCTTTCTCTATGTGGGGTATAGACATGATCGGGATGATAGAACCCAAAGCTTCGAATGGACACTGTTTCATCTTGGTAGCAATTGACTACTTTACCAAATGGGTAAAGGCTGCTTCTTATGCCAATATTACCAAACAGGTTGTTGTGCGTTTCATCAAAAACAATCTTATATGCCGGTATGGTGTGCCGAGTAGAATCATCACTGACAATGGCTCGAATTTGAACAACAAGATGATGACAGAACTGTGTGAAGAATTCAAGATTGTCCATCATAATTCGTCTCCATACAGGCCAAAGATGAATGGGGCTGTTGAAGCTGCTAATAAGAATATCAAGAGAATTATCCAGAAAATGGTTGTTACTTATAAGGATTGGCATGAAATGCTCCCTTTTTCTCTGCATGGATATCGAACATATGGCCGCACTTCAACAGGAGCAACCCCGTTCTCCCTGTTATATGGAATGGAAGTTGTACTCCCTGTTGACGTAGAAATTCCCTTGTTGCGTGTGATAATGGAAGCCAAGTTGACAGAGGCTGAATGGGTCCAGAACAGGTTTGACCAATTGAATTTGATTAAAGAGAAGAGAATGACAATTTTATGTCATGGGTAGTTATATCAAAAAAGAATGAAGAAAGCATTTGATAAAAAGGTCAAACCTCGTGAATTTAGAGAAGGCGACCTCGTGCTCAGGAAGATCATGTCTTTTAACACTTATTCTAGGGGCAAGTGGACTCCCAATTTTGAAGGCCCGTATGTTGTCAAGAAAGCCTTCTTTGGTGGTGCATTAATTCTTGAAACTATGGATGGCGAGGAGTTCCCACGTCCCATGAATGCTGACGTAGTCAAGAAATACTTTGCCTAAAGAAATAAAAGAACAACTCGCTAAGTTGAAAACCCGAAAGGGAAGATTAGGCAAAAAGGAGCGTCTCGGTAGGCTGAAAACCCGAAAGGGAGGTCTAGGAAAAAATTAGAGGCATAAACAGAATAAATTTCCCGCTAAGTTGAAAACCCGCAAGGGCGGCTTAGGCAAAAGTTATGGATTTTTCTTGGCAAGTAACTACGTCAGACAAGACTTGATCGTTGAAGCAACAATCTTCTCGGATCCTCACCATACTTCAACAAAAGCTGCTGCTCAGGATTTCAAAAGTTGTTAGGGGGAATGGTGGTCATTGTATCAATGTATCTTTTCCATTATATATTACCATTTCCCAAACTTTGTAATCATCCATGGAGTCTCGCCATTCACAGACTACCATTCTATTAATGAAATTCGAGCTTTTGCCTAATTCTTTGTGCTCTTATTTTTATTTAGCTTACAAAGACTCCATTTATTACTGATAATAATTTTTAAATCAAAAAGATTAAAAAGCAAAATTGACTTTTCAAAAAAAAAAGGGAGATCTTGACAATTCAATTTACTTTGGGATTTGTGATGAAACAATGACAACAAAAATGGCGATCCCAAGAATGAACAAACTTCGGTTGTTTTAAGAAGATTTACTTCCTTCATGAAGGTTTTTCTCAGGTCATCTTGTTGGTATGTGCGTAATCTTTGTGTGTTTCTCAGATAGTTAAAGACGATACCAGTGGGTGCAAGGTACAGTATTAGGTTTGTGATCCCATTATCCCTGGCCAAGTCTTGGTTCGCTTTTGATTTTGGGTTTGCATGGTCAGAAGCCTCCGTCCCAGATTCCCCAGCGAAGTTTTCCCTCATATGATGAAAGGTTGTATTCCCTTGGTGTGCTAAGATATCGCTCTTTTTGCAGTATTGGCATTAGTGTTGACTTCTTGATTTCCCGAGAAGGCTATCCCAGGGCATCTTTTGTCGGAATAGGTTTTCATGATGTAAAGTTTCAATCTGCATCTTTCTCCAGGGGGTAGGCTTGAATTCCCCAGTGAGGTTTAATTGTCTCGGCGTCAGTCTGCTTTATTTGAGGTTGGTCTTGCAATCTCCAGTAAGTATGTTGCTTTTGAAAAACTGGTTTCTCCGATGAAACCGGAAGAAAGATGTTATATCCCGGTATCTGTTTGATTTAGCTACATCTGGATTATGTTTTTCCTCAGTGAAGTTAGGACAGGCAATAGGTTTGGTTTCCGCAGTTACTTTTACCTTTCTTGGATTGATCTTTCTGGTTGAAGTTTAGCCCAATGTTGTTGGTACCTGAGGAGGTTTTGTTTGTTTGTACTGATTATGTATCCTTTTACCAGCATATGCACGATATCACTCATACATTCATACATGCATTGCTACAAATCATTTTTAATTGACATTGTGTTCTAACCTTCCTGTAGTGCTCCTTGCTTAGGTGTATTTGGTTTTCCCTCTTGAGTTTATTTCTCAAAGGATGTATCTTCGTTGGCCGTCTTGCTCCAGTTTGTTTCTAATTGGATTCGAGGTATCATGACGATATTATTTACTTTGGATTTCTGAGAACTTTGAGTTTTGGTTTGTGCATTTATTTTGCACAAGAAGACTTTATCTCCTCAGCAGGAATAACGTGGCATTTCCCCAGGAAGTCATATCTCTTTCCCCAGGAAGTCATATCTCTTTCCCTAGGAAGTCATATCTCTTTCCCCAGGAAGTCATATCTCTTTCCCCATGAAGTCGTATCTTTTTCCCCAGGAAGTCATATCTCTTTCCCCAGGAAATCATATCTCTTTCCCCAGGAAGTCATATCTCTTTCCCCAGGAAGTCATATCTCTTTCCCCAGGAAGTCATATCTTTTCCCCAGGAAGTCATATCTCTTTCCCCAGGAAGCCATATTTCTATCCCCAGAAAGTCATTTCTCTTTGAAATTCCCCTTGACAATGAGTGGAAGTCTCTTTATTTGAGATAAGCTTACATATTACCCTTTCCAGGCAGAGTGCCTTGGTTAAAGAAGAAGTTGAGGCCCGTTCTAGGTAAAACACCAGAATTTTGGGGAAAACTTGATATTTTCTCTTTCTACCTTCAGTGAACGTTGGTAGTACATCGGCAGTGAACGTCGGTGTTTCTTATCTTTTTTCTATCTTCAGTGAACGTGGATAGTTCATCGTCAGTGAACGGCGGTGGTATGATATTTTCTCTTTCTACCTTCAGTGAATGTTGGTAGTACATCGGTAGTGAACGTCAGTGTTTCTTATCTTTTTGCTATCTTTAGTGAACGTGGATAGTTCATCGTCAGTGAACGGCGGTGGTATGATATTTTCTCTTTCTACCTTCAGTGAACGTTGGTAGTACGTCGACATTGAACATCGGTGTTTCTTATCTTTTTGCTATCTTCAGCGAACGTGGATAGTTCATCGTCAGTGAACGGAGGTGGTATGATATTTTCTCTTTCTACCTTCAGTGAATGTTGGTAGTACATCGGCAGTGAACGTCGGTGTTTCTTATCTTTCTGCTATCTTCAGTGAACGTTGATAGTTCATCGTCAGTGAATGGCGGTGGTATGATATTTTCTCTTTCTACCTTCACTGAATGTTGGTAGTACATCGGCAGTGAACGTCGGTGTTTCTTATCTTTTTGCTATCATCAGTGAACGTTGATAGTTCATCGTCAGTGAACGGTGATGGTATGATATTTTCTCTTTCTACCTTCAGTGAACGTTGGTAGTACATCGGCAGTGAACGTCGGTGTTTCTTATCTTTTTTCTATCTTCAGTGAACGTGGATAGTTCATCGTCAGTGAACGGAGGTGGTATGATATTTTCTCTCTACCTTCAGTGAACGTTGGTAGTACATCGGCAGTGAATGTCGGTGTTTCTTATCTTTTTTCTATCTTCAGTGAACGTGGATAGTTAATCGTCAGTGAACAGTGATGGTATGATATTTTATCTTTCTACCTTCAGTGAATGTTGGTAGTACATCGGCAGTGAACATCGGTGTTTCTTATCTTTTTTCTATCTTCAGTGAACGTGGATAGTTCATCGTCAGTGAACGGCGGTGGTATGATATTTTCTCTCTACCTTTAGTGAATGTTGGTAGTACATCGGCAGTGAACGTCGGTGTTTCTTATCTTTTTGCTATCTTAAGTGAACGTGGATAGTTCATCGTCAGTGAACGGCGGTGGTATGATATTTTCTCTCTACCTTCAGTGAACGTTGGTAGACATCGGCAGTGAACGTCGATGCTTGTTATCCTCCTCTCTGATTCAATTCTTTTGGTCCACCAGTGATTTATTTTCCTGGTGGGGTTGCTCCTTTATTTCTTCATTTTTGTGGCATCCCCAGTGATACTTTGTGTCTCTTTTGTTCTGTTCATATGCATTCATAATCATAAGCATTGCATGGCATCTTAGAGACAAAAATAGGTATTGTTTTATATTTAAGTATCTTCAATCGCGTCGACACGAAGATTTTAACCTTCGTATCTCCGGATAGAAGACACTTAAATAAGGGTAGATGTTGTACCCCAATTTTTGCCCCTAGGATTCCCCTATCATATCATGTCAACTTGATCATAACAAAATCACATTAGGGTTGGTTCTTCCTCTTTTTTCTATCTCCTATCTTTAAGTTTGCTCTTGAGGAATCTCCAAGCACCTTAGTTGTTTATTTTGTATATGCGTTGATAATTAACCTCTAACCAAAATACAAAAAATATTTGTCTTTGTCTTTGCAAAATTGTGTTTTGTAGGTACCGAGTCAAAGCATCCGACAAATAAGGTTTTTCGGTATTATTTCCCTAAAATCTCTATTTGCAAAGAAAAATAATAATAATTAAAAAATTTCAATTTTGTTTTCCTGTACAATCAATTACTCCCATAGTGCAATCGATTGCACAGTGTATTGTGCACAATCTTTGAGAAAAGTGTATTTTTAGCCTTCAAAAATAAATTTTTTTAGTATGTATCGACACATACATGTTATGTGTCCACTCATGCAAAGTGATTAATTCTGTATTGAGTTGAACAGGCAGCTTGTATCGATCCATAGAGGCTTGTGTCGACTCAACCTGTTTTGTATAACTAGCATGTGTCGACACATACGTGTTATGTGTCGACTCATGCAAAGTGATTAATTCTGTATTGAGTCGAAAAGGCAGCTTGTATCGATCCATAGAGGCTTGTGTCGACTCATCCTATTTTCTATAACTAGCATGTGTCGACACATACATGTTATGTGTCGACTCATGCAAATTGATTGATTATGTATTGTATTGAGATAGCAGCTTGTATCGATCCATAGAAGCTTGCTTCGACTCATGCTGGGTTATACAACTAGAATGTGTCGATGCATACGACTCTTGTGTTGACTCATAGCAGCAAAACACATGTGATTTTTGAAAAAAAGCCAACAATTTCAAAACTGTCATCTTTTTGGCTCCAATTTTTCTACATAATTTGAAAATTATATCATTAATTCAATTTTTGGCTCCAAGAATCAATTACCAAATTACCACTAATCCCAATCCTAAACTCTATAAATAGAGCCCTCATCTCATTCAAATTTTAATCTTTTGATAGCCAAAATCACTTTGCTAAAAAATCTCTCAATTCTCTCCATCTACCAAATTCACTCAAAGCTCCATTTTCAAAAAGTTAGTAAGCTTTGCATTGAAGCTTACTAATCTTTGAGATAAACCTTCATCCAAACACTTTTTCTTCATCAATTCTCTACATCCAAGCTTGGCAATTGATTCTTGTGGTTGAATTGAAGCAAATTCTTGAAGTTGTTTTGATCATTCTCTAGATCTACCTTTGGTAAGTTGGATAATTCATCTTTCACAATGCGATCTCTTGGTGATCTTTGGGATTGATTCATTGAGCATTATTTTGTGATTCCAATGGTGTTATTTTCTCATGATTTGATGGAATTTTCGTGCTCAATTGAATACATGATCATAAGGTGTTTGATGGAAAGTTTGAACAAGAATTTGGCCTTTTAAAATATTGTTTTGCTGCCTGTAACAGTGTGCAATCGAGTTACACAGGGACAAAATGTATTTGTTTGCCTTGTTTTGGGGCAGCTTTGATCCAAAAATCTTTTTCTACTCACTCCTTTGATTGTTGGTTTGGATTGCAATTTTAAATGTCCAATTTGTCTCTAAACTCAATGGACTTTGTGATGTAGATGAAGTTGGATAAATGTTCATCAATTCAAATCTACCTAAGAGTGAATTATTTAATTTATTTTTGGTGCTTTGGATTAATGATATGTTTAGTTCTTTAATCCATCTAGAGGAGTGGTTGAATTTAAAGATGAAAGAATTTTGAGATGGTGATCCAAATTAGCTTATCATTCCCCTCCATCTTCATCTTATCCCTTTCTTTTTTAATTGTGATACATGTTAAGGGATAGTGATCCCTATATCATTTATCCAAACATGAAGTACATAGATTGCTATTGACCGGCCTCAAAATAGGTGCGACTTCTACATAAGTCCACTTACGATTGCTTAACATAGCGCTAAATTTTGTCTCGATTCGAATAAATGATCATTTGTGGCCCAAACTTATGATTGCAAGCCCAAGTATGTTAATTTGATCTCTTTGATCCAATAACCTTGAGATTCATTATGTGGAGGCTTTGGTTCTACTAATCCTCTATTGGATCTACAACACCTTTGGTCAATGCGGATCACTTAAACATCATTGATCATTAAAGGTTTCCTTGAGAATTTATTAAATGGATGATATACTTGACATAAAGCAAATGCAACTTGTTGTGTGGAGGCTTTGGTTCTACCAATCCTCTAATGAGTTCCAAATTCAAGTTTCAAGATGATCATCCAACTAACCACTAATTTCTAACAATTGACTTTTTTTATGCCCTTTACCTTATGCTTTTATGCTTTATGTACTATTTACTTTAGCATTTATATTCCATGCTATTTTCATCTTTGCTCACTTGAGCATTTACTTTTATGTAATTTTTATTTTGCTCACTTGAGCTTTTCTTTTCTTTTTGAAGATACTTAATAATCAACATAAACCATAAAAATCTTTAATGGCACTTGGACTATTTGGTTACTATCCTTGGCATGGTGGAGTGTTGGACTTCTTGGACTTAGGATTAGAAACCTTGGCCTATGTTGGAGACCTTGGACCTTAATTGATAATTTCTCTGGAGTTCTTGAGGTTTACCTCGAGACATTGGGTTGTTTGTTTGTTTTGTGTGCAGGTTATTGTGATTACACTCTTGGTTTGTAATCTGGAATTCACCCGCATACAGCCGTTACTCTGCCCATTTTTTGTGAAGACTTAATACACTTGAAGTTTGGTTCTCTCAAGAGGTCTAGTATTTTTGCTTGCTTGGTTTCAATCCAAAGAATGAGAATTTTATCTTGGCTCATAATGTTAAGTATTGGCTTCTTGTTGGTTAGATGGTTCTTATCCCTAGATTTTACCTTATGCTTTAGGATAGTCTCTTCATCTCCTCCCATCTTCTTTGATTTCAAAAATCTTCTCCCTCCTTTTGAAAACTCTTCTTATT
This sequence comes from Vicia faba, assembly GCA_948472305.1. Classification (NCBI taxonomy): domain Eukaryota; kingdom Viridiplantae; phylum Streptophyta; class Magnoliopsida; order Fabales; family Fabaceae; genus Vicia; species Vicia faba. The sequence continues at coordinate 1,403,945,568 of OX451739.1, forward strand.
TCTAAACTTGAAACACTTTCATAATAAACTTGGACTTATGTCCATGCATCTTCGAAAAAATTTCATAAATAAACTTCAATCAATTTAATAATACCTTGACATTTTTTGTGAGAAGACTAAAAGTCAATTAATCTCATTTCAAACCATTTTGCCACTTTGGCTTTTATCTTTAAACTTTTATCAAAAGATTAGGCTCTTGTCAATCCTTGTAGTGATGCAAACTACTATACTTCTACAATATGTAGTGAAGTGAGATATTTTCCACTTGGGTGTTGAGTGAGGCATTGTTGATTTTAAAATCCAAGTCATATCCTCCTCTTTGAGATGATGCAAATTCTCCTTTCTCATGATTGTGGGTAGTAAGTATGTTTTCCACACGGACAATGACGATGATGTCTTATCTCATAAAATTAACCAACACACTTGTGTTTCAAATTTTTAAAAGAGTAACTACGTGTACCTTGATCCCCTATTGCACGAAAGGTGGTACGTAGGAACTAAAGGTTCGCAACCGCGGCGGGTGCAAAAATCATAAAAATATTTATTTTCTCACCTCCACAATCCATTTTATATACAACACATTTTTAAAGCCAAAATATACAGATTTTTCAAAGAGGTTCCTGCGGAGTACCGTAGATGTTTAGGGTGCTAATACCTTCCCTTTGTATAACCAACCCCCTTACCTTGAATCTTTCCCCCTTTTTTTGGGTTATTCGCTCTTTTCCCATTCCTTTGGAAACAATAAAGCGCGGTGGCAATTTTTATTTTGATTTGTATAAAGTCTAGTCAATCCAATGGCTTAGTCTTGAACATTTCTACCGCTACACTTGTGTCTTACCCAAGGCACAATGGTCCATTTGTAAGGGTTATTATTTCATCTTCATATGACATCAATGAATCATGGAAGTTTTCGCATACAAACTTTTGTGCTCATTATTTTTCTTTTATATTTTATTTTCTTTCAAAGATAGCTATACCCTTACACACACCCACACTCACAATGCAGGTATCCATCCATTCTAGATCCCATGGGTAACAATACTGCTATGGCCTTTCGTGACTCTGAGAATCTAATCTACCAAGCCGAAAACGAAGGTGAGGAAGATTGTGAAGTACCAGGGGAACTGGCCAGACTGCTACAATAAGAAGAAAGAACCATTCAGCCTCACGAGGAACCCGTGGATACAATCAACCTGGGTACCAAAGAAGAAAAAAAAAGAGGTCAAGGTAGGTGCCAATTTGGAATCCAGTGTCAAGTAGTGTCTGATTCAGTTGTTAGATGACTATGTTGAAATATTTTCCTGGTCATATGAAGACATGCCGGAACTTGATACAGACATTGTGGTACATTGTTTGCCTACAAGAGAAGATTCTCCGCCAGTAAAACAAAAGGTTCACCGCATGAGACCTGATATGTCAGAAAAGATTAAAGCAGAGGTTATGAAGCAATTCAATGTTGGATTCTTGGCTATCACTTCTTACTCTCAATGGGTTGCCAACATTGTTCTCGTACTTAAAGAAGACGGAAAAGTACGAATGTTATGGACTACAGAGATTTGAATAGGGTGATCCCTAAAGATGATTTTCCACTCCCCCATGTTGATATCCTAGTTTACAATATGGCACAACACAAAGTGTTTTCCTTCATGGACGGATTCTCAGGTAACAACCAAATCAAAATGGCACCTGAGGACATGGAGAAAACAACATTTGTCACACAGTGGGGCACATTCTGCTACAAGGTGATGCCATTCGGACTGAAGATTGCTAGGGAAACCTATCAGCGCGCCATGGTAGCTTTATTTCATTACATGATACATCATGATATAGAGGTCTACGTAGACGATATGATAGCCAGATCGCAAACAGAAGAAGAGCATCTTGACCACTTACAAAAATTGTTTGAGAGACTAAAGGAGTACAAGCTGAGGTTGAATCCAAACAAGTGTACATTTGGGGTACGTTCTGGTAAACTCTTGGGCTTTGTCGTCAATAACAAAGGTATTGAGGTCGATACTGCCAAAGTTAAAGCAATACAAGATATGCCTGCTCCCTGTACTAAGAAGGAAGTCAGAGGATTCTTGGGACATTTGAACTATATTGCCAGATTTATTTCTCTCCTGACAGCTACTCGTGAGCCAATCTACAAGCTCTTGAAGAAAGATCAAGTAGTCAAATGGAATGGTGATTGCCAAGTTTCTTTTGACAAAATCAAATAATACTTACAAGAGCCTCTTGTATTGATGCCACCAATCAAGGGGAGATCATTGATCATGTATCAGACTGTTTTAGAAAATTCAATGGGGTGTGTATTGGGGCAGCATGATGAGTCTGGCCTAAAAGAGCATGCTATTTACTACCTGTTGTACCCCAAAATTTTCCCTCCCATATTCCTAAATACATGTCAAGTGAGGTCCTCAAATTGCTCAAGGAAGTACAAGAGTTGACCAGACAAACTCTCTTCTAAGGTAGTTTACCCCAAATTAGGGTTTCATTTTGCATCAAGATGCTTGAGTCCAAAGGATCCCAAATGCTCACCATTGTCCTAATATGTTCTCAAGATCATCCATATCAAGTTTCAAGCCTTATAGAGGAAGTTTGCTCAGTCAATTGCTCAAATACCTAGAAAATCGATTGTGCTAGGGCAAAAGTCAATTGTGGCCCACATACAGTCAAACTTCAGGATTTTTGGTCAACATTCTCATTTTGAAGTATTATTCATCATTTTATAAAGGGATGATCATGATTCCTGAAGGATTTCTCGCAATTCATCAAAACCCAAAAGTTGCTAAATTAGGGTTTTGTAGGAAAAGTCAACTCAACTTTGACAAAGCATAACTTTCTCATACTATATCAAAAATGACCCATCCAAAGCTCATTTTGAAGAGGATGTAATTCTCTGCAATTCATATTCAGATCCCAAGTTCAATATATGCACTCACAAGAATATATGAATTTGGACATTATAGGTCATTTTGAAAAGTCAACAAAAAACACCTTTTGAGTCAGAGCTTCATACATGAACATGGAAGACTCAATTGAGATGAGACCAAAAGGGTTGCTTAGAGGACATCATAAGATTTCTAAAAAGTCCAATTTCTAGGGTCAAAATTGAGAGAGTTGTGCATTGGCCAAGTTGACCCTTATTGCAAAATTGCCAAAAGTCAAATGTGTCCAAAATTGCATTTTTTGCTAAATGGACCCAACTTTTTATGCTTGCACTGAGTTTGTAATGTGATCCAAGACCCATGAGCCTTTCCACTTGTCATTCTTCTATTTTTATTATTTATTTTGATTTTATTTCATTTAAATCAAATAAAATCAATATAAAATAATGAAAATATCAAAAATCAATTAAACCTTGAGATTTTGTGCATGATTAGAGTCATTATACAGCTGGTGACAAGATCAAATCGTGCAAGGCTTCATATGGACAGAAAAGGATTGAAAATGCTTGTTTTGGAAATATTTGGTGCAAGGAATAAATCATTGGTCAATCTTCATAAATGGCAAAGATTTGATGCAAATTTTTACCCTAATGCATTGTCTAATATATATGAAACAGATCCAAGGCAAAGAAAAAGAGGAGGAAGCAGCGGTACAGAGATAAAAGAAAACTCAAAAATTGTAAGGAAAATGGTGATCCAATTTCTGTGTTAGAGGTCGATTCGTGCCATTCTCGGATTGCCAATAGGTCGCTGGACATTCCAGGAGTAATTTCCAATCAGATTCAAGCCTTTCCACGTTTGGAATTGCAAGATAGAGGTATCACGATCTGCCTCTAAATCCGAATTCAGTTTCATTGATTCACTCACCCATTGTATATTTTAATGATATATTTGTGTTTGTCTTTGAGTTTGCAAGCTTTTGATACCATTTAATTGTATTTCTAACGCTTGCACATGAAAATGCCATTATTAGGGTTTGCTCTTATGTTTTAGGGTTTCTCTGTATCAGTAAAATTGGTCCAAGAAAGTAGTACCATAATATTCATGGGTTCGAGACGAACAGAACCATGTAATTAGAATTCATTTTAGCATCTGTTTTCTTGATAATTGAAAAGTGCAGGTATGTAGCTACAGTAAGTGTCTGTAGGTAAAAGTTCAGAGCTTTAAACGACAGTTCCAAGGAAGAAGACAATGGCGTGTCACAGCCTGACTGGATGATTCAAATTCTGGCGCATTATTCTGGCCAGAAACCTGTAGATCTGATATATATTGTTTGTTTTTGTTATATTAATAAACTAATGTCCAACGCAGTTTGGTCAGAAGAAGGAAGTCAGAAGTTTATTATTCTGGGTTTGATCCCAGGTGTGAGCTTTTGGTATATTCTCCTTTGTTTTTGCCAGAGCCAGCACGTGCATCTTCTGAGGATCACCACCTTCTGGATCCACCAGCCAGCAGCAGATCCAGTGCACCATCTTTCTGATCCATTAGACAGGATCAGGTCCAGCGCATCATCTTCTGGATCCCAGTCAGAACCAGATCCAGCACGTGCAGGCCATCATCTTTTGTATCCCATTCAGAACTAGATCAAGCATATCCCCATCTTTTGAGGGCCACCATCTTCTGGACCATCATCCTCTGATCAGGACCGCTGACAGAAGGACCTTGGGTTATTTCTTTTTTGCCTATTTTAATTTTTTCTCTTTAATTATTCTTTTCTTTATCAATACTAAAATTATTATTTTTCTAAAATTAACCAATCAAAAAATCACAAAAATAAGACTTATTTTCTTAATAAATGTTGTTAATTAATTAGTTTAATTAATTTAAGGCGGTTCTAATTTCTTTCATAATTAAAATTAAGTAGAATTTAGGATTTTCTTTTTTAATTCAATTATTTCATTACTTTCTTAACATGACAAAAATGACAAAAAAAACATGTTTATTTTAAATCAATTACAATTAGGTTTAGTCAAGGGTCAAAACCCTAGTCGTTTCGCATTTAATTCGCCACGCGCTGGCTATTTATTTTGCTAATATTGTTGTAATTGTTCACTGGTATGTAATAGTTTAAATTAGGATTTTCATTTATCACTTTTCCCCGGTTTTTGGTTATGTAATTAATCCCCCTCCCCGAAGCCTTGTAATAGCGTAAATTTACTTTCTCGAATTTTAATTCTTGCAAATATTTGACTGTTTAGATGTATGCTAATAGGATTGTATGACAAGAATGCGTGACAAATTAATACAGTTAGAAAATCCTAATGTGCAAAGATAAATAACTGAAAACAAATCACTTGCATATATCACTCCTAGGGTATACTCACACTTCGGTTGCCTTCGGTAAACGGTCATTAAGTATAGGGTATCTTAGTGGTTTCCCTCCTGTCTAAAAAGATCAAACGTTGCCTCGAAAATGTTGCCTCGAAAATGTTGCCTCGAATATGATCTTAAGACTCTAGGGTTATTACTAAGGTGTCCTAACATTGCTTTAGTGATCGCACGTCCCTTTCGAATTGACCCTTACAACTCCAACGACGGTGCTACCAATTTCTCAATAGTGGGATAGCGCTGTCTAAAGGAAACAAGAATAGAAACGACCTTTTTTCGAGTAGGTAGATGCTAGTAGGTACTTGCTCAAATCAAAACTCTTCACACTTACACATTTCAAAACAATTTTCAAAACAACTTCGTCACACCCTTGAGGACTGATACAAGGGTTATCACGAAGTCAAACTTTTCAAAACAAAGCACATACACAAGCAATTTTTAAAAGATGAGCAAGTACCTAAGAGCCCATGGAAAACCATGGATATAAAGGGTGCTAACACCTTCCCTTTCTATAATCTACCCCTCGTACTCAGAATATCTCGAAAAAGGATTTTTTCTGTACTTTTTTCCTTTCCGAATGGATGAAATAAAAGTCGGTGGCGACTCCTGCTTACCACGACATTTTGCAAACACAAAATGCAAAATGAAAACCAGCATTTTCAAAACAGTCGGTTCTGCCACCGTATCACAGAATTGGCGACTCTGCTGGGGACTAAAATAAGTGGGGTATACCTTAGGATCTAGTTCATCTTAATTGCTTCTCTTGTTTGTTTTGTTTGCTTTACTTTTAAGGGTTTCAGCTTGGGGTTACTATAGATCCTAACCCGGATCTGGGGGATACCTTTTAGGTAAGTAGCAAAAGATTGTGAGGGAACTGTATGGCGTAGACCGATACGGTTGAAGCAGTGGCTACGTTGATGTGGCACTTTGGTTGGTATCGGTATCCCTTGTGGAGAAACGAGGAGAATACGGGTCCGCCGTATGGTGTCATTAAGCATCAACTGATCTTAGAACCTTTAATCACCCAACTTGGCCATTAGAAAGTAGTGAGATAGCCAGCCTCGGTCTAAAGCTGAGAACTGGTTGATACTCGATGCTACACTCATTGATACCATACTCTCGAGATAGTTCCGGCTGCAAGAAAAGATTGCGTGAGCTGAAACCATGACCGATGGAGGATGGTCAGTGATATTGAGATCCCCTAGAACCCGGTTACTTTTTCTAGGACAGGTTGAAACCAACTTAACTACAAGGGGGTATTACCTTTGACCTCATGCAAGCCTTAAACCTAAGGGCTTTCTGTGACTTATTTGCCTTTGCCATGCCCGTTATCTGCTATACCTGTTATTTTTTATCATGACATCATGCATCATAACATAGCATACATGATTCATTACACTAACCATTTTAAAGACCAAGGGAATTTATCTTTGTTCTGTTTTGCAGATCATGACTTCCGCACGTAGAAAGACTATCCGAGTCAACTTTGTGGAGATACCATCCCAACTCAAAGAGCTAGTGTCAAAGATTTATGAAACCTCTATGTTCATCAAGAGACATGGTCAACTTCTCAGCTTGGTTACTTCAAACCCTGACGAACAGATGATGAGTGTACTTTTCCAGTTCTTCGATCCCAAGCATCACTGTTTCACCTTTCCAGATTATTAGTTGGTACCCACCTTGGAGGAATTCTCTCATCTATTGGGCATATCCATTCTTGAACAGGTACCCTTCACATGTATAGAAGAAGTTCCTAATCCAGAAGTCATTGCCTCAGCTTTGCATTTGAAACGGGTTGATGTGGTATCCAATTGGGAAACTCGAAGCGGAGTCGAAGGTTTTTTAGCCAAATTTCTGATAGACCAAGCTAAGCTATTTTGAGATGATATAGATTTTCAGGCTTTTGAAGATGTCTTGGCTCTTCTTATCTTTGGTTTGGTTCTCTTCCCTAATCTGGATTCCTTTATAGATGTGAATGATATCAAGATTTTCCTCTCTCGCAATCATGTACCTACCTTGCTTGGAGATATCTTGCACGCCCTCTATACTCGTACCATAAGGAGAAGAGGAACTCTTACGTGTTGCATGCCATTGTTGTCCAGGTGGTTTATTTCTCACCTCCCTAAGTCTCTGTTGAAGAACGAAGAGGGTTTGGGTTGGTCGCACAGAATAATGTCACTTGCTCATACAAATATTATTTGGTGTTCCCGAGCTATGGAAGACGTTGTTGTTATTGACCACTGTGGGGGTACCCTAATGTCCCAGTACTTGGTATCAGAGGAGGTATAACTTACAATCCTTGTCTAGATTTACGACAATTTGGTCGTGCTCAGAGAGATGGGCCCCATAGGTTAATTCTCGAGGATATTGCATTCGACTATGAAGAGGATGCTGAAGGGCATCACCAGAGATTCATACTTGTTTTGGGCATGGTAAATAGATCAGACCCCCATGAGTTGGGACCAAAGACTTCTCTTCCTATGCAGCCTTATCTCCAATGGGTCCAAGCTCGTGCATAGAAGCTTGTGATGCCATATGCAGCAGTGTTACCAGTGATTGTGGAACCCACTACTGAAGACGGTATTCCTTACATAGTTATCTACCCTTACATGCCTACTGATCTTGGGGAACTACAAAGGTCTTGGATTCAAATGAAGAATGAGTGAGATACTTATAGGAAGCAGTTCCATGAGCTAGAGAGGAAGGTTTTGAAGCTCACCAGACAGCTCGAGGAGGAAAGAGTGCTCAATGACTACATCAACACAAAGAGAAAGCATCCATGGGACTTTTGATTTTGCTTTTCTAGTTTTAGATTTGTTTTATTTACTTCTTCGTAACGCCTTAAGGGAATTGTTAACATTTCAAAGTTAAGCTAATAAAGTTTGTTTATTTTTTGTTTGCAAATTTAAATCTCCCAAAGTCTTTGAAATCATTACATATGCATCCCATTATCATGCACATCATCACAGGTACCACTACAGGTTTCTTATCTTCTCTATTGTTTATTTCAGCATAAATGTCTTCTGATCAAGCCATCAAAGAGCTTCAGGCAGAAAATGCCCAGTTCCAACAGATGTTCATAAGTCTGGTTAAGGGACAAGAGGATCTGAAAACTCTCATTCTGAAAGAAAAGAAGAAGAATAAGAAGAAGAAGAAGAAGGTCGGGCTTCTGAACATGGGCAGAAGGTTTGGAGAAAGGTTGAAGCATCAAGCTGATCTGACCTCTTCATCCAAAGAAGGGGAGAACCAAGAAGAAGAAGAAAAGGGCCATAGTCCTACGGTCTCTGATAATGATATTGATTTTGATGATGAGCAATATCCTCCTGTCGAGGATAGGTACAAGTAGCTAGAAGACCATCTGAGTGCTATGGAAGTTCAGAAGGTACCTGGTTTGGATTTCGGAGAACTAGGAATAGTATCTGGAGTGGTCATCCCTCAGAAGTTCAAGGCTCCAGTTTTTGCCAAGTATGATGGAGTGTCTTGTCCAAAACTCCATCTCCACTCTTATGTCAGGAAAATTCAACCCCACACAGCTGATAGAAATTTATGGGTGCACTTATTTCAAGATAGTCTGTCAGGGACTCAGCTTAAATGGTTCTACCAGTTGGAAGGGGCCAAGGTTCGAAACTGGGAAGATCTTGTTGCTACTTTCTACAAGCAGTACCAGTATAATGCCGACCTTGCTCCCACTCGTACTCAACTCTAGAGTATGTCCATGGGTGCAGGCGAAGGTTTCAAAGATTATGCTCAGAAATGGAGAGATTTGGCTGGCTGGGTTCAACCCCCTTTATCTGATCGGGAGTTAGTTGATATGTTCCTGGGGATGCTATCTGGTCCATTTTTCAACCACTTGATCAGCAGTTCATCATCTGGTTTCACCGAGTTGATCTTAACTGGAGAAAGAGTTGAGGCCGGAATTCGAAGTGGTAAGATTCAAAAGGATGCTTCTTCAAGTTCGATGAAGAAACCTTTTACTGGTAAAAAGGAAGCCAGTGCAGTTTATAGCCCAAGGGGCCAAAACAAATCTGAACACCGTCCAATGGTAAATGATGTAGTGATACCAAGACCCGTTGTTGCTCCACAATGCAACAATCAACAGAGGGTGGAAAGACCACAGCGGCAGTTTACTCGCATTATCATGACATTGTCTGAAGTGTTACCTCACCTTCTGAAATCTAACTTGACCATATTAAGGAAGGCTCCCAAAAATCCCAACACTACCTATCTTAGATACAATCCCAACGCACGGTGCGCCTACCATTCTGAAAGCCCTGGCCATGATACCTGTTGTACCCCAAAATTTTCCCTCCCATATTTCCCAAGACATTGCAAAAAATAATCTCCAAATGGTTCAAGATGGCTCAAGAGTTGGACAGTCAAATCACCTCCTAAGGCAGTCAACCTCAAATTATGGTTTTGTGTTGCATCAAGGTCCTTGCATCCAAATGGCCTCAAGTGCTCCCCAATGTCCTAATATTTCCTCAAGTTCATCCATGTCAAATTTCAAGCCTTGTAGAGGAAGTTTGGTCAGTCAATTGCTCAAGAGGCCCAAAAATCAACTATGCTAGGGCAAAAGTAAACTGTGACCTACAAATAGTCAAACCTCAAGATTTTTTGTCAAAATTCTCACTTTTAAGGATAATTCATCATTTGATCAAGGGTTGATCATGATTCATCAAGGATTGCTCAAGATTCATCAAGATTCAAAAGTTGCTAAATTAGGGTTTTGTTGGAAAAGTCAACTCAACTTTGACCAAGCATAACTTTCTCATACTTTATGAGAAATGACCCATCCAAATCTAATTTTGAAGAGGATGAAATTTCCTACAATCCATCTTCACACCCTAAGATCAAGAAATGCACTCACAAAAAGTTACAATTTTGGACATTATAGGTCACTTTTGAAAGTCAACAAAAACACCTTTTTTTCCAAAGCTTATAACTTTATAATGGAATATACAAATGAAATGATACCAAAAGGGTTCGTTAGAGGACATCTCTAGGTTTCTAAAAAGTCCAAGAACACCTCCAAAAGTTCAAAATTGAAGAAGTTATGCATTGTTGAAGTTGGGCATTTTTCCAAAATTGCCAAAAGTCAACTATCCCCAAAACTTCAAATTTTGTCAAAAGGGCCCACTTTTTTCCACTTGATTTGATCTTATCACACTACACACGTGTCCTATCTTCAGCCTTGTGTCCAATTATTAATTTTTCTATTTTATTTGATTTTTATTGATTTAATTCATTTTAAATCAATTTAAATCCAAATAAAATCCAAATCTTAATCACTTGGTATCTTTTTGATCATTACAGGTCTTAAATATCATCATGTACACAATCAAATCCGAATCAAGCCATGTTATGAACAAAATATTGGATTTGGGACATTTTTGGAAGCTTTGTAATGGAAGGTCATATCAAATCCAAAATCATCAATGCTCATGGATTCAAAGCCCAAAATTAAACCTAATTCATTCCCTTATACTTGTACAACACAAAGGCACAAAATTGAGAACCTAGAGGCTGCAAAAAATCACAAGGACAAACTTGAGAAAAAGCTTGAAAAAGTGTAAAACTGAAATCCATACTAGAGGAAAATTCAAGACCAAAACTCAATGTGGTTCTCTTGCTAGACATCCATTGAATCTATTGGAATCAAAAGCAAGCTCTGAAACCTCCTAAATCGCGCTGTAAGTTTCCTTGAACACCGCCCTGTACATGAAAACGCAACCTTGGATTCTTGCATCTTTTTGATAAATTATGGACATATTCTTGATCTTTGCATGATTTCCAAGCTATCTGCAATATTTGATTTTGTTTTTGTAGCCTGTAAAGCCATACCCGAAACTAGGGTTTGGGTTTCTTGTTTTTAGGCGTTTCAATTTCAGGTAAAATCAGGACCAACCATGGACATGGATGAATTCAGGAGGGAGAGACGAAGCGAACCATGGTTTCAGGATCAATTTATATGGCCTACCGTTGATTTTAGGAACGTGCCATGAATTTAGCTGCAGATAAAATCCGCAGGTAAATAACCAGTGTTCCAACGAAGAAGACGCTGACGCGTCTCCCTCCCATTGGTGGTTTAAAATCTCGCGCGTTTTATTTTTTATTTACAGCATATTGTTTGTTTTTAGCATATAATATTCTCCAATTATCCCATTAACAAATAAACACCTTGGCTCAGCTGGCAGAGGCGCTAGTGGAAAATCCAATGGGACCTGGGTTCGAATCCCAAGTCCCCTAAAAGGCTTTGTATTATTTTGTTTTAGGTATTCAGGCGCGTTTCATCAACTATGGTCCACCATACGCCTTCAGATCTCAATATGCCAGATGGCCTCCAGGCCAAATCTGATGGTCTAGATTGAGCATCCACCATATGCCAAGGTCAACATGTCAACATGGAATTGGAAAAGTCAAACGAGGCTTGCAGCAAATGGGCCTCAAATTGCCAGATTCACCTCCAAATCAGGCCCACACCCCCCATTGGGTTATTTCTATCTTTTTTTTATATTTCTCTTATTTATTTGTTTTATTATTATTTTTTTTATTATTTAAATCACTAACCAATAAATTCATTTTTTTCCTCATAAAATCAAAAAACAAAAATATGTTTTATTTATTAAAATTAAATTCATGACTTTATTTTTGTAAATAAATTAATTAATTAATTTAGTTTAATTAGGTATAATTTTAATATCTTTCACAAATAATTAAAATTAAGGCAAAATACTCATTTTGGTCCCTTAACTATACCCTTGGGTTCACATTGGTCCCTTAACTTTTTTTCGTGTCATTTTGGTCCCTTAACTTTCAAAATGTTTCATTTTAGTCCTTTTTGTCTAATTAGCTACGAATTTAGCGGCTGATTTCAAAGTTTTTCCGTCTAATTAGCTAAGAATTTAGACAAAAAGGACTAAAATGAAACGTTTTGAAAGTTAAGGGGCCAAAATGACACAAAAAAAAAAGTTAAGGGACCAATATGAACTCAAGGGTATAGTTAAGGGACCAAAATGAGTATTTTGCCTAAAATTAACATAGAATATTAGGTTTTTACTAACTTTTAATCAATTTTATCTTATTTCCTTAAATATCCAAAAAATCCAAAAAAATATTGTTTTCATTAATAATTAATTTATTTATTTTATTTTATTTAATTCCATTTAATTCAAAAAATAACAAAAAAATCTTTTCTTTAATAAAAAGGGGTCAAAACCCTAAAAAAATGCGTCATTTTAATTTCTCGCACGCGATCAATATTTTCATATTATTGTACTTGCTTCCGGAATGTAATAGCTTTTAATTAGGACTTTATTTATCGCTTTATTTTACGTTCCGCATTTTAATTTCAAGGGTTTGTTTTTGGCGATGTAAATACCCGACGCCTTGTAATAGTTTAGATTTAATTTTCCGCAATTTAAATTCCGCAACTATATACTGTTAGATGTTTGATAATAGGGAATGCATGACAAGATCAAATGTATGAACTTAAAGTCAACATAGCTCACCCATGACATGTACAAAGATAAAATTAACTGAAATAACACACTCGCACATGCGCACTCCTAGGGTACACCTCACTTGGTTGCCTTCGAACGTGGTCATTGAGTATAGGAAGTTTTAGAGGTCGCCCTCTTGTCCAAAGATCATAGTTGCCTCGAAACGGTTGCCTCGGATAAAATGATCTAAGACATTAGGGTTACCGCTAAGGCGTCCTAACATTGCTTTAGTGACCACATGTCCCTTAATCGAATTGACCCTTAAACTCCAACGACGGTGCTACCTACTCCTCAATAGTGGGATAGGGTTGTCTAAAGGACATTTGTACAGATTAATTCCTTTTTCGAGTAGGTAGATGGTTCTTAAGTACTTGCTCCTCTTAAAAACAAAACAAAACTTTTCGCACTTACACTCCTTTCAAACAAAAACTCCTTTTCAAACCCACAAACACAAAGAAAAGCAATTTTTAAAAACACTTTGAGCAAGTACCTAAGAGCCTGTGGATAACCACGGATAGAAAGGGTGCTAACACCTTCCCTTTCTATAATCTACCTCCCGAATCCGAGAAACATCTCGAAAAAGGAATTTTTCTGTGCTTTTTTCCTTTCCTTGTTGGATAAAATAAAAGACGGTGACGACTCTTGCTTACCGCGACATTTTGCAAAAACAAACACAAAATGCAAACCAGCATTCCAAAAACAGTCAGTTCTCTTTCCCACCGATCACAATACCAATGACTACTGGGCTTTGAGAAACAAAGTACAGGATTTGCTGGAAGCTAAGGAGATAGAGTTTGATGCTCCAGAAAAGCCAAATGTAATAACTGCTCATGTGCCCAAACATGGTCGTGGGGTTAATGCTGTTGACAATGATTTGTTTGTGACCTTTGTTGAAGAAATTTTTACTCCTCTTATGATTGTTAAGAGGAATCTGTTGTTGGCCGGGATATTCCCGGGTTGTGGTGAAGGTTGCCACATGTGCTCAATTCTACCTACTGGTTGTCATTTGTTGAAATTAGGTGTTCAGCGCCTGATGGATAATAAAGATATTATGTTCGAGAAGACTATGACCCATGTTGTTCCCAATAAAGATGTTTCCATCATAACCATTTCCGCCAATCCTTCCAAGGTTTCCTTGAGAAAACCTTTTAGGATTACATCTGTTCCAAGAATTGCTCCGCTAATAATCATCGTTCCCAATCCCATCCCATACACTTCAGACAAGGTTGTCTCATGGCACTATCGTGTTGATGTGTATTACCATGGTATTAAGAAAGAGTTGAAGAATGAAGAAGCTGATACTGATGTCAGTAATATTGTCGGGGCTAGTAAAGTCACCAGAAGTGGAAGACTCTTTTCTCCCGAGATTTCCCCTCCGACTATCCATAAACCTGTTGTTATTCCACCTACTAGTACATCAACCACTGTTCCAGTTCCTACTCCAGTTATCACCCTTGTCGCCAAGCCATCTGAAACTCGGGGCAAAGAAATCATAGGTGAGCCTGCCCGGACGGAGGCGCCTAGAAAAATTATGGTGGAAACCTCTAAACAAGAAATAGAGGAAATACTGAAAATTATCAAGAAAAGTGACTACAATGTGGTCGAATAGTTGGGGCATACCCCATCAAAGATTTCCATGTTGTCTCTGTTGTTGTGTTCAGAAGCCCATGCGAAGGCTCTAATCTCATTTCTCAAAAATGCGCATGTGCCGCAGGAAACTTCTGCAGATCAGTTCAAAGATTGCATGGCTAGCCTGACTGCTGACAATGGGCTAGGATTTTCAGATGTGGAACTGACCGCTAAGGGGAGGAATCATAATGATGCTCTGCACGTCTCGATTGAGTGCAGGGGCACCACTATGGCTCATGTGTTGGTTGACACCAGGTCTTTGATGAATGTTCTGCCAAAGAAAGCGTTGGACCGTTTGGACTGTGAGGGTTTGACTTTGAAGCAGAGTAACATTGTGGTCAGAGCTTTTGATGGATCAAAAAGGATGGTACACGGGGAGGTGGACATCCCTGTTAAAGTGGGTTCTCAGACCTTTGGATCCACCTTCTATGTAATGGATATCAGACCGTCGTATTCTTGCTTGTTGGGTCGTCCTTGGATCCATAGGGCTGGGGCAGTCACTTTCATACTCCATCATATGCTGAAATACCCAGTACAAGGGAAAATTATCACGGTGCAAGGTGAAGAAGAGTACATGGTAAGTCATCTCAATTCTTTCCGTTATGTGGAGATGGATGGGGAGTTCATAGAGACTCCTTGTCAGAACTGAGAAGAGGTCCCTTAGACTTTGGCGTCAACTGAAGTTACTACCAATAAACCTCCACTGAAGATGGCTTCTCTCAAGGATGCCAGGGTTGTTGTTGAAGAAGGTGGGTGTACCAATTGGGGTCGGCTCCCTGATTTCACTCACAAAACTGACAAATTTGGTTTAGGCTTTACTACAGGGGCTCAAAGGGCTGTTAGGCATGCACGAATTGGAAGACCTCCTCTACACATCAGCAATCGGGGAGTTAATGCAATTGAGGACAGTGAAGAAGATTCAGACATTGACAGCTGGATCTACCCAACAACCAGTGGTGGACTGAATAACTGGACGGCGAAGGACTTCATACATGTTTCTTTTATTTCACAGTAATTTACTTTTGTTTTAAGATTTGTAATAAACAGTTTGAAACTTTACGGCCTAGTGCCTTTCCCGAGGCACCTTGGTTTCGCTTGTGAGTGCTTATTATTATTTGTCATTTTCATATATCATCAAATAAAACATTGCATATTTTTCTTGCATTACAAATTTTATGCTCCTTGTCTTTCTTTTCTATCTCCCATTTTATCAAAATAGTTATTCTCTTACAGACACTCACGTATCATACTGCAGATCCATATCCACTCTGGATCCCATTGGTAACAGTTCTGCTACTGCCAGTTATGACTTCGAAAATCCGATCAACTAAGCTGAGGACGAAGGCAAGGATTATTGTGAGGTGCGGGGAGAACTTGCTAGACTACTACAACAGGAAGAAAGGGCCATACAGCCTCATGAAGAGCCAATCGAGGCAGTGAATTTGGGTACAGAGGAAGACATGAAGGAGGTTAAAATAGGTGCGAATCTGGAGCATAGTGTCAAACAACGGCTAATATAGATGTTGCACGATTATGTCGAGATCTTCGCCTGGTCCTATGAAGATATGCCTGGTTTGGACACTGATATTGTGGTACATCTCCTGCCAACCAAAGAAGATTTCCCACCGGTAAAGCAGAAGGTCCGTCGTATGCGCCCTGAAACGTCAGAGAAAATCAAGGCAGAGGTCATGAAGCAGTTTGACGCCGGATTCTTAGTCGTCACTTCTTATCCGTAGTGGGTTGTCAACATCGTTCCGGTACCTAAGAAGGACGATAAGGTACGGATGTGTGTGGACTATAGAGATCTGAATAGGGTAAGCCCCAAGGAAGACTTCCCGCTTCCTCATATTAATGTCCTAGTCGATAACATCGTGTAGCACAAGATCTTCTCCTTTATGGATGGTTTTTCTGGCTACAACCAGATCAAGGTGGCTCCGGAGGATATGGAGAAGACAACCTTCGTTACACAGTGGGGCACCTTCTGTTACAAGGTAATGCCTTTTGGGTTGAAGAATGCTGGGGCAACTTATCAGCGCGCCATGGTCGCCTTGTTCCATGATATGATTCACCATGAGATTGAGGTTTATGTTGATGACATGATAGCCAAGTCTAAGACTAAGGAAGAGAATCTCGATCATCTCCAGAAACTTTTTGATAGGGTGAAGACGTACAAGCTGAGGTTGAATCCGAACAAGTGTACCTTTGGGGTAAGATCTGGTAAGCTTTTGGGTTTCGTCGTCAGTGACAAAGGTATTCAGGTGGATCCTGCGAAGGTAAAAGCCATACAAGAGATGCCGGCTCCCCGCACAGAAAAAGAAGTTAGAGGCTTCTTGGGACGTCTGAATTACATCGCCAAATTCATTTCGCATCTGACTGCTACTTGTGAGCCAATCTTCAAGCTTCTGAAGAAAGATCAAGTGGTAAAGTGGAATGATGAATGCCAGACTGCTTTCGAAAGAATCAAGGAATATCTTCAAGAACCGCCGATTTTGATGCCTCCAGTGGAAGGAAGACCTTTGATATTATACTTGACAGTGCTGGACAATTCAATGGGGTGTGTGTTGGGGAAGCATGACGAGTCTGGCCGAAAAGAGCACGTTATTTACTACCTTAGCAAAAAGTTTACCGACTGTGAGACCCGATACTCATTGCTCGAGAAAACTTGCTGCACTTTGGCATGGGCTGCTCGCCGGCTGAGACAGTATATGTTGACTCACACTACCCTATTGATATCAAAGATGGATCTGATCAAGTATATTTTTGAGAAGCCCACCTTATCAGGAAGAATAGCAAGATGGCAGATGATCTTAACTGAGTACGACATCCAACACACAACCCAAAAAGCAATCAAAGGGAGTGTATTAGCGGATAATTTGGCGCATCAGGCCGTGGATGACTATCAGTCTATGAATTTCGAGTTCCCGGATGAGAATATCATGTTGGTAACCGACTGCGAAGAACCTGGACCGGAGGAAGGACCTGAGGAAGGATCCCGATGGTCTATGTATTTTGATGGAGCATCAAACGCATTGGGGAATGGCATTGTCACCGTAATCATATCTCCTGAAGGGTTTCATACTCCGTTCATCGCACGATTGTGTTTTAGCTGCACCAACAATATGGCGGAGTATGAAGCATGCATCATGGGGCTCCGAGCTTCTATTGACCTAAGGATTAAGTTCTTGAGTGTATTCGGAGATTCTGCTCTGGTGATAAGTCATATCAAAGGCGAGTGGGATACGAAGCACCCAAATCTTATTCCTTACAAAGAATATGTACTGACATTGCTCCCGCACTTCGAGGAGATAACCTTTAAACATTTCTCCAGAGAAGAGAACCAGTTGGCGGACGCGCTAGCTACCATGTCTTCGATGTTCAAAGTGAGATGGGACAATGAAGCTCCCCAAATTACCATTGAGAGGTTGGACGAACCCGCACATTACTGTGACATTGAGACTGAGGTAGCAGATAAACTCTGGTTTCACGAGGTAAAGAGGTATCTTGAGGCTCAAGAATATCCCGAGGGGGCATCTATTAATGATAAGAAGTTTCTAAGAAGGTTCACTGCAAAATTCTTCATCAGCAACAGGATCCTCTATAAGCGTAACCATGATTCAACCTTAATGCGGTGTATGGACAAGAGCGAGGCAGAAAGGATCATGGCAGAGTTATGTGAAGGTACCTTCGGAACTCATTCCAGTGGACATACCATGGCGAAGAAAATCCCACGGGAAGGATATTACTGGTCTACTATGGAAGCTGATTGTTATCAACACTCTCGGACTTGTCATAAGTGCCAAGTCTATGCTGATAAGGTGCATGTACCTCCAGTCCCTCTGAATGTTTTGATAGCTCCTTGGCCCTTTGCAATGTGGGGCATCGACATGATCGGCGAGATCATACCCACTGCGTCTAACGGACATCGTTTCATTTTGGTAGCCATTTATTACTTTACGAAGTGGGTTGAGGAAGCTTCCTTTGCTACAGTGACCAAGAACGTCGTAGCGCGGTTCATCCGGCACAATCTGATCTGCCGATATGGTATCCCCGAGAGGATCATTACTGACAATGGTACGAATCTCAATAATACGATGATCACCGAGCTCTACAAACAATTCAAGATACAGCATCATAATTCTTCTCCCTACCGGCCGAAGATGAATGGGGTTGTTGAAGTGGCTAACAAGAACATCAAGAAGATTGTGTAGAAGATGACGGTGACATACAAAGACTGGCATGAGATGTTACCATTCGCTCTTCATGGGTACCGTACCTCAGCACGGACGTCGACAGGGGCAACACCCTACTCTTTGGTGTATGGCATGGAGGCAGTCCTACCCATCAAAGTCCAGATACCCTCTCTCAGGATTATGAAGGATGCGGGTTTGAACGAAGAGGATTGGATCCAAACCCGACTCGACCAGCAGAATTTAATCGATGAAAAGAGACTTACCGCTATTTGCCATGGTCAGGCGTATCAAAAGTGAATGATCAAGGCTTTTAACAACAAAGTCAGACGTCAAGAATATCGAGTCGGGGATCTAGTGATCAAACGCATCATACTACCGCAAGGTGATCCCAGGGGAAAATGGACCCCCACATACAAAGGGCCATTTGTGGTTAAGAACATTTTCTCAGAAGGAGCTATGATTCTAACCACCATGGATGGTGACGACCTTCCTCACCCCGTCAATGCAGACATAATGAAAAAAATACTACGCCTAATCAAAGACCCGCTAGGTTGACTGGCCTAGGCAAAAATAAGGGCTTCCCGGCGAACCAAAAGGGTTAGGGAAAAATTAAGGGGTGAAAATATAAAAAAACTGTACACCCGACAAGTCGAAAACCTGAAAAGGCGACTTGGGCAAAAAAGGGTATCCCGATGGACTGAAAACCTGAAAGGACGGTCCAGGAAAAAATTAGGGATCAAAGCGTAACACTATGTCTCATTGGATCATCTAGCAACCAGACCTCGGTATCAACTATCAAGCTCGGACGGCGCCAATCAATCGGATCTACCTTCGACCAAACAGCAAAGTGATGAGATGCTTGAAGATATAAGGGAAATAGAAGAATTGGAACCCAATGGGATTCTTTCACATAGCTGTTTTTCTTTTTAATTGTAATTTCCATCTTTCGGCGGTGTTCTCTTACTAGAGCGTCAGCCTCTTTGTACAAAATGCCTATTACAGGCCAACTTCAAAAATCAATACAATTCATTTTCACAAGAAATTGCAATTTGCTTTTCTTTTTCTGTTTTGTTTTGTAAGAACGTCCAATGATTCATTTTTGATATATGCATTTGAAAATAATTGCTGCTCATAAATATTTACATGAAAAAACAAAAGACAATTACTCGTAATTCCAAGAATAGGGAAAAACAAGAAGTGCCCAAACCTTACAGTTACTTTGACCATCAGGTACCAAGGTAGAGTCCGCTTGAGAACATGAGTAGTGGTACATTCACTCCCCACAGAGTAAAATGTATCTAAGAACGGTAATGTTAGTTTTCCCAAACAAGACATAACTCTCCCCAGTTGAGGTTCACAATCGAGAGTGAGTCAGTAATTTTTCCTCAAGCAGAGTTTATTTCTCTCACAGGCTGAAATTCAATCCAGGATTCATTATCACCAGCAACGGTAATTCTTCCCCAGCTGAGTTATTTCTCCAAGTCAGCAGATCTATCAACAGATTATCTCCTCTCCAACACAGTTATTCCCCGCAGGGTTATCCTCAGGCAGAGTCTCATCCGGCAGAATATTTACCAGCCAAGGGGAAAACCCCCAGCTAGTCATCTCTGTTCATCATCCCCAACATGAGCAGAGGGACTGTGGTTGATTACAGTAGTCAAGAATACCATTTCTCATACTCTCCAAACAAGTAATCAGGGATTTATCTTCCCAGATTCAGATTATTACGTCAGCATTTCATGTTCATACATCATGACGTGTGCATACATCCCATATAACATAGTCTCATTTATTTTGAGAATGTCATCATACAATGCATCTCATGCATCGCACATAACTAACCCTCTATTTATTTCAGAAAAAGACAGTTATTATCAGCAACTTCCAGTAGGCCCTTGATCAACACTCGAAGCTAAATAGAGTAATCATCAGCGCGATAAGAACAACTTTACCCAGGTTACCTCTACAGTTTTACCCAAACTCATTCCGAAGCAGCCCTACTACCCAGACTTTCATCTCGAAGTAACCCTACCATCCAGGTTTCTTCTCACAGCCCTACTACCCAGACTTTCATATCGAAGTAACCCTACTATCCAGGTTCCTTCTCACAGCCCTACTACCCAGGCTTTCATATCGAAGTAACTCTACTATCCAGGTTCCTTCTTACAACCCTACTACCTAGGTTTTCATATCGAAGTAACCCTACTATCCAAGTTCCTTCTCATAGCCCTACTACCCAGGCATTCATATCGAAGTAACCCTATTATTCAGGTTCCTTCTCACAGCCCTACTACCCAGGTTTTCATATCTAAGTAACCCTACTATCCAGGTTCCTTCTCACAGCCCTACTACCCAGGCTTTCATATCGAAGTAACCCTACTATCCAGGTTCCTTCTCACAGCCCTACTACCCAGGCTTTCATATCGAAGTAACCCTACTATCCAGGTTCCTTCTCACAGCCCTACTACCTGGGTTTTTATATCGAAGTAACCCTACTATCCAGGTTCCTTCTCACAGCCCTACTACCTAGGCTTTCATATCGAAGTAACCCTACTATCCAGGTTCCTTATCACAGCCCTACTACCCAGGCTTTCATATCGAAGTAACCTACTATCCAGGTTCCTTCTCATAACTTTACTATCCGTGTTTTCTTCCTCTATTATCCCCAGGCAGCAGTCCACAACACTGTAAGACCGGGATCCGATTAAACACAATTGATTTCACATTCCCCCAGAAAGTTGCGGTGCAACATATACCTCGACCAGATACACAGTTCACCTCCGCTTCCCAAATCGGAATCCTTCCCCAGTAGAGTAACGGAAAACTGAAGATCCTAAAACTCTATTTCTCTCCCAAGACAAGGACCAACATTCCCCAGCGGAGTCCTCCTCACCAACAGGTGTACAGGTTCTCGCAAAGGAATCTCTTATGCAATCGACACTCCTCCAAATGGCATCTGTAAGCCCATTTCCGATATCGCAAGACAAATATCACTTCATGCGAGTGCAAATTTTTGGGCACTCTAGTGTTCAATCATCTTCCACCTTTAGATCACGAAAGGCTGGCAAGTCAATCTACATCCTCAGGTTTAAGAAGATTGAACAGGGGAAGCTGTTGTACCCCAAAATTTTCCCTCCCATATTTCTCAATACATGTCAAGTGAGGTCCTCAAATTGCTCAAGGAAGTCCAAGAGTTGACCAGACAAACTCTCTCCTAAGGCAGTCTACCCCAAATTAGGGTTTCATTTTGCATCAAGATGCTTGAGTCCAAAGGATCCCAAATTCTCACAATTATCCTAATATGTTCTAAAGATCATCCATATCAAGTTTCAAGCCTTGCAGAGGAAGTTTGCTCAGTCAATTGCTCAAATACCTAGAAAATCGACTGTGCTAGGGCAAAAGTCAATTGTGGCCCACATACAGTCAAACTTCAGGATTTTTGTTCAACATTCTCATTTTGAAGTATTATTCATCATTTGATCAAGTTTTGATCATGATTACTCAAGGATTGTTTGCAATTCATCAAAACCCAAAAGTTGCTAAATTAGGGTTTTGTAGGAAAAGTCGACTCAACTTTGACCAAGCATAAATTTCTCATACTTTATCAAAAATGACCCATCCAAAGCTCATTTTGAAGAGGATGTAATTCCCTACAATTCATCTTCATCTCCCAAGTTCAAGATATGCACTCAAAAGAAGATATTAATTTGGACATTATAGGTCATTTTGAAAAGTCAACAAAAAACACCTTTTGGGTCAAAGCTTCATACATGAACATGGAAGACTCGATTAAGATGAGACTAAAAGGGTTGCTTAGAGGACATCCTAATATTTCTAAAAAGTCCAAGAACACATTTCTAGGATCAAAATTGAGAGAGTTATGCATTGGCCAAGTTGACCCTTTTTGCAAAATTACCAAAAGTCAAATGTGTCCAAAATTGAATTTTTTGCTCAATGGGCCCAACTTTTTATGCTTGCACTAAGTTTGTAATGTGATCCACGACCCATGAGCCTTTTCACTTGTCATTATCCTATTTTTGTTATTTATTTTGGTTTTATTTCATTTAAATCAAATAAAATCAATATAAAATAGTGAAAATATCAAAAATTAATTAAACCTTGAGATTTTGTGCATGATTAGAGTCATTATACAGTTGGTGACAAGATCAAATCGTGCAAGGCTTCATATGGACAAAAAAAGATTGAAAATGCACGTTTTAGAAAGATTTGGTGCAAGGAATAAATCATTGGTCAATCTTTATAAATGGCAAAGATTTGATGCAAATTTTTACCCTAATGCATTCTGTAATATATATGGAACAGATCCAAGGAAAAGAAAAAGAGGAGGAAGCAGCGGTACAGAGATAAAAGAAAACTCAAAAATTGCAAGGAAAATGGTGATCCAATTTCTGTGTTAGAGGTCGATTCGTGCCATTCTCAGATTGCCAATAGGTCGCTGGACATTCCAGGAGTAATTACCAATTAGATTCAAGCCTTTCCACGCTTGAAATTGCAAGATAGAGGTATCACGATCTGCATCTAAATCTGAATTCAGTTTCATTGATTCACTCACCCATTGCATATTTTAATGATATATTTATGTTTGTCTTTGAGTTTGTAAGCTTTTGATACCATTTAATTGTATTTCTAACGCTTGCACATGAAAATGCCATTGTTAGGGTTTGCTCTTATGTTTTAGGGTTTCTCTGTATCAGTAAAATTGGTCCAAGAAAGTAGTCCCATAGTATTCATGGGTTCGAGACGAACAGAACCATGTAATTATAATTCATTTTAGCATGCGTTTTCTTGATGATTGAAAGTTGCAGGTTTGTAGCTACAGTAAGTGTTTGTAGGTAAAAGTTCATAGCTTTAAATGACAGTTCCAAGGAAGAAGATAACAGCGTGTCACGGCCTGACTGGCTGATTCAAATTCTGGCGCATTATTCTGGCCAGAAACCTGTAGATCTGATATATATTGTTTGTTTATGTTATATTAATAAACTAACGTCCAACGCAGTTTGGTCAAAAGAAGGAAGTCAGAAGTTTATTGTTCTAGGTTCGATCCCAGGCGTGAGGTTTTGGTATATTCTCATTTGTTTTCGCCAGAGCCAACACGTGCATCTTTTGAGGATCACCACCTTCTGAATCCACCAGCCAGCAGCAGATCCAGTGCACCATCTTTCTGATCCATTAGACAGGATCAGATCCAGCACATCATCTTCTGGATCCCAGTCAGAACCAGATCCAGCACGTGCAGGCCATCATCTTCTGGATCCCATTCAGAACTAGATCCAGCATATCCCCATCTTCTGAGGGCCACCATCTTCTGGACCATCATCCTCTGATCAAGACCGCTGACAGCAGGCCCTTGGGTTATTTCTTTTTTGCCTCTTTTAATTTCTTCTCTTTAATTATTCTTTTCTTTATCAATACTAAAATTATTATTTTTCTAAAATTAACCAATCAAAAAATCACAAAAAGAAGACTTATTTTCTTAATAAATGTTGTTAATTAATTAGTTTAATTAATTTAAGGAGATTCTAATTTCTTTCATAATTAAAATTAAGTAGAATTTAGGATTTTCTTTTTTAATTCAATTATTTCATTACTTTCTTAAAATGACAAAAAAAACATGTTTATTTTAAATCAATTACAATTAGTTTTAGTCAAGGGTCAAAACCCTAATCGCGTCGCATCTAATTCGTCGCGCGCTGGCTATTTATTTTGCTAATATTGTAACTGTTCACTGGTATGTAATAGTTTAAATTAGGATTTTCATTTATCGCTTTTCCCCGGTTTTTTGTTATGTAATTAATCCCCCTCCCCGAAGCCTTGTATTAGCGTAGATTTACTTTCTCGCATTTTAACTCTTGCAAATATTTGACTGTTTAGATGTATGCTAATAGGATTGTATGACAAGAATGCGTGACAAATTAATACAGTTAGAAAACCCTAATGTGCAAAGATAAATAACTGAAAACAAATCACTTGCACATATCACTCCTAGGGTATACTCACACTTCGGTTGCCTTCGGTAAACGGTCTTTAAGTATAGGGTATCTTAGTGGTTGCCCTCCTGTCTAAAAAGATCAAACGTTGCCTCAGAAATGTTGCCTCAGAAATGTTGCCTCGAATATGATCTTAAGACTCTAGGGTTATTACTAATGTGTCCTAACATTGCTTTAGTGATCGTACGTCCCTTTTGAATTGACCCTTACAACTCCAACAACGGTGCTACCTATTTCTCAATAGTGGGATAGCGCTGTCTAAAGGAAACAAGAATAGAAACGATCTTTTTTCGAGTAGGTAGATGCTAGTAGGTACTTACTCAAATCAAAACTCTTCACACTTACACATTTCAAAACAATTTTCAAAACAACTTCGTCACACCCTTGAGGACTGATACATGGGTTATCACGAAGTCAAACTTTTCAAAACAAAGCACATACACAAGTAATTTTAAAAAGATGAGCAAGTACCTAAGAGCCCATGGAAAACCATGGATATAAAGGGTGCTAACACCTTCCCTTTCTATAATCTACCCCCCGTACTCAATATCTCAAAAAAGGATTTTTTTTTTTTTGTACTTATTTCTTTTCCGAATGGATGAAATAAAAGTCGGTGGAGACTCTTTCTTACCGCGACATTTTGCAAACACAAAACGCAAAACGCAAACCACCATTTTCAAAACAGTCGGTTCTGCCACTGTATCACACTACCTGAGCAAATAGTTTACCGACTGTGAAACCAGATATTCACTGCTCGAGAAAACTTGTTGCGCTCTGGCATGGGTTGCTCGCTGTCTGAGATAGTATATGCTGACTCATACTACCTTGTTGATATCTAAAATGGATTCGATAAAATACATCTTCGAGAAGCCTGCTCTTTCTGGGAGAATAGCTAGATGGCAGATGATCCTGACAGAGTACGACATACAGTATACTACCCAGAAAGCTATAAAGGGCAGTGTGCTAGCTGATCACCTTGCTCACCAAGCTGTAGAAGACTATCAGTCCATGAAGTTTGAATTCCCGGATGAAGACATCATGACATTAGACAACTGCGAAGAAATTAGGCCATATGACGGACCTAAACAAGGATCCCGATGGACCCTGTTCTTTGATGGAGCATCCAATGCACTTGGTAATGGTATCGGGGCTGTACTCATATCTCCAGAAGGGTGTCATACTCCCTTTACCGCCAGACTTTTCTTCAATTGTACAAACAACATGTCGGAATACGAAGCGTGCATCTTTGGTCTCAGAGCTGCCATAGACTTGGGGATCAAATCATTGGATGTATTCGGAGACTCAGCCTTGGTCATCAATCAGATCAAAGGAGAATGGGACACCAAACACCCTAACCTTATCCCTTACAAAGAACATGTTTTGACATTGCTACCACATTTTGAGGAGATTACCTTCGAGCACTTCCCGCGAGAAGAAAATTAGCTAGCAGACGCTCTAGCCACAATGTCATCTATGTTTAAACTTAATTGGGATAACGAGGCTCCCCATATCACCATCAAACGAATGGATGGACCAGCACATTGTCATGAGATTAATACTAAAGAAGTAGTGGACCAGCCTTGGTTTCATGAAGTCAAGATGTATCTCGAGGCTCAAGAATATCCAGAAGGAGCTTCAATCAATGATAATAAGTTCTTAAGGAGATTCTCTGCTAAATTCTTCCTTAGTAACGGCATCCTGTACAGATGCAATCATGACTCCGTATTGCTTCGGTGCGTAGATAAGGTTGAAGTTGAAAGGATCATGGCTGAATTACATGAAGGTACTTTTGGCACCCATTCCAGTGGGCATACAATGGTGAAGAAAATCCTACGGGCAGGCTATTGTTGGTCTATCATGGAAACAGATTGCTATCAACACTCTCGAACCTGTCATAAATGCCAGATTTATGCCGACAAAGTGCATGTACCCCTAGTTCCTCTGAATGTCTTGACAACTCCTTGGCCTTTTGTTATGTGGGGAATTGATATGATTGGGGAAATCAAGCCAACAGCCTCCAATGGACATCGCTTGATCCTAGTGGCTATTGACTATTTTACAAAGTGGGTTGAAGTAGCCTCTTTTGCCTCCGTTACCAAGAATGTTGTTGCCCGCTTCATCAAGAAAAACCTTATTTATCGGTATGGTATCCCAGAAAGGATCATCACTGACAATGGTACAAATCTCAACAACACTATGATCACCGTATTATGCGAGCAATTCAAGATTCAGCATCACAATTCTTCTCCCTATCGGCCAAAGATGAATGGTGATGTCGAAGTTATAAATAAAAACATTAAAAAGATCATACAAAAAATGACAGTCACATACAAAGACTGGCACGAGATGCTACCATTCGCTCTCCACGGGTACCGTACCACGACTCGCACATCAACCGGGGCAACACCATATTCTTTGGTTTATGGCATGGAAGTTGTCTTGCCTATCGAGGTCCAGATCCCCTCTCTAAGGATTATGAACGATACAGGACTGAACAAAGACGATTGGATCTAGACTCGACTTGATCAACTAAACTTGATTGATGAGAAGAGACTTACTGCTATTTGCCATGGTCAAATGTATCAAAAACGGATGATCAAGGATTTTAATAAGAAAGTTAGACGCCAAGTGTATCAAGTTGTGGATTTAGTGATCAAACGCATCATCTTTCCACAAAGTGATCCCAGGGGCAAATGGACTCCTACCTATGAAGGACCATTTGTAATCAAAAACATATTCTTCGGTGGGGCAATGATCTTGACCACCATGGATGGCAACGACCTGCCACACCCTGTGAACGCGGACATAGTCAAAAGATACTACGCATAAGAGACCCGCTAGGTTGACATACCTAGGCAAAACAAAGGCATCCCGGCGAACCAAAAAGGTTCGGGCAAAAGTTAGGAATAAAAAAAATATGTATACCCGGCAAGTTGAAAACCCGAAAGGGCGACTTGGGCAAAAAAGGGTTTCCCGTTGGACTGAAAGGGCGGTCCAGGCAAAAGTTAGGGAATTAAAGTGTATGACTATGTCCCATCGGATAACTTTACAAACAAACATTGGCTTCCACTGACAAACTCAGAGGTTCTGATCAATTCAGTCATCTTCGGACGAGGCGACAGATAGACAAGATGCTCAGAGATACGGAGGCTATAGCAGAATGGGAACCCCATGGGATTATTACACATAGTTATCCTTCTTTGTATCAAATTTTTTTTATGACAGCATTCTCTTACTAGAATGTTTGTCCCCTTTGTACAAAAATATTTTACTCAAAGTCAATACAAAGATATCCCTTTGAAAGTACAAAAACTATTGGTCTTTATTTTCTTTACGCTTGTGTTTTGTTTGCAAAAACGTCCAATGATTTATTTTTGAACATATGGATTTGAACATAATTACTGTTTACAAATAAACAAAATGGGAAAGACAATTACTGATAGGTTAAAAGAATAGGAAAATGTCTCTAGGCTATTCCATAAGTAATCCCCTACAGTACGCCATTTAAATCCTCAGCGGAACAAAGTTTCAAATTATTGATCCCCAGTAGAAGTCGTCAAATTTCTCAGGATTCCCCAATAGGATTTTACAAGAAGTACATGGCATTGCCCTTACGATAGAGTTTATTTCTCTCGGAAGAAACCCACCAATACTTCAACTTCAAGACATGAAGACTTACATATCCTCAACAGTAGTCAGGGATTTATTTTCCCTAAATCAAACAGAAATGCAGCAAATCAACTCGCATACGCATACATCGTATTCATATATCATAAACATTGATAAACACAAATGCATACAACATAATCCCATTATGCATACATTTCATGTATCATGACTTGGCATTTTAAACTAACATTTTACACCTTTCAGGATAATATTAACAACTATCATTAACAATGTTCAGAGTTTTCAGATACAGGTCAGATACGCTCCAGATACGGATGCCATCCTGATACTCATTCAGATTCAACCTTTTGATACAGTTCAGATATGCTCCAGACGCGGATGCCATCCTGAAACTCATTCAACTCTTAGATACAGTACATATATGCTCCAGATACGGATGCCATTCTGATACTCATTCAGATTCAACTTTCAGATACAATACAGATACGCTCCAAACACGGATGCCATTCTGATATTCATTCGAATTCGACTTTCAGATACAGTACAGATACGCTTCAGACACGGACGCCATTCTGATACTCATTCTTCCATCTTACAAATTACAATTCAACAATCACTTTTGGATGGTATCTTTAAGCCCATTCCTTCTATCATCACATCATCGGGTGCAAATTTCTGGGCACTCTAGTGTCCAATCATCTTCCACCTTCGAGTCATGAATGGAAAAACTCGTCAGTCTAACTCTTCAGGTTTAAGAAGATTGAACAGGGGAAGTTGTTGTACCCCAAAATTTGCCCTCTCACTTATCAAGAATTTTCTCACAAGATCTCTTTGACTCAAGACTGCATTAGGGTTTGACCAGCTCAAGACACCTCCTCATGCACTGATGACCAAAATTAGGGTTTGAGTTTTCACAAGGATTTTTGGACTATCAATGCTTCATATGACTTTCAAGGATCATTATAGACCCCCAAGATTACTCATGTCAAGTTTCAAGCCTTGAATCACACTTTTGATCAGTCAATTGGACAATTGACCTAAAAAATTAACTGTATTGGGGAAAAAGTAAACCATGGCCAATTTTCAGTCAAACTTCATAATTTTTTATCCAAATTAACATCTTAGACTCATATGTATCATTTGATCAAGTTTGGACCACAATTCCCCAAGAAATTTGATCAAATCATCAAAAGGGCAAAATGGTCAAAATTAGGGTTTTGACTGAGAAGGGGAAATTTCTGATTTTTGACCTAGCAAATGATCAATTGGTTTGAATCATGATTTCAATAGTTAAATTGCATCATATTGACCTAATTACATGATTCAACACATTACAAATTCATTGGATTGACAGATGAATTTTTCAGTCAACTGATCAAAAGTCAACTATATACTGAAAAGTCAAACTTTGACTTTTTGGTCAAATTCAAGTGCCAAGGATCACAATTCATCAAAACATGTCAAAATGTGAAACTTGTTCATCAAGAAATCAAGTATTGAAGATCTTGTTTTGAAAATTGAAATTTCTTAACTTAGAAATTTTTCTAAGTATAGAAAATTTCTTATTTTTTCTCAACTTTAGGCCAAATTTTCACCATGATACAAAATGATTCAAAGGAAGTTACCAACATGAAAGTTGTAGATCTCCATGAAATCTACAACTTTGCTTCACATAATTTCTCCTAAAGATTCTCGGATCTCAAGATATAATTTTGTGAATACATGTTCATAAACTAAAATAACTTAGTGAAATTTTGCCCTAGTTAGGCAGGTTTTTGACCAAACTTCATGGAAACTTTTCACCTAGTTACAAGAGGAAATTTGAAAAGAATTTCAAAGATGGGTTGTAGAATAAGCTTTCCAAAATGTCCAAGAACTCCTTGAGATCATTCTTGAGTCGGGAGAATCGAAGAGATGAAGTTAGGGTTTTATCACTTTGATTATAGGTCATTTTCATGAAGAACAAGTTTTCAAATTTGCAAATAGGTTGTACAATCTTCACTTTTCAGGCCTCAAACTCGTTTGTCACTCCACCATTAATGGATTGCACAAGGTTTCATCCCCTAAAGCCAAGCATTCAATGCATTGTACAAGAAAATAGTTATTTTTGGAAGAAAGGCAACATTGCCATTTTGGAAAAGCATGCTTTTTGCATTTTTCCATTTCTTGAGCCTTGGACTTGTTCTTTCTGCACAAGCCAAGCCTCTAAACCTGAACTAAACATGTTTAAAGCTTCAAGCCATCCTACAAGATCAGAATCATGCCTTAAGGAGTCAATTCTCACAGTTGCTTCAAAAACAAGAAATGTAGCAAGACATGTGATCTTGTACTTCTGAGAAAGCACAAGTCCTCCAACCTTTTGCTCTATATAAAGCCATCATTTTACAACTAAAGCCACGAATGTCCAAGCCTTGAAACACCCTAGAATCAGAAGTTGCATACCAAGCCTCTAAACTTGCCATTTCTGACTTGTGAACTGAATCTTCTATTTCACTCGTGCGTTTTCAGGCCTTTTGCTTTCCCAAGCTTCCTTACCTTATAAGTAAACCATCCCACACCCTGAAACATCACTGTAACTCTATCTTCCCCATTGTTGAAGTTCAAAAATAGAGCAACACATGTGGACTTCTCCAGACCATTCCAGCCACCCTTAAGATAAGCTAAGCATTGCATTAGCTTCTTAGAGGTTCAAGGAAGCTAACCTGAGCATCACAGCATCCTAAAGCAAGCTCGTTTTCAAAACACGATTTCCATTTTCAAGGTGAGTTTTCTGTTTTTCTAACTCTTAATACAGGCATAGTTAGCTTTCCATTTGTGAATATAAAATGTAGACATCATTGCTACGAAGTTGTACATATCCATAACTTGCATTTATTTGGCTTGAGTTTAGAGAATTTTAAGTTTGAAGTTTCTGAAAAAATTAGGTTAAGAATTAGGGCCAACAAAATTCTCTCTCATCTTGGACTTATAGTTTTAGTTATGCACATGGTTAGAATCGTGAAGTAAGATGCTATAATGTTCATGTTATCACTTTCCATTTTTGTTGAGAAATAAAAAAGTTACAGGGGGTCCGGCTGGCTAGAGGTTAAGGATAAAGTACAGGGCAAGGCAGTGTTTTGTGTTATGTATTTGTGTTTTCATTTAGACTAACGGATGTACAGCCACCCCAGTGGTAAGGCAGCACGCAAAAATGCCATAGGTCATAGGTTCGAGCCTTGGCGCCTGCCTTTTGTATTTTTTTCTCACATTTTGATTCATTTTTTGTCCTCTTGCAGCGTGGGCTTTTTTTTTTGGATCTTGGGCTCTTTTCTGTTTTTGCTAACATTTTACCCCCCATTTGCCTTCAGCACCCCTGGCCCAAATATTTTTTTTACTTATTTTATTTTCATTTTATTTTATCAAATATATTTTATTAATAATAAAAAATCATTAAAAAATATAAAAATGATAAATATTATATTTTGTTTTATTTTATTTTTATTTTCTCATAAAAAATATTTTTATTTAGTTATATATTATCTATTTTTGTTAAATAAACTTGTAAATTAAATTAGAATTAGGTTAAATATTTATTTTTCTTCACAACTATTAAATATTTATTTTATCATATAAAAAGACCAAAATACCTCATAAATACCATGTATTGTTTTTCAAGACAAAAATACAAAAATACTTACTTTTCTTAAAGAAATTTATTTCCTTTTAATAAATTAGGATTAGGGTTTAATCAAAATCTTTTCTAAAAAAAAAATTTCCTTTCTTAATTAATTTAAGTTTAATCTTGATTTATTTATTAGGCTTATGTTAATTTTTTTTTACATAAAAAACAAAACAAAATCTTCTTTTGCATTAACATATTCTTGCATATTTAAATTATCTTGTACATTATTTATTCCACTATTTGTATAAATTCAATTTAGTTGTAACAGTTAATTAGCTTTAATTTTTTCGCAATCCCCATTTGTAAATTTGTATATTCCCCCTCCCACAAAGTGTTGTAATAGCGTAGTAATCTTTAAATTTCGCAATTTATCGCTTTTATATAACATGCTAATAATTAGGGTTTGCATGGCAAGATAAAAGCAACCAAATAGAAAACCCTAATTCAAGACAAAATCAAGCATGAAAATGACACACTTGCACACAAGCACCCCTAGGGTTACTCCACTTGGTTGCCTTGTACAAAAATGGTCATATTACGCATGTGAGGTATCTTAGCAAAACAAACAAATATAAGATCATAGTCCCGCGATGACGCTATTCAAAGTTGCCTTACAAAATGATCTTAGTCCCTCAAAAAAATGCTAAGATACCTTGCAACATTGCTAATCATAGCTATACGATGACCCACTCCCGTCCCGTTTACATCCAAAGATAGGGTTGCTTACCAAATCAATGGTAAGACAAAAATATCAAAGTAAAAGAAAATGAACAAGAAAGACATTTGAGTAGGTAGATTACTTTTAGTTACTTGCTCCATTTCAAAACAAATATCATTTCTATTTTTTAAACAAACACCTACACACTTTCAAACATCTTACAAATATTGAAAACATTTTCAAAAAGACAAACATCTTTGTATACATTCTTACGAACGAGAATCATTATAAAGATTGCGTGAACAATGGCCTCTTTTACAAAATACTTTCAAAAAACCACACAAAGCACAATTTCAAACAAAAGCAAGTGATCTAGCAAGTAACTAAGAGCCCATGGAAAACCATGGATGAAAAGAGTGTTAATACCTTCCCTTTTCATAATCTACCCCCTGAACTCAAGAAACAATCTCAAAGGTCTTTCCTGTGCTTTTTCACCTTTCCTTTTGGATAAAAGAAAAGTTGATGGTGACTCTTGCTAACCGCAACATTTGCGATAAAACGCAAAAACAAACAAGTCAGTTCTCCCACCGTATCACATACCCCTTTGCTGATGAAGGTTTCCTGGATTGGTGGAAACCGTGCCTTCCCTTTTAGAGTAGCCTTTGATGATTCATAACCCAAGCCAAAACAGTTCTTCTTCTCAGATATTTTGGGGAGCTTTCCCCAGCCTTTTGAGTCACCATTCTCCATTTCTATTTGTAAGTCTCTCCATGAAGTCATAGTAGGCTTCTTGACCTTTTCTACCAGTAAGGTTATCAATGAAGTAACCTCCAATACTTGAAACTGTGTAGCTATGAAATCTTCGTCAGCACTGATATACCTGTAGGACTCAATGTGACTTACGAAGATCTCTTTTTCTCCACCAATTATGACCAATCATTCTTCAACAAAGAACTTCAATTTTTTATGTAAGGTTGAAGTGACTTCCCCTGCCGCATGAATCCAAGGTCGTCCGAGTAAACATGTATATGTCGGTTCTATATCCATGACTTGAAAGGTGATATAAAACATGTGTGCACCGATCTTGACTGGAAGGTCTAGTTCTCCGAACACCATACTTTGAGAACCATCAAAAGCCTTGACTATCGTGGAACTTGTTCTTATCACAACATCGTCTAGTTTAACTTCATCAGACTAGATTTGGGAAATACATTAAGGGCAAAACCAGTATCGGTGAGTATCCTGGATAGACTTGTAGTACCTATCTATATTGAAATGTGTAGTGCTTGGTTGAGAGCTCAGCCTTGCGGAGGTAACTCACTGTCGTTGAAACCCAGATACGACTTGTATATCAAAATTGCTACCACATTATCAAATTGGTTTACAGTAATTTCTTCTGCAACATGAGCAGAACTTAAGATTTTCATCAGAAAACCCCGATGCCCTTCTGGATTGATGAGTAACGAGAGTATGGAAATCTTGGCTGGAGTTTGGTGAAGTTGGTTCACCACCCTATAATCACTTCTTTTAATTATCTTCAAGATTTTGCCGGCCTTTTGGTCAGTGAAGCTTTTGTTTGGAGGATCCTGATTCACCTCCTCTACCGCCTTTCCTTTTTCTTTTGTCAACAAGTCATTTTTATTTTTCGACACATTGTCATTCTTCTTCGATGGTTTAGATCCGAACACCTGGCCACTACGAGTTATACCCCATGTCTCTGCTATATTTGAAATTGCAGGTTCTTGACTTGATGATGACTCACACTCTTGTTTCGAGCCATTGATATATACAGCTGGATCATAATCTGATGGTACTGCCTTGTCAGTTTTGTAAGGGATAGGAGATGGCCCCTTAATTACCATCGTAGTCTTTGGTGCTATCGGTATTCTCAGTGTTTGCTTTTTTGTAGGAGTCTCTGTTGAATCTCCCTATGGGATCACGAGAGTCTTCTTGTCACGGTTTGGCCTTCACTATGCCAAACAAGGGATTAGACAGCGCTTTTTTAGGCCTTTAACAACGCTTAAAAGCGCTGCTAAAACCTCCGCTGCTAAAGGTATAGACAGCGCTTTTTTTTCAATCACTTTAGACAGCGCTTGGTAAAAGCGCTGTCTATTACCCCCCTTTAGCAGCGCTTTTCCTCTTTTTTTTTTTAATTTTTTTTTTCAATCACTTTAGACAGCGCTTTTCATGAAAAGCGTTGTCTATTACCCCCCCTTTAGCAGCGCTTTTCCTCATTTTTTTTATAAAAAAAAATTTTCAATCACTTTAGACAGCGCTTTCATGAAAAGCGCTGTCTATTACCCCCCCCCCCCCCTTTAGCAGCGCTTTTCCTCTTTTTTTTTTAATTTTTTTTTTATAAATCACTTCAGACAGCGCTTTCATGAAAAGCGTTGTCTATTACCCCCCCTTTAGCAGCGCTTTTCCTCTTTTTTTTTATTTATTTTTTTTATAAATCACTTTAGACAGCGCTTTCATGAAAAGCGCTGTCTATTACCCCCCCTTTAGCAGCGCTTTTCCTCATTTTTTTTTTATTTTTTTTTTCAATCACTTTAGACAGCGCTTTCATGAAAAGCGTTGTCTATTACCCCCCCCTTTAGCAGCGCTTTTCCTCTTCTTTTTTTTAATTTTTTTTTCAATCACTTTAGACAGCGCTTTCATTTAAAATAAAACGCTGCCTATCAAATTTATTCTCACTGTTTTTGCACCAGAAACTATAGCTTCATTATAACATTTTAAACAAAAACAACATTAATATATACTACAATGAAACAATATTATAACAACATCAATATTCATCTCTTAAATCCTTTTTGCACAATATACATAACAACAAGATTAATATATACCACAATGAAACAATATTATAACAACATCAATATTCATCTCTTCAATCCTTTATGCACAATATACACAACAACAACATTAGTATATACAACAATGAAACAATATTATAATTACATCAATATTCATCTCTTCACTCCTTTTTGTACAATATACACAACAACAACATTAGTATATACAACAATGAAACAAAATCCACGATGAATATATAACTCTATCTTCTACATCGAGCTGCACCTATATAACCGAAAACAAAATCAAAAAATCAAAATTCATACAAGTTACCAAATAACAACAACAAAAACAATAATATTGTAACACAACTATAACGACATATATTATATTCTCAAAACTCAAAGTTATACCTTATAATAAAACTCTCAACTCCATAACAAATTGGCACCAATCCTCCATAAGTTCATCCAATTGATCTTTTGAGTATGAAGCACACTTGAATTCATCAAAGTACTACATAATAATATAACATAGTATGATTTAATTAAAATACTAAGTCAGTTTATGAGAAATATGAAAATAATTCCTAAGTTAGAAATTCATACCGTGGATGGAATCTCTAATCGGTCCAAAAGAATAGTTTCTTTCATAAACCTCAACATAAAATAACCGCAATCTACACCATTGCGCTGACGAGGACACTACACATGGAAAGAAAATACGGATATACATCAAGATATACACCTTAACTTGTTTTATCAAGTATCATCGCTATATAATCAAAACTGTGAAAATCTATACCTCCACTTTGATCCAAGAAATATTGTTGACTCTACTCCTTGGTACTTGAATATCTCTTTGTGCTCGAAAACTTTGTTGTACCTGTTTTTTTGCTGTCACTGACTCCTCTGGCCGCGTAATCCTTTTATCTTTTGGTTTGGGTTTTGTAGGAGTCTAACATTACCATGCAAAAAAAATGTAAGTAAAACGAACGTAAAAAATTTGAGTACTAAAAGGTTCATAAAGGTTTTAATTATACCTCATTATCTATGCGAACAAGCCTTGACGGCCATGCAACAAACGCTCATATTGCCTCTCCCACCAATGTTGCATTCGAAACTTCATCTGGGATTGGTAATAACGCACCCTCCTCTAAAGCAATATCAATCGACACTTTCAAATATCCAGAAGGGAGCGGTTTATGATGAAGTACTTCTCCCAGAGTGTTATGGACTTTTCCCTTGCCAACCATGCGATAAGTTGGTGTCTCCAAAAAGAGTTGACAAGGTGAAATACCCTAAAATCAATAATAAATATAACATCGTTAATGTGTATATATGTCAGTTAAATAAATTACACTAATTTAATTTCATAATAATATATGTAAGTACCTCAAGAATACTCGGTTGAGCTGCACAGTTGACACTAGCTATGTCACTAGCTATGTCACTAGCTTCTTTAACACCCGAAGCTTCCCTTTCTGATTGGTATTGTTTTGCTTTTTCCTTCCTCAATTCAAGAACTTCAGCTTCTAATGCATCCAACCTGGCCTGCAGTTCTTTATTGCTAGCAGATTTTGTCTTTGGATTGTTCTTTTTCAAGGAAGTTGGAGTAACCCCATGTCCTTTACCCCTCACCCGACTAGAATACTCACGAACATCTAATGCTCGACTAAGTATGCTCCTGCAATCATCTGGTGGAGATATAGACTGAGACAGACTCTCCTGAAATTCATATGAATATTGGAAAAACATGAATACTATATGTTAATAAAATTTTGATTTAATTAGAATTAATGTTATACTTACGCATTTTTCAAAAATTTGTTGTACATCTTCTTTGAGAACTCCATCCTTACCCACACGGGCAGCCTTCCACAAAACATGCTCCGGAAGAGATGTTTCTGAACTACTCTCCTCTTTTAACTACACATTAACACAAAAAACAAGCTCAGTTATAACTATTGATGAACAAGTATATCATTGCAATTTGTAAATACTTACTATTTTTTGTTCTAATCGTGCATATCCCAAACGCCCTTTTTTGTATGGATATGCGGGAGATGATGCTCTTAGACGATTTACTTCACTAACACTCTGAAATTTTGGGGTTTTCCGTTTGGCTTTAAAAACATCCCATTCTTTAACTGAAATCACATCCGCATATTCTGCTGGACGCTCTGCATCAACAAAAATTTTTTCGGAATCTCTAAGATATTTTCTGTTTAAATATGTTCTAAACCCTCTCAGTATTTTGCCGGCCAATCCAAGACAATAATATTTTCTTTTGTCATCAATGTTGAAAGACCTCTACAAAAAACATACACAAAGTGCGTTAGTATAAGTAATTTAAAGACATAATTTAAAGTACATAATCGTAATTTAAAGACATAATTTAAAGTACCTGTATCTCACTCCAAATTTTGTTTTTAACATCATTCAGCTTATCATCTCTCCACTCATCACAAGTTATTGGAATTTCTCTCTTTACAAG
Source organism: Vicia faba (assembly GCA_948472305.1). Classification (NCBI taxonomy): domain Eukaryota; kingdom Viridiplantae; phylum Streptophyta; class Magnoliopsida; order Fabales; family Fabaceae; genus Vicia; species Vicia faba. Next base: position 1,403,983,408 of record OX451739.1, read on the forward strand.
TGTGCCAATGTAACTTGTCAATTTAGAACCGTTAGGCTCAATTAATTGGTCATTTGGACTCCAATGCACATCATATTTTATACCCTTATCTCTATCACGAATGATATTCTTCATTATTGTTTTTCCTCTTTTTATTTCTTTTTCCACTCCCTTACTGGATTTTCCTCCATCATTGTCTCCATCATTAATAGAATCATCGTGAGGGTGCTCCTCGTTACTAGCCATCTAACCTGTAATAAAGAAAAACATTAGTATCTAATGACAAATATTTAATTCCAAATATATAATTCCAAATATCTATTCAGTATATAAAGTGACAAATATCAATTGAGTATATAAAATGACAAATATCAATTGAGTATATAAAATGACAAATATCAATTGAGTACATAAAATGACAAATATCAATTAAGTATATAAAATGACAAATATATAATTTATTAGAAGTTTGCTAAGTGTTAACAGGTATGGAGGAATATATATTACCTCTTTCACTAACATCTCTTTCTTTTCTTAGTTGGATTCCGAATTACTTGTCTCTTAAGAACGCGGACGGAGGGATTGATCCAAATTCCCTCATCATGATCTTTTCTGATATATGATTCATCCGCTTGATCCACACTTTTATCATCAATCACTTTGTTAGATAAAAGCACTATAGACCATTTCGTACTCTTCGGGTCTGTGACATAGAACACTTGTTTAGCTTGAGAGGCTAGAATAAAAGGCTCATCTTTGTACCCCACCCTACTAAGATCCACTTGCAAAAACCCTGACTTATCCATTCGTATGCCACTAGTATGTACCCACTTGCAACCAAAGATAAGAATCTGAAACTTCTCATAATCAAACACCCAGATGTGATTGATAACCCCGAAATATGACAAATTTTCATATTTGGGGTTTAAGTCCTTCATACCAGAAATGTGCATTGCTTCACATACCACCGTGACACCACTATTTTGCATGGTACTTTTCTCATCTTGTTCTTTGGTATAAAATTTGTATCCATTAATTCTGTATCCTCTATAAGAGAATACAATCGAACTTGGACCATATGCCAAACATCTCAACCTGTCTGATATTGAAGCGGGATCTGAATGAAACTTTGAATATATATGATCCTTAAACCACTGTATAAAACTTTGATTGTGCTCTCGTACTATCCAATTTTCATTTCTACTTTGATTCTCACCTCGGAGTATAGCCTTGTGCATTTCAACAAACGGCTCAACCTCAATGTCATTATGCAGAACATACAAATGCACTTGATCCCGTTCATCCCTTGATACTGTCACAATTTCATTTCCAATTAATTTGTTACCTTCTTTTTTTTCGAAGAAATGAGATTTGGGGAGTCCAATGGATTGCACATTGGACAAAAAATCAGTACAAAACTCAATCGCTTCTTCAACAATGTATCGCTCAATGATACAACCCTCTGGACGACTTCGGTTTTTCACGTACCCTTTTAATATTTTCATATAACGTTCAACAGGGTACATCCATCTCATATAAGCTGGTCCACACAATTGTGTCTCTTTCACAAGATGAACAACAAGATGTACCATAATGTCAAAAAATGATGGAGGAAAATACATTTCAAGGTCACACAGAGTAATAATGATTTCTTTTTGTAATACTGGTAAGATCTCAGGATCGATCACCTTACTACAAATTGACCTGGAAAAAAAACACAATCTAGTTATAGCGCTTCTTACTTTTTCTGGCAAAATAGAACATATACCTATTGGTAGAAAATGTTCCATTATGACATGGCAATCATGTGTCTTCAGACTCTTTAACTTGAGGTCTTTCATGGACACGAGTCTTCTAATGTCTGAGGAGTAACCTTCTGGAACTTTAACTTCACTCAGAAACTTACACAATATTTTCTTTTCCTTTCTAGATAGAGTATAAGAAGCAGGTGGTAGATATGTTCGTCTTCCTTTCTTCACGGGTCCTAATTCAGTTCTTATTCCCATCTCTACCATGTCCTCTCTTGCTTTAAGGCCATCCTTATACTTTCCTTTTATATTGAGTAACGTACCAATAACACTTTCAAATACATTTTTTTCAATATGCATAACATCAAGAAAATGTCTTACGTACAAAGATTTCCAATATGGCAATTCAAAAAAAATTGACCTCTTCTTCCACCCACCTGTGACAACTTTATGTGCAAAAGGCTTGCCAAACTGAATACTCACATCTTTCACCTTTTCCCAAATTTGATCACCTGTCAATCCAGTTGGAGCTCTACGTTGTTCGGTATTTCCATTGAACGCTTTTCTCCATCCACGATATTGATGTTTTGAATTTAAGAATCTACGATGACCGAGAAAGACATTCTTTTGACAAAGTTTCAATCGTGTCGTATCAGTTCCATCTTCACAGACAGGACACGCTTTTTCACCTTTAATGCTATACCCGGATAGATTTCCATATGCTGGAAAATCGTTAATTGTGCCAAACAACATCGCCCTCAAATTGAAACTTTCTTTCCTATATCCATCATAAACCTCCACACTGTTCTCCCACAAAATCTTCAAATCTTTGATTAAAGGTTTCAAGTATACATCTATGTCATTCCCTGGTTGTTTAGGCCCAGAAATTAACATAGATAACATCATGTACTTGCGCTTCATACATAGCCATGGAGGTAGGTTATAAATCATAAGAATCACAGGCCATGTGGAATGTGAGATACTTTGAAGACCATGCGGGTTCATTCCATCCGTAGATAATGCCAAGCGAAGGTTTCTTGTTTCTCCTCCAAAATCAGGATAATCATTATCAATTTTCTTCCACTGTGGTGCATCTGCCGGATGTCGAAACTTTCCATCGATAATTCTTTCATATGCATGCCAAGTCAAGTGTCTAGCATCAGTTTCACTATGAAACATGCGTCTAAATCTCGGAATAATAGGAAAATACCATAAGACTTTCGCTGGAGATAATTTTTTCTTATATCGAGATAAACCGCACTTTGGGCACTCATTCAACGATGCATATTCATTTCGAAACAAAATACAATCATTTAGACATGCATGTATCTTATCATAGCTCATGCCAATAGAGCACAACATTTTTTGGCCTCGTAGGTTCGATTAGGAAGAACATTATCCTCAGGAAGCATATCTCTCAAAAGGGCTAATAACTGTGTGAAACTTTTATCTGACCATCCATTGCGCGCCTTTAAGTTGTACAATTTTAATACCGCAGACAATCTTGTGAATTTGGGGCAATCTTTATACAACGGTTTCTCTGCATCGCTTACCAACCTCTCAAACATTTTGGGACAATCTTGAAGATCTTCTTCAAGTGCTTCTGCAATCTCTTCCACCCGATCACAATCATATGTATCCGTGGCATTGTCGTACGAAACATAGGTCGCATTACTTTTCACCCCCGGTTCAACATTCTCGATGCTTTTCTCACCATGAAATATCCAACACGTATAACTTCGATCAATTCCATGCATTAGTAAATGCGATTTCAATCCATCTGCGTCAACCCGGCCCACATAACAACAACCCAAGCAAGGACATTTCATTCTATTCGGGTCTTCAGCGTGTTCAACAGCAAACTTAACGAACTCTAATACCCCATCCTCGTACTCTTTTGACAATCGATCGGCACACATCCATTTTTTATCCATGGTTTTAACTATTATCTAAGTTAAAGACTCTGTGTTGTCAACAAAAATCAAACATGTGATTAGAACAATTCTAGAAATGAGGATTGTTGTGGTCCTATAACATATTCAATCAATGATCGTCAATGTTACTATTTTAGAGACATTAGCTTAGTTGTGAACTCATTCTAAGATTCATGATTTGTGTTATTTTTTACTATTACTAAGTTGAATATTAGATGGGGGATTTACATGATGTGATTCCTTTGTTCCTTGCAGGCATGTCTACATGAGCTAAGCATACATTATGAGAAACAGAAAAGAAACAATGTAGGGAAATTAAGTGTCATGTTGAATGGTAACTCCAACATCTCCTAGTTATGCTTTGTTATGACTCGGTTTGTCTCTGCTATGTACAAACTCAATCCTCCACTATCTTATTCTTCTCCCATCATTGAGAAATCTAAGATTATTAAACCCATTACAAGTATTTTGACTAGTCCATAATATATCTTAGATTTAAAAAAAATCAAAATAAAAGTTTCAAAAGAGAGAATAGAAGCCATAATACCTAAGGTTCCTCGGCTTTTACTCGCGGAGATTGTTAATTTTCTATTTCGCCGTAAGAAGAGAAACAATAAGAAGATGAAGATTCCAGCAAGAGCAGAAGAAGCAAACAATGCTAGTAGAATTCTCTTATTCAAATTCTGGTGATGCACTATTCTAACATCTTGATTTCCTGTATCATTCATTGTAAAAACAATACATCAAAGATTAACCGGTGGAAGTGCAGGAAATTCATTATCATCAATTTAAAACTAACAAGACCAAAACTATTAATCGTGGACACATTGCTTAAGCTAAAATAACCATCTAGTAAAATTAAATCTTAGAGTATACGTCAGTTGATGACATGAACTCACCTGATATGAGTAATGGGTGTGAACATCAATTGATGACATGAAACAAGATTGTGTAGGATGAGTCTAGCAATTCAGAATTATATACGTCAGCATTGCAACACGGATATGGGAAGAATATAGAAGTAAAAATAATAAATTTGTGTATGATATAAATGAAACCGAGGAGTGCTGCTAACAAGTAAAACACACATTTTCATTCTCTTTTAGTATTACATGAAATATTGAGTGGATCCCACTAAATAACATGGAACTACTCCTTATCAATGAGGCCTACATGCAATATTATCAAATAATTGGGTGTTGAAAATAATCTGTTTCTAATATTAACTAGAGTAACAAAACAAAACTTCAACTCTCCTTGTAAACAAATAGAATCACAACCTTATGATCATTGTATAAACAAAAGAGCTTACATCAAGTTGTAGCAAGTACACATGTATAGAAGAATGATACATTGATAATAATTATAATAGTTAAAAATATAAAATATCAAATTTGGAGTGTGTGTATTATCTTGAGATTCTCAAGTTCCTAACTCTAATAATACGCATGAAAATTTGCTTCATAATTGACCAAAATTTGTTTTTTCCCCATGCATGCCTTGTTATAAGGTTTCTCCATCATAAAATAAAAAATTAAATTAAAAACATATACGTAATTTCTTAACAGCAGTGTCAATGTCTTAGACAAGTTTTACTGATGTTGATTTCCCTGCCATACCATTACCATGATAACATCGACACTTTGCATTGATAAGTCAATAAGTGACCAAGAGTTTCACTTAAGTGAAATGAAAACCTGAATAAATGAAGTCTTTGCCACTGTAGTTGAAGTTGTGTTTCACAAGAGTTTCATTGTCAAAGCAAGACAAAGATGAGAACAATAAATAGATAAACCATAAAAAAACTTACCAGAGAGAAACATGATACCTTATGGTTTCAACACAGAAATTTGAAGCACCCCACTGTCATTAAAGAGAACAAAATAGACTTAACATAAGAAGCTAACGGAAATGCTTTAAATTAAAATGAATCAACACCAAATTACCGCCAACAATTAACAGCCCTATCTGAGATGGTGCACCGATTGACTCCAATGACGAATCTGATGCAAAGGCGGGAGACAACGACCTGTAAATCATAGATAAAAATAGAATTGAAAACCAGTTTACTTCAGACTCAAGATCACGCGAAAAAGCCAATACATAATTGACCACCACTGTAATACGCTCTCCAGACCACACAGTTGTCTTCCAGGCCAGCAAAAATAATTGTTGTTATTAAAATATTAGTATAAGATATGCAACAACACGTTGACAGATTATCAATTACACCAGAAGGACAAATGAAAAGAATATACCATTACATATTAACACTAAGAAACACATAGCTAATAACCCTCCCTTTGCCATGGTCAATAAATGCGTCATTGGTACCAAAAACTGCCTGAAGGCCACTCAACAGAACAATCAGAACAAAATTAATTCTATCCTCAATATTAGTGGGGATCTAACCTATAAAAAGGAAGATATTCATGATACTTTTGTTAACTACTTCAAGGAGTTGTTCAAAAGAAACGAAAACAGAAAAGCTTTCCCCTATCTCCATATCCATATCCATATATTCTGGGGGCTTTTATATTATCCATGCTTTGCAAAGCATCAACGGCCTCTTTCTCAGGAATGGGGCTGGTTAACATCTCTCTTTGCTCATTATTCAGTTGAGGACCACCCCTCATCATATATATATATATCAATTTTGTTTCTTTCATCCTCTGCAGTTCCCACCAATTGCCTATAGAATTGCATGATTTCATCTACAGTCTCAGCTTCACTATGTGTGACAATTCCATCTTCCTTTTGTAGGGCCAAAGTACTATTGTAATTTCGTCTGGATTTAATTGAAGCGTGGAAATACTTATTATTTCCATCCCCCAGTTGCAGCCAATTCAACTTGGATCTCTGCATCAACACTTTCTCTTCTACTTCCTGCCAACCAATTAAGGCATCACTACACTTTCTATCCATATTGATTTTCACAAGATTCATCCTAGCATTTATAAGTTCCTCTTGAGCCTGCTTTAATTCCATTCTTTCCTGATCTATTTTCTTGTTTATATACGCAAGAGGCTTGGACATTTCCCTTAGGATAGGTTGTAGCCTTTTTTGTTTTCTCTAAACTACAACCATTGGTCGCCCTGCAAGAGGCTCCCTCAAGCTGAGATTCACTTTCGACATGAAGTGGTCCATGTCTGCAACACAATTTGTAAACTTAAAGGTGTTCTTCCTCCTTCGCCTGTCATTCATAATTTGCTTCGAACATAGTAATGCATGGTCTGACACACTAGGCTGCATCACTTCAAGAGTATAATTCATATGGTCTTGAAGCCATTCTATATTACCAATTAGGTGATCTATCCTTGAATAGATGGGACATCCACTTTGATTATTTGGTCAAGTGAAGTTTTCACCCCTGCTGTCCATTTCATATAGTCCTGCCTTCTCCATAAACCCTTGCAAATCCCTGTATTCTGCTTCCTTGATTTGTCTTCCACCTATTCTGTCTGTGCACTTCAGAACATTGTTGAAATCGCCTAACAACATCCAAGATCCTTGTTGTTGCCTATAGATATTCACCAAGTTGTTCCACAATCGCTTTCTGTTTTCAATTTGATTATGGCAATAAATTGCAATCATCAAGTAAAGTTAGGTACCATGTATATCGTAGACACCACAATGTATCATTTGGTCTGAGCACTTGACCATTTGCACGTTCATAGTGCTGACATATTTTCTACTCTTATGAAACATGCTCAGACTAGTCACCTTATTATTGGAATTAAAGATGCAAAAACAGCTCCTAACATCACACATCTCCTCTTTGCGGATGACAGTCTGATTTTTTGCCAGGACACAACAAAAGAAGCTAGAAATCTAAGCAAAATCTTTCAGAAGTATCAAGACACCTCAGGACAAAAAATTAATTATAACAAATCTGAAATACAATTCAACTCTGGAAAGTTTCCAGAATATTCTTAACATTCCTATTGTCTGATCCAATTCAACATTGTCTGGGTCTCCCTACTCAGATCAACAAGTCTAGAAATCAAAGTTTTGGGTACATAGTGGACAGAATCAGAGATAAACTCCAAAGTTGGAAGGAAAAGACTCTATCCTATGCTGGCATAGTAACTCTTATAAAATCTATTGCTGAAGCTATTCCAAAGTCATTGGTTCTTATTATTGCAATATCCATCACCATTGGAACACTCTACCTTGTTTTTAGGCCAAAGCTTCCTAAATACTCAGTAGACAGATTGAGAATAGCACAGTTCAATCTAAGAAAAAGCTTCTGAAAGCTGTCTATTGCGCAATATCAGCCCCTTATGATAAGATGCTGGTCAGAATGAAGCATTGGAGCACCAGGCTTCTATCTTATGCATGTAGATATCAATTGATTAAAAGTGTGATCTTCTCAATAGCTAACTATTGGCTATATTGAGAGGTTCTGCGGAAGTTTCTTATGGACAGGGAAGGATAGCCCTAGTAGGAAAGCCTCCATATGCTGGTATGATGTATGTGACTCTAAAGTTGAAGGGGGTCTAAACCTGATATTCCTCAAGGACTGAAACAAGACCACTATAGGTAAGCTTTTGTGGAATTTATGTGTTAAAAAAGATACTCTTTGGATTCATTGGATACATAAGTTTTATATGAAAAATGCTGATTGGAAAAGGTACTTCCTACTGTGCATAACTCCTGGGTCCTAAAGGATATGTTTAAAAATAGGTATGTGTTTGTTAACTCTACTGCCTGGAGTATATTTCAACAAACAGGGAAATATGTTACTAGGGTAGCTTACCATATGTTGAGAGGAGACAAGCCAAAGGTGGCTTGGAGAAAGTTGATCATGAGAAATATGGCAAGACCTAGAGCTACCTTCACCTTTTGGTTAGCTTGCCATGGAAGATTACCTACTAAAGATAGAATGCAGAAGTACGGAGTGCAAACTGATGGTCTTCGCGTCTTTTGTGGGTTACATGAGAGTTGTCAGCACCTCTTCTTTGATTATGTTGAAACTAATCAGATTTGAAGTCAGGTTCTAACATGGTGTGGTGTTAATCATACGCTTGGAAAATGGGAGGACGAGCTAGTTTGGTTGAGTGCTAGAACTAGGGAGAAAAGCAATATAGGGAAGCTGATTAGGACGACAGTTGCTGAATCTATTTACAATATTTGGAGCATTAGGAACCGAGTCATTTTTCAAGGCTTCAACAAAGGTAATCTCAACAGTAAGGACATTATTGATGTGATTGTAATGTGCATCGAGCTAGATAGAAAGCTTAGTGAATTCTGTAAGAATTTATAGTTGTGGTTTGGTTGTTGCCTTGTTTAGTATAGAGAGCGTGGATCTATCGATCGATTTGTATCTGAACTGTTTTTAGAATTAAAAAAAATCATCATAACTTGGGTCAATATAGGGATCGCTTTTCCTTGTATACGAACATATTGACAATGGAAACTTGGGTCAATATTGCATGGTTTAGGTAAGATCAGCAAGAACACGTTATTAGAGATGAAGAAGAACACTTACTTGGAGATGAAGAAGAACACGTTATTGATAAATGACAGCGATTTGTGAAGATGAAGATAATTTCAAACCGATGAAGATGAAGTCGTTTGAGAGGAGGGTAATGGAGATGACGAATGGAGAAGAAGATGAACAGCGCGATTTGTGTTTCTGGAAATCTGATTTAGGGGTTAGGGGTTTAGAAATAAATTAACAAACCAAAGGCAGCGCTTTCAAGAAGCGCTGCTAAAGGTACCCCCCTTTAGCAGCGCTTTAGGCTTACCCCCCCTTTGGCAGCGCTTTTAGATTTACACAAAGGCAGCGCTTTCAAGAAGTGCTGCTAAAGGTACCCCCTTTAGCAACGCTTTAGGTTTACCCCCCTTTAGCAGCGCTTTTAGACTTACACCTTTAGCAGCGCTTTCAAAAAGCGCTGTCTAAAGCATACCCTTTAGCAGCGCTTTTATTAATTTTTTAATTTTAATTTTTTTTAAAACCTTATAGCAGCGCTTAGTGAGAAAAAGCGCTGCCTTTGATGAGGCCTATAGTAGCGCTTTTAGTAAGCGCTGTCTAAAGTTTTTTTTTTTTGGATACCTACAGCAACGCTTTTGCATAAGCGCTGTCTATGTAGCGATGCCAAAACTCGTTTTTGGCGTAGTGCTTTGATAAGGAATTACGAATGGCTTCTTCACACTTTCTTCAATTGTTGCTATATACTTAACTTTAGGGTATGGTACGAATTGGACTATCCCCTGGTCCACAAATTATTGTAAGGTTTTTTCGAAATCTTCGTTATGTTCAAGAAGAAATCCACATTCCAACAAATATTCTTTCAACAAATGTATCAGAGACTTTGCTTGTTTTCCTGCCCCACAGTAGGTGACTACTTCGATTACATTTATTATCGGACCATCATGCAGAGGCATGGGGTTTGCTTCTGTAGTCCACTTCCTATAATTCAAAGTTCTCAAAGAATCTTTTTGACTTTTGATTGGATTTTAACTCTTTGTGAAAATCCTAGCCAACAACAACATATATAATTACCGAACATAAAAAATATAAAATATATTTCTGCATAATGCATCATTTATTATTATTTTTTCACCATTATATTTATATTTATTAACTTTCATTTTAATCAAATACTCTATTAACTATAATTAATAGTGGTATTCTAGTAATTGATACCTCATCTGGTCTTTATTATAAGAAAAAAATTAATTTTTTAAGTTTATTGAAGAATCATGTATTTGAACTACATATAGTCCAAATATATTAATTCTTCAATGAATCTAAAAAATTAATTTTTTCTTATATTAAAAATTAAAAATTAAAAACAGTATTAACTATTTTACTAAAACTAATATATTTAATTATTTTCTTAAAAATCACACATATTTAAATATGACACTTTTTATGGAGGAGTATAAAATAGCATTTGCAAAAGAAAATTAGAGTAAAATCCGCTTGAACTTCCGCATGAAACGCCGTTGTCTCGCAGTTAATTTTTGGATGCACCCGTTATATTAACAAATGTTAAATACTAACGTGGAATTTGTTGCCAAAAATTTAAAGATGTGTTAGAAAGATAAATTCCAGACGTGGTTCAGGGTCATATTTAAATTTTTATAAAATTTTGGATATATGTTTATTAAACAACCCCTTTATTATATAAAACCCTTGAATTCCAAATTATAGGTCTTAATTATGAACAATTAGTCAGCATGTTGTCGTGATCAATTCTGTAGTTAATAATTAGCAGCATCAAGCACATGGAAGAGATCAAATGCCATGGTCCAACAATGATCTCCATTTCAACATACAAGATTCGTCAATGTTTAGTATTTCCCATATACAAAACCGTCTATATTAATTGTTATTTAAAATTTTTTAAATTTTTATCACTATTATATAAAAGTCATTAACTTTTAAATTAATTAATGTTTATATTATTATTATAATTTTAATTTAAATTAAAAATATTCAATGTTAATAGTTGGTTAATTAAATATAATTAAAATATAATTAATTTTTTTAATCTATATAAAAATAATTATTTTAGTTTATAATTGTGATCGGAACGAGTATATGTCTAACCATGTTCTGAATTAACAATTAAAACTAGATTCGTGAACCTATGTAATTAGCCAACATGTGTGCATGTTATGGTGAAGCTGATTAAAATCATGAGTCACAACATCCACCACATGGGAAAGAGAATGAGAATTCAACAACAATGATCCCATTTCAACATAATTTTAGATTATAGCTCATCATAATTTTCTGTTTTTGTTTCTATTTTCTTATCCAACTAGCAAAAACCCGTGCGAAAGATTGTTATCATTTATTTCATTGTAGTCAAAATTAAATATTATAAAGAATATTTGTCACATGTAATTATTGTTTATTTAATAAAATATTTGTCACATGTAAGAATTGTTTATTGATTCAATAGTTTAATGATTTACTTATTTTTAAAAAATTAAAAAATTAATAATTAGTATAGAATAATTATTTATATTTTTATGTTGTTAATATTAAAAAAAAAACTAATCTTTTAGCATTTGCATCGATTTTATCATAAATTATAATGAATGTATCATAAATATTTTATTTTAATTTAAATAAAATGATAATAAGTATTTAAATTGTTTTGGATTGGATTTGCTCTTGGTCCAACTCCATGTGAGGTCCAACCTAATTATGTTGTTTATGATCAGCTGATCGAATCTGTCCTCGATTGTGTCGAACAGTAACTCCCACTCTTTGAGAGGACGTTGTTTCGTTACATGGGAATGAACCCATGAAGATGTGAGAAGGAGCATCACCGGGCAAGAGGACCTCGAAAGTATCCTCTAGGCTTTTTCTCGAGCAAGATTGATCCTCCCATACGGTCTCATGGCTGGCGGGGATCCTGCGCGACAAGCAGAAGTATCCCACAGACATCCTCCTCGTAGGACTGAATATAAACGCCTCCAAATATCATGGAGTCCACTTGAACCCAAAAAGACCGCATCCATATTCTCCTAGTCATGCGGAGAAATTCATCCAGGCAGGAGACCACGTGTTGGTCCCCACTACTCACGTAGAACCTGACAGACTCCACTTTGGGCCAGCTTGCCCAACTCAATGAGGGTTCCTTGGTCCATCGCTGGGGGCTATAAATACGCTCTCACTTGAGAGGGTCAGGTATTGATCATTTCTTACTCACTCTTACTTGCTTGCATCATTCTGAATCTCACTTTGGCATCAGAGTGTCTTGCAGGTATCCCCACCTCACTTTCAACTTCTGCTCGACGTAAGTTGTAACGGTCCATTCTGATCAAGTACGATCAGTGGCGCCGTCTGTGTGAAACAAGCTTCCCCATCTTTCACTTACCTAAGACAAAATTAACTCCAAGTTCTTGACTGTCATGGCTGACCCCACTGCAAAAAACAACCTAAATGCCCATCCCGTCGGCCTCAACAACAGCGTCGGCAACAACAACGCTGACAACAACAATGACAACAACGCTGGTAATAACAACACCGACCACACCATCAACATGTCTGACACTTTGTATAACTATAGAGATGGATTGACCGCCTCCTCGTCATCGATATCCCAACAATCTGAAGACGATCAGCGTCCTCCTCAGAACTATCAGCCAAACACGTTCCAGGAGGTCCTCGTCCCTGCGAGCGCTGATGCCACGACCAGGATTCTGTTCACGACTATTAATCAAACAAATTACTTAATCTTCTTGCAAGATGAGAGATTAAGGGTGCTCGAAGATGCTCGAAGAGCCCCCAGAAGACACATGAGACCTGACTCTTCTCATCCCCGCCAAATAGAGGAACATCCCCAATCTCCCCGGAAGAGACACAGACGGGATGCCTCACGAAGCCCTTCTCCCCGACTAACTGGGTGTCACCTCGTGTTGGAGAGGAATCAGCCCGTTGATACAGGGAGACGTGACCACGTCCCCCCGCGCCAAGAACAAAGACACCCTGGAAACAGAAACATGGGAAATGAAGAACCACAACCCCGACTGAGGGATCCTCCCCGCGACCAGGGCTGCCATCACGACCGCCATTACAACAGGTCACCTTCTCGGTCTCCAGACAGAAGCGACGAAGACGACCCATGCGGTCCCATATCCCACGCAATCATGGAGGCACCCATTCCCCGGGGAATGGAGAAACCTCCCCAACTGAAGGAGTACGACGGTATTACGGATCCAGTCGACCATATCGACAGGTTCGAGGCAATGCTACATTATCATAACGTCAGGGGACCGATCAAATGTCGGTTGTTCCCCACGACCTTGAGAAAGACTGCAATGGACTGGTACAAGAACCTCGCCCTAGGGTCGATCACCTCCTGGAGAAAATTAAAAAACTAGTTCATCACCTCATTCACAGCCTCTCGTCGACATCCAAAGACTGGGGACGCCCTTGAGGCTATCATCCAGAGAAGCGAAGAAACCCTTAGGGAGTTTATTGATCAGTTCAACTGCGAGGCCATTCAGGTCCCGTGCACCGATCACATGAAGATATACTTGCTCGAAAGAGGGCTCCTCCCAGGAACATAGTTCAGGAAGGCCGTAGGCATCGAACCACCCCGGACTTTCGATGCTCTCCTTAAGAAGGCTATGGCCTATATAGACTATGAGGAGAGGGAAGCGGACAATAGAGCCTGCAACCCAAGGAATCATGGATTGACCAAAAATCTGCCACACCAGGACGCATGCCCTCCTCGGAGTAGGGGCGAGAATAGGAGGGACGATAAACCACGGGATCCCCGCGAGCAAAGGGGGCCCGCAGGGCGGTTCACCGAATACACTTCGCTGACAAGTTCCCGCAAGCGTATCTTGGCAGAGTGTGCTAATACTGACTTCAAGGACAGAGGCTTCAAACGTCCTCGCTCTGCTCCTCCAAAGTCTGGGACTGACAGGAGCAAATATTGTTAGTACCATCAAAGTCACGGACACCTGACTGAAGACTGTGTCCATCTCAAAGACGCTATTAAAAACCTTATTAAGGGTGGTAGACTCGGGTAATATCGATGCAATGACGCCCCTCGCCGAGATGCCTACGAGACAAAAGAGGTTGAGGAATATACCCGACCATCAGATGAAACAGACCCCATCCAAATAGCCTTCTTCGTTATAAGACCAGAGGACTTCTACGTCCCCGACATACACAAAGAAGAACCTTTATCCATGCATAGTAGGTGGGAAAAATTCCCCTCCGCCATGGTTATAACTAGCAGGGGTTAAACGACATCTTTATAAACTCTGCAAAGAGGAAGCTCAACGAGCTGGTCGACGAAGCCCCGACTCAATCGATGACATTCGAGAAGGTCAAGGGCAGATCAGAGCCGGTCATGTAAGGGTAAGAACTACTGATCTCTATGTTCACCGCGTCTTGATCGACGAAGGGAGTTCCTTCGATGTTATGTACAACCATCTCTTCCGAACCTTATAGCTCGATGACACCCACCTTTCATCATACATGGGGTCCGACCTGCAAGGCTTCAATGGCTCGACCTCCAAGCCATGGGGATATGTGGAGCTCTTTGTCACCTTCGGGGAGGAAACCACCGCCCGGCAGTTCAATATGAGGTTTCTGGTCATCGACTACCCGTCTCTCTATAACTTTATCCTGGGGAGACCAACGCTGGCCGAATTAACTAATGTCCCCTCCACCGTCCATCTAAAGATGAAATTCTACACGAAGAGGGGATGTGTCGCCACCATCCACGGTGACATCTTAGCTTCCCGAAGATATTTCAACGCAGCTTCAAAGGAATAGAGCACGGTGGACACCGGGGCACGACCTGCTAAGAGAGTTGCTACTCGACCTTAGCCACTGCCCATCAAGACAGAAGAACAAAGAGCTCCACCCAAGGTCGACTCCATCTTGTTGGACACTCGCTTCGACAAGGATGAAGCACCCAACGGTGAACAAGAACTCCTCCGACCAATCTCGGACGGAGACTTTGAGTTTGTCCCCCTCAGTGAAGACCCTCACAAAGGCGTGAAGATCGACACCGAACTCCCCGACCTGGAGAGGAAGAAGATCAAAGCTTGCTTGAGGGAGAATGCAGACCTGTTCGCGTGGAGCGCCACAGAGATGCTCGGACTCGACCCCGAGGTCGCCTGTCACCACTTGGCCATTGATCTAGCTGCTAGGGCAATAGTACAACATAGACGGAGGCAGTCTCTCGAGAAAGCGGAGGCTGCTGAAAATGTTGTAAAAGACCTTCTAGAGGCTAATTTTATTTTTGAGGCCCGATATTCAACCTGGCTCTCAAATGTTGTACTTGTTAAGAAAAATAATCGAAAATGGAGAATGTGTGTTGACTATACTGATCTTAACTGGGCATATCTCAAAGACGATTTTCCTTTTCCTAATATTGACATGTTGGTCGACAATTCGATCGGCTATAAAATTTTATCATTTATGGACGCCTACTCGGGCTATAATCAAATCCCAATGGCGATGAGCGACAAGCATTACACTGCTTTCATGACCAGCTCGGGAAATTACTACTACAACTAATGCCATTCGGCCTGAAAAATACAGGGGCAACATACCAGCGGATGATGAATAGATTCATCCCCGATGAGATCGGTGATATGCTCGAGGTGTATATAGACGACAAGATTGTCAAATATCGAACAAATACCGACCATGCTACCCACCTCAAAAGGGTCTTTTCCCAAGCGAGGCAATGCGGGATGAGATTCAACCCTGATAAATGCACTTTCGGGGTTAAGGCAGGCAAGTTCCTGAGTTTTTATCTAACAGAATGAGGAATTGAAGCCAACCCCGAAAAATGTCGGGCATTCTCCGAGCTCCCTACACCTAGCTCGAAGAAATCCATACAAGTCCTAAATGGCATGCTCACCTCGCTCTCCCGCTTCGTGGCGAAGTCTGCGCAACATGCTCTTCCATTTTTCAAACTTTTGCGCAAAGAGGCAGCCTTCGAATGGACTGAGGAATGCAAGCAATCCCTCCTCCATCTCAAGTAAAGCCTTTCGCAACCGCCTATGCTGTTGCGAACTGAGAAAGGGGAAACCATGTTCCTTTACCTAGCCTTCTTCGCCGAGGCCGTAAGCACGACCCTTGTTCATGAGACTTGAGAAGGGAAAAGGCCAGTGTATTTCACGAGTAAAGCGCTACAAAGGCCCGAGGTTAGGTATCAATAGATTGAGAAAGTGGCCTTGGCCCTCTTCAACGCAGCAAGGAGACTTAGGCATTACTCCCTAGTACACACGATCATCGTGCGGATAGACCAACCTGTAAGGCAGCTCCTATGCCGACCAGACATGGCAGGTCGAATGCTAAAATGCTCCATGGAGCTCTCGGAGTTCGACATCCAGAACGGGAGTATGAAGGCCCTCAAGGCCCAAGTGTTGGAGACTTCGCTGCAAAGATGACCGCTCACGATCCCCTCATAGGGAAGAAGCACAAGTGGACCATCTTTGTGGACGGAGCTTCCAGCTCGATAGTGAGTGGAGAAGGAATCCTCCTAGAGAACGAGGAAGGCGTCGTGATCGAAAACTCCCTCACACTTTCCTTTCCAACATCGAACAATCAGGCTGAGTATGAGGCACTGCTCACGGGATTAAGACTAGCTGAGGATTTGGGTGCCCGAGAGATATAAAATTTCATTGACTCTCAACTTGTTGCATCTCAAGTTCAAGGGGGATACCAGGATAAAAATAACAGTCTCATTGAATATTTACAGCTGGTCAGAGAACATATGAAGAAGTTTGACCGGACAGACATCACGCACGTTCCACGCAAACAGAACATGTGGGCTAACTAGGGATGTCAGTTTGGACCTGTTAATGGGGATCCCCGCGGGGAACGCCCCGTTCGGGGCCCCAAAGATGGGGAATTTTCCCCCGTGGGGGCGGGGATGGGGAGAAAAATTCCCCCGAGAGCATTTCGGGGACGAGGACGGGGAATACACCCCCCGCCCCGCCTATTATTTTAATATAGTTAATTTAATATATATATTTTAGATTAGGTTTTTTAGTCATTTCCTTTATGTTTATTTATAAAAATAAATAAATAAATATTCATGTATTTATTAAGAGAGAGAAATGTAAATATTAGACCCTAAAAAAGTTGAAGCGTTTCATTTTCTTCTGCCAGAGATTTAGAGTCTCACACGTTAGACTCCTTTTTTTCTTCTCCAGTCAAATCTCCATTCATCTTCCTCTTCCAATTCCATCTTCTCTATTTGGTGTGCTTCCATTATTCACAGCTCTTACAATTTCATCAATAAGGTTTGATTTTCATAAATTTGTTCATGTAATTATTTATAGGAAAAAATAGATTATTTCTCTTTGATTCTCATAAATCTGTTTATATTATTGTTTATAGAAAAAAGTAGATTGTTTCTCCTTGATTCTCATAAACCTGTTCATGTAATTGCTTATAGGAAAAGTTGATTATTTTGATTAAATTTAAATTAAATTGTTTAGAAATTTTAGAGTTATCAAATCATTTGCATATTAATAACATAATAAATATGTGAATTCTTTGTGCTTTTTATTTTTATAGAAAATATAAACATTTTAAAAAAATAAAATATTAATGAATAAATGTAGGATCTATGGGGATCCCCGCGGGGAACGGGGATCCGCGGGGAACGGGGATCCGCGGGGAACGGGGATGGGGATAGAAATTCCCCCGTGACGGAGATCGGGGACGGGGACGGGGACGGGGAATGAATTTGATGGCGGGGAAAAAGATGGGGAAGTGTCCCCCCGGCCCCGCCCCGCCCCATTGACATCCCTAGGGCTAACATACTTTCAAAGCTCACGAGCACAAAGAAGAAAGGAGGGAACAAATCCTTCATCCAAGAAACCCTTTCTCGCCCGAGCATTGAAAAGTACACTATTCCACCCGAGGTAAATGCCATCGGGGACAACTCATGTTGGATGACCCCGGTGTTCAACTTTCTGACAAAGGGGGAACTTCCCTTGGACCAAAGAGAGGCATCCGCAACCAAACGAAGAGCATGTTCGTACGTGGTACTCAAACACAAATTGTACCGTCGGGGAATCTCCATCCCAATCTTAAAATGTATCGAAGAGTCCGCAATCCTCGAGATACTGCGAGAAATCCACGAGGGAATCAACGCCTAACACATGGGAGAAAGATCCCTAGCACGAAAGGCGCTGCGATCAGGCTACTACTGGCTGACGATGCAACAAGACTCCAAGGAGCATGTCAAGAAATGCAACAAGTGTCATAGGCACGTGGACATGCACCTCGCGCCCCTGCATGAGCTAAACACACTGTCCTCCCCACAACCATTCACCTGGTGGGGAATGGACATCCTCAGACATTTCGTGCAAGGGACGTACCAGAACAAATTCCTATTCATGGTCGTCGGCTATTTCACGAAATGGATAGAGGCCGAAGCTCTTGCAAAAATCACTTCACACAATACCCTCTGTTTCTATAAACGAAATGTGCTTGCCCGATTTGGAATTCCACAAGCACTCGTCACTGACAATGGGACCCAGTTCACTTATCAGAGTTTCCAAAGCTTCGTTGCCAAACTCAACACTAAGCAACACTTCACCTCAGTCGAACACCCCTAAACCAACGGGAAAGCCGAAGCTGCAAATAGGGTCATCTTAAGAGGTCTCAAACGAAGTTTGGGCGAGGCCAAAAGAGGGTGGGTTGAAGAACTCCATAGCATCCTATGGGCGTATCGAACAACACCCCACTCAACGACGGGCGAGACCCCATTCTGGCTTACCTATGGCACTGAGGCGGTCATCCCCGTAGAAATCTTGGAACCATCCAGATGAACTAAGGCCCCCCTAGACGAGGAACTAAAGGATGAGGCCCTGAGAGAAGAACTCGACCTAGTCGATGAAATCTGCTCAAGAGAAGACCTTCGCGAGGCCACACTGAAACAACCGATAGCCCTTCTCCATGACCACAAAGTCATAAAGCGTGAATTTCAGCTTGGTAGTCTAGTCCCATGGAGAATCAGAAAGATTCCCGCGAAGGGAAGTTGGCAGCAAACTAGGAAGCACCATATCGTGTCCACAGAGCAACGAGCAACGAGGCATACTACCTCGAACATTTAAATGGAGAACCACTACCTCGACCATAGAATGCTACAAAACTAAAACAATATTGTAGTTATGTCCTTATCCTACTACAGGCATTAGCAGTCGACCAGTCCTCTCCAACCGACGACGGGACGAGCTCGACCATGCAGGCATGTGAAGGTACGAACATGGCCTCCAAACATTAACGTCGGTGGGTTGCTGTTCATTTCTCGAACAGAACCTCAGCCCGATAGGGACACCTCAATCGAGATCTGCTGTCGAAGTACCCAATAGGCAGCACACTCAGCTCACGATGGGTAGTTCACGCCACGAGCTTAAGATCCCGACGCGACCTAGAGCTCATTCCATGGATCCCTACTCCACCCCCTTGACACATCCCAACATGTGTCGGCTACAACTAAGGTCGAGCATTAATCTTCACACATGAAAATCACGGATTTTCACAAAATAAACAAGTCAAAAACAACGACTCACGGATAGCTAGCAAGCATTCAAAAAGCAACGACGAACAGATAGCTAGCAAACATCAACGAAAACATAAATACATAACAACAAAGTAAGAACATTTATAAATGTCAACCACAGAGAATGACGTTGTGTGAATATTATAATAAGTGCAGGCCCACACGCCCTGAATACAAATAACCAAAATATCAGAAATACTAGTCACTTCAAGGAGTGCTCGCTTCGACCTCCACTTCGGGGGAATTAGGAGGGGGAACCACACGGTCTTCAATGACTTGGGACAATACCCCAGTACCTTCAGTGTTAAGCCCGATATTTAGCACAGACAGTTGGGTCAGGGCAGTCTCGAAGTCGTCGGTCAAAGCATCGATGCAATCCGACTCGAGGATCTGGATCCAAGCAATTAACTTTTCCCGAAAATGCAAGTCCGCGACTCCTTCAGGCTCTCCGTCCACGGGCAACATTGTAGCTTTTAAATCGGAAACCTCCTTTTCCAACCGTTCCATCTTGAGCAACAGGGAATCCCTTTCCTCATAAGCTTTAGTGGTTTTTTCTTTCTCCCTCGTTAACTCATCGCCATGCACAAAAAACTTCTCCTCGCTCCGCTCGAGGGCACTTTTTAGCTTTTGTGTCTTTGCTTGAAGAGTCGCTTTCTCCGACTCCAATTACTTCACCAATCCAGAGGACCCATATCCTTCTCCTGCAAGGACTACAACCATCTCCACGACCTTCGTCAAACAACCATCTCGGAAGCCAGGTGCTTCTGTCGACCCTCCTCATCGAGGCGTCTGAGAATGTCAAACTCAGCATCAGACACGGTCAGAGGGAAACCCTCAAAGAAATCCTTTTCCATAAAACAAGGTGGAAGGTTGAAGGCCCGAGCAGTCACCCCTCCTCGATTGCACTTGCAGGTCCACCTTCTGACCTTCTCTTCTTGCTCAGAACAGCCGCGGGCTATGCGGTTTCACGAGCGCCCAATGACCCACTCGAATCATCCCTGGTCGGCTCTGAGACTGGGCCAAGGCGTATGGGCTGGTGCGACTTCACCAACATCTTGTGATTTTTCTTTTCTTGGGTGAGCTTCAACAGTCGTTCACGATGCTCCGTCATGTTACCTGCGAAAACAAAAACGATATCCCTGGATCAGTCTCGTTAGAAGGACATAAACAAATATCTCAAGAAGTAAAAATGCAACAAATCACGCTAGCAGAAACCTAAAAGGTTCACGGCCTGCCCATAGGTTTGACATTCCACAAGCGCCTTGGTGTTGATCGGGCGCGCCTCAAACATTGATTTGCCATCTTTGTCGAGAATGTCATGTCCTTCCCTCGTATCCCACCTCGAGAGAAAGATCCCGTCGACGAATCGAGTGAGGATATATAAGACTCTTCATCCTCGCTACTCATACTGCTAGGAGGGGTGTGGTAATGGCCAAGACTGTGCTCGTAGTGAGCTGAGCACCAGTGGATATGGAACTTCGAAAGTCGCCCAATCTCTAGATTGCCCTCATCGTCGAGGCATACTTCCCCGTCTTCATCCACTACTTGAACCGGGTCGAATATCACACCCACGACCGCTTGAGATGATGGTTGCACGACGTACAATCTATCCTTGAAGTCGCGGACAAAATCCATGTACATCCCAAACAATCTCTTTGACTGCTTCAAGGAAACCCAACTATGTTTTCCACCCCTAGATTGTCGTTGGAGGTGGAAAACCCTGATAAACAGAGGAGTGGTCACCCCGATCCTCAGGAACCGATAAGTGATTTCGAAAACCTGGAGGAAGGTGATCACATTAGGATGTAATTGAGAGGGTGCCAGGTTCAAGTGGTTAAGCACGCCCATCTGAAAATCATTGAAGGGAAAATGAAGCCCCAAGTCTTTGAAGACGACCTCATACATCAGGAAGCGATCCTCCTCAAACCCCATACATATCCTTGCTGTGGGAGTTGGTTGCAAGATCGCGAAGTTACAACGAAACCCTTCCATGTTGCCGCCATGCTCGACGACAGTATAAGCTTCCCTTCTGCTATAACTATAAACTGAAGCTATCCCTCGAGGTTCTAGCCCAACCCAAGACAACGCAGGGTCATCAACCATGTCGACCAGATGAAGCCCTTCCTCGGCAGTACTTGTCTCTTCGACATCTATATGCTCGGACGACTCTGGAGTATCAGCCATTTCACCTGTAAAGTAGAGGAAACCAGTGAATTCGACAGCAAAATTACATTCACCCCTCCATCGCAGCACAAGTGAAAAGGGGATGGCTACGCCCAGAGTAGGTCGACGATGACTTGAGCAGCGAGGATCATACACGACCCATGATCAACACGTAGAACTTATACAAATCTCGTAAGATCGCACGACGATGATAATAACAGAACACATGTTTCATGGATAACACAGGCAAAGTATAAATACAGCAAGCAAATCTATGGATGCTGCGAGGAACATATGAATTTACCGGACAAACTCATGAATTTACTGGGGAGCATATTAATCCCTTGTGCAGAATTCATGAATTTCGCGGGGAACAGATAAATATCACGAGCTTATTCACAAACGTTACACATGAATATATGAATGCCCCGAGCAAAAACCTCCCCGGTTATGAAATTCTATAAATAATCATCAATAAAGCCAATCTAAATAACGATTACTACGGAAAACACTTCCTTGAACAAATTAGATGGAGAATACGCGATAGACTTTGCAGCGTTGACGGTTGGGAAAGGCAACAAACGGTGTTGACAACAGAGAGAGTGGAGAGCACAAAAAATTGAATGGAAAACTGGAATGTGGGAAATGGGCCCTAAGGTGCTATATATAGCTGACGTGGAATGTGAAGCATCACGTCGAGCAGCCCCCCAACCGCCCTTCTCCTCGACACCTACGCGCTCAGGTAATAATGGCCCATACTCCCTAAGCCATCATTATAGTCCCAAAGGTCACACCACGTGGTGGCACCTTGCCAGCTCTTCTCTCCCCACGAGTCGAGGAACAACTGGAACATTCCCCAACAATCCTATTTCAACTTCTGCTCGAGTAATCACGCGTACTGACGATAATTTCCATTAACACGATAAAAGATCCCCGGTTGAGTTGTGTTCCTCGTAAAAGTAAAATTGGACTTAAGTCATAGCTCCCTTATCAGGAGTAACGACTTAGGGGGCTCCTGTTCCAGACTGGGCCTGGCCTTGGCCCAAGTCCATGTGAGACCCAACCCAACTATGTTATTTATGACCAGCTGACCGGATCTTCCCTCGACTGCGTCGAGCAATAACCCCCACTCTTCGAGAGGACGCTACTTTGCCACATGTGGATGAACCCAGGAAGATGCGAGAAGGAGCATCATTGGGCAAGAGGACCTCGAGAGTATCCTCTAGGCTTATCCTCGAGCAAGACCGATCCTCCCATACGGCCTCATGGCTGGCGGGGATCCTACGTGACGGGCAGAAGACCCCACGAGCATCCTCCTCGTAGGACTGACTATCAACGCCTTCAAATATCATGGAGTCCACTTGACCCCGGAAAGACCATATCCATATCCTCCTGGTCATGCGGAGGAACCCATCCAGGTAGGGGACCACATGTTGCTCCCCACTACTCACGTAGAACCTGACAGTCTCCACTTTGGGTCGACTTGTCCAGCCCAATGAGGGGACCTTGACCCAGCGTTGGGGGCTATAAATATCCTCTCACTTGAGAGGGTCAGATATTGATCATTTCTTACTCACTCTTACTTGCTTGCATCATTCCGAATCTCACTTTGGCATCGTAGTGTCTTGCAGGTACCCCCACCTCACTTTCAACTTCTGCTCGACGTAAGCTGTGACGATCCATTATGATCAGGTACAATAAAAAATTAATACACAATTAAATTTACACTTGAACTTAGAATAACATATTAAGACTAACAATATCAGTATTTTTAATTGATTTAAATCTTTTAAATAAATATTACAACTTTTATAATGAAGAAATTAAAAAAAAAAATACTAAATTTAGATAAATAATTATTGAAAAATACTTTTTCATTTGGCAAAATTTTTATTAGTGATTTTTTCTTGATAATAATGTGATAAAATTGAAACATCACATACCAAAATTTTTAGCAGTGACTCTTTTCTCCGAAAAATCGAAATTGAAATGATAAATATTAACTATCATTGTTTAGGATGATATAAAAAATAATAAATTTTTAGTAATAAATATTTATTTATGTATATTTTTCAATCAAATGATTTCTTTAATATGTATTTTTAAGATAATGGATCAGATTAATTTTGATATTTGGAAAAAAATAATGTAAAAACAAAAAAGGAATGTACTAAAAATAATATTTTAAAAATGGGATCCAATATCAAATCGATGAGTATATTAATCATTAATTTAACTGTATTATTAAATTAGATTAAATTTAATAATTTAGTTGAATAAAGTAATCTTTATAACAAAATTATATAATTATTAAATATCATCGAATCGGACAACTCAATCTATAAAAAAATTACAATACCTACAAATAAATTATTTAAATTTAAATTTAAAATATAGTCATCACACACAAACAAATTATAATTACATATAAATTGAATAACAATAACTAATAACTAGATAATCTAATAAATTTATTTTCAATGAGAAAAAGTTATTCTAAATATATTTTTTGAACAAATTTTATTTTCTTAAATAATTTATCAAAACGACATTATTTTACATGAGAAAGAAAGCAAGTATCTAATCCGTCGATTTTTTAAAATCTTCAATTATCTAATTTTTATTGATTTTAACCGATTCTGACTGATTTCCACAAGTAAAATAGCTTATTCGTTCCAGGAATCAGATCAGAACAATAATTCATCTAATTTTCTATTCAACCGATATGACCAACCAATTCGATTTATTTTTAAAACACTTAATAAAAATACAAATCTAAGTTGATAAATTATAACAGGTAGAGTTTTATTTTAAACATAAATTTGTCTAATATATAGTAATAATCATTTTAATTTTATTTAGAATATTTAAAAATTAAATTTAACTAATATATTAATGAAAAAGAAATACTTCTCTTATATATATATATATATATATATATATATATATATATATATATATATATATATATATATATATATATATATATATATATATATATATATATATATATATATATATATATATATATATATATATATATATATATATATATATATATATATATATATATATATATATATAACCTCTTTATTGATTCATTAAAAAAATATAATGTTAAAAAATAAAAAAGGAAAAAGATACAATTAATATTTTATAATTATTTTACTTTTTATGCGGATGATATTAAAATGTTATTAAGTTTAATAAACTATTTTGTCACAAAAAAATATTATAATCATTTTCATTTTCTTAAATAAATAAATAAAATTATTAATTATTAACAAATAATTATTCCGTCTATCTCTTGTAAATAGTGTAAGCCTTTTTATGTACACAAAATATATATGTGACAAAAATATTAAATCAACTCAAATTAATTTTTTTCAAGTATATTATAAGTGTTTAATGATAAAAATAAATATAACTGATGTATCACACGATCATTATCTTTATTTTTAAAATATCAAAAATATTATTAATTTATATTGTCATGTATTAGTTATGAATGATTTTTATGATAAATTTCAATTTTTAATTTTTAAATTTAATTTAATTTACTTTTTATTTAATAAATATATACAAGTAAAATTATTTTAATTCATCAAACAATTATTTTATATATAAATTGTATTTTTCAATACTCTAAATGATTCATTTGCAAAAAAAAAGTGAAAATGATAAAATAACGATTAAAATTTAAATAGACAAAAATAACTGATAAAGTTTTATTTTATATACAAAAAGTAAAATTTAATTGATGTATTATAAAGTTGTTATCTATATTTTTAAAATATTAAAAAAATTATTAATTTATTAATAGTTCCATGAATGATTTTTATGATAAATTTTAATTTTAATTTAATTTATATTTATTTCCATGAATGATTTTAATTCATCAAACAATTATATTATATATAAATTGTATTTTTTTAATAAGTTTTATTTTATATACAAAAAGTAAAAGTTGCAGAAAATTAAATAAAAAATGTATTCTAATTAAAAATCATATACTATTATAATATAAAAAAGTTAGATTAGATTAAAAAATTTGAAAAAAATTGTAGAAAATTAAATGACAAGATTATCCTAAAAATTGTATATGTGTCATTATGTAAAAGTTAAATTAAAAGGATAGTTGTGTAACTTTGGTGGTACTGTAGTTTCTAAAATTTTAGAGGAGATTCACTTGTCTCTTACTAATACAAATACAATGTATATATTTATGGTACTTAATAAAAAAAACATGTAGAAATTAGAACTTGGCGTTTAGTATTAGCCGCATCTATTAGTTTATTTGTATCTTCAAATGGGTCCAAAATGATTAGCTTATGTTTGCTGATGATTATGATTATATGATCAAAACCAAAATGTCCTCAGCCTCGTGCATCAAACTAAACTCTCTAACTATATATAATGAAATAATATTATTTAACTTTTTTAATTGAGGTAAATTAACAATTTAAAACATAGGATATATATGACTTTTAAATCTCTTATTCGCAAATATACTCAGTTTATATAAGAAAAAAACTATAATAATATGTTATAAATCTACATTTATCGTTTAGACCTATTTAAAATAAAAATAGATTTTAGAAACATTTATATATTATTTTCAAAATTACATAATATATATTGTATTACGGTTAATGTTTAGCCTTTTTAATGTAAAATGTCATAGATTTTGTTCTTCTTAGCTTTACATTTTGTATATAAATATTAATTTATTATAATAAAGTAATTATTGAAAAGTAAAAAAAAAAAAACCTATGAGAGGGAGGGTAGAATAAACTAACGTTGAGAGAGAAAGATAACATTTATTATACTAACATTGAGAGAGGGCATTTATTATACAACACGAACACTAACATGTGAAAGAGAAGGATAGACTAGCGAAGAGAGAGAGAGAGGTTGGCAGAATATTGGGCCCAAACGTGGATCTGCCATTGGTTCTGATCTACAAATAGGAGATGTGCAAATCCTCAAACGTTTAAATCATTGAAAATTGTAAATGTGAGATTTTATGTTAGAATTATATCTACTTTGTTGGGATATAAGTGTGAGTTAAAAATTTCACATTATTTAAAAAAGTGGAGGTTAAATTTTATAAGTGAGATGATATATATATATATATATATATATATATATATATATATATATATATATATATATATATATATATATATATATATATATATATATATATATATATATATATATATATATATATATATATATATATATATATATTCAATGTTTTAAGGTTTTGGATAAATATGTGGTGTGTCTGTCACTTGTTATTTCTCTTGACCTAATGTGAATGCTCCTTATCATGACCTATTTGTGGTATCAGAGTTGATGGTTCAAGTAAAAGATTGACTTCGTGTATCGATAGTTTTCCTAACATGATGGTGGTCAGACGACATATCCCGTTAAAGTGTATGTGATGAGGTAAGAGTATCAATGGTGGTACAAGTATATCCGAATGAAAGAGCTACCACTTGAGAGGATCATAATGAATGAACTCACACTTGAGGAGAGAGATTGTTGAGATACAAGTGAGTTAAAAGTCTAACATTGTTTGGAAAAATGGAGTTTGGCCACTTTATAAGTGAGATGACTCATATACCCAATACATTAACATTTTAGATGAATATGTGATATTTCTTTCACTTGTGTGTTACTCTTTACTCGATATAGATGCTCCTCCATATGATTCATCATACCTGAGATTAATTGGCTCTTCCTCTTTTATAATAACCTCTTTTATAGTAAGGCCATAAGATTTTCAAGGACATCAAACCTTTTATTCTCGAAAGATACATGTCACCAAATCCTTAAAAGTATGATATAATGAATTCCAAAGTCTTGTTATGGTCAGGTATACTTCTAAGATATGTCTATCTCAAGACTTATTAATACTAGAACTTTCTTCTAGTGGAAGAGATAACTCAATTGATTTGAACCAATTAAGTTAAGCGTTTAAAGAAGATGAAGGTATAGGTTTCAAGACCGGGCAAGAATGAAAATATAATACAAACAACTAATAATTTATTATTAAAAAAACTATAAAAAAATTCTTGTCACTTGTCTTATAGGCTCGATGTTTCTTTGTCCAGCCGCCTGCTTGATCCAATAACCCTTAAATGTTTGAGTTGAGTTGTAACTTTGATCTAAAAATTTATGATTAACTATTTATTAAAAAAATAATTATTAGTTAATTATTAAGATAATTAGTGTGAGATTTTAGATTGAACTCTAGTCTTTACAAGGGTAGTTTCTTGGTTTGATAGAGATTACGTATGTTGTCAAAGCCTACTCATATGGTGATGTCGAAGTCCTGCATGTTGTACTCGATATACGCTTAAGCATGCAGTAGTCAAAATGCTAGGATTTTTAGCATATCAAATTGGACCTGTTTGTTTAGCCCAATTGTTTAAGTTAGCTTGTAGCTTAAGTTAGCTTAGTAGTCTATAAATAGACTAGTTCTCCCAGGTTATTGAGAGAAGTTAATCGTTGTTATTCACTTGTAATCTTTGAACCGTTATTGAGTAAGTGAATAGTAAAACATTTATAACCAATCATGATTTTCTTCTTTTATTCTCTCTTCTCTCTTTCGTAAAAACAATATATTTTCTTATGTTTGTTCAAGAAACTCAATTATTCTCATAGTTTTGGTTTGTTCTTGATGACACTCTGTTACAGTAAACGGTTGCGGTGAGCGTGGAGGTGGAGATGTCGTCAACAAAGTTTGAGATTGAGAAATCCACCATAATTAATGATTTTGGATTATGGCGCTTGAAGATGTGAGCCTTTCTTGTTCAACAAAATTTTCTAGAAGCGTTAAAAGGAGTCATAACCTTGGATGTTGCCTTAATGGAGAAGGAGAAAATGACGATGTTGGAGAATGCCCATAATGAAATCATCTTGAGCCTTGATGATAAGGTTCTGAGGCAGGTTTCAAAAGAGAAAACTATAACAGATGTGTGGAGCAAACTCGAAGGTTTCTGTTAGACGTGACAACATATCTAGAGGGGGGTGAAAAAAATAAAAGAGACACAACAAATTTATCTTCACAGTTCCCCACTATCGTCCTCGCGTGTGTGTACGTCTGCGCCTAATTCCAATGGAATTAGGATAATTCTTACTATGCAAAAAAGTTAATATAAGAGAAGTGTTCAAGAGAAACTCCACAAACCCTTATGTTTGTTGTTAATTCAACCCCTTCTCTTCTTTTGATCTTGAGAAAGAACAAGACACAATAGATGCAAATTTACTATATGGATCTTGCTACTCCTTTGCATTCTTTATCTCCAAAGCTTTCACACACCGTCAATTTCAAACTATTGCAACACAAGACTTCAATTATAATCCGTCGTTATCTCGCTACTTCCTTTGCGTTATTTATCTCCAAAGGATCCCTTGCATTCTTTATCTCCAAAAGACTTCACTTGGCCGCAATTACCTCTTAAATGTCTTGCACGAAAACCTTCAAATCAACCAAGGATCTTGGAGGACAAACCCACAATTTTTCTTGAATGTGATCGCGACTTTATCGTCTAATTAATCGGGAGACTGCAAGTATACAGCCCTATCGCGTAGTTTTAAAAGATATCGAACCTAAGGGACTATAAATCAAACTAACGTAACCTAAACTACTGTGTAAAGCTATAGCTATCGAATAATTGATTAGGGGAATTTTTGGGTAATAAAACTTGATTCTAATTGAAATAATAATAATGCGAATATCGGCATGTACTTCGTTAACACTAAAGAATCGGGCTTTCCACAGGCTCGTCTTCGGGGAAAAAATGATAATAATATCTTTTTCAGCAAAAAGTATTTATTCAAAAATCTATTCTCAAACTTTCGCTCTATTGAAGTAAATTATAATTTTAAACTCTGATGTATGCTTTCGCTATCCCATTGATTTTAAAATTACTTTTTGAAAATAAATAAAGTTTAATTGGTTTTAAAACGCTGTCGCAGTCTTTAAAAACAATACCTAGTATCTACTATCTGATTCTAAACCTCAAACTGTCGCTCTATTGGTTTCTAATCTTAGTCGGTTTATTAACCTCAAACTTTCGCTCTGTTGGTTTCTAAACCTTTTTAACAAAATAAACTAGATAACTAAATCAGAAAAAGTGTTTATTTTATAAAATATAATCAAGCCTGTTTGTTCCGGATCCATTCGAATTAACTCGTTACATACCGATATTTAAATGATTTAGCCAGACATACTCATAAAAGCAGACATGGATACATTAAAGGAATTAACATTCATAAATAAATTCATGGCTAAATAAATATCTCTCATGCAAATAATTAATTAAAGCGATGTAAATAAGGAACCTGAATTAAATAAATGCTGGAAATAATCCTTGAAGCTTGAATCAATTCGTACAGAATCCCGGTTCTTCAACGGAAATAAAATCTAAGTATTCGAAAAGGAAAAGGAGCTGGCTGGAAAATAACTACTGGAAATTGAATTACAATGGAAACTAGTAATGCGATGAAAGTAAAAATTCTGAAACTGGAAAAAAAATCTAAGCAAAAATCGGTCCAATTTTGATTTCTTGATGTCCTTTTATAGTGGTAGAATGTAACCACTTTTGAGATATTTTCGTACCACTTATCCTCTAATTTCTCGTTCTCACTTGAACACGTTGAGACGGGCGCCTCAATTGACCACGTCCTCAATTGACCACGTTGAGACGGGCGCCTCCCACTAAGGGGAAAGTCCGAGGCGGGCGCCTCAATTGTAGGAGGGGAGATGAGACGTGCGTCTCACTCTTGCATGTGACTTTAGGGTTCTCTTGCTTGCATGGGTCTGAATTCGTTTGGGCCTAGTTTGGAGATGATAAACCTTTTGATCCATCATTATTGCTTTGCACACCCCTTTTCTTCATTTCTTGCATACTTAGTCCAATAACTCTCTCAATTTCTTCACTTTGCTCAATTTGTCTAATTAAAATAAAATACCTGAAACAATAAAAATACCGGCGTAATATGGAAATAAAATGAAATAATTAAATAAAAATACTAACATTATCTATGAAAATTAAATCAAATATACTATATAAAATTGTGTTATCAAACTCCCCTATACTTAAACTGTTGCTTGTCCTCAAGCAAAAGTGAAAAGGTGAAAATCACTGACGCGCAGTTAAACACAGATATAAGAACATACATCACTTCGTACCAGGTTGCAAGTTGAATTTTTTCGTTAGAGAATTTAAGTCGAACTTAAACACCAAAGTTACCGTAGGAACACTGGATAACCCCATTTAAGCAGACCAAATTAAGTCATGTCATTATAGCTTAACCTAATAGTATGTTTTATTTCACCCGTTTTCATTCTAGTGCAATCACATTAAGCCCTTTACCTTACATGCACATAGTGGAGTAACTGGTTAGTGAATTTGATCTTAGTAAGCCAGCTAGGAGTTCTGGTAATTTAATCATATGGTATTCCCTTTTTCCAATTAAAAATTGCGGGGGATCGAACCGTAATTCGCCCTACCAAGTTCAGCACCAGGGACCACTGAACCAATTTATAATGGATTATTATGCATTTAAATTTATAGTTTCTGCAACTGTTGGATTAAATGATCTGGTAAGGATCATCTAACTTAATAAGTGCATCTTCAGATAAAAGCAATTTCTTAAGAATATTTGATCAATCACTTATATTCATCAGCTCCCCACGTAGTTTGTGTTTATGGCGGTGCCGACTGCTTAATAAACTACTCGGGGCTAATCTAAAACTAAGTTTTAAAGGTTTTGGTATAATAAGTACTTAAATCGATCCAACATATCGGGGGTTTTGAAGTGTTAAGACGATAGCAATTTTGCTAAGTTGCTCGAATTCTTATTTATAATAGGCAACCTTAATACTAGTTGAATAATGTTTTATAAATGCGTGTTAAAATTGTTTTATTTTATTCGTTATGGCTCAAGAACTAGGGGGAATTCGAGTAAGCACAAATTTTTGCATAAGAGATTAAAATTTGCAATACAAGAAAAGAAATAAAAGGAAAAATACTACAAAGAGAGCAAGGGAAATGGAAATGAACAAGGAAATGATCTGACTCCCCTATACTTAAAAGGAGCAATGTCCTCAATGTGATAAAAACAAAGGAGAATCAGATGAAAAGAGAAAGGCGATCACTCGTTGCTTTGAGAATCATGATTTCTTGTTCTTCGTCCTCTAGTACGAGGTCTTCGTCGTACGTCAGAATTAGAATCATTAAGATGAAGTGCGTCTGCTATGCGAGCTTGCAAAGATTCGAGGTTACGATCATGGCGAAAGGAATATTGTTGTTGTTCGCGTCGCATCTCTTGTTGGTCACGTTGTACTTCTTGTACGAGACGTAAAGTCTCAGCTTGGTTTTGTTGCATGGCATGGAACAACTGATCTTGATGAAGCATATGAGCCTGCATGGCTGCGAAATTGGCAGCGGGATTATCTGGTTGTTGGGCGGCAGGTGCATCAAGAGCATAACGCCAATTTGCGCGGACTCGGACGTCGATACGATTCGGACAAGGTAACACAATATCAGGAATTTGACGATGATTTATCACTAATGTAAACCGGCCATCATGTCTTGGAGATCAGCATTGGCCAGATGCCGATAAGAAGAAAAAAAAACATAGAATAGAAAGAAATAAGACAAAGAGGAGAAATATAATGAATGGATAAAGAAAAGAAATAGATATATTTTTGTTTTTGTTTTTGTTAAAAATAGACTAAAGAAGAAATGAAAAATAAGAAGAAGGAAATATATATAAAAAACGGTGGGTTGTCTCCCACAAAGCGCTTTGTTTTATGTCGTAAGCTCGACAAATAAAACTAAAGACTAGGATTCTAATCGAGCGTGTGGCTCGTCTAGATTTATCGTTTGAGAATTTCCCTCGAGTTCAGTTAGATGGTAATGTTTTAAACGCTGCCCGTTTACTATAAACGGTTCAATCGAAGGTCCCTTAATCTCTATTGCACCACTTGGATAAACTCGAGTAATTTCAAAAGGTCCGGACCACCTAGATCGTAATTTTCCAGGAAATAATTTTAATCGTGAGTTAAATAGTAATACCAAGTCACCTATGTTAAAATTCTTCCTAGATATATGCTTATCGTGCCATTTCTTTGTGCGCTCTTTGTAAATCCTAGCATTTTCGTACGCATCTTGTCTAAGTTCTTCCAATTCATTAATATCCAGGATACGCTTCTCTCCAGCGGCAGTGTAACTTAAGTTCAGATTCTTAATGGCCCAATAGGCCTTGTGTTCTAACTCAACTGGGAGATGGCATGACTTACCATAAATAAGCTTGAAAGGAGTAGTACCGATGGGAGTTTTATAGGCAGTTCTATAAGCCCATAAAGCTTCGTGAAGTTTAAAGGACCAGTCCTTTCTGGACGTAGCGACAGTTTTTTCAAGGATTTGTTTTATCTCGCGATTTGAAACTTCAACTTGTCCGCTAGTTTGAGGATGGTAAGGTGTAGCTATGCGATGTCGAACTCCATATTTTCCTAATAATTTTTCAAAGATTTTGGAAATGAAATGAGATCTACCATCACTTATAACGAGTCTGGGTACACCGAACCTAGGAAAGATTATGTTCTTGAACAGCTTAAGTACCACTCGGGTGTCATTTGTTGGAGAAGCTATAGCTTCGATCCATTTTGAGACATAATCCACAGCCACGAGTATATACTTGTTACCGGATGAAGATGGAAAGGGTCTGTGATCGGTGGATCTGGAACTGACTGTTTAACGCTGGTTCGCGAAATGTCGCGGAAGCAAGAGTCGCCACCGTCTTTTATTTTCTCCAAATGGAAAGGACAAAAGCACAGAAAAATTCCTTAAAGAGATTGCTCTCGGTTCGGGAGGTAGGTTATAGAAAGGGAAGGTGTTAGCACCCTTTCTATCCATGGTTATCCATGGGCTCTTAGATACTTGCTCAATGTGTTTTCAAAAATGGTTTGTTTGCTTTTCAATGTGGGTTTTAAAAAAGGTTTCTTTGAAAAATTTCAGTTCGACTCGTACGTCAGAGTGTTTGAAAAATTTGCTTTGAAAGCTTTTGAAAAGTGTTGGTGTGAAAAGTATTTTTGATTTGTTTTTGAAATTAGAGCAAGTATCCTTGAGAACCTACCTACCCTAAGGAATTCGTCTGCGTAAATGTCCTTTAAAGTAATGCCATCCCACCATTGAGAGGTAGGTAGCACCACCGTTGGAGGTGTTCGGGTCAATTCGAGGTTCGGGACATGGTGATCACCAAAGCAATAGGAAGACACCTTAGAAGCTACCCTCATGCCAGGTTCCCGGATCATGAGGACTTACTAAGACATCCTCTACTCGACGATCACCTTTCGAGGCAAGGCAACAGTGAGGCGTACCCTAGGGGTGGTGTGTGCGATTTGTGTGTCGTTTTCATTGATATTTGTCTTGTCATGTTTATTTGTGTTCTACGCTTGATTTTAATTAAGACATTCATTCTTGCATGCTTATTTAACAGTTATAGAGTTTGCGGAAAAATAAATCTACAACTATTACAAATGGCGCGGGTCCACATCGCCATAATTAAACCGGACCCGATTTGACGGAAAATAAATAAAGCAAATAAATAAAGGTGCGAGAAGTTTAGTTACATGGCTTCGGGAGAGATACATAATTATAATAAATGACATAAAATAAATATGCACAATTAGATAAGAATTGGAACGAGGGCGTTGGACCCTTTCGCAAAATATTAAAATTAACGAGGAATTAAGATTAAAAATTAAAAGAGCATGTTTTTGGTATTTTTATGTTTTTAGTATTTTTATAGAAAGAGATTAATTAGAAATTAAAACAAAATATTAAACCTAGTTCTAATTACTTTTAAGTTTGTTATGAAAAGAATTAAAAATAAACCCTAATTTAGACTAAATTCACTTATATAATTTATTTATGAAAATGATTAAAATAAAATAACATTTATTACATTTTTTAATTTATGAAAATAAATAAGATAACTATTATTATTATGAAAAAAGGAAAATTAAAAAAAGGAATAAAATTTATGAACCCTAATTCTACTTTTCTTTGGATTGGTTACTAAAAGGAATCAAAGTTAAAAAAAACCTAATTAAACTAAATAATTTACATATTAATTTATTTATGAAAATATTAAAAATAAAAATTATTTACTATATTTTATCTTTTCTGATTTTTTTGTGATATTTTATATATGGTAAAAATAATTAATTAATTAAAATAAAGCAATAAAATAAATAAAACAATTATTGGAAGAAAATAAAATATGAAGGAAAGGCAAACCAGGGGGGGGTTCAGGCCCCAATTTAGGAGGTATAGGCCTAGCATTCTGGCCCATTAAGCCTGAGATTCGTTGACCTTTCCAGGATCATGTATGATGCATTGACTGGTGTTTATTGTGTTCTTTGAACCCATGCCCTTGCTTTGATCTCTCAGGACGCGTGTAAGTTTGATTATTGAGGATGCATGGTGTTTTTCCCTTAAGCGCTGCACGTGAACACATAGTGAAAAATAATATTAGAATTTACACAGACCTGGGGTTCGAACCCAGGTCTTGAACATTAACAATCCCTTCGCTTACCAACTGAACTACATTACGCGTGTTAATATATTATAGCAAACAAATAATAAAAAGGAAAACCAAAGCAATAGTGGTTCAGCGCGCGAAAATTTCAAATTATCCAATCAATACACGCCACTTCATCGTCTTCCTCAAGATTTCGTTTTGCCTGAAAAATAGAGAAAGGTTAACGGGGGTTTTGAACCCCCTCAAAACAAGCCAAATTCCATAATAGCGAATAGCCCCTCATTGCACATAAATTAGGCGCGAGGGTTGTATATTGATCGTCCAATCGCGCTGGTTTTGATCATGGCATTGATGAGTCTCAATTTTACAGCATTATGAAATGCCCAAATCAAAGCTCGTAAAAACCCTAGAACATAATAATGGAAAATCTATATATGGCGCACGAAAACTCAATTAAATATGATGGTTAGTCTCAGAATTTCATAACAAACATGAATCAACAAACAAAAAGTGCAAAGGATGCATAAATCATGA
Source organism: Vicia faba (assembly GCA_948472305.1). NCBI lineage: Eukaryota > Viridiplantae > Streptophyta > Magnoliopsida > Fabales > Fabaceae > Vicia > Vicia faba. The sequence continues at coordinate 1,404,019,357 of OX451739.1, forward strand.
TGCACGATTTTGTATTTTTCTCTTTACAGTTCGAATCATAGATACCAATTCTTGACGTTTGAGTGGATATTCTGGATTGGAATACGTTCAAGGATTGCCAAGGAAGCTATTGGAAAAGGAATGGAGGCTTGAATCGACCACTAGAGTGCTTTTCAGTTTTGAGTTTTATGGAAAATTTCTCAAGTTTGTAACTTGTTCTTTTGCGCAGCCTTTCAGTGTTTTGCCATTAGGTTTTGATTCCTGATCATATAGTGAAGGCATTAGGTTAAGAAAATTGGATCAAATCTCTTCCATTCATTGTTTTCAATATTTGATTTCCTTATATCTTTTTCATATCTTTTTCAAGTGCATTTTTGTTCAATCATGCTCAAATCAACCAAATCTTGCCATATTGGGATGTGCACGAGATCTTGAGTCTAGAATGTGCATAAAAAGATTTTTTTAGGTCAAGTTTATATTTTCTACATATTTAAATGATTTAAATGAATTAATATTAATATAAATTCAAATAAATAACTAAAAAATGAGAAAATACTTCCCTTTGGGCCAAGTGGTCGTGCATATGCTTGGAATGATGGATCATGGGAGAAAAATGGGCCCATTAGCAATTTTGGATCATTTGCATCAATGTTGACTTTTCAAAATTCCTAAAAATTTCCCAACTTCCACAAGGCATAACTTGCTCAATTTTTAAGCTTTTCACATGTTCTTGGACATTTTGGAAAGGTCTTTGAGTCCTTTAACCAATGCCTTTGGTCCCATGTCATTTTGATTTACCAATCTCAAGTTATGGCCTTTGACTTAAAGTCCCTTTTTGTTGACTTTTGAAAATGACCTATAATGTTGAAATTGATAACTTTTTGTGAGAGCATTTCTTGGACTTGGAATATGAAGATGAATTGTAGGAAATGTCCTTCTCTTCAAAATGAGCTTTGGATGGAATTTTTCTGATAATCCATGTGAAAGTTATGCCCTGGTCAATTTCAGTTGACTTTTTTAACTGTCCAAATATAGTAACTTTTGCATCTTTGATGATTTCTGAGCCAAATTTTGAGAATCATAATCAAGCATTGATCAAATGATGTTTGTGGCTTCAAAATGATATGTTGACCAAAAATTTGAACTTTTGACTGTCAAATGACCATTTTGCCCCTACAGTTGACTGTAGTGCAATCTAGGGTTTTGACTGTGCAATTTTGAGCTGAATGCCTTGAAACTTGATATGAGGATATTTGACCATCTTTGTAGGCATATGAGACTTGATTGGGCCTTTGAAAACTTCCTTTTCTTGATCAGAACCCAAACCCTAGTTTTGACTGTATGAGAGACTGTTGAGCTGTGCCACCCTTGGGGGAATTTTGTGACCTGGCTTGGCAATTTCTTGAAGCATATGGGAGGGCAAATTTTGGGGTGCAACAGGGTCCCATAAAGTCTATTCCCCACACATCAAAGATTTCGACTTCTAAAATGCCTTTTTGTGGCATTTCGTCACGTCTAGATATATTACCGGTGCGTTGACACCTGTCGCATTTTAAGATGGTGGCATGTACGTCTTTCCATAAATTAGGCCAATAGAGACCGGATTGTAAGATCTTCGCACAAGTTTTGGATGTACTCGCATGTCCTCCGTAAGGTGCAGAATGACAGTGTTTTATAATGTTTTCAATCTCTTCTTCTGGCACACATTGGCGGAAAATTCCATCGGGACCTCTCTTGAAAAGTAAAGGTTCATCCCAATAATACTGTTTAAGATCATGGAAGAATTTCTTCTTCTGTTGGTAGGTAAGTTCAGGTGGTAAAACGCCTGCAGCGAGGTAATTTATGAAATCGGCATACCAAGGAACCGAGGAGACGGCTAAGGTGGTTTCCATGAGTTTATCTGGTTCTGTGTCTTCCAAGTGGGCAATTAGTTTATCATACTGGAATTCATCATCGATCGGCACTTGTTCATGTTTAAGATTTTCTAGTCTAGAGAGATGATCTGCTACAACGTTTTCGGTTCCTTTCTTATCTTTGATTTCTAAATCAAACTCTTGCAGTAGCAATATCCATCTCAGGAGTCTAGGTTTAGCGTCCTTTTTGGTTAGGAGATATCTAATAGCAGCATGATCAGTGTATATGATTATTTTGGATCCTACTAAGTAGGAACGAAACTTGTCTAATGCGAAGATCACTGCTAAGAATTCTTTCTCGGTTGTAGCATAATTCATCTGCGCTTCGTCCAGGGTTCTGCTTGCATAATATATGACGTGGAGTCTTTTATCCTTTCGCTGTCCTAAAATAGCTCCTACGGCATAGTCACTTGCGTCACACATTATTTCAAAAGGTTCATTCCAATCTGGAGTTTGCATGATAGGCGCAGAAATTAATGCTTTCTTAAGTGTTTGAAATGCTTCTAAACATTTTTCGTCGAAGATAAATTCAACGTCTTTCATTAATAGCTCAGTTAGGGGTTTAGTTATCTTAGAGAAATCTTTAATGAATCGTCGATAAAAACCGGCGTGTCCCAAAAAGCTTCGAATTTCTCTAACAGTTTTTGGAGGTTGAAGGTTCTCAATAACTTCGATTTTAGCAGAATCGACTTCAATTCCTCTTTTGGATATAATGTGTCCTAAAACAATTCCTTCTTGTACCATAAAATGGCATTTCTCCCAATTAAGCACTAGATTAACCTTCACACAACGTTCTAATACCCTTTCTAAATTTTCTAAACATTCTTCAAAGCTTTGTCCACAAACGGAAAAATCGTCCATGAAGACTTCCATAATATTGTCCAGAAAATCAGCAAATATTGCCATCATACATCTTTGAAAAGTTGCAGGAGCATTGCATAAACCAAATGGCATTCTTCTATAAGCAAAGGTTCCAAAAGGGCATGTGAAAGTTGTTTTCTCTTGGTCATTAGGATGAATAGGTATCTGAAAGAAACCTGAATAGCCGTCCAAGAAACAGAAATGAGAGTGTCTAGCTAAACGTTCCAACATTTGATCAATAAATGGTAAAGGGAAATGATCTTTTCTGGTGGCTTTGTTAAGTTTTCGATAATCGATGCACATCCTCCATCCAGATTCGACTCTTTTAGTTATGATTTCTCCTTTCTCATTTTCGACTACTGTGACACCTCCTTTCTTAGGTACAACATGCACAGGGCTAACCCATTTGCTATCAGATATAGGATATATGATTCCTGCTTCTAACAACTTCATAACTTCCTTTTTCACAACCTCGCTCATAATCGGGTTTAGTCTCCTCTGGTGTTCTCTTGAAGTTTTACAATCTTCTTCTAGCATAATGCGATGCATACAGATAGAGGGACTTATTCCTTTAAGATCAGTGATATTATATCCTAAGGCTGTTGGATATTTTCTCAGAGTTTGTAAAAGTTTTTCAGTTTCGGTTTCGCCAAGTTCTGCATTGACTATCACTGGTCGTTCGAGTTCGGGATCTAGGAATTCATATCTTAGATTTTTAGGAAGTGTTTTGAGTTCTAGGGGTGGTTTCCTTAAACATTGTGTAGGATCTGGTGCTATAGCTAAGCATTCACTTAGATTACTACTCAGATTTTCATCGAGATTGTCTTCATTTTCAAGCTCAGCTTCTTTTCTATATTCATCGATGATATCCATGAAGTAACAAGTATCTTCAATTGCAGGTGCTTTCAGGAATTGAGAGAGGATAAATTCGATTTTCTCTTCACCTACTTCAAAAGTAAGTTTTCCTCTTTTTACATCTATAATTGCACCGGCTGTAGCTAAGAAAGGCCTTCCAAGAATGATTGGGGTAACTTCGTCCTCCCTTATGTCCATGATAATGAAATCGGTTGGTATATAGAATTGGCCAATGCGTACAAGAACATTCTCGAGAACTCCTGTAGGATATTTAATTGACCTATCTGCTAATTGAACGAACATTTTGGTTGGTCTGAGTTCTCCCATTTCAAGTTTCTTGCATATAGATAACGACATCACACTTATACTGGCTCCAAGATCACATAAAGCTTTATCTATGACAAATTTGCCAATTACACATGGAATAGAGAAACTTCCAGGGTCTTTGAGTTTAGGAGGCATTGTGTCTTGAATAATTGCACTACATTCAGCAGTAAGCATGACAGTTTCATTATCCTCTAGCTTTTTCTTATTGGATAGAATCTCTTTAAGGAATTTAGCGTAGGAGGGCATTTGAGTTATAGCTTCGGTAAAAGGAATTGTAACATTAAGTTGTTTCAGAAGATCCACGAATTTCTTGAACTGACCCACATTCTTGGTTTTAGCTAACCTTTGAGGGTATGGGATACGAGGCTTATAAGGTGGTGGGGGTACATAAGTTTCATCTTTTTGCGTGGTATCTTCATTATTATCTCTCTGATTTTCCTTTTCTTCTTTATCTTTAGTTTCATATTGTTTATCATAATTTTGTTGCATAGCTGGGCTATTATTTCTGGGATCTACAGGTCCATCATACTCTGTTCCGCTTCTTAAGATAACAGCATTTGCATGTTCTTTGGGATTAGGTTGAGGCTGTCCAGGAAATGAGCCAGTAGGAGCAGCAGAAGCCGCTTGTTGTTGAGCTACCTGAGAGATTTGTGTTTCTAACATTTTATTATGTGTAGCTAAAGCATCAAGTTTGTTAGATAATTGCTTAATCTGCTCATTAATGTGTATATTCTGATTTTGAACATCCTTATTAGTCTGGGATTGAGTATTATTGGTTTGGGATTGAGTAGCGATGAAATGCTCTATCATGACTTCCAAATTAGACTTCCTAGGAGCATTAGACGTGTTATGACCATTATTAGGATGATTTGGGATAGCCTTAGGGTAACCAGGTGGTGTAGCAGGAGCTTGTCCAGGTGCGTATAACGCGTTGTTACTCTTGTATGAAAAATTAGGATGATTCTTCCAGCCAGGGTTATATGTGTTGCTGTAAGGATTACCCTGTACGTAATTCGCTTATTCAACTGGAACTCCTGTTAAAAGTGGGCATTCTGGAGCAAGATGTGATTGGATACCACATAAGTCGCAAGTTTGAGCAATTGCAGCAACAGTAGCTGCGGGAGCGGTGGTAAGATTCTCGAGCTTTTGAGTGAGAGCTTCCACTTTAGCGTTGACTTGATCCAGACTATTCACTTTAACCATGGCACCTTTCGTTTGAGATTTCTCTACGCTAACTCTCTCCGTACCCCATTGGTAATGGTTTTGAGCCATGCTTTCGATAAGTTGTCTTGCTTCAGTATATGGTTTATTCATCAGTGCGCCACCAGCTGTGGCGTCTATAGTCAATCTCGTATTATACAAGAGACCATTGTAGAACGTGTGAATGATCAGCCATTCTTCTAAACCATGATGAGGACAAAGTCTAAGCATGTCCTTATAACGTTCCCAAGCTTCAAAGAGTGATTCATTGTCTTTTTGTCTGAAACCATTGATATTGGCTCTGAGCATAGCAGTTTTGCTTGGAGGAAAATATCTAGCCAAGAAGACTTTCTTCAACTCATCCCATGTTGTGATTGAGTTGGAAGGAAGAGATTGGAGCCATACGCAAGCTCTGTCTCTGAGAGAAAAAGGGAACAGGCGCAATCGTATCGCCTCGGGGTTAACACCATTCTCTTTCACAGTGTCTGCGTACTGCACAAACACTGACAGATGAAGATTCGGGTCGTCAGTAGGAGCTCCAGAAAACTGGTTCTGCTGAACGGCGGAAAGAAGCGAAGGTTTTAGCTCGAAATCGTTTCGAGCGATAGCAGGAGCAGCAATACTATTATGAGGCTCTGCTTGAGAAGGAACAGCGTAGTCCTTAAGAGGACGAGGAGCAGGAGCATCAGGATCGGCCATCTTCTTGAGTTCTTCAACATCAGGAAGTTTGGTCGAAGGAAGGTTGTTGCGTTCTAAATACTCTTGAATTCGTCTTCTTAATCTAAGGTAACGCTCGATATCGTATATAGGTATATGCAAAGGCGCGCCTTGAGAGCGAGTATTTGGCATACACAGAGGGAAAAGAAATAGTTGCTATAGTCTATACTTCGTAATAAAATTACGATATCAACTTAAATAGTCCCCGGCAACGGCGCCAAAAACTTGATCGCGACTTTATCGTCTAAATTAATCGGGAGACTGCAAGTATACAGCCCTATCGCGTAGTTTTAAAAGATATCGAACCTAAGGGACTATAAATCGAACTAACGTAACCTAAACTACTGTGTAAAGCTATAGCTATCGAATAATTGATTAGGGGAATTTTTGGGTAATAAAACTTGATTCTAATTGAAATAATAATAATGCGAATATCGGTAGGTACTTCGTTAACACTAAAGAATCCAGCTTTCCACAGGCTCGTCTTCGAAAAAAAATGATAATAATATCTTTTTCAGCAAAAAGTATTTATTCAAAAATCTATTCTCAAACTTTCGCTCTATTGAAGTAAATTATAATTTTAAACTCTGATGTATGCTTTCGCTATCCCATTGATTTTAAAATTACTTTTTGAAAATAAATAAAGTTTAATTGGTTTTAAAACGCTGTCGCAGTCTTTAAAAACAATACCTAGTATCTACTATCTGATTCTAAACCTCAAACTGTCGCTCTATTGGTTTCTAATCGTAGTCGGTTTATTAACCTCAAACTTTCGCTCTGTTGGTTTCTAAACCTTTTTAACAAAATAAACTAGATAACTAAATCAGAAAAAGTGTTTATTTTATAAAATATAATCAAGCCTGTTTGTTCCGGATCCATTCGAATTAACTCGTTACATACCGATATTTAAATGATTTAGCCAGACATACTCATAAAAGCAGACATGGATACATTAAAGGAATTAACATTCATAAATAAATTCATGGCTAAATAAATATCTCTCATGCAAATAATTAATTAAAGCGATGTAAATAAGGAACCTGGATTAAATAAATGCTGGAAATAATCCTTGAAGCTTGAATCAATTTGTACAGAATCCCGGTTCTTCAACGGAAATAAAATCTAAGTATTCGAAAAGGAAAAGGAGCTGGCTGGAAAATAACTACTGGAAATTGAATTACAATGGAAACTAGTAATGCGATGAAAGTAAAAATTCTGAAACTGGAAAAAAAATCTAAGCAAAAATCGGTCCAATTTTGATTTCCTGATGTCCTTTTATAGTGGTAGAATGTAACCACTTTTGAGATATTTTCGTACCACTTATCCTCTAATTTCTCGTTCTCACTTGAACATGTTGAGACGGGCGCCTCAATTAACCACGTCCTCAATTGACCACGTTGAGACGGGCGCCTCCCACTAAGGGGAAAGTCCGAGGTGGGCGCCTCAATTGTAGGAGGGGAGATGAGACGTGCGTCTCACTCTTGCATGTGACTTTAGGGTTCTCTTGCTTGCGTGGGTCTGAATTCGTTTGGGCCTAGTTTGGAGATGATAAACCTTTTGATCCATCATTATTGCTTTGCACACCCCTTTTCTTCATTTCTTGCATACTTAGTCCAATAACTCTCTCAATTTCTTCACTTTGCTCAATTTGTCTAATTAAAATAAAATACCTGAAACAATAAAAATACCGGCGTAATATGGAAATAAAATGAAATAATTAAATAAAAATACTAACATTATCTATGAAAATTAAATCAAATATACTATATAAAATTGTGTTATCAGAATGAAGACCTCTACAAAGCTTAACCCAATATCCAATTGAACACTATCAATCCTCTTCTATGTAGAACCCTAACGAAACATCATCACAATGTAATATCAGTGTGTATGCATAGGTTAGAGGTTAAAGATGAAGAGAAATATAGGCTAGTTTTATGGTATCACCAAGTTATGAATGGTGCATGAATGAGTATTTATAGTTTTGGATCTTTTAGGGAAAAAATGACAAATTCAGAATAAAAAAGATTTGAAAAAAATTGACCAATTAATCAGTATGTGTTGACCTATATATCATATGTGTAGACACATACTTATTTTTATGTTGTATGCATCGACCTATATAGATCTATGTGTCGACCGAGCTGAAACATAAGCTACAGGCTTTAAAACACTAGCAAATGTGTCAACCTGAAGCTCTAATTTTTATTAATAAGTTTATGTGAATACAAAAGACTATAAAGGAATAAATTAAAAACTCCTAAAGCTCTAAGTTTCTCAAAGACGCCTCTTATTCGTGTTGACATATGCGTTAAGGCTCTGCTCCTCATTAAGTTGCTTCATGAGCTCCAACACTTTCTTCTCACTTGCATAAAATTGAGTCTCAAAGGTGTCCCATTCTTCCTTCAGTTGAATCCAGGACTTCTGCAATTCTTCAAGGTCGATAGGCATGTTTGGATGAAGGATGGTGCGAGAAACGTCTCCTTCGACAACAGGCTCCATGATTACTGGTAGGATAGCAGAATATGACATCATAAGGTTTTGAGTATGAGCTCGTACCTATTTGAGATAGGGCTTCAGAGGGAGGGAGTTCTTCTGTCCTAAATCCTTGCTATCAATCTTGCTCACCATTCCCCAAGCATGTATAAACCTTTGACGATAACCTTGAGGATCGTTCTCGTAATCGAATACAATACCCTGGATAAGTGCGTCATGAGGACCGTGTCTTCGAGTATAACCAAATTGACATAGAGCAAGAGAAGGGTTGTAAGTAATACCTCCCTTAATTCCAAGGAGTGAAACATTAGATAATTCCCCAGAGCGGTCAATGATAGTGATATCCTCGTGAGATCGAGAATACCAGTAGATGTCTGTATGAGAGAGTGACATTATTCTTTGAGACCACCTCAAACCTTGTTCATTCTTTATTATCGAGCGGGGAAGGTGAGAAATAAACCACCTGGATAGCAGAGGTATACAACACATGAGAGTTCCTCGCCTCTTCATAGTACGAGTGTGAAGAGAATGCAAAATATCTCCAAGCAAGGTAGGCACATGATTACGAGCAAGAAATATTTTGATGGCGTTCACATCTATGAGTTGGTCTGGATTAGGGAATAACACAAACCCATAAATTAACAGAGCCAAGATCTGCTCGAAATCCTGAAACCTCTTAGCATCCAGAAACAATTGAGCCCTCTCTATCAAAAATTTATCCATAAAACCTTTGACTCCACTTCTTGTTTCCCAATTAGATAGAATGTTGGATCGCTTCAGATGTAAGGTTGCTGCAATATCTTCTAGTTTTGGAACTTCCTCTAAACCAGTGAAAGGGTGTATGATCAAGAACAGGTACTCCCAACGCGATCACTTCTACCATGCCAAATCATTGAGAGCGTCCATTTCATCTTGAATTTTCAATTGTAATCTCTTTTGTTTGTTTGAACACTAATCTATTAATGTTAAACTTTTTTTCATTAATGCGTTGCATATGTTTGTCTTGAATTAATCCATTCGTTTTCAGTATACTGAAATTACGCTTTTACCTCTTTTCTGTATGATATTCAACTCTCGACTACAAGCCTTAAGTCTTTAAAAGGAGGATGACGAAAATAATACCATAATCTCGCACAATATGCTTTTGGACAGACCTTGCTGATGATGTACATGCGTTCTTTCAATCCCTAAGCACTTGAGTTATAAGTAAGATGATCCCAAGTCAACCCCTTTGAGGAAAAGAAGTAGGAGTTTTCTTTTTCACACAAATTGAAACCTTTAATCAAAACCTGGGGCAGGGTTAGTTTCTCAGTTAATTCAAAGGCGTGTTCGGTCGCAAGCTTTCACTTCGTACACAATGAATGACATCAAAAACATTCTTCTGGATTAAAAGACGGTGATGGTTCCCTGTAAAATAGGTAGTCATTATCTCCCAAAAGAAAAGCTCAATGAGTCAAAACCTATGAAGGAGACCCACTGGCTGTAATCTCAAAACAAAAACAATCAGGCAAAAATTAGGGACAATAAAAAATAAAGAGGTCGCTACAAATCCTCGACAATAACAGAAGAATGTTGCAAAAATGACCGCCTTCTCCAATGATCTTAATTTGTTTGGACCATCACCAAAATAACATTCCAGATTCAATAGGAATTCAAACGCACAATTAACTGAGTTTAGGATTGAAGAACATCATGAAGAACGGGTGGATACAAATAAAATTTGAGCCTTATCCTTTATTTCTTAAACCATGAATCAAACCATGCTACAACCCTTTAAAAGTTCTAATTTAAGCATGGGTTAGTTAAAAAGAATACTATTACAAAAGGTATCCTGACTCCTGTAAGGCTCACTTTAAATATTGAGTCGAATTCATATTCTTACAAGTTGCTTTTATCTGTTAAAAATGCATTTCAAAACTTCAAGACAAGCATAAAATTTGCATTTTTTGAATACCGCTGTTTGCATATAGCTATTTGTTTGACAACATAGAAATTCGCACGACAAATATCCAATAAACAGAAATTCTCTTAATGAATAGAATCACTTCAAATGAAAAAACACTTCCAAATGACAAACTCTCCATAACCAGGGGGACATGACATGTTGTTTTCCAACTCATCAGTGGAAGTCAAGTCAAGATTCCAAGAAATCTCTCAAAAAGTGTTGAATAGCCAGGGGCAGCTCTCCATCTGAATCACTTGGGGCATTGAACATGAATTCCAAAAAAGGGTCACGTACGGCCAAGCAAACATTTTCTGTTATTTATACAACACTTACTACTATGGGCAGTGACAAATCTCCACAAAGTCCCATTCATAAGGTGATCCCCAATGAAGTCACCAGAGCCACCTCTATAAGGTTATCCCCATAGAATAATCTTCACGAATAAGGGTACAAACCACACAAGGCCAAATTCATGGATATCCCCATAAAGTTGGATCCATGCAATCCCCATCCAGAGTTTCAGTCTCCGGAAAACCTCTCCCCAGCTGAGTTGGTCTCAAGAAGAATCCTCAAGGAGTTCTTCCAAAAGAAAACACCTCTTCAGCAGTTCGTCAAATGTTCTCTTCAATTGGGTTTATTTCCCCAACAAACTACAAATTCACCAGCTTGAGTTTGCCTCTCAGACTGTCACAAATTAAGGGACCATAACTCTTAATCCCCAGTGAAGTCATCAACGAAGTCAATGTTATCTCTGAAAGTTACTGCAAAGCCTGGACCCGACAAGATAACGGTTCAAAAGCTCCTCTTTCCCAGTAGAGTTTGCCACTATCCCCAGTGAGTTTCTGCGAAGCCTGGAATCCGACCAGATAATAGTTAACTTCTTTATCCCTAACAAGTTGTTAACTTCCATTCTCTCCAATCAAGATATAACTCCCCAATAGAGCAACAGACAACTAAAACTCCTGAACTCTTTTCCCCAAGCAGAAATCAACACTCTCCACAGAGTTTCCCTCAAGCAAAGTCAATATTCCCCAGCGGAGTCCTCCTCAAACAACAAAACAGGAATCCCCAGCAGAAACATTCTAAAATAAGGTCCGAAGGTGTGCATACTCTTTATCCCCAACAACATTCCAAGATTTAATTTCCCAAGGCTCACCAGCATTTGCCAAGGATTTATTTTCCCAGACAAAGATACACTTCAACAACATTTCACATTTCATACGCCATAGCATATGCATACGAAACACATATATCATAATATAATTTATTTTGAGAACACCATGCATTTCATACATCATGACATTGCATACAATTAACTCTTTACCCTTTTCAGGAAAAGATCAATCAATAGATAATTATCATCAACAATTTTAAACAGGTCCAAGAATAGTTCCTGAAATAAGATAGAGCAGCTACCTATGCGACCAGATGCAACTTTACACGGGTTCATCCTAAAGTAATCTTACACGAATTCCTTCTCAAAATTTCCAGACGCAGCTTTACAAGGGCTCATCATGAAGGAATCTTACATGGGTTCCTTCCAATTTCCAAATGCAGCTTTACACGAGCTCATCATAAAGCAATCTTACACAGATTCCCTCTCATATATTTCCAGATGAAGTTTCACACAGATTCATCATGAAGCAGCCCTACCCAGGTTCCTTCTCATAAATTTCAAGATGAAGTTTCACACGGACTCATCATGAAGCAACCCTACCCAGGTTCCTTCTTATAATTTCCATATGAAGTTTCACACGGACTCATCCTGAAGCAACCCTACCCAGGTTCCTTCTCATGAATTCCCAGATGCAGTTTTACATGGACTCATCCTGAAGCAACCCTACCCAAGTTCGTTCTCATGAATTCCCAGATGCAGTTTTACACAGACTTATCCTGGAGCAGCCATACCCAGGTTCCTTCTCATATTTTCAGATGAAGTTTCACACGGACTCATCCTGAAGCAGCCCTACCCATGATCCTTCTCATATATTTCCAGATGAAGTTTTACACTAACTCATCATGAAGCAGCCCTACACAGGCTCCTTCTCATATATTTCCAGATGAAGTTTTACACAGACTCGTCCTGAAGCAGCCCTACCCAGGCTCCTTCTCATATGTTTCCAGATGAAGTTTCGCACGGACTCATTGCGAAGCAGCCCTACCCAGGCTCCTTCTCATATATTTCCAAATGAAGTTTTACACGGACTTATCCTGAAGCGGCCCTACCCAGGCTCCTTCTCATTTATTTCCTGACGAAGTTTCACACAGGATCATCCTGAAGCAGCCCTACCCAGGCTCCTTCTCTTATATCCCCTAAAGCAGCCCTACACAGGCTCATCATAAAAGCAATCTTACACAGATTTCCTTCTCATACATTTCCAGATGAAGTTTCACCCGAACTCATCATGAAGAAGCCCTAAACAGGTCCATTCCAACATGTCATTCATAATTAAATCGACCAAAGATTTATTCTGAGATTTCTCCCAGTTACAATCAAGCTTAGACTTAGCCTAATTTCTATCAACAATTACCTTTAGATGGCATCTATAAGCCCATCTTTGATAACTCTCCATCATCTCTCCAAATGACATCTTTAAGCCCATTCCCTACACAATCAACTGACACATAGTCGAGTGGAAATTTCTGGGAACTCTAGTGTTCAATCATCTTCTACCTTCAAGCTACGAACGGTGACGTGCCATTCTCGCTTTTCAGGTTTAAGAAAATTGAACAGGGGCAGCTGTTGTACCCCAAAATTTGCCCTCTCCTTTTTTTTCAAGTCTTTTCTAATAAGGATTTTCAAAAGTTCAAATTTGCATAAGTACAATTGGATTTTTTATTCCCCATATAGCTCCCATGGATCACATTGGGCTTTCAGGCATCAAAATTGAAGAAAAACAAGCTTACTTCGATTCACAAAGCTTCGACTGGACTTTGGCCTCCTTCAAGCTTACTTCGATTCACAAAGCTTCAACTGGACTTTGGCCTCCTTCAAGCTTGCTTAGATTTCCCAAGCTTCGACTGGACTTTGGATTCCTTCAAGCTTTCTTTGATTTCCCAAGCTTCGAATGGACTTTGGTCTTCTTCAAGCTTGCTTCGATTTCACAAAGCTTCAACTAGGCATTGGCTATCTTCGTGCTTGCCTTGATTCACAAGGAAAGTGCTTCCCTCATGCTAACATGCACAAGGCAAAGGGCTTCCCTCATGCTAGCAGGCACAAGGCAATGGCTTCTCTCATGCTTCAATTCACAAGGAAATGGCTTTCCTCATGCTTCGATTCACAAGGAAATGGCTTCCCTCATTCTAGCGCCCACAAGGCAATGACTTCCTTCATGCTAGCACTCACAAGGCAATGACTCCCTTCATGCTTGCTTCAATTCTAGCTTTTAAACCCTTCAACACGCATAGTTTCTACACTATGACACACAATTGGTGGATTCAAAGAACATACAAAAGGTCCATTCAAAGAACGTGAATTTGGTGGATTCGAAGAACCTACGTTTGGTGGTCCATTTGAAGGACATACAATAGGTCCATTCGAAGAACACATAATTGGTGTTTTATCTTTTGATGAGTCTGGTCGAAGGATGCTGAACAAAGTCCTATATGCTGCCAAGCCCAAGTCTGCTGTACTGCTTTGAAACAGTCCTTCACCAAGCTGCTACAACACTCCAAAACTGCTGCAAACTAGTCCTGCTATGCTGCTCCGAATTTTCACCAAATTGACATACAAGAGCTGCACCTCAAAAGCTATGAAAATAGCATACCCAAACTGTTCAAATTTCATTTGTCCCCCCCCCCCCCCCCCCAAATCTTAGCCAAACTCTTCTATAAATAAGATGTTTCACAACACATCTAAGGGTGGCTTTTTAGCGGCTGGAGAGAAATTTGTTGGCAAGGAAAAGAAAGTAGAGAACATTTGAAACATTCTTAAACCCAAAATAAAAAAAACACAACACCTTTGTTACTTTCTTTCAAATCCATAACCAAAGAAACACAACACTTCTTTTCTTTCTTTCGAATCCAGAACCAAAGAAATACAACACCACTGTTTGTTCCCTCTTTCAAATCCCAGTTTCCCTATCATTGTTGGACCAAACATTAATATAGACGGTTTTGTATATGGGAACCAAACATTGACGAATCTTGTATGTTGAAATGGAGATCATTGTTGGACCATGGCATTTGATCTCTTCCATGTGCTTGATGTGCTTGATGCTGCTAATTATTAACTACAGAATTGATCACGACAACATGCTGACTAATTGTTCATAATTAAGACCTATAATTTGGAATTCAAGGGTTATATATAATAAAGGGGTTGTTTAATAAACATATATCCAAAATTTTATAAAAATTTAAATATGACCCTTAACCACGTCTGGAATTTATCTTTCTAACACATCTTTAAATTTTTGGCAACAAATTCCACGTTAGTATTTAACATTTGTTAAGATAACGGGTGCATCCAAAAATTAACTGCGAGACAACGGCGTTTCATGCGGAAGTTCAAGCGGATTTTACTCTAATTTTCTTTTGCAAATGCTATTTTATACTCCTCCATAAAAAGTGTCATATTTAAATATTTAAATAATATGTGATTTTTAAGAAAATAATTAAATACCTTAGTTTTAGTAAAATAGTTAATACTATTTTTAATTTTTAATTTTTAATTTTTAATATAAGAAAAAGTTAATTTTTTAGATTCATTGAAGAATTAATATATTTAGACTATATGTAGTCCAAATACATGATTCTTCAATAAACTTAAAAAATTAATTTTTTTCTTATAATAAAGATCAGATGAGGTATCATTTACTAGAATACCACTATTAATTATAGTTAATAGAGTATTTGATTAAAATGAAAGTTAATAAATATAAATATAATGGTGAAAAAATAATAATAAATGATGCATTGTGCAGAAATATATTTTATATTTTTTATGTTCGGTAATTACATATGTTGTTGTTGGCTAGGATTTTCACAAAGAGTTAAAATCCAATCAAAAGTCAAAAAGGTTCTTTGAGAACTTTGAATTATAGGAAGTGGACTACAGAAGCAAACTCCATGCCTCTGCATGATGGTCCGATAATAAATGTAATTGAAGTAGTCACCTACTGTGGGGCAGGCAAACAAGCAAAGTCTCTGATACATTTGTTGAAAGAATATCTGTTGGAATGTGGATTCCTTCTTGAACATAACGAAGATTTCGAAAAAATCTTATAATAATTTGTGGATCAGGGGATAGTCCAATTCGTACCATACCCTAAAGTTAAGTATATAGCAGCAATTGAAGAAAGCGTGAAGAAGCCATTCGTAATTCCTTATCAAAGGCCAAATCGTGACAAGAAGACTCTCGTGATCCCATGGGGATATTCAACAGAGACACCTACAAAAAAGCAAACACTGAGAATACCGATAGCACCAAAGACTACGATGGTAATTAAGGGGCCATCTCCTATCCCTTACAAAACTGACAAGGTAGTACCATCAGATTATGATCCAGCTGTATATACCAATGGCACAAAACAAGAGTGTGAGTCATCATCAAGTTAAGAACCTGCAATTTCAAATATAGCAGAGACATGGGGCATAACTCGTAGTGGCCAGGTGTTCGGATCTAATCCATCAAAGAAGAATGACAATGTGTCGAAAAATAAAAATGACTTGTTGACAAAAGAAAAAGGAAAGGCGGTAGAGGAGGTGAATCAGGATCCTCCAAACAAAAGCTTCACTGACCAAAAGGCCGGCAAAATCTTGAAGATAATTAAGAGAAGTGATTATAGGGTGGTGAACCAACTTCACCAAACTCCAGCCAAGATTTCCATACTCTCGTTACTCATCAATTCAGAAGGGCATCAGGGTTTTCTGATGAAAATCTTAAGTTCTGCTCATGTTGCAGAAGAAATTACTGTAAACCAATTTGATAATGTGGTAGCAATTTTGACATACAAGTCGTAACTGGGTTTCAACGACAGTGAGTTACCTCCGCAAGGCTGAGCTTACAACCAAGCACTACACATTTCAATATAGATAGGTGTTGTACCCCAAAATTTGCCCTCCCATATTCTTCAAGATTTGTCAAGATCAAGGTTCAAAATCCCTCAAGAGTTGCACAGTCCAATTGCCTCCTAACACAATCAAAATTAGGGTTTTGGTTCTAGCAAAGAAATTGAGATTTTCAAGGGTCCAATCAAGTCCCACATGCCCACATACATTGTCAAGCATCCATATGTCAAGTTTCAAGACTCACAACATCAAGTTGCACAGTCAAAAACCCTAATTGCTCTACAGTCAACTGCAGGGGCAAAATGGTCATTTGACATTCAAAAGTCAAAATTTTTGGTCAACATCTTATTTGGAAGCCACAATCATCATTTGATCAATTCTTGATCATGATTCTCAAAGCATGGCTCAAAAAGTCTCAAGATGCAAAAGTTTCTATTTTTGGACAGCTGAAAAAGTCAACTGCAAATTGACCAAGGCATAACTTCTTCATGGTTTATCATAAAAATTCCATCCAATGCTCATTTTGAAGAGAATTACATTTCCTACAACTCATCTTCACACTCCAAGTTCAAGAAATGCTCTCACAAAAAGTTATCAATTTCAACATTATAGGTCATTTTCAAAAGTCAACAAAAAGGCACTTTAAGTCAAAGACCATAACTTGAGATTGGTGAATCAAAATGATATGGGACCAAAGGCATTGGTTAGAGGACTTCAAGACCTTTCCAAAATGTCCAAGAACATGATCATAGCTTCAAAATTGAGCAAGATATGCATTGGAGAAGTTGGGAAATTTTTGGGAACTTTCAAAAGTCAACTTTGCCTAAAACACTTCAAATTTGCTAATGGGCCTCAAATTCTTCCTTGAATCATTAACCAAAGCCTATGCACGACCCATTGAGCTTAAAAGGATTTATTTTCTTATTTTTAATTAATTAATTGAATTTTTATTCTTATTAATTCATTTAATTAGTTTTAATGGTAGAAAAATATCAAATAATGGTTGTCAAATCTTTTTATGCAGCAAATATACTCCACACATGCTAAGGATTTCGTGCATCAATCAACAAGACAAGATCTTCCATAATTGGCAAAGTTTCCATGGAAAAAGATTGAAAAAAGATATGATTAGCAATCAAAGATTCAAGTCATCAATTCATGGATTCATGGGCTTTATTTTGACCTAATTTGCTTCACATACTTATGCAAGAGTGAACCCTATTCAGCCATACACGAAAAAGCTGCTCATGCTCCATAACCAAATTGCAAAATTTCAACAAAAACTTGGAAAACTGATTTCATAGTTGGAGGACAATTCAAAGCCAAAAAAGGATTCCAATACGTTGCCTGAGTCTCCAGAAAGCTTTTGCAATCAAGAACCAGTCCAAACACGCAAAGAATCGGAAGATACAAGTGACACGGTTTGCTATATTTTCTAAATTCGTATATCATCATTCATGCGCTTTTAACAATTTTTTTGGATTGATTCATGCTCATAGGGACCTTCTGAAGCTGTTGGTACCATTCAATTGAATTATAGCCCCCTGAATCGAAATCCACCATGGATAAAATCTAGGGTTCATAAGCTTGAAAATTGGGTTTTTCTACAGGAGGAAAAATTGGATTAAGCCATGACCATGGTTGAATTCGTCAAGGCCAGACGAATTCAACCAACTACTCGCGCTCAATTTATGTAATGCATAGGGCTAATCGCTATTTCTAGGACTTTCAGTTTGTGGGGGTTTAAAACCCCCGCTACTTGTTTCATGTTTGCAGGAAGAACAAGGAAGAAGATGGACGTGGCATGACATTACTGGAAGATTTGAACTTTAGCGCGTTTTTTAACGTTTGCAGCATAATTGACCTTTTTCATATATTACATTTATTATTTATTATGTATACAAACGCGTTGCCTAGCTCGGTTGGTGGAAGACGTGGCTGGCAGGTATAGGGACCTGGGTTCGATTCCCAGGTCCCCCATATAATTTGTTCTATTTTTTCATAAAACGTTCACATGCAGCGTATACTCAAAAGTCCATCATGCATCCTCACGTGTTAGCCTGCCAAGTGGCTTCAAGGTCCAATCCAATGGCCTCAGAGTGAAATCCAGGGCGCACCCTAGTCAACCAGCGTACACACAATCTGGAAAGTCAAACGAGCTCTATGCTTCAATGGGCCAAAATTACTTCAGTTTACCTCCACATGGGCCAGACACCCCCCTTTGTTTGTATTTTTTTTTAATTTTCTTTTCTTTTCTTTCTAATTCTTTTTAATTATTTTTAATTATTTTTCTTAATTCATCATAAAATAAATTTTCATAATAAAAAATCAGAAACCAAAAAATGTTTTATATTTAATTATTATTAATATTTTTGTAAATAAACTCTAATAATTAATCTAGTTTAATTTAGGTTTTTAATTTCAATCTTTTTCTTTGATAAATAAAAGTTACCTAGAATTAGGGTTTTGACATTTTCATCTTTTTTTCTTAATTAATTATTTTCATCATTATTTATTATTATTAATATTTTTGTAAATAAACATATAAATTAAATAATTTAGTTAATTAGCCTAATTTTGACCTTTTCTTTAATAATTTTAAATAATTTAGAACTAGGGTTTTCTTTAATTCTTTTTCTTTATTTCATTAAACGCCAAAAAACATTATCTTTAATTAAGTAATAATTAAGTCTTAATTCAATTTAATTTCAAGCAAAGGGTCAAAACCCTCGGACGTTCAATTTTAATTTCGCGCATTTATTTTCTTATCGATTATTATGTAACTGCTTTCCGGATGTAATAGTAATTAGGTCTTTTTTACTTTCCGCATCCTTTATCAAAAACGGGTCTTTGTATTTTGGCGATGTATAGACCCGCGCCTTGTAATAGCGTAGCTTTTATATTTCTGTCTTTTAATTTTCCGCACTCTTAAATTCTAACTTTGTATGAAAGAATGTATGCTAATTAAAAACAAGCGTAGCTCACAATGCCATGATCAAAGATAACTGTTAAACTGAAAACAACACACAAATACACACACCACTTCTAGGGTACGCCTCACCTGTTGCCTTCGAAACGTTGTCATCAAGTATGGGACGTCTTAGCGGTCCTTATGTCCATGATCCAGTTGCCTCGAAACAGTTGCCTCGAAACAGTTGCCTCGAAACAGTTGCCTCGAAACGGTTGCCTCGGATTAAAAAAAAGGATCAAGGACATAAGGGTAGCTTCTAAGGTGTCCTACTGTTGCTTCGGTGACCACACTGTCCCTAAACTCGAATTGACCCGAACACCTCCAACGGTGGTGCTACCTACCTCTCAATGGTAGGATGGCACTATCTTAAGGACTCTTACACAGCCTAATTCCTTAGGGTAGGTAGATGACTCATAGATACTTGCTCTCTTCTAAAAAACAAAACAAACAACTTTTCACACTGACACTTTCAAAAAGCTTTCAAAACAATTTTTCAAACACTCTTGAGGACAGATACAAGAGTTATTCAGAAATATTTCAAAGAAACTTTTTCAAACCCACTCACATTTTGAAAAGCAAACATTTTGAAAACATAAGAGCAAGTATCTAAGAGCCCATGGATAACCATGGATAGAAAGGGTGCTAACACCTTCCCTTTCTATAAATCTACCTCCCGAACCGAGAAACTATCTCATAAGGAATTTTGCTGTGCTTTTGTCCTGTCCATGTTGGAGAAAATAAAAGACGGTGGCGACTCTTGCTTCCGCGACATTTCGCGAACCAGCGTTAAAAAGTCAGTTCTAAATCCATCGATCACAGAACTGGCGACTCTGTTGGGGATGCTTAAAGTGAGGTGTACCTTAGGATAGCTCGTACTTGTGTTTTCAATTGCTGTGTTTTGTTTGCTTTATTATTGTGGGCACTGTCTTGGGAGTTCTATGGATCCTAACCTGGATCTGGGGATACCCTGTTAGGTAGCATAAGCTGTGGGGGACCTGTCCGGCGTAGACCGACACGGGTGAAACAGTGGCTACGTTGGTGTGGCACCTTGGTCTGTACCGATATCCCTCGTGTCGCAACGAGGAGAATATGGGTCTTCTGAGGAGTCATTAAGCACCAACCGACCTTAGAACCTTAAATGACCCAACTTGGCCAATAGAACAGTAGCAGTATGCTACACCCATTGAGGCTAAACTCTCGCGATGGTTCTGGCCGCAAGAAAAGATTGCGATGCTGGAGTTATGACCGATTGAGGGTAGTCAGTGATATTGGGATCCTCTAGAACCCGGTTACTTTTGATAGGACAGGTCTTAACCAACAAACTGAAAGAGGGTAATACCTAGACCCCATGTTGGCCTAAACCCTAAGGGCTGTCTTGTGTGACTTGTGTGCCTTATCATGTTTGCCTTTGTGAATATTTGTGGTGTGCTTTATCATGACATCATACCATCATAGACATTGCATGCATCCTGCATAAAGACTGACCTATTTCAAAGACAAGAGGGTTTCACCTTTGCTCTGTTTTGTAGGACATCATGATGCCTATGCGAAGGAACACTATCCGGTTCAATTTTGTTCACCCACCTGAGTTGCTTGAAGAATTGGTTAGCAGAATTCCAAACACCACTTCCTTCATCCAGAGGCATGGTTCTCTTCTCGGTTTAGTCACGGCAAAGTGGGACCAACAACTGATGAGTGTCCTGACCCAGTTTTATGATCCCTTGTACAACTGCTTCACCTTTCAAGACTTCCAGCTGTTCCCTACCTTGGAAGAATTCTCTGATTTGCTGGGTATCCCTATCTTGGATCAGACTCTTTTCACTGGTTGGTAAAAGACTCTTAGGCTTGAAGAGATTGCTGCAGCCCTCCCTTTGACCCACAAAGAGGTAATGGACAACTGGGTGACTAGAAGCAGAGTTAAGGGTTTCTTGGCCAAGTTTCTGATCGGTAAAGCTAACAGTTTCTGGAGTGACTTAGACTTCAGGGCATATGAAGACATTCTGGCTCTCTTAATCTATGGTCTAGTTTTGTTTACTAATCCTGATAACTTCACTAACATCACTGCCATAAGGATCTTCATGTCTCGGAACCCCGTGCCCACTCTCTTGGGTGATATCCTGCAACAACTCTATGCTCGTACTGCCCGAAGACGAGGAACTCTGTGGTGTTGTATTCCTTTGTTAGTGAGGTGGTTTATTTCGCACCTCCCTAAGTTCGTGCTGAAGAACAAAGAAGGAAGAGGATGGGCTCATAGGTTAATGTCTCTCACTGATAATGACATCATTTGGACTCTCAGGGGTTTGGATGAGGTAGCTGTTATCGATCGTTGCGGAGAATATCCTAATGCTCCTTTGATTGGTACCCAAGGAGGAATCTCTTATAACCCATGTCTAGCTCTCCGTCAGTTTGGAAGAGCCAGAAGAGCAGGGCCTCATGAGATGTTGGTGCCTCACATCAGTTTTGAGTTTCAGGTAGATAGTGACGAGCTGCGTCACAGGTTCATCAAGGCTTGGGACAAAATTCACAAAGCTGACCCACATGAGTTGGGACCGAAGACTTCTCTACCTATGGAACCCTACTAGAAATGGGTCAGCATCCGTGCTCAGAATTTAGGTATGCCATATGAAGCTGTCAGACCCATCATTCTTGAATATCTTGATAGAGATGGGGCTCCTCCAGCTGTTCTCCCTCCTCAGATACCTATTGATGTTGATACACTAAAGAGGTCTTGGTTGCAACTACGAGAAGAACGGGATTCTTATCGGGAAAAGTTCAACGAGCAGGAATTGAAGATCCAGAAACTGACAAAGCAGTTGGAGAACGAGCGGGCCTTGAATGACTACATCCGTACTGAGAAGAGGAGACCCTGGGATCAATGATGAACTTTGGATGTTCTTTTACAGTTTTTATTTCCCTTTCCAGTATTTCCATTTTATGTAACGCCTAAGGGCAATCTGTTGAACAATATAAATTTCAAAGTTGAATCTAATAAAGTGCGTTTCCTTTTTTGTTTACAAAGTTGAATCCCGATTGTCTTTGAAAACATAAATCGTACGCATTCCATTCATCATGTGCATCACAGGTACTCTTATTTTCAGGTTACTTAATGTTCTTCGCTGTTTATTTCAGCATCATGAATCCTGAATCATCTACCGAGAAATCCATCAAGGCCCTCCAGGCTCAGAACGCCTAATTCCAAGAGCTGATCATGAGTTTAGCCCAAAGACAGGAGGAATTGAAGGCTCTGCTGGTCAAGAAGAAGAAGAAGAGAACGGTACTATTCAACACTGGCCGGAGGTTTGGTAACACATTGCAGAATGAGGTTGATCAAGAAACCTTGTGTAATCCATTAATGGTGGAGTGAAAAACGAGTTTGAGGCCTGAAAAGTGAAGATTGTACAACCAATTTGCAAATTTGAAAACTTGTTCTTCATGAAAATGACATATAATCAAAGTGATAAAACCCTAACTTCATCTCTTCGATTCTCCCGACTCAAGAATGATCTTAAGGAGTTCTTAGACATTTTGGAAATCTTATTCTACAACCCACCTTTGAAATTCTTTTCAAATTTCCTCTTGTAACTAGGTGAAAAGTTGCCATGAAGTTTGGTCAAAAACCTGCCTAACTAGGGCAAAATTTCACTAAGTTATTTTAGTTTATGAGCATGTATTCACAAAATTATATCTTGAGATCCGAGAATCTTTAGGAGAAATTGTGTGAAGCAAAGTTATAGATTTCATGGAGATCTACAACTTTCATGTTGGTAACTTCCTTTGAATCATTTTATATCATGGTGAAAATTTGGCCTAAAGTTGAGAAAAAATAAGAAATTTTCTATACTTAGAAAAATTTCTAAGTTAAGAAATTTCAATTTTCAAAACAAGATCTTCAATACTTGATTTCTTGATGAACAAGTTTCACATTTTGACATGTTTTGATGAATTATGATCCTTGGCACTTGAATTTGACCAAAAAGTCAAAGTTTGACTTTTCAGTATATAGTTGACTTTTGATCAGTTGACTGAAAAATTCATCTGTCAATCCAATGAATTTGTAATGTGTTAAATCATGTCATTAGGTCAAGATGATGCAATTGAACTATTGAAATCATGATTCAAACCAATTGATCATTTGCTAGGTCAAAAATCAGAAATTTCCCCTTCTCAGTCAAAACCCTAATTTTGACCATTTTGCCCTTTTGATGATTTGATCAAATTTCTTGGGGAATTGTGATCCAAAATTGATCAAATGATACATATGAGTCTAAGATGTTGATGTGGATAAAAAATTATGAAGTTTGACTGAAAATTGGCCATGGTTGACTTTTTCCTCAATATAGTTGATTTTTTAGGTCAATTGTCCAATTGACTGATCAAAAGTGTGATTCAAGACTTGAAACTTGATATGAGTAATCTTGGGGGTCTATAATGATCCTTGAAAGTCATATGAAGCATTGATAGTCCAAAAATCCTTGTGAAAACTCAAACCCTAATTTTGGTCATCGGTGCATGAGGAGGTGTCTTGAGCTGGTCAAACCCTAATGCAGTCTTGAGTCAAAGATATCTTGTGAGAAAATTCTTGATAAGTGAGAGGGAAAATTTTGGGGTACAACAGCTGCCCCTGTTTAATCTTCTTAAACCTGAAGAGTTAGACTGACGAGTTTTGCCATTCATGACTCGAAGGTGGAAGATGATTGGACACTAGAGTGCCCAGAAATTTGCACCCGATGATGTGATGATAGAAGGAATGGGCTTAAAGATGCCATCCAAAAGTGATTGTTGATTGTAATTTGTAAGATGGAAGAATGAGTATCAGAATGGCGTCCGTGTCTGAAGCGTATCTGTACTGTATTTGAAAATCGAATTCGAATGAATATCAGAATGGCATCCGTGTTTGGAGCGTATCTGTATTGTATCTGAAAGTTGAATCTGAATGAGTATCAGAATGGCATCCGTATCTGGAGCATATCTTTACTGTATCTAAGAGTTGAATGAGTTTCAGGATGGCATCCGCGTCTGGAGCATATCTGAACTGTATCAAAAGGTTGAATCTGAATGAGTATCAGGATGGCATCCGTATCTGGAGCGTATCTGACCTGTATCTGAAAACTCTGAACATTGTTAATGATAGTTGTTAATATTATCCTGAAAGGTGTAAAATGTTAGTTTAAAATGCCAAGTCATGATACATGAAATGTATGCATAATGGGATTATGTTGTATGCATTCGTGTTTATCAATGTTTATGATATATGAATATGATGTATGCATATGTGAGTTGATTTGCTGCATTTTTGTTTTATTTAGGGAAAATAAATCCCTGACTACTGTTGAGGATATGAAAGTCTTCACGTCTTGACCTGTTTCTAAAATTGTTTCTAATATTATTGATGCAGTCTTATCAACTCCACCCACCATCACACAAACATAATATTTTACATTCTTTTCTGCTCCACCATCCACCATAACCACTTATGTTTTTGTTCCTGTTACAAATATCTCACCTATATTTAATATTGTTTCAACAACAAATCTTTTCACTTCAAATGTTTCTGCTTCACCAAAAACCACCACCATTTCCGAATCTCAACCAACCACCACCACACTAACTTTTGCTCCAAATCCTATTTCATCTCTCACTACCATTATTCCATTAGAACCAATCGACACTTCTACATCTCCATTAACCTCATCTCAATCACTTCCACAAACTTCTCATTTTTCAAATTTCGTTACCAATCTTAATTTTGCCTTTAACAAAGAAACCACCCTCTATGACTCGCCCATTATCCATCTTGATTGAATTTCTCCCCTGGTCATGAAATGTCTGAAAGGACAATTTCTGATAATCATGGAGCTGTTGAAATTTCCACAACTTAACCTTTCACTTGCTCTGAACTTTTCGATATGACTGAACAACCGTTATCACAAAATCCTCCTGATCCAACTTCTGAACCAAATTATCCTGAACCTACCCAAGCCTTGGTTGTTTATGAAAAACCTGCTCCAAAAACCTTGGATGAATGCATTAACATTTTTAGAATCAAAGCTAAGAAAAAGGTTGCTAAGTTAAGGGCAGAGGCAAGTACGAGTACTGAGCCTCAGGACATGGAGGGTTCCTGGAAACTTTTTCAGAAGTGGATGTCTTCTGAAGTTGAACAAATGAATTCTTTTTCTGAAGCATCCAGAGTTTGGGATGTTTAGATGGTAACTAAAAGGAAATAAATAAGAGAAAGAATCATACTGTTTGAATTGCTTGCTGCTAAACAATGAGAAGTTGATTCAAGAGCGTTGAACAAAGCAAAGTAAGAAAGACTTAAAGATCAAGAAGAAGAGGAAGCCATAAAAGATGAAGAAGCAAGGTTGGCTCAAGAGGAAGAAGAAGCTCGTAAAGCAAGTCAAGATAATGTAATAATATCTTCTTCTGATTCTGCCATTGCGAGTCTAGAAAACGCAATTGGTGAGATTGGAGGAGAATAATAAGTTTTTAGAGAAAGGATCATTGAACACAAGGCTGTCAATGAGAATGTTTAGAACATGCTACAACTGATTCTGTAAAAGCTTTCTACTCCTGCTCTTGAACCTCAGGCTCTAGGATTTTCTTTTTCCTCTTGCTTTTAAACCATAGGACTATGCTTGCTTCTTAATTTTTTTGTGACTGCTTTGTTTCTTCTGATTATTTGATATTTCTATAAGTCTTTTCTTTTTGGATATTATTTGTTCTACTTCCTTCTTACTTATTATGTGACTGTTTGAATTTGATGAAGTTTTCTTTTGACTTATCAGTGAAAACTCTTTCTGTATACCAATTGTTGTTACTTCTGTTGGTTTTTATGTTTTTTCACACATAATTACCTTTTTGATTATGACAAAAAGGGGGAGTAATTAAATGAATGTAATTTTGATTTCAATAATCAAGTTCTAGAAAATGTTCTCTGAAAATAGTTGCTTACATTCTAACCCTGTTAAAATTCTGTTTCTGTTAGAATTGTTTTTCTTTTTCAGGAATCATGAGAACTCAGATTAAAGACAAAGATCGGAAAGCATTATGCAAGGATTATGTCTAACTTATTGGCTTCAGACTGTGAAGATGTTTTTCAATTCATAATTAGACTCCAAGAATTGAAATCTGGAATTAGACTCCAAGAATTGAGAATCTGGAAGCTGTCTTAGTGACATTAAAGTTTTAAGATTTCAATTGATTTAATTTTCATTGGCATCAAGAGTCAAGACTCTCAAGATCTAAATATCTGATCTATTGGAACCAAGGAGAGTTTTTACTCAAATGGTTAAGAGTCAGGATATTCGAGCTTCATCAAGTCATTAACTCAGGGGGAGTTTCATAAAAAAGATAAGTATTCTTTGCCTTTTTATTTTCACTTTTTTTGATTATATGAACAAAATTGTGTCATCAAAATACATAGTTTTGTCATCATCAAAAAGGGGGAGATTGTTAGAACAATATTTAGTTCTGCAATATTATCTCTGATTTTTGATGATAACAAATGAGTATGTTTGTATGAACAATTTTGATATCTAATGTTTGTTATTTTTGAGTATTTAACAAATATGTTATGCTTGATGGCGTGGCCAAGACATTAAAAGAGAATTAATTCCGCTTATGCGCTCACAAGTTCTGATAAACAATAGCAATACACTTCAAAAGACTCTGAAGTTTAGGCTCTGATACTTGTCTAAAGAAACAAGTCAGAAGATATGAAGACAAATGTTTCTACTTACGTCTAGATGCTGAAGACTCATGCTTCTGAAGACAACGTGTTCTAAAGAAACCAGTCAGAAGATTTGAATACAGAAGTTGCTACTTAAGTCCAGATGCTGAAGAATCATGTTTCTGAAGAAAATGGGTTCTAAAGACCAAGTGCTAAAGACTCTGAAGAAATAAGTTCTGAAGATTCTGAAGACTTGGAGTTCTAAATACCCAAGGTTCTAAAAGAAGGGTTCTAAATACTAAATGCTAAAGACTTTGAAGATATAAGCTCTAAAAACTCTGAAGACTTGAAGTTCTAAAGACCCAAAGTTCTAAGAAAAGGTTCTCACGACCAAGTGCTGAAGACTTTGAAGACTTTGAAGACTCTGAAGACTTGAAGTTCTGATGACCTTATGTTATGTTCCTGCTTATAAACTCATGCTCGCAGAAGCCTCTGAAGTGCAGAAGGAAAGGATATAACATTAACATGGTACAATAGTACACAGTACGAAAAAGCCTTATTCCACTACATCTCCACTAGCTTAAATTGTGGAAAAGAAAAGGACGTAGAATTACTATTTTGTAACGACTCTTTTTCAAATAGCTAACGACTCTATTTTTCTTGGCTATATAAGAAAAGGATCACATGGTTAAAAAGGTGTGGGTGTTCAATGTTAAAAGAAAAGTTGTCATTATTGAAACACAACCAAAGCTATTAACCACTATAACCACAACAAGAACAACTATTATCAAAATGATTCTTTAATCATGTTGTTGATGATTTCAAGAAAACAATGAAATCATTGATTCACAATGTGCTTAATTTCATATATTGCAAGAAGCTTGCTAAGCCACCGAAGATAATGAAGATGATCATGGAAGCTCCAGTTACAAATCCACAACATGAATGTTATGCTCTAAAATGGTCATTAAAGTAAATAGAACAAGGGATGTTGTCCAGAATGTTCTAAAGTGAATCAAGATGAAGAAGTTCTTCTTCTTACTACATCAATATCAATAAAGCTTTCAGAAGCTTATGAAGAAGAAGACTTCAGCGACTCAAGTGCTTTGGGTTGTTACCCGTGAAGAAGCTACTTGAAGAAAAGAAGACCACACATAAAAGCTAAAATACAATGTAATATTTTTACTATGTATTAGAATCTTCTGATGTACTTAATTGAGTTTACACTTACCTGTTTAGAAGAATTATTTTGTAAAAAATCATGTAAAAACTAATAGGAGATTTCAAGGGATCAGATTCTATCGAGTCAATGATTGTTATATCCGATTGGATCACTGAACATATCATTGCAAGGTTCCTTGAGGGACTGAGTGAAGGTCTGGTCTCAAGAAAATAATGGCTTCGGTCATCATGGGAAATTATGATAGGAGATTCTGAAGAATCAGATTCTATTGGGTTAATGAACTTTATATCTAGTTTGGATTCGTGAATGTGTCATTGGATATTAGTCACTGGCGGTTGTCCATGCAGATTGTAATCAGTTTGGGATAGTGAATTAAGTCCTTGAGTTCAAGGCGAAATCACCTTGGTAGGATGGACTGGACTAGCTTGGGGGTTTCTCAAGTGAACCAGAATATATCACATGTTCTTTACTTTTTCTTATGCTTAATTGTTTATGCTTCTACAACATATTAGAAAGCATTACTTAACACAACAATATTAAGAAAAGAAAGTTTGTTAAGAATGGAAAATCCAATTCAAAGCCCCTCTTTCTTTTGTTTTCTTCACACCTTATCAATAAAGCTTCAAAGTCCATTTCTTTGAATTTATCTCCCCTTGAAATTTCTTTGCAAACCAATCATCCAAACACCATCCGTACATTATATATAAGCTTATGAAAGCATTGGTTTGCATCTATAACACTTCCATTGCTACATCCAACTCGTGATCATTCATCATCATAAGTAAACTTGATAAGAGAGTTTGATAAGGTTTCAAAGCAAAGTAACCGTTGCATTGTATTCCCAGGATATCATACAAGCTAGAGAGATCATTTCTGTCACTAAAAGTGCTTGAAGAAGGCATTGGACCTTGCTCCAATATGTGAGTTTTTATTAATTTCGAAGTTATTCATACAAGCAACATTTTGAACATTTATTGATACTATTATGTGTGTTTCATTTCCATGAATAAAACCCCTATGAAAATAGGTTGGTTTTGTGTGAAGTGTGAGGTCTGGGGTTTGAATCCCCCTCGCCCAAGACCTTTTTATTTGTTTTATTTTTTTCAAACCATTCAATGAATTATTTGACTCTTTTATTTGTGGCTGTGTTTGTTAACACCACATGGTGCGTGGTCCAGTGGCTAATATTTTGAGTGGAAATCCTGAGGGTGTGTATTCAACACCCATTGGCTACAAATCCTTTTTTTTATCACTAGTTTTCTTTAGTTTTTGTTTCTATTAATTTTCTATTTCATTTTCTTTTAGTTTTAGTTTATTTATTTTATTTTCCCTTTTTATTTTTATCTTATCAAACTTAAATATTTTAAAACACTAAAAAATATTTTATCTATCTTTGATTTTATTTTATTTGTTTAATATATTAATTATTAAAAGAAAACCCAAAATAGATTATTTATTTAAGTAAATCATAGTATTTTCTTTTAAACTTTTGTGAATATTTTTCTTAAATGACTCTCTTTTAAATACCATGATGCTATAATGTATTTACTTGCTTGAGATTTTATTTTTATGATTAAGTATTGATTAAATGAACATGATTTAAAAGGTCTTATTACTTTGAATGAAATTTTAGACTTTGTTCTTACCATGCTTAGTTAATCCTTACTATTGTTTTGAAGTCTTGATTGATGTTTTGATTGTGTGAAACCATAATCCATGAAGCTTGCATGTTCTTTATGCTAATTTTAATATTCATATGATGATGATTGATGTTTATACTTCATTTATGTTAATACTTGTGTCTGATCCAAGGAAATGGATGGTATTGTTGACTTGATAGTCATGTGCATATGTTTGTCTTAGGTTCATCTTCACGTGTTTACCTTTGTGAACCTACACCCTAATCTTGTTTTCAAACTTTGAAACCTCTTTCATAAAAAATCTTGAATTTGTGCCATTGCATTTTCAAACATTCTTTAATAAATGCTTCAAAAGCACTTAAGCATATTAAACAATTTCAAAAGACTAAAAAATATTCAACCTCACCCAAATCCTTTTGCCACTTGGCTTTTCAATTTAAAACCTTTTTCTCAAAGATTAGATATAAATCCTCTTCATAGTAGATATATAATTCTCCTATCCACATAATCAAAAAAGGACTTAATCCAATAATCAAACTCATTATTACAATGCACAAACTAACTGCAAGTGACTAACGTTACAACCTCTAAGAAACACAAATCTTAGACTTCTCAAGGATTCTGACCAACTGGTCCCTTAAGGAAAATCAAAGAACGGTTTGAACAAAGTTTGTGTACAAGAAATTATGCTTCTATACAAGCGGATATATAAACAATAATTTTAGAACATAGACTAGAGAAATATGAAAGCGTATGAACAATCTTAATAGAAAGTGTATCAACATGAATTGGAAGCCTTCTCTCATAGCCTTCTCTCATAGCCTTCAAGCCTTTATATAGCCAATAAAATATTATAACCGTTGAAGGGTATTTTTGGAATTTCCAGAAAGCTGGAAGCTTGAGCAATCATGTGGGAGACAAGATCGTACGCAACGTCCGTCCTACACGATAGCAAAATGGAATATTTTGTTTGTACCATTTACTTTTTGTACCACACAATCTTATCCTCTTTTTCTTATAACGTCAGAGGCTTCCAATCAAGCATGCGTTGGAAGAATGAGAATAACACTTAGGTCTTTAGAACTTCAAGTCTTTAGGGTCTTCAAAACTACATCTTCAGAATCTTCAACACTTGGTCTTTAGAATCCATTATGGAACCTTGGGTCACCAGAACTTCAAGTCTTCAGAATTTTCAAAACTTCATCTATCAGAATCTTCAACACTTGGTCTTGAGAACCCTTTGTCTTAAGAAACATAAGTCTTTAGCATCTGAACTTCAGTTAGAACTTCAGTCTTCAGATCTTCAAAACATGGTTTCTTGGACATGTGTCAGAGTCACAACTTCAGAGTCTTCTGAAGATTTTGCTACTGTTCATCAGAAATTGTGTAGCTAGAAGCGAAACTTATTCTCTTCTAATGTCTTGGAAGCGCCTTTCATCAGAAGCAGAACCTGTTTGTTAAATACTCAAAATAAAAAACATTAGAGTACCAAAATTGTTCATACAAACATACTCATTTGTTATCATCAAAACTCAGAGATAAAGTTGTAGAACCAAATCTTGTTCTAACAGGTACTACATATACCAATAAGATGCACCTCCTTTTCAGTATCCCGACAAATAATAACTCTATAGAAAATGAGGCTTGACTTGGAGTTGTATTTGGATGGGTGACTTTCTAGGAAGTTTCTCGAAAGGAGTGTGAGTGAGGAAAAAACATGCTGAAAATACCCGTATTGGTTTATGGGGTCAGTCGGTAATCCTAAAAGCAGTCTAGGGCGTTAAAATGGTATTAGAGCAGTCCTCTCCTAGTATAATGTGATTCCAGGATGAACCAAGAGGAAGCTAGTGGGTATGAAATACCCAAGGCCGAAGAGGACGAAGAGTGAATGTAACACCCGAGGTTGAAGAGAGAGAAGAATGGATGTAACACCCAAGACCGAAGAGGGTATAGATTGGTCGCTAAATTCACATCACAATGAGAGGGATCCTGAGGTTGTGTTGGTGTGAGTCTGCATGGTTGAAGGAAAACTTATAAGGATTAATTGGTAATACCTATACC
The DNA here is from genome assembly GCA_948472305.1 of Vicia faba. NCBI lineage: Eukaryota > Viridiplantae > Streptophyta > Magnoliopsida > Fabales > Fabaceae > Vicia > Vicia faba. Next base: position 1,404,051,186 of record OX451739.1, read on the forward strand.
AACAAGATGCATCTTCTTTTCAGTAGCCTGGAAAATAAGAACTCCCTAGTTAATGAGGCTTGTCTTGGAGTAGTATTTGGATGGGTGAACTTTTGGGAAGTTTCCCAGAAAGCGTATGAGTGAGGACAAAACATGCTGAAAAGACCCGTGTTGGTTTGTGGGGTCACTCGGTAATCTTAAAAGTAGTCTAGGGCGTCACAAAAACCATCACTTTATTGGTTGTTTCTCCATCACGTTCGTCATCAGAATCAGACCAAGAGACTGGAAATCCCTTTTTCTGTTTTCTTAGAAAGGTAGAGCATTCAGTTTTGATGTGACCAGACCATTCACATTCATAACATATTACTCCTTTACCTTGGTTTGGTTTGTTCTCATCTTTGCTCTTTCTCTGAGGAATGATGTCAGACATCTTTATTGGAACATTTGTCCTACATCTTCTATCCTGACTTCTCAAAGATTTATTGAACTTTATTTCAATAAAGGATATAGCATTAGAAAAACTTTCATCAAAATCCTTCTCATTTTGATCTTCATTCTCTTGAGTGTTGGATACAAAAGAAACACATTTGCCCTTCTTTTTAGATCTTTCATTTATAGTCACTTCAAAGGTTTGAAGAGAGCCAATGAGTTCATCAACCTCCAAGGTGCTTAAATCTTTAGCTTCTTCAATAGTTGTTACCTTCATGCCAAACTTATTTGGCAAAGATCTAAGGATTTTTCTGACCAACATCTCTTCTGACATCTTTTTTCCATATGTGAATGAATTGTTAGTAATGTTAGGAAGTCTGATATTAAAGTGATATATGGATTCATCTTCTATTATTCTCAGATTCTCAAATTCTCAAACTTAGTAGTGAGAAGCTAAAACCTTGACATACACACTTTAGATCTGTCTTCATGAGCAGTCTTGAGAATCTCCAAAGCCTCGTTAGCTTCAGTGCACGTGTTAATTAGTATGAACATATTTTTGTCAACACCATTGAAAATATCATTCAAGGATTTTTCATTTGAAAGAGCTTCATCATCTTCATCTTTCGACCAATCAACTTCAGGCTTCAAACTTGTTGTAACATCTTAAGAAGTAAGCATATGATGTATCCAATATTTAATCACAAACTTCCAAGTTTTGTTGTGTATGGATTTAAGAAAGACAACCATATTAGATTTCCAGTAATCATAATTAGTACCATCCAAAATAGATGGTCTATTAATAAACTCTCCATCCCTAGTGATGTCCATTTGAACATAAAATATCTTCTCTGGAACTCACGAAATAGAATAAGGTGACTTCTTTGATGCCAATTAAGATTTTGTACCTCAGGGGACAGATGTTGGACCAGATGTCTAGGACAACTTGTCCAATTTGTTAAACCAGGTTTCACACAATATGATAGCAACACAAAAATAAAGACAAATCAATAAAAAACACAAGAGAATTGATAAGCCAGTTCAGTGCAAAGCACACATACATCTGAGGGGTATTTAACCCAAGAAAGGAAATCAACTATTATATAGAATTGGTACAAAGTGTCTTAGATGAACAAACCCCTTGTTCAATGCCTCTCTTCTAAATTTTATCCTAGTGTATTTCTATTAAGGACCCCCCTCAATATGAGAACCCCCTCACACTTTGTCTCAATCACTAACCCCAAGTGATCAACATCAATAAACACAAAGATGAATGTTAAATTATAACTCAACTGAACAAACAACATATTATGCCTTATGATATGAATGAAGCAATAACATGGTGTACAAGAAACAACAAACAAAAGAATCAACAAAAATCATAGCACAAGGATTCAATTCTAGCACTCAATCTCAACAATGAGGTTTGAGTCTCCTTAAATAGCAATGCAACTCTGAGTTTTTTCTCCTTGTATATTTGATCTGATCTCGTCCAGAATAATTCCGTATATTGTTGAATTTGATTTATTCCACAAAAGTCTCCAACAAAAGATATGATTTGTTTTAAATTCAAATTCAAATTTAAATCTCCATTTAAATTGATTTGATCTTCAAACAATTGTCGAATAAATCACACAAACATTGATAAACAATCTACAACAAATCTGATTGAACAATCAGAAAATAATGCGTAAAACACCCTCCATATTGGCCTGCTGACATCTATTTCCACATGTGTTCTTCTTCACAGAAATAACTTGAACAAACTATGTTGTTTAGCATAATGTAGTCAATCCAAAATGAACAACACCTTCTTACACAACACAAGTGCTTACTTCATATGAAGAAGTCGATTGAGATGCTGTGCTTGCTATTTGTAATGATCATGAAGAAGGCACACGAGAAACTTAACAAGTAAATAATTTTTTTGTTCATTAATACTTTATTGTATATTATAAATTCTAAGGTTATTTACTAATTATTATTTGAAAATATAGGTGTTTAAAATCAAGACACCAAGATACAAGACACATTCTTCATATTGTTGTAGATACTATTTAATGTAATCATGTGTAAATTGTATGTTGTTTTGTACCATTTTGGTTTTTGATGTAATATATAATTTTTGGTTTTGATGCAATAGAATTTTTGAGCCACTTTAGTTGCCAATTATAGGTGTTGTTCACAAATGGCTTGTGTTGCTGTTTCTGCTCTATTTTCGATTCAAAAAAATACAGGTTAATAATTTGAGAATTCTGTAAAATCACAAAATTATATTAAAAAAACAAATCATTTCACCATGGCCGTGTCTTTCAACCGTGATTATATATAAGTGCGCTATCTAGATTAAAAAATCTCCTAAAATAGTGCTGCTGAAAATCGAATCCATGACCTTAAATCATTTTACTACAATAATTTATTACAACTGTGATGATATATAGGTCTCTTGCTAGCTTATTACCACGATTAGAAAACCGTAGTTATAAATAGTTCACTTACAATTACATGTTATTTTATCTCCTTAATATCTCTTTCACAACCATTATCAAATATATTATATGTAGTAGTGATATTAACATATACGAAAACAGAAACACATTAATAATAAAAATACTTAAAAGTAATAAAAAATTATACTAAAAACATCATATGACATACTGTCATCACACTTGTGATACTATTTGTTCTCAATATACCACACACATGATATTCTCTCTTCTCTCATATGAAAAATGTTTATGGCATAATGACTCCACGTTGAAAAGGAATCACTAGTTAACGAGTACTCGTCTCTTCTCCATTTCTATATGTTCTAGAAATTTTTCGTCATGAATCCTGATACTCTTTTAATCCTTTTAAAATAATATATTGGAAATTCTTAATTGATATGCATCTTCATTTGTATATGAATATTATTTTTAAAATGATTGATTTTGTCATTAAAAAAACCGACACAATTTATTACCCGTTTAATTTTTATTTCTAAATATAAAAGATTAAAACTACAGGGTAGTTAGCATGTTTGGTTATTGGCTATTATTTTAGGAAGAACAATATTAATTGTGCATGTTTGGTTGTTGGCTATTATTCCAAGAAGAACAATATTGTGTTGTATTGTCTTTATCTTTGTAACCCCATTTTATAAAATTAATAACATGCAAAGTATTTATTAAAAAAACAAAATGAGAACGATATGTGAGTTCAAGAACAATGGCAACGTACTTGCACATGTCTATCGCTTTCGGTGCAAATGAATAACAACAAACTAAGTTTTTTTTATTGACTGGAGAAACGATAAAAAATGTTAGTAGGACTATTTTCAGTGAAAGTTCAACGTAAGCTACCATTAATAAATGCATTTTTTGGTTTTTTATATATTTTCTCTCAATTAAAGATAATCTTATTGAAAACATGCATTCAAAATGACTATTTTCCTTTTCGGTTCAAGGATGGATGTTTCTTCTGAATGGTTTATAGAAGGACTTGTTGAACTGAGAATGATTTGAATATAATGTTCTTTGTATTTGGTTTTGATGATAACACAATATAAAAGAATAATTTTATTGCCTAACGTTTGTAACATGTGTAGAAAGCTTTTGAGTAGATTTATTATAATTTATTATCATAAAAGAGTAAAGAAGTTCTACAAATGATCTTTTGATATAATAGATGAATTTGGAAGATTGCGTTTAAACAAAGTGATTATGAAGCATCTCAGCGCTATATATGTTGCAACATCCTCTAGACGCGCGTCGATCAATCATAAGTTTCTAGTCAACGATTTAACCCTCTAGTAGATCATCAAGTTATTGTTCTCAAAGAGTTTGTTCCTTTGACAATATTTTGAAAAGAAAAACTTAGATGTTTTGCCTCCTAATGTTCAAATTTGTGACAATTAATTAAGCAGTAGTACAGAAGACTTCAAATATTCACCAAAAAACTTAGGAGTACAAAGGTTGTGAGGTCGTAGAGAAGAAAAACCTATATCACAAACTACACCTCGGCTATGCCAGGACATGTTTAGGGGTTAAAGTTCCCGCATAGGCTCACAAATATAATTAATGACCCAATAGGAGTGTTGGCCCATAAAGAAGAAAGTCCAATTTGATTCCAAAAGGGCAGGAGCCATTTGATCAATGCTAAGATATCAAAATGCATTATTCATTTGAAGACAATTGTCATAAAATAGAAGGTTCTAGTCGCTCAAAACTCTAGAATTGAGCTATAAGTCAAATGCAGACAATAAATTTAGGCACACAATTTCCTAAACCTAAAATATCTCTCACATTCAATAGTCACTAACTTAGGTATCAGAGTGTTTGCAAATACCTCTATCCCCCTCGTCCCTACCACCACCTCCTCGACCCCAGACCTTGTCATCACACGGATAACAAGTTGTGTCGCTAACCCCTTTTGAATGGAAAATCAATCCTATTAAAAAAAAATTACATATCTAGGAGCCATCACATTGCTATACACGACCCTTTGATCTTTTTGTAAATGATCCACTTTCATTGGTGCTTGGAAGTCAGAAGTGTCAAACATAAATGGGTATAAAAGCACGTTAATTGTTAGAACATGGTTATCATATTTGACTACTTTTCTTAAAGAATATTTAAGGACATCTTGACCAACAATAAATATTGTTGTCTTCAATCCCACAAGTTAGGAAACCGCGGTCCATTTCACACATGCATGTTTCTCTCATAATCATTCGTAAACCTAAAAAATTGTTGGCTTGGGTGTTGATCTTCTCTTCTGTGGATCATTTAGATGTTCAAAGTCATTATGATATTTGAAGTATGGAAGCTCCTTACAATGAATTATGTACTCTTCAAATTTATCAAGGAACGCCTTACAAAAACCAAGAAAAAACTCATCAATAGAAAATTATGGAATCACCAGGAGGTTTTTAAAGATGATACAATACTCTTCTTGTGATATGTGTCGGCCTAATCCACCAATATAAATAACGTGAAAGAAATCATGATCACGTGCTGCTTGTAAACACTTAAAAATTGTTTTCCGTTCTTCTAATCATGTCAAACTTTTACTTCCATGTCCTGAACACTTTTACTAAAAAAAAATCTTGCCAAAACATGTTGGGATTTAGAGGAGACTGTCATTTTTAATAAAACAGTGAAAAGTTAAAATTGTTCCAATAAGACCATCCAACCATGTAAAAATTAGAATTCATACCACATATCTTGTTGTCTCAATATATAAATTTCTAGATTTTTTTAAGTATACGTTCATTGATTCTATGAAAGCTCTTAATCATTCATTTACTCTACAAGTCAATCGGGTGACATATGTGAGTTTCCACCACTTACTTAAATTTTTAGAAACCACCATTACATGATCTAATTTTATCTTGGTTGTTTCTATGTTGATTTTCTTGATTTGTTTGGAACCAAGGAAATCATCAGGGTATTATCTGAACTTTAAGTGAAAGCTACATGTGAGAGAGTGATCCCTCGTACCCCTTTGAGCTAAATTTGGAAAGTTTGTTATTTTTGAAAAGCTACAATCATGAATCCATAAAAAAATGATGTACCCTGTGTTGGAAATATAATTTAGTTAATGTCTACAATTCCCAATGCTTACTCTTTAAATAGGGCCTTTTGACATTTTCACTTTTAGTATAAATATGCTACCTAGGCTATCAATATTGTAACTCAATTCATTCCTCTATTTAAATATTATGAAGTAGTCCTCTTTGTTATCATTCATTGTTCATTCTTCTTCTCTCCTTTCATTACCTTGCACCAACAAATTGGTATCTAGAGCTTTTGATTCTGTTTTTTCCTGGGAAACGCGAGTGTTTGTGAGTTGTGTGTTTGATTTTGGTTCATTGATTTTTCTGTTGAAACCTTGAACAAAAATCTGAACAGAATTTGATTCTGTGGGTTGGGAAACAGTGTGTTTTAAAGATCTGAAAAATCCGTGCAAGGTTTAAAATGAGTGGAGACAGTAGTTTGAATACTAAACTTCCAGTTTTTAATGGCAAAAACTGGAACAGATGGATGATACAAATGCGTGTACTATTTGGTGCACAAGATGTTCTGGATCTGGTTACAGATGGTTATGTACCAGCTGCAGCAGATGCAATTGAAGAACAGAGAACTGCTGAGAGGATGTTGAGAAAGAGGGACCACAAAGCTCTGTTCTATATCCATCAGTGTGTGGATAAAAGTGTGTTCGAGAAGATTGTTGATTCAACAACGTCTAAAGGGGCGTGAGATTTACTGGCGAGATGTTACGGTGGTGACACATCAGTAAAGAAGGTGAAGCTTCAATCCCTACGAAAGCAATATGAGAATCTGAACATGAAGAGCAGTGAGAAAGTTTCTGAATATATCTCCAGAGTGATTCTGATCGCTAACGAGATGAAGGCGTGTGGAGAAACTCTGACTGAACAGGTAATCATAGAGAAGATTCTGAGGTCGCTTACTCCTCAGTTTGATTACATTGTTGTTTCTATTGAACATTCTAAAAATCTGGAAACCATGAGAATAGAAGAATTGCAAAGCAGCTTAGAAGCACAGGAGTTACGTCTGTCTGAGAGAACTTCTGAGAGAGAAGCTGAGCAAGCTCTGAAGGCTTCTTTTGTCAAGAAAGACCAGAAGCAGAATAGACGTGGTGATAGATTCCAAAAGTCAGAAGTCTCAACTTCTGATGATAAGAAGTATCATAAAGGAAAGGAGAGGTATGACAAAAGGAAGGTTCAATGTTACTCTTGTAAACAATTTGGCCATTTTGCCAGAGATTGTAGGTCAAACAGGGATAGGAAATCAGAAGAAGCATATATGGCTAAGAGAAACTATGATGATGAACCTGTACTGCTAATGGCTTCTGACTCTGATGGAAAATGCTCAGAAGATTAGTGGTATATGGACACTGGCTGCTCAAATCATTTAACTGGAAACAAACAATGGCTGACAAACTTTGACTCCAGAAGGAATACAATGATCAGATGTGCTAACGATAAGTATCTTAATGCAGAAGGTATGGGAGATGTTATAATTAGAGTGAAGAATGGGAAATACATTCTGATCAAAGACGTTTGGTATGTTCCTGGTATTAAAAGAAATCTGATGAGCGTAGGTCGGCTGATTGAGAAAGGTTTCTCAGTTGTTATGAAAAACAATCTTCTGATGTTGTATGATTCCAATCAGAAGTTAATTATGAAGTCTGAACAAGGAGGCAACAAAACATTCAAGGTGAATGTAGAAACAACTGAAGCAACGTGCCTTAGTGCAGAAGGCGCTGAAGGTAACAGTAAGTTGTGGCATAAGAGGTTAGGGAACTTGAACGATAGAAGCTTAGGGCATATATGTTCTAAGAAGCTCGTATATGGTATTTCGAAGATTGTGAAGCCTGAGAAGTCATGTGAGATATGCATGAAAGGCAAGCAACCTAGATTGCCATTTACATCAGAGGTAGCCCCCAGAGCGAAACATGCTCTGGGAGTAGTACATTCTGATGTTTGTGGACCATTTCCAGTACCTTCACTTGGAGGAAACAATTATTTTGTGTCTTTTATGGATGAGTTCACAAGAATGACATGGGTAACACTCATCAAGTTAAAGCATGAAGTGTTTACTGAGTTCCAGAAATTCAAGGTGAAGGTTGAGAAGCAGAATGGTCAGAAGTTAAAAATTCTGAGAACAGATGGTGGAGGTGAGTATAACTCTACAGTGTTTCAGAAGTTTTATGAGGAGAGTGGAATAGAACATGAGGTTACTGCTCCATATACTCCTCAGCACAACGGTTTTGCTGAAAGAAGAAACAAAACTTTGCTTGATATGACTAGAAGCATGCTGAAAGAGAAAAAGCTACCTCACGTGCTATGGGGAGAAGCTGTTGCCACATCAGCATATATTCTGAACAGGTGTCCAACAAAGAAACTGAAGGAAGCTGTTCCTTTAGAGAAATGGACTGGAGATAAGCAGAGTTTCAGTCATCTGAAGGTGTTTGGCTCTGTCTATTACAAACACGTTCCAGAAGCTAGAAGATAAAAACTGGATGATAGAAGCAAAATGATGTTGCTGGTGGGGTACCACAGTACAGGTGCGTATAAGCTTGACTGTCCAGAAACTAATAAAGTTGAAGTCAGCAGAGACGTTGTGGTGAAAGAGTCTGAAGCATGGGATTGGAAAAAATCTCAATCTGATTCTGGTGTAGTGCCAAACCAGAGTTATCCTCTGAAGATGAGTCAAGAAGATTCTGGCAATGGATCTGATTCTGATCCAGATACTGATGATGATCCAGAATCTGGTGGTAATCATAGTTCTGGAAGGGAAAACTCTGAAGGTGGTAACTCCAAAAGTAGTAGTTCTGGTGCAGCTTCAGAACAAGCTCAAAGACCACAGAGAATCAGAAAAAAAACCCAGAAGGTTTGCAGATTTTGACATGCTGCAGGATAATGACGTTGACTCTGAAGGAGAAGTCGTTCAGTGTGCCATGTTAGTAGATTCTGAACCAGTGGCCATTGAAGAAGCTCTCAAGAAGAAAGAATGGCTTAATGCCATGAAAGAAGAAATTGAGGCAATAGAAAGGAACAAAACTTGGAAATTGACTAAACTTCCAGATAAGAAAAAAGCCATCAGCGTCAGATGGGTTTTTAAGTTGAAACTTAAGCCAGATGGTTCCATTGGCAAGCACAAAGCTAGACTAGTAGCTAGAGGTTTTCTTCAGAAACCTGGGCTAGATTATTTTAAGGTGTTTGCGCCTGTAGATAGGCATGAAACAATCAGACTGGTGATTGCTTTAGCTGCAAACCGAAATTGGCTTTTAATGCATCTAAATGTGAAGTCAACATTTCTGAATGGTCCATTACAGGAAGAAGTTTACGTGTCACAACCTCTTGGATTTGTGAAAAAGAATCAGGAAGGGATGGTATACAGGTTAAATAAAGCTCTGTATGGACTGAAGCAAGCGCCTAGAGCTTAGAATCTGAAAATTGATTCATTTTTCAAGAAGCAGGGGTTTCAGAAGTGTGAGATGGAATATGGAGTTTATGTACAATGCTCTGATAGCAATATGATTCTGGTGTGTCTCTATGTTGATGACATCTTGCTAACAGGTAGCTGCCCAGAAGATATAAAGAAGTTCAAGGAAGTTCTGATGAATGAGTTCGAGATGACAGATCTAGGAAGAATGACATATTTCCTAGGGATGGAGATTCTGTACTCGAAGAAGGGTATCATTCTGCACCAGTTAAAATATGAACAAGAACTTCTGAAGAGATTTAAGCTGCAGAATTGCAAAGTTGCTGTGACACCATCAGAAACCAATCAAAAATTGGATTCTGACTCTGATGGTGATTCTGTTGATTCTACAACCTTCAAACAGCTGGTTGGCTCTCTAAGGTATTTATGTAATACTAGACCTGACATTTGTTATGCAGTTGGATTGGTCAGCAGATTCATGAGTAATCCCAAGTGGTCTCATTTCCAAGCTGCTGTCAGAATTCTGAGATATATTAAGGGAACTCTGAGATATGGAGTGTTGTTTTCTTCTGAAAGAAAGACAAAATCAGAATTAGTAAGTTATTCTAATTCTGTCTGGTGCGGAGACAGAGTGGACATGAGAAGTACCTCTGGATACTTGTTTAAATTTCTGGGAGGTCCCATTTCCTGGAGTTCCAAGAAACAGCCTGTCGTAGCTCTGTCAACATGTGAAGCTGAGTATATCGCAGGTGCTGTAGCTGCTTGTCAAGCAGTTTGGATTCTGAATCTCCTACATGATTTGAAGGTTGAAGTTGAGGAACCTCTGAAACTGATGATTGATAATAAGTCTGCAATTGATCTTGCCAAGAACCCAGGGCTACATGGAAGAAGCAAGCACATTGAGACGAAGTATCACTTTCTCAGAAGTCAAGTTCATAAAGGAGTGTTAGAAGTTCTGCACTGTAGCACTCAGAAACAACTTGCAGATCTTCTGACGAAGGCAATTAAAACAAATCAATTTCTTTGCTTGAGAGATGAAATTGGTGTTGTTAGCTTCTGATAGAATATCTAAATTAATGGATGATATTGGAAATATAATTTAGTTAATGTCTATAATTCCCAATGCTTACTCTTTAAATAGGGCCTTTTGGCATTTTCATTTTTAGTATAAATATGCTACCTAGGCTATCAATATTGTAACTCAATTCATTCCTCTATTTGAATATTATGAAGTAGTCCTCTTTGTTATCATTCATTGTTCATTCTTCTTCTCTCCTTTCATTACCTTGCACCAACACCTTGTACTTAGGTTGTGAACAAGTTCGGGCGAGGATTAACTCTAATGGAAAAATAGTCAAAAAGAAAAAATATGCATTAATTAATTGTTGAAATTGGCAAAGTAATGAAAAGAAAAAAAAATAGAATGCCAAAAGAAAGAAAAAAGTGAAAATATTATGGCAAAAAGAGGAAAATAATTGAGAAAGAAAAGAGAGTTGAGTGAAAAGTAATTTATAAATGATTAACTTAAACCTAAGGCTCTTTAAAATCCCAGAAAAATAATTATTTATTTTTTAGTCTGACCATGTTACAACATGTAAAAGATCTTAGTGATACATGGTTGAAAACTTGTTTGCATTGATATAGAAGAAAATCAATTTACTGAACTGAAATGTTTTTTTGGAGAGAGATAAACACTCATAGTTTTTATATCTAATTTATCCTTTGATGCAGGAAGTTATTCATAGATATGCTTTGTTTTAATAATGCCATGTTGATTATGTCGAATTGAGTTGGTGACAAATCCATGCAATTTATTGATAAATATGTTTGATTGAAAATTATGTGTTATTGAGATTGTGTGTTGTTAAAAAATATGTGATGTTTGCCATATAATTGTTATCTTACTTGCAGACAAAGTAACATCATTAATATATTTCCCTTGGTAAACAATTCATACTACTTGCTATTAATAGAAGGAATCATAAGTAAACTTTCATTCTTACTTCTCACAACTTCATGGATATGATCATCATTCTCCTCATGAGTTTGATATTATATCAACATGTCAGATAAGATGTCTAAATGTCTTTATCAACATCTCGATTTTCCATATTGATTTCCTGGGTCTCCTTACCAAAATCCTTTTGAATGGGACGATGATTTCTTATAGGTCCATAAAAGAGAGGATCATCAATCAGACTTCCTCTAACATCTAGATCCGAGTCATCAACTTGTGGAATTTTGTGAAGAGAAATGTTTGATATATATATCTTTTTATAAACATCCTACAATATGACTTCAATACACTAAGAGTAACACCAATTTCAGCTTCACTAAGCATAACTTCAAGATTTTGATGTATCAAACACTCCAGAAGGAATTCCAATTATGTCATACTCATTATTCTTTTATAGAATCTTCTTCTGAACTACTATTTGTTGATCAATGTTGGGAGGACCTCCAGACTGATCATCAAACAACCCTTCAATGCCAATTTCTTTCTTGTGTCTCAAACTGTCTATATCTGGCAAGTCATAAGCATGAGTAAGATGATGAACCATCTTCTACGCCGTTTTGGTTTTCTTCTCAATTTGGCAAGATTCATATCTCCTTCCTTCTTCAACATTGAGATCAGAGCACTTATGACATCTTTTTTTGCACAAACCTTAAGCTTTTTGTACCATAGTTTAGTTTCAGTGTCTAACAAGTTTTCCATGATGTCTGAAACATGATCTTAAACCTTCTATTCTGCAGTGGCAACCACTATCTTCATCTTTACAAATTTATTTCTCTTATGACTATCACAAGGTATAGTAAAGTTTCTTTCTTCTACCAACTGTCTAATGGAGCTATTATCAAGATACATATCTACACAAGAGAACACCATATGGGAGATACATGCCATATAAACAAGAATATTAGGCTTGCCATGCCAACACTGTTGATCATGCCTTTGAAAATTTTCGTTCCATTGAGGATGTCAATGTTGATGGTGTGGTTGAGTAACATACAAATTATAATAATACAAGGGAATGAAATTCATATAACTAATGTACTAGTAATCATGTTTGACCCGGTGTTGAGACATGTTAGCTAACATTCTGCATTCTGATTTCTGAATTGGAGTAATAAACTTTTTCTTTGAATTTGATTTATCACCAGTGTGTACATCCTCTTACATGTATTTGAAAGTATCCCCACCATTTGCTTGATTAAATCCACCTTTTTCATTATTAGTGACATTGGAGATTCTTCCTTGTTTCTTTGAAAAACTTGAGCATTCAGCTTGAATATGTCCAAAACCTCTGCATTTAAGACACTGGATTCTATTGAGATTTTTTCTTTCACCACCTTTTCCTTTATCTTGATTATCTCGAACATTTAAAGAGACATTATCCTAGATCTCTTATCTAGTCTTTTCAAGACATTCTTAAATTTCTCAACTAGCTTGAGATTTCTTTCTCCTTGGTCTTCACACACTTCATAACTGTCCTGACTCTATTATTTGGAGGATAAATTATCTTTAGACTATGAGATGCTCCTCCTTCATTGAAATTATCTATCTTGAACTTAATAAGAACCCCATAACACAGCCAAACAGAATAGGGTGTCCGCTTTGATGCTACACTACGTCAAAAGTGATTTTTAACAGCGCATATTAGACAACGCTTTTATACAAAAGCGCTGCTATAAGTGAATTTAAAAAAAAAACACAGAAACTGTATAAAATAATTAGTAAAAGCGCTGCTAAAAATATGACCTTAGACAGCGCTTTTAAAAAGCGCTGCTAAAATATTGCTTTAGAAAGCGCTTTATCAAAAGCGTTGGTAAAGGTCCACTTTAAACAGCGCTTTTTAAAAGCGCTGTCTAAAGTCATAAATTTTTTTAAAAAAAAAATTAGAAAAGCGCTGCTAAAGGACCCTATTAGCCAACGCTTTTCAAAAGCGCTGCTAAAGGTCCATATTAGCGAGCGGTTTTAGAAAGCGCTGTCTAAAGTCATATAAATGAAAATTAAAAAATAGAATCAGTGTATACTGTTTCTATTTCACAGATTCACGAACAGAAAGCGTAACCCTTTCCCTCCTTGAACAGAAAGTGTAAACCCTTTCACCCTCCTTGAATAGAAACCGTAAATCCTTCGCTGTCGTACCAACCCCCCTCCATTCTCCACTGTCTCTCTCGGGTGTCCTCCACCTACACCAACCGGTTCTCAAGGTAGGTTCTTTCTTGAAAATGTCTTTATCTCCATTGATGTCCAAACTGAGTTATCCTCCTATTGATAAATTACTATACTAACATCTAAGACATTATCCTCTTATTGATGTCTAAACTGAGTTATATGTATGCATTTTGATTTTTGGGTTCTTAGTAGGACTTGATATATAACAGCAACACTTTTAGCATTTAAAATTATTGCATTTTCTTTTGGTTCTTTGTTTTAGAATAAAAAAGATGATATATGTGATGGGTTTTTTTTGTTATTTTAATTGGTTTCTGAATTGTTTATCATGTTTATATTCTCCATGAACTAGTATTTCTTTACTAGTATTTTGAACTTATATATATATATATATATATATATATATATATATATATATATATATATATATATATATATATATATATATATATATATATATATATATATATATATATATATATATATATATATATATATATATATATATATATATATATATATATATATATATATATATATATATATATATATATATATATATATATATATATATATATATATACAACTTGTTTTTGATGATCCCTTTGTATTGGTGTAGTTAGTCGAAGACCATCACTGATTCGAAGAACATCAAAGCCGCATCATCTGCCGTCGACACCAATATCCCCTTTTCTTTCTTTAGTAAGTCAAGTTCAAATTCTATCTGTATCGATCAATTAAAAAACACAATTATTTTTATATAGATATATTTATTTTTAGTCCATGTTATTAACTCTAGAAATAAATTTCTAGAAATAATTTGTTTAATTCAAACAAAAAGAGAATAATCCGTTTATAGTGTTTTTATTTACTTGAATAAGTAAAAAAAATGGATAAAAAATGGATGTTTGCCGATCGATTGTCACAAGAGTACGAGAATAGGGTATTGGAATTTGTTAAGTTTGTTGTTGAACACGCCAAATACCCTAGTCGAATGAAGTGTCCTTGCTTGGATTATTGTTATGTGGGTCGGTTTAACGCAGATGGATTGAAATTGCATTTACTAATGCAGGGAATTGATAGAAGTTATACGTGTTGGATATTTCACGGTGAAAAAAGTAACAAAAATGTTGAACCGGGGGAGAAAAGTAGTACAACCTATGCTTCAGATGATAAGGACACAAATACATATGATTTTGATCGAGTCGAAGAGATTGCAGATGCACTTGAAGAAGATCTCAAGATTGTCCCAAAATGTTTGAGAGATTGGTAAGCAATGCAGAGAAACCGTTGTATAAAGGTTGCACTAAATTCATAAGACTGTCTGCGGTATTAAAGTTGTACAAATTAAAGGCGGGCAAGGGATGGTCAGATAAAAGTTTCAGAGTTATTAGCCCTTATGAGAGATATGCTTCCGGAGGATAATTTTTTTCCTAATCGAACCTATGAGGCCAAAAAATGTTGTGCTCTATTGGCATGAGCTATGATAAGATACATGCTTGTCCAAACGATTGCGTTTTTTTTCCCGAAAGGAATATGCATCGTTAAATGAGTGCCCTAAATGTGGTTTGTCTCGATATAAGAAAAAATTGTCTCCAACAAAAGTCTTATGGTATTTTCCTATAATTCTGAGATTTAGGCGCATGTTTCGTAGTGAAACTGATATAAGACACCTTACTTGGCATGCAGATGAAAGAATTATTGATGGAAAGTATCGAAATCCGGAAGATTCACCCCAGTGATTGAAAATTGATAATGATTATCCTGATTTTGGAGAAGAAGCAAGAAACCTTTGCTTGGCTTTATCTACTGATGGAATGAACCCGCATGGTCTTCAAAGTATCTCAAATACCACATGGCCTGTGATTCTTATGATTTATAACCTACCTCCATGGCTATGTATGAAGCGTAAGTACATGATATTATCTATGTTAATATCTGGGCCTAAACAACCAGGGAATGACATAGATGTATACTTGACACCTTTGATCGAAGATTTAAAGATTTTGTGGGAGAACGGGGTAGATGTTTATGATGGATATGGGAAATAAAGCTTCAATTTGAGGGCAATGTTTTTTGGCACAACTAATAATTTTCTAGCATACGGGAATCTATCTGGGTATAGCATTAAAGGTCAACGTGCGTGTCCTGTTTGTGAAGATGGAACTGATACGACGCGTTTGGAACTTTGTCAGAAGAATGTGTTTCTCGGTTATCATAGATTCTTACATTCTAAACATCCCTACCGTGCGTGGAGAAAAGCATTCAATGGAGACACCGAACAACGTAAAGCTCCACCTGCATTATCAGGTGACCCAAATTTTGAAAAGGTGAAAGATGTGTGTACTCAGTTTGGCAAACCTTTTGTGCATACAGTTGTCAAAGGTGGGTTGAAGAAGAGATCTATTATTTTTGAATTTCCATATTAGAAGTCTCTGTATGTGCGACATTTTATCGATGTTATGCATATTGAAAAAAATGTATTTGAAAGTGTTATTGGTACGTTACTCAATATTAAAGGAAAGTCTAAGGATGGTCTTAAAGTAAGAGAGGACATGTTAAAGATGGGAATACGAACTGAACTAGGACCCTTGAAGAAAGGAAGCCAAACATATCTACCACCTGCTGCTTTTACTCTATCTAGAAAGGAGAAAAAGACATTGTGTAAGTTTCTAAGTGAAGTTAAAGTTCCAGATGGATACTCTTCAGATATTAGAAGACTTGTGTCTATGAAAGACCTCAAGTTAAAGAGTTTAAAGACACATTATTTCCATGTTATAATGGAGCATTTTCTACCAATAGGTATACGTTCTATTTTTCCAGATAAAGTAAGGAGTGCGATAACTAAGTTTTGTTTTTTTTTAGGTCAATTTGTAGTAAGGTGATTGATCCTGAGATCTTACCAACATTGCAAAAAGAAATTGTTATTACTTTGTGTGAGCTTGAAATGTATTTTCCTCCCTCATTTTTTGACATAATGGTACATCTAGTCGTTCGTCTTGTGAAAGAGACACAGTTGTGAGACCCAACTTATATGAGATGGATGTACCCTGCTGAACGTTATATGAAAGTATTAAAAGGGTACGTGAAAAACCGAAGTCGCCCAGAGGGTTGTATTGTTGAGAGATACATTGTTGAAGAAGCGATTGGGTTTTGTACTGAATATTTGTCCAAAGTTCAATCTATTAGACTCCCCAAAGGTCATATTTTTGAAAAAAAAGGAAGGTAAAAGATTAATTGGAAATAAAATTGTGACATTATCAAAAGATGAACGGGATCAAGTGCATCTGTATGTTCTGCACAATGACAGTGAGGTTGAGCCATATGTTGAAATGCACAAGGATGTACTCCGAAGGTTAAATCATAATAGAAATGAAAATTGGATAGTACGGGAGCACAATCAAAGTTTTATACCATGGTTTAAGGATCATATTTTTTCAAAGCTTCATCCAAATCCCGCTTCAATAACAGAAAGGTTGAGATGTTTGGCATATGGTCCAAGTTTGCATGTGTTTTCCTATAGCGCATACTCAATTAATGGATACACATTTTATACCAAAGAACAAGATGATAAAAGTACTATGCAAAATAGTGGTGTCACCGTGCTTGCTGAAGCAATGTACATTTCAAGTATGAAGGACCTAAACCCCAAATATGCAAATCTGTCATATTTTGGAATTATCGAGCATATTTGGGTGTTTGATTACGAGAAGTTTCAGATTCCTATCTTTGGTTGCAAGTGGGTAAGTAGTGGTGGCATACGAATGGATAAGTCAGGATTTTGCAGGTGGATCTTAATAGGGAGGGGTACAAAGATGAGCCTTTTATTCTAGCCTCTCAATCTAAACAAGTGTTCTATGTCACTGACCCGACGAGTACAAAATGGTCTATAATTCTTTTATCTAACAAAGTGGTTGATGATAACGGTGTAGACCAAGGTGATATTGATGATGAGAATGAGTCATGTATTAGACAGAACGAGTCGTATATTATAAATGATCAAGATGAGAATATTATATCGGATGAATCATATATCAGAAATGATCATAATAAGGGAATTTGGATAAATCCATCCGTCTGCATTGTTAAGAAACAAGTAATTCATGTTCCAACCAAGAAAAGAAAGATATGTTAATGAAAGAGGTAGCATATTAAAATGTTTATGTTTATGTTTGTGTTTACGTTTAAGTTTATGTTTATGTTAATTTTTGGCATTGTCATTTTATATATGTTTAAATGACTATGTAATTTTATATTGGGTTTATGTTTATGTTTATTACAGGTTAGATGGCTACTAACGACGATCACCCACATGATGATTCAATGCATGATGGAGATAAGGCTGTTAGTAAAACGGAAATGGAATATAGACGAGGAATAACAATAATGAAGAGAATAATTCGGGATAGAGACCAAGGCATAAAGTATGATGTGTATTGGAGTCAAGAAGTCCAACTAATTGAGCCTAACGGTTCAACTTTGACAAGTTATCTCAGTTCGGTGGTAAGGAGAGAAATTCCAATTACATGTGAAGATTGGAGAGCAAGAGTGTTGGACGACGCTAAAGATAAAATATGGAGTGAGATACAGATACCATATATGATGTTATTTGTTTTTAATGACGATTATGTCTCTAAATTACTTATACTAATGCACTTTGTGTATGATTTTCGTAGAGATCGTTCATCGTTGAGGATACCAGGAGAGATTATATTCTTAAATTGGCCAGGAAACTACATAGAGGGTTTAGAGCTTTCTTGTCAAACAAGTTTCTTAGGGATGCAGATAAAAATTTGTTGATGAAGAGCTTCCAAAGAAATATGCAGATTTGATTACAGCTGAAGAATGAGAAACTTTTAAATCCAAAAGAAATACCCAAAAATTTGAGAGTTTAATGTCGTAAATTGACAACGAGCATTAGTCCAGTATATCCATACAGAAAAGGGCATATGGGATATGCACGCTTACAACAATCTATTGTAAGTATCTATAAATTGCAAAGTATCTATAATATATGTGCGCTTATATTTGATCATGTTATTTTACTTAATGTGTAGCTAACAAAGGAAAATAGTTCTGAAACATCTCTTCCGGAACACATTTTATGGAAGGAAGCCCGTGTGTGTAAGGATGGAGCTGTTGAAGAAAAAGTTCAACAAATTTTTGAGAGATGTGTAAGTATAACATTATTTATTTAATTACATCATACTTTTATTTATTTAATTATATAATTCTTTTATTAACATATCATTCTTTAATTACAATATTTATATGAATTTCAGGAGACTCTTTCCAAGTCTATACCTCCAGATGAAGATAATGATTGCAGGAGAATACTCTCACGAGCATTAGATATTCGTGAGTATTCTGGTCGGATGAGGGTAAGGGATTTGGGATCACTCCAACATCCTTGAAAAAAAATCAAAGACAAAAGCTCCAAGCAAAAAAGAACTTCAGGAGAAGTTGGAAAAGTTACGACAAGAAGTTTATGAGCTGAGAAAGGAAAAGGAAATAGATTTATTAATTATATAACCATATTTATTAATTATATAACCATATTTATTAAATTATAGGGCATTTCCCGGTGTCAACTCTATTTGTCGGCACCGAATTATCGGATGGTTGGCAAGGGAAAAGTGTATAATACTTCGGGAGAAATGCTTCACCATAAACCGCTCCCAGATGGATTTTTGAAAGTATTGGTCGATGTCGTTTTAGAGGGGGGTGCATTGTTACCACTACCTGACGATGTGGCGGATGCAACATTGGTGGCAGATGCAATAGGATCGTTTGTTGCATGGTCGTCAAGCCTTGTTTGCGTAGATAATGAGGTATGCTTAAAATCGTTTACTATTCAAATTTTTTAAGGCAATTATACTTACATTTTGTTTACATGGTAATGTTAGACTCCAACAAAATCCATTCCAAAAGATAAGGGGATTAGGCGGGAGACCGAGTCAATTGCATCAATTGAGGTACAACACAATTATATGACATTTATGCTATGAGAAATGCTAATTTGTGATTTATACTTCCCCTAACTAATTATATGATAACTAGATTCATGCTAAAGAGACTGCACAAGTCAGTAGGGGTAAGGCGCCTGGAATTAGCAATATTTCCACAAAAAAAAGAATGTTGCTAAGAAGACCGTGACTAGCAAAAAAACTACTGCTCAGTTCAGGTCGTGCCTTCGGACATATTTAGGAATTACAGGTATTCCGGGTGGTGGTACCCGCCTTATACCTATGAGTGCAGACATCTTTGGTTTTGAATACCTGGAAGAAATTGGTAGAGAGGATATGGAGCAAGTTTTTAGACATTTGGAATTAGGCCTCGGTGTTATCGGTATATACATCAGGTATACTCCGGTCAACTTTGTTTAATTAGATGAACAATTTAATCCCTCATTTCAATGAATATAGTATAATGTTGATGATGTTTTAATTTAAGGTTTATGTATGACAACATTGTGCGCCCGCGTCGATTAGAAGCAAGATTTGGCTTCTTAGCTCCCAACAATGTCAATTCAGGATTAATTGTAACGAGACCAGATGATGTCATAGCATATGTACTCGGTTTATTCGTGGCCAACAAAGATACTAAGAAGTTGTTCTTTTTGCCATATAATACTGGCAACGGGTTAAATTTTCATCCTAACTTGATCTATTATAATTTTCCATTTTTGGCCATTGTTTAATCTTTCTTTAATCTTACAGTGGACACTGGTTATTGGTTGCAATTAATCCTATGAGAGAAATTGTGTATTATCTGGATTCGTTATACAATGATTGGTAAACATATCCAGATTTGAAACAGATGATTGACACGTAAGTTTTTTGCTCCCAAAGAGATATTCAAGTTTATGTTTATGTTTATGTTTATGGTCAACATATCTGGATTTGCGTTTATGTTTATGTTTCTATGTGAGATTATTCTAAATAGTCGTTTATATTTTATTATAGCATTCTACTAGATTTTCGCTCCCAAAGAGATATTCAAGTGCCAAAAAGTATAGCCAACAACGTTACATGGATCAGAGTGGAGGTATATTTTCACAAAGAGATATTCAGTTTTGATTACATTAGTGATGATACTTGATAAAACAATTTAAGGGGTATATCCTGATATATATTCGTATTTTCTTTCCATGTGTAGTGTCTTCGCCAGCGTAACGGTATAGATTGACGCTATTTTATATTGAGGTTTATGAAAGAAACTATTCTTTTGGATCGATTAGAGATTCCATCCACGATATAGATTTATAACTTAGGAATTACATATTATTTTCATATTTTGTGTTTCTCATAAAATGACATATTGTTTTAACTAAATCACATACTATGTTATATTATTATATATGTAGTACTTTGAGGAATTCAATTGTGCACATTACTCAAAAGATCAATTGGATGAACTTATGGAGGAATGTTGTCAATTCATTATCGGGTTGAGAATTTTATAAGCTAAGGTATATTGTCTTATTTCCTTTGATGAGAACTTTCGAGTTTTGAGTATAAATTAAATTCGAATAAAGTGCAACGTTAATATTATCATGTTATGAATTTCGATCATTTAGTTTTTTTTCCAGGTTTATAGGTGCATGTGTAGAAGATAGAGCTAAGATATTCATGTTGTTGTTGTTTCATGAGAATTCTCGAAGATAGAAAGATGTACAGATGTAACATCAATTTTGAATTTTAGGATTTTTAACTTGTAGAATTTTAATTTGTATCATAAATTTTGTAGTTGTTGTTGTATATATCATCAATTTATATATGTGTAATTTTTATATATGCATATTTTATTGGAATGAAGCTACCAAATATGGTGTATTATGTGGTGAAAACCTGGTTCAAATATGGTTAAAATTCTGATTAAAATTCTGATTAAAATGCATTATATATATTGGACAACGCTTTTGTAAGTCAAAATAGATATTTTATTAAAAAAAAACATGACCAATAGACAGCGCTTTAGGAGAAAAGCGCTGTAAAAACTCAAAAATAAGCGCTGCCTAAAGTGTGAAAGCACTGTCTAAAGTGGGGGAATAGACAATGCTTTTAAAGGAAAGCACTGTCTAAATCCTAACAAAAATAACAAAGCACTGTCTAAAGCAAAAGCGCTGCTAAAGGGGTATATAAAAAAGTGCTGTCTATTCTAAAAGCGCTGTCTAAAGTGGGAAAAAGAAAGTGCTTTTACATTGAAAAAAAGCGCTGTCTTTTCTTTTAGCAGCGCTTTAAAGCGTTGTTAAAAGCCTAAAAAGCGCTGTCTTTTCCCTTTTTTGTAGTAGTGCTAGTTGAAATTTTGTTCTTGAGGGGATATATGTTGGACACAATATTGGAACAATTGGTCCAACTTGATAAACCCATATGATAGTAATGAATAAAGTCTAAGATTATACAATGTGATGAAGCAAAAAAGGAATAAAGAGAACACCAGAGTTTGGTAAACTAGTTCAGTGCAAATAACACCTACGTTCGAAGGGCACTCTACCCAAGAAAGGGAATTTACTACTTTGAATTAGTACACTTAGTCTTCTATGAACATCAACCATATGACGTTCAATGTATCTTCTTAATACTAGTGACTTTATATTTAGGACTCCTTATAGAACTATTACCCTCTAAATAGTCAGAAGGACAATTGGACTTACTCAGAATTCTCCCAATTAAGGACACTTTCCTAATACTACCTGTTGTACCCCAAAACTTGCCCTCTCTTTTTATCAAGATTTCCCCTTACAAGATTCTTTGGACTCCAGACATAATTAGAGTTTGCTCTGCTCAAGACATCTCCTTGCACTGTTGACCTGAAATTAGGGTTTGAGTTTGCACAGGGATTTTTGGACTTTCAATGCTCAAATTGACTTTCATACTTCATGTTGGACTTATAAGATTTCCCCTACCAAGTTTCAAGCCTTGAATCAAATTTTTGCCCAGTCAATTGGACAGTTGACCTAAAAATCAACTATATTGGGGAAAAAGTTAACTGTGGCCAATTTACAGGCAAAACTCATAATTTTTGATTCACATTAACATTATAGACTCATATAGACCATTTGATCAAGTTTGGACCACAACTCCTCATTAAATTTGATCAGATCATCAAAAGGGCAAAATGGTCATTTTTAGGGTTTTGACTGCAGAAGGGCAATTTCTGATTTTTCACCTAGACAATGGCAAATTGGGTTCAATAATGAATTCAAGGACTAAATGGCATCATCTTGACCTAATCACAAGGTTCAAAAGATCTCAAAAGCACTTGATTGACAGATGGATTTTTCAGTCAACTGATCAAAAATCAACTGTACACTGAAAAGTCAAACTTTGACTTTTTGGTCAAAATCAAGTGCCAAGGGTCATTTTTCATCAATATGTGTTAAAATATGAAACTTGTTCATCAAGAAACCTAATTTTGCAAATTAGGGTTTAAGATTGAAAAATTTCATAACTTAGAATTTTTCTAAGTTATGAAATTTTCTTATTTTTTCCCAACTTTGCCCAACATTTTCACCATGATGAAATTGGATTCAAACAAAACTTCCAACATGAAAGTTGTAGTCCTCCACAAAATCTACAACTTTTATTCAAAAGTTTTCCCAAAAGATTCTTGGATCTCAAGTTATGATTTTTGGAATAAGGGTCCAAAAACATTCAAACTTAGTGAAATTTTGCCCTAGTTTAGGCAGGATTTTGACCTATCTTTATGACCATTTTTCACCTAGTTCCCATTGGAATTTCAAAATTCATTTCAAAGATGGATTGTATAGCATGTTACAAGCTTTCCAAAATGTCCAAGAACTCTCCAAAATCATTTATCGTTAGGGAGAATCGAAGGTTTGAATTTGGAAAAAAGTCACTTTGATCCATGGCATTTTTCATGTTTCTACAAATTGCAAATTCTATCCAGCCTTACTTGTACTTGCTCACAGGTATTTAAACCCTTCCACACTCAAAAATTTAATGCAAACTCAATGGTTTAAGGCATTATTCTAATCAATTGAAGTTTACACAAGGGTTTAATCCATTTTTGGCAAAAATGCAACAATGCTATTTTCACAAAGCACAACTTTATGTCAACTTGTTTCCCTTGAGCCTTGAACCCATCTCTTTGCAGAAAAAAAGCTCCATAAACTTAGGCAAAGGTACAACAATCTTGTGCATGCTTGAAGCTAGCCTGTACAGGCCTGCCTTTTGTCATTTCACACTTTTCTTAAAAGCCAAGTCAACTTGCAAAAACAAAGAGAACTCTTGTATCTGATAAAATCAACTCTTATAACCATTCAAAACAAGTTTTGCATATTGCCTTAAGTTAGAAGCACGAGCTAACCACTTCTCAAGCCTTCCAAAACACCAAAACACCATCTTCTTGCAAAACAGGGCAACTTCTGCAGTTGCACCTCCATCTCAAAAACCACTCGTGCGTTTTGTCCCAAACCTCTTCCAACACACTCCATAAAACCCATCTAAACTCTACCAACGATTGGCCAGTGACTGTAACTCCATTTACAAGCTTCACCATTTTTAAATTCTGCTTGTGCAGGTTTACTTCTACAGGATTATTCAAGCAAACTCAAAGCAAACTAAGTATTGGGGAAGGTCAAAGGAAGTTCAAG
Source organism: Vicia faba (assembly GCA_948472305.1). Lineage (NCBI taxonomy): Eukaryota > Viridiplantae > Streptophyta > Magnoliopsida > Fabales > Fabaceae > Vicia > Vicia faba. The sequence goes on from OX451739.1 coordinate 1,404,075,346, forward strand.
TAAGCTCCCAAGCATATCAGGCCTCATTGAAAACCTCCACATTGTCATACTCGAGTTTAACTGAAGCAAGTATTTTCTAACTTTCTATCTCTCTATTTAGGAATTATTAGGCTTAGGTTTGTGAATAAAAAATGTAGTACTCATTGCCCTTAAGCTGTACATATGCATAGATTTCATTTAAGTTAACTGTGTTGAGAGAATTTGATTGATGAACTTTCTGAAAAAGTTAGGTTAGAAATTAGGGCCAGAGAAATTCTCTCTGATCTTTGAGAGTTAGATTAAGTTCTTTATATGATTGGAATCGTGTTGAAAAATGCTATAACTTTTGTGTTGTGAGTTTTTGCTTTAGAGCACGTATGCAGGAGTTAGCCATTTGTACAAGAGGCGCGCGTTTTTTTTTGAACAGAGGTTGAAGATGAAGGCCAGCTGGGCTGGGCCTGGCTATTTCTCACTTTTTGCACCCCTGATTTGCTTCTCACACCCCCTTGGCCCATTTAATCTATTTTTGTATATTTTTCATTTCTTTTTTAATTTCTGACTTTATTTTATTTTTCTAAACTTTAAAAATTACCAAAAATATTTTATTTAATTTTCACATTTTATTTTATTTTTATTTTTATTTTTTAGACATAGAAACAATTATTAAATAATATATACATTTATTTTCTTAATAAAAAAAACTTGTAAATACTACAAAAAATATTTTATTTTTATTTTTATTATTTATATACTTAAATAATATTTTTTCTGACATATTTTTATTTTTTTGACCTTTGTATATATTTTTTATTTTATTGTACATAAATAAATAATACATAATATATATGTACTTTCTTAAAACAAATTAGGGTTTCCACCCTTAATAAAAATAATATTTTTTCTTATTTTTTATACATTAAATATTTTATTTTTACATACATAAAAATAATACAAAAACATTTTTTTGCATATTTAATATATTGCATATTTATTTAATTGTCCATTTAAACATTTGTTTATTTATTATTTGAACAAAGAATTCAATTTGGTTGTAATAATCTTAGGTTTTTAATTTCTTGCAAATAATCCCCTATTCAAAATTGTATCCCCCTCCCCATATCAATGTTGTAATAGCTTAGATTACTTTTACGCATTTATTGCTTTCAAATATGCCATGATAGAGATTAGAGTTTATATGAAATATCCAAAATCAAAACAAATAGCTAGACCTAATACAAGACATAAAAGCATGTAAATTGACAATACAATGCACACATGCACCCCTAGGGTTTCACCCATTTGTTGCCTTTAAAATGGCCATGGTATGCATGTTGAGTATCTTGGAAAAACAAAAACAAAACAAAAGATCATAGTCCCTCGATGATGCTATCTTGGTTGCCTAAACAAAATGATCTAGTCCCTCAAAAAACTTGCTAAAGATACTTAACATAATTGCTATCATGGTCAATACAATGACCCGCGCCTGTCCCGTTTAACATCCAAACCCAAGTTTGTTTACCAAATGCAATGGTAAAACAACAATGTGAAAGGGTTAAAAATGTGTAGGAAAGATCTTTGAGTAGATAGGGTAGACAACTCTTAGTTACTTGATCAAAACTTGCAAACATCCTTGCTATTTTCAAAAATACATCACAATACAATTTCAAAAAAACAAACTTTCAAACATTGAAACATTTTTCAAAAGACAATACACCTTTGTATACATTCAAACAAGAATCATTACAAAGGTTGCCTAGACAAGGCCTCTTTTCAAAACATTTTCAAAACCACACACAAAGAACCATTTTAAACAATTAAAAAGCAAAAGCAAGTGATCTAAACAAGTAACTAAGAGCCCATGGAAAACCATGGATGAAAAGGGTGCTAGCACCTTCCCTTTTCATAATCTACCCCCCAAACCCAATAAAACATCTCAAAGGTTTTTCCTGTGCTTTTTGACCTTTCCTTTGGATAAAATAAAAAGTAGGTGGTGAATCTCGCTAAACCGAAACATTTGTGAACACAAACGTAAAACCTCAAGTCAGTTCTCCCACTGCATCACACTACCCATGAAGCTTCATTCTAGCCTCCCCCTAAATATGAGAACTCCTCCCAGCTTCTCTTAATCACTAATCACAAGTGTTAAACTTGAATAACAACCCTATCAAATATTGAATGTTATAACTCAATACTAAGACAAACCAGTAAATATGCCAAGTTACTAAAACATAGAGTGATGTGCACAAATATCTTACACTATTCGTTATGATGGAAATAAAGTGGAATACAAGAAACACCTTTTTCTCAAACTTATAGGCTTAGTATCTTGGAACAAAGATTTACAAGTCAACTATCAAACCAAACTTTATGCCTTAATATATGAATATAGGCGCTAGAGTGGTGCATAAAAATAACACAAATGAAGACCTTAAAGATAAACCCTACCATAAGGAATCTTCACAACTTGCACATCTCAAATGTGAGATTTGATTTTCCTTATATAGCAATCTCTTCGGGCTTTTTCTCTTTTGGATATCTGATTTGATTTAGTCTAGAAAATAGTTGATTATGTTGGACATGATCTTCTATATCAATGTATCCAACAATAAGATATGATTTGTTATATTTCAAATTTAAATTTAAATCTGATTTGAACTTCTCCTGTTGTCAAACAAATCAACCAAACATTTCTTAAACAAAAACATCAAATCTGATTAAATCCTAATCAGAAATTACACACCAAGCAACATCCATGTGGTATGCTGTCAAGGTCAAATGTTGCACTACACACATGTTAAAGCATCATGTTCAACATATTGCACCAATACATCCAATTTAATTCTTCAACATGAATCAATAGATCTTCTTTATAGAGTGAAACTTGGATATAATAACTTAGAACCACAACTGCAATAACATATGTTTGTTATAAGAGACCAGATGTTGCAGCACATATGTTAGAACATCGTGTTCCATATGTTACACCAGAACATCCAAAATAAATTTCTTCATAAAAGTCTTCTTTGTAAAGTTAATCTTGGACCAAATCTTCCTTCAAGGTACATCCAGCTAAATCTTCTTTGAGTGAATCACATCCAAATTGATTTTGGATTAACAACACAAACTTCTTCTCATATACAAGCTTCTGCATCTTTAATATTAAGCTTTTCTGCTTAACTAGTTCTGTCAAGAACTTTAAAAAGAATATTTGAATTATGTAAAACAATGATTTGAAATAGATGAATTTTTTCTGATGTAAAGTTCTTTAAATACACCCTAGACACCTCTTTTAATGGATGCACAACTTTGAAAAGGTGTGATGATGCATTGCCATGCATTACATCAATGTTGTTTGGTAAAAAGTTTCCTTTCTACAAGTGGTAATCGATTACCACAACTCAACATTAAAATTTTCAAATTTTTTGAACTCGTGATCGATTACTTGTTAGTTGTAATTGATTACCACTTCTATTTCTTTTAAAAATATCAGTTTTGCAACTATATTTCGATGGTTTTCTTGCTTGGTTTTAAAGAAATTTTTAAATAAAGTTTGAAGGATATTTTTGAGATTTCAAAGTGATACATAGAATGAATTGTATATGTACCTTTAAGTTGATGTTCCTGTAATTTTTTCTTTTGTTTTTTATTGATCATTCTTCATGACATATTTATCTTTTTCTTCAAAACCAAACCAAATATAACATGCCTTCTTTACAATAACTCGTGAGGCAAGCTAAACATCTCACCTAGATATTAATGGTGGATTAGAGACCATATGGATGAGTTGAGGTATAGTCTAGGGTGAAGGACATATAGTCTGCGGGGAGAGCATGCATTTTTCTAGGTAAATTGTACCTTACTCAAAATTTATAAATAGTAGCCTCAATTTAGATTTTTAAGAAATTACATTTTGGAAAGATAGGAAATTTAGCATATCAAGATCAATGTAGAGCTTATCATTCTTGAAAATATAAGCTTGGATGCAACTTCATCGTTTCATAATCTTTGTATAAAGCTTCCAACACCATAAATAGCTCAGTTTTATTTGTTTTGAGATTAAGTGTGCTTTATTATGATTCTACTGCATAATTTTTTTGTAAGCAAGATATATTGATGAGAGAATAAAAATTCTCAATCCCGATTACAAAAGACCGAAGCAAATCTTGACAAAAAAATTTACAACCCAATTGCAACCTAAGATAAATAAAACAAAGGGTTTTTGCTAAATTCGTAGAAATTACAATTGGGCTGAGTAATCTTTCCGATGAAGGACCATCTCCAAACTAGAGCCTTATCTTCCCACACCAAGTCTAAAACATTCCTTTCGTTGTTTCTAACTATTATGTCATTCCTAAGGATCCACAAGATCCAACAAGTAACCAACCAAAGACATCCTTCCTTACCTCTTTTTACATTACTCATTTTACAAAAAGAGAACCAACTCCAGAAACTCTCTTTAAAACCCTCAACTTTAATAATCTACAAAATCAATCCACTCAGCCATTTTCTTCCAAACTAGCCCGAAAATACGACACAACAAAAGGGAGTGAACCGATGATTCTCCGGTATCTCTATAAAAAACACAAGCAAGATTGCTAGAAGGAGAAAAGACACCTCTTATAGATAACAAATATCTCGCCGACAACCTATTGATGAAACACCTCCAACCAAAAGCTTTGATTTTGAGGAGTAACTCCATCTTCCAAATAGAAGACAAAACCAAATCAAATAAGTTAGCCGTTTCGAGGGGAGTTTGAAAGCTGCTAATAATATCGTAGCAACTACTGACTGAAAATCCCACTACATGATTTGGAAACCACTCAACCTTGACCATATCACTTGCAACAGGAATTGCAGGCATAATCTTCTTGTGCAGATCCTCGACCGCCGCAGCAGCATATGGGTGAAGACGGGCAAAAACTCTGAAATCACCCACCACCATTCTCCATTGATCGATCCTCCCATACCGACAATCGAGACATCTTGCGATTTAGAAATAAAAAATAGAATAGGTAAATGTTCTTGAGGAAACCAATATCCGACCAAGTTGAGTGCAAAAATGAGATAGAAAATTTGTTTCCAACAAGAAATTTACAATTTCTAACAAAAATCTCCTCCAGTACTTTCTATCCAAAGAAATGATGTCCTACCACCAATAAGCCACCCGAAGATTAATATCTCTATAACGCACCTTCAACATGTTGTGCCACAAAGCATTTGATTCTTCTAAAATCATCCACCTCCATTTATAAAGGAGAGCCAAGTTGAAATCTTCTATCCTTCTAAAACCGAGACCGCTTTTATTAATAGGAAGACAAACATCCTTCCAACTTACCCAATGAATCCTTCTTCTAACCTCCAAACCTCCCCAAAGAAAGTTACTTTGAATTATAGGAATCTCCTTAGTAATTTTCACCAGAACTTTGTAAAAGGATAGAGTAAAAATAGTAAGACTACTCAACACCGATTTTAAGAGAGTTATCCTACCCCCCCTGAATATAAGAATACGACCCTTCCAACTTTACAACCGCTTCTTCGTTTTTAATAACAACGAACTCCATGAAGAAATCCTTCTAGGATTATATCCTATAGGAATTCCAAGAAAAGAGAATTCTTTGTCTTCCGTCCTACAAGAAAGAAAAGAAGTAGCCACCTCCATAAAATTGGGATTAATGTTGATGTCGATTAGTTTACTTTTATGGAAGTTGATCCCTAAACCCGATACAAAATCCAAACCCCTCAAAACCAACTTGATAACCCAAAGATGATTCCAACAACCGTCCCCCACCAACAAGGTGTCGTCCGCCAATTGAAAGATGTCGATAAAGCATTTTCCGTTAACATTAAAACCCGCATAATCTCCATTCTCCATGGACTTGTTAACTAAACCCTTCAAACCTTCCGCTACTATATCAGAGAGAAAATGAGAAATATGATCTCCTTGACTCAATTCCCTCTCTACCGGAAACTCTTTAGAGGACTACCATTGACCAAGATCAACATTTTACTAGAAAAAATCAATGCCTCCATCCACTTCATCTAAACCTCCTCATAGTCCATCTTCTTTATCATAAATCTAAGAAAATCCAAACTAACTTTGTCGTAAACTTTTTCAAAATCAACTTTAAAAAGTAAACACTATTTTCCTTCCTTAGATGCATAATCCACTATTTAGTTAACTACTAAAACCTCATTAAACAATTGTCTTCCTAAAACAAAGACACTCTAACAATGAAAAATAATAGACCATTTTCAATCTGTCCGTCATCACTTTGAATTTTTCTTCTTCTGTATATGCACCCAACAAGGCATATAAGCCTATATTCATCCAAACCTAACTGCATACTTGATCCAACGATTTTATGAAAATTTTTTTTATGTGTCAATTTTTTTATTTTCATTCATAACACTTTTTCTGACAGTAAACTCTAATATTGATTCTGAGTTAGAATATGCTAGAGATATATTTTCTACTTAAAAGGTCTAGAATAACAACATATGTAATTCCTAATTGTTAGGAATAAGTCTTGGTTTATAATCATAATATACTATTGAATCTTAATTCTATTTAATAGATTAAATGAGCAATGAATTAGATGAAAAGAGATTCAATAGAACTTGAGCCGTTTGTCAGGAAGAAAAATGTATGTCGAGTGATAGGTGAAGATATTAGTTAGTAAACTTGAAATTATAGAATTAGTTAAATTTTTACTTTAGATGATTATTTTATGAAATTTTATCCTAACACACTTTCTTAATCGTGATTTCATCATACTTTTTTTATTTTTTATTTTTTTTTATTTTTTTTATAAGAATTTTATTTTTATTTTAAGTTCGTTCTAAACAAACTTGTGAGTGCAATTTCACTATTAGATATTTTTTTATAATGTCAAAATTCGGAAAGCTAACATTTTAGAATGGTGGACAGTATCCTTATATGTTGTGGCACTCCCTTGCATTAGAGGTCTTAGGAATCATTTAAAACAATTTTAAAATTGATCTTAATAATAAAAAAAATTAATTTTTGCATAAAATCAACATTTATGTGCCGACCTGAAATTTATATGTGTCGACGCATAAGTTCAACATTTCTGCATTTTCTTAAAAGCTTCAGCATGTGTCGACACATACAATTTATAGGTTGACACATATAGTGCATTATTAAAGCCTTCAACATTTCTGCTTTAAAACACAAACACATGTGTCGAGAAATACAATTTTCAGGTCGACACATGTACTGCATTGTTAAAGCACGTAGCTACTATTTTGTATGTGTTGACACATAAATTTTCAGGTCGACACATACTGTTTTGTAGGTCATTTTTTCATAATTTTTTCATTTCGAAACTACCCTCCACCTAAAAAGAGTCCAACTATAAATATACCATTCACGCATCATTCATAACTTGGTGATACCATAAAATTAGCCTACATTGTGATGATGTTCTGTTGTAGTGTCATCTAGACAGGGATTGATAGTGTCGAATTAGGTATTGGGTTGAGCTTTGTAGGAGTCCTCATCTGAGAAAAATTGGAGGTTTGTCCTCCAAGATCATTGGTTAATTTGGAGGTTTTCGTGCAAGACGTTCAAGAGGTAATGGCGGTCAAGTGAAGTCACTTGGAGATAAAGAATGCAAGGGATCCTTTGGAGATAAAGAAGACAAAAGAAGTAGCGAGAGAACGACGGATTACAATTGAAGTCTTTTGTTGCAATAGTTTGAAATTGACGGTGTGCGAAAGCTTTGGAGATAAATAATGTAAAGGAGTAGCAAGACCCAGATAGTCAATTTGCATCTAATATGTCTTGGTCTTGTTGAAGATCAAAGGAATAGAAGAGGTTAAATCAACATCAAACAATTATGGTTTGTAGGGTTTCTCTTGAACATTTCACTTGTATTCATACTTTTACAAAATAAGAAAGTATCCTAATTCCACATTGGAATTGGGCGCATACGTGTCACATGCGAGGAAGAAGTGTGGAACTGTGTAGATAAATTCTTGTGTCTATTTTCTTTTATCGCTTATACGTTCTTTAATATTCTTCAATAAATTTGTTAAATAGCACTGCATTATCAATTGAATTGTAAGTAATTTTTCAAACTATTTTTTAAATTTACATTAAGTGTTGATATTGCTCATAATCACTTTTGATTATAAGTGCTTTTGCGTGTCAATGCAACTTAAAAGAAAATTCTAAAAATTCACTTGCACACCAAGTGTTTGACAAATTATTTAACTTGTTCAACTCAAAGGAAAATTGCAATGTTCTATCACTTACTCTCATTTAATCTCTATATGCAATAGGTTGAATGTGTTGTTTGATTGATCAATTCATATATAATTTTTTCTTTAATTGTTAAAGTTTAAATTGCTTTGTTGATTAACTTATAATCACTTTGATTGTAAGTACTTTTTCATATCAACTAAGCTCAGAAAATTCTGAAAAATTGGTTGCGTGTGACATGTTCGATATAGTGTAGAATTATTTTTTTAATATGATTTCGTTAGAAATATGAAACCGTTGTGTTTGATATTAAACTGTTGATTGAGATATTATTATGTTGATTGATTTTATCATTATCTTAATTCCACATGGCTTGTGCATATCCAAGTTTCCAATAACTAGGTTCGTTTATATTACTATTTTGATCTAGGCTAATAAACCTTCCGCTCAACATTGTTTTTTTTTCATAAGTTTTTAAGTAACCATTTTGAAATATCAATTTTAATATGGGCATTTACTCACCCCTCCTCTAGATGAGTTGATGTAGTCTAACAAGTGGTATCAGAGCTCCGGTTTATTTCGTTCTTTGAAACTCTTAGTAGAAAATGGCGTACAAACTTAAAAAGGATTTCAAAACAGTCCCAAATTTTTTCGGGAGAAAAATATAGTTATTGGAAAGATTTTATGCACATTCATGTTAATTCATATGACAATGATATGTGTGACGCTATTACTCAAAATAATGCTAATAACATTGTCACATCTAAGCCAGAAGCACTATGGAATAATGATGATAAGAAAAATATATTAAATCTCATTAATAGTTTGAATACACTTGATAATATTATTTCCAATGAAATTGATACTAACAAAGTTGTGAGATCTCTTATAAGTAATTGGTAACCGAAGGTCACCACGATCAAGGAAGCCAATGATCTTACAACACTTGATCTCACTATGTTATTTGGTAAGTTTGAAGAACATGTGCAAGAACTTACATGCGTAAACAAACATAAGAAAAAGCTTGAGAAGAAGAAGAAAAAGAAGAAAGACATAAATAAGGAAGAAGTAACAAAGTCTAAAACTCTTAGGGTGTTAAGTTCAAGGTCCTATAAATGTGAGCACATATACGATAGTGATTTAAGTGATGGTGAAGATTTAAATTGTCACTATGGTTGTATAAATGGCTTGCCCAAATACAACTAATTATTTCACTAACCCTCAGGGACCTAATGAAGATTGGGTACCTAACTTATCTTGTTGTTTTTGTAGGACCATTTTTTAACTCTAGGAAGAGAATGTGGGTTCTCATTTATGGTAGCTCAAGGCATATGAATATATTCTAATTCTATTGTATATATAGAAAGATGATGGATTATGTGATCTAGAAAGCAACAACAAGTTTTGTTTTATTGGTAAAAGATGCATAAATTACTTTTGATGTTGTATCCGAGAATACTCGGAAAAGGTATTTCATTTCATGATGTAGGTGTATCTTCAAGAGACATACTCAATGACGCCGAAGAAGAAATCGATCAACCTGAATTGGTGAAATATTAAGAGGATAAATATAAATAACATGAAAAGGATAAATATGAGAGTTCAATTAAAATTAATGATCATCAAATTAATGACTGTCTTGGACTCATCACAAGTTATAGTATTGGGTACTTTGTCAAAGTGAAAAGTGGTAAGATCGTGTTGTTCTAAAATCTTTATGGCTTACTTTGCATTTGGTTCAACTTTCTCTCAAGAGTTTATTGTAAAATGCAAGTGCATCCTCTATCATATTGTATGGTGACGTAATATAGATTTAACTTTCACTTTGTTAGTAAGTTATCTCTTTTACCTGTTTATTTCTCTAAGTACATGACATACTTGGTGTATGATAATCATGGTAACTTATAAATTTATATACTTATAATGATATCATTATATTACATTTTCATATATTTTTTATAAACACTTATGTGTATATAAACATGTTTAACTTCATTAAACATCAAGCATAATACATTTGACAATACATCATATTTGATTCTACTAACATGCGATTTGTCAAAGAGTTTTCTAAGCGTATGCAAGAATTATTTGAAATGAGTCTTATGGGGAGTTTAATTACTCTCCCGAACTACAAATAAAGTAACTCAAAGAAGTAACACATGCGTGGTAAATTACCTTTGTGATCATGTTGAAAAAGTGGATGTTACGTTCGAGCACTTTGATAGTGAAAAATAACTTGTCAGCATTTTCACAAAACATTTGCAACAAAATTGTTTTTCAACAAACATAAGGAATTTAAGATCATTAATGTCTCCAATGTTGCCTTCTTTATTATGATGCTTTCACTTTTATACTTTTTATCTAACACTTTGTTTGAGTATTTACATCATGTGAGTGCAACTTCCATTCCATCAAGAGTAAAGTAATATTGTTCCAAATTTCTCCTTGAAAGTAAGAACTTTCTTAGTACATGTTTAGTTGATAAAAAATGCTTGGTATATTCTCAAATAATGAAAACTATGAATATTCATTTCCAAAATTTTTGATTGATAACCATTGCGTGTTCTCAATGTATATGCTTATAATGACTTCATGCATTAATTCTTGTAATTTGTATAAATTTTTTCTTGTACGTACAAATATGTGTTTCTATTATTATTTCTTGCATTAGTGCATGAGTTGAATGTAAGAATGTTAAGTATGTACGATTTTATTTGTAGTTGAGTCACATTTTATGACAATATTTTCATTTTGAATTGAGTAGTGACATGTTCTTGTCGCTATGCTAGGCACATGCGTGTGCGGCATCGGAGTTCCATTATATTGTGTTACGTGAAAGTGACGCTATAGAAGCAAATTGACTAGCTTGCTCTTTCATCACATTCATTATTATTCATGCAATTGCATTATATGTTTAGTAAAGTTTTATGCTTGTTATCTATTAATTTTGCATCATTTATATGGGGATATGTAATTGTATGCTTTTTGCAAAAATGCATCTGAGTGATATATTAGTATTGGTGTTGTAATATGATACTTCTCACGATTTTCCTTCTTTCTTTTTGATGTTGTCAAAGGGGGAGAAGCATATGCGAGATGAAGTTGGGAAGAAAAAAGTCAGGGGAAACCTTCGATAACTACATGAAATGCATCGTCCCAAGTTTTTCCATCATAAAAAAGGTGGAGTTTGTGACTGCAACTTCATTATTAGATGTTTCTTCATAATGTCAAAACTCAGAAAGCTAGAATTTTAGTATGGTGGACGGTATCCTTATGTCTTGTGGCAGTCCCTTACATTCGAGGTCTTATGAATAATTTAAACTAACTTTAAAATTGGTCTCAATCATGAAAAATAAGTTTTTGCATAAAATCAACATTTATGTGTAGTCCTGAAATTTGTATGTGTCGACACATAAATTTAGCATTCAAGCATTTTCTTAAAAGCTTTAGTACGTGTCGACACATACGATTTATAGGTCGACACATGTACTGCATTATTATAGAATTTAGAATTTCTTCTTTAAAACACAGGCACATGTGGCGACACATACGATTTTCAGGTCGACACATGTACTGCACTTTTAAAGCCTATAGTTATTGTTTTGTATGTCGACACATAACTTTTACACGTCAATACTATTGTTTTGTGGATCATTTTTTCATAATTTTTACATTCTGAAACAACCCTCTTTTACCTAAAAAGAGTCCAACTATAAATATATCATTCACGCATCGTTCATAACTAGGTGATACCATAACACTAGCCTATATTCCTCTTCATCTTCAACCTCTAATCTATGCATACACACCGACATTACATTATGATGATACTCCATTGGTGTGACGTCCAGACGAGTATTTATAGTGTCCAATTAGGTTTTGGGTTGAGCTTTGTAGGGATATTCATCCCAGAAAAACCTCGAGTTTATTCTCCAAGATCATTGGTTAATTTGGGGGTTTTCGTGCAGACGTTCAAGAGGTAATTGCGGCCAAGTGAAGTCCTTTAAAGATAAGGAATGCAAGGGATCCTTTAGAGATAAAGAACACAAAGGAATTCGTGAGAGAATGGGGAATTACAATTGAAGTCTTGTGTTGCAATAGTTTGAAATTGATGGTGCACAAAATCTTTAGAGATAAAGAATGCAAATGAGTAGCAAGATCCAGATAGTCAATTTACATCTATTGTGTCTTGGTATTGTTGATGATCAAAGGAAGAGAAGGGGTTGAATCAACATCAGACAGTTATGGTTTGTAGGGTTGCTCTTGAGCACTTCTCTTGTATTCATACTTTTGCAATGTAAGAAAGTATCCTAACTCCACATTGGAATTAGGCGCAGACGTACCTACATGTAAGGACGAAAGTGAGGAACTGTGTAGACAAATCCTTATGTCTCTTTTTTTATCGCTTTTACTTGCTTTAATATTCTTTAATAAATTTGTCAAATAGAATTACATTATCAATTGAATTGTAAGTAATTTTCCGAACTATTTTTTGATTTACATCAAATGTTGATATTGCTCATAATCACTTTTGATTATAAGTGCTTTTGTGTATCAACACAACTTAAAGGAAAATTCTGAAAATTCACTTGTACACCAAGTGTTTGACAATTTTTTAGCTTGTTCAACTCAAAGGAAAATTGCAATGTTCTATCACTTACTTTTATTCACTCTATATGTGCAATTTGTTGAATGTGTTATTTGATTGATCAATTGATATAAAAAAATTTCTTTGATTGTTAAAGTTTAAATTTCTTTGTTGATTAGCTTATAATCACTTTGATTGTAAGTGCTTTTTCATATCAACTAAGCTCAAAGAAAATTCTGAAAAATTGATTGTGCGCGATATACTAGATTAAGGGTCGAGTTTTATTTTTAATATGAATTCATTTGAACTATGAAATCGTTGTGTTTTATATTAAACTATTAATTGAGATATTATTATGTTGATTGATTTTATCATTATCTTAATTCCATATGGCTTGTGCATATCCGAGTTTCTAATAACTAGATTTGTTTAGACTACTATTTTGTTCTAGTTTAATAAATCTTGCGCTCAATATTTTTTTTTTCAAATAAGTTTTTAAGTAACCATTTTGAAATGTCAATTTTAATATGGGTATCTATTCACCCCTTTAGATGAGTTTTTGTAGTCTAATAAAACTACTTCATAACCTTTACTTAGAAATTTATATATTATTCAACTCTTGGAGTAAGCAAATACAAATCTAAACAAGTGAGCCTATATACATGTAAGTCTAAACTTGACATTATTCAAAATCCAGTTAATAAATACCAGTATCATTCTTTTATATCATTATAGTTCATCTTGTGCTCATAGGCATCAAATTAAGTTTCCTCTCTAACCTTAGTATGGGTCGACCGAGGCCCCCTAAAAAGTTCATGAACTTGCTTTGACTAATGGTCCTTGTAGTTCAAACTTCAAAATATCCTTTAAAATAGTAATTTAGATGTCTGGTTTTGGCCATCTTCGACCAAAGTCACCAGTGATTATAGTCCCTCCAATTCAAATTGATTTCCCCTACCACAAAACCCCTAATTTGAATCTCTTTATTGTGAATCTATGTACTCATTTACCCCTAATTTGAATGTCTTTATTCTGAATGTATGTACTTAGTTATGTTGAACATATGAATCCCCATGTAAGAGGGGGTATACTGTGGGTTTTAGAAAATGATATTTTGGAAACATTTTGTTATCTTTTTAAGAGTTTAAAAATATTTCGATCAATGAGTTTAGAAATAGTAGCGGAAGTAAATATTTGGAAAAGAAAGAGTTAAGGGTAAGAGAAATGACATCATAAATTCATACAAGTCCATTCAAGAAGAATTAATCTTGTCTCTAAGATTTGATCTTGAGAGTATTCAATAATGCTTAAGAGCTTTTAATAGGTTAAACTCTCGAACCTCCATATACAAGAAAGAATGAAGTTTCAAGCTAACTTTCAACCAAACAACAAACAACAGAGAGAAACAGTTATTCTTCCATCCAAACACGAACTTGCAGAGAGAAACAATTAGTCTTCTTCCCAAACACGAACTTGAAGCGGTTACTCCCCAAGCTAAACCGAGATTTTCTACGAACTTATCTTAAACCAAGATGAGCTTTTTACCAGGCTAAAATCACGATTCGAACCAGTGTTTTAACAAGGCTGACCATGAACCAAGATGAGATTTTAAACTAGGCTTATCTTAAACCGAAATGAGATTTAAATAAGGCTTAAATCACAAAGCAAGTTGATATTTTGAACCGGGTTGATCTCGAGCTAAAGTAATATTGTCCAAAACGATTCTGACAATTCCTGATCCATCTGGCGTAGTTTCAAAATATATTTGGGATGTTTAATTTAAAAATTAGAGGCTTAAAACATATCTTAGTGTGTGTGTGTGATTTAGCCATATAAATTTATGAAAATGCCCTTGTGTTTTTATAAAACATAGTTCACTCGGACACGATTCGGCGAGCTTTAACACTTCCTTTCTTTCACATTTTGAAGCTTCAAGTTTTGCCGAATAAACCAATCATACAAACACTTATTTGAATCTTCTTGGAGATGAGACTTCAAATATTTTCAAGTTAAATTTCATCATTAGAAGATGTTTGTAGTGATCACAAAACTCTAATTTACCTTCTTACATCTTTAATAAATCGTCATACTTGAATCCTCATAGATTGTAAAAATTGTTATTCAAATTATCATCATCAAAAACATGGTATAAATATCAAGGTTTGATCACTTCTTTTAATACTTATTGACTTATAAATTGTGGAATCATGCTTTGTAGAGTATTAAAAGAAGTGATCAAACCTTGATATTAAAAGAAGTTATCAAGGTTTGATCACTTCTTTTAATACTCTACAAAGCATGATTCCACTTATATGTTTAGTAGAACCACTTAACAATTTACCTTGTGTTGATAAGTGGTTTTTGCATCATTTTCATTAGACGTTTTACTTTGTTATTTTATCATTTGTACTCGCTTTTCCTTCATTTAACCATGCTTTATGCTTTGGTGTTGTGTTTTTTTTGTTTTCAGACCTTAACAATCGTACTTGAAGTAAAGAGGATCAAATCAGATGATTTATGAAGAAGATGAAGAAGTCGGAAATCTCCAGTGCTAAAATCAGAGCTCCATTACAGGTATCCGTAATACATGTTACGACCCGTAATCGAGCTCTAGCTTGAAGGCTCTTATTTTCATGTCCCAGCACAAACACCTGTAGCTTATTACAGGTTCCCGTAATACACGTTACGACACACGACAAGAGTGAAAGTGATGCCTCCCTCGTGTGCACCCAATACAGAGAACTGTAGTCGGTTACGGGTGGCCGTAACGTATGTTATGACCCATAATCGACGTGCGAAACCCATTTTATCTTTCCTTTTTTGGCTCGATTGTGCTGATTTTGGAGTTCTAGCATTTGAAGATTTGATTTGTACTTAATGACCAATGTCTTTTTATTTAGGGTTATTTTCTCTATTTAAGCAAGATAAGATTGTAAGAATTGCATCCAGCTTTTACCGCAAAATTGTCTCTGCATATTTTTATCAAGTTTTGTAAAAATCTCCATTGGAGCAGTTGGATTAAGAGTTCTTAAATATATTCAGTACTTCATTTTCATCAGGTTATTTTTTTTGCTTTCTTATTATTTAATTTATTCATGTTTACCATTATCCCTGATTTGGTTGTTTATTTTATTACCATGAGTGAGTAGATCAATAAGGATGAAGGGTCATGAGACCTAAATTTTGATAATTCATGTATTTAATTTATCTATTATAAGAATTTAGACGTATCTATTTTATAAACCTGGGTCTTTACATCCCACCCTCGTTACGAAAGTAAAAGAGTTTTCAAGTATCGATAATGGTCCGAAAGGACTTGTATCGATACCCGATAAGAGGTTTTTAAACAATCAAGTCCGATGGTGTGAAAGTACTCGAACAAGATTGAGAAAGGTTTTATCTTTTATAGCTATGCAAGAGTAACGATCTTTGATAAATAAGTCTACGCGAGCGAAAGCCGACGAGCGTCTTTTTTATCCAAAATAAGATAACACGCCGACGAAAGCATGTGTTTTCTTTATTTACCTATTTTCTATAAATTTCTCAAGAATTCTCTTAGAAAAAGATAATTTAAATACATGGAGTTGTTAAAGTAAGAGATCATGTCCCTACATCCTGTTTGTTTTTATAAATTTTCATGTTGTTTGCAAATAAGTTGTTTTCAAAAAGTTCTTTTAAAAATAATTTGTTTCTACTTAAGTGATTTTTCACTTAAGGTTGTTTCTCTTAAACTATTTGATCGCTCTAGCTTTACAATGATATAATAGAAATAAGTAATTAACCTTTGGTCCTTGTGGTTTTACAACTCTTTTTACTACTCTGACATTAATCATACGCTTGTAGTGTGTCAAGTTTTTGGCGCCGTTGTCCGGGATCAATAACGTTAATATTGAAGTTCTGTTTTTATTAGGTTTTTGTTCTTTTTTTTTAAGCAAGAAAACAGGTCATGCAGACGACTTGGTCGAACTGATAAACAAAATTGAATGCTTCATGCGAGAAAGACTCTGGGTTCGAAGAAGACTAATAATGGTTGCTCCTGTTATTGTTGCTAACACAAAATTGCTGAAGGATTATGCAGTTCCTATGAAGAGGAACCTCATTGCAGAATCGTGCACCCGCCTATTGAGGCAAACAACTTCAAACTGAAACCTTCGCTGATTGGTATGGTTCAGCAAAATCATTTGTTAGGATTAACCTCGAAAAATACAAATCTCTACCTGTCTATTTTCGTGGACAACTGTGGAACTATTAAAGTAAATGGTGTTGATCAAAATGCTATCCGTTTGAGATTATTTCCCTTCTCTCTATGGGATCGAGCAAGGGCTTGGCTAAAATCCTTACTTACAAACTCTATCACTTCCTATAATCAATTGAAAGCTGCGTTTCTTGCTCGATATTTTCCTCCAAGAAAGACAACCCAAGTTAGGGGCGAGATAAATAACCTAAAAGAAGATGATAGAGAATCCTTATTTGATGCATGAGAACACTTTAAAGATCTGTTAAGGCTTTTCCCTTTTCATGGGCTTGAGAAGTGGGTGATAATTCATACTTTCTACAATGGTCTCCTTTACTCTACAAGAATGACACTGGATGCAACTTCTGGAAAAGCCCTGATGAATAGCTCTCAAGATGCATCTCATAATTTCATAGAAGAAATGGCCAAGAACCATCATTCTTGGGGAAGCACGTGACAAGTGGCCGTAAAAGCAATCACTAAAGTCAGGAGAATGCATGAAGTATGTTTTTTTACCATTTGAATGCAAAAGTCGATGCACTTTCTAAAAAAATCAACGAATTGAGTGTTACACCAATCACTTCCACCCTCGTTGTTATTGTTGCCCCTGCCCCTTGAAACTGTGAAATTAGTGGAGTGAATGGTCATATTGCTAAAGATTGCCAAATGATTTTAGCAGGAGGATCTAATCAAAAAAGTGCTAATTATTTGAATAATCCGAGGAATAACCCCTATTCAAACACCTACAACCCAGGTTGGAAGAATCGCCCCAATTTCTCCTACAAGAACAATCAACCACAACAATATGCAGAACTACAAGGTTTTCAAGATATTGCCCCTCAAAAGAAGTCTAATCTTGAATTGATGATGGAAAACTTTATCGCGACTCAAGCTCGCCAGAATGAAGATTTTAAAAACCAAAACCTCCACACCAATGAGGTACCCAGGAAGATAAATACAAAGATTGAAGGTATTGTCACTCATTCTAAAATGCTGGAAACCCAAATCTCCCAGGTTGCTCAAAAACAAGCATCAACTTCTGTCCCTCCGGGAACTTTCTCGGGACAACCCGAGCAAAATCCTAGGGGCCAGTTGAACTCCATAACCATTTTGAGTGCTGATCAAGTTAACAAACTCAAGAAGAAAGAAGCCGCTGTTACTGAGAATTTTAGAAAAAAATTGACAAGCTCAAAAAGGAAAGTTCCGAGTTCACTAGAAGGAAGGAAGTTAAGATTAAGGATGTAGTACACCGCAAGAACCCCGTAGAATTACTAAAGAAGCTATTCAACTACATCTCTCTCTCTCTCTCTCGGAGTTCCCATCTTGGATATCCTCTCTTCTGGGAACTATAAGAATCACCACCCCCAAGAAAAGAATGAAGAAACAGGGGATTATAAAGCTAACTATCATGTGTAGTGCCTTAATACAAAATGGAATACCACCTAAGCAAGAAGACCCCTGGGACTTTTCGATTCCCTATGATATTGGTACTATAAAAGTTGAAAAATATCTTTGTGATCTTGGAGCATGCATTAATATGCTCCCCATCATTTTCTATAAGAAACTTGACTTATGAGAACTGAAACCCTCTTATGTGTAACTACACTTTGCCGATGGATCAGTTAAGAAAGTATTTGGACTTCTCGAGGATGTCCCTATTAAAGTTGGAAGCCTTTGCTTTCATGGAGACTTTGTGGTGATGGATATAAATGAAAACCTCCAAGTCTCCGTAATCTTAGGAAGAACTTTCATGGCCATGACGAGGACGGTCATTTATGTCAAAGAAAAATGATAACCTTTAAGATAGGACAAAATAAGATAGGATTCTTTATCCCTGATGATCAGACCCTCTCTGATTCTATAAAAAATTATCAATACCTTAGCTTTGTCCGATAAGATGTCACATGGAGGAAAAATGAGAAGAAGGGGAGAGAAAAATATAAAGCTACCGAAAAGAAGACTACAGGAAGAGAACATCCGCAAAGAAAGATAAGGATTGAATATTTGGAATGGGTGAAAAGGGTAGAATGGAAACCCAAAACAGCTAGCAAGAACACCGCATGCCTGACTTTTAGAGAAGAACCATCTTGAGTGGAAACACTTAAGGACCATCGAGCATTGCGATGTTAAACAAAGCGCTCAGTGGGAGGAAACCCATTATTTTCTATGCTAACCATTTTCTAGTTTGTTTGTTCATTTTATTATTTTCCAGTTAATAAACAGGCACTCACAAAGGAAGATATCCTGAGTTGTTGAAAACTCTGAGAATAATGACCACAGAAAATTGAATCAGGAAGAATCATGCCAAAAATTAAGATTCCAGTAGTAAGACCAGAGATGCGCTACAGGCGCCCATAACAAATGTTACGACCCATAACAGCTCCCAGAAGCAAAAGTGTAAATCCTTTGTAATTTTCAATCTCTTTGGCGCCTCCACCTCCTCGACGAGATTCACTGTGAGTCCCCCAAACTTTGTTTTAATAAAAAATTAAGGTCAATGTTTTATTTATGTCTGGGGGGTGGGGTTTACCTACTTTACTTTTATTTCTTTTTGTTGTTAGTTTATTTAATTTGTTTCTGTTTAGTTTATTACAAGCACTTCTTAAGCCTCTCCCGATTTATGACTTGTGAAATTTTTATTTCAAAAGAGTTTTGATTGTGAAGAAACTTGGAAAGTATATAAAGTTAGAGGAATGAAAGATTGAGGTTAGGAAAACCAAAAATTTTTTTTTGATTTTTTTTACTTGAACACCCTAAGTTTCCCCAAAAGTGACACGAGTCTGACGCGTAGAATTGTACCATGGTGCTTAGACCCTGAGAAGTACTCCCCAAGTAGTTTAATTTGACAATCTAGTATAAATTATATTTGTATGCATATATGGTCAATTGAGAAATAAGTAAAACCAAACACCAAAAGATGAAAAGGCAGTAAAAAGAATATGGCCTTCTAAGTCAGATAACTCTCATTTGGTTGTTCGGCCCAATGGAAGTTGATCCCCAAACGTCGTCCTAAACAAAGGACACCATATAAGTTTGAAAAGGCTTTGAAAATTTCATCGATGAATAATAAATATTTCATAAACGAATTTTTTTCTCAATTGACCTTGTGCATGCAATGATTATCATATACTCCCATTGCCTTAATTTGATTGTCCGGATGAAAGGGGAGAAAAATCAGAGATGAGACTTAAGTACAATGTGCTGTCCGAGAGGTGTCTGAGTAAGAAAGCTTAGGTCCATGGTTTCACCTTGGTTTGTGTTCTTGTAAGGACTCTTGGAGTAGGACGACTATCAGAAGAACTTACCCTTAGTCTTTTTGAACAAAGACTCGCGTATGAGTACCAATACACTTTACCTTTAATAAGCTCTTTTCATTTGTTTGCTTGATCCAAAAACATTCTATGCAAGATTTTTTTCTCGAGGGAAAGCAACTGTCTAAGTCCGGGGGAGTTTGATAAGTGGTTTTTTCATCATTTTCATTAGATGTTTTACTTTATTATTTTATCATTTTTACTTGTTTTCCTTCATTTTGCTATGCTTTATTCTTTGGTATTGTGTTTATGTTGTTTTCAGACCTTAAAAATCGTACTGGAAGTAAAGGGGATCAAATCAGATGAATTATGAAGAACATGCAGAAGTCGGAAGTCTCCAGTACTAAATCTAGAGCTCCATTACAGGTGCCCGTAATACACGTTGCAGTCTGTAATAGAGCTTCAGCTTGGAGGCTCTTATTTTTACGTCCTAGCGAAAACACCCATGGCCTCTTACGGGTGCCCGTAATACATGTTACGGCCCGTAACATGAGTTCAACTGATGCCTCCACTGCGTGTAGCCAATACAGAGAACCATGGTCGATTACGGGTGGCTGGAACGCATGTTACAACCCGTAATCGACGTGTGAAGCCCATTTTTATTTACTTTTTTGGCTCGATTGTGCTGATTTTGGAGTTCTGGAATTTGATGATTTGATTTGATTTGCACTTAACGATCAATATCTTTTAATTTAGGGCTATTTTCTCTATTTAAGCAAGAGCAGATTATAAGGATTGCATCCAACTTTTACCGTAGAATTTTCTTTGCATATTTTTATCAAGTTTTGCAAAAGTGTCCATTGGAGCAGTCGAATCAAGAGTTCTTAAATATATTCAGTACTTTATTTTCATCAGGTTATTTTTTTATTCTTTTCTTATTATTTGATTCAATCATGTTTACCACTTAGTCCTGAATTGGTTATTTATCTTTTACGATGAGTGAGTAGATCAATAACGATGAAGGGTCATGAGACCTAACTTTTGATAATCCACGTATTTAATTTATTTGTTATGAGAATTCAGACGCATCTATTTTATAAACCTGAGTCTTTACAGCCCACCCTCATTACAAAAGTAAAAGAGTTTTCAAGTATCAATAATGATCTGAAAGGACTTGTATCAATACCCGATAACAGGTTTTTAAATAATCAAGTCCGATGATGTGAAAGTACTCGAACAAGGTTGAGAAATGTTTTATATTTTATAGCTATGCAAAATTAAAGATCTTTGATAAATAAATCTGCGCGGGCGAAAGCCGACGAGCGTTTTGTTTATTAAATATAAGATAACACGCTAGCGAAAGCCGACGTTTTCTATATTTGTCTATTTTCTATAAATCGCGCAAATTCTCATATAGAAAGATAATTTAAATACACATATTTTTTTTATAGTAAGAGATCATGACCCTACATCCTGTTTGTTTTTATAAATTTTCAAGTTGTTTGCAAATAAGCTGTTTTCAAAAAGTGCTTTTGAAAATAAGCTGTTTCTACTTAAGTGATTTTTGACTTAAGGTTGTTTCTCTCAAACTATTTGATCGCTCTAGATTTACAATGATATAATAGAAATTGGTAATTAACCTTTGGTCCTTATGTTTCGACAACTCTTTTTACTGCTCTGACATTAACCGTACGTTTGCGGCATGTCAAGTGTGCAATCAGATTTACTCGAGTGAAAAATCCCTTGGAGTGTTTGAAATCTTTGCAAGGAACCTTGGAGTGTTTGAAATATTTTCAAGGAAGTAACTTAAGCGACGATACCTTAAAACCTGTTATCGGGAATCAATCTTTTGAAATTCATAATGATTCGAAAGGACTTATATCGATCTTCTATTGAAATTTTTGCAATAAGTGCAATTGATGGTGCGCAAAATATTTTGAAATAAAGAATGCAAAGGAATAGCAAGGTCCAGATAATCAATTGGCCGCTATTATGTGCTTGATATTATTGAAGATCAAAAGAAGTGATGGGGTTGAATCAACATCAAACGATTATGGTTTGTAGGGTTGCTCTTGAACACTTCTCTTGTAACCATACTTTTGTAAAGTAAGAAATTATCCTAATTCCAAATTTGGAATTGAAGAGATATGTATCCATAGCAACTACGATTGGTGACCTTCCTAAACAAACCCTTGTGTCTCTTATCTTTTATTGTTTTACTTGCTTTAATCTTCATACATTGATTTGTCAAATAGTATTGAGTCATTTATCAACGCGTAGGAATATTCCGAATCTGTTTTTATTTTTGAATTGTGTGTTGAGTTGCTTATAATCAATTTTGGTTATAAGTGTTTTTCCATATCAACACAACTCAAAGGAAAATTCTGAAACTTTAATTGCACGCTCAATGTTTGACAAATTATTTAGCTTGTTTAAGTTAAAGGAAAATTGCAAAGGTCTATCTCTTACCTTCATTTACTCTTTATATGCAATGTGTTGAATGTGTTGTTTAATTGATTAATTCGTATATAATGTCTATTTGATTATTAAATTTTAAATTTATTTGTTTATTAGCTTATAATCACCTTGATTGTAAGTGCTTTTGCATATTAACAAATCTCAAAGAAAATTCTGAAAATTTGATTGCGCGCCACATGTTCGATAAATTTTCATGTTATGTTTTTAATATGATTTCATTAGAAATAGGAAACCATTTTATTTGATATTAAACTATTAATGGAGACATTAATATGTTGATTGATTTTATCATTATGTTAATTCCATATGGCTCGTGCATATCTGAGTTTTAATAACTAGGTTCGTTTAGACTACTATATTTGATATAGGCCAAAACCTTCCTCTCAACATTGTTTTTCAAATAAGTTTTAAATGATCATTTTGAAAGGTAGTTTTTATTAGGAGATCTATTCACCCCCTCTATATTAGGTGCCATAGTCTAACAGAGAGATATTCTAGAAGCCATGTCAGCATAATCACAAATTTGTGGAACACACAATGCAATTTTGACAATATTGGTGAATCTTGAACTTATTGAATTAAATTTATGACTCATTTTTGCATCGTTCTTAGCATCTTTTTGAGTACAAACCTCACTTATAAAAAGTAACAGTCTTACTCATACTTTTCATTATGAAATTCACATTCATTCTCTCCATTCTCATCTATCTCTCAAAAAGCTTATCCAATTGTATGTAGAGTTTCTTCAATGAAATCAATAGACACATTGTTGTTTTGATGGAAAAGTAGAGATTTTATGCTCTTTTAATGGAAATCAGGGGATTTCTCAAACTATGATAGTGAGAATCTCTAATAGAGCTATGTAGAAATGAGTAGATTCAAGGTTAAAGATTGAAGAGGGATTGCACGTAGTTGAATGATTGAAGGTCTTGATTGAAAAATTCCAAGAGTTTTGACATTTTTGGGAACAATTGTTGCTTAGGAAGAATTGATAGAAGATTTTTTAGCGGCTTAATTGCATTTTTCGTCCCCGCATTTTGACCAACTCACGAAATTGGTCTTTCCCTTTTCAAATCGAACAAAGTAGTCCCTATAATACTTTGTTGTTTGAAGTTTTAATCCTAACCCTCATTTTCCCCCCCGAGAATGTTGATGTGTCGAATTTTTTAATTGATGTAACCAAAAGAACACCTATGTGGCAATCCATATTTGAAAATGTTATTTATAAATTCATGAAATTTATTTTTAAAATATGGAAATTTTTTTTAAAATTATTAATCATAAATTACAATCCCATTAGAAACCCTATGGTCCCAAAATTCCCAAGTTGCTATTGCTCTACTTACTTCTCAAACACGATCCCATAGAATAACGAAAATCATCTTCTTCCTTCCTTCCATCAAATTGATTCGACCATGGCAGAGAATGATAATGAAAAAGCTTGAGATGGAATGGAATGGTGGAACAAAGAACAAAACCCAAAATATTGTTTCAGGTATGTAACAAGTCGTATAAATTAGGGTTTTGTTGGTTATTATTTTGAACAAAGTAGATGATTTGTTTGTTTCTTGGTTGAGAAATTATGTCTTTTTGGCCATTATGTGAACTGTGAACTATTGTTGACAAAATGTTATGGTTGTGATATGCATAGGCCAAGTGAGAACCAAAGGTTGAAGATACGTATTAACCATGGGGGAAAATTTGTAACTTTCCCTGTCAAAGTGTATGTGGAGGGTCTAGTCTATGAGATGGAAGACACTATTGATGTTGATTGGGTGAACTATGAGGACATTAAAAATCTGGTCCTTAGTGTTGGATATAAGAAGTTCAAGTGTTTGTGGTACCAACCTCCAAAGCTATCATTTCAGCATGAACTTAAGCCTCTAAACACTAATGGTGACTTGTTGAAGCTTATTACATATGCTAAAGGGTATAAGTTAGTAGATATTTTTGTTGAACTTGAAGTGGATATTCCAAATGTAGTTGAATTTGGTGATGAAGGTCATTTGGATGATGAGATTAGGAATGACGAAGCTGGAGCTAATTCTGAGGTTGAAGAAGTTGTTATGGAGGAGGTTAGAGGTAAGAAAGAAGATGTCGATAATAAAGGTGCTAGAAGTGGTGGAGTACAACATGATGAGGTCAGAACTGGAGAGGTTATGGAGGATGCTGAGAATAAAGGTGTTAGAAGTGATGGAGTACAACATGATGAGGTCAGAATTGAAGAGGTTATGGAGGATGCTGAGAATGAAGGTGTTAGAAGTGATCGATCACAACCTAATGAGGTCAGAACTGAAGAGGTTATAGATGACGCTGAGAGAAGATTGTTGTTTACTCCAATGGATGGTTAATGTCTTAAATATGATATAAATATTTCATTTTGAAGATTATTATTTACTCCAATGGATGGTTAATCTCTTCGATATGATAGATATAGTTCGTTGAATTTTTATCTTCTCCAATGAATGGTTAATTTCTTCGATATGATAGAGATAGTTCGTTGATCATTATAAAAAGTGGTTTCCTTATAAGGAGCTTGGTTGTTACCATTTTCAAGTGGAAGACTTGATTAAGAAGAAACTGAGACCCGTTTGTCATGGGGAAGTTTATTGTTACCCTTTTCAAGTAGAAGACTTGATTAAAGAAGAAACTGAGGTCTGTTCGTCGTGGGGAAGTTTACTGTTACCCTTTTCAAGTGGGAGACTTGATTAAAATAAATCCTTTTTGGAAGTTTGTTCTACCTTCAACTATGAGTTGGTAGTTTACCGTCATCTGATGCATCAATATATCTCTTGCTTTTCTACCTTTATCTATTGAGTTGGTAGTTTATCGTCATCTCTGAGTCGAAACTACTTGTTTTTCTACCTTCATCTGTGAGTTGGTAGTTCACCGTCATCTGTGAGTTGGTATATTACGTATCCTACCTTCGTCAGTGAGTTAGTAGTTTACCGTCATCTGTGAGTCGATATTTCTCTTAATTTTCCTGCCTTCATCTATTGAGTTTGTAGTATACCATCATTTGTGAGTAGGTATTTCTTGTTTTTCTACCTTCATCTATTGAGTTAGTAGTTTACCTTCATCTGTTGATTCGATATATGTCTTAATTATCCTACCTTTGTCTATTGAGTTGATACTTAATCATCATCTGTGAGACAGTGTTATCCTTCTCACGTATTGAGATGGTGTTATCCTGTTTTATTTTTCCCTTCTTTGGGCTTTTCCTAAATATAATTGAATTATCTTTTCTCCAACAGAGTTAAGTTAATCTTTCCCCAGTGGAGTTGGATCCCTTATTCTAAATTGGACTAGGGTGTTTCTTTTATTTATCCCCTAAATGGTTGTGTCCTTTTGTTATTCCATGCGGAAGTCAGAGTCTTGCATTCATATCATATCATAAAGCATCTTTGTAGCATATTAGGTACAAAAATGTGTGCATTTTTGTATTTAAGTACCTCCCATCGCATCGAGACGAAGATTTCAATCTTCACATCTCAAGATAGAAGAAATTTTAAATAGGGGAATTTATTGTACCGTAATTTTTGGCCTAAGATAGCACCTCATATTTATCATTTCATCTCCAACAAAATACAAAGATAGCTTGTGTGTTTTCTTCTTGTGTCAAGCAGGGTTTTGAATCAAGAACTCTTCATAAGTGCAAGTCTTGACCAATTAGGATTTTGATTGAAAAAAGTGGATCATTGACTTTTGAATTAGTGCATGAACTAATGGTTTGAAGCATTAATTCATAGAACTCAAGTGAAAAATCTTGACCAAATTTCATTTCTCAAGACATTTCCAAAGATGCAATTGATGGATAGTGGAAGAATTTGATCAACTGAGGAAAAGTTAACTGTCAAGTAAAAGGTCAAACTTTGACTTCTTGGTCAACATTGAACTTCAAAGTTCAAAAATCATCAAAAAATTCCAAATTATCAATCTTGTTCATCAAGAATCAAGAAAATCAAGGAAAACTCAACAAAAGTCAAAATTGGAGAATTTCCAACACTTAGAAAAATTTCAATTATTTTGTGCTTAACAAAGTCCTAACTTTATGGCCAATTTTCACCAAGGTACAAGCTGATTCAAGGAAAACCTTCAAAATGAAAATGGTAGAGCATGATTCATACTACAACTTTGTCGATGAGGATTTATCTCTAAAAAAATGCATAGATTTCAAGCTTTACAAAATGTCAAAGATCAGATATTTATTATGCTTGAGCTAGGAGAATCGAAGAAATGAAGTTAGGCATTTACAGAGGTCCACTTTGTGACAAGTTCTTGACAAATATCCAAACCATACCATGTAATCTTGCTTTTCAGACCATTTGACTTGCAAATATATCGATGATCAGAGGTTTACACGAAATTTTGGTGCATTACACAAGGATTAGAAGCTTTGTCCATTGCATGATGCCATTTATGGATGAATTTTCCAAAAGTTACATTACTAAGTTGATAAAGATCACCTTTTGCTAACAAATCTCTCTTTCACCCTTGTAACTTGCTCCTAATCGTATCATACAAACCTAAACCCTCAGAAGAAATCTCATAAAGGCTATAAAGCATGACAAAGTCCCTTGATTCACTCATTTTCTTCGTCACAAAGCAAACTTGTATTTTGTGAAAAATGAAATCGAATAACCAAATCATCCTTCCATGTGAACTAAACCTAATATTTGCAAGTTACTTGAGCCATTGGCAACCTCTATAAATTGAAAAGCCAGCCTCAAAGACCAACACACCAAAGTTTGCATACAAAACCTCCATTGTTGCATCTTTCATACCATAAACTTCAAACTCTCATCCCTTGCAATATCTTTTCAAAATAACCATATAAACACCATCAATACATCAAATATATACTTCTATATGCATTGATCCACAACTCAAACACCCCCATTTCTCTATCCAACCCGTGGTCATTCACTCTCATAGGTTGAGAAGTTTGAAATTATTTTAGAGCAAAGTAAAAATTGCATTGTGTTCCTGGGATATCATACAAGATAAAGAGTTTGTTTTCCATCTCTAAAATTCACTGCAAAAGGCATTGGAACTTCTCCAATAGGTGAACTTTTCTTGATTTTGAAATCACTCATACTATTCTGCTTGTTTAATTACCATGAATAAAAGCGCTATGAAAATAGACATTGGTTGAGCTTGTGTGAAATTTAATTTAACTTTGAAAAAATAGTTTTTTTTTCTGATTTTGATTAAAATCCATGTGATACAGTAGACATAAATTAATTTTAAGCATATTTTTGAATTTCTTCTGAAATTTCAAGCAAGTTTTATTTTTAGACTTTTGAATTTGGTTAAGAAATGAGGAAGTTGGAATTTTTACAATTATTGTTGTTGTTACTGTTACAATAACGATGAAGAAGATGAAGTATGGTGGAAAAAATTTAGTTTTAAAAATTTAGTTTATTTTATATTTAGTTAAAGTTGTTATATCAACGAATTCTCATTGCACTCCAGTGGAGAGAGCGTTGGTTAAAGATACTCTGCATACACAAGGGCGCTGGTTTGATCCATATTAAACACTCCATTTGCATATTTCCCTTTTTTTCTTTCATGTATTTAGTAACTTGTGTTATATTTTATTAAATGAACGCATCATGTTAACACCACCTAATGTGTGGCCCAGTGGTTAAGACTTTGAATTGTAATTTGGAGGGTGTGGGTTTAACACCCTTTGGCCCCAAAACCTTCTTTTTAATCACTACTTTTCTTATTTTTGTTTTTTAGTTCTATTTCTTTTTTTAATTTATTTTAATTTTAGTTTATTTGTTTATGTTTATTTCTCCTCTTGATTTTTATCATATCATATTAAAATTTAAAATACCAAAATTTTTTTAATCTTATTTTATCAAGCTTTAATTTTATTTTATTTATTTAATATGTTAATTATTAAAAAACCCAAAAAAGAGATGATTTGTTTAATTAAATCTTAGTATTTTCTTTTTAACCTATTTTGTAAATGTTTTTCTTAAAAGACTCTTTTAAATACCATGATACTTTAATGTACTCACTTGTTTGTGATTTTATTTTCATACTATGATTAAGTATTGACTAAATGAACATGATTTAAAATATCTTGTTGCTTTGAATGGATTTTTAGGTTTTGTTCTTACCATGCTTAGTTAAATCATTCCTATTGTTTTGAGGTCTTGATTGATGTTTTGATTACGTGAAACCCTAATTTATAAAGCTTGCATGTTTATTTGCTTTGATGTTAACTTAAATGTTCATATAATGATGGTTGATGTTTATACCTTGTTGTGTTAATACTTGTGTCAAATCCAAGGAAAATGATAGTCTTGTTGACTTTATAGTCATGTGCATATGCATTGCCTTAAGCTTACCCTTGTGTGTTTAAATTTGTATATTACCCTTGTAATTATTGATGTTTACTCTTTGTATAACATCCTTGTGAATGATCACCCTAAGTATTCTCATGTACTCTAAAAAACCCTTTTGACCCTAAACCCATTTTCAAACTTTCACTATTTTCATATAAAAGCCTTGACTTTGTGTCATTGCATTTTCAAATTCTCTTTCTTTAACAAAAACGTCAATATACTTAAGCTTATCAAAATTATTTTAAAAGACTAAAAGTGATTCAACATCACTTAAATCTTTTTGACACTTGGATTTTCAATTTAAAACCTTTTTTCAAAGAGATTAATATAAATCTTCTTCATAGTTGAGATATGATTCTCCTATCCCCATAGTAATTGTTGAAGTAAATGTGATTCTTTTCACATGAAGATGTTAGTGGTAACTTGTTGATCTTTATATCCGAGTTAGTAGTCCTTCCTTCATGATGATGAAAAATTCATCTTATCATACTTGTGGTGGTATTAGTTGAGCTTTCTGTCTAAAAGATGATGAAATATCTTTTTTCTCCTAAAATTAACCACAACAAACCCTTTTGTTGTTTTACCATAAACTACGAGGTTTTGATCTTTAATTGGTACATATGTTTTGTACCCAAAAATTTTCCCTCCCATATTTCTCAAGACATGTCAAGAATTATCTCCAAGTTGTTCAAGATGGCTCAAGAGTTGGACAGTCAAATCACCTCCTAAGGCAGTCAATTCAAAATTAGGGTTTTGTGTTGCATCAAGGTCCTTACATTTAAATAACCTCAAGTTCTCCCCAATGTCCTAATATGTTCTTAAGTTCATCCATGTCAAATTTCAAGCCTTGCAGAGGAAGTTTGGTCAGTCAATTGCTCAAGAGGTCCAAAAATCGACTGTGCTAGGGAAAAAGTCAACTGTGACCCAAATACAGTCAAACCTCAAGATTTTTTGTCAACATTATAATTTTGAAGGATAATTCATCATTTGATCAAGGGTTGATCATGATTCATCAAGGATTGCTCAAAATTCATCAAGATTCAAAAGTTGCTAAATTAGGGTTTTGTAGGAAAAGTCAACTCAACTTTGACCAAGCATAACTTTCTCATACTTTGTGATAAATGACCCATCCAAAGCTAATTTTGAATAGGATTCAGTTTCCTACAATCCATCTTCACACCCCAAGATCAAGAAATGCACTCACAAAAAGTTACGAATTTGGACATTATAGGTCATTTTTGAAAGTCAACAAAAACACCTTTTTTGTCAAAGCTTATAACTTGAGAATGGAATATCAAAATATGATGAGACCAAAAGGGTTGGTTAAAGGACATATCAAGATTTCTAAAAAGTCCAAGAACACCTCCAGAAGTTCAAAATCGAAGAAGTTATGCATTGTTGAAGTTGGGCA
This sequence comes from Vicia faba, assembly GCA_948472305.1. NCBI lineage: Eukaryota > Viridiplantae > Streptophyta > Magnoliopsida > Fabales > Fabaceae > Vicia > Vicia faba. The sequence goes on from OX451739.1 coordinate 1,404,105,873, forward strand.
TTTTTCCAAATTTGCCAAAAGTCATCTATCCTCAAAACTCCAATTTTTGACAAAAAGGCCCACTTTTTCCCACTTGATATGGTATTGTCATGCCACACACGTGTCCCATATTTGATTTCATGGCCATTCATTTATTTTTCTATTTTATTTAATTTTTATTGATTTAATTCATTTTTAATAAATATTAAATCAAATAAAATCTAAAAATTGATGAAATAATATCTTTGAGATTGGTACAACTTTCAATTGTCATGATTCATCAAATCAATTCGTATCAAGGCTTATTCATGCATAAAAAAAAAAATCAGATTTGAGCTATTTTGGGAAGTTTGATATTGGTGATCAAAATCAAATCTCCAATCTCCAATATCCAATATTCATTGATTAAGGCCCAAATTTTAACCTAAACTGATTCCCTTATGTGCACACAAGCCAAGCATAGCAAGAACACGCACAAAGCATTGCTGAAACGGCCAGAAGAACTTTGGAAAAAATCTTGAAAACTTGGAATCTGAAATCCATCTTGGAGCTTGCTACAAAGCAAAAGCTTGACATAGCTCTCTTCCCTGACATCCAGTGAAGCCATACCAATCAAAATCCAGCCTTGAAGCAGCCTCAAACGCACTCTAAGCGCTCTTGAACAAGACTCTGAACATGACATCGTGAAACCATTCTCTTGCATCCTTTTGCCAAATCTTTTGTATAATCATGCTTAATGTCAAATTTCTAACATGTCTGCATCATATAATTTCGTTTTCATGGCCTATAATCATGTACCCGAACCTAGGGTTTTCTTGTGTTGTTTTTAGGCGTTTGAATTACAGGGAAAATTGGGCCAAATAATGGTTACATGGATGATCAGGTGAAGGAGACGAGTACAATGGTATTCTTAGAATTCGTTTCTATGGCCTAGGGTGAGTTTTGGAAGCAAGCTACGAACTTTCCCTCGGATTAAAATCCGCAGGTAAATAACCAGGGGGCTTTGTGAAGAAGACGACCTCGCGTCTTCTCCTTACTGGCCAGTTCAAATTTTTAGCGTATTTTTTTATTTTTTCCAGGCATAATTAATTGTTTGTCATATAATATTTGTTTTCTATTCCAATAACAAAGAAGCAGCATGGATGAGTTGGCAAGCACGCTATAGCAAAACCCCTTGGGACCTGGGTTCGAATCCCAGGTCCCCCAAAACTTTGTTATAATTTTGTTTCAGGTATTCCTATGCAAGGCTCAAAAGGTGGACCGTCATGTTCCTCATCCCATCAAATGCCAAGTGGCCTTCAAGCCAGATCCAAAGGCCAGAATTGCAGATCCACCATGGACTAAAGTCAACAAGCACGCATTGGGTTTCAAAGGTCAAACAAGGATGGATGAAAATGGGCCTGGAAATTGCAACTCAAACCATCTCTTCAGGCCCACCCCCCCTGAGTATTTCTTTTAATTTCTATATCTTTTTTCTTTATTTACTTATTTATTTTGTTAAGTATTATTATTATTATCTTAAAATTTAACCAATTAACATTTTTTTATAAAATCAGAAAACCAAAAACAATAAATAAATATAATGATAATATTTTTATTTCATTATTTTTGTAAATAAACTTTAACCAATTAATTTAGTTTTTTAATTAGGTACAATTTTAATATCTTTTGCAATAAATTAAAATTAATATAGAATTAGGGCTTTTAATAACTTTTAATCATTCTTATTTTATTTCCTTAATTATAAAAAAAACCGAAAAAATATATTTTTATTTAATTAATTCAATTATTAACTTAGACTTAATTTTTAATTCAAAAAAATAACAAAAAATGTTTTCTTTAATAAAAAAGGGTCAAAACCCTAAAAAACACTCCGATTTACTTTTCTCGCACGCGTGTTATTTTTATCCAATATTGTAACTGCTCCGGGGATGTAATAATTTTTAAATTAGGATTTTAATTATTTATCGCTTTTATTTACTTTCCGCAATTTAATTTTAAAGGGTTTGGCTTTGGCGATGTAAATACCCGACGCCTTGTAATAGCTTAGATTTATTTTCCGCAATTTAATTTTCGCACAATATTAACTGTTAGATGTTTGATAAATAGGCAATGCCTGACAAGGTTAACCTTTAACCTAAAATCAACAGTAGCTCACCATTAACATGTACAAAGATAATATAACTGAAAAATAACACACTCGCACATGCGCACTCTTAGGGTACACCTCACTTGGTTGCCTCGAACGTGGTCATTGAGTATAGGAAGTTTTAGAGGTCTCCCTCTTGTCCAAAGATCATAGTTGCCTCGAAATGGTTGCCTCGGAAAAATGATCTAAGACATTAGGGTTACCGCTAAGGCGTCCTAACGTTGCTTTAGTGACCACACGTCCCTTAATCGAATTGACCTGAAAACTCCAACGACGATGCTACCTACTCCTCAATAGTGGGATAACACTGTCTAAAGGACATTTGTACAGATTAATTCCTTTTTGAGTAGGTAGATGGTTCTTAAGTACTTGCTCCTTTTAAAACAAAACAAAACTTTTCGCACCTACACTTTCTTCAAAACAAAAACTCTTCTCAAAACCACAAACACAAAGAAAAGAAAACTTTTGAAAACATAATGAGCAAGTACCTAAGAGCCCGTGGATAACCACAGATAGAAAGGGTGCTAACACCTTCCCTTTCTATAATCTACCTCCCGAACCCGAGAAATATCTCAAAAAGGAATTTTTCTGTGCTTTTGTCATTTCCTTGTTGGATAAAATAAAAGACGGTGGCGAATCTTTCTTACCACGACATTTTGCAAAAACAAACGCAAACGCGAACCAGCATTCCAAAACAGTCAGTTCTCATTCCCACCGATCACAGAACTGGCGACTCTGCTGGGGAATATATATAAGTGGGGTGTACCTTAGGATTAGATCATTGTGTTTTCAATTGTATGCTTTGTATGATTTATATTTGTGGGCTTGTATCGGAGTTCTATAGATCCTAACCCGGATCTGGGGATACCCTTTAGGTAAGTAGCAATAAACTGTGAGGGATATGTACAGCGTAGACCGATACGGATGAAGCAGTAGCTACGTTGGTGTGGCACTTTAGTCTGTACCGATATCCCTTGTGTTGCAACGAGGAGAATATGGGTCTTCTAAGGGGTCATTAAGCACCAACTGACCTTAGAACCTTAAATTGACCAACTTGGCCATAGAACAGTAGCAGTATGCTACACTCATTGAGACTAAACTCTCGCGTTGATTCCGGCCGCAAGAAAAGGTTGCTAAACTGGAATTATGACCGATTGAGGGTAGTCAGTGATATTGAGATCCTCTAGAACCCGGTTACTATTTTTAGGATAGGTTTAAACCAACTGAACTGAAAGAGGGTAGTACCTAAGCTCTGTGCCAACCTGAAATCTAAGGGCTCTTCAGTGTGACTTGTGTGCCTTTACCATGTTTGCTTTTTGTGGATACTTGTGGTGTGCCTTTATCATGATATCATGACATCATAAAATTGTATACATCTTGCATAAAGACTAACCTATTTCAAAGACAAGAGGGTTTCATCTTTGCTCTGTTTTGTAGGTCATCATGATGCCCATGCGTAAGAATACTATCCGGATCAACTTTGTCCAAGTTCCTACCTTGCTTAAAGAGTTGGTTGTCAGGATGCCATACACTACTTCCTTCATCAGGAGGCATGGTTCTCTTCTCAGTTTGGTCACCTCTAAGTTAGATGAACAGATGATGAGTGTTATGGTCCAATTCTATGATCCGTTGTACCATTGCTTCACCTTTCAAGAATATCAGCTGGTTCCTACCCTAGAAGAGTTCTCTGAGCTGCTCGGTATCTCTGTTCTGGAGCAGACCCCTTTCACTGGTTAGGAAAAGACTCTTAAGCCCGAAGAAATTGCTGCAACCCTTCATTTGACCAAAGAAGAGGTAATGGCTAACTGGGAGACTAGAAGTGGAGCTAAGGGTTTCCTGACTAAGTTCTTGGTTGGCAAGGCTAACTACTTCTGGGACAACTTAGACTTTAAGGCGTTCGAGGATATTCTGGCTCTTTTGATTTATGGCTTGGTATTGTTCCAAATCCTGACACTTTTGTTGATATTAATGCCATAAAGATCTTCATTTCTAAGAACCCTGTACCCACTCTCTTGGGTGACATCCTTCATCAGCTCTATGCTCGTACTGCCCGAAAGCGGGGAACTTTGATGTGCTGTGCTCCTTTATTGTCGAGGTGGTTTATTTCGCACCACCCGAAGTCAGTGCTGAAGAACAAAGAAGGAATGGGCTGGGCTTATAGGGTGATGTCTCTTTCTAATAATGACATTATCTGGACTCTCAAAGGTATGGATGAGGTGACTATCATTGATCGTTGTGGAGAGTATCCCAATGTTCCCCTGCTAGGAACCCATGGAGGAATTTCTTACAATCCGTGCTTAGCTCTCCGTCAGTTTGGAAGGGCCATAAGAGAAGGACCTCATGAGATGCTAATGCCTCATATCATCTTTTATTTTCAGGGAGATAGCGACGAGCTACGTCGTAGATTCATAAGGGCTTGGGACATAGTTCACCAATCTGATCCATATGAGTTGGGTCCAAAGACTTCTCTGCCAATGGAGCCATATCTCAGATGGGTCCGCATCCGTGCCCAGAAGCTAGGTATGCCATATGAAGCCGTTCGTCCTGTCACTCTTGAAGTTGCTAATGAAGAGGGGGTTCTTCCAACCATTCTCCATCCTTATATGCCCACTGACATTGGGTCACTGAAGAGGTTTTGGATGCAATTGAGGGATGAACGGGATTCTTACCAGGAGAAGTTCAATGAACAAGAGCAGAAGATCCAGAAGCTGACTAGGCAGCTGGAGAACGAGCAGATCCTGAATGATTATGTCCGCACTAAGAAGAAGATACCATGGGAGCATTGATGGACCTTTGATGATTTCTTTTACAGTTTTTATTTACTTTTTAGTATTTCCATTCTTGTAACGCCTAAGGGCAATTTGTTGAACAATTTAAATTTTTAAGTTTAAATCTAATAAAGTGTGTTTCCTTTCTTGTTTACAAATTTGAATCTCGATTGTCTTTGAAATCATAATCATACGCATTTCATCCCATGCACTCCATAAGCAGGTACCTATTACGGGTCTCTTATCTTCTTCGCTGTTTATTTCAGCAATCATCATGTCTGTTGAACCTTCAACTGAGCAAGCTATCAAGGCCCTCCAGGCCCAGAATGCCCAATTTCAAGAGCTGGTCATGAGTCTAGCCAAGGGTCAGCAAGACCTGAAGACCCTGATTCTGAAAGAGATAAAGAAGAAGAAGAAGAGGACCATCCCGTTTAACACAGGACGCAGGTTTGGAAACAGGCTACATAATGAAGTTGATCTGACCACCTCATCTGGAGGGAAAGATAGTCCACAGGAAAGGAGGGCTCCTAGCCCTGTGATCTCCAATAATGAGACAGATTACGATGAAGAACAGTATCCTCCTGCTGAGGATAAGTACAAACAGCTGGAAGACTGTTTGAGCGCTATGGAAATACAGAAGGTGCCCGGTCTGGATTTCAGAGATCTAGGTCTATCATCTGGGGTGGTGATTCCCCAAAAATTCAAGGCACCTGCCTTTGCCGAGTATGACGGAGCATCCTGTCCAAAGATGCACCTCCGGTCATATGTGAGGAAGATCCAGCCTTACACTGCTGATAAGAACTTATGGATCCATTTCTTTCAAGACAGTCTCTCAGAGACTCAGCTTGAGTGGTTCTATCAGTTGGATGGAGCCAGTATCCGCAGCTGGGAAGATTTGGCTACTGCATTCTACAGGCAGTACCAGTACAACTTCGACCTCGCTCCTACGCGTACCCAACTCCAGGGTATGTCAATAGGAACGGGTGAAGGATTCAAAGAGTATGCTCAAAAGTGGAGAGATCTTGCTGGAAGGGTGCAACCACCTTTGGCTGATCGTGAGCTTGTGGACATGTTTCTGGGGACCCTGTCCGGTCCATTCTTTAATCATCTGATTGGAAGCTCCTCAGCTGGATTTACAGATCTTATTTTGACTGGTGAGAGGATTGAGGCTGGTATTAAGGATGGGAAGATACAGAAGGGTGCCTCATCGAGCACCGAGAAGAATCCGTTTAAGAAAGAGTCCAGTTCTGTCTACAGTGCAAGAAGACAGAATAGACCTGAACACCGCCAAGCTGTCAATGCGGTTGTTATTTCAAAACCTGCTGGTGCTCCTCAGTACAACAATCAGCAGAAGGATGAGAGACCTAAGAGACAATTCACTCGTCTCAGCATGACTTTATCTCAGATTCTGCCGCAGTTGCTGAAGACTAATCTGGTGACTATAAGGGAACCTCCAAAGAATGCCAATACAACGTCACCAAGGTACAACCCTAACGCCCGCTGCGCTTATCACTCCGATAGCCCGGGACATAATATAGATGATTGTTGGGCTTTGAAGAATAAGATACAGGACTTGATTGATGCAAAGGATATGGAGTTCGAGGCGCACGAGAGGCCTAATGTTGTGACGGCTCCCATGCCCAAACATGGAGTAAATGCTGTAGAGGAGGACTTGTTCGTAGTTTCTGTGGATGACATTGTTACCCCTCTGATGACTGTCAAGAAGAACCTGTTGCTAGCCGGTTTATTTCCAGGCTGCGACAAGGATTGCCATATGTGTTCTGTTTTACCTACCGGTTGCCCATTCTTAAAGTCAGGTATCCAAAACCTGATGGATAGTAAGGAGATCTTGTTTGAGAAGACTGCTGTTCCATCCGTTCATTCTGAAGAAGTTGCCATCATTACCATTTTCGACAATTCTTCCAAGGCTCCCTCGAGGACGCCTGTTATAATTACATTTGTTCTGAAGATTGCACCTGTGATCATTACTGTTCCGGGGCCCATCCCCTACACCTCTGATAAAGCTGTCCCTTGGAACTATGGGGCTGATGTTTATGTTCTTGGAGTTAAGCAAGAGTTGGATGCTGATACTGGCGTCAGCAACATTACTGGACCTGCTAAAGTCACCCGCAGCGGCATACTTTTCTCACCTGATATTGCTCCACCAACAGCCCGAAGACCTGTTGTCATTACACCTGCAAGTGTACCTGCTGCTATTCCTGATCAAGTTCCTATTCTTACCCCTGTCGCTGAGTCATCTAACGCTCGGGGCAAAGGGATCACCACTGATGTGCCTGCCCAGACGGAGGCACCAAAGAAAATTACTGTTGAAGCTTCCAAACAGGAGATGGAAGAGATTCTGAAGATTATTAAGAAGAGTGATTATAACGTAGTTGAGCAACTGGGGCAAACCCCCATCCAAGATTTATATGTTGTCACTATTGCTGTGCTCAGAGGCCCATTCCAAGGCTCTGATTACCTTTCTGAAGACTGCCCAGGTGCCACAAGAGACATCAGCTGATCAGTTTACCGATTATGTGGCCAATTTAACTGCTGATAATGGTTTGGGTTTCTCAAACGCTGATTTGACTGTTAAGGGGAAGAACCACAACGATGCCCTGCATATCTCCATTGAATGCAGGGGCACTACTCTTGCACATGTATTGGTTGATACTGGTTCCTCATTGAACGTATTGCCTAAAAAAGCTCTAGACCGGTTGGATTGCAAGGGGTTGGAGCTAAAACCAAGTAATATCGTTGTTAGGGCCTTTGATGGGTCTAAAAGGATGGTGCACGGTGAAGTTGATATTCCAATTAAAGTTGGTTCTCAGGTCTTCAATTCTACATTCTAAGTGATGGACATTCGGCCATCATATTCTTGTTTGCTGGGTCGTCCATAGATCCACAAAGCTGGGGCCGTAACCTCAACGCTCCACCAGAAGTTGAAGTACTCGGTTAGAGGGAAGATTGTGACAGTACAAGGGGAGGAAGAGTATATGGTCAACCACCTCAACTCATTCCGATACGTAGAGATGGATGGGGAGTTCATTGAGACCCCATTTCAACACTTTGAAGAGGTTCCCCAGACACTGGCATCAGCTGAGACTGTGGTTGAAGATTCTCCTATGAAGATGGCTTTCTTAAAAGATGCCTGGGCTGTTATTGAGAAGGGTGAGTGTGCAAATTAGGGCTGACTTCCTGATTTTACGCAGAAGACTAACAAGTTTGGTTTGGGTTTCACTACAGAAGCTCAAAGGGTTGTTCGTAATGTAAGGATTGGAAGACCTCCTGTGTTCATCAGCAACTCGGGAGTGAATGCCATTGAAGAAGATGTAGAAGAGTCTGAATTCGACAGCTGGATCTATCCTACGACCAACGGTGGACTAAACAACTGGAAAGCAAAAGACTTCATCCCTATTACTTTTGTTACCCACTAATGAAACTTTTTGTTTTAAATTTTTAATAGACAATGTTTTGAAACTTTATGGCCCGGTGTCTTACCCGGGGCACCGTGGCTTCATTTGTGAGGGCTTTTGTGTGTCATTTTCATATATCATTAACAAAAGCATTGGACGTTCTTGCATTTCAAATCTTGCGCTCCTTGTCTTTCTTTATTATATTTTGCAAAACAGCTATTTTACACACACTCACATATACAGGTCCATATCCACTCTGGATCTTACTGGTAACGACTCTGCTACTGCCAGTTATTACTTCGAAAATCCGATCAACTTAGCCGAAGACGAAGGTGAAGATGATTGCAAAGTGCCTGTTGAACTTGCAAGACTGCTACTCCAGGAAGAGAGGGCCATTCAGCCACATGAAGAGCCGGTAGAATCAGTGAATCTGGGTACTGAGACAGACAAGAAGGAAGTCAAGATCGGTGCAAATCTGAAGCTTAGTGTGAAACAACGGTTAATTCAGATGCTGCGTGACTACGATGAGATCTTTGCCTGGTCTTACAAAGATATGCTTGGTTTGGATACTGACATTGTGGTTCATCGCCTGCCTACCAAGGAAGACTGTCCTCTGGTAAAATAGAAGGTTCGTCGTATGCGCCCAGAGATATCCGAGAAAATCAAGGCTGAGGTTATGAAACAGTTTGATGCCGGTTTCCTAGCAGTGACTTCTTACCCTCAGTGGGTTTCCAATGTGGTTCCAGTGCCGAAGAAAGATGGTAAGGTCCGAATGTGTGTTGACTATAGGGATCTGAACAGGGCGAGCCCCAAGGATGACTTCCCTCTACCTCATATTGACGTTCTGGTTGACAACACCACTCAACACAAGGTATTCTCCTTCATGGATGGCTTCTCCGGTTATAATCAGATAAAGATGGCTCCCGAAGACATGGAGAAGACGACCTTTGTTACTCAGTGGGGCACCTTTTGTTACAAGGTCATGCCTTTTGGACTAAAGAATATCGGGGCAACGTATCAACGTGCCATGGTTGCTTTTTTTCATGACATGATCCATCATGAGATTGAAGTGTACGTCGATGATATGATTGCAAGATCCCAGACTGAGGAAGAACATCTTGACCATCTGCAGAAGCTGCTTGATAGACTGAAGTTGTACAAGCTGAGGTTGAACCCGAACAAGTGCACCTTCGGGGTAAGGTCCGGTAAGCTGTTGGGTTTCGTTGTAAGCGACAAAGGTATTCAAGTGGACCCTGACAAGGTGAAAGCCATACAAGAGATGCCAGCTCCCAAGACAGAGAAAGAAGTCAGAGGCTTTCTGGGACGATTGAACTACATTGCCCGATTCATCTCACACCTAACTTCTACTTGTGAGCCAATCTTCAAGCTATTGAAGAAAGATCAAGTGGTACGTTGGAACGATGAATGCCAAGCTGCTTTCGAAAGGATCAAAGAGTATCTCCAAGAGCCTCCTATCTTGATGCCACCAGTTGAAGGGAGACCTCTGATCTTATACTTGACAGTGCTCGATAACTCAATGGGGTGTGTGCTGGGTCAGCATGACAAGTCTGGATGAAAAGAGCATGCTATTTATTACCTTAGCAAAAAGTTTACCGACTGTGAGACCTGATACTCACTGCTCGAGAAAACTTGATGTGCTTTGGCATGGGCTGCTCGCCGGCTGAGACAGTATATGTTGACCCACACTACTCTGTTGATATCAAAGATGGATCCAATCAAGTATATCTTCGAAAAGCCTACTTTGTCAGGAAGAATAGCAAGATGGCAAATGATATTGACTGAGTATAACATCCAGTACACAACTCAAAAAGCAATCAAGGGAAGTGTATTGGAAGACCATTTGGCACATCAGGCAGTGGATGATTACCAGTCTATGAACTTTGAATTCTCAGACGAGAATATCATGTTGATAACTGATTGTGAGACACCTGGACCGGATGAAGGACCTGAGGAAGGATCCTGATGGTCTATGCACTTTGATGGAGCTTCGAATGCTTTGGGTAATGGCATTGTCGCTGTGATCATATCTCCTAAAGGCTCTCATACTCCATTTAACGCCCGACTATGTTTCAACTGCACCAACAACATGGCAGAGTATGAAGCGTGCATCATGGGTCTTCGAGCAGCAATTGACCTAAGGATTAAGTTTCTAAGTGTCTTCGAAGATTCCTCTCTCGTGATCAGTCAGATCAAAGGCGAGTGGGATACGAAACAACCAAATCTTATTCCTTATAAGGAATATGTGTTGACATTGCTTCCCAATTTCGAGGAGATAACCTTTGAACACTTCCCTAGAGAGGAGAATCAGTTGGCGGACGCGCTAGCTACGATGTCTTCTATGTTCAAAGTCAATTGGGACAACGAAGCTCCCCAGATCATTATTGAAAGATTGGACGAACCTGCACATTGCTGTGATCTTGAGACTGAAGAAGTAACAGAAAAGCCCTGGTATCATGAGGTGAAGAGATATCTTGAAGCCCAGGAGTACCCCGAAGGTGCATCTGTTAATGACAAGAAGTTTCTGAGGAGGTTCGCGGCAAAGTTCTCCATCAGCAATGGTGTTCTCTACAAGTGTAACCATGATTCAACCTTACTGCATTGTGTGGATGAGATTAAAGCAGAAAGGATCATGGTAGAGCTTCATGAAGGTACTTTCGGGACTCATTCCAGTGGACATACCATGGCAAAGAAAATCCTTCGGGCAGGATATTATTGGTCCACAATGGAAGCCGACTGTTATCAGCATTCTCAGACATGTCACAAGTTCCAAGTCTATGCTGATAAGGTGCACATACCTCTGGTTCCTCTGAATGTCTTGACAGCGCCTTGGCCTTTTGCAATGTGGGGCATTGATATGATCAGAGAGATCAGACCTACAGCATCCAACGGGCATCGTTTCATCCTGGTAGCAATTGATTATTTTACGAAGTGGGTTGAAGCAGCTTCCTTTGCTACCGTAACCAAGAACATTGTGGCACGGTTCATTCGGCATAACCTGATCTGTCGATACGGTATACCAGAGAGGATCATTACGGACAATGGTACCAATCTTAACAACAAGATGATCACTGAGCTCTGCGAGCAATTCAAGATACATCATCATAACTCATCTCCTTACCGGCCGAAGATGAATGGGGCTGTAGAAGTGGCTAATAAGAACATCAAGAAGATTGTGCAGAAGATGACAATGACATACAAAGACTGGCACGAGATTTTACCATTTGCTCTTCATGGGTACCGTACCTCAACACGGACGTCAACAGGCGCAACACCCTATTCCTTGGTATATGGTATGGAGGCAGTCTTGCCTATTGAAGTTCAGATACCCTCTCTTCGGATAATGAAGGATGCATGTTTGAGTGAAGATGACTGGATTCAGACCCGGCTTGATCAACTGAACCTAATCGACAAAAAGAGACTTACTGCTGTTTGTCATGGTCAGACGTATCAAAAACAGATGATCAAGGCATTTAACAAGAAAGTTGTTAGACAAGAATATCAAGTTGGGGACCTGGTAATCAAGCGCATTATCTTACCTCAAGGTGATCCCAAGGGCAAATGGACCCCTACTTACGAAGGGTCATTTGTGGTTAAGAACATTTTCTCAGGAGGAGCAATGATTCTAACCACCATGGATGGTGACGACCTTCCTCACCCCGTCAATGCAGACATAGTAAAAGGATACTACGCATAATCAAAGACCCACTAGGTTGACTGGCCTAGGCAAAAATAAGGGCTTCCCGACGAACCAAAAGGGTTCGGGCAAAAATAAGGGATGGAAATGAAAAAAAAAATCTGTACACCCGGCAAGTCGAAAACCTGAAAAGGCGGCTTGGGAAAAAATGGGTATCCCGGTGGACTGAAAACCCGAAAGGGCGGTCCAGGCAAAAGTTAGGGATTAAAGCGTAACACTATGTCTCATTGGATCACCTCGCATCCAAACTTCGGTATCGACTATCAAACTCGGACGACACTAACCAATCAAATTCATCTTTAACTAAGCAGCAAAGTGATGAGACGCTTGAAGACATAAAGGCAATAGCAGAGTTGGAACCCAGTGGGATTATTCACATAGCTGTTTTGTTTTCATAAATCGTATAAATTCTATTTGTTCAGCGGTGTTCTCTTACTAGGACGTCAGCCTCTTGTACAAAAACGCCTATTTTCAGGCCAAACTTCAAAATCAATACAAATTCATTCCCAAAAATTTCAAGCTGTTTTTCCTTTATCTGTGTTGTTTTGCAAAGAACGTCAAAAGTTCCTTTTTTGATATATGCATTTGACATTAATTGCTGATCATAAATATTTACATACGAAACAAAGGCAAATTACTGGTAATATCAGAAACAGGGGCAATAAGAATTGTCTGAATTGTATAGTTGCTCTGTCCACCAGGTACCAAGGTACATCCAGCTGAAGAATATGGCTAAAGATACCTTCATTCCCCGCAGGGTAAGACAATAATGATAGCTCTCTCAGCTAAGACTTGCAACTATGGATGAATCCGCGATAATCCCCAAGCAGAGTTCATCCACCATTAAGCCCTAAAAAGGGTGGGTATCCCCAGAAGGTCTTAATCTTCCACAGTGGAGTATAAGAATATTCATCAGTAAGCACAAGAGTATCCCCGAAAGTCTTAATATTCCCTGGTAGAGTATAAGAGTGTTCCCCGGAAGGAATACAAGATACCCTAGTGGAGCCATTTCCCCAGCGCAGTCTAAAAAAGCTTTCCCAACAGAGTTGAATCATCTTCCCCAGTAGATTCTGGAAGCTTATCCCCGACAGAGCGCAAATAAATCTCCCCAGCCAAATTCAGAGGTTTATACCCACAAGAGTCTAACTGGGTTATCCTCAGCAAGTTGCAACTGAAAGATCATCCTCGGCGAAGTTCTTTCTTTCCCCGAACAGGAATTCAATCCTCAACAGATTCAATATCACAAGCAACGGTAATTCATCCCCAGCAGAGTTTATCCCCAGCGGAGTTCATCATTGAAATCCCCAACAGAGTTTGTCAACGGAATCTCCAGCAGAGTTTATCGTCATAATTCTCAGCAGAATATCTCTTCCCCACATAGTATTTCCCCAACAGAGTTATCTTCTCCTGCAAGTCAGTCATCTTCGTTCACCATCCCCAACGGAAACGAAGAATTCAACTCTATTCTCCAGCAGCTCCGGGATTTATTTTCCCCAGCTAAAACATTACATGTCCATACATCATGATACATGCATATACGCGTCATACCATACAATCTCATTTATTTTGAGAGCATCATTGCATACATACATAACATGCATTACATACAGCTAACCTTTACCTTTTAGGAAAGATACAATCAAAGTTCAAGTTATGAAGCCCGGGTGCGACCGGATAATATCTTGATTTCTACAGCATATTGGGAAGCCCGAATTATGATCGGATAACAATATCAGACTATCGCGAAGCCTGGATTACGACCAGATAGCGACATCTCTCAAAAGCAAGCTATGAAGCACGGAGAACAACTGGATAGTAGTTTATTCCCCAGTGAGCCGTGAAGCCCGTATTACGACCGAATAGCAGCTCAGTAAGCACCATGAAGCCTGGATTCGACCAGATAGTGGTATATCATAAACACAAGCCTTGAAGCTCGGATCACGACCGAATAACACCTCAGTAAGTTATTGTGAAGCCTGGATTACGGCCAGAAAGCAATACAAGACCATGAAGCCTGGATTACGACCAGATAATGGTAGAAGATGTTGTGAAGACTGGATTACGACCAGATAGCAACCAAGAGTACTACGAAGCCTGAATTACGACCGGATAGTGGTATGACACATCGTGAAGCCTGGATTACGACCATATAGCATTAAGGGACGCTATGAAGCTTGGATTACGACCAGATAACAGTTCACCCAGCCAGTTACTATGAAGCCCGGATTTGACCAGATACTAGTAAACCCAACGGTCGAAAGGAAGCCCGGATGCGACCGGATAACCACTTGATTTATTCTGAAGCCTGGATTTCGACCAGATAAGAAGTGAGGTATTGTGAAGATTGGATTTAACCAAATAGCAGTACGCGACACCATGAAGCTTGGATTCGACCAGATAATGGTATAACACATCGTGAAGCCTGAATTACGACCAGATAGCGGTACAAGGCACTGTGAAGCTTGGATTCCGACTAAATAGCAGTTTACATGGACAGTTACTAAGAAGCCCGGAGTCGGCCGAACATTAGTGTGCCCTAAATTCAAGTTGAAGCCTAGAGGCGACCGGATAACCACTTGATTTGTTCTAAAGCCTGGATTTCGACCATATAAGAAGTGAGGTATTGCAAAGCCTGGATTACGACCGGATAGTAATTTTAATCTCATCCCCCCAGTAAGTCACTGTAAAGCCTGGATTATGACCAGATAGCAGTCGGTCTTATCACTATGAAGCCTGGGTTACGACCAGATAATAGTTCACTCTCACCTCTTCAACAGAGATGATTCCCCAGTAGAATAACAGACGACCAAAGCTCCTAAAGTTCTATTTCTCCTAAGACAAAGAACAACATTCCCCAGCGGAATCTCCCCTAACAACAGGTATACAAGTTCTCGCTAAGGAATCTCTAACGCGATCGACACTCCTTAGGATGGAATCTTTAAGCCCATCTCCCATTATCAATCTCCAAATGGCATCTGAAAGCCCATTCCCGACATCATAATGCTGATACCACTTCATGCGAGTGCAAATTTCTGGGCACTCTAGTGTTCAATCTTCTTCCACCTTCGGATCACGAAAGGCCCGAACGCCAATCTATATCCTCAGGTTTAAGAAGATTGAACAGGGGAAACTGTTGTACCCCAAAATTTTCCCTCCCATATTTCTCAAGACATGTCAAGAATTATCTCCAAGTTGTTCAAGATGGCTCAAGAGGTGGACAGTCAAATCACCTCCTAAGGCAGTCAATTCAAAATTAGGGTTTTATGTTGCATCAAGGTCCTTACATACAAATGACCTCAAGTGCTCCCCAATGTCCTAATATGTTCTTAATTTCATCCATGTCAAATTTCAAGCCTTGCAAAGGAAGTTTGGTCAGTCAATTGCTCAAGAGGTCCAAAAATCGACTGTGCTAGGGCAAAAGTCAACTGTGACCCAAATACAGTCAAACCTCAAGCTTTTTTGTCAACATTATCATTTTGAAGGATAATTCATAATTTGATCAAGGGTTTATCATGATTCATCAAGGATTGCTCAAAATTCATCAAGATTCAAAAGTTGCTAAATTAGGGTTTTGTAGGAAAAGTCAACTCAACTTTGACCAAGCATAACTTTCTCATACTTTGTGAGAAATGACCCATCCAAAGCTAATTTTGAATAGGATTCAGTTTCCTACAATCCATATTCGAACCCCAAGATCAAGAAATGCACTCACAAAAAGTTACAAATTTGGACATTATAGGTCATTTTTGAAAGTCAACAAAAACACCTTTTTTGTAAAAGCTTATAACTTGAGCATGGAATATCAAAATTAGATGATAACAAAAGGGTTAGTTGAAGGACATCTCAAGTTTTCTAAAAAGTCCAATAACACCTCCAAAAGTTCAAAATTGAAGAAGTTATGCATTGTTGAAGTTGGGCATTTTTCCAAATTTGCCAAAAGTCAACTATCCTCAAAACTCCAATTTTTGACAAAAGGGCCCACTTTTTTCCACTTGATATGGTCTTGTCATGCCACACACGTGTCCCATATTTGATTTCATGGCCATTATTTTTCTATTTTATTTAATTTTTATTGATTTAATTCATTTTTAATCAATATTAAATCAAATAAAATCTAAAAATTGATGAAATAATATCTTTGTGATTGGTATAACTTTCAATTGTCATGATTCATCAAATCAATTCGTATCAAGGCTTATTCATGCATAAAAAAAATCAGATTTGAGCTATTTTGGGAAGTTTGATAATGGTGATCAAAATCAAATCTCCAATCTCCAATATTCATTGATTAAGGCCCAAATTTTAACCTAAACTGATTCCCTTATGTGCACACAAGCCAAGCATAGCAAGAACACGCACAAAGCATTGCTGAAACGGCCAGAAGAACTTTGGAAAAAAGCTTGAAAACTTGGAATCTGAAATCCATCTTGGAGCTCGCTACAAAGCAAAAGCTTGACATATCTCTCTTCCCTGACATCCAGTGAAGCCATACCAATCAAAATCCAGCCTTGAAGCAGCCTCAAACGCACTGTAAGCGCTCTTGAACACGACTCTGAACATGACATCGTGAAACCTTTCTCTTGCATCCTTTTGCCAAATCTTTTGTATAATAATGCTTAATGTCAAATTTCTAACATGTCTGCATCATTTAATTTCGTTTTCATGGCCTATAATCATGTACCCGAACCTAGGGTTTTCTTGTGTTGTTTTTAGGCGTTTGAATTACAGGGAAAATTGGGCCAAATAATGGTTACGGGGATGGTCATGTGAAGGAGACGAGTACAATGGTATTCTTAGAATTCGTTTCCATGGCCTAGGGTGAGTTTTGGAAGCAAGCTACGAACTTTCCTGCGGATTAAAATCCGCAGGTAAATAACCAGGGGGCTTTGTGAAGAAGACGACAACGCGTCTTCTCCTTACTGGCCAGTTCAAATTGTTAGCGCGTTTTTTTTTATTTTTGCCAGGAATAATTAATTGTTTTTCATATAATATTTGTTTTCTATTCCAATAACAAAGAAGCAGCATGGATGAGTTGGCAAGCACGCTATGGCAAAACCCCTTGGGACCTGGGTTCGAATCCCAGGTCCCCCAAAACTTTGTTATAATTTTGTTTCAGGTATTCCTATGCAAGGCTCAAAAGGTGGACCATCATGTTCCTCATCCCATCAAATGCCAAGTGGCCTTCAAGCCAGATCCAAAGGCCAGAATTGCAGATCCACCATGGACTAAAGTCAACAAGCACGCATTGGGTTTCAAAGGTCAAACAAGGCTGGACGAAAATGGGCCTGGAAATTGCAACTCGAACCATCTCTTCAGGCCCACATCCTCCTGAGTATTTCTTTTAATTTCTATATCTTTTTTCTTTATTTACTTATTTATTTTGTTAAGTATTATTATTATTATTTTAAAATTTAACCAATTAACATTTTTTTATAAAATCAGAAAACCAAAAACAATAAATAAATATAATGATAATATTTTTATTTCATTATTTTTGTAAATAAACTTTAACCAATTAATTTAGTTTTTTAATTAGGTACAATTTTAATATCTTTTGCAATAAATTAAAATTAATATAGAATTAGGGCTTTTAATAACTTTTAATCATTCTTATTTTATTTCCTTAATTATAAAAAAACCAAAAAATATATTTTTATTTAATTAATTCAATTATTAACTTAGACTTAATTTTTAATTCAAAAAAATAACAAAAAATGTTTTCTTTAATAAAAAAGGGTTAAAACCTAAAAAACACTCCGATTTACTTTTCTCGCACGCGTGTTATTTTTATCCAATATTGTAACTGCTCCGGGAATGTAATAATTTTTAAATTAGGATTTTAATTATTTATCGCTTTTATTTACTTTCTGCAATTTAATTTTAAAGGGTTTGTCTTTGGCGATGTAAATACCCGACGCCTTGTAATAGCTTAGATTTATTTTCTGCAATTTAATTTCCGCACAATATTAACTGTTAGATGTTTGATAAATAGGCAATGCATGACAAGATTAACCTTTAACCTAAAATCAACAGTAGCTCACTGTGATACGGTGGGAGAACTGACTATGGTTTTGCGTTTGTTTTCGCAAATGTTTCGGTTGAGCAAGAGTCGCCACCGACTTTTTATTTTATCCTAAGGAAAGGTTTAAAAAGCACAGCAAAAACCTTTGAGATATTTTCTTGGGTTCGGGGAGTAGATTATAGAAAGGGAAGGTATTAGCACCCTTTCTATCCATGGTTATCCATGGGCTCTTAGGTACTTGCTTAGATCAACTTGCCTTGGTTTTCAATTGTTTGAAATGGTGCTTTGTGTGTGGTTTTTAAAAATGTTTTGAAAAAAGATGCCTTGTCTAGGCTACACTTGTAACAATTCTTTACTCGAATGTTTTACAAAAGGTGTTTGTCTTTTTGAAAAGATGTTTCAAGGTTTTTTTGAAAGTTTGTTTTGAAAGTGTGGTTTGAAAAATAGACAAGTGTTTTCATTTTTTGCAAGTTGACAAGTACTTAAGGGCTATCTACCCTAAAGTTCTCAAAGATTTTTGCTATGTTTTAACCCTTTTAACAATTTTGTTCCACCATTGTATTTGGTGGACAATCTTGTGTTAGGATGTGAAAGGGACGGGCGCGAGTCATCGTTTAGACCATGATTGCAATGGTGCTAGGTACCTTTGGGCAATTTTTCCTTGAAAGGGACTTGATCATTTTAGGCAACTTTTCGAAAGCGTCATCGAGGGACTATGATCATTTGATTTTGTATTTGTTTTTCCCAAAGAGACCTAACATGCAATATGGCCCATTATTGAAGGCAACAAGTGGAATACCCTAGGGGTGCAAGTGTGATATGTGTTGTCCATTTTCATGCTTTGATTATCTTGAAATTAGGTCAAACTATTTTTGTTCTTTTTATTTGCATACAAACCCTAATTCTAACATGGTATATTTAGAAAGCAATAAAGTGCGAAATTTAAATTTCCTAAGCTATTACAACACAATATGGGAAGGGGCGGTACAAATGTGCAAATGGGGGATTTGACAAGAAATTTAAACCTAGCTATTACATCAATTTGGAATTATTTACAAGGTACTTAATTGCATAAATTAAAATAGAAATGAAATAAATATGCAAAATGTAAAAAGAGTTTTTATATGTATGAAAAAAGAGTATTTTATATGTCAAAATAAAATAAAATGAAAAGTATTATTTTTAGAGTTTTTGTGTGTTTTAAGGGCAAAAACCCTAATTTATTTAAGTAAATATATTAATTATTTAATATATACTAATATTTATCAATTATATATGAAAAAAATAAAAATGAAGTATATTTGTCAAAATGGTATTTTTACTATTAAATATTAATAAAAATAAAATGTATATATTTTTGTACTATTTACTAAATATTCTAATAAATATATATATATATATATATATATATATATTATATATATATATATATATATATATATATATATATATATATATATATATATATATAATATATATATATATATATATATAATATATATATATATATATATATATATATATATATATATATTATATATATATATATATATATATATATATATTATACATATATATATATATATATATATATATACTATATATATATATATATAATATATATATATATATATATATATATTATATATATATAATATATATATATATATATATATATATATATATATATATATATATATATATATATATATATATATCTATATATATATATATGTATTAATTTCTAAATATGTATTATATATAACAAAAATAATATTATTTAATATTTATAAAAAAAGTATATTTTATACAAAATATTTTAAGAAGATAAAACAAAATAAAAATGAAAATAAAATGTGTTTACATTATTTTTTTTAGTATTTTAAGTAAAAAGTGTTTGTTTATTTATGTACAAATATCAATATAAACAAATAAATGCCTAAAAAATTCAAAAATGGTTTAAAAAATTATTTTTATATTTTTAATATCATGAGGAAAAATAAATAAGTCAGGAATAAAAAACAAAAGTCAAAAAATCAAGAAAATAAACAAAATAGGCTCAGGGGGTGCCAAAGCAGAAATAGGGTGCAAATAAGAAATCAACTCAGGCCCAGCCCAAGAAGACTTTGTCTTCAACCTTTGGCCAGAACTGTGACAAAAACGCGCGCCTTGTTCATGAATTCAAACATCCTGATTCCTTGAGTTTTAGCACAAACTTTCAACATAAGAAATGTTAATCATCAAGCCACGATTCTAAATATATAAAGAACTCATCCTAACTCTCAGAAATGAGAGAGAATTTTATCATTCCCAAATCCTAACCTAACTTTTTTATCAACATTCAGACCTTAAATTCTCATAGCTCAGGCAAAATAAATGGAAAGTAAAAGTATGTACAGATTCAGGGGCATGAGTAGAACACTTTTTATTCACAAACCTAGAGCTAACAATGCCTACATTAAGAGTTAGAAGTTCAAGAAGATACCTGTTCAGTTGAAGTTGTATCTGATGATGGAGGTACTTTCAGAGCAAGATGATGATTGGTACATCTTCCTTGATGTCCAGGGATGCTATTCCAAGTTTTACTTTGCTTTGAAACACTTTGAATCGAGCTATGGAACTTCAACTGCAAAACAAGAAAGTGAAAATGGTGGAACTGATTAGAGGAGTTACAGGTCGTGTTTGATGTTTGGATTAGCTTCAAGGGATGTTGTAGGATGTGTTTGATGTGGTTTTAGCAGGAATGTATGAAAGGGATGAGAGTTGACACTCAAACTGCAGCAGGTGCTTTGTTTGGGAAACTTGAGGGTGGTTCTGTGTTCTAGAGGGCAATGGAGGTGTTGGAGTCGTGTGCTAGCTCAGTTAGGATGTCTTGAATGTGTACAAAGTATTTGCTTAAGGGTTCTATTGCTGAGATGAAAGTTGTGTTACAAAATGCTAGGTTTCTTAACACTTAAGCAAGAAAAGGTCAAGTTGAGTTTTAGACATCTAGAGGCCCCCCTAATGTGCTGCTAACCTTCCCCTTGATCAGTGTGTTTTGTTCATAATCTTGTGCCAAAGAGATTTGATCTGTACTTGCTGATTTGCAACTTGACATAAAGCTCACTTTTTGCAAAAATGGTTAAAGTGCTTTATCTATTTTGGGATTAATCCATCATGCAATGCTTGAACAAATAGAACACGGTCTTGGCACAAAGAGTTTGCATTAAATTTATGAGTGTTGGATGGTTTAGAGGCCTGTAATCAAGGGAAGCATGCTGATTTGAAAAATTGCACAAGTTATGAACATGGAAATTGGCCAATTCAAAAGTGAGTTTTTGCCATATTGCAAAATTCGATTCTCTCAAGTCATGAGGTTGTTTGATGAGTTCTTGGATATTTTGGAAAGCTTGGAATGTGTAATACAATCCATCTTTGAAATCCAAATTTAAATTACAAGGGTAAGTATGTGAAAAATGGTCTTGAAGTTAGGTAAAAACCTTGCCTAAAATAGGTCAAATTTCACTAAGTTAAGAATGGTTTAGTACCCTTGTTCCAAAAATTATAACTTGAGCTACAAGCCTCTTTTGGGAAAACTTTGTGAATAAAAGTTGTAGATTATGCAATTGGCTACAACTTTTATGTTTTGACTTTTTCTTGAATCCAAATGAATCTTGGTGAGAAAGTGGCGCAAAGTTGGGAAAAAATTAGGGTTTTTCATAACTTAGAAAAATTCTAAGTTATGAAAAATTCTCATTTCAAACCCTAATTTGCAATTCTTGATTTCTTGATGAACAAGTTTCATGATTTGGCATGTTTTGATGAAAAATGAATCTTGACTCTTGATTTTGACCAAAAAGTCAAAGTTTGACTTTTCAGTATACAGTCAAAATTGATCAATTGACTGAGAAATTCAACTGTCAATCTTGTGCATTTGGGATCTTTTGAACTTGTTGAGCATGTCAAGACAATTCCATGGGGTCCTTGAGTCCATATGTGAGCTTGGTTTGCCATTGGCTAGGTCAAACAGTCAAAAATCGCCTTTGTGCAGTCAAAACCCTAAAAATGACCATTTTGCCCTTTTGGTGATCTGATCAAATTTCTTGTGGAATTGTGATCCAAACTTGATCAAATGGTCCATATGAGTTCATGATGTTGATGTGGGTCAATTTTCATGAGATTTGGCTGTCAATTGGCCATAGTTGACTTTTTCCCCAATACAGCTGATTTTTAGATTAACTGTCCAATTGACTGGGCAAGACTGGGAATCAAGGCTTGAAACTTGATATGGATAAACTTGGGAGTCCAATATGAAGCATGAAAGTCATCTTAGGCATTTTAGGTCAAAACAACTTTGTGCAAACACAAACCCTAATTTGGGTTAACAGTGCAAGGAGGAGTCTTGAGCAGGAAAAACCCTAACTGGATCTTGAGTTCCAAAGGCTTTGAGAAATGGGAGGGCAAATTTTGGGGTACAACAGTTGCCCCTGTTCAATCTTCTTGAATTCGAAGAGTTAGATTGGCAAGTTTGCCTTTCGTGACTCGAGGGTAAAAGGAGATTGGACACTAGAGTGCCCTTAAATTTGCACTCGTCAAAGCAAGGGATGCGGGAATGGGCTTAGAGATGCCATTTGGAGATGGGCTTAACGATTCCATCGGGAGGAGTAACAGAAACTTGTAAGGGATGGGCTTAAAGATGCTATCTGAAATGAGTATCAGAAAGGTGTCCATGCTTAGGACCATCTCTGAACTGGGGGTCTGAATAAGCAATAGATTGACATCCGTTGTTGGGAGGAATCCGTAAACTGTTTTCAGAAGTCTTGAGAAGAAACTGAACAAGCGATAGGTTAACATCCGTTACTTGGAGAACCCGTAAACTGTTTTCAGGGGTCTGGAGAAGAATCTGAACAAGCGATAGGTTAACATCCGTTACTTGGAGAACCCGTGAACTGTTTTCAGAAATCTTGAAGTTGAATAAGAAATAGAGCAACATCCGTTGTTGGGAAGCGTCCGTAAACTGTTTTCAAAAGTTGCATCTGAACAAGCGATAGATTAACATCCGTTGTTGGGAAGAATCCATAAACTTTTTTCAGAAGTCTTGAGAAGAAACTGAAGAAGCGATAGGTTAACATCCGTTACTTGGAGAACCCGTAAACTGTTTTCAGGGGTCTTGAAGTTGAATAAGCAATAGAGCAGCATCCGTTGTTGGGAAGCGTCCGTAAACTGTTTTCAAAGGTTGCATCTGAACAAGCGATAGATTAACATCCGTTGTTGGGAAGAATCCATAAACTGTTTTCAGAAGTCTTGAATTTGGAGGAAGAACCGGTGTAGGGTTCCCTGATGATGAGCTTGTGTAAAACTGCATCTGGATGAATCTGGGATAAGCATTAGAATGCTGCCCAGTCTGGGTCACATCCGAACTATTCCTGGAAAGAATCTCGGGAGATAATGATTTTAGTCTGTCGACTGATCTTACCTGAAAAGGTAAAGAGTTAGTTATATGCAATGTCATGATGCATGATACAATGTATGTTATATGATATGAATGTAAATGGATGCGTATGTAAGCTGGAGAGCTGTCTTGCAAAGGATAGATGAATCCGAGATGGCTGAAGATAAAAGCATCTTGACTGCTGCCGGGACGAATAATTCCTTGGCTGTTGCTGGGGAAGAGAATTCCTGATGACTTCTACTGGGGAGTTCTAATCTGATAGACTCATGTTGGGGAGGTAAGACTGAGAATCTTCAGTTTGGTGGGAAGTATCTCTGTGGGGAGAAAGTTCACTAGTCTGGCTCCGCTGGCAATTGATAATTTGAAGTTTTAGCTCGGCTGGGGATACTGAAACTTAAACTCTGAGGGGGATTGAGTTCTGGAGGATTCTCTGGCTGAGGGTAACAAAGATAAACTCCTCTGGGGATTGTATTGATAAGTTATGCTGGGGAACTTTGATGAACTCCGCTGGGGATAGGAAGAAATTTGCCGAGTGCGATCTTCCGTGGCAATAAGCTGAGGATAACCCAGTTATAAACCCTTGTGAGGAATAACTTTGAATAAAGCTCGGGAGAGACGTCCGTACTCTGCAGGGGATAAGCTTCCAGAATCTACTGGGGATAAGCTTCAGGGTTTGCTGGGGATATGGATTCCAAATCTCCTGGGGGTTTCCTTTGAAAGGGTATCAAGATATCCAACTGTACCTTCAACCTATCAGTAATCCTCTTTCTTGATAAGGAAATGATTATGTTCAAATGCATATGCCTACTTAACAAAACATTGGACGTTTCTCAAAATAAAACAATTAGTGCAAGAGAAAAAGAAAAAGGAAATGACACAAATTTCTGGGAAGAGTATTTGTATTAACTTTCTCTGAGTATATTTGTACAAAGGAGACAATCATCCTAGTAAGAGGATTTTGTCGTAAATATTGAAAGATTTATACAAAATAAAGATGGCTATGTGAAATAATTCCATGGGATTCCATTCCGCTATAGCCTTCACAACTCTGAATATCTGTCCATTCAATGCTTCATTTGCCGATGACTGGATTGATCAGAAATCTGGAACTGGTTGATGAAGAGATTGTCTTTGAAGTGATCCGACGAGACATAGTCATACGCTTTTGTTCCCTAACTTTTGCCTGAATCGCCCTTTCGGGTTTTCGATCCATTGGGAAACCCCTTTTTGCCCAAGCCGCCCTTTCGGGTTTTCAACTTGCCGGGTGTACAGATTTTTTGTTTGTTTTTATCCCTAATTTTTGCCTGAACCGCCCTTTCGGGTTTTCGGTTCACCGGGATGCCCATTTTTGCCCAAGCCGCCCTTTCGGGTTTTCGACTTGTCGGGTTATTTTATGCGTAGTATCTTTTGACTATGTTTGCGTTCGCAGGGTGCGGCAAATCGTCGCCGTCCATGGTGGTCAGAATCATTGCACCACCATAAAATATGCTCTTGATCACAAATGGTCCTTCATATGTAGGAGTCCATTTGCCCCTGGGATCACTTTGCGGCAAGATAATCCGCTTGATTACGAGATCTCCGACTTGATACACTTGACGTCTGACTTTCTTATTGAAGGCCTTGATCATCCGTTTTTGATACGTCTGACCATGGCATATAGCAGCGAGTCACTTCTCGTCGATCAGATTGAGTTGATCAAGTCGGGTCTGCATCCAATCATCTTCATTCAAACCTGTGTCCTTCATAATCCTTAGAGAAGGAATATGAACTTCCATAGGCAGGACAGCTTCCATGCCATATACCAACGAAAATGGGGTTGCCCCGGTTGAAGTACGTGCCGTCGTACGGTATCCATGTAGAGTAAACGGTAACATCTCATGCCAGTCTTTGTAAGTGACTGTCATTTTCTGAATGATCCTCTTAATGTTTTTGTTCGCAGCTTCAACAGCACCGTTCATCTTCGGCCGATAGGGAGATGAATTGTGATGATAAATCTTGAACTGTTCGCACAATGCGGTGATCATCGTGTTATTCAGATTCGTACCGTTGTCTGTGATGATCCTGTCTGGAACACCATACCGGCATATGAGATTCTGCTTGATAAAGCAGGCAACCACATTTTTAGTAACAGAGGCGAAGGAAGCTGCTTCGACCCATTTGGTGAAATAGTCAATGGCAACCAGGATGAAGCGATGTCTGTTGGAAGTCGTGGGCTTGATCTCTCCAATCATGTCAATGCCCCACATTGCAAATGGCCACGGAGCAGTCAGAACGTTGAGAGGAACCGGAGGGGTGTGAACTTTGTCAGCATAGACTTGACACTTGTGGCAAGTACGGGAATGTTGATGGCAGTCAGCTTCTATGGTAGACCAGTAGTAGCCTGCCCTTAGGATCTTCTTAGCCATTGTATGCCCGCTCAAGTGAGTGCCAAATGTGCCGCTGTGTATCTCAGTCATGATCAACTCTGCTTCAGCTTTGTCTACGCATCAGAGTAATACACAATCATGGCTTCGTTTGTAAAGGATGACGTTGCACGGGAAGAATTTGGCAGCAAATTTCCTTAAGAACTTCTTGTCATTTACGGAAGCTCCTTCGGGATAATCTCTAGTCTCGAGATACCTTTTGATTTCATGGAACCAGGGTTGTTCCACTACTTCTTCGGTATTAATCTCATGACAATGCGCAGGTTCATCCATTCGCTCGATGGTGATTTGGGGAGCCTCGTTATCCCAGTTGAGTTTAAACATGGAAGACATTGTAGCTAGAGCATCCGCTAGCTGATTCTCTTCTCGCGGGAAATGCTCGAAGGTAACTTGCTCTAAATGAGGCAATAATGTCAAGACATGTTCTTTGTATGGGATAAGATTAGGGTTCTTGGTATCCCACTCTCCTTTGATTTGACTGATAACCAAAGCCGAGTCCCCAAATACGATCAAAGATTTGATCCCCAAGTCTATAGCAGCCTTGAGACCAAAGATGCAAGCTTCATATTCAGCCATGTTATTTGTGCAGCTGAAGCAAAGTCGGGCCGTGAAAGGTCTGTGACAACCTTCCGGAGAAATGAGTACTGCGCTGATACCATTTCCAAGTGCATTTGAAGCACCATCAAAGTACAGGGTCCATTGGGATCCCTTTTCGGGTCCGTCATACGGTCCGTCACTTTCAATGTTGTCCAAATTCATGATGTCCTCGTCTGGGAAGTCAAATCTCATGGGTTGATAATCTTCGATAGCTTGATGTGCCAGATGGTCAGCTAGTACACTCCCTTTTATAGCTTTTTGGGTGGTGTACTGGATGTCATACTCAGTTAGGATCATCTGCCATCTAGCTATCCTTCCGGATAAGGCGGGCTTTTCGAAGATATACTTGATAGGATCCATTTTGGAAATCAACAAGGTAGTATGAGTCAACATATACTGCCTTAGTCGGCGAGCAGCCCATACCAAAGCACAACAAGTTTTCTCGAGCAGTGAGTAGCGAGTCTCACAGTCGGTAAACTTTTTGCTAAGGTAATAAATAGCATGCTCTTTTCGACCAGACTCGTCATGCTGGCCCAAAACACACCCCATTGAGTTGTCCAAGACGGTCAGATACATGATCAATGGTCTTCCTTCGACGGGCGGCATCAGAATAGGAGGTTCTAGCAAATACTCCTTGATCTTATCAAAAGCAGCTTGGCAATCGTCGTTCCATTCGACTACCTGATCTTTCTTCAAGAGTTTGAAAATTGGCTCACAGGTAGAAGTCAGATGGGAGATGAATCTGGAAATATAGTTCAAGCGCCCCAAGAACCCTCTAACCTCCTTTTCAGTACGGGGAGCAGGCATCTTTTGTATTGCTTTCACTTTTGCTGGATCGACTTTAATGCCTTTGTTGCTTACAATGAATCCTAGAAGTTTACCAGACCTAACTCCAAAAGTGCATTTACTTGGATTCAACCTGAGCTTGTATTCTTTCAATCTGGCAAACAGCTTTTCTAGATGTTCAAGGTGCTCCTCCTCTGTTTGTGACCGAGCTATCATATCGTCTACGTAAACTTCAATCTCATGATGTATCATATCATGAAACAAAGCTACCATGGCGCGTTGATAAGTTGCCCCTGCGTTCTTCAGCCCGAACGGCATCACCTTGTAACAGAAAGTGCCCCATTGTGTGACAAAAGTTGTTTTCTCCATATCCTCGGGGGCCATTTTGATTTGATTGTAGCCTGAGAATCCATCCATGAAGGAAAACACTTTGTGCTGAGCCGTATTATCGATCAAAATGTCAATGTGTGGAAGTGGAAAATCATCTTTGGGGCTGGCCCTATTCAAATCCTGGTAGTCCACACACATCCTGACTTTGCCATCTTTCTTAGGTACTGGCACGATGTTAGCGATCCATTGAGGATAGGACGTAACAGCCAGAAAGCCAGCGTCGAATTACTTCATCACTTCTGCTTTGATCTTTTCAGACATGTCAGGCCTCATTCGGCGGACTTTTTGCTTGATCGGTGGACAATCCTCTCTTGTGGGGAGACGGTGAACCACGATGTCTGTATCTAAACCCGGCATGTCTTCATAAGACCAAGCGGAGATTTCAACATACTCATTCAACAACTGTATCAGGCGTTCCTTGACACTTGGCTCCAGATTGGCACCCACTTGCACCTCCTTCCGGTCTTCCTCGGTCCCTAAGTTGACAGTTTCCAATGACTCTTCGTGAGGTAAGATGGCCCTTTCCTCTTGCTGCAGAAGTCTGGCTAGTTCCCCTGGTACCTCACAACCTTCGTCATCCTCATACTCGACTTGATTGACCAGATATTCAGAGTTATTGAAGGATATAGCAGAATAGTCACCCATGGAATCCGGAGTGGATGAGTACCTGCATTTGTGAGTGTGGGTGTGTGTAAGGGATATCCATCGTTAAACAAAAAATGCAAAAGGAAAGAAAATGAACACAAGCAGTTTATCAAATGAAAAACGTCCAATGAATCATTAAACATGGCATATGGATATGAAAAATAATCAAAACCCTTACAAATGGAGCTACATGCCCCGGGCAAGGCATGAGGTGAAAAGATAGTGTACGGATTGTTCGAAAATAAATATTACAGACCAAATAGGAAATGTTTGACAGATAAATTACTGATGAATAAAAGTGATGGGGACAAAGTCTTTTGCCTCCCAGTTGCACAATCCTCCTTTGACAGTTGGGTAAATCCACTCTTCGATGTTTCTTTCTTTGTCTTCGTCCTCCAAGGCGTTGATTTCGTAGGGAGAAATTTTGACCGGCGCTCTTTCAATCTTTGAACGGCGCATAACTTTCTGGCCTGCGGTAGTGAACCCTAATCCAAATTTGTCGGTCTTATGTGGAATATCAGGCAACTGCCCCCATGCTGAATTCTTCCCTTCCTTTATTGCGGCCCTTGCGTCCTCCAGAGATGCCATTCTGGCCATCTGCCTCGATGTCTCAGCTGCCAACTTTGCTACTGTTATTTCAGGAAGGACTTCTTCGAAATGCTGGAAAGGCGTCTCAATGAACTCCCCCTCAACCTCTACGTACCGGAAAGAATTCAAGTGGCTAATCATGTACTCCTCTTCACCATGGATAGTAATGATCTTTCCTTTGACAGGATACTTCAACATCTGATGTAAGGAGGAGGTGACTGCGCCAGCATGGTGTATCCAAGGCCTACCCAACAAGCAAGAGTATGACGGACGGATGTCCATCACATAGAAAGTAGATTTAAACACCTCAGTGCCTATCTTGATTGGAATTTCAACCTCCCAATGGACCATTCTCTTCGAACCATCGAAAGCTCTGAAAACAATGTCACTCAGCTTCAACTCCAATCCTTCACAATCTATTCGGTCCAAGGCCTTCTTAGGCAGTACATTCAGCGACAAACCAGTGTCGACCAAGACATGTGCGAGAGTAGTTCCTCGGCACTCGACTGAAATGTGCAAAGCATCATTGTGGTTTCTACCTTTAGGAGTTAGGTCGGCATCGGAGAAACCTAATCCATTGTCCGCAGTAAGGCTAGCCACGCAATTTTGAAACTGATCCGCAGAGGTTTCCTGGGGCACATGGGCTGCCTTTAGGAATTTTATCAGAGCTTTAGCGTGCGCTTCCGAGCAAAGTAATAGTGCCAGCATGGAGATTTTTGAGGGGGTTTGCCCCAACTGTTCTACCACATCGTAGTCACTCCTTTTGATTATCCTCAAGATCTCATCCATTTTCTTCTTGGAGGTCTCTGGAATGACCAAGGGTTGAGCCCTCGTCCTGACGAGCTCATCTTGGATTCCCTTACCTTTATCAGCAGCGGTAGGAGGAACAGTACTAGGAACAACAACATCTTCAATCAAAGGGGTTCTAGCGGAGAGTTTTATTGGTGCAGGGATGACCTTGTCGGCAGATGAGGGTCCAAAGATTGCTCTTGGAGGGGCAATCTCTGGAGAAAATATTCTCCCGCTCCGGGTGATTTTGCTCGTGCCTGCAATGTTACCAATGCAGGCTTCTTCATCATCCGAACTTTCTTCAGTTATTTCGATTTGTTTAATACCATGGTAGTAGATGTCACCGCCATAGTTCCATGGTATCGACTTCTCAGAAACATAGGGGACAGGCCCTGGCATTGTTATCTTCAAAGGAACAGATTTCGTAGCTGGTGTACTCTTAACAGGCTTTCTGACGGCCTTGGAAAGATTGGCGTGAATGGTTATGATTGAGACATCTTCAGTATGGGTTGGAACAGCAGAAACTTTTTCAAACAAAATTTGTCGACTATCCATTAGGCCTTGGATGCCTTTCTTCAGTAACGTACAATCAAACGGCAGAGAGTAACAACAATAGCAGTCTTCTTTACATCCCGGGAAGATCCCGGCCCTTAACAGATTCAACTTGATGGTTAGCAATGGAGTTATCAGATCATTGACATCAGCAGCATATAAATCCTCTCCAATGGCATTGACATTTCGGCCGTGCTTCGGCATGGGAGCAGATATCACATTAGGCTTCTCCGGAGCGTCAAACTCCACTTCCTTCGCCTCTATCAGGTCTTGGATTTTATGCTTGAGTGCCCAACAATCATTGGTGTCGTGCCAGACACTGTCAGAATGGTAGGCGCATTTAGCATTAGGATGATAATATGGAGAGGACGTATTCACATTTTTTGGTGCCTCTTTGATGGTGGTGAGATTCAATTTCAACAGATGGAGAAGCACTTGCGGTGGAGTCATATTAATGCGGGTGAACTGCCGTTATGGCCGTTCCACCCGTTGCTGATTTGGTCTGGATTAGTTATAGCGAGGCTGCTCACTTGAAGGGTTTTGAATCATTACGGCCCCCACAGTTGGCCGACGCTCAGTAGTCTTCCCTGCTCTCCTCTGAGAATATACCACAGCCGTTTCCTTCTTAAAAGGCTTCTTCTCAACACTTGCAGCAACACCCTTCTGAATCTTTCCTGACTTGATGCCAGCTTCTATTCTTTCGCCTGTTAGGATCAAATAGGTAAACCCCGCGGAAGAGTTACCAATCAGATGATTGAAAAATGGCCCAGATAGGGTCCCAAGAAACATATCAACAAGCTCACGGTCGGTTAAAGGAGGCTGCACCCTGCCAGCCAAATCCCTCCATTTTTGTGCATATTCTTTGAATCCTTCGCCTGTTCCTAATGACATACCCTGAAGTTGGGTACGAGTAGGAGCAAGGTCAGAATTATACTGATATTGTTTGTAAAAGGCAGTGGCCAAGTCTTCCCAATTTCGGACGCTGGTTCCCTCTAGCTGATAAAACCACTCCAATTGAGCTCCAGAAAGGCTGTCTTGAAAGAAATGAATCCAAAGGTTTTTATCTGCCGTATAGGGTTGGATCTTTCTCACGTAGGACCTGAGATGCATTTTTGGACAGGACAATCCATCATACCTCACAAAAACCGGCACTTTGAACTTTGGGGGAATTACAATCCCGGCAACTAAACCTAAGTCTTCAAAATCTAAACCCGGTACTCTTTGTAGCTCCATGGCGGCCAACCTGTCTTCTAAACCCTTGTATTTATCATCAGCTGGAGGGTATTGCTGATCAGAGTAGTCTTCATCCTCTTCGACCTCCTCTTCTTCCACATCGAACTCGGAAGGTACCGCAACCCCACCTCCTTTACTGGTCCCTTCATCAGAAATAGGAGGAAATTCAAGCACTCTCCTAGCTTCTCCATCAAATCTTCTCCCTAAAGTAGCCACCCCGAGTCTCTTTTTCTTCTTCTTCACTGGGTCTTTATTCCCCAGCAAGGTCTTGAGATCCTCCTGACCTTTAGCCAAGGTTGTCAGGATTTGCTGGAACTGTGCATTTTGAGCTTGCAGGTCTTTGACTGTTTGCTCGAGATCCATCCTACTGAAATAAACAGCAGACAGATAAGGAAACCTGGAGTGAGACCTGCTTATGCACATGATGAATGGTATGCTTATGTATGCAATGCATTCAAGGATTTAGAATATTCAAACTTGTTGCAGACAAAAAAGAACGCACGTCATATTAATAAGAAGAAATTTGTTAGTACATAAATGCCCCATGGGCCAAATATTACAAAAACAACTTCTCAAGGTAAAAAGACATTGCACATCCTCTTTGGTGCGATGTAGGTGTTAAGGGCCTCTTGCTCATGGAGTCGGCGGGTGAGCTCTAGAACCTTCTTCTCTCTAGCGTAGAAGCTGGCTTCAAAAGTGTTTCGTTCCTCCTTGAGATGAATCCAACTCTTCTGTATTTCCTCCCACGATGTAGGCATGTCAGGATGTAGGATGGTGTAGGGAACCTCTCCTTCCTTGACGGGCTCTTTAATCACAGGGAGAACATGAGGATAAGGCATCATTAGATTTTGGGCTCGGGCTCGTACCCACTTGAGATAAGGCTCAAGAGGGATGGAGTTCTTGTGTCCCAGAGTCTTGCTATCAACCTTGTTGGGTCTTCCCCAAGCTCTGATGAATCTTTGGCGAA
This sequence comes from Vicia faba, assembly GCA_948472305.1. Lineage (NCBI taxonomy): Eukaryota > Viridiplantae > Streptophyta > Magnoliopsida > Fabales > Fabaceae > Vicia > Vicia faba. The sequence goes on from OX451739.1 coordinate 1,404,138,323, forward strand.
GTCCTTGCGCATCGTTGTCGAAGTCAAAAACTAGGTCAGGAATCAACATGTCGTGAGGGCCATCCCTCCGTGCATATCCAAATTGCCTCAAAGCTAGGCAAGGGTTGTAGGTGATACCTCCTCTGATTCCAAGTAAAGGAACATTAGGAAACTCTCCACAACGATCGACGATGATGACATTTTCTCTGGACCGAGAACACCAATGTACATCAGAGTGAGTAAGAGTCATCAACCGTTGGGACCACCTTGAGCCTTGGTCATTCTTCAAGACAGATTGTGGAAGGTGCGAAATAAACCACCTTGCAAGGAGAGGAGTACAGGACATGAGAACACCCCTCTTCCTCATTGTTCGTGTGTAAAATGAGTGAAGAATGTCCCTAAGCAATGTTGGTATTGGATTTCTGGACAAGAAGATTTTGACGGTGTTGACATCTACCAATTGGTCAGAGTTTGGGAACAAGACCAACCCATAGACAAGGAGTGCCACAATTTCTTCAAAGGCTTGAAGGTCCAATGAATTCCAACATTCTTGTGCCTTCTCAAACAAGAATTTTGCTAAGAATCCTTTGACGCCGCTTCTGGTTACCCAATGCCCCTTGATGTCGGATGGTTGTAGATGTAATGCTCGAGCAACATCTTCCGGCTTTGGTTCCTTTTCCGTACCGTTGAAGGGTAGTTGATTAAGGATAGGGATTCTTAGGAGTTGAGAAAACTCCTCCAAAGTGGGCACCAACTGGTAATCAGGGAAAGTGAAGCAGTGGTGAAGAGGGTCAAAGAACTGGAATAGCACTTTCATTATGTCTTATTCAATGTTGGTGTTGACTAAGCTGAGCAGTCTACCATGTCTTTCACTGAAGGATGAGCTTTCCGGAATTCTTGAGGTGAGCTCCTTGAGTTGAGGAGAGATTCTCACAAGGTTGACTTGAATGGTTTTTCTGCGAGGAATTTCCATGACCTACAAAACAAGAACAAAAATGAAGATCCAAACCCTTGAAATGGTTAGTGAATGCATATGATGCTTTATGATGTTTATGATGTATGCACAAAACATATGTACAAGCAATTCACACCAAACCCTAGTTTCAGGCTTGCATGGGGTTTCATAGGTAAGTACCCTCTTGAGTGTAGTTCGCTTAAAAACCTGTCCTATAAATAGTAACCAGGTTCTAAGGAGCTCAATATCATTGGATTGTTTTCATTGTTCATTGTTTTGGTTTAGCCACTTAACTGGCGACCAAAATATTCCAAGAAAATAACCCTCAATGAGTGTAGTATCGAGTATCTACCAACTTCGAACTGCACCAAAGCCGGTCATCTCACTACCCCTAATAAAAGGCCAAGATGGTCAAGTAAGGTTCTAGGTCATTAGTGCTTAGTGACATCACTCAGCGGCCCCGTACTCTCCTTGATTGAACTCAAGGGTTACCGGTACTCACAAATATGTCGCACTAATATAGCTATTGCTTCGACCGTGTCGGTATACCCCGCACAATTTCCACAACGTATTGCTATCTATGAATGTTTCCCCAAATCCAGGTGTAGGATTGCAAACCCAAACAAGAGAGCCAAGATATAAAGCAATCAAATCAAACAATTAGTCATGCAAGAGGGTGATCTAAGTCCTAAGGTTACTCCACTTTTAAAAATATCCCCAGCAGAGTCGCCAGTTCTGTGATACGGTGGGAGAACTGACTATGGTTTTGCGTTTGTTTTTGCAAATGTTTCAGTTGAACAAGAGTCGCCACCGACTTTTTATTTTATCCTAAGGAAAGGTTTAAAAAGCACAGCAAAAACCTTTGAGATATTTTCTTGGGTTCGGGTAGTAGATTATAGAAAGGGAAGGTATTAACACCCTTTCTATCCATGGTTATCCATGGGCTCTTAGGTACTTGCTTAGATCAACTTGCCTTGGTTTTCAATTGTTTGAAATGGTGCTTTGTGTGTGGTTTTTGAAAATGTTTTGAAAAAAGATGCCTTGTCTAGGCTACCCTTGTAACAATTCTTTACTCGAAAGTTTTACAAAAGGTGTTTGTCTTTTTGAAAAGATGTTTCAAGGTTTTTTTGAAAAAATGTATATATTTTTGTACTATTTACTAAATATTCTAATATATATATATATATATATATATATATATATATATATATATATATATATATATATATATATATATATATATATATATATATATATATATATATATATACATATATATATATATATATATATATATATATATATATATATATATATATATATATATATATATATATATGTATTAATTTCTAAATATGTATTATATATACAAAAATAATATTATTTAATATTTATAAAAAAATATATTTTATACAAAATATTTTAAGAAGATAAAACAAAATAAAAATGAAAATAAAATGTGTTTACATTATTTTTTTTAGTATTTTAAGTAAAAAGTGTTTGTTTATTTATGTACAAATATCAATATAAACAAATAAATGCCTAAAAAATTCAAAAATGGTTTAAAAAATTATTTTTATATTTTTAATTTCATGAGGAAAAATAAATAAGTCAGGAATAAAAAACAAAAGTCAAAAAATCAAGAAAATAAACAAAATGGGCTCAGGGGGTGCCAAAGCAGAAATAGGGTGCAAATAAGAAATCAACTCAGGCCCAGCCCAAGAAGACTTTGTCTTCAACCTTTGGCCAGAACTGTGACAAAAACGCGCGCCTTGTTCATGAATTCAAACATCCTGATTCCTTGAGTTTTAGCACAAACTTTCAACATAAGAAATGTTAATCATCAAGCCACGATTCTAAATATGTAAAGAACTCATCCTAACTCTCAGAAATGAGAGAGAATTTTATCATTCCCAAATCCTAACCTAACTTTTTATCAACATTCAGACCTTAAATTCTCATAGCTCAGGCAAAATAAATGGAAAGTAAAAGTATGTACAGATTCAGGGGCATGAGTAGAACACTTTTTATTCACAAACCTAGAGCTAACAATGCCTACATTAAGAGTTAGAAGTTCAAGAAGATACCTGTTCAGTTGAAGTTGTATCTGATGATGGAGGTACTTTCAGAGCAAGATGATGATTGGTACATCTTCCTTGATGTCCAGGGATGCTATTCCAAGTTTTACTTTGCTTTGAAACACTTTGAATCGAGCTATGGAACTTCAACTGCAAAACAAGAAAGTGAAAATGGTGGAACTGATTAGAGGAGTTATAGGTCGTGTTTGATGTTTGGATTAGCTTCAAGGGATGTTGTAGGATGTGTTTGATGTGGTTTTAGCAGGAATGCATGAAAGGGATGAGAGTTGACACTCAAACTGCAGCAGGTGCTCTGTTTGGGAAACTTGAGGGTGGTTCTGTGTTCTAGAGGGCAATGGAGGTGTTGGAGTCGTGTGCTAGCTCAGTTAGGATGTCTTGAATGTGTACAAAGTATTTGCTTAAGGGTTCTATTGCTGAGATGAAAGTTGTGTTACAAAATGCTAGGTTTCTTAACACTTAAGCAAGAAAAGGTCAAGTTGAGTTTTAGACAGCTAGAGGCCCCCCTAATGTGCTGATAACCTTCCCCTTGATCAGTGTGTTTTGTTCATAATCTTGTGCCAAAGAGATTTGATCTGTACTTGCTGATTTGCAACTTGACATAAAGCTCACTTTTTGCAAAAATGGTTAAAGTGCTTTATCTATTTTGGGATTAATCCATCATGCAATGCTTGAACACATAGAACATGGTCTTGGCACAAAGAGTTTGCATTAAATTTATGAGTGTTGGATGGTTTAGAGGCCTGTAATCAAGGGAAGCATGCTGATTTGAAAAATTGCACAAGTTATGAACATGGAAATTGGCCAATTCAAAAGTGAGTTTTTGCCATATTGCAAAATTCGATTCTCTCAAGTCATGAGGTTGTTTGATGAGTTCTTGGACATTTTGGAAATCTTGGAATGTGTACTACAATCCACATTTGAAATGAAAATTGAAATTCCAAGGGGAAGTATGTTAAAAATGGTCTTGAAGTTAGGTAAAAACCTTGCCTAAAATAAGTCGAATTTCACTAAGTTAAGAATGGTTTAGTACCCTTGTTCCAAAAATTATAACTTGAGCTACAAGCCTAATTCTCATTTCAAACCCTAATTTGCAATTCTTGATTTCTTGATGAACAAGTTTCATGATTTGGCATTTTTTGATGAAAAATGAATCTTGACTCTTGATTTTGACCAAAAAGTCAAAGTTTGACTTTTCAGTATACAATCAAAATTGATCAATTGACTGGGAAATTCAACTGTCAATCTTGTGCATTTGGGATCTTTTAAACTTGTTGAGCATGTCAAGACAATTCCATGGGGTCCTTGAGTCCATATGTGAGCTTGGTTTGCCATTGGCTAGGTCAAACAGTCAAAAATCGCCTTTGTAAAGTCAAAACCCTAAAAATGACCATTTTGCCCTTTTGGTGATCTGATCAAATTTATTGTGGAATTGTGATCCAAACTTGATCAAATGGTCCATATGAGTTCATGATGTTGATGTGGGTCAATTTTCATGAGATTTGGCTGTCAATTGGCCATAGTTGACTTTTTCCCCAATACAGCTGATTTTTAGATCAACTGTCCAATTGACTGGGCAAGACTGGGAATCAAGGCTTAAAACTTGATATGGATAAACTTGGGAGTCCAATATGAAGAATGAAAGTCATCTTAGGCATTTTAGGTCAAAACAACTTTGTGCAAACACAAATCCTAATTTGGGTTAACAGTGCAAGGAGGAGTCTTGAGCAGATGAAACCCTAACTGGATCTTGAGTTCCAAAGGCTTTGTGATGAGAAATCATTGAGAAATGGGAGGGCAAATTTTGGGGTACAACACTCACCATTAACATGTACAAAGATAATATAACTGAAAAATAACACACTCGCACATGCGCACTCTTAGGGTACACCTCACTTGGTTGCCTCGAACGTGGTCATTGAGTATAGGAAGTTTTAGAGGTCGCCCTCTTGTCCAAAGATCATAGTTGCCTCGAAACAGTTGCCTCGGAAAAATGATCTAAGACATTAGGGTTACCGCTAAGGCGTCCTAACGTTGCTTTAGTGACCACACGTCCCTTAATCGAATTGACCCGAAAACTCCAACGACGATGCTACCTACTCCTCAATAGTGAGATAACACTGTCTAAATGACATATGTACAGATTAATTACTTTTTGAGTAGGTAGATGGTTCTTAAGTACTTGCTCCTTTTAAAACAAAACAAAACTTTTCGCACCTACACTTTCTTCAAAATAAAAACTCTTTTCAAACCCACAAACACAAAGAAAAGCAAACTTTTGAAAACACAATGAGCAAGTACCTAAGAGCCCGTGGATAACCACAGATAGAAAGGGTGCTAACACCTTCCCTTTCTATAATCTACCTCCCGAACCCGAGAAATATCTCAAAAAGGAATTTTTCTGTGCTTTTGTCCTTTCCTTGTTGAATAAAATAAAAAATGGTGGCGACTCTTGCTTACCGCGACATTTTGCAAAAACAAACGCAAACGCGAACCAACATTCCAAAATAGTCAGTTCTCATTCCCACCAATCACAATAGGCATAAGGCTATGTCTTCGTAAACAAAAATATCCTAAAATACACTTCTTTTCCCATCTCCACACTCATTTAGCAAACAAATAATTTTAAACCAAGAAACATATATTATAAGTGGTTCCTATAGAGTACTATAAATACATAGGGTGCTAATACCTTCCCTTTGTATAACCATCCCCCGTACCATGGATCTCTTACTTATGTTTTTCTTTTAAATATAAGGGTTTCAATATTTTCCCTTTTCCTTGGAAATAATAAAGTTCTACGGTGACTTCTTAAGCCTTTGTGAGTCAAGTTTCTCAATAGCTTGTTCTCCTCGATATTTTACCACTACACATTGCAATTTTCCTTTGAGTTGAAAAAGCTAAATAATTTGCCAAATACTTGGTGTGCAATCAAAGTTTCAAAATTTTCCTTTGTGTTGTGTTGATATGAAAAATCTCTTATAATCAAAAGTGATTATAAGCAACTCAACACACAATTCAAAACAAAACTAATCTCGGAATATTTCTACACGTGGATAGATTAATCAATGTTATTTGAAAAATTGATGTATAAAAATTAAAGTAAGTAAAGCAATAAAAGAAAAGAGACACAAGGATATTTCTACATAATTCCCTACTTTTTTCCTTACAAGTGAGTACATTTGCGCACAATTCCAATGTGGAATTAGGATACTTTCTTACTTTTGTAAAAAGTATGATTGCAAGATAAGTGTTTAAGAACAACCCTAAAAACCATAACCGATTGGTGTTAATTCAACTCATTCTCTTCTTTTGACCTTCAACAAGATCAAGCACACAATAACTTCCAATTGATTATCTGGATCTTGCTACTCCTTTATGTTCTTTATATCTAAAAGGGCTTCACTTGACCGAATCCTCTCTTTGAGTGTATTGCACGAAAACCCCCAAATCAATCAATGGTCTTGGAGGACAAACCCGCGGTTTTTCTGGATGAAACTCCTATAAATCTCAACCCAATATTCTTTGCTACACAAGAACCTAATTGGACATTATAAAACCTTGTCTAGATGGCACCCCAACAAAAGATCGTTACAATGGAATGTTAATGTGTATGTATATATTAGAGGTTGAAGATAAAGAGAAAATGTAGGCTAATTTTATGGTATCATCAAGTTGTAATAATGTATGAATGAAGTATTTATAGTTTTGAAAATTTAGGGAAAAAGAACTTTTTTAGAATAAAAAATATTTGAAAAGTTGACCAAAACAACCAGTATGTGTCGACCTATAAATCGTACCTGTCGACACATACATTAAGTTTAAGCTATATGTATTGACCTGAAAAAAGGCGCATGTTGACCGAAGCAAGTCAGAGAATGCAAGATTTAAAACAATAGTAAATGTGTCGACCTGAAATCTATATGTGTCGATACTTAAAATAAGAATTTTCGCAATTTCAGGAATGCTTTAGTATGTGTCGATTTATGCAATGCATGTGTCGACCTGAGCCTCCCAAAGGCTACAAGCTTCAAAATTGAGTTGCATGTGTCGACCTAAAATCGTATGTGTCGACACATGCAATGAAAATTTATGTAAAAACTTGTTTTTCATGACTTTAATCAATTTCAAAATGCTTTTTAATGGTTCCTAAGACCCCTAATGCAAAGGAGTGTCACAAGACATGGATATACCATCTAACATACATAAATACTAAGTTTTCCTTGTTTTGACATCATGAAAAACATCTAATGGTGAAGTTGCACTCACTATAACACCCTAATTTCTTTGAATTATTTTATTTAAATTAATTAGGCGATGTGATGTATTTGTGGGTTTTAGTGAGTCTTTTGTTGTATTATGATGCATTTATTGAGAATTAGATGTCTTAAAATTATTAGAGTTAAGATAATAAGGGTGTATGACCAAAAGTGTAGAAACATAAGGTGTAGAGAGACATATAGTTTATTTAGCATTATTTGGAATAAAATATTAGACTTAATACTATATTATAATAATTAAATAAAATTGTTAGTAGAATAATAGAATTATTATTATTTTGTGATTAATTAAATAATTATTAATTAGGGAAGGACAAGGGTGGAATTATGATTTAGGGGTCCTAAGGTCAGTATGGAATGAAATAGAATTGAGAATAGAGAAGAGAAAAACAAAACGTAAAAAAAAAAGAGAAGGTTCATAGAAGAGAGAAGAAGAGAAAAAGGCTAGGGCATGAAGTTTCACCGTAAGAGTCAAGAACCTGTAAATCCAAGGTAATGATAGGGTTCTAACTCTATAACGGGTTGTATATTGAGGGTCATGGTAGTGATTAGGTTCCATGATTCTGTGTTCTTGATTTCTCACTATTTTTCTTTATGAGGTTTTACCTATGAATGAATTCCTTTGACGCATTTTTGTGTGTAATTGGTGAAATTGATGAGGTAAATTGAGTTGGGTTGATGGATAATGTTTATGAATAATTAGTAGTATTAATAGACATTGTTTTGATTGAAAAATTAGGAGGTTGGGTTTTGAAACAATGAAATTCGTATTTTGAAAAGTTGCAGATTTTTGGTTCTGTATCAGGTGTAATTAGTTACTGTCATGGGAGTACTCGATTACCCTGTGCAATTTTGGGAAAAACAGGAAAAAATGTGAAGGTGTAATCAGTTACTGACTGGGAAGTAATCAGTTATCCAACTGGACAAAAGTGAAATATTTTAGGTTATAGGGGTTTAACCGGTTACCACTGAAGTTGACAATTTTTTGAAAACTTGAAAATTCAATAACTTTTGACTCGGGTGTTCATTTGACACGCCGTTTAGACCGTTGGAAAACTAAAAATATTTTCTACAATATGTTAATAATTTCGATAACGGTAGGTGAATTATTTTTGGGTTTGAGGATTATGTCTTGGGCATCAGTGTGAGATGAATTGTGGAGTATTCATGATAATTGAACATGATATATTTTACGAATGTGAATGAATGGACAACATATTATATTACTTAATAATTATGATGACGTTGGAGTGGATTGGTTTTATGTTGAAGGATATTTCCTTATAGGTGTATAATTTTGTTGCATGTCAGTGTCACTTACATGCATCATTGATAGCCCAAATTTGGCTTATGTTGTTGGCCCGAATTTGGCCGTATGTTGATAGCCCGGATTTGGCTTATGTTGTTGGCCTGGATTTGACCATATGTTGATAGCCCAAATTTGACTTTATGAAGAGGGCTTATGCCCTGATAGTACCACATGCATTGAGTTGGTGTCAGTCCCATTGCATTGCATTATTAATAATTTGATGTTGCTGGATATTGGAGAAGCATGAATTATATCATGATGGATGTTATCAATTATTTGTGTATTTGATTGTATATTTATGTACCCTGTGGTACGACGAATGAAATAAAGGTGTAAGGATAAGAAGTATGATTATGTGTACTTGATTTTCTATCTACTCATTATTATGGTTTCTTTTTATATGGTTTTGATATCTCACCCCTTCTGTTTCAATTTTGCCTCTACATGGGTAATGTACAGATAATCAGGAGTAGTTCGAAGTCAAGGAGTCTAGAGGAGGTTGCTCTTCTTATTTTTGAGTTTGTGTCAATGCTCTAATATGTAACATCGGGAGGGGGGGGGGGGGGGGGGGGGATGAACGCTTGCCTACTTTGTTATTTCGTTGTTTTGTTTTGGTGATTATATTGGAGTATTATAAACTCCCATTTATTTGAGTAAATGTTATGTGATGTTGGTTGAGGATGTTTTGATGATAAACTTGATTTCTTTCTGCTGCGTTAATAAAGTTGAAATGGAGGACTATGTTGAAAAGTGTCGTCGATTCATCTGAAAGTGTGTTATGCATCTGATTATTTATACTTGAGAAAGATTTTGATGTGTTGAAAAATGTTGCATCCTATTCTTGGTGTTTGATTCAAAAATTAATTTACTCTAGATTTTTGTTAAATTTACTGATGAGGAAATAGGGTGTTATATTAGTGGTATCAGAGCAGGTCGGTCCGTCCAGCCAGGTGATAAGTGAAAATTGTAGCTATTTTTGTATATAAGTTTTGTTGCACTTATCGATACTTTTGTTAATATTCTTTGAATAATTCCCTGCTTTGTTTGTAAATATGCTTACTTTGCGAATAATTATGTTTTTATGTAAATAGTGTACCATTTGATAGTTTTGCTCTATTTTGTAGCTATTTGTCGCATATTTGGAGTATTGAGTAATAAGGTGTCAAAGGCATAACACAGGATGCACGTTTCCAGAATAAAAGATCAGTTTTAGGACTTGCTGTTCAGGAGAGCCTGCTTAGTGTGTAGGAGGCTGCTAAGTGCGAGTGGCGCTCAACGCATTATGTAGTGCACTGCTTACATTTACTGTTTTGGAAGAACCAAAGTTTTGAAGCCCGCTTAGTGCGGATAGCGTGCTTAGCGCGGTTTAGGTCAGTTTAGTGTGTAAATATTGCGCAGTCCGCTTAGCACGCCGAGGTCGCTTAGTGCGGTCTGCTAAGAATAGTTTTATAAAAACATATTTTAGTCATTTTCTAGGTTATGGTTTTTGGGGTATTTGTTCCAAAACTCCATCACCTTCATTCTTTGATATTTAGAGCTTAGAAAGCAACATTTGTGGCTTGCAAATGGATGATACGGGGTCAGGAGCTTGATGGATCGTGTTGACACCGCGGGAAATTTGGTTTTCTCTCCTCTTCATCTCTTTCTAACCATTATTTGTTGGATTTTGTATGTAACTTTACCTATATTATATGTATATTTATTGCTCATGGTGTTGTATGAAACTTTCTTTACAAATCTTTATTGATGTTTATCCTTTTTAGCTTGCTAAGGGTTTCGGTTTGAGATGTTGCATAGATGGACGAATTGAATCTGGGCTTAGGATGAATATCTATTAGGCTTAGATTATAGAGATATATTTAGGCTTAGTAAGCACTTAGGTATCGACTCTTAATGCCTCTATGTTGTTTATGTTGTGCTAAGAGATCGTCGACATAGAACGATACAATTGATATCTTACTATGTGTTAGAGATGACCTCTGTGTGGGCGATACATGATGATATTGACGAGTAGTTAAGGTTAAGTGAAACTGGATAGTAAGTTTAAGTATTTAATAGGGTAAACTAAATACAAACTTGAGAGTTCTTTAATAATCAAAGAATGAAATTCTTTTCATGTCTATAACTTTTAATTCTCGCACCTTACAAACAAACCCGTTCTTTTCCCAAACTCATAAACGCTAGAAATTATCGAACGACAATTCAATAACCAATCTCTATGGACACGATAAATTCCCGAATAAATATTTCCAAAAATTTTGTTGCTTTCTGGTTTACTGCATCAGTAAAATGGTGCTAGTGTCGCGGATTGATTCTATTGTTTTCACATTGCGATAGTTTCTTTGTTTTTGAGTTTTGTAATTAATGTATATATTGTATAACATTTTTACATAAAGTTGTCTATTTTTACGTGTACATGTTTTGTGTTTACTTTCCATACTTGTGCATATATGTGTTTTTCTTTGTTTTCACATATTGTTGTAAATTGTCTGGCTTTTGTAACATTTTCACGGTGTAACAATACCATGGCATGACGAGAGAAGGTTACTAGCTCTCACAAGAAAGGCGTCGAGCTTATGACATAAAAAAAGCATGTTGTATTGTTTTTTATTTGTATTCGTTTATGTATGTGTTGACTTGTGTTTTAACAAGTTGAACTCAGATTAGTTTTTAAACTTAAAATTTTCACTTTTCAAATTGTTAATACACTTTCAAATTGCTTGTTTCGTTGTGTTAATTTATGTTTTTTCGCAATCTTGTCGTGTTTAGCTTGTGGAAGTTTGTATATTATAAATATTTTGTACATAGAGTGTGTAGGTGCTTGTGGAGTTGCATAGCAGCTGCACCAGATGTTGCTGTCCTGTTTTTCTGCATCTGGTGTAGCGCACTAAGCGCGCTCTAGGCCACTTAGCGCGCCCTGCTATGCAGAGCCAAGTAATTATTTTAATTTTTTTCACTTGCTTTCCTTTTTCCCACTCTCACCTAGGATTTTTAGATTAATAAATAATAGAGTTATTTTTCTAATTCTTTTTTTTTGTTTTTTGGACTCCAAATTTGGTCTGATTTCTGGAGGAATTTTGAGGCGATTTTCCAAGTCTGTGCATTTCAACTTGCAGATGTATGGTAATGATAGTGTTTTGAAGTTGGTACACATCAGGTACTCATTTATCTCTTTCTAGAACATAGCATGTTTATGATACTTTTCTTTTGTACAAATTTTCATGTCATTGATTCTTTTGCAATTTGTGTTCTCTTTTGAATCACTTTAGGACTTAACCCCTTGTGAGGTTGCTTTCCATTGTTTACTATATGCACGGGAGTCCGAAAATCTTGTCTTAACTCAATTTTATTATGTTTAATCTTGCATTTATGTTGATTCATATGAAAGCATGAAATTATCAAGGCATTTTGTTTGATTTTGAGAAAAACCACCTAACCAAAAGTAATTCACCTTGTAAGTGAGCGATCGGTTATGAACCCCTTTGAGCCTTTTAGTTATAATACATCATGGATTCTAATGTCATTTGTTGGTACTTAACACCAACCATGTATTGTGGTTGAAATTTTTCCTTGCCTCAGAAAGTGGGAGCAATTTGTCACTATGTGTGGTCGTGTTTAAGTTGGGGAGAGCAATGCTGCGTGTTTATAAGATGGTTGTTTGAGGTTGAAAATAAATTGCATGGTGAAAAAAATTATAAAGTAAAATAAAAAGAAAGAAAAAAGAGAAAGTTTTGAAAATGGAAGAAAAAATGTACAAATAAGTGATGTGTGTTTGTGTAACAATTAAGATAGTTGAAAAAGTTGATTGAGCGATGCTTGAGACTTTGTGAATTGATAACTCCCATAAGATTAGGCATGGTTGTTTGTTTCAATTACCTCTAGATATTGACTCTTCTTTGTTACCCTAGTCACATTACAACCCTTGAAAGCCCTTGTGATTTTCACTTTTGTGTTTTTCTATATGAATTTGCTTTGATGAAGGCATAATTTAGTTGTTGTTAGAAAGATTATTGAGCGAGAGTTGAGCACCTCATGTTTGCTTTTTTATCTACCGATGAAGTGTATGCTAGGTGTGATTCACTTGTTAACATTGTATTGTTTTATAATTTTTGACATGTGCTTTGTATTTAGGAGTTGTTTCATTTTCATGTTATCGTTGTAGTTTAGTGGTAAGTTTTGCCTTGTGTGTAGGTTTTGATTTTTGAATCATACATTTGTTTTCCATTTTAAAAACCTGTTGATTCATGATTCTTTGATTATTGTTTATTTGTTCTTTGAGTTGTTTGGCCTTGTTTAAGAACAAACAAGTTCAAGTTGGGGAGAGTTTGATAAGTGAAAATTGTAGCTATTTTTGTATATAAGTTTTGTTTCAATTATCGATACTTTTGTTAATATTCTTTGAATAATTCCCCATTTTGTTTTTAAATACGTTTACTTTGCGAATAATTGTGTTTTTATGTAAATAGTGTACCATTTGATAGTTTTGGTCTATTTTGTAGGTATTTGTCGCATATTTGGAGCATTGAGTAATAAGGTGTCAAAGGCACAACTCCGGATGCGCGTTTCCAGAATAAAAGATAAGTTTTAGGACTTGTTGTCCAGGAGAGCCCGTTTAGCACACATGAGCCCTCTAAGCGCGAATTGCGCTCAATGAATTTTATAGTGTGGTGCTTGGATTTACTGTTTTGGCAGAACTAAAGATCTGAAGCCCGCTTAGAACGAATAACATGCTTAGCGCAGTTTAGGTCGATTTAGTGTGTAAATAATGCGCAGCCTGCTTAGCGCACAGAGGTTGCTTAGTGCGGTCTGCTGAGAATAGTTTTATAAAAACAGATTTTAGTCATTTTATAGGTTATGGTTTTTGGGGTATTTGTTCCCAAACTCCATCACCTTCATACTTTGATATTCAGAGCTTAGAAATAACATTTGTGGCTTGCAAATGGATGATCCGGGATCGGGAGCTTGATGGATCGTGTTGACACCGTGGGAAATTTGGTTTTCTCTCCTATTCCTCTCTCTGTAACCATTATTTGTTAGATTATGTATGTAACTTTACCTTTATTATATGTATATTTATTGCTCATGGTGTTGTATGAAACTTTCTTTACAAATATTTATTGATCTTTATCCTTTTTAGCTTGCAAAGGGTTTGGGTTTGAGATGTTGTAGAGATAAACAGATTGAATCCGAGCTTAGGATGAATATCTATTAGGCTTAGATTCTAGAGATAGATTTAGGCTTAGTAATCACTTAGGTGTCGACTCTTAATGCCTCTGTGTTGTTTATGTTGTGTTTAGAGATTTTCGACATAGAGCGATACAGTTGATATCTCACTCTGTGTTAGAGATGACCTCTGTGTGGGGGATACGTGATGATATTGACGAGTAGTTAAGGTTAAGTGCAACTGGGTAGTAAGTTTAACTTTAAGATAGGGTAGACTAAATACAAACTCGAGAGTTCTTTACTAATCGAAGAATGAAATTCTTTTTATGTCTATAATTTTTAATTCTCGCACCTTACAAAAAAACCTATTCTTTTCCCAAACTCACAAACGCTAGAAATTGTCAAATGACAATTCAATAACCAATCTCTGTGGACACAATAGATTCCTGGATAAATATTTCCAAAACTTTTGTTGCTTTCTGCTTTATCGCATCAACTCTAGGTCGTTGAGTCAATAGTGTAGTGTGAAAGTTGAATATTATCGATGTGTTTCTTCTAACTGTTGTGTGATGTTATGATGTGCAACAGAGTAATGGCTAGAAGGAACGATATTTCACTTGCTGCTGCTTTGTAGGCTTTGGATCAGGATGTGCAACATCAACCTAATCCTAGTTGGAATGATGGATCCCACATTTTGGAGACGTTCCAGAGGGAGCATCACCTATGTTCAAGGGTAATCATGATCTTGATGAAGCACAAAGTTGTCTCAATGAGATTGAGAGGATCTTTCGGGTTATGAACTGTATAGATGCACAAAAAGTACGCTTCGATATGCATCAATTAGCAGGAGAAGCTGATGACTTGTGGGTTAGTACTTGTTAGAGGCTGGATGGTGAAGGTGAGGAAATTATGTGTGTTGTATTTAGCAGGGAATTTCTAAGAAAGTACTTTCCAGAAATTGTTTGCGGAAAGAAAGAAATCAAATTTTTAGAATTGAAACGGGGAGATTTGTCGATAACTGAATATGCTGCTAAGTTCATGGAGCTGGCAAAGTTTTACCCTTATTACAGTGAGGCAACTACTGAATTTTCAAAGTGCATAAAGTTTGAAAATGGCTTGCATTCAGAAATCAAGAAGGTAATTGGGTATCAGTGGATCTGTAAGTTTCCTGATTTGGTGAATAACTGCATGGTTTATGAAGAGGAGAATAAGGGTCACTACAAGATCATGATTGATAGGAGAGGCATGCAACAACAGAACAGTGGGAAGCCTTACAATGCTTCGAATGAAAAAGGAAAACATAAAGCTACTAGTGGTAAAAGGCCAAGTGAGGGAGGTGCTCCTACTGGTATTGTGTCTTTCAGATGTGAAAAACCCAGTCATCATAGTAATACATGTAATGAGGGAATGAAGAGGTGTTTCCATTGTGGTAAAGCTGTACGTGAGATAACTGATTGTCAACACAAAAAAGTAATATCTTTTAACTATGAATGGAGAGATGGTTATCAATACTCCAACTAAGGGATCAGTGACTACTTCTCTAATATGTTTGAAGTGTCCTTTGTCAATCTATGACAACGATTTTATTGTGGATCTAGTTTGTTTACCGCTGAGTGGACTGGATGTGATTTTGGTTATGAAATGGTTGAAATATGATTATGTTCATATTAATTGCTACAACAATTTTGTTCGATTTTTTTTCTCCTGACAAGGAGGAGGAAGCTGAGTTCTTGTCTGCTAGGCAATTGAACAAGTTGATGCAGGATATAGCTCATGTGTTTTTGTTAATAGCTTCTTTATCTATTGAGAATCAGGTTGCAATTATTGAGTTGTAGGTAGTATGTGATTTTCCAGAAGTTTTCCCCAATGATATCCCAAATGTGCCACTAGAAAGAGAAGTGGAATTTTTTGTTGATCTTGTCCCTAGTATAATACCTATTTCTATGGCGTCGTACATGATGTCAGTGTTTGGATTAGCAGAGTTAAATAAGCAATTAAAAGATTTACTTGAAAAGAAATTTGTAAGATCAAGCGTATCACCTTGGGGAGATTCAATTTTACTAGAGAAAAAGAAAGATGGTTGTATGACGCTTTGGTTGATTAACGAAAATTGAATAAAGTGACAATAAAAAATGAGTATCCACTTTCAAGGATAATTGACTTAATGGATCAATTGGTAGATGCCTGTGTGTTTAGAAAGATTGATTTAAAATCAGGTTATCACCAAATTCGAGTCAAGAACGATGATATTCAGAAGATAGCTTTCAGGAATTGGTATGGACATTATGATTATTCAATGATTCCATTTGGTGTTACTAACACGCCTGGGGTGTTTATGGAGTATATGAATCGTATCTTTTGCACTTACCTGTATCGATTCGTAGTAGTATTCACTGATGATATATTGATATAATCTAAATTAGAAGAGGATCACGCCGAGCATTTGCAAATTGTATTGCAAGTGTTGAAAGAGAAGAAGTTATATGAAAAGTTGTCAAAATGTAAGTTCTGGTTAACAAAAGTCGATATTCTTAGTCATGTTATTTTAGGTGATGGCATTGTTGTAGATCAATCCAAAGTAGATGCAGTGTTGTAGTGGGAAGCTCCAAAGTTAGTTACAAAAATTAGAAGTTTTTTAGGCTTGGCTGGTTATTACAAGAGGTTTATTGAAGGATTTTTCAAGTTTTCACTTTCGTTAACTCAACTGACTTGTAAAGGCATGGCATTTGTGTGGGATATCCAATGTGAAGAAAGTTTTGTTGAGTTAAAGAAGAGATTAGCGATGACTCCAATTTTGATATTGCCTAATCTTGAAGAACTATTTGTTGTGTACTGTTATGCTCCTAAATTGGGTTTAGGTGGTGTACTTAAGTAGAATGATAACGTGGTAGCTTATGCATCGAGGAAATTGAGGATTCATGAGAGGAATTATCCTACTCATGATCTAGAATTAGTTGCAGTAGTGTTTGTACTAAAGATTTGGAGGCTTTACCTTTATGGTTACAGATTTGAATGTTTAGTGATCACCTGTTATACCTCAATTTCCCCCCTAAGATCTCTCATTATCTAATATTATCAATACATCAAGATCATACATTAGGGTTGGTTCTCCCTTCTACTTGATCCTATATTTAAGTTTTCTCATGAGGGACCACCAAGAACCTTGAATTGTGTATCTTGTACATGTGTTTTTAAGGTGGATTACCTTTTAACTTACATCAAAATATGTATATATGTTTCTTTGGATGTTCATATTGTAGGTGATGACACAACTGCATACATCTCACCATCCAACCCAGGGTTTTGAGGGATAGTCCTCAGTCAAATGCTTCTTCAATGGATTGAAAGAGCTTATGCTTCAAGGCTATATCTATGATATCAAAGTTTTTTAGTTCAAAGAGTTCTCTCACTTTATTCAGGTTAAGTTTTCCTCAAGGTTGGTGGTGGTATTCATAAAAATAATTCATAGGTTCATGTGTTTATTTCCAGGCCTTTTTCAACAAGTTTCATTGAGACATAAGCTCCACCTTTGAGTGTTCTTCAAGACAACATCATTTCAAGGTCTAATGTGATCCATCATGCTCTATTTTTGCAAAGAAAATTCAAAAGATTCAAGGTTGATTCAACAAGTTTAACCTAATTGAACAAATACTTGGTCATAAGTGCATAACTCTCTCAATTTTCAATATTTTGAATTGGTTATTTTTTCTATGGATTCTTATCATCACCTACAACAATTTCTCTTCACATGAAAATACCCAATTGTGCAAGGAATATCATCAAGAGGTGAAGGGGATGCCAAGTCATTTTGTTCCTTCTAAACAAGGACGAGTTGACTTCTAAAGACCATATCTTGCTAAAATTTTGTGAATTTTAAGTGATTCCAAATCCATTATTCTCTTCAAAGAGTCCTTAATATATTTTCGTTAAAGATCAAAGGATAATTTGGCAAAGAGGACCATTTAAGTTTGAAGAAGATTACAAGTCCCTTGGAAAAGCCTTTAAATCTTAGGGTTTAACTTCAAATGATCATAAATTGGTCAATACTTATCTCCTTGAGATCATTATTTTTTTATAATAAACTTGAGAATGTCTACTACACCTTTGTTTCAAGGTGCTAGGCTTGAAAATGCCCTGAAGTTTGTTTAAGAATTGAAAAGATTATAGGCCTTTTGTGAATTTACCAAAATTTGTTCATCATCTTCCAAAGATCATAACTCTTTAATTTTTATGGTTTTTGAGTGATATCAATTCCATAATTCAATTCAAAGAGTCCTTAACATTTCCTTTTCAAGGATCGAATGCCAATTTTGAGTGGAAGGACTTTTAAGTTTGCAAGACATTATAGGTTATTTTAAGGTTCAATACTTAGAATTTTTCTAAGTATCAAGAATCCGTGTGTTATTCTCGATTTCAAAATGAAGTAAATTTTTTCTCAGATCTCCAAATGATACCTTTCTTAGAACATTGTAAATTTTGCTGTGAGATCTTTCCAATGCAGCAAAAATGAGATCATAAAGCCTCATGAGTTGTGTGCATCATGGTCGCAAAGTTGATGATTTGAAACTGGAAATATCACTTAAAGTCAGAAGTGAATTTGTGAAATGTGGCTTCTAATCACCAAATTACCATGTAATTTTCACTTAAACATGACTAAAAAAGTTGCAAAGCATGATTAATGCTTTGAAACACAAGTTTTGGCCGAGTTTTGAGGAATTTCAAGTCACACTTTTCTCATGATTTGGATGCATACGATTTGATCAGATTGCTTATCATTCACCCCATCTAAACATTCCATTTCATTCCTTCTATAAATAGAGACATCCCCCTCTTCATTTCTCAAGCTTTAGAGAGCCAAACAAGCCATGTTCGGATCCAATACGAACTCTAAATTTTTATCTTCATTTTTTTCATTTCTCACCCTCATTAACCAAAATATCCATTCAGTTAGCTTCATGGAACTTCTCTGAGGCTAACCATACTCTTACCACCAAGAATCGAACAACGAATCAAGCATACCAAGTCCAGTTTCAGAGCTTTGAGGTTGAACTTCTACAGGACAAATTCTTCATAAATTCTCTTAAAAAATCTTGCTACAATACAGCTCTTTGTTCACAGATGCTCATAGCATAGTTCATTTTCAAATGTAACTAGGTTTAGTACATTTGTATTAAAATCCCTTTTCAATTTTTTCTTCTGGTTTTTTCAAAAACGACTGAGCTACCATAAATTTAAATATTTCCCGAGGATACCATTGGAATCATCTTGAAGAGACAAAGATAATGGAACTGGTTTAAGCTCTTGATTTTACCGTTTGTGGAATCACAAATTGGAAGTGGCTGGAGGTTGAAGACGATGACATGTCTGTCTTCAACCAATGACGTGATGCCACATTTTCTTTCAAAAATCGTTTTTAAACGTTTGATCCCGTTGTTTATTAGCTAGAGTCCATGATACACACAACACGCCAAATCCCTTGGATCTGACTACTAACGCATTTAGACAATATCTGATGGTCTATATTAATTCTAATTTATTTTATTTTTCAAATTTGATTTAACTTCAAAAATTAATATCTCCTTCATTTTTAATTGAAAAATTACCAAAGTTTTTGCTAAAATTCTCTTTTAATTTTCTCTTTCTGATTCTAATTTTTTTCAATTTTTCAATTTTTTAATTTTGATTTTCTATTTTTTTAAAATAATTTTTGACTTGTTAGCTTGATTTTAATTGGTTTAAAATAGTTTTAGGTTGCTGAAAATTACCAAATCTTTTTCTAAAAATCTTAAGTAGTTTTTCTGATTTCATAATGGTCTCATTTGAAATTTATCTGATGTTTGGATGCTCTATGAGTGTTTCATCAATAATTTCTTATTATTTGGCCAAATTAAAAACATTTTTAAATGATTTTAATTGAGGTTTTATTTCTCTTAGGATTAGTTCTGACTTTGGACATAACTGGTGATACCTTAGTTGAATTTCATTAATATGATTGGATCTAGGATGTTGATAGGTTTGAAAGAACCAAGTCCATTAAACTAGATGAATGGTATAAGTGATAGTTTGACCTAATTTTGTGATTCATGTGGACTTGTGGTTCTATCTTGACCATCCCATCTCTCTTCATCTTATCCCTTTCTTATTTTTACTTGTACTACATGTTTTTGGAGAATGATCTACATATCATTTCTCTAACATGTATCGTACATATATTTTTATTGACCACTCTTAAAATAGGTGTGGCTTCTACGTAAGTCCACTTAGGATTTCTTAAGATAGCGCTAAATTTGTCCCGATTTTAAAAATCTTCAGTGTGGCCCTAACTTTATGTTTGAAAGCCCAAGTATAATTGGTTATTGGATTTTGGTTCAAAACCTTTGAATCTTGTTGTTTAGAGGCTTTGATCTTACCAATCCTCTAATAAGTCTTTATCAACTTTGGCCTAAGGTTGATCTTCAATTATTGTTGGTCATATGTCTTGGCTTTGAGTACTTGAAATGAATGATATACTTGACAAAAAGCAAGTGAAACTTGTTGTTGAGAGGCTCTGATTTTACCAATATTCTAATGAGTTTTCAAAAGCAAGCTTCAAGATGGTCATTCAACTAACCTTTTGTTATACTTCACCGCTACCTTCTAATTCACTAACAATTAACTTTACTTTATGCCTTTATTTTGTGCCTTTACTTTTAGGACCATTGATTTTTTAGCATTTACCTCTAATGCTATTTGCCTTTTGCTCACTTGAGCATTTATTTTCTGCCTTTTTATCTTTGCTCACTTGAGCTTTATTTTCTTTGTTTGTAAATATACTTAATAATTAACTTGGACATTAAAAAATATTGAGGTTACATGGACTATCTGGTTATTATCCCTAGCACTGTGGAGTTGTGGATTCCTGAGACTTAGGATTATAAGCCATGAGACCTTGAAACTCTAATCTTTGGTTGATATTTTTGTGAAGATCTTCTAAAATCCTTGGGGTTTACTCCAAGGTATTGGTTTGAATTTTTTCTGTTTGCAGGTTATTCTGATTTTCATGCCTTTTCTGTGATTGAGAGTTTCTCTGTATACAGTTGTTACTCTGGCAAATTTTTGTCGATGAAGACTTTTCTTAGTTCTTAATTCATATGAAGCTTGGTATTCCTCAGAGGTTTAGTATTTTTTCTTGCTTGGTTTTAATCCAAAGGATGGGAATTCTACATTGACTTCTTTATGTCAAGTGTTGGATTCTTGTTGGTTAGTCTTTTATTTTCCTTAGCTTTTATCATGTATACTTATGATAGTAACTTCATCTCCTCCTATCTTCTTTAATTTCAAAAATCTTCTCCCTCCTTTTCAAAACTCTTCTTGTTTTCCAACTTGAAACGATTTCATAATAAAATTGGACTTATGTCCATGCATTTTCAAAAGTCTTTTCTTAATCAAACTTTAATCAATTTAACCATACTTTGACATTTAAAAAAAAAAAAAGTCATTAACCTCATTCAAACCATTTTTTTTGCCATTTTGGCTTTTTATTTTTAAACTTTTCTCAAAGATTAGACTCTTGTTGATTTTTGTAGTGACACAGACTACTATATTTCTATGATATGTAGTGAAGTGATCCATTTTCCACTTGGGTGTGGAGTGATGGATTTTAAATTCAAGTTATATCCTCCACTTTGAGATGACACAAATGATACTTTCTTATAATTGTGGGTAGTAAGTATGTTTTCCACTCGGATATGGGGAGATGTCTCTTCTCTTAAAATTATCCAACACACATGTGTTTTTTTATTAATTTTTTAGGTGAACTACGAGTAAACTGGTCCCCTATTTCACGAAAGGTGGTACGTAGGCACTAAAGGATCACAACCACGATGGGTGCAAAAATTGTAAAAATACTTTTTTTCTCATCTCCACCATCTTATCTTTGTACACATCTTTTATAGCCAAAATACACAGATTTTCAAAGAGGATCCTGCGGAGTAACGTAGATGTTTAGGGTGTTAATACCTTCTTTTTACATAACCAACCCCCATACCTAGATTTCCCCCCTCTTTTTAGGATTTATTCGCTCTTTTCCCATTTCCTTTGGAAACAATAAAGTGCGGTGGAGGTTTTTATTTGATTTGTACGAGTTAAGTCAATCCAATGGTTAGTCTCAACATTTCTACCGCTGCAAAAAATTGGCGACTTCACTAGGGATTAATTCTCTAAGTGGGTTGAGGCTATCTTTGTTTATCTATGTATATGCTATTATTTGTTGTATATTATTTGTTGTATATATCTATGTCTGGCTTTTCTAGTTTTCAGAGTGGTTGTAGATCTCTTTTAAGTCATATACATGTACTTGGGAAAACTTAAGATAGGATGAGAGGTATAGTCATGTTAACTTTGAGTGAGTAATTCTGAAAAAGGAGTCATGAGATCCCCCACTCAGTGGAGGCCCCTTTGACTGTAGTATTTATTTACTGAGCAATCAGGAAGACGTGCTGCTTTCGACCTGGGAGCCCGCGAAGCTGAGAAGCCGTAAAACCCTTAATCCATCTTGGCCTTTTAGGTGTAGTGCAGAGACTATAAGGAGAAATCCATAAGTAGTTGTCATATGATGCTGCACTCATACGAGTTTTTCCTAAGAATACTGCTAATTATCGAGCTAATTGAGACGTTGGTAATATCCGAAGGAAGAATGTAGACTCTGGGATTTCCTTAGAACCTTGTTCGGCAGGATATAAACCATTAGTCCTTACCTTGTGGGTAGTACCTTTGACTTCATGCTCCTGACGTCAAACCTATGAACCCCATGTGTTTGTGATCTTGGTGTGATTGTTACATCATCATGCATTCATGCACCCGTGAGCATTCTTTAAACAGTTTTTCAAGGAACTTAAGGTTGACTTTTGCAAATATCTCAGGTAATCTTTTGACCATGGATTTTGGAAGGAGAAAGACTCGGAAGTACAATTTCAAGGATCCTAAGATAGAGGAACTGGGAAGTTTGATTCCTGATATTGAGAGTCCTACAAATTTCCGGAAGAAGTATGGAGCCATTGTGCCTCTTATGAAGCTCAAGATGAAGGAGGGTACCCTTTCTACATTGGTCCAGTTCTATGATCCGTTATACTGGTGTTTCACTTTTCTTGATTATCAGCTGATGCCCATATTGGAGGAGTATTCTTACTTACTTGGTTTACCTATTACTTATTGTGTTTCGTTCACTGGCTTAGAAGGAGAGCCCAAGTCCATGAGAATTCCACCATAACTCACTTAAGGAAGTTTAAGATTAAGGCTAACATGACTACCAAAGGAGGAATCAAAAGGTTTACCTACTCAGTTTCTACTGAAGAAAGCTCGTTACTTCGCCAAGATGAAGGGTACAATTGCTTTTGAGGCTATCTTTGCTTTGCTTATCTATGGATTGTTCTTGTTTCCTAATGTTGACGAATTTGTAGATGTTAATTCCATTAGGATCTTTCTAATTGGGAACCTAGTCCCTACATTACTAGGATATACTTATTATTCCATCCACCTTTGGATTTTCTATCATGAAGGGATGATCATCTATTGCACACCGTTGTTATATCAGTGGTTTATTTCTCATTTACCTCGGTCTGCTACTTTTTGGGATATCAAGAAGGAACCACGTTGGGAACCAAAGATTATGGCACTCACTCATTCTGACATTGATTGGTATCATCAAACTTATTATGATGTGAATATTATTTATAGTTGTGGTGTTTTTCCCAAAGTGCCTCTTCTTGGTACAAAGGGAGGAATTAACTACAATAATGTTCTTACACGTCACCAAATTGGATATCCAATGAGAGACAAGCCAAGCAACATTCATCTGAGTGGTTTCTTTCTCAAAGAAGGAGAAGATCACAAGGAAGCTAAGGAAAAGATTAAAAAGGCTTGGTGCCATATTCATAGGAAGGGTAGAAAAGATTTGGGACCAAGAGAAACTGTTTCCTTAGAGCCTTATCTCCGTTAGGTACAAGCAAGGACAATTCAATTGAAGATGCCTTATTATCTTGAAGAACCTTTATCTGATATGTTTATGAGGAATAATCCTCCTCTCTTAGATGATGTGGAAGAACTTCAGCTTGCCTTAGTTAGGATTCAACAAGAGAAGGAAGCATGGAAGAATAAGTACCAGACTTTTGAGGTGTCCTACTCAACAAAATTGAAAGAGAATGATGACTTGATTGAGATTCTTGAGAGTCATGTTATGGAAATGATGGAGAAGCAGGAGGATTCATTTTCCTCTAGAGTTCATCAAGTCCCGATCACCCGTTTTCTAATTCTAGTGGATGGAAAGAAGTCACCGACAAGTATGCAGAAGAGAACAAAAAGTTGATGGCTCAGATTGCAAGACTCAATGGAAAACGTCAGTGTGTGGAAAGATCTTCATCAGCTTTGGCTCCTTAGGATTTTTAAATTCTATCAGTATTCTCTTGTACTTGGATTATTGAAACTTGTACTAAAAGTTGTAATTCGTTCCAAAGTTATTATTAAAATGATATTTTTCACTATTTCCAAATGTGTTAGTTCCTCAATATCTTAAATTGTTTATAATTCTTTGAGTTCCTTGAATAAACACAATAAATCATATGCATGCATATCATGCAACATTTTGCATATATTTTTGCATTCCCATCTCTCTGAGGTCTCTTACTTGTTTCTCTACTTCATTCAGTTGGCAAGCTGCCTTATCGCTATAATACTCGAGCCAATTTTAAGAAGAAGATGGAAAACCTTAAACAAGATAATCACGAGCTGTGCAAAGAAGTGACTGCTTTGAAGGCATGTATGGATAACCTGACTACTTTGATAGAGTCGTTGGTGGCTTCTCAAAATCAACCACCACCTCCTTCTCCTCCGTCTCCTCATGCTACTCAACCATAGAAGACGACTATTATTTTAGAGGTTCTGTCACTTCCCATCTCTGTTACTCTAGTTAATGCTACTCAATATCGTATGCCTCGCAGTTACCCGTAGGGAATGCCTCATAATTTCATGCTAGAAGGTTACAATCCTGCTGCTCAAGTTGCTCCATTTGTTCAAACTGTTGTTGTTTCTGCACCTCCTGTGGTGCATGTTGTCCCTGTTATTAATAATGAGATTCATCATGATGCACTTCATGCGGTGAATATTTTGCATGTTATTAATGATGAATTTTATCATGCACCTCCTCCACCAAGTGAAAGTTTGGGTTTTATGACCAAATGGATGACTTTCACGATCAATTCAATGAAATGCAGAAAGAAGTGAAGGCTCTCCAAGGAAAAGAGTTATTCGGACAGAATGTCAGTGACCTCTGCTTAGTTCCTAATGTGAAAGTTCCATCAAAGTTTAAGGTGCCAGAATTTTAGAATTACAAGGGAAACTCTTATCCCCGTGACCACCTGGTGATGTATATCAGAAGGATGACCACTCATCCTGATGACCAACGCTTGCTTATTTATTTCTTCCATGATAGTTTGACTAGTGCTGCCTTGGAATGGTATATGGGATTGGACAATAGAACCATCCATACATTCAATGACTTGGGTGAAGCTTTCGTGAAGCAGTATAAGTACAACATGTTTATGGAACCTAACCGTGACCAATTGAGAGCGATGGCTCATAAAGATAAGGAATCATTTAAAGAGTATGCACAACATTAGCACGGGGTTGTTGCCCAAGTGGTACCCCTAATGGGGGAGCAATAAATGACTAAGGTCTTCCTAAAAACCTTTGTTCATTTTACTATGAAAGAATGGTTGCAAGTGCACCAAGTGATTTCACAGAAATGGAAAGTATGGGTGTTCGTCTAGAGGAAGCCTTCAGGGAAGGACGATTATCAAAAGATGAAGGTTCTAGTGGAACAAGGAAATCATCATATGGGTTTTCTATAAAGAAAGAAGGAGAAACAAATGTTTTTATTTAAGAAAGAAGGATTAGACCTCCAAGAAGACTTCATTAGCATCAACAACAGGTTTCTTCAATAACTTTGGTCGTCAATGTAGCTACGACTGCTATTGCCTATCAGAGAGCACCTCAATAAGGTAATCAATGGCAAGGTTAGAAGAGGGAAGCTTTTTATCCTGTTCTGATGAGTTATACAAAATAGTTTCTGGATTTGATTCAGAAGAACCTAGTGCAGACTAGGCCTCCCCCTGCTATACATCTAACTTTGCCATGGTATTATAAAGCTGATCAAATTTGTGATTTTCATTAAGGAGCCCCTGGGCACATCATTGAAAATTGTTATCCATTAAAGTCTGAAGTGCAGAAGATGGTAAGATCTAGTCTCCTGTCTTTTAGGAGAATTTAAAATCTTTGACATGAAAATGATAAGAGGGGAATTTGGTGAAGATGCATGCTTTTCTATGTCAATACAATCACTATGAGCATGACCATAAAGCCTTCCAGGTATGTAGAGAAAGCACTTGCAGTTGTTCTATGGTAGAAGGTGATTTATAAGAGATGTTGGATGAAGGCCTTATCCATATCATCAGGCTAAAGGCACAATATGAGAATGATGTGAATATGGTTTATGGATGTCTCGTTGAATTCCAGATTTATGATGTGAATTATATGGATGATAATCTGGTGTAGTTGCATGCTAACTTTTGTTATATGGATGGTCAAGAGATACATCATTATGGTTCCTATCAGATTTGCTGTAGAGATTCCCGTGATTGTTCTATTGTGAGAATAGGTATTCAAATGCTGTTAGACAAAGGTACTATCAAAGTCACTGGAAAAAAAGATGTTAATATGATTAAAGACTACTCTGTTGGGGCCATGTCTGATAATGAGTATGTTTATGCTGATGAATTATTTTCCTCTGATGAAAGTATGTTTTATGATAATTCTATGATTCTTGAGTATTCTGAAGAAGCATGGGTGAATGTCATTGTGCCACATTTTGATGATCTCGCTCATGTAGAGATTATATATCACAATAAACCTGTTGTTGCTCCTGTAGTTATTTGTCTGCCTGGTCCAATCCCATATGAATTAGATAAATTTATGCCTTATAAGTACAATGAAACTATCCTAGAAGATGGTGTGGAAATTCCTATCCAACCTTTGTCCCATGTTGAGAATATTTTTGAAGCTAGTCGGGTAACTCGTAGTGGTCGTGTCTTCGCCCCTACCTTTCGAGGAGAAGTTAATTTTGGTAAGAAGGCCATTGAGAATGCTGAACGTAAGAAAGTGGTAGGAGAATCTAGTGGAACCGCCTTGGAAAAGGATGTTGATGATCTGTTAAAAATCATCAACAAGAGTGATTAACAGATTTTGGATCTGTTGTTGCAAACTCCATCTAAGATTTCCATTTTAGCCTTGTTGATGAACTCTTCTGGTCATTGGGAATCTCTGATGAGGGTGTCAGATCAAGATTTTTTTGAAAGGGATGTGTCTCTGGGTCAGCTCAACGGTGTTGTGGAGAATATTACATC
Source organism: Vicia faba (assembly GCA_948472305.1). NCBI lineage: Eukaryota > Viridiplantae > Streptophyta > Magnoliopsida > Fabales > Fabaceae > Vicia > Vicia faba. Next base: position 1,404,165,538 of record OX451739.1, read on the forward strand.
TTGTAACAATCTGATTTTTTGTGATGAGGAATTTCCTGATGAAGGGAGAAACCATAATCTGGCTCTACATATATCTATGAATTGTAAAAATGAATCTTTGTACAATATGCTGATAGACAATGGATCTGCTTTGAATGTCATACCATGAAGCACTCTCATGAAGCTTAAATACTAGGGAACTCACATGCTCCCTAGTGGCATTATAGTAAAAGCTTTTGATGGTTCGAGAAAATCTGTCATTGGAGAGGAGGATTTACCTATTCACATAGGTCTGCACTTATTCCAAATCACATTTCAGGTTATGGATATTGTCCCAGCCTATAGCTGTTTATTGGGACGACCCTGGATCCATGAAGCAGGAGCTATTACTTTACCCTTTCATTAGAAATTGAAATTTGTCTTTGAAGGAAAGGTAGTTATTGTGAACGGTGAGCAAGCTCTATTGATATTTCATTTTTTCCTTTAGCATTGTAGAAGCTAATGAGGTCATTGTTGGAACTCAGTTCCAAGATTTTTCTATTGATAATATAAGGAAGAATGAAGATTATATCACCTTATTTAAGGATGCACAACAGGTAGTGCAGAAGGGCCCTAGCAAGGTATGGGGGCAATTATTAATCCACTTGTGAACAAGAATAGGATGTGTTTAGGTTTCTCCATATAGAATGAAGTTGTGAAGCCAAATTCTGCTTTGAGTAAATATCAAGACATCTTTCACAGTGCATGATATCTCTATCTGACTACTCCAAAGATCAACGCTATTCTCGAAGATGAGCTAGAGCAAGGGATGTCAAACTTTGTGATACATAGAGTCAGAATCCAGAATTGGATCACTATTGATGTTCCTTCTTACATTCACATTTCAAAATTAATTAAAAAACTCGTTGAGTGCAATGAACCTAAACCCTCTCCCATCTTTGAATATCATGTGTATGTGGCTGAAGAAGAAGAATATGATGAAATACCAAAAGAGGTTTCACGGTTTCTTGAGCGCGAGGAAAATACCATTCAGTCGTATAAAGAGCCGTTGGAGACGATTAACTTGGGTTCAGAAGAAGATTCAAAAGAAGTCAAGATTGGGGCATTGCTTCATCCTGATGTGAAGAGCAGGTTGATTGAGTTGCTGAAAGAGTATGTGGATATCTTTTCTTGGTCTTACGAAGACATGCTTGGTTTGGACACCGATATTGTGGAACATTATTTGCCACTAAAGCCAGAATTTTCACCAATCAAGCAGAAGCTGCAAAGAACTCATCCTTACATGACAGTGAAGATTAAAGAAGAGGTTTTGAAGCAGATTGATACTGGTTTTCTTGTGACAGCAGTGTACCCTCAGTGGATTACCAATATTGTTCCAATACCAAATAACGATGGAAAGTCCGCATGTGCGTTTATTATATAGATTTAAATAAAGCAAGTCCAAAAGATGATTTCCCATTCCCCATATTGATATGTTGGTTGATAGAATAACAAAATTCAAAGTGTTCTCATTCATGGACGAATTTTTTGGATACAATCAAATTAGGATGGCCCCTAAGGACATAGAAAAAACAACATTTATCACACTATGGGGAACATTAAATTACAAAGTGATGCCTTTCGGGTTGAAGAATGCTAGTGCAATGTACCAGTGGGCTATGACACCTATATTCTATGATCTGATGCATAAGGAAATCGACGTATATGTTATTCATATGATCGTCAAATCTCAGACTCAGGAAGGGCATATGGAAGTATTGTTGAAATTGTTTCGCGTTTGAGGAAGTATTATCTTCGCTTGAATCCAAATAAGTGTACTTTTGGTGTTCATTCAGGAAAGTATCTAGGTTTCATTGTCATCCAAAAATGAATTGAAGTTGATCCCGATAAAGCTAAAGCAATTCAAGAAATGTCTGCACCAAGAATCGAAAAGCAAGTTAAAGGCTTTCTTGGACGTTTAAATTACATTTCCAAATTTGTTTCCCATATGACTGCAACATGTGAACCAATCTTCAAGCTATTAAAGAAAGATCAAGGTTATATATGGACGGATGATTTCCAAAGGGAATTTGATAACATTAAAGTGTATTTTCTTGAGTTCTATCTTGCTCCTTCCTGTTGAAGGAAGACCATTGATTATGTATCTGACTGTGTTGTGTAGCGGTGAAAATCGGAGATCAAGCTATTAATTAACTTGACTCACAAAAGCAAGAGTCGCCACCGTGCTTTATTATTTCCAAGGAGAAAGGGAAAAGAGCGAAATAAAACCCTAAAACATGCAATGTAAAATAATACTTAAAAGTAATGAAAATACAATGCGTTTTTGAAAGAGATCGAGAGTTCGGGGGTTGGTTATGCAATGGGAAGGTATTAGCACCCAATGCATCTGGGGTACTCCACAGGAACCTTTTGAAATATCTGTTTTTAGTTAAAACTGTTTGTTATATACAAGGGTGTATTTATCTATAACTATGTTTGCCTAAGGGGAAAAAATGAGTTTTTATTATTGCGTTCGTGAGGGTTTCGCGACCCTTTGCCTACGTATCCAATGAAGGAATCAAAACACCGTAGTTCCTCTAGAAAAAAGTTGATTTTTTTGTGTTTTTTAGTGGGCGACATTAATGCATGCATTCTAGCAATAGGCACGGCCGATATCGCGGTAGAACGAAGATAACATGCCCTTGGGGGGAGTTTTGATTTGTTGAGTGTTTTTGCATGTTTTAAAGTATGTTCAAGTAATGATTAAAGAGTGTTTTTTGGATTTTTTGGTTTGTTTACTTGTTGATTTTATCTTGCCTAATTACTAGCATTTGTACAAAGTAAATAAAAATGCAGAAAGATAAAAACCTACGCTATTACAAACATATCAAAAGGCATAAAAAAATATGAAGGAAAAAAATAAGATAAAAGTAAGAAAAGTAAGTGTTTTTCGACCCCGGCAGTAGCACTCTTCGATTTGCATTCTGTTGGCTTCCTTCGATTGGGGTTGGCAACAACAAAGTCACGTCTTTCGATTGGGCCTTGGCAGGGGCGAGGTCCTGTCCTTCGATTGGGCAAAGGCAGCAGCAAGTAATATCCTTCGACTGGGACCTGGAAGTCAGTGTATGGCGAAGTCTGCCTTGTTGCCTTCTTCGACTGGAGGTTGAAAGCAGTGAGGGAATGCCTTTCGATTGGACATGGTTTGCCTCCTGATTGTCTCTTTTGTTCGACCTGGATAAAGAGGATAGAAGCCAGAAGCTTCGTTTCCTATTTCCTGTTTCCTGTTTCTTTCATTTAAAACATTAAATGGCAACATGGCCTGGGGCCATGCTATTATTTGTTTGGTAAACAGTTTAACAATTAAAGCTAGTTCAGATAAACAGAAAGCAAAAAAGTGAAAGAGCTCAGTTCTAAAAAATATGTTAAAAGGGTGGAATCAAAGGAACAGTGGTATGTACATTGTGATCGGTGGATCTGGAACTGACTGTTTAACGCTGGTTCGCGTAATGTCGCGGAAGCAAGAGTCGCCACCGTCTTTTATTTTCTCCAAATGGAAAGGACAAAAGCACAGAAAAATTCCTTAAAGAGATTGCTCTCGGTTCGGGAGGTAGGTTATAGAAAGGGAAGGTGTTAGCACCCTTTCTATCCATGGTTATCCATGGGCTCTTAGATACTTGCTCAATGTGTTTTCAAAAATGTTTGCTTGCTTTTCAATGTGGGTTTAAAAAGTTTCTTTGAAAATTTCAGTTCGACTCTTGTATCGGTCCTCAAGAGTGTTTGAAAAATTGCTTTCGAAAGCTTTTGAAAATGTGTCGGTGTGAAAAGTATTTTTGATTTGTTTTGAAATTTAGAGCAAGTATCTAGAGTCGTCTACCTACCCTAAGGAATTCGTCTGTGTAAGTGTCCTTTAAAGTAGTGCCATCCCACCATTGAGAGGTAGGTAGCACCACCGTTGGAGGTGTTCGGGTCAATTCGATTTTTAGGGACATGGTGATCACCAGAGCAATGGGAAGACACCTTAGAAGCTACCCTCATGCCAGGTTCCCGGATCATGAGGACTTACTAAGACGTCCTCTACTCGACGACCACCTTTCGAAAGGCAACAGTGAGGCGTACCCTATGGGTGGTGTGTGATTCGTGTGTCGTTTTCATTTATTTTGTCTTGTCATGTCATGGTGATCTACGCGTTTGTTTTTATTTTGTCATTCATTCTTGCATGTCATTATTAATAGTTAAAAATTGCGAGAAATATAAAGCTCTAAGCTATTACAAAAGGCGCGGGTCCACATCGCCAAAATTAAACCGGACCCGATTTAGCGGAAAATAAATAAAGCGATAAATAAAAGTACGAGAAATTATTTACACGGCTTTGGGAGATTTACATAATTATAATTAAACGACATAAGATAAATGCGCAAGTTAAATAATTGAAACGACGGGCGTTGGACCCTTTTGCAAAATATGAAAAGTTAGTGAGAATTAAAAATTAAATGATTAAATGTTTTTTTTTTGGTATTTTGTGTTTTTTTAGATTTAATGAGAAAAAGGAGTTAATTGAAATTAAATTAAGAGGCAAACCCTAATTCTAATATTTTTATTTATTATGAAAGAATTACAATATAATCTATATTAAACCCTAATTTATTTATGTACAATTTAAATAGGAAAATAAATAAATAAATAATAATTATTATTGTGAAAAAAGGAAAAATTAAAAAGATATAAAAACTATCAATTAACCTAATTCTATATTTTTTGGATTTTTATTAAAAAGGAATTAAAGTTGAAAACCTAATTAAACTAAATAATTATAAGCATTTATTATGAAAATAATTAATACATAAATATTTATTAATTTTTTGGCCTTTTCTGATTTTTGAGTGTTTTTATATTTTGTGGAAAAATAAATTAATTATGTTAAAACAATAAAAATAAATAAAATAACAAAAATAAAGGTAAGAAGAAAAATATAGAAAATGCAAACCAAGGTGGGGTGTAGTCCCAAAATTGGAGGTATAGGCCTGGACTTTTGGCCCATTGAGCTTCAGTCTTCGTTGACTTTTTGAATCCTGTATGACGCATTGACTGGAGTTTATTATACTCCTTTGATCATGGCCCTTGGATTGCTACTGATGGACGCGTGTATGGTGATCTTGGAGTGTGCATGGTGCGTCTCATCAAGCGCGCTGCATAAGAATTATTCATGAAAAATAATATGGAACTTGCATAGACCTGGGATTCGAACCCAGGTCTTGGGACGTTAATGCCTTAGTGATTTGCCAACTGAGCCATGAAGCGCATGTTATTAGATTATAAGAAACAAATAATAAAAAAAGAAACAAGTGCGTTAGTGGCTTTCTGGCGCGAGAATTCAAATGCGCCTATCGCGTGGTGACACGGAGTCATCTTCCCCACTTTGCCTGAAACACAAACGTATGGCCACGGTTTTCTGGGCGTGGCTGAAGGGGTGATTTAAGAAAATAGCGAATAGCTCCATTCCAAATATAAATTAGGCGCGATGGTCCAGATATTTTCGTCTTGAGATACTGAATCCAACCATGGTCGTTTGGAGCTCTAATTTTGCCTCTACGCAAAATCCCCAAATTAGAAAACCTGCAACCCTAATATTCTCGTATGGCAAAATCGTGTACAACGTGTAAAACTTCAATCAAGCATAAGGGTTAGTTTCAGAAGCTCAAAACAAACATGATGCAATGAATAGAATGTTGTAAAAGTGCTTAAAAAATGCTATACGATTATGAATTTTTTTGCAACGCAGTCTGAGTCACAGGCGCCTATTCTTGGAGCTTTTGTGGTTGAGATTGATTGGAACACCTCCAAGGATGCTTAAGGATGCTGATGGAACAAAAATTGCAGCTTGAATCGACCTAAAACCTTGATTTCAGTTTTTTAGTTTTATGAGAAATTTTCAATTTGCAATGGCTTGTTTATGCGCAGCTTGCAGTCCTTCGGCATTAGGTCTTTGATTCTGATCATATAGGGAAGCTATTAGGTTAAAGATATTGAATAAAATCCAAAGCAATAATTGTTTTCAATCTTTGATTTGTTAAGGATCTTTTCTAATCTTTTTCTCATGTATTTTGGTTCAATCATGATCAATTAGCACCAAATCTTGCCTATTTAAGATATGCACGAAATATTGACTTTGGAATGTGCATAAAAAGATTTTTTTAGGTTAGGTTTATATTTTTCATGTATTAAAATGATTTAAATGAATATAAATTAATATAAATTCAAATAAATAATTAAAAAATATGAAAATACTCCCCTTTGGGCCTAGTGGTCGTGCATAGGCTTGGCATGAAGAAACTTGGAAGAAAAATGGGCCCATTTGCATTTTTAGGCCTTTTGCATCAATGTTGACTTTTAAAAATTTCCAAAACTTTCCCAACTTCCACAAGGCATAACTTGGTCAATTTTTAAGCTTTTCACATGTTCTTGGACATTTTGGAAAGGTCTTTGAGTCCTTTAACCAATGCCTTTGGTCCCATGTCATTTTGATTTACCAATCTCAAGTTATGGCCTTTGACTTAAAGTCCCTTTTTGTTGACTTTTGAAAATGACCTATAATGTTGAAATTGACAACTTTTTGTGAGAGCATTTCTTGGACTTGAAATATGAAGATGAGTTGTAGGAAATGTCTTTCTCTTCAAAATGAGCTTTGGATGGAATTTTTCTGATAATCCATGTGAAAGTTACGCCCTGGTCAATTTCAGTTGACTTTTTCAACTGTCCAAATATAGCAACTTTTGCATCTTTGATGATTTCTGAGCCAAATCTTGAAAATCATGATCAAGCATTGATCAAATGATGTTTGTGGCTTCAAAATGATATATTGACCAAAAATTTGAACTTTTGACTGCCAAATGACCATTTTGCCCCTACAGTTGACTGTAGTGCAATTTAGGGTTTTGACTGTGCAATTCTGAGCTGAATGTCTTGAAACTTGACATGAAGATGCTTGACCATATTTGTAAGCATATGAGACTTGATTGGGCCTTTGAAAACTTCATTTTCTTGATCAGAACCCAAACCCTAGTTTTGACTGTCTAGGAGACAGTTGAGCTGCACAACCCTTGGGGAATTTTGTGACTTTGACTTTGACAAATCTTGGAGAATATGGGAGGGCAAATTTTGGGGTACAACAGTTGCCCCTGTTCAATCTTCTTAGACCTGAGGATGCAGATTGGCTGACGTGCCTTTCGTAATCTGAGGGTAGAAGATGATTGGACACTAGAGTGCCCAGAAATTTGCGCTCACATAGTAGCAATGATGATGAGGGAATGGGCTTATAGATGCCATTTGGATGTTGCTTGGATAGGATGATGGGCTTATAGATGCCATCTGGACGTTGATCGCGTAGGAGATTCCTTAGCGAGAACCTGCATACCTGCAAAACAGAAAAATGAGTACCTGACACGTCGCAGGAGCTGATTTTAGATGCTTGATATAGATATGTCCTGACTGGTTACAGGAGCTGGGTCTGGAGCTTCAAACGCTGATGAATGAACCAGGGACGGTTACTGCCTTAGCATGGATGGTAAGAGAATCCTGAATGATTTCAACCTCAACAACGCTCGTTGAGAAAATCTTGGTGAGAATTACCATCTTCGTAGTGTCAGGAAGAGAACCGAAGGACATTATAATCTCAAAGGGAATCACCTCACTCACCGTTGGAGAGGGAACTATAGGAAATTATAATCTGGAAGGAAATATCACCTCACTCGCCGTTGGAGAGGGGACCATAAGAGAATATCACCTCACGCTCATGCCGGAGAGGGGAACATCTGAAGAAGGAATTACCACCTCACTCGCCGTTGGAGAGGGGACCATAAGAGAATATCACCTCACGCTCATGCCGGAGAGGGAAACATCTGAAGAAGGAATTACCACCTCACTCGCCGTTGGAGAGGGGACCATAAGAGAATATCACCTCACGCTCATGCCGGAGAGGGGAACATCTGAAGAAGGAATTACCACCTCACTCGCCGTTGGAGAGGGGACCATAAGAGAATATCACCTCACGCTCATGCCGGAGAGGGAAACATCTGAAGAAGGAATTACCACCTCACACGCCGTTGGAGAGGGGACCATAAGAGAATATCACCTCACGCTCATGCCGGAGAGGGGAACATCTGAAGAAGGAATTACCACCTCACACGCCGTTGGAGAGGGGACCATAAGAGAATATCACCTCACGCTCATGCCGGAGAGGGAAACATCTGAAGAAGGAATTACCACCTCACACGCCGTTGGAGAGGGGACCATAAGAGAATATCACCTCATGCTCATGCCGGAGAGGGGAACATCTGAAGAAGGAATTACCACCTCACACGCCGTTGGAGAGGGGACCATAAGAGAATATCACCTCACGCTCATGCCGGAGAGGGAAACATCTGAAAGAGGGATTACTACCTCACACACCGCTGGAGAGGGAATCATAGGGGACTGCTGAGTCTGTATCAGAAAAATCTTTTGGGCATCGATTTAGCTGGACTAGAGGAGGTCTTGAAATATCTTCAACTGGAATAAGTGACAGAATGTTGCCATATCTGGTTTACATCTGGACTATATCTGGAAGGAGATCTGGAAGCAGCATCAGAACGTCACCATATCTGGATCATATCTGAAACTATATCTGAAGGATACCTGGAAGCAGTATCAGAACGTCACCATCTCTGGGTCATATCCGAAACTATATCTGAAGGATACCTGGAAGCAGCATCAGAACGTCACCATCGCTGGGTTTACATCTGAAACTATATCTAGAAGGAATCTGGAAGCAGTATCAGAACGTCACCATCGCTGGGTTTACATCTGAAACTATATCTAGAAGGGAATCTGGAAGCAGTATCAGAACGTCACCATCGCTGGGTTTACATCTGAAACTATATCAAGAATGAATTGCGGTTAGTTGATAGTAGTCATTTTTGTATTGATCTTTTTCCTGAAAAGGTGGAACATAATTGTATGCAAAATCATGATGCATGAACTGTATGTTTTCAAGATCAATGAGATTCGTGTAATATGATGCATATGCATGCTATAATGATGTATGTGAAGTTTTATGAATGTATGTTTTCGTCGTAGGAAAATAAACCCTTGACGGGTGCCAGGAAGTCGCATCCTAGGCTGTTGTGGAGGAATAGCTTTTGCTTCCGCTGGGGATGATAGTTGCAAGTATACCGGTAGGAGAGGATAACTCCGTTGGGGAATAAACTTGGCGAATGGAGGATTCTGCGGGGAGGAAAAGATATTCTAGCAACCATGCTGGGGAGAAATGCTCAGTGGGGAGATGCTTTTGCTGAATTGTTGAGGATGATTCGTTGAGGATACCTTGCTGTATTGGAAGTATGAATAGACTTCGCTGGGGATAAGAAGATTCTGTCGACGACGCTCTTTCCGTGGCTTTTGGCTGAGGATAACCCAGTTATATCCTATTGAGGAAATAACTCTTTGAATAAAGCCGGACGACGCGTTCGTGCCTTGCGAGGGGATAAGCTTCCAGAATTTACTGGGGATAAGCTTATTGCTTGGGGATATGAATTCCATCTTTCCTGGGGAACTGGATTGGACTGGACTCTCCTGGGGAGGTATCGAACTGTATTGGTTATGTTCTTCAATAGGAGCTTACCCTGATACCCTGGAGGACAGAACAATCAGATTGCTTAGACCATTCTTTATTGCCCCTGTTTCTATAGGGAGGGACTTGTGGGATGCTGCTAGTTGTTGAGAGATAAACCTTCTTCTGGCAGACAGATGACAAGAAGACGGGACATAGTCGTACGCTTTAATCCCTAACTTTTGCCTGGACCGCCCTTTCAGGTTTTCAGCCCACCGGGATACCCATTTTTGCCCAAGCCGCCTTTTCAGGTTTTCGACTTGCCGGGTGTACAGATTTTTTATTTCATCCCTTCATTTTGCCCGAACCTTTTTGGTTCGCCGGGAAGCCCTTATTTTTGCCTAGGTATGTCAACCTAGCGGGTCTTTGATTGTGCGTAGTATTTTCCGACTATGTCCACGCTCTTAGAATGCAGGGAGGTATCCCTGGCTGCTTGTGTTTTGTCGTACCACCAGAAGGTTTTTGATCAGGCAAGATTCGTTGTTGAAATGCCCCAGGTGACTCATGCGGAGATTTGCCCCAGGCTATTTGGCCTTTGAGAGATTCTCCGAATCTTGATTGGACTGCCCCAGATAATGGACCATGGTCATGTCTGCCCCTTGATTGGAGGTAATTCTGTTCATTAGGCATTCATCGTGCGAATTTCCCTGCTGTTCAAACAAAAAGTCATATGCAAACAAAGTTATGTTAAAAATGCAAAGCCTATGTCTGTCTTAGAGATTTTGAAAATGCATTCTTTTTCATAAAACAAGTGAATGTTTGTAAAACATGATGTCAACTCGATATTTTACCGTAGCCTTAAGGAGTCAGGATACCTTTCGTAACAGTATGCTTTCGAACTAACCCATGCTTCAGCTAGGACTTTTGAGGGTTATAACGTGGCCTGGTTCACGGTTTAAGAAACAAAGGATAAAGGCTCAAATTATTTGTACCCACCCGCTCTTCGTGATATTCTCCAAACCTAAACTCAGTTGATCATACGTTAGACCTTGTTTGAGTCTTTGCTCTGATGTTCCAGTAACGATTCAGATATTGATAACTTATTTTGTTTAGGCAGTCATTCCTTTTTTGTTGAGGGTTTGTAAGACCTCTTTCTTGATTGATTTTTGTTATCCCTTTCTTTTTTTGCCTGAACTGTTTCCTTTTTTGGAATTACAGTCAGCGGGATGCCCCAGTTTCATAAGTCCCCTTTGTAGGTTTAGACTTTTTTGGGCTTTTCATTTATGAATTTGGATGATGACTGCCTGTCCTTTTGATTGTTCTGAACCATCACTGTCTTTGTTCGTTTTGTAAAGATCTCTTCGGTGCCATTCGTCATGCACTTGGATCAACTGAGAAGACTACCCTGCCCCAGGTTATGATTAAGGGTTTTGATTTTCGAAAATAAAAACTCCTACTTCTTTGGCTCTGATGGGTTGACGAGGGATTATCATCCTTATAACTCCAGTGTTTAGGGGTTGAAACAATGCCTGTACCTCATCAGCGGGGTCTGTTCAAAAGCATACTGTAAAGATAGCGGTATCGTTTTCGTCATCCTCCCTCAAGAGGCTTAGAATTATTAACCGAGAGTTGACATCAGAAAAAATATGAAAAGATATTTGAACACAATGAAAATAATTGTATTAATTTCCAAAACAGACATATGCGATGCATTAATAGAATAAAAGAGCTTGCTATGACGTTAATTGTTTGTATAAGCAAAGAAAAGTACAGCTCAAAAATTCAAATAAACAAAAGGCTTCAATGATTGGGCAACGGAGCAGTGATTATGTTCGGAGTCTCTGGCACTTCAGACTGAATCTCTCCAGCGTCGATCATATCTTGAATCTTATTCTTGAGAGGCCAGCAATTGTCTGTAGTATGCCCCGGGCTATCTGAATGATATGCGCACCTATCGTTGGGATGATAGTTGGGTGCAGAAGTGTTCGGATTCCGAAGAGGAGCCCTTAAGGTGATCAACCCTGTCTTCAACAGTTGTTGCAGTGCTTGATCCAGCGACATGTTGAGTTTGGTATACTGTCGTTTCTCCTTGCGATGCTGCCCCTGTCCTTGTTGAGCAGGTCCAGGATTGGATATTTGGATTGCCCCTGCCTCATGACGGCTCTTTTTACCGTGCACAACATTGGATTCTTTCTTTCCATGATGAGGCTTTTTGTCCGAAGGTGCAGCCTCTTGAATTTTCCCAGCCCGGATACCAGCTTCAATTCGCTCTCCAGTCAAGATAAGATCTGTGAATCCAGCAGACGAATTCCCAATCAGGTGGTTATAAAATGGACCAGACAAGGTCCCCAAGAACATATCCACAAGTTCCCGGTCAGTCAGAGGTGGTTGTACCCTTCCAGCAAGATCCCTCCATTTCTGAGCGTACTCCTTAAAACCTTCGCTTGCGCCTAACGACATACCCTGGAGTTGAGTACGCGTGGGGGCAAGGTCGGCATTGTACTGGTACTGCTTATAGAAAGCAGTTGCCAACTCCTCCCAGTTACGAACCTTGGTCCCATCCAGCTGATAGAACCATTCGAGATGAGTCCCTGAAAGACTCTCCTGGAAGAAGTGGATCCACAAGTTTTTGTCCACCGTATATGGTTGGATCTTCCGAACATAGGACCTTAGATGCAGCTTGGGACAAGACGCCCCGTCATACTTAGAGAAGGGTGGTACTTTGAACTTCCGAGGAATAACCACGCCAGTTGACAAACCCAGATCTCCGAAATCCAGCCCAGGTACCTGTTGAACCTCCATAGCCTTCAACCTATCCTCCAACTGTTTGTACTTGTCCTCAGCCGGAGGGTATTGTTCGTCGTCGAAATCTGTTTCATTGTCAGAGACCACTGGACTGGGCACCCTTTCCTCTGGATGACTGCTCTTCCCTACAGATGGAGTTGTCCTCTCAGTTTCAATCTGCGGTGTGTTCCCAGATCTGCGTCTAGGGCTGAACAAAACAGTCCTCTTCTTTTTCTTGTCCTTCTTCAAAAGGAGAGCCTTCAGGTCTTGTTGCCCCTGGGTCAAATTCATAATCAGCTCTTGGAACTGGGCGTTCTGAGCCTGGAGGTCCTTGATAGTCTGTTCGGCTGATGATTCAGGATTCATGACGAGCGGCTGAAATAAACAGCGGAGAAGGGTAAGCAACCTGTCAAAGGGATACCTGCAATGCAATGAGATGTATGATATGCATGTAATGTTTTCAAGGACCTCGCGGGGTAAACAGAGAAACTTGTTAGGGTTGAGAACCGGTAACTTGATTGAAGGAACTTCCTGTTGTTGAGAGTCCTTCTTCAAGGGTCAAAGGCTCACCATATCCAGTGGGTCATAGCCCCTGACAACCTTGGCTAGAGGAAAATAAATCCTCTTTGCCCCTTGCTGGGATAATTGTTCATCATGACCTGCATCACAAGCCCTTGAGATCCTTGAAATGGGTTAGGATGTATGCAATGGTATGATGTTATGCTATGCATGGGGTAATGTGAGTAACCCTGTTATGAGTCCCAATTAAGGACTATAAACAGACCCTGCAAGGAATTCAGTATCCTGTTATGAGTCCCAATTAAGGACTATAAACAACACCTGCAAGAAATTCAGTACTCTGTTATGAGTCCCAGTTAAGGACTATAAACAACACCTGCAAGAAATTAGGTAAACCCTGTCATGAGTCCTAGTTAAGGACTATACACAAGACCTGCAAGAAATTAGGTAAACCCTGTCATGAGTCCTAGTTAAGGACTATAAACAGAACCTGCAAGAAATTTGGTAAACCCTGTCATGAGTCCTAGTTAAGGACTATGAACAGAACCTACAAGTGGTTAGTACACCCTGTTATAAGTCCCAATTAAGGACTATGAACAAAACCTGCAAGAAATTTGGTACACCCTGTCACGAGTTCTAGTTAAGGACTATAAACAGGACCTGCAAGAAACAAGTGTCAGGTAACAAGTACGCAAGTAGGCAAGTACAAAGGCACACAAGTCACACAAAAGTGCCCTTAGAGTTTAGGCCAGCATGAGGTCTAGGTATTACCCTCTTGAAGTTGGTGGGTTCAACCTGTCCTATTAGAAGTAACCGGGTTCTAAGGGTCCCAATATCACTGGATTGCTTTCATTGTTCATCGTTTTGATTTAGCCACTGAACTGGCGACCGAAATATTCCAAGAAAGCAACCCTCAATTGAGTGTAGTATCGAGTATCAACCAACCTCGGACTGCACCAAAGTCAGTTATCTCACTACCCTAAAGAGGCCAAGATTGTTCAATTAAGGTTCCTAAGGTCTGTTGATGCTTCATGACACCACGCGGAGGCCCCGTACTCTCCTTGACTGAACTCAAGGGTTACCGGTACACACCAAAGTGCCACATCAACGTAGCAGACTGTTTCAACCATGTCGGTATACCCCGCACAGTTCCCTCACAGCCTTGTTGCTACTTTCTAAGAAGGTATCCCCCAGATCCGGGTTAGGATCTATAGAACTCCCAAGACAATCCCACAATAATAAAGCAAGCAAAGAAGACAATTGAAAACACAGTTATGAACTAACCCTAAGGTACACCTCACTTTAAGTTAAGTCCCCAGCAGAGTCGCCAGTTCTGTGATCGGTGGATCTGGAACTGACTGTTTAACGCTGGTTCGCGTAATGTCGCGGAAGCAAGAGTCGCCACCGTCTTTTATTTTCTCCAAATGGAAAGGACAAAAGCACAGAAAAATTCCTTAAAGAGATTGCTCTCGGTTCGGGAGGTAGGTTATAGAAAGGGAAGGTGTTAGCACCCTTTCTATCCATGGTTATCCATGGGCTCTTAGATACTTGCTCAATGTGTTTTCAAAAATGTTTGCTTGCTTTTCAATGTGGGTTTAAAAAGTTTCTTTGAAAATTTCAGTTCGACTCTTGTATCGGTCCTCAAGAGTGTTTGAAAAATTGCTTTCGAAAGCTTTTGAAAATGTGTCGGTGTGAAAAGTATTTTTGATTTGTTTTGAAATTTAGAGCAAGTATCTAGAGTCGTCTACCTACCCTAAGGAATTCGTCTGTGTAAATGTCCTTTAAAGTAGTGCCATCCCACCATTGAGAGGTAGGTAGCACCACCGTTGGAGGTGTTCGGGTCAATTCGATTTTTAGGGACATGGTGATCACCAGAGCAATGTGAAGACACCTTAGAAGCTACCCTCATGCCAGGTTCCCGGATCATGAGGACTTACTAAGACGTCCTCTACTCGACGACCACCTTTCGAAAGGCAACAGTGAGGCGTACCCTATGGGTGGTGTGTGATTCGTGTGTCGTTTTCATTTATTTTGTCTTGTCATGTCATGGTGATCTACGCGTTTGTTTTTATTTTGTCATTCATTCTTGCATGTCATTATTAATAGTTAAAAATTGCGAGAAATATAAAGCTCTAAGCTATTACAAAAGGCGCGGGTCCACATCGCCAAAATTAAACCGGACCCGATTTAGCGGAAAATAAATAAAGCGATAAATAAAAGTACGAGAAATTATTTACACGGCTTTGGGAGATTTACATAATTATAATTAAACGACATAAGATAAATGCGCAAGTTAAATAATTGAAACGACGGGCGTTGGACCCTTTTGCAAAATATGAAAAGTTAGTGAGAATTAAAAATTAAATGATTAAATGTTTTTTTTTTGGTATTTTGTGTTTTTTTAGATTTAATGAGAAAAAGGAGTTAATTGAAATTAAATTAAGAGGCAAACCCTAATTCTAATATTTTTATTTATTATGAAAGAATTACAATATAATCTATATTAAACCCTAATTTATTTATGTACAATTTAAATAGGAAAATAAATAAATAAATAATAATTATTATTGTGAAAAAAGGAAAAATTAAAAAGATATAAAAACTATCAATTAACCTAATTCTATATTTTTTGGATTTTTATTAAAAAGGAATTAAAGTTGAAAACCTAATTAAACTAAATAATTATAAGCATTTATTATGAAAATAATTAATACATAAATATTTATTAATTTTTTGGCCTTTTCTGATTTTTGAGTGTTTTTATATTTTGTGGAAAAATAAATTAATTATGTTAAAACAATAAAAATAAATAAAATAACAAAAATAAAGGTAAGAAGAAAAATATAGAAAATGCAAACCAAGGTGGGGTGTAGTCCCAAAATTGGAGGTATAGGCCTGGACTTTTGGCCCATTGAGCTTCAGTCTTCGTTGACTTTTTGAATCCTGTATGACGCATTGACTGGAGTTTATTATACTCCTTTGATCATGGCCCTTGGATTGCTACTGATGGACGCGTGTATGGTGAGCTTGGAGTGTGCATGGTGCGTCTCATCAAGCGCGCTGCATAAGAATTATTCATGAAAAATAATATGGAACTTGCATAGACCTGGGATTCGAACCCAGGTCTTGGGACGTTAATGCCTTAGTGATTTGCCAACTGAGCCATGAAGCGCATGTTATTAGATTATAAGAAACAAATAATAAAAAAAGAAACAAGTGCGTTAGTGGCTTTCTGGCGCGAGAATTCAAATGCGCCTATCGCGTGGTGACACGGAGTCATCTTCCCCACTTTGCCTGAAACACAAACGTATGGCCACGGTTTTCTGGGCGTGGCTGAAGGGGTGATTTAAGAAAATAGCGAATAGCTCCATTCCAAATAAAAATTAGGCGCGATGGTCCAGATATTTTCGTCTTGAGATACTGAATCCAACCATGGTCGTTTGGAGCTCTAATTTTGCCTCTACGCAAAATCCCCAAATTAGAAAACCTGCAACCCTAATATTCTCGTATGGAAAAATCGTGTACAACGTGTAAAACTTCAATCAAGCATAAGGGTTAGTTTCAGAAGCTCAAAACAAACATGATGCAATGAATAAAATGTTGTAAAAGTGCTTAAAAAATGCTATACGATTATGAATTTTTTTGCAACGCAGTCTGAGTCACAGGCGCCTATTCTTGGAGCTTTTGTGGTTGAGATTGATTGGAACACCTCCAAGGATGCTTAAGGATGCTGATGGAACAAAAATTGCAGCTTGAATCGACCTAAAACCTTGATTTCAGTTTTTTAGTTTTATGAGAAATTTTCAATTTGCAATGGCTTGTTTATGCGCAGCTTGCAGTCCTTCGGCATTAGGTCTTTGATTCTGATCATATAGGGAAGCTATTAGGTTAAAGATATTGAATAAAATCCAAAGCAATAATTGTTTTCAATCTTTGATTTGTTAAGGATCTTTTCTAATCTTTTTCTCATGTATTTTGGTTCAATCATGATCAATTAGCACCAAATCTTGCCTATTTAAAATATGCACGAAATATTGACTTTGGAATGTGCATAAAAAGATTTTTTTAGGTTAGGTTTATATTTTTCATGTATTAAAATGATTTAAATGAATATAAATTAATATAAATTCAAATAAATAATTAAAAAATATGAAAATACTCCCCTTTGGGCCTAGTGGTCGTGCATAGGCTTGGCATGAAGAAACTTGGAAGAAAAATGGGCCCATTTGCATTTTTAGGCCTTTTGCATCAATGTTGACTTTTAAAAATTTCCAAAAATTTCCCAACTTCCACAAGGCATAACTTGGTCAATTTTTAAGCTTTTCACATGTTCTTGGACATTTTGGAAAGGTCTTTGAGTCCTTTAACCAATGCCTTTGGTCCCATGTCATTTTGATTTACCAATCTCAAGTTATGGCCTTTGACTTAAAGTCCCTTTTTGTTGACTTTTGAAAATGACCTATAATGTTGAAATTGACAAATTTTTGTGAGAGCATTTCTTGGACTTGAAATATGAAGATGAGTTGTAGGAAATGTCTTTCTCTTCAAAATGAGCTTTGGATGGAATTTTTCTGATAATCCATGTGAAAGTTACGCCCTGGTCAATTTCAGTTGACTTTTTCAACTGTCCAAATATAGCAACTTTTGCATCTTTGATGATTTCTGAGCCAAATCTTGAAAATCATGATCAAGCATTGATCAAATGATGTTTGTGGCTTCAAAATGATATATTGACCAAAAATTTGAACTTTTGACTGCCAAATGACCATTTTGCCCCTACAGTTGACTGTAGTGCAATTTAGGGTTTTGACTGTGCAATTCTGAGCTGAATGTCTTGAAACTTGACATGAAGATGCTTGACCATATTTGTAAGCATATGAGACTTGATTGGGCCTTTGAAAACTTCATTTTCTTGATCAGAACCCAAACCCTAGTTTTGACTGTCTAGGAGACAGTTGAGCTGCACAACCCTTGGGGAATTTTGTGACTTTGACTTTGACAAATCTTGGAGAATATGGGAGGGCAAATTTTGGGGTACAACATACATGTTTGAAACGAACGAAAAGATTATTTACATGCCATGAAACGAAAAGTTCAAAGGTAAGAATAACTTACCTTGCTTCAGGCCTTGAATGGATGTGGGGACTTGAGTGGTGGCCCTGGATGCTGGATTCGAAAGAGGGGTCACAGGCTGTGTTTGGAGCGCTGGATTTGAAGGAAAAGAAAAAGCAAGTGTGATGCTTCTTTGATTCGAAGGAGACTGAAGTGTGGTTGTTCTTCAGAGTCGAAGGAGATGAAGGTGATTCTGGGTTTTTTGTGATTTCTCAAGTGTTGATGAACTTTGAGAATTTTATTGTGTTTGAGAAAATTTGGAGGATTCGTCCTCTTGGTCCAAAGATCCTCTTAAAAATGTGTGTTGGGGCCTCTTATTTATAGGCAAAGTGGCTGAAGCTTTTGGAGGGAAAACAAAATAATATTTGAATTATTTGGGTATATTTCCCCCTTGTTTTCTTCAATGCATCTCTTGTGCACTCCTTTTTTGTGTAAGTACAGGACTGAGACAATGCGGGCTTATCAGTATTTTGGAGCTTAGTGGCAGGTTGGTGCAGGACTGCTGCATAGAAGCACAACTAGCTTGAGTTTGGCAGTATATGGGACTTTAGTCAACAAACTCCTTGAATACTTCCCCCTTTCGTTTTGATCACTTCGACCAGCTTCATGATTTCACAAAAATGTTCGTTTCCAAACAATGTGTGCTCTAAGTACGTTGCTTCGAAGGGTTTAGTGGTCCAACTTGTGAATCGAAGGAGGCCACCTTGAAGGAATTCACATGTCCAGCTTGTGGATCAAAGGGGGTCACTTCGAAGGAAACTACATGGCCAAATCGAAGCTTGTGACTGAAGGGAGATTGTATTGCCTAATCGAAGCTTGTGACTGAAGGGAGACTGTATTGCCCATCGAAGCTTGTGACTAAAGGGAGATTGTATTGCCCATCGAATCTTGGATCGAAACAAATATATTACCCAATCGAAAGCCCGTGTTCGAAGGAAGCAATGTTGCCCAATCGAAGGATGTGTGCAGGCAGTAAACTTGTCCGGTCGAAGTAGGCTTGCAGGCAGTAACTTGTCCAATCGAAAGGCTGAATCGAAAGAGACCTGTCAGCACATGAAATCAAAGAAACAAAAAACACACATTTCGTGCTTGATTAGAAGTTAGTGATACATAGGCTAAGAATGTTCAAAATACTTGACAATTTCTGCATAATCAATGATCGAAGGTGAGAGGTTAAAACCGACTGTATTTAGTGACCTTGATTTTTGTATAAAAATGCAAAAATGAAAATGGGATCTTAGGTCAAAATTTGGGGTATGACAGCTGCCCCTATTTAAGTTTCTTCTATCTGGAGATATGAAGATTGGGATCTTCATTTCGACGAGATTGAAGGGACTTAAATATAGAATACACAATTTTTGGCTTTAAGATACCGCAATTATGTTTATGATATGATATGAATGCAATGCTCTGAATTTTATAGGGAATGCCGCCATATGAGACAAACTACTGCTGGAAAAACGAAGCACATTATACAGTAATCCTACAGGGGAAGAGATTATAACTCCACTAGGGAAACAAAGTCATAGGCTTCAAATGAGAGACTCTTGAATGATTTACATCAGTCTTGAGACTGAAAAAGAAATGATTTACATCAGTACGGAGACTGGAGAAGAAATTATTGACATCAGCACTAAGGCTGGCAGATGATGATTGACATCAGCACTGAGACTGGCAAATGATTGGCATCAGTACTGAGACTGGAAAATGATTGGCATTAGTACTGAGACTGGAGATAAACATCTCTGACTTCTGAATTTCACCAAGAACGGTAACACATTTCTTCTTTAGCCAAGATATTGCTTGGAAAGGATAAAATACAAACTTCCCCCATGGAACTTTTCCGAAGAGGTGTCGTTTGCATTATTGTTGGGGATACACAAGCTGCTCAAATAAAGAGGCCACCACTTGCTTCCTTTCAAAGGTGTCAATAACATACAAGTTGCTCATGAAGAGACCGCCGCTTGCTGTGTTTCAATAGAACAATAACACACAAGTTGCTCATGAAGAGACCGCCTCTTGCTGTTTTCTCAAAGGTGACAATAACATACAAGTTGCTCATGAAGAGACCGCCGCTTGCTGTTTTCTCAAATGTATCAATAACATACAAGTTTCTCATGAAGAGACCGCCGCTTGCTGTTTTCAAAGGTATCAATAACATACAAGTTGCTCTTGAAGAGACCGCCGCTTGCTGTTTTCTCAAGAGAACAATAACACACAAGTTGCTCATGAAGAGACCGCCGCTTGCTGTTTTCTCAAAGGTATCAATAACATACAAGTTGCTCATGAAGAGACCGCCGCTTGTTGTTTTCAAAGGTGACAATAACATACAAGTTGCTCATGAAGAGACCGCCGCTTTCTGTTTTCTCTAAGGTATCAATAACATACAAGTTGCTCTTGAAGAGACCGCCACTTGTTGTTTTCAAAGGTGACAATAACATACAAGTTGCTCATGAAGAGACCCCCGTTTGCTGTTTTCTCTAAAGTATCAATAACATACAAGTTGCTCATGAAGAGACCGCCACTTTCTGTTTTCTCAAAGGTATCAATAACATACAAGTTGCTCATGAAGAGACCGCCGCTTGCAGATTTTTCCAAGATAACAATAACACACAAGTTGCTCATGAAGAGACCGCCGCTTGTTGTTTTTTCAAAGATACCAACAAAGTATCGTGAAGATATTGCTGGAGGTGAGAATCAATAATTTCATCGGGGATGGACAAACTGCTCATGAAGAGACCGCCACTTGTCATAACATAAAGAAATTCAGATATAATCAAACTGCTCAAATAAAGAGTCAGTCGCTTGTTATCACGTCGATATTCCAGAAGAAGGTTATGATAACACTACTAGGGAATAAAGTTCATCTTCAATGGGGAACCATGAGTAAATCCTTCCTGAGGAGACCAAGTATTTACATACGCAAGATCAATGAACTCTCCATCTAGGTTTCACAGCCTAGAGAGATCCACAATATATCATTCACAAGAGACAAAGCTCAATCCAGGAATAAACTGGAGAGAAAACAGTCAAACAAGACTCCACCCAATGAGGAAACAACTCAAATGGGGATTTATCCTATCCAGAGATGGAAAAGGAAAGCTAAAGCAAGATTCTTCCACGAGAGTTAACTCAGTGGGGAATTAGAAAGGAGGCGCACTTTATGCTTAAGTTGACACTCTATTTGGAAAGATCAAATATGCTATTTGAATAGACATAACCAAGGTATACGAATTCAATGACATCAACAAATATCAATGTGTTTGCATGATGAAATTGTGAATGAATAAATGAATGTCATGTATATGCTGACAAAACAGATAGAGGAGATATACAGAATAGGATAAGACATCACAGCACAACCCGACACTCAGCTAATCTCAACAAGATGGGAACATTATTGGAGATAGAACAAAAGCCATCATTGGAGCAAAGTCCTTTTACAAGGCTTAAATATCTATGGAGGGGAAGATATTTTCAGGCAGAAAACCCAAAGTCCAGTCTTCTATCGCAAACAATCTATTGAAAGGATAACAACACAAACAATGTCTCAGCTGGAAAAAGTCATGCTTAGCTGGAGATACTGGGAACACCACCCTTTGATAATGTGTGCAAAACATATCTTGACAAATCTGGATTGCCCCTGGGACTAATTTTGGATGCCCCAAGTTTACTGCTGATAAGCTGCATGTTGCACGACAATTCTTGCGAATAACTTCACTTCTAAAATGCCCCAAGCTATATGGTTGATGAGGAGAAATCGTCTCAAGAGGATTTTACAAAAGACCTGGCATTCACCATGCTCTGGTGTCTTCAAACTCTTAGAGAGATTCATCAAATCTCAACGTGATTGCCCCGGATTGACTGTAGTTGGCACAACAAAGTCTTCAAATTTTGCCCCAAAAGAGTAAACAAGTTGGGGAAGCATTAACTAGGAGAAGCAACATGTTCGTGCTTAAGGTCTTCATGTGACATGCCCCTGTATATGATTTTTTTCTTGAAATGATTCTCCAATTACTCAACATAGTTTCAGGCCTTAAAAGAATAAACTCATCACAAGTGCTTATATGTGAGCTTCCTTGATATCAAACAAATGTTTTGCAGTTAGAAAAGTTTATTATGAGAATGAAAATTCTAATGCAACAGTTATGTAAGTCTTGAAGATTTTGAAAAGATATCGCACGAATTATGCGAGTTAGAGCACCATTAATTTTTGTATAGCAAAAGCATATGATACCAACATAACTATTTAACAAACATTCATGGGAGTCAGGAACACTATCTCATTGCAGTATGCTTTCAAAATAACCTTGCTTCAATTAGGACTTTTGAAGGTTGTAACGTGGCCTGGTTCATGGTTTTTTAGAAAAAAGATTTTTAAGGATCAAACTTTATAGGTGCCCACCAATTCTTCGTGATGTTCTCCAATCCTATGTTCAGTTATTTCAACATGTGCATTCATCTCTCAAAAGGATTTTATGACGGTTAAGGAAACGACGAGGCTTTCAGAGTAGAAACCAACCTTATGTCTTCGTGTTTGTAGTCACCAATTTGTTCTTTGCTGAGGAATTTTCTTTGTATTCCTTTCCTTGCAATTTTATTTTCCCTAACTTTTGCCTGGACTAATTCTTTTGAATTGATAGTCCAGTGGGATGCCTTAATTTTTGCCTAAACCGCACGTTTTCAAGTTTTCGACCTAGCAGGCTTTTTTTTCTCTTGATTTTTGACTTTTGAACAAAATGTGTGACATTAGCTTGTCTTTACTTGTTGAAAAGATTGTGACTGCCTCGATTCTTGATGAATGAGGGATAACATTGTGGTTCCGCATCTTTTGGATTCATTATACATGAAGGGTAGCCCTCGTAGTTTCTCTTCAGAAATATCTTCCTTATGAATTTTGAACACTCAATCAGATTAACTGAAAAACTACCCTGCCCCAGGTTAAAATTCAAGGGTTTTTCGTATAGAAAAGAAACTCCTACTTCAAGGCTCAAAAGGGGTTAGCAAGGGATTATCTTCCTTATATCTTCGGTGTTTAGGGATTTGAAACAATGCCTATACATCGTCAGCAAGATTTTATTCAAAAGAATACAACCAAAGATTTTGTGTTCTTTAGATCATCACCCTCCCTTCAATCTCTGCCTAGGCAAGAGAATGGGCAACAAGTTGGTATCATAATGCAAAAATAAATTTAAAATTTGAAAACAAATATGAGTGAAACAAATGAATTTCTTCAAGACAAACATACTCATTGTATTAAGATAATCATTCAGATGCAAACAAGTTCTTACATACAAACAATGTTTTGATAAACAAGAAAATTTACAAAAGAAGAAATAAGTTAGTAATCTGGGAAGGCTTTCCATCCGGACTTGAATCACCGAAAACATCCTTCAAAACTCAAAGTGACCATCAATCGTGTTTACTCTTCGGCACATGCTTGATTTGAACTTCAAAACCAACGTCCTTGAATGACAAGATACCACTTTTGACCAACTTCTGAACCTCAATCTTCAAAGCAAAGCAACCCTCCAAGTCATGCCCAGGAGCACCTTGATGAAAGACCTCTCTGCGAAGTTCAGAAACCTCTTGCTTGATATTCTCCATTGTTCTCTTAGCGTGAGTGTCGTACTGGTGAGACCAAAGGAAAAATAAGACTTGGAAAAAGACCTTTGAAAGTGAAACTAAAAATGTATAATGATGCATGATATGCAAAAGAGAGTTTTTATTTGACTTTCAAGGAACTCAAGATATTAAGTTGTAAACATCAAAGTATGAAGATAGAAGATGACTTTTAAATTGGATCAAAGCGTTGATCAAGCTATCATCAAGATCAATCATCCATTTTGGTGGATTAGGGTTTTCACCCTATCAACACCCAAGATCCATTGAGCTTGACGAAACTTGTGATGTTTACAAAGAAAGAACTCCAAATTCCTTGAAAATCAAGTGAAAAGGGTTTCATGGATGCATGAAGGCATGGCTATGCAACAACCACAAGCAAGGTCACAAACAAAGTCAAAAGGTTCAACGTCACGAGCATGGAGTCAAAGGTAAAAACCATCCCTGAGGTATGTACTAAAGGTTTAATCACACCTGCAAGACAAGGTTCTAAGAGTTCCCGGAGTCTACATTCCTCCTTTGGATATTACCAACATCTTGATTACTCAATAATTAGCAATATTCTCAAGAGAAACTCGTCCGAGCGTAGCATCGCGTAACAACTACTTCCAGATTACTCCGTTATAATCTCCGTGCTACACCTAAAAGGCCAAGATGGGTTAGGGTTCTACGGTTCTCAGCTTCTCTGGCTCCCAGGTCGAAAGTAACAATGTCTTCCCAATTACTCGGTAAACAAATATTACGTTCAAAGGGGCTTCCACTGAGTGGGGGATTTCATGCCTCCTTCTTTGGGATTACTCCCTCAAAGTCAACATGACTATACTGCCTGTCCTATTCCTATGTAACTTAGTCCGGGTATAGGACTTTCCCTTTGCAAAAACCCAAATAACCATAATATAAACATATAATCAAACAAACAAGTAATAATAAATAAAAAACAGATATGACAAATTAGGCTTAACCCACTTAGGGATGGACCAGCAAGAGGTCAATCTGTCCCCAGCAGAGTCGCCAATTCTGTAGCGGTGAAAATCAGAGATCAAACCATTAATTAACTTGACTCATAAAAGTAAGAGTCGCCACCGCGCTTTATTATTTCCAAGGATAAAGGGAAAAGAGCGAAATAAAACCCTAAAACATGCAATGTAAAATAATACTTAAAAGTAATGAAAATACAATGCGTTTTTGAAAGAGATCGAGAGTTCGAGGGTTGGTTATGCAATGGGAAGGTATTAGCACCCAATGCATCTGCGGTACTCCGCAGGAACCTTTTGAAATATCTGTTTTTGGTTAAAATTGTTTGTTATATACAAGGGTGTATTTATCTACAACTATGTTTGCCTAAGGGAAAAAAATGAGTTTTTATTATTGCTTTCGTGAGGGTTTCGCGACCCTTTGCCTACGTATCAAATGAAGGAATCAAAACACCGTAGTTCCTCTAGAAAAAAGTTTATTTGTTTGTGTTTTTTCGTGGGCGACATTAATGCATTCATTCTAGCAATAGGCACGGCCGGTATCGCGGTAGAACGGAGATAACATGCCCTTGGGGGGAGTTTTGATTTGTTGAGTGTTTTTGCATGTTTTAAAGTATGTTCAAGTAATGATTAAAGAGTGTTTTTTGTATTTTTTGGTTTGTTTACTTGTTGATTTTATCTTGCCTAATTACTAGCATTTGTACAAAGTAAATAAAAATGCAGAAAGATAAAAACCTACGCTATTACAAACATATCAAAAGGCAT
The DNA here is from genome assembly GCA_948472305.1 of Vicia faba. Taxonomy (NCBI): domain Eukaryota; kingdom Viridiplantae; phylum Streptophyta; class Magnoliopsida; order Fabales; family Fabaceae; genus Vicia; species Vicia faba. Next base: position 1,404,190,855 of record OX451739.1, read on the forward strand.
AAAAAAATATGAAGGAAAAAAATAAGATAAAAGTAAGAAAAGTAAGTGTCTTTCGACCCAGGCAGTAGCACTCTTCGATTTGCATTCTGTTGGCCTCCTTCGATTGGGGTTGGCAACAGCAAAGTCACGTCTTTCGATTGGGCCTTGGCAGGGGCGAGGTCCTGTCCTTCGATTGGGCAAAGGCAGCAGCAAGTAGTATCCTTCGACTGGGACCTGGAAGTCAGTGTATGGCGAAGTCTGCCTTGTCGCCTTCTTCGACTGGAGGTTGAAAGCAGTGAGGGAATGCCTTTCGATTGGACATGGTTTGCCTCCTGATTGTCTCTTTCGTTCGACCTGGATAAAGAGGATAGAAGCCAGAAGCTTCGTTTCCTATTTCCTGTTTCCTTTTTCTTTCATTTAAAACATTAAATGGAAACATGGCCTGGGGCCATGCTAGTATTTGTTTGGTAAACAGTTTAACAATTAAAGCTAGTTCAGATAAACAGAAAGCAAAAAAAAGAAAGAGCTCAGTTCTAAAAAATATGTTAAAAGGGTGGAATCAAAGGAACAGTGGTATGTACATGTTTGAAACGAACGAAAAGATTATTTACATGCCATGAAATGAAAAGTTCAAAGGTAAGAATAACTTACCTTGCTTCAGGCCTTGAATGGATGTGGGGCCTTGAGTGGTGGCCCTGGATGCTGGATTCGAAAGAGGGGTCACAGGCTGTGTTTGGAGCGCTGTATTTGAAGGAAAAGAAAAAGCAAGTGTGATGCTTCTTTGATTCTAAGGAGACTGAAGTGTGGTTGTTCTTCAGAGTCGAAGGAGATGAAGGTGATTCTGGGTTTTTTGTGATTTCTCAAGTGTTGATGAACTTTGAGAATTTTATTGTGTTTGAGAAATTTTGGAGGATTCGTCCTCTTGGTCCAAAGATCCTCTTAAAAATGTGTGTTGGGGCCTCTTATTTATAGGCAAAGTGGCTGAAGCTTTTGGAGGGAAAACAAAATAATATTTGAATTATTTGGGTATATTGCCCCCTTGTTTTCTTTAATGCAGCTCTTGTGCACTCCTTTTTTGTGTAAGTACAGGACTGAGACAACGCAGGCTTATCAGTATTTTGGAGCTTAGTGGCAGGTTGGTGTAGGACTGCTGCATAGCAGCACAACTGGCTTGAGTTTGGAAGTATATGGGACTTTAGTCAACAAACTCCTTGAATACTTCTCCCTTTCGTTTTGATCACTTCGACCAACTTCATGATTAAACAAAAATGTTCGTTTCCAAACAATGTATGCTCTAAGTACGTTGCTTCGAAGGGATTAGTGGTCTAACTTGTGAATCGAAGGAGGCCGCCTTGAAGGAAATCACATGTCCAGCTTGTGGATCAAAGGGGGTCACTTTGAAGGAAACTACATGGCCAAATCGAAGCTTGTGACTGAAGGGAGATTGTATTGCCTAATCGAAGCTTGTGACTGAAGGGAGACTGTATTGCCCATCGAAGCTTGTGACTGAAGGGAGACTGTATTGCCCATCGAATCTTGGATCGAAACAAATATATTGCCCAATCGAAAGCCCGTGTTCGAAGGAAGCAATGTTGCCTAATCGAAGCATGTGTGCAGGCAGTAAACTTGTCCGGTCGAAGCAGGCTTGCAGGCAGTAACTTGTCCAATCGAAAGGCTGAATCGAAGGAGACCTGTCAGCACATGAAATCAAAGAAACAAAAAACACACATTTCGTGCTTGATTAGAAGTTGGTGATACATAGGCTAAGAATGTTCAAAACACTTGACAATTTCTGCATAATCAATGCTCGAAGGTGAGAGGTTAAAACCGACTGTATTTAGTGACCTTGATTTTTGTATAATAATGCCAAAATGAAAATGGGATCTTAGGTCAAAAATTGGGGTATGACAGCTGCCCCTATTTAAGTTTCTTCTATCTGGAGATATGAAGATTGGGATCTTCATTTCGACGAGATTGAAGGTACTTAAATATAGAATACACAATTTTTGGCTTTAAGATACCGCAATTATGTTTATGATATGATATGAATGCAATGCTCTGAATTTTATGGGGAATGACACCATATGAGACAAACTACTGCTGGAAAAACCAAGCACATTATACAGTAATCCTACAGGGGAAGAGATTATAACTCCACTAGGGAAACAAAGTCATAGGCTTCAAATGAGAGACTCTTGAATGATTTACATCAGTGTTGAGACTGAAAAAGAAATGATTTACATCAGTACGGAGACTGGAGAAGAAATTATTGACATCAGCACTAAGGCTGGCAGATGATGATTGACATCAGCACTGAGACTGGCAAATGATTGGCATTAGTACTGAGACTGGAAAATGATTGGCATTAGTACTGAGACTGGAGATAAACATCTCTGACTTCTGAATTTCACCAAGAACAGTAACACATTTCTTCTTTAGCCAAGATATTGCTTGAAAAGGATAAAATACAAACTTCCCCCATGGAACTTTTCCGAAGAGGTGTCGTTTGCATTATTGTTGGGGATACACAAGCTGCTCAAATAAAGAGGCCACCACTTGCTTCCTTTCAAAGGTGTCAATAACATACAAGTTGCTCATGAAGAGACCACCGCTTGCTGTTTTTCAAGAGAACAATAACACACAAGTTGCTCATGAAGAGACCGCCGCTTGCTGTTTTCTCAAAGGTGACAATAACATACAAGTTGCTCATGAAGAGACCGCCGCTTGCTGTTTTCTCAAATGTATCAATAACATACAAGTTGCTCATGAAGAGACCGTCGCTTGTTGTTTTCAAAGGTGTCAATAACATACAAGTTGCTCTTGAAGAGACCGCCGCTTGCTGTTTTCTCAAGAGAACAATAACACACAAGTTGCTCATGAAGAGACCGCCGCTTGCTGTTTTCTCAAACGTATCAATAACATACAAGTTGCTCATAAAGAGACTGCCGCTTGTTGTTTTCAAAGGTGACAATAACATACAAGTTGCTCATGAAGAGACCGCCGCTTTCTGTTTTCTCTAAGGTATCAATAACATACAAGTTGCTCTTGAAGAGACCGCCGCTTGTTGTTTTCAAAGGTGACAATAACATACAAGTTGCTCATGAAGAGACCGCCGCTTGCTGTTTTCTCTAAGGTATCAATAACATACAAGTTGCTCATGAAGAGACCGCCGCTTGCTGTTTTCTCAAAGGTATCAATAACATACAAGTTGCTCATGAAGAGACCGTCGCTTGCAGATTTTTCAAAGATAACAATAACACGCAAGTTGCTCATGAAGAGACCGCTGCTTGTTGTTTTTCCAAAGATACCAACAAAGTATCGTGAAGATATTGCTGGAGGTGAGAATCAATAATTTCATCGGGGATGGACAAACTGCTCATGAAGAGACCTCCGCTTGTCATAACATAAAGAAATTCAGATATAATCAAACTGCTCAAATTAAGAGTCAGTCGCTTGTTATCACGTCGATATTCCAAAAGAAGGTTATGATAACACTACTAGGGAATAAAGTTCATCTTCAATGGGGAACCATGAGTAAATCCTTCCTGAGGAGACCAAGTATTTACATACGCAAGATCAATGAACTCTCCATCTAGGTTTCACAGCCTAGAGAGATCCACAAGATATCATTCACAAGAGACAAAGCTCAATCCAAGAATAAATTGGAGAGAAAATAGTCAAACAAGACTCCACCCAATGAGGAAACAACTCAAATGGGGATTTATCCTATCCAGAGATGGAAAAGGAAAGCTAAAGCAAGATTCTTCCACGAGATTTAACTCAGTGGGGAATTAGAAAGGAGGCGCACTTTATGCTTAAGTTGACACTCTATTTGGAAAGATCAAATATGCTATTTGAATAGACATAACCAAGGTATACGAACTCAATGACATCAACAAATATCAATGTGTGTGCATGATGCAATTGTGAATGAATAAATGAATGTCATGTATATGCTGACAAAACAGATAGAGGAGATATACAGAAGAGGATAAGACATCACAGCACAACCCGACACTCAGCTAATCTCAACAAGATGGGAACATTATTGGAGATAGAACAAAAGCCATCTTTGGAGCAAAGTCCTTTTACAAGGCTTAAATATCTATGGAGGGGAAGATATTTTCAGGTAGAAAACCCAAAGTCCAGTCTTCTATCGCAAACAATCTATTGAAAGGATAACAACACAAACAATGTCTCAGCTGGAAAAAGTCATGCTTAGCTGGAGATACTGGGAACACCACCCTCTGATAATGTGTGTAAAACATATCTTGACAAATCTGGATTGCCCCTGGGACTAATTTTTGATGCCCCAAGTTTACTGCTGATAAGCTGCATGTTGCATGACAATTCTTGCGAATAACTTCACTTCTAAAATGCCCCAAGCTATATGGTTGATGAGGAGAAATCGTCTCAAGAGGATTTTACAAAAGACCTGGCATTCACCATGCTCTGGTGTCTTTAAACTCTTAGAGAGATTCATCAAATCTTGACGTGATTGCCCCGGATTGACTGTAGTTGGCACAACAAAGTCTTCAAATTTTGCCCCAAAATAGTAAACAAGTTGGGGAAGCATTAACTAGGAGAAGCAACAGGTTCGTGCTTAAGGTCTTCATGTGACATGCCCCTGGATATGATTTTTTCTTGAAATGATTATCCAATTACTCAATATAGTTTCAGGCCTTAAAAGAATAAACTTATCACAAGTGCTTATATGTGAGCTTCCTTGATATCAAACAAATGTTTTGTAGTTAGAAAAGTTTATTATGAGAATGAAAATTCTAATGCAACAGTTATGTAAGTCTTGAAGATTTTGAAAAGATATCGCACGAATTTTGCGAGTTAGAGCACCATTAATTTTTGTATAGCAAAAGCATATGATACCAACATAACTATTTAAAAAACATTCATGGGAGTCAGGAACGCTATCTCATTGAAGTATGCTTTCAAAATAACCTTGCTTCAATTAGGACTTTTGAAGGTTGTAACGTGGCCTGGTTCATGGTTTTTTAGAAAAAAGATTTTTAAGGCTCAAACTTTATAGGTGCCCACCCATTCTTCGTGATGTTCTCCAATCCTATGTTCAGTTAATTCAACATGAGCGTTCATCTCTCAAAAGGATTTTATGACGGTTAAGGAAACGACGAGACTTTCGGAGTAGAAACCACCCTTTTGTCTTCGTGTTTGTAGTCACCAATTTGTTCTTTGCTGAGGAATTTTCTTTGTATTCCTTTCCTTGCAATTTTATTTTCCCTAACTTTTGCCTGGACTAATTCTTTTGAATTGATAGTCCAGTGGGATGCCTTAATTTTTGCCTAAACCGCACGTTTTCAAGTTTTCGACCTAGCAGGCTTTTTTTTTCTTGAATTTTGACTTTTGAACAAAATGTGTGACATTAGCTTGTCTTTACTTGTTGAAAAGATTGTGACTGCCTCGATTCTTGATGAATGAGGGATAACATTGTGGTTCCGCATCTTTTGGATTCATTATACATGAAGGGTAGCCCTCGTAGTTTCTCTTCAGAAATATCTTCCTTATGAATTTTGAACACTCAATCAGATTAACTGAAAAACTACCCTGCCTCAGGTTAAAATTCAAGGTTTTTTCGTATAGAAAAGAAACTCCTACTTCAAGGCTCAAAAGGGGTTAGCAAGGGATTATCTTCCTTATATCTCCGGTGTTTAGGGATTTGAAACAATGCTTGTACATCGTCAACAAGATTTTATTCAAAAGAATACAACCAAAGATTTTGTGTTCTTTAGATCATCATCCTCCCTTCAATCTCTGCCTAGGCAAGAGAATGGGCAACAAGTTGGTATCATAATGCAAAAAGAAATTTAAAATTTGAAAACAAATATGAGTGAAACAAATGAATTTCTTCAAGACAAACATACTCATTGTATTAAGATAATCATTCAGATGCAAACAAATTCTTACATGCAAACAATGTTTTGATAAACAAGAAAATTTACAAAAGCAGAAATAAGTTAGTAATCTGGGAAGGCTTTCCATCCGGACTTGAATCACCGAAAACATCCTTCAAAACTCAAAGTGACCATCAATCGTGTTTACTCTTCGGCACATGCTTGATTTAAACTTCAAAACCAACATCCTTGAATGACAAGATACCACTTCTGACCAACTTCTGAACCTCAATCTTCAAAGCAAAGCAACCCTCCAAGTCATGCCCAGGAGCACCTTGATGAAAGACCTCTCTGCGAAGTTCAGAAACCTCTTGCTTGATATTCTCCATTGTTCTCTTAGCGTGAGTGTCGTACTGGTGAGACCAAAGGAAAAATAAGACTTGGAAAAAGACCTTTGAAAGTGAAACTAAAAATGTATAATGATGCATGATATGCAAAAGAGAGTTTTTATTTAACTTTCAAGGAACTCAAGATATTAAGTTGTAAACATCAAAGTATGAAGATAGAAGATGACTTTTAAATTGGATCAAAGCGTTGATCAAGCTATCATCAAGATCAATCATCCATTTTGGTGGATTAGGATTTTCACCCTATCAACACCCAAGATCCATTGAGCTTGACGAAACTTGTGATGTTTACAAAGAAAGACCTCCAAATTCCTTGAAAATCAAGTGAAAAGGGTTTCATGGATGCATGAAGGCATGGTTATGCAACAACCACAAGCAAGGTCACAAACAAAGTCAAAAGGTTCAACGTCACGAGCATGGAGTCAAAGGTAAAAAACATCCCTGAGGTATGTACCAAAGGTTTAATCACACCTGCAAGACAAGGTTCTAAGAGTTCCTGGAGTCTACATTCCTCCTTCGGATATTACCAACATCTTGATTACTCAATAATTAGCAATATTCTCAAGAGAAACTCGTCCGAGCGTAGCATCGCGTAACAACTACTTCTGGATTACTCCGTTATAATCTCCGCGCTACACCTAAAAGGCCAAGATGGGTTAGGGTTCTACGGTTCTCAGCTTCTCTGGCTCCCAGGTCGAAAGTAACAATGTCTTCCCAATTACTCGGTAAACAAATATTACGTTCAAAGGGGCTTCCACTGAGTGAGGGATTTCATGCCTCCTTCTTTGGGATTACTCCCTCAAAGTTAACATGACTATACCGCCTGTCCTATTCCTATGTAACTTAGTCCGGGTATAGGACTTGTCCTTTGCAAAAACCCAAATAACCATAATATAAACATATAATCAAACAAACAAGTAATAATAAATAAAAAACAGATATGACAAATTAGGCTTAACCCACTTAGGGATGGACCAGCAAGAGGTCAATCTGTCCCCAGCAGAGTTGCCAATTCTGTAGCGGTGAAAATCAAAGATCAAGCTATTAATTAACTTGACTCACAAAAGCAAGAGTCGCCACCGCGCTTTATTATTTCCAAGGATAAAGGGAAAAGAGCGAAATAAAACCCTAAAACATGCAATGTAAAATAATACTTAAAAGTAATGAAAATACAATGCGTTTTTGAAAGAGATCGAGAGTTCGAGGGTTAGTTATGCAATGGGAAGGTATTAGCACCCAATGCATCTGCGGTAATCCACAGGAACCTTTTGAAATATCTGTTTTTGGTTAAAATTGTTTGTTATATACAAGAGTGTATTTATCTACAACTATGTTTGCCTAAGGGAAAAAAATGATTTTTTATTATTGCGTTCGTGAGGGTTTCGTGACCCTTTGCCTACGTATCCAATGATTGTTTGTGTTTTTTAGTGGGCGACATTAATGCATGCATTCTAACAATAGGCACGGCCGGTATCGCGGTAGAACGGAGATAACATGCCCTTTGGGGGAGTTTTGATTTGTTGAGTGTTTTTGCATGTTTTAAAGTATGTTCAAGTAATGATTAAAGAGTGTTTTTTGGATTTTTTGGTTTGTTTACTTGTTGATTTTATCTTGCCTAATTACTAGCATTTGTACAAAGTAAATAAAAATGAAGAAAGATAAAAACCTACGCTATTACAAACATATCAAAAGGCATAAAAAATATGAAGGAAAAAAATAAGATAAAAGTAAGAAAAGTAAGTGTCTTTCGACCCAGGCAGTAGCACTCTTCGATTTGCATTATGTTGGCCTCCTTCGATTGGGGTTGGCAACAGCAAAGTCACGTCTTTCGATTGGGCCTTGGCAGGGGCGAGGTCATGTCCTTCGATTGGGCAAAGGCAGCAGCAAGTAGTATCCTTCGACTGGGACCTGGAAGTCAGTGTATGGCGAAGTCTGCCTTGTTGCCTTCTTCGACTAGAGGTTGAAAGCAGTGGGGGAATGCCTTTCGATTGGACATGGTTTGCCTCCTGATTGTCTCTTTTGTTCGACCTGGATAAAGAGGATAGAAGCCAGAAGCTTCGTTTCCTATTTCCTATTTCCTGTTTCTTTCATTTAAAACATTAAATGGAAACATGGCCTGGGGCCATGCTAGTATTTGTTTGGTAAACAGTTTAACAATTAAAGCTAGTTCAGATAAACAGAAAGCAAAAAAACGAAAGAGCTCAGTTCTAAAGAATATGTTAAAAGGGTGGAATCAAAGGAACAATGGTATGTACATGTTTTAAACGAACGAAAAGATTATTTACATGCCATGAAACGGAAAGTTCAAAGGTAAGAATAACTTACCTTGCTTTAGGCCTTGAATGGATGTGGGGCCTTGAGTGGTGGCCCTGGATGCGGGATTCGAAAGAGGGGTCACAGGCTGTGTTTGGAGCGCTGTATTTGAAGGAAAAGAAAAAGCAAGTGTGATGCTTCTTTGATTCTAAGGAGACTGAAGTGTGGTTGTTCTTCAGAGTCGAAGGAGATGAAGGTGATTCTGGGTTTTTTGTGATTTCTCAAGTGTTGATGAACTTTGAGAATTTTATTGTGTTTGAGAAATTTTGGAGGATTCGTCCTCTTGGTCCAAAGATCCTCTTAAAAATGTGTGTTGGGGCCTCTTATTTATAGGCAAAGTGGCTGAAGCTTTTGGAGGGAAAACAAAATAATATTTGAATTATTTGGGTATATTACCCCCTTGTTTTCTTCAATGCAGCTCTTGTGCACTCCTTTTTTGTGTAAGTACAGGACTGAGACAACGCAGGCTTATCAGTATTTTGGAGCTTAGTGGAAGGTTGGTGCAGGACTGCTGCATAGTAGCACAACTGGCTTGAGTTTGGTAGTATATGGGACTTTAGTCAACAAACTCCTTGAATACTTCCCCCTTTCGTTTTGATCACTTCGACCAGCTTCATGATTACACAAAAATGTTCGTTTCCAAACAATGTATGCTCTAAGTACGTTGCTTCGAAGGGTTTAGTGGTCCAACTTGTGAATCGAAGGAGGCCACCTTGAAGGAAATCACATGTCCATCTTGTGGATCAAAGGGGGTCACTTCGAAGGAAACTACATGGCCAAATCGAAGCTTGTGACTGAAGGGAGATTGTATTGCCTAATCGAAGCCTGTGACTGAAGGGAGACTGTATTGCCCATTGAAGCTTGTGACTGAAGGGAGACTGTATTGCCCATTGAATCTTGGATCGAAACAAATATATTGCCCAATCGAAAGCCCGTGTTCGAAGGAAGCAATGTTGCCCAATCGAAGCATGTGTGCAGGAAGTAAACTTGTCCGGTCGAAGCAGGCTTACAGGCAGTAACTTGTCCAATCGAAAGGCTGAATCGAAGGAGACCTGTCAGCACATGAAATCAAAGAAACAAAAAACACACATTTCGTGCTTGATTAGAAGTTAGTGATACATAGGCTAAGAATGTTCAAAACACTTGACAATTTCTGCATAATCAATGCTCGAAGGTGAGAGGTTAAAACCGACTGTATTTAGTGACCTTGATTTTTGTATAAAAATGCAAAAATGAAAATGGGATCTTAGGTCAAAAATTGGGGTATGACATGTTGGATAACTCCATGGGATGTATTTTTGGACAACAAGATGAAACGGGAAGAAAAGAATATGTCATTTATTATTTGAGCAAGAAGTTCACTAACTGCGACTCACGATATTCTATGCCAGAAAAAACATGTTGTGCTTTGGCTTGGGCAGCGAAGCAATTGCCGCAATATATGTTGAATCACACTACTTGGTTGATTTCCAAAATGGATCAAATTAAGTATATTTTTGAAAATCATGCACTTACTGGAATAATTTCCTGTTGAAAGATGTTGTTGTCTGAATATGATATTGAATACCGTACCGAGAAGGCTATTAAAGGCAGTGTGTTGGCGGAGTACCTCGCTCACCAACCAGTTGACAATTATCACTATGTTAAGTTTGATTTCTATGATGAGGATGTGATGTATTTGAAAGTTAAGGATTGTGATGAGCCTTTGCCTGAAGAAGGTCTTGATCCTAAATCCTGGTGGGGTATGGTGTTTGATGGAGCTATAAATGCTTATGGAAAAGGATTGGTGCAATGATTATCAGTACCCATGGGTCATATATCTATTTTACTGCAAGGTTGACATTCAATTCTACCAATAACATGGAGGAGTTTGAAGCTTGTATATTGGGTCTTGAAGAGGCTATAGATCTCAAAATCAAAATTCTTGATGCATATGGTGATTCAACTTTGGTAATAAATCAGATCAAAGAAGAATGAGTGACTCATCAAATTGGATTGATTCCCTACAATGATTATGCAAGAAGATTATTACCTTTCTTCAATAAAATTGAATTCCATAATATTCCCAGAGATGAGAATCAGATGGTAGATGCTTTAGCCACTTTGGCTTCCATATACCAAGTAAATGCTTGGAACTGTGTACTTCAGGTTACAATTCAACGTCTTGATGGACCAGCTCATGTGTTAGCTACAAAGGGGACGTCAGATTAAAAACCTTGGTATTATGATATCAAGCACTTCCTTCAGACTCAAGAATACCCGTTTGGTGCGCCCAACAAAGATAAAAAGACATTGAGAAGGTTGGCAGGTAGCTTTTTCCCCAAAGAAGATGTGTTATACAAGAGAAATTATGACATGGTCTTGCTCATATGCATGGATAGACACGAAGTGGACATGTTAATGCATGAGATTAATGATGGTTCCTTTCGTACCCGTGCCAATGGACATTCGATGGAAAAGAAGATACTTAGGGAAGGTTACTATTGGTTGACAATGGAATCTGGCTGTTATAAATTTGAAAAGAAGTACCATAAGTGTCAAATTTATGCTGACAAGATTCATGTGCCTCCAACGCTTCTCAATGTTATTTCTTCCACGTAGCCTTTTTCTATGTGGGGTATTAATATGATTGGAAAGATTGAACCTAGGGCGTCGAATGGACATCGTTTCATCTTAGTGGCAATTGACTACTTCACCAAGTGGGTGGAAGCAGCTTCTTATGCTAATATCACTAAGCAGGTGGTAGTACCTTTTATCAAGAACAATCTTATATGTCAGTATGGTTTGCCAAGTAGGATTATCACTGATAACCGCTCAAATTTGAATAATAATATGATGTCATAACTTTGTGACGAGTTCAATATTTTTCATCACAACTTGTCTCCTCACAGGCCTAAGATGAATAGGGTTGTTGAAGCTGCTAATAAAAACATTAAGAAGATTATCCAGAAGAAGGTTGTTATCTATAAGGATTGGAATGAGATGCTCCCTTTGGCTTTACATGGGTATCTTACATCTGCCCGCACTTCAACAGGGGAAACCCCATTCTCTCTTGTGTATGGTATGGAAGCAGTTCTTCCCGTTGAGGTTGAGATTCCGTCTATGTGTGTAATAATGGAAACCAAGTTGCCAGAGGATGAATGAGTCCAGAATAGGTTTGACCAATTGAATTTAATTGAAGAAAAGAGAATGACGGCCTTGTGTCATGTACAATAATATCATAGAAGAATGAAGATAGCTTTTGATAAGAAGGTCAAGCCTCGTGAATTCAGAGAAGGCGATCCTGTACTCAGAAATATCACGTCTCTTAACGCTGATTCTAGGGGCAAGTTGACTCCTAATTACGAAGACCCATATGTTGTCAAGAAATCCTTCTATGGCGGTGCATTGATTCTTGAAACTATGGATGGTAAGGAGTTCCCACGTCCCATGAATGATGACACAGTTAAGAAATACTTCGCCTAAAGAAATAAAAGAACAACTCGCTAAGTTGAAAACCAAAAAGGGTGACTAAGGCAAAAAAAGAGCGTCTTGATAGGCTGAAAACTTGAGAGGGAGGTCTAGGAAAAAGTTAGATACATAAACATAATAAATTTCCCATCAGGTTGAAAATCCCCAAGGGAAACCTAGGCAAAAGTTAGGGATTCTGGGAAAGTGATTGTGTCTGACAAGACTTGATCATTGAAGCAATAATATTCTAGGATTCTCATCACACTTCAACTGAAGCCTATGCTTAGGAGTTCAAAGTTGTTAGGGAGAATAGTGGTCATTGTATTTCAATGTATCTTTTCCATGTATTTACCATTTTCTAAAACTTTGTAATCATCTATGAAGTCTCGCCATTTTTGGACTACCATTCTTTAATAAAGTTTGAGCCTTTATCCAATTCTTTGCAATTCTTATTTTATTCTGTTTACAAAAATTTCATTTATTATTGATAGTAATTTTCAAAACAAAAGACTTAATAATAAAAACATGTTTTTGAATAGAATTTGAAAATTACTTTTTACTTTAATTATGTGATTCAAGCGGGACAAAAGTAGTGGTTCTAAGGATAGACGAACTCCGAAGTTTTGAAAAAATTCCCCTAGAAGTATTCCCGAGTTACTCTTGCTGATATACGCATAGTCCCCCTGTGATTGTTCCTTGGATACTTGGGTTTCATACCAGTTGATATCTGGTGTTGTTTTGGGTGGTTTGATACCTCTATTCCATGTTCCCTAGTTAAGTCTTGATGGGGATTTATCTAGATGAGTGTGATTCCCCTCCCCTAGTAGGGTTGTGATCAAGTAGAGATTGTAAAGTTGTGTAGAATTTGTTTAGTTGTTGGATTCTTTCTCCCTTTATGTGTTGAGAATTGATGAAGAATCTCTTGCAGAGAATTTCTCTCTAGTTATAACAGTGTTATTGTTATGAACTCCCAAAGCAACTAGACAAGGGCAGTATCTTTTCTAAGATGTGTTGAGACAACTGTCAATTTTTTGGGTTTTCTCTCACCATGTGTTGAGTTTGATTTAAAATCTCCATAATTTTGACTTCTTGCTGTGGTGTTATCTTCTTAAGCCTCCCTAGATGAATCAAAGATGATGTTACCCTTTAAGTTTAAATATCCCCATGAAGTTTCTCCTTCCCCAGAGAAGTTTGTGCAACAACTACTCTTGATATTGAAGAATGTATTTAGGCTCCCCTCATCGATGCGGCATTGTCTTCTCTAGTGAAGTCAGTACGGCATCCCCAGTTGAAGTCTAGACGATGTGGCATTATCTTCCCTAGTGAATTGTGTATGATATTCCCCAAAGAAGTCTGAAGGAGTTTATTATATCCCTGATACTATATTGGTTAATTGCTATCAGATTTTGCTTTGATTACTTTCAAGCCATGTTTCTTCCCAGTGAAGTTAAGCCTTGAAGTATGACTTTTTTTCTCAGTTGGTGCTTACTCTCTTATGGAATCTTCATCCTGGATGTGATTTAGTTGAGTGTTGTATTTACCCAAGTTGGTTTTTTCTGGTTATCCTCAATGCAGTATGTCTATTTTGTCAGCATATACATAATAACATTCATACATTCATACATACATCATGCATAGCTAAATTAAAACTCATGGTTCATTTTCACTCATTGATGTTTCTGTTGGCATATTATCCTCTTTGCAGAGTTATGTTATCCTTTCTCCAATAGAGTGTCAACTTTAAGCAGAAAGTGAATATCCTTTCAATTTCCCCACTGAGTTATCCCTCGTGGAAGAATTTTGATTTAGCCTTCCTACCCAGCTCATCATCTGGATGGAATTTGATCCCCATTTGAGTTTATTCCTCATTGGATGGTGTCTTGGTTGACTGTTTCACTCCGGTTTGTTCTTGGTTAGAAATTTTGGTCCCCGAAAACAATATCATTTTGATCCGTATAGGCTGTGAGCCATGGGTTGAGAATGTGCATTTATTTTGCACGTGAAGACTTTATCCCCTCAGCAGGAATGTGTTGGTATTTTCCCACAATATCAAAATTCATTTCGCAGCAGTGCCATCAAAATCCTTTTTGTAACAACAAGTCGCAGTCTCTTTATTTGGGAAACCTGTACTTTCCCAGTAAGTCTATTAATGCTATAGGAGATATTTTTTACTCTGATGAATGGTAGTCTCTATTTTATCGGAGATAGTTTGTTGTTGAGATTGGCTATACTTTGATGATAAAGATAGTTTGTCGAAATATCCTTACATTAGCTATTACCCTTTTTAAGTGATATCTTGATCAAAAAAGAAATTGTTATCGTTCTCGGAGAAATCCTGAAGTTGGTAAAATTTGTTACCCTTTCCAGGCAGAATGCCTCGGTTAACAAAGAAGATGAGACCAGTTCTAGGTGGAATACTAGAATTTTGGGAAAATTGTTATTGTTATATGTTTTCTCTACCTTTACCCTTGAGTTGGTAGTTCACCATCATTCGTTAGTCGGCATTTATCTCTTTCTTCTCATTGGACATTACACCAATAAAGTTGAGTTGTTCCCAATCATAAGCACGATTGACAATCATTTATTCCTAGTCATAAGTACTGATGTCAATAACTGTTCCCAGTCATAAGTACTGATGTCAATCCTTTGTTCCCAGTCATAAGCATTGATGTCAACCAATTATTCCCAGTCATAAGTACTGATGTCAACCAATTTGTTCCCAGTCATAAGTATTGATATCAATCCTTTGTTCCAGTCACAAATACTGATGTCAAACCTTTGTTCCTAGTCATAACTACTGATGTCAACCCTTTGTTCACAGTTATAAGTACTAACGTCAACCCTTTTTTCCCAATCATAAGTACTAATGTCAAACCATTGTTCCCATTCATAAGTACTAATGTCAACCCTTTGTTCCCAGTCATAAGTACTGATGTCAACCAATTGTTCTCAGTCTTAAGTACTGAGGTCAATCATTTGTTACCAATCATAATTACTGATGCTAATAATTCATTTACTAGTCTCGAGGATGACGTTCATTATTGTCTCTGAGTCAGTATTATGCTGTTTGTTCTACCTTCAACCGAGTTGGTAGTTTCTGATACTCTGTGAGTCGGTGTTACTCTCTTTTTGCTACCACCTTTGCGAGTGGGCAGTTCACAGTTATCTATCACTCGTTGTTATCCATTATTTTTCCTAGTTTATTAATTTGATGTCCTTTGTCTCCTCTTTGGGCTTTACCCCAGTAGAGTTGAGTCTTCTTTTCCCCAACAAAGTTGTTTTTTCTCTAACGGAGTTAAGTTTCTTTCCCCAGTCGAGTCGGTAACCCTTTTTAATGGTTACCAACTTGTTAGCTTGTTGCTTGAATTGTTAAGAGCTTCTGTCGTTGAAATCTTAATATGCATTTAGATCCTTTAATCGTGATTTTCTTTTTGTCTATTTATAGTCATCCCCAGAATCGTGTTGTTCCCCAGTAATTTATTTGCCTCATTGAACTCTCTTCATTAAGCTACCTATTTTTTTTTTGCATCCCTAGTAGTGTTTTGTGTCACCTATGGAGTTGGTCATTTGCATTCATAATCATAAGCATTGCATGGAATCTTAGGGCCAAAAATATGGTTTGTTTTGTATTTAAGTATCTTTAATCGCGTTGAGATGAAGATTTTAACCTTCGTATCTCCAGATAGAAGACACTTAAATAAGGGCAATTATTATACCTAAATTTTTACCCTAAAATCTCTCATTATCTCATATTATCAATGCATCAAGATCACACATTAGGGGTTGTTCTCCCTTCTACTTCACCCTATATTTAAGTTTGCTCTTGAGGGATAACCAAGCACCTTGAATTGTGTATCTTGTGCATGTCATTTTTAGGTGGGTTAAATTTTAACTAACATCAAAATAATGTATATATGTTTCTTTGGATGTTCATATTGTAGGTGATGACATAATTGCATCCATCTGACCATCCAACCTAGGGTTTTAAGGGATAGTCCTCAGTCAAATGGTTCTTCAATGGATTGCAAGAGCTTTATTTAGGTCAAGTTTTCCTCAAGGTTGGTGGTGGTATTCATCAAGAAGATTCATAGGTTCATGTGTTTATTTTCATGCCTTCTTCAACAAGTTTCATTGAGACTTAAGCTCCACCTTTGAGTTTTCTTCAAGACAACATCATTTCAAGGTCTAATTTGATCCATCATGCTCTATTTTTTCAAAGAAAATTCAAAATATTCATGGTTGATTCAACAAGTTTGACCTAATTGAACAAATACTTGATCACAAGTGCATAACTCTCTCAATTTTCAACATTTTGAGTTGGTTATTTTTGCTATGAATTCTTATCATCACCTAAAACACACTAGTGCAGAAATGACTTTTTACATCGGGTAAAATTGACTTTTTACATCGGTTTTGGATCCGATGTAAAGTCAGGTGATATAGTAAATCAGGGACTTTTTACATCGGTTCTGGGACCGATGTAAAAAGTCCCTTTTTTACATCGGTTATAATATCAGAACCGATGTAATAACCTGTTATTATGCACATTTTTTAAAAAATTGATCCAGTTTTTTACATTGGTTGGAAGTAATACCCGATGTAAAAAGTACCTTTTTTACATCGGTTATAATATAAGAACCGATGTAAAAAACAATTATTATGCACATTTTTTTAAAAAATTGATCCAGTTTTTTACATCGGTTGGAAGTAATACCCGATGTAAAAAGTCCCCAGTGACGCGACTTTTTACATCGGGTATTACTGCCAACCGATGTAAAAAGTCCCTTTTTGAAAGTTTTTACATCAGTTTTACTAATAACCGATGTAAAATGTATGAAATTTTTTTGGAATAGATTATTTATTTTCTGGGTTTCCCTATACAAATATAATTTGTACCCATTTTTTCATATTTTTCCAATATCAAACAGACTATATTTATGTCGCTATATAGATTTCATAGCTTTCCAACATCACATATATCACATTTAGGACGATGTTTTCATATTTTTCACAACAAACTTACAAATTGAACAATTGTATTGCAAACTTGTATTGTATTACAACATACAAACTTACAATTACAAATTCTTCACAAAATATAAAACAATATTCAACTATTTATAAGTCTTTTTCAAAACTTACAATAACATAATATTCACAAAATATACATATACTAAAATATTCAACTATTTCTAAGTTTACAAACTTGAATTACCAATATAAAATCTTCGGTAGACAACACCAAAATCATATTGCCTGACAATAAATAATAACAATTAACATCAGCAAAAAAATCAAGAAACTCAACACATGAGCAAAAACCACATGTATTGTGCAAAAACCACAACTTATACAATTCTATAAAACTCACCAAGCTAAACTTAAGTTCCATGTAAGTCAAAGAAACATTTTGCCCAACGAAGTCGCAAATCATACAAATCATCTGGTGTTAATTCTGTTGGGTCATCAAATACCTATAATACATAAATATAACAATATAGAGTTATTTTTTAAAAATTCATATTAAGTCGAAAAACAAAAAGTAAAGAACAAAGTAAAGTTATTTTTAGTACCTGCATCCAATTCTCGGTTATATTAGCAGAGACAATATCCAACATATTTTTCATCACATAGTATCCACAATCATTAGAGTTATGTTGTTGCCTTGTCTACAATTGAATGACATAATTAGTGAATATTTATCGTATATATTTAACTATAGAATTACAATTTACATCACACTTACATTGGGATGAAGCCATGTAGCCTTTTTTCTATTTCCATTTGCCATTTGATGAATCCCAAAAGAACTAATACAGAAAGATATAAACATCACATAACTAAATATACTCGCCAATGAAAAATCACATAACTATTAGTTGTCAATGAAAGTCACATGAAAGATAAACGTACTTTGTAATAATTTTCTTCGTGTTCTGGTCAATTTCCCGATGAAGTGAACAAAATACGACAACTAAATTGTCTCTTGGACACATGACTATTAATTGCCAATGTCTCCTGTACGTGTGTGTGGAAACAGAAAAGTCGCATAAAATATATATGTTATCAAAATCAAAATTAAATAACATAAAACACAATTTCATAAAAATTCTTACCCATGAATTAATGGTAGTAAGTGGCACGCTCTGTTTTCATCACGTAACTTTTCTAGCACGTAATTTTTAACATCTTCTTGAGATTTTGCTACATTATCATTATAAATACACCTAGCAGGGTCCATAAATCCATATAATTCTGAAACGGAATTCTCAAGACAAACACGATGAATATACCTGAATAATTTTAAAATTAACATTAGAATCAAAGTGATGAGAGATATAACATATTAATAGAGATTAACTTTAATAAAACAATAAAATTTACTTACGTGCACCAAATTTGAAGAATAGACACGTCCAGCCAATGACCTAAACCCACCAATAACTCTCTGATACATTTAGCTGAAACATAAAAATTAGAGACACTCGCACAATGACTTAATTGTATTGCCAAATGGTTATCATCCAATTTCAAAACCATGAGTAACAATCTCTGAACATCATCAACTTCCACGTCTTTTGTGCTTCCCTTTGCAGCTGAACAACTTCCTTTTCCTCTTCCATCAATAATTTCCAATTTTTGAATGCATTTAATATCACCTGTGCTTTGTGATAAACCCATAGACTTAAGTGTCTCCATTAATGATTGCTGAAACATCTTACGCTCTTCAACCAACTTTTCTTCAAGTTCAGCTCTAAGTTTTGTTTCCAATATTGCAAGTTGTTCATTTACGTCGATATGTTGACTTTTTCTTCCAAAGTAAGTGCTTTGTTTATGGTGTTTTCCAACACCACGAACATGACCTCCATGCTCAGATATTCCAATGGCTAATGATAAGATATCGTTACGTCCATCTGGAACAATTGCACCTTTTTCAGCTTCTTGAACAAGAGAATCCTACAAAATGCAAAAACATCAATTAATCAATCACAAATATAATGATACTTTGTAATAATTTTTCGTTGTTTACTTACAATTTTTTGGGAAACCTCTTGTGTAGATTTTGATGTGTATTCTCCTCCTTTCTTTTGTCGTGCTCTCTTCCATAACTCATGGCGTGATGGTGGAGATTGACTATCATTATCATCTAATGTGGAATTATCTCTCGATGATGACTTTTCTTTCATAATTTTCTCCTCAAGTAAGCGACACCCTCCACGAGACAATACATGTGGGTATAAATTCTTGGCCACATTATCCTTACCCTTCTGACTTTTTTCCTATTATAAACTCAAACAAATAATTAATCACTAAATATAATAAAAATGTTATGCACACAAAAACATATAACTCCTACTAACCTTAAATTCAGGGGTATCTCGAATCTTGAGAAACTCTTTCCAGGCGTCTTCTGTAATAAAGTTATACTTGACATATGGACGAGGATCATTTTCTATGGGATGATGAATATATCTATCTGTGAGTTGTGTCTTAAAACCTCTCCATCGCTCTCCCGCATATTTAATCCATTCTTTCTTCAACCTATCATTCTTTGGATCTTTACATTCTGGAATAGTAAAATGGGCCTACAAATGTAGTATATGTCATATGTTGTTAATTAGTATATGATTATAAAATATAATAAAGTATTGTATTTAAAATACCTGAATATCAGTCCAAATAGCATCTTTTACGCCTTCATCTACTTCTTTCCAATCATTTTTCACAATGCTACAATACTGTCGAGCAAGAGATGCTATATAACTCTTGAAATTTGTAGCATTTTTACCAACACCAATACATTCATAGGTTCTTGCATTAAACTCGACCTTTATCTTTTCACCTGTTTGATGAACTTTGTCAATTTGTGTCATTAAAGTGGGACCTCTAACTCTTCTTTTATTGGGGTTTGAATCACCCATGTATCTGTTTACACAAAACAAAAATAATTAGAAATAATATTAAGCACAAAATAAAAACAATTAGAAATAAAATTAAGCACAAAATAAAAACAATTAGAAAATAAAGTAACGTGGAATTAACTTATACAAAAAATCTTACTAGTCCTCCCATATCCCTTCTTCATGGTCCATGCGAATAGCATGCACATCATCCCCTTCATTTTCTTCAGTGAATGTAGTCACATTTGTTGAGAAAGGATGAGTTTCAGAAATATCAAGGTTCTCATCATGATTTTCGTCACTATCATGGACCTTTCCTTGTAAAACCACTGACCACTTTTTATTAGAAGGATCTGTGACATAAAACACTTGTTTTGCTTGAGATGCCATGATGAATGGTTCGTTCGCATAAGCTAACTTGCTAAGATCAACCAGTGTAACTCCAAATTCATCGATTCTGACACCACTGTTGATATCAATCCATTTGCATTTAAATACAGGAACTTTAAACACAACATAATTAACTTCCCAAATCTCTTCAATCACCCCAAAGTACGGTGTAGATGCCATAACCGAGTTTTTATCTTTAGCACTAGAGAAGTGCATGGACTCGGCCACAATCATTACCCCACTATTTTGCGTGGTACTACGGTCATCCTTTGACTTTGTATAAAAAGAGGTTTTATTAATATCATATCCACTCCAAGTTATTAGGTTACATTTAGGCCCATAAGACAACCACTTAATTGTATTAAAAACACTATCTTCATTAGCAATTCTTTCTTTAAACCACTCAGAGAAACTCTTATTATGCTCTTTTAACAACCCTCTTTCATTCATCTTGGGGTACTTTTTCTTTACGATGCTTTTGTGAGCAGATAAGTAAGGTTGAACTTCATCTATGTTATTCAATATATACAAATGCGCTTGAACAACCACATCAATACTTAAGCTCTTGACTTTTAAACCTTGTGTACCCACACCCTCATATCTTCCATCATGACGAGACTTAGGAACCCCTACAACATCCACTCCTGACAAATAGTTAGAACAAAACTCAATTGCTTCTTCTGCAATGTACCTCTCAATAATCGATGCTTCCGGACGATGTGGGTTTTTTGTATACCCTTTTAGAATCTTCATGTATCGCTCTATTGGATACATCCACCGTAAAAAAACTGGACCACATAATCTAATCTCCCTTACTAGATGAACAATCAAGTGAACCATAATGTCAAAAAATGAAGGAGGAAAATACATCTCTAATTGGCACAAGATAACTGCAGCCTCATTTTCCAAATCGTCTAACTTTAGTGGATAAATGGTTTTACAACAAATTGCATTGAAAAATAAGCATAACCTAGTTATGGTCTTCCTTACGTTGTTAGGCAATATCCCACGAATAGCCAATGGTAGTAGTTGTTGCATTAAGACATGACAGTCGTGAGATTTTAAGCCAACTAATTTAAAATCTTTAACTGATACAAGCCTCTTGACATTTGATGAGTAACCATGCGGCACTTTGATACTTTGTAAACACTCACAAAAACTTGTTTTCTCTTTTTTAGACAAAGTGTAGCAGGCAGGAGGAAAATATGTCTTGTTACCTATATATTATGGGGTTAACTCTTCTCGTATACCCATCAAACCCAAATCCAGACGAGCATTAATACCATCTTTTGTCTTGCCTTGAATGTTGAGAAGTGTTACGATTACACTATCGCATACATTTTTCTCCACATGCATCACATCAATACAATGTCTTACATCAAGACTAGACCAATATGGAAGATCGAAGAAAATTGATCTCTTTTTCCATACATTTTTCACAGTAGATCGTTTTTGGTACTTTCCAAAGATAACATCAAGTCCCTGTTGTCGCTGATAAACTTCCTCTCCAGACAAGGGCTTTGGAGCAACACCATGCTCTTGTTCCCCATTGAAAGCTTTCCGCAATCTATGATATGGATGATAACGTTTTAGAAATTTTCGATGCCCGAGATAAACGGTCTTCTTTCCTTTTTCAAGCTGATGGTAACAAGTGTCTTTTTCACATATAGGACATGCATTATGCCCTTTAACTTTATACCCAGACAAATTACCATATGCCGGAAAATCATTGATAGTGCAAAACAACATGGCACGCATATTGAACTGTTCGCCAGAATACGCATCAAAAACATACACCCCTTCCTCCCACAACACTCTTAAATCATCAATCAGTGGACTTAGATAAACGTCTATGTCATTTCCTGGTTGTTTTGGGCCCGATATCATCATCGATAACAATATATTTACGCTTCATGCACAGCCTAGGAGATAGGTTGTAAATCATCAAGAGAACAGGCCAAGAACTATGGTTAGTACTCAGATTACCGAACGGATTCATTCCATCAGTAGCAAGTCCAAGTCTAAGGTTTCTCGACTCTTTGCCAAAATTTGGAAACAAAGAATCTATTTTCTTCCATTGCAAAGAATCAGCTACATGACGAATTTGTCCATCATATTTTCTTTCTTCTGCATGCCATCTAAGATTCTTTGCGTCATCTGCATTGGCGAATAATCTCTTGAACCTTGAAATTATTGGTAGGTACCATACCACTTTCGCAGGAGGACCCTTTTTTACCACCTCATCATCAATTGACTCACCATCTTTCTTTTTGTAGCGTGAAGCCTTACACTTTGGACAATGATTATACTTTTCATACTCTTTTCTGTATAATATGCAATCATTAGGGCATGCGTGTATCTTTTCATACTCCAAACCCATTGGACACAATATTTTCTTCGCCTCGTAATAACGACTTGGCATTACATTACCTTCTGGAAGCATTTCGGTCAACAATTCAAGCAACTCGGTAAAACTTTTGTCAGTCCACCCATTCTTTGCCTTCAGATTAAATAATTTTAACACGGCTGACAGACGTGTAAATTTTTTGCATCCCGGGTACAATGGTTTATCCTTGTCATTGCATATAGTATCATACGTATGTGCCCTCTTAAACGAATCTTGTCCAATATCACGCATCATGTCTTCTAGACGATCATCCATTTCTACACTAACACCATCTCTTTGAGACACGTTTGACTTTGCTACTACTTCACCGTGCCATATCCATTTTTTATAACTTTGACAAATCCCTACACAAATTAGATGATCCATGATTTCTTTCTTACTACGTTTTGGTTCTTTATTTACACAACGAATACATGGACAGAGAAAAAGCGTAGGAAGACTTTTGTCAGCATTACTTTCAGCAAACTGTAGAAATTCCATCACTCCATGTTCGTACTCGTCACTTAATCGATTAGCTCTCATCCAACTACGATCCATAACTATGTTCATACGGAGGAAGGTCTGACGAACGGTGTGTCCGCGGCTGTGCTACTTCACGGAGATTCCGAGATTGCAAGTTGCGCTGCTTCGCGGAGAAAGACAAATAGAATCAAATTTCAATGGCAAGGTGATAACTCTATTAAGTTTGATAGGTTAAAGATAAACAATCGTATTATATATTTTTTTTTATTTCTTGTTAGTAATAATTTTTAAATCAGTATATATAAACACTACACTAACACAAAGACACTCTCTTAAATTTTTTTCAAAACCTTGTCCATATGTTTTTCTCAAACCATTGTTCTTAACAAATAAAATATCCAATTATTTTGAAAAAACACATTTCTCATTTAACAATTTATTACTAATTGTTATTATTTTTACACTTTGCACCACTAATACATAACTGATTCTCACTGGTTTCCTTTTCTAATAATTTCAAAACGATCACCATATATTCAATTTTTGTCTCAGAACCTATAAATACTTAATAATATAACAATCTTCATGTTTCACTCTTCACCATCATGATCATGAAATTTCACACTGCACAAACACTAACATACACCATATTTTCTTGAAACAAGTAGCTTGTTGCATTAGTTAAAGTTACTAAGTTTAGTATCTATAAACATGTATAACTTTATCTTAAGGAAGAACCATAGAAATTTAAACTATCGTATACTAGCCAACTGCATAATATTGATATGTAATGTAACATAGCATAAATGCATAAAAATGCTGAAATTGTAATGAAAAAGAAAATGCAAAAAAGAAAAGAAATAGAATTAGAACGAACTCCAGAATGATTTGCAGAATGATTTGCAGAAGACGGGACCGATGAATCGGCGACGAGGAAGCAGTAGAATGGGTGTTGGAGGCGGTATGCGTCGCGGAAGTGGTGTTGGCAGCGACGGTGTAGGCAGCGACAACTATTTAAAATTGTTATCGCAAAATAAAAATTGATTCAAACATGAACAAACCCCCACAAGCAAGA
This sequence comes from Vicia faba, assembly GCA_948472305.1. NCBI lineage: Eukaryota > Viridiplantae > Streptophyta > Magnoliopsida > Fabales > Fabaceae > Vicia > Vicia faba. The sequence continues at coordinate 1,404,215,103 of OX451739.1, forward strand.
ATAACATATTAACATGATAATGACATTGAAACTTCAACCAAATTAAAATCAAGTGAACATATTATTGACGAACAAAAATCTCATTCAAATTTAAAACAAGCGAAAAAACAACCTCGCAACACGATCACAAGCACATTGACAAACCGAAACTCCATTATCAACTTCAACATACCGATGTCAAACTATAATTATCATATCATCAAAGTTTATCTTTCGATTCCAAACCAAAAATCTCACAAATGTATGAATAGAAATAAAATGTATGATCAGAAATGCAGCAAAACTTCCACTGTCAAACCAACAGAATATCAGCTATTCTCGCTCGAAAATATCAGACCCAAACAGCATATCTAACTTGTTTCAGCCAGAAATTACTTCAACCACTTGTTTTCCCAGAACAGAAACACAATTTAAACAAATTAGTACACTGATGAAAGGAAATCGAGATTTACCGATAATGACGAAATCGCTGTGATGCAAAGGAGTTTGCGACTGAAATCAACGCGGCGAACCGAACTGAAATCGCTGTGGAAATCGACGCGACGTCGTGACAGTACTGGCTGAATCGCTGTGGAAATCGTTGTGGAAAATGGGTCGGAATGGTGGAAAATGGGTCGGAATGGTACTGGCTGAACGTCGCGGCGAACTTGACGGTGGAAGTAGATCGTGACAGTAGGCGGAGGGATCGTTGTGGAAAATGGGTCGGAATGGTGGAAAATGGATCGGAATGGGTCGGAATGGAGAATGAACAGTTTTTAGCGAATAAAAGAAAATAGTGTTTAGAGTTTTTTACATCGGTGGAAATCCCCACCGATATAAGGGGATGGTCTATTACATCGGTGGAAACTCCCACCGATTTAATAGGTTGTTTTTTTTTATTTAAATACGTCTTAGGCTATTACATCGGTGGAGACTCCCACCGATTTAATAGGTTGTTTTTTTTTTAAAATACGTCTTAGGATATTACATCGGTGGAGACTCCCACCGATTTAATAGGTTGTTTTTTTTTTAAAAATACATGTTAGGCTATTACATCGGTGGACACTCCCACCGATTTAATAGGTTGTTTTTTTTTTAAAATACTTGTTAGGCTATTACATCGGTGTAACTCCCAACCGATGTAATAGCTTACCTTTTTTTTTTACCCACGTTTTTATGATTTTTCAATATAATTTATATATTAATTCAAAGAATCACTTTTTACATCGGTTTGTGTTTAAACCGATGTAATAGCTTGCTTATATTTTTTTTAACTTTTTTGTCACCTTGTTTCTTATTTACAAAAATGCCACCGTGTTTTTTTTCTGGAAATCTTTTACATCGGTGGATGAGATTACCCGATGTAATAGGTGACGAAAAAAAATTTTTCCCTTATTTTTTATATCATTGGAAATAAATACCTGATGTAAAAAGTTTGTTAACTGTATTTTTTACATCACCTATTTTGATACCCGATGTAAAAACCTTTTCTCAAATGTCTTTTTTTTAGTAGTGACAATTTATCTTCACATGAAAAGATCCAATTGTGCAAGGAATATCATCAAGAGTTGAAGGGGATTCCAACTCATTTTGTGCCTTCTAAACAAGGATGGGTTGACTTCTAAACACCATATCTTGCTCAAAATTTGTGATTTTTAAGTTATTCCAAAGCCATGGTTCTCTTCAAATAGTCATTAATATCTTCTCTTCAAGGATCAAAGGCTAATTTGGCATGGAGGACCATTTTACTTTGAAGAAGATTACAAGTCTCTTGGAAAAGCCTTTGAATCTTAGGGTTTAACTTCAAATGATCATAACTTGGTCAATTTTTATCTCCTTGAGCTCATTCTTTTTTCACTGTAAACTTGAGGATGTCTACTACAAATTTGTTACAAGGTGCTAGGCTTGAAAATGCTTGGATGTTTGTTTAAGAATTTAAAAGATTATAGGCCTTTTGTGAATTTCCACATATTTGTTCATCATCTTTCAAAGACCATAACTCTTTAAATTTTTATGGTTTTTGTGTGATCTCAATTCCAAAATTCAATTCAAAGAGTCCTTAACATTTTCTCTTCAAGGATCAAAGGCCAATTTTGAGTGGAAGGACTTGTAAGTTTACAAGACGTTATAGGTCAATTTGAGGTTCCATACTTAAAATTTTCCTAACTATCAAGAATCCATGTGTTTTTCTTGTTTTCAATATGATGTAAATTTTTGCTCAGATCTCCAAATGCTACCTTTGTTACCACATTGTAAAGTTTGTTGTGATATATTTCTAATGCAGCAAAAATGAGATCATAAAGCCTCTTGAGTTGTGCGTATCATGGTCGCAAAGTTGATGATTTGAAACTGGAAATATCACTTGAAGTCAGAAGTGAGTTTGTGAGATATGGATTCTAATCACCAAATTACCATGTTATTTTCACTTAAACATGATTAAAAAAGTTGTAAAGCATGATTAGAGACTTAAACCGAAAGTTTTGACTGAGTTTTGAGGAATTTCAAGTCACACATTTTCAGGAATTGGGTGCACACGATTTGATCAGATTGCTTATCATTCACCCCATCTCAGAATTCCATTTCATTCTCTATATAAATAGTAGTATCTCCCTCTTCATTTCTCAAGCTTTAGAGAGCTAAATAAGCCATATTCAGATCCCATACGAACTCTGAATTTGTATCTTTGTTTTCTTCATTTCTCACCATCATTCACCAAAATCTCCATTCAGTTAGCTTTATTGAACTTCTCTGAAGCTAACCATTCTCTTACCACCAAGAATCAAGCACTGAATCAAGCATAACAAGTCCAATTTCAGAGCTCTAAAGATGAGCTTCTATAAGTAAAATTCTTCATCAATCATCTTTAAATTTCTTTCTACAATGCAACTCTGGGTTCACTGATGCTCATAGCATAATTCATGCTCAAATGTAACTAGGTTTGGTACTTTTGCTTTCAATTCCATTTTAAATTTTTTTCTTTTGGTTTTTTTCAAAACGACTGAGCTACTATAAATATAAATATTTTGCGAGGGTACCATTGGAATCGTCTTGAAGAGATGAAGAGAATGGCACTGGTTTTAGCTCTTGATTTTACTGTTTATGGAATGGAAAATTGGAGGTGGTTGGAGGTTGAAGATGATAACATGTCTCTCTTCAACCAATGACGTGATGCCACGTTTTTTTTCTTCAAAATTTGTTTTTAAACGTTTGATCCCGTGGTTTATTCATTAGAGTCCATGATATGTATAGTGTGCCACATCCCTTGGATCTGATTACTAACTCGTTTAGATAATATCAAATGGTCCATACTAATTTTGATTTATTTTATTTTTCAAATTTGATTTAACTTCAAAAATTAATATCTCGTTCATTTTTAATTGAAAAAATACCAACGTTTTGCTAAATTTCTCTTTTATTTTCTCTTTCTGATTCTTATTTTTTCGTATTTTTATTTTTTATTTTTCTATTTTTTATAATTTTTTACTTGTTAGCTTGATTTTAATTGGTTTAGAATAGTTTTATGTTGTTGAAAATTACCAAATATTTTTTTAAAAATCATTAATAGTTTTTCTGATTTTATAATGGTCTCATTTGAAATTTGTTTTGTGCTTGGATGCTCTTTGAGTGTTTCATCAATAATTTCTTATTATTTAGCCAAATAAAAAATCATTTTTAAATGATTTTAATTGAGGTTTTATTTCTCTTGAGATTGGTTCTGACTTTGGACATAGTTGGTGATACCTTGGTTGAAATTCATTAATGTCATTGGATCTAGGATGTTGATAGGTTTGAAATAACCAAATCCATTAAATTAGATGAATGATAGTTTGACCTAATTTTGTGATTCATGTGGAGTTGTGGTTCTATCTTGACCATCCCCTTCCTCTTCATCTTATCCCTTTCTTGTTTTTACTTGTGCTACATGTTTTTGGAGAATGATCTACATATCATTTCTCTAACATGTAGGGTACATAGATTGCTATTAACCGACTTTAAAATTGGTGTGGATTATACATAAGTCCACTTACGATTGCTTAACATAGCGCTATATGAATGATATACTTGACAAAAAGCAAGTGAAACTTGTTGTTGAGAGGCTTTGATTTATCAATCTTCTAATGAGTTTTCAAAAGCCAGCTTCAAGATGGTCATTTAACTAACCTTTTTTTATACTTGACCGCTAACTTCTAATTCACTAACAATTAACTTTACTTTATGCCTTTATTTTATGCCTTTACTTTTATGTACCATTTGTTTTTTAGCAATTACATCTCATGTTATTTTCCTTTTGCTCACTTGAGCATTTATTTTCTGCCTTTTTATCTTTATTCACTTGAGTTTTATTTTTTTTTATAAATATACTTAATAATAAACTTGGACATTAAAAATATTGAGGTTACTTGGACTATCTGGTTACTATCCCTAGCACTATGGAGTTGTGGATTCTTGAGACTTAGGATTAAAAGCCATGAGACATTGGAACTCTGTAATCTTTGGTTGATATTTTTGTGAATATCTTCTGAAATCCTTGGGGTTTACTCTAAGGCATTGGTTAGAATTTTTCTGTGTGCAGGTTATTTTTATTTTCATGCATTTTCTGTGATTGAGAGTTCCTCTGTATACAGTTGTTACTCTGGCCAGTTTTTAGCAATGAAGATTATGCTTGGTTCTTAATTCATCTGAAGCTTGGTATTTCTCAAAGGTTTAGTATTTTTTTCTTTCTTGGTTTTAATCCAAAGGATGGGAACTCTACATTGACTTCTTTATGTCAAGTGTGGGCTTCTTGTTGGTTAGACCTTTCGTTTCCTTAGATTTTACTTTGTGTACTTAGGATAGTCCCTTCATCTCCTCCTATCTTCTTTAATTTCTAAAATCTTCTCCTTCCTTTTCAAAACTCTTCTTGTTTTCTAACTTGAACCACTTTCATAATAAAGATGGACTTAGGTCCATGCATTTTCAAAAATCTTTTCTTAATCAAACTTTAATCAATTTAACCATACTTTGACATCATTTTTGGAAAGACAAAAATTCATTAACCTCATTCAAACCATTTTTTTTCCATTTTGGCTTTTTATTTTTAAACTTTTCTCAAAGATTAGACTCTTGTTGATTCTTGTAGTGACACAAGCTACTATACTTCTACGATGTGTAGTGAAGTGAGCCATTTTCCACTTGGGTGTTGAGTGATGGATTTTAAATCATAGTTATATCCTCCACTTTGAGATGATACAAATTATCTTTTCTTATAATTATGGGTAGTAAGTATGTTTTGTACTAGGATATGATGACATGTCTCTTCTCTTAAAATCAACCAACACACTTTTTTTTTTAATTTTTGAGGTGAACTACGAGTACCCTGATCCCCTATTGCATGAAAGGTGGTAGGCACTAAAGTTTCGCAACAGCGGCGGGTGCAAAAATTTTAAAAAATACTTATTTTCTCATATCCACCATCTTATCTTTGTACACATGTTTTATAGTCAAAATACATAAATTTTCAAAGAGGATCCTGTGGAGTGTCATAGATTTTTAGGGTGCTAATACCTTCCCTTTGCATAACCAACCTCCGTATGTAGATTCTCCCCCTCTTTTTTGGGTTTATTCACTCTTTTCCCATTTTCTTTGGAAACAATAAAGTGCAGTGGTAATTTTTATTTGATTTGTACTAGTTAAGTCAATCTAATAACTTAGTCTCAATATTTCTACCGCTACACACAAGAGCTTAAAGTATTTGTTTGATCAGAAGGAATTGAATATAAGGCAAAGAATATGGTTAGAATTATTGAAATACTATGACTTTGGCTTTAATTATCATCCTGGTAAAGCTGATGTTGTGGCGGATGCCTTAAGTAGGAAAATGATACATATGTCTCCTATGATGGGTAGAGAGTTATAATTGATCAAACAATTTAGAGACATGAGTTTAGTCTGTAAAGTGACACCGCAGAGTGTAACGTTAGGGATTTTTAAAATTAACAATGATTTATTGGATCATATTAAAGAGGCTCCGAAGTTAGATGTGAAGTTGGCAAATTTGATGGTTCGGAGTAAAAAATATGAGGATAGCGATTTTAAAGTAGATGTCCATGGTGTGTTGAGATTTCAAGATAGAATTTGTATTCCTGATGTTGTGGAGATGAAAAAGATGATTCTAGGAGAAAGTCATAGAAGTAGTTTGAGTATTCATCCGGGAGCTACTAAAATGTACCACGACTTGAAAAAGTTGTTTTGGTGGTCCAAATTGAAATAGGATGTAGCATTGTTCGTGTATGCATGTTTGACTTGTCAAAAGTTTAAAGTCAAACATCAGAAACCTGCAGGATTATTGAACCCATTAGATGTTCCAGAGTGGAAGTGGGATAGCATATCGATGGACTTTGTGACGTGGCTGCCAAATACTTTGAAAGGACATGATATGATTTGGGTGATTGTTGATATTTTAGAGAAATCATCTTATTTCATTTTGATTAATACCAATTTTCATGTGTCGAAGTTGGCAAAGATTTATATCAGCGTAATTGTAAAGCTACATGGTGTTCCGTCAAGTGTAGTAACTGATAGAGATCTGAGATTTACTTTTTATTTTTGGAATAGTCTGCAGGATTGAGTTATGCGTATCACCCACAAACAGACGGTTAGACAGAGAGAACTATTCATTCGTTAGATGATTTGTTGAGAGCTTGTGTTCTTGAACCGAGAGGTACATGGAATAATTATCTTCCATTGATTGAGTCAAATTCTAACAATAGTTTTCATTTTAGTTTTGTTATGGTGCCTTTTGAGTAATTGTATGGTTGGAGGTGCAGAACACCCTTGTGTTGGTATGAATCTGGTGAACGTGTAATGCTCGGAACCGAAATGGTGCGAGAGACTACGAAAATAGTGAAGTTAATTCGAGATAAGATGAGGACTTCACAGAGTATGAAAAATAATTACCATGATAAGAGGTGGAAGGATCTTGAGTTTTAAGCAGGAGACTATGTATTCTTGAGAGTATCTTCGGTGACCGGTGTAGGTTGTGCTTTGATGTCAAGGAAGCTGACCCCTTGGTTTATTGGTCCGTATCAAATTTCAGAAAAAGTGGGGAATGTTGCATATGGAAAGGCCTTGCCACCTAACCGGACGAATTTGCATGACGTGTTCCATGTGTTGCAACTCCAAAAGTATATTTCAGATCTATTGCGTTTGATTCCGATGGATGATGTACAAGTGCGGGATAATCTTACTGTTAAGACTGTACCTGTGAGGATCGAGAATCATGAAATAAATAAGCTAGGGGAAAAGAGATTGCTCTTGTGAAAGTGGTTTGGGAAGGAGCTGCGGGAGAGAATGCCACGTGGAAATTAGAGAGCAAGATGCAAGGGGATTATCCAGAGTTATTCACATCAGGTAGTTTTTTAGGACGAAAATACTCTAAGTGGAGGGAGAGTTATAACACCCCCGATTTCGTTGAGTTATTTTATTTAAATTAATTAGGCAATGTGATGTATTTGTGTATTTTAGTGAGTCTTTTGTTGTGTTGTGATGCATTTATTGGGAATTAGATGTCTTAGAAATTATTGGAGTTAAGATAATAGGGGTGCATGACCAAAAGTGTAAAACCATAAGGTGTAGAGAGATAGATGGTTTATTAGCATTATTTGGATTAAAATATTTGATTTAATACTATATTATAATAATTAAATAAAATTATTAGTAGAATAATAGAATTATTATTATTTTATGATTAATTAAATAATTATTAATTGGGGTAGGACAAAGTTGGAATTATGATTTAGGGGTCCTAAGGTCAGTGTGGAATAAAATAGAATTGAGAATAGAGAAGAGAAAAACACAACGTAGAAAATAGAGAAGGTTCTTAGAAGAGAAAAGAAGAGAAAGAGGCTAGGGCATAAAGTTTTACCGTAAGAGTCAAGAACCGGAAAATCCAAGGTAAGGGCAGGGTTCTAACTCTATAACGGGTTCTAACTCGTATTTTTAAAAGTTGCAGATTTTTGGTTCTGCATCAGGTGTAATCAATTACTATCTTGGGAGTAATCGATTACCCTGTGCAATTTTGGGCAAAACAGGCAAAAAAGTGAAGGTGTAATCACTTACTAACTGGGAGATAATCGGTTATCCAACTGGAGAAAAGTGCAGTATTTTAGGTTATAGGGGTGTAACTGGTTACCCTCCTGGAAGTAACCAGTTACAACTGAAGCTGACAATTTTTTGAAAACATGAAAATTCAATAAATTTTGACTCGAGTGTTTGTTTGAAACACCATTTGGACCATTGGAAAGCTAAAAATATTTCTACAATATGATGATAATTTTGATAACAGTAGGTGAATTATTTTTGGGTTAGAGGCTTAATCCTTGGGCGTCAGTGTCAGATAAGTTGTGGAGTATTCGTGATAATTGAACATGATTAATTTTACGAATGTGCATGAATGAACATCAGATTATACTTCTTAGTAATTATGATGATGTTGGCCTAGATTGGTTTTATGTTGAAGGAGATATCCTTATAGTTGTATAATTTTGTTGTTGCACGTCAGTGTCGCATACATGCATTATTGACAGCCCATATTTGGCTTATGTTGTTGGCCCGAATTTGGATGTATGTTTATAGCCTGTATTTGGCTTGTTTTGTTGGCCCAGATTTGACTGTATGTTGATAGCCCAGATTTGGATTTATGGAAAGGGATTATGCCCTGATGGTACCATATACATCGAGTTGGTGTCACTCTTTTGCATTGCATTATTAATAATTTTATGTTTTTGTATGTTGAAGAAGGATGAATTATATCATGATGGATGTTATGGATTGTTTATGTATTTGATTGTATATTGATGTACCCTACGGTATGATGAATGAAGTAAAGGTGTGAGGTAAATAAGTATGATTATGTGTACTTGATTTTCTATGTACTCATTATTATACTTTCTTTTATATGGTTATGATATCTCATCATTTCTATTTTAGTGTTGTCTCTACGTGGGTAACATGTAGATAATCAAGAGTAGTCCGAAGTCGCAGAGTCTAGAGGAGGTTTCTCTTCTTGTTTTTGAGTTGGCGTCAGTTCTCTGATACGTAACACCCGGGGATAAACGCTTGCCTACTTTTTTATTTCGTTGTTTTGTTTTGGTGATTATATTGGAGTATTATAAACTCCCATTTATTTGAGTAAATGTTTTTTAAGGCTGTTTGAGGATGTTTAATGACAAACTTGAATTCTTTCTGTTGCATTAATAAAGTTGAAATGGATGACTATGTTAAAAAGTGTCGTCGGTTCATCCGGAAGTGTGTCATGTATCTGATTATTTATACTTGATCAGGATTTTGAGGTGGTAAAAAATGTGGCATCCTATTCTTGGTGTTTGATTCAAAAATTAATTTACTCTAAATTTTGTTAAATTTTGATGATGTCTTAGGGAGATGATTGTTTCCTGTTAGCTTGATCTTTGAGCATGATATTTAGTGAAGTGTCTTGTGACCTTGAGTTATGTTTTAAATTGTGTTTCTTGTTTATATTTTTGCTTCACCATGTTTTCATGACCTAATCTTACAATGCTTTGATCATTTGTTGTTTTTTCCTTATGGAATTAATTGTTAATGATTGCTAGTGGTTAACCTAATTCATGATCAATCCTTTTGTGATTATTTCTAAAACTTTGAAACATGTTTGAATTGTGTATCATGTGTCTAAGTTTATGACTTGTATTGGCTCCCACCTTGCATGGTTCAACTTACCTTTGTGTGCTAAGTTTTGATAGTCGGTTGATACCCAAAGTCTTAAATGCTTGTGCACCTGTTTCTCACTTTTGTTTAGGTTCTAAAACCCTAAATGTCACAACCTTATGAGCATGACTATTATACCCTAATTTTTCCCTTAAGACCCCTCATCATTTCATATTATCATAATGCATCAAGATCACACATTTGGGTTGGCTATCACTTCTACTCCCTCCTATCTTTAAGTTTGTCCTTGAGGGGTCACCAAGCACCTTAGATTGTGTATCTTTTATATGTGTATATTATGTTTACTAACCTTTAACTAAAATCCAAAAATAGATATTCCTTGTTTTGAGCATTGTAGGTATAGAGCCAAGTGCATATCTCTCACCTCATAAGCTAGGGTTTTGAAGATTGATCCTCGGTCACCTGACTATTCATTGGATTTTAAAAGTTTGAACTTCAAGGCTATGATTCTAGCATAAAAGCTCTATGGTTTCACAACTCTCTCAACTTCATTATATCAAGTGTGTCTAAAAGTTAGAGGAGAGATTCATCAAGAAACTTCGTACGTTCATGAGTTTATTTCCATTCCTTCTTCAACAAGTTTCATCAAGTCATGCGAATTATCATCAAGTTTATTTCAATACAACATCATCTCAAGGTCATATGTTATTCATAATGCCCTAATTTGAAAGGAAAGCTCAAAAGTTGCCAAGTTGATTCAAGTGGTTTGACCTGATTTGACAAGTTCTTGATTATGTGTTCAAAAGTGCACAACTCTATCAATACTTATCAAATTGAGTTTATTCTTTTTTCTATGGACTCCTCAAATCAACTCTAACAACTTCTCTTTACATGACAATATCTAATTATGCAAGGAAAATCATCAAAAGTTCAAAAATATTACAAGTCACTTTGTAATTGTTGAATAAAAGTTTGCCAACTTCAAGGGATCATAACTTGGTAAATTTTCATCTCCTTGAGTTCATTCTTTTTATACAAAAATATTGAGGATGTCTACTACGAATTTGATTCAAATTGAAAGATCTAAAAGTTCTTGGAAGGTTATGGAATTAAAGGAAATATTATAGGTTATCTATGGAGTTTTCAAGAGATTTTCATCAACTTCCAAAGACCAAAACTCTCTCATTTTTTATGAGTTTTGAGTGATTTCAATTCCACAATTCTCTTTAAGGAGTTTACTTCATTTCATCTTCAATGATCAAGGGCTAATTTTGAGTGGAAAACTATGGAACTTTGCAAAACATTATAGGTCACTTTGAGATTCTATACTTAGAATTTTTTCTAAGTATAAACTTCAGCGAGTTTTTTCTAATTTAAAAATGGCATAACTTTGTGATTCAAATGTCCAAATGGAAACTTTCTTGGAACATTGGAAAGTTTTTGAAAAAATCTATCCATCCCAAAGAGAATCATTCCATAAAGCCTCATGAGCAAGTTTCCCCATGGATTTGAATATGGCCATTTGAAACTGTGTTTTTACCCATGGTCATAATTTTAATTCAAATTAAAAGCCAGTTTAAGGTTCCATTTGCAGTTATTAAATAGTTTTTAAATATTATTTGCAGTTATTAATAAAGATTTGAAAAGTTCAAAACTCTAACAAGGGGTAAAGCATAAATATTTTATCTATTCTCAAGAACATCTAACTTCATGTTGTGTCACTTCTAATTATTGAACTAAAAGTTCTTTATATAGACGAAAAAGGATGATAGATAATTTTATTTCTTTAATTATTTATTACTTAATATTTTAAAGAAGAATGACAATAAAAAGAAAATATACTCTATTAGAGAACATGAAAATTCTAACCTGGCATATCTTGTTTGTGAGGAGTTTTACCATCATCATTGAGCTTGTTTCTGATCAACCATTTTGTTGAGCACTTCTTGTATTTCATTCTTTGTCCTAATGTTTCTTCAACTAGTGAAGATGTTATCATAGACACTGAGCCAAGATCATTTCTTCAGGAGTTTTAAGGAGAGATTTAGTTCAGACGGGTTCAGCCATAAACAATTCTTCAGAAATGGTAGCCTTTGCGTGAACTTCTGTAGATAAGATTGATTTAATAGAAGTTTCTATAAGAGCATCTTTGGGTTATCTTACTTCTTGAACTTTAGTAGCAAATCCATTACTTCATAGGTTGGGCATGCTAGCTTAATTCCCAACAAATGAATTTTTTTTCTTTTTGACTTCCTTCGGCCGAAAAAGATTCTGAATAAGTTGCTGGACATAATGTTCTTCTTCTGACTTTTGAAACAGATATCTTTTAGAAGTTTTTGCCTTCTTCAGAGCTTTTGACAGATCTACTTTATTTGATCCATAGCAGGTTGTAGCGGTTGTCATTTGGATGACAACTTCATTTAAATATTTGTAGAACTGATTATTGACCTTTACTTCTGAAGGAGAACTTCTGATGTTGAGAAGATGAATTCCTTTTCCATCAAGTGATTGATTCTTCAGAATTCTGAGAACATGTTTTCAGATATTCTGTCTTCATTTCCGTTTCTTATTTTGATTTCTTCTCTGGAAGTACTTTGAGAGAAAACCTTTCAATTATTTGAATGAATGGTATCCAAACAATTTTCTCTTACTGGATCTCTCTACATGTTTTATTCTTGATTCAAACACAAGAAAGGGGGGGGGGGGGTTAAATTGGGTTTATAGAAAATAGTCCCTTTTAGAAATTCATAATAACTCAAATATAAAGTCCATAAAGGCAATGAAGATTAAAGAACACAAATGATTTATCCAAGTTTGCCTTAACAAGCTTAATCCTTTCGACCCCTCAAGGTGATTTTCCTTTAACAAGGACTTAATCCACTATAACCAAACTGATTACAAATGCACGGGTAACTGCCAATGACTAAAACACAATGACACGTTCAGTGATCCAACCAGATATAACATTCATTGACCCAACATAATCCAATCACTTAAATCTCCCATTAGGATTTCAAAATGACCAGCAGCCACTGTCTTCTTGAGACCAGAACTTCACTCAGTCACTCAAGGAACTTTTCAATGATATGTTCAGTGATTGGATTTAACAAATATAACAATCATTGACCAAACCTAATCTGATCACTTAAGATCTCCTATTAGGATGTCACAATGACAAGCAGCCATTATCTTCTTCAGATCAGACCTTCATTAAGTCTCTCAAGGAACCAATCAATGATCTGCTTAGTGATATGATTTAATGGATATAACAATCATTGACCCAACCAAATCCAATCACTTAAGATCTTCTATTACAATTTTCTACAATGACCAGCAACCACTATCTTCTTGAGATCAGACCTTCACTGAGTCTCTCAAGAAATCAATCAACAACAGTTGATAAGGTTTTGTTTTTACATGATTGCTTCTTCTAAGAAATTTACACAAGTGATTTAAGCATATATTGTTTAACACATTTTCGAGCAACAAGTATTGTGTTAAACAAATTTACATGAAGAGATTAGAACTATAACATAATACGAGCAACAATTCTTATGTAAATTACAATGTTCTATCAAGATGTATTTGATCAGAAGTTAGGTAGCATCTTGTAGTGTTCTTCTTCTTCTTCTTCTTCTTCTTATTGAGCAAGTTACGAGAAACAACTCCTTGCTTCTTATGAGATCTACCAAGATGTATACGATGATAGTTTATATAGCATCTTGTAGATTTATTCTTCTTTATATTTCTTTCTTTTCTCTCATTTATGTGTAGTGGTCTTCAGCATGTTTAGTATTGCAGCTTTGACAGCTTCAGCATCCACTGAATTTTAGTTTGATGTCCAAGAGCACTTTACTTCAAATCTTGTATCTTCTTTTATAGCCTTGAGAGAGAGAGAGACGTTGTGAGGATTAAAAAATCCCGTTCTGCATCAAAGGTTAGTTCCCAACAGATAGAATAAGGTGTAAGAGTGTGGACAATATATAGTGATAATATTCATTGTCTGTCACTTTACAACATTCTACTTTAACCTTATCTTCAATATATGTTTTTCTAATGAGCTTGTAGACATAGATGCCTTAAGGGTAGAAAAATAATATGGTAGACAGTTATTTCTTCCCAACGGTCAAAATGAGAGTAGTACACAGTATATTACCAAAGGATTGTCCTTACGCCACCCTAGAGGGTAGAGGTTACATACACTTTTTGTACCTTATTTCCACCATCACACGCTAACCATTTTAAACTTCTTCTATTCTTCAGAGGCTTCAGATAATTTGAATGTTTGAAACTTGTTGTAGAAGAATCACTCTTAATTCTTAGAACCTAAGTCTTGGAGTCTTCAGAACTTATCCCATCAGAACCTTGTCTTAAGAGTCTTCAACACTTGGTTATAAGAACTTGCTTTTCTTCAGATCATCAGAACTTGTTCAGCAGAACCTCGTCTTCAAAATCTTCAGAACTTGGAACACAAAGAAGCAAAGATTTAGAAGGCCTCCAAAGGTTAACCACCAAGTCACGATCAGAACCTCTTTTACCAACATTCCTATGAACTGTTGCTTAAGACGAATTCCAGAATCTTGACTTCAACTATAACACGTAACCACATGTTTTCATCCAGTAGTGTTAATGTTCAGAACCTGATGACGTCACATGCCTTGATACCAAATTTAGAATATTACAACAACAACTACAAACTAGAACAAAACAATTAGAGTATACAATTGTTCTTTAGGATACCATGTAAATTTATCATCCAAATATTAAGGCCAGATGTAGAAAAACTTCATGTTCTTACAAAGAATTCAAACAATATATGTCTATAACAACCCAAACCCCAAGCACATAGCAAAAATTTAGGACAATAATCAACAAAGATTTGTAAAGCGAGTTTTATACAGCGCCATGGGCGACAAAAAATTACATGAGTTCAAAGTAAATACACATACAAAACAAAGAAGAAGAGAAATGAACCCCAAATCTTTCGGTTTGTCAGCACCGATCAAAGAGAAATCCACCCTAAAGAAGGCCAAACAAACTTAAAGAAGAAAACATAATCAACCAAAGAATCATGAATCAACAGGTTTGAAAAACGAAAACAAATGTATGGTTCAAACAAAAATGCACAAACAAGGTAAATACTTACCACAATCCTACAACGACAAAATGTAAATGAAATCAATCCTATATACAAAAATCATACTAAACATTCTAAAACAAAAGAAGCTTAATCATGAATCACGCATAGTAAAAAATTCATCGGTAGATGAAGAACACACAAAGGTGGGGAACATTGACACTCATCCACACTATTGTAAACGAAATACTAAATTATGCATCCATCCAAAAATTCACAATGAACATACAAAGGCAAGAGTCACAAGGGCTTTTCAAGGTTGTAATGTGTCTTGGTTAACAAACAAGGGATGATTCATAAAGCTAATCGAAACAAATACTTGCATAAACCTAAGGGAGTGATCAACTCACAAAGTTTCAAGCACAAAATCTCAATCAAACTTCATCTTTCATCCCAAAGTTTCATACCAATCACATAACTTATTAACACACCATTATTCCATACTCTTTTGTTTTTCTTTTTCAAAGTTTTTTCAATTTATTTTCTTATTTATTTCCTTTTTCTTTCTCTTTTTATTTCTTTTTCTCTTTTTCACAACCACATAGCAATCAACAATATAAGTGAGCAAATAATCTCTCCCCAACTTGAATTCAACCGACAATAATGTGAATACTCCTTACTTTCTAAGGCATGGTAAAAATTCAATCCAAAAATAATGATTGAGGATTCAAGAAAACAAAGAATCAACATCCATTAAAAAAGAAAAACCAAACACTCATAGACAAGCATTAAGTTAAAAATCAATATGGATATTGACAAAAAGGTTCAAAAGGGGTCAACAAAAGTTCACACACGCACGGGGTGAATTGACTATTTGGCTAGGTAGTTGTGCTAAAAAAAAAAAAGACTTGATAATTTTCATGCTTTCATAAAATCAACACAAAAAAAAGATTAAACATAATAAAATATAGCTAAAACAATAATTCTAGCCTCCAACATATATAAACAATGGAAAGATACCTCACATTTTGGGTAAAAAGGGAACTAAAGTGATTCAATCAAAAGCAAGCTATGCAAAAAGAACGAATTATATGGTAATTATACAAATGAAAAGTTTCCTAAATATGTTATGATATAGAAAGTATTAAACAAATACTTGGAATGTACTGACTTCAAACTATCATTATCATACATCTGCAAGTTGAAACACTCAAATTTGGACAATCACCTCAAAATTCCTCAAGTTACCGGACCAAAATTGAGTTCAAACAACAACACAAGAATTAGAAAAGAAAAAAAATTGCACACATACAAATTTCCTCAAGCTAATAAAAGCAGGCTTATGGAAAGACCAAGCGAACGTGAATAAACTAGTTGAAAAGTGAAGATTTGAGTTTTAAAACAGGTCCAATTTCAACTTGTTTAAACAACAATCAACACACTACTTAAACTAACACAATGAAAAACAATGAAAATATGCTTGTTTTACGTCGTAAGCTCGACGCTTTTTATTTATACACTCTTCTCCAAGTTTCTTCTATACACGGTTAGTTCAACCCAAGATGACACCTAACCAAACACTTAGCAAAAGTGAAGAGAAATAAACATATACACTAAATTTACAATTATTGAAAACATGAACACAAAAATGCACAAGTATACATGTGTAAGTATAATTACATCATATAGACAATATGAACATTATGTGCAAAACTCAAAATCAAAGAAACTGTCACAATGTGATTCAATAAAAACGCTGATTCCCGACAACAGTGCCATTTTGCTGAAGCGGTATACCGGCAAGCAAAAGTAAGTATTTAGGGTGATATAGGTTATATCGTATCATCTCCACAAGGATTAGTGCCACGGAACTACCGTTCGACAATTTCTCGCGTTAATGAGTTTGGGTTTTAGTGGGTTAGTAGTAAATACAGGAATTAAAATATATTAACAGGAAAATAATTCATTCTTCGGAGAAAAGACTTATTAAGCATGTATATAATCCACTCCTCACAAACTTAAACCTATCAACCAGTCATACGCAACCTACTAGATTCATCAATGTCATCACGTATCAAACATAACACCCATTGTATCACCTCGAAAACGATCTCTCAACCAACCTCAACAACACAAAAGTCAACCGTGTTACTCGCGTTGACGATCTCTCAGCACGACACAACTAACACAGAGGCATTAATCACAGATACCCAAGTGAATAATAGTTCTAAATATATCTATAGAATCTATACATTATTAGATACTCATCCTAGATAAGAATTCGAGCAACATATGTCTATAACAATCTAAACCCCAAGCACAGAGCAAAAATCCAAGACAATAATTGATAGATTTGTAAAGCAAGTTTTATACAACGCCATGGGCGACAAAAATATACACCATTTCAAAGTAAATACACATACAAAACCCAACAAATAGATAACACACAAAGAAAAAGAGAAATGAACCACAAATCTCCTAGTTTATCAGCGTCAATCGAAGATTAATCCATCCTGGATCATCCGTAAGAAAGTTCTCTAGTTGTTTTCTAAGCTAATCTACCAAAAAATAAGGTTGACGGAGTTGGGAGAACAAAAATACCCCTAAAACCATAACCCTAACAAATGAAGTGTAAAGAAAATACATACAAAATTCTGTCCCACACACGCACCCCTAGCGGTGGCTTTTATTCTAGCCACTCAGCCCGCGCCACATAAGCAAGCTGGAAAAAATATCTAGCATCGCCCGATGCTCAAACTCACCACCCGACGATGGCCTAGAATCTCGCTCGACAACTAAGACGCGAGGACAAGACAGTAACACATAATTTTCACCATTTCTACACTGCCTCTACCTTGCCCGACGAAAGACCCAACACTCACAGGGCCCTAGCACTGCCCGATGCTGGCTCCAAAACAACTCTTCGTTGTTATTTTCTTCACGGCTTCCTTTCTTTGCCTTATTCCTTTCTTGAATAAAAGTGCATCTTGGAGATTTTATTAATAAATGCTCCAACCATGCTCAAATACCTACAAAATGAATGAAAAACTATCTAACCATACACAACTGAATCTAAAACTCAATTATGTACAAACTAAATATATTTATACATAAGTCAGGCTTATTCAACAAATGTTAACAATAGAGAGTCGATAATTGAAACAAAAAGTATATACAAAAATAGCTACAACTTGCACTTATCACATGCATCCAAAGCTACCTTGGTATTATAAAGCTGATCTCAGTTGTGCCTTTCATCATGAAGCCCCTGGGCATAGTATTAAAAATTGTTATCCAATAAAAGATGAAGTTTAAAAGTTGGTTAGATCTGGTATCCTGCGTTTTATGGACGTAGGATCAAATGTGTAGTCAATCTGTTACCTAAGCATGAAGGAGGAAATGGTGTGAATTTGGTCCAGGGGCATCCTGGAGAATTCATAATTTTTAATGGAAACCTGGTGAGAGGTAATTTGGTGCAAATGCATACAGATATCTGTGAATTCAATTATTATACACATGATCATGCAACCTACAAAATATGTAGTGAATACCCTCGTGGGTGTGATAAGGCAAGAAGAAATCTTCAAGAGATGATGGATGAAGGTCTTATCCACATTATTTGACAAAAAGTTGAATATAAGGATGTTAATGTACTTGATGACTGTTCTGATGAGTTTGTGGCTTCTGGTGTTGATACAGTAATTTCTGCTAAAGCATATGCTAGGTATGCTAAAGAACCTACGATTTAAGAACTCAATACGATGACTCCCATAGAGATAGATGAGAAATGGGTTCAGATGGGACTGATTGATTTTAGATGTTTCTTTTGTTTATAATGTGCAAAGAAGCCATGGGGTTGTACTTCTTTGAGGGGTGATCTCCAGATAGTAAAAATCTTGGGTTTGTTTAAAGAGGGAGCAATAACCATTCTTTCTGATAGAAAAAGAGATGCAAAATTGTCACGTGTTTCCTTGCCGATAACTTAAGAAGTTTCTGATACAGAGAATGAGATGATTATTTACAAGGGAAGGATTGATGATGTCGGGGTGAATGTTATTGTGCCACACTTTGATATTCCAGAATGAGTAGAGATTTCCTACCATAGTAAACCAGCTATAACTCCCCTGGTTATCTTTTTACCTAGTCATATTTCATATGAATCTGATAAGGTTGTTCCCTACAAGTATCAGGAAAATATATTAGAAGATGGAAATGAAGTGTGAAATCAGCCTTTGTGTTATGTTGAAAATATTGTTGGAGCAAATCGTGTGACTCAGAGCAGTCGTATGCTTATCCCAACTTTTCAAAAGGTTGTTGATTCTCGTAAGAAGGCTATTGAGGTTAGTGTTGATCCCAATAAGGTAGAAGGGCGGACTAGTGGTGTTGCTCGGGAAAAAGATGCAAATAATCTTTTGAAGATCATAAAGATGAGCAACTATAAAATTGTTGATCAGTTACTACAAAATTCATCAAAAATATTTATCCTAGATTAGCTAATGAATTATGCTGCTCACCAAGAATCTCTCATGAGGGTCTTGGACCAAGCTTTTGTTGAGCATGATGTGACGATTGACTAAGTTAATGATGTTGTGGGAAACATTACTGCTTGCAACAATCTCAACTTCTATGACGATGAATTGCCCGATGAGGGCAGAAATCACAAATTGGCGTGCATATTTTTATGAACACAGGGAGGATACCTTGTATAATGTCTTAATTGATAATGGTTATGCTCTGAATGTGACGTCGAAGTTCACTTTATCAAAGCTTTCTTATCGGGGAACTCACATATGTTACAGTGGTAATATGGTGAAACCCTTCGATGGGTCCCAAATGTCTGTTATTAGAGAGCTAGATTTATTTATGAGGGTGGGACCACATATGTTTTAAATAAATTTTCAAGTCATGGATATCTTCCCAGCCTATAGCTGTTTGTTGGGTCGACCTTGGATCCATGAAGTAGGAGCTGTTACATTTACTTTGTATCAAAAACTGAAGTTTGTTAGAGAGGGAAAGGTAGCAATTATCAATGGTGAAAAATATATATTGATCTCACACTATCCTCTTTTAGCTATGTGGAAGCGGACGTAGCTGTTATTGGAACTCAATTCCAAGATTTGTTTGTTGATAATATAAAGAAGAGTGAAGATATTATCACCTTGTTCAGAGATGCACAATAGGTGGTTCAGAAAGGTCCTAGCATTATGTGGGACAAGTTATTGATCTACTTGGAAAAAATAATAGGATCGTCCTGAGTTTTTCTATGTTGAAGGGTAAGATTAAAGTGGTAAAGTCAAAGTATGCTTTCTATTTGTATCAAGGCAGCTTCCACATGGGGGGTTACATCCATCAAAATTCTCTAGAAGTCAATGCAATTGTTGAGATTAGCCAGAGCAAGAAATTCAGAATTTCGTGACGCATGGAGTGAGAGTTCAAAATTAGATTTCTGTAGATGTTCTCAGCTGCATTCACATTTTAAAGTAATTTTTTTTGTTCTGTTTTTTCAAAAATCCTTTCACTCCACCCAAGGTGAAAGTGATGTTGTTTGGGTTTGTCTTTTTTTTTTTAAGTTTAAAATTATTAATAAAATACATTTTTGTTATCCAATTGTGTATTTATTTTTCTATTTTTTCTTGGAAAAAAGTAATCAGAAAAAACCTTTCAAAATAAATAATAAATGTTAATAAAATATGCACAATCACTTGTTACATTTATCTGTTTCTAAAATCAAGCATAATCGTATGTGCAAATTAATTAAAATTTTTGTTGAATATAATGACCCTACACCCCTCCCAATTTTGAATATCTTGTGTATGAAGCTGAAGAGGAGAAGTTGATTAAAATCTCAGAAGAGTTTTCTCGGTTTCTTGAGCGTGAGGAGAATACCATTCCGTTGTACAAAGAGCTGTTGGAGATAATTAGTTTTGGTTCTGCAGAAGATCTGAAAAAGTATTTTGATATCTTTGTTTGGTTCTATCAAGACATGCCTGGGTTGGACACTGATATTGTGGAACATCGTTTATCATTAAAGCTGGAATGACCACCCATCAAACAGAAGTTGAGAAGAACTCACCCTGACATGGCAGTTAAGATTAAATAGGAGGTTTTAAAGTAGATTGATGTCAGTTTCCTTGTGAAGTCAGTTTATCCTTAATGGGTTGCCAATATTGTTCCCATTCCAAAGAAAGACGAAAAAGTTCACAGGTGTGTTGATTATAGAGACTTAAACAATGCTAGTCTAAAAGATGATTTCCCTTTGCCACATATTGATATGTTGGTAGATAGCATAACAAAATTAAATTTTTTCTCATTCATGGAAGGATGTTTAGGATATAATCAAATTAAGATAGCTTCTGAGGACATGGAAAAAACATCGTTTATCACACCGTAGGGAACATTCTGTTATAGAGTGATGCCCTTCGGGATGAAGAATGTTGGTGCAATATACCAGATGGCTATGACAATCCTATTCTATGATCTGATGCACAAAGAGATAGAGGTATATGTTGATGATATGATCGCCAAATTTCAGATTGAGTAAGGTCATTTGGAATTTTTTTTGAAATTGTTTCAGCGTTTGAGGAAGTATCATCTTTGCTTAAATCCAAATAAGTGTACTTTTGGTGTCCGTTCCAGAAAATTGCTAGAGTCGTCATCCTGGCTTGATTCGCTATAAAGATTATGTGAGAAGGTTATTACCATTCTTTAATAAAGTTAAGTTCCATCACATTCCTCGAGAAGAGAATCAAATGGAAGATTCTTTAGTCACTTTGTCCTCCATCTACAAGGTAGATATCTCGAAAGAAACACCTCAGATTACGATCAGGCGTCTTGATAGACCATCCCATGTGTTTCTAACAGAGGTGACATCAGATGATAAGCCTCAATAATATGATATCAAACATTTCCTTCAAACTCAAAAGTACCCACTTGGGGCATCAAACACAGACAAGAAGCTATTGAGAAGGTTGGAAGATAACTTTTTCCTAAATGAAGATGTATTATACAAAAGAAATTACGGTATGGTCTTGCTCATATGCTTGGATAGATACGAGGAATACATGTTAATGCATGAGATCCATGAAGTTTCATTTGGTACCCATGCCAATAGACATTCAATGGAAAAGAAGATGCTTATGACAGGTTACTATTGGATGACAATGGAATCTGACTGCTACAAATTTGCGAAGAAGTGCCATAAGTGTTAGATTTATGTTGATAAGATTCATGTGCCTCTGACACTTATCAATGTTATTTCTTCCCCATGACCTTTCTCTATGTGGGGTATTCATATGATCAGAATGATTGAACCCAAGGTCTCAACTGGACATTGTTTCATTTTGGTGGTTGTTGATTACTTCCCCAAGTGGGTGGAAGCAACTTCTTATGCTAAGATGACCAAGCAGGTGGTGGTACGATTTATTAAGAACCAAATTATATGTAGATATGGTGTACCAAGCAAGATTATCACTGATAATGGCTCAAATTTGAATAACAAGACGATGAAAGAACTTTGTGAAGATTTCAAGATTGCTCATCACAACTCTTCTCCTTACAGGCCTAAGAAGAATGGGGCCGTTGAAGCAGCTAATAAAAATATTAAGAAGATCAATTAGAAGATTTTTATTACATATAAGGATTGGCATGAGATGCTCCCTTTTGCTTTGCATAGGTATCTACATCCAGCCGCACTTCAACAGGGGAAGCCCCTTTCTCTCTTGTTTATAGCATGGAAGCAGCACTCCTCGTCGAGGATGAGATTCCCTCTTTGCATGTGAAAATGGAAACGTAATTGACAGAGGCTAAATGGGTCTATAACATATTTAACCAGATGAGTTTAATCGAAGAGAAGAGATTGTCCGCTTTATGTCATGGTTAATTATATCAGAAAAGAATGAAGAAAGAATTTGATAAGAAGTTCAAACCTTGTGAATTCACTGAAGGCGACGTCGTGCTCAAAAATATCATGTCTTTTAACGTTGATTTTAGGGGCAAGTGGACTCCCAATTATGAAGGCTCATATGTTGTCAAGAAAGCCTTCTCTAGCGGTGTATTGATTCTGGAAACTATGGATGGTGAGGAGTTCCCACGTTTTGTGAATGGTGATGCAGTCAAGAAATAATTTTCCTAGAGAAGTAAAAGAACAACTCGCTAAGTTGAAAACCCGAACAGGTAAATTAGGCAAAAACGAGTGTCTCGATGGGCTTAAAAACCCGAAACGGTGGTCTAGGAAAAAGTTAGAGACATAAACAAAATAAATCATCCTGGTAGATTGAAAACCCGCAAGGGAAATATAGGAAAAAGTTAGGGATTCTTGGAAACTAACTGCATTGGACAAGACTTGATCATTAAAGCAACAATCTTCCTTGGATTCTCATCACTCTTCTACTAAAGCCTATGCACAAGATTTCAATGTTTTTAGGGATAATATTTGTCATTGTATTTCAATGTACCTTTTCCATTGTATTTACAATTTTCCAAACTTTGTAATCATCCTTGGAGTCACGCCATTTGCAGAATACCATTCTATTAATAAAGTTTGAGCTTTTATCCAATTCTTTGCAATTCTTATTTTATTCTGCTTGCAAAAATTTCATTTATCATTGATATTAATTTTCAAAACAAAAAGACTTAAATAATAATAATAATAATAATAATAATAAAGTAATAATAATAACAATAATAATATTGTTAATAATAATAATAAAATAATAAATATTTTTGAAAAATTTGCAAAATATTTTTACTTTGATCTTGTGAATCAAAGGAATAAAAGCATTTGTTCCAAGGATGGTCGATTTCTAAAGCATGAAATTTTCTCCTCAAGGAGCCTCCTCTAGTTACTCTCGTAAATGTGTGCGTGGTTTTCTCTACAGTTGTTAATCTGATAGTGGATTTCCTCCAGGTTGCTATATAGTGTTAGGATTGTAATCCCATATTCCCCAGTGTGATGCAGTGGGAGAACTGACTTGAGGTTTTGCGTTTTATCGCAAATGTTGCGGTTAGCAAGAGTCGCTACCGACTTTTCTTTTATCCAAAAGGAAAGGTGAAAAAGCACAGGAAAGACCTTTGAGATGTTTTCTTGAGTTCCGGGGTAGATTATGAAAAGGGAAGGTATTAGCACCCTTTCCATCCATGGTTTTCCACGGGCTCTTAGTTACTTGCTAGATCACTTGCTTTTGTTTGAATGTGTGCTTGTGGTGGTGATTTTTGAAAGTATTTTGAAAATGGAACTTCGTAATGGTTCCCGTCTCTATAAGAACACATACCAAGTGTTTGTTTTGAAAATAGTTCAAAGAGGTGTTTGTGAGATGTGTTTTTGAAAGTGACTTTAAAAAGGTGTCTTTGTGATGATTCTCGTCTCTATAAGAACGCATATAAAGTGTTGTCTTTTGAAAATGTTTCAAATGAGAGTGTTGGTGTAAAAATGTTTTTGTTATGAGCAAGCGAGTAAATAAGAGCGAACCTACCTACTCAAAAGGTCCTAGGTGTTCTTTTCCTCCTCCTTTAGACATTTCTATCTTACCATTGTTTCGGTAAGAAGCCCCATCGTTGGATGTGAAAGGACGGGCGCGAGACGTTTTTGTATAGTCATAGAAGGCAACCCATGGAAAGTTTTAGCAATGTAGTTTTAGGGACTAAATCGTTTATCGAAGGCAACATCGAGGGTCATCGAGGGACTACGATATTTTATCGAGGGTCTTTTGCTAAAACGCCCATGTTCGAGGTACATGACTATTTTTCGATAGGAAACAAAGTGGAGTAACCCTAGGGGGTGTTTATGTGCAAGTGTGTCATTTTCATGTTTGATTTTATCTTGAATTACAGTTTTCTATTTGATTGGTTTTATCTTGCCATATAAACCCTAATTATTAACATGTTATATATAAAACGAAAATTTTCGGAAAGTAAATAGCCTACGCTATTACAATCATTTGGGGATGGGGTATACAATTTACAAATAGGGATTGCAAGAAATTAAAGTCCTAATTATCTATTACAACCATATTGAATAGCCATGAAGAAAATATATGAAGCACATAAAGATAATGAAAGGAAAAGAAAACATTTTGAATCATTATGTGTCGACACATGTTTACGATCAAGCTTCTCGAATGCACTTTGTTTTGATGAAGACAAGTCATGATTGATAAAGAAGACAAAAATTATTGATCAAGCTAAAAGCCTCTTTGGATGAAGTCTTTGGTTCAAGCCCTTGGCAAATTTCAAGGTATAATGATGATATTTACCTTGAACTTAAGATATAGATGCTCAATGATCAAAAGAAACATTTTTATATCGTCCAACCCTTTATTCAAGTTCTTTCAAAGCAAAAAATCAATTTTTATTTTAGTGCAATCAATTTGCATGTTAGTGCAATCGATTGCACGCTTCAGTTTTTCAAAACATTGGCTACTGACTTCCAGTGAAATCGATTTGCATGGTTGTGCAATCGATTGCACAGTCAAAAAATTTGGAAATTTGGCTACTGGAACCCTGTGCAATCGATTTTCATGGTTGTGCAATCGATTGCACACTCAAATTTTTTGGAAATTTGGCTACTGGAACCCCGTGCAATCGATTTGTATGGTTGTGCAATCGATTGCACACTGTATGATTTTGAAAAATAGCTGCCTTACACCTTCCTGTTCATGATACTATTTCATGGAAAACTTCTCACTCAATCTTAGCAATTGTTCATGATTTTTTACCAACCTTTTCTTTAAAGGTCATTGCATTTTAGCCTAAAAAATGAACCAAATGATGATGATTGAAATGAAGAGTTTAAAGCCAAGAAAACTTACCTTGAAACTGAAATTTGTGCTTTGAGTTTGAGTTGCTGTATGAGCTGTTATTGAACTTGGGGAGTGATGATAGTAATGTTACAAAAGTTTTTCTTGTGTTTGAACAATTTCTATATGATGTATGTGGGGTGTTTAGATGGTTGGACAAAATTTGCAAGGTATGAGAGGTTCAAAGGTTTGGACTTCAAAACTTAAGAGTGGAAGTTTTGTGGACTGTTATGGCTTTTGTGAATATGAGATTTTGAGGGTTTTACCAATAAAACTTCTGGCTTTTCTCTCTCTTTTTCCAACTTGTTCTAACCATTTTCCAACCTCTTCTCTCTTTTTTCCAACCCCCTTCTCTTGCAAATGCTTCTTCTATTTATAGGTAATAGGTTTGTGCATATTAGCTGACTAAGTTTGCAAGACAACAAGTTATGGTTTGGTTGATATGTAAGTATCAAACTATGTCAAGTACTCCATGGTCCCAAGATGAAGTACCAAAGTTGCTGGTTTAGAGGGGTTGATTTCCATGTTTTATGGTGGAGTGAAATCAGAAACAAGCAAGGTATGGGCTAAAGACAAACTTTGTATAAAAAGCTTGCTTTTCAAGAATATCAATGGTGCCTTTATGCCATAAATGGAAAGATCTTTTGGACAATGGCTCAAACACTTGGGTAATAGCTCAAACTCTTGTGTGAACATTAAATTATATAGAGATTTTTAAATCACAAGGCCTACAAAGTAAGATTATGCAGCATAGCATAAGGGTTTTGTTGTGTGTTCTTCAATAGAATGACTTGCAAATCAAGGGTGGATGCCCAACTTCATGCCCTTGAATCTCCTAGCTCAAGTATGATAAATTCATGCTCTTGGATGTTTTGGAAAGCTTGAAACACCCTCTATAACTTTCATGTTGGCCATTTTGATAAAATCATCTTGTAACTATGTGAAAAAATGCCAAGAAGTTGGGATAAAATCCTGAACAAAATTTGTTGAAAATTTCTCGAAGTGTTAAATGAAAATGTCATGACCTCATGAATTTATAACTCAAAATCCAAGCACTTCTAGGAGAAGTTGTATAAAGCAATGTTGTAGATATCATGGAGATCTACAACTTTCATGTTGGAAGTTTCCCTTGAATTGTCTTGCATCTTGGTGAAAGAATGGCATGAAGAGATGAAATTATCATGTATAAAAACACTTAGAAAATTTCTAAGTCTTGGAAATCTTGAATTTTCAAGTTGACTTTTGACTTTCTTAACTTCTTGATGATCAAGCTTGATATATTTGAATGTCTTGATGAATTGTGATATTTGAAACTTAATGTTAACCAAAAAGTCAAAGTTTGACTTTCTAGTATGCAATTGACCATTTTGCTCTTGTGCCAATTTCAAGCCTAAATTGATGTATCAGTGCTGCAAACTTGACGTCGTAGAATATCTTGTGAGCAAATACTTGAAAAATGAGAGGGAAAATTTTGGGGTACAACAACTGCCCCTGTTCAATCTTCTTAAACCTGAAGAGTTAGATTGGCGAGTTCTGCCATTCGTGACTCGAAGTTGGAAGATGATTGGACACTAGAGTGCCCAGAAATTTGCACTCGGCAATGCGATGATAGGAGGAACGGGCTTAAAGATGCCATTTGGAGAGGTGATAGAATCTTGTTGGAGATGGGATTGTAGATGCCATCCAAGAATGCTTGTTGAATTGTAATTTCTAAGTTGAAAGAATGAGTATCAGAATTGTGTCCATGTCTGGAGTGTATTTGAGCTGTATCTGAAAGCTGAATCTGAATGAGTATCAGGATGACATCCGTATCTAGAGCGTATTTGAACTGTATCTAGAAGCTGAATCTGAATGAGTATCAGGATGGCATCCATATCTGGAGCGTATCTGAACTGTATCTGAAAACTCAGCAGGATGATGAAGGAATCTTGGATGATTACTACCTCAGTAGGATGCTGAAGGAATCTTAGATGATTGTGACTCCAAAAGATGATGAACTTTATTTGTTGATTGATCTTTCCTGAAAAGGTAAAGGGTTAGTTGTATGTATGCATTGCGTAATGATGTTCTCAAAATAAATGAGATTTATGTTATATGTATTTTGTATGCATGTGCTATAAATGTTGTTGAAATGTAATTTTGTCTTGGAGAATAAATCCTTGACAAGTGTTGGGGAGTTATTAAATCCTGGATTACTGTTGAAGAGTAGGTGTGCCTTCAAACTTTGCTTATAATGTTTCCACTGAGGATTCTTGTTTTATTGTTTGAGGAGAACTCCGCTGGGGGATGTTGAAAACTCTATGGAGAGTGTTGATTCCTTCTTGGGGAAAAAGTTCAAGAGTCTCCATTTCCCGTTGCTCTACTGGGGAGTCGAATTTGAACTGATATCTGGTCAGGTCCAGACTTCGCGGCACCTTATGCTATTATCTTGGTCAAAATCCATGCTTCACAGTGTTTTTGGAGAAGGGAACTACTATCTGGTCGAAATCCAGGCTTCGCAACACCTTATACTGTTATTTGTTCGAAATCCAGGATTCACAGTGTCTTTGGAGAAGGGAACTACTATCTGGTCGAAATCTAGGCTTCACAACACCTTATATTGTTATCTGGTCGAAATCCAGGCTTCACAATGTTTTGGAGAAGGGAACTACTATCTGGTCGAAATCCAGGCTTCGCAGCACCTTATACTGTTATCCTGTCGAAATCCAGGCTTCATAGTGTTTTGGAGAAGGGAACTACTATCTGGTTGAAATCCAGGCTTCGCAGCACCTTATATTGTTATCTGGTCGAAATCCAGGCTTCATGGTGTTTTGGAGAAGGGAACTACTATCTGGTCGAAATCCAGGCTTCACAACACCTTATACTGTTATTTGGTCGAAATCCAGGCTTCATAGTGTTTTGGAGAAGGGAACTACTATCTGGTCGAAATCCAGGCTTTGCAGCACCTTATACTGTTATCTGGTCGAAATCCAGACCTCACAGTGTCTTTGGAGAAGGGAACTACTATCTGGTCGAAATCCAGGCTTCACAACACCTTATACTGTTATCTGGTCGAAATCCAGGCTTCACAGTGTTTTGGAGAAGGGAACTACTATCTGGTCCAAATCCAGGCTTCACAGCACCTTATACTGTTATTTGGTCGAAATCCAGGCTTCATTGTGTTTTGGAGAAGGGAACTACTATCTGGTCGAAATCCAGGCTTCGCAACACCTTATATAGTTATCTGGTAGAAATCCAGGCTTCACAGTGTCTTTGGAGAAGGGAACTACTATCTGGTCGAAATCCAGGCTTCGCAACACCTTATATTGTTATCTGGTCGAAATCCAGGCTTCACATTGTTTTGGAGAAGGGAACTACTATCTGGTCGAAATTCAGGCTTCGCAGCACCTTATACTGTTATCTGGTCGAAATCCAGGCTTCACAGTGTCTTGGACAAGGGAACTACTATCTGGTCGAAATCCAGGCTTTGCATCACCTTATACTGTTATCTGGTCGAAATACAGGCTTCACAGTATTTTGGAGAAGGGAACTACTATCTGGTCGAAATCCAGGCTTCGCAGCACCTTATATTGTTATCTGGTCGAAATCCAGGCTTCACAGTGTTTGCTGGGGATTTGTAGAATATTCTATTGGGGAAGAGGAGTTGTGGTCCTCTGATTTGTAGTAGTCGGAGAGGCAAACTCAAGTTGAGGAATCCTTCCATTTGTTGGGGAAATAAAACCTGTTGCTTAGTCTGTTGGAGAGGCAGTGACTTCACTGGCCAAAAACCTCGAGGATTCTTGAAGTCGACTCAGTTGGGAAGAGGTTTTTAGAGATTGAAAATATGGCTGGGGAATCATCCTATGAGAAGGATTTTAGGAAGATTTGTCACTGCCCCTAGTAGCGAGTGTTTGTGGCACTGCCTGGAAGTATGACTGTACGTAACCCTTTGTCGGGATTAACGTTCAATGCCCCGAGTGACGGAGATGGAGACTTACCCCTGGTTACTTTGCAATTTTTGAGAGATTTCTTGGAATCTTGACTGGACTGCCCCAGGTGTGCTGGATAGTGACATGTCTTGTCCCCCTGTTGATAGGAGTTTTGTCAATGGAAGTGTCATCCTACTTGAATTGATTTTGTTCACTGAGAGAGCTTTCGTTCACTGGACATTCATTGTGTGAATTTCTCCGCTGTCAAACAATTTTCGATATGCAAACAATGATATTCAAGTAATGAAAAGTTTATGCTTGTCTTGAAATTTTGAAAATGCGTTTTTTTAGCAAGAAATTTTGTAAGAAAAATTTAACTCATGATTTTGAGTAAAGCCTTACAGGATTCAGGATACCTTTTGTAGCAGTATGCTTTCAAACTAACCCATGCTTCAATTAGGACTTTTGAAGGGTTGTAACGTGGCTTGGTTCACGGTTTAAGAAACAAAGGATAAAGGCTCAAAGTGTATTTGTACCCACCCGTTCTTCGTGATGTTCTTCAATCCTAAGCTCAGTTAATTGTGCGCTTGAACTCCAATTGAGTCTGGAATGACGTTTTGGTGATGGTTTAGACAGGTTAAGTTTGTCGGAAGGCCGTCTTTTTCTGCAACATTTTTTTTCATTTTGTTGAGGATTTGTAGTAACCTCTTTCTTTTGATTTGTTATCACTAATTTTTGCCTGACTGTTCTTGTTTTGAGATTACGGTCAGCGGGATGCCCCAGTTTTTCTTAAGCCTCCTTTGTAGGTTTTGACTCAGTGGGCTTTTCTTTTGAGAGATAATGACTGCCTATTTGATAGGGAACCAATCACCATCTTTTGGTTCATAAGGAATGTTTTTTGATGTCATTCGTTGTATTAAGAGATGAGAGTTTGCGGCTAAATGCGCATTTGAATTAACTGAGAGACTACCCTGCCCCAGGTTTTGATTAAAGGTTTCAATTTGTGTAAGAAAGAAAACTTCTACTTCTTTGGCTCAAAGGGGTTCACTAGGGATTATCTTCCTTATAACTCCAGTGTTTAGGATTTGAAGGAATGCTTGTACATGGTTAGCAAGGTATGTTCAAAAGCATATTGTATGAGATTATGGCATTGTTTTCGTTATACTCCCTCTAAAGGCTTGTAACTTTTAGCAAGAGTTGAATGTCATAAAGAGAGTAAAAAGCATAGTTTAAATGTAATGAAAATGAGTGGATCAAATCAAGACAAACATATGCAATGCATTAATGAAAACAGAGTTTGACATTAATAGATAATTGTTTGAATAACAAAAGAGATTACAACTTGAAAATTCAAACGAACAAAAGCTTTCAATGATTCGTCATAGGAGTAGTGATTATGTTTGGAGTCTCTGGAGGGTCAAACTCGATCTCCTTGGCATCAATCATGTCTAGGAACTTGTTCTTCAGAGCACAACAGTTGTTTGTGTCATGCCCTAGGCTACCAAAATGATAAGCACATCTTGCATCCGGGTTGTAGTTAGGAGAAGAAGTCAGGGTTCAGATGAGGAGCCTTTAACGTAATCAGCTCTACCTTCAACATGTGTTGTAGCGCTTGATCCAATGACTTGTTGATCTTAGTGTTTTGTCTTTTAGGTGTGACCTCCTTGCACTAATTCCTTTGTTGTTGTTGGAGAGGTTGTTGTTGGGCTCGCGATGTGGCAGCAAATTGGGAAGGTCTTTCGTCTTCTTTTCTCATGGGAGGCTGAGCAGTGACTTGATTTCCAATCCTGATTGTTTGCCCCATACGGTTGCAACCGTCTTGATGAATTTTGTTGACAAGAACTTTCAGCTCTTCTTGTCCTTGAGTCATATTTTGGATAAGAGCTATCTGGCCCACCAGTTGTCCCATCATTTGGACCCTCATTATGGCTATCTCGGTTTGTAGCCGTTCCAACTGGTCATCTTTGTTTCCTTCAGGATTCCCCATGGTCATGCCCCTAGTGAGGAGATCTTTCACCTCTTCTTGCCCCTTGGATAGGTTCAAGAACATCTCTTGAAGTTGAGCGTTTTGAGCCTGGATGTCCTTGATAGTCTTCTCTAGAGCCATCTCTAATGAAATAAACAGTAGGAAGATAAGGAGACCTGTATGGGAGAAACCTGTCATGATATGATGCATGCTATATGGATGCAATGTTTTCAAGGATCTCGCGGGGTAAACACAATAAAAAGTTAGAAGTTTGAACTTTGACCAACATCTTTGATTGCAGAACTTTGTTTCGGTGGATGTTCTTCCACGAGAATCAAGCTCACCATGTCAAGTGGGTCATAGACCTTGACTCAAGTTTGTTGTACTCGATCTTCGACGACATTTGGTTAGAGGAAAATAAATCCTCTTGTCCCTTGATAGACATCTTGGTTCAACGTGACCCTGCATCATAGGCCCTCAAGATCCTTGAAATGGTTATTGAAAATGCTAAGGTATGATGTTATGATGTCATGTACAAGTATGCAAAGTAAGCAAGTGTAATACAAATAATTATATTCACACAAAGCAGACAAGTCCTTAGGTTTAGGCTTGCACGGAGTTTGTAGGTAAGTACCCTCTTAAAGTTTAGTTGGCTCAACCTGTACTAATAATAGTAACCGGGTTCTAAGGAGCTCAATATCGCTGGATTGTTTCCTTGGTCATTGTTTCAGCTCAAGCCTCTTTAATGGCGACCGAAATATCCCAAGAAACTAACCCTCAATGAGTGTAGTATCGAGTATCTACCAACTTCAGATTGCACCAAAGCCGATCAGCTCACTACATCCTAAAGGCCAAGTTGGTCAAGTAAAGGGTTCTAGAAGTTCATTAGTGCTTCGTGACATCACTCAGCGGCCCCGTATTCTCTTTGATTAACTCAAAGGCTACCGGTACCCACAAATATGTCACACTAACATAGCTATTGCTTAGACCATGTCGGTATACCTCACACAGTTTCCACAACATATTGTTATTTACCTATAATGTTTCCCAAATCCGGGTGGAGGATTCAAACCCAAACAAAGAACCATAATATAAAGCAAACAATTCAAACAATGTAATCAAATAAATGTGATCTAGCCCTAAGGTAACCCCACTTTTATAATAATTCCCGAGCAGAGTCTCCAGTTCTGGCGATGCGGTGAGAGAACTGACTTGAGGTTTTGCGTTTTATCACAAATGTTGCGGTTAGTAAGAGTCGCCACCGACTTTTCTTTTATCCAAAAGGAAAGGTGAAAAAGCACAGGAAAGACCTTTGAGATTTTTTCTTGAGTTCGGGGGGTAGATTATGAAAAGGGAAGGTATTAGCACCCTTTCCATCCATGGTTCTCCATGGGCTCTTAGTTACTTGCTAGATCACTTTCTTTTGTTTGAATGTGTGCTTGTGGTGGTGATTTTTGAAAGTATTTTGAAAATGGAACTTCATAATGGTTCTCGTCTCTATAAGAACGCATACCAAGTGTTTGTTTCGAAAATAGTTCAAAGAGGTGTTTGTGAGATGTGTTTTTGAAAGTGACTTTAAAAAGGTGGCTTTGTGATGATTCTCGTCTCTATAAGAACGCATACAAAGTGTTGTCTTTTGAAAATGTTTCAAATGAGAGTGTTGGTGTAAAAATGTTTTTGTTGTGAGAAAGCGAGTAACTAAGAGCGAACCTACCTACTCAAAAGGTTTTAGGTGTTCTTTTCCTCGTCCTTTAGACATTGCTATCTTACCATTGTTCTGGTAAGAAGCCCCATCGTTGGATGTGAAAGAACGGGTGCGAGACGTTTTTGTATAGTCATAGAAGGCAACCCATGGAACGTTTTAGCAATGTAGTTTGAGGGACTAGGTCGTTTATCAAAGGCAACATCGAGGGTCATCGGGGGACTACGATCTTTTATCGAGGGTCTTTTGCTAAAACGCCCATGTTCGAGGGACATGACTATTTTCCGATAGGCAAAAAGTGGAGTAACCCTAGGTGGTGTTTGTGTGCAAGTGTGTCATTTTCATGCTTGATTTTATCTTGAATTAGGGTTTTCTATTTGATTGGTTTTATCTTTCCATACAAACCCTAATTATTAACATCTTATATATAAAGCGATAAATTTGCGGAAAGTAAATATCCTACGCTATTACAATCATTTAGGGATGGGGTATACAATTTACAAATAGGGATTGCAAGAAATTAAAGTCCTAATTATCTATTACAACCATATTGAATAGCCATGAAGAAAATATATGAAGCACATAAAGATAATGAAAGGAAAAGAAAACATTTTGGATCATTATGTTTCGACACATGCCGTACAATCAAGCTTCTCGAATGCACTTTGTTTTGATGAAGACAAGTCATGATTGATAAAGAAGGCAAAAATTATTGATCAAGCTAAAAGCCTCTTTGGATGAAGTCTTTGGTTCAAGCCCTTGGCAAGTTTCAAGGTATAATGATAATATGTACCTTAAACTTAAGATATAGATGCTCAATGATCAAAAGAAACATTTTTATATGGTCCAACCCTTTATTCAAGTTCGTTTGAAGAAAAAAATCAATTTTTATTTTAGTGCAATCAATTTGCATGTTAGTGCAATCGATTGCACGCTTCAGTTTTTCAAAACATTGGCTACTGAATTCCAGTGCAATCGATTTGCATGGTTGTGAAATCGACTGCACAGTCAAAAAAATTGGAAATTTGGCTACTAGAACCCCGTGCAATCGATTTGAATGGTTGTGCAATCGATTGTACACTCAAATTTTTTGGAAATTTGGCTACTGGAACCCCGTGCAATCGATTTGCATGGTTGTGCAGTCGATTGCACACTGTATGGTTTTCAAAAATAGCTGCCTTACACATGCCTGTTCATGATACTATTTCATGGAAAACTTCTCACTCGATCTTCGCAATTGTTCATGATTCTTTACCAACCTTTTCTTCAAAGGTCACTGCATTTTAGCCTCAAAAATGAACCAAATGATGATGATTGAAATGAAGAGTTTAAAGCCAAGAAAACATACCTTGAAACTGAAATTTGGGCTTTGAGTTTGAGCTGATGTATGAGCTGTTATTGAACTGGGGAAGTGATGATAGTAATGTTACATAAGTTTTTCTTGTGTTTGAACAATTTCTATATGATGTATGTGGGGTGTTTAGATGGTTGGACAGAATTTGCAAGGTATGAGAGGTTCAAAGGTTTGGACTTTAAAACTTAGCAGTGGAAGTTTTGTGGACTGTTATGGCTTTTGTGAATATGAGATTTTGAGGGTTTTACCAATAAAACTTCTAGCTTTGCTCTCTCTTTTTCCAACTTGTTCTAACCTTTTTCCAACCTCTTCTATCTTTTTTCTAACCCCCTTCTCTTGCAAATGCTTCTTCTATTTATAGGCAAGAGGTTCGTGCATATGAGCTGACTAAGTTTGCAAGACAACATGTTATGGTTTGGTTGGGATGTAAGTATCAAACTATGTCAAGTACTTCATGGTCCCAAGATGAAGTACCAAAGTTGCTGGTTTAGTGGGGTTGATTTCCATGTTTTATGGTGGAGTGAAATCAGAAACAAGCAAGGTATGGGCTCAAGACAAACTTTGTACAAAAAGCTTACTTTTCAAGAATAGCAATGGTGCCTTTATGCCATAAATGGAAAGATCTTTTGGAAAATGGCTCAAACACTTGGGTAATAGCTCAAACTCTTATGTAAACGTTAAATTATATCGAGATTTGCAAGTCACAAGGCCTGCAAAGTAAGATTATGCAGCATAGCATAAGGGTTTTGTTGTGTGTTCTTCAATAGAATGACTTGTAAATCAAGGGTGGATGCCCAACTTCATGCCCTTGAATCTCCTAGCTCAAGTATGATAAATTCATGCTCTTGGATGTTTTGGAAAGCTTGAAACACCCTCTATAACTTTCATGTTGGCAATTTTGACAAAATCATCTTGGAACTATGTGATCAAATGCCAAGAAGTTGGGAAAAAATCCTGAACAAAATCTGTTGAAAATTTCTCTAAGTGTTAAATGAAAATGGCATGACTTCATGAATTTATAACTCAAAATCCAAGCACTTCTAGGAGAAGTTGTGTAAAGTAATGTTGTAGATATCATGGAGATCTACAAATTTCATGTTTAAAGTTTCCCTTGAACTGTCTTGCATCTTGGTGAAAGAATGGCATGAAGTGATGGAATTATCATGTATAAAAACACTTAGAAAATTTCGAAGTCTTGGAAATCTTGACTTTTCAAGTTGACTTTTGACTTTCTTAAATTCTTGATTATCAAGCTTGATATTTTTGAATATCTTGATGAATTGTGATATTTGAAACTTAATGTTGACCAAAAAGTCAAAGTTTGACTTTTCAGTATGCAATTGACCATTTTTCCCTTGTGCCAATTTCAAGCCTAAATTGATGTATCAGTGCTGCAAACTTGACGTCGTAGAATATCTTGTGAGCAAATACTTGACAAATGAGAGGGCAAATTTTGGGGTATAACACCCAATTATGTCTTAGTTCAGATTTCTCCAGCTGAGTGTGATTCTTTTCCTAGAAAGGTTGTGGTCAAGCAGAGATTGTAAAATTTTGAAGTTTTTGATCAGTTGTCAGATTTTCTCTCCCTGCATGTTGGGACTTGATGAAGAATCTCTGATAGAGTATTATATCTTTGACTATTATGACATTGTTGCTTCCTTGTGTTCCCCAAATAGAAAATCAAGGGCAATATTTTCTCTAAGAAGTGTTGAGACAATTGTCAAATTTTGGGTTTTCTCTCGTCATGTGTTGACTTTGATATAAAATCCCTATATATTGACTCGTTGATGTAACGTTAACTTCTTAATTTCCCATTTAAAGCAAGGGTGATGTTTCCCATTAAGGTTGTTATCCTCATGAACTTTT
Organism: Vicia faba; assembly: GCA_948472305.1. Taxonomy (NCBI): domain Eukaryota; kingdom Viridiplantae; phylum Streptophyta; class Magnoliopsida; order Fabales; family Fabaceae; genus Vicia; species Vicia faba. The sequence goes on from OX451739.1 coordinate 1,404,251,432, forward strand.
TCGGTGGTTATCCCTGTGAAGTTTCTTTAATCGTCTTTTGCAGATGTTTGTGAAATCACTATTCTTGGTATTATAGAACCTTGTGGTTTCTTTCCTGCATAAGTGGTATCATATTCCATAGTGAAGCCCATGCAATACTTCCTGGTGAAGTTTGGAGGAGGTTTGTTATATCCCTGCAGCTTTGTTGATTATTATTGTAGGATTGTGCTTTGTTTATCATAAAGAAACATTTTCCTTTCCCATAGAAGTTAAGCCTTGAAGTAGGAAGTTATTTCCTCAATTGGTTGCTTACTCTATTATGGGATTTCCATCTTGTTTTTGATTTAGCCAAGTGTCATCTATACCCAAGTTTATTTTGTCTGGTTATCCCTATTACAATATGTTTCTTTTGTCAGCATATTCATGAGACCATTCATACATACATCCTACATACCTGAATTAAAAAATTATTTTCTCATTTTCATTCATTAATGTTTCTATTGATATCTTATCCTCTCTACAGAGTGTGTTGTCTCTCTCCAATAGAATGTCAACTTTAATCAGAAAGTGTATATCCTTTCAATTTCTCCACTGAGCTTATTCCTCGTGGAAGAATTTTGCAACAAGCCTTCCTCCCTAGCTCATCACTGGGATGGAATTAATCCCCATTTGAGTTTGTTCCTCATTGGGTAGAGTCTTATTTGAACGTTTCTTTCTAGTTTGTTGCTAGATTGAGCTTTGTTCCTTGTTAGCAATTGTTGCTTTAAAGATTAGTTTGTTCATAACCCTCTTTTTGTCTACCATTATTATACTATCACATCTTTGATAGATGGTACTCGCTTTTATCCTTGTGGTTGTTTACCATTGTTAGACTATCAGACCTTTGATAGATGGTATTCAATCCACCTTTTTGTGTCTTCCATTGTTAGACTATCACATTTTGATAGATGGTACTCACTTTTATCCTTATGGTTGTTTACCATTGTTAGACTATCAGACCTTTGATAGATTGTATTCTGGCCACCCTTTTTCTGTTCACCATTGTTAGACTATCAAATCTTTGATAGATGGTACTCACTCTTATATTCTTGCTCTCCATTGTTAGACTATCAGACCCTTGATAGATGGTATTCAGTCTATATTCTTGTGTTTACCATTGTTACACTATCACATGTTTCATAGATGTGTTGTACCCCAATTTTCCCCCTAAGGTTCCTCTATCATCTTATATCAACTTAATCATATCAAGATCACACTAGGGTTTGACTCTTCCCCCTATCTCTAGGTTTACACATGAAGAATCACCAAGCACTTTGATTTGTATATTATGATCATATATGTCTTGTGTTGATTGGCTTTTAACTAACAAATATAATGAATGTTTTCTCTATTTGATGATACTATAGGTGAGGGCACAACACATTTCATCAGGTTAATTCATAGGTTCATGAGTTTATTTCCATGCCTTCTTCAACAAAGCTTCATTGAGATTCAAGTTTGATCATTGAGAGTGCTTTAGAGTAATAGCATGACAAGGTCTACTATTATTAATCATGCCTCAATTTGTCAAAGGAAGTCAAAAGATGCAAGAATTTATTGAAGAAGCTTTGCCTAATTGGACAAGTTCTTGTTTCCTTGATCAAAAGTGCATAACTCTCTCAATCCTTAATATTTGGAAATGGTTATTGTTGCTATGGGTTCTTATTATCATCACAAAAACTTCTATTTACATGAAAAAAGTTATTGTGCAAGGAAGATTGTCAAAATGGAAAGGGGTTTCCAAGTTATTTGGGTGCTTTAGGAGCTAGGGTTTTGAACTTCTAAGGGCTATATCAAATTTTGAGTTATTCCAAAGATATTCTTATTTTTAAAGGGTTATTTACCAATCACTAATTAAGGTTTCAAACAAATTTTGTGTGGAATATTCCTAATGATGAAGAAATATTACAAGTCCTCTAGATAGGCCATCAAATTCCCTTATGCAACTTCGAAGGATCACAACTTGGTCAATTCTTATCTCCTTGAGCCCATTCTTTTTCCATATTGATCTTAAGAATGTGAACTTCAACTTTTCTTTTATGTGAAAAGCTTGAAAATGGTTGAAAGATGCCTTGAGAACTCAAAAGATTATAGGTCACCTCATGGATTTTCACCAATCTTAAAAGGCCATAAATTTTTCAATACTTGGTATTTTTGAGTGATTCAAGTCTCACAATGCTCTTTGGGAAGTCCAATTCAAGCTAGCATCGTTGATCAAAGCAAGATTTTGAAAGAAGGCCTTGTTTGGAATCAAAACATTATAGGTCACTTCTGAAGAAAAACATAGAATTTTTCTAAGTACAAAAAGTCAGCATCTTTTTCTCAACTTTAACCAAACACAACTTCTAGATCAAGCATCCATTTAATCTCATTCTTGGCACATTGCAATGATTGTGACCTTATCTTTCAAATTCTTTAAGAATTATACCCTAAGACTACTTGAGTTGGGAATATCATTGATTCAAAGTTGATACTTTGAAACTGAAGTTTCACTTCAAGTCAGATTGCAATTTTCATAATATGGCTTCTAATCACCAAATTACCACGCTTATTTCACTTAAACATGATTAAAAAATATGTTTGAATCATTTAGAGTGCCAAAACGCATTATTTGGATGAGTTTTGATGCACATATGGTCAAACTTTCTTCATGATCACATGTGTGCACGAATTCAAGTGAAATTGCATCATATACCCCTCCTCTTGGTTCTATTCACTTCTCCTATAAATACATGCGTTTTCACTTAAACATGATTAACAAATATGTTTGAATCATTTAGAGTGCCAAATCGCATCATTTGAATGAGTTTTGATGCACATGTGGTCACACTTTCTTCATGATCACATGTGTGCACAAATTCAAGTGAAATTGCATCATTCACACCTCGTCTTGGTTCTATTCACTTCTCCTATAAATATAGGCTCTACTCCACTCATTTTCGCAAGCTTGAACAGCTAGAATCACCCTGCCAAACTCTCTCCATAACTCACATATTCTTCAACTTCGAATTTGGTTTTACAACCTTCTTCAATCAATTTTCTTTGCTAATTCTTCATTCTTGAACTTCACTGAAGCTAACATAAGAAGAACCAAGTCTTGAAGCATCCTAAATCGTGTTAGCCAAGTCAAGTTTTAGAGCTTTTAATTTGAATTTCAATAGGTAGATTCCTTCATCAATTCTCTCAAAAGTTGCTACTACAATGAAGCTCTCATCATTTTGATACTCGTCGCATCATTTGTTTTCAACTGGAAGCGAGTTTTGGTCATGAATTTTCAAATCCCTATTCAACTTTTTTCCTTCTGGTTTTTTGCAAATCGATTGAGCTACACTTTAAATAAATGTTTCGCGAGGGTACGTTTGTCTTCGTCTTGATGAGAAGAAGCGAATGGAATTGGTCCGAGCTCCTAATTTTACATTTTGCGAGACCTGTAAGTTGCGTGGCTGGAGGTTGAAGATGACCAATGTGTCATCTTCCAACCAATGACAAGGAGCCACTTGTGTTTTTAAAATCGGATTTAAATATTTGATCCAGTGGTTTATTCACTAATGACCATGATATGCACAACGCACCAGATCCCTTGGATTTGATTACTAGAGCGTTTTGACATTGATCCAATGGTCTATATCTTTTTGGTTTTATTTTTATTTTCTGATTTAATATTTTAATTGATTTAAACTTCAAAATTTCATAAAAAATTAATTTATGACTCAAAAAATCTAGATTTTTTTTAAATATTTGGATTTTTCTCTTTTTGATTTTTATTTTTCATAAATTTATTTTATGATTTGATATTTTTTATAACTTTTCACTTTAATTAACTTGTTTTATTATCTTTGGTCTTTTGGTCTTTATGGAAAGGTCCTTCGGTCTTGTGGAAGTTTTTAATAACTTTGTTTTATTTTATTTCTAATTTTACTATTTTTACCATTTTTTGGTTTGTTTTTAGTTATTTCTTTTATTTTTAAAAATAGTTTCTGACTTTAAAAAAATTCTGAAAATTTTTATCAACATTTATTGAATTATATTTGACCTCTGATTATTTTTTTAGGATTTTTATTTGGTATTTTAATATACTTTGTGTATTTTACCATCTATTTTCTTTTTTATTTAACCATTTAAATTTTGTTTTACTAAATATTATTCTATTATTTTTATTTTGGTTCTGACTTGGACTTCATTTGCTGACAAATTCCCCAACCTCATTGGATCTTGGGTGTTGATAGGTTGAGAAACAAAATCCATCAAAATGGATGAATGATGTTGATGATATTTGAAACCCTAATTTCATACAATGCATTCCCTCCCTCTTCATTGTATCCCTTTCTTATTTGTGCTACACGTTGTTAGAGGATGATTTACAAATCATCTCTCCAAACATATGGCACATAAATTGCTATTGACCGACCTCAAATGAGGTGGGACTTCTATATAAGTCCACTTACGGTTGCTTAACATAACGCTAAATTTTGTCCCGATTCGAGAAATGATCATTCATAGCCCACAACTATGTTTTCAAGCCCAAGTATGTTTAATTTGAAACCTTTGATCTACTAACCTTGGGGTTCATTGTTAGGAGGCTTTGGTTTTATCAATCCTCTAATGAGCCTTCATAAGATTTGGTCTAAGAGAATCATTTAAACATTGTTGATCTATTATTGTTGCCTAGAGAATTTGAAATGAATGATATACTTGACAAAAAGAAAATGAAACTTGTTGTTAAGAGGCTTTGATTTTATCAGTCTTCTAATGAGTTTTCAAATGCAAGTTTCAAGATGATCATTAAACTAACCTCTAATTTCTAACTCGTTAACAATTGACTTTTATTTTTATGCTTTTACTTTAGGCCTTTAATTTTACGCACCGTTTATTTTAGCATTTTCATTTCATTCTATTTTCATCTTTTCTCACTTAAGAATTTATCTTTATGTCATTTTTATTTTGCACACTTGAGTTTACATTTTCTCTTTGAAGATAAGTAATAACCAACTTGAACAATAAAAAACATTAAGGTTACTTGGACTATTTGGTTACTATCCTTGGCATAATGGAGTTAAGGACTTCTTGGACTTAGGAGTAGAGACCTTGACCACCCTTGAGACCTTGTGTCTTCTATTATTATTTTTTCTAGAGTTCTTGGGGTTTACCCAAGACATTGGGTTGTTTGTTTCTTTGTGTGCAGGTTATTCTGATTATATGCTTTGCCAGTGATTGGGAATTCATCCGTGTACAACCGTTACTCTGCCAAATTTTTGTGAAGACATAAGGCATTTAAAGTTTGGTATTCTTAAGAGGTTTAATATATTTGCTTGTTTGGTTTCAATCCCAAGGATGAGAATTCTACATTTACTCATTATGTCAAGTGTTGGGTTCTTGTTGGTTAGACGATTCTTTTCTCTAGCTTTTACCTTATTCTTTAGGATAGTCCCTTCATCTCCTCCCATTTTCTTTAATTTCAAAAATCTTCTCCCACTTTTTCAAAACTATTTTTGTTTTCTAAACTTGAATCACTTTCACAATAAACTTGGACTTAGGTCCATGCATTTTCAAAATATTTTCTTAATTAAACTTTAAACAACTTAATAATACCTTGACATTTTTGTGAGAAGACTAAAAGTCAATCAATCTCATTCAAACCATTCTTCCATTTTGGCTTTTTACTTTAAACTTTTCTCAAAAGATTAGACTCTTGTCAATCTTTGTAGTGATGCAAACTACTATACTTCTATGATATGTAGTGAAGTAAGATATTTTCCACTTAGATGTTGAGTGAGGCTTTATTGATATTAAAATCCAAGCTATATTCTCCATTTTGAGATGACGCAAATTCTCCTTTCTCATAATCGTGGGTAGTAAGTATGTTTTCAACTCGGATACGACGCTGATGTCTCATCTCTTAAAATTATCCGGCACACTTATGTTTTTAAAATTTTAAAGGTGAAATATGAGTACCCTGATCCCCCGTTGCACGGAAGGTGGTACGTAGGCACTAAAGGTTCGCAACCGCGGCGTATGCAAAAATTATAAAAATATACTTGTTTTCTCATCCCCACATTCTATTTTTTATACTACAATTATAGCCAAAATACACAAATTTACAAAGAGGTTCCTACGGAGTACCGTAGATGTTTAGGGTGCTAATACCTTCCCTTTGCATAACCAACCCACGAACTTAGATTCTCTCCCCTTTTTGGGTTATGCGCTTTTTTCCCATTCCTTTGGAAAAAATAAAGTGTGGTGGCGATTTTTATTTGATCTTTGCGAGTTAAGGAAATCCAATGGCTTAGTCTCAACATTTCTACCGCTACAGAAAAAAATGGTGACTCTACTGGGGAAATATTGACCAATTGATGGTCAATTTCTAAGTGGGTTGAGCCTATCTTTGTTTATTTGTGTATGTGATATTATTATTTTGTATATTGTGTTGTATATATGTTTGTCTAGTTTTCCTGGTTTTCAGGGTGCTTGGTGATTTCTCAGAAGTCCTCTACCCGGACTTGGGAAAACATAAGATATGACGAGAGGTATAGTCATGTTAAATTTGAGGGAGTAATCCAAAAAAAGGAGGCATGATATCCCCCACTCAGTGGAGGCCCTGTTGATTGTATTATTGTTTACTGAGTAATCGGGAAGACATGCTGCTTTCTCCTGGGAGCCTGCTGAAGCTGAGGTCTGTAGAACCTTTAACCCATCTTGGCCTTTTAGGTGTAGTGTGGAAGCTATGGCGGAGTAATCCATAAATGGTTATCACATAATACTACAGTTAGCGAGTTTTTCCTGATAATTTTACTAATTACCGAGTCAATCGGGACATTGGTAATATCCGAAGGAATAATGTAGACTCTAGGAACCTCTTAGAACCTTGTTCGGCAAGTGATAGACTATTAGACAATACCCTGTGGGTAGTACCTTTGAACTCATGCTCGTGACGTCGAACCTATGAACCCCCCATGTTTGTGATCTTGTGTGTGATTATTGCGTCATGCATTCATGCACCCATGAGCATCCTTTAAAACATGTGTTTCAAGGGACTTAAGGTTGACTTTTTGCGAATATCTCAGGTACTGTTTGACCATGGATTCTGGAAAAAGAAAGACTCAGAAGTACAGTTTTAAGGATCCTAAGATAGATGGTTTGATGAGTCTGATTCCCAAGATCGAGAGTTCTACTCATTTTAAGAAGAAGTATGGATCTATCGTGTCTCTCTTGAAGCTCAGGATGAAGGAGTGTATTCTCTCGTTTGGCCCAGTTCTATAATCTGATGTATAGATGTTTTACTTTCCCTGATTATCAGTTGATGCCTACATTTGAGAAGTATTCATACCTAATGGGTTTACCTGTTACCGATCGTGTTCCTTTCACCAGTTTGGAGGGATAGCCCAAGTCTCACGAGATTGTTGCTATGATTTATTTGGGGAAGTCTGAGATTGAGGCCAACATGAATACCAAAGGATGAATTAGAGGATTACCCGCTCAGTTTTTATTGGAAAAAGCTTGCTACTTTTCTAGGATGAAGAGTATGGTTGCTTTTGAGGCTATCTTTGCTCTACTTGCCTATGGGTTATTCTTATTTCCTAACGTCAACAAATTTGTGAATGTCAATGCCATCAGGATCTTTTTGATTGGGGATCCGGTTCCTACATTATTAGGAGATGCTTATTAATCAATTCATCTTCGGGGTTCCTATCATGGAGGGATGATCATTTGTTGCACGACTTTGTTGTATCAGTGGTTTATTTCTAACTTACCTCGTTCTGATGCTTTTTGGGATATCAAGAAGGAACCTCGTTGGGCTCTGAAGATTATGGCTCTCACTCATTCTAACATTTTTTATCATGATTACTATGATGTAAAGATTGTCGATAGTTATGATAATTTCCCCAATGTACCTCTTCTTTATACAAAGGGAAGAATTAACTACAATCCCATTCTTGCATGACGCCAGCTTGGATATCTGATGAGAGACAAGCCAAAAAGTATTCATCTAAGTGGTTTCTTTCTCAAATAAGGAGAGGATCATAAGAAAGATAAGGAGTAAATTGCAAAGGCTTGGCGCCATATTCACGGGAAGAGCAGAAAGGACTTGGGACCAAGAGGAGCTATTTCTTTGGAGCCTTATCTCCGGTGGGTATAATCAAGGGTTGTTCAATTGAAGATGCCATATTCCCAGGAAGAGCCTATACCTGATATGTTCATGAAGACTACTCCACTCCCTTTAGATGATATGGAAGAGCTTCAACTTTCTCTAGTTAGGATGCAACAGAAGAATGAGGCTTGGAAGAACAAGTGTCAGACTTTAGAGATGTCCTACCGAGCAAACCTGAAAGAAAAAGATGATCTAATCAAAATCCTTGAGAGTCGTGCTGTAGAGATGATGAAGAAGCAAGAGAATTTATTATCCTCTAGAGATCAATTAGGACTTAGTTACTCATTTCCTGACTTTGGTGATTGGAAAGAGGTCACCGACAGGTATGCAAAAGAGAACAAGCAGTTGAAGGCTCAGATTGCAAGACTCACGAGAAAGCGTCAGTGTGTGGAGAGATCTTCATCGGCTTTCCCTCCTTAGGATTTTAGATTCTATCTTCTTTTGTACTTAGGATTGTTGAAACTTTTACTAAAAGTTGTAATCCATTTCGAAATTATTATAATGAGATTTTCAGTATTTTAAAATGTGTCGGTACTCTAATATTTGCAGACCGTCTATAATTCTTTGAGCCCCTTGAAATTATTAATGATAAATAAATCTCGTGCATTGCATATCATACATCATCATGCATATATTTCATGCATTTCAGTTTATACCCAGGTGTCTTACTGTGTTTCTCTACCTTGTTCAGAAGCAAGTTGTCACACCGATATAATACTCGGGCTAATTCCAAGAAGAAAATGGAGAATCTTGTACAAGAGAATCACGAGTTACACAAAGAAGTTAATGCTTTGAAGGATGGTATGAAAAATTTGAATGCTTTGATGGAATCTTTGGTGGCTGTTCAGAATCAGCCACCACTTGTTCCTCCTTCTGCTTAACCACAACAAACAATTGTTGCTTCCGAAGCTCTGACAATTCCCATTTCCGTTATTCCAGTTACTGTTGCTCAGAATCATATGCCTCAGGGTTACCCGTGGGGAATTCCTGAAAATTTCATGTCAGAAGGTTACAATCTTGATGCTTAAGTTGCTCCAGTTTTTCAAGCTACTGCTACTCCTGCACCTCCTGTGATGCATGTTACTCTTATGGCTAGAAATGAGATCCATTATACTCCTCCTCCTTCGGTGAATGCTATGTTGTTTGTTAATGACGAAATTTATCGACATGTTCCTCCACCAAGTGAAAGTATGGGTTTCTATGACCGATTGGATGATTTTCAGGATCAGTTTAATGAGATACAAAAGGAAATAAAATCCCTTCGAGGAAAAGAATTGTTTGGACATAACGTCCGTTAACTCTGCCTAGTTCCCAATGTAAAAGTGCCAGCAAAGTTTAAAGTGCTGAAATTTGAGAGGTACAAAGGAAAGTCTTGTCCTCGTGACCACCTGGTGATGTATATTAGAAAAATGTCCACCCATATTGATGATCAGCGTTTTCTTATTCATTTCTTCTAAGATAGTTTAACCGGTGCCACTTTAAAGTGGTATATGAGTTTGGACAATACCAATATCCGAACCTTCAATGATATAGGGGAAGCCTTCATCAAACAGTATAAGTACAATATGTTCATGGCACCAGACCGTGACCAATTGAGTGTAATAACTCAGAGAGACAAGGAGTCGTTCATAGAATATGAACAGCGTTGGCACGGGATAGCTGCCCAGGTGGTACCACCTATAGAAGAACAAGAAATGACCAAGGTCTTCCTGAAAACCCTTGGATCATTTTATTATGAAAGGAGCTGTCAGGGAAGGGAGCTTGATGAAAGATAAAGGTACGAAGAAGTCATCATACGAATTCTCTCGAAATCAAGAAAGTGAAACGAATGCTATTATTGGGGATAGGAAGATTAAACCACATAGAAGACGTCATCAGTACCAGCAACAAGTTTCTCCTGTGACTCCAGTTGTCAAGGTAGCACCAACAACTATTGCTTATCAAATACCATCTCCTCAGGGAAATCAAGGGCAAAGTCAGAAGAGAAAAGATTTTGACTCTATTCCAATGAGCTATGCAGAGTTATTCCTTGCTTTGATTAAGAAGAAGTTGGTTTAAACCAGGCCTCCCCCTTCTATAACTTCAACTTTACCCTGGTATTATAAGGCAGATCAGACATACGTTTTTCATCAAGGAGCCCTAGGGCAAAATATCGAGAACTACTATCCCTTCAAGTCTGAAGTACAAAAGATCGTGAGATCTGGCCTCCTATCCTTTAAAGATGTTGGCCCTAACGTGAAAGATAATAATTTGCCTAAACATGTAGGAGCAAATACTGTAAACATGGTTGCTGGTTGTCTTGGGGACTTCTGGATTTTTGATATCAACTTGGTTAGAGGAGATTTGGTAAAGATGCATGCTGACATCTGCGAATTCATCTACTATACGCACGACCATGCTGGATGTAGTATTTGCAATACAAATATCCAGGGATGTGATAAGATAAAAGTTGATCTACAGGAAATGATGGAAGAAGGTCTCATTCATATAATCAGGCCTAGAGCATTGTATGAGGAATATGTGAATATGATCTATGGATGTCTCAGTGATATCTGAATTTTTGATGTGAAGTATATGAATGATGATTTGGTGCAATTGCAAGCTACATTCTGTCACATGGATGGCCAAGAAGAACACCATTATGGGTCTTGGCAGATCTACTGCAGAGATTCTCGTGGTTATTCCATTGTGAAAAAGGGAGTTCAATTGTTGTTAGACAATGGTACTATCAAAATCTCGGACAATAGAGATGATTACAATGGAATTAACATGATTGAAGATTACTTGGCCGAGACTGTTAGATGATGAGTATGTTTCTGCAGATGAGTTCTTTTCTTCTGATGAAGAAATTTCCTCCAACAATGATTATGTGGTGTCTAATTATTCTGTAGAAGCGTTGAATGTTATTGTGTCGTGTTTTGGTGTTTCCGCCCTATAGAGATTAAGTACCATAGCAAGCCAGTTGTTTCTCAAGTGGTTATTTGCCTTCCAGGCCCTGTACCATATAAATCAGACAAAGCCGTGCCATATAAATACAATGGAACAATCTTGGAGGCTGGTGTGAAAATTCATATCAATCCTTTGTCTGATGTCAAGAATATTGCCGAAGCCAGTTGAGTAATCTCAGTGGTTGGGTTTTTGCCCCTTTCATTCAAGGGAATGTTAATGCTGATAAAAGGATTGCTGAAAGTACTAAACCTAAGAAAGCAGTGAGGGAATCTAGTGGTACTTCTTTGGAAAAATATGTGGACGACCTATTGAAGATTATCAAGATGAGTGACTACAAGATTGTAGATCAGTTGTTGCAGACCCCATCTAAGATATCCATTCTAGCATTTTTAATGAACTCTTCTTCCCACAGGGAATCTTTAATGAAAGAATTGGATTAGGATTTTGTGTAAAGTGATATGTCTCTAGACCAATTCAGCAGTGTTGTAGGGAATATTACATCTTGTAATAACCTGAGATTCTGTGATGACGAATTTCCCGATGAAGGAAGGAATCATAACCTGGCTCTCCATATCTCCATGAATTATAAGAATGACTCTTTGTCCAATGTTCTGATTGATAATGGGTCTGCTATAAATGTCATACCGAGGAGCACACTCACGAAGCTTAAGTACCACAGAAATCTCATGCGCTCGAGTGGCATGATTGTGAAAGCTTTTGACGGTTCGAGGAAGTATGTCATCAGGAAAGTAGATTTTCTTATTCACATAGGCCGGCACATATTTCATATTACTTTCCAGGTTATGGATATAGTTCCCGCCTACAACTGTTTATTGGAACGACCGTGGATCCATGAGGCAGGGGCTGTTACTTCAACTTTACACCAGAAGATTAAGTTTGTTCGTGAGGGAAAGGTGGTCATCGTAAATGGAGATAAGGCTTTGTTAATATCTCATTTGTCCTCTTTCAGTGTTGTGGAAGTTGATAAAGCTGCTATTAGAACTCAGTTCCAAGCTTTATCTATTGATAATGTAAGGGAAATGAGAATTCTATAGCTTCGTTTAAGGATGCTCAACAGGTAGTGCGTAAATGCCCTAGAAAGGTGTGAGGGCAGATTGTTGATCCACCTGTGAATAAGAATATAGTTGATTTGGGTTTCTCTGTGAAGAATAGTAAAGATGAGATTATGAAGCCGAAGTATGATTTGGCAAATATCAAGACATCTTTCATAACAGAGATTATCTTCATCCAACTATTCCTAAGATCAATGTTATTCTGGAAGTTGAGCCAGAGCAAGAGATGCCAAACTACGTGACGCCTGGAGTTAGAGTCCAAAATTGGATCACTATTGATGTTCCCTCTTTCATTTGTATATCAAAGTAATTTGATTTTTGTTAATATTTTCAAAAAAATCTATCACTCTGCCCAAGGTGAAAGTACTGACATTGTATAGGCATATCTATTTGTTTAGATCTTTAAAATCATTAATAAAAGTTGGTTTTGATTCCCAAATTGTGTCTTTATTCTCTTCTTTTTCTTGGAAAATGGTAATCAAAAAAATCCTTTCAAAGTAAATAAATTTGCATAATCACTTGTTATATGTGTCAGTTTCTAAAAGCAATCATAAATCATATGTGCAAATTAGTTAAAAAAACCCATTGAATACAATGACCATGAACCCCTCTCAACTTTAAATATCCTGTGTATATGGACGAAGAAGAAGAATATGATGAAATCCTAGAAGAGGTTTCACGGTTTCTTGAGCGCAAAGAAAGTACCATTCAACCATATAAAGAGTTGTTGGAGACGATTAATTTGGGTTCAGAGAAAGATCTAAAAGAAGTCAAGATTGGAGAATTGCTTCATCCCAATGTGAAGAGCAGGTTGATTGAATTTTTGAAAGAGTATGTGAATATCTTTTTTTGGTCTTACCAAGACATGCCGGGGTAGGATACTAATATTGTGGAACATCATTTGTCGCTAAAGCCAGAATTCCCACTAATTAAGCAGAAGTTGCGAAGAACTCACCCTGATATGTCAACGAAAATTAAAGAAGAAGTTATAAAGCAAATTAATGCCGGTTTTCTTGTGACATTAGTGTACCCTCTATGGATTTCCAATATTATCCCAGTACCAAATAAAGACGGAAAAGTTCTCATGTGCGTTGATTATAGGGATTTAAACAAATCTAGTCCAAAAAATGACTTTCCTTTCCCACACATTGATATGTTGGTTGACAGTATAGCAAAATTCAATGTATTCTCGTTCATGGATGGATTTTCTGGATATAATCAAATCAGAATGGCTCTTGAGGACATGGGAAAAATTACATTTATCACACCTTGGGGAACATTCTATTACAGAGTGATGCCATTCGGGTTGAAGAACGCTGGTTTAACGTACTAGAGGGTTATGACAACCATATTCCATGATATGATGCACAAGGAAATTGAGGTATATGTTGATGATATGATTTCGAAATCTCATATTAAAGAAGGGCATATAGAAGATTTGTAGAAATTATTTCAGTGTTTGAGGAAGTATTGTCTCCGCTTGAATCCAAATAAATGCACCTTTGGTGTTCGATCAGGAAAATTATTAGGTTTCATTGTCAGCCAAAAAGGAATTGAAGTTGATCTTGACAAAGTTAAGGTAATTCAAGAAATGCCTTCACCAAAAACTGAAAAGCAAGTTAGAGGCTTCCTTGGGCGGTTGAATTACATTTCCAGATTTATTTCCCATATGACTATAACGTGTGAGCCGATTTTTAAGTTGTTAAAGAAAGATCAAGGTTTTATGTGGACAGATGACTGCCAAAGGGCATTTGAGAGTATTAAAGAGTATATGCTTGAACCTCCTATTTTGCTCCATAATGTGGAAGAAAGACCATTGGTTATGTATCTGACAATGTTAGATAATTCTATGGGCTGTATTTTGGGAAAACATGATGAAATAGGGAGAAAAGAATATGTCGTTTATTATCACAGTAAGAACTTTACTAACTGTAAGTCACGGTATTCTATGCTGGAAAAAACTTTTTGTGCTCTGTCCTGGGAAGCCAAACGGTTGCGGCAATATATGTTGAATCATAATACTTGGTTGATTTCCAAAATGGATTCGATTAAGTATATTTTTGAAAAGCCTGCTCTTAATGGAAGAATTGGCCGATGGCAGATGCTGTTTTCTGAATATGATATTGAATACCGTACTCAGAAGACTATAGAAAGCAGTGTGTTGGCAGATTATCTTGCTCACCAACCTGTTGATGATTATCAGTCTGTTAAATATGATTTCCCTAATGAGAATGTGATGTTCTTGAAAGTAAAAAATTGTGATGAACCTTTTCCTGAGGAAGGTCGTGATCCTGAATCCTGGTGGGGAATGGTGTTTGATGGAGCTGTAAATGCTTATGAGAAAGGAATTTGTTCTGTGATTATCACTCCTCATGGGTCGCATATCCCTTTTACTGCAAGATTGGCATTTGATTGTACAAATAACATGGCAGAGTATGAAGCTTACATCTGGGTCTCGAAGAGGCTATAGATCTCAAAATCAAAACTCTAGATGTATATGGTGATTCAACTTTGGTAATAAATCATATTAACAGAGAATTGGATACTAGTCATGTTGGCTTGATTCCATACAAAGACTACGCTAGAAGATTATTACCCTTCTTTAATAAAGTTGAATTCCATCATATTCCCAGAGATGAGAATCAGATGGCAGATGCTTTAGCCACCTTGGCTTTTATGTATCATGTAAATACTTGGAACGATGTGCCTCGTATTGTAGTTCGACGTCTGGATAGGATGGCTCATGTGTTTTCAGCAGAGGGAATGTCAGACGAAAAACCTTGGTATTATGATAGCAAGAATTTTCTCCTGACTCGGGAATACCCGGATGGTGCGTCAAACAAAGATAGGAAGACATTGAGAAGGTTGGCAGACAACTTTTTCCTCAAAGAAGATGTGTTATTCAAAATAAATTATGACATGGTCTTACTTAGGTGCGTGGATAGACACGAAGCAGACATGTTGATGCATGAAACTCATGAAGGTTTTGTTGGTACTCATGCCAATGGACATTCGATGGCAAAGAAGATGCTTAGGGCAACTTACTATTGGCTGACAATGGAATTTGACTATTCCAAGTTTGCAAAGAAGTGCTATAAGTTCCAGATTTATGCTGACAAAATTCATGTGCTTCCGATGCTTCTCAATGTTATTTCTTCCACGTGGCTTTTTTCTATGTGGGGTATTGACATGATTGAAATGATTGAACCCAAGGCATCGAATGTACATCGTTTCATCTTGGTGGCAATAGACTACTTCACCAAATGGGTGGAAGCAGCTTCATATGCTAACGTTACTAAGTAGGTGGTAATGTGATTTATCAAAAACAATCTTATATCTCGGTATGGTGTGCCAAGCAGGATTATCACTAACAATGGCTCGAATCTGAATAACAAGATGATGTAAGAACTTTGTGAAGAGTTCAATATTTTCCATCAAAATTCATCTCTTTACAGGCCAAAGATGAATGGGGTTCTTGAAGCTGCTAATAAAAATATCAAGGAGATCATCCAGAAAATTATTGTTACCTATAAAGATTGTCATGAGATGCTCCCTTTTGCTTTGCATGGATATCGTACATCTGTTTGCACTTCAAAAGGGGTGACCCCGTTCTCTCTTGTGTATGGTATGGAAGCAGTGCTCCCTATTGAGGTTGAGATTCCTTCTTTACATTATATAATGGAACCAAGTTGTCAGAGGCTGAATGGGTCCAGACTTTGTAATCATCTATGGGGTCTCGTCATTTGCAAACTACCATTCTATTAATAAAGTTTGAGATTTTATAAAACTCTTTGTAATTCTTATTTTATTTTGTTTGCAAGGATTCCATTTATTATTGATAGTAATTTTCAAAACAAAGAGATTTAACAATAAAATTGTTTTTGAAAAGAATTTACAAATTACTTTTTACTTTAGATTTTTTGATTCAAGGAAAACAAAAGTAGTGATTCTGAGTATGGACGAACTCTGAAATTTTGGAAATGTGTATTCCCCAGGAAAAGTTATCACATGTCACTCTTGTTTATATGCGCATGATCTTTGTGTTTCTCAAATAGTTTGGCGTGATACCAATTGATGTATGGTGCTGTGTTGGATTTGTAATACCCTATTTCCCCAGTTAAATCTTGGTTCATTTATTGATTATTTTTATTTCGTATTTGTATGGTCTGAAGCCTCTATCCCAGGTTCCCCATTAAGACAATTAGATAAGGGCAGCATCTTTTCTAAGAAGTGTTGAAACAGTTATCAAATCTTTGAGTTTTCTCTCACCTATTGTTGGGTTTGATTTAAAATCCCCATAATTTTGATTTCTTGATGTATTGTTTAACTTCTTAGATCCCCAAGTAAAGATTAGATAATGTTTCTCTTTAAAAGGTGTTATCCCCATATGGTTTCATAATTTCTCCCCAAGGAAGCTTGTGTAATCATCACTCTTGGTATTGAAGAATATATTTTGGGCTCCCCTTGACGGTGTGGTATTCTCCTCCCCAATGAAGTCAACATGAGATCCCCAGTTGATATCTCGATGATGTGGTTTTCAGCTTCCCTAATGAAGTCAGTGTTATTATCTCCAGTGGAAATCAAGACGTTGAAACATTGTTTTCCCCATTGAAGTTTGGTTCTTACTTTCTTTTGGAATTTTCATCCTAGATGTGATTTAGCCGAGTGTTGACTTTGGCCAAGCTGGTTTTGTCTGGTTCTTCCCAGTGTTGTGTGTCTATGTTGTCAGCATATACATGATAACATTCATACATTTATACATCATGCATAGCTGAATCAAAATTCATTTCTCATTTGCATTCATTAAATATCTTGTTGGCATATTACCCTATTTTACAGAGTCATGTTACCCTCTCTCAAATAGAGCGTCAACCTTAAGCAGAAAGTGTATATTCTTTCAATTTCCTCACTGAGTTATCCCTCGTGGAAGAATTTTCATTCAAGCCTTCCTATTCAGCTCATTGTCTGGTTAGGTTCGTGTTTCCCTTTTGAGTTTATTTCTCATCAGGTGCTATCTTGGTTGACTGTTTCACTTCGGTTTATTTCTGATTTGGATATGTGGCTCTCGGCAACATTACTATTATGATTTTCATAGGCTCTGAACCCTGGATTGAGGGTGTGCATTTATTTTGCACAAGAAGACTTTATCTCCTCAGTATGAATATTTTGAAACATCCCCAAAGAAGTCATATTTCTTTGCCTGAAGGGTTTTTTATAACAGCAAGGGGTAGGTTTCTTTATTTGAGGAACATGAACTTCCCCAATAAGTTTGTTAGTTCCCCAAGAAAATTCATTTGTTTACTTAGACGAATAGTAGTCTCGTCATTATGGGAGATTTTTCATTGTTAAGATTTTTTACTCCAATGGATGGTACTCTCGTCATTATGGGATATAGTTTATTGTTGAGATTTGATACTCCAATGAATGTTAGTCTCGTCATTATGGGAGATAGTTCATTGTTGAGATTTGTTACTCCAATGGATGGTAGTCTCGTCATTATGGGATATGGTTCATTGTTCAAATTTGTTACTCCAATGAATGGTAGTTTCATCATTATGGGAGATAGTTCGTTGTTGAGATTTTTTACTTCGATGGATGGTAGTCTCGTTATTATGGCAGATAGTTTGTTTTTGAGATTTGTTACTCCAATGAATGGTAGTATCGTCATTTTGGGAGATAGTTCATCGTTGAGATTTATTACTCTGATGAATGGTAGTCTCGTCATTATAGGAGATAGTTCATTGTTGAGATGTTTACTCCAATGGATGGTAGTCTCGCCATTATGGGAGATAGTTATTCGTTGGGATTCACATTTCTCTAAGGAAATTCATTTGTTTCCAGTCATAAGTGTTGATGCTAATCATTTGTAACCTAACCTAATATTGGTATTTACTAGTATTATCCTACCATTTCTTTCACCTATGAGTCAACATTACTTTTTTTGCAATCTTCTCAGTGAGTGGATATTTTGCAGTTATTCATCGATCGTTGTTATCCTTTACTTTGGTCCTCAATATTTTAGTTATTGATGATTTATCTCCTCCTTGGGCTTTACCCCAGTCGAGTCTTCTGTTTCCCCAGTGGTGTCCTATGTCACCTTTGGATTTGTTTGTTTGCATGCACAATCATATGCATTGCATGGCATCTTAGGGCCAAAAATAGGGTTTGTTTTATATTTAAGTATCTTCAATCGCGTCCACAAAAAGATTTTAACATTCGTATCTCCAGATAGAAGACACTTAAATAAGGGAATCTATTGTACCCCAATTTTTTCCCCTAAGATTCCTCTATCATCTTATATCAACTCAATCATATCAAGATCAAACTAGGGTTTGACTCTTCTTCCTACCTCTAGGTTTGCTCATGAGGAATCACTAAGCACTTTGATTTGTATATTGTGATCTTATATGTTTGTTACCTTGGAAGATCTATAGGTATTCAAGTACATGTAGTAAATGAATATATTCTCATAAGCTAAGAGTCATCCTCCAAACTAAGGGTTTTCTGGGAAACAGAAGCCAATGTTTGAAAAGCTGGTTTTATTAAGTTAGAGTTAATGCTTAAAACGAGTCACACTAAAACTGTCGAAACTGAACTACATCGACTAGAAAGAAATAAAAGAACATATGTCAAGAGGTCAAAATCGGTTTAGTCGACGAAAGGGTGAAAGACAAGGATTTGGTCGAAAATGGTTTTAGTCGACAAAAAAGGGTTTCTTGGACTTAGAGGAATTATGGTTATTCTTTGCCAGAAAGAAAGTGCCGAAGCAGGGCAAAAGCGGTTTACCTTCAAGAGGTTTAGAAGAATCATGGGCGGTTATCAGCAATCCACGATGTATTTAAGCACAAAATTGGTGGAATTTCAAAATCATGATTACTTAGCAGCAATCCACTATGTGTTTGAGCACTAAATAGGTGACAGCATCTAGTAAAGCAGTTACCTCAAGATGTTAATATTAGCCGTATATTTTATCTAGGTAGTTGCATTGTAAACATTATAAATAAGCAGATTTAGTATAGTTTGTGGTGTGTTCACTTGTACTCTCAAATCAATTGTCAAACTCTGTCATTCCGCGCGTTAGGAAATCAAGAGTGAAGAGTGCTTGATGTACATGAATCACCATTTTATTTCAATGCAAATCCTTTATCTTTAAATTATATCTTTTGAGTACTTTATCTGCTTTCTATTTACTATCGAGCAAGATCTATACGTTATCTTCTATTTCACATAAACAATTCCACACTATCTGTTGGTCACGAGTTACCAATTAGTTAGTTTAGTAAGTCTTACTTTCGTATGAATATCTTCTGTCGATCACGAGTCACCAGTCAATCGATCAAATCATAGTATGGAAAACCATTACACCTTCTCCCCAGTCAAAAGAAAACCATCTCCCTCGACTAATATTTCGACGAAATAGGTGTGACAGTAAAGCTCTTTGCACGTGTCTTGAGATCAACTGGTCGATCTTGCAAGTTACCCTCAGTTTAGGACTCTGGGAGGACCAGCGGTTGTTTACCATTTTCCACAGTAAACAAATTAGCACACTCTGTGGGACCTAGTGCTAAGAATTTGTCTTAAGTATTTATAAGTGGATGCAACTTAGAAATGGGAAGTTAACCAAAGAGTATAATAAACCATTATCTAGGAAGGAGATATCAAGAATGACAATTCCTGATAATCCAAACATAGAAGAAATATCTTCGCGAACTTTGATCACTACCAATCCAGTAGTTTCTCAAGTAGCACCTTTTCCTCCAGTAGGGTCGACTGCTGCAGTTTCCGTACAAATGTCTCAGGCTCCACCAGGAAGCCCAAGACCAGTAATGACTACAACTACCATACCTAATGTGCCTCGTTTTGGTAATGTAGATCCGGCTTATGGAATTCCGTATTCCATGATTCCAAGATACCAGTCAACGTCGAATACAACAGTGGTTTCAGATAATGTTCAATATTGGAACTCTCCTTTTCAGGGATCTGCGTCAGGAGGAAATAATAGAGGCAACCAAAATAGGGTAGCGCCTTCTCAACCTATAGTACCGCCTCTTACTAATATTCCAGTAGCAGTATTAAGGCGACAAATGGATGATAGCAACCATGAGTTGGTTAATATATTAACTAACCAGATGGGTAATGTATTTAATCCTATAGTACAAGAGTCAGTTGAGACATGGGTAATGTATTCGACAGGCACCACCCGTTTGACTAGATGCACCTAGTCAAATAGACATGGGGGTAATATAGGACGAAACTGTCCATCAGGGTCAAATGCTAGTGCCTCCAAGGAATTTTATTGTCGATCCACCTAGGGTATTATTTCATCGACATCAAGAGGCTGATCAAATTGTTGATAAAATTCGACAAGAGGATTTAGCCGTAGAAAATAATTTAACCACCATTGTCGAAAGAATTATGGCTAGAAATGGTATGAATACCGCACTTCAGAGGCCAACATATTCCTCCCCTTTGTCTGAATATATTTTACACACTGAAAACCCTAGAGGATGGAAAATCCCTAAGTATACGAAATTTAGGGGAGAATCTAGAGAGTCGACAGTGGAACATATTGCTAGATATTTAATTGAATCTGGAGATATGTCGAATAATGAAAACTTAAGGATAAAGCACTTTCCTTCTTCCCTTACTAGGGAAGCTTTCACGTGGTTTACCACGTTACCCCAAAATTCGATTGACTCATGGACGAAGTTGGAGAAACATTTCCATGAGCAGTTTTATGAGGGTCATTCAAAAATTAGTTTGGTCGAATTATCAAACATTAAAAGAAGGTTTGATGAAACGATTGATGAGTATCTAAATAGATTTAAGTCATTAAAAGCAAGATGCTTTACTCAAGTGCCAGAACATGAGCTTGTTCAAATGGCTGCTGGAGGTTTAGATTATTCCACTAGGAAGAAAATAGATCCTACCTTCGTGAAAAGTATGTCACAGTTAGCTGATAGAGTTCGACATCTAGAGCGTCTGCGAATAGAAAAGGTGAGACATACTAAGGCTAAGACTAGAAAAGAAAAAGTAGCTTTCATAGATTATGATGAAACAAATCCGATTTGTGAGGCCGACTATGCCTGATCAAGAGAGGCAGAGGTCGACTTGGATGAAATGAAGCTAGGGCCAACCTATGAGTGTAAATCATTATTTCCTGCTAAAGGAAAGAATACGGTCGAAAATAATCCAAAATTTCCAACAAAAACTTATACGTTTGATGTCACTAAGTGTGAAGAAATTTTTGACTTACTAGTTAAAGATGGTCAAATTTTAGTACCCTCAAGTGCTAAATTACCATCATTAGAACAATGAAAGAAAAGAGGTTTTTGCAAATTTCATAATTATCTTGGTCATACAACCTCTCAATGTTACCTTTTCAGGGACCTCGTTCAAAAGTCGCTGCAAGAGGGTAGGCTAAAATTTGCTGCAAGAAAGATGAAGATTGATATTGATCCTCTTAGGCAAGAGGAAGCTTTGTTTCTCGACCCAGTTGATATCAACATGGTAGAGATTACTGAATTCCCTGATGATAATATGGTCGAAGAACGCACTGGAGAATGTCCTGATGTAGGCCTAGTAGATGTGTACCCAAGGCCTGAGGAAGACTTGCTAGACTTCCTTTACCGCTGTAAGAATAAAGGTTCACAAGCTTGCTTGTGTCCTAGATGTGGCACTTTGACTGAAAAAATAGCTGCTGAAAATTTCCAGAAGCTACAGTTAGAAAAGAAAACAGGCAAGCCATACAGTCAAAAGTTCCCTACACCAAGGGACCCAAGAAGAGCTATGGGAAACTCTCATGATAAACCAAGGAGTTATATTCCCTCATTAAAAGCTCCTAACGGTACCTGGATTAAACCCCAAGGGAGAAAGGGTGCACCAATTGATGGGGCACCAAACAAAGAGAAGTCGGCTATTGACTACCAACATGAGTTCATGTCAGAGAAGAAAAGCTACATTTATGAAAACTACATGGGGAAGAATCCCATGACTCGAACCCAATGGAGACGCTTCCAAGGTCCAAAGCAGGCTGAGAGGCAAGTAACGGCTAGCCAGATTGCTGCAAACAAAGGTGGAAATCAGAGGCAGTACAAGGTGAAAGTCGACTCCTCTGCGAAAGAACGAATCAAAGAATTCATGAATCGACCAGCTGCAAAATGTTCTGAAGAAGCCACTAACGATTTTGATTTCGACTCTAAAGAGAGTTTGAATATCTAAGTCAATGTGGTATCAATTCTTCCAGAAGAATATGATAGGTTGACTGAAGTAGAAGATTCAGCAGACATAGATGCTGAGGAGATGGCTTTACACAAGCCAACGTGTTACTTTGTCATGAACAACGGTTCCATTGAGAACCAAGATTCTTTCTTTGAAAGACCATATATGGCCATGAGGAGCCATTTCAAGCATCTTTTAATAAGGGCTAAGGTCGAAGGGGTGGCTATCAACAAGGTGTTGGTAGAATGTGGTGCTACGGTGAACATTATTCAACACCACCTATTGCGGAAAATCAATTAATATGAAACCGATGTTAGATCTCATAACGTGGTCTTATCAGACGACGAAGGAAGAAATATAAACACCATGGTTGTGATCCAAGTAGACATTGCTTTCGGCTCAGTTACTAGGTCGGCTATTTTCATGGTGATTCAAGGTAAACCGAGTTAAACCTCTTAGTAGAGAGAGATGGCTACACGGAGTAGGGGTTTTGTCATCCTCTACGCACCAGCGTTGGTGATATGGAGGGAAGATGGCATATTCGAGAATATTGAAGCTGATCAAGGGTATTTTATGGAAGACGTGAACAATGTCGGAAATAAGCAGTTCGACAGGAAATTAGCTAATATTTCCCCATGTCAACCTGTTGAACATGTATATGCCAACCTTGATGAAGCATTTGTTTCATTGAAGTTACATGAAACCCATGGTTTTATGTGGGATGTGGAACCTCTTGAGGATCCATACTATACCAACCGGCCGACAGTCTTGGGAGACATCAATGATGATGTATGAGCTAGATGCTCTAAATAGGATTTCAGCATATATTGCCGAAAGTAAAATAAATTCGGCACTGGAAGCTGAAGAAAATATGTCTGTCGAAGCCAATAAAGCACAAGTTCTAGATGAAGGAGCTACTTTGATTATTGAGCCAAAGCCACCAGATATAATAGATACGGTCGAAGAAAACATCGATAAGAAGCGTCTGGACTGCATATATGCCGATGAACCCATAAGCTTCGAAAAGGATCCAATGGCACCAGAAACGATGCAGCCAGAAGACCCTTTAGAAGAAATAGATCTCAGCAAAAAGGGGGATAAAAGACCAACTTATATCAGCGCCAACATCGACCTAAAGTTGAAATCTGAGGTAATATCTTTATTAAAAGAATTTAAAGATTGTTTTTCTTGGGACTATAATGAAATGCTAGGTTTAAGCAGGGATTTGGTAGAACTAAAAATACCAATAAAAGCTGGAAAGAAACCAGTAAAGAAGACTCCCAGACATTTCGCTCCAACCATAATGTCAAAAATCAAAGAGGAGGTAGAAATACTCCTCAAAAGATGATTCATAAGAACTGCAAGGTATGTCGACTGGTTGGCAAACATAGTGCAAGTAATTAAGAAAAATGGAAAATTAAGGGTATGCATAGATTTTAGAGATTTAAATGTTGCCACCCTAAAAGATGAGTATGTTATGCCTGTGGTAGAAATGTTGGTCGACTCGGCTGCTGGTTTTGAATATCTAAGTATGCTTGATGGTTATTCTGGTTATAACCAAATTCTTATTGAAGACGAAGATGTGTTGAAGACAGCGTTTCGCTGCCCAGGGGAACTGGGAACCTATGAATGGGTTATCATGCCATTCGGTTTAAAAAATGCCGGAGCGACATATCAAAGGGTGATTAATTCTATGTTCCATGATTTAATTGAAGATTTCATTGAAGTTTACATTGATGATATTGTAATAAAGTCGAACACTAAACCAACTCATCTGCAACACCTTCGAAAGTCTTTCGAAAGGACGAGAAAATATGGATTAAAAATGAATCCATTAAAATGTGCTTTTTGCGTGCAGGAAGGTGATTTTGTTGGCTTTGTGGTGCATAAAAAAGGCAAAGAAGTAAATAAAAGTAAGACCAAATCCATCATGGACATCAAACCACCGTCGACCAAAAAGGAACTTCAGTCTTTGTTGGGCAAGATAAATTTCCTAAGGAGGTTCATATCCAACTTAAGTGGAAAAACCAAAGTATTTTCACCACTACTTCGACTAAAAAATGAAGATTTCGTTTGGCAAGAGGAGCATCAAGAGGCTTTTGACAAAATCAAAGACTACTTAGTAAAGCCTCAAATATTGGCACCTCCTGTTAGACATATGCCTATGAGGTTATATATTGCAGCCTCAGATGCGACTATAGGTAGTATGTTAGTCCAACAGGATGAAAAAGGTGTCGAGAGACCTGTGTATTATCTTAGTCGAATGCTAAATAATCCCGAGACTAGGTATACTGATATAGAAAAACTATGCCTTTGCTTGTATTTCTCTTGTATTAAACTAAAGCAATATATAAAGCCTGTTGATGTGTATGTATCTTGTCATTTTGATATTATTAAGCACATGTTATCCAAACCAATTTTACATAGTCGAATTGGTAAATGGGCTTTAGCATTAACAAAGTATTCTCTGACTTACATGCCCTTAAAAGCAATGAAAGGACAAGTAGTGGCAGATTTTTTGGTCAACCATTCAATGGTTGGTATACCTCAAAATTATGTAGATTTAGTGCCATGGAATTTATATTTTGATGGTTCTATCCATAAGAATGGAGTTGGAATATGAGGAATTATAATTTCTCCCAATGGAATTCCAGCAGAGTTCAAGTATAAAATCGACGGTATATGCACAAATAATGAAGCAGACTACGAGTCTTTAATAACAAGACTTGAAATACTGCTAGATTTAGGGGCAAGGAACATCGAAATTATGGGAGACTCTGAATTAGTGATTAAACAAGTATCAAAGGAGTACAAATGTGTTAAATAAAATTTAGTCATGTATTTTGTGATTACCATCAGATTGTTAAAATAATTTGAGCAAGTAAGTATTCGACACATACCTCGAAGAGAGAACGAAAAGGATAATGACCTAGCACAAGAAGCCTCAGGATACAAGAGAGATCAAAATGAACAACTTACCCATGTAAGAGAGAAAGTTCGAGCAAATTTTTTATCCCCTTCAGATTTGTCGATTGTAAAGTTAGGGGCTATAGATGCCGAAAATTTTCAAATTTTAACCATTGACAATGGATAAGAAAATAACCGGCCAAAGCCATTGGCTGACTATCTGTGCATCCCCACGGGGTCGACAGATCATAAGATAAAGTATCGCGCTCTTAGTTAAGTTTTGATAGAGAACGAATTATTTAAGAAACCTGTTGAAGGAGTTTTGTTAAAATACCTTGGAGAAAGTGAGGCATACGTGGCAGTGTCAAGTGTGCATAGTGGATCATGTGGTGCACATCAAGCATGACACAAAATGAAATGTCTTTTGGTGTGTTCAGGCGTCTATTGGCCTTCAATGCTAAAAGATTGCATCGAATTTTCTAAAGGTTGCCGAGAATGCCAAATGCATGGGGGCATACAACATGTCCCCGCAAGTGAATTACATGAAGTTATAAAACCCTGGCCATTCAGAGGATGGGCTTTAGATGTGATTGGAGAAATAAAACCATCATCATCAAAACAACAAAGATATATTTTAGTCGTTATTGATTACTTTACAAAATGGGTCGAGGCAGTAACTTTAACTAATGTCGACCAAGAAGCTGTTATTGATTTTATACAAAATCACATGATCTGTCGGTTTGGAATTCCAGAAACAATTACGACCGACCAAGGATCAGTGTTTACTGGACGAAAAATGCAAGAGTTTACGCAAGAAGTTGGAATTAAATTGTTTACATCTACTCCTTACTATTCTCAAGAAAATGGCCAAGTCGAAGCTGCCAATAAAGTGATAATTAGCCTAATTAAGAAGCATGTAGTAAAGAAGCCAAGGAATTGGCATAAAACACTAGATCAAGCCTTATGGGCGTGTACAACTTCCCCTAAGGAAGCAACATGAACTACTCCATTTCGACTTGCATATGGGCATGATGCAATGTTACCAATGGAGACACATGTTTAATCGATAAGAATCTAAAGACATCATGAAATATTATCCGAGGATTACTGGAATATGATGGCAGACGAGCTCGCCGACATAGATGAAGAAAGGATGTTGGCCCTTGATTCGTTAATAAGATAGAAAGAAAGAGTTATCAGAGCTTATAATAAAAAAGTAAAGGATAAAGTATTCGCTGTCAATGATCTAGTATGGAAAGTGATATTACTTATGGACAAAAATGATAGAGTCTTAAGGAAATGGTCCCTAAATTGGGAAGGACCTTTTAAGGTGATACAAGTTTTTTCAAATAATGCCTATGAGCTTGAGGAGTTAGCCCCAGATCGACGTATCTTAAGGGTAAATGGAAAGTACTTAAAAAAGTATAAGCCCATTCTTCAAGAAATCAAAATCTCGACGGAATAAATATTCGTCGAACCAACAAGCTGGTAAAATTTTGTTGAGACCAACAAATTCAAAACACGCATAAAACGTGGAAGATACACATAAAATAAACAAAGAAAGGTTTCGTTAAAAATTTGTCTTAAAGCCATAAAGAAATTACAAGATTGTTGGTACAATGATTAAAAATGCTTACATTTGGCTTGGAATGACCACAGTTCACCATGGAGGCTTGTGGCCTGATATTCAAAACCTTCTTCCTGAGTATTAAGTGTTTCAAGCTCTGTTTCGGAAGAAGAAATCGCGTCACTTACAACCACGCGTCCACAGCCATGTGCTCAACTTTTTCTTGGGTTGGATTAATCACATTATTAATCTCTTCCTCTTGCTTGGATATCAATTCTAATTCCTTGTTGAGAGCCGAAATCTGGTCACGTATTTTAGCAGCTCTGTTTCGTTTGGGAACTAGTTCCTGTTTCTTCTTTTCAATCATTGCTAACAAATCATTAATTTCTTCAGTAACATGCACCACAATATCCAAATTCTCTTTCACTAAGGCTTTCTTCTACTCAACCGCTTCCTCATTTTCCCGAATACTTTCAACATTTTGGCGTAGAGGAATGAAAAATTTCTCAAATTTCGTTATCATCAACCTAGCTGATTCATACATATTGAGCTCTTTCATTTGAGTAAGAGCGTCTGAGAGTTCTGCGCCAAGAGTTGTATCGGAATGGAGCAGATGAGGCAGATCAGGATTTAAAGCATGAGTCTAAATTTTAGTCATCAGATTTTTGGCTTTAACTGCTTTAGGACTCATCTTGTCATTATGTGCGTGAGTTGGGCTGGAGTCAGAAGAAAGAGTGCGAGAACTCACAAAGCTACGCAACCTAGAAATTGCTTCTAGACAAGAAGGATTGACTCCCATGTGTTTTAGTTTAGTGGGTGAGTCGACCTTTTCTCTCCCAGAAGAAACGAGAGGTGCGCCTTGCGTGCTTTCAGTAGGGGGCAGAATTCAGGAGGTAGTGACATTTTTATTTACTTCTGAACCCTACAGGGAATCTGAAAGGCTAGAATCAAAAGTAGTCGAACTATAACCCTTATGTTTGGCAGGACTAGTGATTGAGTCAGAGTCACTAAGAGTAGCCGGAATAGTCAGGTCGATAAACTCACCATCAGTAATGTCAAGATTCCCATGATGGTGAGGGGAAGAAGCTTATGACAAAGGGGTATAGTCAGGTACATGATGTTGTTGACCGGAGATATTAACCTAAAGAAAGCAAGAAAATGTATTAGCCAAAACAAATTCAACAAACAAAAAATGAAAGAAACTAGAAACCAACCAGCTAGTACTTGTGTCGACAGATTAAGATCGAAAGACTCATCCTTAGCTGAAACATCAGTAGTGTCTCTCATTGGGTTTTGAACTTCATCAACCCTAGGAGCACGAGTCGGAGTAACCCAATGAGAGACACTACTGATTTATTAGAGGGAGCAGCCAAATCCGCTGAGTGTTTTTGACTCTGGAAAACAAGGAAAATATTAATACAAGTTTAGGGCATAAACAACATAGAAACAAGAAGTATATAAATACACCCACCATAGAATCCTTCTTGAGTGAAGAAGAAATGGGTTCATCGTCAGAGGGTGTGTGGTCAGGAATGATCTACAAAAATTAAGCTAAATTAGATATGCCTAATCAAGAATGATAATTGGCAGAAGGTTGAAGTTTAAAACCTGATGCATCAAAGGTTTTTGTTTTCCGACAAGAACGACACCCGCCTAATCTATTGGTATAGTTGTAAGACAAGTGTAAAACAATCAGATAAGCAACCAAAGTAAAATAAGCAGGGGGTAAGCTTTCCAGAAATCGTTACCGATTTGTGTAGTCGAAAGTACTCTAACATATCGGAGATCATACTGAAGATGCCATAAATAGTTAGGTAGCTAATACTTCATCGGTACCACTCTGTCGGCCTTTGTCTCATATTCAGTATAGAGAAATA
The DNA here is from genome assembly GCA_948472305.1 of Vicia faba. Taxonomy (NCBI): domain Eukaryota; kingdom Viridiplantae; phylum Streptophyta; class Magnoliopsida; order Fabales; family Fabaceae; genus Vicia; species Vicia faba. The sequence continues at coordinate 1,404,280,190 of OX451739.1, forward strand.
CCACCAACCAGGAATAGGTGGGCCAAAGGCCAAGGCCAAAGGGCTGGATGGCAAAGGAGGAAATTTGATGTTTCCAGAATGAAAAGCGTAAAGATATTTATCTTTCTCATAATCAGGGATTTTTAGTGTCGAGATTATATCGGTTACCTTCTCCTTTAATTCGACAGCAACCTCATAGATGGTCTGACGAAAATTATTAGGTCGATACACAATTCAGAAGTAATTCTAAAAAGCTCGAATTTGTTTAATATGAGTAATCTTACACTTGGTCGCTTTTACCTGCAAATTTGAGAAAGTTGTAGTTAGTTCATCCATCTTGGCATTAGAATCACCAATGAATGTAACAAAATATGACTTCCACCAAGTTTCAAATTCTTCGGTGCATTAGAAAGATGGCTGGGAAGGAGTGAGAGTGAGTGTGGGTCTTCGTGCCCATATATTCCCTATATGATCCTTGATCATTTCAAAGGGTTGGTCAATTATGATGTCTACCAGCAACTCGTGAGAATTGAACAAAGACTTAGGAACAAGTTGACAGAGTCCAAATTGTCGAGCCACCAAGTTAGGCTGATAAGCGACCAAACTCGGGTTCACACCGACAATCACAGTAGACATGAATTGGGGAGTTAAGTAACGCCTCTAGAGGATTAAGGATTTTTTCTTTTCCTCTTCTCTTGCAGGTGGAAAATCCCTAGTAAACCACTCTGGTCCATCTTTTCTATCATGAAATGGGGCCATAGAGGGTGTGAAATGGACTTTTGTCAACATAATGGTGAACAATAGTCTAAAGACTTCCAGATTGGGGGAGCCCTTGTCGATAGGAGTCAGAGGAAGAAGGTGTTGCCAAATGACATGGATTTGAGATGGAAGGCATGCTACCTTTCTATTTATAAAGGGCTTAATCTCCTCATAGAAGGTGGCATTCAACCATAGCTGCAAGAGCCAAAAAGGACCATGGACTAAGACGTTCTTTTTCTTTGGATTATTAGGGTCAAAACGCTTTATTTGGTTAGCAGCATCAGTCATAACTGCATAAAGAGAGGCCAAAATTAGCTTGCCTAAAGCAACATTCTCACCCATACGTAATTGGGTAGCCAGATAAGAAAATTGTTTGGCCACCTGCATCGATATGGAACAAAAAACAAAGCGAGACATCCATAAGGTTAGAAACGCCACATGCTCTTCATCAGTTACAAGACCAATGGTTTGAGCATGATGGTCGATGAAATTATTATATGTTGGTTTTGCAGCTTCACCCACATAAAACCTTAGTGGAACAGGTTCAACATTTCTATAGTTGAAAACTGTTCCATATGGTTTTAACCCTGTGATGGCAACAACGTCGAACATGGTATGAGTGATCATACCACATTTAGTACGAAAGGTGTTGGTCGATCCTTCCCAGAAATGTATGGCAGCTAGGAGCATGCCACTAGAATAAGGTTTACCACATCGACAAAGTTCTATCAGGGTATAAATTCCCATCCTTTTCCATTTGTCTCCTTTGGTAGTTTCTAAATGTGCCATCCAAGCACGGAATTTAGGGAAACGCAGAGGTGGAGAGATTCTAAAGTTCCTGTCAATATATTTAAGAGATATAGGGTTTGGAGAAGAAATGATGGGTCTGGTAGTAGTACTAGTAGGAAAAAATGCCTCCTTATCATCTACATAGATTTCAGATGGTGCATCAGCAGGAAGTGGCCATAAAAGGCTAGGGGTTTCTCTTCAAGAGAGAAAGGGATAAGTACCTGAGATTTCCATATTTTGGCTTTCTCCTCAATAGATGGAGGTTCCGACACATATGCTTTTCCATCAACAAGGTGCAATTGAAAAGAAATTGCTGGAGAGGAAGTTTGATTTTTAACATTCATCATTGTAAAAGGTTTGAAGGAGGATGAAGATGAAGAACAATGATGAAGTGTGTCGTTTCTGTGTTTTTTCTAAAAGCAGGGGTTGAAGAAGTGAAAAAAATAGAAATTAGGGTATTTATAGACCCTGAGGAAGGAGAAAATAATGAAAAAAATATTTTGTGATTTCCCAAGTTCAAATCACGTCAGTTTGTGGGACGCGTGCTGCAAGATCAATGTGAGTTAGTGGGCCATGTTTCCCACTAAAAGTGCAATGATGGCAAAAATTAGTGTCACATGTATCGAAACTGAAAAGCGTGATACGCTACCATGATTACATGACATCACGGAAAAGATAGAACAATAATATTAACTTTTAGAGAAATGGAAACGATTTGGTCTAATGGTGAATTCGATGCTTCAAAGATGCCATTATCTCATATTAGTCAAAATTTGAAAATGGCATCTCTGGGGGGACTTTTTTACCTTGGAAGATCTATAGGTATTCAAGCACGTATAGTAAATGAAGATATTCTCATAAGCTAAGAGTCATCCTCCAAAGTAAGGGTTTTCTGGGAAACGGGAGCCAATGATTGAAAAGATGGTTTTATTAAGTTAGAGTTAATGCTTAAAAGGAGTCACACTGAAACTGTCGAAACTGAACTACGTCGACTAGAAAGAAATAAAAGAACATATGCCAAGAGGTCAAAATCGGTTTAGTCGACCAAAGGGTGAAAGGCAAGGATTTGGTCGAAAATGATTTTAGTCGACAAAAAAGGGTTTCTTGGCCTTAGAGGAAGTATGGTTATTCTTTTCTAGAAAGAAAGTGTCGAAGAAAGGCAGAAGCGGTTTACGTTCAAGAGGTTTAGAGGAATCATGGGCGGTTATCAGAAATCCACGATGTATTTAAGTGCCAAATAGGTGGAAATTCAAAATCAAGAGCATTTACCAGCAATCCACGATGTGTTTGAGCGCCAAATAGGTGGCAAAATCTAGTGAAGAAGTTACCTCAAGATGTTAATATTTGCCGTAGACTTTATCTAGGTAGTTGCATTGTAAACACTATAAATAAGGAGATTTTTTATAGTTTGTGGTGTGTTCACTTGTACTCTCAAATCACTTGTCAAACTCTATCATTTTGAGCGTTAAGAAATCAAGAGTGAAGAGTGCTTGATGTACGTGAATCACCATTTTTATTTCAATGCAAATCCTTTATCTTTCAATTATATCTTTTGAGTACTTTATCTGCTTTCTATTTACTATCGAGCAAGATCTGTACGTTATATTCTATTTCACATAAACAATTCAACACTATATGTTGGCCAAGAGCCACCACTCAGTTAGTTTAGTAAGTCTCGTTGTTGTATGAATGTCTTCTGTCGGTCACGAGTCACCAGTCAGTTGATCAAATCATAGTGTGGAAAACCATTACACCTGTTCCCCCAGTCAAAAGAAAACCATCTCCCTTGACTAATATTTAAACGGAATAGGTGTGACAGTAAATCTCTTAGCAGGTGTCTTGAGATCAATTGGTTGATCTCGCAAGTTACCCTCAGTTTAGGACTCTGGGAGGACCAGCAGTTGTTTACCATTTTCCACAGCAAACAATGTCTTGTGTTTATTAGATTTTAACTAACAAATACAATGAATGTTTTCTCTAATTGATGATACTATATGTGAGGGAATACCATATTTCATCAGGTTGATTCATAAGTTCATCAGTTTATTTCCATTTCTTCTTCAACAAAGATTAATTGAGATTCAAGTTTCATCTTTGAGAGTTATTTAGAGTAATATCATGACAAGGTCTACTATGATTCATCATGCCTCAATTTGTCAAAGGAAGTCAAAAGATGCAAGGATTGATTGAAAAGGCTTGACCTAATTGGACAAGTTCTTGTTTCCTTGATCTCAAGTGCACAACTCTCTCAATCCTTAATATTTGGAAATCGTTATTGTTGCTATGGGTTCTTATTAACATCCACAACAATTTTTATTCACATGGAAGAAGTTATTATGCAAGGAAGATTGTCAATATTGAAAGGGGTTTCCATGTCATTTTGGTGCTTTAGGAGCTAGGGTTTTGAACTTCTAATGGCTATATCTTATTCATATTTGAGATTTTTGAGTGACTCCAAAGATATGATTCTCTTTAAAGGGTTATCAACCAATCACTTCAAAGGTTTCAAACAAATTTTGTGTGGAATATTCCTAATGATGAAGAAAGATTACAAGTCCTCTATATAGGCCATGAAATTCCCTTATGTGACTTCAAAGGATCATAACTTGGTCAATTTTTATCTCCTTGAGCCCATTATTTTTCAATAGTGATCTTAAGAATGTGAACTTCAACTTTTCTTTCATGTGGAAAGCTTGAAAATGGTTGGAAGATGCCTTGAGAGCTCAAAATATTATAGGTCACCTCATGGATTTTCACCAATTTTACAAGGCCATAACGTTTTCAATACTTGGTATTTTTGAGTGATTCAAGTCTCACAATGCTCTTCGGGAAGTCCACTTCAAGATAGAATCATTGATCAAAGCAATATTTTGAAAGAAGGGCTTGTTTAGAATCAAAACATTATAGGTCACTTTTGAAGAAAAGTTAGAATTTTTCTATGTAAAAAAAGTCAGCATCTTTTTCTCAACTTTGACCAAACACAATTTCTAGATCAAGCATCCATTTGATCCCATTCTTGACACATTGCAAATATTGTGACCTTATCTTACAAATGCTTCAAGAATTATACTCTAAGACAACTTGAGCTGGGAATATCATTGATTCAAAGTTGGTACTTTGAAACTGAAGTTTCACTTCAAGTCATATTTCAATTTTCATAATATGGCTTCTAATCACCAAATTACCACACATTTTCACCTAAACATGATTAGAAAATATGTTTGAATCATTTAGAGTGCCAAAATGCATCATTTGGATGAGTTTTGATGCACATGTGATCACACTTTCTTCATGATCACATGTGTGCACGAATGCAAGTGAAACTGCATCATTCACCCCTCCTCTTGGTTCTATTCACTTATCCTATAAATACATGATGTATTCCACTTATTTTTGTAAGCCTGAACAACCAGAATCACCCTGCGAAACTCTCTCCATAACTCACAAATTCTGCAACTTCAAATTGTGTTTTACAGCCTTCTTCAATCCATTTTCTTTGCTAATTCTTCATCCTTGAACTTCACGGAAGCTAACAGAATAAGAACCAAGCCTTGAAGCATCCTAAATCGTGTTAGCCAAGTCAAGTTTCAGAGCTCTGAATTTGAACTTCAATAGGTAGATTCCTTAATCAATTCTCTCAAATTTTGCTACTACAATGAAGCTCTCATCATTTTGATACTCATCGCATCATTTGTTTTTAACTGGAAGCGAGTTTTGGTCATGAATTTTCAAATCCCTATTCAACTTTTTCCTTTTGGTTTTTTGCAAATCGACTGAGCTACACTTTAAATAAATTTTTCGCGAGGGTACGTTTGTCTTCGTCTTGATGAGACAAAGCGAATAATATTGGTATGAGCTCCTGATTTTACAGTTTGTGAGACCTGCAATTCGCGTGACTGGAGGTTGAAGATGACCAACGGGTCATCTTTCAACCAATGACAAGGTGCCACTTGTTTTTTTAAAATCGAATTTAAATATTTGATCTAGTGGTTTATTCACTAATGACCATGATATACACAACGCGCCAGATCCCTTGGATTTGATTACTAACGCGTTTTAACATTGATCTAATGGTCTATATCTTTTTGGTTTTATTTTTATTTTCTGATTTTATATTTTAATTGATTTAAACTTTAAAAATTCATAAAAAATTCATTTCTGAAAAAATATTTTGGATTTTTTCTTTTTTCTTTTTCTTTTTTCATAATTTTATTTTATGATTTGATTTTTTTTAATAATTTTTCACTTTAATTAATTTGTTTTAATTGATTAAAAATATCTTCCTTGATTTTTAAATTCTGAAAAAATCATGGAAATGTCTTTTGGTCTTTTGGAAATTTTTGATAACTTTGTTTTATTTTTATTTATGATTTTACTATTTTTACCATTTTTTGGTTTGTTTTTACTTATATCTTTTATTTCTAAAAATAGTTGATGACTTTAAAAAAATTCTGAAAATTTTTATCAACATTTATTGAATCATGTTTGACCTCTGATTATTTTGTTTTTAAGATTTTTATTTGGTATTTTAATATACTTTATATATTTTACCATCTATTTTCCTTTTATTTAACCATTTAATTTTTTTTACTAAATATTATTTTATTATTTTTATTTTGGTTCTGACTTGGACTTCATTAGGTGAAAAATTCCTCAACCTCATTGGATCTAAGGTGTTGATAGGTTGAGAAACCAAAACCACCAAAATGAATGAATGATGTTAATGATATTCGAAATCTTAATTTCATACAATGCATCCCCTCCCTCTTCATCTTATCCTTCTCTTATTTGTGCTACATGTTGTTAGAGGATGATTTACATATCATCTCTCCAAACATATGGCATATAGATTGCTATTGACCGGCCTCAAAATCGGTGTGACTTCTACATAAGTCCACTTAGGATTGCTTAACTTAGCGCTAAATTTTGTCCTGATTTGAGAAATTATCATTCGTGTCCCAAACCTATGTTTACAAGCCCAAGTATGTTTAATTTGAAACCTTTGATCCAATAAACTTGAGGTTCATTGTTAGGAGGCTTTGGTCGTATCAATCCTCTAATGATCCTTCACAAAATTTTGTCTAAACGAATCATTTAAACACCGTTTATCATTTATTGTCGCTTCGAGAATTTGAAATGAATGATATACTTGATAGAAAGCAATTGAAACTTATTGTTGAGCGACTTTGATTTTATCAATCTTCTAATGAGTTTTCAAATGCAAGTTTCAAGATGGTCATTCAACTAACCTCTAATTTCTAACTCATTAACAATTGACTTTTATTTTTATATTTTTACTCTACGCCTTTACTTTTACGCACCACTTATTTTAGCATTTTCATTTCATGCTATTTTTATCTTTTCTCACTTGAGCATTTATCTTTATGTCATTTTTATTTTGCTCACTTGAGCTTACATTTTCTCTTTGAAGATACTTAATAACCAACTTGAACAATAAAAAAATTTAAGGTTACTTAGACTATTTGGTTACTATCCTTGGCATAATGTAGTTATGGACTTCTTGGACTTAGGAGTAGAGACCCTGACCACCCTTGAGACCTTGTCACTTCTACTGGTATTTTGTCTGGAGTTCTTGGGGTTTGCCCCAAGACATTGGGTTGTTTTTTTCTTTGTGTGAAAGTTATTCTGATTATATGCTTTGCCGGTGATTGGGAATTCATATGTATACAACCGTTACTCTGCCCAATTTTTGTGAAGACATAATGCATTTGAAGTTTGGTATTCTTAAGAGGTTTAATATATTTTCTTATTCGATTTCAATCTAAAGGATGAGAATTCTACATTGACTCATTATGTCAAGTGTTGACTTTTTGTTAGTTAGACGGTTCTTTTCTGTAGCTTTTACCTTATGCATTAGGATAGTCCCTTCATCTCCTCCCATCTTTTTTAATTTCAAAAATATTCTCCCTCCTTTTCAAAACTATTCTTGTTTTCCAAACTTGAATCAATTTCATAATAAACTTGGACTTAGGTCCATTCATTTTCAAAATATTTGTTTAATCAAACTTTAAACAACTTATTAATACTTTGACATTTTTGTGAGAACAATAAAAGTCAATCAATCTCATTCAAACCATTTTTCCATTTTGGCTTTTTACTTTAAACTTTTCTCAAAAGATTAGACTCTTGTCAATCCTTGTAGTGATGCAAACTACTATACTTCTAGGATATATAGTGAAGTGAGATATTTTCCACTTGGGTGTTGAGCGAGGCTTTGTTGATTTTAAAATCTAAGCTATATCCTCCACTTTGAGATGAAACAAATTCTCCTTTTTCATAATCGTGGGTAGTAAGTATATTTTCCACTCGGATACGATGATGATGTCTCATCTCTTAAAATTAACCGACACACTTGTGTTTTTAAATTTTTAAAGGTGAACTACGAGTACCTTGATCCCCTATTGCACGGAAGATGGTACGTAGGCACAAAAAATTTACAACCGCGACAGGTGCCAAAATTGTAAAAATATACTTCTTTTCTCATCCCCACAATCTATTTTTTATACTACACTTATAACCAAAATATACAAATTTACAAAGAGTTTCCTGTGGAGTACCATAGATTTTTAGGGTGCTAATACCTTCCCTTTGCATAACCAACCCCCGAACTTAGATTCTCTCCCCCTATTTTTAGGTTATTCTCTCTTTTTCCATTCCTTTGGAAACAATAAACCGTGGTGGAGATCTTTATTTGATATGTGCGAGCTAAGTTAATCCAATGGCTTAGTATCAACATTTCTACCGCTACAAGATGGTATTCACTCTTATATCTTTTGTTTGTTTACCATTGTTATACTATCAGACCTTTGATAAATGGTATTCATTCAACTTTTTTGTGTCTACCGTTATTAGACTATTACGTCTTTGATAGGCGGTATTCACTCGTATGTCCATTTGGGTTTACCATTATTACAATATCACATCTTTGATAGATGGTATTTACTGTTACACCTTTGTTTTCTTACCATTGTTAGACTACACATCTTTGATAGGTGGTATTCATCCCGCTTTTTTGTGTTTACCGTTTTTAGACTATCACATCTTTGATAGATGGTATTCACTCTTATGCCATGTTGGGTTTACCGTTGTTAGACTATCATATATTTTATAGATGGTATTCACCTCCTTTGACTTATACTACCCATTTAGGATTCTGTCTAAAATAGAGTTTGTTCCTATTTTCCCCCCTTTGGTTGGTCCCAAATAGATTTGATCTTTCTCCAGTCTCAGTACTGATGCCAATCGTTGCTACTAAATTCGTGAGTCGATATTATTCTGCTTCCCTACCATCATTTGTGAGTCTGTATTACCCGCATCCCTTGTGATGGTGTTGTTTTGTTTTATCTTTCTCTTCTTTGAGCTTTACCCCAGTAGAGTTGGTCCTCTTTTCCCTAGCGGAATTCCTTTTCTTCAATGGAATCAAATTTTTATCCCCAGTCGAGTCGGTAATCCTTTCTTAAAGATTATTTCCGGTTGGCTAGTTGTGTGCATTGTTAAGAAATCCCCCATTAAATTCTTACTTTGCATTTTGATTCTTTAACAATGATTTTTGTTTTCTCCATTTATAAGTATCCCCAAATTTGTGTCGTTCACCAATGATTTATTTTACTAGATGAACTCTCTTTCTTAGTTTGTATTATGTCGTAGCATTTACCATTTCGTTTTCCCAGTGGTGTCTTCTTTCTCGTATGGAGTTCGTCTTTTACATTCATAATCATAAGCATTGCATGGTAACTTAGGGCCAAAAATAGGGTTTGCTTTTGTATTTAAGTATCGTCAATCGTGTCGAGACGAAGATTTTAACCTACATATCGCCTGATAGAGACACTTAAATAAGGGAAACTGTTACACCCTAATTTTCCCCCTAAGATCCATCATCATTTCATATTATCACAATGCATCAAGATCACACATTTGGGTTACCTATCAATTCTACTCCCTCCTATATTTAAGTTTGTCCTTGAGGGGTCACCAATTAGCTTGGATTATGTATCTCGTATATGTGTATCTTATGTTTACTAAACTTTAACTAAAATCTAAAAACAGACATTCCTTGTTTTGAACATTATAGGTATAGAGTCAAGTGCATCTCTCTCACCTCCTAAGCTAGGGTTTTGAAGATTGATCCTCAATCAACTGGCTATTCATTGGACTTTAAGAACTTTAAACTCAAGGCTATTATTCTAGCATCAAAGTTCTATGATTTGATAACTCTCTCAACTTCATTTGATCATGTGTGTTAGAAAGTTAGTGGTGGCATTTATCAAGAAACTTCATAGGTATATGAGTTTATTTCCATGCCTTCTTCAACAAGTTTGATCAAGTCATGAGCATTATCCTCAAGTTTACTTCAATAAAACATAATTTCAAGGTCTTATGTGATTCATCATGCCCTAATTTGAAAGAAAAACTCGAAAGATTCCAAGTTGATTCAAGTGGTTTGACCTAATTTGACAAGTTCTTGATTCTATGTTCAAAAGTGAACAACTCTATCAATTTTTACCACCTTGAGTTGATTATATTTTCTATGGACTCTTCTCATCATCTCCAACAACTTCTCTTTACATGACAAGATCCAAGTATGCAAGTAAAATCATCAAAAGTTAAAAAAACATTACAAGTCACTTTGTAATTATTGAATAAAAGTTTGCCAACTTCAAGGGATCATAACTTGGTCAATGTTCATCTCCTTAAGATCATTCTTTTCTACAGCATTATTGGGGATGTCTACTACAACTTTGCCTTAAAGTGCAAGATCTAAAAATGCTTGGAAGGTTGTGGAATTAAAGGAAACATTATAGGCCATCTATGAACTTTTCAAGATATTTTCATCAAGTTCCAAATACCATAACTCTCTCATTTTTTATGATTTTTGAGTGATCTCAATTCCGTAATTCTATTTAAGAAGTTTACTTCATTTCATCTTCAATGATCAACGACTAATATTGAGTGGAAAGCCATGCAACTTTGCAAAACATTATAGGTCACTTTAATATTCTATACTTAGAATTTTTTCTAAGTATAAATTTTAGTGAGTTTTTCCTGATTTCAAAATGGCATAACTTTGTGCTCAAATGTCCAAATGGAAACTTTCTTGGCACATTGCAAAGTTTGTGAGAAAATTCATACATCCCAAAAAGATTCATTCCATAAATCCTCTTGAGCAAATTGCCCCATGGATTTGAATATGGCCATTTGAAATTGAGTTTTTGCCCATGGTAAGAATTTTGAACATTTCTAATTCAAATTACAAGTCAGTTTAAGGTTCCATTTTTTTCATAATCATGTTTACCAACATTCCAAAAGATATTTTATAATCAAATCGCATGTTTAGCTTGAGTTTTGGTTATGTGAAATCACACTTTTTCCATGAATCGGGCACTCACATGAATTCCATCAATTTCCCGTTGTCTCACATGCTTGAGCTTGCCATTCACCTCAGCTATAAATAAGGATCATTCTCCACCAATTTCCACATGCTTTTGATAGCCAACTAAGCCCTGCCAAGATCCCGTTTAAACTCTTGAGCTTGAATTCCATTTTCTTCATTGCCCCCTCCAAACACTAAAAAGCTCCTAACAGTTAGCTTCATTGAACTTCATTGAAGCTGACCAGACCCTTAGCAAGAAGAAACATGCCTCAAATCTAGTTCACCAACTCAAAGTTTCAAGCCAATTTTCTTTGCTTCCTTCTGGTAGACTTCTCCACCAAATTGATTCAAACTTGTTGTCATGATGTGGATCATGGTTCTCTGATGCTTATAGGATCATTATTTTTCTTTAATCGATCTAATTGATAGGTTTATTTTTGAATTTTTAAGTTAAAAATATCTTTGGTTTTTTCCAAATCGACTGATTTTTTTTATATAAGTATTTCGCGAGCATATTGTTGTGATCGTATTGAATAGATGCATCTAATGGTACCACTATGAAAGCATAAATTTATTATTTAAATGATTTCAAATTTTCCCTAGTTGCAGGCGTCTGGAGGTTGAAGTTTACCAGCGTGTTATCCTCAACAAATGAGACAACGCCAATTATTTTAATTTTAGTGGTAAGAATTTTCTGGCCAAGGTGTGCGCGCTTTGACTGATGTTCACCATACATCCATGTCTCTGAGCCATCCAAATGGCCACATCAATTACTGAAGAGAGATCCAACGTCTCTTATATTTTTCTGATTTTAATTATTTTTCTTTTTTTTTTAATTCATTGAACTTCAAAACTGCATAACTCCTTTATTTTTTATCCAAAATTATGAAAACTTACACAAAAATACTTTGAATTATTTCTGACTTTGTGAATATTTTTTCAGATTTGATGTTTGCTATTTTATTTTAATTATTTTTTGGTTTATTTTATTTATTTTAATTGGTTTAAAAATACTTTTAATACTTATTAAAAATACTTTTTAATACTTTTAGATTTTTGGTTTATTTCACTTAGTTTTATATTTTTTAATTAGTTTCTGACTTCCAAAAATTATAAAAAAAATTGTCAATACTTAATGACTTGTATTTGACCTCTGATAATTTTTTGGAGTTTTTATTTGGTGTTTTGATACACTTTTTGTATTTCATCAATTAATTCCTATTAATTAACCATTTAAAAAAATTTATTTATTTTAATTACATTTTATTTTCTTTGTGATTGATTCTGGCTTTGTGATAATTAGTCAAATCTTTGGTCAATTTCCTTAACCTCATTGGATCTTGGGTGTTGATAGGTTGAAATCCAAATCCACCAAAATGGATGAATGATGTTGATGATAATTGAATCCATTTCTTGGTTACTTTGAGCTTACGGTTCCATTTTTTTACAATCCATTGCCTCTCTACTTTATACCTTTCTTCTTCTTTCCTTTTTGAATGGTCATTAGTGGTTAAAACTTTATGTTTGATATCCCAAGTATGGTTGATTATTGGACTATGGATTAAAACCTATGAGGCTTGTTGTCAGGAGGCTTTGGTTTTATCAATCCTCTAACAAGTCTTCATCAACATTGATCTAAGTTCATTATTCAATCGTCATTGGTCATTTATTATATATTATACCTCCTTCATCTCTTTCTTCCTTTTTTCTTTGAATGATCATTTGTGACTCAAACTTAGGTTTGAAAGTCCAAGTATGAATGAGTATTGAGCTATGGTTCAAATACACTTGAAGCTTATTGTTATGAGACTTTGATTTTATCTATCCTGTAATAAGCTTTCATCAACTTTGATCAAAGTTCATTAGTCAATCATCATTGATCATCCCTTCTAACAATTAACCATTAACTACTAATTTCTAACTTCTAACTTCTAACTTTACTTTTATCCCTCTTTTATTATCTTATGCTTTATTTTATTTTTTGCTTTATTTATCATTCATTCCTATATATATATTTATGTTATTTTCCTTTTTCCCACTTGGACATTTACTTTGGCTTATGAACTCTTCCTTTTGTCCACTTGGACTTTTATTTTGTTTTATTCTTAAAACATTAATAATTCAACTTGAACATTAAAAGACTTAAAGCTCTTTATGGAATATTGGTTACTATCCTTGGCATATTGGATTTATGAACCTCTTGGACTTAGGATTAAAAGCATTGATTACTTTGAGACCTTGAGAGCTTTGGACCTTGTGTTGCTTAATTGTTATATTTCTTACGTATTGGGAAATCTTCTATGTGCAGGTGTTGTTATGTTGGCCTTTAGTGATTTATATGGCACATGGCTCAATATTAAAAACCTTGCTTTGGGTTTTAAATACCTTGGGTTTATTTGATACTTCTATACTTTTTATTTATTTTCACATTGATGATTGGAATGCTCTTGGTATATTATGTCAAGTGTTGGATTCTTGTTTGGTTAGACTCTTCCTTACCTTAGATTTTATTTTATGATTTAGGATAGTCTCTTCATTTCCTCCCATCTTCTTTAATTTTCAAAATCTTCTCCCTTTTTCAAAGGATTCTTGTTTTCTAAACCTGATCCGCTTTCTATAAAAACTTGGACTTAAGTACATGCATTTTCAAAACCCTTTTCTTAATCAAGTTATTAATCAATCTTAATCAATATATGACTTATTTCTTCAATATTTATAAAATACAAAAAAAATTCAAACCATTTTTCTATTTTGGCTTTTTACTTTAAAAACTTTTTCTTAAAATTAACCAACACATTTTGGCCTTTTTTACCCGAACTACATGGGTTTTGATTTCAACATTGCACATTGTTGGTATGTAGGCCTAGATCTCATTGGAAGCTTTATTAAATAAAAAATTGTGAAATACACTTCTTTTCTCATCTCTGTAATCTATTTTGTACATATTTATTTTTAGCCAAATACACATATTTTCAAAGAAGTTCCTGCAAAGTACCGTAGATGATTATGGTTCTAACACCTTCGCTTTGCATAACCAACCCCCTTACCTTGATATCTATCTTATTTTGGGTTTCATTTGCTCTTTTCCCATTCCTTTGGAATAATAAAGTGTATCACAACTTTCACTTTGTGAGTTAAGTCAATCAATAACTTAGTCTCAACTTTTTTCCGCTACAATAACCCTTAGGGAGTTGTATGTATGTATAAGTGGTTACTTTGACACATTCTTGTTTTTTTGTTGAGGAATTGAAGCATGTTTAAGATGTAGCATTTTTTTTTGCAACTTGTTGTTGATTGATGAATCTTCACCCTTAGTTGTATGTTCGCTTGAGTACCATTTCCATTTGACACTTTGGTTTTGTTTTCTACCATTTTTTCATACTTTGTGGTGAACGAGGAGTCACTTAGTCTTGCATCCTAGATGAGATCACGACATCGTTCTTTTGTTTGCTTTTAGTTGTAAATGAGGAGTAACTTGGTCTTGTATCCTAGTTGAGATTATTACATCGTTCTTCTTGTTTTATTTATTGATTGCTTGTGCTCAAATGCTCCCTTGGGACTTTTTAATTCAATCTTGATCCTTGATTAAGTTGAATTAAAATAAAATTTAGGTTCAAAACCAAGCATAACAACTTTTAGGTAGATTTCCCTTTAATATGCTAACATTAGTTCCATGATACATGATAACAAATAGGACATGAGTTCCCCTTAGTATTTTTTTTTTATTTAGCATTTGCATCTAAAACAAACCTCTTTCTTGATCAAAAACTCAAAAACACTTAATGAATAAAGATACGTATAATATGCCATGAGCCTTAAGTACATGAAGAGGAGTTCGGATCTGAGACATCTAACTTGATCATCCAAGGGTCTTCATGTCATAGACTTTAGTATAATACGTATCTCAAAGAATTTCAAAACTTAAAGGAGATGGATTCAAGTACCGCCAAGGACCACTTGAGGGATCTCCTAACAAAAACACTCAACAAATCAAATCTCTTCCGTCAGTTGTCTTTTATTTTGAAAACTTTTCAAAATGGGTTGTTACCCATAAAAGCACAAACAAATCAAAACTATTGAGAAGAACTAGGGTGCTCTGATTCTTTCAAGATACGTAGGCACGGGGTTATAAAAATGAGGTGAGGCGCAATAATAAAAAACTTTCTTTTTATTCATTAACAATTCATTCATGCATTCCCTTAGCTAGAAAGCTTTAGATAGCACACCCTTTGTTTATAACAACTCGAGTGGATCCTATGGAGTACCAAAGACATGGGGGTGATAATACATTCTCTTTGCGTAATCGACTTCCTTACCCAATTCTTTACTGCGAGACCCTGTTCTTTCCCACTTAAGATTTACTCAATATTTTCCTTTCCCTTGATGGGATAAATAACATTCGATGCCAACTCTATTTACATCGGTATTTTTCACAGTAGCGACACCCAGACGTCAAAAACTTCTACTTCTTAAATATATTTTAAGGATATCTCATCACGTATTGAAATACTTCCAGTGTGTTGGTATTGGTCATATTTGATTATGAAAGCCTAAACGTCGCACCAAACCTCTCTCTTGACCACATCGGTCATGATGGGGTTTATCCTTCTTTTGTGTTCCATAGATGGTTTAGAATCTTCCTCTAGTATAATTCGGTGCATCCACACCGATGGGCTTATTCCTTTAAGACCAGATATATTATAGCCTAAGGTTGCATGTTATCTTTGTAAAACATCTAAGAGTTGGTTAGTTTCATCTTTGTATAAGTTTGCATTTACTATAACTGGACGATTTAGTTCCTTATCTAGAAACTCATATTTGAGATTCTTAGGTAATTCTTTAAGTTCTATAGATGGTTTCTTAGGACCAGGCATATGGTCAGCAGTTAGTGCTAGGAATTCGTAAAGGTTGTCGTCCACATATGATGTATACGACTTAAATCCATCATCTTCCATTATGGGTGTTGAGGGAAGTTTTATCTTCTCAGTATGTGCCTCTGTATCCAACTGTCTTATGCACTCATCAATAATATCAATGGCACATCATGAGTCATTTATGGATGGTGCTTTTAAAAATTTGGATAGGATAAACTCAACCTTCTCGTCATCAACTTTGAAATTCATTTTTACGCTTTTGACATCTATCATGGCTCCAATAGTTGATAAAAAGGGTCTGCCTAGAAGAATGTGGATATCATCATCTTCTTTAATATCCATTACGACAAAATCTATTGGGATATAAAGTTGACTGATTTTGACTGGAATATCTTCTAATACACATATTGGATACTTAACTGACTGATCATCTAGTTGGAGGGACGTTCTTGTTGGTTGAACTTCTCCTAGATCTAACCTATTGCAAACAACTAGCAGCATCAAACTCACACTTGCACCTAAATACAACAGTTCATTGTCAATATTATGTCTTCCTAGAACACATTGTATGGAAACGCTTCAAGGATCTTTATGATTTTTGGCTAATTTTTTCTTAGCAATCGCAATGCATTCTAATAGTTTAGGGTCAAAAAGCTTCGAATTGTTTTTCAAGATGTCTTTCAGAAATTTAGCATATGATGGAATTTGGGTTATAACTTCAGTGAAATGGATTTCAACGTGAAGTTTTTTAATTACGTTCCCAAACTTTTAATATTGGGCGTCTTGTTGGATTTGTTTAAGCCTTTGTGGATAAGTAATTGTTAGTTTATAGGGGGGAGGTGGGACATATTTTTGACTTCCTTGGTTATCATTTACTGCTCCCTTATCTTTAATTTCTTCTTCTCTTTACTTTTCATGTTTTACTAGTTCCTCTACTAATTGTTTTTTAGAGTAGTGAGAACGTTTTCTTTTGGCTAGTCTGGTTTTCTTGGTAAAGAATTATTCAACCTAGGGTCTACAGGTCCATCATATACGGTTCCACTTTGTAGTGAAATAACATTAGAATGGCCTTTAGGGTTAGGTTGAGGTTGTCTAGGGAATGATCCTCCTGGTGTAGCCTGAGCAACTTGTTGTTGTGCTACTTGAGAGATTTGGGTTTCCAGCATTTTGTTGTTAGTTACCATATAATCCACTTTGTTACCTAGTTGTGCAATTAGCTCATTTATATGAATATTTTGGTTCATAAATTCTTTATTCTGTTGAGTTTGAGACGAAATGAAATTTTCCATGATTTTTTCTAAGTTTGATTTCTGAGGTGTAATTTGAGTAGGTTGTGTCGGTGTTTGAGCTTGAAAACCACGTGGTCTTTGAAGTGCAGTGTTTTGAATATGATTAGTGTTATTATAAGAGAAGTTTGAGTGGTTTCTCCATCCAGGGTTATAAGTGTTTGAATATGGGTTTCTTTGGACATAATTAACCTGATATGTCCTTGGGTTCCACAGATTTTGAATCTGGTTTATACTGAAAATGTGGTAGTAGTAGGATTAACGACTAAGCTTTCAACTTTTTGTCTTAAAGCATCCATATTAGAATTCATATTTTCTAGGCTACTGATTTCGTATATACTTTCTTTTGTTTCTTTTTTATCCTGAAGTTCGTTCAGTTCCCCATCGGTAATGATTTTGTGCCATGTCTTCTATAAGTGTGCAGGCTTCGGGGTATGGTTTGTTCATCAGTGCACCGCCATCGGCAACATCGGTGTCCATCTTTGTGTTGTAGAGAATCCCATTGTAGAAGGTATGAATGATCAACCATTATTTTAATCCATGGTGTGGAAAGGCTCTTAATAGCTCTTTGTATCTTTCCAAGCGTCGAAAAAGGATTCACCATCTTGTTGAGTGAATCTGCTTATTTAGTTTCGTAGGACAATAATTTTGCTCAGTGGAAAGTATCTAGCAAGGAATACTTTCTTCAAGTCATTCCAAGTAGTGATTGAATTTGCTGGGAGGGATTCTAACCATGATCTTGCTCTGTCTCTAAAGGAAAATGGAAATAAATGTAAATGTATTGCCTCGGGAGAAGTGTAATTGGATTTCAATGTGTCGGCTAGTTGAATGAACACCTTTAAGTGTTGGTTTGGGTTTTCTGTTGGGAAACCAACAAACTGGTTTTGTTGCACAATTTGCAACAAGGTGGGTTTCAATTCAAAATGGTTAGTTGGGATTGTAAGGTTAACAATACTTGAATGAGGTTCTTCATTAGAAGGTAGGGAAAAGTCCTTAAGTGGCTTGTGGTCATTTTCTTCCGTCATTGCTCTCCTGATTCATTGGAGCAAAATTCGTGTACGTGTATCTCTTTGGTTCTTCTATTGGATCTTCTAAGGTTCCGGTACTCTAAGTTCTTCACATTTACAAAAAGGGTTCCTTAATCTAGATGGTGTAACAACATGGTTATGATATTTGATGTAATTGGTCCCCGAGAATGACGCCAAAAACATGATTGGTGATTTCTGAAAGTATACGGAGTCTATCGGAGTAATATAAAGAGTGTCGAACCCACAGAGACCAAATGGTAAATCTGTCGTTTTCTATTGCTACGGTGTTTATCTAAGGTGATTTAAATAAGGATTTGGAGCGAGAAAATAAAAAGAAATAATAAACTTAAATTAATTCAGAAATGCAATCTTGGAATGCGGATCTCATTAACACATTCATACTCTTATTGTTCCTAAAACTATCTATGGGACAATGTTTTCTCCTTTGAAAGAAAATTAGTTAAAAAGGAACTTTCACTATCGTGTAATCGAAACTGGATTTTACTCTCTAATTTATATCAGATCTCTCACATTCCCCGGTTGCATTTTGCTTTAAAGAAGTAAGACCTTTTTTTAGAAATTAGTTTTTTTTCTCAGACACAAAGTAATTTTGATTGGAAAATTAGACTTTAAAGGGTTCTCGGCTTTCGCACGATCAACCGAATCTTAAACCTATGAATGCATCCGAAAATAGTTTTAAAATCACTTTCTGAAAATATAAAACTTTCCCAATCAATTAATAAAGTTCTTTCTCGGTGTTATACCCCAAAATTTTCCCTCCTATTTTCTTCAAGAAATTCTTCCAGGGCTCTCAAATGCTCAAGGATGCTCAATAGTTGATCAGACAAATTTTCCTCCTAAGTAATGGGTCCACAACTAGGGTTTTATCTTGCACAAGTAAGAATGTGTTTCAAAGGTCTCAAGTGGTTTCCATGATTCTCCATAGGTCTTCAACAATTCTTATATCAAGTTTCAAGTCTTGTATCACAAGTTTGCTCAGTAAATAGCTCATATGATTGAAAATCAATTGTATTGGATAAAAAGTCAACTATGGTTAACATACAATCAAACTTCAATATTTTTGGTCAATATCAACATTTTAAAGTGATATTCATCATTTGATCAAGGTTTGATCATGATTCCTCAAGGAAAGCCCTCAAATCATCAAAGGTCAAAAGTTGCCAAATTATGGTTTCCTTAGGGGAAGTCAATTGAACTTTGACCAAGCATAACTTAAACATGCTTCATCAAATTTTCCCCAACAAAAGCCCATTTAAAGGAAATTAAATTCTTTATAACTTTGAATTTATGCTCAATTCCAAAAAGTGCTTTATTTGAAAGATATGGGTTAATACATTACAGGTCATTTTCAAAAGTCAACAAAAAGACACTTTTTGTCAAGGCAACTTATATCAAGATAAATATTCAAATGTAAAAATGATAAAAGGAGAAATTTTAGAGGACGTCTTGAGCTTTCCAAAAGTTTAAAATCACCTTCAAAAGATGAAAATTGAG
This sequence comes from Vicia faba, assembly GCA_948472305.1. NCBI lineage: Eukaryota > Viridiplantae > Streptophyta > Magnoliopsida > Fabales > Fabaceae > Vicia > Vicia faba. The sequence continues at coordinate 1,404,299,811 of OX451739.1, forward strand.
ATATTTGTGACTAGGTAAAGTTGGGGAAATTTAAGAAAATGCATAAAGTGCAAAGTGTGCAACCTTGAAATTTTGAACTTGTGGGCTTAACTTTTTAGGTTCAAAACATGTCTATGACCTTATGAAAGCCTCCTAAGCTCACTCACACCTTGCCTTATGTTTTCTTATTATTTTATTTATATTTACTTTGTTTTATCAAAATAAATACAAAATAAATTAAATAAGGTACAAGATCATTGGGCCAAGCGCATGTTTGGTTTCTTAATCATCTAGAGGCCCAAAAAATTTCAAAACAACTTTCCAAAACTATGTAGGACTCAAGAAGGCAAGAAGAATCTCAAAAATGGAATTTTTTTAATGTTTTGGATTCTTGTCTAGCATAGCCATGATTGCATGAGGTTTTTACACTTTTGTTTTCTTTATTCCTTTATCTATATAAACACCAAGAGACCAGACAAAGAGGAGACAAGTTGCTGCCTCAAGAGATAGGGTTTTCAAAACACAAAATTGAAAATAAAGTGCAATCTTGTATCTCAAAGTTCTAGGTGTTATACCTTGATTTTTACCCCTAAGATTTCTCTATCATCTCATATCAACTCAATCATATCAAGATCACACTAGGGTTTGATTCTTATCAATATCTTTAGGTTTTCTCATGAGGAATCACCAAGAACCTTGATTTGTATATGTTTTGTATTGATTAACTTTTAACTAACAAATACAATGAATGTTTTCTCTAATTTATGATACTATAGGTGAGGGTACAACACATTTCATCAAGTGAATTCATAGGTTCATGATTTTATTTTCATGCCTTCTTCAACAAAGCTTCATTGAGATTCAAGCTTCATCAATGAGGATGATTTAAAATAATATCATGACAAGGTCTACTATGATTCATCATGCCTTAATTTGTGAAAGAAAGTCAAAAGATGCAAGGGTTGATTGAAGAGGTTTGGCCTAATTGGACAAGCTCTTGATTCCTTGACCACAAGTGCATAAATCTTTCAATTCTTAATATTTGGAAGTGTTTTTTGTTGCTATGGGTTCTTGTTGTCATCCACAACAACTTCTATTCATATGGAAAAATTAATTATGCAAGAAAGTTTGTCCAAATTGAAAGGGGTTTCCAAGTCATTTTGGTGCTTAAGGAGCTAGGGTTTTGAATTTCTAAGGGCCATATCTTGTTCATCTTTTGAGATTTTTGAGTGATTCTAAATATATGCTTATATTTAAAGGTTTATCAACAAATCACTTCAAAAGCTTCAAGAAAATGTTATGTGGAAGATGCCTAATGATGAAGAAAGATTACATGTCCACTAGATAAGCCATCATATTCCCTTAGGTGAGTTCAAAAGATCATAATTTGTTCAATTTTTATCTCGTTGAGCCCATTATTTTTCCACAATGAACTTAAGGATGTGAACTTCAACTTTTCTTTTATGTGTAAATCTTGAAAATGAGGGGAAGATGCCCTAAGAATTCAAAAGATTATAAGTCACCTCATGAATTTTCACCAATTTCAGAAGGCCATAACTTTTTCAATATTTGGTATTTTTGAGCGATTCAAGTTTCACAATTCTCTTTAAGAAGTCTACTTCAATCTAGAATCAACGATAAAAGCTAAATTTTGGAGGAAACCCTTGTTTAAACTCAATACATTATAAGTCACTTTTGAAGAAAAACTTAGAATTTTTCTAAGCACAAAAAGTCAACATGTTTTTATCAACTTTGACAAATCACAATTCTTAGCTCAAGCATCCATTTGATCTCACTCTTTGCACATTGTAAATATTGTGACCTTATCTTTCAAATGCTTCAAGAATCATACCCTAAGACCCCTTGAGCTGTGAACAACATGGATTCAAAGATGGTACCTTGAAACTGAAGTTTTCTCCAAAGACGGAATTTGAAATTCATAATGTGGCTTCTACACACAAAATTAGCATGAACTTTTGATTTAAATATGATTAACAAAGTTCCCAAAGTTGAATTAAGGATTAACAAAGTTCACACTTTTTTCACTTTCGAGCTCCATCCAATTTCCCTCCAAACATCAAATTACCTCTTAATTATTTGCACCATTCGCTTCCCTATAAATAAAGGACCTCACTCCTCTAATTTTCTCTAGCTTGAACAGCCAAAATGACTCTGTAAAACTCCCTCCATAACTCACTTTTCTGAGATTTAAAATTCCTCTTCTCTCCACTTTTCAATCCAATTTCTTCATTGATCCTTCATACTTGAACTTCACTGAACTTAACAGAAGAAGAATCAAGCCTTGAGGTTCCCTGAATTGTGCTAGCCAAGTCTATTTACAGATCAAGTTCATTTGACTTTGTTCAGGTAGTTTAAGGCACAAAATCTTCTAACTCAAATTACTGGAATGATCTATGATGTTCCTTGATTCTTGCTCTTAACTTAATTTTGGTGAAACAATGCATTTAATGCTTCTGATTTTTTATTTTAACATTTTCAAACATCTATGGTGTTTTCCAAATCGACTACGCTATGCTTTATATAAAATTTTTGCGAGCATATGGTTGTGATCGTCTTAAGTAGATGCATCTAATGGTACCACTATGAACACGTAAATTTACAGATTCAAGGATCTTAGATTTGCCCTACTTGCAGGAGGCTGGAGGTTGAAGACAACCTATGTGTCGTTCTTCAACCAATGACGCTCAGCCAATAGTTTTATTTTGATTGGTTGGACTTTCTTTTGTTGCATGTGCGCGCCTTGACTTGGGTTCATGATACTCCTTCACCTCAGATTTGTTAGATCTGCGAGCGTGTATAAATGAAAGAGATCCAACGCGTGTGGTTTTTACTGATTTATTTTATTTTTACAAAATTATTTTTAAAATTCCTTTATCTTTAAAAATTCATAACTCTTTTATTTTTTATGCAAAAATCATAAAAAAATATATGAGAATACTTTTAATTATTTGAGACTTCGTGAATATTTTTTCAAATTTTTATTTTGATGTTTGATATTTTTCATACTTTTTCCATTGTTTTCCTTATTTTAATTATTTTAAAAATACTTTTTGACATTTAAAGTTCTAAAAAATCGTGGAAGTATCCAATGGCCTGTTGACAAATATTGTTGACCTCATTTTTTTTTATTTCTGATTTTACTATTTTTTTTCTAAATTTTGGTTTATTTTTCTTATTTTCTTCAATTTTTAAAAATAGTTTGAGTTTAAAAAATTCTGAAATCTTTTGTCAATATTTATTAAATCATGTTTGACCTTTGACTATTATTTAAGATTTTTATTTGGTGTTTTAATATGCTTTGTGTATTTTACCATTCATTTTCCTTTTATTAACCATTTAAACATTGTTTTATTTTTATATATATATATATTTATTTTTTTTGGTTCTGACTTGGACTTCATTTGGTGACAAAATATTCAACATCATTGGACCTTGGGTGTTGATAGGATGAGAAACCAAATCCACCAAAATGGATGAATGATGTTGATGATATTTGAAAACCTAATTTCATACATTGCATCCTCTCCCTCTTCATCTCATCCCTTTCTTATTTGTGCTACATGTTTTTAGAGGATGATCTACATATCATATCTCCAAACACATGGCACATAGATTTCTATTGACCGACCTCAAAATAGGTGCGACTTCTATAAAAGTAAACTTACGATTACTTAACATAGCGCTAAATTTTGTCCCGATTCGAGAAATGATCATTCGTGCCCCAAACCTATGTTTGCAATCCCAAATATATTTAATTTGAAATCGTTGACGCAATAACCTTGAAATTCATTGTTAGGAGGCTTTGGTTTTATCAATCCTCTAATGAATCTTCATAAATTTTGGACTAAGTGAATCATTTAAACATCGTTGATCATTTGTTGTGGCCTTGAGAATTTGAAATGAATGATATACTTGAAAAAAAGCAAATGAAACTTGTTATTCAGAGGCTTTGATTTAATCAATCTTCTAATGAGTTTTCAAATGCATGTTTCAAGATGGTCATTCAACTAACCTCTAATTTCAATCCCATTAGCAGTTGACTTTATTTTCATGCTTTTACTTTACGCCTTTACTTTTATGCACCATTTATTTTAGCATTTACATTTCATGATATTTTCATCATTGCTCAATTGAGCATTTATCTTTATGTCATTTTTATTTTGCTCACATGAGCTTTTCCATTTTTCTTTTGTGGATATACTTAATAACCAACTTGAACAATATAAATCTTTAATGGCACTTGCACTATTTGGTTACTGTCCTTGGCATTTTGGAGTTGTGGACTTTCTGGATTTAGGTGTAGAGACCTTGACATACCTTGAGACCTTGTGACTTCTATTGTTATTTTTGTCTGGAATTCTTGGGGTTTACCCCGAGACATTGAGTTGTTTTTTTATTACTTTGTGTGCAGGTTATTCTGATTATATGACTTGTCTGTTATTGGGAATTCATTTGTATATTGCGTTACTCTGCCCAATTTTTGTGAAGACTTAATGTATTCGAAGTTTGGTATTCTCAAGAGGTTTATATCTTTGCTTGCTTAGTTTCAATCTAAAAGATGGGAATTCTAATTGACTCATTGTGTCAAGTGTTGGCTTCTTGTTGGCTAGGCGATTCTTTTCCATAGCTTTTACCTTATGCTTTAGGATAGTCCCTTCATCTCCTCCCATCTTCTTTAATTTCAAAAATCTTCTCCCTCCATTTGAAAACTCTTGTTGTTTTTAAACTTGAATCGCTTTTGCAATAAACTTGGACTTAGGTCCGTGCATTTCAAAAATATTTTATTAATCAGACTTTAACCAACTTAACAATAATTTGACATTTTTGTGAGAAGACTAAAAGTCAATCAGTCTCAATCAAACTATTTTGCCACTTTGGCTTTTTACCTTAGAATTTTCTCAAAAGATTAGACTCTTGTCTACCATTGTAGTGATGCGAGCTACTATACTTCTACAATATGTAGTGAAGTGAGATATTTTCCACTTGGGTTTTGAGCGAGGCTTTGTTGATTTTAAAAATCTAAGCCATATCCTCCACTTTGAGATGATGCAAATTCTCCTTTCTCATAATTGTGTGTAGTAAGTATGTTCTTCCACTCGGATACGACAATGATGTCTTGTCTCTTAAAGTTTACCAACACACTTGTGTTTTAAAATTTTTAAAGGTGAACTACGAGTCCCCTAATCGCCTATTGCACGAAAGGTGATACGTAGGCACTAAAGGTTCGCAATTGCGGCGGGTGCAAAAATTGTAAAAAAATACTTCTTTTCTCATTTCCAAAATATATTTTTTTGTGTACAACTTTTATAGCCAAAGTACATAAATTTTCAAAGAGATTCCTGCGGAGTACCGTAGATGTTTAGGGTGCTAATACATTCCCTTTGCATAACTAAACCCTGAACATAGATTCTCTCCCCCTATTTTTGGGTTATTCGCTCTTTTATCATTCCTCTGGAAACAATAAAGCAGGGTGGCGATTTTTATTTGATCTGTGTGAGTCAAGTCAATCCAATGGCTTAGTCTCAACATTTCTACTTCTACAGAAAAAAATGGCGACTCTGTTGGGGAAAGTTAGACCAATTGCTGGTCCATCCCTAAGTAGGTTGAGCCTATCTTTGTTTGTTTGTGTATGTTCTATTATTTGTTGTATGCTATGTGTTGTATATATGTTTGTCTGGATTTTCCTGGTTTTCAGGGTGCTTGGTGATTTCTCATAAGTCCTCTACCTGGACTTAAGAAAACTTAAGATAAGACGGGCGGTATAGTCATGTTAACTTTGAGGGAGTAATCCCAAAAAAGGAGGCATGAGATCCCCCACTCAGTGGAGGCCGATTTAACTGTAGTATCATTTACCGAGTAATTGGGAAGATGTGGTGCTTTCATCCTAGGAGCCTCTTGAAACTGAGGACCATAGAACCTTTAACCCATCTTGTCCTTTTAGGTGTAGTGCAAAAACTATTATGGAGTAATCTGGAAGTGGTTATCACACGATACTACACTCAGACGAGTTTTTCTTGAGAATATTACTAATTACCGAGTCAATCTGGATGTTGGTAATATCCGAAGGAATGATGTAGATTCTGGGAACCTTTTAGAACCTTGTTCGAAAGGTGATAAACTATTAGACCATACCATATGGGTAGTACCTTTGACCTCATGCTCGTGACTTCGAACCTATGAACCCCTCATGTTTTTGATCTTGTGTGTGATTATTGCATCATGTGTTGTACCCTAAATTTCCCCCCTAACTTTTTCAGTCGCACTTTCATATCATATTTTGTCATTTGGTCCCAATCATTAATAAATAGCTTCATTCATCAAATTTGCATCTTATCATAATGTTTTCTCTTGAGGGATCTCCAAGCACCTTAGTTGTATATTTTGTATATGTGTTGTTGACTAACTTCTAATCAAAACACAAAAAATATTTATCTTTGTCTTTGTATATTTGTGTTTTGTAGGTACCGAGTCAAAGCATCTGACAAATAAGGTTTTCCCGTATTATTTCCCTAAAATCTCTATTTGCAAAGAAAAATAATTCAAAAATTTTCATTTTTTTTCACTGTGCAATCGATTGCTCCTAGAGTGAAATCGATTGCACAGAGTTCATTTTGCGCAATATTTGAAAAAAATTCACTGTAAAATCGATTGCTCTCAGAGTGCACAATCAATTGCACAGAGTGAAATTTTGAAAAAAATTAGCAATTTCAAACTTGTCAATTTTGGCTCCAATTTTTCTTCATTTTTGAAAGATATATCATTAATTCAAATTTTGGCTCCATTTTGTCTTTATTTTTGAAAGATATATCATTAATTCAAATTTTGGCTCCAATTTTTGAAAGATATATTATTAATATAAATTTTGGCTAGAAGAATTAATTACCAAACCACCACTAACCCCAAGCCTAAACTCTATAAATAGAGCCTACATTTCATTCAAATCTCAAGGTTTTGATAGCCAAACTCATTTTGCTAAAAAATCTCTCAATTCTCTCAATCTACCGAATTCATTCAAAGCTCCATTTTCAAAAAAAATTGTAAGCTTTGCATTGAAGCTTACTAATCTTTGAGTTAAACCTTCATCTAAACACTTTTTCTCTACCAATTCTCTACATCCAAGCTTGGGAAATTCATTCTTGGGGCTGAATTGAAGCAAATTCTTGAAGTTATTTTGATAATTCTCTAGACCTACCTTTGGTGAGTTAGATTTTTCATCTTTCACAATGTGATCTCTTGTTTATCTTTGAGTTTGATTCATGGAGAATTGTTTTTTGATTCCATTGGTGCTATTTTCTCATAATTTGGTGGGATTTTCGTGCTCAATTAAATCCATGATCAAAGGTGTTTGATGGAAAGTTTGAATAAGAATTTGGCCTTTTGAAATGCTGATTTTCTGATTTTAACAAGGTGCAATCGATTGTTGTAAGAGTGCAATCGATTGTCACAGCAGAATTTTAAAGTTTTTTTTGAAAAAAAACACTGATGCAATCGATTGCTGTCAGAGCGCAATCGATTGTAACATTGTCAAAATGCTTTTTCTGCCTTGTTTTGGGGCTATTTTGATCCATCTATCTTTTTCTACTCACTCATTTTGATTGTTGATTTGGATTGCAATTTTAAATGTCCAATTTCTCTTTAAATTCAATGGACTTTGGGTGTAGATGAAGTTGGATAAATGTTCATTAGTTCAAATCTACCAAAGAGTGAATTATTTAATTCATTTTTGGTGCTTTTGATTAATGATATGTTTAGTACTTTAATCCATCTAGATGACTGGTTGAATTTAAAGATGAAAGAAATTTAAGGTAGCGAACCAAATTAGCTTATCATTCCCCTCCCTCTTTATCTCATCCCTTTCTTTCTTATTGTACTACATGTTAAGGGATGATGATCACTATATCATTTATCCAAACATGATGTGCATATATTTCTATTGACTGACCTTAAAATAGGTGCGACTTCTACATAAGTCCACTTACGATTGCTTACCATAGCGTTAAATTTTGTCCTGATTCAAGAAAATTATCATTCCTAGCCCAAACCTATTTTTGCAAGCCCAAATATGTTAATTTGAACCATTTTATCCAATAACCTTGAGATTCATTGTTAGGAGGATTTGGTTCTACCAATCCTCCATTGGATATTCATCAATTTTTGTGGACGCGGATCACTTAAACATCATTGATCATTAAATGTTGCCTTGAGGATTCTTAAATGTATGATATACTTGACAAAAAGCAAATGCAACTTGTTGTTGAGAGGCTTTGGTTCTACCAATCCTCTAATGAGTTCGAAATGCAAGTTTCAATATGGTCATCCAACTAACCATTAACTTCTAACAATTGACTTTACTTCATGCTTTTATTTTATGATTTTACTTTATGCACCATTTACTTTAGCATTTACATTTCATGCTATTTTCATCTTTGCTCACTTGAGCATTTACTTTTATGCCATTTTTATTTTGCTCACTTGAGATTTTCTTTTTCTTTTAAAGATACTTAATAATTAACATGAACCAGAAAATACATTAATGATACTTGGACTATTTGGTTACTATCCTTGGCATTATGGAGTATTGGACTTCTTAAACTTAGGATTAGAGACCTTGACCTATGTTGGAGACCTTATGACCTTAATTGATATTTTGTATGGATCTCTTGAGGTTTATTTCAAGACATTGGGTTGTTTATTTTTTTATGTGTGCAGGTTATTATGATTACATACTTTGTCTGTAATCTGGAATTCATCTGTATACAGCCGTTACTCTGCCAAATTTTTGTGAAGACTTAATGCAATTAAAGCTTGGATTTCCCAAGAGGTTTAGTATCCTTGCTTGGTTTCAATCCAAAAATGGGAATTCTATCTTACCTCATATTGTCAAGTGTTGGATTCTTGTTGGTTAGATGGTTCTTTTCCTAGCTTTTGTCGTATTCTTTAGGATAGTCCCTTCATCTCCTCCCATCTTCTTTAATTTTCAAAATCTTCTCATCTTTTTCAAAATCTTCTTTGTTTATAAAATTGAACCGCTTTCATAATAAACCTCGAATTTTTCGAGTTCCTTTTCTTTTAAAACTTCTTTTTTTAAACAAACTTCAATTCATTTGATCATACTTTGACATTTTTCAAAAATTAAAAAAAACACTTCAACTCATTTAGACCTTTTTGTGCACTCGAGCACCTTTACCCTTCAAAACTTTTTCCAAGATGAGACATGATTCATTGATAGTCTAGCAACATTCTCCTATCCTCATGGTTAAAAAGGTGTCGACTTTTCCACTTGAGTACTAGAGGCATTCTCAAACCCTCACTCTTGTTGACGCAGAGTCCATCTTACCCACACCTTGTGGGCATTACTCGAGATATCTCTCCTAACAATGATGACTTGTCTCTTTGTTTAAAAACAATCAACAGACAAGTCTTTTCTAGACAAACTACGGTGCTCTGACTTTCCCATTACACGAGGGGGGTATGTAGGAACTAAATCTTATGACCCAAGGCGAGCAACAAAAATAATAAAAAACATTTCATTTTGTTTTGTTTACAAATACACATTCACTCTTTTCCTTTAGCAAGAAAACCTTTACATGGCACTCCTTTTAAAAGAAACCAAAAAAAGTGGATCCTGCGGAATATTGTAGATGCTTAGGGTGCTAACACATTCCCGTTGCATAACCGACCTCGTACGTCGATCTCTGATCTTTTACTTTATTATGGTTTTTGTTCTCTTTTTCCCATTTCCCTTTGGAAATAATAAAGTGTGGTGGCGACTTTATTGTGTTGAGATAAGTCAATTGATGGCTTAAATCTCAAATCTTTGCCGCTACATTTCTTTTCCCATCATTACTGTTGCAATTTCGTTCTCTCTTAGTTCTAATTTACGCGTGCGACAGAAAAGTGGCAACTTCACTGGGGATATATTAACCTATTGCTGGTCCATTCCTAAGTGGGTCAATCCTAGATTTTTTGTTTCTTTTCTATGAGTGTTTATATGTTGTTTTACTTGTTGTTTATTACTTCCCATTATTATATATATATATATATATATATATATATATATATATATATATATATATATATATATATATATATATATATATATATATATATATATATATATATATATATATATATATATATATATATATGTTTGTCTGGATTTTCCTGGTTTTTAGGGGCTTAGTGATTTCTTATAAGTCTTCTACCCGGACATTGGGAAAACTTAAGATAGGACGGGAGGTATAGTCATGTTAACTTTGAGGGAGTAATCCCAAAAAAGGAGACATGATATTCCCAACTCAGTGGAGGCCTCTTTAGTTGTAGTGTCATTTACCGAGTAATCGGAAAGACGTAATGCTTTTGACCTGGGATCCTGCTGAAGGTGAGGACCGTAGATTACCTAACCCATCTTGGCCTTTTAGGTGTATTGCGGAAGCTATGATGGAGTAATATGGAAATAGTTGTCACGCGATACTATGCTCGAACGAGTTTTTCCTAAGAATATTACTAATTACCGAGTTAATCACGACGTTGCTAATATCCAAAGGAAGGATGTAGACTTTGGGAACCTCTTAGAACCTTGTTCGGCAAGTGATAACCGTTAGTCCATACCTTATGGGTTGTACCTTTGACTCCAGGCTCGTGACTCTGAACCATGTGATCATGTTACTGTGCAATGCATTGCATAACATTGCATATCATTTGCACCCTCTGCATTATTCTGCATACATCCAGGTCGTTCGGGATCTTATTCTCAGTTGCTTCTCTTTTCCAGTTAGTCGTATACCATCAAGATGATTCCTCAACATAACTATGGGACTAGAGCTGCTGCCAGATTTAGAATGGAAAACCAAGAACAACCCAACATGGAAGTCAGAATGGAAATCGACAAGTTGAATTCAGGCATGTCCAAACTTACTGAGATGATGCAAGTCCTGATTTCCAGAGGAGAGCCACCTCAAAATATTGTTGTGATACGGTGGGAGAACTGACTTGGAATTTTGCGTTTGTGTTCGCAAATGTTTCGGTTTAGCAAGAGTCGCCATCGACTTTTTATTTTATCCTAAGGAAAGGTCAAAAAGCACAAGAAAGACCTTTGGGATGTTTTCTTGTGTTCGGGGAGTAGATTATAAAAAGGGAAGGTATTAGAACCCTTTCTATCCATGGTTATCCATGGGCTCTTAGTTACTTGGTTAGATCACTTGCTTTGCATTTCTATTGTTTGAAATGGTGCTTTTCAATTGTTTGAAATGGTGCTTTGTGTGTGATTTTGAAAGATGTTTTGAAAAGAGGCCATCGTTGTGGCAACCTTTGTAATGATTCTTGTTTGGATGTATACAAAGGTGTTTTTGTCTTTTGAAAAGTTTTCAATGTTTGAAAGTAGGGTTTTGAAATTATGTTGTGAAGTGTGTTTTGAAAAATAGCAAGGATGTTTTTGCAAGCTTGATCAAGTAACTAAGAGTTGTCTACCCTATTTTACTCAAAGATCTTTCTTATGTTTTTAACCCTTTTAACAGTGTTGTTTCATCATTGTATTTGGTGAATAACCTTGTGTTAGGATGTTAACGGGACAGGCGCGGGTCATCGTATAGACCATGATAGTAATAGTGTCAAGTATTTTTGGCAATTTTCTTGAGGGACTTGATCATTTTGTTTAGGCAACTCAGATAGCGTCATCGAGGGACTATGATCTTTTGTTTTGTTTTTGTTTTGCCAAAGTACTTGACAAGCATACCATAGCCCATTTTTGAAGGCAACAAGTGGATTGAAACCCTAGGGGTGCAAGTGTGCATTGTGTTTGTTTTTCATGCATTGTTATCTTTGGATTAGGTCAAACTAATTATTGATTTTTATTTTGCATACAAACCCTAAGTCTAATCATGGCATAATTGGAAGCATTTAAAGGTGCGAAAATTTAAAGCCTACACTATTACAACATGATATAGGGAGGGGGGTACAAATTTGAATTGGGGGTATTTGACAAGAAATTAAATTCTAAATTATTACAACCAAATCGAATGTATAAGATAATATTTAAATGTGCAATAATTAAATAAAATACAACAAATAAATGTTAAATAAAATGTATTATGCAAAAAGTTTTTTATGTATGTAAAAAATATTTTTTAATGGGAAATGTAAATAATAATAAAAAGGGTCAATTTTAATTATTTCATTATTTAGGGAAAAAACCCTAATTTTTAAATAAATAGTATTATTTATTATTTATATGCAATAATGTATTGATTTGTACAAAAAATAAAAGTATATTGTAGAAAAGATATTTTTAGTGTAAAGAATTAATAAAAATGAAAATGTATTATTTTTTGTATTTTTGTTCTAATTATTTAATAAAATGGTATATAAGTAATATAAATATATATTAAACATATTAAATGTATAAAAAATAAAAATTAATTATTTTCAAAAAATGTATATATTTCCACAAATGTTTTTAAGTGTGTATAAAAATAATGAATAAATATAAATATATTTTTTTGCATTATTCTTTAAGTTTTAATAAGAAGAATATAAATTATTTACATATTTATACTAGTAAAATAAAAATGAATATCAAATAAATATGAAAAAATATGAAAAATAATTTTTGGTATTTTTTATATTTTGATATAAAAAAATAAAGTCAGAATAAAAAATAAAAACATCAAAATGACAAATATTCAAATAAATGAGCCAGGGGGGTGTAAACTGAAAATGCATGTGTTAGAAGCAAAAATGACCAGGCCCAGCACAATCAGACTTCATCTTCTTCCTTGGTTCACAAAAACGCGCGTTCTGTACATCAACTTCTATCTCCTGATTCCTTGACTTTTTGACAAAACTCAAAACATGAAACTTGTAGAGCATCAAGCAACGAATCCAACCATATAGAAAACTTAAGCTAACTCTCAAAGACCAGAGAGAATTTCTCTGGCCCTAATTTCTAACCTAGTTTTTTCAGAAAGTTCATGGATGAAATTCTCGTAGCACGATTAATATAAATGAAAACTAAGCATATGTATGGCTTCAGGGCTATGAACACAACATCTTTCATTCACAAACCTAAGTCTAACTATTCCTAAATAGAGAGATAGAAGTTCATGAAATACCTGTTTCAGTTGACTTCGAGCTGGACAATGCAGCAACTTCCAAGGGTGCTGGAGCTTCTTTTGAGCTTGCCTGATGTCCAATGAAGCTTTCCCAATGCTTGGCTTGTTTTGAAATAGCCTGAATCGAGCTACAGAACTCAACCTGCAAAGCTTTGAAACAAAAATGGCAATGCATGTTAATGGTGTTACAGTTAGCAATGAAGGCCTGGAATAGTTCAAGTGAGTTGGTTGGAAGGTGTTTGAAGTATCTTTGGGCAAAACGCACGAAGGAAAATGGAGATGGAGATAGTTCTGCAGGGCTTGCCCTGTTTTGTAGAAAAACAGTGATTTTGTATATAAGGAGGTTTGAGAGGCAAAGGGGTCGTGTTTCTGGCTTGTTAGAAGGTATGAAACTTGTTTGCAATGTTTGTGTAAGTTGGTTTTAACAAATGTGAGAGATGGCTTATGGTTTGCAAGTTTTCTTCTTCTTCTTGAAGCAAGAGTGTCTATCTGTTCAATGCAGGACTGTACAAGTCCTATATCATGCTGCATCTTTTGCCCTTGGTTACTGGAATTGGTAGATTTGATCTTGCCTCATAGATATGGCCCCATGCCACAAGGATCTTGTTTTGACATAAAGTGAAGTTTAAGCAAAAATGGCATTGTTACTTTTTCCATTTAAAGCTTAATCTAGTGTACAATGCCCTAATGACCAAGACAATACCTTAGCTCAATGGATATGCATTAAATTATGGAGTACAAACTGGTTTTGAGGCCTGTAATTGTGAACCAAGCTAGCTAGATCAGATTTGCAAATTGGTATGAACATGTATTGGCCATGGATCAAAGTGAGTTTTTGCCAACTTCAAGCATTCGATTCTCTCTAACCACAAGGGTGTTTGAGGAGTTCTTGGACAATTTGGAAATCTTGGAACATGTACTATAATCTATCTTTGAAATGAAACTTGAAACTCCAAGTGGAACTATGCGAAAAATGGCCAAGAAGGTGGGTCAAAATCCTGCCTAAATTAGGGCAAAATTTCTCTAAGTTAAAAGTTTTAGGTACCCTTGTTCCAAAAATCACAACTTGAGATCCAAGCTTCTTTTGAGAAAACTTTGTGAATAAAAGTTGTATACTTTGTGATGGAATACAACTTTCATGTTGCAAGTTTTGTTTGAATCCAGTTGCATCTTGGTGAAAAAATGGGGCAAAGTTGGGAAAAATAAGAAAATTTCATAACTTCGAAAATTTCTAAGTTATGAAAAATTTCCATTTTAAACCCTAATTTGCATTTTTAGGTTTCTTGATGAACAAGTTTCATAATTTGACATGTCTTGGTGAAACGTGACTCTTGGCACTTGATTTTGACCAAAAAGTCAAAGTTTGACTTTTTAGTGTACACTCAAATTTTGATCAGTTGACTGCAAAATTCATCTGTCAATCCTATGCATTTGAGATCTTTTGAACTTGTTGTATGGGTCTATACAATGTCATTGAGTCCTTTAGTCCATGTGTGAGCTTGATTTGCCATTGGCTAGGCCAAACAGTCAAAAATTGCCTTTGTGCAGTCAAAACCCTAAAAATGACCATTTTGCCCTTTTGGTGATCTGATCAAATTTCTTGTGGAATTGTGATATAAACTTGATAAAATGGTTCATATGAGTTAATAATGTTGATGTGGGTCAAATTTCATGAGGTTTGACTTTCAATTGGCCACAGTTGACTTTTTCCCCAATACAGTTATTTATAGGTCAACTGTCCAATTGACTGGGCAAAAATTTGAATCAAGGCTTGAAACTTGGTATGGACAAACTTGTGAGTCCAAAATGAAGTATGAAAGTAACTTTGAGCATTGTAGGTCAAAACATCCCTGTGCAAACTCAAACCCTAATTTAGGTCAACAGTGCAAGGAGGTGTCTTGAGCAGAGCAAACCCTAGCTTGATCTTGAGTTCCAAGAGTCTTGTGATTGAGAAAATGTTGATGAAATGAGAGGGCAAATTTTGGGGTACAACAGTTTCCCCTGTTCAATCTTCTTGAACCTGAAGAGTTAGATTGGCAAGTTTGCCTTTCGTGAATCGAAGGTAAAAGAGGATTGGACACTAGAGTGCCCGTAAATTTGCACTCGTCAAAATATTATTGAGGGAACGGGCTTAAAGATGCCATTTGGAGATGGTAGAAACTTATTGGATATGGGCTTAAAGATGCCATCCAAGAGTGTTTATTGAACTGCAATGTGGTAGGTCATAAGAATGAGCATCAAAATGGTATCCGTGTTTGGAATGCATTTGAAATGTATCTAGAGACGGAGTCTGTATGAGCAAAAGAATGGCGTCCGCGTCTGGGGCGTATCTGAGCTGTAACTGTATTTGAACGTTGAATGAATATCAGAATGACTGCCATGTCTAGAGTGTATCTGTATTGTATCCGGGTAACAAAGAAACATTTGTGTATGGAGCAACTGTGTGCTGGGGATAAACTCTGAATGAGTGACGTAATGGAAACCATGTCTGGAGCGTATCTGGACTGTATCTGAAGTTGAGATCTGTATGAGTAGTAGAATGACTTCCGTGTCTGGAGTGTATCTGTACTATAACTGGGATCTGAATAAGTGACAGAATGACTTATGTGGCAACTGCACTGAGGGAATCAAACTGCTGGTGTAAGGGTCAGAATGGCATCCGTGTCTGGAGCATATCTGAACTCGAAGTTGATAGTTGAATCTGAATGAGAGATAGGATGGCCGCCGTGTTTGGAGCGTATCTAGTCTGTATCGGATTGCTGAAGTCTGAATGAGTAGTAGAATGACCGCCATGTCTGGGGTGTATCCGTACTGTATCTTGATTTGAAATTTTGAATAAGTAAATAGAATGACTGCCTTGCCTGGGGTGTATCCATACTGTATCTGAATAATTGTTAATGATAGCCTTTTAACTTTATCCTGAAAAGGGTAAAATGTTAGCTAAAACACAAAGTTATGTTGCATGATATGTATGATGCAATGAAATGTATTTCATTTATGTTTATGGTATATGAATGTAATGGATGTGCATGTAAGCTGAGTAGCTGTCTTGCTGAGGAAAATAAATCCCTGATAACTGGAGATAATGAAATATTTGATTGTTGTCGGGGAGAGTAAATCCTTGACCAATTTTGGGGATTCCAAAATCTTTGATTATTGAAGACGAGAAATCCTTGTCGTCTACTGACTGCTTGGGGATTAAAGATCTCTGATTGCTGAGAAGGGGAAATCCTGGGACCACTGCTGGAGATTGAAAAATCTTCGGCAACTTGTGGGGATTAACAAGGCCTTTGACAGTACCTGCGGGGATGTGAGAATCCCTCATGACTTTCCTGGGGAATGAGGAAAACTCTGATGATCTCTACTGGGGAATTGAACCCTAAGAGGCTTCTGCTCGGAGAATTGAGACCGAGAATCTTCGATCTTTTGGAAGGTAACTCTGTGGGGGAAATGTTCACTATTCTGGCTCCGCTGGGGGTAGGATTTTTCAGGGTTTTCGGGCTCCACTGGGGATCTCGAAGCTTAACTCTGATGGGAATTTTGAAACATAACTCAACTGGGGAATCAAGTTTTAGGCTGCACTGGCTCCGCTGCGGATCTTAAAGCTTAACTTCGCTAGGGAAATATACTCCAAATTTAGACTTGTTGAGGATCTGAATGATGTATCGTAGGGGATTTCTTCTAGAATGGCATAAAGATTTCTTCCTACTCCCTCAACCTATCGGTAATTATCCCTTTTCAATTTCGTTTTATTTGTAAGCAGTGATTATATTCAAATGCATATGCCTATTTAACAAAACATTGGACGTTTTCAAATAAAACATAAGTGTAAAAAGAAAAGAAAGGCAAGCAAATTTCTGCACTTTGAAGTATATTTGTATTTAACTTTTGTGAGTATCTTTGTACAAAGGAGACAGACATCCTAGTAAGAGAATGTTATCGTAAAAATTGAAAACATTTATACAAAAGAAAGATGGTTATGTGTAACAATTCCATGGGATTCCCATTCTGCTATAGCTTTCACAACTCTGAATATCTTGTCCATTTGCTGCTTTGTTCGCCCATGACTGGATTGATCAGAAGCTTGGATCTTGTTGGTGAAGAGATTGTTCTCAAAGTGATCCGACGAGACATAGTCATACGCTTTAATTCCCTAACTTTTACCTGGACCGCCCTTTCGGGTTTTCGATCCACCGGGAAACCCTTTTTTTCCCAAGTCGCCCTTTCGGGTTTTTAACTTGCCGGGTGTACAATTTTTTTTGTTTTATCCCTAATTTTTGCCTAAACCGCCCTTTCGGGTTTTCGATCCACCGGGATGCCCATTTTTGCCCAAGTCGCCCATTTAGGTTTTCAACTTGTCGGGTCGTTTTATGTGTAGTATCTTTTGACTATGTCTGCGTTCGTAGGGTGTGGCATATCGTCGCCGTCCATGGTGGTTAGAATCATTTCCCCACCAGAAAAGATGCTCTTAATCACAAATGGTCCTTCGTAAGTAGGAGTCCATTTGCCCCTGGGGTCACTTTGCGGCAGGATGATCCGCTTGATTACAAGATCTCCGACTTGATATACCTGACGGCTGAATTTCTTGTTGAAAGCCTTGATCATGCGTTTTTGATACGTCTGACCATGACAAACAGCAGTAAGTCGCTTCTCGTCGATCAAATTAAGTTGATTAAGTCGGGTCTGAATCCAATCGTCTTCGCTCAAACCAGCGTCCTTCATAATCCTTAAGGAAGGAATCTGAACTTCCATGGGTAGCACAACTTCCATGCCATATACTAAAGAAAATGGGGTTGCCCCGGTTGAAGTACGTGCCGTGGTACGGTATCCATGTAGAGCAAACGGTAGCATTTCATGCCAGTCCTTGTAGGTGACTGTCATCTTTTGAATGATCTTGTTGATATTTTTGTTCGCGCCTTCAACAACACAGTTCATCTTCGGCCGATAGGGAGATGAATTATGATGATAAATCTTGAACTGTTCGCATAGAGCGGTGATCATAGTGTTGTTCAAATTCATACTGTTGTCTGTGATGATCCTGTCGGGGACACCGTACCGACATATGTGGTTCTGCTTGATAAAGCGGGCAACCACATTCTTTGTAACTGAGGCAAAGGAAGCTGCTTCGACCCACTTGGTAAAATAGTCAATAGCGACCAAGATGAAGCGATGTCCATTGGATGCCGTGGGCTTGATCTCTCCAATCATGTCAATGCCCCACATTGCGAATGGCCAAGGAGCTGTCAGAACATTGAGAGGAATAGGAGGAATATGTACCTTGTCAGCGTAGCCTTTGCACTTGTGGCAAGTACGGGAATGTTGGTGACAATCAGCTTCCATGGTAGACCAGTAGTAGCCTGCCCTTAGAATCTTTTTAGCCATCGTATGTCCGCTCAAGTGGGTGCCAAATGTGCCACTGTGTATCTCAGTCATGATATCCTATGCTTCAGCTTTGTCCACACAACGAAGTAGAACACAATCATGGCTGAATTTATAAAGGATGCCATTGCTTAGGAAGAACTTGGCAGCAAATCTCCTTAAGAACTTTTTGTCATTGACGGAAGCTCCTTCAGGATATTCTCTAGTCTGAAGATACCTTTTGATTTCATGAAACCGGGGTTGTTCCACTACTTCTTCAGTATTAATCTCATGACAGTGCGCGGGTTCGTCCATTCGCTCAATGGTAATTTTGGGAGCCTCGTTATCCCAATTGAGTTTAAACATGGAAGAAACTGTAGCCATAGCATCTGCTAGCTGGTTTTCTTCTCGCGGGAAGTGCTCGAAAGTAATCTGCTCGAAATGAGGCAACAACGTCAGGACATGTTCTTTGTATGGGATAAGATTAGGATGATTGGTGTCCCATTCTCCTTTGACTTGACTGATAACCAAAGTCGAGTCCCCAAATGCGACCAAAGATTTGATCCCCAAGTCTATAGCAGCCTTGAGACCAAAGATGCAAGCTTCATATTCGGCCATGTTGTTGGTACAACTGAAACAAAGTCGGGCAGTGAAGGGTGTATGGCAACCTTCCGGAGAAATGAGTACCGCACCGATACCGTTGCCAAGTGCATTTGAAGCACCATCAAAGTACAGGGTCCATCGGGATCCTTGTTCAGGTCCGTCATACGGTCCGTTGCCTTCGATGTTGTCCAAAGTCATGATGCCCTCGTCTGGGAAGTCGAATCTCATAGATTGGTAATCTTCGACGGCTTGATGAGCTAGATGGTCAGCTAGTACACTCCCCTTTATAGATTTTTGGGTAGTATACTGGATATCATACTCATTCAGGATCATTTTCCATCTAGCGATTCTTCCAGATAAAGCAGGCTTATCGAAGATATACTTGATCGGATCCATTTTGGAAATCAACAATGTGGTATGAGTCAACATATACTATTTTAGCCGGCGAGCAGCCCATACCAAAGCGCATCAAGTTTTCTCGAGCAGTGAGTAACGAGTCTCACAGTCGGTAAACTTTTTTCTAAGGTAATAAATGGCATGCTCTTTTCGGCCAGACTCGTCATGTTGGCCCAGCACGCACCCCATTGAGTTACCCAAAATAGTCAGATACATGATTAACGACCTTCCTTCGACGGGTGGCATCAGAATAGGAGGTTCTAGTAAATACTCCTTGATATTATCAAAAGCAACTTGACAATCATTGTTCCATTCAACCACCTGATCTTTCTTCAACAGCTTGAAGATTGGCTCACAGGTAGATGTCAGGTGAGAGATGAACCTGGAAATGTAGTTCAAGCGTCCCAAGAATCCTCTAACCTCCTTTTCAGTACGGGGAGCAGGAATTTCTTGTATAGCCTTTACTTTAGCTGGATCAACCTCAATACCTTTGTTACTGACAATAAATCCCAAAAGTTTACCATACCTAACTCCAAAAGTGCACTTGCTTGGGTTCAGTCTGAGCTTATACTCCTTCAACCTGGAAAACAGCTTTTGAAGATGATCAAGGTGTTCTTCTTCTGTCTGTGATCGAGCTATCATGTCGTCTACGTAAACTTCAATCTCATGATGTATCATATCATGAAACAAAGCTACCATGGCGCGTTCATAAGTTGCCCCTGCATTCTTCAGTCCGAATGGCATCACTTTGTAGCAGAAGGTACCTCATTGCGTGACGAAAGTAGTTTTCTCCATGTCCTCGGGGGCCATTTTGATCTGGTTGTATCCCGAGAATCCATCCATGAAGGAAAATACCTTGTGCTGAGCTGTGTTGTCAACCAAGATGTCGATATGCGGCAGTGGAAAATCGTCTTTAGGGCTAGCCCTGTTTAAATCTCGATAGTCCACACACATTTTCCGTCCTTCTTAGGCACGGGCACAATGTTAGCAACCCATTGTGGATAGGAAGTAACAACCAGAAAGCCAGCGTTTAATTTCTTCATTACCTCAAATTTGATTTTCTCCGACATGTCGGGCCTCATTCGGCGGACCTTTTGCTTGATCGGTGGACAATCCTCTCTTGTAGGGAGACGGTGAACCACGATATCTGTGTCTAACCCTGGCATGTATTCATAAGACCAGGCGAAGATTTTGACATATTCATTCAACAACTGTACTAAGCACTCCTTGACACTTGGTTCCAGGTTGGCACCCAATTTTACCTCTTTCCTATCTTCCTCTGTCCCTAAGTTGATGGTTTCTAGGAACTCTTCATGAGGCATAATAACCCTCTCTTCTTGTTGTAAAAGTCTGGCTAACTCTCCCGGCACTTCACAATCTTCGTCAACTTCGTACTCAACATGATTGACCAAATCTTCAGAGTTATCAAAGGCTAAAACAGAATAGTCACCCATGGAATCCGGAGTGGATGGGTACCTTCATTTGTGAGTGTGGGTGTGTGTAAGGGATAGCCATCCTTAATCAAACAAAAATGCAAAAGGAAAGAAAATGAACATAGCAGTTTATAGATGAAAAACGTCCAATGATTCATTAAAACATGGCATATGATTATGAAGAAAATCAAGCCATTACAAATGGACCTACATGCCACGGGCAAGGCATGAGGTGAAAATAGTGTGCGAATTGTTTTAGTTATTACAGACCATAAAAATGGGAAATTGTTCAAAGATAAAATTACTGGTTGATAAAGGTAATGGGAACAAAATCCTTTGCTTCCCAGTTGTTCAAACCCCCTTCGACGGTCGGAAATATCCAAACGTCAAAGTGGCTCTCTTCATCTTCATCTTCTACAATATTGATTCCATGGTGAGAGAAATTGACGGGTGGTCTTCCAATCTTGGAGCGACGCATAGCCTTTTGTCCTTCAGCAGTGAACCCTAACCCAAATTTGTCCGTCTTATGGGGAAAATCAGGCAATTGCCCCCATACTGTACTCTTCCCTTTTTAATTACAGCCTCTGCGTCCTTGAGAGATGCCATCCTAGATACATGCTTGGAAATGACAGGCACCTCAACCATTGTCTTCGCAACTGCTATCTCATGGGAAACTTCCTCAAAATGCTGGAAAGACGTTTCAATGAACTCGCCATCCAACTCCACATAGAGGAAGGAATTGAGATGACTTATCATGTATTCTTCCTCGCCGTGCACTGTTATAATCTTACCCTTAACAGGATATTTCATCATTTGGTGCAAAGAGGAGGTAACTGCCCCGGCATAATGGATCCACGGTCTTCCTAGCAAACACGAATATGACGGACGGATGTCCATCACGTAGAAGGTGGAGTTGAAAACTTTTGTGCCTACTTTGATAGGAATATCAACCTCTCTATGAACCATTCTTTTGGACCCATCAAAGGCCCTAACAACGATGTTACTAGGTTTGAGGGTCAATCCTTCGCAGTCCAAACAGTCTAAGGTCTTCTTCGGCAGCATATTCAAGGAAGAACCAGTATCAACTAAGACATGAGCGAGGGTGGTTCCCCTGTATTCAACTGAAACATGTAGTGCGTCATTGTGTTTCCTTCCTTTGGGAGTCAAGTCAGCATCGGAAAAGCCCAGACCATTATCAGCAGTAAGGCTGGCCACACATTCCTGAAACTGGTCAGCCGAAGTCTCTTGGGGTACATGTGCCACTTTCAAGAATTTAATTAGGGCCTTAGCATGGGCCTCAGAATAGAGTAGGAGAGCTAACATTGAAATTTTAGAAGGGGTTTGCCCTAACTGTTCCACATCGTCGTAGTCACTTTTCTGATTATTTTCAAGATTTCATCCATTTCTTTCTGAGTGGTTTCAGGGATAACCACAACGTGAGCCTTCGTCCGGACAGGCACTTCCAGTATCCCCTTACCCTTGTCGGTAGTATCAGCAGATGGTCTTACTTCAGGAGTATCCAATTCTTCAATCACTGGGGCTTGCACAGATGGTCCAACAGGTATAGAAGCTTTCAAGGGTCCGAAAACTGCTCGAGGGGGAGAAATCTCCAGAGAAAAGATCCGGCCGCTGCGGGTTATCTTGCTTGTACCCACAATTTTCCCTATATCAGGGCTTTCTTCTTCAAAAATCTCTTGGACTGCTTCAATTTGTTTGATTCCATGGTAGAAGATTTCTACCCCATAGTTCCATGGTATCATTTTGCTTGATTGGTACGGGACAGGTCCCGACATGGTGATCTTTAAAGGTACACATTCAGAGTTGGGTGTAATCCTGACAGGCCTTTTGCAAGCCTTGGGAGGATTGTCGGAAATGGTTATGATTGCAATATCGTTGGTTGAAGTAGAAAAAGTAGCAGGAGTAACAGGATTGAAGGTATCAACAGGGGTTTTCTGGAAAAGTATCTCTTGGTTTTCCATCAGGCGTTGGACACCTGACTTCAACATTGGGCTATCACCTCGTATGTTCAAACAAAAATATCAGTCTTTACCACAACCAGGAAAGATCCCGGCTCTCAACAAATTTTCTTTAATCACAAGTAACGGCGTCAACAAGTCAACAACATCAGTAACATGAAGGTCCTCCATAAGAGCATGAATATTGTGGTCGTGCTTGGGCATCGGAGCAGATATAACATTGGGCTTCTCAGGTGCATCAAATTCTACTTCCTTAGCATCAATCAGATCCTAGATTTTGTTCTTAAGCGCCCAACAATTATTGGTATCGTGCCCAGCACTGTCGGAATGGTAAGCACACTTGGCATTGGAGTGGTAGTATGGAGAGGAAGTGTTAGGGTTTTTTGGTGCTTCCTTTAAACTGGTAAGATTCAACTTCAACAAATGGGGAAGTACCTGAGCGAGCGTCATGTTGATGCGGGTGAATTTCCGTTGCGGCCTTTCTACCCGTTGTTGATTAGGTCTCGATTGATTGTTACGAGGTTGATCATTTGACGAGTTTTGAATCATCACAGCCCCTACAGTCGGCCGACGCTCAGTTCTTCCCTGTCCCTTCTGAGAATACACAGCAGATGCTTCCTTCTTAGCCGGAAAGGGTTTCTTAACAGTTGTGGATGCGGAAGCATCCTTTTGAATCTTTCCACTTTTAATTTCGGCCTCAACCCTTTCGCCGGTCAAAATTAATTCAGTAAATCACGCGGAAGAAATCCCGCATTGTATTGATACTGACGATAAAAAGCAACTGCCAAGTCTTCCCAATTGTGAACCTCTGATCTCTCGAGTTGATAAAACCAGTCTAATTGCGTGCCAGACAAGCTGTCTTGGAAAAAGTGTACCCAGAGGTCTTTATCGGATGAGTGGGGTTGGATTTTTCTGACATACGACCTCATGTGCATCTTTGGGCATGACAAACTGTCATACTTGGCAAATGTTGGCACCTTGAACTTGGGAGGGATAACAATCCGAGCTACCAACCATAGTTCTTCAAAATCTAATCCGGGAACCCTCTGCAACTCCATAGCTGTCAGTCTATCTTCAAGGTTCTTATATTTATCATCCGGTGGTGGATACTGTTGTTCGGAGTAGTCTTCGTCTTCTTCCTTTTCCTCCTCTTCAACCTCGGATTCAGAAGGCACATCAGTCCCTTTCCCTTTTTCGGCCCCTTCGTCAGACGTTGAGGGGAACTCAAGAACCTTCCTAGCATTGCTCTCAAACCTTCTTCCAAAAGTGGCCACCCCATGTCTCTTTTTCTTTTTCTCTTTATTCTTCTCCAACAAAACTTTGAGGTCCTCTTGACCCTTTGCCAAGGTCATGAGGAGTTATTGGAACTGTGAATTTTGTGCCTGCAGATCCTTTACCGTCTGCTCCAAATTCATCTTGCTGAAATAAACAGCAAAAAGATAAGGAAACCTGGCGTGAAGACCTGTTTATGCATATGATGAATGGCATGTTATTCATGTAATGCATTCAAAGGTTCAGAAATTCAAATTTGTTGTAAATAAAAAGAACGCACGTCATATTAAGAAGATATTTGTTAGTACATAAGTGCCCCATGGGCGAAATATTACAAAATTCTTAATGTAAAAAGACATTGCGCATCCTCTTTGGCACGATGTAAGTGTTGAGAGTTTCCTCCTCGTGAAGTCGGCGGGTAAGCTCCAAAACCTTCTTCTCACTGGCATAGAAGCTGGCTTCAAAAGTATCTTCTTCTTCCTTGAGTTGGATCCAACTCTTTTGCATTTCTTCCCATGATGTTGGCATGTTAGGATGTAGGATGGTGTATGGAACCTCTCCTTTCATAACAGGCTCTTTGATCAAGGGGAGAATGTGAGGGTATGGCATCATAAGATTCTGAGAGTGGGTTCGTACCCACTTGAGGTAAGGCTCAAGGGGGATGGAATTCTTGTGCCCCAATGTCTTACTATCCACCTTGTTAGGCATCCTCCAAGCTCTAATGAACCTTTGTCGAAGTCCTTGCATATCATTGTCGAAGTCAAAGACTAGGTCAGGAATCAGCATGTCATGAGGGCCATCCCTCCAAGCATATCCAAATTTTCTCAAAGCTAGACAAGGGTTGTAGGTAATGCCTCCCCTAATGCCAAGTAGTGGGACATTAGGGAATTCCCCGCAACGATCAATGATGATGACATTTTCCCTGGACCGAGAACACCAATGTACATCAGAATGTATGAGGGTCATCAACCGTTGTGACCACCTTAAACCCTGCTCATTCTTTAAAAATGACCGCGGAAGGTGAGAAATAAACCACCTTTCCAGGAGAGAAGTAAAACACATGAGAACACCTCTTTTCCTTATTGTTCGTGTGTAAAATGAGTGTAGGATGTCCCCGAGCAATGTAGGTATAGGATTCCTGGATATGAAAATCTTGACAGCATTCACATCTATAAGTCGGTAAGGGTTTGGGAACAAGACCAACCCATAGATAAGGAATGCCACAATCTCTTCAAAGGCTTGTAGATCAAGAGAATTCCAGCAGTCTTGTGCCTTCTCAAACAGAAACTTTGCCAAGAAGCCTTTGACACCACTTCTGGTTTCCCAATTCCCCTTGATGTCAGATGGTTGCAAGTGTAATGCTTGAGCAACGTCTTCGGGCTTTGGTTCTTTTTCCGTACCATTGTAGGGTAGTTGATGAAGAATAGGAATTCTCAGGAGTTGAGAAAATTCCTCCAATGTAGGCACCAATTGATAATCAGGGAAAGTGAAACAGTGGTGTAGGGGATCAAAGAACTGGAAGAGAACTTTCACCATGTCTTCTTCAGTGTTGGTGTTGACCAAGTTGAGGATTCTACCATGTCTTTCACTGAAGAGAGAATTCTCTGGAATCCTAGTAGTATGGTCCTTGAGTTGAGGAGGGATTCTCACAAGGTTGATTTGAATTGTTTTCCTACGAAGAGATTCCATGACCTACAAAACAAGAACAAAGATGAAGACCCAAACCCTTGAAATGGTTAGTGGATGCATATGATGCTTTATGATGTTCATGATGTATGCACAAACACATGTATAAGCAAGTCACACAAAACCCTAGTTTCAGGCTTGCATGAGGTTTCATAGGTAAGTACCCTCTTGAAGTTAGTTGGCTCAAACCTGTCCTATAAATAGTAACTGGGTTCTAAGGAGCTCAATATCCCTGGATTTTTTTCTATGTTCATCGTTTTGGTTTAGCCACTTAACTAGCGACCAAAATATTCCAAGAAAACAACCCTCAATGAGTTTAGTATCGATTATTTACCAACTTCAGACTGCACCAAATCCGGTTATCTCACTACCCCTAATAAAAGGCCAAGATGGTCAAGTAAGGCTCTAAGAGTTCATTAGTGCTTTATGACATCACTTAGCGGCCCCGTATTCTCTTTGATTGACTCAAAGGCTACCGGTACTCACAAATATGTCGCACTAATATAGCTATTTCTTCAAACATGTCGGTATACCCCACACAGTTTCCACAATGTATTGCTATTTACCTATGAATGTTTCCCAAATCCGGGTGGAGGATTTCAAGCCCAAACAAGAGAACCAAATGTAAAGCAATCAAGGCAAACAATATAATCATGCAAAGGGTGATCTAAGCCCTAAGGTTACTCCACTTTTAGAATACTCCCCAGCAGAGTCGCCAGTTCTGTGATACGGTGGGAGAACTGACTTGGGATTTTGCATTTGTGTTCGCAAATGTTTCGGTTTAGCAAGAGTGACCACCGACTTTTTATTTTATCCTAAGGAAAGGTCAAAAAGCACAGGAAAGACCTTTGAGATGTTTTCTTGGGTTCGGGGAGTAGATTATAGAAAGGGAAGGTATTAGCACCCTTTCTATCCATGGTTATCTATGGGCTCTTAGTTACTTGCTTAGATCACTTGTTTTGCATTTCTATTGTTTGAAATGGTGCTTTTCAATTGTTTGAAATGGTGCTTTGTGTGTGATTTTGAAACATGTTTTGAAAAGAGGCCATCGTTGTGGCAACCTTTGTAACGATTCTTGTTTGAATGTATACAAAGGTGTTTTTGTCTTTTGAAAAGTTTTCAATGTTTGAAAGTAGGGTTTTGAAATTATGTTGTGAAGTGTGTTTTTAAAAATAGCAAGGATGTTTTTGCAAGCTTGATCAAGTAACTAAGAGTTGTCTACCATATTTTACTCAAAGATCTTTCTTATGTTTTTAACCCTTTTAACAGTGTTGTTTCACCATTGTATTTGGTGAACAACCTTGTGTTAGGATGTTAACGGGACAGGCGCGGGTCATCGTATAGACCATGATAGCAATAGTGTCAACTATTTTTGGCAATTTTCTTGAGGGACATGATCATTTTGTTTAGGCAACTCAGATAGCGTCATCGAGGGACTATAATCTTTTATTTTGTTTTTGTTTTGCCAAAGTACTTGACATGCATACCATGGCCCATTTTTTAAGGCAACAAGTGGATTGAAACCCTAGGTGTGCAAGTGTGCATTGTGTTTGTTTTTCATGCATTGTTATCTTTGGATTAGGTCAAACTAATTATTGATTTTTATTTTGCATACAAACCCTAAGTCTAATCATGGCATAATTGGAAGCATTTAAAGGTGCGAGAATTTAAAGCCTACACTATTACAACATGATATAGGGAGGGGGTACAAATTTGAATTGGGGGTATTTGACAAGTAATTAAATTCTAAATTATCACAACCAAATCGAATGTATAAGATAATATTTAAATGTGCAATAATCAAATATAATACAACACATAAATGTTAAATAAAATGTATTATGCAAAAAGTTTTTTATGTATGTAAAAAGTATTTTTTAATGGGAAATGTAAATAATAATAAAAAGGGTCAATTTTAATTATTTCATTATTTAGGGCAAAAACCCTAGTTTTTAAATAAATAGTATTATATATTATTTATATGCAATAATGTATTGATTTGTACAAAAAATAAAAGTATATTGTAGAAAAGATATTTTTAGTGTAAAATATAATAAAAATGAAAATGTATTATTTTTTGTATTTTTTGTTCTAATTATTTAATGAAATGGTATATAAGTATATAAATATATATTAAACATATTAAATGTATAAAAAATAAAAATTAATTATTTTCAAAAAATGTATATATTTCCACAAATGTTTTTAAGTGTGTATAAAAATAATGAATAAATATAAATATATTTTTTTGCATTATTCTTTAAGTTTTAATAAGAAGAATATAAATTATTTACATATTTATACTAGTAAAATGAAAATGAATATCAAATAAATATGAAAAAATATGAAAATAATTTTTGGCATTTTTTATATTTTGATATAAAAAAATAAAGTCAGAATAAAAAATAAAAACATCAAAATGACAAATATTCAAATAAATGGGCCAGGGGGGTGTAAAATGAAAATGCATGTGTTAGAAGCAAAAATGACCAGGCCCAGCCCAATCAGACTTCATCTTCTTCCTTGGTTCACAAAAACGCGCGTTCTGTACATCAACTGCTATCTCCTGATTCCTTGACTTTTTGACAAAACTCAAAACATGAAACTTGTAGAGCATCAAGTAACGAATCCAACCATATAATAAACTTAAGCTAACTCTCAAAGACCAGAGAGAATTTCTCTGGCCCTAATTTCTAACCTAGTTTTTTCAGAAAGTTCATGGATGAAATTCTCCTAGCACGATTAATATAAATGAAAACTAAGCATATGTATGGCTTCAGGGCTATGAACACAACATCTTTCATTCACAAACCTAAGTCTAACTATTGCTAAATAGAGAGATAGAAGTTCATGAAATACCTGTTTCAGTTGACTTCGAGCTGGACAATGCAGCAACTTCCAAGGGTGCTGGAGCTTCTTTTGAGCTTGCCTGGTGTCCAATGAAGCTTTACCAATGCTTGGCTTGTTTTGAAGTAGCCTGAATTGTGCTACAGAACTCAACCTGCAAAGCTTTGAAACAAAAATGGCAATGTGTGTTAATGGTGTTACAGCTAGCAATGAAGGCCTGGAATAGTTCAAGTGAGTTGGTTGGAATGTGTTTGAAGTATCTTTGGGCAAAACGCACGAAGAAAAATGGAGATGGAGATGGTTCTGCAGGGCTTGCCCTGTTTTGCAGAAAAATAGTGATTTTGTGTATAAGGAGGTTTGAGAGGAAAAGGGGTCGTGTTTCTGGCTTGTTAGAAGGTATGAAACTTGTTTGCAATGTTTGTGTAAGTTGGTTTTAACAGATGTGAGAGATGGCTTATGGTTTGCAACTTTTCTTCTTCTTGAAGCAAGAGTGTCTATTTGTTCAATGCAGGCCAGTACAAGTCCTATATCATGCTGCATCTTTTTCCCTTGGTTACTGGAATTGGTAGATTTGATCTTGCCTCATAGATATGGCCCCATGCCTCAAGGATCTTGTTTTGACATAATGTGAAGTTTAAGCAAAAATGGCATTGTTACTTTTTCCATTTAAAGCTTAATCTACTGTACAATGCCCTAATGACCAAGACAATACCTTAGCTCAATGGATATGCATTAAATTATGGAGTACAAACTGGTTTTGAGGCCTGTATTTGCGAACCAAGCTAGCTAGATCAGATTTGCAAATTGGTATGAACATGTATTGGCCATGGATCAAAGTGAGTTTTCGCCAACTTCAAGCAATCGATTATCTCTAACCACAAGGGTAATTGAGGAGTTCTTGGACGATTTGGAAATCTTGGAACATGTACTATAATCCATATTTGAAATGCAACTTGAAACTCCAAGTGGAACTATGTGAAAAATGGCCAAGAAGGTGGGTCAAAATCCTGCCTAAATTAGGGCAAAATTTCTCTAAGTTAAAAGTTTTAGGTACCCTTGTTCCAAAAATCATAACATGAGATCCAAGCTTCTTTTGAGAAAACTTTGTGAATCAAAGTTGTAGACTTTGTAATGGACTAAAACTTTCATGTTTCAAGTTTTGTTTGAATCCATTTTCATCTTGGTGAAAAAATGGGACAAAGTTGGAAAAAAATAAGAAAATTTCATAACTTAGAAATTTTCAAAGTTATGAAAATTTTCCATTTTAAACCCTAATTTGCATTTTTGGGTTTCTTGATGAACAAGTTTCATAATTTGACATGTCTTGGTGAAAAATGACTCTTGGCACTTGATTTTGACCAAAAAGTCAAAGTTTGACTTTTCAGTGTACAATCAAATTTTAATCAGTTGACTGAAAAATTCATCTGTCAATCTTATGCATTTGAGATCTTTTGAACTTTTTTTATGGTTAAAGACAATTTCATTGAGTCCTTGAGTCCATGTGTGAGCTTGATTTGCCATTGGCTAGGCCAAACAGTCAAAAATTGCCTTTGTGCAATCAAAACCCTAAAAATGACCATTTTGCCCTTTTGGTGATCTGATCAAATTTCTTGTGGAATTATGATCCAAACTTGATCAAATGGTTCATATGAGTTCATAATGTTGATGTGGGTCAAATTTCATGAGGTTTGACTGTCAATTGGCCATAGTTGACTTTTTCCCCAATACAGCTGATTTCTAGGTCAACTATCCAATTGACTGGGTAAAAATTTGAATCAAGGCTTGAAACTTGGTATGGACAAACTTGTGAGTCCAACCTGAAGTATGAAATTCACTTTGGGTATTATAGGTCAAAACATCCCTGTGCAAACTCAAACCCTAATTTAGGTCAACAGTGCAAGGAGGTGTCTTGAGCAGAGCAAACCCTAGCTTGATCTTGAGTTCCAAGAGTCTTGTGATTGAGAAAATGTTGATGAAATGAGATGGAAAAATTTGGGGTACAACAACTGTGATATCTGAAATCCCAACCGCTGATGTTAACACTCAACCTATCCAGCATAAATCTACTACATGGCCATGGTTTGGGATGCCTCATAACTACTCTCCGCCTGTTTCAATTACTTCAATGGTTGGCCAGTCTTCCCAACTAGTTTTTCAAACTCCAGTTTTCACTAAACCTCAGCCAATCCTTCATACTACTTCTCGTCAACCAGTTGCACAGGCTGCTTTTGGGAACCCTCTCTTTGAGTACCATGCTGTCATTCCTCAAAGTAAGAGTCACGGAGACTTTGGTGAGTTGGAAGAGTTCAAATAATAGTATCATACTTTAGAGAAGAGACTTATAGTTATGGAGGGAATTGAGTTCTTCAGTGTTGATGCTAACAACATGTGCCTAGTTTCTGATCTGGTTATGCCTGCAAAGTTCAAAACTCCCGAGTTTGAGAAATACCAGGGGCACACTTGTCCAAAAAGGAATTTGGTGATGTACTTTTGAAAGATGTCTGCTTACACAAATAATGACAAGATGCTTATCCATTGTTTCCAAGATAGTCTGAGTGGAGCTTCATTGAAATGGTATATGGGACTTGAGAAAGGTTGTATCCAATGCTTCCAAGATCTTGTTGATGCTTTCATAAAGCAATACAAATACAACCTTGACATGGGACCTGATCGTCGCCAACTGCAAAATATGTCTCAGAATGAGAAATAATCTTTCAAGGAATATGCTCAACGATGGAGAGAACTGGCATCTTAAGTTGAACCACCTCTAGCAGAGAAAGAGCTAACTGGATTGTTCATGGATACTTTTCCTGCTCTCTTTTGGGAGATGATGATTGGTAGTTTGTCCTCCAGCTTCATAGGCATGGTGACTCTTGGCCAGAGATTAGAAGAAGTATTTAAGAATAGTAAAGTCCCTAAAGCTGCTGAATCTTCTAATGGCGCAAAGAAACACTTTGGGAAATTTCGTAAGAAGAAAGAAGTAGAAGCCTATTTTGTCTCGACTGAGAGAAGAGGAACTCGTCGTAGGCCTCAATACATTGATCAATCATAAGTAGCGGATGTTACTCCTGTAGTCAATGCTCAACTAGTTCAAATTCCTCAACAATAGAATATTGAGCAAAATCAGAATCGTTATGTAGGGAATAGGGCTCAATTTAATACCATCCCTATGACGTACACTGAATTGTATCCTACATTGGTGCAGAAGGGCTTGATTTTACAAATAGGCCTCTGATTCCATGAAATCCTCCTCCAGCCGGGTTCAGATCTGACCTTCACTATGAATTTCATTAGGGAGCTAACGATCATGACTTAGAGAGCTGCTATGCATTGAAAAATAGAGTGCAAGAATTGGTGAAAGAAAATATTCTCACTTTCAAAGAGGCAGGTCCTAATGTTATCAACAATCCTTTGCCAAACACAAAGTGGTTGAAGACTTAGTCGGGGTACCCTTAAGTCACTTCCTAAAGCCATTGTTTCAGAGATGACAGCTCATCCTTGTTACTGATTAGTCACTAGGCCATATGTCTTTCTGTTTTCATTTTTCCCTTATTTATGTTAATGTTGTTTCTTTCATTTAGTTTGTACTTTCATGTTAAGTTTAATTAATTGAGCATTGCAATGTTTTGATTCAAATCATTTTCATTTATTCCTTTCAAATATAGTTCTCTTGTTTACTCTTTTTATCAAGCTTTTTTTTATGCTAATATTTGAGGGAGGATGATGAAAACGAAATACCCATAGTTGTTGCTGGTATGCTTTCGAATAAAACTTTGCTGAGGATGTACATGCATTGTTTCAACTCCCAAACACCAGAGCAATAAGGAAGTTAATCCCTTGTTCACCCCTTTTTAGGCTAGGAGTTAGAGTTTCTTTCTATATGAAAAAACCCACAATCTTAACCTGGGGATGGGTAAATCTCAGCTAATTTGGATGTGCATTCAATTACAAGAGAAATCGTGCAAGACACCTTTCAGTAAAGGTCGTGATCAAGGTTTCCTTTGCACACAACAAGAAGTGTCAAAGAAGCTCTCAAATAAAAAATGACAAAGGTGGTTCCCCGCAATCATTGAGCAAGGTAGTCATTATCTTTCCAAAAGAAAATCAAAATAAAAATCTTGCTAAGTCAAAACCTATGAAGGAGACTTAGGCAAAAACTGAGGCATCCCGCTGACTGTAATCTCAAATGAAACAGTTCAAGCAAAAGTTGGGAATAATAAATTCAATCAAAAGAGGTCTTCAAATCCTAAAAATTCTCCACCAGAGTTGACAAAAGTCCTCAAAACAACAAAATGATGTAAGAAGAATTGACTGTCGCCTCAAAAATTCCTTAGCTTCTGAGCCATCGTCATTTCTACCATCAGTGCAATTCCAAAAATCTCTTGGAACTTGAATGCATATTCTGAATTAACTAAATGTAGGACTGGAGAATATCACGAAGATTGGGTTGGGTAAAAATAAACTTTTACCCTTTATCGTTTATTTCTTAAACTGTGAACCAAAACATGTTACAACCCTTAAAAGACCTAATTGAAGCGAAGTTTCTTTTCAAAGCATACTACAACAAGGTTGTGTAAACTGACTGCTAAGATCTTTTTCAAATAATTTGTCTTGGTATGTTCATTCCTTTGCTTTCTCTTTCACTTTAAAAGTATAAAACACTGTGTTTTAACTAGTGATGCATTTTTCTATACAACAATAATATCATTTCAAAAATGATTTTTGAATTCAAACACTTTTGCATGAAATTTGCATTAAAATTACCATGTTTGAATAAACAATTTTGCTTTCAAAAAAGCTTTCCTCGTCAAAGAATTTCAAACAGCTAAGAAAATTGGTCAGTGAATCTATCAGGGGCACGTATCTTCCATGTCCATTTGTGAATCAGTTCAAGATTTATTGCTCAGTGCGAGTTTTCTAAGAATTAGTTAGCCAGAAGATCATTTTCAAGACTCATACTGGAGCATTCCTCTCCAACAGTCATTTCAGAACCGAAGCCATGATCAGTTTATGTCCAACATTCATTTCAAGAACTAAAGCCATGATCAATTTAATTCCAACAATTATTTCAAGAACTGAAGCCATGATCAATTATTCCAAGAAATATCTCAAAGCTAAAGCCATGATCAGTTTATCTCCAATAGTCATATCAGAGTTGAAGTCGTGATCATCTTATTTCCTGTAACTTTCGACTGAAGCCATGATCAGTTTATCTTCAACAGTCAGCAAATCTGGGAAAAATCCCCAAGCAGCTCTCCATGTCCTTCCTCAGAAGATCATTAGTTCAATACAATTTTCAAGTGTGACAAATTTGGGTTCATGACATTTTCTCCCAAGAAAATTTGGCATAGTTCTTCGTGTTGACAAATCAAACTTCCAATCTTACCTCCATAAAAGAGTCAAACTCCATTGTCATAAACATCCACATTACATGTATAGATCATTCACATATCATGCATAACAAATTCATACATAATGCATAACAAGAGTATTTCATCCTCATTTGCATTTCCCGATGTCTTGTTGTAGTTGACATGTCACCTTGA
Source organism: Vicia faba (assembly GCA_948472305.1). Lineage (NCBI taxonomy): Eukaryota > Viridiplantae > Streptophyta > Magnoliopsida > Fabales > Fabaceae > Vicia > Vicia faba. Next base: position 1,404,334,037 of record OX451739.1, read on the forward strand.
AATCAAAGTCCAACTTACTTGGCAACTACCAAAGTAGATGTCAGTTCAGATGTCTCTCTTTCTTCCAATACTAATCTTGGATGAGTTGTTCCTCTCTTTTGTCTGATGCTAATCTTGGATGAGTTGTGTCGCTTTCAACCAATGTTAATCTTGGGTATCATGTTTCCCCATGTTGTCCAAAGCCAATATTGGATGTCGTGATCTTTTGTTTCCATCCAAAGCCAATATTGAATGCCAGGATCTTTTCTTTTGTCCAAAGCCAATATTGGATACCATGACCTTTTCTTCCATCCAAAGTCAATAATAAATGTTGCTATCTTTTGTGTCCATCCAAAGCCAATATTGGATGTTATGATCTTTTCTTCCATCCAAAGCCAATATTGGATGTTGTTATCTTTTGTTGTCATCCAAAGCCAATATTGGATGTCGTAATCTTTGTTTCCATCCAAAGTCAATATTAGATGTCATGATCTTTTCTTTCGTCCAAAGCCATTATTGAACGCCATGATTTTTCTCACCTCATTCAAAGCCAATATTGGATGTTATGATCTTTTCTCTCATCTAAAGTCATTATTAGACGTTGAGTTTTCCATTTATCTGAAGCCAATATTGGATGTTGTGACCTTTTCTCTCATCTAAAGCAATTATTAGACGTTGAGTTTTCCATTCATCCAAAGCCAATATTGGATGTTGTGATCTTTTATCTCGTTTAAAGCCATTATTAGACGTTGAGTTTTCCCTTCATTCAAAGCCAATATTGGATTCCGTGTTTCTTTTCCGTCCATCGAGTTTCCTGGACGACTCTGATGTAGCTTTAGATTTGGTCTCATCCCATATATAATGTTCTTCTAGATGTGTCTGATTGTTTTTCTAGAGAGTTTCTCGCCTCATTCAATGCCATTCTTGGATGTTGCTGCTTGCCTTCTCGGGTTTTATCTATTTTATTTCCAAGTTTTGATGGTTACTCTTTGTCACCCCGATAAATATGCAGAAACATCTTGTTGTTTCCCTAGCGTGTCTTTCACGTCATTTCGTTTGAACTACCATAAGTTTCAATTTCGAGTCTTTCCATATTCCCAGAGTCTGTCTCATCTCATACATCATTCAAAAATATATATTTCAAAAAAGAGTGCATGCATTCATTCATAACATATGATATCATCTCATTGCATCAGGGACGAAATTCAGGTTTGTTTGTATTTAATTACTTTTTGCCTATCTGGCTAAAATATAATTAAATATGGGTAATTGTTGTACCCTAAATTTCTCCTCTAACTTTTTCTGTCGCACTTTCATATCATATTTTGTCATTTGGTCCCGATCATTAATAAATAACTTCATTATCACATTTGCATCTTATCTTTAAGTTTTCTCTTGAGGGGTCTCCAAGCACCTTAGTTGTATATTTTGTATATGTGTTGACTAATTTTTAATTAATATACAAAAAATATTCATCTTTGTCTTTATATATTTGTGTTTTGTAGGTACCGAGTCAAAGCATATGACAAATAAGGTTTTCCGGTATTATTTCCCTAAAATCTCTATTTGCAAAGAAAAAATAATTCAAAAATTTTCATTTTTTTATTGTATAATATATTGCTCCTAGAGTCCAATCGATTTCACAAAGTGCATTTTATGCAATATTAAAAAAAAATTCACTGTACAATCGATTATTCTCAAAGTGCAATTGATTGCACAGAGTGAAATTTTGAAAAAAATCAGCAATTTCAAGCTTGTCAATGTTGGCTCCTATTTTTCTTCATTTTTGAAAGATATATCATCAATTCAAATTTTGGCTCCAATTTGTCTTCATTTTTGAAAGATATATCATTAATTCAAATTCTGGCTCCAATTTTTGAAAGATATATTATTAATTCAAATTTTGGCTCCAAGAATTAATTAACAAACCACCACTAATCCCAATCCTAAACTCAAATAGAGCCTTCATTTCATTCAAATCTCAAGCTCATTTTTCTAAAAAAATCTCTCAATTCTCTCCATCTAACAAATTCGTTCAAAGCTCCATTTTCAAAAAAAAATTAGTAAGCTTTGCATTGAAGCTTACTAATATTTGAGCTAAAACTTCATCCAAACACTTTTTCTCTACCAATTATCTACATCCAAGCTTGGGAAATTAATTCTTAAGGTTGAATTGAAGCAAATTATTGAAGTTGTTTTGATAATTCTCTAGATCTACCTTTGGTAAGTTAGATTATTCATCTTTCACAATGTGATCTCTTGTTGATCTTTGGGTTTGATTCATGGAGCATTGTTTTGTGATTCCATTGGTGTTATTTTCTCATAATTTGATGGAATTTTCGTGCTCAATTAAATCCATGATCATAAGGTGTTTGATGGTAAGTTTGAACAAGAATTTGGCCTATTGAAATTTTGATTTTCTGATTTTAACAGGGTGCAATCGATTGTTGTAAGAGTGCAATCGATTGTCACACCAGAATTTGAAGTTTTTTTTTGAAAAAAAGCACTGATGCAATCAATTGCTGTCAGAGCGCAATCGATTGTAACAATGTCAAAATGCTTTTTCTGCCTTGTTTTGAGGCTGTTTTGATCCATCTATCTTTTTCTACTCACTCCTTTTGATTGTTGATTTGAATTGCAATTTTAAATATCCAATTTCTCTTTAAATTCAATGGACTTTGGGTGTAGATGAAGTTGGATAAATGTTCATTAATTAAAATCTACCAAAGAGTGAATTATTCAATTCATTTTTGTTGCTTTGGATTAATGATATGTTTAGTACTTTAATCTATCTAGATGAGTTATTGAATTTAAAGAAGAAAGCAATTTAAGGTAGTAATCCCAATTAGCTTATCATTCCACTCCCTCTTCATCTCATCCCTTTCTTTCTTATTGTACTACACGTTAAGGGGTGATGATCTCTATATCGTTTATCCATACATGAAGTGCATAGATTTCTATTGACCGGCCTCAAAATAGGTGCAACTTCTATATAAGACCACTTACGATTGCTTAACATAGCGCTAAATTTTGTCCCGATTCGAGAAAATGATCATTTGTGTCCCAAACCTTTGTTTGCAAGCCCAAGTATGTTAATTTGAACCCTTTGATCCAATAACCTTGAGATTCATTGTTAGTAGGCTTTGGTTCTACCAATCCTCTAATGGATCTTCATCAAGTTTGGTCAACGCGAATCACTTAAACCTCATTGATCATTAAATGTTGCGTTGAGGATTCTTAAATAGATGACATACTTGACAAAAAGCAAATGCAAATTGTTGTTGAGAGGCTTTGGTTCTACCAATCCTCTAATGAGTTCCAAATGCAAGTTTCAAGATGGACATCCAACTAACCATTAACTTCTAACAATTGACTTTACTTCATGCTTTTATTTTATGCTTTTAATTTATGCACCATTTACTTTAGCATTTACATTTCATGCTATTTTCATCTTTGCTCACTTGAGCATTTACTTTTATGCCATTTTTATTTTGATCACTTGAGCTTTTCTTTTTCTTTTAAAGATACTTCATAATCAACATGAACCATAAAAAACGTTAATGATACTGGGACTATCTAGTTACTATCCTTGGTATTATGGAGTATTGGACTTCTTGGACTTAGGATTAGAGACCTTGACCTATGTTGGAGACCTTGTGACCTTAATTGATATTTTGTCTGGAGCTCTTGAGGTTTACCTCAAGACATTGGGTTGTTTGTTTTACGTGCAAGTTATTATGATAACATACTTTGTCTAATCTGGAATTCATATGTATACAACTGTTACTCTGTCCAATTTTTATGAAGACTTAATGCAATTAAAGCTTGGTTTTCCCAAGAGGTTTAGTATCCTTGCTTGTTTTCAATCCGAAGAATGGGAATTCTATCTTGACTCATAATTTCAAGTATTGGCTTCTTGTTGGTTAGATGGTTCTTTTCCCTAGCTTTTATCTTATGCTTTAGGATAGTCCCTTCATCTCCTCCCATCTTCTTTAATTTTCAAAATCTTATCATATTTTTCAAAATCTTCTTTGTTTATAAACTTGAACCGCTTTCATAATAAACCTCGACTTTATCGAGTGCCTTTTCTTTTAAAACTTCTTTTCTTTAAACAAACATCATTCATTTAATCATACTTTGACATTTTTCAAAAATTAACAAAAACACTTCAACTCATTCAAACCTTTTTGTGCGCTCGAGCACCTTTACCCTTCAAAACGTTTTCCAATATGAGACGTGATTCATTGATATTCGAGCAACATTATCCTATCTCATGGTTATAAAGGTGTCAAATTGTCCACTTGAGTACTACATGTGTTCTTAACCCCTCACTCTTCCTGACACAGGGTACATCTTACCCACACCTTGTGTGTGTTAGTCGAGATTTCTCTATTCAAAATGATGACTTCTCTCTTGGTTTAAAAACAATCAACAAACAAGTCTTTTCTAGCTGAACTACAGGGTTCTGACTTTCCCATTGCACGAGGGAGTATGTAGGCACTAAATGTTACGACCAAAGGCGAGCAACAAAAATAATAAAAAACATTTCATTTTCTTTTGTTTACAAATACACATTTATTCTTTTCCTTTAGCAAGCAAACCTTTACATGACACTCATTTTAAAAGAAACCAAATAAAGTGGATCATGCGGAATATCGTAGATGCTTAGGGTGATAACACCTTCCCTTTGCATAACCGGCCCCCGTACCTGGATCTCTGATCTTTTACTTCATTATGGGTTTTGTTCGATTTTTTCCCAATTTCCCTTTGGAAATTATAAAGTGTGTTGACGACTTCATTTTGTTTAGATAAGTCAATTGGTGGCTTAAATCTCAAATATTTACCATGGCATTTCTTTTCCTATCATTACTATCGCAATTTCGTTCTCTCTTAGATCTGATTTGCGCGTGCGACATCATGCATTCGTGCACCATGAGCATCCTTTAAAACATTTTGTTTCAAGGGACTTAAAGTTGACTTTTTGTGAATATCTCAGGCACTTTTGACCATGGATTATGGAAAAAGAATGTCTCAGAAGTACAGTTTCAGGGATCCTAAGATAAATAATTTGATGAGTGTGATTCCCGAGATAGAGAGTTCTACAGATTTCCAGAAGAAATATGGATCCATCATGTCTCTTATGAAGCTCAGGATGAAGGAGGGTATTCTCTCGACTTTGATCCAGTTCTATAATCTGATGTATTGATGTTTCATTTTCCCTGATTATTAGTTGATGCCTACATTGGAGGAGTATTCTTACCTAATGGGTTTACCTATCGCCAATCGTGTTCCTTTCACCGGTTTGGAGGGAGAGCACGAGATTTAGGAGATTGCTGCCATGATTCATTTGGGGAAGTCTGAGATTGAGGCCCATATGACTACCAAAGGAGGAAGAAGAGGATTACCCGCTTAGTTCTTATTGGAGAAAGCTTGCTACTTTGCTAGGATTAAGAGTACAATTGCTTTTGAGGCTATCTTTGCTCTAATTGCATACGGGTTGTTCTTATTTATGAATTTTGACAAATTTGTGGATATCAATGCCATCAGGATCTTTATGATTGGAAACCCAGTTCCTACCAGATTAGTAGATGCTTATTACTCCATTCATCATCTGGATTCTTATCATGGAGGGATGATCATTTGTTGCACGCCTTTGTTGTATCAGTGGTTAATTTATAACATGCATCAATCTGATGCTTTCTGGGATATCAAGAAAGAACCTCGTTGGGCTCCAAAGATTATGGCCCTCACACATTCCGACATTGTATGGTATCATCGGGATTACTATGATGTGGAGATTGTGGATAGTTTTGGTGGTTTCCCCAATGTACCTCTTCTCGATACGAAGGGAGGAATTAACTACAATCCCGTTCTTGCACGGCGTCAACTTGGGTTCTCTATGAGAGATAAGCCAAATAGTATTCATCTGAATGGTTTCTTCCTCAAAGAATGACAGAATCATAAAGAATCTAAAGAGGAAATTGCAAAGTCTTGGCGCCATATTCACAGGAAGTATAGAAAAGACTTGGGGCCTAGAGAAGCTGTTTCTTTGGAGCCTTATCTCCGATGGGTACATGCAAGGGAAATTCAATTGAAGATGCCATATTCCCATGAAGAACCTATGCTTGATATGATTGTAAAGACCACTCCTCCTATTTTATATGATGTGGAAGAGCTTCAACTTGCCCTAGTTAGGATGCAACAGAAGAAGGAGGCCTGAAAGAACAAGTATCATACTTTAGAGATGTCCTAGCTAGAAGACTTGAAAGAGAAGGATGACCTGATCGAGATTCTTGAGAGTCGTGCTGTAGATATGATGGAGAGGAGAGATGATTTATTTTACTCTAAAGCTCAATCAGGACTTAGTTACTCACTTCCCGACTCTGGTGATTGGAAAGAGGTTTCCGATAGATATGCAGAAGAGAACAAGCAGTTGATGGCTCAGATTGCAAGACTCACAGGAGAGCGTCAATGTGTGGAGATATCTTCATCAGCTTTGCTTTCTTAGGATTTTAGATTATATCTTCTCTTGTACTTGGGATTGTTGAAACTTGTACTAGAAAATCATAATCCATTTTGAAGTTATTATAATGAGATTTTCAGTATTTCAAAATGTTCTAGTACTTTAGTATTTTCAAATTGTCTATAAATCTTTGAGTCCCTTGAAATTATTAATAAAGATAAATAAATCATGTGCATTACATACCATGCATCATCTTGCACATATTTCATGCAGTTATGTTCATACCAGGTGTCTTACTGTGTTTCTCTACTTCGTTCAGCAAGTTGTCTCACCAGTGCAATACTCTGGCTAATTCCAGGAAGAAAATGGAGAATCTTGAACAGAAGAATCACGAGTTGCGTGATGAGGTTACTGATTTAAATTCCAGTATGGCCAATCTGACTGCTTTAATGGAATCATTGGTGGCTGCTCAGAATCAGCCACCACTTGTTCCTCCTTCTTCTCAGCCACAACAAGCAACTGTTGCTTTTGAAGGTCCATCAGTTCCCATTTTTGTTACTCCAGTTACTGCTGCACATAACCGTATGCCTCAGGGTTACCCGTGGGGGATGCCAGAAAATTTCATGCTAGAAGGTTGCAATCTTGATGCTCAAGCTGCTGCTACTCTTGCACCTCCTGTTGTGCATGTTACTACTGCTTTTAGAAACGAGATCCATTATACTGCACCTACTTCGGTGAATGCTTTGTCGTTTGTTAATGATTAATTTTATTGTCATGTTCCTCCACCAAGTGAAAGCAAGGGTTTCTATGATTGGTTGGATGACTTTCAAGACCAGTTCAATGAGATGCAGAAGGAAGTGAAGGACCTTCGAGGAAAATAATTGTTTGGACACAACGCCAGTGAACTCTGTCTAGTTCCAAATGTAAAAGTGCCAGTGAGGTTTAAAGTGCCAGAATTTGAAAGGTACAAGGGAAACTATTTTCCTCGTGACCACCTGGTGATGTATATCCAGAAAATGTCCACCCATACTGATGATCAACATTTTCTCATTCATTTTTTCCAAGATAGTTTAACTGGTGCTTCTCTAAAATGGTATATGAGTCTGGACAGTAGCAGTATCCTCACCTTCAATGATCTAGGTGAAGCCTTAATTAAGTAGTATAAGTACAATATTTTCATGGCGCCTGACCGTGACCAGTTGAGGGAAATGGCTCAGAAAGATAAGGAGTCATTCAAAAAATATGTGCAGCGTTGGCGCGAGATAGCTGCACAGGTGGTACCATCTATGGGAGAACAAGAAATGATCGAGGTCTTCCAAAAAACCCTTGGATCATTTTATATGATAGGATGGTCACCAGTGCACCAAGTGATTTCACCGAAATGGTGAGCATGGGTGTTTGTTTAGAAGAAGCTGTCAGAGAAGGGCGCTTGAAAAACGGTGAAGGGACAAACAAGTTGTCATACGAATTCTCTCGAAAGAAAGAAAATGAAATGAATTTTTTTATTGGGGAAAGGAAGATTAGACTACCTAGAAGACATCATCGGTACCAGAAATAGGTTTCTTCTATGACTCCAATTGTCAATGTAGCTCAAACCACTATTGCCTATCAGAGACCATCTCCTCAGGGAAATTAAGGGAAAAGTTAGAAGAGAGAGGATTTTGACACTATTCTAATGAGCTATGCAGAGTTACTCCCAACATTGATTCAGAAGAAGTTGTTTCAGACCAGGCCTCCCCCTGCTATACCTTCACCTCTACCCTGGTATTATAGGGCAGACCATACATGCACTTTTCAACAAGGAGCCCCAGGGCACAACATCGAGAAATGTTATCCTTTGAAATCTGAAGTAGAAAAAATAGTGAGATCTTGCCTCCTATCCTTTAAAGATGTTGGCCCTAAAGTGAAAGATAATCCTTTTTCTAAGCATGGAGGAGCAAATGCTATAAACATGGTTGCTGGTTTTCTTGGGGACTTCTGAATTTTTTATTTTAACCTGGTTAGAGGATATTTGGTAAAGATGCATGGTGACCTCTGCGAATCCAGCTACTATATGCACGACCATGCTGGTTGTGGTATTTGCAGTACAGATATCCAAGGATGTGATAAGATAAAAGCTGATCTTCAAGAAATGATGGACGATGGCCTCATTCATATAATTAGGACAAGGGCATAGTACAAAGAAGATGTGAATATGGTATATGGATGTCCCAGTGAATTTTGGATTTTCGATGTAAGTCATATGAATGAAAATTTGGTACAATTACACGCTACCTTCTGTCACATGGATGGTCAAGAAGAACACCATTATGGGTCTTGTCAGATCTGCTGCAGAGATTCTTGTGGTTGTTCCATTGTAAGAAGGGGTGTTCAGTTGTTGTTAGAGAACGGTACTATCAATGTTTCGGGTAATAGAGGTGATTATCATGGGATTAACTTGATTGAAGATTTCTCCGATGAGACTGTGTTAGATGATGAGTATGCTTCTGCAGACGAGTTCTTTTCTTCTGATGAAGATATGTTCTCCAACAATGATTCTTTGATGTCTAAGTATTCTGAAGAAGGGGTATATGTTATTGTTCTTTGTTTTGGTGTTCCCGGCCCTATGTAGATTGAGTACCATGGCAAGCCAGTTGTTGCTCCAGTGATGATTTGCTTGTTGGGTCCTTTTCCTTACGAATCAGACAAGGCCGTACCGTATAAATACAATGCTATAATCTTGGAGGATGGTATGGAATTTCCCATCCAACCTTTGTCTGACGTCAAGAATATTGCTGAAGCCAGCCGAGTAACCTGCAGTGGCCGTGTTTTTGCACCTATCATTTGGGGGAATGTTAATGTTGTTAAAATAGTTGTTGAAAGTACTGAACCTAAAAAAGCAGTGGGGAAACCTAGCGGTGCTACTTTGAAAAAATATGTGGATGATATATTAAAGATTATCAAGATGAGTGACTACAGGATCGTAGATCAATTATTACAGACTCCACCAAAGATATCTATTCTAGGCTTTCCAGTGAACTCATCTGCCCATAGAGAATCTTTGATGAGAGTTTTGGATCAAGATTTTTTGGAAACCGATATGTCTCTAGACCAATTCAGTAATGTTGTAGGGAATATTACATCCTGTAATAACTTGAGTTTATGTGATAATGAATTGCCCGATCAAGGAAGGAATCATAACCTAGCTCTCCATATCTCTATTAATTATAAAAATAGATCGTTATCCAACATGGTAATTGATAATGGGTTCGCTTTAAATGTCATACAGAGAAGCACGCTCATGAAGCTGAAGTACCAAGGATCTCCAATGTGTAGCGCCCGTAATTTAATTAATTATTTAATTACATTATTTTTGGAATATTTATGAAGATGTGTTATAATTAGTGGGATTCATTTTATTAAGTGGAGAAATAATATTAGAGATATAATATTAGAAGTATAATATTATTTAATGTGGGCTTACTTTGGGAGAATAGAAGTAATAAGGGGTGGTGTTGGTTTTAAGCCCAATAAGGAATAATAGAATAATAGGGTTATTTTATTATTTGTTAGAAGGAATAGAAAGAAATAAGCAGTAGAAAAAATAAGGATTTGGAAGAGAACGTGCAAGCTGCTAGAGAAAGTGGAAAACGGCAAGAACGTGAATCCAACCGAAAATCGTATAGCGACCTTCAATCCAAGGTAACAGTCAGGTTTTGACTCTGTAATTTGGGTTTATGATGATTGATATGTGGGGTTAGAGGTGATTGTTGTCTTGTTCTTGAATTGAGAATATATGATTGATGTATGATGAGGATTGATGAATTTTGAAGAATATTGAAGCCTTGATGCTGTTAAAATGTTGTAAGATTATAGGGTAATTATGGGTGATGAATCGACATGATTATAATAAGTTTAAGGGTTTAGTTATGGAACCGTAGTGAGATGCAGTGATGAAAAACGTAGAATATAGCAGTAACTAAAACACAGACTTTGGCAAATTGATAACAGGCGCTACTGTATTAGAATTAATGAATTAATTTGGAGAATAGAATTTGTCATACTGTTCTTAGTTAGATTGATATTAGGAAAGGAATTGGAACAATAGGATGAATAGAAAATAAAATTTCTGAAGTTAGACGTAACTTGTTAGAAGTTGCATTGCACTATTAAAGAATAGAGGTTCTGGTAGTAAAAGCTGTATTAGTCAGAAGATGTGGCTAGTCAGAAGTTGTATTAGTCAGAAGATGTGGCTAGTCAGAGGTTGTATTAGTCAGAAGATGTGATGATCAGAAGTTGTATCTGGTCAGAAGATGGGGTTAGTCAAAAGATGTGATGATCAGAAGTTGTACCTGGTCAGAAGATGGGGTTAGCGAGAAGCTGTGATGATCAGAAGTTGCATCTTATCAGAGGTTGCATTAGTCAAAAGTTATAGTAGTCAAAAGATTATGTCGCCCAAGGGTTGTGTTATTAGAAGCTGTATTGTTAGAAGTGTTCTAGTCAGAATTTGCGTTTGACGTTAAGATTGGTTTTGTACAGAACGGTGAAGTTAGATGCTTAGAAGTTGTTGTTTAAACCATAACAGTAGGATGGTGACGGTGTTGACGTTAGAGTTATAGAATGACAGTGTTGATTTGCTGTGAAATTAAAATATTGCTGAGTTGTTAATGAGAAGTTATTAATAATATTATGTTGATGATTTATAATAAATAAACGATGTTTGATAAATTATTTTGATTATCTGAGATGTTGATTATTTGAGATGTTTTGGAGATGTTATTTTGAGATGTATTTTGAGATGTTATTTTGAGATGTTAATTTGAGATGTTTGAGATGATTTGAGATGTTGTTAAATTGGGTGTTGTTATTACATTCATGATTGTGTCGCATACAATGCATTTTTTTGAGATGGAGCTTATGCTCGTTAAGATGGCCTGGATTGGAAAATTTAGAGATGAAGGCTATGCCTTGTTGATGCCTCTATTAATTGGCAAATTTTTAAGATGGGAGTTCTGCTCTAATGGTACCACATGCATTTGCATATTATTGAGTGGAATTATGTGATTTCATAAAGAAGCGTATTTTGATGTTGATGAATGTATATTATTGTTGAGATTGTTGTTGATTTATGAGATGAGAAGTGGTGACGTTGTTGATCTAATTTAATATATTAATTATCATGTGCTTTATTATATTGTTAGATATCTCACCCCTTCTGTTTGAATGTTGCCCCTATGTTGATAACGTGCAGGTAATCAAGAGTGAAGGTTGTACTCCTTCAATAGTTCGAGTCGGTGTCATTGCTCTGATATGTAACACTCGGGTGGGGGGGGGATGCACGTTTGCTGATTTTTGATTGTTTATTTTCAGTTGTTGAGTTTTAATTTAATTATATATCCACGATGAATGCAATGAATTTATCATAAGAATTTGTGACGTCCCGATTCATTTGTATGATTGAAATTTTATAACTCTGATTTATTTTGCATAATTTCTTGGGGTAGAATTGGGGTGTTACAAAGTTGGTATCAGAGAAAAAGGTTGGTCTGACCTTGTCGTCGATTCGTAGTTGTCTAACAGTAGAGTATTGTTATTTGAGTTCTAATCGTTGTTTATGTTGTAGTGAGAAGTTGAGATGGCTGGAAGGAATGATGCTGCTCTTGTTGTTGCTTTAAAAGCAATGGCTCATGCGATGGAAAATCAGTCGAATGCTGACGGGAATTCTGGATTTCGTAGCTTGGCGACTTTCCAGAGAGAGAATCCACCTACGTTCAAGGGAAAGTATGATCCTGATGGAGCATTGGAATGGTTGAAAGAGATTGAGAGAATCTTTCGTGTGATGGATTGCGCTCCAATGCAGAAGGTTCGTTATGGGACTCATATGCTAGCAGTCGAGGTTGATGACTGATGGCTAGAGACTTGTCAGAAATTAGAAGCTGCAGGTGAGAATGTCACTTGGGCTATGTTCCGTAGAGATTTTTTGAGAAAGTATTTTCCTGAAGACGTCCGTGGTAAGAAGTAAATTGAATTCCTTGAGCTGAAGCAAGGAAGTGTGTCTGTCATTGAGTACGCTACCAAGTTTGCTGAGTTGGCCAAGTTTTATCCGCATTACGCTTAGGAAAATGCTGAGTTTTCAAAGTGTACTAAATTTTAGAACGGGTTGCGCCCGGAGATTAAGAAGGTAGTTGGATACCAGAAAATCCGTGTCTTTGCTGATTTGGTTGATAATTATAGGATTTACGAGGAGGACAATAATTCTTATTACAAGATTATCAGTGAGAAGAGGGGTAAGAACCAACAAAATCGTGGTAAGCCTTATGATGCCCCAGCTGGTACAGGTAAATAGAGAATTGCTCATGGTCAGAGGACTAGTGGGGGAGATGCTCCTGCTGGTGTGATTTGCTTTATGTGTGGAAAACCTGGACACAAGAGGAATGTGTGCACTGCTGAAGTGAAGAGGTGTTTCTGTTGTGGCAAAAACGGACATGTTGTATCTGAGTGTGAACACATGAATATGGTTTGTTTCAAATGTAAATAAGAGGGGCACATTGGTAGCCAGTTTCCGAATTCGAAGAGAGCTTAGTCTTGTGGTAAAGTGTTTGCTTTGGTGGAGGATCAGACAGCTGTTGAGGACAGACTTATCAGAGGTACATGTTTCATTAATAGTACTCCTTTAATTACTATTATTGATATTGGTGCTACGCATTATTTTATTGCTGCTGATTGTGTTGAAAGATTGGGTCTTATGTTGGCTTCTTTGAATGAAGAAATGGTCGTCGATACTCCAGCCAAGGGGTCGGTGACTACTTCTTCTGTGTGTTTGAAGTGTCCCTTGTCGATCTTAGACCGATAATTTATTGTTGATTTGGTTTGTTTACCGTTAAGAGGTTTGGATGTAATTCTGGGTATGAACTGGTTAGAGCATAACTGTGTTCATATTAACTGTTATGACAAGTCGGTGAAGTTTTCTACTCCTGAAGAAGAAGAAGATGGTTTGTTGTCTGCTAGACAGTTGAGGAAGTTGATGCAGGGGGAAGTACATATGTTTTCATTGATGGCGTTGCTATCTGTAGAGACTCAAGATATAATTGAGGAATTGCAGGTGGTGTGTGAATTTCCTGAAGTTTTCCTTGATGAGATTCCTGATGTACCGCCAAAGAGGGAAGTTGAATTTGCAATTGATCTTGTACCTGGTACCAGACCCGTGTCTATGGCACCCTACAAGATGTCTGCATCTGAGTTGTCAGAGTTGAAGAAGCAATTGGAAGAGTTACTTGAGAAGAGGTTTGTAAGACCAAGTGTATCACCGTGGGGAGCTCCAGTGTTGTTAGTGAAGAAGAAAGATAGAAGTATGAGGCTTTGTGTTGATTATAGACAGCTGAATAAAGTGAAGATTAAGAACAAGTATCCGCATCCATGAATAGATGACTTGATGGACCAATTGGTGGATGCTCGTGTGTTTAGTAAGATTCATTTGTGGTCGGGTTACCATCAGATTAAAGTGAAGGATGAAGATATTTAGAAGACGGCTTTCAGAACGCGCTATGGACATTACGAGTATTTAGTGATGCCTTTCGGTGTTACTAATGCGCCGGGAGTATTCATGGAATATATGAATCGTATCTTTCACACTTATTTGGATCGGTTCGTAGTGGTGTTCATTGATGATATTTTGATTTACTCTAAGTCAGAAGAAGAGCATGCTGAACATTTAAGAGTAGTATTGCAGATTTTGAAAGAGAAGAAGTTGTATGCAAAGTTGTCAAAGTGTGAATTTTGGTTAAAAGAGGTTAGTTTTCTTGGTCATGTGATTTCTGGTAGTGGCATTGTTGTAGATCCATCGAAGGTTAATGTTGTGTTGCAATGGGAAACTCCAAAGTCAACTACAGAGATCAGAAGCTTCTTGGGATTAGCTGGTTATTATAGAAAGTTTATCTAAGGGTTTTCTAAGTTGTCACTTTAGTTGACTAAGTTGACTTGTAAAGGTAGAGCTTTTGTTTGGGATGTTTAGTGCGAAGAAAGTTTTACAGAATTGAAGAAGAGGTTGACTTCGGCTCCAATTTTGACTTTGCCTAATCCAGAAGAGCCTTTTGTGGTGTATTGTGATACTTCTAAAATGGGTTTAGGAGGTGTGCTTATGCAGAATGGTAAGGTAGTTGCTTATGCGTCAAGGTAGTTAAGGACTCATGAGAAGAACTATCCTACGCATTATTTAGAGCTTGCTGCAGTTGTTTTTGCATTGAAGATTTGGAGGCTTTATCTTTATGGTTCTCGATTTGAAGTGTTTAGTTACCGTAAGAGCTTAAAGTATCTATTTGATCAGAAGGTGCTGAATATGAGGCAACGAAGATGGTTGGAATTGTTAAAGGATTATTATTTCAGTTTGTATTATCATCCAGGAAACGCAAATGTGGTAGCTGATGCGTTGAGTCGAAAGACTTTACATATGTCAGCAATGATGATTAAAGAGTTGGAATTGATTGAGAAGTTCAGAGATATGAGCTTAGTTTGCAAGGTTACTCCGCAAAGTGTTATGTTGGGTATGTTGAAGATTAATAATGAATTTCTAGACAGTATCAAAGAAGCTCAGAAGTTGGATGTGAAACTGGTAGGTTTGATGGTTGGGACTGATCAATTTGAGAATAATGATTTTAAGCTAGATGCGCAAGGTATGTTGAGGTTTCGTAACCGGATTTGTATTCCTGATGATGCTGAGATGAAGAAAGTGATACTTGAAGAGATCCATAAAAGTAAGTTGAGTATTCATCCAGGAGCTACAAAGATGTATCAAGATTTGAAAGGTTTGTTTTGGTGGCCTTGGATGAAGAGTGATGTGGATCGGTTTGTGTATGCATGTTTGACTTGCCAGAAGTCGAAAGTTGAACATCAGAAGCCTCCAGGGTTGATGCAACCGTTGGAAGTTCCAGAATGGAAATGGGATAGCATTTCAATGGACTTTGTGACAGGGTTGCCTAATACTTTATGAGGACATGATTCGATTTGGGTGATTGTTGATAGGCTTACAAATTCATCTCCTTTTATCCTAAAAACATCAGTTTTCTAGTGCCGAAGTTGGCCGAGATTTATATTAGTGTGATTGTGAAGCTACATGGTGTTCCTTTGTGCATTGTGTCAGATAGAGATCCAAGATTTACTTCTGATTTTTGGAAAAGTTTGCAAGAAGCGTTGGGTTCTAAGTTGAGGGCGAGTTCATCGTATTATCCTCAAACAGATGGTCAGATTGAACGAACTATTCAATCATTGGAAGACTTGTTGAGGGCTTGTGTTCTTGAGCAGGGAGGTTCGTGGGATACTTATCTTCTGTTGATAGAGTTCACGTATAATAACAATTACCATTCTAGTATTGGGATGGAATCTTTTGAAGCATTGTATGGTAGAAGATGTAGAACTCTGTTATGTTGGCATGAATCTGGTGAGAGTGTAGTACTTGGACCCGAACTTGTTCGTGAGACTACTGAGAAGGTGAAGTTGATTCGAGAAAATATGAAAGCTTCACAAAGTAGACATAAGAGTTATCATGACAAGAGAAGGAAGGATTTAGAATTTCAAGTAGTGATCATGTGTTTTTGAGAGTTACACCTGTGACTAGTGTTGGGCGAGCATTGAAGTCTGAGAAGCTCACTTCGTTTTATTGGACCGTATCTGATTTCAGAGAGAGTGGCGAATGTTTCTTATAGAGTGGATTTACCACCTAATCTTTCGAATTAGCATGATGTGTTTCATGTGTCGCAACTTCGAAAGTATATTTCAGATCCATCTCATGTGATTCAAATGGACGATGTGCAAGTGTGGGATAATCTTAGAGTGGAGACGATGCTTGTACGGATCGCGGGTCATGAAATGAAGACTCTGAAGGGCAAAGAGATTATCTTGGTTAAAATGTTTTGACTAGGAGCTGCTGGTGAAAGCATGACTTGGGAGTTGGAGAGCAAGATACGAGACTCATATCCTGAATTGTTTGATTGAGGTAAAGTTTTGAGGACGGAAATATTCTAAGTGGGGGAGAGTTGCAACGCCCGTAATTTAATTAATTATTTAATTACATTATTTTTGGAATATTTATGAAGATGTGTTATAATTAATTGGATTTATTTTATTAAGTGGAGAAATAATATTAGAGATATAATATTATGTGGTGAAATAATATTAGAAGTGTAATATTATTTAATGTGGGCTTACTTTGGGAGAATAGAAGTAATAAGGGGGTGTGTTTGTTTTAAGCCCAATAAATAATAATAGAATAATAGTGTTATTTTATTATTTGTTAGAAGGAATAGAAAGAAAGAAGTAGTAGAAAAAATAAGGATTTGGAAGAGAATGTGCAAGCTGCTAGAGAAAGTGGAAAACGGCAAGAACGTGAATCCAACCGGAAATCGTAGAGCTACCTTTAATCCAAGGTAAGGGTGGGGTTCTGACTCTATAATTTTGGTTTACGATGATTGATATGTGGGGTTAGAGGTGATTGTTGTCTTGTTCTTGAATTGAGAATATATGATTGATGTATGATGAGGATTGATGAATTTTGATGAATATTGAAGCCTTAATGCTGTTAAAATGCTGTAAGATTATAGGGTAATTATGGGTGATAAATTGACATGATTATAATAAGTTTTAGGGCTTCATTTATGGAGCCGTAGTGAGATGCAGCGATGAAAAACGTAGAATATAGCAGTAACGAAAATGTAGAATTTGGCAAATTGATAACAGACGCTACTGTATTAGAATTAATGAATTAATTTGGAGAATAGAATTTGTCATACTGTTCTTAGTTAGATTGATATCAGGCAAGGAATTGGAACAATAGGATTAATAGAAAATAACTGTTCTGAAGTTAGACGTAAGTTGTTAGAAGTTGCGTTGCACTATTAAAGAATAGAGGTTCTGGTAGTAGAAGTTGTATTAGTCAGAAGATGTGGCTAGTCAGAAGTTGTATTAGTCAGAAGATGTGGCTAGTCAGAGGTTGTATTAGTTAAAAGATGTGATGATCAGAAGTTATATCTGGTCAGAATACGGGGTTAGTCAGAAGATGTGATGATCAGAAGTTGTACCTGGTCAGAAGATGCGGTTAGCCAGAAGTTGTGATGATTAAAAGTTGCATCTGATCAGAGGTTGCATTAGTCAGAAGTTATAGTAGTCAGAAGATTGTGTCGCCTAGGGGTTGCGTTATTAGAAGCTGTATTGTTAGAAGTGTTCTAGTCAGAAGTTGCGTTTGACGTTAAGATTGGTTTTGTACAAAACGGTGAAGTTAGGTGCTTAGAAGTTGCCGTTTGAACCATAACAGTAGGATTGTGATGGTCTTGACGTTAGAGTTACAGAATGACAGTGTTGATTTGCTGTGAAATTAAAATACTGCTTAGTTGTTAATGAGAAGTTATTAATAATATTATGTTGATGATTTATAATAAATAAATGATGTTTGATAAAAAAATTTGATGATCTGAGATGTTGATTATTTGAGATGTTTTTGAGATGTTATTTTGAGATGTATTTTGAGATGTTATTTTGAGATGTTATTTTGAGATGTAAATTTGAGATGTTTGAGATTATTTGAGATGTTGTTAAATTGGGTGTTGTTATTACATTCATGATTGTGTCGCATACATTACATTTTTTTGAGATGGAGCTTATGCTCGTTAAGATGGTCTGGATTGGAAAATTTTGAGATGAAGGCTATGCCTTGTTGATGCCTCTATTAATTGGCAAATTTTTGAGATGGGAGTTCTTCTCCAATGGTACCACATGCATTTGCATAGTATTGAGTCGCATTATGTGATTTCATAAATAAGTGTATTTTGATGTTGATGAATGTATATTATTGTTGAGATTGTTGTTGATTTATGAGATGAGAAGTGGTGACGTTGTTGATTTAATTTAATATATTAATTATCATCCGCTTTATTATATTGTTATATATCTAACCCCTTCTATTTGAATGTTGCCCCTATGTTGGTAACATGCAGGTAATCGAGAGTGAAGGCTATACTCCTTCAATAGTTCGAGTCAGTGTCATTGCTCTGATATGTAACACTCGGGGGGGGGGGGGGTGAACGTTTGCTGATTTTTGAATGTTTATTTTCAGTTGTTGAGTTTTAATTTGATTATCATTAAATATGTGATGTTTCAAAGTTGTTGTTTTGTTGTTAGAGATGTTATTAAGAAATCCGATGTGTAGATGTTGATCTATTTGATTAACGATGTTATGTTGACGGTTCATCCGATGTTTGAAAAAGTGTTATATATCCATGATGAATGCAATGAATTTATTAGAAGAATTTGTGACGTCCAAATTCATTTGTACGATTGAAATTTTATAACTCTGATTTATTTTGCATAATTGCTTGGGGTGGAATTGGGGTGTTACACCATGCACCCAAGTGGCATAATTGTGAAAGCTTTTGATGTATCGAGGAAGTCTATCATCAGGGAAGTAGACTTGCCTATTCACATAGGCCCGCACATATTTCATATTACTTTCCAGGTTATGGATATTGTTCCCGCTTACACCTGTTTACTGGGACGACCGTGGATCCACGAGGCAAGGGTTGGTACTTCAACTTTGCACCAAAAGCTGAAGTTTGTTCGTGAAGGAAAGGTGGTCATCATAAATGGAGAACAAGCTTTGTTAATATCTCATATATCCTCTTTCAATATTGTGGAAGCGAATGAAGCTGCTGTTAGAACTCAGTTCCAAGTTTATCCATTGATAATGTAAGGTAAAATGAGAATTCTATAGCTTCTTTTAAGGATGCTCAACAGGTAGTGCATAATGGCCCTAGTAAGGTGTGGGGGCATATTGTTGATCCACCTGTGAATAAAAATAGAGTTGGTTTGGGATTCTTTGTGAAGAGTAATAAAGGTGAGGTATGAAGTCGAAGTCTTATTTAGGCAAATATCAAGACATCTTTCATAGCGGAGGTTACCTTCATCCAACTGTTCCTAGGATCAATGCTATTCTGGAAGGCGAAGCAGAGCAAGAGATGCCAAACTACGTGACGCATGGAGTCAAAGTCCAAAATTGGATCACCATTGATGTTCCCTATTGCATTCATATTTCAAAGTAATTTGTTTTTTGTTAATCTTTTCAAGAACCTGTTTGTTTTTTGTTCCCAAGGTGAAAGTATTGATATTGTATAGGCATGTCTGTTTGTTTTTATCTTTAAAATTATTAATAAAAGTTGTCGTTGAATCTCAAATTGTATCTTTATTCTCTTCTTTTTTCTTGGAAAATGGTAATTAGAAAAATCCTATCAAAATAAATAATAAACGTAAATAAATTTGCATAATCATTTGATATATGTGTCAGTTTCTAAAATCAATCATAAATCATATGTCCAGATTAAATAAAAAACTCGTTGAGTACAATAACCCTGCACCCTCTCCCAACTTTTAGTATCCTGCGTATGTGCCTGAAGAAGAGGAATATGATGAAATCCCAGAAGAGGTTGAACGCGAGGAAAGTTCCATGCAGCAATATAAAGAGCAGTTGGAGACAATTAATTTGGGTTTAGAGGAAGATCTAAAAAAATTCAAGATCGGAGCATTGCTTTATTCCTATGTAAAGAGTAGGTTAATTAAATTGTTGAAAGAGTATATGGAAATCTTTGCTTGGTCATACCAAGACATGCCTGATTTGGATATTGATATTGTGGAACACCATTTGCCACTAAATCCAGAATGCCCGCCAATCAAACAAAAATTGCAAAAAAACTCATTCTGATATGGCAGTGAAAATTAAAGAAGAAGTTTTAAAGAAGATTAATGTCGGTTTTCTTATGACATCAGTGTATCCTCAGTGGATTTCCAATATTGTCCCAATACCAAAGAAAGACGAAATTTTTTGCATGTGTGTTGATTATAGAGATTTAAATAAAGCTAGTCCAAAAGATAACTTTCCATTACCACATATTGATATATTGATTGACAGTACAATAAAATTCAAAGTATTCTCGTTCATGGACGGATTTTTCGAATATAATCAAATCAGAATGGCTCATAAGGTCATGGAAAAAACAATGTTTATCACACCCTGGGGAACATTCTGTTACAGAGTGATGCCCTTCGGGTTGAAGAACGCTGGTGCAACGTACCAGAGGTCTATGACAACCATATTCCATGATCTGATGCACAAGGAAATTGAGGTATACGTTGATGATATGATTTCTAAATCCCAGACTTAAAAACGCATATAGAGGATTTGTTGAAATTGTTTCAGCGTTTGAGGAAGTATCGTCTCCGCTTGAATCCAAATAAATACACCTTTGGTGTTTGATTAGGAAAATTGTTGGGTTTCATTATCAGCCAGAAAGGGATTGAAGTTGATCCTGATAAAGTTAAGGAAATTCAAAAAATGTCTGCACCAAGAACTAAAAAGCAAGTTAGAGGCTTCCTTGGGCGGTTGAATTACATTTCCAGATTTATATCACATATGACTATAGCGTGTGCACTGATCTTTAAGTTGTTAAAGAAAGATCAAGGTTGTGTATGGACAGATGATTGCCAAAGGTAATTTGAAAGTATTAAATAATATATTCTTGAACCTCCTATCTTGCTCCCGCCTGTTGAAGGAAGACCATTTATTATGTATCTGACAGTGTTAGATAATTCTATGGACTGCATTTTGGGACAACAAGATGAAACATGGAGAAAAGAATAAGCCATTTATCATCTCAGCAAGAAGTTTATTGACTATGAGTCATGGTATTCTATGCTGGAAAAACATGTTGTGCTTTGGCTTTGGCGGCAAAACGGTTGCGACAATATATGTTGAATCATACCACTTGGTTGATTTCCAAAATAGATCCAATTAAGTATATTTTTGAAAAGCCTGCTCTTACAGGAATAATTTCCCGATGGAAGATGTTGTTGTCTGAATATGCTATTGAATTCCATACTCATAAGGCTATAAAAAGTAGTTTGTTGGAGGTGGATGATTATCAGTCTGTTAAATATGATTTCCCTGATGAGGATGTGATGTTTTTGAAGATAAAAGATTGTGATGAACCTTTGCCTGGGGGAGGTCCTGATCCTGAATCTCGGTGGGGTATGGTATTTGATGGAGTTGTGAATGCTTATGGGAAAGGAATTGGTGCCGTTATTATCACTCCCCATGGATCGCATATCCCATTTACTGCAAGGTTGGCATTTGATTGCACCAATAATATGGAAGAGTATGAAGCTTGTATCATGGGTCTCGAGGACGCTATTGATCTTAGAATCAAAAATCTAGATGTGTATGGAGATTTAGCTTTGGTAATAAATCAGATTAAAGGAGAATGTGATACTCATCACGTTGGCTTGATTCCCTATAAAGACTATGCTAGAAGATTATTACCATTATTTAATAAAGATGAATTCCATCATATTCCCAGAGATGAAAATCAGATGGCAGATGCTTTGGCCACTTTGGCATCTATGTATCAAGTAAATACTTGGAACGATGTGCCTTGTATCACAATGCGGCGTTTGTATAGACCATCTCATGTGTTTTCAATATAGGAGACGTTAGAGGAAAAACCTTGGTATTATGATATAAAGCATTTTCTCCAGACTCAGGAATTCCCGATTGGTGCGTCAAATAAAGATAGAAAGACATTGAGAAGGTTGGCAGATAGATTTTTCCTTAATGAAGATGTGCTATACAAAATAAATTATGACATGGTCTTGCTCAGATGCATGGATAGACAAGAAGCAGACAGGTTGATGCATGGAATTCATGAAGGTTCCTTTTGTACTCATGTCAATGGACATTCGATGGAAAAGAAGATGCCTAGGGAAGGTTATTATTGGCTGACAATGGAATCTGTCTGTTATAAATTTTCGAAAAAAGTGCCATAAATTCCAGATTTATGATGACAAATTAATGTGCCTCCGACACTTCTCAATGTTATTTCTTCTGCGTGGCCTTTATCTATGTGGGGTATTGACATGATTGGAATAATTAAACCCAAGGCGTCGAATGGACATCATTTTATGTTGGTGGCAATTGACTACTTCACCAAATGGGTGGAAGTAGCTTCATACGCTAATATCACTAAGCAGGTGGTAGTACACTTTATCAAGAACAATCTTATATGTCGGTATGGTGTGCTAAGTAGGCTAATCACCGGCAATGACTCGAATCTGAATGACAAGACGATGACATAATTTGTGAAGAATTCAAGATTACCCATCACAATTCATCTCCCTACAGGCCAGAGATGAATGGGACTATTGAAGCTGCTAATAAAAACATTAAGAAGATCATCCAAAAGATGGTTGTTACCTATAAACATTGGAATGAGATATTCCCCTTTGCTTTTCATGGATATTGTACATCTATTCAAACTTTAACAGGGGAAACCCCGTTCACTCTTGTGTATGGTATGGAAGCAGTGCTCCCTGTTGAGGTTGAGATTCCCTCTTTACGTATGATAATGGAAACCAAATTGTCAGAGGCTGAATGGGTCCATAATAGGTTTGACTAATTGAATTTCATTGAAGAGAACAAAATGGTAGCCTTGTGTCACGGCCAGTTATACTAGAAGAGAATGAAGAAAGCTTTTGATAATAAGTTTAAGCCTCGTGAATTCAGAGAAGGCAACCTCGTGCTCAAAAAGATCATGTCTTTTAACACTGATTCTAGGGGCAAGTGGACTCCCAAATTTGAAGGCACATATGTTGTCAAGAAAGTCTTCACTGGCGGTGCATTAATTCTTGAAACTATGGATGGCGAGGAGTTACCACGTCCTATGAATGTTGATACAGTCAAGAAATACTCCGTCTAAAGAAATAAAAGAACAACTCACTAAGTCGAAAACCTGAAAGGGCGTCTTAGGCAAAAAAGAGCGTCTCGGTAGGCTGAAAACCCAAAATGGCGGTCTGGGAAAAAATAAGAGACCCAAACAGAATAAATTCTCCCTCTAGGTTGAAAACCCGCAAGGGAAACCTAGGAAAAAGTTAGGGATTTCTTGGCAAGTAACTACGTAAGACAAGACTTGAACATTGAAGCAATAATCTTCTTGGATCCTCACCACGCTTCAACAGAAGTCACTGCTCAGGAATTCCAAGTTGTTAGGGAGAATAACGATCATTGTATTTCAATCTATTTCCATTTTCCAAACTTTGTAATCAACTATGGAGTCTCACCATTCGCATACTACCATTGTATTAATAAATTTTGAGCTTTTATCCAATTCTATGAAATTATCATTTTATATTGCTTACAAAGACTCAATTTATTATTGATAGTAATTTTTTAAAACAAAGAGATTTAATAATAAAATTGTTTTTGAAAAAGAATTTACAAATTACTTTTTACTTTGTTTTTGTGACTCAAGAAAAAAAACAGTGATTCCAAGGATGCACGAACTATGAAATTTTGGAAGTATGTATTTCCCAAGAAAGTTCTTTCAGGTCGCTTTCGCGGATATGCGTATGATCTTCTTGTGTTTCTCAATTGGTTGGAGGTGATACCAATGGATATATGGTGCAGCGTCAGATTTATAATCCTCGTTTCCCTAGTCTGGATCCAGTTTTCTCTAGGATTGATTATTTTGATTTTGGGTTTGCATGGTTTTATACCTCTATCCGAGATTCCCCAGTAAGGTCTTCGCTCATATGACGAAAGTCCCTTCTCCCTTTGTGCACTGAGATAGAATTGTTTGCAAAACATCTCCCTTTGTTGTGTTGGCATTATTGTTGTTGTTTGTTTCCCAGGCAACTAGACAAGGGTAGTATCTTTTATAAGAAGTGTTGAAACAATTATCAACTTTTTGGGTTTTCTCCCACCAAGTTTTGGGTTTGATTTAAAATCCCCATAATTTTGGTTTCTTACAGAATTATTTGATTTCTTAAAATCCCCAAGTAAAGCTAAGATAACGTCTCTCTCTGATAGTTGTTATCCCCATGTGATTTCGTAATTTCTTCCTACGGAAGTTTATCTAATCATCGCTCTTAGTAATGAAAAATGTATTTTGGTTTCCCCTCAACAATATGATAATGTCCTCCTCATTGAAATCAGCACGAGATCCCCGTTTGAAGTCTCGACGATGTGGTTTTCGTCTTCCTTAGTGAAGTCAGTATTATAATCTCTAGTGAAATTCTAGATATTGACACATTATTTTCCCCATTGAAGTATGTGTGATATTTCCTAGTGAAGCCTGAAGGAGGATATTATATCCCTATATCTGTACTGATTTGTTGTTTTGATTACTTTCAGATTATATTTCATCACATAGGAGTTAAGTCGTGAAATAGGAATTAGTTTCCTCAATTGGTGCTTATTTTCTTATGAACTTTTAATCCTGAATGTGAATTAGCTGAGTATTGACTTTACCCAAGCTGGTTTTGTCTAGTTATTCTTAGTGTTGTATGTCTGTGTTATCAGCATATACATGATAGAATTCATACATTCATACATACATCATCCATAACTGAATTTAATATTCATTTCTCATTTGCATTCATTGATGTTTTTGTTGGCATATTGACCTGTTTTGCAGAATTATATTACCCTCTCTCCAATAGAGTTTTGACCTTAAGCATAAAGTGTATATTCTTTCAATTTCCCCAGTGAGTTAACCCTCGTGGAAGAATTATGCTTTAGCCTTCTTCTTCATCCTATTATCTGATTGGAACATAGTCCCCTTTTTGAGTTTATTTCTCATTAGGTGTTGTCTTGGTTGACTGTTTCACCCCGATTTATTTCTGGTTTGAGATTGTGGTCCTTGGCAAAATTATTATTATGTTTTCTACAGACTTTGAGCCCTGGTTTGAGGATGTGAATTTATTGTGCACGAGAAGACTTTATCTCCTCAACAAGATTGTGTTGGCATATCCTAGAGAAGCCAATATTCATTTCCCAACAACATTATTGTATTTCCTTCTCATGGCATCAAATGGTGGTCTCTTTATTTGAGCAATCTGTCCTTTCCCAGTAAGTCTGTGATTTCCTAGAGAAGATTCATTTTGGTACTCCAATGGATAGTAGTATCACCATTATGGGAGATAGTTCATTGTTGAGGTTTGTACTCCAATGAATGGTAGTCTTGTCATTATGGGAGATAGTTCAGTTTTAAGATGTTTACTCCGGTGGATGGTAGTCTCGTCATTATAAGAGAGAGTTTGTTGTTGAGATGTTTACTCTAATGGATGGTAGTCTCGTCATTATAGGAGATAGTTCGTTGTTGAGATGTTTACTCCAATGGATGGTAGTCTCATCATTATGGGATATAGTTCGTTTTTGATTTGTTTACTCCAATGGATGGTAGTCTCATCATTTTGGGAGATAGTTCATTATTGAGGTTTGTACTACAATGGATGGTAGTCTCGTCATTATGGGAGATTGTTCGTTGTCGAGATTTGTACTCCAATGGATGGTAGTCTCCTCATTATGGGAGATAGTTCGTTGTTGAGATGTTTACTCAGATGAATGGTAGTCTCGTCATTATGAGAGATAGTTTGTTTTTAATATTTGTTACTCCGGTGGATAATAGTCTCTTCATTAGGGGAGATAGTTCATTGTTGAGATTTGTTACTCCAATGAATGGAAGTCTCGTCATTATGGGAGATAGTTCGTCGTTGAGATTCACTTTGCTCTTAAGAAATTTGTATGTTTCTAGTTACAAGTACATATGTTGGCCATTTGTAACCTACCCTAATATTGGTATTTTCCAGTATTATCCTACTATTTATTTCCCCCTGTGGGTCGATGTTAACTTTTTTTTTATCTTCTCAGTGAGTGGATAGTTTACAGTTATATGTCGATCACTATTATCCTTTACTTTCTATACTCAATATTTGAGTTGATGTTGCTTTATCTCCTCCTTGGGCCCTACCCCAATAGAGTCGAGTCTTTTGTTCACCCATGATTTTTTCCCTAGTCGGGTTTACTTTTGATCCTTGTTTTGATTTTCTGCTCCCCAGTTGTGTTCTATGCCACCTTTGGAGCCATTCATTTGCATACATAATCATAAGCATTGCATGACATATTAGGGCAAAAAGTAGGGCTTATTTTATATTTAAGTATCTTCAATCGCATCGATGCGAAGATTTTAACCTTCATATCTCCATATAGAAGACACTTAAATAAGGGCAGCTATTGTACCCCAATTTTTGCCCGTAAGATTCCTCTATCATCTCATATTATCTCAATCATATCAAGGTCACACTAGGGTTTGGTTCTTCTCCCTATCTTTAGGTTTTCTTATGAGGAATCACCAAGCACCTTTATTTGTATATGTTTTCTATTGATTAACTTTTAACTAACAAATACAATGAATGTTTTCTCTAATTGATGATACTATAGGTGAGGGCACAACATATTTCATAAGTTGAATTCATAGGTTCCATGCCTTCTTCAACAAAGCTTCATTTATATTCAAGATTCATCAATGAGGATTCTTTAAAATAATATCATGACAAGGTCTACTATGATTCATCATGCCTCAATTTGTCAAAGAAAGTCAAAAGATGCAAGGGTTGATTGAAGAGGTTTGACCTAATTAGACAAGCTTTTTATTCCTTGTTCACAAGTGCATAACTCTCTCAATTATTAATATTTGGAAGTGGTTTTTATTTCTATGGGTTCTTATTGTCATCCAAAACAACTTCTATTCACATGGAAAAAGTAATTGTGCAAGAAAGTTTGTCAAAATTGAAAGGGGTTTCCAAGTCATTTTGGTGCTTGAGGAGCTAGGGTTTTGAATTTCTTAGGGCCATATCTTGTTCATCTTTTGATATTTTTTAGTCGTTCCAAAGATATTCTTCTCTTTAAAGGTTTATCCACAAATAAATTCAAAAGTTTCAAGAATGTTTTATGTGGAAGATGCCTAATGATGAAGAAAGAATACATGTTCTCTAGATAGGCCATCAAATTCCCTTATGTGACTTCAAAAGATCATAACTTATTCAATTTTATCTCCTTGAGCCCATTATTTTTCCACAATGATCTTAAGGATGTGAACTTTAACTTTTCTTTTATGTGTAAAGCTTGAAAATGAGTGGAATATGTCCTAAGAATTCAAAAGATTATAGGTCACCTCATGAATTTTCACCAAATTCGCAAGGCCATAAATTTTTTCAATATTTGGTATTTTTGAGTGACTCAAGTTTCACTTTTCTCTTTAAGAAGTCTAATTCAAGCTAGAATCAATGATTAAAGCTCAATTTTGGAGGAAAGCCTTGTTTGAACTCAAAACATTATTAGT
This sequence comes from Vicia faba, assembly GCA_948472305.1. Classification (NCBI taxonomy): domain Eukaryota; kingdom Viridiplantae; phylum Streptophyta; class Magnoliopsida; order Fabales; family Fabaceae; genus Vicia; species Vicia faba. The sequence goes on from OX451739.1 coordinate 1,404,361,664, forward strand.
CACTTTTGAAGAAAAACTTAGAATTTTTCTAAGTACAAACAATCAGCATCTTTTTCTCAACTTTAACTCATCACAATTCTTAGCTCAAGCATCCATTTGATATCACTCTTTGCAAATTGTAAATATTGTGACCTTATCTTTCAAATGCTTCAAGAGTCATGCCCTAAGACCCCTTGAGCTGTGAACACCATGGATTCAAAGATGGTACCTTGAAATTGAAGTTTTCTCCAAAGTCAGAATTTAAAATTCCTAATGTGGCTTCTAAACACCAAATTAGTACGCGTTTTTGATTTAAGCATGTTTAACAAAGTTTCTAAAGTTTAATTAAGGATCAAAACACAAGAATTGATTGAGTTTTGATGCACATGGTGTCACACTTTTTTCACTTTCGAGCTCCATCCAATTTCCCTCCAAACTAAAAATTTCATCTTAATTCTTTGCACCATTTGCTTCCCTATAAATAGAGGACCTTACTCCTCTCATTTTCTCAAGCTTGAACAACCAAAATCACTCTATCAAACTCCCTCCATAACTCAGTTTTCTGAGATTTCGAATTCCTCTTTTCTCCACTTTTCAATCTAATTTCTTTGTTGATCCTTCATCCTTGAACTTCACTAAAGCTAACATAAGAATAATCAAGCCATGAGGTGCCCTAAATCGTGCTAGCAAAATCCATTTACAGAGCAACTTCATCTGACTTCATTTAGGTAGTTTAAGGCACCAAAGCTTCTTACTCAAATTACTGGAATGATCTATGATGTTCACTGATGCTTGCTCTTAACTCAATCTTGGTGAAACAATACATTTGATGCTTCTGGTTTTTTATTTTAACATTTTAAAACATATATGGTCTTTTCCATATCGACTACGTTGTGCTTTATATAAATTTTTCGCGAGCATATAGTTGTGATCGTCTCAAGTATACGCATGTAATGGTACCACTATGAACGCGTAAATTTACAGATTCAAGGATCTTGGATTTTCCCTACTTGCAGGAGGCTGGAGGTTGAAGATGACCTACGTGCCGTTCTTCAACAAATGACGCTCAACCAATTGTTTTATTTTGATTGGTTGGACTTTCTAGTGTTGCATGCGCGCCTTGACTTGGGTTCATGATACTCCTTCACCTCATATTTTTTAGATCAACCAGCATGTATAAATGAAAGAGATCCAACGCGTCTGGTTTTTTCTTATTTATTTTATTTTTAGAAAATTATTTTTAAAATTCCTTTATCTTTTAAAATTCATAACTCTTTTATTTTTTATCCAAAAATTATGAAAATAAAAATAAAAATACTTTGTATTATTTATGACTTCGTGAATATTTTTTCATATTTTTATTTTGATGTTTGATATTTTTCATAATCTTTGCATTGTTTGCCTTATTTTAATTATTTTAAAAATACTTTCTGACATTTTTTAAATTCTAAAATAATTGTGGAAGGATCCAATGGCCTCTTGACAAATATTTTGACCTTATTTTATTTTTATTTCTAATTTTACTATTTTTTACAAATTTTAGTTTATTTTTCTTATTTTCTTCAATTTTTAAAAATAGTTTATGACTTTAAAAAATTATTAAATTTTTTGTCAACATTTATTAAATCATGTTTGACCTTTGACTATTTTTTAGGATTTTTATTTGGTGTTTTAATATGCTTTGTGTATTTTACCATTCACTTTCCTTTTATTAACTATTTAAACATTGTTTTATTCAAAAAAAAATTATTTTGGTTCTGATTTAGACTTCATTTGGTGACAAATTCTTCAACCTCATTGAATCTTGGGTATTGATAGGCTGAGAAACCAAATTCACCAAAATGGATGAATGATGTTGATGATATTTGAAACCTTAATTTCATAAATTGCATCGCCTCCCTCTTCATCTTAGCCCTTTCTTATTTGTGCTACATGTTGTTAGAGGATGATCTACATATCATCTTTCCAAACATATGGCACATAGATTGCTATTGACTAACCTAAAAATAGGTGCGAATTCTATATAAGTACACTTACAATTGCTTAACATAGCGCTAAATTTTGTCCTAATTCGAGAAATGATCATTTATGGCCCAAACCTATGTTTGCAAGCCCAACTATGTTTAATTTGAAACCTTTGATGCAATAACCTTGAGATTCATTGTTAGGAGGCTTTGGTCTTATCAATCCTCTAATGAATCTTCATCAATTTTGGACTAAGTGAATCATTTAAACATCGTTAATCATTTGTTGTTGCCTTGAGAATTTGAACTAAATGATATACTTGAATAAAAGCAAATGAAACTTGTTGTTGAGAGGCTTTGATTTTATCAATCTTATGTTAGAACAATGTTTGAATCTACTACCCTATATTTGAGTTTTGATGATAACAAAGTGAAAATATATAGTATTTATATGTTTCATGTTTGAACTATATGCTGCCTAAAATTACTATGCTCTGACTTGCAGATACGCTGATTAAAATAAGCAAGATCACTTCTTCAGCATCAGAATTTGATGTCATACACCAGCATCAGAAGTTGCTGAATCAGAACGTCAAGATCAGATGATCAACTCACGTACATGCTGAAGCTTGATGAACAGAACTGCGCGTAAACACTCTGATACAAAAACAATAGTTCATCAGCAGCGAAGCAGAATCAGAATGAGCCAAGCCAGAACGTGCATTGAAGAAGCAACGGTACTGTGCATTGAACGCTAATTAATTCCAACGGCATCATTCTAGACAAGATCTGCTCAAAAAAGAAAGCTTGTTATTAGCATTGAAACAAGAATATTGCATTCAATGTTCAACTTCTCAAGTGCTATATAAACAAGGCTTCGAAGATTATAATGGCTAATGCTCTCCAAATCTCTACACGCACAAAGCTGAACCATAATCTTCATCTACCAGTTTTGCTAAACCAACAAACTCTGATAATCCATTACAGTTTAGCAATCTAGTTTCTAAGCTTAATTTGTGTATACATCACAGTTGTGATAAAGTTTTGTAGAAAACATTCACACACATTGTTTTATACCTTTGTAAGAAAGTGTTGCCTTGACAAACCGGATTGTGGTTTGAATCAAGAAGGCTTTAGCAGTTGTTAAAGCAGTCTGTAATATTCAGTTGAATATAGTGAATTAAGACCTCGTTGGAGAGAGGCGAAATCACCTTGACGGGTGGACTGGAGTAGTTTGAGATCAAACGAACCAGGATAAAAATATCTTGTCTATTGTTTTAAGATTTCAGTTTTACAATTCAACCCCCCCTTCTTGTGTTTTTCACCCCTTCAATTGGCATCAGAGCGCCTGGTTCTGAGCTAAAACACCTAACCGTGTCAGTACAAGATCCAGCGTCAGAAAAACACAATGGCAGGAAACAACTCTCACTTCAGCAATGACAACAATGAGGACAGAGACAGATTCAGCGGCAAACCTCCAGTCTTTGATGGAGAAAACTTTGATTACTGGAAAGACAGAATTGAAAGCTTCTTTCTAGCACATGATGCTGATCTGTGGGATATGGTGACAGATGGATACACGCACCCTGTGAATGCAACTGGTCAGAAGATTGATAGAAAATCAATGTCTGATCAACAAAAGCGTGATTTCAAGAATCACCATAAGGCCAGAACCATCCTCCTCAGTGCCATCTCCTATACTGAGTATGAAAAGATCTCCAACAGAGACACAGCTAAGAACATCTTTGATTCTCTCAGAATGACGCATGAGGGCAACGTTCAAGTCAAAGAAACAAAAGCTCTGGCGCTCATTCAGAAGTATGAGGCGTTCAAAATGGAAGAATCTGAATCCATTGAAACTATGTTCTCTAGATTCCAGATTCTGGTAGCTGGTCTCAAAGTTCTGGACAAAGGATACTCTACTGCTGACCATGTCAAGAAGATAATCAGAAGTTTACCCAAGCAGTGGAGGCCTATGGTTAATGCTCTGAAGCTAGCGAAGGATCTCAACAAAATCACTCTGGAGGAACTTATAAGCTCCCTCAGAAGTCATGAGATAGAGCTAGAAGCTGATGAGCCTCAGAAGCAAGGTAAGCCTTTAGCATTAAAATCTAACAGAAAATCTGAGTCTAAAGTTTTGCAGGCAGTTGAAGAAACATCTGATGGATCCTCATCAGAAGAAGACGAACTTTCCCTTCTCTCCAGAAGAGTAAATCAACTGTGGAAGCAAAGACAAAGGAAGTTCAGGAATCCCAGAAGATCTGATCAGAACGAGTCTTCTTCCAGATACAGAAGGACAGATTCTTCCTTTGGATACAGAAGATCTGAAGGCTCCTCCAGTAGCAAGAAGCCAAACACAAAAGACATCATCTGCTACGAGTGCAATGAGCAAGGACACTACAAGAGTGATTGCCCAAAGCTTCAGAGGGAAAAGCCCAAAAAGAAGTTTGGAAGAGAGAAGAAGAAAAGTCTCATGGCCACATGGGATGACTCTGACTCGTCTGAAGCTGACTCAGAATCAGATGATGAAAGGGCAAACATAGCGCTCATGGCTAACATTCCAGATGATAGTGAAGCTTCTGAATTAGACTCAGAATCAGACACATAAGAGGTATTCCCTAACTTCGCTGTTAATTTTACAAAGGCTGAACTTGCTGAAAGCCTCAATGAAATTCTGGAACGTTATCAGCAGATTAGAGCTAAATTCAGAGACCTGAAAAGGAATCTTGAATCTGACTCTAATAAGTCTGAGAGTCTCAAATTGGAAAACTCTGAGCTGAGAGATAAAATTTCAAAATTAGAAAACTCTTTACAAAACTCTCAGAAGGAACCAATTTCTGAAACTCCCAGCAACGCTGATGAGATCATCAAGGAGTATGATCACAGTTTCCAGAAGTTCCTTGCTAAAAGCATAGATAGAAGCAGAATGGCTTCAATGATCTATGGAGTTAGCAGAAACGGCAGGAAAGGAATAGGATACCTAGGTAAGGTTCCTACACCAAAGAATGTCATGGATTTAACCATTAAACACACTCCTTTAAATTCACACTTTGTGTATGGTCACACACACGACATCAAATATACTAGCAGTAAGCACTCTGTGAAACCAAAATTCAACCAGAGTTTTGGTAAAACTAACAAGTCAGGACCCAAGAAAATCTGGGTACCTAAGGATAAAATAATACATGTTGCAGATATCTTTAGCAGCAAGTCAGAAACACCAGTCATGGTACCTGGACTCTGGCTGCTCACGACACATGACGGGAAGAAGGCATATGTTCCAAAGCCTGGAACTTAAGCCTGGAGGCCACGTTGGCTTTGGAGGCAATCAGAGGGGAAAGATTATTGGCTCTGGAACTGTAGGTAATGGAAATCTTCCCTCTATTAATAATGTTCTGCTTGTTGATGGATTGATGCATAATCTGTTATCCATAAGTCAATTAAGTGATAACGGTTATGATATAATCTTTAATCAAAAATCATGTAAAGCTGTTAGTCAGAAAGATGGGACTATCCTGTTTAATGCTAAGAGGAAAAACAACATTTACAAAATCAAACTTTCTGAACTAAAGAGTCAGAATGTAAAATGTCTTCTGTCTGTTAACAACGAGCAGTGGATCTGGCACAGAAGATTGGGGCATGTTAGTATGAGAAGAATATCTCAGATTAACAAACTCAATCTGGTCAGAGGACTTCCTAATTTGAAGTTCAATTCAGATGCTCTGTGTGAAGCATGTCAGAAAGGCAAATTTGCAAAACCTTCTTTTAAATCCAAAAATGTTGTTTCTACCTCTAAGCCATTAGAACTTCTGCACATTGACTTATTTGGACCAGTTAAAACTGCTTCAGTCAGTGGTAAGAAGTATGGGTTAGTAATCGTAGATGACTATAGCAGATGGACATGGGTAAAGTTCTTAAGACATAAGGACGAGTCACACTCTGTGTTTGTTACCTTCTGTAACCAAGTTCAGAATGAAAAAGATCTTAGAATCGTTAAAGTCAGAAGTGATCATGGTGGAGAATTTGAAAATAAAGATTTTGAGTCATTCTTTAATGACAAAGGCATTCTGCATGATTTCTCTTGTCCTAGAACTCCCCAACAAAATGGAGTTGTAGAACGAAAGAACAGAACATTGCAAGAAATGGCCAGAACCATGATCAATGAGACAAACGTTGCTAAGACTTTCTGGGCAGAGGCAATAAACACCGCGTGCTACATTCAGAATAGAATCTCAATAAGACCTATTCTGGAAAAGACTCCATATGAATTGTGGAAGAACAGAAAGCCCAACATTTCATATTTTCATCCATTTGGATGTACTTGCTTTATGTTAAATACAAAGAATTATTTGAACAAGTTTGATTCTAAGGCACAGAAGTGTATTATGTTAGGATACTCTGAACGCTCAAGAGGGTACAGAGTATACAATACAGAAACACAGATTGTGGAAGAATCAATCAGTGTTCGTTTTGATGACAAGCTTGACTCTGAAAAGTCAAAGCAGAATGAAACTTTTGCAGGTATAGAAATTGAATTTGCAGGTTCTGAAGACAAGTCATCAGAAGCTCTCAACACAGACATTCCTTCAACGTCTGAAAGAAGAAATGCTAGAAATCCTACAACTGCTGCTGATCAACCTCAGAAGAGATTACTCAGAAGCAGCTTGGATCACCCAGAAGAGACTATCCTAGGAAGAAAGGAAGATCCAATCAGAACAAGAGCAAGCTTCAGAAACTCTGAAGAAACTCTTATGGGACTTGTGTCTCTGATTGAACCTTCTTCTATTGATGAAGCACTTCTGGATAATGACTGGATTCTGGCAATGCAAGAAGAGCTAAATCAATTCACCAGAAACGACGTATGGGATCTCGTTCCCAGACCAAAAGGATTCAACGTCATTGGAACAAGATGGGTGTTCAGAAACAAGCTAAATGAACAAGGTGAAGTCATCAGAAACAAGGCACGACTGGTTGCACAAGGTTATAGTCAGCAAGAGGGGATAGACTATACAGAAACCTTTGCCCCAGTCGCCAGGTTACAATCTATCAGACTTTTAATCTCATTTGTTGTTAATAGAGGCATCACTCTGTATCAGATGGATGTCAAAAGTGCATTCTTAAATGGTTATATAGAAGAAGAAGTGTATGTTCACCAACCCCCAGGTTTTGAAAATACAAAACATCCAGAACATGTTTTCAAACTAAAGAAGTCACTGTATGGTCTGAAACAAGCTCCCAGAGCTTGGTATGAAAGGCTAAGTAACTTTCTGCTTGAAAATGAATTCACCAGAGGGAAAGTGGACACTACTCTATTCTGTAAAACAGTTAAGAGTGACATTTTAGTCTGTCAAATTTATGTTGATGATATCATTTTTGGTTCTACTAATCCTACTCTTGGAAGAAAATTTGCTAAGTGTATGCAGGCAGAATTTGAGATGAGCCTCATGGGGGAACTGAAATTCTTTTTAGGAATTCAGATCAATCAAACTCCAGAAGGAACTTACATTCATCAGAGCAAATACATCAGAGAACTTCTGAAGAAGTTTGACCTCTCAGAATGTAAGCCATCAAAGATTCCAATGCATCCCACGTGCATTCTGGAAAGAGAAGAGGTAAGCAAAAGTGTAGAACAGAAAGTCTACAGAGGTATGATTGGTTCTCTCCTTTATCTGACAGCTTCAAGACCTGATATCTTATTCAGCGTATGTATTTGTGCTAGATTCCAATCAGATCCTAGAGAATCTCACTTAACAGCTGTTAAGCGAATTTTCAAGTATCTGAAAGGTACTACTAATCTGGGTTTGTTTTATAGAAAATCCAGTGATTACAGCTTAGTAGGCTACTGCGATGCTGATTTTGCTGGAGACAGAGTGGAACGTAAAAGTACTTCTGGAAGCTGCCAGTTTCTGGGAGAAAATCTGATCTCGTGGTCCAGCAAAAGGCAATCAACAATTGCTCTGTCAACAGCAGAAGCTGAGTACATAGCAGCAGCAGGATGTAGCACACAAATGCTCTGGATGAAAAGTCAGCTTGAAGACTTCCAGATCTTTGAGAGTAACATTCCTATTCTTTGTGATAATACTTCTGCTATTTGCTTAAGTAAGAATCCTATTTTACATTCTAGAGCTAAGCATATAGAAATAAAACATCATTTCATTAGGGACTATATTCAGAAAGGTATTTTAAACTTAAAATTTATAGATACAGACCATCAATGGGCTGATATCTTTACTAAACCCCTTTCAGAAGATAGGTTCAATTTCATTCTGAAACATCTCAGCATGAAAGTATGCCCAGAATGAAAATGTTTTAATTCCATATATTTATCTTCAGAATGTAATTATATTACTGTGAACTTCTGATCAATCTTCTTTCAGAAAGATAGAACATGCAGATTGTATCAGATGCAAGTCTAAAGATCTGAGAGTCTAATCTCAAAGACAGACGTGCTGGTCACTACATCAAACAAGTGTCATCCAATCATCAGCAAATCTCTGAAGCAGAACGCGTGCACGCTTCTGAGAAGGCAAAGCGCTGATTGGGTGCATTGAGACACTTGTCTGGTAACCGTTTTTAAGTATCTTTCTCAAATCCCCCAAAATCAGCAAGCATTTAATGAAAAGTAATCATGCGTTTAAATGGTAATCATGATTTTTTTTTCTCTCTCTTAAAAACGTTTAATTTTTCAAAATAATTTTTGAAAACTCTATTTAAGCACATTAATCCTTCATTCTTATTCTTTACGCTTTCTCATAATCATTCAAGTATTTTCTGCATATCTCTGAATTTATCTCCTACAAAAATTTTTTTCTCTCAAATCATTCTCAAAGCTTTTTAGTGTGAACAATGGCATCCTCCAGCATTTCTGCAGGTAATCAGAAGAAAGAAACCTCTGAACAATATCAGGTGCCCCTCAGAACTCTTCTCACACCGGTAAAGAACCTTGAAGTTCTCTCTGAGTTAATCATCGATTTTGAAAGTTTGAAGGAAAATGGATTTGACCTAACTGAAGAAATTAGGGCTCAAAAGTGGGAGAGGTATTTCGATAGGTTGGTTGGACCAACATTCCCAGCACTAGTCAAGGAATTTTGGATTCACGCCAAGATTTCTAAACATCTAGTCATCTCTTCTGTCATGGGAAAGAAGATAGTGATTTCTGAAGATCTCATTGGAAGGCTAATCGGTCAAAGTGGTGGTGGAGTCCGTTGTGTGGACATGGCTGAAAGATGCCCTGATGTAGGTGTGGTAGCCAACAGAATTTTCACTCTTGGATTGCCCAGCAGCAAAATTAAGGATCTGAAGGATCACTGCAGAGTATGGGCCAAGATTGTTCTGGGATGCTTCAACCACAGGAAACCAACAAGTTCTCCTGATTATATAAACGTGGATCAGCAATTTCTGATCTACTCTATTGATCAGAGGGTAAAGATCAATCTGGCACACTTCCTGTTCAACCATATCAAGACCAGTGTCAAAGAAACAAGAGAAGAAAGGACCAAAAGGGACTGGATACCGTTTGGAAGGCTCATATCAGATATTCTGACAGAGAATAAGCTGATAGAGTATCTGAGCGAAGCTCAAGTGCTGAGCACTATTGAACCAACTGTTGGAAAACCGCTGAACGCTAAGAATCTGAAAAAGATGAAGCTGATAGAACATATTCAGAAGGAACCCATAGCTACTTCAACTGCTGATATCTCCAGCAGAAGAGTGCCTCTGAGTGATTTTCCGGTATTTTCTGAAATGGAATCCAAACCAGAGATGTTTCTCAAGTATCCAGATTCGTACAAGGAAGAAGATACAGGTTCAAAGCTGAAGATCAAAGATCTGAGTCAAGTCCAACCAGAAGTGACTCAAAAGAAGACAAAGAAGAGGAAAGCGCCAGCAGAAGGATCATCTCATCAGACTCCAAAGAAAAGAGGTATTTCATCTGCTGCCCCTGTTTTAATTTCATCTACTATTCCAACATCTGCTGCCCCTTCTCAAACCTCTCACAGAATATCCATTCCAATCCCTACCATTGATGAAACCATACCAGAAGACCCTTCTGAGGCCTTACAACTCAGAAGAACCAGAACTAAGATTCCCAAACAACCAACTATTTCCACAACACCAGCACTTGATCGAGTGCTAGCTGATATTGAGCGTGAACATACTTCTGCTCAACCACATTCTGAACCACTAAATATTCCTCCTCCACAACCAGAACCACAACCTGAACCAGAAATACAACAACAACCAGAACCAGAACCACAACAACAACAACCTCTCACAGAAGAACCTCTGATCCCTGAGCAATCAGAGATTCCACCTCCATCTCCCCAACCAGAAAATAATCCACCTTCACCACAAACAAAGTTTCACCACTATGAAACCCCTTCTCCTCATCATTCTGACCCTCACTCACCTCAACCTTCACCGCTGGCAATCCAGTTGCCATGTGGAACCACTATTGTCAGGCCCTAGTTGCCATCCTCATTAGAATCAACACCTCCAAAAACTCCAACCACTCCAATAGAAATATCTGACTCTGATTCTGATACCCTTCCTCCAAAACAAACAGCCTCTCAGCAAACCTCTGAAAACCCCAGCAGAACTTTCATTGACTTAACTAGTCTTGAACGTCTTGCTGATTTAAGACACAAAATTGCCATTCCCAAACCAAAGCAACCAGATGTTGGCTCTGGTATTTTAAATTTTGAAACAGGTGTGCTGCAATGGATTGCTTCTTTGAAGCAAGTCTGTCCGGGGATGATTGACCCAGCTGCTTCTGATCAGCTCTGGTCACAGTTCAGATTATGGGTACGTGCTGAAGCCCTCAAGTTGCAGGATGTCAACTATGAGCAGGCACAACAGAACTTCAGCAAGCTGCTGAAGGAAGTTGAAAGTCAGCTGCCTCAGGAAGTTGTGCTCCCTCTGGACAGTGAATCTTGGTCTGAGAAACAGCAAGCTGCACAGGTGCAACCATCAGAAGAAGACAAGACCATTCAGGCTGAAAGTCAAGCAGAAGATGTCGCTGAAAGTTCTGAGAAGCCTCCTCCTTCTGATGCTTCTCAAGCTGCCTTGGACAGGCAGGCTCTGGAAGAACTAAGGCTGAATGACTTGCGTCTACAGCAGCGGATGGAAGAGAATGATCAGAAGATGAAGGCAAGAATGGATGTACAGGACAGCAAGATTGACATTGTTGTCAACATGGTTCAGAAGCAGAATGAAACTTCTGAAAAGATTCAAGCGATGCTGGAGAGCCTGTTCTCACGCATGCCCCCTCATCCTTAAAACTTTTTCATGCATGACATTCTCTATGTTTTCTTGATTTTCTGAAGTACTGTTTTGACTATGTTTTGTAATGTTCTTTTGCTCTGATTCTGAACTATTTTAATATAATTTGTTTTTCTGATCTAAATTGTTTTAGCACATCACCAACACTTTTTGATTGCTGACAAAAAGGGGGAGAACAAGAATGATATTTAAAATCAATAACGGCTAACTAGACAGAAACTCTCAAACATTCTAACTCTATTACTTGAAATGTTTTTCTGTTTTGTTTAAAGTCTACGGGCACAAGGAAGCTCTATTACTTGAAGACTAGAAGCTCTGATCAAAATGTAGAAGCTCTGATCAATGTTGCTCTGATCTAATATGAAGTTCTGATCGACCAAATACTCTGATCCAAAGCAAAGCTCTGACAGGAAAAGCTCTGAAGCTCTGCTCTCTGATAAGTCAAAGACTCTTATAATCTGATGTTCAAAGAAAGAAAAAGATCTGATCCTGAAGAACACGTATCATCAAAGGGAAGTAATCAACTCAGGGGGAGTATCTCTTAACTCTGACTTCTCCGTACTTCTTATTCTGATACATATCCAGATACCTTTTCACGTTATTTTTCATTTAAAATATCTGGTTTTTGTCATCATCAAAAAGGGGGAGATTGTTAGAACAATGTTTGAATCTACTACCCTATATTTGAGTTTTGATGATAACAAAGTGAAAAGATATAGTATTTATATGTTTCATGTTTGAACTATATGCTGCCTAAAATTACTATGCTCTGACTTGCAGATACGCTGATTAAAATAAGCAAGATCACTTCTTCAGCATCAGAATTTGATGTCATACACCAGCATCAGAAGTTGCTGAATCAGAACGTCAAGATCAGATGATCAACTCACGTACATGCTGAAGCTTGATGAACAGAACTGCGCGTAAACACTCTGATACAAAAACAATAGTTCATCAGCAGCGAAGCAGAATCAGAATGAGCCAAGCCAGAACGTGCATTGAAGAAGCAACGGTACTGTGTATTGAACGCTAATTAATTCCAACGGCATCATTCTAGACAAGATCTGCTCAAAAAAGAAAGCTTGTTATTAGCATTGAAACAAGAATATTGCATTCAACGTTCATCTTCTCAAGTGCTATATAAACAAGGCTTCGAAGATTATAATGGCTAATGCTCTCCAAATCTCTACACGCACAAAGCTGAACCATAATCTTCATCTACCAGTTTTGCTAAACCAACAAACTCTAATACTCCATTACAGTTTAGCAATCTAGTTTCTAAGCTTAATTTGTGTATACATCACAGTTGTGATAAAGTTTTGTAGAAAACATTCACACACATTGTTTTATACCTTTGTAAGAAAGTGTTGCCTTGACAAACCGGATTGTGGTTTGAATCAAGAAGGCTTTAGCAGTTGTTAAAGCAGTCTGTAATATTCAGTTGAATATAGTGAATTAAGACCTCGTTGGAGAGAGGCGAAATCACCTTGACGGGTGGACTGGAGTAGTTTGAGATCAAACGAATCAGGATAAAAATATATTGTCTATTGTTTTAAGATTTCAGTTTTACAATTCAACCCCCCTTCTTGTGTTTTTCACCCCTTCATCTTATAATGAGTTTTCAAATGCAAGTTTCAATATGGTCATTCAACTAACCTCTAATTTCTAACCCATTAACAATTGACTTTACTTTCATGCTTTTCCTTTACGCCTTTACGTTTACCCACCATTTATTTTAGCATTTACATTTCATGCAATTTTCATCGTTGTTCACTTGAGCATTTATCTTTATGTCATTTTTATTTTACTCACTTGATCTTTTTTATTTTTCTTTTTGAAGATACTTAATAACCAACTTGAACAATAAAAAATTTAATAGCACTTGGACTATTTGGTTACTATCCTTGGCATTTTGGAGTTGTAGACTTCTTGGATTTAAGAGTAGAGACCTTGACCTACCTTGGGACCTTGTGACTTCTATTGTTATTTTTGTCTGGAATTCTTGGGGTTTACCCCAAGACATTGAGTTGTTTTTTTTCTTTGTGTCCAGGTTATTCTGATTATATGCCTTGTCTGTGATTGGGAATTCATTTGTATACTGCCGTTACTCTACCAAATTTTTGTGAAAACTTAATGCATTCGAAGTTTGGTATTCACAAGAGGTTTATATCTTTGCTTGCTTGGTTTCAATCCAAAGGATGGGAATTATACATTGACTCATTGTGTCAACTATTGGCTTCTTGTTGGTTAGACGGTTCTTTTCCATAGCTTTTACCTTATACTTTAGGATAGTCCCTTCGTCTCCTCCCATCTTATTTAATTTCAAAAATCTTCTCCCTCCTTTTGAAAATTCTTCTTGTTTTTAAACTTGAACGATTTTCACAATAAACTTGGAATTAGGTCCATGCATTTTCAAAATTAATTTCTTAATCAAACTTTAACCAACTTAACAATACTTTGACATTTTTGTGAGAAGACTAAAAGTCAATCAATCTCATTCAAACTATTCTTCCACTTTGGCTTTTTACATTAAAATTTCTCAAAAGATTAGATTCTTGTCGACCCTTGTAGTGATGCGAGCTATTATACTTATATGATATGTATTGAAGTGAGATATTTTCCACTTGGGTTTTAAAAGAGGCTTTGTTGATTTTAAAAATCCAAGCCATATTCTCCAATTTGAGATGACGCAAATTCTCCTTTCTTATAATTGTGGATAGCAAGTATGTTCTTGTCTCTTAAAATAAACCAACACACTTGTGTTTTAAAAATTTTAAAGGTGAACTATGAGTACCTTGATCCCCTATTGCACGGAAGGTGGTACGTAAGCACTAAAGGTTCGCAACAACGGCGGTTGCAAGAATTGTAAAAAAATACTTCTTTTCTCATCTCCACAGTCTATTTTTTTTGTGTACAACTTTTATAGTCAAAATACACAAATTTTCAAAGAGGTTCCTGCGGAGTACCGTAGATGTTCAGGGTGCTAATACCTTCCCTTTGCATAACCAACCCCCCGAACTTAGATTCTCTCCCCCTCTTTTTTGGTTATTCGCTGTTTTCTCATTCCTCTAGAAACAATAAAGCGCACTGGAGATTTTTATTTGATATGTGCGAGTCAAGTCAATCCAATAGCTTAGTCTTAATGTTTCTACCGCTACACTAGCCTTTCTCAACCCAAACCAGTGATCACACATCACTCCTGAGGTTCCCAGGAGTTTCCTCAAATCCATAAGTACGTCCAACTGTGCCCAGAACGTCCCACACAAACACACCGGTTGGTAAGGTTTCAAAAGTTGAAAATATCTTAACTTATACGTTATTGACTAATCTTGTGTATTTATATATGTTCGTGATCATGGTTAGAATAAGATAGAACCCTAACATGCAATTTTGAATGCCTAAATAAGGAATCACCATTTTTGCACCGTGTTATTTTGTTTTGATCGTACCTTATTGAACATGTTGAATTAGCCAAAAAGGAGATCAACATTGAAATCGCTATGGTCAAATTAGGGGGACTATACCCTTCTTTCTTTGTGATGCTTCCATTTTTGCAGGGTTTGAATTTTGCCTCACCGGAGAAGACGACTAGAGCTAGGGCTCCGACGCCTCTCTGGTCCCTTGACCGTTAGACCATCCGCGTGGCACCGATAGACATCCTAATTGGCTCCTTTATAATATCAGGGGGCCACTTGTTTGACTTGTGCTTGAAAGTTATATTTTAATCTTGTTTTATTATATAATGATTGTTTTTCGTTTATATAGCGAATGACAATGCAACATAGATGGAAAGATCTTGGACATGTTACTGAATGGGCGTGTGTTCGGTCCCAATTTTGCACCTTATTTTTGTTATTTTCAAGATAACGTGCAAGATTGTTACGAAAGGATTCCTGGCCATTCTCAAACACAAAGGAAGCGTAGCATAGTTGGCAAGGGCGCGCGCCTGTGACCTCAAGGGGGTGGGTTCAAGTCCCACCCCATGCATTTTCTTTTATTTTTCTTTTTCTACCCCTAATTTTCTTTATTTTTTAATTCTTTTTAATTAACTACCAACAAACCCTAATTATCTTTTTTTAAACCTTAATAAATTAGGTTTAGTTTTTCTTAATCAATAATCAATTTTTACTTTTTCAAATAACAACTTTATTAATTAAAATCAATTAGACGTAGGTTTTTTTTAATTGACTTAATTAATTTCTAATTATTAATAATTACTATTTTTATTAACAATTAAAATAATTTTCATAAAAATACCAAAAAATATCAAATTAGTTTGTTAGATATTTAAAAATATTTTTCTTAACATTTATTTTTCTTTGTTTTATTTAAATTCTAGAAAACAAATGTATAGGTCGCACAGACGATTTAGTAATAGTTAGTTTATCTTATCGCATTTCTTTTTTTAAATACTATAACTTATCATGGGATGTAATAACTTAGGTTTATTTCTCCCCACTTCTACTTTATGTACCTATAAATATGCATGTATGTATATATAATTGTATAGTAATTAGGCTTATATGATAATATCTAAAATCAAACGATAGCTAACCCTAATCTCAAAGATTAAATTAACTGAACATAAATCACTTTGCACACTCGCACCTCTAGGGTAACTCCACTCGTTGCCTTCATATGAAAAATGGTCATGTCCCTCGAACGTAGGGATACCATTAGCAAAGACCCTCGGTTAAAAATCATCATACAGATCATAGTCCCTCGATGAACCTTTGATGCTGCCTTCGATAAATGATCTTGTCCCTCGATGTTGTCAATGGATACATGATGATAGTCCCTTCGAATTGCTAAAGGTGTCCCTATATGTTTCCTTTATGATTGTACGATGACTCGTGCATGTCCCTAAAACATCCAACGATAGGGGTTCCTACTAACCAATGGTAGGATAGCACTATCTAAAGGAAGAGGAAAATAACAAAAGACTTTTTGAGTAGGTAGATAGTTCTTAATCGCTTTCTCACGAACATTTCAAAACATTTTTCACACAATACACTTCTCTTCTGAAATATTTTCAAAAAAACACTTTGTATGCGTTCTCAACGATACGAGAATCATTACAAAGTTTTCCGCACTTAGGCATTTTCAAAATATTTTCAAAACTTACACATTCAAAAAGCATTTTCAAAAGTGAGCTAGCGATTAAGAGCCCATAGATAACTACAGATGAAAAGGGTGCTAACACGTCCCCCTTTCATAACCTACCCTCCGAACTCAAAAAAATTCTCAAAGGTCTTTCTTGTTCTTTTCACCCTTTCCTTTATTGGATAAAAGAAAAGTCGATGGCGACTCTTGCTATCTGCAACATTTACGATAAAATGCAAAACTGAAAGTCAATTCTCCCACCATTTTAAAAAATTAGCGACTCTGCAGGGGAAAATTAAAAGTGGGGTTACCTTAAGAGCTAGATCACCTTTATTGCTTTACTTTTTTACCTTGTATGCTTTACAATTTGGGTGTTTGCTTGGGTTTATTTCTTGTATAGATCATATACCCGGATTTGTGACATTTTAGGTAAGTAGCAATAGATTGTGAAAATTGTATGGCGTATACCGATACGGTTGAAGCGATGGCTATGTTAGTGTGACACATTGGTTGGTGCCGATGTCCCATGAGTTAAGTCAAGGAGAATATTGGGCTGCCGTGTGGTGTCATAAAGCACTGACTGAATGTAGAACCTTAGTTGACACAACTTAGCCATTAGAAAGTAGTGAGATAGTCGGCTTTTGTGCAGACTGAAGTTGGTTGATACTCGATGCTACAATAATTGAGATCAAACTCTTGGGATATTTCGGTTGCAAATCAGATGCTTGTGCTGAAACAATGTCTGGGAGAAAGATAAGTGATAATGAGGCTCCAAGAACCCGATTACTTCTTTTAGGATAGTTTGAGCCAACTAAGAACTTCAAAAGGGTACTTACCTACAAACTCCATGCAAGCTTAAACCTAAGGTCTTATGTGTTTTGTTTGTGTATGATTAATTGTTCGAAGATGACATCTTAACATCATGACATCATACCATATCATTTTCACTGACCATTTCAAGGATCTCAAGGGGCATGTGATGTAGGTTATCATGAACAAGATGTATAAGAAGGGGCAAAGGGATTTATTTTCCTCTAACCAGTGTCATGAAAGACTAAAGCATGTTATCCTGAGTCAAAGGCTAGTACCCAATTGATGTGTTGAGTTTGATTCTCATAGAAGGAAGGTCAACAACGCGAAGTTCTTCAGTCAAAGTTACATCCAAACTCTACTTATAATATTGTTTTTCTGTTTCCCCCGCGGGGTCCTTGAAAACATTGCATTTTGCGTATCATGCATCATTACATAACAGGTATTCCATAAAAGTTTTATCATTTACTTACTATTTATTTTAGTATAAGATGGCCCTCGAACAGACTGTAAAGGACCTCCAAGCTCAGCATGCACAATTTCAAGAGACTCTTTTGAATATGGCATATAGACAAAAAGATCTTATGGCGCTCGTCGCCAAGAAAAAGAAGACTAAAAAGCCGATTATTATCCTCAATATGGTGAGAAGATTTAAAGGTCATGCTCAATCAGTTCAAGTGGACGATATTTCCTCTAAGGAAGACGACAACCAAGAAGAGGATGGTAGGAGCATCAAGCATGAAGGTAGAAATAATCAGGGTTTTAAAGGTTAAGATTACTCTGATAAACCGTACCCTTCTGTAGATGATAAGTACCAGTAGTTGGAGGACTGTCTCAAAGCTATGGAAATCCAGAAAGTGCCTGGATTGGATTTTGGAGAACTAGGTCTGATCCCGGGGGTGGTCATCCATCACAAGTTCAAGGTCCCCGTATTTGCTAAATATGACAATGTCTCTTTCCCCAAACTCCATCTAAGATCGTATATTCAAAAGATTCAACCTCATACTACCGCCATAAAGTTATGGGTCCATTTCTTTCAAGAAAGTTTGTCTGGTGTAGCGGTAAAAATGTTGAGACTCATCCATTGGATTTATTTGACTCACACAGATCAAATAAGAAATTTCCACCGCACTTTATTGTTTCCTAAGGAATGGGAAAAGAGCGAATAACCCAAAAAGAGGGGGAGAGAATCTACGTTTGGGGGTTGGTTATGCAAAGGGAAGGTATTAGAACCCTAAACATCTACGGTAATCTGCAGGAACCTCTTTGAAAATCTGTGTATTTTGGCTATAAGGGTTGTATAAAAAAATAGATTATGAGGATGAGAAAAGAAGTACTCTTTTATGATTTTTGCAGCCTCCACAGTTGCGAACCTTTAGTGCCTACGTACCACCTTACATGCAATAGGGGATCAGGGTACTCATAGTTCAACTTTAAAGTTTTAAAACACAAGTGTGTTGGTTAACTTTAAGATACGAGACATCATAGTCTTATTCGAGTGGAATATCATACTTACCACCCACAATTATGAGAAAGGAGAACTTGCTTCATCTCAAAGTAGAGGATATGGCTTGGATTTTGAAATCAACAAAGCCTCCCTCAACACCCAAGTGGAAAATATCTCACTTTACTACATATTGTAGAAGTATAGTGGTTTACATCACTACAAGGATTGATGAGAGTCTAATCTTTTGAGGAAATTTCAAAGATAAAAAGCCAAAGTGGAAAAATAATTTGAATGAGATTGATTGATTTTTAGTCTTATCACATAAAATTTTTCAAAGTATTATTAAGTTGGTTAAAGTTTGATTTAAGAAAATAATTTTGTAAATGCATGGACATAAGTCCAAGTTTATTGTAAAAGCGATTCAAGTTTAGAAAACAAGAATAATTTTGAAAAGGAGAGAGAAGATTTTGAAATTAAAGAAGATGGGAGGAGATGAAGGGACTATCCTAAAGCATAAGGTAAAAGCTAGGGAAAATAATCGTGTAACCAACAAGAAGCCAACACTTGACACAATAAGTCAATGTAGAATTCCAATCCTTTAGATTGAAACCAAACAAGAAAAAATAAAAAACCTCTTGATAAAACCAAACTTCAAATGCATTAAGTCTTTACAAAAATTGGGCAGAGTAATGACTGTATACAGATGAATTCCTTATCACAGGCCAAGCATATAATCAAAACAACATGCCTGCAAAGCAAATAAACAACCCAATGTCTTGGGATAAACCCCAAGAACTCTAGATAATATAACAATAGAAATCATAAGGTCTCAAGGTAGGCCAAACTCTCTAATCGTAAGTCCAAGAAGTCCATCACTCCATAATGCCAAGGATAGTGACCAAGTAGTCCAAGTAATATTAAAGTATTTTATGGTTCAAGTTGATTATTAGATATTTTCAAAAAGAAATGAAAAACTCAAATGAGTAAAATAAAATGAAATAAAGGTATATGCTCAAGTGAGCATAGATGAAAATAGCATGAAATGTAAATGCTAAAATAAATGTGCTTAAAGTAAAGAGCATAAAGTAAAGGCATAAAATAAAGTCAATTGTTAGAAATTAGAGATTAGTTGAATGACAATCTTGAAACTTGCATTTGAAACTCACCAGAGGATTGATAACACCAAAACGTCTCAAGAACAAGTATATCATTCATTTCAAAATCTCAAGGCAACAATAAATGATCAATAATGTTTAAGTGATTCATTTTGACCAAAGCTTATGAAGATTCATTAGAGGATTGATAAGACCAAAGACTCATAACAATGAATCACAAGATTGTTGGATTAAAAGTTTCTAATTAACATACTTGGGCTTGCAAACATAGGTTTGGGCCACGAATGATCATTTCTCGAATCAGGATAAAATTTAGCGCTATGATAAGCAATCTTAAGTGGACTTATATAAAAGTCGCACCTATTTTGAGGCTGGTCAATAGAAATCTATGTACCGTATGTTTAGAGAAATGATATGTAAATTGTTCTCCAACAACATGTAGTACAAGTAAGAAGGGGATATGATGAAGAGGGAAGGGATAAGAATTAAACCATATTTGAACAAAAAATTTAATCAAGCTATCATTAAAATTGTTCATCCATTTTGGTGGAGTTAAACTCAACACGCAAGATCCAATGATGTTAATGAAACTCATGATCAAAATCTCATAGTTCAAGATCAGCCAGAATATATACAAAAATAAAAGTGTATATAAAAATAAAGAATTTTTTTAAAAATGGTCTTAAATGAAAATAAAAGGGGAAAATAGAAACTATATTCAAAATATCCAAGAAAAATTCAATGAGACCATAAAAAAAATCAGAAATGAGCTCAAATATTTTTATAAAATTTTTGGTAATTTTTTTAAAATCAGAAAGTATTTTTAAAATTAAAAGAAATAGGAAATAAACCAAAAATTGAGGTCACCAATATTTGTCAAGAGCTCATTAGATCCTTCTATTTTTTCTCTTAATTTAAAAATTAAGGAAAGTATTTTAAAACATTTAAAATAACTCAAATAAAGTGAAAAAATATAAAAAATATCAAAACACAAAATAAAATTATGAAAAAATAATACTCGGAAAGAGAAAAATCAAAAAGTATTTTTAAGATTTTTTTTAGATTTTTTGAAGTTAAAATGAATTTTTTATGAATTTTTGAAGTTTAAAACAAATAAAATATAAAATAAAAAAAATAAAATCAAAATAAAAAAGATGTAGACCATTAGATCAATGTCAAAACGTGTTAGTAACCAGATCCAAGGAATCTGGTGCACTATGCATATCATGGACATTAGTGAATAAAACACTGAATCATTATTAAAATCATAATTTAAAAAAAAAACGAATGGCACGATATCATTAGTTGAGAGATGACTCGCTGGTCATCTTCAACCTCTAGCCATGCGAATTGCAGGTCTTTGAAATGGAAAAATTTGAGCTCGAGATCGGTACCATTCACTTTGTCTCTTCAAGACTATTCCAATGGTACCCTAATGAAAAATTTATGTAAGGTGTAACTTAGTCATTTTGGAAGGAAAGATTTGAAAAGGGATTTTAAAATTCATGGCCAAAACTCACTTCAAGTTAAAAACAAATGTTGCAACTAGAATCAGAATGATGAGAGCTTCATTACAGTACCAAAGTTTGAGAGAGTTGGTGAAGGAATCTACCTATTGAAGTTGAAATCTAGAGCTCTAAAACTTGACTTGGCTAGCATGATTTAGGAAGTCTTAAAGGTTGGTTCTTCTTCTATTAGCTTCAGTGAAGTTCAAGGATGAAGAATTGACAAAGAAAATGGATTAAGGGAAGCTGTAAAACCAAATTTGAAGTTGCAGAAAAGTGGGTCCAAGAGAGAGTTTGACAGGATGATTCTGGCTATCTAAACTTATGAAAATGAGCGAGATAGAGCTTGTATTTATAGCATAAGTGGATGGAATCAAGAGAGGGGTGAATGATGCAATTTGAAGGAAATCATACACACTTGTTTTCATGAAATAAGTGTGGTGAAATGTGCATCAAAACTCATCCAAATGATGTGTTTTGACACTCTAAATCATCCACATGCTTATGCTAATCATGTTTAAGTAGAAAACACGCACAAATTTGGTGATTGGAAGTCAAATTTGGAAATTTCACTATGACTGTTTGAGAAACATCAGTTCCAAGGTACCAACTTTGAAATCAAGATGTGCATAATTCCGGAAGCTTTATGACTTGATTATTGATGTGTTGTATAGTTGAGATCACAAAATTTACAATATGCAAAGAATGGAATCAAATGGATGTTTGAGCTGAAAGTTGCGATGAGTCAAAGTTGAGAAAAAGATGTTGACTTTTTGTTCAAAAATGACCTATAATGTCTTGCATCCAAACTTATCCTTCCATTTAAAATTTTCTCGTAACCAAAAAAGATGGCATGAAGTAAATCTCTTGAATTAAATTTTGAGACTTGAACCATTTAAAAACTCCAAAAATTGAGAAAGTTATGACTTTGTTAAGTTGGTGAAAATTCATGAGATGACCTATAATCTTTTGCATCCTTAGGGCATCTTCCACCCATTTTCAAGCATAGCAAATATAAGAAGGGTTTAAGTTCACATCTTTAAGATCATTTTGGAAAAAGAATGAGCTCATGGAGATAAAAATTGACCAATTTATTATCTTTTGAAATCACATAAGGGAATTTGATGGCCTATCTAGAGGACTTGTAATCTTTCTCAATCATTAGTCATCTTTCACATAAAATTATCTTGAAACTTTTGAAGTTATTTGTTGATAAACCTTTATAGAGGAACATTTCTTTGTAATCACTCAAAAATACCAAAAGATGAGCAAGATATATCCCTTAGAAGTTCAAAACTCTAGCTCCTAGAGCAACAAAATACCTTGGAAACCCTTTTCAATTTTGTCAAGCTTTCTTATACAAATGCTTTTGTCAGGTAAATAAAAGTTGTTGAGGATGATAATGAGAAACCATGGAAAACATAACCACTTCCAAATATTAAGAATTGATGGAAATATGCACTTGTGATCAAGAAATCAAGAACTTATCCAATAACGTCAAAATTTCTTCAACCAACCCTTACATATTTTAACTATCCTTGACAACTTGAGGTATGATAAATCATGATAGACTTTGTCATGATATTAATTCAAAGCATCTTCAATGATGAAACTTGAATATCAATGAAGCTTTGTCGAATAAGGTATGGAAATAAACTCATGAACCTATAGATCAACTTGATGGAATATGTTATGCTTTCACCTATAATATCATCAATTAGAGTAAACATTCATTTTATTTATTAGTTAAAATTTAATCAATATAAAACATAGATGATCAAAAAATGCAATTCAAGGTGTTTGGTGATTCCCCATGAGCAAAGCTAAATATAAGGAGAAGAACCAAACCCTAGTGTGATCTTGTTGTGATTGAGTTGATATGAGATGATAGTGGGATCTTAGGGGAAAAAATTGTGGTACAACAATTACCCTTATTTAAGTGTCTTCTATCCGGAGATATGAAGGGTAAAATCTTCGTGTCGACGCAATTGAAAATACTTAAATATAAAATAAACCTTTTGTTTGGCCCTTAGATGCCATGCAATTTTTATGATTGTGCATGCAAATAAGAAAACCCAAGGGTGATAAAATACACCACTGGGGATACAGAAAATAAAAGATAAAAATAAGATTAGACTAGGAAAATAAATCACTAGTAAACAGAAGACTCGACTCTATTGGGGAAAGCCCAAGGAGTAGACAAAGTAACATAAACTCATACATCGAGGAGAGAAAATAAAGGATAAAAGTGATCAACAGATAACTGCAAACTATCCACTCTCCGAGAAGATAGCCAAAAAGGTAATGTCGACCCACTGGGGGAAAAAAGGTGGTAGGATAATACCAACAAACATCAATATTAGAGGTGGTAACAATTGATTGGCATCAGTAATTACAACTGGAAACAAATAAACTTCTTCAGAGTAATGTGAATCTCAACGACAAACTATCTCCCAGAATCAAGAGACTATTATCCATCGAAAAATGATCTCAACAATGGACTATCTCCCATAATGACGAGACTGCCATTCATTGGAGTATTAAATTCAACAACAAACTATCTCCATTAATGACGAGACTACCATTCATCGGAGTAAAAAATATCAACAACAAACTATCTCCCATAATGACGAGACTAACATTCATCGGAGTAACAAATGTCAATAACAAACTATCTCCCATAATGACGAGACTACAATTCATCGGAGTAATAAATCACAACAACAACCTATCTCCCATAATGACAAGACTACCATTCATTAGAGTACCAAATCTCAACAAAAAACTATCTCGTATAATGATGATACTACCATTCATCGGAATAACAAATCTCAACAACAAACTATCTCCCATAGAGACAAGACTACCATTCATTAGAGTAACAAATAGCAACAACGAAATATCTCCCATAATGAAGAGACTACCATTCAATGGAGTAACAAATCTCAACAACAAACAATCTCCCATTATGACGAGACTACCATTTATTGGAGTAACAAATCTCAATAACAAATTATCACATAATGACGAGACTACCATTCATTGGAGTAACAAATCTCAACAATGAACTACCTCCCATAATGTCGAGACTACCATTCATTGGAGTAACAAATCTCAACAACAAACTATCTCCTATAATGACGAGACTACCATTCATTGGAGTAACAAATCTTAACAATGAACTATCTCCCATAATGACGAGACTACCATTTATTGGAGTAACAAATCTCAACAACAAACTATCTCCCATAATGACGAGACTACCATTCATTTCAGTAAAAAATCTCAACAAAGAACTATCTCCCATAATAACGAGACTACCATTCATTGGAGTAACAAATCTCAATAACAAACTATCTCCAATAATGACGAGACTACCAATCATTGGAGTAACAAATCTCAACAACAAACCATCTCCCATAATGACGAGACTACCATTCATTGGAGTAACAAATCTTAATAATGAACTATTTCCCATAATGACGAGACTACCATTCATCGGAGTAACAAATAATGAATCTTCTTCGGGAACTAGCAGACCTACCAGGGAGATATAAGTTGCTTAAATAAAGAGACCGCCACTGGCTGTTATGAGAAGGGAGTGCAACAATGATACTGTGGAAGAAACAGGGCTTCCTAGGGGGAATGCCAATATATTCCTACTGAGGAGATAAAGTATTCATGTGCAAAATAAATGCACATTCTTGAACTAGGGCTCAAGGCTTGCAGGAATCAAAACAATAATATAAAGAATTGAATAGGAAAAAAACTTCCACGATGGATAACTCAGTGGGGAAATCGAAATAATATAAACTTTATGCTTAAAGTTGATAATCTATTGGAGAGAGGATAACAAAATTCTGCAAATAGGGTAATATGCCAATAAAATATTAATGGATGCAAATGAGTAATGAATTTAATTCAGCTTTGAATGATGTATGTATGAATGTTATTATGTATATGCTGACAAAACTATCAACAATACTGTGGATAAACAGACAAAACCAAATTAAGTAAAGTTAATACTCAGCTAAATCACATCCAGGAGGGAAATATATAAGAAAGTAAACACTAAAAAAGTCTTGTTCCATGGCTTAGTTTCACTGGGAAGAAACACAATCCGAAAATAATCAAATAAAGACAACAGAATCAGTGCAAATATTGGGATCTAACATCTTCCTTAAGGCTTCACCAGGGAACATCGCACAAGATTCAATGAGGGAAAAAAATGCTTCAACATCTGTACTTCTACTGGGGATTGCAATACCGACCTTAATGGGGAAAATAATACCACATTATCGAGATATCACCTGGGGATCTCGTGTTGACTTTATTGGGGAGTGCAACACCACATCATTAAGAGGAGCCTAAAATACCTTCTCCAATACCAAGAGTGATAATTACATAAATTTCCCTGGAGAGAAATTATGAAATTTCATGGGGATAACAACTCTCAGAGAGAAGCAATATATCAGCTTCACTTGGGGATCTAATAAATCAAACAATACATCAATAAATAAAAATTATGGGGATTTTAAATCAAACCCAGCACTTGGTGAGAGAAAACCCACAAGGTTGTTAATTGTTCCCACACTTCTTAGAAAATATACTGTCCTTGTTTAGTTGTTGGGGAATCTGGGGTAGAGGCTTCGGACCATGTAAACTTGAAATCAAAATGAACCAAGACTTGACTTGGGAAAATGGGATCACAACCCTAACATCGCGCCATACATAAATTGGTATCATCTCCAACTACTGGAGAAACAAAAGAAGATCATACGCATTCCAACAAAAAGTGACCTTAGAGAACCTTCCTGAGGAATATATACTTCCAAAATTTCTGAGTTCGTCCTTCCTTAAGATCACCACTTTTGTTTTTCTTGAGTCACAAAATCTAAGTAAAAAGTAATTTGTAAATTCTTTTTCAAAAACAATTATATTATTAAATCTCTTAGTTTTGAAAATTACTATCAATAATAAATGGAGTCTTTGTAAGAAGAATAAAATAAGAATTACAAATGATTGGATAAAAGCTCAAACTTTATTAATAGAATGGAAGTCTGCGAATGGCGAGACTCCATAGATGATTACAAAGTTTAGAAAATG
This sequence comes from Vicia faba, assembly GCA_948472305.1. NCBI lineage: Eukaryota > Viridiplantae > Streptophyta > Magnoliopsida > Fabales > Fabaceae > Vicia > Vicia faba. The sequence continues at coordinate 1,404,387,972 of OX451739.1, forward strand.
GTAATATACATTGGAAAAGATACATCGACATACAATGACCACTATTCTCCCTAACAACTTTGAATTCTTGAGTAGTGACTTCTGTTAAAGTATGGTGAGGATTCAAGAAGATTGTTGCCTCAATGATCAAGTCTTGTCTGATGCAGTTACTTGCTAGAAATCCCTATATTTTTCCTAGATTTCCCTTGCGGGTTTTCAACCTATTGGGAAAGGATTATTCTATTTATGTTTCTAATTTTTTCCTAGATCATTCTTTCGGGTTTTCGGCCTACCGAGACGCTATTTTTTCCCTAAGTCGCCCTTTCGGGTTTTCGTCTTAACGAGCTATTCTTTTATATATCTAGGCGTAGTATTTCTTGAATGCATCATCATTTAGAGGATGTGGGAACTCCTCGCCATCCATAGTTTCAAGAATCAATGCTCCACTTGAGAAGGCTTTCTTGACAACATATGGGCCTTTGAAATTGGGAGTCCACTTGCCCCTAGAATCAATGTTAAAAGACATGATCTTCCTTAGCACGAGGTCTCCTTCTCTGAATTCACGAGGCTTGACCTTCTTATCAAAAGTTGTCTTCATTCTCTTCTGGTATAACTGACGATGACATAAAGCTGTCATTATCTTTTCTTCAATCAAATTCAATTGGTCAAACCTGTTCTGGACCCACTCAGCCTCTGACAACTTGGTTCCCATCATCACACGTAAAGAGGGAATCTCATCCTCAACAGGGAGCACTGCTTCCATGCCATACACAAGAGAGAAGTGGGTTTCCCCTATTGAAGTGCAGACAGATGTTCGATAATCGTGCAAAGAAAAAGGGAGCATTTAATGCCAATCTTTGTAAGTAACAACCATCTTTTTTATGATCTTCTTAATGTTCTTATTAGCAGCTTCAATGACCCCATTCATCTTCGGCCTGTAAGGAGATGAATTGTGATGAACAATCTTGAATTCTTCACAAAGCTCAGTCATCATTTTATTATTCAAATTCTAGCCGTTGTCGGTGATAATCCTTCTTGGCACACCATACTGACATATAAGATTGTTCTTGATAAAGTGCACTACCACCTGCTTAGTGACATTAGCTTATGAAGTTGCTTCCACCCATTTGGTGAAGTTGTCAATTGCCACCAAGTTAAAACGATGTCCATTCGATGCCTTTGTTTCAATCATTCCAATCATGTCAATACCCCACACTAAGAATGGCCACAGGGAAGAAAAAACATTGAGAAATGTCGGAGGCACATGAGTTTTGTCAGCATACATGTTGCACTTATGGAACTTCTTTGCAAATTTGTAACAGTCAGATTACATTGTCAGCCAATAATAACCTTCCCTAAGCATCTTCTTTACAATTGAATGTCCATTGGCATGGGTACTAAAGGAACCTTCATGGATCTCATGCATTAACATGATTGCTTCATGTTTATCCACGCATCTGAGCAAGACCATGTCATAATTTATTTTGTATAATACATCTTCTCTGAGGAAAAAGCTACCTGCCAACCTTCTCAATGTCTTTCTATGTTTATTTGATGCACCAGCTGGGTATTCCTGAGTCTGGAGAAAATGCTCGATATCATAATACCAAGGTTTCTCATATGACATATCCTCTATTGTAAACACATGATCCGGTCTATCCATGAGTTACACTGTGATACGAGGAACATCAGTCTGAGTATTTACTTGATACATAGAAGCCAGAGTTGCCAATGCATTAGCCATCCGATTTTCATCTCTGGGGATATGATGGAATTCAAATTTATTGAAGAAAGGTAATAATCTTCTAGCATAGTCTTTGTAGGGAATCAAGCCAAGGTGACGAGTATCCCATTCTCCTTTAATTTGATTTATTACCAAAGTTGAATCGCCATACACATCTATAAATTTGAGTCTGAGATCAATATCCTCCTCAAGACCCATGATACAAGCTTCATACTCTGCCATATTATTAGTGCAATCAAATGCTAACCTTGCAATAAAAGGGATATGCAATCCATGAGGAGTGATAAACACAACACCAATTCCTTTCCCATAAGCATTCACAGCTCCATCAAATATCATACCCCACCGGGATTCAGGATCAGGACCTTCCCCAGGTAAAGGTTCATCCCAATGTTTTACCTTCAAAAACATCACATCCTCAATAAGGAAATCATATTTAATCGACTGATAATCATCAACCGGTTAGTGAGCAAGATAATCTTCCAACACACTGCTTTTTATAGCTTTCTGAGTATGTTATTCAATATTATATTCAGACAACAGCATCTGCCAACGGGCAATTCTCCCAATGAGAGCAGGTTTCTCAAAAATATACTTGATTGGATCCATTTTGGAAATCAACCAAGTAGTATGATTCAAAATATATTGCCGCAATCGCTTTGTCGCCTAGGCCAGAGCATAACATGTCTTTGCCAGCATAGAATATCACGACTCACAATCAATAAACTTCTTGATGCGATAATAAATTCCATATTCCTTCTTCCCTGTTTCATATTAATGTCCCAAAATACAGCCCATAGAACTATCTAACACTGTCAGATATATAATCAATGGTTTTCCTTCAACGGGATGGAGAAAGATATGAGGTTCAAGTAGATCTTCTTTAATACTTTCGAATGCATTTTGGCAATCATCTGTCCACACACAACCTTGATATTTCTTTAACAAATTAAAGATCGGTTCACACGTTGCAGTCATACGTGAAATGGATCTGGAAATGTAATTCAAACGCCCAAGGAAGCCTTTAACTTGCTTTTCAGTCCTTGGCGCTTTCATTTCTTGAATTGCTTTGTCTTTATTAGGTTCAAATTCAATTCCTTTTTTGCTGACAATGAAACCTAACAATTTCCCTGATCGGACACCGAAGGTGCATTTATTTGGACTCAAGCGGAGACGATACTTCCTCAAACGCTGGAAAAATTTCAACAAATCTTCTATATACCCTTCTTCAATCTGGAATTTGGTAATTGAATCATCAACATATACCTCAATTTCCTTGTGCATCAGATCATGGATTAGGGTTCTCATAGCACTCTGGTATGTTGCACCAACGTTCTTCAACCCGAAGGGCATCACTCTGTAAAAAAATGTTCCCTAGGGTGTGATAAACATTGTCTTTTCCATGTCCTTATGAGCCATTCTAATTTGATTATATCCCGAAAATTCATCCACGAACGAGAATACTTTGAATTTTGTTGTTCTATCAACCAACATATCAATATGCAGCAATGGAAAATCATCTTTTTGACTTGCTTTGTTTAAATATCTATAATAAATGCACATGCGAACTTTTCTGTCTTTCTTTGGTATAGGGACAATATTGGAAATCCACTGAGGGTACACTGATGTCACAAGAAAATCGGCATTAATATGCTTTAACACTTGTTCTTTAAATTTTATTGCCATATCAGGGTGAGTTCTTTGCAACTTTTGCTTGATTGGAGGGAACTCTGGCTTTAGCGGCAAAGGATGTTCCACAATATCGGTATCCAAACCAGGCATTTCTTGGTAAAACCAAGCAAAGATATCCACATATTTATTCAACAATTCGATCATCCTTCTCTTTACATCTGGATGCAGCATTGCTCTAATCTTGACTTCCTTTGGATCTACCTCTGAACCCAAATTGATCGTCTCTAATGGCTCTTTATATGGCTGAATGACACTTTCCTCACGCTCAAGAAACCATGAAACCTCCTCTGGAATATCATCATATTCTTCTTCTTCGGCCCCATACACATGATATTCAATGTTGGGATAGGTTGTAGGGTCATTGTATTCAACGAGTTTTTAATTAATCTGCACATATGCTTTATGATTGCATTTAGAAACTGACACATATAGCAAGGGATTATGCAGATTACAGTTATTTATTTATTTTGAAAGGTTTCTTCTAATTACCATTAACCAAGAAAAGTCACAAAATGAAGACACAAATTGGGAATCAAATACAACTTTTATTATTAATTTTAAAGATCAAAGCAAACAAATAAGCCCATACAATATCAACTTTCAGCTTGGGGAGAGTGAAAGATTTTTGAAAAGATTAACAAAAATAAATTACTTTGAGACATGAATGCAAGAGGGAACATCAATGGTGATCCAATTTTGGACTCTAACTCCATGCATCACATTGTTCGGCATCTCTTGCTCTGCTTCATCCTCCACAATAGCAATTATCCTAGGAACAGTTGGATGAAAATATCCCCCGCTACGAAAGATATCCTAGTATTTTCTCAAAGAAGACTTTGCTTCATGTTCTCACCTTTACAATTCTTCATAGAGAATCCCAAACCAGCGCTATTCTTATTCACAGTTGGATCCACAATCTCCCCCATACCTTATTAGGGCCATTACGTACTACCTGTTGAGCATCTTTAAACGAAGCTATATAATTCTAATTTCCTCTTATATTATCAATGGATAAATCTTGGAACTGAGTTGCAACCGCAACTTCATTCTCTTACACAACACTGAAAGAGGATAAATGAGATATTAATAATGCTTCTTCTCCATTTATGATGACCACCTTTCCTTTACGAACAAATTTTAGCTTTTGGTGAAAAGTTGAAGTGACAACTCTTACGTCGTGTATCCATGGTTGTCCCAGTAAACAGTTATAAGCAGGAACAATATCCATAACTTGGAAATTAATTTGAAACAAGTGCAGGCCTATGTGAATAGGCAAATCTACTTCCCCAATAACATACTTCCTTGATCCACCGAAAGCTTTTACAATTATGCCACTCGGGCGCATGGGAGCTCCCTGATACTTCAGCTTCAACAGTGTGCTCCTCAGTATGACATTTAAAGTGGACCCATTATGAATCAGGACATTTTACAATGAATCATTCTTACAGTTCATGGAGATATGGAGATCCAGATTATGATTCCTTCCTTCATCGGGAAATTCGTTATCACAGAAACTCAACTTATTAAAGGATGTAATATTCCCTACCACACTGCTGAATTGGTCCAACGGAATATCCCTTCCCATGAAATCTTGATCCATTACTCTCATCAAATATTCCCTGTGGGCAGAAGAGTTCATCAGCAAGGCTAGAATAGATATCTTTGATGGTGTCTGCAACAATTGATATACAATCCTATAATCGCTCATCTTGATAATCTTCAATATATCATCCATGTATTGTTCTAGTGTGGTACCACTAGATTCCCCCACTGCTTTCTTAGGTTCAACACTTTCAATAACCCTTTTATCAGCATTAATACTCCCTCAAATGACAGGTGCGAAAACACAACCACTACGGGTCACTTAGCTGGCCTCAGCAATATTCTTGACATCAGACAATGGCTGGATGGGAACTTCCACACCATCCTCTAGAATTGTAGCATTGTATTTGTATGGCACGACTTTGTCTAACTCATGAGGAACATGACCTGGAAAACAAATCACCATTGGAGAAATAACTTGCTTGCTATGATATTCAATTTCAAAAGGGGCGGGGACACCGAAACAAGGCACAATAACATTCACCCTTTCTTCAGAATATTTAGACATCATAGGATCGTCATTGGAAAACACATCTTCATCTGACAGAAATAATTCATCTGCAGAAGCATACTTATTATCTGACACAGTCTCATCCAAGCAATATTCAATCACATTAATCCCGTTATAATCATATTATTATCCTGAAACCTTGATAGTACCGTTGTCCAACAACAACTGAATACCCCTTCTCACAATGGAACAACCACGAGAATATCTGCAGCAGATCCGGAAAAACCCATAATGGTGTTCTTTTTGTACCAAATCATCATTCATATGATTCACATCAAAGATCCAGAATTCTCTAGGACATCCAAATACCATATTCACATCTTCTTCATACTCTACCCTTGGCCTGATTATATGAATGAGGCCTTCGTCCATCATTTCTTGAAGATCAACTTTTATCTTATCGCACCCTTGTATATCAGTCTTGCAAATACCACAACCAACATGGTCATGCGTATAGTAACTAAAATTGAAGAGTTAAGCATGCATCTTTACCAAATCCCCTCTAACCAAGTTAATATCAAAATTTCAAAAGTCCCCTAGACAATCGGCAACCATGTTTACAACATTTTTTCCTCCATGCTTTGGCAAAGGATTATATTTCATGTTAGGGCCAACATATTTAAAGGATAGAAGGCCATATCTCACCATCTTTTGTACTTCAGATTTCAGAGGATAACAATTTTCCACACCGTGTCCTGGTGCTCCCTAATGAAAAGCACACATCTGGTTTGCCTTATAATACCAAGGCAAAGGTGATGGTATAGCAGGGGGTGGCCTGGTATGAACCAACTTCTTCTGAATCAAAGTTGGAAGTAACTTTATATAGCTCATGGGGATAGAGTCAAAAGCCTCTATCTTCTAACTTTGACCTTGATTTCCATGAGGGGATAGTCTTTGATAAGCAACTGTGGTCGGAGCGACATTGACAACTGGAGTTACCGAAGCAACCTGTTGGTCGCGCTGATGATTCCTTCTAGGAGGATTAACCCTTCTCTCTTGAATAACAGCATTTGTATCTCCTTCTTTCTTCTTAGCAAACCCGTATGATGGTTTCTTCGTACTACAAGAATTTTCACCTCTTGTTAAGCGACCCTCTCTTACAGCTTCTTCCAAATGAACGCCCATGCTCACCATTTCAGTAAAATCACTTGGTGAACTTGCCACCATTCTTTCATAGTAGAATTCACATATATTCTTCATAAAAATCTTCATCATCGCTTTTTCTTCCATTGGAGGGATCACCTGGGCGGCCAATTCACGCCATCTCTGTGCATATTCCTTAAATGACTCCTTGTCCTTCTGGACAATTTCCATGAGTTGATCATAGTCAGGTGCCATGTCCATATTATACTTGTAATTTCTAATAAATTCTTTACCCAAGTCGTTGAAAGTATGAACAATTGGCACTATCCAACCTCATGTACCATTTCAATGTCGCAACAGTTAAACTGTCTTGGAAAATATGGATTAATGGGCGTTGATCATCGGTGTTAGTAGATATCCTTCTCACATGCATCACAAGGTGAGCAAAAGGACAAGTATTGCCCTTGTATTTCTCGAGTTCTAAAACTTTGAACTTCGTAGGTATTTTCACATTGGAACCAAACACAGATCAGTCACATTCTGCCCAAACAATTCTTTTCCTCTGAGGGCCTTAATTTCTTTCTGCATCTTATCAAACTGATCTTGAAAATCGTCCATTCGATCATAGAAGCCTAAGCTTTCACTTGGAGGAGGAATAGGATGATAAAACTCATCATTAACAAAACGACACATCATTCTCCAAAGGAGGTGCAGCATAGTGAATCTCATTTATAGCAGCAGGAGTAATATGCACCATAGGAGATGCAGGAGTAGTAGTAGCTTGAACAACTAGAGCAACTGGAGCATCTAGACTAAAACCTTATGTCATGAAGTTTTCTGGCATTCCCTATGGATAACCCTGAGGCATATGATTTTGGGCAACAGTAACGGGGACAACAGAAACAGGAACTGATGGACCTCCAGAAGTAAATGTTGTTTGTTGAGGTTAAGCAAGTGGTGGTTGATTCTGAGCAGCCAACAATGATTCCATCAAAGAAGTTAAATTAGCCATACCGGCCTTCAGAGCAGTAACCTCGTCACGCAACTCGCGATTCTCTTGTTCCAGATTCTCCATTTTCTTCTTGGAATTAGCTCAAGTATTATACCGGTGAGACAACTTGCTGAACGAAGCAGAGAAATTCACTAAGACACCCGGGTATGAAAAGAAATGCAATAAATATGTACCAGTTGATGCATGATATGCAATGCACATGATTTTGTTAGTAATTCAAGAGACTCAAAGAATTATAGACAATTTTGAAAATATTTAAGTACTAACGCATTTAAAATACTGAAAATCTCATTATAATAACTTCAAAACAGATTACAACTTTTTCAATACAAGTTTCAACAATCCCAAGTACAAAAAGAAGATAGAATCTAAAAAGCCTAAGAAAGAAAAGCTGATGAAGATCATTCCACACACTGACACTTTCCTGTGAGTCTATAAATCTGAGCCTTTAGCTGCTTTTTCTCTTCTACATACCTTTCGGCAACCTCTTTCCAATCGTCAGAGCTGGGAAGTGAATGACTAAGTCCTGATTGAGCGCTATAGGAAACAAAGAAACAACCCTTCTAGGTCCCAAGTCCTTTATACTCTTCTTGTGAATATGACGCCAAGCCCTTGTAATCTGCTTCTTATCTTCCTTATGATTATCTCCCTCTTTAAGAAAGAAACCACTCAGATGAATACTATTTAGCTTATCCCTCATTGAATATCCAAGTTGTCGTCGTGTAAGAACATGATTGTAGTTGATTCCTCCCGTTGTACCAAGAAGAGGTACGTTGGGGAAACTACCACAACCATCGACAATCTCTACATCATGGTAAGCCTGATGGTACCAAACAATATCTGAATGAGTGAGGGCCATAATCTTTGGAGCCCAATGAGGTTCCTTCCTGATATCTTAGAAAGCATCAGACTGAGGCAAGTGAGAAATAAACCACTGATACAACAAAGGCGCACACCATATAATCATCCCTCCATGATAAGAATCCCGAAGATGAATGGAGTAATAAGCATCTCCTAATAATGTAGAGATTGTATTCCCTATCAAAAAAATTCTGATGGCATTAACATCCACAAAGTTATCGGTGTTCGGAAATAAGAACAACCCATAGGCAAGTAGAGTGAATGTGGTCTCAAAAGCAACTGTACTCTTCATCCCAGCATAGTAATGGGCTTTCTCCAATAAGAACTGAGCGGGTAATCCTCTAGTTCCTCCTTTGGTAGTCATGTGGGCTTCAACCTCAGATTTCCCTAAATGAACCAAAGCAGCAATTTCATGAGATTTTGGGTCTTCCTCCAAGCCGGTGAAAGGGACACAATCAGTAACAGGTAAACCCAATAAATAATAATATTCATCTAATGTAGGCATCAATTGATAATTAGGGAAGGTGAAACATCAATAAATTGGATCATAGAACTAGACCAAAGTCGGGAGAATACCTTTCTTCATCCATAGCTTCATGAGAGACACGATGGATCCAAACTTGTTCCAAAAATCTATAGAGCTTTCAATTTTGGGAATTAGACTCATCAAATCATCTATCTTGGGATTCTTGAAACTGAACTTCCTAGTCTATCTTTTTCATAAATCCATGGTCAAAAGTACATGAGATATTCACAATGTCTTAAAATATGCTCATGGGTGCATGAATGCATGATGCAACAATCACACACAAGATCACAAACATAGGTTCGACGTCACGAGCATGAGGTAAAAGGTACTAACCATAAGGTATGGTCTAATAGTTTATCACCTGCAGAATAAGGTTCTAAGAGGTTCCTAGAGTCTACATCCTTCCTTCGGATATTACCAATGTCTCGATTGACTCGGTAATTAGTAATATTCTCAAGAAAAACTCGTTTGAGCATATTATCGCGTGACAACCATTTCCAGATTACTCCGTCATAGCTTCCGCACTACACCTAAAAGGCCAAGATGGGTTAAAGGTTCTACGATCCTCAGTTTCAGCAGGCTCCCAAGTCAAAAGCAGCACGTATTCCTGATTACTCAGTAAATGACACAACAGACAAAGGGGCCTCACTAAGTGGTGGATCTCATGTATCCTTTTTTGGGATTACTCCCTCAAAGTTAAAATGATTATACCACTCGATATGGTGAGTTTGATTCTCATAGATGGACGTTCAATGATGCAAAGTTCTTCAGTCAAAGCGACAACCAAAATCTACTTCTAATATTGTTTTACTATTTACCCCGCAGGGTCCTTGAAAATATTTCATTTTGTGTATCATGCATCATTACATAACAGGTTTTCCATACATGTTTTCTCATCTACTTAATGTTTATTTCAGTATAAGATAGACCTCGAATTGACTGTTCAGGACCTCCAAGCTCAGCATGCACAATTTATAGAGACTCTTCTGAATCTGGCACAGGGACAGAAAGATCTGACGGCGCTCATGGCCAAGAAAAAGAAGACTAAAAATCTGGTTGTTATCATCAATATAGGGAGATATTCAAAGGTCCTGCTCAACCAGTTCAAGTGGACGATATTTCCTCTGAGGAAGATGACAACCAAGAAGAGGATGGTAGGAACATCAAGCCTGAAGGTAGAAATAATCATGGTTATGAAGATGAAGATTACTCTGACGAACAGTACCCTCCCGTAGATGATAAGTACAAGCAGTTAGAGGACCTTCTCAGAGCTATGGAAATCCAGAAAGTTCCTGGATTAGATTTTGGAGAACTAGGTCTGTTCCCGGGGGTGGTCATCCCTCACAAGTTCAAGGTCGTTGTCTTTTCTAAATATGACGGTGTATCTTGCCCCAAACTCCATCCGAGATTGTATGTTCGAAAGATTCAACCTCATACTGCCGACAGGAAGTTATGGGTCCATTTCTTTCAAGAAAGTTTGTCCGATGTAGCGGTAGAAATGTTGAGACTAAGCCATTAAATTGACTTGACTCGCACATATCAAATAAAAAATTGCCACTGTGCTTTATTGTTTCCAAAGGAATGGGAAAAGAGCGAATAACCCAAAAAGATGGGGAGAGAATCTAAGTTCGAGGGTTGGTTATGTAAAGGGGAGGTATTAGCACCCTAGACATCTACCGTACTCCGCAGGAACCTCTTTGAAAATCTGTGTATTTTCGCCATAAGATTTGTATACAAAAATAGATTGTGAGGATGAGAAAAGAAGTATTTTTTATGATTTTTACACCCTCCGCGGTTGCGAACCTATAGTGCCTATATACCATCCTCCGTGCAATAGGGGATTGGGGTACTCGTAGTTCACCTTTAAAATTTTAAAACATAAGTGTGTTGGTTAATTTTAAGAGATGAGACATCATCGTCTTATCCGAGTGGAAAAACATACTTACTACCCACAATTATGAGAAAGGAAAATTTGCATCATCTCAAAGTGGAGGATATGGCTTGGATTTTGAAATCAACAAAGCCTCGCTCAACACCCAAGTGGAAAATATCTCACTTTACTACATATCGTAGAAGTATAGTGGTTGGAATCACTACAAGGATTGACAAGAGTCTAATGTTTTGAGGAAATTTCAAAGGTAAAAAGCCAAAGTGGCAAAAAAATTTAAATGAGATTGATTGAATTTTAATCTTCTCACAAAAAACTGTCAAAGTATTATTAAGTTGGTTAAAGTTTGATTTAAGAAAATATTTTTGAAAAGGCATGGATATAAGTCCAAGTTTATTGTGAAAGCGGTTCAAGTTTAGAAAACAAGAATAATTTTGAAAAGGAGGGAGAATATTTTGAAATTAAAGAAGATGGGAGGAGATAAAGGGACTATCCTAAAGCGTAAGGTAAAAGCTAGGGAAAAGAATCGTCTAACCAACAAGAAGCCAACACTTAACACAATGAGTAAATGTAGAATTCCCATCCTTTGGATTGAAACCAAACAAGCAAAGATAGAAAATCTCTTGAGAAAACCAAACTTCAAATGCATTAAGTCATCACAAAAATTGGGTAGAGTAACGGTTGTATACGGATGAATTCCTTATCACAAGCCAAGCATATAATCAAAACAACCTGCATGCAAAGCGAACAAACAACCCAATGTCTTGGGGTAAACCCCAAGAACTCTAGACGAAATAATAATAGAAATCATAAGGTCTCAAGGTAGGCCAAAGTCTCTAATCCTAAGTCCAAGAAATTGTTAGAAAGTAAAAAGCATAAATTTAAGGAAAAAAATAAAGTCAATTGTTAGAAATTAGAGGTTAGTTGAATGACCATCTTGAAACTTGAATTTTAAACTCATTAGAGGATTGATAAAACCAAAGCCTCTCCACAACAAGTTTCATTTGCTTTTTGTCAAGTATATTATTCATTTCAAAATCTCAAGGGAACAATAAATGATCAATGATGTTTAAGTGATTCATTTTGACCAAAACTTATGAAGATTCATTATAGGATTGATAAGACCAAAGCCTCTTAACAATGAATCACAAGATTGTTGGATCAAAAGTTTCAAATTAACATACTTGGGCTTGCAAACATAGGTTTGGGCCACGAATGATCATTTCTCAAATCGGGACAATATTTAGCGCTATGTTATGCAATCGTAAGTGGACTTATATAGAAGTCGCGCCTATTTTGAGCCCTGTCAAGAGAAATCTATATACCACATGTTTAGAGAAATGATATGTAAGTTATTCTCCAACAATATTTAGTACAAGTAAGAAGGGGATAAGGTGATGAGGAAGAGGATAAGAATTAAACCACATTTGAACCAAAAATTTAATCAAGCTATCATTAAAATCATCCATCCATTTTGGTGGAGTTAAACTTAACACCCAAGATCCAATAATGTTAATGAAGCTCATGATCAAAATCTCATAGTTCAAGATCATCCAGAATATATACAAGAATAAAATTTTATTTAAAAGTAAAGAAAAATATTTTTTTTAAAAATGGTTTTAAATGAAAATAAAAAGGAAAATAGTAAATATATTCAAAATATCCAAGAAAAATTCAATGAGACCATAAAAAAGTAAGAAATGACTTCAAATATTTTCATAAAATTTTTGGTAATTTTTTTAAAATTAGAAAATATTTTTAAAATTAAAAGAAATAGCCAAAATAAACCAAAAATTGTGAAAAATAGTAAAGTCAGAAATAAAAATAAAATGAGGTCACCAATATTTGTCAAGAGGTTATTGGATCCTTCCATATTTTATTCCAGAATTTAAGAATTAAGAAAAGTATTTTAAAACATTTAAAATAACTCAAATAAAGTGAAAAAATATAAAAAATATCAAAACACAAAATAAAATTGTGAAAAAATAATAATCAGAAAGAGAAAAATCAAAAGTATTTTTAAGAATGTTTTTAGATTTTTTGAAGTTAACATGAATTTTTTATGAATTTTTGAAGTTTAAAACAAATAAAATATAAAATCAGAAAATAAAATAAAAACCAAAAAGATGTAGACCATCAGATCAATGTCAAAACGCTCTAATAATCAGATCCAAGGGATCTGGCGCGTTGTGTATATCATGGACATTAGTGAATAAAACACTGAATCATTTATTAAAATCAGAATTTAAAAAAACAAATGGCACGATATCATTGGTTGAGAGATGACGCATTGGTCATCTTCAACCTCCAGCCACGCGAATTGTAGGTCTCTGAAATGGAAAAATTAGAGCTCGAGACTTGTACCATTCGCTTCATCTCTTCAAGACAAATCCAATGGTACCCTCACGAAAAATTTATGTAAGGTGTAGCTCAGTCGTTTGGGAATGAAATATTTGAAAAGGGATTTGAAAATTCATGGCCAAAACTCACTTTCAGTTGAAAACAAATGTTGCGACTAGAATCAGAATGATGAGAGCTTCATTACAGTACCAAAGTTTGAGAGAATTGGTGAAGCAATCTACCTATTAAAGTTTAAATTCATAGCTCTGAAACTTGACTTGGCTAACAAGATTTAGGAAGTCTTAGAGCTTGGTTCTTCTTCTGTTAGCTTCAGTGAAGTTCAAGGATGAAGAATTGACAAAGAAAATGGATTGAGGAAAGTTGTAAAGTGGGTTCAAGAGAGAGTTTGGCGGGTTGATTCTGGCTATCTAAGCTTGCGAAAATGAGTGGGATAGAGCCTGTATTTATAGGTGAAGTGAATGGAATCAAGAGTAGGGGTGAATGATGCAATTTTAATGGAAATCATGCACACCTGTTTTCATGAAATAAGTGTGATCACATATGCATCAAAACTCATCCAAATGATGTGTTTTGACACTCTAAATCATCACACGCTTATGCTAATCATGTTTAAGTAGAAAACACACACATATTTGGTGATTAGAAGTCAAATTATGGAAATTGCATTCTGACTGTTTGAGAAACTTCAGTTCCAAGGTACCAACTTTGAAATCATGGTGTGCACAATTCAGGAAGCTTTATGACTTGATTCTTGATGTGTTCGAAAGATTAGATCACAAACTTTATAATGTGCAAAGAATGAAATTAAATGGATGTTTAAGCTGAAAGTTATGATAAGTCAAAGTTGAGATGTCTATGTTTTTCGTCAAAAATGACCATAATGTATTGCATACAAACATGGCCTTCCATTTAAAATTTGCTCTTAACCAAAAAAGATGGCATGCAGTAGATCTCTTGAATTACATTTTGAGATTTGAACCATTTAAAAACTCAAAAACTTGAGAAAGTTATGACTTTGTGAAGTTTGTGAAAATTCATGAGATGACCTATAATCTTTTGCATCATTAGCGTATCTTCCACCGATTTTCAAGCTTAGCACATAAAAGAAGGGTTGAAATTCACATCTTTAAGATAATTATGGAAATAGAATGGGCTCAAGGAGATAAAAATTTACCATGTTATGATCTTTTCAAGTCACATAAGGGAATTTGGTGGCCTATCTAGAGAACATGTAATCTTTCTCAATCATTAGGCATCTTCTGAAGGGTGAGAAAACACTTAGAAGGGGGGTTGAATAAGTTTCTCTTTTTCTTTTTATTAAAGGCTAAAAAATAATGGAAAGACACGATTATTTTTATCCTGGTTCGTTTGAACTTAAACTACTCCAGTCCAGTCGCCAAGGTGATTTCTCCTTTCTCAACAAGGACTTAATTCACTATAATCAACTGATTACAATCACACAACAACTGTTGTGACTAACAATGCACAAGTAATCTTACAGGTGACTAACACCACTAAGACTTAAACTAGTCCTAGTCTACTTGAGAAATCTGACCAAACTTGGTCTCTCAAGGAACAATTACAAGATTTAAATCTTTACAGATAGTGAAACAAAATTTTCTTCTAAGAAATCTATATCACAACTTTGATATTTCACTAAGATTAGTATTGCACAAAGTGTGTGTAAACTAATTTGTGAGCCCAGAATATTTTCACGTAGTTCTTGCTTCTTTTGAATTTGTTAAGTTGTTGGCTTGCAATAAATGATCTTCTATTTATAGCATGAAGAAAATTGACGGTTGCTGCCTTCAAAAGTGGAGAGAAATTAATGTTTGTGTGTTTGCTTGCAGCATTGCATTTTCCAATGAACTAGCGTAGACACTTGAGTGCATGTAGCCATCTTTGCATTAAATGAACAAACAGATCTTTGTCAGAGCATGTTTCCTGAAACTTGACAAGACTTGTTAGATTCTTTATTCTTTCAGAACTAGCTTCACATCTTGCTTCAGAACATGCTTGCAAATCATCTTATCAGCACTTGCTTCCTAAGTACTTCTGATCAGCGCTTGCTTTCAAAGTACTTCTGAAACATAGTTTACACAAACTTGCTAAGCGTTAGAAGATGCATTAAAATAGTTTCATATCGGAGTCAGCATCAGCACTTTCTCTAAAACAAATAGTTCTTTCATCAAAGAATTTCTCATTTATTTTCAGCTCAGCACATCAAAATGCTTCTGTCAGAACATTGTCTGAAACAAGTAAATATGTTCATCAGAGTATCAATTATATAAAATATATTTATTGTTATCATCAAAACTCTGAGATATGATCAGGACCAATCTTGTTCTAACAATCTCCCCCTTTTTGATGATGATAAAAGTATTCAGATTTAGAAATAAAATTGAACAAGAGATAAGAATCTCCCCCCTGAAATAAATAAATATTTCTATAAGAAAAACTTCCTGAGAATTTTCATCAGAGCTTTGAAATTTTCTTCTAGGATTTCTTCAGCAAGTCTTTTGAAGATAATGTTCATTTGAATTAAACTTCCAGAGTTTAGTGATACCTGCAAAATTCTTTTAAACATAGAAAGAAATCTTTGTATTTTGTTAGAATATTTGAGACTTCGTCCCATAACTGTTAATCAGAGATTAGATCAAAATACTCATTTTCTCCCCCTTTTTGGCATAATAAAAAAGTATATAAAAATAGTTGAAGAGCGTAAAGGTTTTAATAAAATATTCCGAGGTACAAAACAACAAACAGAAACAAGAAACATAATGACACTAAGATTTTTTAGAATATTATTGATCTCAGATGCAGATTCCTCTTGTTTCATCATCCAAATTCTGATTTTCTAGTTTGTCTGATCTTGCTTGTCTAAGCGCTCATAAATAACTTCATTTTTCCTCTTAAGCTTAATCAGAGTATCCATAACAAGTGAAGTAGGAGCAGAGGATGAAGAAGCTTCAGCAGATACAACCTTTGGAGTAGAAACCGTTGAGTCAGAACGAACAAAAGTTGAAAGTAGAGTGCTCAGATCCACCATAAGAGTTAGCACATTCAGGTGCAGCTTTAGCAGAAGGTTGACTCAACAGGACTATTTCCAGAGGATTTGAATCTTCAGAGGCATCTTCAGATTCATCTTCTGAAATGTCCATTTGATCAGCTGGAGTATTAGCAATCATCAAAGAAGACTTCTTGTCCCAAATATCAGCAGCTTTTGACTGAAAGGCATGCAAATGTTTGGAGAAGTTTTCAAGCACCTGAGAATGACATATGTCTTACAACTTCAGTGACTCAGCATCTAAGGTTCTTGTGAACGTTTCCCACAGAAGATCTGTTGCTGCTGGGTTCACATTTCTGGTGCAGTCTGCCTTCAGCAGGTCCAACCAAGCTTGTACTTCTGTTAAGAAATTCTGAAAACATACATTTACATCTGGCTGAACAGGTTTGGGAACAACCATTTTGTAGGTTTTGTTTTTCAGAAATTGTAGAGATTCAAAATCAACTACAGTTTTCAGAAAGTCAGTTGGTTCAGAATTTTCTGATTGTTCAGGTGTTTCAGTTTGGTTAGGTTGTTCAAAAGGTTCAGGTGTTTCTGATGGATTGAGAGTTTCATAGGGTTCATGTGTTGCTGATGGTTCACAAGGTTCAGATGGTTCATGTGATGGATGGAGGTTATGTTCTGGAGATTGAGGAGGTGAAAGTATTGGTGAGTTAGGTGTTGGAAGTTGTGGGGATGTGGGTGGTGTGACGTCAGGTGAAATGATGATTGTGTTATCAGTAGTGGGGGTAGGATCCTGAGGTTGTGTTCTATTTATGGCAAAGATATTTTCAAAAGGTAGGGTAAATGGTGGCTTTTGTATGGCCAGAGGTACGTTTATTCCTGGTATTCTCCAAGATCCAGAATCATACCATCCAGTAGGTTTGGGTGATAAAGGTCTGGGAGGTGGTCTAGAAAAGTTGTCAGCAGGAATAGTTTGAGAGATAGGTGTTTGAGATGATTTTGTTTGAGATGGTTCTATTTAGGTTTCAGAGGAGTAATCAGAGTCAAAATCACTCAAGTCTGATAAAACTTGATCTTTTTGAGGATTTCCAGCAAGAGGTTCAGAGGGTATGGTCAAGTCTATGTCAACATCTATGTCACCTAAGGTTTGGGGTTCAGCAGATGTAGATATATTTACAGAATCATTAACAGAAATAGTCTCAGCAGGTGTACCTGATTTCTTCTTCTTCTTCTGAGGTCTAGCAGATGGTCCTTCAACTGCTTTCCTCTTCATTGGTTGCTGAAAGACAACATCTGGAGCAGCTTCATGTCTACCTTGAAGCAAAGCATGATCAATTGGAGTTCCACTTTCTTTGCAAATATGAATGTAATGCAGGATGATGCAAGGGTGATCTCGTGAGTTGAACAGTGGAAAGTCAGCAATTGGAATCCTTCTTCTGGTAATGGATGCTGAAACATAAGGAGTTGGTTCTATCAGCAGTTTGTCAATAATCTTTCTCTTCACCAAATTCTTTCCTGTCAGAGCTTTCCCACATGTAGGCTCTAACTCCCCCAGCAGGTTTGCTTCATCCAAGTGAGCAACCAGACCATTCTTAGTCAGAATGTCTGAAATCGATCTCCCCATTAGAATCCAATTCCTTTTGGATTTAGGGTTCTTCATTCTTTCCGCTTCCCTAGTTTCTTTGACATGAGTCCTAACATGATCAAACAATAGATAAGGTAAATCAATCTTAACATTTTTTCCAAGACAGAACAACAAGCATTGCTGGTCAGCATTTATATAGTCTGGAGAACTTGTTTCCTTCCTATGATGAATGCAACCATGGATGATTCTTGCCCAGATCTTGTACTTATTTTTCAAATCTCTGATTTTTGAAGACGCTTGCCAATTTGAAAAAAATTCAGCATAAACTTTTGACATTTCCATTCTGCCACTTGAAATTCCCGTCACTCTAGTTCCTTCAAAACCCAGTAGTTTTCTGATGAGATTTTCAGTTATAGAGATTTCCTTACCCATCACAAATGAGAGGATGACTTTTGGAGAAGCAATAGCATGTATCCAAAATTCCTTAACAGGGTGTGGAAAAACAGGACCAACTAGACGGTCAAAGAAGTTTCCCCATCCTTGAAACTCCACAGTAGGAAGAAGGTCAAACTCATTTTCTTTTAGGTTATCAAAATCCACCATCAATTCACTTATAACTTCTAAGCTATCCACTGGAATGAGAGTGGTTCTCTCAGGAATGACGTACTGTTCAGATTGGGTGTTCTCAGAATGAGTAGAGGAGGAAGCCATTTGAACACTTAGGTTGAGAGAAGAAAAAATGGGTTTTAGAGAAAAAATACACAGAGACGGTTGAGTTTTTGAAAGAGAAGGTAAAAAGTGAGAAAGGGTTTTTACAAAGGTATTTATATGAAAACTTTTGAGAAATAGGTTTTTAAAAAAATAAAACTGTAAAAAGAGTTTTTTTTTGAAAAAATTAATTAAAAAGAATCTAATCATGACAAGCATTTAATGATAATGAAAATTTAGGGGAAAACTTGAGATTTGAGCAAATCATAATAGTTACCTAGAACGGCGTCAATAGCTTAGCATGTGTGACCTTTCAGAAACACACCACGTGTTCATCTCCTGAAGGTTGCATGGGACAACTGTTTGATCTAATGAACTGCTGAGCTATACTTGAAATGAAACGTTAGAATATTTCATAACTTTACATATAGCTTCTGATGTAACTTCTCTTCTAACTTATGAAGAGTTGTTAATCAGAACATTCATTTCAGAACATTCTGAAGTCAAACACAGAAGATAAATACAATTTTATTCAGGACATAATTCTATACAAATATTTTTCAAAATGAATTTAAATCTATCTTCTGAAAGGGGTTTGATAAAAATATCATCCCATTGATGGTCTGTTCTTACAAAGTTTAAATTTAAGATTCCCTTCTAAATGTAGTCCCTTATAAAATTATATTTAATTTCAATGTGTTTAGCTTTAGAATGTAAAATAGGATTTTTATTAAGACAAATTGCAGACATATTGTCACAGAAGATAGCAATCTTACTTTCATAAAGATTAAAATCTTCTAGCTGAATTTTCATCCAAATCATCTGAGAACTACATTCAGCAGCAGATATATACTCAGCTTCTATTGTTGAAAGTGCAATTGTTGCTTGATTCTTATTGTACCACGAGATAAGATTGTCACCCAGAAACTGGTACCTTCTAGAGGTGCTCTTTCTTTCAATTCTATCTCCAGCAAAGTCAGCATTACAATAACCTACTAGTCTGAAATCTTTTGATCTTCTGTAACACAGACCCAGATTAGTAGTACCTTTCAGATACCTCAGAATTCTCTTAATAGTAGTTAAGTGAGATTCTCTAGGATCTGATTGGAATCTAGCACATAAATATAAGCTGAATAATATATCAGGTCTAAATGCAGTCAGATAGAGAAGGGATCCAATTATACCTCTGTAGAGCTTCTGATCTACCTCCATACTTACCTCATGTTTTCCCAAAATTCATGTTGGATGCATTGGTGTCTTAGCATCTTTGATTTCTGACATCTTAAATTTCTTCAGAAGTTCTTTAGCATACTATGTTTGATGTATGTAAGTACCTTCTGGAATCTGGTTAATTTGTATTCCCAAAAAGAACTTCAATTATCCCATCATGCTCATCTCAAATTCTTCCTGCATGGTCTTATCAAATTATTTCCCAACGGAGATATTAGAGGTTCCAAAAATAATATCATCAACATAAATTTGAAAAATTAAGATATCATTTTTAAATGTCTTTCAGAATAAAGTTTTGTCCACTTTCCCTCTGGTAAAATCTTTTTCTAAAAGAATATTACTCAGAAGATCATACCAAGCTCTGGGAGCTTGTTTTAAACCGTACAAAGACTTCTTTATTTTAAAAACATGTTCTGGATAATTTGAGTCACATAAACTTCTTCTTCTATATAGCCATTTAAAAATTCACTTTTGACATCCATTTGATATAATGAAATGTTATTTTGAACAACAAAAGAAATTAATAATGTAATAGACTCTAACCTGGCGACTGGGGAAAAAGTTTCATTATAATCAATTCCTTCTTGTTGACTATAATCCTGTGCAACCAGTCGTGCTTCGTTTCTGACCACCTCTCCTTGCTCATTTAGTTTGTTTCTGAAAACCCATTTATTTCCTATAATGTTGAATCCTTTGGGTCTTGGAACTAGATCCCACACATCATTTCTGGAAAATTGATTAAGTTTATCTTGCATTGATAAGATCCAATCATTGTCTTCCAAAGCTTCATCAATACAAGTTGGCTCAATCAGAGATACCAATCCAAACAATGATTCTTCATTGATTCTGAGAGAGGATCTTGTTCTGATGGGATCTTCTTTTCTTCCAATAATCACGTCTTCTTTATAAGCTAAAGAGATTCTAGGAAACCTTTTCTGAGTGGGTTGTTCAAAGATTTTGAGATTATCCAGAGCATTGTCAAGAGGATGATCTTCTGAGTCTTCCTTTACTTCTGAGTCTTCCTTTGCTTCTGAAGTTTCACAGTTTGAGGGATGATCTTCTGTACTTACAGAAATATCAATTTGCTTTGGCTGTTGCTGGCCAAGCTTATCATCAAACCTGACTTTGATTGATTCTTCAACAATCAGAGTTTCTGTGTTGTATACTCTATAGCCTTTTGATCGTTCAGAATATACAAGCAGAAAACACTTTTGTGCTTTAGAATCAAACTTGTTCAGATTTTCTTTAGTGGTCAGAATAAAACAAGTACATCCAAAAGGATGGAAATATGAAATGTTTCTAATGGCCTAGAGGAATAAACAACATTTTATGATTTAAAAGAATGTCTTGAAAACTTTCCTTTTAGACATGCTTCGCACAAAGCTTCTAATGTTGTGTTTCCATTCCTGTTTCCAATAGTTTCAGAGCCAGTAATCTTCTGTTTCTGATTGCCTCTGAAACTTGCGAATCTTTTAGATTCCAGGCTTTGGAATATATGTTTTCTTTCCTCCATGTGTAGAGAGCATCCAGAGTCCAGGTGTTAATAATGGAGTTTCAACCCTGCTATTAAAAATATCTGCAACATAAACTATTTTTTCTTTTGGTACCCATATCTTTTTGGGTCCTCTTGGATTAGAGTATTTAAAGTTATGTTTAACCTTTGGATTAGCATAAGAGTTTCTAGAATGTGATGTATATTTTATATCATGTGTGTGTCAAAACTTGAATTCTTTGTTCAGAGGTTTATAAGTGAAATTCATCTTAGCAATAGGTTTTGGTATAAATGTCTCCTTCCCTTTGGGAGGTTCATATCCAATTCCTCTTCTATTTTTCCCACTAACTCCATAGATAATTGAAGCCATATTGCTTCTATCTATGCTTTTAGCAAGAAAAGTTTGAAAGCTACAGTCATATTCTTTTAGAATATCTTTTGAACTTGACACATAATCTGAACTAGAATTTTTTTGAACATTTTGAATTTCTTCTTTAAGTTTAAAATTATTTTCTTTGAGTTCAGATTTTTCTGTTTCATGTTTCTCAAGATCAGATGCAAGACTCTTCTTGAGTTTCTTGTATTTGATTTTGAGCTGACTATAGTTTTCCAGAAGTTCTGATAAACTTTCAGCAAGTTCATCTCTAGTAAATTCAGAGAAAACCTCTTTTGGATCTGAGTCACAGTATGAGTCATCTGTTGTGGTAGCCATCAGAGCTAGGTTGGCATTCTCATCTTCAGAATCAGATTCATCTTCAGAGGATTCTGAATTGTCCCAAGTTGCCATCATCCCTTTCTTTCTACCAAACTTTTTCTTTGGTTTTTCTCTATGAAGTTTTGGACAATCACTCTTGTAGTGTCCAGGTTCTTTGCATTCATAACAGATTATCTCTCTTCTGTTTGACTTTTTGTGCCCAAAAGATTCTGGTTTATCTTCTGACTTCTTGAAGTTCCTAAACTTCTTCTGTCTATGCTTCCACAGCTGATTGATCCTTCTGGAGAGCAAGGATAGTTTATCTTCTTCTGACGCAAATTCTTCAGAGTTTTCCTCTTCAGCCTGAAAAGCGTTAGTTTCATATCTTTTAATTGATTTAAGGGCAACTGGCTTACCTTTCTTCTGAGGCTCGTGCTCATCAAGTTCTATCTTATGACTTCTGAGAGCGCTGATGAGTTCTTCAAGAGACACGTTGTTCAGATCTTTTGATACATTGAAAGCAGTGACCATAGGTGCCCATCTTCTGGGTAAGCTTCTGATGATCTTTTTAATGTGGTCTGCCTTAGTGTATCCCTTGTTCAAAACTCTCAGACCAGTGATCAGAGTTTGGAACCTTGAGAACATAGCTTCTATAGATTCACTTTCTTCTACTTTGAAGGCTTCATACTTCTGGACGAGAGTCAGAGCTTTAGACTCCTTCACTTGAGCGTTTCCTTCATGAGTCATTTTGAGAGACTCAAACATATCATGTGATGTATCTCTATTTTTGATCTTTTCATATTCCATTTTAGAGATAGCATTTAGAAAAATATTTCTAGCTCTATGATGATTTTTGAAATCAGCTTTTTGTTGTTTATCCATATTTTTCTATCAATCTTGTTTCCTTCTGAGTCTATAGGATGTGTGTAACCATCCAAGACTATATCCTATAAATCACTATCATGACCTAGAAATAAACTTTCTAGTCTATCTTTCCAATATTCAAAATCTTCTCCATCAAATACAGGAGGATTGTTGTAGCTATTGTTGTTTTGTTCAGTAGCCATTTGTGTTTTCTTCTGGATCTTTTCAAGACACAGTTAAGTGTTGCGCTCAGAGTCAAGCTCTAATACCAATTGAAGGGTGAGAAAACACTTAGAAGAGGGGGGGGGGGGTTGAATAAGTTTCTCTTTTTCTTTTTCTTAAAGGCTTAACAATAATGGAAAGACACGATTATTTTTATCCTGGTTCATTTGAACTCAAACTACTCCAGTCCACCCGCCAAGATTATTTTGCCTTTCTCAACAAGGACTTAATTCACTATAATCAACTGATTACAATCACACAACAATTGTTTTGACTAAAAATGCACAAGTAATCTTACAAGTGACTAACACCACTAAGACTTAAACTAGTCCTAGTCTACTAGAGAAATCTGACCAAACTTGGTCTCTCAAGGAACAATTACAAGAGTTAAATCTTTACAGATAGCGAAACAAAATTTTCTTATAAGAAAGCTATATCACAACTGTGATATTTCACTAAGATTAGTATTGCACAAAGTGTGTGTAAAATAATTTGCGAGCCTAGAATATTTTCACGTAGTTCTTGCTTCTTTTGAATCGGTTAAGTTGTTGGCTTGCAATAAATGATCTTCTATTTATAGCATGAAGAAAATTGACCGTTGCTGCCTTCAAAAGTGGAGAGCGATTAATGTTTGTGTGTTTGCTTGCAGTATTGCATTTTCCAATGAACTAGCGTAGACACTTGAGTGCATGTAGCCGTCTTTGCATTAAATGAGAAAACGACACTTTGTCAGAGCATGTTTCCTGAAACTTGACAAGACTTGTTAGCTTCTTTATTCCTTCATAACTAGCTTCATGTCTTGCTTCAGAACATGCTTGTAAATCTTCTTATCAGCAGTTGCATTCTAAGTACTTCTGATCAGCGCTTGCTTTCAAAGTACTTCTGAAACATAGTTTACACAGAAACTTGCTAAGCGTTAGAAGATGCATTAAAATAGTTTCATATCAGAGTCAGCATCAACACTTGGGCTAAAACAAATAGTTCTTTCATCAAAGAATTTCTCATTTATTTTCAGCTCAGCACATCAAAATGCTTCTGTCAAAACATTATCTGAAACAAGTAAATATGTTCATCAGAGTATCAATTATATAAAATATATTTATGGTTATCATCAAAACTCTAAGATATGATCATAACCAATCTTGTTCTAACATCTTCCACGTAAAAGTTTCTTGAAAATTTTGAAGTGATTTGTTGATAACCCTTTAAAGAGGAACCTGTCTTTGGAATCACTAAAAAATACCAAAAGATGAGCAAGATATAGCCCTTAGAAGTTCAAAACCCTAGTAGATCAACAAAATGCCTTGGAAACCCTTTTCAATTTTGACAAGCTTTCTTGTACAAATACTTTTGTCATGTAAATAGAAGTTGTTGAGGTTGATAATTAGAAACCATGGAAACCATAACCACTTCCAAATATTAACAATTGAGGGAAATATGCACTTGTGATCAAGAAATCAAGAACTTATCCAATTAGGTAAAAATTTCTTCAACCAACCCTTACAACTTTGAACTATCCTTGAAAAATTGAGGTATGATAAATTATAGTAGACTTTGCCATGATATTACTTTAAAGCATATTCAATGATGAAGCTTGAATCTCAATGAATCTTTATTGAAGAAGGCATGAAAATAAACTCATGAACCTATAGATCAACTTGATGGAATATGTTGTTCTTTCACCTATAATATCATCAATTAGGGAAAACATTCATTGTATTTATTAGTTAAAAGTTAATCAATACAAAACCTAGATGATCACAAAATACAAGTCAAGGTGTTTCGTGATTCTCCGTGAGCAAAGCTAAAGATAAGGAGAAGAACCAAACCCTAGTGTGATCTTGTGTGATTGAGTTGATATGAGATGATAGAGGGATCTTAGGGGAAATAATTGGGGTACAACATCTGACATTCAAATCGAATGGTTCTATCAGCTGGAAGGAACCCACATCCATACATGAGAAGACTTGGTATCTTCTTTCTACAAGCAGTATCAATATAATGTTGATCTTACACCGACTCATGTGTAGTCGCAAAACATGTCCATGGGCTTGAATGAAGGGTTCAAGGAGTATGCACAAAAATGGAACGATTTTGCTGGAAGAGTTCAACCTTCTCTATCCGATAGGGAGATTGTTGATATGTTCATGTGTACTCTGACAGGTCCATTATCTAACCATCTGATTGGAAGTTCCTCATCTAGTTTTACTAAGCTGATTCTAACCGGGGAACATGTTGAAGGTGGTATCAAGAGTGGAAAGATTCCAGTGGCTGCATCTTCAAGTGTTGTGAAGAAAACATTCAGTGATAAGAAGCAAACCAATTCCATTTATGTCCAGAAGGGTTATGTTAGCACTAACCGCAACCAATTTGTGGGAGTTGTGATAATCTCCAATCCTGCACCAATGCAACATCAACAACAAGGCAATCAACATAAGTCATATGCACCTAGGTGACAATTTACTAAGATCAACATGCCATTGTCCCAGGCAGTGCAACACCTGTTGAAGGCAGAGCTGATAACATTGAACGGTACTCTTCGGAATCCCAACACCTCCTCTCCTCAATACAATCCTAATGTGAGATGCGCCTATCATACCAATAGTGTCGGACATGACACAAATAGCTGCTGGGCTTTGAAAATTAAAATCCAAAATTTGGAACAGACCCTGCTGACGATGTACAAGTGTTCTTTCAAATCCTAAATAGTGGAGATATAAAGAATTTAATCCCTAGTCAACCCCTTTGATCCTAAGGAGTAGGAGTTTTCTTTTTCACACAAATTTCAACCCTTAATCATAATCTGGGGCAATGTAGTTTCTTAGTTGAATTCAAATGCACATTCAGTCACAAGCTTTACCTTCATA
Source organism: Vicia faba (assembly GCA_948472305.1). NCBI lineage: Eukaryota > Viridiplantae > Streptophyta > Magnoliopsida > Fabales > Fabaceae > Vicia > Vicia faba. The sequence goes on from OX451739.1 coordinate 1,404,413,906, forward strand.
CATGACAAATAGTGTTGAAGATGCTCTTCTAAATCAAAAGACGGTGATGGTTCCCCGTAATCATTAAAATAGGCCGTCATTATCTCTCAAAAGAAAAACCCGCTAATTCAAAACCTATGAAGGAGACTTAGGAAAAATTGGGGCATCCCGTTGACTGTAATCTCAAAACATTTCAAGAAAAAAATAGGGATAATAAAGTCAAAAAAAAGAGGTCGCTATGAATCCTTAACAAAAAAAAAAGTACTACAAAAAAATGATGACTGCCTTCTCAAATAAACTTTTAGTATCCGAACCACCACCGGAATATCAGGGAAAAGATTCTAGACTCAATAGGAATCTAAACGCATAATTAACTAAGTATAGGACCAAAGAACATCACAGAGAACATATGGGTACAAATAAATTTCGAGCCTTCATCCTTTGTTTCTTAAACCGTGAACCAAGCCATATTACAACCATTAAAAGTCCTAGCTGAAGCATGGGTTACTTCAAAAGCATCTATTACAAAAAAGGTATCCCGACTCATGTAAGACTCACTATAAATTCGGAGTTGAATTCATATTCTTAAAAAATTGTGTTTTTACTAAAAATGCATTTTCAAAACTTCTAGACAGCCAAAACCTTTGCATTTTTAATACCACTATTTGCATATGACTAATTGTTTGGCATTAGACAAATTCACACGATGAATGTTCAATAAATGAAAATCCCTTCAATAGGACATAATCACTTCAAATAAAAAGACATTTCCAGTAGCAGGCCTTTCATAATCACGGGGCATGACATGGTGTCTAAGTGATCTCAAGAAGTCAAGTTAAGATTCAAAGAATCTCTCAAAGGTGTTGAATAACAAATCTCCATGTGAATCACTTGGGGCATTGAACATGAATTCCAGCAAAGGGTCACGTATGATCAATCAAACATTATCTGGCAATACTATAATAGTTACTACCATATACAGTGACAAATCTCCGCATCCTATGAATGCGGACATAGTCTGAAAATAGTACGCATGAAAAAATACCTGCTAGGTTGACTGGGCTAGGAAAAAATAAGGGCATCCCGACGATCCAAAGGTTCGAGCAAAAGTTAGGGATATATATATATATATATATATATATATATATATATATATATATATATATATATATATATATATATATATATATATAAGTTGTACACCCGGCAAGTCGAAAACCTGAAAAGGCGGCTTGGGCAAAAAAGGTTATCTCGGTGGGCTGAAAATCTGAAAAGACAGTCCAAGCTGAAATTCTGGTATCAGATATGTGATGTCGAATGAGATGTCATGACACAAATATCCGAGGAACAAAGTAAAGTGCAACAATAATAAATGCAGTAAAAACACAAGGGATTGTTAACCCAATTCAATGTACAACAACACCTACTATGGGGGCTACCAAGCCAGGGACAAGTCCACTAAACAGTATCAATTCATAGACCCTCAGTAAACAACTTGTTTATGATCTAATCACTTAATCACTACCTGTGCTATACTTCTATCTAAGACTCACCTAGGTATGAGGCCCTGCTCAAATCCCTTCAATCACTTACAGTGAAGAAACAACAGAAATAATAAGTTTAAAAACTTCAATCATTCAATGTTTAAAATCTTATGAATGATACACAATTAACAATCTAAATAACAACACAAGTATTAAATCAATAATAGAGTGTTTTACAATTAAAAGACTTAGACTTCTAAAACAGAAAGAAAGTATTCTTCTTCAAAAGTTGAAGTAGTCTGAATAAGGAAGCAGGTCCTTATATATGCGCAGTAGTGGGCTTGGGCTGAAAAACAAATATTCAAATATTTTGAATATTTCCATGAAAACAGGCCAAGATATAATACATAAAGATAATTCAAATAGAAAAATATTCCTCCATATTTTTCGCATCCTATGAGTCACAAATCCTGAATTATGGTGTGCAGGAAATCAGGAAACAGAAAACTTAAACTTATATTGGGTTGAGTTCAGTTCAGGAGGAATATGTCAAGACATCTGCTTTGACATCATTCAAAACAGTTTTGCTTCAAATGTTAAGACATTTAGCAAAACATTATCAATTCACTGTTCTACCAAAATTGTTGCCAACAAACACTTACACAGGCAAAAGTTAGGGATTAAAGTGGACGACTATGTCCCATCATCTCATCACTTGTCTATCAGTGGAATGCTTATCACTCTGATCAGCATTTATCGAAGGCTCTAGAAGATGAGATAATGTTCAAGTCATCCATAAATCCCCACATAGCAGTTTCCGAATTTTTTTTATTAATAACCATGTATTAAAATAATATTTCCCAAATAATCGGGTTTCGGAAAAAATTACGCAAATAACCATGTTTCAGATGACTCCCCAAAGGAGGAGCCATCTGAAATGGCGCATGCACCTCCTTTTTCAAGGGAGGCTCCATCTCACTTGGCGCCTATGTGCTTAGGGCATGCCCTAAGCCAAGTGAGATGGCGCCTAAGTGTAATTTTAGGGCAAAAAATTTTTTTTTATTTTTTTTCCTGTGCATTGCCTGTTGGACAGAGATCAACAAAATGGACTTTTTATTAAAAAAAAAATAATTACATCCAATTGTATTACATTAAAATAACAGTAAAAAAATGGATACAAAAATACTGGGAAAAAAAAAGATACATCAGTGATCCCCCGGAACCCGGTAATGACCCCCAGTTCCGCATTCCCGTCCTCGCCTTTCTCTTGCTGGGTGTCTTCGCGTTTCCTGCTGCGGCAAGGTCGATGGCCCAGCGAAGCCAATGCGGTCCGAATCCATAAAATCAGTCAGATCTCCATATCTAGAAGATCCGCTCTGGTACAGTCGGTTACCCATACCCTCAAAGTTTGGTCGTGTTGGCGGTGGGTGGGGTTCCATGGTTGGTCTGTAGCATTGGTCGTCTGAGTATGGGGGGTAGAAAGGAAATGGATCTTGGGGTGTTTGGTATTGAGGATGTTGGGTGGTTTGGTGATATGGTGGGTGATGGTAGGTTTGGTCGGCTTGGTCATAATCTTCTAACATTCCCATATCAGGGCTAAGGCTGGATGTTGAGGGCGCCATATTGGGATATGTGGAAGACTGAAATTGTGTGTGGGGTATGTGGGTATGCTGGTATTGGGGTTGGTATTGTGGTTGGGTTTGAGGCATATCGGGGTATTGGTTGTTTAGTGGTGATTGTGGTTAGTTGTACGGCATTTGATTGTAGTTGTGTTGTGGTGGGGAATATGGTTGGGTGGTTGTGGGTCTGTTTCTTCTTGGGGGTTGGTGGGAGGTTGATGGGTTTTGGGTTTGTTGATGGGGAATCGAGGGTTGTGCCCATTGTGTGCGTGGGTCAACCAAGTACCTCGGATGAGACACGTGCATATCTGGGTTACTAACCGACTTGTACCACGACAAATATTGATCCGTGTGTCGCATGTTACCTTGAGTAAGGAAAACCGGGAATTGCAAGACGTAGCGGTGACGCCTCTGCCACATCTTACACTATTCTGGAGAGAAGTCTTTCCAGTTGGTAAGACCCCACTGGGCGTCGACCCTTTTAAGATGCCATGGGGACAAATCTGTTGGATCACTTGGTATATCTTGATGCATTCCGAACTGCATCTTCACACGGTCGCTGTGGTGCATCTCAACAATGTTGAACCGAATGAGTGCAGTCTTTGCAGTCCAAGTTATTGCATCCTCTGGGTGTGGATCATGGCCCAAACCCAAATATGGTCTCCAGACGAACTTCGATAAAATTTAAATCAGGTTAGCGCAAAAGTAATTTATAAATAATTTAAATGAACAAAAGTTAAAAGCTACGACGTACGTTATCTGGGCCTAAGTGATCCAACAGATTGCGGTAGAGTGCGACATTGAATCTTGGATTCTTGCCGTAATCCATACCCCTCACGCAGTACCTAAAGGAAATGAGAAACATGTTATTCTTAGCATATATTTTGGGAAGAGAAGAATAGTTATAAATGTTATAACTTGATGACTTACTTTGTTGCGTACGGGAAACCAAAAGTGTTCTTGTTGACGGGGTTTAACGACTCCATCCTCCACCAACCCCGGGCTTGTAGTAAAAATGCGCACCCATAAAATGCACATTTTTCCTTGACTGCGTTTTTGCACAAGGAACTGTATAGGTGGGCTAATACTGCAGAGCCCCAACTATATTTTCTAGTTTTTTCAAAATTTGTTAGTAAATGTAAGTACATAAAATTTTCACTATTTCCCGTACTTTCGGGAAATAAAAATGTACCCAAAAGTATCATAAGATACGTTCTGGCTTTTACTACTCTGTCATTCTCTGAGGAATTTTCATTTAATTCCATACTTGCATAATGACGTTTCAGGTCAGTGAGTAGTATTCCCTGCCCTCTTGCTCCACCACCTTCTACCATATCCCTACCCAACAGTTATTCACACTGTGAGTTGGGTTGTTGAATCGACCCGTTCACCGCCTTACCGTCGATAGGGAGGCCCAGTAGCATGTACACATCCTCTAACGTGATGGTACATTCACCTATTGGTAGGTGAAATGTATGGGTCTCCGGTCTCCACCTTTCCAACATTGCAAGAATGAACTTCGAGTCAATGGTGCAGTTGGAGATATTTATCGCATGTCCAAAACCTGCGTATTCCAGATAAGGGACGATAAATGGGTCGAGAGCCAGGTAGTTGTGCGAACGGATTCTGAATCTTTTTGTGTCCTGAGATCATAATTTAACAGGTGTAAGATTAATTCAGATGAACAACGCGTTATTTGAAGTATGAAAAATGTATAACCAAAGAAGAGACTTACAAATGCAGCAATGTTTTCCCTTGTGCCTCTGTGAGTATCGCCCATTGTTAGAAGAGCCATTGTTTAAAATGCTTGAGAGTATGAAAGACTTAGGAAGAGATAGAGAGTATGATAGACTTATGAAATATTTCGTAGCAGAGAGTGAGACTTGTGTGGGTGTGAGAGATGTTTCATATGGTATGTATTTATAGGCAAATAAGTTTGATGTAGGGGTTGCTTGTGCTTGCATGCCTGCGAAGTGTCACATTTGCATGCTTAGGGGGTTACACATATGCATGCATGCATGTACAAAAAATGAAAGGTGTCACTCTTGCAGGCTAGGTGGCAGCGCATGCATGTATCACGATTGAACAGTAAGGGAGGCGCCATTGGACTTGGCGAAAGAGTACAAAAATGAATGGTGTCGCCACCCCATTTGGCGAATAAGAGGTGTCATTTGTTACAGCATAGGCTCAGGCTACGTGACAGCCTTTGGGATTCCTTTCATTATTGCATGCAAGTCCATTGGAGTTGATGGGTGGAGTCTTACAAAAAACATGTATATGTGCAGAATAGGGCCAGGCTAGGTGGCAGCCTATGGGGTTTCATAAGCCCATGCATGTATCACGATTGGACAGTAAGGGAGGCGCCATTGGACTTGGTGAAAGAGTACAAAAATGAATGGTGTCGCCACCCCATTTGGCGAATAAGAGGTGTCATTTGTTACAGCATAGGCTCAGGCTACGTGACAGCCTTTGGGATTCCTTTCATTATTGCATACATTCCCATTGGAGTTGATGGGTGGAGTCTTACAAAAAACATGTATATGTGCAGAACAGGGCCAAGCTAGGTGGCAGCCTATGGGGTTTCATTATTGCATGTAATATTATTGGCAACCTTGGGGGGTTGCATCCTTACTTAATTGAAATTTTTAGCCTTACGTTTAACATAACATTGTTTCACATAATCTGTCAAATCTTCCAACCTTCGAATCAGTCATGAAATTCATAAATTCCAACCTTCAAACATTACAGCATTCATACCTTCATACAATCAATAAACCTCAAACATTCCAACCTTCAAACCTTAAAACAATTCTACGCAATGGCCTCTTCACCATAATTTGTCGTCAAAGCACATTTCAACGGTGAGACATACATTTGTCTCACAGTTGGGTTTTTGTTTAGAAACACCGACAACGTTCGATTTCTCTTAAACGGGAAAGCCAATTTCTCGTACTTCAAGAAAAGATTGGAGGCAAAACTTGAACGAGGCCCGGTGTCCCAGATATTTTATCAGAATCCAGTTTTTTTTGGAAACAACCAAGTAATTTTTTATAAGGTTGAAGTTCAAGATGACGAGGATCTCCATAATATGATTTCCAGCCATGTCTATTCTGGATACGACTCTATTGAGTTGTACGTTTTGCTTCAAGAGCCTCCGGTGACACAGGAGGTAGAGCCTCCGGTGACACTGGAGGTTGATCCTTTGGAGAATGAACAAGATGAGGTAGATGCAGTTGATGATGAAGAAGAAGATAACGAGTTAGAGTTTGATGAAATGGTGAACGATGATTCTGACGATGATGGCATCCCTAGTATTCCTACAGACAAAATCTACACACCACCTCCGCACATGACAAACTTTAACATGGGCGGAGATGAACCTTCTACTGACTTATTTTTCAAACCGTATATGCAGTCGGATGAAAATTTAAAAGAGAAGGACAAGTTTCGTAACAGAGAGGAATGCATCAGGGCCATTAAAAAATTTCACATGCTCAACTCAGTTGATTTTAAGGTGGATCGTGTCAACCCAGAAAGGTACAAGATCAAGTGTGTCCACCCTGACTGTATGTTCAAGCTGACCGCATCATACAGATTAAGGGGTGACTGCTGGGTCATAGGTTCCATGACTACCCACACTTGTGTAAGTTCCACTGAATCACAGGACCACCGAAAACTCAACTATGATCTAATCTGTCAAGAAATCCTACCCCTGGTCAGCAACGACCCATCTTTGAAGGTGAAAACAATCATCTCCCACATCACCACAGTTTTTAACTACACTCCGTCTTACCGTAAGGCGTGGTTAGCAAAGACTAAGGCGATTGAAAGGGTGTACGGAAACTGGGAGGAGTCATACCGAGAACTTCCCCGCTACCTGAATGCACTCAAGACGTATTCTCCAGGTAGTGTTTATGTTCTGGAAACATTGTCAGCGTACGCCCGAGATGGTAGTCAACTGCATGGCAACGGAATATTCAGTCGCGTGTTTTGGGCATTTCAACCATGCATCACAGGGTTTTCATCATGCAAACCAATTCTACAAATTGACGGGACTTGGTTGTATGGGAAGTACAAAGGCACGCTATTGATGGCAGTTGCACAAGATGGCAACAACAACATTTTCCCCGTTGTGTTTGCCCTTGTCGAGGGGGAGACCGGTGGTGCTTAGAGCTTTTTCCTGAAAAATCTTCGGACACACGTGGCTCCTCAACCAGATCTCTGTTTGATCTCGGACAGACATGCCTCCATTGAAATTGCCTACAATAATCCAGCAAATGGTTGGCATGACCCTCCTTCTACGCATGTCTATTGCGTCAGGCATATCGTCCTGAATTTCTCGAGGGAGGTCAAGGACAAAACATTGAGGAAAGCAGTTATGAATGTGGGGTATGCATTGACACAACCCACATTCAAATATTACCGCAACGAGATCCGTTTGTCTAATCCAGAAGCCGGTAGGTGGATCGACAATATCCCGGTGGAAATGTGGACTAGGTCATACGACAATGGCCAAAGATGGGGGCATATGACAACGAATCTTATTGAATCAATGAATGGGGTATTCAAGGGCATAGGAAACCTCCCAATCACTGCCTTGGTAAAATCTACGTATTTTAGGATGGCTGCGTTATTTGCCAAAAGAGGTGAAATGTGGAATGCGGTGTTGCAATCTGGACAACTATGGAGTGAAAGCTGCATGAAATACATTAAGGATGAAAGTGCTAAAGCCAACACTCACATGGTTATACGGTTTGACCGACACAACCACAACTTCATTGTGAAAGAGACAATCGACCACAATGAAGACCTGCCAAGACAAGAATACAGGGTCATTTTACCTTCTCAATGGTGTGATTGTGGCAGGTTTCAAGCATTTCGTATGCCTTGCTCTCATGTCAGTGCCGCTTGTGCTCATACCCATCAAGACGCGCTTCAACTGCTATCAAACGTTTACAAATCTGAAACGTTGCTCACTGTTTAAAACAACAACTTTCCTTTGGTGGCAAAACCGGATTATTGGCCTGAATACAACGACGATATAGTTTGGCACAATGACCAAATGCGAAGGAACAAGAAGGGTCGTCCCAAAAGTAGGCGCATCACAACAGAAATGGACGATCTTGACAGGTTGGAAAGAAAGTGTGGTTTATGCCGTCAGGTCGGACACAATCGCAAAAACTGTCTGAATCGGGCGTCTGGCTCGACCACATAAATATTGTAATACAATAAATCTTTTCAATATTTGTGTTGTAAACATTAGGGTTTTCCGTTAACAGATTTTGCTACAGTTAATAAAACACGTACAACAATAATTAACGATATTCAATCTAGGAAATTACAACTGTTAACACAATTTCATCTGACCCATGCATCATCAGCATTACATCACTGTCTGTTTTGACTTCCTCCAACCACACATTAGGTCTTCCTGTCGCATGTGAGGTTGTTGTTCGTTTTCGCTGGATCCTTCGAATTTTTTCCCCCTCCGCGATGTCTCCATCTAGCCACCACATCAACTCCCGCTTCAGACGCTCCATGGAGTGAATGTGCCAGAATTTCATTTTCATCGCAGGTTTCATGGCGGAGAATATAACGTAACCATCTCTGCTAAAAATCATAGGCGGCGTCATTACGCAAATAACGGAGTACACAATAAAAATACAGTGCGAGAAAGTGTGAGAAATTTCGGAGAAACGGACGAATTATTTATAAAACAGCATTTTGTCCTAGTTTTGCCCTAGGAGCCAAGTGAGATGGCGCCTCCTCTCATTTTTAAGGAGCATGCTCCATCTCACTTGGCTAAAAGCCAAGGGAGGCGCCAAGTGAGATGGCGCCTAGGGCAAAACCCTAGGTGGAGGCGCCAAGTGAGATGGCTCCTCCTTTGTGGAGCCATCTGAAACATGGTTATTTGCGTAATTTTTTCCGAAACCCAGTTATTTGCGAAATATTATTTTAATACATGGTTATTAATAAAAAAAATTCACAGTTTCCATGAAATTATCTCTACAAAGTTATATGCACAAGCTCATCTTCAATAGAGATACATTCCTTGCAAGTCTAATATGCCTTTAAGACAGAAATTAGCCCATCTTCTAGCTGTTAACTTTATCATACTCACCATCAGATCATCCTAGAGGATAAAGGAATATGATATTTTCCCCATAAATATCACCAACCAACGGAGTCCCAATCTCTATAGGAGATTACGACATCAGTACAGTTTATGGAAATTCACTACCCAAATTGAGCTTATTCCTCCAAAAACTGTAAAACCCCCTGCAAATTTCTTTCCTCCAGCAGCGCTCATTTCCTCAGCAAGAGTATTCCTTAACAAAGTGTTTCTTCAGCAGGTTTAGGGTTTATTTCCCCAACAGGGTTTATTTCCCCAACAAATTACAGTCTCCCCAATTTGAGTCTATTTCTATAACTACAAAAAATTACCAGCAAAGGATAGTCTGGGTTTCTATCCCCAAAGATTTGCTACTGAATCGGAAATCGGACTAGGTATCATTCAACCTTATTCTCTCCAGATGAGTCAGCATCCATATCGGAAACCCGACCGAACAACACCTTGAAAGGTTATCTATCTCCTTTATCCCCAGTTAGGGTATATAAGAATTAAATTCCCCAGTACAGCAAGGAACAACCAATGTTCATGCACTCTTCTATCCCTAAGCATAAGTCAAACATTCCCAGTGGAGTATCCTCGAAACAGAAAGCAGGAATCCCCAGCGAAGACATTCTAAACGAGATTGAAGATTCATACTCTTCATCCCCAGTGACAGTCAGGGATTTATTATTCCTTGCCAAAGATGTTACAAGAAACTACCATCGCCGTCAGCGATATCTTACGTCTCACAGATCATTTACAAAATATCATAGCATATGCATACGAAAAACACATATAGCACACGCTCATTTATTTTGAGAACATCATTACGCAATGCATTACATACATCATGACATTGCATAAACACTAACTTTATCTTTTCAGGTAAAGTCTACAAACAAAACGAATATCATCCGCAATTTTTAAACAGGTCTGTAATACGGTGGGGATAGAAAGAGTCGCCATCGAATTTTCTTTTATCCAATAAAGGAAAGGGTGAAAAGAATAGGAAAGACCTTTCGAGAATTTTCTTGAGTTCGGGGGTTAGGTTATGAGAAGGGAAGGTGTTAGCACCTTTTTCGTTCGTATTTATCTACGGGATCTTAGTTGTTAGCTCACTTTGAAATGCTTTGTAAAAATGTGTTTGTGTGGGTTTGAAAGTATTTTTGAAAAGTGACTTTGTTTAGGAGAACTTTGTAATGATTCTCGTCTCTATAAAATGTATACAAAGTGTTGACTTTTAAAAATATTTTATGAAAGTGTTGGTGTGTTTGAAAGATGTTTTGTTTTGAAATGTTTGTGAGCAAGAAACTACAAACGTTCTACCTACTCAAAATAAATCTTCGTTCTTTTCCTCCTCCTTTAGATAGTGGTATCTTACCATTAGTTAGTAAGAAACCTTATCATTGGATGTGAAGGGACATGCATGGGTTATTGTGCAGTCATAAAAGGCAACATTGTAGGATACCTTAGCAATTTGTTTATAAGGGTCTAAGATCGTTTATCGAAGGCAACACCGAAGGATCATTGAGGGACTACGATCTTGTAATCGAGGGTCTTTGCTAAAATATCCCATGTTCGAGGGACATGACTGTTTTATTTCTAAGGCAACAAGTGTGTGTTATCCCTAGAGGTGTAAGTGTGCAAGGTGTGTTATTTTCATGCATTTTGTCGTGAATTAGGGTTGTCTACTTTTTTGTTTTTAAGTCTTTCCATACACATCCTAATTACTAGCAAAAGCGATAAGTTGCGGAAATTTAAAGTTTTACGCAATTACATCATTTTAGGGGATGAGGATACAAATTACAAATGGGGATGAAAGAAATTAAAACCTAATTACTATTACAACCATATTGAATAATGCAAAATAAAATGTACAAGAATATAAAGATAGTGTAAAAGACAATAAAAATTGTTCTTTATGGATTTTGGTAGAAAAAGGGTTTGAACCTAATTAGTAAACTTAAAAAGAAAGAAACTAATTAATTAAGTTCCTAAATTATAAGTTAATTTAATTAGAAGAGAAAATTAAAATAAAAATAATTCTAATTTAATTTTAATTAATTTAAGAAAGAAGATATTTTTTATGGTTTTTGATTAAAAGAAGTGAAATAAAAATAAAAATAAAAATATTTAGTCTAGGTATTTAATAAAAAAATATTTTTGTATTTTTTTAATAAGATAATAATAATAAAAATAATAATAATAATAAAGAAAACAAAATAAGATTAAAAAATATAAATTAGAAGTCAGGGGTCTGAAAATGAACTAAGGGGTTAATAAGTAAAAAAAAACATTTTTGTTGATTTAGGCCCAAACAGATTTTTTGTATAATGAGAAAATAAAAAGCAATGGGCTAGTGTGTGTGAAGTATTCAGGGGGTATGAAGAAGAAAAATGATCAGGCTCATTTCTGAAGAGCCCAATCGCGCTTATGTGCAAAAATAAACAATGAAATGTTGTAAAAAATTCCAAAATGACTCGCTGGGGCTCAAACCCAGGACCTTCCATAGTAATGCCTTACACGTGCGCTTCTTGCCACTGGGGTGGCTATTTAATCCAGTATAGAAATAAGTTGCAATAAATATAATATAAAACAAGTCCATGATTGTACTTCATCTTCTTCCTCGCGCCAGCCATAACTCTACCACTTTCTCAACTCTCAACCATTCTCAAAAGTATAAACATCAAACTTGTTAGAAATTTCACCATGATTTCAAATATATATAAATAGCTTAAGCAATGGATCAAAGATGAGCACGAATTTTAAATGGTACCAAATTTAACCTAATTTTTTTCTAGAAAGTTCAGGCTCAAAATTCTCACTGCTCAGGAAACATAAATGAATTCTAAGGACATGGTTAGTTTCAGGGCTATGATGTCTAGATTTTATCTTTTAAAATGGAAGCCAAATGATGCTTGTATGAAGAGTTATAATTCCATAAAACTCACCTTGTAGATGGAGATCGTGTTTTGAGTTAGAGCTCACTTCAAGGTGCTGCAATGATTTGTTTAGCTTCCTTGAACCTCTAGGAAGCTAAATCATTGCTTAGCTTAAGATGAGAGTGTCTGGAATGTTTTAGAGAAGTAAAGTTGCAGAGATGCAAAGTGAGGTTTGGACAATGGTGATGGAGGTGTTACAACTGTGAAACATGGATGGGGATAAGTTATATTCGATGCAAGGAAGCTTTAGGATTAATTTGGAGAAGAAACGCACGAGTGGTTTATGAGATGGAAATTCTTGGGAAGAAATGACAAGTTATGGTGTTTTTAGAGAAATTTCTGATTTGTGGGAGTTTGAGGGAGTTTCAAGGCTTCTAATTTCATGTCTTAAGTTGCATAATGGTGTCTTAATTTATAGGAGAAGGTTTGGAGGCTTGAGGTGGTCACAATCACAAGATCACATGTTTATGGATTTTGACTTGTTTTTGAAGTAAGCTTGACAAGCATTGTTCCAAGGCAAGGTACATGGCTTATAGGGGGGCTAGAAAACTTTAAACATGTTTATCTGACATTGTAGAGGATGCTTGTGTAGAAAGAACAAGTGTAATGCTCAAGACAAGTTGACTTTGTGATTAAAGCCACTTTACTAGAATGGCAATGTTACTTTGTGCCATTAATGGAAATGCAACTTGGATAAGGGCTCAAATGCTTGGGCAATGGCTCTATCAGTTGTGTAATCAATTAATTATAGAGTGGAACACAAGTTATAAGCCTGAAAACTGAAGTTATGCAGCATAGGCTAGGGTTTTGCTCAAGTGTTCATCACAAAAATGCCTTGTAATTGAAGAATGGATGTCCAACTTCCTCTCTTCGATTCTCTTAGCTCAAAAATGATCTCTTCAAGTTATTTTACATTTTGAAAATCTTGAAATATCCTCTACAAGTTTCATGTTTTCCATTTTTTCTAAATCAAATTGGAGCTATGTGAAAAATGTCCAAGAAGTTGGGACAAAAAACCTGCCTAAACTAGGTCAAAATTTTACTAAGTGTTTAAGAAAAAGTGCATGACTTCATGGGCCTATAACTTAAAATCTAAGAATTTTTTGGATATGAGCCCTATAATACAAAGTTTTAGATTTCATCAAGATCTACACTTTTCATGTTGAGAGTTTTCATTGAATCATCTTGGATCTTGGTGAAAAATTGGCATGAAGTAATGAAATTACCATGTACAAAAACACTTAAAAAAATTTCTAAGTCTTGAAAAGTTTGACTTTTCAAATTGATTTTTGAATTTCTTGATTTCTTGATGATCAAGCTTCATATTTTTGAATGTCTTGATGAATCTTGACTTTTGAAACATAATTTTGATTAAAAAGTCAAAGTTTGACTTTTGGTGTATCAGTTCACTTTTCATCAGTTGACCAAATTTATCTATCAATTGTTTGATCTTGAGAGGTGAATTGATTCATGCAATTAGGTTAAAATTATGTACTTGAATCCTTGAAATCATGTTTCAAACAAATAAGTCAGGTATTAGCTCAAAAGTAAAAAATAAGTCATTCTAGTCAAAAACCCTAATTTTGACCATTTTGCCCTTTTGATGATTTGCACACTTTTCTTGAGGAATTGTGATCCAAACTTGATCAATTGATGAGTATGACTTCAAATAGTTGATATTGGTCAAAAAAATTGAAGTTTTACTGTAATTTGACAATAATTGACTTTTTAACCAATACAACTGTTTTTTAGTCATTCGTTCAATTGATTGGGCAAAATTATGATTCAAGAGTTGAAAATTGACATGTGTATTCTTAGAGGTATAAAATTATCCATGAAAGTCATTAGAAATCCATTTGTCCTTGTGAAAATCAAAACCCTAATTTGGGGCATTAATATTTAGGAGGTGGTTTGACCTAGTCAACACTTGTGCAAACTTGAGCTATTTGAAGATCTTGTGAGAAATGTATTGAGAAAAGAGAGGGAAAATTTTAGGGTACAACAAGGTCAAAGATTAATTACCGAAGCAAGCCCAGGTAACTTATCTGCATGACTAGGTCGAAGATTAATTCCCGAAATAAGTCGGGGCCACTATCAAAGACCAGGTACTATGAATTCTCGAAACAGGCCGGGTTTACCAATGAAAAAGAATTGTAGATCAATTCCCAAAACAAGACGGGGCAACCATCTGCATGACCAAATGAATTCCTTCAAAGATTTACTTTGAACAATATCTCCTAAAAAAATTTTCCTCAGAGACTGAACTCCCACAAGCATTTCCCCGGAGACTGAATTCTGAAAGCATTTCTTCAGAGACTGAATTTCGACATGCATTTCCTCAGAGACTGAATTCCGACAAGCATTTCCTTTGAGACTGAATTCTGACAAGCATTTCTTCAGAGATTGAATTCGGACAAGCATTTTCTTGGAGACTGAATTTCGATAAGCATTTCCTCAGAGACTGAATTTCGACAAGCATTTCATTGGAGACTGAATTCCGACAAGCATTTCCTCAAAGACTGAATTCTAAAATAAGCATTTCCTCGAAAATTGAATTCCGACAAGCATATTCCTAAGAGACTGAATTTTGAAAAGCATATTCCTCATAGACTAAATTCTAAAAAGCACTTCCTCATAGATTGAATTCTGAAAAGAACTTACCTTAGAAATTTATTCTAAAAAGCATTTCCCTCAGACAAGCATTTCCTTCAGAGACTGAATTCTGAAAAACAGTTCCTTCGTAGACTCTTTCCAACACTTTTTCTAGTTGAAGTCGGGCGTAGACATCTTCTAATACACCATTAAGATGAAAACAAGTGTAGATTTCTTTCGAAGCTCATTTGGAAATGTCGGGCATAGAATCCTTCCAATAACTTCTTCTAGTTGAAGTCAAGCGTAGACATCTTTTGGATCAGATTAAATCGAGCATATATTTATTCTGATTCTTCTTCAAAATATTTGGGCGTAGTAGACTCTTTCTAATACCTATTCTAGATGAAGTCAGGCGTAGACATCTTCTAGTACATCATTCAGACGAAATCAAGCATAGATTCCCTCGGAAGCTCCTTTGGAAAATTCGAGCTTTGACTCATTCCGACACCTTTTCCAGTTAAAGTCGGGTGTAGACTCACTCTAAATACATCATCTAAAGACAAAGTTGGGCATAGACATAGTATAATTTTTATCAACGGTTACTTTTGATGGCATCTATAAGCCTATCTCTGACGACTCTCTGTAGCGGTATAAATGTTGAGACTAAGGCATTGGATTGACTTAACTCGTACAGTTCAAATAAAAATCACCACCGCACTTTATTGTTACCAAACGAATGTGAAAAGAACGAATAACCCAAAAAGAGGGGGAGAGAATCTAAGTTCGGGGGTTGGTTATGCAAAGGGAAGGTATTAGCACCCTAAACATCTACGATACTCCGCAGGAACCTCTTTGAAAATTTGTGTATTTTGGCTATAAAATGTTATATAAAAATAGATTATGGGGATGAGAAAAGAAGTATTTTTTTACAATTTTTGCACCCGCCGCGATTGCGAACCTTTAGTGCCTACGTACCACCTTCCGAGCAATAGGGGATCAGGGTACTCGTAGTTCACCTTTTAAAAATTTTAAAACACAAGTGTGTTGGTTAATTTTAAGAGACGAGACATCATCATCTTATCCAAGTGGAAGAACATACTAACTACCCACAATAATGAGAAAGGAGAATTTGCGTCATCTCAAAGTGGAGGATATAGCTTGGATTTTAAAATCAACAAAGCCTCACACAACACCCAAGTGGAAAATATCTCTCTTCATTACATATCGTAGAAGTATAGTAGCTCACGTCACTACAAGGATTGACAAGAGTCTAATCTTTTTTGAGAAAATTTTAAAGTGAAAAGCCAAAGTGGCAAAATAGTTTGAATGAGATTGATTGACTTTTAGTCTTCTCACAAAAATGTCAAAGTATGATTAAGTTGGTTAAATTTTAATTAAGAAAATATTTTTGAAAATACATGGACATAAGTCCAAGTTTATTGTGAAAGCGGTTCAAGTTTAAAAACAAGAAGACTTTTCAAAAGGGGGAGAAGATTTTTGAAATTAAAGAAGATGGGAGGAGATGAAGGGGCTACCCTAAAGCATAAGGTAAGAGCTAGGGAAAATAACCGTCTAACCAACAAGAAGCCCACACTTGACACAATGAGTCAATGTAGAATTCCTATCCTTTGGATTGAAACCAAACAAGCAAAGATATTAAACCTCTTAAGAAAACCAAGCTTCAATTGCATTAAGTCTTCACAAAAATTGGGCAGAGAAACAACTGTATACAGATGAGTTCCCAATTACTAACAAAGCATATAATCAGAATAGCATGCACATAAAGAAAACAAACAACCCAATATCTTAGAGTAAACCCCAAGAATTCCAGACAAAAAAACAGTTGAAGTCACAAGGTATCAAGGTAGGTCAAGGTCTCCAATCCTAAATCAAAGAAGTCCATCACTCAATAATGCCAAGGATACTGACCAAGTAGTCCAAGTAACATTTAAGTTTTTTATTGTTCAAGTTGATTATTAAGTGTAACACCCAATTCTAACCTACAATTATATATAAAATCAGAGTTACAAAAATTCGATAATCGAATCAGGATGCTACAAATTCAACTTTGTATAATAGAATTCATCAATGATACATAACACATTAAATATGGATGAACCAACAACAACATAAATTCATCTTTTAAAACCAACAACTTTTATAACCTCGCATCGAAATTAAATATTCAACTTAAAGAATATAACATATTTATCCAACTAAAACAACTTCGAATAACAGTTATTTAACGAACAACAACTTAAAGTTCAATCAACTAAAATAATAACAACAATAAAATAGCAAGCAATCACCCCCCCCCCCCCCCCATTAGTATTACGTATCAGAGCAATGGCACTGACTTGAACTACTGAAAGTAAACAACCTTCACTTTGGATTACCTACACGTTACCAACATCTGGATAACATTCAAACAGAAGAGGTGAGATATCATACAATATAATAGAATGTATGATAAATATTATATTAGAATTAGGTTATGCAGAATCACCACTTTACAACTTTAAACAACATCAATCAAAACAAAACATCAAAGAAACATAATAATTAATTCATCAACACGACAACTCAACATGCAATGTGAAATACAACTTCTTACTATGTATATGCATGTATTACCAATGGATCAGAACTCCCATCTTAAAAATGGAGCAGAAATCCAAACGTAAAAATGGAGCAGAACTCCCCACTTAATAATTGCCAATTAATAGAGGCATCAACAAGGCATAAGCCTTCTTCGCAGTTTTCCAGTCCAGGCCGTCGCAAAATATGCAAATGTATGTGACTCAATGAATGCACTATCACATACTCACAATAATAATCATTCATCATAAGTCATAAGCCTATATCACCATTATTACCAGTAAATAGAGATAATTCATCGTCGTTTAAAATTCCCTGCAACTTCACATTATCAACAAAAATTCACAGCAAGAATCACAACAACACAATAACATTGGTATAAGCCTACAACTTAATAATAATTCAACATAAATTAGCATAATTCAACATTGGCCATAAGGATACAACTTAATATCTGCCCATAATTAGAGGTATCTCAACATAAATCATCAACCTGTAATTTCACAACTGAGAACAACTTACACATCAACTAAGAAGAATAACAACTAACTTATACCCCTCGGCCCAAACTGCAACTTCATTCCGCTCGACAATGGTATCGTGCTCCTCAGCACGCCATTCAACCTAATGCCTCTCGACATCAAACACATATATTCCTCGACACATTTTGCAGCCTAAACGCCGCTCGACACCTAACACCATCAGCATCCTCCTCGACCACTAGTTCAGCAAACCACATAGAACAACACGACGTCATAACGACTACATCAATACAATAGATAACTTCTGACCAACTGCTCGGAATATCACAGTAACGGGCAAATACATTTCCTATCAATAGATTTGTTCATTGTATAAGACCGTTACACATAAACCCTCCCAATATGACCACAACCACAACTCCTAACTTCCTTTAAATTGCTCGGAACACAACATCATCATAACAACCACACCACCCAGTGATACACTACACTAACCTAATCATCGATTCTACCAGGAAATTATACATATAGCTCAAAACCGCCCCAAACACTACTAACGGGAAACTTCAACAACAGGTTCACTAATCATAATATACAGTTATACAATAACTCCCTAACAAACACAACATAGAGAAATGGGTAACTTCGATAACAAATCCAAAAATATCAATGCACAGAGTCATATAAACGACCAATTCCCACATGATACACGTCATAAACCCCATTATAAGGTCAGAACCCCACCCTTACCTGGATTGTAGTTCGCTCAACCAAATCTCTGGTTGTAATCCTCACTTTTCTCTGCTCGACATCGGGTCACTGCTCCTCTATCCACGTAGCTCTTCCGGTCAACATACATAACTCCTTATTCTCCAAAAGCCAAATCCTTATTGTAGCATTAGAAATGTTTAAGACTAAGCCATTGGATTGACTAGACTTATACAAATCAAAATAAAAATCTCCACCGCGCTTTATTATTTCCAAAGGAATGGGAAAAGAGCGAGTAACCCAAAAAGAGGGGGAAAGATTCAAGGTAAGGGGGTTGGTTATGCAAAGGGAAGGTATTAGCACCCTAAACATTTACGGTACAACAGAGGAACCTCTTTGAAAAATCTGTATTTTTTGGCTATAAAATGTTGTATGTAAAATAGATGGTGAAGGTGAGAAAAAGAAATATATTTTTTATGATTTTTGCACCTGCCGCGGTTGCGAATCTTTAGTGCCTACATACCACCTTTGATGCAATAGGGGATCAGGGTACACGTAGTTCATCTTTAAAAAAATTTAAAACACAAGTGCGTTGGTTAATTTTATGAGATAAGGCATCATCGTTATTGTCCGTGTGGAAAACATACTTACTAACCACAATCATGAGAAAGGATAATTTGCATCATCTCAAAGTGGAGGGTATGGCTTGGATTTTAAAATCAACAATGCCTCACTTAACACCCAAGTGGAAAATATCTCTCTTCACTACATATTGTAGAAGTATAGTTGTTTGCATCACTATAAGGATTTACAAGAGTCCAATCTTTTGAGAAAAGTTTTAAAGATAAGAGGCAAAATGGAAAAATGGTTTGAAATGAGATTGATTGACTTTTAATCTTCTCACAAAAAAATGTCAAGGTTTTATTAAGTTGATTGAATTTTATTTATGAAAAGAGTTTGAAAATGTGTGGACCTAAGTCCAAGTTTATTATGAAAGTGGTTCAAGTTTAAAAAACAAGAAGAGTTTTCAAAAGGAGAAAGAATATTTTTGAAATTAAAGAAGATGGAAGGAGAAGAAGAGACTATCCTAAAGCATAAAGTAAAATCTAGGGATAAGAACCATCTAACCAACAAGAAGTCAATATTTTACATTATGAGTCATGATAGAATTCCAATTCGGATTAAAACCAAACAAGCAAAGATACTAGACCTCTTGAGAGAACCAAACTTCAAGTGTATTAAGTCTTCACAAAAATTGGGCAGAGTAATAGCTGTATACGGGTGAATTCCATATTACAAATAATGAATGTAATCATAATAACATGCACACAAAATAAACAAACAACGTAATGTCTTGAGGTAAACCTCAAGAACTCCAAACAAAATATCAATTAAGGTCACAAGGTCTCCAACATAGGCCAAGGTTTATAATCTTAAGTCCAACAAGTCCAATACTCCACAATGTCAAGGATAGTAACCAAATATTCCATGTATTATTAAAGTCTTTTTTAGGTTTCATGTTGATTATTAGGTGTCTTGAAAAAGAAAAGAAAGGCTCAAGTGAGCAAAACAAAAATAACAAGGATAGAAATGCTCAAGTGAGCAAAATACAAATACATGAAATGTAATGCTTAAAATAAATGGTACATAAAGCATAAAAAAAATAAAAGCATAAAATGAAACAAATTAATGATTAGTGGTTAGTTGGATGACCATCTTGAAACTTGCACTTAGAATTTATTAGAGGATTGGTAGAACCAAAGCCTCCACACAACAAATTGTATTTTCTTTTTGTCAAGTATATCATCCATTTGGAATCTGCGCAAGTACCATTTAATGATCAACGATGTTTAAGTGATCCACGTTGACCAAAAGTGTTGTAGATCCATTAGAGGATTGGTAGAACCAAAGCCTCCACACAATGAATCTCAAAGTTATTGGATCAAAGGGATCAAATTAACATACTTGAGCTTGTAAACATAGGTTTGGGCCACGAATGATCATTTATTCGAATCAAGACAAAATTTAGCGCTATGTTAAGCAATCGTAAGTGGTCTTATATAGAATTCACACCTATTTTGAGGCCGGTCAATAGCAATTTATGCACCATTTGTTTTAAGACATGATATAGAGAAGGACTCAAATATATTTATAAAATTTTTGATAATTTTTTAAAGTCAGAAACTATTTTTAAAATTAAAATAAATGAGTAGAATAAACCAAAAATGATAAAAAAAAATAACAAAGTCAGAAATAAAAAATAAATAAGGTCACCAATATTTGTCACAATATTATTAGATCCTTCTATAATTTTTTCAGAATTTAAAAATGTATAAAAGTATTTTTTTAAACATTTAAAACAAATCAAATAAAGTGATAATTTATAAAAAATATCAAAACACAAACTAAAATTGTGAAAAAATAAAATCTGAAAGAGAACAATCAAAAATTATTTTTCATAATTTTTTCAGATTTTTTGGACTAAAAATGAATTTTCAATGATTTTTTTAAGTTTAAAACAATTAAATATAAAAATCATAAAATAAAATAAAAACCAAAAAGATGTGGACCAATGGATGAGAGTCAAAACGCGTTAGTAATCAAATCCAAGGGATCTGGCATGTTGTGCATATCATGGTTATTAGTGAATAAAACATTGGATCACTTATTAAATCAGAAATTCAAAAAAAAAGTGGTGCGCCTTCATTGGTTGGAAGATGACACGTTGGTCATCTTCAACCTCTAGCCAACGTGAATTGTAGGTCTCTCAAACTGTAAAATCAGATGCTCAGACCTATGACATTCGCTTTGTCTCTCAAGACGAAGACAATCACACCTTCGCGACAAATTTATATAAATTGTAACTCAAGCAATTTGGAAGGAAAGTTTTGAAAAGGGATTTCAAATTTCATGGTCAAAACATTTTTCCAGATAAAAGAAAGTGTTGCGACTAGAACCAGGGTAATGAGAGCATCACAACGATATCAAAGTTTTGAAGAATTAATGGAGAAATCGACCTATTGAAGTTGAGTTGTATAGCTCTGAAACTGGACTTTTATGGAGAAATATATGGAATGGTTCTTGAAGGTAATTGTATGGTTAGCTTCAGGGAAGATCAAGGAAGGTGAATTGATAGAAAAATTGGATTAAAAAAGGCTTGAATAGTGATTATGAAGTTTTAGAAAATTGAGTTATGGAGCAAGTTTGGCAGGGTGATTCTGGTTATCCAAGCTTGAGGAAATGAATGGGGGATGACCCTCTATTTATAGAAGAATGAATAGGATCCTCAAGGGTGTGTAATGATGAAGTTTGGAGGGAAATCCTGGGGGGTCTGCAGCATGAACAAAGTGTGACTTGTTTAGCATCCAAACTCAGCCAAATCGTATGTTTCATGATGCTAAACATCTTTGGAAACTCATCCAAAACAAAGATTTCAAAATCTGACTTGTGATGAAACTTCAATTTCAAGCTACCAATTTCAAAACAATGGCATTTTCAGCTCAAGGGGTCTTAGGACATGATTCTTGATGCTTTAGAAAGATGAGGCTATAAGCTTTGAAATGGAAGAAGAATGGAATCAAATGGATGCTTCAGATGAAAGTTGCATTGAGTCAAAGTTGGAGAAAAAGGGTTGACTTTCCATACTTAGAAACATTTCAAATTTTTCTTCAAAAGTGACCTATAATGTTTTGCATCCAAACATGGACTTCCACTTGGTTTTTTCTCTTGACCAAAAAATATGGCATGAAATAGACCTCTTGAATGACATTTTGAAACTTGAACCATTCAAAATATCCAAAAATGGAGAGAGTTATGAATTGTGGAAGTTGGCAAAAAATCATGAAATGACCTATAATCTTTGGCATCCTTAGGGCATCTTACATACATTTTATCACTTTGCACATAAAAGAATGATTAAAGCTCATATCCTCAAGATCATTTTGGAAAAAGAGTGGGCTAAAGGTGATAAAAATTTACCAAGTTATGATCATTTGAAGCTACACTTGAGAAATCGGGGGTTCATCTAGAGGACTTGTAATCTTTCTTCATCATCAAGTTTCTTCCACATGAAAACTCCTTGAAACTTTTGAAGTGATTTGTTAATAACCCTTATAAGAGAAGGATATTTTTGGAATCACTCAAAAATACCAAAAGATGAGCAAGATATACTTCTTTGAAGTTCAAAACCCTAGCTCCTAGACCAAGAAAATGCTTTAAGGAACTTTGACGATTTTGACCAACCTTCTTGTACCAACACTCTTGCTTTTTAAATAGAAGTTATTGAGGATGATAATGAGAACTCATAGCCATCAAAACCACTTCCATATCTTGATAATTTTGAGAAATATGCATTTGTGATCAATGGGAACAAGACCTTGTCCAATCATGACAACTTCTTCCATCAACCTTTTCTACGTTTGAATCAATTTGATAACTTTGAAATTTGATGAACCAAAATAAACTTTGCCATGCCATTTATTCCAAAACAACTTCAATGGTGGGGTTTAAATTTCTCAAGCTTTATTAACTAAGGCATATAAATAAACTCACGAACCCATGGATCAACTTGCTAAGCCACATTTCCTTTACCTACATTATTAACAAGTAAGACCATCCAACATTGCATCTTATCAATTAGAAATAAAATCAAGTCAAAATATCCATGATCAAAAAAGAAAATAAGTCAAGATGCTTGGTGATTCCTCAAAGAGCAAAACTAAAGATATGGAGAAGAACCAAAAGCCCTAATGTGATCTTCTTGTGGTTGAATCAACATGGTATGATGAAGGGATCTTAGGGGAAAAAATTGGGGTACAACAGTTTCCCTTATTCAAGTTTCTTCTATCCAGAGATACAGAGGTTAAAAATCTTCGTGTCGACGTGATCGAAGATACTTAAATATAAAACAAACCCTATTTTTGATCCTAAGATGCCATGCAATGCTTATGAATATGAATGCACATGGAAAAATTCAAAGGGACGCAAAAAAAAACTGGGGATGTAATAAAATAATGAAATAAAAGTGAAACTCGACTAGGAAAATAAATCACTGGTGGTTCAAAAGAACCGACTTATAGAGGATGATAAAAAGTCAAAGGATACGCCAAATTTTACTGAAGGTGAAACTACCGACGCTCATTAAGGGTAGAAAGAGGAAGGGAAAAACAACACCGATGTTTATTGACGGTGGGCTACCAACATTCACTGAAGGTAGAAATAGAATATATCAAAGCATCGTCGTTCACTGACGATGAACTACCAACATTCAGTGAAGGTAGCAAAAAGATATGAAGCACCAACTTTAACTGAAGGTGACCTACCAACTTTCACTGAAGGTAGAAAGAGAATATATCATAGCATCGCCATTCACTGATGATGAACTACCAACATTCACTGAGGGTAGCAAAAAGATAACAAGCACCAACTTTCACTGAAGGTGACCTACCAACTTTTACTAAAGGTAGAAAGATGATATATCATATCATCACCGTTCAGTGATGATGAACTACCAATGTTCACTGAGGGTAGCAAAAAGATAACAAGCGCCAAATTTCACTAAAGGTGACCTACCAACTTTCACTGAAGGTAGAAAGAAAATATATCATAGCATCACCGTTCACTGACGATGAACTACCAACATTTACTGAGGGTAGAAAAAATATAACAAGCACCAACTTTTACTGAAGGTGACCTACCAACTTTCACTTAAGGTAGAAAGAGAATATATCATAGCATCTTCGTTCACTGACGATGAACTACCAACGTTCACTGAGGGTAGCAAAAAGATAACAAGTTTACTCTAAAATTCTGGCGTTTCACCTAGAACGGGTCTCAACTTCTTCTTTAACCAAGGAATTCTGCCTAGGAAAAGGTAATGTATAAGTTATCTCAAATAAAGAGACCACCACTTACAAATATTTCTTAACGAATCGTCCCTGTTATATTGAATGACTAACTATCCACTTATAGAGAAGATAGTAAAGAAAATCAACGTCAACTCTTATGGGGAAATACAAGTTGCTCAAATAAAGAAACCTTCTATTTGCTGTTATGGAGACTTGAAAAAATGACTTCCTGGGGAAAACAATAGGGCTTTCTGGGGAAAAAAATATGGCTTCCTGGGGAAAACAATATGGCTTCCTGGGTAAATGCTGACATATTCCTGCCGTGGAGATAAAGTTTTCTCATGCAATATAAGTGCATATTCTCAAACAAAAACTCGAAGCTTTCAGAAACCCAAAGTAATAATATTGGTGGGAAAAAAAGATTCAATCCAGAAATAAACTGGAGTAAAACGGTCTACCAAAATATATTCCTTGAGAAACAAACTCAAGAAGGAAACCCAAATCATCCAGTCAAGGAGCTGTGTAAGAAGGCTAAAGCAAAAAAATATTCTGCGAGGGATAACTCAGTAGGGATGTTAAAAGAATATACACTTTCTACTTATGACTGACACTCTACTGGAGAGAGGACAACACAACTCTGCAAAATAGGGTAATATGTACACAAAATATTAACGAGTTTGAATGAGCAATGATTTGCTAAATTTAACTATGTATGATGTATGTATGGGTGTATGAGTGTATGAGTGTTTTTATGTATATGCTGACAAAACATATATAAAATACTAGGAATAAACTGGAAAAACCAACTCATGCACAAACAACATTCGACTAAATCACATCCAAGACGATCATCTGAGAAAGAAAAATAAGCACCAATCGAGGAAACAAAGTCCTACTGCATGGCTTAACTTTACTGGGGAGAAACAAAATATAGCGACGGAACAGTTCAGATATAGGGATATAACATCCTTCTCCAGTCTTCACCAGGGAGTAGCACTCAGACTTCAACGGGGAAATAAATATTTTAAAATGTAACACTTCTACTGGGGATTGCAAAACTAATTTTAAATAAAGCAGATGGACACCAAATCATCAAAACATTCATTGGGGAATTCAAGCCCATTTTGAAGGAGGAAAAATATACAAACTTCACTAAGGCATATAATGCTTCATCATCGAGACACCTACTGGGGACTTCGTGCGGACTTCGTTGAGGAGATCAACACCACATCATCAAGGGGAAACCAATATACGTTCTTCACTGGAGAAACCAGAGATACGTGTTCTTCAAGAGTAATAATTGTACCAACTTCTCTGGGAAGAGAGGACTTCTATCCAATAAGCAAAACCTTCACTAAAGAAATCTTGAATTGAATCTTCATATCATGCAAACTCAGAAAAGAAGAAAAAAAATGAACCAAAACTTGAGTGGGGACACTGGAGTCACAAACCCAATACATCGAAAACGTCCAGAGAAAATCTTCCCGGGGGAAACAAAAACTTCTCAAAACTATTGGAGTCCGTCCATTATTGGGATCATCACTTTTGTTTTCCTCTTGAATCACAAAATCTAAAGGAAAAGTAAATTGTAAATTCTTTTTGAAAAACAACTTTGTTATTTAATCTTCTTACTTTGCAAATTATTATCAATAACAAATGGAGTCTTTGCAAGCTAAACAAAACAAGAAATACAATAAATTGGGTAAAAGTTCAAATTTCATTGATAGGATGGTATTCTGCGAATGGCGAGATTCCATGGATAATTACAAAGTTCGGAAAATAGTAATATATAATGGAAAAGATACATTGAGATACAATATCCACTATCGCCTCTAAAAACTTTTGAAATCCTGAGCAGCAGCTTCCGTTGAAGTATGATGAGAATCTGAGAAGATTGTTGCTTCAATGATCGGGTCTTGTCAGATGTAGTTTCTTGCCAAGAAAGACCCTAACTTTTGCCTAAGCTGCCCCTGCGGGTTTTCAACTTAGCGGGAAATTTATTCTGTTTATGTCTCTAATTTTTTCCTAGACCGCCCTTTCGGGTTTTCGGTCTACCGAGACACTCTTTTTTGCCTAATTCGCCCTTTCGGGTTTTCAACTTAGTGAGCTGTTCTTTTTATTTCTTTAGGCGAAGTATTTTTTGATTGCATCAGCATTCATAGGATGTGGGAACTCATCCCCATCCATAGTTTCAAGAATTAATGCACCACCAGAGAAGGCTTTCTTGACAACATATGAGCATTCAAAATTGAGAGTCCACTTGCCCCTAGATTCAGCGTTAAAAGACATGATCTTCCTGAGCACGAGGTCGCCTTCTCTAAATACACGAGGTTTGAACTTCTTATCAAAAGCTTTCTTCATTCTCTTCTGATATAACTGCCCATGACACAAAGCCGTCATTCTCTTCTCTTGGATCAAATTCGATTGGTCAAACCTTTTCTAGACCCATTCAGCCTCTGACAACTTGGTTTCCATTATCACATGCAAAGAGGGAATATCGACCTCAATTGGGAGTATCGCTTCCATTCAATACACAAGGGATAATGGGGTTTCTCTTGCTTAAGTGCGGACAGATATTTGATATCCATGCAAAGCAAAAGGGAGCATTTCATGCCAATCTTTATAAGTAACAACCATCTTCTGGATAATCTTCTTGATATTCTTATTAGCAGCTTCAACATCCCCATTCATCTTTGTCCTGTACGGAGATGAATTGTGATGTACAATCTTGAATTCCTCACAAAGTTTGTCATTATCTTATTGTTTATATTCAAGCCATTGTTAGTGATAACCCTGATCGGCACACCATACCGACATTATAAGATTATTCTTAATGAAGTGCACTACCACCTGCTTGGTAACATTAGCATATAAAGCTGCTTCCACCCATTTGGTGAAGTAATCAATTGCTACCAACATAAAACAGTGTCCATTTGAAGCTTTGGGTTCTATCATCCCGATCATGTCAATTCCCCACATAGAGAAAGGCCACGGGGAAGAAATAACATTGAGAAGTGTCGGAGGCACGTGAACCTTGTCCGCATAAATCTGGAATTTATGACACTTCTTTGCAAATTTGTAACAGTCAGATTCCATTGTCATTCAATAGTAACCCGCCCTTAGCATCTTCTTAGCAATCGAATGTCCATTTGGTTGAGTGCCAAATGAGCCTTCATGAATCTCATGCATCAACATGTCTGCTTCGTGTCTATCCATGCATCTGAGCAGGACCATGTCATAATTTCTCTTGTACAACACATTTTCACTGAGGAAGAAACTACCGGCCAATCTTCTTAATGTCTTTTTATCTTTATTCTATGCACCAATCAGATATTTCTGAGTGTGAAGAAAATGCTTGATATCATAATACCAAGGTTTCTCATCTATTACCTCCTCTGTTGTAAGCACATGAGCGGGCCTATCCAGTCGTCAAACTATAATTTGAGGTATATCATTCGAAGTATTCACTTGATACATAGAAGCCAAAGTTGTCAGAGCATCCGCCATTTGATTTTCATCTATAGGGATGTGATGGAATTCAACTTTATTAAAGAAGGGTAACAATTTTCTAGCATAATCTTTGTAAGGGATCAAGTCGGGGTGATGAGTACTCCATTCTCCTTTAATCTTATTTATTACCAAAGTTGAATCGCCATACACATCTAGAATTTTAATTCTGAGATCAATAGCTTCCTCGAGACCCATGATGCAAGCCTCATATTCTGCCTTATTATTAGTACAATCAAATATCAACCTTGCAATGAAAGGGATGTGCGATCCATGTGGAGTGACAATCACAACACCAATTCCTTTACCATAAGCATTCACAGCTCCATCAAATATCATACTCCAACGAGAATCAAGATCAGGACCTTCCTCAGGAAATGGTTCATCACAATCTTTCACTTTCAGAAACATCACATCCTCATCAGGGAAATCATACTTTACAGACTGATAATCATCAATTGGTTAGTGAGCAAGATAATCTGCCAACATGCTGCTTTTAATAGCTTTTTGAGTGCGGTATTCTATGTCATACTTAGATAACAACATCTTCCATCGGGCGACTCTCCTAGTAAGAGCAGGCTTTTCAAAAGTGTACTTGATTGGATCCATTTTGGAGATCAACCAAGTAGTGTGATTCAACATATACTGCCGCAAACGTTTTGCCGCCCATGCCAGAGCACATCATGTCTTTTCCAGCATGGAATACCGCGATTCAAAATCAGTAAACTTTTTACTGACATATTAAATGGCATACTCTTTCTTCCCTGTTTCATCTTGTTTTCCCAGAATACAACCCATGGAATTATCTAACATTGTCAGATACATTATCAATGGTCTTCCTTCAACAGGAGGGAGAAAGATAGGAGGTTCAAGCAGATATTCTTTAATACTTTCAAATGCCCTTTGGCAGTCATCTGTCCACGCGCAACCTTGGTCCTTTTTTAACAACTTAAAGACCGGTTCACACGTTGCAGTCATGTGGGAAATGAATCTGGAAATATAATTTAAACGCCTGAGGAACCCTTTGACTTGCTTTTCAGTACTCGGCGCTGGCATTTCTTAAATTTATTTGACTTTATCAGGGTCAACTTCAATCCCTCTCTAGATAACAATGAAACCTAACAACACTGAAGGTACATTTATTTGGATTCAAGAGGAGACGATACTTCCTAAAATGCTGAAACAACTTCAACAAATCTTCTACATTCCCTTCTTCAGTTTGGGATTTAGAAATCATATCATCAACATATACCCCAATTTCCTTATGCATCAGATCATGGAATAGGGTTGGCATAGCCCCCTGGTATGTTGCACCAGCGTTCTTGAACCCGAAGGGCATCACTCTGTAACAGAATGTTCCCCAGGGTGTGATAAACGTTGTTTTCTCCATGTCCTCAGGATCCATTCTTATTTGATTATACTCGGAAAATCCGTCCATGAACGAGAAAACTTTCAATTTTGTTGTGCTATCCACTAACATATCAATGTGTAGCAATGGAAAATCATCTTTTGGACTAGATTTATTTAGATCTCTATAATCTACGCACAAGCGAACTTTTCCGTCTTTCTTCGGTACTGGGACAATATTGGCAATCCATTGAGGGTACACTGATGTCATAAGAAAATCGTCATTAATCTTATTTAGAACTTCCTCTTTGATCTTCACTGCCATACCTGGGTGAGTTCTTCGCAACTTCTGTTTGATTGGAGGACACTCTGGCTTCAACGACAAACGGTGCTCTACAATAACTATATCTAGACCAGGAATATATTGGTAAGACCAAGAAAAAATGTCCACATACTCTTTCAACAACTCAATCAACCCGCTCTTCACATCAGGATGCAGTAACGCTCCAATCTTGACTTCCTTCGGATCTTCTTCTGAACCCAAATTGATTACTTCCAATGTCTCTTTACATGGCTGAATGTCATCCTCCTCGCGCTCAAGCAACCGTGAGACCTCTTTTGGGATCTCATTATAGTATTCTTCTTCGGCCCCATACACAGGATATTCAAAGTTGGGAGAGGGTGCAGGGTCATTGTATTCAACAGGTTTTTTAATTAGTCTACACATATGATTTATGATTGTTTTTAGAAACTGACACATATAACAAGTGATCATGCAAATTGAATTTCAGTTATTATTTATTTTGAAAGGTTTTTTTCTGAATACCATTTTCCAAGAAAAAAAAAGCAAAAAATAAAATACAATTTGGGAAACAAAGACAACTTTTATTATTGATTTTAAAAGTCACAGCCAATAGATAAGCTTGTACAATATTAATACTTTCACCTTGGTCAGAGTGAAATCTTTTCAAAAAGATCAACAAAACAAATTACTTTGAAACATGTATGCAAGAGGTAACACCAATGGTGATCCAGTTCTGAACCCTAACTCCGTGCGTCACATAGTTCGACACTTTTGGCTCTGATTCATCTCCCATAATGGCATTGATCCTGGAAACAGTTGGATGAAGATAACTCCCGCTACAAAATATGTCTTGATACTTGCCTGCAGCAGACTTCGACTTCATGCTCTTACCTTTATCATTCTTTAAAGAGAACCTCAAACCAACTCTGTTCTTGTTTACAGGTGTATCCACAATCTGTCCCCATACCTCACTATGAACATACGCACAACCTGCAGCGCATCCTTAAGTGAAACCATAGAATTCTCATTTCCCCTTATGTTAACAATGGATAAATCTTGGAACTGGGTTCCAACAGCAGCTTCATCCGCCTCCACAATGCTGAAAGAGGAAAAATGAGATATCAATAATGCCTGTTCTCCATTTATAATCACCACTTTTCCTTCACGTACAAACTTCAGCTTTTGGTGTAAAGTCGAAGTGACAGCCCCTACCTCATGTATCCATGGCCGTCCCAACAAGCATCTATAAGCGGGTACAATATCCATGACCTGGAAGGTAATCTGAAACAAATGTGGGCCTATATGAATAGGTAAGTCCACTTCACCAATAACATATTTCCTTGATCCATCAAACGCTTTCACAATAATTCCACTTGGGCTCATGGGCGTTCCTTGATATTTCAACTTCATAAGTGTACTCCTTAGTATAAAGTTCAAAGCGGATTCATTATCAATCAGTACATTGGATAATGAATCATTCTTGCAGTTCATAGAGATGCGGAGGGCCAAGTTGTGATTCCTTTCTTCACATGGCAATTCATCGTCACAAAAACTCAGGTTATTACATGACGCAATGTTCCCTACTACACTGCTGAATTGGTCTATAGGCATGTCACATTCCACAAAAGCTTGGTCCAATACCCTCATCAAAGATTCCCTATGAGCAGAGGAGTTCATCAATAAAGCCAAGATAGATATTTTTAAAGGAGTCTGCAGTAGTTGATCCAAAATTCTATAGTCGCTCATCTTGATTATCTTAAAAATATTGTCTACCTCTTTTTCTAGTGTAGCTCCACTAGATTCACCCACTGCCTTCTTGGGTTTAACATTTTCAACAATTTTATTTCCAGCACTCATATTTCCTTGAACAACTAGTACAAATACACGACCGTTGTGGGTCACTCTGCTAGTCTCAGCAATATTTCCAACATATGGCATTGGCTGGATGGGAACTTCCATACCATCCTCCAAAATTATAGCAATATATTTGTAAGGTACTGCCTTATCTGACTTGTAGGGGACAGAACCCAGCAAACTAATCACCAATGGAGTAATAGCTGGCTTTCTATGATACTCAACTTCAAAATGTGAAGGTATACCAAAACTAGGCACAATAACGTTTACCCCCTCTTCAACACAATCAATCATTATTGAGTCATCTCTGGAAAACAAATCCTCATCCGAGGAGAAATACTCATCTGGAGAGGCATACTCATCATCCGACTCTTATTCAGCCAAATAAACCTCAATCATATAAACTTCTTAGTAATCATCCCTTTGACCTATAACCTTGATGGTTCCATTATCCAACAACAACTGAATACCTTTCCTCACAATTGAACATCCTCGGGAGTCTTGGCAGCAAACTCAGCAAGATCCATACTGATGTTCCTCCTGACCAGCCATGTGGCATAAAGTAGTGTGCAATTGCACAAGGTCCTCATTCATATACTCCTCATCAAAAATTCTAAACTCTCCAGGATATCCAGAAACCATGTTCACTTCGTCTTTATACTCTTCCCTAGGCATGATTATATGGATGAGGCCCTCATCCATCATCTCCTGCAAATCAGCCTTTATCTTATCGCAAACCCTGTATGTTTGTACTGCAAATAGCATAACCAGCATGGTCATGCGTATAGTAGCTTAATTACGAGGTCTGCATGAATTTTCACTAAATCTCCTCTAACCAGATTAATATCAAAAATTTGGAAGTCGCCTGGACAACTGGCCACCTTATTCATAGTACTTTCTCCTTCATGCTTGGTAGAGGATTGTCTTTCACATTAGGGCCCATATCTTTGAAGGATAGAATACCGGACTTCAACAATTTCTGCACCTCAGTCTTCAAAGGATAGCAGTTCTCAACATTATGCCCTGGTGCTCCCTGATGAAAAGCACATGTTTGGTCCGGCTTGTAATACCAAGGCAATGGTGATGGTACAACGGAAGGAGGTCGCGTCTGAACCAACTTCTTCTGAATTAATGTCGGTAGTAACTCTGTATAACACATAGGAATAGGGTCATAACTCTCCCTTCTTTGATTATACCCTTGATTCCCATGCTGGGATGGTCTCTGATAAGTAGCGATGGTTGGAGCTATACCAACAACTGGAGTAACTAAGGCGACTTGCTTATGACGCTGATAATTGCTTCTAGGAGGATTAACTCCCCTTTCTTGCATGATATCATTTGTATCTCCTTTCTTCTTTTTGGTAAACCCATAGGACTTCTTCTTCGTATTTCCAGAACCTTCACTCTTTGTTAAGAGGCCCTCTCTTACAACCTCTTCTAATCGGATACCCATGCCTACCATTTCAGTAAAGTCACTTGGCGCACTTGCTACCACCCTCTCATAGTAGAAAGCAGCCAGAGTCTTCAAGAAAATATTAGTCATCTACTTCTTTTCCATGGGAGGAATCACTTGGGTGGCTACCTCAAACCATCTCTGTGCATATTCTTTGAATGATTCCCTGTCTTTCTGGACCATGGCCCTGAGTTGACCACGGTCAGGGAAGCTATCCAAACTCATATACCACTTCAGCGCAGCACCGGTCAAACTATCCTGAAAAAAGTGAATCAGCAGACACTGATAATCAATATGGGTAGAGATTCTTCTTACATACATCACCATATGAGCACGAGGGCAAGTGTTGCCCTTGTACTTCTTGAACTCCATGACCTTAAACTTTACAGGTATCTTAACATTCAGGACCAAGCATAAATCATTCACGTTCTTCCCGAATAACTCATTTCCGCTGAGGGCCTTCATCCCCCTCTGCATCTTGTCAAATTGTTCTTGAAATTCATCCATTCTGTCATAAAGACCCAAGTCTTCACATTTTGGAGGAAAATGGAGACACATATAATCATTAACAAATGGAACCGTATTCACCGAAGGAGGTGCAGCAGGAGCAACATGCACCACAGGGGGTGCGGGAGTAACAGTAGTCTGAACAACTGGAGCTTCTTGAGGACCAAGATTGAAACTTTCAGGCGCAAATTTCTTTGGAATTCGCCATAGATAACCTTGAGGCATGCGATTCTGAACAGCAACTAGAGTAGCAGACACAGGAACAACTAGAGCTTCAGCAGTAACCCTTGTTGGTTGAGGTTGGACACTCAGTGGCTGATTCTGAGCAGCGACCAGAGATTCCATCAGAGCAGTAAGATTGGCCATTTTGGCCTTCAAAGCAGAAACCTCCTCGCATAACTCATGATTCTCTTGTTCTAAGTTGTCCATCTTCCTTTTGAAATTAGCTTGAGTGTTGTAGTGGTGAGTCAAATTGCTGAATGAAGTAAAGAAGCTTGGTAAGACACCTGGATATGCATAACAAATGCAAGGAATATGTGCAATATGATGCATGATATGAAATGCACATGTTTTATATTATTATTATTTCAAGGGACTTAAAGAATTATATACATATTGCAAATATCAAAGTAATAACACATTTGAAATACTGAAATTTTTTATTATAATAACTTTAAAATGGATTACAAGTTTCAATAATCCCAAGTACAAGATGAAAAAAAAGTCTAAAACCCTAAAAAGTAAAGCTGACAATTATCACTCTATACGCTGGCGCTTCCCTGTAAGCCTTGTAATTTGAGCCTTCAACCTCTGGTTTTCTTCAGCATATATGGTGGCCACCTCCTTCTAATCACCTAAATCAGGAAGTGAGCAACTAGCATCTGACTGAGGTTTAGGAGAAAATAAATCCCCTTTCCTCTTTATGATCTCTACAGCCCGACTCTCAAGAATCTCAATCAAGTCGTCTTTCTCCTTCAAATATGCTCTATAGGAAATCTCTAAAGTTTGGCACTTATTCTTCTAAGCATCCTTTTCTTGTTGCATCCTGACCACAGCAAGTTGTAGCTCTTCCACGTCATCCAATAGGGGAGGAGTGGTCTTCACAAACAAATAAGGCATAGGTGCTTCCCGAGAATACGACATCTTCAATTGAATAGCTCTCGTTTTGACCCACCGAAGATAAGGTTCAAAAGAAACAGCCTTCTCAGTCCCAAATGTTTCCTGCTCTTCTTATGGATGTGACGCCAGGCCTTCACAATCTTCTCCCTAGCTTCCCTATGGTCTTCTCCCTCCTTTATAAAGAAACTACTCAAATGAATACTATTTGGTTTATCCCTCATTGGATAACCAAGCTGTCGTCGTGCAAGAACAGGGTTATAGTTAATTCCTCCCTTTGTACCAAGAAGAGGTACATTGGGGAAACTACCACAACTGTCAACAATCTCTACATCCTGGTAAGCTCGATGATACCAATCAATATTCGAGTGAGTAAGTGCCATGATCTTTGGATCCCAACGAGGTTCCTTCCTGACATCCCAAAAAGCATCAGAATGAGGCATATGAGAGATAAACCACTGGTACAACAGAGGCGTATAACAGATAATCATCCCCCATGATAAGAATTATGAAGATGAATAGATTAATAAGCATCACCCAACAATGTAGGAACTGCATTTCCAATCATGAAGATCCTGATAGCATTAACATCAACAAACTTGTCCACATTAGGGAAAAAGAACAACCCGTAAGCAAGTAGAGAAAATATGGCCTCAAAATCGACCATACTCTTCATCTTATCAAAGTAACGAGCTTTCTCCAATAAGAACTGAGCTGGTAATCCTATAATCCCTCCTTTAGTAGTCATATGGGCTTCAACCTCAGACTTCCCCAGATGAATCAAAGCAGCGATCTCATGTGATTTTGGCTCACCCTCCAAACCAGTAAAAGGAACACGATCGGTAACAGGTAAATCCAATAGATAAGAATACTCCTCCAGTGTAGGCATCAATTGATAGTCAGTAAATCAATGATACATCAGATCATAGAACTGGACCAAGGTCGAGAGAATACCCTCCTTCATCTTAAACTTCATGAGAGGAATGATGGATCCATACTTCTTCGGAAAATCTTCAGAACACTCAATCTCGAGAATTAGACTGATCAACTCATCTATCTTGGGATCCTTGAAACTGTATTTTTCGGTCTTTCTTTTTCAAGAATCCATGGTCAAAAGGTACCTGAGATATTCACAAATGGTCAACTTTTAAGTTCCTTGAAATGAAATTCCTTCAAAAGATGCTTATGACTGCATGGGTGCATGATGCAACAATCATACACAAGATCACACATATAAGGTTCATAGGTTCAACGTCACGAGCATGAGGTCGAAGGTACTACCCATAAGGTATGGTCTAAAAGTTATCACCTGCTGAACAAGGTTCTAGAGGATCCCAGAGTCTACATCCTTCCTTCGGATATTACCAACTTCCCGATTGACTCGGTAATTAGTAATATTCTCAAGAAAAACTCGTTCGAGCGTAGTATTGCGTGACAACTATATTTGGATTACTCTGTCACAGTTTCCGCACTACACCTAAAAGTCCAAGATGGGTTAGGTATTCTACGGTCCTCATCTTCAGCAGGCTCCCAGGTAGAAATAAGTATGGCATCCCAATTACTCGATAAACGACACCATAGTCAAAGGGGCCTCCACTGAGTGGGGGATCCCATGCCTCCTTTTTTGGGATTACTCCCTCTACGTTAACATGACTATACAGCCTGTCCTATCTTAATGTTTTTCCAAGTACGGGTATAGGACTTATAAGTAATCATAAAGATATAGATAATGATAGGCTCAACCCACTTAGGGATGGGCCAACAAGAGGTCAAACATTCCCCAGTGAAGTCGCCATTTTTTCTGTAGCAGTAGAAATGTTTAAGACTAAGCCATTGGAATGACTTGACTTATACAAATCAAAATAAAAATCACCATCGTGCTTTATTGTTTCCAAAGGAATGGGAAAAGAGCGAGTAACCCAAAAAGAGGGGGAAAGATTCAAGGTAAGGGGGTTGGTTATGCAAAGGGAAGGTATTAGCACCCTAAACATCTACGGTACTCCGCAGGAACCTCTTTGAAAAATCTGTATATTTTGGCTATAAAATGTTGTATGTAAAATAGATGGTGGGGGTAACAAAAGAAATATATTTTTTATGATTTTTGCACCCGTCGCAGTTGCGAACCTTTAGTGCCTACGTACCACCTTTCGTGCAATAGGGGATCAGGGTACACGTAGTTCATCGTTAAAAAATTTTAAAACACAAGTGTGTTGGTTAATTTTATGAGATAAGATATCATCGTCATTGTCCGTGTGGAAAACATACTTACTACCCTCAATCATGAGAAAGGAGAATTTGCATCATCTCAAAGTGGAGGATATGGCTTGGATTTTAAAATCAACAATGCCTCACTCAACACCGAAGTGGAAAATATCTCTCTTCACTACATATTATAGAAGTATAGTTGTTTGCATCACTACAAGTATTGACAAGAGTCCAACCTTTTGAGAAAAGTTTTAAAGATAAGAGCCAAAATGTCAAAATGGTTTGAAATGAGATTGATTGACTTTTAGTATTATCACAAAAAAAAATGTCAAGGTATTATTAAGTTGATTGAATTTTATTTATGAAAAGATTTTGAAAATGCATGGACCTAAGTCCAAGTTTATTATGAAAGTGGTTCAAGTTTAAAAAACAAGAAGAGTCTTCAAAAGGAGGAAGAAGATTTTTGAAATTAAAGAAGATGTGAAGAGAAGAAGAGACTATCCTAAAGCATAAAGTAAAAGCTAGGGATAAGAACCATCTAACCAACAAGAATCCAATATTTGACATTATAAGTCAAGATAGAATTCCCATTCCTTGGATTAAAACCAAAGAGGCAAAGATACTAGACCTATTGAGAGAACCAAACTTCAAGTGTATTAAGTCTTCACAAAAATTGGGCAGAGTAACGACTGTATACGGATGAATTCCAGCTTACAAACAAAGAATGTAATCACAATAACCTACACAAAAAAAAACCCAATGTCTTGAGGTAAAACTCAAGAACTCTAGACAAAATATCAATTAAGGCCACAAGGTCTCCAACATAGGCCAAGGTTTCTAATCCTAAGTCTAAGAAATCCAATACTCCACAATGCCAAGGATAGTAACCAAATAGTCCAAGTATCATTAAAGCTTTTTTTAGGGTTCATGTTGATTATTAGGTGTCTTTAAAAAGAAAAGAAAGGCTCAAATGAGAAAAACAAAAATAACAAGGATAGAAATGCTCAAGTGAGCAAAATACAAATACATGAAATGTAATGCTTAAAGTAAATGGTACATAAAGTATAAAAAATAAAAGCATAAAATGAAACAAATTAATGATTAGTGGTTAGTTGGATGACCATATTGAAACTTGCATTTGGAACTCATTAGAGGATTGGTAGAACTAAAGCCTCCACACAAAAAGTTCCATTTGCTTTTTGTCAAGTATATCATCCATTTGGAATCCTTGCAAGTACCATTTAATGATAAACGATGTATAAGTGATCCGCGTTGACCAAAAGTGGTGTAGATCCATTAGAGGATTGGTAGAACCAAAGCCTCCACATAATGAATCTCAAAGTTATTAGATCAAAGGGATCAAATTAACATACTTGGGCTTGCAAACGTAGGTTTGGGCCACGAATGATCATTTATTCGGATCAGGACAAAATTTAGCGCTATGTTAAACAATCGTAAGTAGACTTATATAGAAGTCGCACCTATTTTAAAACCGGTCAATAGCAATTTATGCACCATTTGTTTTGAGACATGATATAGAGATCATGCTCCAATAATACTTAGTGCAATAAGAAAGGAATGATATGAAGAGGGATGGGAAATAATACAAACCACATTTGAATTAAATTTTAATTAAACTATTATTAAAATCATTCATCCATTTTATGGAGTTAGACTTAACACCATGGATCCAATGATGTTAACAAAGTTCATAATAAAAAAGTCAACCCAATATCAGTCAGAAAATAATCACAAAATAATATTGCATTTAATATATACATTAAAAAAGTTTTAGAATATTTTAAAATAGAAATAAAATAGAAAAATATCAACTATGTTCAAATTAATCAATAAATAAAAATTAAGATGGTAGAAAAATCAGAAAAGGACTCAAATATTTTTATAAAATTTTTGGTAATTTTTTAAAGTCATAAACTATTTTTAAAATTAAAAGAAATGAGTAGAATAAACCAAAAATGATAAAAAAATAACAAAGTCAGAAATAAAAAATAAATAAGGTCACCAATATTTGTCACAATATTATTGGATCCTTCTATAATTTTTTCAGAATTTAAAAATGTATAAAAGTATTTTTAAACATTTAAAACAAATCAAATAAAGTGATAATTTAAAAAAAAAATAGCAAAACACAAAATAAAATTGTGAAAAAATAAAAATCATAAAGAGAATAATCAAAAATATTTTTCATAATTGTTTCAAATTTTTTGGACTAAATATGAATTTTCTATGATTTTTTGAAGTTTAAAACAATTAAATATAAAAATCAGAAAATAAAATAAAAACCAAAAAGATGTGGACCAATGGATGAGAGTCAAAACGCGTTAGTAATCAAATACAAGGGATCTAGCTCACTGTGTATATCATGGTCATTAGTGAATAAAACACTGGATCACTTATTAAATCAGAAATTCAAAAAGAAACAAGTGACGCGCCTTCATTGGTTGGAAGATGACACGTTGGTCATCTTTAACCTCCAGCCAACGTGAATTGTAGGTCTCTCAAACTGTAAAATCAGAAGCTCAGACCTATGCCATTCGCTTCGTCTCTTCAAGACGAAGACAACCACACCTTCACGACAAATTTATATAAACTGTAGCTCAGCAATTTGGAAGGAATGTTTTGAAAAGGGATTTGAAATTTCATGGTCAAAACATGTTTCCAGATAAAAGCAAGTGTTGCGACTAGAACCAGGGCAATGAGAGCATCACAATGATATCAAAGTTTTGAAGAATTGATGGAGAAATCTACCTATTGAAGTTGAGTTGCAGAGCTCTGAAGCTGGACTTCTATGGAGCAATATAGGGCACGATTCTTGAAGGTAATTATATGGTTAGCTTCAGGGAAGATCAAGGAAGGTGAATTGATAGAAAAATTAGATTAAAAAAGGCTTGAACACGGATTATGAAGTTACAGAAAATTGAGTTATGAAGCATGTTTGGTAGGGTGATTCTGGTTATCCAAGCTTGAGGAAATGAATGGGGGATGACCCTCTATTTATAGGAGAAATGAATGGGATCCTCAAGCGTATGAAATGATGAAGTTTGGAGGGAAATCGTGGGGGGTCTGCAGCATGAACAAAGTGTGACTTGTTTAGTATGAAAACTCAGCCAAATCGTGCGTTTAATGATGCTAAACACCTTTGGAAAGTTAATAAACATGATTAGAAGAAAAAACGCATGGAAAACTTGTGGTTAGAAGCCAAAACAAATATTTCAAAATCTGACTTGTGATAAAACTTCAATTTCAAAGTTGCTTCACGACCTCCATCCCTTTTTGAAATCCAATCTCTTTATTTTGGCACTTGTAGCATGAGTTACTTACATATTCTTGTTCTTTGAAGCATCTGCAAGCTATTCATAATCATTAATTGCATTTTGGTTAACTATATAGTAATCCACCATTGTTAGGGTTTCATTTTGTGTTTTGGGTTTTTCCTGTACAGGCAAAATTGGTCCACAAGAAGGGCACCATGATGCTCAACAGGCCAAGGCTATTTGATCTATAGCATTGGATTCCATTTATCGTGCCTGGTTGAGATTTTGAGATATAGAGGGTTTGTAGTGACGGACCTATGTCCGTAGGTAAAAGTCTCTGACTTTTACCAACGGAGAGAGGAAGAAGATGACATGCGTGGCATCACCCTACTCGCCCATTTGAATTCTGACGCGTGTTTTACAGCTAGCTTCGTTTTATTCATTTTATTATTTTTGTTTCATATACTAACAAATTGAACCAAGTGGCCTAGTGGTGGCCAAAGAGGCGCTAAGGCATTAGATGGCATGAGGTCAGGGGTTCGACCCCTGCCTCCAAACATTTGCAATTTTTCCTAAATTGTCTTTACAGAATCCATATCCCACGCACCATAAAGGCCACCATGTGACCTCAAGGCTCCACCATTGGATCTCCAGAGGCCAGATCTGAAGGCCATCATATGAAGGACCATCATACATCTTAGTCAACGCACATCACTGGATCAGGAAGGTCAATGTGGGTCAGATTTGTTTGGGCCCAGAATTGCTATCGACACACCCCTCCAATTGCTGATTACAGGCCCAATACTCTTTTCTTTTCTTTTTTTATTTTTCCTTTATTTAATTTATTTAATTATTTTTACTAACACAAAATTAATTCTTTTTTTATCAAAAATCATAAAAATAATTTTTCATCCAATTAGATTTAGTTTATTTTTTTAATCAAAAATTAATTTAATTAGTTTATTTAATTTTAGAGTAACTTTAATTCCTTTTATAAATAAATTAAAATCAATTAGAAGAATTAGGATTTTTTTGTCTAATTTAATTTTTATTTCTCTTTTCTTAAAAAATCACAAAAACACAAAATTAGGTCAAATATAATTAATTTCATTAGTTTAATTTAATTAGTAATTAGGTTTGTATTTAATTTAAAACCTTATTCTTTTTTCTTAAAATAATCAAAAAACAACAAAATAATTTTTGTTTCAATTAGGTTAGAACGGGGTCAGAACCCTAATTTTCTCTCGTCCTCGATTCATCGCGATCGCTTTATTTATATTTATATTGATGTAACTGCTCACAGGATGTAATAGATTAATTAGAACCTTTTTCGGTTTATTTATCGTTTTTACGGGTTGTTTTTGGCTATGTAATTAAAACCTGAAGCCTTGTAATAACGTAGCTTTATTTTCCGCATCTTTAATTTCTGCAAATATTAACTGTTAGATGTATGATATTAGGGTTCCATGACAAGAATGTATGTTAAATTTAAAACGGTTAGCAAACCCTAAATATGCAAAGATAATAACTTGAAATTGAATCACTCGCACACGCGCACTCCTAGGGTATACTTCCACTTCGGTTGCCTTCGGTAAACGATCATTAAGTATAGGGTATTTTAGTTGTCGCTCTCTTGTCTAAACAAAGATCAAAGTCCCGTTCGGAAATGTTGCCTCGGAAAAGTTGCCTCGGAAATGTTGCCTCGAATATTGATCTTAAGACATTAGAGCTATTACTAAGACGTCCTAACATTGCTTTAGTGATCGTATGTCCCTTTCGAATTGATACCTAAAACTCCAATGACGGTGCTACCTACTCACTAATAGTGGGATAGCGATTTCTAAAGGAAACAAGAATAGAAACATTCTTTTTTCGAGTAGGTAGATGCTAGTAGGTACTTGCTCAAAATAAACTTTTTCCACACTTACACTCTTTTCAAACAAAGTTTTCAAAACGACTTCGTAACACTCTTGAAGACAGAAGCAAGGGTTAAATCGAAGTAAAACAAAAACTTTTTCAAATCAAACACACACAAGCAATTTTGAAAATGATGAGCAAGTACCTAAGAGCTCGTGGAAAACCACGGATAGAAAGGGTGCTAATACCTTCCCTTTCTATAATCTACCCCCCGTACTCAAAATCTCGAAAAAAGGAATTTTTCTGTGCTTTTTTCCTTTCCAGTTGGATAAAATAAAAGTCGGTGGCGACTCTTGCTTACCGCGACATTTTGCAAACACAAACGCAAAACGCAAACCAGCATTTCAAACAGTTCCGGTTCTGCCACCGTATCACAAAGTGTGATGTAAATTGTAATTCTATAATTAAATTTATGATAAATATTCACTAATTATGTCATTCAATTGTAGACAAGGAAATAATATAACTCTAATGATTGTGGATACTATGTGATGAAAAATATGTTGGATATTGTCTCTGCTAATATAACTGAGAATTGGATGGAGGTAATAAAAATAACTTTACTTTGTTATTTACTTTTTGTTTTTCGACTTAATATGAATTTTTAAAGAATAACTCTATATTGTTATATATATGTACTATAGGTATTTGATGATCCAACGGAATTAACACAAGATGATTTGTATGATTTGCGACTACGTTGGGCAAAATGTTTCTTTGAGTTATATAAAAATTAAGTTTATCTGGTGAGTTTTATAGAATTGTCTAAGTTGTGGTTTTTGCACATAATTGTTATTATTTAGTTTTTGCACATGTATTGAGTTTCTTGATATTTTTTGCTGATGTTAATTGTTATTATTTATTATCAGGTAATGTGATTTTGGTGTTGTCTACCGAAGCTATAACTCTTCTACTTGTGGATTTTATATTGGTAATTCAAGTTTGGAAAAAGACTTATAAATAGTTGAATATTTTTGTATGTTTTGTGAAGAATATATATTTGTAAGTTTGTTTATTGTGATACAGTACAAGTTTGCAATACAATTGTTCATTTTGTAAGTTTGTTGTGAGTTTGTTTTTTGTGATACAATACAAGTTTGCAATACAATTGTTCATTTTGTAAGTTTGTTGTGAAAAATATGAAAATATCGACCTAGATGTGGTCTATGTGATGTTGGAAAGCTATTACATATATATATATATATATAGTGACCTAAATATAGTCTATGTGATATTGGAAAAATATGAAAAAATGGGTACCAATTTTTTTTTACAAGGAAACATCCAGAAAATAAATAATTTATTCTAAAAAAATTTCTTACATTTTACATCGGTTATTACTCCTAACCGATGTAAAAAATTTCAAAATTGTATATATTACATCGGGCTTAGATGAAAACCGATGTAAAAAAGGGACTTTTTACATCGGTCCACAGGTTGCACCGATGTAAAATGTTGCGTCAAGTTTTTTTAAAATAATGTTATAATTGTTTTTTAATCAGTCTTAGATAACAACCGATGTAAAAGAGGGACTTTTTACTTCGGACCTTGAACCGATGTAAAAAGTCCCTGATTTACTATATCGCATGACTTTACATCGGACCCAGAACCGATGTAAAAAGTCAGTTTCGCCCGATGTAAAAAGTCATTTCTGCACTAGTGAACTTTTCTTTAATTCTTCAAAACTTTCTTCACATTGAACATCCAACACATAAGCACTACCTTTACAAGTCAACTTAGTTAACGGAAGTTCCAACTTAAAAAAACCTTTGATAAATCTTCTATAATAACCAGCTAATCCCAAAAAGCTTCTAATCTCGGTAGCTGACTTTGGAGTTTCCCATTGCAACACAACATCTACTTTATATGGATCTACAACAATACCACTACCTGAGATAACATGACTAAGAAAACTAATCTCCTTTAACCAAAATTCACACTTAGACAACTTTGCATATAAATTCTTCTCTTTTAAAACATGTAATACTATTTTTAAGTGTTATGCATGCTCTTCTTTCGATTTAGAGTAAATCAAAATGTCATCATTGAACACCACTATAAACCGATCCAAATAAGTATGAAAAATACAGTTCATGTACTCCATGAATACTCGCGGCACATTAGAAACATCAAAAGGCATCACCGAATACTCATGATGTCCATAATGCATTCTGAAAGCCGTCTTCTGGAAATCTTCATCCTTCACTTTAATATGATGGTAGCCCGACCTCAAATCAATCTTACTAAACACTCAAACATCCATCAATTGATCCATCAAGTCATCTATCCTTGGAAGTTGATACTTGTTCTTGATCGTCACTTTATTCAATTGTCTATAACCAACACAAAGTCTCATACTTCCATCTTTCTTCTTTACTAGCAACACTGGATCTCCCTGCGACGATACACTTGGTCTGACAAATTTCTTCTCAAGTAAATTTTCTAATTGCTTCTTTAATTCTGACAATTCAGATTCAGACATCATGTATGGTGCCATAGAAACATGTCTCGTACCAGGAACAAGATCAATAGCAAATTCGACTTCTCTCTCTGGCGGTACATCAGGAATTTCATCAGGGAAAACTTTAAGAAATTTACGCACCACTCACAATTCCTCAATTACAGCTTGATTCTCGACAGATAGCGATTCCATCAACAAG
This sequence comes from Vicia faba, assembly GCA_948472305.1. Taxonomy (NCBI): domain Eukaryota; kingdom Viridiplantae; phylum Streptophyta; class Magnoliopsida; order Fabales; family Fabaceae; genus Vicia; species Vicia faba. The sequence goes on from OX451739.1 coordinate 1,404,458,413, forward strand.
AACATTTGAGCCTCTACTCACATCAACTGCCGCAACTGTTTAGCAGACAACAGACCAACTTCCTCTTCCTCAAAAGTAGAAAACCTCACTGACTTGTTATAACAGTTAATATGAACAAAATTACGCTCTAACCAGTTCATACCTAAGACCACATCTGACCCACTTAAAGGCAACCAAACCAAATCAACAGCAAAGTCTCTATCGAATATCGACAAAGGACACTTTAAACACACAAAAGAAGTAGTCACTGACCCATTGGCTGGAGTATCGACGATCATCTCTCCATTCATAAAAGATAACATAAGACCCAGTCTTTCAACACAATCGAAAATAATAAAACAATGAGTATCACCAGTATCAATAATAGTAATTAAAGGAGTACTATTAATGAAACATGTACCTCTGATCAGTCTATCCTCATTAGCCGTCTGATTTTCAGCCAAGGCAAACACCTTTCCACTGGTTTGTGCCTTCTTGGGTGTCTGACACTGACTACCAATGTGTAATTCTTCACCATAATTGAAGAAAATCACCTCCTTATGCTTCCACACAAATGCAACATGTCCAGTCTTACCACAACAGAAACACCTCTTCACCTAAGTAGTACACACATTACTCTTATGACCAGGTTTCCACATTTGAAAAAAACCACACCAGCAGAAGCATCTCCCCCACTAGTTATCTAACCCTGAGTAAATTTTTGTTTACCTTTACCAGTTGGGGCATCATAAGGCTTACCACGATTCTGTTGGTGCTTACCTCTCTTCTCACTGATAATCTTATAATGAGCATTATTATCCTCTTCATAAATCCTGCAACTATCAATTAAATCAGCAAAAACACGAATCTTCGGGTACCCAAATTCTGTCTTGATCTCTGGGCACAACCAATTCTCAAACTTGATGCACTTTGAAAACTCAGCATTTGCCTCACTATAGTGCGGAAAAAACTTAGCCAACTCCGCAAACTTTGCAGCATACTCAACAACCGACATACTTCCTTGCTTTAGTTCAAGGAACTAAATTTCCTTCTTACCACTAACATCTTCAGGGAAATACTTCCTCAGAAATCCCCTACGGAACACGGCCCAAGTGACAATTTCACATGCAGCTTCCAACCTCTGACACGTCTCTAGCCACCAGTTATCAGCTTCGACTGCTAGCATATGAGTACCATATCGAACCTTCTGCAGTGGAGTGCGATCCATCATACGAAAGATCCTCTCAATCTCTTTCAACCAACCTAACGCACCTTCGAGATCATACTTACCCTTGAAGGTAGGCGGATTCACCCTCTAGAAGGTCGCCAAACTACGAGATCCAACATTCCCGTCATTGTTCGGTTGATTCTCCATAGCATGTGCCATTGCTTCTAAAGCAGTAGCAAGTGCAACATCATTCCTTCCATCCATCTCAACTTATCACTACAACATAAACAACAGTTATAACTCAAGTTAACACTACTCAGTTGTTAAACAAACTACGACTCGACAACTTGGTCGGACGAACTTACTTTGCTCTGATACTAACGTTGTAACACCCCAATTCTACCAAACAATTATATATAAAATCAGAGTTACAAAAATTCGACAACCGAATCAGGATGCTACAGATTCAACTTTGTACAACAGCATTCATCAATGATACATAACACATTAAATCTGGATGCACCAACAACAACATAAATTCATCTTTTAAAACAAGCAACTTTGATAACCACGCAGCATAATCAAATATTCAACTTAAAGAAAATAACATCTTTATCTAACTAAAACAACTTCAAATAACAGTTATTTAACGAACAACAACTTAAAGTTCAATCAACTAAAATAATAACAACAATAAAATATCAAGCGTTCACCCCCCCCCCCCCCCTCCGAGTGTTACGTATCAGAGCAACAACACTGACTCAAACTACTGAAGGTAAACAACCTCACTCTGGATTACCTACATGTTACCAATATCGGGATATCATTCAAACAGAGGGGGTGAGATATCGAAAAATATAATATAATGTATGATAAATATTATATTAGAATTAGTCTATGCAGAATCACCACTTCACAACTTTAAACAACATCAATCACAACAAAACATCAACGAAACATAAGAATTAATTCATCAACATGACAAATCAATATGCAACGTGAATGCAACTTGTTACTATGCATATGCATATGGTTCCAATGGAGCAGAACTCTCATCTTAAAAATGGAGCAGAACTCCCAACTTAAAAATGGAGCAGAACTCCTAACTTAATAATTGCCAATTAATAGAGGCATCAACAAGGCATAAGCCTTCTTCACAGTTTTCCAGTCCAGGCCGTCGCAAAATATGCAAATGTACGTGACTCAATGAATGCATTATCACATACTCACAACAATTATCATTCATCGTAAGGCATAAGCTTATATCACCATTATTACCAGTAAATAGAGGTAATTCATCATCATTTAAAATTCCATGCAACTTCGCATTATCAACAAAAATTCAAAGCAACAATCACAACAACACAACAACATTGGCATAAGCCTATAACTTAATAATAATTCAACATAAATCAGCATAATTCAAGGTTGGCCATAAGCCTACAACTTAATATTTTCCCATAATTAGAGGCATCTCAACATAAATCATCAACCTATAATTTCTCAACTCAGAATAACTTACATAACAACTAAGAAGAATAACAACTAACTTATACCCGTCGGTCCAACCTGCAACTTCGTTCCACTCGAAAACAGTACCATGCTCCTAGGCATGCCTCGCAGCATAATGTCGCTCGACATCCAACACATATATTCCCCGACACACTTTGAAGCTTAAATGTTGCTCGACACCTAACACCATCAATATCCTCCTTGACCACTAGTTCGGCCAACAACACAGAACAACACGACGTCATAACAACCACATCAATACAATTTATAACTTCCGACCAACTGCTAGGAATACCATAGTAACGGGCAACTATATTTCCTATCAACAAATTCGTTCATTGTATAAGATCGTCGCGCATAAATCCTCCCAATACGACCACAACAACAATTCCTAATTTCCTGTCAACTTCTCAGAACACCAAAGCATCATAACAACTACACCACCCAGTGATAAACTACACTAACCTAATCATCGATTCTACTGGGCAATCAAACATACAGATCAAACTCTCCCACAAAACTACTAAAGAGAAACTTCAACAACAGGTTCACTAATCAAGCGATGTAGTCATACAGTGACTCCCTAACGACCAAATCATAAAGAAATGGGAAACTTCGATAACAAATCCAGAAAGATCAACCCACATAGTCATACAAACGACCAATTCTCACACGATACACATCATAAATCCCATTATAAGGTCAGAACCCCACCCTTACCTGGATTAAAGTTTTCTCAACAAAAGCTCTGACCGTAATCCTCACTTTGCTCTGCTCAACACCAGGCAACTGCTCCTCTCTCCGTGTAGCTCTTCCAGTTAATGTACAAAACTCCTTATTCTCCAAAATCCAAATCCTTGTGTCAGCTTAACCTTATATATGTCAATCCTATTGGGCTTAACTTTCACACCCCCACTTTACTACATCCAACCAATAAAATAGGCCCAACACAATTATGATATTAATTCCAACATTATTATTATTATTATTATTAATCGACTAATTAATTAATTAGTAATAATCTAAGAATTTCTACCAATAATTCCCAACGACTTACAACTTCAACAAATAATTCAAAACAATAATTTAATTAAATAATTAATTAAATAAACGGGCATTACATTAATTATCTTCAAAAAGAAATAAAAAGCTCAAGGGAGAAAAATAAAAATTTCATAAAAGTAAATGCTCAAGTGAGCAAAGATGAAAATAACATGAAATATAAATGCTAAAATAAATGTGCTTAAAGTAAAGAACATAAAGTAAAGGTATAAAATAAATCCAATTGTTAGAAATTAGAGGTTAGTTGAATGACCATCTTGAAACTTTCATTTTAAACTCATTAGAGGATTGATAAAACCAAAGCCTCTTAACAACAAGTTTCATTTGTTTTTTGTCTAGTATATCATTCATTTCAAAATCTCAAGGCAACAGTAAATGATCAATGATGTTTAAGTGTTTCACTTTGACCAAAGCTTATGAAGATTCATTAGAGGATTGATAAGACCAAAGCCTCCTAATAATGAATCACAAGATTATTGGATCAAAGATTTCAAATTAACATAACTGGTCTTGCAAACATAAGTTTGGGTCACGAATGATCATTTCTCGAATCGGGACAAAATTTAGCGCTATAAAAATTTCACGAATGATCATTTTTCAGAATTTAAAAATTAAGAAAACTATTTTAAAACATTTAAAATAACTCAAATAAAGTGAAAAAAGTATAAAAAATATCAAAACACAAAATAAAATTGTGAAAAAATAATAATAAAAAAGAGAATAATCAAGAGTATTTTTAAGAAACTTTTTAGATTTTTTGAAGTTAAAATGAACTTTTTATGAATTTTAGAAGTTTAAAACAAATAAAATATAAAATCAGAAAATAAAATAAAAACTAAAAAGATGTAGGCCATTGGATGAGAGTCAAAACACATTAGTAAGCTAATCCAATTGATCACACGCGCTGTGCATATCATGGTCCTCAGGAAATAACACACGTGATCAATTATTAAACATATTTGAAAAAAATGTGTGACAATTTGTCATTGGTTGAAGACAAAAACATAGGTCATCTTCAACTTCCATCCAAGCAAATTAGAGGTTCATGAAATGGAAAAATTAGAGCTCGAGACCGGTATCATTCACTTCGTCTCTTCAAGACGATTTCAATGGTACCCTCGCGAAAAATTTATGTAAGGTGTAGCTCAGTCGTTTTGGAAGGAAAGATTTGAAAATTCATGGCCAAAACTCACTTCTAATTGAAAACAAATGTTGCGACTAGAATAAGAATGATGAGAGCTTCATTACAGTACCAAAGTTTCAGAGAATTGGTGAAGGAATCTACCTATTGAAGTTCAAATTCAGAGCTCTGAAACTTGATTTGGCTAGCAAGATTTAGGAAGTCTTAGAGCTTGATTCTTCTTCTGTTAGCTTCAATGAAGTTCAAGGATGAAGAATTGACATAGAAAATGGATTGAGGAAAGCTGTAAAACCAAATTTGAAGTTGCAGAAATGTGGGTTCAAGAGAAAGTTTAGTAGGGTGATTATGGCTATCTAAGCTTGCGAAAATGATTGAGATAAAGCCTGTATTTATAGGAGAAGTGAATGGAATCAAGAGGAGGATGAATGATGCAATTTGGAGGGAAATCGTGCAGACCTGTTTTCATGAAATAAGTGTGATCACATATGCATCAAAACTCATCCAAATGATGTGTTTTGACACTATAAATCATCCACATGCTTATGCTAGTCATGTTTAAGTAGAAAACGCACACAAATTTGATGAATAGAAATCAAATTATGTAAACTGCATTCTGACTGTTTAAGAAACTTTATTTCTAAGGTACCAACTTTGAAATCACGGCGTGCACAATTTAGGGAACCTTAGGACTTGATATTTGATTCATTGGAAATATAAGATCACAAATTTACAATGTGCAAAGAATGGAATCAAATGGATGCTTGAGCTGAAAGTTGTGACGAGTCAAAGTTGAGAAAAAGATGCTGACTTTTTGTACTTAGAAAAATTCCATGTTTTTTCTTCAAAAATCACCAATAATGTCTTGCATCAACACATGGCCTTCCATTAAAAATTTGCTCTTTACCAAAAAAGATGGCATGAATTAAATCTATTGAATGACATTTTGATACTTGAACCATTTAAAATCTCCAAAAAATGAGAAAGTTATGACTTTGTGAAGTTGGTGAAAATTCATGAGATGACCTATAATCTTTTGATTTCTTAAGACATCTTCCATCCATTTTCAAGCTTTGCACATGAAAGGAGGGTTGAATTTCACATCCTTAATATCATTATGGAAAAAGAGTGGACTCAAGGAGATAAAAATTGACCAAGTTATGATCTTTTGAAGTCACACAAGGGAATTTGATGGCCTATCTAGAGGACTTGTAATCTTTCTCAATCATTAGGCATATTCCAAATAAAATTTCCTTGAAACTTTTGAAGCGATTTGTTGATAACCATTTAAATATGAACATGTATTTGGAATCACTCAAAAATACCAAAAGATGAGCAAGATATATCCTTTAGAAGTTCAAAACCCTAGCTTCTAAAGCAACAAAATGCCTTAGAAACCCTTTTCAAATTTAACAAACTTTCTTGAACAAATACCTTGTCATGTAAATAGAAGTTGTTGAGGATTATAATGAGAAACCATGGTAACCATAACCACTTTCAAATATTGAGAATGAGGGAATTATGCACTTTTGGTCAAGAAATCAAGGACTTGTCCAATTAGGTCAAACCTCTTAAATCAACTTTTGCATCCTTTGACTTTCTATGAAAAATTAAGGCATGATGAATCATAGTATACCTTGTCATGATATCTTGTTGAGGATGGCATGGAAATAAACTCATGAACCTATAGATCAACCTGATGAAATATGTTGTGCTTAAACCTATAGCATCATCAACTAGAGAAAACATTCATAGTATTCATTAGTTAAAAGTTAATCAAAACAAAATATAGATGATCACAATATACAAGTTAATGTGCTTGGTGATTCTTCCTGAGAAAACTTAGAGATAGGGAGAAGAACCAAACCCTAGTGTGATCTTGTTGTAATTGAGTTGATATGAGATAATAGAGGGATCTTAGGGGGAAAATTGGGGTACAACAGTGGCCCTTATTTAAGTGTCTTCTATCCGGAGATATGAAGGTAAAAATCTTCGTGTCGACGCGATTGAAGATAGTTAAATATAAAAAGCTCTATTTTTGGCCCTAAGATGTCATGCAATGTTTATGGTTATGCATGAAAATAAACAAATCCAAGGGTGATACAATACACCATTGGGGATATAGAAAATAAAAGATCAAAAGAAGATTAGACCAGGAAAATAAATCACTAGTAAACAGAAGACTCGACTCTATTGGGGTAAAGCCGAAGGAGAAGACAGAGTATCATCAACTCAGGCACCGAGGAGAGAAAATAAAGGAAAAAAGTGATCAACAAATAATCGCAAACTATCCACTCTCAGAGAAGATAGAAAAAAAGTTAATGTCGACCCACTGGGGTGAAAAGAGGTGGTAGGATAATACCAGCAAACATCAATATTAGGGGTGGTAACAAATAATTGGCATCAGTACCTATGACTGGAAATAACCAAATTTCTTTAGAGTAATATTAATCTCAACCACAAACTCTCTCCCACAATGAAGAGAATACTATCCATCGAAAAAAGAACTCAACAACGAACTATCTCTCATAATGACGAGGCTACCATTCATTGGAGTAACGAATCTCAACAATGAACTATCTCCCATAATGACGAGACTACCATTCATTGGAGTAAAAAATCTCAACAACAAAATATCTCCCATAATGACGAGACTACCATTCATTGGAGTAACAAATCTCAACAATAAACTAGCTCCCATGATGATGAGACTACCATTCATTGGAGTAAAATCTCAGCAATGAACGATCTCCCATAATGACGAGACTACCATTCATTGGAGTAAAATCTCATCAACAAACTATCTTCCATAATGACGAGACTACCATCCATCGGAAAAAGATCTTAATAACGAACTATCTACCATAATGACGAGACTACCATTCATTGGAGTAAATTCTCAACAACAAACTATCTCCCGTAATGACGAGGGTACCATTCATTGGAGTAAAATCTCACCAACGAACTATCTCCCATAATGACGAGACTACCATTCATTGGAGTAATATCTCAACAACGAACTATCTCCCATAATGATGAGTTTACAATTTCATTGGAGTATAAAATAATCTTCTTGGGGAACTAACCGACTTACTGGGGAAGTACATATTTCTCAAATAAAGAGACCTGCCACTTGTTGTTATGAGAAGGAGTTGTAATAATTACCTCCTGGGGAAAGAAATATGTTCATGTGGGAAGAAATATATTCCTGCTGAGGAGCTAAAGTCTGCACATGCAAAATAAATGCACATTCTCAAATTAGGGCTCAAAGCTTGTAGTAATCAAAATAATATTATTGCTGGGGACCACAGATTGAAACCGGAACTAAACCGGAGTGAAACAGTCAACCGAGATAGCTCCTGATGAGAAATAAACTCAAAAAGGGATCACATTCCATCCAGATAAAGAACTAAATAGGAAGGCTAAAGCAAAGTTCTTCCACGAGGGGTAACTTGGTGGGAAGATTGAAAGAATATACATTTTCTACTTAAAGTTGATACTCTATTGGAGAAAGTGTAACATAACTCGGCGAATAGGTTTAAATTCCAATAAAAATATCAACGAATGAAAATGAGTAATGAATTCCAATTAAACTATGCATGATGTATGTATGAATGCTATCATGTATATGCTGACAAAACAAATATACAACACTGGGGATGATAGACAAAACCAAATTGGGTAAAGTCAACACACGGCTAAATCACATCCAGAAGGAAAATTCCATAACATAGTAAACACCATATGAGGAAAAAAATTCCTATTCCACGGCTTAACTCCACTAGGAAGAAACACCATCCGAAAGTAATCGAATAAAAACAATAGAATCAATGCAGATACAAGGACCTAACATCCTCCTTCAGGCTTCCCCGGGGAACATTACACAAACTTCAAAGGGGGAAAACAAATGTTTCAACATCTAGATTTTCACTGGAGATTATAATATTGACTTCATTAGGGCAGATGAAAACCACATCATCGATATATCACCCAGGGATCTCGTGCTGACTTCATAGGGGAGTATAATACCAAATTATTGAGGGGAGCCCAAAATACATTCTTCAATGCCAAGAGTAATGATTACACAAACTTCCCTAGGGAGAAATTATTAAACCACCTGGGGATAACAACTTTCAGAGAGAACAAAGTCTCAGCTTCACTTGGGGATTAAGGAGTCAAATAATACAACAAATAAAATCAAAATTATGGAGATTTTAAATCAGAACCAACACTCAGCGGGAGAAAACCCAAAAAATTGACAACTGCTTCAACACTTCTTAGAAAAGATATTGCACTTGCCTAATTGCCTGGGAAAACAACAATAATGCCATTACCGTAAAAGGGAGACATTTTACAAATGATTCCACCACAGCATGCAACAGGAGAATGGGCTTTCATCATATGAGCAAAGACCTTACTGGGAAATCTGGGATAGAGGCTTCAAACCATGCAAACCCGAAATCAAAATGGACCAAGATTTGACTGGGGAAAACGGGATCACAAGCCCAATACTGCACCTTATGCCAATTGGTATCATCTGCAAATACTGGAGAGAGCCTTCTTGGGGAAAACAAACTTCCAAAAATTCTGAGTTCGTCCATCCTTGGTGTTGTACCCCAAAATTTTCCCTCTCATGTTTTCCAAGATTTTTTCTTATATGGCATCTTAATAAAGTCTTTCGATTGGCATGTTAAAGGGCCTTTCGATTGATATTTCAATAGGATTCGATTGAGCGCCTAACCTTCTCTAAACTTGCCTCAAATTTCCAAGCTTCGATTGAAGCCTTGGACTTTTGCTTGTTTACTGTATATAAGCTTCGACTGAGTATGTGTTTCCTTTGAAACGACCTCCTTCGATCCAGGAGGGAGAGGCCTCCTGTTAGTGCTCCTTTGATTGCACCATTGGCCTTGCATGTTGGCTTGATTCATAATGCAATGGCTACATGCATGCAAGCTGGATTCCTGCTTCGTTTGGGAATTTGATTTTCTTTGGAGCAAGCTTGATTCCTGCTTCGGCTAGACAAATTATCCCTCTGTGCATGCCTTCAGTGCACAAAGAAAGAATTTCTCCAATTTGGCCTTTGATTCGCAAAGCTCCCACTGGGAAAAAGGCCCCTCAGTGTGTCACCAGCACACATAAGCCCCTTCACGCCTGCCTTGGATTTACTAAGACAAAGACTTCATTTGCGCTTTCCTTCAATGCACAAGGCCAAGACTCCCCAGTTCTGTTTATGCACTATAGAACAATATGGCCCCTTCGAAAGAGCATTCCAAAGGTCCAACCGAAGGACACACATTGGAGAGTCAGTCAAAGAAGGCACAAAGCATGCATGTGACCCCTTCAAAAGAGCACATATTTGGTTCAAACGAAGAAGCCCCTAGTGATAAGAACATGATCCAGTCAAAAGGTACACAAATGGTCCATTCAAAGGACCCATTCGAAGGCTATCCAAGAAGTCCAATCGAAGGGAAGGAATTAGAGGCATTCGGAGGAGCCAAAATATTCAGGTTCATTCAAATTTCAAAAAGGGACAATTTTCCACATCTTTTGTAATGTTACAAAACATCATTCATGGCTTTGAAAATATTTGTTTATGGCTGTATAAACCTTTATTTTTTTGTACCTTCCATTACCCCTATATAAAGAACCACATACACACTCACAAGGGAGGAGGCTAGACATAACAGGAGGGAGAATCACACGAAATCAAAAACATATTCTGGGAGGATTTTCCTGAAGCCTTTCCAATCATCCCCAACCCTTAAGCAAGTGTCTTCACATCCAGAAAGTGCCAAATCGAAGGTTCCAACTATTGGTAAGAGAGGGTAAAAGATCAAACTTTGTATTTGCATGAAACATCAATCCTTATAGTCATTCGGATTATAATCAAAGTGAAGGACCTGGATTCGACACCCAAGTCTACATTTGTTTTGTTGCTAACACTTGCTGTAGATGTAGACTTAATAGACCCAGTGCACGCATAATCGAAAGACCTGGCTTTGTCACCCAGGTCATGCTTTTCATTTTTCCAACATGTTTGCAGATGTAGTGACCTCACAAGTGATCCATCAAGCAATTCCAGCAGCGCCCTCTAAATCGAAAGTCACACCCTGTCACTAGATCAAAGGATAATCAAAAGACAGCTTTCCCTTTATAGAATCGAAAGGCACTATCTCCCTGCAATCGAATGATGCTTCCTTTTCTATTTTTATTATTTTTTTCATTTATTTATTGACCCTCTTTTATTTAAATTGACCTTAAATTCAAAATCACAAAAAAATATTAGGCTAGTTATTTTTCTAATTAAATTAATTTTGTAAATAAATTAATTTATTATTCTAACCTTTTTCTTGAAATTAAAACTAAATAGACTTAGGTTTTATTTTCTTAAAATAAAATAAAACAAACAAAAAGATTTCATCCCCTTAGGATTTATACGTCCATTTTAATTTGTTTGCGTATTTATTTATTTTCGCATTTTTTCTCATCTTATTGTAATTGCTTCCCAGTTTATAATAGTAACCAGGACTTTATTTCTCGCATTTTTATAATGTACCTCTCACAAAGACATGTAATAGCGTAGGATTTATATTCCCACACTTTATATTTTTGTACTTTACATTTTCGTATATATATTAACTGCTAGTAACTAAGAGTGTATGAAAAAGACTGAAATCAAACGTTAGCAAACTTAACAAAAAGACAAAAATTAACTAAATGTAACACACTCGCACATATACACCTCTAGGGTACCCCACTTTGATTTCCTTCAGAAATAAAACAGTCATAAGACAGGAACACTTTAGCAAAGGCCCATAAATCAAAATATTATATTTCCTTGATGACTCTACAGTTGTCTTTCGGTAAATGATCTAGTCCCTAAAAAAATTGCTAAAGCGTCTCCATAAGTTTCCTTCGTGACTGTAACGTCCCTTTCAAATGTCCCTAATACATCCAACGATAAGTCTACCTACTCACTAATAGTAGGATAGCGCTGTCTAAAGGATAAGAGGAAAAGAACGACCCTTTTCGAGTATAAAAGTAGATAGTTGTTAGAAGTTTGCTCAAAAACATTTTGCACTTACACAAATACTACTTTTCAAAAGTAATTTTCAAAACATTTGCTTTGTTAACACTCTTGAGGACTGATACAAGAGTTAAACGCAAAGCAAACCACCACACTAAGTCATTTCAAAACATTTTCAAACACACAAAGCAGAAAGGTATTTCAAAATGAGCAAACCTCTAAGAGCCCGTAGATAACTACAGATGGAAAGGGTGTTAACACCTTCCCTTTCCATAATCTACCCCCCTTACTCATAAAATCTCGAAAAATATATTTTTCTATTCTTATCACCCTTTCCTTAATTTGGATAAAGTAAAATTCGGTGGCGACTCTTGCTTACCGCAACATTTGCAAACACAAAACGCAAAACCAATATTTAACAGTCGGTTCTGCCACCGTATCACAAAACTGGCGACTCTGTTGGGGATAAATAAAAGTGGGGTTACCTTAGAGTTAGTTCATTATTTAACTGCTTTTGTATGCTTTGTTTTCTTTACCTTTTGGGATTGTTTAGGTTATTTTTATATATCCTACACCCGGATCTGGGGTACCTTTTAGGTAAGTAGCAATAGATCGTGGAAATTGTGCAGGGTATACCGATACGGTTAAATACATAACTATGTTGATGTGACACTTTGGTTGGTACCGATAGACCTTGAGTAATCAAGGAGAATATGGGGCCACTGCATGGTGTCATGAAGCATCAACTGACCTTAGAACCTTTAATTGAACAACTTGGCCATTAGGAAGTAGTGAGATAGTCGTCTTTGGTGTAGCCCGAAGTCGATTGATACTTGACACTACACTCATTGAGATTTGACTCCCGAGTTTTGTTTGGTGGAAAGTCAGTTGTCTATTGGAACTAAACTTGTGGGAAATATCAGTGATATGGAGATCCCTTAGAACCCGGTTACTATTGATAAGACAAGTTGAGCCAACTAAACTTCAAGAGGCTACTTACCTGAAAACCCACGCATGCCTTAAACCTAAAGTCTTTGTGTGATTTTCTTGTGCTTGCTATACTTGTGTTTTCTTAGAATGATCATGATATCATAACATCATAACATGGCATATCATCCTAACCATTTCAAGGATTTTTAGGATTTATCTTTGTCTTGTTTTGTAGGACATGGCATCCTCGCAAGAATACTATCCAAGTCAACCTCGTAAGGGTATCTCCTCAACTCAAGGAATTAGCATCTAGGGTTCTTGAGAGCTCTCCATTCACTGAAAAACATGGTCGACTTCTCAATCTGGTTACCTCAAGCCCTAATGAAGAAATTTAAGAAGTGAAAAACACAAGAGGGGGGGGGGGGGGGGGGGGGGGGGATTGAATTGAAACTTAAAATCAAAAGCGCAGTAGACACAATTTTTTATCCTGGTTCATTTGATCTCAAACTACTCCAGTCCACCCGCAAAGGTGATTTCGCCTCTCTCCAACAAGGACTTAATTCACTAATCAAAAACCGATTACAACACTACTTTGACAACTGCCAAAGTCTTCTTGAGTACAACCATAACCCGGTTAATCTTAAGGAAAACTTGCTTAATTAAGATAAAAGACTATACTGTATATTGTTGTTTTTCCTTACAAAAACTGTATCACAACCGTGATATTTTACATAATTTTGAGCGTATATATGAATATGTAAGATTGCAGCGTTTTAGAGATATGTTGCAGTAGTATCAAAATCGTAAACGATTTGTCCTATAAGCTTGTTTATATAGGAATGAAAATCTTGTCCAACATAAAGTGTTATAATGGACATTCAATGCTAATTCCATATTGAGAAGATTCTTGTCTGAATGAAGTCGTTGCATATGATGTTGTCTTGATTGAATAGTAATGCTTCAGAACTTAGAATCTTGCATGCTGCAATTGCTTCAAAATATTTATGACTTAGAGATATGAGGATCTGATGGTATATGAACCTTCTGTTCAGAATCAGAGTATTCTTAACTTCAGCGGAGGTTCTAATCATCATTCTTCAGCGTATAATCTGATTATCTCAGCTTGAAAGCTTTTGTAGCTTAATTTCTGACGTTGTTTCAGTCAGAACTTCTGCATACAAAATAACACAAATTAAGAGTGCATATTTGTTCTTTGTGTTTGTTATCATCAAAACTCTAATTAAGGGTTGTAGAATCAAACTATGTTCTAACAATCTCCCCCTTTTTGATGATGACAAAAACTAGGATTTTCAAAGAAAAAATATAGAACAAAAAGCTTAAGAGGGACTCCCCCTGAGTTGATTACTTCTCTGAAGTTCCTTCTCGTCAGAGCTTTTGATGCATCTCCTTCTGTCCTTATCAGAATGTATTCCTGTTCAAGCTTTTCAGAAAATATAGAGGTTAAGATATTCAGAATGTTTGAGACTTTGTCCCGGTATACTGTTATTGAAAATATATTACTTTCTCCCCCTTTTTGTCAAGTATCAAAAAGCAATATAATCAGAGTCAAAAAGATAAATTATATTGACAACAGAATGCAATGACAATTTTTAGAAAACAAGGAGGATAAGATAAACAATTACAGATAAACAGTTTAAAGAAAATCTAAGAAGGAGGGGAAGACGTGTGAACAACGCTTCCAACAAGCTCTTAATCTGAGTGCTTAATTCTTCCTGCTTTCCTAGAATGTCTTTGATTTCTTTTGTTATATCTTCTTGTTTATCCAAAATACCCTTGATCTCTTTGTTTGTATCCTCTTGCTTATCTTGTCTAGCATGGATTAAGGCATTCTCCTTCTTCAAATCTTCTAGAGTTTGCATGACTAGAGACAAAGTTGGTGTATCTTCAGGGGTTGCATGTCGTTCAGAATATTCTGCAGCCTCTTCTGATTGAACCGCTTTTTCTGTTGCAATCATGTTTTCTGGAGCAGTAGTCAGAGGGTGACTATCATAATATGGTTCAGAGACTTCTGAAGGATGGTTCTCTTTCCAGGGAGCATTATCCAGTGGAAGAATTTCTTTCTTGTACCATTGGCTCAGAGCTTGATCTTGGAAGGCTTTCAACTGATCGCTGAAGTTTTGCTGAGCCCTTTCATAGCCCAATTCTTTCAACTTCTGGGTTTTAGAGTTGAGCCATTTTCTAAATCTTTCCCATAGAGAATCAGAAGTAGCAGGATTAAAAATCTCTTTACTTACTTGCTTCAAAGAAGTAATCTATTCCTGCATTTCTGTTTCAAAAATCAACAGATTCTTACCAACATTTGATTTGGTTGAGGTTGGGTTAGGTTTGGGAGTGGCAATTTTGTTTGAGGTGGAAGCTAGTTGGTCCAACACTAGTGGATCAATGACAAGTCTGAGGTTGTCAACTGGACGATTGATGGGTGATGGTGTGGAAGAGTCAGAAATTAGGATTGGTGAGTTAGCGGTGTTTGGTGGTGTAGATTCATATGGTGAAGGGATTTCTGGAATATCATGAATAGTGAGAGGTAAACGAACCGTAAGAGGTTCTGTTATCCTAGGAATTGGGGTAGTGATATAAGAATCTGAAGGGGAGTCTTCTGATTGGTTTGCGGTAGTGTGTTGAATTTCTGGTTCAGGAATTTCAGAAGATGGGTTTTCAGAAGGAGGAGTGAGAGGGTTTTCATTCTCTGGTTGAGGTAAGTTGAGGTTCAGATGTTCTGGTTGAGGAGAGTGTGGTTGTGAATTTTCTGGTTGAGATGAGTGTGGTTGTGGATTTTCTGGTTGAGGAGAGTGTGGTTGTGGATTTTCTGGTTGTTGAGGTTGAGTGTTTGGATTTTCTGGGAGTTGTGAGGAAAAGTCTTGATCAAACATTTCAATATCAGATAGAACTCTAGCAAGTTCTGGTTGATGTTGTTCTGGATTTGGATTTGGATTGGGGGAGTGAGGTTCATTCAAGAAGTTTCCAAGAGTTACAGATGGGTCAAACTCTATGTCAAAATCTTCAAATGTTTGAGGTGAAGGATTTTCTGTTGGTTGAGGGGGATTAGTTTCAGATGTTGGAATAGCTATTGATTCTACAACAGAAATAGAAGACGGGTTACCTTTCTTTTTTCGCAGCTTTAGGTGTCCTCTGAGAGGATCCTTCTCCTGCTACCTTCCTCTTTTTGGATTTCTTTAGCACAACCTCTAGAGCTGGCTTGTGCAGATCTTGGATGTATATTTCTAGAATAGTCCCATCAGCCTTGCAAGCTTCAAGATATCTGACTATGATTTCTTGAGAGACATCTAGCTCAGAAAACATTGGAAAATCCTTCAGATGGATTCTCCTATAAGTGATGGTCTCATGAGAAGCAATTGTTGGTTCCTTCTTAATGTTCTCAATAATATTTATTTTCTTCAGATTCTGTGATGATCCTTCAAGTCTCTGATCTTGCTGGATGGCTGTCCATAAGTGAAGATTTCCCTAGCAATAGATTTTAGGTCAGAGCACCTATCCGCCATATCAATGCACCTGACTCCATCGCCATGGTATCCAATGAGTTTCCCAATCAAATCTTTTGTTGTCATTATCTTCTTCCTCATAACATATGATGTGACCTGGTGGTTGGATGAGGTAGTATGAATCCAGAACTCTTTAACAAGAATGGGACAAGTTGGACCCAACAGATGATCAAAGTATTTGTTCCATCCCTGTGCAGTTACATCTTCATACAGATTAAACCCATTTTCTTGTAAGCTTTCAAATCAATGATCAATTCGCAGAGAACTTCAAGGTTGTCAACCGAAGTGAGTAGCGTTCTAATGGGCTCTTCATATTGTTCTGTTGATGAAGATTCAGGAGCACTGAGATTCTTGAGACTTGATGATGATGCCATTGTTCACACAGATTCTTTGAAGAAAATTAATGGAAAGGTTTTTTGAAAAAGAAACTAGAACAAGAGAGAATATAGAAGAGGGTAAAATGTGAATGAATGAAATAGTAAATTGAGTTTATATAGGTTTTTTGAAAACGTAATCAGTAAGAAAGAAAATAAGTAATGATTATATGTATTAATGAAACCCGAAATTAGGGGATTTAGAGATATAGAACAGTTACCACTGAAAAGTGTCTCAATACATCCAATCAGAGCCTTGGACCCTTCAGAATTTGAAAACGTGTTCAGCCTCAGAAGGTAGCTTGTGAGAGGATGATAGATGTTTGATGATGTGAACTGCACGCCTCTATCCTAGAAATGAAACGTTCATATCTTCATAGATAGATTCTGAGACAACTGTACTTCTAACTTTTGAAGATAAGTTAATCAGATGTTCACAGAATACAATAAAGTTCTGAGGGTTAGGATATGAAAATAAAACATTTTATTCTAGACATAATTTCATGCTGAGATGATTCAGAATGAAATTGAATCTATCTTCAAAAAGGGGTTTTGTAACTACATCAGCCCATTGATGGTCTGTGGCAATAAATTTTAACGTAATAATTCCTTTCTGAATATAATCCCTAATAAAGTGATCTTTTATTTCTATATGCTTAGCCATAGAATGCAAAATGGGATTTCTAGAGAGACATATGGTAGAAGTGTTATCACAGAAGATAGGAATGTTACTCTAAAATATGTTGAAGTCTTCAAGTTAACTTTTCATCCAGAGCATTTGAGTGCTACATCCAGCAGCTTCTATGTATTCATCTTCTTCTGTTGATAATGCTATTGTGGATTATCTCTTGCTGGTCCATGAGATCAGGTTGTCTCCCAGAAACTGGCAGCTTCCAAATGTGCTTTTACGCTCTACTCTGTCTCCAACAAAGTCAGCATCACAGTATCCTACTAAGCTGTATTCATTGGATTTTCTATAAAATAGACCCATATTAGTAGTACCTTTCAGATACTTGAAAATTCGCTTAACTGCTGCTAAGTGAGATTCTCTAGGATCTGATTGGAATCTAGCATATAAGCAAACACTGAATAAAATATCAGGCCTTGAAGCCATCATATAAAGGAGAGAGCCAATCATACCTCTGTAGATTTTCTACTCTACCTTTTTACTTACCTCTTCCTTTTCCATAATGCACGTGGGATGCATTAGAGTCTTTGAGGGCTTACATTATGAGAGGTCAAATTTATTCAGAAGTTCTCTGACATATTTTCTCTGATGAATGTAAGTTCCTTCTGGAGTTTGGTTTATCTGAATGCCCAAAAAGAATTTGAGTTCCCCCATTAAGCTCATCTCAAACTCTGCCTGCATGCACTTAGCAAATTCTCTTCCCAGAGAAGGTTTAGTGGATCCAAAAATGATATCATCTACATAAATTTGACAAACTAAAATGTCATTCTTAAATGTCTTACAAAACAAGGCTGTGTCCACTTTCCCTCTGGTGAATTCCTTTTCTAACAGGAAGTTACTTAGTCTTTCCTACCAAGCTCTGGGAGCTTGTTTCAGACCATAGAGTGACTTCTTTAGTTTGAAAACATGTTCTAGGTGTTTGTAATTTTAAAACCCAGGGGGTTGGTGCACATATACCTCTTCATCTATGTAGCCATTTAGGAATGCACTTTTGACATCCATCTGATACAGAGTGATGCCATTGTTTACAGCAAAAGAGATTAAGAGTATGATAGATTCTAACCTGGCGACTGGAGCAAAGGTTTCTGTATAGTTTATCCCCTCTTGCTGACTATAACCTTGTGCCACCAGTCGTTCTTTGTTTCTGATGACTTCTCCTTACTCGTTCAGTTTGTTTCTGAATACCCACTTTGTTCCAATGACATTGAATCCTTTTGGTTTGGGAACCAGATCCCATATGTCATTTCTAGAGATCTGATTTAATTCTTCCTGTATTTCCAGAATCCAGTCATTATCCAGAAGAGCTTCATCAATTATTGTTAGTTCAATCAGAGAGACCAGTCCCATGAGGGATTCTTCATAGTTTCTAAATTTTGATCTTGTTCTAATTGGATCATCCTTCTTTCCTAAGATCTTATCTTCTGGGTGAGCTATGCTGCTTCTGGATAACCTTTTCTGGAGTTGATCAATAGAAGGTACATGATCACTTGTAATATTTCTTGCTGAAGTTGTTGGACCGTTTCTGTTGGGAACTTATGATGGGTTACCTTCAGTACCTGTGAATTAAACTTTTATATCTGCAAAAGATACATTCTGCTTTGACTTTTGAGGGTCAAGCTTATTATCAAATCTAACACTCATTGACTCTTCAACAATCTGTGTTTCTGTATGGTATACTCTGTACCCTCTTGAGCGTTCAGAGTATCTTAACATAATAAACTTTTGTGCTTTAGAGTCAAACTTGTTCAGATGATCTTTAGTATTCATAATAAAACAGGTGCATCCAAAAGGATGGAAATAAGAAATGTTGGGCTTTCTGTTCTTCCACAATTTATATGGAGTCTTTTCCAGAATAGGTCTTATAGAGATTCTATTCTGAATGTAACTGAAGAAGTGAAAAACACAGGAAAGGGGGGGGGGGGGTTAAATTGAAAAACTTGAAATCAAATGCGCAATGACACAATATTTTTATCCTGGTTCGTTTGATCTCAAACTACTCCAGTCCACCCGTCAAGGTGATTTTTCCTCTCTCCAACAAGGTCTTAATCCACTAATCACAACCAAATTACAATCACTACTTTGACAACTGTCAAAGTCCTCTTGAGTACAACCACAATCCGGTTAATCTCAAGGAAAACTGTCTTAATCAAAGACAGAAGAATTCTATGTGTAGTTGTTTTTCATTACAAAAACAGTTATCACAACTGTGATATTTTAGACAAATTAAAGCATAGAAAAATGAGAATGTAAGCTTGCAGCCTTTTGAGATTGCATTTCAGTAGTGTTGGAAAATCGTAAACAATTTGATCTCTTAGCTTGTTTATATAGGCAATGGAATCCTGTCCAACTTTAAGCGTGAAAAAGGACATTAACGCATTTTACATATTTATAAGATCATGTCTGAATGAAGCCGTTACAAGTGATGAGGTCTTGAATGAATAGTAACGCTTCAGAATCTTATAATCTTGTATCATGTATTTGCTATAGAACATTGATGACTTAGAGTGTGATAATCTGATTGTATTTAAACCTTCTGTTCAGAATCAGAGTGTGCTTCACTTTAGTGCATGTTCTGATCATCATTCTTCAGTGCAGATTCTGATTACCTCAGTGTGAAAGCTTCTATAGCTTAACTTCTGATGCTGCTTTGGTCAGAACTTCTGCATACACAGTAACACAATTTTTAGAGTGCATATTTATTCTTTGTTTTTGTTATCATCAAAACTCTAATAAAGGGTTGTAGAATCAAATTATGTTCTAACAATCTCCCCCTTTGTGATGATGACAAAAACTAAGATTTTCAATGAAAAATATAGAACAAAAATTTAAGAGAGACTCCCCCTGAGTTGATTACTTCCCTGAAGTTCCTTCTCGTCAGAGCTTTTCATGCATCTCCTTCTGTTCTTATCAAAATGTGTTCTTGTTCAAGCTTTTCAGAAAGTAAAGGTTAAAATATTCAGAATGTTTGAGACTTTGTCCCGGTATATTGTTATTGAAAATATCTTACTTTCTCCCCCCTTTTGTCAAGTATCAAAAAGAAATATAATCATAGTCAAAAAGATGAATTATATTAAAAACAGAATGCAATGACAAGTTTCAGAAACAAGGAGGTAAAGATAAAAGATTACAGATAAACAATTTTTAAAGAAAATCTAAGAAGGAGGGGGGAGACGTGTGAACAACGCATCCAGCAAGCTCTTGATCTGAGTGCTTGACTCTTCCTGCTTTCCCAGAATATCTTTGATTTCCTTTGTAGTATCTTCTTGTTTATCCAGAATACCCTTGATCTCTTTGTTCGTATCCTCTTGCTTATCCATTCTTGCATGGATTAAAGCATTCTCTTTCTTCAACTCTTCCAGAGTTTGCATGACTAGAGACAAAGCAGTTGTTTCTTCAGGTGTTGCATGTTGTTCAGAACATTCTACAGCTTCTTCTGATTGAACCACTTCTTCTGCTACAATCATGTCTTCAGGAGCAGTAGTCAGGGAGATACTATCTGAATCTGGTTCAGCAACTTCTGAAGGATGGTGCTCTTTCCAGGGAGCATTATCCAGCGAAAGATTTTCTTTTTGCACCATTGGCTCAGAACTTGATCTTGAAAGGCTTTCAGCTGATCACTGAAGTTCTACTGAGCCCTTTCATAACCCAATTACTTCAGCTTCAGAGTTTTAGCATTGAGCCTTTTTTTGAATCTTTCCCAGAGAGAATCAGAAGCAGCAGGATTAGAAATCTCTAGACTTGCTTGCTTCAAAGAATTGATCCATTCCTGCATTTCTGTTTCAAAAATCAACAGACTCTTGCCAACATCTGATTTGGTTGCAGTTGGTTTAGGTTTGGAATGGCAATTTTGTGTGAGGTGGAAGCTAGTCTGTCCAGCACTAGTGGATCAATGACAATTCTGAGGTTGTCAGCTGGATTGTTGATGGGTGAAGGAGTGGGAGAGTCAGGAATCATAATTTGTGTGTTAGGTTTGTTTGGTGGTGTGGATTCATAAGGTGAGTGGATTTCTGGAATATCATGGATAGTGAGAGGTAAGCGAATCGAAAGGGGTTCTGTTATTCCAGGGATTGGGATAGTGGTATCAGAATCTGAAGGAGAGTCTTCAGATTGGTTTGCGTTAGCGTGTGGAGTTTCTGGTTCAGGAATTTCAGAGGATGGGTTTTCAGAAGGTGGAGAGAGAGAGAGTGTCTATTTTCTGGTTGTGGTGAGTTGGGTTTCAGATATTCTGGTTGAGGAGAATGTGGTTGTTGATTTTCTGGTTGTTGTTGGGAGTTGTTGAGAGTTTGGATATTCTGGGAGTGGAGATTGAGTGTTTGGATTTTCTGGTATTGGAGAGGAAAAGTCTGGATCAAATAGTTCAATGTAAGATAGAACTTTTTCTAATTCTGGTTGATGATGTTTTGGGTTTTGATTTTGATTGGGGTAGTGAGGTTCATTCAGAAAGTTTCCTAGAGTTACAGATGGATCAAACTCTATGTCAAAATCTTCAAATGTTTGGGGTGAAGGATTTTCTATTGGTTGAGGGGGAATGACTTCAGATGTTGTAACAGTTATTGATTCTATAACAGAAACAAAAGATGGATTACCTTTTGTTTTTGCATCTTTAGGTGCCTTCTGAGAGGATCCTTCTCCTGCTGCTTTCCTCTTCTTGGATTTCTTTAGCACAACCTCTGGAGCTGGCCTGTGCAAATCTTGAATGTTTATTTCTGGAGCAGTCCCATCTGCCTTGCAAGCTTCAAGGTATCTGACTATGATTTCTGGGTTGACGTCTATCTCAGAAAATAGTGGAAAATCCTTCAGAGGGATTCTCCTAGAAGTAATGGTCTCATGAGAAGCAATAGTTGGTTCATTCTTAATGTTCTCAATGATCTTCATTCTCTTCAGATTCTTGGCGTTCAAAGGCTTCCCAGCAGTTTTTTCCAAAGTGCTTATTTCTTGAGCCTCTATCAGATATTCTATCAGCCTGTTTTCTGTTAGAATATCTGATATCAATCTTCCTAGAGGAATCCAATCCCTCTTAGTTATTTCTTCTTCTCTTGTCTCTTTCACACTTGTTCTGAGGTGGTTGAAGAGCAAGTGTGGAAGATTTATCTTGGTCTTCTTTGCAATGAAGTAGATCAGAAACTGTTGATCAATGTTGATGTAATCAAGAGAGCTTGTAGGCTTCCTGTGATTGATAAATCCCAGAATGATTTTGGCCCAGATTTTATGTTGATCCTTAAAGTATCTGATCTTGCTGGATGGCTGTCCAGAAGTGAAAATTTCCTTGGCAATAGATTTTAGGTCAGAACATCTATCTGCCATATCAATGCATCTGACTCCACCACCATTGTAACCAATGAGTTTCCCAATAAGATCTTCTGTTATCAATATTTTCTTTCCCATAACATAAGAAGTAACCTGGTGGTTGGAAGATGTAGCGTGAATCCAGAATTCTTTGACGAGAATGGGAAATGTTGGACCCAACAGACGATCAAAATATCTGTTCCAACCCTGAGCAGTTAAGTCTTCATAGAGATTGAACCCATTTTCTTGTAGACTCTCAAAACTAATGATCAGTTCATAGAGAACTTCCAGGTTATCAACAGGAGTGAGAAGCGTCCTAATGGGTTTTTCATATTGTTCCGTTGATGAAGATTCAGGAGCACCGAGATTTTTGAGGATTGATGATGAAGCAATTGTTCACACGGGTTTGTCAAAGAAGATGAAAAGGGTTTTTGAAAATGAAACTTGAAACAAGATAGAATAGAGAAGATAGTAAAAGTGAATAAATGAAATAGTATATTTGAGTTTAAATAGGTTTTTGGAAAACGTAAGCAGTGAGTAAGAAAACAAGTGATGATTATATGCATTAATGAAACCTGAAATTAGGGGATTTAGAAAGATATTTGAATGGTTTACCAATGATAAGTGTCTCAATGCATCTGTTGTACCCCAAAATTATCCCTCCCATATTCTTCAAGATTTGTCAAGAATGATCCTCAAATTAGCTCAAGAGGTAGACAGTCAAATCACCTTCTAAGACAGTTGAAATTAGGGTTTTGGCTCTTTCAAGAAATTTGGGGTTTTCAATGGTTCAATCAAGTCTCATAGGCCTATATGCATTCTCAAGCACCTACATGCCAAGTTTCAAGACTCACAGTGCCAATTTGCACAGTCAAAAGCCTCATTTGATCTGCAGTCAACTACAAGGGCAAAATGGTCATTTTGCAGTCAAAAGCCTCATTTGATCTGCAGTCAACTACAAGGGCAAAATGGTCATTTTACAGTCAAAAGTCAGAATTTTTGGTCAACATCTCATTTTTAGTTCACAATCATCATTTGATCAAGTCTTGATCATGATTCCACAAGAATAGCTCAAAAATCATCAAGGTGCAAAAAGTTACTATTTTTGGACAGTAGAAAAGTCAACTGTATCTTGACCAGGGCATAAATTTTTCATGGTTTGTTAGAAAAATTCCATCTAATGCTCATTTTGAATAGGATGCAATTTCCTACAATCCATCTTCACACTCCAAGTTCAAGAAATGCACTCACAAAAAGTTACCAATTTTTACATTATTGGTCAAATTCAAAAGTCAACAAAAGTGCACTTTGAGTCAAAGGCCATAACTTGATATTGGTAAATCCAAATGACATGGGACCAAAGGCATTGGTTAGAGGACTACAAGAGATTTCCAAAATGTCCAAGAACATGGTCATATGATCAAAATTGAACAAGTTGTGCATTGGAGAAGTTGGGAAAGTTTCATGAATTTGCAAAAGTCAACTTTGCTCAAAACACCTCATTTTTGCTAATGGGCCTCAAATCTCTTCTTGAAACTTCATCCATGACTTATGCACGACCCATCAAGCTTAATTGAATTTATTTTTTTATTTTTATTGATTAATTGGATTTTTAATTAATATTAATTCATTTAATCAATTTAAATCATAAGAAAATAGAAGATTTGTTTTTTAAATCTTTTTGTGAAGCAAATATGACCTAAATATGCTGGAAAATTCGTGCACAAAGTCAAAGATACAAAAAATCCAAAATTGGCAACTTTGTTCAATCATGAAGAATCAAAAATATTTGATTTCCAATCAAGGATCTAAACATCAATGCAATGGATATTGGCCCAAGTTTTTGACCTAATTCAATTGCCTTATACATAAGCAAGCAAACCCTGACCTAATGGACGTGAAAAAGCTGCAGAAAAAACCATAGCCAATTCAAGAAATTCCAAGAAAGTTGAAAATTTGTTCTTGCATTCCAGGCCAATTCAAGGCGTGCTTTTCATTCAAACACATTGCAGGAAGTGTCAGGAACGTTTTGCAATTGAATTCACGCACCAAAGCTCAAAGAATCGTTGCACACAGTTTCACGGTTTGGCTTTTTTATTCAAAATCATATTGCTTAATTCATGCATAGTTAACATGTTTTTGTGATTGATTTGTGTTGCTAGGAACCATACGAAGTTAATGGCATCATTTAATTGAGCTATAACGCCCTGAATCCAAAGATGCCATGATCAAATTTCTAGGGTTCTTGAGCTTTGAATTAGGGCTTTTTGAACCAGGGAAAATTGGGACTAATAAGACATATGACTGAACTCGTGTGGCCCAGACGAACATGATTCACCCCTCGCAAAATATTTATATTTGCTGGATTGCTAATCACTATTTTTCGTGCAGATGAATAGTGGGGGTTAAAAACCCCTGCAATCTAATATTATTTATGCAGAACGAATGAAGAAGATGATGAGGTGTTGACATACCATTGGACAATTTGAAAAGCGCGCGTTATTTTTGTTTTATTACAGTATATTAATTATTTTCATATATAATTATTGCTCTTTATCGTAATAACAGTTGAAACAGCTTAGTGGAGTGGTTAGCGTGTTGATCATGAAGCCTTGGGACCTGGGTTCGAATCCCAGGTCCCCCAAAACATTGTTGCTTTTATTTTTAAGGTATTCATGTGCAAGCTTCAAAGTGAGGTCCATCATACACCTCCAATTTCCAGGCGCCAGGTGTCTACAAGCCTGGATCCAATGGCCAAAACTGAAGGACCACCATAGTCCTTAGTCAACAAGCGTGTGGATATCCCAGAAAGTCAAACAGGCTTGAGCATAATGGGCTTCAGAATTCCAAAAACACCTCCTATTTGGGCCCATCACCCCCCGGGTTCATTCTTTTGTCTTGTATATTTTTTCATTTAATTGTTTTTATTATTAATTATTATTATTATTATTATTATTTAATTAACGAAATTAATTTTTCATAATAAAATCAGAAAACTAAAAAATATAATATTTTTTTATTATTAAAATTAATTTCACCCTTTTGTTATTTTTGTAAATAAATATAATTAACTAACTTAGTTTTAATTAGGATAATTCTAACTTTTTTTTGTAATAATTTAAAATCAACATAGAATTAGGGTTTTTGATAACTTTTAATCATTTTTTTTATTTCCTTAAAACATAAAAAACTCAAAAAAATATCTTTCTTTTATTTAAATTAATTAATTAGTTTAGGATTAATTCAATTAAATGCAAAATAACAAAAAAAGGGTCAAAACCCTAAAACATTCTGATTCAATCTTTTCTCGCGCGTATGTTTGTTTTATTAATTTTTTATCCATATTTATGTATTTGCTCCGAGGATGTAATAGCTTTAATTAGGACTTTATTTACCGCTTTTATTTATTTCCCGCAATTTACTTTTCAAGGGTTTGTTTTTGGCGATGTAAATACCCGACGCCTTGTAATAGCTTAGTTTACTTTCCGCAACTATTAACTGCTAGATGTATGTTAATTAGGCTATGCATGACAAGATCTCTCTTAAATTAAAATCAACTCGTAGCTCACCATAACATGTACAAAGATAACTTAACTGAAACCTGACACACTCGCACATGCCACTCCTAGGGTACGCCTCACTTGGTTGCCTCGACGTGGTCATTGAGTATAGGGTGTTTTAGAGGTCGCCCTCCTGTCTAAAGATCAAAGTTGCCTCGAAACGGTTGTCTCGATAAAAAATGATCTAGGACATTAGGGTTACCACTAAGGCGTCCTACCATTGCTTTAGTGACCACATGTCCCATTAATCGAATTGACCCGAAAAAACTCCAACGACGGTGCTACCTAATTCTCAATAGTGGGATAGTACTGTCTAAAGGATATTTACACAGCTTAATTTCTTTTGAATAGGTAGAGGTTCTCAAGTACTTGCTCTTTCAAAACAAAAATACTTTTCGCACTTACACTTTTCAAACAAAGTTTTCAAACAACACTTCATACACTCTTGAGGACAGATACAAGAGTTAAATCGAAGTTTTCAAACAAACTTTTTTCAAAACCCACAAACACAAGAAAAGAAAAAATCTTTTGAAAACATAGTGAGCAAGTACCTAAGAGCCCATGGATAACCACGGATAGGAAGGGTGGTAACACCTTCCCTTTCTATAATCTACCTCCCGAACCCGAGAAACATCTCGAAAAGGAATTTTGCTGTGCTTTTATCCTTTCCTTGTTGGAGAAAATAAAAGACGGTGGCGAATCTTGCTTACCGCGACATTTTGCTAAACGCAAACGCGAACCAGCATTCCAAAACAGTCAGTTCTATTCCCACCGATCACAGAACTGGCGACTCTGCTGGGGAATATTAAGAAGTGAGGTGTACCTTAGGATAAGATCACTTATGTTTTCAATTGTATTGCTTTGTATGCTTTAAACTTTGTGGGCTTGTATCGGAGTTTTATAGATCCTAACCCGGATCTGGGGAATACCCTTTAGGTAAGTAGCAATAAACTGTGAGGGACCTATCCGGCGTAGACCGACACAGGTGAAGCAGTAGCTACGTTGGTGTGACACCTTGGTCTGTACCGATATCCCTTGTGTTGGAACGAGGAGAATATGGGTCTTCTGAGGAGTCGTTAAGCACCAACTGACCTTAGCACCTTAAATTGACCAACTTGGCCATAGAACAGTAGCAGTATGCTACACTCATTGAGGCTAAACTCTCGCGATGGTTCTGGCCGCAAGAAAAGGTTGCCAACTGGAATTATGACCGATCGAGGGTAGTCAGTGATATTGAGATCCTCTAGAACCCGGTTACTATTTTTAGGACAGGTCTTAACCAACTGAAACTGAAAGAGGGTAGTACCTAAACTTCATGCTAGCCTGAAATCTAAAGGATCTCTTGTGTGACTTGTGTGCCTTTACCATGTTTGCCTTTTGTGTATACTTGTGGTGTGCCTTTACCATGACATCATAACATCATGACATCATAACATTGCATACATCTTGCATAAGGACTAACCCATTTCAAGGATCTCAAGGGTTTGTGATGCAGGTCATGATGAACCAAATGTCTAGCAAGGGGAAAAGGGGATTTATTTTCCTCTAGCCAAGGTTGTTTGGAGATCAAAACATGATAACTTGAGTCAGGGGCTATGACCCACTCGATATGGTGAGCTTGACTCTTGAAGAAGGATTCTCAGCAACATGAAGTTCCTTCAATCAAGCTGAAAAATTCAAATTCTAACAAGTTTCTTTGTTTACCCCACGAGATCCTTGAAAACATTGCATACATAAATCATACGCATTTCATTTCATCATATGCATAACAGGTACCCCTTTTACAGGTCACTTATCTTCTTCGTTGTTTATTTCAGCAATCATCATGTCTACTGAACCTTCCACTGAACAAGCTATCAAGGCCCTCCAGGCCCAGAATGCACAGTTCCAAGAGTTGGTTATGAGCCTAGCCCAGGGCCAACAGGAGTTGAAGACTCTGATTCTGAAAGAGAGGAAGAAGAAGAAGAAGAGGACCGTCTTGTTCAACACTGGACGCAGATTTAGGAATGGACTGCAGAATCAGTTTGATCTGACTACCTCATCTATAGGGAAAGACAGTCGCCAAGAGAGAAGGGTTCCTAGTCCCGTAGTCTCCGACAACGAGACAGATTTTGATGAAGAACAGTATCCTCCTACTGAGGATAGGTATAAAAAGTTGGAGGACCGCTTGAGCGCCATGGAGATACAGAATGTGCCCGGACTGGACTTTGGAGACCTAGGCTTATCCTCTGGGGTGGTGATCCCCCATAAGTTCAAGGCACCTGCTTTTGCCAAATATGACGGAGCCTCCTGCCCAAAGTTGCACCTCCGATCGTATGTAAGGAAGATCCAACCTTACACTGCTGATAAAAATTTGTGGATCCATTTCTTTCAGGATAGTCTTTCAGGGACTCAACTCGAATGGTTCTATCAGGTGGATGGGGCCAGTATCCGTAACTGGGAGGATTTGGCTACTGCGTTCTATAAGCAGTATCAGTATAATTCCGACCTCGCTCCTACGCGTACCTAACCCCAGGGTATGTCACTAGGGACGGGTGAAGGATTTAAAGAATACGCCCAAAAGTGGAGAGACCTTGCTGGAAGGGGGCAACCGCCTCTAACTAACCGTGAACTTGTTGATATGTTCCTGGGGACCCTGTCTGGTCCGTTCTTCAACCATTTGATTGGAAATTCTTCAGCCGGGTTTACAGACCTTATCTTGACTGGTGAGAGAATTGAAGCTGGCATCAAAAGCGGGAAGATCCAAGAAGCTACACCTTCTGATGCTCAGAAAAAGCCCTACAATGGGAAGAAAGAGTCCAATGCTGTGTATGGTCAAAAGAGTCGTCATGACCAACGCGTAGGAGAAATCTTGATCTATAATCCTACGCCTGCTCAACAAAGACAGGGGCATCAATGTAAGGAGGTCGCACCTAAAATACAATTCACTAAGATCAACATGTCACTGACTCAAGCGCTTCAACAAATGTTGAAGGCAGGGCTGATTACATTAAGGGCTCCTCTCCGGAATCCAAACACTTCCGCTCCTACCTATTATCCCAATGAAACGTGTGCATACCACTCTGACAGTCCGGGACATGACACAAACAACTGTTGGGCCCTGAAGAATAAGGTTCAAGACATGATTGATGCCAAAGAAATCCAGTTTGACCCTCCAGAGACCCCAAACATAATCACTGCTCCTATGCTAAATCATTGAAGGCTTTTGTTTTATTGGAATTTTCAAGTTGTATTTTTCTTTGCTTATTCAAACAATTATTGTCATGGAAAACTTTTTTATTTCATTAATGCATCGCATATGTCTGTTTTGAATCAATCCATTCGTATTCACTATATTCAAATTGCTTTCATTTTTTTGTGATGTTCAACTCTCGATTAAAAATTCTAAGCCTTTTGAGGGAGGATGACGAAAACGATACCACAATCTTTACAGTATGCTTTTGAACAGACCCTGCTGATGAGGTACAGGCATTGTTTCAAATCCTAAACAGTGGAGTTATAAGGAAGATAATCCCTAGTCAACCCCTTTGAGCCAAAGAAGTTGGAGTTTTTCTTTTCAAAAAATTAAAACCCTTAATCACAACCCGGGGCAGGGTAGTTTTCTCAGTTGATCCAGGTGCACAATGAATGGCATCAAAGAAGTCCTTCTGAGACAAAAAGACAGTGATGGTTCCCTATAATCGTAAGGACAGGCAGTCATTGTCTCTCAAAATAAAAGCCCAATAAGTCAAAACCTATGAAGGAGACTTACAAAAAACTGGGGCATCCCGCTGACTGTAATCACAAAAGAAACAGTTCAGGCAAAAAGACAGGGATAATAAAATCAAAAAGAAAGAGGTCCTGCAAACTCTTATAAAAATGACTGCCTATTCAAAATAAATTATCAATATCTGAACCATCACCGGACCATCAGAGCAAAGATTCAAACAAAATCTAATGCACGATTAGCTGAGTTTAGGTTTGAAGAACATCACGAAGAGTGGGTGGGTACAAATAAAATTTGAGCCTTTATCCTTTGTTTCTTAAACCGTGAACCAGGCCACGTTATAACCCTTAAAAGTCCTAGCTAAGGCATGGGTTAGTTCGAAAGCATACTGTTACCAAAGGTATCCTGACTCCTGTAGGGCTTGCTGTAAAATCTTGAGTTGACATCACATTTTACAAAAATTCGCTTGTTTTATTGAAAACTGCATTTTCAAAAACTTCAAGACAGACATAAGCTTTGCATTCTTGAAATAATATTGTTTGCATATGACTATTTGTTCAACAGCAGAGAAATTCGCACGACGAATATCTAGTGAACAAAAACCTTCTCAATAAAAAGAGTCACCTCAAGTGGAAAAAACACTTCCAACCAAGGGGCAGACATGATCATTTTCCATCATCTGGGGCAATCAAGTCAAGATTCAAGGAATCTCTCAAGATGCCAAATAGCCAGGGGAAAATCTTTGCCTGAGTCACTTGGGGCATTGGACATGAATTCCAGCAACGAATCTTGCATGATCAAACATCTTCTGGTGGTATAGCGACACAACACTACTGACAGTGACAACTCCATGCGCTCCGAGAACGTGGACATAGTCAAAAAAATACTACGCATAATCAAAGACCCGCTAGGTCAACTGGCCTAGGCAAAAATAAGGGCTTCCCGGCGAACCAAAAGGGTTCGGGAAAAAATAAGGGATGAAAATGAAAAATCTGTACACCCGGCAAGTCGAAAACCTGAAAAGGCGGCTTGGGCAAAAAGGGGTATCCCGATGGACTGAAAACCCGAAAGGGAGGTCTAGGCAAAAATTAGGGATCAAAGTGTACGACTATGTCCCGTCATCTCGTCACTGGCCTACCAGAAGAAGATTTTTCAATCGGAAGTTATCAAGCACCTCCATAGGTACCTTCTCCCACAGAAGCTGAGGCAATAAGAATTGTCCGAACTGTACAAGTTGCACTGTCCTCCAAGTACAAGGTGGATTCAGTTGAAGAGTATGACCGAGATACCTTCACTCCCCGCAGAGTAAGACAGCATTGGAAGCTCTCCCCACTGAGACTTGCAACTACAAAGGAATCAGCAATACTCTCCCCCAAGCAGAGTTGGTCTACCATCAGCCCTAAAGAAGTTGGGTATCCCCAGTAGATCTTAATATTCCTCAGCGGAGTATAAAGATATTCCTCAGCAAGCATCCCCGACAGTCTTAATATTCCTCGACAGAATATAAGAATGTTCCCCGGCGGAATACAAGATACCCCCAGTGGAGCCATTTCCTAGCGCAGTCTAAAAAAGCTTCCCCGCTAGAGTCGAATCATCTTCCCTAGTAGATTATGGAAGTTGGTCCCCTGCAGAGTACAAATATCTCTCCCCAGCCATATTCAGAGGTTATCCCCACTAGAGTCTAACTGGGTTATCCTCATCATGTTGCAACGGAAAGATCATCCCTAGCGAAGTTCTTTCTATCCCCAACAGAGCTTATCAACGGAATCCCCAGCGGAGTAATCATTAAAACTCTCAGCAAAGTATCTCTTCCCCACAGAGTATTTCCCCTCGGAGTAATCTCTTTCATCAAGTTTATTCCCCAACGGAGTCCTTTTCTCCTGCAGATTTATTCTCACAAATCATCTTCGTTCACCATCCCCAGTGGAAACGAAGAACTCAACTCTATTCTCCAGCAGCTCCGGGATTTACTTTCCCCATGCTGAAACATCACATCTTCATACATCATGATACATACATATACACATCATACGAGTAAAATCTCATTTATGTTGAGAACATCATTGCTTGATCCATCTCATGCATTGCATGTGACTGACCTTTACCTTTCAGGAAAGATGCAGTTAAGTTCTCGGCTTAGTCGAAGATCTGACCAGTTCTTAAATCTCAATCGGATTATCCTCGGTTGAAGTTCAGATAAGGTTCTCAATCTCGACAGTTTCTCTACATCATAGGGTGGACAAGTATTATAACCTCAACGGTATACTCCATTGAGCACGAGCCAGTTCCTAGATCTTGATGTTCTCCTCTGTCATAGTACGGACCATTTCTATAACCTCAGCGGTTTACTCCATTGAGCAAGAGATACATCAGATGTGACCCAGACATGGCGAAATTCTGATACTTATTCCAGATTCCTTCTAGAGACAGTTCAAATGTGACCCAGATATGGCGATATTCTGATACTTAGTCCAGATTCCTTCCAGAGACAGTTCAAATGTGACCCAGATATGGCGACATTCTGATACTTATTCCAGATTCATTCAAGAGACAGTCCAGATACGATCCAGATTCAGATGTCATTCTGTCACTCATTCAGATACAATATGGATACACCCCAGACACAGCAGTCATTCTACTACTCATTCAGACGTCAGCAATCAGTACAGACTAGATACGCTCCAAACACAGAAGCCATTCTATTTCTCATTCAGATTCAACTATCAACTTCAAGTGCAGATACACTCCAGACACGGAAGTCATTATGTCACTTATCCAGATCCCAGTTACAACATAGATATGCTCCAGACACGGAAATCATTCTGCTACTCATACAGATCTCAATTTCAAATACAGTTCAGATACGATCCAGATTCGGATGTCATTCTATCACTCTCTCAAATAAAGTCCAGATACGATCCAGATTCGGATGTCATTATGTCACTCATGTTTCTGATGCATCCAGTCAAAGGAGACAACACCTGTCAATGGAGACAACCTGTCAATGGAGACAACCCGTCAATAGAGACAATCTGTCAATGAAGACAACCCTTCAATGAAGATAACCCGTCAATGAAGACAACCCGTCAATAGAGACAACCCGTCAATGAAGACAACCCGTCAATGAAGACAACCTGTCAACGAAGACAAAACTACCAACCAACCACCTCCAGATGGCATCTATAAGCCCATCCTCCTATCCATCATCTCTCCAAATGGCATCTGTAAGCCCATTCCCGACATCACATTGCTGATACTACACCATGCGAGTGCAAATTTCTGGGCACTTTAGTGTTCAATCATCTTCCACCTTCGGATCACGAAAGGCACACAAGCCAATCTACATCCTCAGATTTAAGAATATTGAATAGGGGCAACTATTGTACCCCAAAATTTGCCCTCCCATATTCTTCAAGATTTGTCAAGAATGATCCTCAAATTAGCTCAAGAGGTAGACAGTCAAATCACCTCCTAAGACAACTGAAATTAGGGTTTTGGCTCTTTCAAGGAATTTGGGGTTTTCAATGGTTCAATCAAGTCTCATAGGCCTATATGCATTCTCAAGCACCTACATGCCAAGTTTCAAGACTCATAGTGCCAATTTGCACAGTCAAAAGCCTCATTTGATCTACAGTCAACTGCAAGGGCAAAATGGTCATTTTGCAGTCAAAAGTCAGAATTTTTGGTCAACATCTCATTTTGAGTTCACAATCATCATTTGATCAAGTCTTGATCATGATTCCACAAGAATAGCTCAAAAATCATCAAGGTGCAAAAAGTTACTATTTTTGGACAGTAGAAAAGTCAACTGTATCTTGATCACGGCATAACTTTTTCATGGTTTGTTAGAAAAATTCCATCCAATGCTCATTTTGAAGAGGAAGCAATTTCATACAATCCATCTTCACACTCCAAGTTCAAGAAATGCTCTCACAAAAAGTTACCAATTTTTGCATTATAGGTCAAATTCAAAAGTCAACAAAAGTGCACTTTGAGTCAAAGGCCATAACTTGAGATTGGTAAATCCAAATGACATGGGACCAAAGGTATTGGTTAGAGGACTTCAAGAGCTTTCCAAAATGTCCAAGAACATGGTTATATGATCAAAATTGAGCAAGTTGTGCATTGGAGAAGTTGGGAAATTTTCATGAATTTGAAAAAGTCAACTTTGCTCAAAACACCTCATTTTTGCTAATGGGCCTCAAATCTCTTCTTGAAACTTCATCCATGACTTATGCACGACCCATCAAGCTTAATTGAATTTATTTTCTTATTTTTATTGATTAATTGGATTTTTAATTAATATTAATTCATTTAATCAATTTAAATCATAAGAAAATAGAAGATTTGTTTTTTAAATCTTTTTGTGAAGCAAATATGACCTAAATATGCTGGCAAATTCGTGCACAAAGTCAAAGATACAAAAAATACAAAATTGGAAACTTTGTTCAATCATGAAGAATCAAAAATATTTGATTTCCAATCAAGGATCTAAACATCAATGCAATGGATATTGGCCCAATTTTTTGACCTAATTCAATTGCCTTATACATAAGCAAGCAAACCCTGACCTAATGGACGTGAAAAAGCTGCAGAAAAAACCATAGCCAATTCAAGAAATTCCAAGAAAGTTGAAAATTTGTTCTTGATTTCCAGGCCAATTCAAGGCGTGCTTTTCATTCAAACACATTGCAGGAAGTGTCAGGAACGTTTTACAATTGAATTCACGCACCAAAGCTCAAAGAATCGTTGCACACAGTTTCACGGTTTGGCTCTTTTATTCAAAATAATATTGCTTAATTCATGCATAGTTAACATGTTTTTGTGATTGATTTGTGTTGCTAGGAACCATACGAAGTTAATGGCATCATTTAATTGAGCTATAACGCCCTGAATCCAAAGATGCCATGATCAAATTTCTAGGGTTCTTGAGCTTTGAATTAGGGCTTTTTGAACTAGGGAAAATTGGGACTAATAAGACATATGACTGAACTCGTGTGGCCCAGACGAACACGATTCACCCCTCGCGAAATATTTTTATTTGCTGGATTGCTAATCATTATTTTTCGTGCAGATGAATAGTGGGGGTTAAAAACCCCCGCTATCTAATATTATTTATGCAGAACGAATGAAGAAGATGATGAGGTGTTGACATACCATTGGACAATATGAAAAGCGCGCGTTATTTTTGTTTTATTACAGTATATTAATTATTTTCATATATAATTATTGCTCTTTATCGTAATAACAGTTGAAACAACTTAGTGGAGTGGTTAGCGTGTTGATCTGGAAGCCTTGGGACTTGGGTTCGAATCCCAGGTCCCCCAAAACATTGTTGCTTTTATTTTTCAGGTATTCATGTGCAAGCTTCAAAGTGAGGTCCATCATACACCTCCAATTTCCAGGCGCCAGGTGTCTCCAAGCCTGGATCCAATGGCCAAAATTGAAGGACCACCATAGTCCTTAGTCAACAAGCGTGTGGATATCTCAGAAAGTCAAACAGGCTTGAGCATAATGGGCTTCAGAATTCCAGAAACACCTCCTATTTGGGCCCATCACCCCCTGGGTTCATTCTTTTGTCTTTTATATTTTTTCATTTAATTGTTTTTATTATTAATTATTATTATTATTATTTAATTAACCAAATTAATTTTTCATAATAAAATCAGAAAACTAAAAAATATAATATTTTTTTTATTATTAAAATTAATTTCACCCTTTTGTTATTTTTGTAAATAAATATAATTAACTAACTTAGTTTTAATTAGGATAATTCTAACTTTTTTTTGTAATAATTTAAAATCAACATAGAATTAGGGTTTTTGATAACTTTTAATCATTTTTTTTATTTCCTTAAAACATAAAAAACTCAAAAAAATATCTTTCTTTTATTTAAATTAATTAATTAGTTTAGGATTAATTCAATTAAATGCAAAATAACAAAAAACGGGTCAAAACCCTAAAACATTCCGATTCAATCTTTTCTCGCGCGTATGTTTGTTTTATTAATTTTTGATCCATATTTATGTATTTGCTCCGAGGATGTAATAGCTTTAATTAGGACTTTATTTACCGCTTTTATTTATTTCCTGCAATTTACTTTTCAAGGGTTTGTTTTTGGCGATGTAAATACACGACGCCTTGTAATAGCTTAGTTTACTTTCCGCAACTATTAACTGCTAGATGTATGTTAATTAGGCTATGCATGACAAGATCTCTCTTAAATTAAAATCAACCCGTAGCTCACCATAACATGTACAAAGATAACTTAACTGAAACCTGACACACTCGCACATGCCACTCCTAGGGTACGCCTCACTTGGTTGCCTCGACGTGGTCATTGAGTATAGGGTGTTTTAGAGGTCGCCCTCCCGTCTAAAGATCAAAGTTTCCTCGAAACGGTTGCCTCGATAAAAAATGATCTAGGACATTAGGGTTACCACTAAGGTGTCCTACCATTGCTTTAGTGACCACATGTCCCATTAATCGAATTGACCCGAAAAAACTCCAACGACGGTGCTACCTACTTCTCAATAGTGGGATAGTTCTGTCTAAAGGATATTTACACAGCTTAATTTCTTTTGAGTAGGTAGAGGTTCTCAGGTACTTGCTCTTTCAAAACAAAAATACTTTTCACACTTACACTTTTCAAACAAAGTTTTCAAACAACACTTCATACACTCTTGAGGACAGACACAAGAGTTAAATCGAAGTTTTCAAACAAACTTTTTTCAAAACCCACAAACACAAGAAAATCAAAAATATTTTAAAAACATAGTGAGCAAGTACCTAAGAGCCCGTGGATAACCACGGATAGGAAGGGTGCTAACACCTTCCCTTTCTATAATCTACCTCCCGAACCCGAGAAACATCTCGAAAAGGAATTTTGTTGTGCTTTTGTCCTTTCCTTGTTGGATAAAATAAAAGACGGTGGCTACTCTTGCTTACCGCGACATTTTGCTAAACACAAACGCGAACCAGCATTCCAAAACAATCAGTTCTATTCCCACCGATCACAGCATCCAATCAGAGCCTTGGACCCTTCAAAATTTGAACGCATGTTCAACCTCAGAAGGTAGCTTGTGAGAGGATGACAGATGTTTGATGATGTGAACTGTACGCCTCTATCCTTGAAATGAAACATTCAGATCTTCGTGGATAGACTCTGAGGCAACTGTACTTCTAACTTCTGAAGACAGGTTGATTAGATGTTCGCAGAAAACAATAAAGTTATGAGGGTTAAGATATGCAAATAAAACATTTTATTTTGGGCATAACTTCATGCTGAGATGTTTCAGAATGAAATTGAATCTACCTTTAGAAAGAGGTTTTGTAAATACAACAACCCATTGATGGTCTGTGTCAATAAATTTTAAGGTAAGAATTCCTTTCTGAATATAGTCCCTAATAAAGTAATGTTTTATTTCTATATGCTTAGCCCTAGAATGAAAAATAGGATTCTTATTGAGACATATAGCTGAAGTGTTATCACAGAAGATAGGAATGTTACTCTCAAATATGTTGAAGTCTTCAAGTTAACTTTTCATCCAGAGCATTTGAGTGCTACATCCAGCAGCTGCTATGTATTCAGCTTCTGCTTTTGACAATGCTATTATGGACCGTCTCTTGCTGGTCCATGAGATCATATTGTCTCCCAAAAACTGACAACTTCCAGAAGTGCTTTTACGCTCTACTCTGTCTCCAGCAAAATCAGCGTCACAGTATCCTACTAAGTTGTATTCATTGGATTTTCTATAAAACAAACCCAGATTAGTAGTACCTTTCTGATACTTGAAAATTCGCTTAACTTCTATTAAGTGAGATTCTCTATGATCTGATTGGAGTCTAGCATATAAGTAAACACTGAATAAAATGTCAGGCCTTAAAGCCGTCAGATAAAGGAGAGAATCAATCATACCTCTGTAGACTTTCTGTTCTACCTTTTTACTTACCTCTTCCTTTTCCAAAATGCACGTGGGGTGCATTGGAGTCTTTGAGGGCTTACATTCTAAGAGATCAAATTTCTTCAGAAGTTCTCTGACATATTTGCTCTGATGAATGTAAGTTCCTTTTGGAGTTTGGTTTATCTGAATGCCCAGAAATAGTTTGAGTTCCCCCATTAAGCTCATCTCAAACTCTGCCTGCATGCACTTAGAAAACTCTCTTCCCATAGATGGTTTAGTAGATCCAAAGATGATGTCATCTACATAAATCTGACACACTAAAATGTCATTCTTAAATGACTTACAGAACAAGGTTGTGTCCACTTTCCCTCTGGTGCATTCCTTTTCTAACAGGAAGTTACTTAGTCTTTCATACCAAGTTCTGGGAGCTTGTTACAGACCATAGAGTGACTTATTTAGTTTGAAAATATATTCTGGGTGTTTAGAATTCTCAAACCCAGGGGGTTTATGCATGTATACCTCTTCATCTATGTAGCCATTTAGGAATGCACTTTTGACATCCATCTGATACAGAGTGATGCCGATTTTTACAGCAAAAGAGATTAAGAGTATGATAGATTCTAACCTGGCGACTGGAGCAAAGGTTTCTGTATAGTTTATCCCCTCTTGCTGACTATAACCTTGTGCCACCAGTCGTGCTTTGTTTCTGATGACTTCTCCTTTCTCGTTCAGTTTGTTTCTGAACACCCACTTTGTTCCAATGACGTTGAATCCTTTTGGTTTGGGAACCAGATCCCATACGTCATTTCTGGTGAACTGATTTAATTCCTCCTACATTTCCAGAATCTAGTCATTGTGCAGAAGAGCTTCATCAATAGTTGTTGGTTCAATCATAAAGACCAGTCCCATGAGGGATTCTTCATAGTTTCTGAATGTTGATCTTGTTCTAATTGGATCATCCTTCTTTCCCAGGATTTTATCTTCTGGGTGAGCTATGCTGCTTCTGGAAAGCCTTTTCTGGAGTTGATCAACAGAAGGTGCTGGAGTGGTTGTAACATTTCTTTCTGACATTGTTGGAGCGTCTCTGTTGAAAACTTCTGATGAGTTGTCTTGAGTGTTTGTGAATTCAACTTCTATATCTGTAAAGAATTCATTCTGCTTTAACATTTAAGGGTTAAGCTTATCATTAAATCTAACACTGATTGACTCTTCAACAATCTGTGTTTCTATAAGGTATACTCTGTGCCCTCTTGAGCATTCGGAGTATCCTAACAAAATACACTTTTGTGCTTTAGAGTCAAACTTGTTCGAATAATTTTTAGTATTCAGAATGAAACAAGTGCATCCAAATGGATGGAAATAAGAAATGTTGGGCTTTATGTTCTTCCACAGTTCATATGGAGTCTTTTCCAGAATAGGTCTTATAGAGATTCTATTTTGAATGTAACACGCTTTGTTAGTTTCTTCTGCCCAGAAGTTCTTAGCAATGTTAGTCTCATTGATCATGGTTCTGGCCATTTCTTGCAATGTTCCGTTCTTTCGTTCTACAACTCCATTTTGTTGGGGAGTTCTAGGATAAGAGAAGTCATGCAAGATACCTTTTTCATTAAAAAATTATTTAAAATATTTATTTTCAAATTCTCCACCATGATCACTTCTGACTTTGACAATTCTAAGATCCTTTTTATTCTGAACTTGGTTACAGAATGCAACGAGCACAGAGTGTGACTCGTCCTTGTGTCTTAAGAACTTTACCCATGTCCATCTGCTATAGTCATCTACGATCACTAACCCATACTTCTTGCCACTAACAGACGCAGTTTTTACTGGTCCAAATAAGTCTATGTGCAGAAGTTCTAATGGCTTAGAGGTGGAAACAACATTTTTGGATTTAAAAGAAGGTTTTGCAAATTTGCCTTTCTGACATGCTTCACACAGAGCATTTGAGCTGAACTTCAAATTAGGAAGTCCTCTGACCAGATTGAGTTTGTTAATCTGAGATATTCTTCTCATACAAACATGCCCCAATCTTCTGTGCCAGACCCATTGCTCGTTGTTAACAGAGAGAAGACATTTTAAATTCTGACTCTTTAGTTCATAATGTTTTATTTTATAAATGTTGTTTTTCCTCTTTCCATTAAAAAGGATTGTTCCATCTTTCTGACTAACATCTTTGCATGAATTTTGATTAAATACTATATCATAATCGTTATCACTTAATTGGCTTATGGATAACAGGTTATGCATTAATCCATCAACTAATAGAACATTATTTATAGAGGGAAGATTTCCATTACCTACTGTTCCAGAGCCAATGATATTTCCTTTTTGGTTGCCTCCAAAGCCCACGTAGCCTCCAGGTTTAAGTTCCAGGCTTTGGAACATATGCTTTCTTCCTGTCAAGTGTCGAGAGCATCCAGAGTCCAGGTACCATGACTGGTGTTTTAGCCTTGCTGCTAAAGATATCTGCTACATATATAATTTTATCCTTAGGTACCCATATCTTCTTGGGTCCTAGTTTGTTAGTTTTACCAAAATTTTGGTTGAATTTTGGTTTGACAGAGTAATCATTACTAGTGTATTTTAGGTCGTGTGTGTGCTCATATATGAAGTGTGATTTAAGTGGTGTGCGTTTTATGACTAAGTCCATGGATTTCTTAGGTGTAGATACCTTACTTTCATATCCTATCCCTTTTTTTCCATTTCTGCTAACTCCATAGATCATTGAAGCCATCTTGCTTCTATCTATGTTTTTAGCCAGGAACTTCTGAAAGTTGTGATCATACTCTTTGATGATCTCATCAACATTAGTGGGAGTCTCTGAGATTATTTCCTTCTGAGAGTTTTGCAAATCATTTTCTAATTTTGAAACTTTTTCTTTTAACTCAGAATTTTCTAATCTGAGACTATCAGTCTTTTTAGAGTCAGAGACAGGTTCCTTTTTCAGGTTCTTGAATTTTACTATGATTTGCTGATACCTTTCCATAATTTCATTTAGACTTTCTGGAAGTTCAGCCTTAGTGAAATTAATAGTGAAGT
The DNA here is from genome assembly GCA_948472305.1 of Vicia faba. NCBI lineage: Eukaryota > Viridiplantae > Streptophyta > Magnoliopsida > Fabales > Fabaceae > Vicia > Vicia faba. Next base: position 1,404,499,307 of record OX451739.1, read on the forward strand.
CAGGGAATACCTCTTCAGTGTCTGATTCTGAGTCTGAACCAGAAGCTTCATTGTCTTCTGACACGTTTGCCATAAGAGCTATGTTTGCTCTTTCATCATCTGACTGAGTCAGCATCAGAGGTGTCTGAATCGTCCAATGTTGCCATGAGGCTTTTCTTCTTCTCCTTGAAGAACTTCTTTTTGGGCTTCTCCTTCTGAAGCTTTGGACAATCACTTTTGTAGTGCCCTTGCTCATTGCACTCATAGCAGATGATGTCCTTGTTATTTGGCTTTCTGTGTACTGAAGAGCCTTTAGATCTTCTTTATCCAGAGGAAGACTCAGACTTTTTGTATCTGGAAGAGGATTCATTTTGATTCTCTGATTTACTAGGGTTTCTGAATTTCCTTTGTCTCTGCTTCCACAGTTGATTCACCCTTCTGGAGAGGAGAGATAATTCATCTTCTTCTGATGATGATCCATCATAGGTTTCTTCCATAGCCTGCAAAACCTTAAAATCAGATTTTCTATTAGATTTTAAATCTAGTGGCTTACCTTGCTTTTGAGGCTCATCTTCTTCTAGCTCTATCTCGTGACTTCTGAGGGAGCTGACAAGTTCCTCCAGAGATATCTTGTTGAGATCTTTGGCTAGCTTAAGTGTTGTGACCATTGGTCTCCATTGCTTAGGTAGACTTCTGATGATCTTCTTTACGTGATCAGTAGTAGAATATCCTTTGTCAAGAACCTTCAGCCCAACAACAAGGATCTGGAATCTTGAGAATATTGCTTCTATGGATTCACGATCTTCTATCTTGAATGCCTCATACTTCTGAATGAGCGCAAGGGCTTTGGTTTCTTTGACTTGAATGTTGAATGTTTCCTTCATGCGTCATTCTTAGAGAGTCAAACATATTTTTGGCTGTCTCTTTGTTTGAGGTTTTCTCATATTATGAGTATGAGATAGCACTGACAAGTATTGTTATGGCCTTATGATGATTTCTGAAATCACGTTTTTTGCTGGCCAGACATCATTTTTTTGTCTATCTTCTGACCACTTCCATCCACTGGATGTGTGTATTCATTAGTTACCAAGTCCCATAGATCAGCATCATGTGCCAGAAAGAAGCTCTCAATTTTTTCTTTCCAGTAGTCAAAATTTTCTCCATTAAAGACTGGAGGTTTGCCACTGATTCTTTCTTTGTCTTCATGATAGTCATTGATGATGTTTTGGCTTGGTCCCACCATAGTGTTTTTCTGAAGCTTGGATCTTGTACTGACACGATTAACATGTATGAACTCAGAACCAGGCGCTCTGATGCCAATTGAAGAAGTGAAAAACACAAGAAGGGGGGTTGAATTGAAAAACTTGAAATCAAATGCGCAATGACACAATATTTTTATCCTGGTTCGTTTGATCTCAAACTACTCCAGTCCATTCATCAAGGTGATTTTTCCTCTCTCCAACGAGGTCTTAATCCACTAATCACAAACAAATTACAACCACTACTTTAACAAGTGTCAAAGTCGTCTTGAGTACAACCACAATCCGGTTAATCTCAAGGAAAACTGTCTTAATTAAAGATACAAGAATCCTATGTGAAGATTTTTCGTTACAAAAACAGTTATCACAACTGTGATATTTTACACAAATTAAAACGTAGAAAAATGAGAATGTATACTTGCAGCCTTTTGAGATTGTATTTCAGTAGTGTTGGAAAATCGTAAACGGTTTGATCTCTTAGCTTGTTTATATAGGAAATGGAATCCTGTCCAACTTTAAGCATGATAAAGGACATTAACGCAGTTTCCATATTTAGAAGATCATATCTGAATGAAGCCGTTACAAGTGATGATGTCTTGAATGAATAGTAACGCTTCATAGTCTTATAATCTTGTATGATGTGTTTGCTTCAGAACATTGATGACTTAGAGTGTGATAATATGATTGTATTAGAAGCTTCTGTTCAGAATCAGAGTGTGCTTCATTTTGGCGCATGTTCTGATCATCATTCTTCAGCGCAGATTCTGATTACCTCAGCGAGAAAGCTTCTATAGCTTAACTTCTAATGCTTCTTTGGTCAGAACTTCTGCATACACAGTAACGCAATTTTTAGATTGCATATTTGTTCTTTGTGTTTGTTATCATCAAAACTATAATAAAGGGTTATAGAATCAAACTATGTTCTAACAATCTCCCCCTTTTTTATGATGACAAAAACTAAGATTTTCAATGAAAAATATAGAACAAAAATTTAAGAGAGACTCCCCCTGAGTTGATTACTTCCTTGAAGTTCCTTCTCGTCAGAGCTTTTGATGCATCTCCTTCTGTTCTTATCAAAATGTGTTCCTGTTCACACTTTTCAGAAAGTAAACGTTAAAATATTCAGAATGATTGAGACTTTGTCCCAGTATACTGTTATTGAAAATATCTTACTTTCTCCCCCTTTTTGTCAAGTATCAAAAAGCAATATAATCAGAGTCAAAAAGATGAATTATATTAAAAACAGAATGCAATGACAAGTTTCAGAAACAAGGAGGTAAAGATAAAAGATTACAGATAAACAATTTTTTAAGAAAATCTAAGAAGGAGGGGGAAGACGTATGAACAATGCTTCCAGCAAGCTCTTGATCTGAGTGCTTGACTCTTCCTGCTTTCCCAGAATATCTTTGGATTTCCTTTGTAGTATCTTTTTGTTTATCTAGAATACCCTTGATCTCTTTGTTCGTATCCTCTTTCTTATCCAGTGTTGCATGGACTAAAGCATTCTCTTTCTTCAACTCTTCCAGAGTTTACATGACAAGAGACGAAGCAGGTGTTTCTTCAGGGTTTGCATGTTGTTCAGAACATTCTTCATCTTTTTCTGATTGAACCACTTCTTCTGCTACAATCATGTCTTCTGGAGCACCTGTCAGGGAGAGACTATATGAATCTGGTTCAGCAACTTCTGAAGGATGGTGCTCTTTCCAGGGAGCATTATGCTGCAGAAGAATTTCTTTTTGCACCATTGGCTCAGAACTTGATCTTGAAAGGCTTTCAGCTGATCACTGAAGTTCTAATGAGCCCTTTCATAACCCAATTCCTTCAGCTTCAGAGTTTCAGCATTGAGCCATTTTGTGAATCTTTCCCAGAGAGAATCAGAAGCAGCAGGATTATAAATCTCTAGACTTGCTTTCTTCAAAGAATTGATCCATTCCTGCATTTCTGTTTCAAAAATCAATAGACTCTTTCCAACATCTGATTTAGTTGCGGTTGGTTTAGGTTTGGAATGGCAATTTTGTGTGAGGTGGAAGCTATTCTGTCCAGCACTAGTGGATCAATGATAATTACGAGGTTGTCAGCTGGATTGTTGATGGGTGAAGGAGTGGGAGAGTCAGGAATCATAATTTGTATTTTAGGTTTGTTTGGTGGTGTGGATTCATAAGGTGAGTGGATTTCTAGAATATCATGGATAGTGAGAGGTAAACGAACCGAAAAGGGGTTCTGTTATTCCAGGGATTGGGATAGTGGTATCAGAATTTGAAGGAGAGTCTTCAGATTGGTTTGCGGTAGCGTGTGGAGTTTCTTGTTCAGGAATTTCAGAGGATGGGTTTTCAGAAGGTGGGGAGAGAGAGTGTCTATTTTCTGGTTGTGGTGAGTTAGGTTTCAGATGTCCTGGTTGAGGAGAATGTGGTTGTTGATTTTCTGGTTGTTGTTGGGAGTTTGGATTTTCTGGGAGTTGTTGAGAGTTTGGATATTCTGGGAGTGGAGATTGAGTGTTTGGATTTTCTGGTATAGGAGAGGAAAAGTCTGGATCAAACAGTTCAATGTCAGATAGAACTTTTTCAAGTTCTGGTTGATGATGTTCTGGGTTTTTATTTTGATTGGGGTAGTGAGGTTCATTCAGAAAGTTTCCTAGAGTTACAGATGGATCAAACTCTATGTCAAAATCTTCAAATGTTTGGGGTGAAGGATTTTCTATTGGTTGAGCGGGAATGACTTCAGATGTTGTAACAGTTATTGATTCTATAACAGAAACAAAAGATGGATTACCTTTTGTTTTTGCAGCTTTAGGTGCCTTCTGAGAGGATCCTTCTCCTGCTGCTTTCCTCTTCTTGGATTTCTTTAGCACAACCTCTAGAGCTCGCCTGTGCAGATCTTGAATGTTTATTTCTGGAGCAGTTCCACCAGCCTTGCAAGCTTCAAGGTATCTGACTATGATTTCTAGGTTGGCGTCTATCTTAGATAATAGTGGAAAATCCTTCAGAGGGATTCTCCTAGAAGTAATGGTCTCATGAGAAGCAATAGTTGGTTCATTCTTAATGTTCTCAATGATCTTCATTTTCTTCAGATTCTTGGCGTTCAAAGGCTTCCCAGCAATTTCTTCCAAAGTGCTTATTTCTTGAGCCTCTGTCAGATATTCTATCAGCCTGTTTTCTGTTAGAATATTTGATATCAATCTTCCTAGAGGAATAAAATCCCTCTTAGTTATTTCTTCTTCTCTTGTCTCTTTCACACTTGTTCTGAGGTGGTTGAAGAGCAAGTGTGGAAGATTTATCTTGGTCTTCTTTGCAATGAAGTAGATCAGAAACTGCTGATCAATGTTGATGTAATCAAGAGAGCTTGTAGGCTTCCTGTGATTGATACATCCCAGAATGATTTTGGCCCAGATTCTGTGATGATCCTTCAAGTCTCTGATCTTGCTGGATGGCTGTCCAGAAGTGAAAATTTCCTTGGCAATAGATTTTAGGTCAGAACATCTATCTGCCATATCAATGCATCTGACTCCACCACCATTGTAACCAATGAGTTTCCCAATAAGATCTTTTGTTATCAATATTTTCTTTCCCATAACATAAGAAGTAACCTGGTGGTTGGAAGATGTCGCGTGAATCCAGAATTCTTTTACGAGAATGGGAAATGTTGGACCCAACAGACGATCAAAATATCTGTTCCAACCCTGAGCAGTTAAGTCTTCATAGAGATTGAACCAATTTTCTTGCAGACTCTCAAAATCAATGATCAGTTCAGGGAGAACTTCCAGATTATCAACAGGAGTGAGAAGCGTCCTAATGGGTTCTTCATATTGTTCCGTTGATGAAGATTTAGGAGCACTGAGATTTTTGAGGTTTGATGATGAAGCCATTGTTCACACTGGTTTGTTGAAGAAGATGAAAATGGTTTTTGAAAATGAAACTTGAAACAAAAGAGAATAGAGAAGATAGTAAAAGTGAATGAATGAAATAGTATATTTGAGTTTAAATAGGTTTTTGGAAAACGTAAGCAGTAAGTAAGAAAATAAGTGATGATTATATGCATTAATGAAACCTGAAATTAGGGGATTTAGAAATATATTTGAACGGTTTACCACTGATAAGTGTCTCAATGCATCCAATCAGAGCCTTGGACCCTTCAGAATTTGAACACGTATTCAGCCTCAGAAGGTGGCTTGTGAGAGGATGACAAATGTTTGATAAAGTGAACTGCACATTTCTATCCTTGAAATGAAACATTCAGATCTTCGTGGATAGACTCTGAGGCAACTAAACCTCTAACTTCTGAAGACAGGTTGATCAGATGTTCACAGAAAATAATAAAGTTCTGAGGGTTAAGATATGCAAATAAAACATTTTATTCTGGGCATAACTTCATGCTGAAATGTTTCAGAATGAAAATGAATCTATCTTCAGAAAGAGGTTTTGAAAATACATCAGCCTATTGATGGTCTGTGTCAATAAATTTTAAAGTAAGAATTCCTTTTTGAATATAGTCCCTAATAAAGTGATGTTTTATTTCTATATGCTTAGCCCTAGAATGCAAAATAGGATTCTTACTGAGACATATAGCTGAAGTGTTATCACAGAAGATAGGAATGTTACTCTCAAATATGTTAAAGTCTTCAAGTTAACTTTTCATCCAGAGCATTTGAGTGCTACATCCAGCAGCTGCTATGTATTCAGCTTCTGCTATTGACAATGCTATTGTGGACTTTCTCTTGCTGGTCCATGAGATCAAATTGTCTCCCAGAAACTGGAAGCTTTCGAAAGTGCTTTTACGCTCTACTCTCTCTCCAGCAAAAACAGCGTCACAGTATCCTACTAAGCTGTATTCATTGGATTTTCTATAAAACAAACCTAGATTTGTAGTACCTTTCAGATACTTGAAAATTCTCTTAACTACTATTAACTGAGATTCTCTAGGATCTGATTGGAATCTAGCACATAAGAAAACACTAAATAAAATGTCAGGCCTTGAAGCCGTCAGATAAAGGAGAGAACTAATCATACCTCTGTAGACTTTCTGTTCTACCTTTTTACTTACCTCTTCCTTTTCCAGAATGCACATGGGGTGTGTTGCACCCCAAAATTTTCCCACTCATGTTTTCCAAAGTCTCCCCCCTGCATGGTTGACCAGAAACCCTTGCCTAAGGAAAAAGAAATTTTTTAGTGGTGCTTTAAGTGCCTTTCAATTGGCATTCTGAAAGACCCTTCGATTGGTATTCTGAATGAGCCTTTCGATTGGCATTATGGATAAGCACTTCGATTGGAATTATGTCAAGGCCTTCGATTGGCATTCTGAAAGACCCTTTGATTGGTATTCTGAATGAGCCTTTCGTTTGGCATTATGGACAAGCACTTCGATCGGCATTGTGTCAAGGCCTTCAATTGGAATTCTGAAAGACCTTTTCGTTTGGCACCCTGGGCCAAGCATTTCAATTGGCATGCCAAGGGATCCTTCGATTTAGCATTGTGTCAAGGTGTTGTATCCCAAAATTTTCCCTCGCATTTTTCAACAAGAAATCACATTTGACATACAGTTCAACATTTCCAAATGGCATCTTTAAGCCCATTTCCAGATGGCATCTTTAAGCCCATCCTCCTACCAGCAGTCGCATCAAATGGCATCTTTAAGCCCATTTCCAGATGGCATCTCTAAGCCCATCCCCCAACAAGATCCTGTCGCATCAGATGGAATCTTTAAGCCCATCACCAAATGGCATCTGTAAGCCCATTCACCTCTACCATCACATCGACGAGTGCAAATTTTCTGGGTACTTTAGTGTCCAATCTTCTTTTACCTTCAAGTCGTGAAAGGCAAACTTGCCAATCTAACTCTTCAGGTTCAAGAAGATTGAACCGGGGCAACTGTTGTACCCCAAAATTTGCCCTCGCATTTTTTCCATAAGAAATCACAGCTTCAGGCGTTTCCTGATTTTTCAAACTGGCTCAAGAATCGGTCAAACGGACTTTTCTCGTCAGCCAAGCAAAATTAGGGTTTTATTGATTTTTTCAGGGCTCTGGAATGTTTCACACAGTTTGCTTAGGGTTTTGGTTGATTTTGGCTCAACTTTGATCAGACGAACGCTCTTTGGAATTTAATCAGGAATTAGGGTTTTTGTGGGCACGTTCTCAGAAGGATTTAAATTCCACAGCACTTTGCAAGTTATTCCGAGATTTGGGTTGAATTCGCATTATTTGATTTAATCAGTAAAAGAAGGTAGTTGGTTTGAATTCACGTTTGTTTGATTGAACCAGTCAAAAGGTACATTCAGTTGGGATTTGCAGTATTGGGTAAAAATCAGTGAAAAGGGAATGCGCCTGATCAGTTATTTTGATTAACTGTTGCTTTGCTTTGGATGTTAGAAATACCAGGTTTAACTGATCAATTTGCTAAAGCTTTGTTTATTTAAATTATTTATTATTCTAAGGTTAAGTGATTGGAATTTATTTTTCAATTATTTTAATTCAAAGAATTTTAAATAATAAATAAACAATAAAGGATAAAATAGAATTAATTGGATAGTGAAAACTTTTATTTATTCTTAAATTATTTGTACAATTATTGTTTATAATTTAATTACAAGCAATGATTTTACATTAATCTAAATTTAAATAAAAAGAAAACTATCCTATTTTTTCTAATTCTTCATTCTTCATTTAGTACCCCTCTCCATTCAAATATTCATCTGCAAAAGAAAGGAGGAAAAGTCAAATAGCAGATAAATAAATAATGACAGATAAATAAAAGACAGTTCATCATTAAGGGCCACTGATTGGGATCAGTTAACCCTCTCTGCAAATCACGGGATTTCTCCCGGTTCACAAAGAGGGACGAATGTTTATTTACTAAAAAATGAATGCACAAAAGTCAAAATTGCACAATTCAAAAATTGTCCAAACTGCATAAGTTCAAGTCTCAAAACTCCCAGTTCAAATCAAACTAAAAATCCAAATTCCAACTTTCTGTCAAAAATGCCAAAAAAAGTACAAGTTGCTGTCACAAGTACAAGAAGCTATCAAAAGAAGATTTTGGAAAGATATCAAAGACTAGAAACTGTCAAAAAGAAGAGATAAAATATGCAGAGGAAATTTGTTAAGCAAGCAAAGCTATCTCTTTTCATCATTTCCCAAAATAAGGTGGCCCTTTTAGAACAAAAAGTACAGCACAAACATATTAAATATATAAACTGTACTGAGAGAGAAGAAAAAGAGAAAAAAGAGAGCAGGTTTTTAGGCTTTTGGCAGGAAGGAAGAAAAATATATACAAAAGCTGAACACAATGGATAAAAAGAGGAAAACCAATACGCTAAAGAGATACAAAAAGCATAAGCCTTCAAGTCTCACAAAAAAAAAGACCAACAATATATCCAAACAGCATAACCTGTGAAAAACATCCACAAACCAAAGAATCTGCAAGCAAGGCCAGGCCTGGGCCTCAAAGCCAAAACCTACTGATAACTACAAAATCATCACCAAACATGTTCATCAAACCTTCCACCCACTGTCAATGGCCTAACCTGAGAGAAGAGCCCCAAGACTATCAACCTGAAATATCAAACCTTAAGCAAAAACCTGCCTAAGCATCCAACCTGCCTAAGCATCAAACCTGAAGCATTAAACCTGCCTAAACAAGCCATACCAGCAGAAGCACAAAACCTGCCTTAACCATCAAACATTAAAGCCTCTAAAAACCTATTCAAACTAATTCCAAAACCCTTAACCCTGTCAAAACCTTTCAAGCCCCTTAACCCTGTTCAAAGATCATAACCAAGCCTAAAGAACCAGAGGCAACATCAAAGCATACCAATTTCCAAACCCACGAACCCTCAGATTTGCATCATCATAGGGTATTTCAAAAATCAAACACAAGCCAGCACAAAGAAGGGCAACAAGGTCAAGGCAACTCAAAGAAGATACAGAAGCATACAAAAGGCAAACGTTCAGAGGTATCTCAAAGAATTTCAACAAGCATTAAAGGTAACGAGTATACAGTAGGAGAGAAGAAGAAAGAAGTGAATTTTCAAAAGGGGTTTTCAGTTCATAATCATCATAAAACCAAAAGAAATATACAAAGATACCAGGAAGCTCAAAGAGATCATCAGCATCACGCATCTTCCCTCTTCGCCATCAAGCCGCCGTAACACCTCCTAATCTCCTCCTTCCCCGTCTCCGACAGGTAGTACTCCCTTTCCCTCATTTCAAAATCTTGCGTAAACCATAAACAAAATCAGAGTATTCAAGTTAAAACATGCGTAAAACGTGAAACCCTCAAAGGATGCGCTAGAACAAAAGTCTTACCTTTTTACCGTGGCTTGAACAAACGCGAGGGGAAGGATGAGAGGTGGAGTAGGTGGCTAGGCGGGGAGATCGCGCTCAGAAACAAACGGAGAAGATGAACAAAAAACGAACGAACGCCGCCGCTGCTCACAAAACCCTAAGCTCATTCCAGACTGAACATAAAACGCGTTAACCCTAAAAATGTTTTGTTTCAAACTCTGGGCTTTGCCCATTCCAACCACCCAAGGCCCATTCCGACTCACACCCCCCACCTCTGAAACGCCTAAAGCCCATTTCTGATTTTTTTTGTTTCCAATTCTTTTTAAAACATCATTTTCTTCTTTTTATATATACATTTAAATTAACAAAACCCTTTCTTTTATTATTTATTGACATCAAAATATTTTTATTAATTGAAATACATCTTTATTACACAATAAAATTAAAATGTAAAACCTTTTTCTTTTAACTAAAATACCATTCTTTGTACATAATATGATTTAAGGTATTTAATGAAAATTTTCTATTTTATACATAAATATATATAATTTTTCTTAAGATTAATACAACAATACATTAATACTTTAACACTTTTAAAATATATTTTTTAATATACATAAACTTTAAAACATTTAATTAAAATACTTCTTGTACATAACAAATAAAAATACTTTTTTTAATATATACATAATTAGAACTTAAAACATTTTCTTAAAACATTCTTTTTGTACATATTAAAGAAAATACAAGATTATTAACTAGATTAAATAAACATTTAATTTTTTCTTTGAGTCAAAACAATACCTTAAATACGTACACATATACGCATACACTTACACAATGTACTTATATTTGATACATTTACATTGCTCCTATACACATTTGCTTATATTTGTATATTCGTTACATTTATATTTGATCGATTCGATTTGGTTGTAACTTATTGGACACTACGTTTCTAAGTCTCATCCCCATTCGTAAATTTGTACCCCCACTCCCGGATACTTATTTTGTAATAGCGTAGATTTTACATTTTCGCAATTTACCGCTTTCAATTATACCATGGTTAGACCTAGGGTTTGCATGTACATAAAATCAAACGCTAGATAACCTAATACAAGACAAATACATGAAATCAATACACAATCACACTTGCACCCTCTAGGGTAATCCCACATGTTGCCTTCCAAAATGGGCCATGTTTGCACGTCGAGTATCTTTGGCAAAACAAATTCAAATGATCATAAGTCTCTCGATGACGCTTTCGAAAGTTGCCTAAATGGAATGATCATGGTTCCTTCAAAGCAAATTGCCAAAGACACTTGGCATCATTGCATTCATGGTCCATACGATGACCCGCGCCCGTCCCGTTAAACATCCTAAACGCAAGATTGTCCACCAAATTCAATGGTGGAACAAAATTGTTTAAAAAGGGTTGAAAACATAGAGAAAACCTTTGAGTACAATAGGGGTAGACAAAACTCTTAGTTACTAGAGATCAAATTGCAAAAACACTTGCCTCCTTTTCAAAAACCACACACCTTCAAAGCAAACTCTCAAAAAACATTTGAAACATCTTTTCGAAAAGATACACACTTTTGTAAAACACTCAAACACGAGTCAAATACATTGGTTGCCTAAGACAAGGCATCTCTTCAAAAACATTTTCAAAACACACACACACACACACCACAATTTCAAGCAATCGAAAATCAAGGCAAGTGATCTAAAAAACCAAGTAACTAAGAGCCCATGGATAACCATGGATGAAAAGGGTGCTAATACCTTCCCTTTTCATAATCTACCCCCCGAACCCACGAAATATCTCAAAAGGTTTTTGCTGTGCTTTTTCAACCTTTCCTTTAGGATAAAATAAAAAGTCGGTGGCGACTCTTGCTCAACCGCACAAGTGCGAATACGAATGCAAAACTCACAGTCAGTTCTCCCACTGTATCACAGAACTGGCGACTCTGCTGGGGAAACTACTAAAAGTGGGGTTACCTTAGGGTTTAGATCACCTTTATTTTCAATTGATTGCTTTGTTTGCTTTTACATTTGTGGGCTTTGTATCGGAGTTTCATAGATCCTAACCCGGATCTGGGGGAAACCTTTTTAGGTAGCATAATCTGCGAGGGACCTGTCCGGGGTATACCGACATGGGTGAAGCAGTGGCTACGTTGGTGTGGCACCTTGGTCTGTACCGATATCCCTTGTGTTGAAACGGGCAGAATATGGGTCTTCCAAGGAGTCATTAAGCACCAACCGACCTTAGAACCTTAAATTGATCCAACTTGGCCATTAGAGCAGTAGCAGTATGCTACACTCATTGAGGCTAAACTCTCGCGATGGTTCCGGCCGCAAGAAAAGATAGAGATGCTGGAGTTATGACCGATTGAGGGTAGCCAATGATTTGAGATCCTCTAGAACCCGGTTACTTTTGATAGGACAGGTTTTAACCAACGAAACTGAAAGAGGGTAGTACCTGAACCTCATGCAAGCCTAAACCTAAGGACTTGTTTGCTTTGTGTGAATATGTTTGCCTGTATATACACTCACTTGCTTTTCGCATACATGTACATAACATCATGACATCATACCATAGCATTTTCAATAACCATTTCAAGGATCTCGAGGGTTCTTTTGATGCAGGGTTACGTTGAACCAGACGTCTACCAAGGGGCAAGAGGTTTCTCCTCTAAACAAATGCCATCAAAAATTCCAGCGCAACAACTTGAATCAGTGGCTATGACCCACTCGATATGGTGAGCTTGATTCTAGCGGAAAGACATCCACCGGCGCAAAGTTCTCCAATCAAAGATCGAAGTTCAACCTCTAACATTTTCTTGTGTTTACCCCAAGAGATCCTTGAAAGCATGCATCCACATATCATGCATTGCATTTTGACAGTCTTTCCTTTTTCAGGTTTCCTTACTCTCCTGCTGTTTATTTCAGTAAGAGATGGCTCTAGAAAGGTCTGTCAAAGACATCCAAGACCAGACTGCTCAGCTGCAGGAGATGTTCCTGAACTTGTCTCTGTGGCAAGAAGAGATGAAAGCTCTCCTCACAAAGGGCTTGGAGAATTCCAACAATGCCAGGAGTGATCAGCTTGCGGAGTTGCAGTTTGATCTGACAACCTTGAGGACCCAAGTGATGGGACAGTTGGTGGGCCAGATGGCTCTCATCCAAGACCTATCTCAAAGACAAGAGGAACTTAGAGTTCTTGTCCGCCAACTGCTTCCAAACAACCAACTGGGGCAAACATCTGAGGTTGAGGAGCAGGTTACCGCTCAGCCTCCATCCACTCAAGAAGACAAGGGGAAAGCTCCTTTGCTTGCTTCAGGGTCACAAGCCCATCAACAACCTCGCCAGCGTCAACGGGGTAATCGGTGTAAGCAGGAAACGTCAGGAAGGCAGTTCACGGAGACTGAAATACCATCATTCTTTATACTGAAGCGCCTGATGGAGGTCAACCTGCTTACCTTAAAGGATCCTCGTCAGAAGCTCAATACCTCCTCTCCTAACTACCGTCCCGACGCATTTTGTGTTTACCATTCCTACAGCCCGGGACACGACACCAACGACTGTTGGGCCTTGAAGAACAAGATTCAAGATCTGATCGATATTGGAGTGCTAGAATTCATGCCAGACGGCGAGATGAAAATCTTCCGTTAAAGGGTTCTCCACCTGAAGTGACGAAGCTCAAGCTGAAAGACTTTTGCTTCTTTTTGAATTTTCAAAGTTGTAATTTCTTTTGCTGTCAAGCAATTATCTGTTGATGTTAAACTCTGTTTTCATTAATGCATTGCATATGTTTGTCTTGAATTCATCCATTCGTTTCACTACTCTTATGCTTTTCTTTATGATATTTGACTCTTGATAAAAACCTGCAAGCCTTTAGAGGGAGGATGACGAAACAATACCATGATCCTATACAGTATGCTTTTGAACAGACCTTGCTGATGATGTACAGGCATTTCTTTCAATCCCCAAACACTGGAGTTATAAGGAAGTTAATCCCTAGTCAACCCCTTCGAGCCAAAGAAGTAGGAGTTTTCTGTTCTAAACGATCAAAACCTTTGATATAAACCCGGGGCAGGGTAGTATCTCAGTTAATTCAAAAGAAGATGCGCATTGAAGTCGCAAACTCTCAGATCGTAATACAACGAACGACGTCGAAAAAGAAAACATTCCTTTGGAATCAAAATACAAGGGTGGTTCCCTATCACATAGACAGTCAATCTCTCAAAAGAGAAAAAGCCCACCGAGCCAAAACCTATAAAGGAGGCTTAAGAAAGCTGGGGCATCCCGCTGATGGTAATCCCGGAAAACGGTAACAGTCAGGCAAAAGTTAGGGATAACAAATCAAAATCAAAATAGTGAGGTCATTACAAAATCCTCAACAACATGAAAAATGTTGAAAAAGAAAAAAGAGATGATGGCTGTCTCCCCGAATTCAACCGGTGAACCATCGCCCAAAAGTCGTTCCAAACTCAAAACAGAGTGACGCAGAATTAACTGAGCTTAGGTTGAAGAACATCACGAAGAGCGGGTGGGTACAAATATACTTTGAGCCTTTATCCTTTGTTTCTTAAACCGTGAACCAAGCCACGTTACAACCCCTCAAAAGTCCTAATTGAAGCATGGGTTAATTCGAAAGCATACTGTTACAAAAGGTATCCTGACTCCTGTAAGGCTTTGCTCTAAATCTTGTGTTGATCTGTCTTATAAAAAGTTTTCTGCTAAAAACGCATTTTTCAAAACTTCGAGACAAACATAAACTTTGAATTGCTTAAATATCACTGTCTGCATTTGGCTTTTTGTTTGACAGCGAAGAAATTCATACAGCGAATGTTCGGAGGAACGAAAACTCTCTCAGTAAGTAAAAATCACTTCAAGAGGATAACACTTCCATCCAATCTCCTATCAACAAGGGGCATGACATAGCACCATCCAATTAACCTGGGGCAGTCCAGTCAAGGTCCAAAAGATCTTTCAAAATTCAATTAACCTGGGGCAGTCCAGTCAAGATTTCAACAAATCTCTCAATATGCAGAGTAATCTGATTCAAGACTCCTTCATCACCACTTGGGGCATTCGAATGTCAAAAGTGTTCAACAAATCAACTATTACATTTCCAGACTTGATTCCTGTATCTAGCAAGGGCACGTCTGAAGAGTTTGAAGATTTGATTCCTGTATCCAGCCAGGGCATATCTATCAACTATCACAATTCCAGATTCGACTCTTGTATCTAGCCAGGGCATATCTGTTGACCACATTTCCAGACTCGATTCCTGTATCTAGCCAGGGCACGTCTGAAGAGTTTGAAGATTCGATTCCTGTATCCAGCCAGGGCATATCTATCAACTATCACAATTCTAGATTCGACTCCTATATCCAGCCAGTGCATATCTGTTGACCACATTTCCAGACTCGATTCCTGTATCTAGCCAGGGCACGTCTGAAGAGTTTGAAGATTCGATTCCTGTATCCAGCCAGGGCATATCTATCCTCTATCACAATTCCAGATTCGACTCCTGTATCCAGCCAAGGCATATCTGTTGACCACATTTCCATACTCGATTCCTGTATCTAGCCAGGGCACGTCTGAAGAGTTTGAGGATCCGATTCCTGTATCCAGCCAGGGCATATCTGTTAACTATCACCTTTCCAGACTCGATTCCTGTATCCAACCAGGGCACGTCTGAAGAGTTCCAGACCAACACCTGTAACAAGCCAGGAAATTATCTACGTCACCACTTGGGGCATTCGAATGTCAAAAGTGTTCAAAAACCCGATGCAGTTTTACACGAACTCATCATCAGGAAATCCTACACAGATCTCCTCAAAACAGGAAGTCCCCAGTAGTTTGGCATACAACCCAAGCTTCTGATTTCCCCAACAAGGGTCCCCAGACTTTTCATTTTCAACAATTGAAGATTCTTGCCCTCCACAGCAGCAGCCAAGGATTTATTTTCCCCGACAGCAGTCAAGATTCTTTTATCTTCAGCCATCCAGGATTCATTTATCCTCAGCATTAGCTCATCAGCTTACATGCGCATTCATCCCATTCATGTCATAAACATTGATGTCACATACATTGCATCATGCATCATAACATTGCATACAAATAACCCTTTACCTTTTCAGGTAAGATCAGTCGACAGACACAGATCATCTTCCGAGATTCATCCAGAAATAGTTCAGATGTGACCCGGACACGGCGACATTCTGATACTTATTCCAGATTCATCCAGATGCAATTTTACACGAGCTCATCCTCAGGAAACCCTACACCTGTTCCTCTTCAAGACTCCTGAAAATAGTTTACGAATTCTTCCCAACAACGGATGTTAATCTACCAACTTGTTCAGATGCAATTTTTGAAAACAGTTTACAGACGCTTCCCAACAACGGATGTTGCTCTATTGCTTATTCAATCTCAACTCCTGAAAACAGTTTACGGATTCTTCTCAACAACGGATGTTAATCTACCAACTTGTTCAGATGCAATTTTTGAAAACAGTTTACGGACGCTTCCCAACAACGGTTGTTTCTCTATTGCTTATTCAATCTCAACTCCTGAAAACAGTTTACGGATTCTTCCCAACAACGGATGTTAATCTACCAACTTGTTCAGATGCAATTTTTGAAAACAGTTTACGGACGCTTCCCAACAACGGATGTTGCTCTATTGCTTATTCAATCTCAACTCCTGAAAACAGTTTACGGATTCTTCCCAACAACGGATGTTAATCTACCAACTTGTTCAGATGCAATTTTTGAAAACAGTTTACGGACGCTTCCCAACAACGGATGTTGCTCTATTGCTTATTCAATCTCAACTCCTGAAAATAGTTTACAGATTCTTCCCAACAACGAATGCTAATCTACCAACTTGTTCAGATGCAATTTTTGAAAACAGTTTACGGACGCTTCCCAACAACGGATGCTGCTCTATTGCTTATTCAACTTCAAGACTTCTGAAAACAGTTCACGGGTTCTCCAGTAACGGATGTTAACCTATCACTTGTTCAGACTCTTCTCAACTTTTGAAAACAGCTTACGGACGCTTCCCAACAACGGATGCTGCTCTATTGCTTATTCAATCTCAACTCCTGAAAATAGTTTACGGAATCTCCAAACATGGATGTCAATCTATTGCTTGCTCGGACCCCCAATTCAGAAATGTTCCAAAACAGGGGTGCCTTTCTGATACTCGTCCACTCACCATTGACATACAATTCAACATTTCCAAATGGCATCTTTAAGCCCATTTCCAGATGGCATCTTTAAGCCCATCCTCCTATCAGCAGTCGCATCAAATGGCATATTTAAGCCCATTTCCAGATGGCATCTCTAAATCCATCCCCCAACAAGATCCTGTCGCATCAGATGGCATCTTTAAGCCCATCACCAAATGGCATCTGTAAGCCCATTCACCTCTACCATCACATCAACGAGTGCAAATTTACTGGGTACTTTAGTGTCCAATATTCTTTTACCTTCAAGTCGCGAAAGGCAAACTTGCCAATCTAACTCTTCAGGTTCAAGAAGATTGAACAGGGGCAACTATTGTACCCCAAAATTTGCCCTCGCATTTTTTCCACAAGAAATCACAGCTTCAGGCGTTTCCTGATTTTTCAAACTGGCTCAAGAATCGGTCAAACGGACTTTTCTCGTCAGCCAAGCAAAATTAGGATTTTATTGATTTTTTCAGGGCTCTGGAATGTTTCACACAGTTTGCTTAGGGTTTTGGTTGATTTTGGCTCAACTTTGATCAGGCGAACGCTCTTTGGAATTTAATCAGGAATTAGGGTTTTTGTGGGCACGTTCTCAGAAGGATTTAAATTCCACAGCACTTTGCAAGTTATTCCGAGATTTGGGTTGAATTCGCATTATTTGATTTAATCAGTAAAAGAAGGCAGTTGGTTTGAATTCACGTTTGTTTGATTGAACCAGTCAAAAGGTACATTCAGTTGGGATTTGCAGTATTGGGTAAAAATCAGTGAAAAGGGAATGCGCCTGATCAGTTGTTTTGATTAACTGTTGCTTTGCTTTGGATGTTAGAAATACCAGGTTTAACTGATCAATTTGCTAAAGCTTTGTTTATTTAAATTATTTATTATTCTAAGGTTAAGTGATTGGAATTTATTTTTCAATTATTTTAATTCAAAGAATTTTAAATAATAAATAAACAATAAAGGATAAAATAGAATTAATTGGATAGTGAAAACTTTTATTTATTCTTAAATTATTTGTACAATTATTGTTTATAATTTAATTACAAGCAATGATTTTACATTAATCTAAATTTAAATAAAAAGAAAACTATCCTATTTTTTCTAATTCTTCATTCTTCATTTAGTACCCCTCTCCATTCAAATATTCATCTGCAAAAGAAAGGAAGAAAAGTCAAATAGTAGATAAATAAATAATGACAGATAAATAAAAGACAGTTCATCATTAAGGGCCACTGATTAGGATCAGTTAACCCTCTCTGCAAATCACGGGATTTCTCCCGGTTCACAAAGAGGGACGAATGTTTATTTGCTAAAAAATGAATGCACAAAAGTCAAAATTGCACAATTCAAAAATTGTCCAAACTGCATAAGTTCAAGTCTCAAAACTCCCAGTTCAAATCAAACTAAAAATCCAAATTCCAACTTTCTGTCAAAAATGCCAAAAAAGTACAAGTTGCTGTCACAAGTACAAGAAGCTATCAAAAGAAGATTTTGGAAAGATATCAAAGACTAGAAACTGTCAAAAAGAAGAGATAAAATATGCAGAGGAAATTTGTTAAGCAAGCAAAGCTATCTCTTTTCATCATTTCCCAAAATAAGGTGGCCCTTTCAGAACAAAAAGTACAGCACAAACATATTAAATATATAAACTGTACTGAGAGAGAAGAAAAAGAGAAAAAAGAGAGCAGGTTTTTAGGCTTTAGGCAGGAAGGAAGAAAAATATATACAAAAGCTGAACACAGTGGATAAAAAGAGGAAAAACAATACGCTAAAGAGATACAAAAAGCATAAGCCTTCAAGTCTCACAAAAAAAAAAGACCAACAATATATCCAAACAGCATAACCTGTGAAAAACATCCACAAACCAAAGAATCTGCAAGCAAGGCCAGGCCTGGGCCTCAAAGCCAAAACCTGCTGATAACTACAAAATCATCACCAAACCTGTTCATCAAACCTTCCACCCACTGTCAAAGGCCTAACCTGAGAGAAGAGCCCCAAGACTATCAACCTGAAATATCAAACCTTAAGCAAAAACCTGCCTAAGCATCCAACCTGCCTAAGCATCAAACCTGAAGCATTAAACCTGCCTAAACAAGCCATACCAGCAGAAGCACAAAACCTGCCTTAACCATCAAACATTAAAGCCTCTAAAAACCTATTCAAACTAATTCCAAAACCCTTAACCCTGTCAAAACCTTTCAAGCCCCTTAACCCTGTCAAAACCTTTCAAGCCCCTTAACCCTGTTCAAAGATCATAACCAAGCCTAAAGAACCAGAGGCAACATCAAAGCATACCAATTTCCAAACCCACGAACCCTCAGATTTGCATCATCATAGGGTATTTCAAGAATCAAACACAAGCTAGCACAAAGAAGGGCAACAAGGTCAAGGCAACTCAAAGAAGATACAGAAGCATACAAAAGGAAAACGTTCAGAGGTATCTCAAAGCATTTCAACAAGCATTAAAGGTAACGAGTATACAGTAGGAGAGAAGAAGAAAGAAGTGAATTTTCAAAAGGGGTTTTCAGTTCATAATCATCATAAAACCAAAAGAAATATACAAAGATACCAGGAAGCTCAAAGAGATCATCAGCATCACGCATCTTCCCTCTTCGCCATCAAGTGGCCGTAACACCTCCTAATCTCCTCCTTCCCCGTCTCCGACAGGTAGTACTCCCTTTCCCTTATTTCAAAATCTTGCGTAAACCATAAACAAAATCAGAGTATTCAAGTTAAAACATGCGTAAAACGTGAAACCCTCAAAGGATGCGCTAGAACAAAAGTCTTACCTTTTTACTGTGGCTTGAACAAACGCGAGGGGAAGGATGAGAGGTGGCGTAGGTGGCTAGGCGGGGATATCGCGCTCAGAAACGAACGGAGAATATGAATGAAAAACGAACGAACGCCGCCGCTGCTCACAAAATCCTAAGCTCATTCCAGACTGAACATAAAACGCGTTAACCCTAAAAATGTTTTGTTTCAAACTCTGGGCCTTGCCCATTCCAACCACCCAAGGCCCATTCCAACTCACACCCCCCACCTCTGAAACGCCTAAAGCCCATTTCTGATTTTTTTTGTTTCCAATTCTTTTTAAAACATCATTTTCTTCTTTTTATATATACATTTAAATTAACAAAACCCTTTCTTTTATTATTTATTGACATCAAAATATTTTTATTAATTGAAATACATCTTTATTACACAATACAATTAAAATGTAGAACCTTTTTCTTTTAACTAAAATACCATTCTTTGAACATAATATAGTTTAAGGTATTTAATGAAAATTTTCTATTTTATACATAAATATATATAATTTTTCTTAAGATTAATACAACAATACATTAATACTTTAACACTTTTAAAATATATTTTTCAATATACATAAACTTTAAAACATTTAATTAAAATACTTCTTGTACATAACAAATAAAAATACTTTTTTTAATATATACATAATTAGAACTTAAAACATTTTCTTAAAACATTCTTTTTGTACATATTAAAGAAAATACAAGATTATTAACTAGATTAAATAAACATTTAATTTTTTCTTTGAGTCAAAACAATACCTTAAATACGTACACATATACGCATACACTTACACAATGTACTTATATTTGATACATTTACATTGCTCCTATACACATTTGCTTATATTTGTATATTCGTTACATTTACATTTGATCGATTCGATTTGGTTGTAACTTATTGGACACTACGTTTCTAAGTCTCATCCCCATTCGTAAATTTGTACCCCCACTCCCGGATACTTATTTTGTAATAGCGTAGATTTTACATTTTCGCAATTTACCGCTTTCAATTATACCATGGTTAGACCTAGGGTTTGCATGTACATAAAATCAAATGCTAGATAACCTAATACAAGACAAATACATGAAATCAATACACAATCACACTTGCACCCTCTAGGGTAATCCCACATGTTGCCTTCCAAAATGGGCCATGTTTGCACGTCGAGTATCTTTGGAAAAACAAATTCAAATGATCATAAGTCCCTCGATGACGCTTTCGAAAGTTGCCTAAATGGAATGATCATAGTCCCTTCAAAACAAATTGCCAAAGACACTCGGCATAATTGCATTCATGGTCCATACGATGACCCGCGCCCGTCCCGTTAAACATCCTAAACGCAAGATTGTCCACCAAATTCAATGGTGGAACAAAATTGTTAAAAAAGGGTTGAAAACATAGAGAAAACCTTTGATTACAATAGGGGTAGACAAAACTCTTAGTTACTTGAGATCAAATTGCAAAAACACTTGCCTCCTTTTCAAAAACCACACACCTTCAAAGCAAACTCTCAAAAAACATTTGAAACATCTTTTTAAAAAGATACACACTTTTGTAAAACACTCAAACACGAGTCAAATACATTGGTTGCCTAAGACAAGGCATCTCTTCAAAAACATTTTCAAACACACACACACATCACAATTTCAAGCAATCTAAAATCAAGGCAAGTGATCTAAAAAACCAAGTAACTAAGAGCCCATGGGTAACCATGGATGAAAAGGGTGCTAATACCTTCCCTTTTCATAATCTACCCCCCGAGCCCACGAAATATCTCAAAAGGTTTTTGCTGTGCTTTTTCAACCTTTCCTTTAGGATAAAATAAAAAGTCGGTGGCGACTCTTGCTCAACCGCACAAGTGCGAATACAAACGCAAAACTCACAGTCAGTTCTCCCACCGTATCACACAAGGCAGCTTCGACAGGCATGTTAACCATGTCCTTCGATTGGCACGAACAGCACCTTTTGATTGGCCTGTTAATAAAGCCTTTCGATTGGCCTATTAACAAAGCCATCAAGAGGGCACTCAAAAAACATGTCCAGGTACACTGAACATGAGAAAATGGCGTGTTTCCCTTGCAAATATAGAAATAATTAAATGCTGATTGTGGATTTAATTCCTGAGTTAAAGGCCAGATTCTTGCCTTTTCTGTTCCTAAAGAGTTGATTCGACCAGAGGGATTCTTTTAAAATCAGGACTAATCGAAGAGCAGGGCCTGAATGCATTCAAAATTCAAAAGTGTACAGGTTCATTCAAGATTCATAAGAGACATGCATATTTCAAAAAAGGAAAACTTTTAATGTGTCTGATTCTTGTCTCATGGCTTCAATGGCCTGGTTAAATGGATGTCCCTTGCCATTTTCATGCACCCTCACACCCGTATAAATACAGGGCCAGCATACAGTGCAAAGAGGGAAAACAAAAAAAACATTACAAAAATTATAGTATAGAGAAAAAACACAGACAAAGAACAAAAAAACATTGGAGAGGCGCTGCCCATACAATCCATCAAAGGTTGTCAGAATTTTCCAAGCCAAAGCAGTCCTTCAGATCGAAGGTGCCCACGCCCAGAAGCCCTCAGATTGAAAGTGCTCCCATCCAGCCAGTACCCAAATCGAAGATTCAATCTGCTGGTAAGAGAGGGTAAATTGTCAAAACTTTTAATTTTGCATAACACCTCCATTTTTTCTATTCCATTTGATTTGCTATCCTAGACAGAATCCAAGGGCTTGGGTTTGGCCCCAGGTCATGTTCTTCGTTTGCTAACAATTGCTGCAGATTTAGCCTGAAAAGACTCAGCGCACGCTGGATCGAACGGCCTGGGGTTCGATACCAGGCCCCTGAGTTTTATTTTGCTAACATACTTTTGCAGGTATAGCATCCCAGATCAAAGGAGACACCTTCTCTGGATCGAAGCTTCCCATAGTCCTCCTGGATCGAAGAAGGCATTTTTCCCAGGATTGAAGGGAAATCCCCTTCCCTGGAGCGAAGGTTGTTCATGCCCACTTCCTGGCCCAATCGAAAGAACCATGACCCTGTTTGGATCGAAGCGTCCCTTCCCTCCTTGGCTCTAAGCTCCTTTTTTTCCCTGGATCGAAGGATCCCCCTTGTATTTTATTTTTGTTTTCATTGACATCTTTTTATCTTTTTAAGTAATATTAAAATAAAAAAGAAAAACCACAAAAACATTAGGCTAGTTTTTTCTATTAAATTAACTTTGTCAATTAATCATTTAATTATCTTAACATTTTTCCAAAACTAAAATTAAGTAGATTTAGATCATTTTCCCAAAATAAAATAAAACAACAAAAAGATTTTATTCTTAGGATTTTTAGAGGTTATTTTCAGATTCGCGCGCATTTATTTTATTATAACTGTCTACTGGTTTGTAATAGCTTAACTAAGACTTTTACACTTTACTGCTTTATTCCCCAATTTTGGACATGTAAATAATCCCCCTCCCCGAAGCCTTGTAATAGCGTAGGATTTACAATTCCCGCACTTTAAATTCCTGTACATATATTAACTGTTTAGATGTATGCTAACTAGGCTATACATGACAAGATTAACTCTTAACTTAAAATCAACAGTAGCTCACCATGACATGTAAAGATAATATAAACTGAAAATTGACACACTCGCACATGTCACCCTTAGGGTACGCCCCACTTGGTTGCCTCGAACGTGGTCATTAAGTATAAGATGTGTTAGATGTCGTCCTTTTGTCCAAAGATCATAAGTTGCCTCGAAACGGTCGCCTCAGATAAAATGATCTAAGACATTAGGATTACCACTAAGGCGTCCTAACATTGCTTTAGTGACCACACGTCCCTTAAATCGAATTGACCTGAAAGCTCCAACGACGATGCTACCTACTCCTCAATAGTGGGATAGCATTGTCTAAAGGACATTAGCACAATTTAATTCCTTTTTAAGTAGGTAGATGTTCTTAAGTACTTGTTCGTTTTAAAACAAAACAAAACTTTTCGCACTTAAACTCTCTTAAAAAACAAAACTCTTTTCAAAACCCACAAACACAAAGAAAAGCAAACTTTTGAAAACATAGTGAGCAAGTACCTAAGAGCCCGTGGATAACCACAGATAGAAAGGGTGCTAACACCTTCCCTTTCTATAATCTACCTCCCGAACCCGAGAAACATCTCGAAAAGGAATTTTTTGTGCTTTTGTCCTTTCCTTGTTGGATAAAATAAAAGACGGTGGCGACTCTTGCTTACCGCGACATTTTGCAAAAACAAACGCAAAACGCGAACCAGCATTCCAAAAACAGCCAGTTATATTCCCACCGATCACAGAACTGGCGACTCTGCTGGGGAATTTATATAAGTGAGGTATACCTTAGGATTAGATCACTTATGTTTTCAATTGTATGCTTTGTATGCTTTTAATTTTGTGGGCTTGTATCGGAGTTCTATAGATCCTAACCCGGATCTGGGGATACCCTTTTAGGTAAGTAGCAATAAACTATGAGGGATCTGTCCAGCGTAGACCGACACGGATGAAGCAGTAGCTACGTTGGTGTGGCCCCTTGGGCTGTACCGATATCCCTTGTGTTGAAACGAGGAGAATATGGGTCTTTTGAGGAGTCATTAAGCACCAACTGACCTTAGAACCTTAAATTGACCAACTTGGCCATAGAACAGTAGCAGTATGCTACACTCATTGAGACTAAACTCTCGCGATGATTCCAGCCGCAAGAAAAGGTTGCTAAACTGGAATTATGACCGATTGAAGGTAGTCAGTGATATTGAGATCCTCTAGAATCCGGTTACTATTTTTAGGACAGGTTTAAACCAACTAAACTGAAAGAGGGTAATGCCTAAACTCCATGCCAGCCTAAACTTAAGGCTATATGTGTGACTTGTGTGCCTTCAAACTTGAACTACTTGCACATACTTGTTATCTGACAACAGGGGTTCCTTGCAGGTTTTGTTTACAGTCCTTATCCAATAATCCGGATTTATTGCAGGGCTTACTTACATCACCTCACACTTGTGCATAAACGCATAGCATACACATCATAACATCATGCCTTAGCATTTCTTTAACCATTTCAAGGATCTCAAGGGTCTGTGATGCAGGTTATGGTAAATCAAATGGCTAGCAAGGGGCAAAGGGGATTTATTTTCCTCTAGCCAAGGTTGTCTAGAAATCCAAGCATGATAACTTGAGTCAGGGGCTATGAACCACTCGATATGGTGAGCTTGACTCTTGAAGAAGGACTCTCAGCAACATGAAGTTCCTTCAATCAAGCTACCAGATTCAGATTCTAACAGTTTCTTGTTTACCCCGCGAGATCCTTGAAAACATTGCATACATATATCATACATATCATTGCATAACAGGTCTCTCAGTACAGGTCTCTTATCTTCTTCGCTGTTTATTTCAGCAATCATCATGTCTACTGAACCTTCAACCGAGCAAGCTATCAAGGCCCTCCAGGCCCAGAATGCCTAATTTCAAGAGTTGGTCATGAGCTTAGCTAAGGGTCAGCAGGACCTGAAGACCCTGATTCTGAAAGAGAGGAAGAAGAAGAAAAAGAGGACCATCCTGTTCAATACTGGACGCAGGTTTGGAAACGGGCTGCAGAACGAAGTTGATCTGACCACCCCATCTGAAGGGAAAGACAGTCCACAAGAAAGGAGGGCTCCTAGCCCTGAAGTCTCCGACAACGAGACAGACTATGATAAAGAACAGTATCCTCCTGCTGAGCATAAGTACAAACAACTAGAAGACCGTTTGAACGTTATGGAGATACAGAAGGTGCTCGGTCTAGACTTCGGAGATCTAGGTCTATCCTCTGGGGTGGTGATTCCCCATAAATTCAAGGCACCTGCCTTTGCCAAGTACGACGGAGCTTCCTGTCCAAAGCTACACCTCCAGTCATATGTGAGGAAGATTCAACTCTATACTGCTGATAGAAATCTCTGGGTTCATTTCTTTCAAGATAGTCTATCAGGGACTCAACTTGAATGGTTCTGTCAACTGGAAGGAGCTAACATCCGCAACTGGGAGGACCTTGTTGCTGCTTTTTACAAGCAATACCAGTATAATGCCGACCTTGCTCCCACGCGTACTCAGCTTCAGGGTATGTCTATGGGTATAGGCGAAGGCTTTAAGGACTACGCTCAGAAGTGGAGAGATCTTGCTGGAAGAGTCCAACCCCCTCTGTCTGATAGGGAGTTGGTGGACATGTTTCTTGGGACTTTGTCTAGTCCCTATTTTAAACACTTGATCGGAAGCTCTTCAGCCAGATTCACCGAGCTAATACTGACCGGCGAAAGGGTCGAAGCTGGCATCAAAAGTGGGAAGATTCAAGAAGAAACACCTTTTGATGCTTAGAAAAAGCCCTACAATGGGAAGAAAGAGTCCAATGTTGTGTATGGTCAAAAGAGTCGTCATGATCAACAGGTAGGGGCAACCCTGATCTCCGATCCCACGCCTGTTCAACAAAGACAGAGCAATAGGCGTAGGGTAATATATCAAGAAAGGCAGTATACTAACATCAACATGCCTTTGTCTCAAGCGTTACAACATTTGCTGAAGTTAAAGATAATCACGCTAAAGGATCCTCCTCAAAATCCTGATACTTCCTCTTCTAAGTATAATCCGAGTGTGAGGTGTGCCTACCATTATGACAGTCCTGGACATGACACCGACGACTGTTGGACTTTGAAGAACAAGATCCAAGACTTGATTGATGCCAAGGAGATTAAGTTTGATCACTAATCCTACGCCAAATCATTGAGAATGTCTTTGTTTCATTTGAATTTTCAAGTTGTAATTTCTTTTGTTATTCAAACAATTATCTATTAATGTCAAACTCTGTTTCATTACTGCATTGCATATGTTTGTCTTGAATTCATCCTTTCATTACATTTAAACTATGCTTTTGACTCTCCTTATGACATTCAACTCTTGCTAAAAGTTACAAGCCTTTAGAGGGAGGATGACGAAACAATGCCACAATCTCATACAATATGCTTTTGGACAGACCTTGCTGATGATGTACAGGCGTTTCTTTGGAATCCTAAACACTGGAGTTATAAGGAAGATAATCCCTAGTCAACCCCTTTGAGCCAAAGAAGTATGAGTTTTCTGTTTTAAACACAAATTGAAACCTTTAATTTAAACCTGGGGCAGGGTAGTCTCTCAGTTAATTCAAAAGATGCGCACTGAAGTCGCAAAACTCTCAGTTCATAATACAACGAACGACCTCAAAAGCATTCCTCTGGAATCAAAAGACAGTGGTGGTTCCTTATCTCATAGGCAGTCAATCTCTCAAAAGAGAAAAGCCCACTGAGCCAAAACCTATAAAGGAGGCTTAAGAAAGCTGGGGTATCCCGCTGACTGTAATCTCGAAAACAAGAACAGTCAGGCAAAAGTTAGGGATAACAAATCAAAAGAACGAGGTCGCTAAAAATCCTCAACAACATGAAAAATGTTGCAAAAATGACTGCCTTCCAACAAATCCAACTTGTGTGAACCATCACCAAAACGTCGCTCCAAATTCGAATAGAGTTCGACGCACAATTAACTGAGTTTAGGATTGAAGAACATCACGAAGAGCGGGTGGGTACAAATATACTTTGAGCCTTTATCCTTTGTTTCTTAAACCGTGAACCAAGCCACGTTACAACCCTTCAAAAGTCCTAATTGAAGCATGGGTTAATTCGAAAGCATACTGTTACAAAAGGTATCCTGACTCCTGTAAGGCTTTGCCCTAAATCTTGTGTTGAATTTGTCTTATAAAAAGTTTTCTGCTAAAAAATGCATTTTTCAAAACTTCGAGACAAGCATAAACTTTGCATTATTTGAATATCACTGT
Organism: Vicia faba; assembly: GCA_948472305.1. Classification (NCBI taxonomy): domain Eukaryota; kingdom Viridiplantae; phylum Streptophyta; class Magnoliopsida; order Fabales; family Fabaceae; genus Vicia; species Vicia faba. Next base: position 1,404,526,722 of record OX451739.1, read on the forward strand.
TTTTATTTGGCTATTTGTTTGACAGCGGAGAAATTCACACAACGAATATCTGATGAACGAAAGCCCTCTCAGTGAACAAAATCAATTCAAGAAGGATGACACTTCCATTGACAAATCTCCTATCAACAAGGGGACTTGACATGTCACTATCCAGCACACCTGGGGAAGTCCAGTCAAGATTTCAAGAAATCTCTGAAGAAGTGCAGAGTAACCAGGGGCAAGTCTCCATCTCCGTCACTTGGGGCATTGTACATCAATCTCAGTGAAGGATTATGTATAATTAAACATTTTCTGGAAATGTCACAAACACTTGCTACTAGGGGCAATGACAAATATCCCCAAAATCCTTCTCATAGGATGACTCCCAGCAAGGGTTTAATCTCTGAAAACTTTTCCCCAACTGAATCAACCTCAAGAATCCTCGAGGACTTCCCCCAACGAAGATATCACCTCTCTAGCAGACTGACGACAGGGCTTATTTCCCTAACAATACCAGGATTCCCCAGCTTTAGTTTGCCTCTCCGACTACTACAAATCAAAGGACCACAACTCCTCTTCCCCAGTAGACTACTCTACAATCCCCAACAAGTTACTGCGAAACCTGGACACGACCAGATATCAGTTCAACTTTGACTCCCTAGTAGAGCAACGGACGACTAAGACTCCTAAACTCTTTTCCCAAGCCGAAATAAACATACTCCCCACAGAGTTTTCAATATCCCCCAGCAGAGTTCTCTTTAAACAAAAAAGCAGGGATCCCCAGTGGAAACATTTTGAGCAAAGTCCAATACAAAATTACGCTTCAACAACATTCATAACATATGCATACAAAATAAATATGACACAAATCTCATTTTATTTTGAGAACATCATTACACAATGCATACATCATGACAATGCATACATCATGACATTGCATACAACTAACTCTTTACCTTTTCAAGAAAGATTAATCAACAGGCAAAGATCATCATCTTATGAGATTCCTTCTAGAGACAGTTCAGATGCGATCCAAACATGGATGACATTCTGATACTTATTCCAGATTCCTTCTAGAGACAGTTCAGATGCGACCCAAATATGGCTGACATTCTGATACTTATTCCAGATTCCTTCTAGAGACAGTTCAGATGCGACCCAGATATGGCTGACATTCTGATACTTATTCCAGATTCCTTCTAGAGACAGTTCAAATGCGACCCATATATGGCTGACATTCTGATACTTATTCTAGATTCCTTCTAGAGACAGTTCAGATGCGATCCAGATATGGCTGACATTCTGATACTTATTCCAGATTCCTTATAGAGACAGTTCATATGCGATCCAGATATGGCTGACATTCTGATACTTATTCCAGACTCCTTCTAGAGACAGTTCATATGCGATCTAGATATGGCTGACATTCTGATACTTATTCCAGACTCCTTCTAGAGACAGTTCAGATGCGACCCAAATCTGGCTGACATTCTGATACTTATTCCAGATCCCTTCTAGAGACAGTTCAGATGCGATCCAGTTATGGATGACATTCTGATACTTATTCCAGATTCATTCAAAATACAGTCCAGATACGATCCAGATTCGGATGTCATTCTGTTACTCATTCAAAATACAGTCCAGATACGATCCAGATTCGGATGTCATTCTGTCACTCATTCAAATTACAGTCCAGATATGATCCAGATTCAGATGTCATTCTGTCACTCATTCAAATTACAGTCCAGATATGATCCAGATTCGAATGTCATTCTGTCACTCATTCAAATACATTTCAGATACGCTCCAGATGCAGACGCAATTCGGACAATCATCCAGACTCAACTCTATTCTCCAGCAGCTCCGGGATTTATTTTCCTAGCTAAAACATCACACTTCCCTACGTCATAGTGTGGACGAGTACTATAACCTCAACGGTATACCACCGATGAGCACGAGTCAGTTCCTAGATCTTGATGTTCTCCTCCGTCATAGTGTGGACAAGTTCTATAACCTCAGTGGTATACTCCCGGTGAGCACGAGACAGTTCCTAGATCTTGATGAAGATGTTTCCCCCCAATTGAATTATGAACAGGTTCTTAAAACTCAGCTGAAGCATTCTCTCAGTTGAAGTACAGGCATGTTCCTAAATCTCAACAAAGTTAGACTTCCCCAGTGGAATCTTCTACAACAACAGGTATGCAAGTTCTCGCTAAGGAATCTCTTATGCGATCGACACCCCTGCAGATGGCATCTATAAGCCCATCCTCCTACCAATAATCTCCAGATGGCATCTATAAGCCCATCCTCCTACCAACAATCTATAAATGTCATCTGTAAGCCCATTCCCGACGTCACAATGCTGATACTACACCATGCGAGTGCAAATTTCTGGGCACTCTAGTGTTCAGTTATCTTCCACCTTCAGATCACGAAGGGCTCAAAAACCAATCTATATCCTCAGGTTTAAGAAAATTGAACAGGGGCAACTGTTGCACCCCAAAATTTGCTCCCTCATGTTTTCCAAAGTCTCCCCCCTACATGGTTGACCAGAAACCCTTTCCTAAGGAAAAAGAAATTTTTTAGTGGTGCTTTAAGTGCCTTTCGATTGGCATTCTGAAAGACCCTTCGATTGGTATTCTGAATGAGCCTTTCGATTGGCATTATGGATAAGCACTTCGATTGGCATTATGTCAAGGCCTTCGATTGGCATTCTGAAAGACCCTTCGATTGGTATTCTGAATGAGCCTTTCGATTGGCATTATGGACAAGCACTTCGATCGGAATTGTGTCAATGCCTTCGATTGGAGTTCTGAAAGACCTTTTCGTTTGGCACCCTGGGCCAAGCATTTCAATTGGCATGCCAAGGGATCCTTCGATTTAGCATTGTGTCAAGGCAGCTTCGACAGGCATGTTAACCATGTCCTTCGATTAGCACGAACAACACCTTTCGATTGCCCTGTTAACAAAGCCTTTCGATTGGCCTATTAACAAAGCCTTCAAGAGGGCACTCAAAAAACATGTCCAGGTACACTGAACATGAGAAAATGGCGTGTTTCCATTGCAAATATAGAAATAATTAAATGTTGATTGTGGATTTAATTCCTGAGATAAAGGCCAGATTCTTGCCTTTTCTGTTCCTAAAGAGCTGACTCGACCAGAGGGATTCTTTTCAAATCAGAACCAATCGAGCAGGGCCTGAATGCATTCGAAATTCAAAAGTGTCCAGGTTCATTCAAGATTCATAAGAGACATGCATATTTCAAAAAAGGAAAACTTTTAATGTGTCTGATTCTTATCTCATGGCTTTAATGGCCTGGTTAAATTACTGTCCCTTGCCATTTTCATGCACCCTCACACCCCTATAAATACAAGGGCCAACATACAGTGCAAAGAGGGAAAACAAAAAAAACATTACAAAAATTATAGTACAGAGAAAAAACACGGACAGAGAACAAAAAAAACATTGGAGAGGCGCTGCCCATACAATCCATCAAAGGTTGTCAGAATTTTTTCAAGCCAAAGCAGTCCTTCAGATCGAAGGTGCCCACGCCCAGAAGCCCTCAGATTGAAAGTGCTCCCATCCAGCCAGTACCCAAATCGAAGATTCAATCTGCTGGTAAGAGAGGGTAAATTGTCAAAACTTTTCATTTTGCATAACACCTCCATATTTTCTATCCCATTCGATTTTCCATCCTAGACATAATCCAAGGGCTTGGGTTTGGCCCCAGGTCATGTTCTTCGTTTGCTAACATTTGCTGCAGATTTAGCCTGAAAAGACTCAACGCACGCAGGATCGAAGGGCCTGGGGTTCAATACCAGGCCCCTGAGTTTTATTTTGCTAACATACTTTTGCAGGTATAGCATCCCAGATCGAAGGAGACACCTTCTCTGGATCGAAGCTTCCCATAGTCCTCCTGGATCGAAGAAGGCATTTTTCCCAGGATTGAAGGGAAATCCCCTTCCCTGGATCGAAGGCTGTTCATGCCCACTTCCTGGCCCAATCGAAAGAACCATGACCCTGTTTGGATCGAAGCGTCCCTTCCCTCCTTGGCTCTAAGCTCCTTTTTTTCCCTGGATCGAAGGATCCCCCTTGTATTTTATTTTTGTTTTCATTGACATCTTTTTATCTTTTTAATTAATATTAAAATAAAAAAGAAAAACCACAAAAACATTAGGCTAGTTTTTTCTAATAAATTAACTTTGTCAATTAATCATTTAATTATCTTAACATTTTTCCAAAACTAAAATTAAGTAGATTTAGATCATTTTCCCAAAATAAAATAAAACAACAAAAAGATTTTATTCTTAGGATTTTTAGAGGTTATTTTCAGATTCGCGCGCATTTATTTTATTATAACTGTCTACTGGTTTGTAATAGCTTAACTAAGACTTTTACACTTTACTGCTTTATTCCCCAATTTTGGACATGTAAATAATCCCCCTTCCCGAAGCCTTGTAATAGCGTAGGATTTACAATTCCCGCACTTTAAATTCCTGTACATATATTAACTGTTTAGATGTATGCTAACTAGGCTATGCATGACAAGATTAACTCTTAACTTAAAATCAACAGTAGCTCACCATGACATGTAAAGATAATATAAACTGAAAATTGACACACTCGCACATGTCACCCTTAGGGTACGCCTCACTTGGTTGCCTCGAACGTGGTCATTAAGTATAGGATGTGTTAGAGGTCGTCCTTTTGTCCAAAGATCATAAGTTGCCTCGAAACGGTCGCCTCAGATAAAATGATCTAAGACATTAGGATTATCACTAAGGCGTCCTAACATTGCTTTAGTGACCACACGTCCCTTAAATCAAATTGACTCGAAAGCTCCAACGACGATGCTACCTACTCCTCAATAGTGGGATAGCATTGTATAAAGGACATTAGCACAGTTTAATTCCTTTTTGAGTAGGTAGTTGTTCTTAAGTACTTGCTCATTTTAAAACAAAACAAAACTTTTCGCACTTACACTCTCTTCAAAAACAAAACTCTTTTCAAAACCCACAAACACAAAGAAAAGCAAACTCTTGAAAACATAGTGAGCAAGTACCTAAGATCCCGTGGATAACCACGGATAGAAAGGGTGCTAACACCTTCCCTCTCTATAATCTACCTCCCGAACCCGAGAAACATCTCGAAAAGGAATTTTTCTGTGCTTTTGTCCTTTCCTTGTTGGGTAAAATAAAAGACGGTGGCGACTCTTGCTTACCGTGACATTTTGCGAAAACAAACGCAAAACGCGAACCAGCATTCCAAAAACAGTCAGTTCTATTCCCACCGATCACAGGGTGCATTGGAGTCTTTGAGGGCTTACATTCTGAGAGATCAAATTTCTTTAGAAGTTCTCTGATATATTTTCTATGATGAATGTAAGTTCCTTCTGGAGTTTGGTTTATCTGAATGCCCAAAAATAATTTGAGTTCCCCCATTAAGCTCATCTCAAACTCTGCCTGCATGCACTTAGCAAACTCTCTTCCCATAGATGGTTTAGTAGATCCAAAGATGATGTCATCTAAATAAATCTGGCACACTAAAATGTCATTCTTAAATGACTTATAGAACAAGGTTTTGTCCACTTTCCCTTTGGTGAATTCCTTTTCTAACAGGAAGTTACTTAGTCTTTCATACCAAGCTCTGGGAGCTTGTTTCAGACCATAAAGTCACTTCTTTAGTTTTAAAATCTATACTGGGTGTTTGGAATTCTCAAACCCAGGGGGTTGGTGCATGTATACCTCTTCATCTATGTAGCTATTTAGGAATTCACTTTTGACATCCATCTGATACAGAGTGATGTCATTGTTTACAGAAAAATAGATTAAGAGTCTGATAGATTCTAACCTGGCGACTGGAGCAAAGGTTTTTATATAGTCAATCCCTTCTTGATGACTATAACCTTGTGCCACCATTCGTGCTTTTTTTCTGATGACTTCTCCATGCTCGTTTAGTTTGTTTCTGAAGACCCACTTTGTTCCAATGACGTTGAATCCTTTTGGTTTGGGAAACAGATCCCATACGTCATTTCTGGTGAACTGATTTAATTCCTCCTGCATTTCCAGAATCCAGTTATTGTCCAGAAGAGCTTCATCAATAGTTGTTTGTTCAATCAGAGAGACCATTCCCATGAGGGATTCTTCAGAGTTTCTGAATGTTGATCTTGTTCTAATTGGATCATCCTTCTTTCCCAGGATTTTATCTTCTGGGTGAGATATGCTGCTTCAGGAAATCCTTTTCTGGAGTTGATCAACAGAAGGTACTGGATTGCTTGTAACATTTCTTTTTGAGGTTGTTGGAGCATCTCTGTTGAGAACTTCTGATGAGTTGTCTTCAGTACCTGTGAATTCAACTTCTATATTTGCAAAGAATTCATTCTGTTTTGACTTTTGAGGGTCAAGCTTATCATCAAATCTAACACTGATTGACTCTTCAACAATCTGTGTTTTAGTATTGTATACTCTTTACCCTCTTGAGCGTTCAGAGTATCCTAACATAATACACTTTTGTGCTTTAGAGTCAAACTTGTTCAGATAAATTTTAGTATTCAGAATGAAACAAGTGCATCCAAACGGATGGAAATAAGAAATGTTGGGCTTTCTGTTCTTCCACAGTTCATATGGAGTCTTTTCCAAAATAGGTCTCATAGAGATTCTATTCTGAATGTAACACGCTATGTTAATTGCTTCTGCCCAGAAGATCTTAGCAATGTTAGTCTCATTGATCAAGGTTCTGGCCATTTCTTGCAATGTTCTGTTCTTTCGTTCTACAACTCCATTTTGTTGGGGAGTTCTAGGACAAGAGAAGTCATGCAAGATGCCTTTTTCATTAAAAAATGATTCAAAATATTTATTTTCAAATTCTCCACCATGATCACTTCTGACTTTGACAATTCTAAGATCCTTTTCATTCTGAACTTGGTTACAGAATGCAACGAACACAGAGTGTGACTCGTCCTTGTGTCTTAAGAACTTTACCCATTTCCATCTGCTATAGTCATCTACAATCACTAACCCATACTTCTTGCCACTAACAGACGCAGTTTTAACTGGTCCAAGTAAGCAGGTTTTGCAAATTTTCCTTTCTGACATGCTTCACACAGAGCATCTGAGCTGAACTTCAAATTAGGAAGTCCTCTGACCAGATTGAGTTTGTTAATCTGAGATATTCTTCTCATACTAACATGCCCCTATCTTCTGTTCCAGACCCATTGCTCGTTGTTAACAGAGAGAAGAAATTTTAAATTCTGACTCTTTATTTCAGAAAGTTTTATTTTATAAATGTTGTTTTTCCTCTTTCCATTAAAAAGGATAGTTCCATCTTTCTGACTAACAGCTTTGCATGAATTTAGATTAAAGATTATATCATAATCGTTATCACTTAATTGGCTTATGGATAACAAGTTATGCATTAATCCATCAACTAATAACACATTATTTATAGAGGGAAGTGTGATCGGTGGATCTGGAACTGACTGTTTAACGCTGGTTCGCGAAATGTCGCGGAAGCAAGAGTCGCCACCGTCTTTTATTTTCTCCAAATGGAAAGGACAAAAGCACAGAAAAATTCCTTAAAGAGATTGCTCTCGGTTCGGGAGGTAGATTATAGAAAGGGAAGGTGCTAGCACCCTTTCTATCCATGGTTATCCATGGGCTCTTAGATACTTGCTCACTTGTGTTTTCAAAAATGGTTTGTTTGCTTTTCAACTGTGGGTTTTAAAAATTTTCTTTGAAAATTTCAGTTCGACTCTTGTATCAGTCCTCAAGAGTGTTTGAAAAGTTGCTTTCGAAAGCTTTTTGAAAATGTGTTGGTGTGAAAAGTATTTTTGATTTGTTTTGAAATTTAGAGCAAGTATCTAGAGTCGTCTACCTACCCTAAGGAATTCGTCTGTGTAAATGTCCTTTAAAGTAATGCCATCCCACTATTGAGAGGTAGGTAGCACCACCGTTGGAGGTGTTCGGGTCAATTCGAGGTTCGGGACATGGTGATCACCAGAGCAATGGGAAGATACCTTAGAAGCTACCCTCATGCCAGGTTCCCGGATCATGAGGACTTACTAAGACATCCTCTACTCGACGATCACCTTTCGAGGCAAGGCAACAGTGAGGCGTACCCTAGGGGTGGTATGTGCGATTCGTGTGTCGTTTTCATTTGCATTTGTCTTGTCATGTTATTGGTGTTCTACGCTTGTTTTTATTTTTTTGTCCATACATTCTTTCATGTCTTTAATTAACAGTTAAAAAGTTGCGAGAAAAGTAAATTCTAAGCTGTTACAAATGGCGTGGGTCCACATCGCCAAAATTAACCAGGACCCGATTTGACAGAAAAATAAAGAAAGTAAAGAAAAGTGCGAGAAAATTAAAAGGTTACATGGCTTTGGGAGAGGTACATAAATATTACAAAGAAGTAAAATAAATGTGCGCATAAGAATTAAATCGAAACGAGGGCGTTGGACCCTTTTTTGCAAAATTAAACTAATGAGGAATTAATTAAAATTAAAAGAAAGAAAGAACTTGTGTTTTGGTATTTTTTAATATTTCAGGATTTAATATGGAAAAAAAAATTAATTAAAATAAATACTAATCCTAATTCTAATGGCTTTTAATTTATTAAGAAAACATATAATTTTAACCTAATTAACCCTAATTTTTATATACAAATTTAATTACAAAAATGAATATTTAATTATTTAATTATTTATGAAAGAAAAATAAAAAGGATGAAAAATTATTAATTAAACCCTAATTCTACATTTTTTAGATTTTTGTTAAAAGTATTAAAATTAAAACTAATTTACACTAAATTTAATTATATGCATTTTATTTATGAAAATACTAAAAATAAAATATTTATTGTTTTTTCTCTTTTTCTGATTTTTATGTCTTTTTTATATTTTGTGAAAATAATTAATTAATTAAACAAATAATAATTAAAAAAACAAATAGAAAATAAAAATAAAAAATATTATGGCAAACCTAGGGGGGTTGTAGTCCCCAACATGGAGGTATAGCCCAAGCAATTCAGGCCCAAACAAGCCTGACTTCGTTGACTTTCTCCAGGGAGCATGCTGGCGCGTTGACTGGGACTACCATGTGCCCTGGATCTGAGCCTTTGATTTGATTCCATTGGACGCGTGGACGACTGGATCTTGGAAGTGTATGGTGGTCTTTGTTATTGAAACTGCATAGGAATCGTTATTGAAAAATAATATGGAAGTAACGAAGACCTGGGGCTCGAACCCAGGTCATATACTTTACCAACCCTTATGCTTGCCAGTGGAGCCAGATGCGCGTGTTGTATATTAAATAAACTAAGAATAATATAATAAGAAGACAATGGTTAGTGGGAATCAGCGCGCGAAATTTAAACTAGCCTATCACATCTTGCCACGAGTTCATCTTCTTCGTTGGATTTCCTGAAACAAATTGACAAACATTTAACGGGGGTTTTAAACCCCCTCAAAATATGCTGATTTTAATAATAGCGATTAGGCCATGTGGCCCCAGAAATTTGGCGCGATGGTCTCAATCTTTTCGTCCCAACCTGCTGATTTTGTTCATGGCATTGTTATATCTCAATTTTATAGGAATGGAAAATGCCCAATTTAAAAACCTTAGAACCCTAGGTATCTCTAATGGCGAATCCTCATATAGGGCATGAAACTTCAATCAAACTGTGCAGTCAGCTTCAGAACAAAGTAATTAGTGCAAATCCATGAATAAAATGCAATGATATGGTCTCAATAATAGAATGCGATTATGCAAGAAAAGTGATACAGTTCACCCTCGAATTACCAATTCTTTGCGTATGGGATTGAGTTTTTGATTGGAATCGCTTCCTAACAACCCTGGCAAGCTAATGGAACAAGTTTGGAGGCTTGAACCAACCTGCAAGTGAGTTTTCAGAATTGAGATTTTTTAACAAAAAGTGTGAGTTTGTGCAAGGGTTTTCTGAGCAGCTGCGTGGTTCCAAGCATGAGGGTTTGCTTTGTATATATGTGTGGAACAATTAGGTTAAGAAATTTGATCCAAAAAGCTTGGCATTCATGACTTTGAAAGATTTGATTTTCAAGATCTTTTACAAATATTTTCCATGTGTTTTTGTACAAATTAAGATCAATTCTCTCCAAATCTTTCCCTATTTAATTTCACACGAATTATTGAGTAGATTTTGTGCACAAAAGGATTGTAAAACCTAGGTTAAATATTTTTCATGTATTTAATTTGATTTAAATGAATTATTATAAATAAAAATTCAAATAAATAAATAAAAATGAATAAATACTTCCCTTTGGGCCAAGTGGTCGTGCACATTCCATGGATGATGAATTGTGGAAGAAAAATAGGCCCATTAGCAATTTTAGGCCATTTGAACCAATGTTGACTTTTCAAAATATCCAAAAATTTCCCAACTTCCACATAGCATAACTTGCCCAATTTTTAAGCTTTTCTCATGTTCTTGGACATTTTGGAAAGGTCTTTGAGTCCTCTAACCAATTCCTTTGGTCCCATGTCATTTTGATTTACCAATCTCAAGTTATGGTCTTTGACTTAAAATGCCTTTTTGTTGACTTTTGAAAATGACCTATAATGTTGAAATTGATAACTTTTTGTGAGAGCATTTCTTGGACTTGAAGTATGAAGATGAGTTGTAGGAAATGTCTTTCTCTTCAAAATGAGCTTTGGATGGAATTTTTCTGATAATCCATGTGAAAGTTATGCCCTGGTCAATTTACAGTTGACTTTTTCAACTGTCCAAATAAGGAAACTTTTGCATCTTGATGATTTTTGAGCCAAGCTTTGAGAATCATGATCAAGCATTGATAAAATGATGTTTGTAGCTTCAAAATGATATGTTGACCAAAAATTTGAACTTTTGACTGTCAAATGACCATTTTGCCCCTGCAGTTGACTGTAGTGCAATTAGGGTTTTTGACTGTGCAATTTTGTGCTGAAAGTCTTGAAACTTGGTATGAGGACACTTGACCATATTTGTAGGCATGTGGAACTTGATTGGGCCCTTGGAAACTTCATTTTCTTGATCAAAACAAAAACCCTAATCTTGACTGTTTAGGAGACCTTTGCACTGTGCAACCCTTGGGGAATTTTGAAGCTTGACTTGGCATTTTCTTGAAGAATATGGGAGGGCAAATTTTGGGGTACAACAGGAAGATTTTCATTACCTACTGTTCCAGATCCAATGATCTTTCCTCTTTGGTTGCCTCCAAAGCCCACGTAGCCTCCAGGTTTAAGTTCCAAGCTTTGGAACATATGCTTTCTTCCCGTCATGTGTCGAGAGCATCCAGAGTCTAGGTACCATGACTGGTGTTTTAGCCTTGCTGCTAAATATATCTGCTACATATATAATTTTATCCTTTGTTACCCATATCTTCTTGGGTCCTTCTTTGTTAGTTTTACCAAAATTCTGGTTGAATTTTGGTTTGACAGAGTAATCATTACTAGTGTATTTTAGGTCGTTTGTGTGCCTATATATGAAGTGTGATTTAAGTGGTGTGCGTTTTATGACTAAGTCCATGGGTTTCTTAGGTGTAGATACCTTACCTTGATATCCTATCCCTTTTCTGCCATTTCTTCTAACTCCATAGATCATTGAAGTCATCTTGCTTCTATCTATATTTTTAGCCAGGAACTTCTGAAAGATGTGATCATACTCTTTGATGATCTCATCAGCATTACTGGGAGTCTCTGAGATTATTTCCTTCTGAGAGTTTTGAAAATCGTTTTCTAATTTTGAAACTTTTTCTTTTTTAACTCATAATTTTCTAATCTGAGACTCTCCGTCTTTTAAGAGTCAGAGACAAGTTCTTTTTTCAGGTTCTTGGAATTTACTCTGATTTGCTGATACCTTTCTAGAATTTCATTTAGACTTTCTGCAAGTTCAGCCTTAGTGAAATTAATAGTGAAGTCAGGGAATACCTCTTCAGTGTCTGATTCTGAGTCTGAACCAGAAGCTTCACTGTCTTCTGACACGTTTTCCATGATAGCTATGTTTGCTCTTTCATCATCTGACTCTGAGTCAACATCAAAGGTGTCTGAATCGTCTCATGTTGCCATGAGGCATTTCTTCTTCTCCTTGAAGAACTTCTTTTAGGGCTTCTCCTTCTGAAGATTTGGACAGTCACTTTTGTAGTGCCTTGCTCATTGCACTCATAGCAGATGATGTCCTTGTTATTTGGCTTTCTGTGTCTTGAAGAGCCTTCAGATCTTCTATAGAGGAAGACTCAGACTTTATGTATCTTGAAGAGGATTCATTTTGATTCTCTGATCTTCTAGGGTTTCTGAATTTCCTTTGTCTCTGCATCCACAGTTGATTCACCCTTCTGGAGAGGAGAGACAATTCATCTTCTTCTGATGAGGATCCATCAGAGGTTTCTTCCATAGCCCACAAAACCTTAGAATCAGATTTTCTGTTAGATTTTAAAGCTAGTGGCTTACCTTGATTTTGAGGCTCATCTTCTTCTAGCTCTATCTCGTGACTTCTGAGGGAGCTGACAAGTTCCTCCAGAGATATCTTGTTGAGATCTTTGGCTAGCTTAAGTGTTGTGCCCATTGGCCTCCATTGCTTAGGTAGACTTCTGTTGATCTTCTTTACGTGATCAGCAGTAGAATATCCTTTGTCAAGAACCTTCAGCCCAGCAACAAGGATCTGTAATCTTGAGAACATTGCTTCTATAGATTCATTATCTTCCATCTTGAATGCCTTATACTTCTGAATGAGCGCAGGGGCTTTGGTTTCTTTGACTTAAATGTTGCCTTCATGCGTCATTCTCAGAGAGTCAAACATATTTTTGGATGTCTCTCTGTTTGAGATTTTCTCATATTCTGAGTATGAGATAGAACTGAGAAGTATTGTTCTAGCCTTATGGTGATTTCTGAAATCACGTTTTTAGTGGACAGACATCATTTTTCTGTCTATCTTCTGACCACTTCCATCCATTGGATGTGTGTATTCATCAGTTACCATGTCCCATAGATCAACATCATGGGCCATAAAGAAGCTCTCAATTCTGTCTTTCCAGTAGTCAATATTTTGTCCATTAAAGACTGGAGGTTTGCCACTGATTCTGTCTTTGTCTTCATGATAGTCATTGCTGATGTTTTGGCTTGGTCCCACCTTAGTTTTTTTCTGAAGCTTGGATCTTGTACTGACACAGTTAAGTGTATGAACTCAGAACCAGAAGCTCTGATGCCAATTGAAGAAGTGAAAAACACAAGAAGGGGGGTTGAATTGAAAAACTTGAAATCAAATTCGCAATGACACAGTATTTTTATCCTGGTTCGTTTGATCTCAAACTACTCCAGTCCACCCGTCAAGGTGATTTTTCCTCTCTCCAACGAGGTCTTAATCCACTAATCACAAACAGATTACAATCACTACTTTTACAATTGTCAAAGTCATCTTGAGTACAACCACAATCCAATTAATCTCAAGGAAAACTATCTTAATCAAAGATACAAGAATTCTATGTGTAGTTGTTTTTCTTTACAAAACCAGTTATCACAACTGTGATATTTTTCACAAATTAAAGCGTAGAAAAATGAGAATGTAAGCTTGCATCCTTTTAAGATTGTATTTCAGTAGTGTTGGAAAATCCTAAACAATTTGATCTCTTAGCTTGTTCATATAGGCAATGGAATCTTATCCAACTTTAAGCGTGATAAAGGACATTAACGCAGTTTCCATATTCAGAAGATCCTGTCTGAATGAAGCAGTTACAAGTGATGATGTCTTAAATGAATAGTAATGCTTCAGAATCTTATAATCTTGTATGCTGTATTTTCTTCAGAACATTGATGACTAGAGTGTGAGAATATGATTATATTTGAACCTTCTGTTCTGAATCAGAGTGTGCTTCACTTCAATGCATGTTCTGATCATCATTCTTCAGCGCAGATTCTGATTACCTCAGTGTGAAAGCTTCTATAGCTTAACTTCTGATGCTGCTTTGGTCAGAACTTCTGCATACATAGTAACACAATTTTTAGAGTGCATATTTGTTCTTTGTTTTTGTTATCATCAAAACTCTAATAAAGGGTTCTAGAATCAAACTATGTTCTAACAGTAACACGATGTGTTAATTGCTTCTACCCAGAAGATCTTAGCAATGTTAGTCTCATTGATCATGGTTTTGGCCATTTCTTGCATTGTTTTGTTCTTTCGTTCTACAAATCCATTTTGTTGGGGAGTTCTAGGACAAGAGAAGTCATGCATGATGCCTTTTTTCATTAAAAAATGTTTCAAATTTTTATTTTCAAATTCTCCACCATGATCACTTCTGACTTTAACAATTCTAAGATCCTTTTCATTCTGAACTTGGTTACATAATGAAACGAACACAGAATGTGACTCTTCCTTGTGTGTTAAGAACTTTACCCATGTCCATCTGCTATAGTCATCTATGATCACTAACCCATACTTCTTGCCACTAACAGACGCATTTTTTACTGGTCCAAATAAGTCTATGTGCAGAAGTTGTAATGGCTTAGAGGTGGAAACAACATTTTTATATTTAAAAGCAAGTTTTGCAAATTTTCCTTTCTGACATGCTTCACACAGAGCATCTGAGCTGAACTTCAGATTAGGAGGTCCTCTGACCAGATTTAGTTTGTTAATCTGAGATATTCTTCTCATACTAACATGCCCCAATTTTCTGTGCCAGACCCATTGCTCGTTGTTAACAGAGAGAAGACATTTTACATTCTGACTCTTTAGTTCGTAAAGTTTTATCTTATAAATTTTGTTTTTCCTCTTTCCATTAAAAAGGATAGTTCCATCTTTCTGACTAACAACTTTGGATGAATTTTGATTAAAGATTATATCATAACCGTTATCACTTAATTGACTTATGGATAACAGGTTATGCGTTATCCATCAACTAAAAGCACATTATTTATAGAAGGAAAATTACCATTACCTACTATTCCAGAGCCAATGATCTTCCCTCTTTGGTTGCATCCAAAGCCCATGTAGCTTCCAGGTTTAAGTTCCAGGCTTTGGAACATATGCTTTCTTCCTGTCATGTGTCAAGAGCATCCAGAGTCCAGGTACCATGACTGGTGTTTTAGCCTTGCTGCTAAAAATATCTCTTATGTGTCTGATTCTGAGTCTGAACCAGAAGCCTCACTATCTTCTGTCACATTTGCCATGAGAGCTATGTTGGCTCTTTCATCATCTAACTCCGCGTAAGCATCAGAGGTGTCTGAATCGTCCCTTGTTCACATGAGGCTTTTCTTCTTCTCCTTGAAGAACTTCTTTTTGGGAATCTCCTTCTGAAGCCTTGGACAGTCACTTTTGTAGTGCCCTTGCTCATTGCACTCATAACAGATAATGTCCTTGTTATTTGACTTTCTGTGTCATGGGGAACCTTCAGATCTTCTGTGTCCAGAGGAGGACTCAGACTTTCTGTATCTGGAGGAGGATTCATTTTGATTATTTGATTTTATCAGTTTTCTGAATTTCCTTTGTCTCTGTTTCCACAGTTGATTGACTCTTCTGGAGAGAAGAGACAATTCATCTTCTTCTAATGAGGATCCATCAGAAGTTACTTCCATAGCCTGCAAAACCTTAGAATCAAATTTTTTGTTAGATATTAATGCTAGAGGCTTACCTTGCTTTTGAGGCTCATCTTCTTCTAGCTCTATCTCGTGACTTCTGAGGAAGATGACAAGTTCCTCCAGAGATATCTTATTGAGATCTTTAGCTAGCTTTAGTGCAGTGACCATTGGCCTCCATTGCTTGGGTAGACTTCTAATGATCTTCTTTACGTGATCAGTAGTAGAATATCCTTTGTCAAGAACCTTCAGCCCAGCAACAAGAATCTGGAATCTTGAGAACATTGCTTCTATGGATTAACTGTCTTCCATCTTGAATGCTTCATATTTCTGAATGAGCGCAAGGGCTTTGGTTTTTTTTACTTCTATGTTGCCTTCATGCGTCATTCTCAGAGAGTCAAACATGTTTTTGGTTGTCTCTCTGTTTGAGATTTTCTCATATTCTGAGTATGAGATAGCACTGAGAAGTATTGTTCTGGCTTTATGATGGTTTCTGAAATCACGTTTTTGTTGGTCAGACATCCTTTTTCTGTCTATCTTCTGACCACTTTTATCCATTGGATGTGTGTATCCATCAATTACCATGTCCCATAGATCAGCATCATGAGTCAGAAAGAAGCTCTCAATTCTATCTTTCCAGTAGTCAAAATTTTCTCCATCAAATACTGGAGGTTTGTCGTTGCTTATGTCCTTGTCCTCATGATAGTCATTGCTGATGTTTTGGCTTGCTCCCACCATAGTTTTTTTCTAAAGCTTGGATCTTGTGCTAACACGGTTAAGTGTATGAACTCAGAACAAGGCGCTCTGATGCCAATTGAAGAAGTGAAAAACACAAGAAGGGGGGGTGAATTTAAACTTAAAATCAAAAGCGCAGTAGACACAATATTTTTATCCTGGTTCGTTTGATCTCAAACTACTCCAGTCCACCCGCCAAGGTGATTTCACCTCTCTCCAACGAGGACTTAATTCACTAATCAAAAAATGATTACAACACTACTATGACAACTACCAAAGTCTTCTTGAGTACAACCATAACCCGGTTAATCTCAAGGAAAACTAGATTAATTAAGATAAAAGACTATACTGTATATTGTTGTTTTTCCTTACAAAAATTGTATCACAATTGTGATATTTTACACAATTTTGAGCGTATATATAAATATATAAGATTGCAGCGTTTTAGAGGTATGTTGCAGTAGTATCAAAATCGTAAATGATTTGTCCTCTAAGCTTGTTTATATAGGCATGAAAATCCTTTCCAACATAAAGCGTGATAATGGACATTCAATGTTATTTCCATATTGAGAATATTCTTGTCTGAATGAAGTCGTTGCATATGATGTTGTCTTGATTGAATAGTAATGCTTCAGAACTTAGAATCTTGCATGCTGCAATTGCTTCAGAATATTTATGACTCGGTGATGTGAGGATCTGATGGTATATGAACCTTTTGTTCAGAATCAGAGTATTCTTCACTTCAGTGCAGGTTCTGATCATCATTCCTCAGTGCAGAATCTGATTATCACAACTTGAAAGCTTCTGTAGCTTAATTTCTGATGTTATTTCGGTCAGAACTTCTTCATACAAAATAACACAAATTTAGAGTTCATATTTGTTCTTTGTGTTTGTTATCATCAAAACTCTAATTAAGGGTTGTAGAATCAAACTATGTTCTAACAGAAATGTTGAAGGTGCTCTTTCAGTTCATACACCCTTTACATCACTGCTTCACCTTTCCTGATTACCAATTGGTGCCTACCATGGAGGAGTTTTCTCAGTTATTGGGGGTGCCCATTCCTGATCAGTTACCCTTCAACGATATGGAAAGAGACCCAAAACCTGAAGAGATTTCTCATGCTCTGTCTTTACAACAGTCTGGTCTAGTGGAAAATTGGGAAACTAGAAGAGGTGTAAAAGGATTTCTAGCTAAGTTTCTATTTGAGAAGGCTCGTCATTTTTGGGGTACCCTGGATTTACAAGATTTCGAAGAAGTGTTGGCCCTTATCATCTATGGGATGGTACTATTTCCTAATTTGGACCAACTCATAGATGTGAATGCATTCAAGGTTTTTCAGTCTCATAATCCAGTGCCTACTTTACTTGGAGACATCCTACACTCTCTGCATACCCGCACTGTAAGGAGAAGAGGGACCCTGTTGTGTTGCACTTCTCTGTTGGCTAGGTGTTTTATTTTGCACCTACCTCGATTTATGTTGAAGAATGAGCAGGGCTTGAGATGGTCTAGTAGGTTGATGTCCCTCACATATTCTGACATTCATTGGTGTCCTCGATCCTTGGAGAATGTTACCATTATTGACCATTGTGGAGAATTCCCTAATGTCCCTTCCCTAGGCAATAGGGAAGGAATCACTTATAATCCTTGTTTGGAATTACGACAGTTTGGCTATACTAAGAGGGATGATCCTCATGATACACTTGTACAAGGAATTGTATTCGACTATGACAATGATGTTCAGAGCTATCGCCAGAGGTTTATAAGAGCTTGGGGCATGGTGAACAATGTTGATAGCAAAACACTGGGACATAAGAACTCTATTCCTTTGGAGCCTTATCTTAAGTGGGTACGAGCCCGTGCTCAAACTCTCAGGATGCCTTATGAGGCCATTTTACCCATCATCATGGAGCCCGTTACTGAGGGAGACACTCTATACATGTTCTTCATCCTGACATGCCGACTAATTTTGAGGAGTTACAAAAATCTTGGATTCAACTCAAAGAAGAACGGGATACCTTTGAAACCCAATTCTACGCCAGCGAGAAGAAGGTTTTAGAGCTCACCATGCTACTTCACGAAGAGAGGAGTATAAATGCCTACATTTCACCAAAGAGGATGCGCCAGTGGGAAGCTTGAGTCCTTTGTTGCTTTGAGAGTTCATTTTTTCTTTGTTACTTACTTTGTAAGCCCAAGAGGCATCATTGTAACCGCTTAAACTTCTTAATGCAATTAAAGTTTTTTTCCCTTTGGTTAAGCAAATTTAAGTCTTAGAAATCCTTGAAAACATTGCATATATATATATCATACATATCATTGCATAAATAGGTTTCAGGATAGGTTTCTTATCTTCTTTGCTATTTATTTCAGCAAGAAGAAATGGCTCTTGAACAGATAGTAAAGGATCTCCAAACTCAAGATGATCAATTCAAAGAAATGCTCCTGAATCAAACCAAGGGGAAATAAGAATTGAAAACATTCCTCGTCGGGAATCTGACCAAGAAACGTCCTGACAATGACAAGGATGAACAGTTGGAAAAGCTGCAAGCTTAAGTAGAAGCAATGAGAATCCAGATGCTGGGGTAAATTTCTCTTATCAAAGGCCTAGCCCGGGGACAAGAAGAGCTAAGAGGAATTCTCAAAAAACTTTATCAAGACGGATGCAACCGTATGAGGCAAACAGTCGAGGTTGGGGATCAATTCATTCACCATCCCTTGATGAGACAAGAAGTGGGTTTGGTAGAGAGTGGACCTTTCCAAATTGCCGCTACGCCAAGGGTCCAACAACGACCTCGCCAACCACAACAGGGTAATCAGCAAAGGTAAGACAAGCACATGAGGAAATTCACCAAGATCAACATGTCCTTGAGTCAAGCATTGCATCAGGTATTGGAGGCCAAGCTGGTTACGTTAAAGGATCCTCTTCAGAATCCCAACACTGCCTCCTCAAGGTACAATCCAAATGCAAGTTGTGCGTACCACTCCAACAGTCCTAGACACGACACTAATAGTTTTTAGGCGTTGTAGAATAAAATTTAAGCCATGATTGATGAAGGAGCGTTGGAGTTCGCACAAGGTGATCAGACTGATGTCTTCTGCCATCCCTCAAAGGCATACCATCTGAAGTGATAAGTTCAGACAAAGGGGCTTTTTGTTCATTTGAATTTTTTTAAATTGTAATTTTCTTTTTGTTCTAACACTTATTTATTTCAAACTTTGTTATTTCATCAATGCATCGCATATATTTGTCTTGAATCAATTCATTCGTATTCACTTTTTCACAACTGTGTTCTTACTTCTTTTTCGTGATAATCAACTCTTGATCAAAAGTTGTAAGCCTTTTAGAGGGAGGATGATGAAAATGATACCACAATCTCTATAATATGCTTTTGAACAAACCCCGCTAACGATGTACATGCGTTGTTTCAAATTCTAAACAATGGAGTTATAAGGAAGATAATCCCTAGTCAACCCCTTTGAGCCAAAGAAGTAGGAGTTTTTCTTTTCACACAAATTAAAACCCTTAATCATAACCTGGGGCAGGGTAGCTTTCTAAGTTAATTCAGAGGTGTATTCAGTCGCAACCTCATCCTTCATACATGAAAAATAGTGTAGAAGATACCTTCCAAAAGATTGTAATGGTTCCACATAATCATCAAAGCAGGCAGTCATTATTTTTCAAAACAAAAGCCCGCTAATTCAAAACCTATGAAGGAAACTTAAGGAAAAAAACTGGGGCATCCCGCTGACTGTAATCACAAAAGAAACAGTTCAGGAAAAAGAAGGGATAATAAAAATAAAAAAGAGGTCGCTACAAATCCTTAAAAAAAAGAAAAAGGTTATAAAAATGACTACCTTCTCAAACAAATTTTCAATTTCTGAACCATCACCAAGTATCAGACCAAAGATTCTAGAATCAGTTGGGATCTAAAACGCATAATTAACTAAGCATATGACTGAAGAACATCACGAAGAACGGGTTGGGTATAAATAAATTTTGAGCCTTTATCCCTTGTTTCTTATAACCGTGAACCAGGCCACGTTACAACCCTTAAAATTCCTAGCTGAAGTATGGATTAGTTTGAAAGCATACTGTTGCAAAAGGTATCCTGACTCCTGTAGGATTTGCTACAAATTTCGGGTTAATATCACACTCTTACAAAATTTGTTTGTTTTACTAAAAATGAATTTTCAAACTTTAAGACAGACATAAGCTTTGCATTCTTTAAATGACATTGTTTGCATATGGCTAATTGTTCAAACAGCAGAGAAATTCACACAATGAATATTCAGTGAACAAAGACCCTCTTAGTGGACAGAATCACCTCAGACGGAAAAAAAATTCCCAATAACAGGCCTTTCATAATAAAGGGGCATATCATGGTGTCCAGCTGATCTGGGGAAGTCAAATCAAGGTTCAAGGAATCCCTCAAAAATGTCAAATAACCAGGGGCAGATCTCCATCTGAACCACTTGGGGAATTGGACATGAATTCCAACAACGAATCATGTACGATCAAGCAAACACCTTCTGGCAAGTGTGATAACACTTACTGCTATGGACAGTGACAATTCTTCATACCCGGTGAACAAAGACATAGTCAGAAAATATGACGCATGAAAAAGACCCGCTAGGTTGACAGGCCTAGAAAAAAATAAGGGCATCCCGGCGAACCCAAAATGGTTCGGGAAAAAATTAGGGATATATAAATAAAATTGTACACCTGGCAAGTCGAAAACCTGAAAAGGCGGCTTGGGCAAAAAAGGGTATCCCGTTGGATTGAAAATCTGAAAGGACAGTCCAGGCAAAAGTTAGGCATTTTAAGCATAGAACTATGTCCTGTCATCTCGTCACTTGTCTAACAATTGAAGACTTATCTCCTCGATCAACATCTAGTCAAAACCCCAGGAGTTAGGATGATACTCAAACCATCCACAAAACCTCCGCAGATACCTTCTCCAGCAGACACTTAGGCAGGGGACTCTACTAAAAGGTCACTGCCACATCCTCAGCTTATAACCTTATGAAATCAGGTGTTCTTGTATCCCCGGTAGAGAAATAATCTCCAAT
Source organism: Vicia faba (assembly GCA_948472305.1). Taxonomy (NCBI): domain Eukaryota; kingdom Viridiplantae; phylum Streptophyta; class Magnoliopsida; order Fabales; family Fabaceae; genus Vicia; species Vicia faba. Next base: position 1,404,548,080 of record OX451739.1, read on the forward strand.
CACTGCTCCGACATCTTAAAAATTCCCTATCCGGGTTCACAAACTTCTCATGTTCCCCAACGGATTTCTTCTCAAAAACAACAAAACAGGAATTCCCAGCGGGAACATTCTAAATAAAACAGATTCTCTTCTAAGTACAGTTTAGATATGCATCAGATACGGATGTTATTCTGATACTCATTTAGATTCAACTTTCAGATATAGTTCAGATACAACCAAGATACGGATTCCGTTTTGACACTCATTCAGATTCAACTTTCAGATACAGTTCAGATACAGTTCAGATACGCTCCAGATACGGATGTTGTTCTGACACACATTCAGATTCAGCTTTCAGATATAGTTCAGATACACTCCAGATACGGATGACATTTGATACTCATTCAAATTCAACTTTCAGATACAGTTCAAATACGCTCCAGATACGGATGTCATTCTGATACTTATTCAGATTCAGCTTTCAGATACAATTCAGATACGCTCCAGATACAGATGTCGTTCAGATTCAGCTTTCAGATATAGTTTAGCTACGCTCCAGATACGGATGCGATTCTATGACTAATTCAGATTCAGCTTTCAGATATAGTTCAGATACGCTCCAAATTGGGATGCCATTCTAATACTCATTCAGATTCAAGTTTCAGATACAGTTGAGATACGCTACAGATACAGATGCCATTCTGATACTCATTCAGATTCAGCTTTCAGATACCGTTCAGATACGCTCTAGATACAGATTTCGTTCTGACACTCATTTAGATTAAGCTTTCAAATATAGTTCAGATACGCTCTAGATACTGATGCCATTCTGATAGTCATTCAGATTCAGCTTTCAGATACAGTTCAGGTACACTCTAGATACGAATGTTGTTCTGACACTCATTCAGATTCATCTTTCATATATAGTTCAGATACGCTCCAGATACGGATTCCACTCTAATACTCATTCAGATTCAGCTTTCAGATACAGTTTAGATACGCTCCAGATACGGATGACGTTCTGACACTAATTCAGATTAGACTTTTAGATACAGTTCAGATATGCTCTAGATATGGATGCCATTCTAATACTCATTCAGATTCAGCTTTTAGATACAGTTTAGATACGCTTCAGATACGGTTGTCGTTCTAACACTCATTCAGATTCAGCTTTCAAATATAGTTCAGATACACTCAAGATATGGATTCCATTCTGATACTCATTCAAATTCATATTTCAGATACAATTCAGATAGGCTCTAGATATGGATGTTGTTTTGACACTCATTTAGATTCAGCTTTTAGATATAATTCAGATACGCTCCGGATACGGATGTCATTCTGATACTCATTCAGATTCATATTTCAGATACAGTTTAGATACGCTCCAGATACGGATGCCAATCTGATACTCATTCAGATTCAGTTTTCAGATATAGTTCAGATATGCTCTAGATACAGATGCCATTTTGATACTCATTCAGTACATCTTTCCATTCAGATACAATCACAACATAGATTCATTTTGACACTCCCTCACACAACTGCTAGATACATTCAAACACAAGTTTCATTCTAGTATACTTCTCATTCCATGAGGTACAGAAACATGGGCAACAGTACAAAACATCACTCATGGCTTTGAAAACATTTGTTTATGGCTGTTTAAACCTTTGTTTTTTGTCCCTTCCATTCCCCCTATATAAACAACCACATACACACGCACAAGGGAGGAGGCTAGACACAACAGGAAGGAGAATCACACGAAATCAAAAACATATTCTTGTAGGATTTTCCTGAAGCCTTTCCAATCATCCTCAACCCTTAAGCAAGTGTCTCCACATCTAGAAAGTTCCAAATCAAAGGTTCCAACTTTTGGTAAGAGAGGGTAAAAGATCAAACTTTGTATTTGCATGACACATCAATACTTGTAGTCATTAGATTTGTAATCAAAGTTAAAGACCTGGGTCCAACATCCAAGTATACATTTGTTTTGTTGCTAACACTTGCTGCAGATGTAGCTTGAATAGACCCAACACGCGCAGAATTGTAAGACCTGGGTTTGGCACCCATGTCATGCTTTTCATTTTGCCAACATGTTTGCAGATGCAGTGCCCTCACAAGTGATCCATCAGGAAATTCCAGCAGTTCCCTCTGGATCGAAAGTCACACCCTGTCACAGGATCAAAGGATAATCGAAAGACAACTTTCCCTTTATAGAATCGAAAGGCATTATCTCCCTACAATCGAAGGATTCTTCCTTTTCTATTTTTTTTCATTTCTTTATTGACCCTCTTTTATTTAAATTGACCTTAAATTAAAAATCACAAAAAAACATTAGTCTAGTTGTTTTTCTAATTAAATTAATTTTGTAAATAAATTAATTTATTATTCTAATCTTTTTCTTGAAATTAAAACTAAATAGACTTAGGTTGTATTTTCTTAAAATAAAATAAAACAAACAAAAAGATTTCTTCCCCTTAGGATTTAGACTTCCACTTTAATTTTGCGTATTTATTTATTTTCGTATTTTTTCTCATCTTATTATAATTGCTTCCCAGTTTGTAATAGTAACTAGGATTTTATTTCTCACATTTTTATAATGTACCTCTCACAAAGCCATGTAATAGCGTAAGATTTACATTCCCGCACTTTATATTTTTGTACTTTACATTTCTGTATATATATTAACTACTAGTAACTAGGCGTGTATGAAAAAGACTGAAATCAAACGTTAGCGAACTTAACAAAAAGACAAAAAATTACTGAATTGAACACACTCGCACATATACACCTCTAGGGTACCCCACTTAGGTTTCCTTCAGAAATAAAACATTCATAAAACAGGAACACTTTAGCAAAGGCCCATAAATCAAAACATCATAGTCCCTCGATGACCCTACAGTTGCCTTTCGGTAAATGATCTAGTCCCTAAACAAAATTACTAAAGCGTCTCCACAAGTTGCCTTCGTGACTGTAACGTCCCTTTCGAATGTGCCTAATACATCCAATGATAGGGCTACCTACTCACTAATAGTAGGATAGCGTTTTCTAAAGGATACGAGGTAAAGAACAACCCTTTTCGAGTATAAAAGTAGATAGCTGTTAGAAGTTTGCTCAAAAACATTTTGCACTTACACAAATGCTACTTTTCAAAAGCAATTTTCAAAACATTTTCTTTCGTAACGCAAAGAAAATCGCCACACTAAGGCATTTCAAAACATTTTCAAACACACAAATAATAATGTATTTTAAAATTAGCAAACCTCTAATAGCCCGTAGATAATTGTGGATGGAGAGTGTTCTAACACCTTCCCTTTCCATAATCTACCCCCTTACTCAGAAAATCTCGAAAAAGGTCTTTTTCTATTCTTTTCACCCTTTCCTTAATTTAGATAAAAGAAAAGTCGATGGAGACACTTGCTTACTACAACATTTGCGAACAAAAAACATAAAACCAATATTTAACAGTCGGTTTTGCCACCGTATCACACTTGGGATTACAATTTTTGCTTTTCTTGAGTCACAAAATCTAAAGTAAAAAGTAATTTGTAAATTTTTTTCAAAAGTAATTTTTTTATTTAATCTTTTTGCTTTGAAAATTACTATCCATAATAAATGGAGTCTTTGTAAGCAGAATAAAATAAGAATTGCAAAGAATTGGATAAAAGCTCAAACTTTATTAATAGAATGGTGGTCTGCGAATGGAGAGACTCCATAGATGATTACAATGTTTGGAAAATGGTAATATACATCCCTATTTTCCCTAACAACTTTGAATTCCTGAGAAGTGACTTCGGTTGAAGTATGGTAAGAGTCCAAGAAGATTGTTGCTTCAATGATCAAGTCTTGTTTGACGCAGTTACTTGCCAAGAAATCCCTAACTTTTGCCTAAGTTGCCCTTACGGGTTTTCAATCTAGCAGACAATTTATTCTATTTTTGTCTCTAAGTTTTTCCTAGACCGCCCTTTTGGGTTTTCAGCCTACCGAGACGCTTTTTTTTTCCTAATTCTCCCTTCAGGTTTTCGACTTAGCGAGCTATTCTTTTATTTCTTTAGGAGAAGTATTTCTTGACTGCATCAGCATTCATAGGACATAGGAACTCCTCGCCATCCATAGTTTCAAGAATCAATGCACCGCCAGAGAAGGCTTTCTTGACAACATATAGGCCTTCAAAACTGGGAGTCCACTTGCCCTTAGAATCAGCGTTGAAAGACATGATCTTCTTGCGCACGAGGTCGCCTTCTCTAAATTTGTGAGGCTTAACCTTCTTATCAAAAGCTCTATTCATTCTCTTCTGGTACAACTGACCATGGCACAAGGCCGTCATTCTCTTTTCTTCAATCAAATTCAAATGGTCAAACCTGTTTTGGACCCATTCATCCCCTGACAATTTGGTTTTCATTATCACGCATAAAGAGGGAATCTCAACCTCGATCGGGAGCATTGCTTCCATACCATACACAAGGGAGAACGGGGTTGCCCCTATTAAAGTGAGGACGACTGTACGATACCCGTGCATAGCGAAAGGGAGCATCTCATGCATATCTTTATAAGTAATAACCAGTTTCTGGATGACCTTCTTGATGTTTTTATTAGCAGCTTCAACATCCCCATTCATCTTTGGCCTGTAAGGAGATGAATTCTGATGGACAATCTTGAATTCTTCACAAATCTCTGTCATCATCTTATTATTCAAATTCGAGTCATTGTTGGTGATAATTCTGCTTGGCACACCATATCGACATATAAGATTGTTCTTGATAAAGCACACTACCACCTGCTTAGTGACATTAGCATACAAAGTTGCTTCCACCCATTTGGTAAAGTAATCAATTGCCACCAAGATAAAACGACATCCATTCGACACCTTTGGTTCAATCATTCCATTCATGTCAATACCCCACATAGAGAAAGGCCACGGGGAAGAAATAACATTGAGAAGTGTCAGAGGCACATGAATGTTTTCAGTGTAAATTTGACACTTATGGAACTTCTTTGAAAATTTATAACAGTCAGATTCCATTGTCAACCAATAATAACCTGTCATAAGCATCTTCTTTTCCATTGAATGTCCATTGGCATGGGTACCAAAGGAACCTTCAAGGATTTCATGCATCAACAAGTCTGCTTCGTGTCTATCCATGCATATGAGCAATACCATGTCATAATTTCTTTTGTATAGCACATCTTCATTGAGGAAAAAGTTACCTGCCAACCTTCTCAATGTCTTTCTATCTTATTTGATACACCGGCCGGGTATTCCTGAGTTTGGAGAAAATTATTGATATCATAATACCAAGGTTTCTCATCTGACGTTTCCTCTGCTACAAACACATGAGCCGGTCTATCCAAACATCACACTATGATACGAGGCACATCATTCCAAGTATTTACTTGATACATAGAAGCCAGAGTCGCCAAAGCATCTGCCATCTGATTTTCATCTTTGGGAATATGATGGAATTCAACTTTATTAAAGAAGGGTAATAATCTTCTAGCATAGTCTTTATAGGGAATCAAGCAAGGGTGATGAGTATCCCATTCTCCTTTAATTTGATTTATTACCAAATCTGAATCGCCATACGCATCTAGCACTTTGATTCTGAGATTAATGGCCTCCTTAAGACCCATGATGCCAGCTTCATACTCTTCCATATTATTAGTGAAGTCAAATATCAACCTTGCAGTAAAAGGGATATGTGATCCATGAAGAGTGATAATCATAGCCCCAATTCCTTTCCCGTAGGCATTCATAACTCCATCCAATACCATACCCCAACGGGATTCAGGATCAGGACCTTCCTTAGGTAACGGTTCATCACAATATTTCACTTTTAGAAACATCACATCCTGATAAGGGAAATCATATTTAACAGACTGATAATCATCAACTGGTTGGTGAGCTAGATAATTCACCAACACACTGCTTTTTATATCCTTCTGAGAACGGTATTCAATGTCATATTCAGAGAAAAGCATTTGCCAGCGGGCAATTCTCCCATTGAGAGCAGGCTTCTCAAAAATATACTTAATTGGATCCATTTTGGAAATCAACCAAGTAGTATGATTCAACATATATTGCTGCAACCGCTTTTCCGCCCAGGCCAGAGCACAACATGTCTTTTCCAACATAGAATACTGCGACTCACATTCAGTAAACTTATTACTGAGATAATAAATGGCATATTCCTTCTTTCTTGTTTCATCTTTTTGTCCCAAAATACAGCCCATAGAATTATCTAACACTATCAGATACATAATCAATGGTCTTCCTTCAACGGAAGGGAGAAAGATAGGAGGTTAAAGCAGATACTCTTTAATACTTTCAAATTCTCTTTGGCAATCATCTGTCCACACACAACCTTGATCTTTCTTTAACAACTTAAAGATCGGTTCACACATCGCGATCATATGGGAAATAAATCTGGAGATGTAATTCAAACGCCCAAGGAAGCCTCTAACTTGCTTTTCAGTCCTTGGTGCAGTCATTTCTTGAATTTCTTTGACTTTATCAGGATCAAATTCAATTCCTTTTTGGCTGACAATGAAACCTAACAATTTCCTTTATTGGACACCAAAGGTGCATTTATTTGGATTCAAGCAGAGACGATACTTCCTCAAACCCTGAAATAATTTCAACAAGTCTTCTATATGCCCTTCTTCGGTCTGGGACTTGGAAATCATATCATAAACATATACCTCAATTTCCTTGTGCATCAGATCATGGAATAGGGTTGTCATAGCCCTCTGGTACGTTACACCAGCGTTCTTCAACCCGAAGGGCATCACTTTGTAACAGAATGTTCCCTAGGGTGTGATAAACGTTATTTTTTCCATGTCCTCGGGAGCCACTCTAATTTGATTATATCCGGAAAATTTGTCCATGAATGAGAATACTTTTAATTTTGATGTATTATCAACTAAATATCAATATGTGGCAATGGAAAATCATCGTTTGGACTAGCTTTGTTTAAAACTCTATAATCTACGCACATGCAAACTTTTCCGTCTTTCTTTGGTATTGGCACAATATTGGCAATCCACTGAGGGTACACTGATGTCACAAGAAAACCAGCATTAATCTGCTTTAAAACTTCTTCTTTAATTTTCACTACCATATCAGGGTGAGTTCTTCGCAACTTCTGCTTTATTGGCGGGAATTTGGCTTTAGCGGAAAATGATGTTCCACAATATCAGTATCCAAACCAGGCATGTCTTGGTATGATCAAGCAAATATGTCCACATACTCTTTCAATAATTCAATCATCCTGGTCTTTACATCAGGATGCAAGAGTGCTCCAATCTTGACTTCCTTTGGATCTTCCTCTAAACCCAAATTGATCGTCTCCAACGACTCTTTATATGGATGAATGGCACTTTCTTCACGCTTAAGCAACCTTGAAACCTCTTCTAGAGTTTCACCATATTCTTCTTCCTCGGTCCCCATACACGGGATATTCAAAGTTGGGAGAGGGTTCAGGGTCATTGTATTCAACAAGTTTTTTAATTAATCTGCACATATGATTTATGATTGCTTTTAGAAACTGACACACATAGCAAGTGATTATACAGGTTACAGTTATTATTTATTTTTAAAGGTTTTTTTTCTAATTACCATTTTTCCAAGAAAAAGAAGAAAATAAAGACATAATTTGGGAATCAAAGACAACCTTTATTATTGATTTTAAAGATCAAAGCAAATAGATAAGCCCATACAATATCAACTTTCACCTTGGGCAGAGTGAAAGATTTTTTGAAAAGATTAACAAAAAACAAATTACTTTGAGACATGAATGCAAGAGGGAACATTGATGGTGATCCAATTTTTAACTCTAACTCCATGCGTCATATAGTTCGGCATCTCCTGCTCTGCTTCGTCTTCCATAATTGTATTGATCCCAGGAACAGTTGGATGAAGATAACCTCCACTACGAAAGATAAATAGATATTTACCCAAAGCAGACTTCGGCTTCATGTTGTTGCCATTATCATTATTCACAGAGAATCTCAAACCAGCTCAATTCTTGTTTACAGGTGGATCAACAATATTCCTCCATACCTCATTAGGGACATTACGTACTACCTGTTGAGCATCTTCAAACGAAACTATATAATTCTCATTTCCTCTCATATTATCAATGGATAAAGTTTGGAACTGAGTTCCAACAACAGCTTCATCTACTTCCACAACACTGAAAGAGGATAAATGATATATCAACAATAATTGTTCTCCGTTTATGATGACCACCTTTCCTTCACAAATAAACTTCATCTTTTGGTGAAAATTTAAATTGACAGCCCCTGCCTCGTGTATCCATGGTCGTCCCAGTAAACAACTGTAAGCGGGCACAAAATCCATAACTTGGAAACTAATTTGAAACAAGTGTGGGCCTATGTGAATAGGCAGATCTACTTCCCCAATATCAGATTTCCTTGATCCATCGAAAGCTTTTACAATTATGCCACTTATGCACATGAGAGTTCCTCGATACTTCAACTTCATAAGTCTTCTCCTCGGTATGACATTTAAAGTGGACCCATTATCAATCAACACATTTGACAATGAATCATTCTTACAGTTCATGGAGATATGGAGAACCAAATTATGATTCCTTCCCTCATCAGCAAATTCGTCATCACAGAAACTTAGGTGATTACAGGAGGTAATATTCCCTACCACACTACTGAATTGGTCTAACGGCATATCACTTTCCATGAAAGCTTGATGCAATACCCTCATCAAAGATTCCCTTTTGGCAGGAGAGTTCATCAGCAAGGCTAGAATAAATATATTTGATGGCATCTGCAATAATTGATATACGATCATGTAGTCTCTCATATTGATAATATTCAATATATCATCCACATCTTTTTCCAGATTAGCACCACTAGATTCCCCCACTACTTTGTTAGGTTCAACACTTTCAACAATCTTCTTATCAGCATTATTATTGACATCAAACAAAGGTTGGATGGGAACTTCCACACCATCCTCTAAGATTGTAGCGTTGTATTTGTATGGCACGGCTTTTCCTGATTCGTAAGGAACATGCCCTGGTAAGCAAATCACCAACGGAGAAATGGCTAGCTTGCTATGATACTCAATCTCAATATGGGAGGGAACACCGAAACAAGGCACAATAACATTCACCCCTTCTTCAGAATATTTAGACATCACATAATCATTGATGGAGAATATATCTTCATCTGAGGAAAATAACTCATTTGCGGAAGCATACTCATCATCTGACACAGTCTGAGCCAAGAAATCTTCAATCACATTAATCCCATTGTAATCATCTCTATTTCCTGAAACGTTAATAGTACCATTATCCAATAACAATTGAATACCCCTTCTCACAATGGATCAACCACGATAATCTCTGTAGCAAATCTAGCAAGAACCATAATGGTGTTCTACTTGACCATGCATATGATAGAAAGTAGCATGCAACTGCACCAAATCATCATTCATGCAGTTCACATCAAAGATCCAAAATTCTACAAGACATCCAAAGACCATGTTCACATCTTCCTCTTATTATGCCCTAGGCTTGATTATAGAATCAGACCTTCGTCCATCATTTCCTAAAGATCAACTTTTATCTTATCACACCCATGTATATTTGTACAACAAATACCATAACCAACATGGTCATGCGTATAGTAACTAAACTCACAGAGTTCAGCATGCATCTTTACGAAATCTCCTCTAACTAGGTTGATATCAAAAATATGGAAGTCCCTGGACAACCAGCAACCATGTTTACAACATTTGCTCCTCCATGCTTTGGCAAAGGATTATCTTTTATGTTAGGGCCAACATCTTTAAAGGATAAAAGGCCAGATCTCACCATCTTTTGTACTTCATATTTTAAAGGATAAAAGTTCTCAATATTGTGCCCTAGTGCTCCCTGATGAAATGCACATGTTTGGTGTACCTTATAATACTAGGGCAAAGCTGATGGTATAGTTCGGGGTGGCCTGGTCTGAGCCAACTATTTCTGAATCAATGCCGGGAGTAACTCTGAATAGCTCATGGGGATAGAGTCAAAAGCCTCTCCCTTCTGATTCTTCCCTTGATTTCTCTGAGGGGATGCTCTCTGATAAGAACTTATGGTCGGAGCCACATTGACAACTGGAGTTACCGAAGCAACCTGTTGGTAGCGGTAATGATTTCTTCTAGGAGGATTAACCATTCTTTCTTGAATGACAACATTTGTATCTCCTTATTTCTTCTTAGCAAACACGTATAATGGTTTCTTCGTACTACCGTAATTTTCACCTCTTGTCAAATGGTCCTCTCTCACAGCTTCTTCCAAACGAACACCCATGCCCACTGGTAAAATCACTTGGTGCACTCTCCACAATTCTTTCATAGTAGAAGGCACCTAGAGTCTTCAGGAAAATCTTTCTCATCTCTTTCTCTTCCATTGGAGGGATCACCTGGGCGGATACTTCACGCCATCTCTATGCATACTCCTTAAACGACTCCTTGTCTTTATGGACCATTGCCCTGAGTTGATCACGGTCAGGTGCAATGTCTACATTATACTTGTATTGTCTAATAAACGCTTCACCCAAGTCGGTCAAAGTATGAATGTTGGCACTATCATAGCTCATATACCACTTCAATGCGGCATCAGTCAAACTATCTTGAAAAAGGTGAATTAACAGGCGTTGATCATCGAGGTGAGTAGACATCCTTCTCATATACATCACAAAGTGGGCTCGAGGACAAGTATTTCCCTTGTATTTCTAGAATTACGATACTTTGAACTTTGCAGGTATTTTCACATTTGGAACCAAACACAGATCATTCACATTCTACCCAAACAATTCTTTTCCTCTGAGGGCCTTCATCTCTTTCTGCATCTTATCAAACTGATCCTGGAAATCATCCATCTGATCATAGAAACCCAAGCTTTAACTTGGTGGAGGAACAGGATGATAAACTTCATTTTTTAAAAACGACATAGCATTCACTGAAGGAGGTGCAGCATAGTGAATCTCATTTCTAGAAGCAAGAGTAACATGCACCATACGAGGTGCAAGAGTAGCAGCAACTGGAGTATCAAGATAAAAACCTTCTGGCATGAATTTTTCTAGAATTCCCCATGGATAACCATGAGGCATACGATTCTGAGCAACAGTAAATGGGGCAGCAGAAACGGGAATTGATGGACCTTCAAAAGCAAATGTTGTTGGTTGAGGCTGAGCAAGTGGTGACTGATTTTGAGCAGCCACCAATGATTCCATCAAAGCATTCAAGTTAGCCATACCGACCTTCAGAGCATTAACCTCATCGCGCAGCTCGCGATTCTTTTGTTCAAGATTCTCCATTTTCTTCTTGGAATTAGCTCGAGTATTATACTGGTGAGACAACATGCTGAACAAAGTAGAGAAATTCAGTAAGACACCTGATTTTGAACATAAATGAAATAAATATGTGCAAGATGATGCATGATATGAAATGCACATGATTTATTTTATTATTATTAATTCAAGGAACTTAAATATTTTATAGACAATTTGCAAATATTACAGTACTAACATATTTTGAAATACTGAAAATCTCATTATAATAATCTTTAAAATGGATTACAACTTTTCAGTATAAGTTTCACCAATCCCAAGTACAAAAGAAGATAAAATCTAAAAATCCTAAGAAATCAAAGTTTATGATGATCACTCCTCACGCTGACGCTTTCCTGTGAGTCTTACAATCTGAGCCTTCAACTGCTTGTTCTCTTCTGCATACCTGTCGGCAACCTCTTTCTAATCACCAGAGTCGGGAACTGAATGACCAAGTTCTGACTAATCGTTAGAGGAAAATAAATCCTCTTGCTTCTCCATCATCTCTATAGCACGGCTCTAAAGAATCTCAATTAGTTCATCCTTCGTGTTCAAGTCTGCCTGGTAGGATATGTCTAAAGTCTGACACTTATTCTTCCAAGCCTCCTTCTCATCCTGCATCCTGACTAGGGCAAGCTAAAGCTCTTCCACATCATCTAAAAAGCGAGGAGTGGTCTTCACAAACATATCAGGCATAGGTGCTTCACCGGAATACAACATCTTCAATTGAATTGCCCATGCTTGTACCCAATAAAGATAAGGCTCCAAAGAAACAACCCATCTAGTCCTAAGTCCTTTCTACTATTCCTGTAAATATGACGCCAAGCCTTTGCAATCTACTTCTTAGCTTCCGTATGATTCTCTCCCTCTCTAAGAAAGAAACAACTCAAATGAATACTATTTGGCTTGTCCCTCATCGGATATCCAAGTTTTGGTCGTGCAAGAACAAGATTGTAGTTGATTCCTCCCTTTGTACCAAGAAGAGGTACATTGGGGAAACTACCACAACTATCGAAAATCTCTACATCATGGTAAGCCTGATGGTACCAACCTATATCTGAATGAGTGAGGGCCATAATCTTGGGTGCCCAACGAGGTTCCTTCCTGACTGTTGTACCCCAATTTTTGCCCCTAAGATCCCTTCATCATACCATGTTGATTCCATTACAATGAGATCACACTAGGATTCTTGGTTCCCCGCCCTATATTTAGCTTTGGACATTGAGGAATCACGAAGCACCTTGACTTGTTTTCTTTTGTGATCGTGAATGTTTTGTCTTGATTTTCTTTTAATTAATAAAATTCAATGTTGGTTTGTCTTACTTGTTAATAATGTAGGTAAAGGCAATGTGGCTTAGCAAGTTGATCCATGGATTCATGAGTTTATTTTCATGCCCTAGTCAATAAAGCTTGAGAAGTTCAAGCCTCACCATTGAAGTTGTTTTGGAGGAAATGGCATGGCAAGCTTATATTGGTTCACCACATTTCAAGATTATAAAATTTGATCCAAAAAGTATAAGGTGTTGATTGAAAAAAATAGTCACGGTTGGACAAGACTTTTTTCCCATTGATCACTGTTGTACCCCAAAATTTTCCCCCTCATTTATCAAGACTTTTCTCACAAGACCTCTTGGACTCAAGACAGGATTAGGTTTTGGTCAGCTCAAGATACCTCATCTTGCACTGATAACCTAAAATTAGGGTTTGAGTTTGAAAAAGGATTTTTGTACCATCAATGCTTCATGAGACTTTCATACATCATCTTGGACCCCTAAGATTTCTCATGTTAAGTTTCAAGCCTTGAATCACATTTTTGATCAGTCAATTGGACAATTGACCTAAAAATCAGTTGTATTGGGGAAAAAGTCAACCATGGCCAATTTACAGTCAAACTTCATAATTTTTATCCACAACAACATTTTAGACTCATATGTACCATTTGATCAAGTTTGGATCACAACTCCTCAAGAAATTTGATCAAATCATCAAAAGGGCAAAATGGTCAAAATTAGGGTTTTTACTGAGAAAGGGCATTTTCTGATTTTTAACCTAGCCAATGACCAATTGAGGTAAAACATGATTTAAAGGGTCCAATGGCATCATCTTGACCTAATTACATGGTTCAAAAGATCTCAAGTTCATTGGATTGACAGATGAATCTTGCAGTCAACTGACCAAAAGTCAACTGTACACTGAAAAGTCAAACTTTGACTTTTTGGTCAAAATCAAGTGCCAAGGGTCATAATTCATAAAGGTATGTCAAAATATGAAACTTGTTCACCAAGAAAATCAATTTTGAAAATTAGGGTTTTGAATTTGAAAATTTTCATAACTGAATTTTTCTAAGTATGAAACTTTTCTTATTTTTTCCCAACTTTCCACCACTTTTTCACCATGATGCAATTTGATTCAAAGAAAACTTCCAACATGAAAGTTGTAGTCCTCCATTAAATCTACAACTTTTCCTCACAAACTATTCTCAAAAGATGCTTGGATCTCAAGTTATGAATTTGTGAATATAAGTCCATGAACTTCTTAACTTAGTGAAATTTTGCCCTAATTTAGGCAGGTTTTTGACCCAACTTCATGGACATTTTTCACCTAGTTCCAAGAGGTATCTAAAAATATATTTCAAAGATGGATTATAGAGAACATTGCAAGCTTTCCAAAATGTCCAAGAACTCTCCAAGATTATTTTTGGTTAGGGAGAATCGAAGAAGAGAAGTTGGCATTTTATCACTTTTGTTCATGCCATTTTCACAAAGTATCAAGTTGCAAATCAGATCCATGATGGTTGTATCTTGCTTTACAGGTCCTAAACTCACTCTACACTCCATATTTAAATGCAAACTCAGAAGTTAAGGGCTTTATTTTAACTTTTGAAGCATTGTACAAGAGACATTGCCATTTTTAGCCAAAAGTTCACATTGCCATTTTCATAAAGGTGAGCTTTTGAAATTTTGTCCATCTTGAGCCTTGGACATGTCCCTTTGGTGCAAACAATTTCTACAGGTCACAAGCAATGTATACCAACTCTCTGCAGCTATCAAGCAAGCAAGGACAGACCTGTTAGTTTGGTCACTTCACTTTTCTTCAAATACAAGAAAAGTTGCCAAAAGGTAAAAAGCTTGCACAGCTAGTGAAGAGTGGACTTGGATCATTTCTATACATATTCACAAACTTATCACAAGGCTCAGCATGATTGCTTGACAAATGAAACACTCCCAAACTGAAAAACTCCATTTTTTTGCCAAAACACACAGTTGCTGCAAAATCATAGCCATTTCATTTTTGGCTCGTGCGTTTTGCATTTTAACATTTGAAACACTTCCTACACATCATACCAAAGCAGTCCAAGCATTCATCTTGTGTCTGTAACCCCTATTTCAGCCATTTACATTTTCACTTTGGAAGCTTGCAACTTGACTTGTGCAAAGAGTTTCAGCCATCCTCAGGGTAAGCTAAGCATTGGAATAGCTTCAGGGAAGCTCAAGGAAGCTCACACGATCCTCAGGCCTCCATCAAAGTCCCTACATTGCTCTATCCAAATCCAACTGAAGGAGCAAGTTAGAGATTTGAAGGAAAAACGCGTGCAAGGAAGATGGCTGGAGGTCAGGGACGAAGCCTTGGGCTTTTTTGGCGCTTTTGGGCCTTTTTGTTTTTGATATTCACACCCCCTGACTTATTTTTTGCACCCTCTGGCTTATTTGTTTTATTTTTCATATTTCTTTTTATATTTTCATATTTATTACTTTTATTTATTTTTCTGAATCATAAAAATCATAAAAAATAATTTCTTTATTTTTTGCATTTTTATTTTGTTTTTTTCTATTATTTTTTGCATGAAAAAATAGTTTATTAGGATAATAGATTTTATTTTCTTAAATAAATTTGTAAATACAATTATTAATACTTAATTTTTTTTATTATATTATTAATACACATAAAATATTTATTTTCTACATATATTTAATTTTTAATATTCACATATAATATTATTATTATTTTCTTATATAAAAAATGTGCAAAATAATAATAGAAAACATTATTTTCTTTTAATTAAAAACTAGGGTTTCCCCCTTCAAAAAATAAATAAATTTTTTTGCATAAATCAATGGTAAATCAACAATGTCCAAGGAATAAAAATGCACAAGAAAGACATTTGAGTAGGTACATAGCTTCTAGTTAGTTGATCAATTTCAAAACAATCCTTGCTAGTTTCAAAAAACAAACACACACACATTTCAAAATATCTTACAAAACATTGAAAACATTTTCAAAAGACAAACATCTTTGTATACATTCTTACGAACGAGAATCATTACAAAGATTGCCTAAACAAAGGCCTCTTTTAAAAATACTTTCAAAACCACACCAAGCACCATTTCAAACAAAACAAAGCAAGTGATCTAAACAAGTAACTAAGAGCCCATTGAAAACCATGGATGGAAAGGGTGCTAGCACCTTCCCTTTTCATAATCTACCCCCCGAACTCAAGAAAACATGTCAAAGGTATTTCCTGTGCTTTTTTACCTTTCCTTTTGGATAAAAGAAAAGTCGGTGGCGACTCTTGCTAACCGCAACATTTTGCGAACACAAACGCAAACCTCAAGTCAGTTCTCCCACCGCATCACAATCACAAGTGCATATTTCTCTAAATTCTCAAGATATGGAAGTGGTTTTCGTGGCTATGAATTCTCATTTTTCATCCTTAACAACTTCTATTTACAAAGCATTTGTGTTGGTACAAGATGTTTGTTCCATATTGTCAAAGTTCCTCATGGCATGTTTCTTAATCTAAGAGCTAGGGTTTTGAACTTCAAAAAATAATATCTTGCTCATCTTTTGGTATTTTTGAGTGATTCCAAAGACATCATTCTCTTCAAAGGGTTATTAACAAATCACTTCAATAGTTCCAAGGAGTTTTCATGTGGAAGAAATTTGATGAGGAAGAAAGATTAAAAGTCCTCTAGATGAATCCCCAATCTTTCATATGTGACTTCAAATGACCATAACAAGGTCAATTTTTATCACCTTGAGCCCGTTCTTTTTCCATAACGATCTTGAGGATGTGAAATTTATTCTTTCTTTTATGTGCAAAGTGAGAAAATGGATGGAAGTTTCCTTAAGGATACAAAAGATTATAGGTCATTTTATGAAATTTTGCCAACTTCAACAAGTCATAACTTTCTCAATTTTTGGATATTTTGAATGGTTCCAGTTTCAAAATGTCATTCAAGAGATCTACTTCATACCATCTTTTTTGGTCAAGAAAAAATTCCAAGTGGAAGGCTATGTTTGGATGCAAGACATTATAGGTCACTTTTGAAAAAAAAATTGAAATATTTCTAAGTATGGAAAGTCAGCATTTTTTTCTCCAACTTTGACTCAACACAACTTTCAGCTCAAGCATCCATTTAACTCCATTATTTTTCCATTGCAAAGCTTGCAACCTCATCTTTCTAAAGCATCAATAATTATGTCCTAAGACCCCTTGAGTTGAAAATGGCATTGTTTTGAAATTGGTAACTTGAAACTAAATTTCTCACCAAGTCAGAGTTTTGAAATCCATAATGTGGCCTCTAATCACAAGATTTATACACGTTTTTGATTTAAACTTGATTAACAAACTTGCCAGAAGTGTTTAGAACCTCAAAACGCAAGGATTGGATGAGTTTTGGTGAAAATAAGATCATACTTCACTCGTGCATCAGGTTTGCACAAATTCCCTCCAAAATGCATCATTCGCTCTTCTATTTGATCCCATTTACTTCTCCTATAAATACATGAACTGTTCCATTCATTTTCTCAAGCTTGGATAGCCAGAATCACCCTGCCAAACTTGTTCCATAACTCAAAATTCAGCAACTTCAAAATCCATATACAACCCTTTTTCAATCCATTTTTTCCATCAATTCACCTTCCTTGATCTTCCCTGAAGCTAGCCATATAATTACATTCAAGAATCGTTCCCTATATTGCTCCATAGAAGTCTAGTTTCATAGCTCTACAACTCAACTTCAATAGGTAAATTCCTTCAACAATTCTTCAAAACTTTGATATCATTGTGATGCTCTCATTTCCCTAGTTCTAGTTGCAACACTTGCTTTTTACTGGAAACACATTTTGACCATGAAATTTCAAATCCCTTTTCAAAACTTTCTTTCCAAATTGATTGAGCTATAATTTATATAAATTTGGCGCGAGGGTGTGGTTGTCTTCGTCTTGAAGAGACGAAGTGAATGGAATAGGTGTGAGCTTTTGATTTTACAGTTTGAGAGACCTGCAATTCACGTTGGCTGGAGGTTGAAGATAACCAATGTGTCATCTTCCAACCAATGATGGCACACTACTTGTTATTTCTGAATTTTGATTTAATAATTGATTCAGTGCTTTATTCATTAATGACCATGATATGCACAGCGCGCCAAATCTATTGGATTTGATTACTAACGCGTTTTGACTCTCATCCAATGATCCACATATTTTTTACTTTTATTTTCTTTTCTGATTTTTTATATTTAATTGTTTTAAACTGCAAAAAATCATAGAAAATTTATTTTTAGTCCAAAAAAATTTGAAAAAATTACGAAAAATATTTTTGATTATTCTCTTTCTGGATTTTATTTTTTCACAATTTAATTTTGTGGTTTGGTATTTTTTATATATTTTAACTTTATTTGAATTGATTTAAATGTTTAAAAATAATTTTATGCATTTTTAAATTTTAAAAAAATTATGGAATGATCCAATGATATTGTGACGAATATTGGTGACTTTATTTTATTTTTGTTTCTGACTTTGTTATTTTTTATCATTTTTGGTTTATTTTACCCCTTTCTTTTAATTTTAAAAATAGTTTCTGACTTTAAAAAATTACCAAAAAATTTATAAAATCATTTGAGACAATTTAAACCTTTTTGTATATATTAAAATGTAATATTATTTTGTGACTATTTTCTGGCTGATCTTGGGTTTATTTTTTGATCATGAACTTTATTAACATCATTAGATCCATGATGTTGAGTCTAACTCCACAAAAATGGATGAATGATTTTAATAATAGTTTGATTAAATTTAATCCAAAAGTGGTTTGTATATTCTCTCCCACCCCTCTTCATCTCATCCCCTTCTTATTGCACTAAATGTTGTTGGAGCATGATCTCTATATCATGTCTCAAAACAAATGGTGCATAGATGGCTATTGACCAGCCTCAAAATAGGTGTGACTTCTATATAAGTTCACTTACGATTGCTTAACATCGCGCTAAATTTTGTCCTGATCCGAATAAATGATCATTCGTGGCCCAACCTTATCAAGTATGTTAATTTGATCTCTTTGATCCAATAACCTTGAGATTCATTGTGTGCAGGCTTTGATTCTACCAATCCTCTAATGGATCTATAACACCTTTAGTCAACACGGATCACATAAATATCGTTGATCATTATAATACTCATAAGCAAATGCAACTTGTTGTGTGGAGGCTTTGGTTCTACCAATCCTCTATTGAGTTCCAAATGCAAGTTTCAAGATGATCATCCAACTAACCACTAATCACTAATAATTGACTTTATCCTTTATTCTTTTAGTATAGGCCCATTTTATTTTTATGCACTATTTACTTTTAGCATTTACATTTTAGGCCATTTTCATCTTTGCTAATTTGAGTATTTACTTTCTTGTCTTTTTTATTTTGCTCACTTGAGCTTTTCTTTTCTTTTCTTAAGATACTCAATAATCAATATGGACCATAAAATTCTTAATGAAGCTTGGACTATTTGGTTACTATCCTTGGCATTATGGAGCATTGGGCTTCTTGGACTTAGGATTAGAAACCTTGGCCTATGTTGGAGACCTTGTGACCTTAATTGATATTTTGTCTGGAGCTCTTGCAGGTTATTGTGATTACACCCTTTGTTTGTAATCTGGAATTCACCCGTATACTGCCGTTACTCTGCCTAATTTTTGTGAAGACTTAATACACTTGAATTTTGGTTTTCTTAAGAGGTCTAGTATCATTGCTTGTTTGGTTTCAATCCAAAGAATGGGAATTCTATCTTGGCTCATAGTGTCAAGTATTGGCTTCTTGTTGGTTAGATGGTTCTTATCCCTAGCTTTTACCTTATGCTTTAGGATAGCCTCTTCTTCTCCTCCCATCTTCTTTAATTTCAAAAATCTTCTCCCTCCTTTTGAAAACTCTTCTTGTTGTAAACTTGAACCACTTTCATAGTAAACTTGGACTTAGGTCCATGTATTTTCAAACATTTTCATAAATAAACTTCAATAAACTTAATAATACTTTGACATTTTTGTGATAAGACTAAAAGTCAACCAATCTCATTTCAAACCATTTTTCCACTTAGGCTTTTATCTTTAAATTTTTCTCAAAATATTGAACTCTTGCCAATCCTTGTAGTGATGCAAACAACTATACTTATACAATATGTAGTGAAGATAGATATTTTCCACTTGGGTGTTCAGTGAGGCATGGTTGATTTTAAAATAGAAGCCATATCCTCCACTTTGAGATGACGCAAATTCTCCTTTCTCATGATTGTGGGTAGTAGGTATGTTTTCCACACAGACAATGACGATGATGTTTTATCTCATAATATTAACCAACACATTTGTGTTTTAAAATTTTTAAAAGAGAAACTACATATACCCTGATCCCCTATTGCATGAAAAGGTGGTACGTAGGCACTAAAGGTTCGAAATTGCGGAGGGTGCAAAAATCATAAAAAATATATTTCTTTTCTCACCTCCACCATCCATTTTTTATACAACATTTTTTATATCCGAAATATACAGATTTTACAAAGAGGTTCCTACGGAGTACTGTAGATGTTTAGGGTGCTAATACCTTACCTTTGCATAACCAACCCCCTTACCTTGAATATTTCCCCCTCTTTTTGGGTTATTCTCCCTTTTTGGCTTAGTCTTAAACATTTGTACCGCTACAGAAAAATGGTGACTTCACTGGGGAAAGATTGACCTTTTATTGGTCCATCCCTAAGTGGGTTGAGCTTATCTTTGTTTACATCTGTATATGTGTTATTATTTTTTTTGTGTTATATGTTGTATATATGTTTATCTGGATTTTCCTGGTTTTTAGGGTGCTTGGTGATTACTCATAAGTCTTATACCCGGACTTGGGAAAACTTTAAGATAGGACGGGCGGTATAGTCATGTTAACTTTAAAGGAGTAATCCCAAAAAAGGAGGCATGAGATCCCCCACTCAGTGGAGGCCCCTTTGACTGTAGTGTTATTTACCGAGTAATCGGGAAGACGTACTGCTTTCAATCTGGGAGCCTGCTGAAGCTGAGGACCGTAGAATACCAAACCCATCTTGTCCTCTTAGGTTTAGTGCGGAAGCTATGACGGAGTAATCCGGAAATAGTTATCACGCGATACTACGCTCAGACGAGTTTTTCTTGAGAATATTACTAATTACCGAGTTAATCAGAAAGTTGGTAATATACGATGGAAGGATGTAGACTCTGGGAACCTCTAGAACCTTGTTCGACAGGTGATAACTTTTAGACCAACACCTTATGGGTAGTACCTTCGACCTCATGCTCGTGACGTTGAACCTATGAACCCTATATGTGTTATTTTGTGTGTGATTGTTGCATCATGCATCCATGCACTCATAAGCATCTTTTAGAGAGATCATATTTCAAGGGATTTAAAGGACCATTTGTGAATATCTCAGGTACTTTTTAACCATGGAGTCTGGAAAGAGAAAGATCGCGAAGTACAGTTTCAAGGATCCCAAGATAGATGAGTTGATCAGTCTAATT
This sequence comes from Vicia faba, assembly GCA_948472305.1. Taxonomy (NCBI): domain Eukaryota; kingdom Viridiplantae; phylum Streptophyta; class Magnoliopsida; order Fabales; family Fabaceae; genus Vicia; species Vicia faba. The sequence continues at coordinate 1,404,569,225 of OX451739.1, forward strand.
CCCGAGATCGAGTGTTCTGCAGACTTTCAAAAGAAGTATGGATCCATTATTCTTCTCATGAAGTTGAAAATGAAGGAGGGTATTCTCTCGACCTTGGTCCAGTTCTATGATCTGATGTATCATTGCTTTACTTTTCCCGACTATCAGTTGATGCCCACACTGGAGGAGTATTCTTATCTATTGGATTTACCTGTTACCGATCGTGTTCCTTTTACTGGTTTAGAGGGTGAGCCAAGATCACATGAGATTGTTGCTTTGATCCATCTGGGGAAGTCTGAGGTTGAAGCCCATATGACTGCTATAGGAGAGATTAGAGGATTACTAACTCAGTTCTTATTGGATAAAGCTTGTTACTTTTCCAGGATGAAGAGTATAGTCGCTTTTGAGGCCATCTTTATTCTACTTATGGGTTGTTCTTATTTCCTAATGTGGACAAGTTTGTTGAAATTAATGCTATCAGGATCTTCATGATTGGAAACCTAGTTCCTACCTTGTTGGGTAATGCTTATTACTCTATTCATCTTCGAAATTCTTATCATGGGGGATGGTTATTTGTTGCACGCCTCTGATGTACCGGTGGTTTATCTCTCATATGCCTCAGTCTGATGCTTTTTGGGATGTCAAGAAGGAACCTCGTTGGGCAACTACTCACTCGGATATTGATTGGTATCATTGAGTTTACCAGAATATAGAGATTATTGACAGTTGTGGTAGTTTCCCCAATGTACCTCTTCTTGGTACAAAAGGAGGAATTAATTATAACCCTGTTCTTGCACAACGAAGACTTGGTTATCTGATGAGGGATAAACCAAATAGTATTCATTTGAGTATTTTCTTTCTGAAGGAGGGAGAATACCATAGGGAATCTAGGGAGAATATTGTGAAGGCCTTGCGTCACATTCATAAGAAGAGTAGGAAGGATTTGGGACCTAGGGGTGCTGTTTCTTTGGAGCCATATCTTCAGTGGGTCCAAACGAGAGCTATTCAGTTGAAGATGTCGTATTCCTAGGAAACATCTATGCGTGATCTATTTGTGAAGACCACTCCTCCATTATGAGATGATCTAGAAGAGCTACAACTTTCTTTGGTCAGGATGTAGCAGGAAAAGGATGCTTGTAAGAACAAGTGCCAAACTTTAGAGATTTCCTATAAAGCAGACTTAAAGGAGAAAGACAACTTGATTGAGATCCTTGAGAGTCGAGCGGTAGAGACTATGGAGAGGCAAGAGGATTTATTTTCTCCTAAGCCTCAATCAGATGCTGATCACTCACTTCCCGATTCAGGTAATTGGAAGGAAGTTGGAACCAGATACGCGAAACAAAACTAGAGGTTGAAAGTTCAGATTGCCAGGCTCACGGGGAAGCGTCAGCGTATAGAGTGATCTCCATCAGTTTTACTTCTCAGGGTTTTAGATTTTATTTTCATCTTGTATTTGGGATCATTGAAACTTGTAATCCATCTCAGAGTTGTTATAACGGAATTTTCAGTATTTTCAAATACGTTATTACCTTGATATTTGTAATATGTCCATAAATTTTAAATCCCTTGAAATATTAAAAATAAATCATGTGCATTACATATCATGCATCATATTACATATATTTCTTACATTTGTTATGCATATCCAGGTGTCTTACCAAGATTCTTTACTTCGTTCAGCAAGCTGACTCACCACTACAACACTCGGGCTAATTTTAGAAAGAAGATGGCCAATCTGACTGCTCTGATGAAAGCTCTGGTGGCTGCTCAGAATCAGCAACCAAGTGCCCAACCTCAACCAACAAGGGCAACTACTGAAGCTCTGACTGTTCCCATATATGCTACTCCAGCTATTGTTCAAAATCGTATGCCTCAAGGTTATCCATGGGGAATGCCAGAGAATTTTTCACCTTAAGGTTTCAATCTTGGTCCTCAAGATACTCCAGTTGTTCAAACTATTATTACTCCGGCACCTCTTGTGGTGCATGCTTCTCCTGTTGCGCCTCCTTCATTGAATATGGTTTCGTTTGTTAACGATGATGTGTGTCGTCCTTTCCCTCCACCGAGTGAAGACTTGGGTCTTTATGATACAATGGATGATTTTCAAGAGCATTTTGACAAGATGCAAAGAGAGATGAAGGCCATCAGGGGAAAAGAGCTATTTGGGCAGAATGTGAATGAGTTATGCTTGGTCCCGAATGTTAAGATACCTGCTAAGTTTAAGGTCCCGGAGTTTGAGAAGTACAAGGGAAAAACTTGCCCTCGTGCTTATCTGGTGATGTACATGAGGAGAATGTCTACCCATACTAATGATCAGCGTCTGTTGATTCACTTTTTTCAGGATAGTTTGACCGGTGCTACGTTTAAGTGGTATATGAGTTTGGACAACACCAATATCCATACTTTCAATGATTTGGGATAAGAATTCACCAAACAATACAAGTATAACATGGACATGGAGCCTGACCATGATCAACTCAGGGCTATGGTTCAGAAGGACAGGGAATCATTCAAAGAATATGCACAGATATGGCGTGAGGTAGCCGCCCAAGTGATTCCTCCCATGGAATAGAAGAAGATGACTAAGATTTTCTTGAAAATGTTGGGTGCTTTCAACTACGAGAGGACGATAGCAAGTGCGCCAAGTGACTTTACTGAAATGGTAGGAATGGGTATTCGCTTAGAAGAGGCTGTAAGAGAGGGTCGTTTAACGAAGAGTGAAAGTTCTGGAGGTGTGAAGAAACCATATTATGGGTTTACCAAGAAGAAGGAAGGGGATGCAAATGTTGTTATGCAAGAGAGGAGGGTTAATACCCCTAGAAGGAATTATCAGCTTCATCAGCAAGTCAACTCAGTTACTCCAGTTGTGGGTGCAGCTCCAACTATCGTTGCTTATCAGAGACCGTCCCAGCAGGGGACTCAAGGGTGTAATTAGAGAAGGGAGATTTATGACCCTATTCCTATGAGCTATACATAGTTACTACCGACATTGATTCAGAAGAAGTTAGTTCAGACCCGACCACCTCCCGCCGTACCATAATCATTGCCTTGGTATTACAAGGCAGGCCAAATATGTGCTTTTCATCAGGGAGCACCAGGGCATAATGTTGAGAATTGTTATCCTTTGAAGACTGAGGTGCAAAAGTTGGTGAAGTCTGGTATTCTATCTTTCAAGTATGTGGGACCTAATGTGAAAGACAATCCTCTACCCAAGTATGGGGGAGTAAATGTTGTGAATATGGTGGCCGGTTGTCCAGGCGACTTCAGGATTTTTGATATTAATCTGGTTAGAGGAGATTTGGTGAAAATGCATGTAGACCTTTGTGAATTTAGCTACTATACACATGACCATGCCGGTTGTGCTATTTGCAGTACAGACATACAGGGTTGCGATAAGAAAAAGGCTTATTTACAAGAGATGATGGATGAAGGCCTAATCCATATAATCAGGCCTAGGGCAGAGTATGAAGAGGAGGTGAATATGGTTTATGGATGTCATGTACAATTCAGAATTTTTGATGTAGATTATATAAATGAAGACCTTGTACAATTGCATGCTACCTTCTTCCATATGGCTGGTCAGGTGGAACACTCATATGGATCTTGCCGAGTTTGCTGTCGAGATTCCCGAGAATGTTCAATCGTGAAGAAGGGTGTTCAGTTGTTGTTAGATAATGGAATTATCAAGGTTACAAGTCAAAGGGAAGATTACCATGAAGTTGATATGGTTGAGGTTTGCTTGACGGAAGAAGAGTCAGATGAAGAGTATGCCTCCGTAGATGAGTATTTCTCCTTAGATGAGGATTTTCTTTCCAGTAATGACTCAATAATGACTGATTATGTTGAAAAATGAGTAAAAGTCATTGTACCTTATTTTGGGGAAACTTCCTATCTTGAAGTTGAATATTATAGCAAGCCAGTTGTTACCCCATTGGTGATTAGTTTGTCGGGTCCTATCCCCTACAAATCAGATAAGGATGTGCCTTACAAATACAACACTACAATATTAGAGGATGGAGTGAAAATTCCCATCCAGCCAATGCCTGATGTTAGGAATATTGCTGAATATAGCAGGGTGACCCGCAGCGGTCATGTGTTTGCACTAGTTGTTCGAAGAGATGTTAGTGTTGGAAAGAAAATCGCTGAGAATGTTGAACCCAAGAAGGCTACATGTGAGACTAGTGAGGCTGCATTAGAGAAATAAGTGGGTGATATTTTGAAGATAATCAAGATGAGCGACTAAAGAATTGTAGATCAACTACTGCAGACTCCTTCAAAAATATCTTTCTTGGCGTTATTGATGAACTCCTCTGCTCACAGAGAATCCTTGATGAGGGTACTGTACCAAGATTTTGAGGAGAGTGATATGCCAATATACCAATTCAGTAGTGTAATAGGGAACATTACGTCATGTAATTACTTGAGTTTCTGCAATGATGAAATACCAGATGAAGGAAGGAATCATAACTTGGCCCTCCACATCTCTATGAACTGCAAGAATGATTCACTATCCAATGTACTAATTGATAATGGATCTGCTTTGAACGTTATACCGAGGAGCACTCTTATGAAGTTGAAATATCAAGGAATGCCTATGCACCCGAGTGGCATCATCGTGAAAGCATTTGATGGATCAAAGAAATTTGTTATTGGTGAAGTGGACTTGCATTTTCATATAGGACCACGTTTGTTTCAGATTACTTTCCAGGTCATGGATATTGTACCCGCTTATAACTTTTTGCTTGGAAGGCTGTGGATACATGAGGCATGGGCTGTCACTTCAACTTTACACCAGAAACTGAAGTTTGTACATGAAGGGAAAGTAGTGATCGTAAATGGGGAACAAGCATTATTGATATCTCATTTGTCCTCTTTCAGCATTGTGGAGGCAGATGAAGCTGCTGTTGGAACCCAGTTCCAAGCCTTATCCATTGACAATATAAGAGGAAATGAGAATTCCATGGTTTCACTTAAGGATGCACAGCAGGTTGTGCGTAAGGGTCATAGTGAAGTGTGGGGACAGATTGTGGATCCACCTGTGAACAAGAACAAAGTTGGCTTGGGGTTCTCTTTGAAGAATGACAAAGGTAAGGGAATGAAGCTGAAATCTGATGTGAGCAAGTATCAAGACATCTTCCGTAGTGGGGGTTATCTTCATCCAACTGTTTCCAGGACTAACACCATTGTAGAAGATGAAGTAGAGCAGGAAATGCCGAATTATGTGACGCACGGAGTTAGGGTTCAGAACTGGATCACCATTGATGTTCCCTCTTGCATACATGTTTCAAAGTGAATTGTTTTGTTAACCTTTTTGAAAAAGCTTTCACTCTGCCCAAGGTGGAAGCATTAATGTTGTAAGGCTTATCTGTTTGTTGTGACTTTTAAAATCAATAAGAAAAGTTGTCTTTGTTTCCCAAATTGTGTCTTTATTTTCTGCTTTTTCTTGGAAAATGGTAATAAAAAAACCCTTCAAAATAAATAATAACTGAAATTTAATCTGCATGATCACTTGTTATATGTGTCAGTTTCTAAAAGCAATCATAAATCATATGTGCAGATTAATTAAAAAACCCATTGAATACAATGACCTTAGAGCCTCTCCCAACTTTGAATGTCCTGTGTATGGGGCTGAAGAAGAAGATTATGATGAGATTCCAGAAGAGGTCTCATGGTTGCTTGAGCACGAGGAAAATACCATTCAGCCATATAAAGAGCCATTGGAAGTGATCAATTTGGGTTCAGAAAAAGATCTGAAGGAAGTCAAGATTGGAGCATTGTTGTGTCCTGATGTGAAGAGCAGGTTTATTGAACTTTTGAAAGAGTATGTGGATATTTTTGCTTGGTCTTAACAAGATATGCCTGGTCTAGGTACAGATATTTTAAAGCACCGTTTATCGTTGAAGCCAGAGTGTCCTCCAATTAAACAAAAGTTGAGAAGAACTCACCCAGATATGGTAGCGAAAATAAAAGAGGAGGTTCTAAAGCAGATTAATGCTGGTTTTCTTGTGACATATGTATATCCTTAATGGATTTCCAATATTGTCCCAGTACCGAAAAAGACGAAAAAGTCTGCATGTGCGTAGATTATAGAGATCTAAATAAAGCTAGTCCAAAAGATGATTTTCCATTGCCACGCATTGATATGTTAGTGGATAGCACAGCAAGATTCAAAGTATTCTCGTTCATGGACGGATTTTCCGGGTATAATCAAATAAGAATGGCTCCGGAGGACATGGAAAAAACAACATTTATCACACCCTGGGGAACATTCTGTTACAGAGTGATGCCCTTCATGTTGAAGAACGCTGATGCAACGTACTAGAGGGCTATGACAACCCTATTCCATGATCTGATGCACAAGGAAATCTAAGTATATGTTGATGATATGATTTCCAAATCCCAAACTTAAGAAAGGCATGTAGAATATTTGTTGAAGTTGTTTCAGCGATTGAGGAAGTATCGTCTCCGCTTGAATCCAAATAAATGAACCTTTAGTGTTCAATCAAGAAAATTGTTAGGTTTCATTGTTAGCCAGAAAGGAATTGAAGTTGACCCTGATAAAGTAAAAGAAATTCAAGATATGCCAGCGCCAAGAACTGAAAAGCAATTCAGAGGTTTCCTCGGGCATTTGAATTATATTTCCAGATTCATTTCCCACATGACTGCAACATGTGAACCGATATTTAAGTTGTTAAAGAAAGATCAAGGTTGTGTGTGGATGGATGACTACCAAAGGGCATTTGAAAGTATTAAAGAGTATCTGCTTGAACCTCCTAGATTGCTCCCTCCTGTCGAAGGAAGACCGTTGATTATGTATCTGACAGTTTTAGATAAATCCATGGGTTGTACTTTGGGACAATAGGATGACACAGGGAAGAAGGAGTTCTCCATTTATTATCTCAGTAAAAAATTCACCGATTGTGAGTCACGGTATTCCATGCTGGAAAAGACATGTTATGCTTTGGCCTGGGCAGAAAAGTGTTTACGACAGTATATGTTGAATCACACTACTTGGTTGATCTCCAAAATGGATCCAGTCAAGTACATTTTTTAAAAGCCTTCTCTTACTGGAAGAATTTCCCGCTGGCAGATGTTGTCATCTGAATACGATATCGAATACTGCACTCAAAAAGCCATTAAAAGCAATGTGTTGGAAGATTATCTTGCTCACCAACCAGTGGAGGATCACCAGTCTGTAGAATATGAATTCCCCGATGAGGATGTGATGTTCCTGAAAGTGAAAAATTGTGATGAACCATTTCCTGAGGAAGGTTCTGACCCTGAATCTTGTTGGAGTATGATATTTGATGGAGCTGTGAATGCTTATGGTAAAGGAATTGGTGTCGAGATTGTCACTCCCCAAGGATCGCACATTCCTTTTACCGCAAGGTTAACATTTGATTGTATTAATAATATGGCAGAATACGAGGCTTTCATCATGGGTCTCCAAGAAGCTATTGATCTCAGAATTAAAATTCTATATGTGTATGGTGATTCAGCTTTGGCAATAAATCAGATTAAAGCATAATGGGATACTCGTCACCCCGGCTTGATCCATTACAAAGATTATGCTAGAAGATTGTTACCCTTCTTTAACAAAGTTGAATTCCATCACATTCCTAGAGATGAAAATCAAATGGCGGATGCTCTTGCAACTCTGGCATCTATGTACCAAGTAAATACTTGGAATGATATACCTCGAATTACGGTTCGGAGACTTGATAGGCTCATTCATTTGCTTACAATAGAGGAGGTAGCAGATGAAAAACCTTTGTATCATGACATCAAGCATTTTCTTCAGTCTCAGGAATACCCGATCGGTGCATCGAAGAAAGATAGAAAGACATTGAGAAGATTGACAAGCAGTTTCTTCCTCCGTGAAAATGTGTTGTATAAAAGAAATTATGACATGGTCTTACTCAGATGCATGGATAGACACGAAGCAGGCATGTTGATGCATGAGGTTCACGAAGGTTCATTTGGCACTCATGCCAATGGACATTCGAGGGCTAAAAAGATGCTAAGGGTAGGTTACTATTTGCCGACAATGGAATCTGATTATAATAAATTTGCAAAGAAGTATCATAACTGTAAGATTTATGTAGATAAGGTCTATGTGCCTCTGACACTTCTCAATGTGATCTCATCCCCATGGCCTTTCTCTATGTGGGGTATTAACATGATTGGGATGATAGAACCCAAAGATTCGAATGGACACCGTTTTATCTTGGTAGCAATTTATTACTTCACCGTGGGTGGAGGATACTTCATATGCCAATGTTACTAAGCATCTGGTTGTGCGTTTCATCAAGAATAATCTTATATGTCGGTATGGTGTACCGAGAAGAATTATCATCGATAATGGCTCGAATTTGAACAACAAGATGATGACAGAAATTTGTGAGGAATTCAAGATTGTCCATCACAATTCATCTCCGTACAGGCCGAAGCTGAATAGGGCTATTGAAGCTGCTAATAAGAATATCAAGAAAATTATCCAGAAAATGGTTGTTACTTAAAAGGATTGGCATGAAATGCTCCCTTTTTCTTTGCATGGATATCGAACATCTGTCTGCACTTCAATAGGAGCAACCTCGTTCTCCCTTGTGTATGGGATAGAAGTTGTGCTCTCAATTGGGGTTGAGATTCCCTATTTTCCGAACTTTGTAATTATCCATGGAGTCTTGCCATTCGCAGACTACCATTCTATTAATGAAATTTGAGCTTTTACCCAATTCTTTGTATTTCTTATTTTATTTAGATTGCAAAGACTCCATTTATTATTGATAGTAACTTTCAAAGTAAAAGATTAAATAAAAAAATCGATTTTTCAAAAAGAATTTACAATTTTCTTTTACTTTAGAATTTGTGATGCGAAAAAAAAAACAACAACAACAAAAATGGTGATCCCAGGAATGGACAAACTCCAGTTTGTTTTAAGAAGTTTATGTTCCCCTCGGGAAGGTTTACTCAGGTTGATTCACCGTATTGGGTTTGTGACTCCAGTATCCTCGATCAAGTTTGGATTCATTTCTCCTCTTTTCTGAGTTTGCATGATGTGAAGTTTCAATCCGAGATTTCTCCAGTGAAGTTTTCGTTCGGCCTAATGGAAGTTATTTTTCCTGAGAAGTTGGTACCATAATCACTCTTGAAGAATGCAGGTCCCTGGTTTCTCTAGTGAAGAACGTATTGTAGTTTTCTCTTTGAGGATGTGGTGTTAACTTCCCCAATGAAGTAGGCCTGAATTCCACAGTGAATATTTTGATGATTTGGTGTCCATCTGCTTTACTTGAGACTGGTTTTGCAATCCCCAGTAGAAGTGTTACTTTTGAAAACATTTGTCTCCCTAGTAAAGCTGAAGCAGGCAGTAGGTTTTGTTTCCTCGGTTGGCATTTTTTTTTGGAATGATCATCTTGGATGTGGTTTAGCCGAGTGTTGTTTGTGCCAGAATTGGTTTTGCATGGTTATTCCCAGTGTTATATATCTGTTTTGTCAGCATATGCAGGATAACACTCATACATTCATACATACATCATGCATGATTAATTTTAGCAAATCATTGCTCATTCACATTCTTTAATATTTTTGTTGACATATTACCCTGTTTTGCAGATTTGTGTTGTCCTCTCTCCAATAGAGTGTCAACCTTAAGCAGAAAGCGTATATTCTTTCAATTTCCTCATTGAGTTATCCCTCAGGGAAGATTTTTTGCTTCAGGCTTCCTGTACAGCTCCTTGTTTGGATGGATTTGGTTTTCCCTCTTGAGTTTATTTCTAAAAGGATGTATTTTGGTTTACTGTTTCATTCCAGTTTATTTCTGGTTTGAATCTTTGGTTCCACAACAATATTATTTACTTTGGATTTCTGAAAGCTTCGTGTTTTGGTTTGTGCATTTATTTTGCACGAGAAGACTTTATCTCCTCAGCAGAAATATTGTGGAATTTCCCCAGGAAGCCATATTTCTATCCCCAGAAAGTCATTTCTTTTTACAATCCTCCATGACAACAAGTAGCAAGTCTCTTTATTTCAGAAACTTGTGCTTCCCTGTAAAATTCGACGTAACTTTTTTTGCTATCTCCTCTATGAGTGGATATTTTGCAGTCTGTCGTCATTTTACGCCAGTGGATGGCAAGACTTTCAAATTCGTAGAAACAGATCATTGTGAAATCTTTGCAAGTGGAAGTCTCTTTATTTGAGACAGCTTACGTATTACCCTTTTCAGGCAAAGTGCCTCGATTAAAGAAGAAGTTGAGACCCGTTCTAGGCGAAATGCAAGAATTTTAGGGAAACTTGTTATGTTTTTGCTACCCTTAGTGAACGTTGTTAGTTCATCGTCAGTGAACGGCGGTGCTATGACATATTATCTTTCTACCTTCAGTGAAAGTTGGTAGATCACCATCAGTGAAATTTGGTAATTTTTATCTTTATGCTATTCTTAATGAATGTTGGTAGTTCATCGTCAATGAATGACAGTGTTATGATATATTCTCTTTCTACCTTCAGTGAAAGTTGGTAGATCACCACCAGTGAAAGTTGGTGTTTGTTATCTTTTTGCTACCCTCAGTGAATGTTGGTAGTTCATCGTCAATGAATGGTGATGCTATGATATATTCTCTTCCTACCTTCAGTGAAAGTTGGTAGGTCATTGGCAGTGAACGTCGATGATTGTTATCTTTTTTCTACCCTCAGTGAACATTGATAGTTCATCGTCAGTGAACGGCGATGCTATGATATATTCTCTTTCTACCTTCAGTGAAAGTTGGTAGGTCATTGGCAGTGAACGTCGATGAATGTTATCTTTTTGATACCCTCAGTGAACGTTGCTAGTTCATCATCAGTGAATGACGATGCTATGATATATTCTCTTTCTACCTTCAGTGAAAGTTGGTAGGTCACCATCAGTGAAAGTTGATGTTTGTTATCTTTTTGCTACCCTCAGTGAACGTTGGTAGTTCATCATCAGTGAACGGTGATGCTATGATATATTCTCTTTCTACCTTCAGTGAAAGTTGGTAGGTCATTGGAAGTGAACATCGATGATTGTTATATTTTTGCTACCCTCAGTGAATGTTGGTAGTTCATCGTCAGTGAACGGCGATGCTATGATATATTCTCTTTCTACCTTCATTGAAAGTTGGTAGATCACCATCAGTGAAAGTTAGTGTTTGTTATCTTTTTTCTACCCTCAGTGAACGTTGGTAGTTCATCATCAGTGAAAGGCGGTGCTATGATATATTCTCTTCCTACCTTCAGTGAATGTTGGTAGCTCATTGTTAGTGAACGTCGGTGTTGTTATTTCTTTTCTTTCTACCTTCAGTGAATGTTGGTAGCTTTACCTTCAGTAGGAGTTGGTGTATCCTTTGACCATTTTACCATCTTCTCTGAGTCGGGTCTTTTGATCCACCAGTGATTTATTTTCCTGGTTGGGTATCTCTCTTATTTCTTTATTATTGTCACATCCCCAATGGTGTTTTTCATCTCTTTAGTCTTGTTCATATGCATTCATGATCATAAACATTCGCATGGCATCTTAGGGCAAAAAAATAGGGTTTGTTTTATATTTCAGTATCTTCGATCGCGTCGACACGAAGACTTTTAACCTTCGTATCTCCGGATAGAAGAAACTTAAATAAGGGCAACTTTTGTACCCTAATTTTTCCTCCTAAGATCCCTTCATCATACCATGTTGATTCCATTACAATGATATCACACTAGAATTCTTGGTTCCCCTCCCTACATTTAGCTTTGCACTTTGAGGAATCACCAAGCACCTTGACTTGTTTTCTTTTGTGATCATGAATATTTTTTCTTGATTTTCTTTTAATTAATAAAATTTAATGTTGGTTTGTCTTACTTGTTAATAATGTAGGTAAAGGCAATGTGGCTTAGCAAGTTGATCCATGGGTTCATGAGTTTATTTCCATGCCCTAGTCAATAAAGCTTGAGAAGTTCAAGCATTTCCATTGAAGTTGTTTTGGAGGAAATGGCATGGAAAGCTTATTTTGGTTCACCATATTTCAAGATTATCAAATTTGATCCAAAAAATACAAGGGGTTGATTAAAAAAAATAGTCATGGTTGGACAAGGCCTTATTCCCATTGATCACAAGTGCATATTTCTCTAAATTCTCAAGATATGGAAGTGGTTTTGGTGGATATGAATTCTCATTTTTCATACTCTACAACTTCTATTTACAAAGAATTTGTGTTGGTACAAGAAGTTTGTTCAAAATTGTCAAAGTTCCTCAAGGCAAGTTTCTTAACTTAGGAGTTAGGGTTTTGAACTTCAAAAAAGAATATCTTGCTCATCTTTTGGTATTTTTGAGTGATTCCAAAGACATCATTCTCTTAAAAAGGTTATTAACAAATCACTTCAAAAGTTCCAAGGAGTTTTAATGTGGAAGAAACTTTAGGAGGAAGAAAGATTACAAGTCCTCTAGATGAATCCCCAATCTTTCATGTGTGACTTCAAATTTTCATAACTTGGTCAATTTTTATCACCTTAAGCCCATTCTTTTTCCATAATTATCTTGAGGATGTGAACTTTGTGCTTTCTTTTATGTGCAAAGTGATAAAACGGATGGAAGTTTCCTTAAGGATACAAAAGATTAAAGGTCATTTTATGAAATTTTGCCAACTTCAACAAGTCATAACTTTCTCAATTTTTTGATATTTTGAATGGTTCAAGTTTCAAAATGTCATTCAGAGATCTACTTCATGCCATATTTTTTGGTCAAGAGCAAATTCCAAGTGGAAGGCTATGTTTGGATGCAAGACATTATAGGTCACTTTTGAAGAAAAATTTGAAATATTTCTAAGTATCAAAAATAAACATTTTTCTCCAACTTTGACTCAACATGATTTACAGCTCAAGCATCCATTTAACTCCATTCGTTTTTCATTGCAAATCTTGTAACTTCATCTTTCTAAAGCATCAAGAATCATGCCCTAAGACCCCTTGAGATGAAAATGCCATTGTTTTGAAATTGGTAACTTGAAACTGAATTTCTCACCAAGTCAGAGTTTTGAAATCCATAATGTGGCTTCTAATCACAATATTTATGTGTGTTTGATTTAAACTTGATTAAAAAACTTTCCATAAGTGTTTAGCACCTCAAAACGCAAGGGTTGAATGAGTTTTGGTGTAAATAAGATCACATTTCACTCGTGCATCAGGTTTGCACGAATTCCCTCCAAAATGAATCATTCACTCTTCCTTTTGATCCCATTTTCTTCTCCTATAAATACATAAACTATCCCATTCATTTTCTCAAGCTTGGATAGTCAGAATCACCCTGCAAAACTTGTTCCATAACTCATAATTCAGCAACTTTGAAATCCGTATACAAGCCTTTTTCAATCCAATTTTTTCATTAATTCAACTTCCTTGATCTTCCCTGGAGCTAACCATATAATTACATTCAAGAATCGTGCCCTATATTGCTCCATAGAAGTCCAGTTTCAGAGCTCTGCAACTCAACTTCAATATGTAGACTCCTTCATTAATTCTTCAAAATATTGATACCATTGTGATGCTCTCATTGCCCTGGTTCTAGTCGCAACACTTGCCTTTTACTGGAAACACATTTTGACCATGAAATTTCAAATCCCTTTTCAAAACTTTCTTTCCAAATTGCTTGAGCTACAGTTTATATAAATTTGGCGGGAGGGTGTGGTTGTCTTCGTCTTGAAGAGACGAAGTGAATGGCATAGGTCTGAGCTTCTGATTTTACACTTTGATAGACCTGCAATTCATTTTGGCTGGAGTTTGAAGATGACCAACGTGTCATCTTCTAACCAATGATGGCACGCCACTTGTTATTTTTGAATTCTGATTTAATAATTGATTCAGTGCTTTATTCACTAATGACCATGATATGCACAGCGCGCCAGATCTCTTGGATTTGATTACTAACACATTTTGACTCCATCCAATGGTCCACATATTTTTGAATTTTCTTTTCTTTTCCGATTTTTTATATTTAATTGTTTTAAACTTCAAAAAATCATAGAAAATTCATTTTTAGTCCAAAAAATCTGAAAAAAATTAAGAAAAATATTTTTGATTATTCTCTTTCAGATTTTTATTTTATCACAATTTAATTTTGTGGTTTGGTATTTTTTATAAATTTTCAATTTATTTGAATTAATTTAAATGTTTAAAAATACTTTTATGCATTTTTAAATTCAGAAAATATTATGGAGTAATCCAATGATATTGTAACAAATATTGGTGACCTTATTTTATTTTTGCTTCTGACTTTGTTATTTATTATCATTTTTGGTTTATTTTACCCCTTTCTTTTAATTTTAAAAATAGTTTCTGACTTTAAAAAATTACCAAAAAATTTATAAAAACATTTGAGCTCTTTTCTGATTTTTCTATGACCTTACTTTTTATTTCTTGATTAATTTGAACATAGTTGATATTTTTCTCTTTTATTTCTATTTTCAAACATTATTTTAAAACCTTTTTGTATATATTAAAATGTAATATTATTTTGTGACTATTTTCTGGCTGATCTTGGGTTAAATTTTTGATCATGAACTTTATTAACATCATTGGATCCATGGTGTTGAGTCTAACTCCACAAAAATGGATGAATGATTTTAATAATAGTTTGATTAAATTTAATCCAAAAGTGATTTGTATATTCTCTCTCACCCCTCTTCATCTCATCCCCTTCTTATTGCGCTAAATGTTGTTGGAGCATAATCTCTATATCATGTCTCAAAACAAATGGTGCATAGATTGTTATTGACCGGCCTCAAAATAGGTGCGAGTTTTATATAAGTCCACTTACGATTGCTTAACATAGCGCTAAATTTTGTCCCGATACGAATAAATGATCATTCGTGGCCCAAACTTATGTTTGCAAGCCCAAGTATGTTAATTTGATCTCTTTGATCCAATAACCTTAAGATTCATTGTGTGCAGGCTTTGGTTCTACCAATACTATAATAGATCTACAACACCTTTGGTTAATGTGGATCACTTAAACATTGTTGATCATTAAATAATACTCATAAGGATTCCAAATGGATGATATACTTGACAAAAAGCAAATGCAACTTGTTATGTGGAGGCTTTGGTTCTACCAATCCTCTAATGATTTCCAAATTCAAGTTTCAAGATGATCATCCAACTAACCACTAATCACTAATAATTGACTTTATCCTTTATTCTTTTATTATATGCCCCTTTTATTTTTATGCACTATTTACTTTTAGCATTTACATTTTATGCCATTTTCATCTTTTCTCATTTGAGTATTTACTTTCTTGTCATTTTTATTTTTCTCACTTGAGCTTTTCTTTTCTTTTCTTAAGATACTCAATAATCAATATGGACCATAAAATCCTTAATGAAGCCTAGACTATTTGGTTACTATCCTTGGCATTATGGAGCATTGCACTTCTTGGACTTAGGATTAGAAACCTTGGCTTATGTTGGAGACCTTGTGACCTTAATTGATATTTTTTATGGAGCTCGTAAGGTTTACCTCAAGACATTGGGTTGTTTGTTTGTTTTGTGTGTAGGTTATTGTGATTACACCCTTTGTTTGTAATCTAGAATTCACCCATATACAGCCGTTACTCTGTCCAATTTTTATGAAGACCTAATACACCTGAAGTTTGGTTTTCTCAAGAGGTCTAGTATCATTTCTTATTTGATTTCAATCCAAAGAATGAGAATTATATCTTTCCTCATAGTGTCAAGTATTGGCTTCTTGTTTGTTAGATGGTTCTTATCCCTAGCTTTTACCTTATGCTTTAGGAAGCCTCTTCTTCTCCTCCCATCTTCTTTAATTTCAAAAATCTTCTCCCTCCTTTTGAAAACTCTTCTTGTTGTAAACTTGGACCACTTTAATAATAAACTTGGACTTAGGTCCATGCATTTTCAAACATTTTCATAAATAAACTTCAATAAACTTAATAATACTTTGACATTTTTGTGAGAAGACTAAAAGTCAACCAATCTCATTTCAAACAATTTTTCCATTTTGGCTTTTATCTTTAAACTTTTCACAAAAGATTGAACTCTTGTCAATCCTTGTAGTGATGCAAACAACTATACTTCTACAATATATAGTGAAGAAATATATTTTCCACTTGGGTGTTGAGTGAGGCATTGTTGATTCTAAAATCGAAGCCATATCCTCCACTTTGAGATGACGCAAATTCTCCTTTCTCATGATTGTGGGTAGTACGTATGTTTTCCACACGGATAATGACGATGATGTTTTATCTCATAAAATTAACCAACACATTTGTGTTTTAAAATTTTTAAAAGAGGAACTACGTGTACCCTGATCCCCTATTGCACGAAAAGGTGGTACGTAGGCACTAAAGGTTCGCAACCGCGGCGGGTGCAAAAATCATAAAAAAATATATTTCTTTTCTCCCCTCCACCATCCATTTTTTATACAACATTTTTTATAGCCAAAATATACAGATTTTACAAAGAGGTTCCTACGGAGTACCATAGCTTTTTAGGGTGCTAATACCTTCCCTTTGCATAACCAACCCCCTTACCTTGAATCTTTCCCCCTCTTTTTAGGTTATTTGCTTTTTTCCCATTCCTTTGGAAACAATAAAGCGCTTTGGCGATTTTTATTTTGATTTGTATAAGTCTAGTCAATCCAATGGCTTAGTCTTAAACATTTCTACCGCTACACTGACATCCTAGAAAGCATCAGACTGAGGTAAGTGAGAAATAAACCACTGATAAAACAAAGGCGTGCAACATATGATCATCCCTCCATGATAAGAATCTCGAAGACGAATAGAGTAATAAGCATCACCTAATAATGTAGGAACTGGATTCCCTATGAAAAATATCATGATGGAATTGACGTCAACGAAGTTGTCGACTTTCGAAAATAAGAACAAGCCATAAGCAAGTAGACCAAAGATGGCCTCAAAAGCAACCGTACTCTTCATCCTAGCAAAGTAGCATGCTTTCTCCAATAAAAACTGAGGGGGTAATCCTCTAATTCCTCCTTGGTAGTCATGTGGGCTTCAACTTCAAACTTTCCCAAATGAACCAAAGTAGCAATCTCATGAGATTTTGGCTCCCCCTCCAAACCTATGAAAGGAACACGATTGGTAACAGGTAAACTCGGTAGAACTAGACCAAAATCGAGAGAATACCCTCATTCATCCTAAGCTTTATGAGAGACACGATGGATCCATACTTCTTCCAAAAATATGTGGAACTCTCAATCTCGGTAATTAGAATCATAAAATCATATGTCTTAGGATTCTTGAAACTGTACTTGCAAGTTTTTCTTTTTCCAGAATCCATGGCCAATGTACCTGAGATATTCATAAAGAGTCAACTTTAAGTCCCTTGAACCACAATGATTTTTAAAAGATGCTTATGGGTGCATGAACGCATGATGCAACAATCACACACAAAATCACAAATATGGGGGTCATAGGTTCGACGTCACAAGCATGGATTCAAACGTACTGCCCACAAGGTATGGCATAATAATTTATCACCTGCCGAACAAGGTTCTAAGAGGTTCCCAGAGTCTACATCCTTCCTTCAGATATTACCAACGTCCTGATTGACTCGGTAATTAGTAATATTCTCAAGAAAAACTCATTTGAGTGTAGTATCATGTGACAACCATTTCCAGATTACTTCTTCATAGCTTTCATAGTACACCTAAAAGGCCAGGATGGGTTAAAGGTTCTACGGTCCTCAGTTTCAGCAGGCTCCCAAGTCAAAAGCAACACGTCTTCTCGATTACTCGGTAAATGACACTATAGTCAAAGGGGCCTCCACATAGTGGGGGATCTCATTCCTCCTTTTTTTGGATTAGTCCCTCAAAGTTAACATGAATATACCCCTGTCCTATCTTAAGTTTGCCCAAGTCCAGGTAGAGGACTTATGAGAAATCACCAAGCACCCTGAAAACTAGGAAAATCCAGACAAACATATATACAACACATAATATACAACAATCAAATGCATATACACAAATAAACAAAGATAGGCTCACCCACTTAGGGATGGACCAGCAATAGGTCAATCTTTCCCTAGTGAAGTCGCCATTTTTTTGTAGCGGTAGAAATCTTGAGACTAAGCCATTGGATTGACTTAACTGGAATAGTTTAAGTAAAAATCACCACTACGCTTTTATTTTTTTCAAAGGAATAGGAAAAGAGCTAATAACCCAAAAATAAGGGGAGATAATCTAAGTTCGGGGTTTGGTTATGAAAAGGGAAGATATTAGCACCCAACATCTACTGTACTCTTCAGGAACCTCTTTGAAAATTTGTATATTTTGGCTATAAAATGTTATTAAAAAATAGATTATGGGGATGAGAAAAGAAGTATTTTTTTACAATTTTTTCACCCGCCGCAGTTGTGAACCTTTAGTTCCTACGTACCACCTTTTAAAAAATTTAAAGCACAAGTGTGTTGGTTAATTTTAAGAGATGAGACATCATCGTCTTATCTGAGTGGAAGAACATACTTACTACCCACAATTATGAGAAAGGAATTTGCATCATCTCAAAGTGCAGGATGTATCTTGGATTTTAAAATCAACAAAGCCTCGCTCAACACCCAAGTGGAAAACATCTCGCTTCATTACATATCATAGAAGTATAGTAGTTCGCGTCACTACAAGGATTGACAAGAGTCTAATATTTTTTGAGAAAATTTTAAAGTAAAAAGCCAAAGTGGAAAAATAGTTTGTATGAGATTGATTGATTTTTAGTCTTCTCACAAAAATTTCAAAGTATGATTAAGTTAGTTAAAATTTGATTAAGAAAATATTTTTGGAAACACATGGACATAAGTCCAAGTTTTTTGTGAAAGCGATACAAGTTTAAAAACAAGAGTTTTCAAAAGGAGGGAGAAGATTTTTGAAATTAAAGAAGATGGGAGGAGATGGAGGGGCTATCCTAAAGAACAAGGTAAGAGCTAGGGAAAAGAACCGTCTAACCAACAAGAAGTCAACACTTGACACAATGAGTCAATGTATAATTCTCATCCTTTGGATTGAAACCAAATAAGCAAAGATAATAAACCTCTTAAAAAAATCAAGCTTTAATTGCATTAAGTCTTCGTAAAAATTGGACATAGTAATAGTTGTATACAGATGAGTTCCCAATCACTGACAAAGCATATAATCAGAATAACCTACACACAAAGAAAACAAACAACCCAATGTCTCGGAGTAAACCCCAAGAATTCCAGACAAAATAACAGTCGAAGTCACAAGGTATCAAGGTAGGTCAAGTTCTCTAATCCTAAGTCCAAGAAGTCCATCACTCCATAATGCCAAGGATAGTGACCAAGTAATCCAAGTAACGTTAAAATTTTGTATGGTTCAAGTTGATTATTAAGTATCTCCAAAAAGAAATTAAAATCTCAAGGGAGAAAAATAAAATTACATAAAAGTAAATGCTCAAGTGAGCAAATATGAAAATAACATGAAATGTAAATGCTAAAATAAATGTGCTTAAAGTATAGAGTATAAAGTAAAGGCATAAAATAAAGTCAATTGTTAGAAATTAGAGGTTAGTTGAATGACCATCTTGAAACTTGCATTTGAAAGTCATTAGAGGATTGATAAAACCAAAGCCTCTCAACAACAAGTTTCATTTGCTTTTTGTCAAGTATATCATTCATTTTGAAATATCAAGGCAACAATAAATGATCAATGATATTTAAGTGATTCACTTTCACCAAAGCATATGAAGATTTATTAGAGGATTGATAAGACCAAAGCCTCCTAACAATGAATCACAAGATTATTGGATCAAATGTTTCAAATTAACATACTTGGGCTTGAAAACATATGTTTGGGCCACAAATGATCATTTCTCGAATCGGGACAAAATTTAGTGCTATGGTAAGCAATCTTAAGTGGACTTATATAGAAGTCACACCTATTTTGAGGCCGATCAATCGCAATATATGTACCATATGTTCATAGTAATGATATGTAAATCATTCTCCAACAACATGTAGTATAAGTAAGAAGGGGATAAGATGAAGAGGGAAGGGATAAGAATTAAACCAAATTTAAACCAAAATTTAATCAAGTTATCATTAAAATCATTCATCCATTTAGGTGGAGTTAAACTCAACACCCAAGATCCAATGATGTTAATGAAGCTCATGATCAAAATCTCATAGTTCAGGATCAGCCATAATATATACAAAAATAAAATTGTATTTAAAAATAAAGAAAAATATTTTGAGAATGGTTTTAAATGAAAATAAAATGGGAAAATAGAAACTATATTCAAAACATCCAAGAAAAATTCAATGAGACCATAGAAAAATCAGAAATTAGCTCAAAATGTTTTTGGTAATTTTTTAAAGTCAGAAACTATTTTTAAAATTAAAACAAATAGGAAAAATAAACCAAAAATTGTGAAAAATAGTAAAGCCGGAAATAAAATTAAAATGGGGTTTTTGTACCCCAAAATTTTTCTTCTCATTTTATTCAATACTTACTCATATAGGTCCCCAAATGCTTAAGGTTGACCAAGAATTGACCAGACAAATTCTCCTCCTAAGCAATGGATCTCCAGCTAGGGTTTCATTTTTCACAAAGAAGTTTGGGATTCAAAGGCCTCGAGTGATTTCCATGGTTCCTAATATGTCAACAAGAATGCTCATTCCAAGTTTCATGCCTTGCATCACAAGTTTGCTCAGTCAATGGCTCAAATGTTTGAAAGTCAATTGTATTGGTCAAAAAGTCAATTATGGTCAACATACAGTCAAACTTCAATATTTTTGGTCATCACCAACATTTTGAAGTGATATCCATAATTTTATAAAGGGTTGATCATGATTCCTCAAGGAATGCTCTCAAATCATCAAGAATCTAAAAGTGTAAAATTAGGGTTTCCTAGGAAAAGTCAACTAAACTTTGACCAAACATAACTTTCACATGCTTCATCCATTTTACCCCAACAAAATCTCATTGTGAAGAAAATTAAATTCCCTACAACTTTTATTTTTTCCTCAAGTACAAAAAATGCATCATTGGAAAGATATGAACCAATATATTATAGGTCTTTTTGAAAGTCAATAAAAAGGCATTTTTTGTCAAGGCAAGTTACATCAAGATAATTTCTCCAAATGCAAAAATGGTCAACATATATATTGTGGGGAACATATTTAGCTTTCTAAAAAGTCAAATATCATCTTCAAAAGATAAAAATTGATCAAGTTATCACTAGTACAAATTTGGAAAATTGGTGAAAATGCAAAACAGACAACTTTGAGCAGAAATGCATTTTGAAGTTCATAGACCTATTTTGTGGGATTCAAATATGTTTATGACTTACTCAAGGACCCATAAATTCACTGTCACCTTGCTTTGCATTTTTTCTCTATTTTATTCATATTTATTTTGCACAAAACAAAAGCATAAACCAATACCACGGAAATTTTGCACAAAAATCTCTCCAAAACAAATTCTCCAAATTTGAAGAAATTGTGAAAATCATATCCCACAACTCTAGCGGTTTTCAAACCGATCCAAAACTTTTGTTGTCCTCCTGAAGGCCAAGAGTCAGAATCAATCATTATCCTTTGCAAATCAACCCCAGAAAATTCCCTCACATCGATTCCGATTGGTAAGCTGGTAGGTTTTGTGTTCTCAATATTTTCACACTTTAAATCCGTGTAAACATGTTTGTTTCATTTATATGTATTTTCTGCAATTTTTTAACGTTTTACATATAAGCATGGAGGTAGAAATAACAATCATGATCATGGTGCACCCCAAGGCGCGTTCCCCACTAGATCGGAACAAAGCTCCTAGACTCATCAGTTTTTGGCCCATTGTTCTCCTTCCTCACACCCCCTCCACTTACTTGTTCTCAGCAGGTGCATTTTCATTTCTTTTTTTATGTTTTAATTAACTACTTTCTTTTTTAATTAATCTTATTTTAATAAAAAAATCACAAAAAACATTAGATTTAGGTTTTTATTAATTAAATTAATTTTAAATAATTACTTTAATCACTTTTTTTAATTAATTAACTAATTAGAATTAGGGTATTATAATTAGTTTATTTTCATAAATCAAATTCAAATTATTATTAATACAAAATTATTTTTTCTCATAAAAAAACCAAAAAGCTTTTTTCTTGCTTAGAATTTTAGTTTTTTTTTGTCCTTTAATTTCTTTTTTTTAATTATTCCTTTGCTATTTAAATTCTAGAAAATAAATGTGTAGGTCTCACAGGTAATTTTGTAATAGTTGTAGTTTAAATTTCCTTGCATTTTTTCTATTATGTAACTGCTTATGGGATATAATAGTTGTAGGCCTTTACTTTCTCGAATTTTATTTTCCGCACTTATATATATATATATATATATATATATATATATATATATATATATATATATATATATATATATATATATATATATATAACTGTGTAGTAACTAGGATGTGTATGGCAAGATCTAAAAACAAAATGTTAGAAAACCTTAACATCAAAGATAAACAATAACTGAAACACAAAACACTTCGCACACGAGCACCTCTAAGGTACCTCCACTTGTTACCTTTGGAAAACAACAGTCATGTCCCTCGAAAGTGGGGACGCTTTAGCAAAGACCCTCGAATCAAAAGATCATAGTCCCTCGATGATCCTTCGGTGTTGCCTTTCGGTAAAATGATTTAGTCCCTTAAATGAAATTGCTAAAGCATCCTTACCAGTATCCTTTGTGACTGTATGATGACCCTCGATTGTCCCTTAAACATTCAACAATGGGGCTACCTACTTATTAATAGTAGGATAGCATTGTTATAAGGAAAAGAGGAATAGAACAAACATTTTTGAGTAGGTAGATAGTTCTTAGATGCTTGCTCAAAAAAAAACATTTTCCACACCTACACTCTTTCCCAAAAATATTTTCAAACACACTTTGTATACGTTCCCAACAATACGAGAAACATTACAAAGTTCACCACACTAAGGCGTCTTTTCAAAATACTTTTTTTTTCAAACACAAAAACACAAGGTATTTTCAAATGAGCTAGCATCTAAGAGGCCGTAGATAACTACAGATGGAAAGGGTGTTAACACCTTCCCTTTCCATAATCTACCCCCTTACTCAAATAATCTCAAAAGTTCTTTTTTTGTTCTTTTCACCATTTCCTTTGTTGGATAAAAGAAAAGTCAGTGGCGACTCTTGCTTACCATAATATTTGCGAATACAAGCACAAAACCAGTATAACAGTCAGTTCTCCCACCATATTACAGAACTGACGAATCTGTTGGGAAATTATAAAAGTGGGGTAACCTTAGAGTTAGATCATTTTAAATTGCTTTCCTTGTTTGCTTTATTTTCTTTATTTTTAAAGGGTTTGATGGGGTTATTGTTAAAGATCCTATACCCAGATCTGGGACACTTTAAGGTAAGTAGAAATAGATCATGAAGAATGTACCCATAGACCGATATGGTTGAAGTGATGGCTACGTTAGTGTGACACATTTGTTGGTACCGGTATCCTTTGTGTTAAATCAAGGAGAATACGGGGCCGCTGTGAGGTATCATAAAGCACTAACTGAATGTAGAACTTTAGTTGAACAAACTTGGCCATTAAAAATTAGTGAGATAGTCGACTTAGGTATAAAACTGAGGATTGGTTGATACTAAATACTACACTCATTGAGATCGTACTTTCGGGATATTTCGGCCGTGAGAAAAGATCGCTTGAGCTGAAATAATTCTCGATGAAGAAAGATTAGTGATATTGAGACTCATTAGAACCCGGTTACTTTCTTTAGGACATGTTGAACCAACTAAACTTCGAGAGTGTACATACCTATAAACTCCATGCAAGATTAAACCTAAGGCCATGTGTGTTTTTGCTTGTGTATGATTAAATTGTTTGAACATAACATCATAACATCATGACATCATGGCATATGGTTTTCTTAACCATTTCAAGGATCTCAAGGGCCTGTGATGCAAGTTATGATGAACCAAATGTCTAGCAAGTGGCAAGGGGATTTACTTTCCTCTATCCAATACCGTCAAAGCACGATGTCTTGAGTCAGAGGCTATGACCCACTCGATATGGTGAGCTTGATTCTCATATAAGGACATTCAACGATACGAAGTTCTTCAATCAAAGCTACAATCAGAATTTAAACATTTTCTTGTGTTTACCCCATGAGATCTTTGAAAACATTGCATGCATGTCATTACATAACACGTATTCTCAAGACATGTTTCTCATTTTCTCGCTGTTTATTTCAACAAGGAAGATGTCTCTTGAACAAAATGACAGATATATCCAAACTCAAGATGCTCAGTTCAAGGAAATGTTCTGAAATCTATCCAAGGGGAAAGAAGAATTGAAAGCACTCCTCACTGGGAACTTGACCAAGAAAAATCCTGACGACAACAAGGATGACCAGTTGGAACAACTGCAAGCTGAGATGGAAAGGATGATAATCCAAATGAATAGTTAGCTAGCTCTTATCCAAAATTTAGCTCGGGGATAATAAGAGTTAAGGATTCTCATCAGTAAGCTTCATCAGAACAGATACGACCATCTGGGGCAAACTGCTAGAATTTAGGGCCTAATCAACTATGAATCTCTCTTGGCATACAGGGAATCGGGTGACATGTTCATGCGGGAACATGTTGAAAATAAACTCAGGAACGGTGAAATTCAGGGGACTGCATCTTCAAGTACTCAAAAGAGATAATACAACGGAAAGAAGGAGTCTTGTACCGTGTACGACCAGAAGGGTCGTAATAAGAGTGATCTCAACCAATCTGTGGGGGCAGTGCGGATCTCTTATCCAGCACCGAATCAACAACAACGACAAGACAATCAGCATAAGCAGGATGCACCAAAAAAGGAAATTCACCAAAATCAACATGTCCTCGGCTCAAGTATTGCAACACATGTTGAAGATGGAGTTGATAACATTGAAGGATCCTCCTCAGAATCCCAACACCTCATTTCCTTGGTACAACCCTAATGTGAGATGCACTTATCATTCCAATAGTATGGGGCATGACACTGATATTTGTTGGGCATTGAAAAACAATTTCCAGGACTTGATTGACAAAGGGGTGTTGGAGTTCACACAAGATGGTCAGACTGAATTCTTTTGCCATCCCTTAAAGGCATACCATCTGAAGTGACAAGTTAAGACAAAGAGGCTTTTTGTTCATTAGTATTTTCAAATTGTAATTTTCTTTTAATTGTTCGAACACTTATTTCATGTCAAACTTTTTTATTCCATTAATGCATTGCATATGTTTGTCTTGAATTAATCCATGCGTTGTCACTATACTGAAACTATGTTTTTACTTCCTTTTTGTGATATTTAACTCTCGATTAAAAAACTATAAGCCTTTAGTGGGAGGATGACGAAAATGATACCATAATCTCTACAGTATACTTTTGAATAGACCTTGCTGACGATGTACATGCGTTCTATCAAATCCTAAACAGTGGAGATATGAGGAATATAATCCCTAGTCAACCCCTTTGAGCCTGAGAAGTAGGAGTTTTTCATTTCACACAAATTAAAACCTTTAATCATGACCTGGGGCAGGGTAGTTTCTCAATTAATTCAAATGTGCATTCAGTCGCAAGCTCTACCTTCATACACGACGAATAGTGTCAAAGGTGCTCTTCTAAAGACAATGATGGTTCCCCGTAATCACTAAAATAGGCAGTCATTACTTTTCAAAAGAAAAGCCCGCTAACTCAAAACCTATGAAGGAGACTTAAGGAAAAATTGGGGCATCCTACTGACTGTAATCGCAAAAGAAATAGTTTAGGCAAAAGGTAGGGATAATAAAATCAAAAAAGAGGTCGCTATGAATCCTCAATAAAAAATATTATAAAAAAATGATGACTGCCTTCTCAAATAAACTTTCAGTATCTGAACCATCACTGGAATATCAGGGAAAAGGTTCCAGACTCAATTGGGATCTAAACGCATAATTAACTAAGTATAGGACTGAAGAACATCACGAAGAACGGGTTGGATACAAATAAAGTTTGAGCCTTTATCCTTTGTTTATTAAACTGTGAACCAAGCCATGCTACAACCCTTAAAAGTCCTAGCTGAAGCGTGGGTTAGTTCGAAAGCATATTGTTACAAAAGGTATCCTGACTCCTGTAAGGTTTACTATAAATCCTGAGTTGAATTCATATTCTTACAAAATTCTGTTTGTTTACTAAAAATTCATTTTTAAAACTTCAAGACAGACATAAGCTTTGCATTCTTTAAATGCCATTGTTTGCATATGAATAATCGTTATCCAGTACAGAAATTCGCACAATAGATATTCAATGAACGTAAATCCTTTCAATGGACATAATCACCCTAGATGGAAAGAAATTTCCAGTAACAGGCCTTTCATAATCAAGGGACATGACATGGTGTCTAACTGATTTGGGGGCAGTCGAGTCAAGATTCAAGGAATCTCTCAAAATTGCTAAATAGTCAGGGGCAGATCTCCATCTGAATCACTTGAGGTATTGAACATGAATTCTAGCAAAGGATCACATACGATCGAGCAAACATTTTTATGGAAGTGCTACAAGACTTACTACTATAGACAGTGACAATTCTTCGCACCCTGTGAACACCGACATAGTCGAAAAACATTACGCATGAAAAAAGACCCGCTAGGTTGACTGGTCTAGGCCAAAATAAGGGTATCCAGGAGAACCAAAAGAGTTCAGGTAAAAATTAGGGATATATAAATAAAATTGTACACCCGGCAAGTCGAAAACCTGAAAAGGCGGCTTGGGCAAAAAAGGGTATCCCGATGGACTGAAAATCTGAAATGGAAGTCCAAGTAAAAGTTTGGGATTAAAGCGTACGACTATGTCCCGTCATCTCGTCACTTATCTATCAATAGAAGACTTACTCGGTAAATGACACTACAATCAAAGGGGTCTCCACACAGTGGTGGATCTCGTGCATCCTTTTTTGGGATTACTCCCTCAAAGTAAACATGAATATACCCCTGTCCTATCTTAATTTTGACCAAGTCCATGTAGAGGACTTATGAGAAATCACCAAGCACCCTGAAAACCAGGAAAATCCAGACAAACATATATACAACACATAATATACAACAATCAA
This sequence comes from Vicia faba, assembly GCA_948472305.1. NCBI lineage: Eukaryota > Viridiplantae > Streptophyta > Magnoliopsida > Fabales > Fabaceae > Vicia > Vicia faba. Next base: position 1,404,596,329 of record OX451739.1, read on the forward strand.
AAGAATATACAAAAATAAACAAAGATAGGCTCACCCACTTAGGGATGGACCAGCAATAGGTCAATCTTTCCCCAATGAAGTCACCATTTTTTGTAGCCGTTGAAATGTTGAGACTAAGCCATTGGATTGACTTAACTCGCACAGCTCAAATAAAAATCGCCACCGCGCTTTTATTGTTTCCAAAGGAATGGGAAAAGAGAGAATAACCCAAAAATAGGGGGATATAATCTAAGTTTGGGATTTGTTTATGCAAAGGAAAGGTATTAGCACCCTAAACATCTATGGTACTCCGCAGGAAGCTCTTTGAAAATTTGTATATTTTGGCTATAAAATGTTGTATAAAAATAGATTATGGGGATGAGAAAATAAGTATTTTTTTACAATTTTTGCACCCGTCGCGGTTGTGAACCTTTATTTCCTACGTACCATCTTTCGTGCAATAAGGGATCAGGGTATTCGTAGTTCACCTTTTAAAAATTTTAAAACACAAGTGTGTTGGTTAATTTTAAGAGACGAGACATCATCGTCTTATCCGAGTGGAAGAACATACTTACTACCCAAAATTATGAGAAAGTATAATTTGCGTCATCTCAAAGTGGAGGATATATCTTGGATTTTAAAATCAACAAAGCCTCGGTCAACACACAAGTGGAAATTATCTCGCTTCATTACATATCATAGAAGTATAGTAGTTCGTGTCACTACAAAGATTGACAAGAGTCTAATCTTTTTTGAGAAAATTTTAAAGTAAAAAGCCAAAGTGGAAAAATAGTTTGAATGAGATTGATTAATTTTTAGTCTTCTCACAAAAATGTCAAAGTATGATTAAGTTGGTTAAAATTTGATTAAGAAAATATTTTTGAAAATACATGGACATAAGTCCAAGTTTATTGTGAAAGCGGTTCAAGTTTAAAAATAAGAAGAGTTTTCAAAAGGAGGGAGAAGATTTTTGAAATTAAAGAAGATGGGGCGAGATGAAGGGTCTACCCTAAAGCATAAGGTAAGAGCTAGGGAAAAGAACCGTCTAACCAACAAGAAGTCAACACTTGACACAATGAGTTAATGTAGAATTCCCATCCTTTGGATTGAAACCAAATAAGCAAAGATAATAAACCTCTTAAGAAAAACAAGCTTCAATTGCATTAAGTCTTCGCAAAAATTGGACAGAGTAATAGTTGTATACAGATTAGTTCCCAATCACTGAAAAACCATATAATCAAAATAATCTGCACGCAAAGAAAACAAATAACCCAATGTCTCGGAGTAAACCCCAAGAATTCCAGACAAAATAACAGTCGAAGTCACAAGGTCCCAAGGTAGGTCAAGATCTCTAATCCAAAGTCCAAGAAGTCCATCACTCCATAGTGCCAAGGATAGTGACCAAGTAATCAAAGTAACGTTAAAAAATTTTATGGTTCAAGTTGATTATTAAGTATCTTCAAAAAGAAATGAAAAGCTCAAGGGAGCAAAATAAAAATGACATTAAAGTAAATGCTCAAGTGAGAAAATATGAAAATAACATGAAATGTAAATGCTAAAATAAATGTGCTTAAAGTATAGAGTATAAAGTAAAGGCATAAAATAAAGTCAATTGTTAGAAATTAGAGGATAGTTGAATGGCCATCTTGAAACTTGCATTTGAAACTCATTAGAGGATTGATAAAACCAAATCCTCTCAACAACAAGTTTAAATTGCTTTTTGTCAAGTATATCATTCATTTCAAAATCTCAAGGCAACAATAAATGATCAATGATGTTTAAGTGATTCACTTTGACCAAAGCTTATGAAGATTCATTAGAGGATTGATAAGACCAAAGCCTCCTAACAATGAACCACAAGATTATTGGATCAAAGGTTTCAAATTAACATACTTGGGCTTGCAAACATAGGTTTGGGCCATGAATGATCATTTCTCAAATCGAGACAAAACTTAGGGCTATGTTTAGCAATCGTAAGTGGACTTATATAGAAGTCGCACCTATTTTGAGGTCGATCAATAGCAATATATGTACCATATGTTCATTGTAATGGTATGTAAATCATTCTCCAACGACATGTAGTATAAGTAAGAAGGGGATAAGATGAAGAGGGAATGGATATGAATTAAACCATATTTGAACCAAAAATTTAATCAAGCTATTCATTAAAATCATTCATCCATTTTGGTGGAGTTAAACTCAACACCCAAGATCCAATGATGTTAATGAAGCTCATGATCAAAATCTCATAGTTCAAGATCACCCATAATATATACAAAAATAAAATTGTATTTAAAAATAAAGAAAAAGATTTTGAAAATCAATTTAAATTAAAATAAAATGGGAAAATAGAAACTATATTCAAAACATCCAAGAAAAATTCAATGAGACCATAGAAAAATCAGAAATGAGCTCAAATATTTTTATAATTTTTTTGGTAATTTTTTTAAGTCAGAAACTATTTTTAAAATTAAAAGAAATAGGAAAAATAAACCAAAAATTGTGAAAAATAGTAAAGTCAGAAATAAAAATAAAATGGGGTTTTTGTACCCCAAAATTTTCCTTCTCATTTTATTCAAGACATACTCCTAGAGGTCCCCAAATGCTAAAGGTTGACCAAGAATTGACCAGACAAATTCTCCACCTAAGCAATGGATCTCCAGCTAGGGTTTCATTTTTAAAAAAGAAGTTTGGGTTTCAAAGGCCTCAAGTGATTTTCATGGTTCTTAATATGTAAAACAAAATGCTCATTCCAAGTTCATGCCTTGCATCACAAGTTTGCTAAGTCAATGGCTCAAATGTTTGAAAGTCAACTATGGCCAACATACAGTCAAACTTCAAGATTTTTGGTCATCATCAACATTTTGAAGTGATATCCATAATTTTATAAAGGGTTGATCATTATTCCTCAAGGAAAGCTCTCAAATCATCAAGAATCCAAAAGTGCAATGTAGGGGTTTTCAGTGAGGCCTGAGATGTTTGTGAGCTTGCTTGAACTTCCTCTGACCTTCCCCAATGCTTAGTTGGCTTTGTACTTGCTTGAATAAGCTTGTAGAAGTCAACCTGCACAAGCAGAATTCAAAAATGGTGAAGCTTGAAATCAAGGTTACATTCACTGGCCAATGGTTGGGAGAGCTTAGGTGGGTTATATGGAGTGTGTTGGAAGAGGTTTGGGGCAAAACGCACGAGTGGTTTGTGAGATGGAGGTGAAACTGCAAAGACTGCCCTGTTTTGCAAGTTTTTGGTGTTTTGATATTCAAGGGTGTTTGAGGACTAGATAGCTCATGTTTCTGGCTCAATGTGATATGCAAAACTTGTTTGGAATGGTTACCAAGCTTGGTTATACCAGATACAAGAGTTATGTGATTTTGGCAAGTTGACTTGTTTTTTAAGAAAAGTGTGAAGTGACCAAGGACAGGCTTGTACAGGCTAGCTTCAAGCATGCACAAAGTTTTTGTACCTTTGCCTTAGTTTATGGACTTTGTTTGCTGCCAAAGAAAGGGTGCAATGCTCAAGAGAAACAAATATGCATAAAGTAAACTTTATCAAAATGGCATTGTTAACTTTGCCATTTTTGGATTAATCCTTTGTGTAATCTTCCATTGATCAGAACAATGCATTAATCCATTGAGTTTTCATTCAATTTTTGAGTGTGAAAGGGTTTAAGGACATGTAAGTAAGTACAAACAAAGCTGGACAGGAATTGCAACTTGTAGCATAGTGAAAAATGCCATGGACCAAAGTGATTTCTTGCCAAATTCAAACCTTCGATTCTCCCTAACCACAAATGATTTTGGAGAGTTCTTGGACATTTTGTAAATCTTGTAATATGATCTACAATCCATATTTGAAATTAATTTTGATATTGCAAGTGGAACTATGTGAAAAATTGCCATGAAGATAGGTCAAAATCCTGCCTAAACTAGGGCAAACTGTCACTAAGTTAGAAAGTTTTTCGACCCTTATTCCAAAAATCATAAATTGAGATACAAGCATCTTTTGGGAAAACTTTGTAAATAAAAGTTGTAGATTTTGTGGAGGACTACAACTTTCATGTTGGAAGTTTTGTTTGAATCCAATTTCATCATGGTGAAAATGTTGGGCAAAGTTGGGAAAAAAATAAGAAAATTTCATAACTTAGAAAAATTCTAAGTTATGAAAATTTTCAATCTTAAACCCTAATTTGAAAAATGAAGTTTCTTGATGAACAAGTTTCATGTTTTGACACACCTTGATGAAAAATGACCCTTGGAACTTGATTTTGACCAAAAAGTCAAAGTTTGACTTTTCAGTGTACAGTTGATTTTTGATCAGTTGATTGGAAATTTCATCTGTCAATCCAATGCTTTTGAGATCTTTTGAACCTTGTTATTAGGTCAAGATGATGCCATTTAGTCCTTGAATCCATTCTTGAACCCAATTTGCCATTGGCTAGGTGAAAAATTAGAAATTGCCCTTCTGCAGTCAAAACCCTAAAAATGACCATTTTGCCCTTTTGATGATCTGATCAAATTTCTTAAGGAGTTGTGGTCCAAACTTGATCAAATGGTACATATGAGTCTATAATGTTTATGTGGATCAAAAATTATGAGTTTTGACTGTAAATTGGTCATAGTTGACTTTTTCCCCAATACAACTGATTTCTAGGTCAATTGTCCAATTGACTGGGCAAAATTTTGATTCAAAGCTTGAAACTTGGTATGGGAAATCTTATAAGTCCAACATGAAGTATGAAAGTAACTTTGAGCATTGGAAGTCCAAAAATCCATGTGCAAACTCAAACCCTAATTTCAGGTTATCAGTGCAATGAGATATCTTGAGCAGAGCAAACCCTAGCTTGGTCTTGAGTTCAAAGAGTCTTGTGAGGGGAAATCTTGATAAAATAAGAGGGAAAATTTTGGGGTACAACAGCTGCCCCTGTTCAATCTTCTTGAACCTTAAGAGTTAGATTGGTGAGTTTTCCTTTCGTGACTCGAAGGTAAAAGTGGATTGGACACTAGAGTGCCCGTAAATTTGCACTCGTCAAAACATGGTTGAAGGAATGGGCTTAAAGATGCCATTTGGTGATGATAGAATCTTGCTGGAGATGGGCTTAAAGATACCATCCAAGAAGTGTCAATCGCATAAGATATTCCTTTGTGAGAACTCGTATACCTGTTGTTGAGGAGGATCATGCCAGGGAATGCTGGTCTCTGTCGTGGTAGAAATAGAATTTTAGGAGCTTCAGTCGTCCATTATTCTACTGGGGAATCATCTCTTGGTTTGAAGAGGTGAAAATGCACTGCCATCTGGTCGTGCTCCAGGCTCTTCAGTGACTTACTGGGGGGATGAGATTAGACTTGCTATCTGTTCGTTCTCCAGGCTTCGCAATTTCTCAATTCTTATTTGGTCATGCTCCAAGCTTTAGAAGGAATTAAGCTGTTATCTGGTCGCCTCCGGGATTCAACTTGAATTTAAGGCATACTAATATTTGGTCGAATCCAAACTTCTTAGTAATTAGCCAAGTAAATTGCTATTTGGTCAAAATCCAAGCTTCACAGTGCACATCACTATTATCTGGTCAAAATCCAGGCTTCACAGTCTTGTATTGCTATCTGGTCAAAATCCAGGCTTAACGATACCTTACTTCCTATCTGGTCAACATCCAGGCTTCAGAAGGAAATCAAATGTTTATCTGGTCGCCTCCGGGCTTCCCTTTGATTTTGGGGCCTACTAATATCCGGTTGAATCCGGGCTTCAAAGCAATTGTCCGAGTAAACTGTTATTTGGTCAAAATACAAGCTTCACAGTGTACCTTACTGTTATCTGGTCAAAATCCAGGCTTCACAGTCTTGTATTTCTATCTGGTCAAAATCCAGGCTTCACAAAAAACTCGTTGGGGATTCAACTATTTTTCGGTCGATCTCCGGGCTTCAGTATGATCAAGATATTATCCGGTCGAATCCGGGCTTCATAATTTTGAACTGGAACAAGAATCTGAGAATTGATTTGAATAAGCAATAGAATAGCATCTGTATCTGGAGCATCTCTAAGCTGTATTTGAGCTTTGAATATTTGCTAAAGATAACTGCTAATCTCATCCTGAAAAGGGTAAAATTTTAGCTGAAACACCCAGTTATGTTGCATGAAATGCATGATGCAATATATGTGTTTTATCAATGTTTATGATTTATGAATGTAATGTATGTTCATGTAAGTTGATTAGCCGTCTTGCTGAGGAAAATAAATCCTTGATAACTAGAGATAATAAAATCTTTGACTGCTGTCGGGGAAGATAAATCCCTGACTGCTGCTGAGGAAAATAAATCCTTGGCAACTCGCGGGGATTATCAAAACTTTGACAACTTCTGTGGGAATGTGAGAATCCTTCACGACTTTCCCGGGGACATAGGGATCCTTTGGAACATGATAGACATTCCGTTGTAAGAATAATGCCGAGTGCGGCTTGAGAAACCTGCTTGGGGAGTCCCGAGAAACTTGATGACTGTGGCTGGGGATTGAGAATCTTCAATCTGTTGGGAGATAACTCTGTGGGGAGAAAGTTTATTCTGTTGGAGAGTTTTCAAGAGCTTGGGTTGTATGCCAATTTATTGAGGAATTATCCGAAGCTGTTGTCTGGTTAGCTGTCAGGTTCTAAGATAACTTGCAGGGGAGTTTTCTGGTTTTAAGACATACCTCTGGGGAATTGGAGGAAACTGGATGGTCTTCCACCGGGGTTTGAGGGTTGAAGTTTTGGACTTCGTTGGGGAAGAAAGTTCTTTCTTTGCTGAGGGTCTGTAGTTCAAAGTGCTCTGTTGGGGATTGGGAGTTTGGAAACTTAGTTCTGGTGGGGATTTTGAAATTTAAATCCGTGGGGGACATGTATTTCAAGGCTTTGGCTCCACTGGGGACCTCGATGATGTACTGCAGGAGATTTCACTTGGAATATCCTAAAGATGTTTTCCTATACTTCCAACCTATCAGTAATTATTCTTTCCCATTTCGTTTATTTGTAAACAGTGATTATATTCAAATGCATATGCTCATTTAATAAATCATTGGGCGTTTTCAAATAAAACACAAGTGTAAAAAAAGAAAGGAAAGGCAAATAATTTTCTGCACTTTGAAGTATCTTTGTATTAAATTTGTGTAAGTATTTTGTATAAAGGAGACAGACATCCTAGTAAGAGAATGTTGTCATAAAAAAAAATTTATACAAAGAAAGGTGGCTATGTGTAAAAATTCCATGGGGTTCCCATTCTGCTATAGCCTTCATAACTCTGAACATCTTTTCTATTCGTTGCTTTGTCCGACGATGATTGAGTTGATCAGAAGCCCGAAGCTTGTCTGTGAAGAGATTATCCTTAAAGTGATCCGACGAGACATAGTCATACGCTTTAATTCCCTAACTTTTCCCTGGACCGCCCTTTCGGGTTTTCGATCCACCGGGAAACCGCTTTTTTCCCAAGTCACCCTTTCGGGTTTTCAACTTCTGGGTGTACAAATTTTTATTTATCCCTAATTTTTGCCTGAACCGCCCTTTCGGGTTTTCGATTCACCGGGATGCCCATTTTTGCCCAAGTCGCCCTTTCGGGTTTTCAACTTGTCGGGTCGTTTATGCGTAGTATCTTTTGACTATGTCTGCGTTCCCAGGGTACGACAGGTCATCGTCGTCCATGGTGGTCAGGATCATTGCCCCACCAGAAAATATGTTTTTGATCACAAATGGTTCTTCGTAAGTAGGAGTCCATTTTCCCCTGGGATCACTTTTTGGTAAGATGATCCGCTTGATTACAAGATCCCTGACTTGATATACCTGGTGTGATCGGTGGATCTGGAACTGACTGTTTAACGCTGGTTCGCGAAATGTCGCGGAAGCAAGAGTCGCCACCGTCTTTTATTTTCTCCAAATGGAAAGGACAAAAGCACAGAAAAATTCCTTAAAAGAGATTGCTCTCGGTTCGGGAGGTAGGTTATAGAAAGGGAAGGTGTTAGCACCCTTTCTATCCATGGTTATCCATGGGCTCTTAGATACTTGCTCAATGTGTTTTCAAAAATGTTTGCTTGCTTTTCAATGTGGGTTTCAAAAATATCCTTTGAAAAGTTTCAGTTCAACTCGTACGTCAGAGTGTTTGAAAAATTTGCTTTTGAAAGCTTTTGAAAATGTGTTGGTGAAAAGATGTTTTGATTTGTTTGAAATTAGAGCAAGTATCCTTGAGAACCTACCTACCCTAAGGAATTCGTCTGTGTAAAAGTCCTTGAAAGTAGTGCTATCCCACCATTGAGAGGTAGGTAGCACCACCGTTGGAGGTATTCGGGTCAATTCGAGTGTATAGGGACATGGTGATCACCAGAGCAATGGGAAGACACCTCAGAAGCTACCCTCATGCCAGGTTCCCGGATCATGAGGACTTACTAAGACGTCTTCTACTCGACGACCACCTTTCGAGGGGCAAGGCAACAGTGAAGCGTACCCTAGGGGTGGTGTGTGAATTGTGTGTCATTTTCAGTTTATTGTTTGTCTTGTCATGCATTGGTGATCTAACGATTCGATTTTATTTTTGGGCATTCATTCTTTCATGTTATTGTTTAACAGTTAAAAGTGCGGGAATTTAAAGTGCGGAAAAGATAAAAGTCCTACGCTATTACAAAGGGCGCGGGTCTACAACGCCAAATTAATCCAAACCCGATTTAACTGAAAGTAAAAGTGCAATAAAATAAAGGTGCGAGAAATAAATTTACAAGGCTTTGGGGCATATACAAAATTATAATAAGCAATAAAGTAAATGCGCGAAAGAAAATAATTACAACAAGGGCGTTGGACCCTTTTACAAAAATATTTAAAGTTAATGAATTAATGAAGGAGGAATTAAAATTAAAGATTTAAAAGGAATGTTTTTTATTATTTTTTTGTATTTTTTAGAATGAATAAGAAAAAGGATTAATTATAATTAAAGTGAAATGTCCAAACCCTAACTCTAACATTTTTTAAGTTTATTATGAAAATATTGACTTTTAACCTAATTTTAACTAATTTATGTACATTTTTTAATTTATGAAAATAAATAAATAATATTATTATTCTGAAAAAAGGGAAAATTAAAAAGAAAATAAAAGTTATTAAACCTAAACTCTATTTTTTTTTTTTTTTATTAAAAAGATTAAAATTATAACCTAATTTAAACTAAATAATTTACATGCAATTTATTTATGGAAATAATAAAATAAAAATTGTATTTTTTGGCATTTTTTCATTTTATGATGTTTTTACATTTTGATTAAAAATTAAATAAAACAAATAATTAACATAACATAACAATTAAAATAAATGAAGAATATAAGAAAAATAAATAACTTTGGCAAACCAGGGTGGGGTGTAGCCCCAGAATTGTGAGGTGCAGGCCTGGAAATTCTGGCCCATTTGATGTTGAATCCATTGACTTTTCCAATCAGGTGTGGCATGTTGACTGGCATCCACCATATGTCTTTGTTCTGAACCCTTTGATAGACCTCCTGGGACACGTGGACAATGCATTTTGAATGTGCATGGTGAGTCTTAATGTGAGGCCTGCATGCAATTACCAATGGAAAAATAATATGGAATTTTGCCAGACCTGGGACTTGAACCCAGGTCATGAGAGTCATATGCGTTGGTACCTGCCAGCTGAGCCACTTGTGTTTCAATTAACATATAATGGTCATTAAATAATAAAAAAACAAAACCAAGACATTAATGATTCAGCGCGCGCGTTTTTAAACCAACGAATCAGCAATTGCCACGGTATCTTCGTCCTCACGTCCCTGTAAACAAAAGTGTATGGCCACGGTTTTTGAAGTGCTACATTAGGTGAGCTATAAAAAAATAGCGAATAGCTCAGCTTCAAGCATAAATTAGGCGCGATGGTTGGAATTTGTTCGTCTCTAGGCGCTGAGTTCAACCATGGCCTTCAGGAACCCTAATTTTTCCTCTATGCAAAGTCCCCAATTTCAGAAACCTGCAACCCTAGAATTCTAGCAATGGCAAGATCGCGTATGGTCACCAAAAATGCAATCAAACACCATGGTTAGCTCAGAAACATCATTGTGATCATGAATACATAAATAAAAATGAAAGAAAATGCTTGAATTATGCTATGCGATTTGAAATTTTTTGCTTCACAGTTTGACTTGTAGCTACCGTTTCAGGGTGTTTTGGTTGATGTTAGTGATTGAGATGCGTTCAGAATTTGTCCAGGATGCTAATGGAAAAAGAATTAAGGCCTAAAAACTCTCCTAACCTTGATTTCAGATTTGGCTTATATGGCTAAATTTTCAAATTGTCCAATGGCTCTTCAGCGCAGCATATGCTATCTTCTGGTTAGGGTTTGACTTAGGGCTTATGATGCAATGGAATTGGCTTACTAACTGACCTTAATTCATGCTTAGGAAAGAACAAGTCCTAGGGTTTTCACCCTTAACCATTTTTCCTCCTTTTTAGCCAAGACCTAGACCTAGTGTGAATCTTAACCCTAGCCTGAGTTTTTGAATTGGCCCATGATACATGGAAATTGTTCAAGTTCACATGACACTATTCCATTGGTTTTTGAATTTTATTTGAATTTTCAAAGATTTAACATGAATTAAATTATTAAAAATTATATAAAATAGAAAAATCAATATTTGGTCTTGAAATTAATCATGGGACACGTGTGTGGCATGACAAGGATGAATCAAGTGGAAAAAGTGGGCCCTTTTTGTCAAAAATTGGAGTTTCAAGGATGGTTGACTTTTGCCATTTCACAAAAATTTCCCAACTTCTACAAGGCATAACTTGCTCAATTTTTAAGCTTTTCACATGTTCTTGGACATTTTGGAAAGGTCTTTGAGTCCTTTAACCAATGCCTTTGGTCCCATGTCATTTTGATTTACCAATCTCAAGTTATGGCCTTTGACTTAAAGTCCCTTTTTGTTGACTTTTGAAAATGACCTATAATGTTGAAATTGATAACTTTTTGTGAGAGCATTTCTTGGACTTGAAGTATGAATATGAGTTGTAGGAAATGTCTTTCTCTTCAAAATGAGCTTTGGATGGAATTTTTCTGATAATACATGTGAAAGTTATGCCCTGGTCAATTTCAGTTGACTTTTTCAGCTGTCCAAATATAGCAACTTTTGCATCTTTGATGATTTCTGAGCCAAATTTTGAGAATCATGATCAAGCATTGATCAAATGATGTTTGTGGCTTCAAAATGATATGTTGACCAAAAATTTGAACTTTTGACTGCCAAATGACCATTTTGCCCCTACAGTTGACTGTAGTGCAATTTAGGGTTTTGACTGTGCAATCTTGAGCTGAATGCCTTGAAACTTGATATGAGGATGCTTGACCATGTTTGTAAGCATATGAGACTTGATTGAGCCTTTGAAAACTTCCTTTTCTTGATTTGACTCAAAACCCTAGTTTTGACTGTATGGGAGACTGTTGCACTGCACAACCCTTGGGGAATTTTGTAGCTTGGCTTGGCAATTTCTCGAGGAATATGGGAGGGCAAATTTTGGGGTATAACACCTGGCGTCTGACTTTATTGTTGAATGCCTTGATCATTCGTTTCTGATACGCCTGACCATGGTAAACATCAGTAAGCCGCTTCTCGTCAATCAAGTTAAGTTGATCAAGTCGGGTCTGAATCCAATCGTCTTCACTCAAACCAGCATCTTTCATGATTCTCAAGGAGGGAATATGAACCTCGATAGGTAAAACAGCTTCCATGTCGTATACCAGAGAATAGGGTGTTGCCCCAGTTGATGTACGTGTTGTGGTACGGTACCCGTGCAAAGAAAATGGTAACATCTCATGCCAGTCCTTGTAGGTGACTGTCATATTTTGTATGATCTTCTTGATATTTTTGTATGCAGCTTCGACAGCACCGTTCATCTTAGGCCGATAGGGAGATGAATTGTGATGTTGAATCTGGAACTGCTTGCACAAGGCGGTAATCATGGTATTGTTCAGGTTCGTACCGTTGTCAGTGATAATCTTGTCGGGGATACCATACCGGCAAATGAGATTCTGCTTGATGAAGCGGGCAACCACATTCTTTGTAACGGAGGCGAAGGAAGCTGCTTCGACCCACTTGGTGAAGTAATCAATGTCTACCAGGATGAAACGATGTCCATTGGATGTTGTAGGCTTGATCTCTCCAATCATGTTGATTCCCCACATCGCGAATGGCCAAGGAGCTGTTAAGACATTGAGAGGAATTGGAGGTATGTGTATCTTGTCCGCATAGATTTGGCATTTGTGACAAGTACAGGAATGTCGATGGCAGTCAGCTTCCATGGTAGACCAGTAATAGCCTGCCCGTAGAATCTTCTTAGCCATCGTATGTCCGCTTGAATGAGTGCCAAAGGTACCATTGTGTAGTTCAGCCATGATCTGCTCAGCGTCAACCTTGTCCACACAACGGAGTAGAATGCAATCATGATTGCGCTTGTATAGGATACCATTGCTCAGAAAGAACTTGGCTGCGAACCTCCTTAAGAACTTTTTGTCATTGACTGAAGCTCCTTCAGGGTATTCTTGTGCTTCGAGATACCTTTTGACGTCACGAAACCACGGTCGGTCCACTACTTCTTCGGTATTAATCTCGTGACAATATGCAGGTTCGTCCATTCGTTCAATGGTGATTTGGGGAGCCTCATTATCCCAGTTAAGTTTAAACATGGAAGACATTGTAGCCAGAGCATCTGCTAGCTGGTTCTCTTCTCGCGGGAAGTGCTCGAAGGTAATCTGCTCGAAATGAGGTAGAAATGTCAAGACATGTTCTTTGTATGGGATGAGGTTTGGATGTTTAGTATCCCACTCTCCTTTGATTTTACTGATAACTAAAGCTGAGTCCCCAAATACAATCAATGATTTAATGCCCAAGTCAATAGCAGCCTTGAGACCAAAGATACAAGCTTCATACTCGGCATGTTGTTGGTACAGTTGAAGCAGAGTCTGGCTGTGAAAGGTGTATGGTAACCTTCAGAAGAGATAAGTACAGCACCGATACCGTTTCCAAGTGCGTTGGAGGCACCATCAAAGTACAGGGTCCATCGGGATCCTTGTTCAGGTCTGTCATACGGTCTGTTTTCTTCAATGTTGCTCAAAGTCATGATATCCTCGTCGGGGAAGTCGAATCTCATGGATTGGTAATCTTCGACAGCTTGATGGGCCAGATGATCGGCTAGCACACTCCCCTTTATGGCTTTTTGGGTCGTGTACTGTATATCATATTCGATGAGAATCATCTGCTATTTAGCGATTCTTTCGGATAGAGCAGGCTTCTCGAAGATGTACTTGATCGGATCCATCTTAGAGATCAGTAAAGTGGTATGAGTCAACATATACTGCCTCAGCCGGCGAGTAGCCCATACCAAAGCGCAACAAGTTTTCTCGAGCAGGGAGTAGCGAGTCTCACAGTCGGTAAACTTTTTGCTAAGGTAATAAATGGCATGCTCTTTTCGGCCATACTCGGCATGTTGGCCCAGTACGCACCCCATTGAATTCTCCAGGACATTAAGGTACATGATAAGCGGTCTTCCTTCAACGGGAGGCATCAAGATAGGAGGTTCTAGCAGATATTCCTTGATCTTATCGAAAGCAACTTGACAGTCATCATTCCATTTAACCAACTGATCTTTCTTCAACAACTTGAAGATTGGTTCACAGGTAGATGTTAGGTGAGAAATGAACCTTACAATGTAGTTTAGGCGTCCCAAGAAACCTCTGACCTCCTTCTCAGTGCGAGGGGCATGCATTTCTTGTATAGCTTTGACTTTGGCAGGATCAACCTTGATGCCTTTGTTACTGACGATGAATCCCAAGAGTTTACAGGACCTGACTATGAAAGTGCACTTGTTAGGGTTCAGTCTGAGCTTGTACTCTTTCAATCTGACAAACAACTTTTGCAAGTGGTCGAGGTGTTCTTCTTCTGTTTGTGAACAGGCTATCATGTCGTCTACGTAGACTTCAATTTCATGATGTATCATGTCATGAAACAAAGCTACCATGGCGCGCTGATAGGTTGCCCCGGCATTCTTCAGTCCGAATGGCATCACTTTATAGCAGAAGGTACCCCACTGTGTAACAAAAGTAGTCTTCTCCATGTCTTCAGGGGCCATTTTTATCTGGTTGTACCCTGAAAATCCATCCATGAAATAAAATACCTTATGCTGAGCTGTATTGTCAACCAAGATGTCAATGTGCGGTAGTGGAAAATCATCTTTAGGGCTAGCCCTGTTTAAGTCTCTGTAATCCACGCACATTCTGACTTTGCTGTCCTTCTTAGGAACGGGCATAATGTTAGCAACTCATTATGGATAGGAAGTAACAGCAAGAAACCCAGCATTGAACTGCTTCATCACTTCGGCTTTGATCTTTTCAGACATGCCGGGCCTCATGCGGCGAACTTTCTGTTTAATTGGTGGACAATCTTCTCTTGTAGGGAGACGATGAACCAAAATATCAGTATCAAGTCCCGGCATGTCTTCGTAGGACCAGGCAAAGATCTCAACATATTTATTCAACAGCTGAACTAAACGCTCCTTGACACTTGGCTCTAGGTTGGCACCCACTTTAATTTCTTTTTTGTCTTCCTCTGTTCCCAAGTTGATAGTGTCTAACAACTCATCATGTGGTAGAATAACCCTTTCTTCTTGTTGTAGCAGTCTAGCCAATTCTCCAGGCACTTCACAGTCTTCATCACCTTCGTATTCGGCATGATTGACCAGATCTTCAGAGTCACTGAAGGCCCTAGCAGAATTGTTACCCATGGAATCCGGAGTGGATTGGTACCTGCATTGGTGAGTGTGGGTGTGTGTAAGGGATAGCCACCTTTAAACAAATAAAATGTAAAAAGAAAGAAAATGAACACAAAAGTTTATATATGAAAACGTCCATGATTCATTAAAAATGGCATATGAAGATGAAAAATCAAACCCTTACAAATGAACCTATGTACCTCGGGTAAGGCACAAGGTTAAAAGTGTACGAATTGTTTAGGAATTATTACAAACCAACAGAAATGTTCGAAAGATAAATTACTGATTGATGAAAGTAATAGGAATAAAGTCCTTTGCCTCCCAATTGCATAAGCCTCCTTCAACGGTAGGGAAAATCCAGTCTTCAAGGTTGCTCTCCTCTTCACCATACTCCAAAGCACTGACTCCATGATGAGTGATCTTCACTGGTGGTCCTCCAGCCCGGGAGCGACACACAGCCTTCTGACTAGCAGCAGTGAAACCCAAGCAGGATTTATCTGTCTTGTAAGGAAAATCTGGCAGCTGACCCCATACTATGCTTCCTCCTTCCTCAATCACAGCCTTCGCATCTTTAAGGGATGACATCCAGGACATCGGTTTGGTAATGACGGGTACAGAAGGCACTGCTGCAACTTCCTGAGCTACCTTCTAAAAATGCTGAAAGGGGGTTTCGATGAATTCACCATCCAACTCCACATAGCGGAAAGAATTAAGATGGCTTATCATGTATTCCTCTTCACCGCGAACTGTCACAATTTTCCCCTGGACAGGGTACTTTAGCTTCTGATGCAGAGTAGATGTAACGACTCCAACATGATGAATCCAGGGTCTTCCCAACAAGCAAGAGTAGGAGGGACGAATGTTCATAACATAGAATGTAGAATTGGAGGTTTCAGTACCTACTTTAATCGGGATGTCTACCTCTCCGTGGACCATCCGTTTAGAATAATTAAAGGCTCTGATAATGATATTGCTGGGCTTCAGGGTCAAACCTTTACAGTCCAATCTGTCCAATGCTTTCTTCGGCAAGACATTTAAAGACGACCCAGTATCAACCAGAACGTGAGCTAAAGTAGTCCCTATGCATTCAACTGAGACATGTAGCGCGTCATTATGCTTTCTCCCCTTAGATGTTAAATCAGCATCGGAGAAGCCAAGACCGTTGTCGGCTGTTAGGCTAGCTACACACTCCTGGAACTGGTCCGCGGAGGTTTCCTGAGGCACGTTGGTCGTCTTCAAGAATATGATCAAAGCTTTGGCATGAGCTTCGGAACAAAGCAACAGGGCCAGCATAGAGATTTTTGAAGGGGTTTCCCCCAGTTGTTCTACGACATCATAGTCGCTTTTCTTAATTATTTTTAAAATATCCTCCATTTACTTTTGAGTTGTCTCGGGGATGACCAAAGGCTGAGCCCTCGTCCTGATGGGCGCTTCTTGGATCCCCTTACCTTTATCAGTCGCAATAGCAGGGGGTACAACTACGGGAGTAACAATCTCTTCAATAACTGGAGCTCGCACAGATATGTTGACCAGAACAGGAGTAACCTTAGGAGCATTTGAGGGTCGGAAGATTTCCCTTGGAGGAGCAATCTCCAGAGAGAAAATTCTTCCGCTGCGGGTGATTTTATTCGTCCCAGCAATATTTCCTATGTCAGGAGTCTCTTCATCGGAACTTTCTTCAACTGACTCAATCTGCTTAACACTGAGGTAGAAGATCTCTCCTCTATAATTCCACGGTATTGATTTGTTGGACTTGTATGGGATAGGCCCCGGTATAGTTATCTTCAGAGGTACAATCTTTGGATCGGATGTAATCTTAACAGGTCTTTTGGAGACCTTGGAAAGATTGGCGGAAATGGTAATTATAGCAACATCTTTGACAGGAGAAGGTATAACAGGAGTTTTCTCAAAGAGGATTTCTTGATTATCCATTAGGCGTTGGAGGCCTAACTTCAACAACAAACATTCGGATTGTAAGGACGAACAAAGGTAACAATCTTTTCCACATCCCGGGAAAATCCTGGCTTTCAACAGATTCATCTTAATTATTGGTAATGGAGTCATTAAGTCATCAACAGTAGCAACATAAAGATCCTCTTAAATAGCATGGGCATTGTGACCATGTTTTGGCAGTGGAGCAGAGATCACGTTAGGCTTTTCAGGGGCGTCGAATTCCACCTCTTTAGCATCTATTAAGTCTTGGATCTTATTCTTGAGGGCCCAACAATTATTGGTGTCGTGCCCCACGCTATCTGAATGATAGGCACACTTGGTGTTGGCATGGTAAAAAGGGGAAGTTGTATTCGGATTTTGCGGTGCCTCTCTCAAGGTTGTAAGGTTTAACTTCAACAGATGGGGGAGAACCTGAGCAGGCGTCATGTTTATTTTGGTGAACTTCCTAGCAGGCCTTTCCGCTCTTTGTTGGTTGGTTCTGGGTTGATTGCTTCTAGGCTGATCAATTGCAGTCTTCTGAATCATTACAGCCCCCACCGCTGGATGGCGCTCAACTCTTCCTCGACCTCTTTGAGAGTAGACAGCTGATACCTCTTTCTTTGTCGGAAAGGTCTTCTTGATGGCAGCGGAAGCAAATGTATCCTTTTGAATTTTACCTCTCTTGATTCCGGCTTCAACTCTTTCACCAGTCAGAATTAACTCGGTGAACCCCGCAGACGAACTCCCGATCAAGTGATTAAAGAATGGACCTGATAGGGTCCCCAAAAACATATCCACAAGCTCTCTCTCAGACAATGGTGGCTGCACCCTTCCAGCCAAGTCCCTCCATTTCTGGGCATACTCCTTAAAGCCTTCGTTGGAGACCATGCCCATACTCTGTAATTGAGTACGGGTTGATGCTAAATCCGCATTATATTGATATTGTCTGTAGAAGGAAGCTTCCAAATCCTCCCAATTGTGCATGTTAGACCTCTCTAACTGGTAGAACCAATCCAATTGCGTACCCGACAAACTATCTTGAAAAAAGTGGACCCAAAGATCCTTATCACAAGAATGAGGTTGGATCTTTCTGACGTAAGACCGCAGATGCATCTTTGGAAAAGACAAACCATCGTATTTAGAAAATGTAGTTGTTGTACCCCAAAATTTTCCCTCTCATTTTATCAAGATTTCTCCTCACAAGACTCTTTGAACTCAAGACCAAGCTAGGGTTTGCTCTGCTCAAGACATCTCCTTGCACTGTTGACCTAAATTAGGGTTTGGGTTTACACAAGGAATTTTGGACTTATAATGCTTAATGTAACTTTCATACTTCTTTTTGGACTTATAAGATTGCTCATACCAAGTTTCAAGCCTTGAATCAAATTTTTGGCCAGTCAATTGGACAGTTGACCTAAAAATCAACTATATTGGGGAAAAAGTCAACTATGGCCAATTTACAGTCAAACCTCATAAATTTTGATCCACATAAATATTATGGGCTCATATGAACCATTTGATCAAGTTTGGACCATAACTCCTCAAGAAATTTGATCAAATCATCAAAAGGGCAAAATGGTCATTTTTAGGGTTTTGACTGCAGAAGGGCAATTTCTGATTTTTCACCTAGCCAATGACAAATTGGGTTCAAGCATGGATTCAAGGACTCAATGGAATCATCTTTACCTATTCACAAGGTTCAAAATATCTCAAATGCATTGGATTAACAGATGAATTTTTCAGTCAACTGATCAAAATTTGACTGTACACTGAAAAGTCAAACTTTGACTTTTTGGTCAAAATCAAGTGCCAAGGGTCATTTTTCATCAAGATGTGTCAAAACATGAAACTTGTTCATCAAGAAACCTAATTTTGCAAATTAGGGTTTAAGATTGAAAATTTTCATAACTGTAGAATTTTTCTAAGTTATGAAATTTTCTTATTTTTTCCCAACTTTGCCAAACTTTTTCACCATGATGCAATTGGATTCAAACAAAACTTCCGACATGAAAGTTGTATTCCTCCACAAAATCTACAACTTTGATTCACAAAGTTTTCTCAAAAGAAGCTTGGATCTCAAGTTATGATTTTTGGAACAAGGGTCCATGAAACTTTTAACTTAGTCAAATTTTGCCCTAGTTTAGGCAGGATTTTGACCTATCTTCATGGCAATTTTTCACCTAGTTCCACTTGGAATCTCAAAATGAATTTCAAATATGGATTGTAGAGCATGTTATAATCTTTCGAAAATGTCCAAGAACTCTCCAAAATCATTTATGGTTAGGGAGAATCGAAGGTTTGAATTTGGAAAAAACTCACTTTGATCCATGGCATGTTTCATGTTGCTACAAGTTGCAATTTCCATCTAGCATTGTTTATACTTAATTACAGGTATCTAAACCCTTCCACACTCAAGAATTAAATGCAAATCCAATGGATTAAAGCTTTGTTCTGATCAATGGAAGATTACACAAAGGATTAATCCAAAAATGGAAAAAAGTTAACAATGCCATTTTGATAAAGTTTACATTATGCATATTTGTTTCTCTTGAGGATTGCACCCTTTCTTTGGCAGCAAACAAAGTCCATAAACTAAGGAAAAGGTACAAAAACTTTGTGCATGCTTGAAGCTAGCCTGTACAGGCCTGTCCTTGGTCACTTCACACTTTTCTTAAACATGAGTTGATTCTTAAAAATATAGGCAGAGTGTTCAGGAAAGTTGACTTGTTTTTTAAGAAAAGTGTGAAGTGACCAAGGACAGGCTTGTACAGGCTAGCTTCAAGCATGCACAAAGTTTTTGTACCTTTGCCTTAGTTTATGGACTTTGTTTGCTGCCAAAGAAAGGGTGCAATGCTCAAGAGAAACAAATATGCATAAAGTAAACTTTATCAAAATGGCATTGTTAACTTTGCCATTTTTGGATTAATCCTTTGTGTAATCTTCCATTGATCAGAAAAATGCATTAATCCATTGAGTTTTCATTCAATTTTTTAGTGTGAAAGGGTTTAAGGACCTGTAAGTAAGTACAAACAAAGCTAGACAGGAATTGCAACTTGTAGCATAGTGAAAAATGCCACGGAGCAAAGTGATTTTTTGCAAAATTCAAACCTTCGATTCTCCCTAACCACAAATGATTTTGGAGAGTTCTTGGATATTTTGGAAAGCATGTAACATGCTCTACAATCCATATTTGAAATGCATTTTGAGATTCCAAGTGGAACTATGTGAAAAATTGCCATGAAGATAGGTCAAAATCCTGCCTAAACTAGGGCAAATTTTCACTAAGTTAGAAAGTTTTTGGACCCTTATTCCAAAAATCATAACTTGCGATCCAAGCATCTTTTAGGAAAACTTTGTGAATCAAAGTTGTATATTTTGTGGAGGAATACAACTTTCATGTTGGAAGTTTTGTTTGAATCCAATTGCATCATGGTGAAAATGTTGGGCAAAGTTGGGAAAAAATAAGAAAATTTTATAACTTAGAAAAATTCTAAGTTATGAAATTTTTCAATCTTAAACCCTAATTTGAAAACTTAAGTTTCTTGATGAACAAGTTTCATGTTTTGACACACCTTGATAAAAAATGACCCTTGGCACTTGATTTTTGTTAGAACAAAGTTTGAATCTACTACCCTAAGTTTAAGTTTTGATGATAACAAAATGAAAAGATATATTAATTATGTGATTCATGTAAGAACTATTTGCTACCTAAAAATTACTTTCTGTTTTACAGAAACTATGATGGTTATCAACAAGAGTACATCATAATAAGCATCAGAAAATTAGATATCAACATCAGCATCAGAAGATGCTATATCAGATACCAGAATCAGAAGAACAACTTACGCTTATGCTGAAGCTTGATGAACAGATCTGCGCTCAACACTTTGAACTCTGATAAAGACAACAACAGTTCATCAGCACTTAAGCAGCGTCAGAATGAGCCAAAGCCAGAACACGCTTAACTGGAAACGGTACTGTGCATTCAAGATGAGTTATTACCAACGGCATCATTCCAGACAAGATCTGCTTAATAAGGAAAGATTGTTATTGGCATTGAATCAGAATTATTGCTCCAACGTTCACTAATTCCAATGCTATATAAACAAGTCAATGAAGATTGAATTGGCTAATGCTCTACACCAATATACACGCCTAAAAGCTATTCATCATCTTCCTCACTCTCAGTTTGCTAAAAGCTCCAAAATTCCTTACTCAATTATTTTAGCAATCTAGTTTCCATAAGCTTAATTTGTGTAGTATCACAGTTGTGATAAACAGTTTTGTAGAAAACATTCACACACCTAGTTTTCAATTCTTTGTAAGAAAGTAATTCCTTGAGAAACCGGTTTGTGGTTTGCATCAAGAAGGCTTTAGCAGTTGTTAAAGCAGATTGTAATATTCAGTTGAATACAGTGGATTAAGACCTCGTTGGAGAGAGGCGAAATCACCTCTACGGGTGGACTGGAGTAGTTTGAGATCAAACGAACCAGGATAAAAATATCGTGTTGATTGTATTGATTTTCAAGTTTTAACAATTCAACCCCCCTTCTTGTGTTTTTCACTTCTTCAATTGGCATCAGAGCGCCTGGTTCTGAGCTAAAACACTTAACCGTGTCAGTACAAGATCCAACATCAGAAAAACACAATGGCAGGAATTTATCAACACACCAGCAATGACAACCATGAGGACAGAGACAGATTCAGCGGCAAACCTCCAGTCTTTGATGGAGAAAATTTTGATTACTGGAAAGACAGAATTGAAAGCTTCTTTCTGGCACATGATGCTGATCTGTGGGACATGGTGACAGATGGATACACGCACCCTGTGAATGCAAGCGGTCAGAAGATTGATAGGAAAGCAATGTCTGACCAACAAAAGCGTGACTTCAAAAATCACCACAAGGCCAGAACCATCCTTCTCAGCGCCATCTCGTATGCTGAATATGAAAAGATCTCTAACAGAGACACAGCTAAGAACATGTTTGACTCACTCAGAATGACGCATGAGGGCAAGTTTCAGGTCAAAGAAACTAAAGCTCTTGCACTTATTCAGAAGTATGAGGCATTCAAAATGGAAGAAAGTGAATCCATTGAAACAATGTTCTCTAGATTCCAAATTCTGGTGGCTGGTCTCAAGGTTCTGGACAAAGGATACTCTACTGCTGATCACGTCAAGAAGATCATCAGAAGCTTACCAAAGCAGTGGAGGCCAATGGTTACAGCTCTAAAGCTAGCAAAAGATCTCAACAAAATCTCTCTGGAGGAACTTATCAGCTCCCTCAGAAGTCATGAGATAGAGCTAGAAGTTGATGAACCTCAGAAGCAAGGTAAGCCTTTAGCATTAAAATCTAACAAAAAATCTGAGTCTAAAGTTTTGCAAGCAGTTGAAGAAACATCTGATGGATCCTCATCAGAGGAAGACGAACTTTCTCTTCTCTCCAGAAGAGTGAATCAACTATGGAAGCAGAGGCAAAGGAAGTTCAGGAATCCCAGAAGATCTGATCAGAACGAGTCTTCTTCCAGATACAGAAGGACAGATTCTTCCTCTGGATACAGAAGATCTGAAGGCTCCTCAGGAAGCAGAAAGCCAAACACCAAGGACATCATCTGCTATGAGTGCAATGAGCAAGGACACTACAAGAGTGACTGCCCAAAGCTTCAGAGGGAAAAGCCCAAAAAGAAGTTTGGAAGAGAAAAGAAGAAAAGTCTCATGGCTACATGGGATGACTCTGACTCGTCTGAAGCTGACTCAGAATCAGATGATGAGAGAGCAAACATAGCTCTCATGGCCAACATTTCAGAAGATAGTAAAGCTTCTAAATCAGACTCAGAATCAGATACAGAAGAGGTATTTCCTGACTTTGCAGCTAATTTTACCAAGGCTGAACTTGCTGAAAGCCTTAATGAAATTCTGGAAAGGTACCAGCAGATTAGAGTTAAATTCAGAAACCTGAAAAGGAATCTTGAATCTGACTCTGATAAGACTGAGAGTCTTAAATTGGAAAATTCTGAGCTGAGAAATAAAATTTCAAAATTAGAAAATACTTTACAAAACTCTTAGAAGGAACCAATTTCTGAAACTCCCAGCAGCGCTGATGAGATCATCAAGGAGTATGATCACAGTTTCCAGAAGTTCCTTGCTAAAAGCATAAATAGAAGCAAAATGGCTTCAATGATCTATGGAGTTAGCAGAAACGTCAGGAAGGGAATAGGATACCAAGGTAAGGTTCCTATACCTAAGAATGTCATGGATTTAACCATTAAACACACTCCTCTGAACTCACATTTTGTGTATGGTCACACACATGATATTAAATACAATAGCAGTAAGTATTCTGTGAAACCAAAATTCAACCAGAGTTTCGGTAAATCTAACAAATCAGGACCCAAGAAAATCTGGGTACTAAGGATAAAATAATACATGTTGCAGATATCTTTAGCAGCAAATCAGAAACACCAGTCATGGTACCTGGACTCTGGCTGCTCGCGACACATGACGGGAAGAAGGCATATGTTCCAAAGCCTGGAACTTAAGCCTGGAGGCCACGTTGGCTTTGGAGGCAATCAGAGGGGAAAGATCATTGGCTCTGGAACTGTAGGTAATGGAAATCTTCCCTCTATAAATAATGTTCTGCTAGTAGATGGATTAATGCATAATCTATTATCCATAAGTCAATTAAGTGATAACGGTTATGATATAATCTTTAATCAAAAATCATGTAAAGCTGTTAGTCAGAAAGATGGGACTATCCTGTTTAATGGAAAGAGGAAAAACAACATCTATAAAATCAAACTTTCTGAACTGAAAAGTCAGAATGTAAAGTGTCTTCTGTCTGTTAACAACGAGCAGTGGATCTGGCACAGAATATTGGGGCATGTTAGTATGAGAAGAATATCTCAGATTAACAAACTCAATCTGGTCAGAGGACTTCCTAACTTGAAGTTCAATTCAGATCCTCTATGTGAAGCATGTCAGAAAGGCAAATTTGCAAAACTTTCTTACAAATCTAAAAATGTTGTTTCTACCTCTAAGCCATTAGAACTTCTGAACATTGACTTATTTGGACCAGTTAAAACTGCTTCAGTCAGTGGCAAGAAGTATGGGTTAGTAATCGTAGATGACTATAGCAGATGGACATGGGTAAAGTTCTTAAGACACAAGGACGAGTCACACTCTGTGTTTGTTACCTTCTGTAACCAAGTTCAGAATGAAAAGGATCTTAGAATCGTTAAAGTCAGAAGTGATCATGGTGGAGAGTTTGAAAACAAAGATTTTGAGTCATTCTTTAATGACAGAGGCATTCTGCATGATTTCTCTTGTCCTAGAACTCCCCAACAAAATGGAGTTGTAGAACGAAAGAACAGAACATTGCAAGAAATGGCCAGAACCATGATCAATGAGACAAACGTTGCTAAGATCTTCTGGGCAGAGGCAATAAACACAGCGTGCTACATTCAGAATAGAATCTCAATAAGACCTATTCTGGAAAAGACTCCATATGAATTGTGGAAGAACAGAAAGCCCAACATTTCATATTTTCATCCATTTGGATGTACTTGCTTTATGTTAAATACAAAAAATTATTTGAACAAGTTTGACTCTAAAGCACAGAAGTGTATTATGTTAGGATACTCTGAACGCTCAAGAGGGTACAGAGTATACAATACAGAAACACAGATTGTGGAAGAATTAATCAGTGTTTGTTTTGATGATTAGCTTGACTCTGAAAAGTCAAAGCAGAATAAAGTTTTTGCAGGTATGGAAATTGAAATTACAGGTTCTGAAGACAAGTCATCAGAAGCTCTCAACACAGACACTCCTTCAACATCTGAAAGGAGCACTGCTAGCAATCCTACAACAGCTGCTGATCAACCTCAGAAGAGACCACCCAGAAGCAGTTTGGATCACCCAGAAGAAACTATCTTAGGAAGAAAGGAAGATCCAATCAGAACAAGAGCAAGCTTCAGAAACTCTGAAGAAACCCTCATGGGACTTGTGTCTCTGATTGAACCTTCTTCTATTGATGAAGCACTTCTGGACAACGACTGGATTCTAGCAATGCAAGAAAAGCTGAATCAATTCACCAGAAATGGCGTATGGGATCTTGTTCCCAGACCAAAAGGATTCAACGTCATTGGAACAAGATGGGTGTTCAGAAACAAGCTAAATGAACAAGGTGAAGTCATCAGAAACAAAGCATGACTGGTAGCACAAGGTTATAGTCAGCAAGAGGGGATAGACAATACAGAAACCTTTGCTCCAGTCGCCAGGTTAGAATCTATCAGACTTTTAATTTCATTTGCTGTTAATAGAGGCATCACTCTGTATCAGATGGATGTCAAAAGTGCATTCTTAAATGGTTATATAGAAGAAGAGGTTTATGTGCAACAACCCCCTGGTTTTGAAAATACAAAACATCCAGAACATGTTTTCAAACTAAAGAAGTCACTATATGGTCTGAAACAAGCTCCCAGAGCTTGGTATGAAAGACTAAGTAACTTTCTGTTAGAAAATGAATTCACCAGAGGGAAGGTGGACACTACCTTATTCTGTAAATCAGTTAAGAATGACATCTTAGTCTGTCAAATTTATGTTGATGATATTATTATTGGATCTACTAATCCTTCTCTTGGAAGAAAATTTGCTAAGTGTATGCAGGAAGAGTTTGAGATGAGCCTCATGGGGGAACTGAAATTCTTTTTAGGAATTCAGATCAATCAAACTCCAGAGGGAACTTACATTCATCAGAGCAAATATGTCAGAGATCTTCTGAAGAAATTTGACCTCTCAGAATGTAAGCCATCAAAGATTCCAATGCATCCCACGTGCATTCTGGAAAGAGAAGAGGTAAGCAAAAAGGTAGAACAGAAGGTCTACAGAGGTATGATTGGTTCTCTCCTTTATCTGACTGCTTCAAGGCCTGATATCTTATTCAGCGTATGTATTTGTGCTAGATTCCAATCAGATCCTAGAGAATCTCACTTAACAGCTGTTAAGCGAATTTTCAAGTATCTGAAAGGTACTACTAATCTGGGTTTATTTTATAGAAAATCTAGTGATTACAGCTTAGTAGGCTACTGCGATGCTGACTTTGCTGGAGACAGAGTAGAGCGTAAAAGTACTTCTGGAAGCTGCCAGTTTCTGGGAGAAAATCTGATCTCTTGGTCCAGCAAAAGGCAATCCACAATTGCGCTATCAACAGCAGAAGCTGAGTACATAGCAGCCGCAGGTTGTAGCACACAAATGCTCTGGATGAAAATTCAGCTTGAAGACTTCCAGATTTTTGAGAGTAACATCCCTATACTCTGTGACAATACTCCTGCTATTTGCTTAAGTAAGAATCCCATTTTACATTCTAGGGCTAAGCATATAGAAATAAAACATCACTTCATTAGGGACTACATTCAGAAAGGAATTTTGAACTTAAAATTTATTGATACAGACCATTAATGGGCTGATATCTTCACTAAACCCCTTTCTGAAGATAGGTTCAATTTCATTCTGAAACATCTCAGCATGAAAATCTGCCCAGAGTGAAAATGGTTTAATTCTATATATTATCCTTCAGAATGTATTTGTTTTACTGTGAACTTCTGATCAATCTCTTTTCAGAAAGATAGAACATGCAGATTGTATCAGATGCTATTCTTAAAGATCTGAGCGTTTCAGCTAAAGGATAGACGTGTTTCTCACTAAATCAAACAAGTGTCATTCAATCATCAGCAAATCTCTGAAGCAGAACGCGTGCACGCTTCTGAGAAGGAAAAACGCTGATTGGGTGCATTGAGACACATGTCTGGTAACCGTTTCAAGTATCTTTCTCAAATCCCCCAAAATCAGCAAGCATTAAATGAAAGTAATCATGTTTTAAAACGTAATCATGATTTTATTTCTCTTTCTTGAAACCGTTTACACTTTCAAAAAGTATTTTGAAATCTATTTAAGCACTTTAACTTCTCACATTAATCTTTTACCGTTTCTTACAATCTTACAAAATATTTTCTGCATTTTCCTTGTGTGTTCATCTCTCTCAAAAGAAACCCATTTTTCAGTTTTCTCAAAAACAAAAAACCTAAGCGTGAACATGGCAACCTCCAGCAATGTCTCTGCAGGTTCTCAGAAGGAAGCTTCTTCTGAACCATACCAAGTTCCATTCAGAACACTCCTTACACCAGTGAAGAATTTGGAAGTGCTGTCTGAACTGATTGTTGACTTCTCCAGTCTGAAAGAAAATGGATTTGACTTGACAGAAGAAGTTAGGGCACAGGAATGGGAGAGATATTTTGATAGGTTGGTTGGACCAACGTTCCCAGTCTTGGTCAAGGAGTTCTGGATTCATGCGTACTCATCAACGCATCAAGTCACCTCCTACATAATGGGAAAGAAGATTGTGATCACTGAGGATCACATAGCAAGATTGATTGGATACAGTGGCGGTGGTATCCACTGTATCGATATGGCTGAAAGATGCTCTGACGTTGCTGTCATTGCAAGGCAGATTTTCACCCATGGGGTTCCCAGCAGCAAGATCAGAGACTTAAAGGATCACGACAGAGTATGGGCGAAGATTATTCTGGGGTGCTTTAATAACAGGAAGCCAACAAGCTCCCTTGATTATATAAATATAGATCAGCAATTTCTGATCTATTTTATTAATCAGAAGGTAAAAATCAACTTGGCTCATCTTCTGTTTAATCACCTCAGGACCAGCGTCAAGGAGACCAGGGAAGAAGAAAGAACAAAAAGGGATTGGATACCCTTTGGCAGGTTAATATCAGATATTCTGACAGAGAATAGGCTGATAGAGCACCTCACAGAAGCTCAGGAATTAAGTTCTATTGAACCAACTGTTGGCAAGCCTCTGAACGCCAAGAATCTGAAGAAAATGAAATTGATAGAGAATATCATAAAGGAGCCCAGCGTTACTCCTCTTGCTGACATCACCAGAAGAAGAGTCCCTCTGGACGACTTTCCATTATTTTCTGAGATAGAATCAAAACCAGTTGTGGTTCTCAGATACTTGGACGCTTGCAAGGCTGATGGTACAGATCCCAAGCTGAATATCAAAGATCTGCACCAATAACAACCAGAAGTTACTATGAAGAAGACAAAGAAAAGGAAGGCCACTTCAGAAGGACCATCCCAGCAGACCCCTAAGAAAAGAGGTAATTTATCTGCTGCTTCTGTTTTAAATTCTTCTGCTATTCCAACATTAATTCCAACCCCAGCTTCACATGAACTTCCAATCCCCATACCAACTATTGATGAAACCGAACCAGAAGATGACCCTTCTGAGTCACTGACTCTCAGGAGACCCCAAACCAAATCCCAAACTCCAAAACCCACAACATCAACAGCATCAGAACTTGACAAAGTTCTGTCTGAAATTGATCAACGTGTTTCTGATCACCTCTCAACAAATCCAAGCACTGAACCAGAAATTGCCCACTCTCCTCAACCAGAACAACCTCTCTCACCCATACCAGAAGAACCACAAATTCCTGAACAACCAGAAATTCCACATCCTTCTCCACAACCAACAATTCCTCCTCCCTCTCCTCAACCAGAAATTCATCCACCATCACCTCAACCATCACCTCCTCAACCTGAGTTTCATCACTCTGAAACTCCATCACCTGAACCTCATTCTCCTCAATCCTCTGAGCCACAACCCTTGGCAATTCAGCTGCCATGTGGAACAACCGTAACCATGGCCCAGCTGCCATCCTCGCCAGAAACTACCCCTCCAAATACTCCAAAAACTCCAAATAGTCCAATTATTATTTCTGATTCTCCCACTCCATCTCCCAAACAAACTACAGAAGACCCCAGCAGGACCTTCATCGATTTAACAATCCTTGACCGTCTTGTGATATCAAACACAAAATAGCCATTCCCAAACCAAAACAGCCAGATGTTGGCTCTGGCATTGTGAATTTTGAAACAGGTTTGCAGCAATGGATTGCTTCTCTAAAGCAAGTTTGTCCTGGAATGATTGATCCTGCTGCCTCAGACCAACTCTGGACACGATTCAGAATTTGGGTACGTGCTAAAGCCCTCAAATTGCAAGACATCAATTATGAGCAGGCACAACAGAACTTCAGCAAGCTGCTAAAGGAAGTTGAAAGTCAGCTGCCACGGGAAGACGTGCTCCTTCTGGATAGTGAGCCATGGTCTAAGAAGCGTCCAGCTTCAAAAGTGCAGCCAGCAGAAGATCAGACTACTCAAGCTGAAGAGGTTAGACAAGCTGAAGATGTTGCAGAAAGCTCTCAGAAGCTTCCTGCTTCTGATGTTTCTCAAGCTGCCTTGGACAGGCAAACTCTGGAAGAGCTGAAGCTGAATGATATTCGTCTGCAGCAAAGAATGGATGAAAATGATTGGAAGATGAAGGAAAGGATGGATGTGTAAGACAGCAAGATAGATACAGTAGTCAGCATGGTGCACAAGCAGACTGAAACTGCTTATCAGATTAAGGCAATGCTGGAGACTCTGTTCACACGCTTTCCTCCCCAACCTTAGTTTTTCATTCATGACATTTTCAATGTTTTCTTTGCATATCTTCTGTATTGTTTTGTCTGGCTCTTAATTTTAATATAACAAGTTTTTCTGCTCTGATCGTTTTTAGCACATCACTTACACTTTTTGATTGCTGACAAAAAGGGGGAGAACAAGAATGATATTTTTCAATAACGGATTACTGAGACAGAAAAGTCTCAAACATTCTAACTCTGATATACTTGAATATGTTTTCTGTTTTTGCATAAGTCTACAGGTACAAGAAGGTACAAGAAGGTAATCACCTATGATACACTGAAGCTCTGAAGCTCTGATATTCTGATCTGAAGTTTTGATAGTCAAAGCTCTGATATTCTGATCTGAAGCTCTAATATTCTGATGTTCAAAAAATCAATAAAGATCTGATCCTGAAGACTCTCGGAATTAAAAAGGGAAGTAATAAATTCAGGGGGAGTATCTCCAATCCCAACTCTGATATCTCTTTATCCCTTATCTTTGATAACTTCTTATTTAATTCTGATGCAACTTATCATTTAGTTATCTCTGATACTTTTCACGCTAATTTTCAATTAAAAATATCTAGTTTTTGTCATCATCAAAAAGGGGGAGATTGTTAGAACAAAGTTTGAATCTACTACCCTAAGTTTAAGTTTTTATGATAACAAAATGAAAAGATATATTAATTATGTGATTCATGTAAGAACTATTTGCTACCTAAAAATTACTTTCTGTTTTACAGAAACTCTGATGGGTATCAGCAAGAGTACATCATAATCAGCATCAGAAAATTAGATATCAACATCAGCATCAGAAGATGCTATATCAGATACCAGAATCAGAAGAACAACTCACGCTTATGATGAAGCTTGATGAACAGATCTGCGCTCAACACTCTGAACTCTGATAAAGACAAGAACAGTTCATCAACACTTAAGCAGCGTCAGAATGAGCCAAAGCCAGAACACGCTTAAGTGGCAACGGTACTGTGCATTCAAGATGAGTTATTACCAACGGCATCATTCCAGACAAGATATGCTTAATAAGGAAAGATTGTTATTGGCATTGAATCAGAATTATTGCTCCAACGTTCACTAATTCCAATGCTATATAAACAAGTCAATGAAGATTGAATTGGCTAATGCTCTACACCAATCTACATGCCTAAAAGCTATTCATCATCTTCCTCACTCTCAGTTTGCTAAAAGCTCCAAAATTCCTTACTCAATTATTTTAGCAATCTAGTTTCCATAAGCTTAATTTGTGTAGTATCACAGTTGTGATAAACAGTTTTGTAGAAAACATTCACACACCTAGTTTTCAATTCTTTGTAAGAAAGTAATTCCTTGAGAAACCGGTTTGTGGTTTGCATCAAGAAGGCTTTAGCAGTTGTTAAAGAAGATTGTAATATTCAGTTGAATACAGTGGATTAAGACCTCGTTGGAGAGAGGCGAAATCACCTTGACGGGTGGACTGGAGTAGTTTGAGATCAAACGAACCAGGATAAAAATATCGTGTTGATTGCATTGATTTTCAAGTTTTAACAATTCAACCCCCCTTCTTGTGTTTTTCACTTCTTCAATTTTGACCAAAAAGTCAAAGTTTGACTTTTCAGTGTACAGTTGATTTTTGATCAGTTGACTGAAAATTTCATCTGTCAATCCAAGGCTTTTGAGATCTTTTGAACCTTGTGATTAGGTCAAGATTATGCCATTGAGTCCTTGAACCCATTCTTGAACCCAATTTTCCATTGGCTAGGTGAAAAATCAGAAATTGCCCTTCTGCAGTCAAAACCCTAAAAATGACCATTTTGCCCTTTTGATGATCTGATCAAATTTCTTGAGGAGTTGTGGTCCAAACTTGATAAAATGGTCCATATGAGTCTATAATGTTGATGTGGATAAAAAATTATGAGTTTTGACTGTAAATTTGTCATAGTTGACTTTTTCCCCAATACAATTGATTTCTAGGTCAACTGTCCAATTGACTGGGCAAAAATTTGATTCAAAGTTTGAAACTTGGTATGGGAAATCTTATAAGTCCAACATGAAGTATGAAAGTCACTTTGA
The DNA here is from genome assembly GCA_948472305.1 of Vicia faba. Lineage (NCBI taxonomy): Eukaryota > Viridiplantae > Streptophyta > Magnoliopsida > Fabales > Fabaceae > Vicia > Vicia faba. The sequence goes on from OX451739.1 coordinate 1,404,627,590, forward strand.
GCATTGGAAGTCCAACAATCCCTGTGCAAACTCAAACCCTAATTTCAGGTTATCAATGCAAGGAGATATCTTGAGCAGAGCAAACCCTAGCTTGATCTTGAGTTCAAAGAGTCTTGTGAGGGGAAATCTTGATAACATAAGAGGGAAAATTTTGGGGTACAACACCAGCACCTGTGCAACAAAAATGACAAGACAATCAGCATAAGCAGGATGCACCCAAAAGGTAATTCACCAAAATCAACATGTCCTCGACTCAAGTATTGCAACACATGTTGAAGATGGAGTTGATAACATTGAATGATCCTCCTCAGAATCCCAACACCGTCTTTACTCTGTACAACCCTAATGTGAGATGCACTTATCGTTCCAATAGTCCAGGACATGACACTAATATCTGTTGGGCATTGAAAAATAAGTTTCAGGACTTGATTGACGAAGGGGTGCTGGAGTTCACACAAGATGGTCATACTGAATTCTTTTGCCATCCCTCAAAGGCATACCATCTAAAGTGACAAGTTCAGACAAAGAGGCTTTTTGTTCATTAGAATTTTCAAATTGTAATTTTCTTTTAATTGTTCGAACACTTATTTCATGTCAAACTTTGTTATTTCATTAATGCATTGCATATGTTTGTCTTGAATTAATCCATTCGTTGTCACTATACTGAAACTATGTTTTTACTTCCTTTTTGTGATATTTAACTCTCGATTAAAAAACTATAAGCCTTTAGAGGGAGGATGAAGAAAATGATACCATAATCTATACAGTATACTTTTGAATAGACCTTGATGAAGATGTACATGCGTTCTTTCAAATCCTAAATAGTGGAGTTATAAGGAAGATAATCCCTAGTCAACCCCTTTGAGCCTAAGAAGTAGCAGTTTTTTTTTCACAAAACTTAAAACTTTTAATCATGACCTGGGGCAGGGTAGTTTCTCAATTAATTCAAATGTGCATTCAGTCGCAAGCTCTACCTTCATACACGATGAATAGTGTCGAAGATGATCTTCTAAAGACAGTGATGGTTCCCCGTAATCACTAAAATAGGAATTCATTACTTTTCAAAAGAAAATCCCGCTAAGTCAAAACCTATGAAGGAAACTTAAGGAAAAACTAGGGCAACCCGCTGACTGTAATCACAAAAGAAATAGTTCAGGCAAAAGGTAGGGATAATAAAATCAAAAAAGAGGTCGCTATGAATCCTCAACAAAAAATATTATTAAAAAAATGATGATTGCCTTCTCAAATAAACTTTCAGTATCCGAACCATCACTGGAATATCAGGGAAAAGATTCCAGACTCAATTGGGATCTAAACGCACAATTAACTAAGTATATGACTGAAGAACATCACAAAGAATAGGTTGGATACAAATAAAGTTTGAGCCTTTATACTTTGTTTATTAAACCGTGAACCAGGTCACGCTACAACCCTTAAAAGTCCTAGCTGAAGCGTGGGTTAGTTCGAAAGCATACGGTTACAAAAGGTATCCGGACTCTTGTAAGGTTTACTATAAATCCTGAGGTGAATTCATATTCTTACAAAATTATGTTTATTTACTAAAAATTCATTTTTAAAACTTCAAGACAGACATAAGTTTTGCATTCTTTAAATGCCATTGTTTGCATATGAATAATCATTCGACGGTAGAGAATTTCGCACAATGGATATTCAATGAATGGAAATCCTCTAGACATAATCACCCTAGATGGAAAGACATTTCCAGTAACATGAATTTCATAATCAAGGGGAATGACATGGTGTCTAACTGATTTGGGGGAAGTCAAGTCAAGATTCAAGGAATCTCTCAAAAGCGCTGAATAGTCAGGGGCAAATCTCCATCTGAATCACTTGAGGCATTGAACATGAATTCTAGCAAAGGATCATGTACGATCGAGAGAAAAAAATTTCTGGAAGTGCTACAAGACTTACTACTATGGACAGTGACAATTCTCCGCACCCTGTGAACACCAACATAATCGAAAAACATTATGCATGAAAAAAGACCCGCTAGGTTGACTGGCCTAGGAAAAAATAAGGGTATCCCAGAGAACCAAAAGAGTTCGGGAAAAAATTAGGGATATATAACTAAAACTATACACTCGGCAAGTCAGAAACCTGAAAAGGCGGCTTGGTCAAAAAGGGTATCCCGGTGGACTAAAAATCTGAAAGGACAATCCAAGCAAAAGTTAAGGATTGAAGCGTACGACTATGTCCCCTCATCTCGTCACTTATCTATCAGTAGAAGACTTATCGTCCTGATCAGCATTCACCAAGGGCTCTAGAAGTTGAGGTATGTTCAAGTCTCCACGGACCCCCACAGAGCCAATTCCATGAGATTATCTCCATAAAGTATCTTCACAAAGTCATACATTCCCCGAAATTTCCCCGGCAGATTGCTCTGGCAGATAAAGCAATATGATCTTCTTCCTGGCAATATCACCAACTTATGGAGTTTCAATCAGTACAATTTATGGAGTTTCTCTTCCCCAGTTGAGCTTGTTCCTCCAAGGTTGTAAAATCCCCTTCAGACTTATGCTCTCTAGCAGAATTCATTTCCTTAACATGGGTGTTTCCTCAGCAAGAGTACTTCTCCATCAATAGAGTTTATTTCCCAAAACAATTTATCATCTTCTAGATACAGTATAGATACAATCAAGACACAGATTAATTCTGGCACTCATTCCAGATTTCTCTTCTAGATATAGTACATATACAATCAAGACACAGATTCATTCTGGCACTCATTCCAAATTTCTCTTCCAGATACAGTTCAGATATAATCCAGATATGGATGTCATTCTGATAATCATTCAATACATCTTTCAGATATGGTTCAGATACAGTCCAGATATGGATATTATTCTGATACCCATTCAATACATCTTCAGATACAATCAAGGCATGGGTTTATTCTGACACTCCCCAGCTAGAGTGTGTTTCTACCACAAATCACTAGAAAATCCCTCTCTCCAGTGAAGTCGTCACTATCCCTAGAGAGTTTCTATAGAACCTGGCAACCAGACCAGATGTCAATCAACTTTATCCTCCTCAGGCGAGCTGGAAGGTTATCCATCTCTTCTATTCCTAGTCAGGGTATAAACTCCCTAGTAGAACAATGAACATCCAATGTTCTTAAAATCTTCTCCCCAAGCAAGAATTAACGCGATCCAACAGAGTTGCCTCAAGCAAAGAGCTAAAATCAACGTTCCCCAACGGAGTTTCCTTGAACAAGAAAGCAGGGATCTCTAGTGGAAACAATTCCTAGAAGATCGAATATACACATACTCTTCATCCCCAACAACAGTCAGGGATTTATTTTCCCCGGACAGAGATGCTCGAGTTTACAAATGCACATCAATAACATTTCACATTCATACATCATTTATAAACGACATAGCATATGCATACAAAACGCATATATCACAATCTCGTTTATTTTGAGAGCATCATTACGCAATACAATACCTACATCATGCCATTGCATAAAACTAACTTTGTCTTTTCAAGTTAGTTCCCGAACAGATAGAGATTATCAACAATTTAGATACGCTCCAAATACGGATGTCATTCTGATACTCATTCAGTAAATCTTTCAGATACGGTTCATATACGCTCTAGATACGGATGCCATTCTGATATTCATCCAGTACAACTTTCAGATATGGTTCATATACGCTCCAAATATGGATGTCATTATGATACTTATTCAGTACATCTTTCATATATAGGTTAGATACTCTCCAAATACAGATGTTATTCTGATACTCATTCAGTACATCTTTCAGATACAGTTCAGATACGCTCCAAATATGAATGTCATTCTGATTCTCATTTAATATATCTTTCAGATACAGTTCATATATGCTCCAAATACGAATGTCATTATGATACTTCTTCAGTACGTCTTTCAGATACAGCTCAGATATGCTTCAAATACGGATGTCATTCTGATACTCATTCAGCAAATCTTTCAGATACGCTCCAAATACGGATGTCATTCTGATACTCAGTCAGTACATCTTCAGATACGGTTAAGATATGCTCCAAATACGGATGTAATTCTGATACTCGTTCAGTACATCTTTCAGATACAGCTCAGATACACTCCAAATACGGAGGTCATTCTGAGACTCATTCAATACATCCTTCAGATACAATTCAGATACGCTCCAAATACAGATGTCATTCGGATACTCATTCAATACATCTTTCAGTTCAGATACGATCAAGATATAGATTCATTCTGATACTCATACCCAATACATCTCCAGATACAATCACGACAAAGATTCATTCTGACACTCCCTAACACATATGTTAGATACAGTCGGACACAAACTTATTCTAGTATACTTCTCATACGAAGTCAAATACAAAGACCTCTTCTGGCTCAAATGAAATCAACTGTATATTTATTCTGATACTTTTTCGAGTTTGGAGTCAACATTTACTTTGGATGGCATCTATAAGCCCACAAATGACGACTCTCAATCATATTCTCTAAATGGCATCTATAAGCCCATTCGCGATATCATCAACCAACAGCGTTACTTCATGCACATGCGAGTGCAAATTTCTGGGCACTCTAGGATTTAACCATCTTCCGTTTTCAGATTACGAAAGGCAGACAGGCCAATCTAACTTTTCAGGTTTAAGAAGATTGAACAGGGGCAGCTGTTTTACCCCAAAATTTTCCCTCTTATTTTATTCAAGACATACTCATAGAGGTCCCTAAATGCTCAAGGTTGACCAAGAATTGACCAAACAAATTCTCCTCATAAGCAATGGATCTCCAGCTAGGGTTTCATTTTTCACAAAGAAGTTTGGATTTCAAAGGCCTCGAGTGATTTCCATGGTTCCTAAAATGTCATTAAGAATTCTCATGCCAAGGTTCATGCCTTACATCACAAGTTTGCTCAGTTAATGACTCAAATGTTTGAAAGTCAAATGTAGTGGTCAAAAAGTCAACTATGGTCAACATACAGTAAAACTTCAAGATTTTTGGTCAACGTTAACATTTTGAAATGATATCTATCATTTGATCAAATGTTTATCATGATTCCTCATGGAATTCTTTCAAATCATCAAGAGTCCAAAATTGCAAAATTAGTGTTTCCTAGGAAAAGACAACTGAACTTTGGCCAAGCATAACTTTCACATTCTTCATCCATTTTTCCCCAACCAAAGCTCATTGTGAAGAAAATTAAATTGCCTACAACTTTTATTTTGTCCTCAAGTTTAAAAAATTCATCATTGGAAAGATATTATCCAATACATTACAGGTCTTTTTGAAAGTCAATAAAAAGGATTTTTTTTTCCAAGGCAAGTTACATCAATATAATTTCTCCAAATGCATAAATGGTAAACATAGAGATTGCAGGGGATATCTTGAGCTTTCTAAAAAGTCCAAGATCATCTCCAAAAGATAAAAATTGAGCAAGTTATGACTAGTACAAATTCGGAAAATTGGTGAAAATGCAAAAAAGTTAACTTTGAACAAAAATGCATTTTTAAGTTCATAGACCTATTTTGTGGGATTAAAATATGTTTATGACTTACTATAGGACCCCTAAATTAAATCTCACCTTGATTTTCATTTTTTATCCATTTTATTAATATTTATTTTGTTTTTATTCAAATAAACACAAAATAAATTGCATAAAATAATAAATAAAAAGTATGGACACATGGGCTGATGATTTGAGTTGATATTGGGTCTTAGAATTCGTGCAAGGCATGAGGTAAAAGACCAGGTTCATTTCATCTTAAGAAGGGCAAGTTTTTCACAATTTTGGAAGTATTTTAATATGTTTGATATTGCTTTGAAAGGGGGCTATTGTGTGTGGATTCTTCTCATGTTTACTCCCCATTCCATCCCTCTATAAATACAAAACAAAAGCATAATCCAAGACCACGAAAATTTTTCACAAAAATCTCTCCAAAACAAATTCTCCAAATTTGAAGAAATTGTGAAAATCATATCTCGCATCTCCAGCGGTTTTCAAACCGATCCAAACCTTTCATTGTCCTCCTGAAGGCCAGGAGTCAGAATCAATCATTATCCTTTGCAAATCAACCCCAGAAAATGTACTTCCATCGATTCTGATTGGTAACTTGGTAGGTTTCTTGTTCTCAAGATTTTCACAAGGTGCACCCCAAGGCGCGTTCCCCACTGGATCAGAACAAAGCTCCTGGACTCATCCGTTTTGGGCCCATTGTTCTCCTTCCTCACACCCCCTCCACTTACTTGTTCTTAGAAAGCCCATTTTCATTTCTTTTTTTGTGTTTTAATTAACTACTTTCTTTTCTAATCAATCTTATTTTAATAAAAAAATCACAAAAAATATTAGACTTAGGTTTTTATTAATTAAATTAATTTTAATTAATTACTTTAATCACTCTTTTTAATTAATTAACTAATTAGAGTTAGGGTTTTATTATTAATTTTTTTCATAAATCAAATTCAAATTATTATTAACACAAAATTATATTTTCTCATAAAAAGACCAAAAACATTTTTTTCTTACTTAGAATTTTAGTTTTTTTTGTCCTTTAATTTCTTTTTTTAATTATTCATTTGCTATTTAAATTCTATAAAACAAATATATAGGTCGCGCGGGTAATTGTGTCATAGTTGTAATTTACATTTCCTCGCATTTTTTCTATTATGTAACTGCTTATGAGATGTAATAGCTGTAGGCATTTACTTTCTCGCATTTTATTTTCCGCACTTATAGTTATGCATGTATATATATATATATATATATATATATATATATATATATATATATATATATATATATATATATATATATATATATATATATATATATATATATATATATATATATATATATATATATATATATATATATATATATATATATATATATATATATATATATATATATATATATATATATATAACTGTATAGTAACTAGGACGTGTATGGCACGATCTAAAAAATAAACGTTAGAAAAGCTTAACATCAAAGATAAATAATAACTGAAACACAAAACACTTCGCACACGAGCACCGCTAAGGTACCTCCACTTGTTGCCTTTGGAAAACAACAGTCATGTCCCTCAAAAGTGGGGACGCTTTAGCAAAGACCCTCGAATCAAAAGATCATAGTCCCTCGATTACCCTTCGGTGTTTCCTTTCGGTAAAATGATTTAGTCCCTTAAACGAAATTTCTAAAACGTCCTTACCGTTTGCCTTTGTAACTGTACGATGACCCTCGATTATCCCTTAAACATCCAACGATGGGGCTACCTACTCACTAATAGTATGATAGCAGTGTCTAAAGGAAAAGAGGAAAACAACAAACCTTTTCGAGTAGGTAGATAGTTCTTAGATGCTTGCTTAAAACAAAACATTTTCCACACCTACACTCATTCCTAAAAATATTTTCAAAAACACTTTGTATATGTTCTCAATAATACAAGAAACATTACAAAGTTCGCCGCACTAAGGTGTCTTTTCAAAATACTTCTTTTTCAAACACATAAACACAAGGTATTTTCAAATGAGCTAGCATCTAAGAGCCTGTATATAACTACAGATGGAAATGGTGCTAACACCTTCACTTCCCATAATCTATCCCCCTTACTCAAAAATAATCTCGAAAGGTCTTTTTCTGTTCTTTTCACCCTTTCCTTTGTTGGATAAAAGAAAAGTCGACGACGACTCTTGCTTACCGCAACATTTGTGAATACAAACGCAAAATCAGTATAACAGTCAGTTCTCCCACTGTATTACATGGGTCACAAATATTTGTCAAGAGGTCATTGGATCCTTCCAAATTTTTTCATAATTTAAAAATTAAGAAAAGTATTTTTAAACATTTAAAACAACTCAAGTAAAGTAAAAAAATATAAAAAAATATCAAAACACAAAATAAAATTATGAAAAAATAATAATCAGAAAGATAAAAATCAAAAGTATTTTTAAGAAATTTTTTAGATTTTTTGAAGTTAAAATGAATTTTTTATGAATTTTTGAAGTTTAAAACAAATAAAATATAAAATCAGAAAATAAAATAAAAACCAAAAATATGTAGACCATTGGATGAGATTCAAAACGCGTTAGTAAGCGAATCCAATGGATCAGGCGCGCTGTGTATATCATGGTCCTCAGAAAATAACACACGTGATCAATTATTAAACGGATTTAAAAAAAATGCGTGGCAATTTGTCATTGGTTGAATACAGACACGTAGGTCGTCTTCAACCTCTGTCCAAGCAAATTGTAGGTTCATGAAATGGAAAAATTATAGCTCGAGGCCGGTACCATTTGCTTCGTCTCTTCAAGACGATTTCAATGGTACCCTCACGAAAAATTCATGTAAGGTGTAGCTCAGTTATTTTGGAAGGAAAGATTTGAAAAGGGATTTGAAAATTCATGGTCAAAACTCACTTCTAGTTGAAAACAAATATTGCGACTAGAATCAAAATGATGAGAGCTTCATTACAGTACTAAAGTTTGAGAGAATTGGTGAAGGAGTCTACCTATTGAAGTTCAAATTTAGAGCTCTGAAACTTGGCTTGGCTAGCACGATTTAGGAAGTCTTAGAGCTTGGTTCTTCTTTTGTTAGCTTCAGTGAAGTTCAAGAATGAAGAATTGACAAAGAAAATGGATTGAGGAAAGCTGTAAAACCAAATTCGAAGTTGCAGAAAAGTGGGTTCAAGAGAAAGTTTGACAGGGTGATTATGGCTATCTAAGCTTGCGAAAATGAGTGGGATAGATCATGTATTTATAGGAGAAGTGAATGGAATCAAGAGGAGAGGTGAATGATGCCATTTGGAGGGAATTCGTGCACACCTGTTTTCATGAAATAAGTGTGATCACATGTACATCAAAACTCGTCCAAATGATGCGTTTTGACACTCTAAATCATCCACACGCTTATGCTAATCATGTTTAAGTATAAAACACGTACAAATTTGGTGATTAGAAATAAAATTATGGAAATTACATTCTGACTGTTTGAGAAACTTTAGTTTCAAGGTACCAACTTTGAAATCATGACATACTCAATTTAGGGAACCTTAGGACTTGATTCTTGATGCATTGGAAAGATAGGATCGCAAATTTTACAACGCGTAAAGAATGGAATCAAATGGATGCTTGAGCTGAAAGTTGTGATGTGTCAAAGTTGAGAAAAACATGTTGACTTTTTGTACTTAGAAAAATTCTAAGTTTTTTTTTCAAAAATGACCAATAATGTCTTGCATCCAAACATGGCCTTCCATTTAAAATTTTAGCTCTTGACCAAAAAAGATGGCATGAAGTAAATCTATTGAATGACATTTTGAGACTTGAACCATTTAAAATACCCAAATTCCTTAAAAAAACAGACAAAACACCAAAATAACACTAGAGATAACAATAAAACAATGATAAAACATGTACAAATCGAGTCAAATATGCAGTGTGTTTTAGTGTTATTAATGTCACCCAATACAATATAGTTTCCAATTTGTAAAAACAAAAAATAAGTTGGACTTATAAAAAAAACAACTTTTTTCTAAATAACTTTTTAATACATATACTTAAAAGAAAAAAGGGCCCGACAACAATATTTTTAGTTATGAACTTTAGGCGTGTTCTAAATTATTCTCAACATATTTCTATTGGACCATTTCATATCCGTTGAACCCATAAATTTTCATACTCATATTTGAATCTTGAGGACAAGGTTCAAATAAACTCGACGACAACGATAGAGAGTATTAATTAATTATTAGTTAGATATTTAATTAGTATTTTAATATATTATTAATATTATATTCTAGAAGTTTTTTTAGTTTTTAAAATTGTATCACATAGATGACTCTGATATATTTAGAATTCTATATATTTTGGTGTAATATGTTAGTTGAGAATCATTAAATGAAATTAAAAGTTATTTTTTATTCTTATTTTTATTTAATTTTATTGGTCTTTCTCTAGTTTCTTAAGATTTTGATATTGTTTTTGTTTAGAGACTAACATTTCACTTCATTTCAATTTGTTTCATTATGATATTAATTTTTTCAAAATATCAAAATATATTTTAACCATTTTAATATTTATATTGCTCAAAACTGTTGTGAATATTCGAAGAAACAGGCTCATAACAAAAATACAAAGAGACGTAAACAAAGATGAAACAACTTGAGCAGATGCTTAGTAGCAAGTTTTCACAATCATTGTCCAAACTCAGCCAAAATCCAAAAGGCTGGTAGTACTATAAATAGACTATACACTGGAGCTATCAAGTATCTAGTATCTAGTGTGAGGATACATCTAATTTTACGGTTACTATTTTTTTACGGAACAGTTAATAAATCTATGAAATAAAATGTTGTGAGGTTTTTTCGACAGAAAAGATCTATGAATAAAATAGATAACAATCTATTTATACATCTAACCTAACACCATCACTAAGTAGTTAATGAGAGAATGAAAATAATTGGGAAGTTACAATAAATTTGAATATTTTAAATGGTGTAATATACTCTTATTTAAACAATTAGTGTGATTTGATGTGTTGTACTTGTTAGTGCGTGAAATATTTTTATTGAGGGAGAGAGAATAATAAAATAAATTTTTTTATTATTGAATTAAATTGTTACAAATTGATTTATAAACCGATTTACAAATTGATTTACAGACTAACAAATTAGTCTATTTATATACAACCAACTTATACACTAAGTACGCTAACAAATCCTAATTAGGATTGGGCTTGAATTACAGAACTTGGAATATATCTAATATTATATATAATATCTCAACACACCTTATATAATTCAAGTTGTCGAACATACGCTAATCATAGTCGATCTGAACTATTCATAATTTCTTTCTCATATTCAAGAATCTGTCAATCTTCAATCATTTGGTGAAAATATCGGTCAAATATGCTTCACTTGAGCAATGTCTTACTTCAAGTTCACCTTGATTTACCTTTTCCCTTAAGAAGTGAAATTTAGCTTCGATATGCTTACTAATTTCATGCAAAACTGGATTTTTTGCAAGAATAATGGTTGACTTGTTGTCGATATGCAACACTAGAGGTTTCTTCACTTCGACCTCGTACTCTTTCAACACATATCTGATCAAAATTGCTTGACACACATCATAAGATCCAGCTATATATTCCCTCTCACACGATAATAATTCCACCTAGGTTGCTATCTCGAGCACCATGAGACTGGGGCACCAAATACTTGAAAAAAATAACCAGTTGTGCTTCTTTGATCTTTCGTATCTCCATACCAATCAGCATCTAAAAAGCAAGTAACTGTAGCTTCTTTTCATTCAGAATCTCGTCGAAATAGAACTTCATAGTTTATCAATCCTTTTAAGTATCTCAGAATTCTTCTGGCAACCTTCATGTTTGAGACCCTTGTCTTCCTCTTCATGCTTCTCTAACTTCAAATTTGGTTCGACAGGCGAAGATGCTGGAGTTGAATCATCCATCCTAAATCTCTTGAGTATCTTATTGACATACTTATTTTGATGCAACACCATACCTTGCTCCGGCATTTGAAGTTCCATGCCTAGGAAATAAGACAATTTTCCCATATCTGACATTTCAAATTCCTTCATCATCAGCTCTTAGAACTTCGACAAATTCTCCAAGCTATTTTCAATTACCAGCAAGTCATAGACATATAAGCAAGTGATTATTATATCTTGTGATACAACCTGAACATAGACACCATACTCAGACTTGCATTTTACAAATCCCAATTTGATCAAGTATAAGTCGATCTTCGTGTTTCATGCCCCAGGTGCTTGCTTGAGGCCATAGAGCACTTTGTGCAACTTATATATTTTACTTGTTTCCTTATGAATCACAAACCCATGAGGTTGTAGGAAATTCACCTCTTCATCTAAAGGTCCACTCATAAATGTTGATTTCACATTAAGTGAAATGTCGACCAGTCTTGCTTGCATGCCAAGGCTACCACTGGTCGAATATTCTCTAATCTTGCTACTGGAGAAAATACTTCAAAGTAGTTGAGTCCTACTCTCTGAAGAAATCCCCGACCTACCAATCTTGCTTTATGTCTTACTATCAACCCATCAGTGTTGTGTTTCAACTTGAACACCCACTTCACTTTGATAATTTTTGTGTGTAATGGAAATTTGACTAACTCCCATATGTTGTTTCTTTCGATTTCCTATAACTCTTTGATCATAGCTGACTTCCATTGTTTATTTTGTAAAGCCTCGTTATAGTTTATTAGTTCAGCGCCTGCAAGTAAAGCAAAGTGAACTAATTCTCCTTCTGGTGTTACTTCATCATCACCAGTCACTTCATAGTCTTGAAGTCTTGTTGGACGAACTCTAGCTCTTTGAGGTCTTTGGCTTATGCTAGCCATACCCTCTTCGACTTTGACTGTGTCAGGAATTCCAACAAGACTTCGACTGGAATATCATCAATTTCTTCAACTTCAAATTCATCAGTTTCTTCGTCGAAACCATATCTCATCAATGGTTGGTTAATTACATCATTATAATTCCCATGAAAACTTTTCATCAATCACAGTGTCTTGACTTATCACAATTTTATCATTGATTTCATTGAATAGCTTGTATGCACCAGTTAGAATCATATGTTCACTCTTGTGATCAAGCTTCATTCTTCTCACATTAGGAATGTGATTGTAACACATGGAGCCAAACACCTTCAGATGACTCACTAATGGTCGTTTGCCACTCCACACTTCTACATAAACCTTTTTATTTAATTTCTTGGTAGAGCACTTGTTCATAATATAAAATGCAATCAAAACAGCTTCACCCCATAAGGATTTTGGAAAATTCTTCTACTTCGGCATGCATCCCGCCATATCCAATATGGTTCTATTTCTTCTTTATGAAATTCCATTATGTTGAAGCGTATCGGGAGTAGTTACCTCATAATTGACACCATGTTCTACACAGAAATCTTCAAACATCTTGGATGTGTATTCGCCACCTCCACATGTTCACAGAACTTTGATCTTCTTAGCACTCTGGTTTTCGACAAGTATCTTGAATCTCTTAAAGATTTCAAATACTTTGTCTTTTTGCTTGATCACATAGATCTAGAGCTTTCGACTATACTCATCAACAAACGAAACAAAATACTTGTTTCTACTGATGGTTTTCTCTTAGAATGGGCCACATACATCTAAATGCATAACTTCGAGTATACAAGAGGATATCAATGGCATGGTAGAAACGAAGGAATTTCTGGATTGCTTTCTGACTAAACAACCTTCACATATTTGTCGGGCATTTCAAGACTTGGTATGCTAATTACCATATCTTGAGTGATCAGTTAATTGAGTGATCAAAAGTTCAAGTGACAAAACCTCAAATACCACATCCAACTATCATTGTGGTCGACAACTATTTTCAAGCATTGTACCTCTGTCGAACTGATCATAGTCTTAAATATCTGATTCTTCGACAATAGAGATTTTAAGACCAAATTGTTCTGGGTGGCTAACAATTATAAAGCTCAATTTTTCATGACAACTGAGAAACCTTTATCTACCATTTGTCTAACACTTAGTAGATTGCGCTTTATGCCAAGTACATAAAGTACATCTTTGATCAAGGCTTTAGCTCCACTTCCTCTTAGAATAACAATGTCACATGTAACTTCTTCTTACAATGAGCTATTATCAGTAATTTTGACCTTGATCTTCTTCGACTTGTCAAAATATGCTATCCACTCCTTTCAACCAGTCATGTGATTTGAGTAACCAGAGTCGAGAAACCAGATCTTGGATTCGACATTGTTATCAGCAACTGTGGCCATAACCATGATATTATCATAATTATATGAATCTTGACGTGCAAGGTTCACTTCTTCGTTATTGCCTTTTGTCAATCCCTTGTATTTCTTGTACCAATAATCTTGGCCAAGTGACATCACTTTTCACAGTTATAGCAGTGCACACTTTTTTTCTCTTTGTCATTTTGATAGGAATTTCCTTCTCCTCTTTTTGAGGATTCACAAGCCCTGTCATCGACCTTATTCTTGTGGGAATTCGACCAAGACTTCTTGCCTTAAGTCTTGTCAAATTTGTCTTTGAATTTGTTGGAACCACCACTCTTTTTCATGACTGAGCCTGCAGTGCTTGTATCGAGTCTTGAACTATTTTCCTTTCGACAATCCTAATCTCAAGCGCTTCCAATGAACAAACCAAATCTTCTAGTTTTAGGGTTTCAAGTTGGTTGGATTCTTGAATAGCTACCATAATAGGATAAAAGTTAGGGGTCAACGTATGCATTAACTTCTTAATTATCATCTTATCAGTTAGAGTTTCACCATAACCCTTCATGAGATGGACGTGTTTTTTCACCTTCAATGCATAGCCTGTAATTTTTTTGTCTTCTCCCATCGACAACAATTCATATTGTCGTCACAAGGATTGAAACTTGACAGCCTTAACTTTCTCACCTCCTTTATAGTATTTGACAAGAATATCCCATGCCTCCTTCATCGATTCATCATGAGAAATTTTGTCAAAATTCTCTGAATCTATCGTTGTTTAAATGCAATATACAGCTTTGCAATCCTTCTTCTTGGCTTTGTTGTGAGTGGTTCTTTGTACGTCAGTTGCATCCATAACCAGTACAGTGTCGTAGCCGGTAAAAATAATGAGTTATCACCACTACTTTTTATCCTAACGACGGGTGAATAATTGAATAACACTAAATTGATACTGAGATTCTAAGTTCTTGATTCACTTTAGACAAAAGGAAGGTGTTAGGCACCCTTAATCTATCTTGTTCTCAAGGAAGTCCTAGGGTTTAGGTTAAAAGGATATGAAATGATTTTAATTTTTTATTAGGGGACTCGCCTTGGTTTTTAAGTCGCGTGCCTACGTATCCTTTTAGGAGAAATCAGAGTCTCAATTCGTAGTTCATAGTGTTTGGTTATATTTTTTATGGATTATGGAAATATTTTGAATTAATCATTAAACCAAATCTGGGCTTGAAAATAGCCGAATCGTAGTTGCAGTCTGCAGTTAATAAAAGTGGTCTCCATAATCCTTTTTGAAAATATATTGATTTTTTAGGTTAGTAGAAAAATGTTAGTGTTTGATTGGTTAGTATTTTAAATATGTATGCAACATGAGAAAATAAATTTGAATGAACAAAAAGTTTAATGCAATTAAAAATAGGGTTAGTGTTTTAAAAATAATTTGATTAATAAATAACTATTTTATACTTTATTAAAAATATGTTAAATATTTTTAATAAAAAAATATAATAATTATTTAATAATTAATGCAAAAATTATTTAAAATAAGAAAATACAATTAAACAAATTAATTAATTAATTTAATTAAAGGGTGTGTGTAATACGGTGGAAGAACGAACTTGAGTGTTTTGCGTTTTATCGCAATTGTTGCGGATAGCAAGAGTCGCCACCGACTTTTCTTTTATCCAATAAAGGAAAGGATAAAAAGAACATGAATGACCTTTTGAGAATTTTCTTGAGTTCGAGGGGTAGGATATGAAAAGGAAAGGTATTAGCACCCTTTTCATCTGTAGTTATCTACGGGCTCTTAATTGCTAGCTCACTTTTGAAATGCTTTTATGAATGTGTTTGTTTGAAAATACTTTCAAAAGTTCCATCGTTGGGCAAACTTTGTAATGATTCCCATCTCTATAAGAATGTATACAAAGTGTTGATTTTGAAAATATTTCAAGAAAGTGTTGGTGTGTTGAAAGATGTTTGTTTTGAAATGTTTGTGAGCAAGCAATCACGAGAAATCTACCTACTCAAAAAGTCTTTGTTCTTCTCCTCCTCCTTTAGATAGTGCTTGTCTACTATTGATTGGTAGAGAGCCTTATCATTGGATGTGAAGGGACATGTGTGGGTCATCGTACAGTCATAGAAGGAAACTTGCGAGATATTTTAGCAATTGCCGTAAGGTACTAAGATCATTTATCGAAGGCAACATTTTAAGGGTCATCGAGGGCTACGATCTTTTGAGTTCGAGGGTCTTTGCTAAAACATCCCACATTCGAGGGACATGACTGTTTATATCTGAGGCAACAAGTGTGGGTTACCTTAGAGGTGTAGGTGTGCGAAGTGTGTTTGTTTAATTAATTGTCTTGAATTAGGGTTGTCTATGATTAGTTTTAAAGTCTTTCCATACAAATCCTAATTACTAGCAATAATAAGGAAAGCGATAAATTGCGGAAATTAAAAGTCCTACGCTATTACAATACTTTATGGGATGGGGATACAAATTTACAAATGGGGGTGCCAAGTAAAATAAACCCTAACTACTATTACAAGGCTTTGACAATTACATAAATTGCAACGCGAAATAATAAAATATAAAAAAATGTAAGGAAAATGAAAAAAGAAAAGAAAATTGTTTTATTTGAGTTTTTGATGAAAATGTTTTTTTTTTATAATTAGCCTAATTAATTAATTTGAAAAGAAGTTAATTAATAAAAATCTTAATGTCTAAATTAATTTAATTAAGAAAAGAAATTAAATATTTTAAGAAAATATTTTCATTATTTTTGTCTATAAAGTAAATAAAATAAAAATAAAATAAAGTAGGAGAATTTGATCTAATTATTTAAGAAAATTTAGTTTTTATATTTTTGGTTAAATAATTAAATAGATAAATAAAAGAAAAGATATTAAAATAAAGATAAAATATAAAATGTTGGATCTGAGTTAAAATTAAAAATGGGGGTGTGAGAAAGTGTTTTTGTTTTTGGCCCAAAATAGTTTTTGTATAGTCAGAAAATAAACAAAAATAAAAAAAGAAGTGGGCTTGGCTGTTGGAAGAAAATAGGGAGTGAGGTTCAACAGAAAAATAATCAGGCCCATCCAAAGGAGGCCCAGGCGCGCTGCAAAACAAACAAAAAAATGAGACAAAATAATATAAAAAAACACAAAAGGGTACCACTGGGGCTCGAACCCAGGTCCCTATAGTTCCAAGCTTTACACGCACTCTCTCTACCACTGGGGTGGCTATACATTCGGTATTTAAAACACAAACCAGTAAATATATTATAAACCTTGTCCTAAACATGTCATCTTCTTCCTCGCGCCAGGATGTTCTTCAACATTTTTGAAATCTATAACTTCCTCATTTCTCAACCAAAATGGAAATGTAAACATGAAAGTTGCTTGAAATTTAACCATGATTTCAACCATATAGCTAACTAAAGCTATGGATTAAAGATGAACACGAATTTATGTTGGTACCAAATTTAACCTAACTTTTTTCAAAAACTTTAAACTCAAAATTCCCTGTGCTCAGGCAATATAAATGAAATCTAAAAGCATGGTTAGCTTCAGGGCAGTGATGTCTACATTTTATCTTTGAAAATCAAAGTCAAATGATGTTTGTATAAAGAGCTGAAAGTTAAGAAAACTCATCTTGCAAATGGAAATCGTGTTTTAGTTTGAGAACTTTTCAAGGTGTTGTGATGATTTAGTTAGCTTCAATGGACCTCTAGGAAGCTAATGCAAATGTTACCCTGAGCTGAGAGTCATTGAATCGTGCTGGAGAAGTCAATGTGCAAGATGTTGTTTTTGAAAATAGAGGATGGTGATGGAGGTCTTACAGTCGTGTAACATGTGTTTGGATAGGTTCTAAATTATGTTGGAAGCTTTGTTATTGATTTGAAGTGAAAATGGACGAGTGAAATGTGAGCTTGAGATACAAGGTCAGAATCTGCACAAAAATGGTGTTTTGAGGTAATTTCTGGCTTAAGGGAGTTTGGGAGAGTTTTAGAGCTTGTCCAATCGTGTCCTTGGCTTGTAAACAATGTCTTAACTTATAGTAAAAGGTTTGAGGACTTTAGATGATCAGAATCACAAGATCACATGTTGTGGATTTTTGACTTATTTTTGAAGCAACCTTGACAAATATGGTTTCAAGGCAAGGTACAAAGCTTGTAGGGTGGCTAGAAGCTTTAAACATGTTTGCTCTGATCTTGTAGAGAAAGTTTGTACAGAAGGAACAAGTGCAAAGTTCAAGACAAGTTGACTTTGTGATTAAAGTAACTTTTCAAGAATGGCAATGGTGCCTTTGTGCCATAAATGGAAAACTAGCTTAGATAATGGTTCAAAAACTTGGACAATGGCTCAATGAGTTGTGTAAACATCTGATCATGGATAGTGTGATCGGTGGAAATAGAACTGACTATTTTTTAAGCTGGTTCGCGAAATGTCGCGGTAAGCAAGAGTCGCCACCGTCTTTTATGTTCTCCAACATGGAAAGGACAAAAGCACAGCAAAATTCCTTTTTCGAGAATGTTTCTCGGTTCGGGAGGTAGATTTATAGAAAGGGAAGGTGTTTAGCACCCTTTCTATCTGTGGTTATCCACGGGCTCTTAGGTACTTGCTCTTATGTTTTCAAAAATTGTTTGCTTTTCAAGTGTGTGTGGGTTTTGAAAAAGGTTTCGTTTGAAAAATTTCTAAGTAACTCTTGTATCTGTCCTCAAGAGTGTATGAAATATTTGTTTGAAAACTTTTTGAAAGTGTCAGTGCGAAAAGTTGTTTTGTTTGTTTGAGAGAGCAAGTACCCAGGAGAAATCTACCTACTCTAAGGAATTAGGCTGTGTAAGAGTCCTTTAGATAGTGCTATCCCACCATTGAAAGGTAGGTAGCACCATCGTTGGAGTTATTCGGGTCAATTCGATTATAAGGGACATGTGTGGTCACCAAAGCAATGGTAGGACACCTTAGTGGTAACCCTAATGTCCTAGATCCTTTTTATCCGAGGCAACCGTTTCGAGGAACCTGGATCTTAGACAGGAGGGCGACCTCTAAAACACCCTATACTTGACGAGCACGTCGAGGCAACCAGTGAGGCGTACCCTAAGAGTGGCATGTGCATGTGTGTTTTTTCAGTTTATGTTTATCTTGTACATGTCATTTGTGAGCTACGGATTGATTTTTATTTGTCATACAAATCTTGCAGGCGTATTAACAGTTAAGAGTGCGGAAAATAAATTGCGGAAAGTTGAATCTACGCTATTACAAGGCGCGGGTCTATACATCACCAAAAACAAAACCCGTTTGGAAAATGCGAGAAATTAAAAGAAAGCGATAAAGTTCTAATTAACTATTACATTTCTGAGCAGATACATAAATAATCAAAATAATGAATTAAAAATAATACGCGCGCGAAAGAATTGGATCGGGACGTCGTTAGGGTTTTGACCCTTTTTTTGAGAAAAAAATGAGATTTGTCCTTTTTTGCAATTAATGAAATTAAGCCTAATTACTAATTAATTAATTTATTAAAAGAAAAAATGTTTTTGTGTTTTTTATGTTTTTAATGAAATAAAATTAAAAAAAAGAAATTAAAAGTGTCAAAATAAAAACCCTAAGTCTAATTCATTTTTACTTATTGTAAAAGAAAATTAAAATTAAACCTAATTAAACTAAATTAATTTAAGTTAGTGTTTATTCACAAAATAATTAAACTAAAGTGAAATTAATAATAATAAATAAAATATTTATATTTTTTAGTTTTCTGAATTTTTATTGTGAAAAATTAATTTATGAATTAATTAAATAATAGTAATAAGAATTATTAAAGAAAATAAAAGGAAAAAGAAAATGAAAAAAGAATAGTAAACCAGAGGTGCTGGGCCAGCATTGGGGGTGTGCTTGGCAATCTGAGGCCCATTTGTTTCTCAAGCCTTTTCTGACTTTGGAAATTGTCCAGGTACGTGTTGACTGGGCGTATGGTGTGGATCATCTTATGACCACTGGATTTGTGGCTGTGGCCACTTGGCGTGCATCTGGGTGAGGCATATGGTGAGATGCTTTATATAGCGCTGCATGAGAACACGTTAAACAAAATAATATCAAGTATTTGGGGGACCTGGGAATCGAACCCAGGTCCCAACGCTCAATACACAAGCGCCTTGACCATCTGAGCTGCATGCATTATTTGTTATTAAGACCACAAGTAATTATTATATTGGTAAATCAAAACAATGCCTGGAAAAAAAAATAAAACGCCCTATTTTTTGAAAGAGCGAATGAGAGGGAGACGCGTCAGCGTCTTCTTCCTTTGTCACTGGTTTTTTACCTGCGGATTTCTATCCGCAGGAAGTTTCGCAGGCCTTTCCTTAAACCATCCCTAGGCTACAAAAATGCCATCCAAGCTCATGGTCAGGATCGTCTATGTCCCCTGAGTTCCTCCATACTCATGATTTGTCCCAATTGTACCTGGAAACAAAACACCTAAAAACAACACAAACAAACCCTAGGCACGGGTATTGTCATACAAGGCCTAAAAATGAAATTGAATAATGCCATTAGGTTAGAAATCAAGCAAGGAGTATGGATATGCTAATATTTTCGAGAAAAAATGCAAGAATGGAGAAACACGATTCCATGTTCAGAGGTGACTTCGTGAGTACTTACAGTGCTTGATAGGTGGTCTTAGGATGCGTTTGTGGTCGCTTTAGCTTCAGTGGATAGCAAGGAAGAGAACCACATTCTTCTTTTGGTCTGAAAATGCCTCATACCTTGTTCTTGATCTCACACTTTTTCAACAATTTTTCACTTTTGCTTTGGCCATTTGTGCAATGTCCAGGTCGTGACTCAGGTTGGTACTGCTTGCTTATGTATGTGTGAACGAAATTAGGTCAGCAGCTGAGCCTGTATCCTTGTGTATTGAAGTCTTGAGATCTTGTTGACCACCATTGAAGAACTTTCCATGTTTGGAGAAAATCTTGGATTTTATGCACAAAAAGGCTTAGCACGAATTTGGTAGCTGGCATATGACATATAAAAGCTATTCAAATCAAAAGATGCTATTCCATTAATTTTTTAGATTTTATTTGAATTATTATGGATTTAAAATGAATTAAATCAATAAAAATTAGATAAAATAGAAAAATAAATGTTTGATCTTTAAATTAATCATGGGACACGTGGGTGGCATGACAAGGCTGAATCAAGTGGAAGAAAGTGGGCCCTTTTGTCAAAAATTGAAGTTTTAAGGATAGTTGATTTTTGCAAATTCATGAAAATTTCCCAACTTCTCCAATGCATATCTTGCTCAATTTTGATCATATGAACATGTTCTTGGACATTTTGGAAAGGTCTTGAAGTCCTCTAACCAATGCCTTTGGTTCCATGTCATTTGGATTTACCAATCTCAAGTTATGGTCTTTGACTTAAAATGCCTTTTTGTTGACTTTTGAAATTGACCTATAATGTAGAAATTGATAACTTTTTGTGAGAGCATTTCTTGGACTTGTAATGTGAAGATGAGTTGTAGGAAATGTCATCCCTTTCAAAATGAGCATTGGATGGGATTTTTCTGATGAACCATGAAAAAGTTATGCCTTGGTCAAGTTACAGTTGACCTTTCAGCTGTCCAAAAATAGCAACTTTTGCATCTTTGATGATTTTTGAGCCATGCTTGTGGAATCATGATCAAGAATTGATCAAATGATGATTTTGTGCTCAAAATAAGATGTTGACCAAAAAATTCTGACTTTTGACTTCCAAATGACCATTTTGCCCCTGTAGTTGATTGTGAAGCAAATGAAGCTTTTGATTGTGCAATTTGACCCTGTGAGTCTTGAGACTTTATAGGTAGATGCTTGACAATGTATATGGGCACATGGGACTTGATTGGACCACTGAAAACCACAAATTCCTTGCAAGAACCAAAACCCTAATTTTGACTGGCTTAGGAGGATGTTTGACTATGCAACCCTCTGAGAGATCTTGAACCATTTGAAGATTGATCTTGACAAATCTTGAAGAATATGGGAGGGAAAATTTTGGGGTAAAACAGATAGATCTGCAAGTTAGAAGGCCTGCAAAGTGAGATTATGCAGCATAGGTTAGGTTTTTGGTTATGTGTTCATCATCAAAATGACTTGTAAATCAAGAATGGATGCCCAACTTCTTCTCTTCGATTCTCTTAGCTCAAAATTGATCTATTCAAGTTCTCTGACATTTTGGAAAGCTTGAAACATTGTCTACAACATTCATGTTGACCAATTTGGATAAATCATCTTGGATCTAGGTGAAAAATTGTCAAGAAGTTAGGTCAAAAATCAGCCTAGACTTGTCAAAATTTTCACTGTGTTTTATGAAAAATGTCATGACTTCATGGGCTTATATCTTCAAATCAAAGCATTTTTTAGACATCAACCATCTAATACAAATTTTTAGAATTCATAAATATATAAAACTTTCATGTTGAAAGTTTTCTTTGAATTATCTTACATCTTGGTGAAAAAAGGTCATGAAGTATTGAATTTATCAAGTATAAAATATACTTAGAAAATTTTCTAAGTCTTGAGAACTTTGACTTTTTATGGACTTTCTCGACTTTATTGATTCTTGTTGATTAACTTTGATATTTTTGAGTATCTTGATGAATCTTGATCTTTAAAAATCAATGTTGATCAAAAAGTCAAACTTTGACTTTTTGTGTATCAGTTGACTTTTCATCAGTTGACCCAAAATTCAACTATCAATCTATTGATATTGGGAAATTACTTGAGTCATGAAATTAGGTTAAAATAATATGCTTGAATCCTTGAGATCATACCTCAAAACATTAAGTCATGTGTTAGGTCAAAAGTCAATTACTGGTCATTCCGAATCAAAACCCTAATTTTAACCATTTTGCCCTTTTGATGATTTGAACACTTTTCTTAAGGAATTGTAATCAAACCTTGATCAATTGATAAATATGACTTCAAAGTATTGATATAGGCCAAAAATCTTGAAGTTTGACTGTAGGTTGACCACAGTTGACTTTTTATCCAATACAACTAATTTTGACTCATCTGATCAATTGACTGAGCAAAATTGTGATCCAAGGCTTCAAACATGGCATGAGTATTCTTGGAGGTCTATAATGAACTATGAAAGTCATTTGAGGCATTAGGAGTCCAACTGTTCTTGTGAAAATCAAAACCCTAATTTGGGGTCTTAGTGCTTAGGAGATGATTTGACTTAGTCAACACTTGTGCAAACTTGAGTCATTGAAGATTTTTTTGTGAGAAATGTCTTGAGAAAAGAGAGGGAAAATTTTAGGGTACAACAGCTGCCCCTGTTCAATCTTCTTAAACCTTACGAGTTAGATTGGTATGTTCGTCATTCTTAACTTGAAGGTGGAAGATGATTGAACATTAAAGTGCCCAGAAATTTGCACTCGCTGGTGCATGAAGTAATGTTGTTGGTTGATTGTGTCGGGAATGGGCTTATAGATGCCATCCAAAGGTGACAAAGAACCGTCAGAGATGGGCTTATAGATTTCATCTAGAGTGACTGTTGGTAAGTCTAGTGCTTGACTTAATCTTTAAGAAATGTATCCGGAAAAGAGTCTACATGTAACTACTACTTCAATAGATAATTAAGGAATCGGTGGAGACTACTACTTCAACAGGTAATGAAGGAATTTGTGACGACTACTACTTCGACAGGTAATGAAGGAATCTATGACGACTACTACTTCAACGGGTAATGAAGGAATCTATAACGACTACTACTTTAACAGGTAATGAAGGAATCTATAACGACTACTACTTCAACAGGTAATGAAGGAATCTATGACGACTACTACTTCAACAGGTAATGAAGGAATCTATGACGACTACTACTTCAACAAGTAATGAAGGAATCTATAACGACTACTACTTCAACAGGTAATGAAGGAATCTATAACGACTACTACTTCAACAGGTAATGAAGGAATCTATGACGACTACTACTTCAACAGGTAATGAAGGAAAATAT
This sequence comes from Vicia faba, assembly GCA_948472305.1. Lineage (NCBI taxonomy): Eukaryota > Viridiplantae > Streptophyta > Magnoliopsida > Fabales > Fabaceae > Vicia > Vicia faba. The sequence continues at coordinate 1,404,651,358 of OX451739.1, forward strand.
GACGACTACTACTTCAACAGGTAATAAAGGAATCTATAACGACTACTACTTCAACAGGTAATAAAGGAATCTAAACTTTATTTCATCTCGGAGATATATTCTTCAGAATGACTCCCTGGGGCAAGTCTTCAATTGAAATACTTGTCAGATTTTAGTCTCTGGAGAAATTTTGTCTGATTATGTAGATAGTTGATGATATTCATCTGTTTAATATCTTTCCTAAAAAGGTAAAGAGTTAGTTGTATGCAATGTTATATGAAATATATTTCTTAATGATTTTCTCAAAATAAATGAGATTATGCTATATGTTTTGTATGCATATGTCATGATGTATGAATATTGTTGAAATGTATCTTTGTCTGAGAAAATAAATCCCTGACTATTGTTATGGATGAAGAGTATGTATATCTTCCACTTTGTCTAGAATACTTCCGCTGGGGATTCCTGTTTGTTATTTGAAGAAACTCTGCAAGGGATGTTGATTTCTACTTGGGGAGTAGAGTTCAAGAACCTAGGTTATCCATTACTCTACTGGGGAATTTAATTCTTATATACACCGACTGGGGATAAAAGAGATGATTAAACTTCTGACTTGTCTGGGGAGAGTAAATTTAACTGGTATTCTGGTCAGACTCCAGGTTTTGCAGCAACTTTTGGGGACAGTGGCAAACCTACTGGGGAAGAGGAGTTTTGTCAGTGTTTTGTTCTAGTCTGAGGAATAGACTCAAGCTGGGGAGATGGTAAACTGTTTAGGAAATAAACCCTGTTGAGGAAGATATTCTGGATATTTCACTGGGGAAATAAATTCTTCTGGGAAAGAGTTATGCAAGGTTTATCTTTCAGTTTTGGAAGGCCAAGCTCGGCTAGGGAAGAGAATTTCCAAGAGATATGCTGATTGGAACTCCAAAAGGAAATTATGGAGAATGTATGAACTTACTCTATAGGGATTTATGGACAGCATGAGTGTTACCCTGGCTCCTAGAGTAAGTATTTATTCTTGTTCTTATGTGTATATTTGTTAATAGTTAATCATGTTCATATGCATATGTTCATTCCATTTTAGTCATTGGACGTTTTTGCAATCAAAACAGAAAAAACAAAATGTTTGCACTTTAAAGTATATTTGTATTGATAATTTGCCTATAAACAAGCGTTTTTGTACAAAGAGACGGAAATCCTAGTAAGAGGAAGTCGTCGTGAAATGAAAAGAATACAAAGTGAAAACAAATATATATAGCCATGTGGAAGTGATCTCATTGGGTTCCAACTCTGCTATAGTCCTTATGTCTTCGAACATCATCCTTTGTCGTCGGAAGAAGTAGATTGAACTGATCTTGTACCATTTGAACTTTTGACCTTGGTAATAAAGCTGGTTGTTATGATCCGACGGGACATAGTCGTATGCTTTTAATCCTTAACTTTTTCCTAGACCGCCCTTTTGGGTTTTTAGTCCACCAAGATACCCTTTTTTGTCCAAGTCGCCCTTACGGGTGTTCAACTTGTCGGGTGTACAATCTTTTGTATATATCCCTAATTTTTTCCTGAACCCTTTTGTTTCGCCAGTATTCCCTTATTTTTGCCTAGGTATGTCAACCTAGCAGGTCGTTCTTATACGTAGTATTTTTTGACTATGTATGTGTTCACAGGGTGCGGGAAATCTTCACCGTCCATAATGGTTAACATCATGGCACCTCCCGAGAATATTTTCTTGACAACAAATGTCCCTTCGTAGGTGGGAGTCCATTTTCCCCTAGGATCGCCTTGTGGTAGATTGATGCATTTTATTACCAATTCACCAGCCTGGTATACTCAATGTTTGATCTTCTTGTTGAATGTCTTGATCATACGTTTTTGATATATTTGACCATCACAGACAGCAGCCAGTCTCTTTTCATCGATCAAGTTTAACTGATCCAACCTAGTATGAATCCAATCATCTTCTCCTAAGTCTTCTTCTTTCATATTCCTTAGAGAAGGAATCTGAACTTCGACAGGCGGGATAGCTTCCATGCCATAGACTAAAGAGAATGGGGTTTCACCAGTTGATGTTCGCGCTGAGGTACGGTAGCCATGAAAAGAAAATGGTAGCATCTCATGCCATTCTTTATAGGTCACCACCATTTTTTGTACAATCTTCTTTATATTTTTGTTGGCAGCTTCCACCGTGCCATTCATCTTAGGCCTATATGGAGAAGAGTTATGATGCTTGATTTTAAACTGCGTGCAGAGTTCAGTAATCATAGCATTATCGAGGTTGGTACCATTTTCAGCGATAATCCTTTCATGGACACCGTACCGACATATGAGTTTATGTTTGATGAACTAGACAACAACATTCTTGGTAACTAAGGCAAATGAAGCCGCTTCGACCATTTAGTGAAGTAGTCAATGGAGACGAGGATAAAATGATGTCCATTAGATGCAGTGGGCTTGATTTCTTCAATTATTTCAATGCCCCATATTGCAAATGGCCAAGGAGCAGTCATGACATTCAAAGGAATCAGAGGCACATGAACCTTGTCAGCACAAATTTGGCACTTGTGGCACGTCCTCGAGTGGTGATGACAATCGGTTTCAATGGTCGACCAATAGTAACCAGCTCTCAGAATCTTCTTGGCCATAGTGTGTCCACTAGAATGAGTTCCAAATATAGCTTCATGCATATCCTCCATGATCTTATCTGCTTCCTTCTTGTCCATACAACGTAGCAGAGTTGAATCATGGTTACGTTTGTATAAAATCACATTGCTTAGGAAGAACTTGGCTGAGAACCTCCGCATGAATTTCTTGTTGTTCATTGAAGCTCCCACAGGATATTCTTGTGCTTCAATGTACCTTTTCACCTCATGGAACCAAGGCTTCTCCTCATTAGTGTCGATCCCACAATAGTGTGTCGGTTCGTCAAATCTTTCGATAGTAATTCTGGGAGCTTCGTTGTCCCAATTGACTTTGAACATAGATGACATAGTTGCTAAGGCATCTGCCAACTGTTTTTCTTCCCTTGGGATATGATTAAAGGGTACCTCTTCAAAGTATGAAATTAAGGTTAGCACGAGCTCTTTTTAAGGGATCAAATTTGTATGTTTGGTATCCCACTCTCCTTTAACTTGATTGATTATCAGAGCCGAATCTCCGTATACGCTTAAGAATTTGATTCTTAGGTCAATAGCAGACTTTAGACCCAAGATGCATGCTTCATACTCGGCCATGTTGTTTGTATAGTCAAAGCAGAGTCTGGCAGTGAAAGGTGTATGGAAACCTTCGGGAGAAATGATCACATCCCCAATTCCATTACCCAATGCATTGGAAGCTCCATCAAAAACCATAGTCTATCGGGATCCTTATTCAGGTCCTTCATACGGTTCATGCTTTGCACAGTCGATTGTCAGCATGATATTCTTGTCCAGGAATTCAAAGTTCATGGACTGGTAGTCATCAACAGCTTGATGGGCCAAATGATCCTCCAGTACACTTCCTTTGATTGCTTTTTGTGTAGTTTACTCGATGTCATATTCAGTCAAAATCATTTTCCATCTGGCTATTCGTCCAGAGAGAGTCGACTTCTCGAAGATGTACTTGATGGGATCCATCTTAGAGATCAAGAGAGTAGTATGAGTCAACATATATTGTCTTAGTCGGCGAGCAGCCCATGCCAAAGCGTAACAAGTTTTCTTGAGAAGTGAATATCTTGTTTCATAGTTGATAAACTTTTTGCTAAGGTAGTATATTGCATGCTCTTTTCGATCGGACTCATCATGTTGGCCCATCACACACCCCATTGAATTCTCTAATAAGGTCAAGTATATAATAAGAGGTCTTCCTTCAAATAGAGGCATTAGGATTGGAGGTTCTTGTAAATACTCCTTGATCTTGTCAAAATCTGTTTGGCAGCCGTCATTCCATTTGACTACTTGATCTTTCTTCAGCAGTTTGAAGATTGGCTCACAAGTAGAAGTTAAGTGAGAGATGAATCAGGAAATGTAGTTGAGTCGACCTAAGAAACCTCTGATCTCCTTCTTAGTACAGAGAGATGGAATTTCTTGTATGGCTTTGACTTTTGCAAGATCGACCTCAATACCTTTTCCACTGACGATGAAGCCTAGGAGTTTTCTAGACCTCACCCCAAAGTTGCATTTATTAGGATTCAGCTTTAACTTGTATTTCTTAAACCTTTCGAATAGCTTGTGCAAATGATCAGGGTGTTCTTCCTCAGTTTGCAATCTTGCAATCATGTCATCAACATAGACTTCAATGTCATGATGAATCATATCATGAAATAGAGCTACCATAGCCCGTTTATAAGTTGCGCCTGCATTCTTCAAACCAAAATGAATGACCTTATAACAGAAGGTGCCCCACTGTGTGACAAAAGTAGTTTTCTCCATGTCTTCAGGCGCCATTTTGATCTGGTTGTACCCGAAGAAGCTGTCCATGAAGGAGAACACCTTATGTTGAGCAGTGTTATCATCCCAGACATCAATATGTGGTAGTGGAAAATCATATTTGGGGCTTGCCTATTTAAATCCATGTAGTCTACACACATACGGACTTTACCATCTTTCTTTGGAACTGGAACAACATTTGCAACCCATTGGGGATACGATGTCACTGCCAAGAAACCTACATTGAACTGTTTCATTACCTTAACCTTGATTTTCTCAGACATATCTGGCCGCATGTGACGAATCTTTTGCTTGATCAGAGAACAACCTTCCTTCATCGGCAGACGGTGAACCACGATATTAGTATCAAGCCCTAGCATATCTTCGTATGACCAAGAGAACACCTCAACATAGTCATGTAACATCTGGACCAATCTTCTCTTGACACTGTCTTCCAGGTTGGCGCCAATCTTAACTTCTTTCTTATTTTCCTCAGTACCCAAGTTTATCACTTCAACTGGTTCTTCATGCGGTTGAATGGACTTTTCCTCTTGTATCAGGAGTCTGGCGAGTTCCCCAGGTATTTCACAATTTTCTTCACCTTCGTCTTCGGCTTGATAGATTAGATTTTTGAAGTCATTGATGGCAATAGCAGAATTCTTGTCAATGAGATCTGGAGTGGATGTGGATCTGCAAATGTGTGTGTGTACATGTAAGGTCACGTGGATATTTGAAAATGTAGTAAAGTAAAAGAAAGACAAGGAGCACAAAATTTGAATGCAAAATAGTCTAATGTTTTCATTAAAATAAGCATATAACATATGAAAATGACAAACCCTTAACAAATGGACCATTGTGCCCCGGGCAAGGCACATGGTTTAAAGTCATTGTTTTTAGAGGAAATTACAGACAAATTTCTCAAAGTAATAAACACAGGAAATGGCAATTACTCCTGGATGAAGGAGATTTAGATGAAGTATTTGGTATTCCAGTTGTTGAGTCTGACGTCAATAGTTGGGTAGATCCAATCGTCTAAGTCACCATCACTATCAGAGTTTCACAGAGCATTAACTTCATTGTTGCTAATATGGAGAGGTGGTTTCCTAGCACGAGCACATCGAACCTCTTTCTGAGCCTTGGAAGTGAAGTCCAACCCAAATTTTTCCGACTTGTAGGGGATATTAATAAGTTGTCCCTAAATGGTACAACCCCTCCATCTTCAACAACGGCACGAGCATCCTTGAGAGAGGCCATTCTTGGTGTATCTTTAGTGGCTTTGGGAGTGGCAGGAGTGGCCTTGGCAACAACAATTATTGGAGGGACCACTTCAAATTCTCTACCGAGGGTTTCAATGAATTCTCCATCCATTTCAACATATTTGAAAGAATTCAAATGACTGATCATGAACTCCTCCACTCCGCAGACTGTGACAATTTTCCCTTTTATCGAGTATTTCAACTTTTGATGTAATGTCGAGGTAACCGTACCTGCCCCATGAATCCATGGGCGTCCGAGCAGGCAAGAATAGGCTCGAAGGATATCCATTACATAGAATGTTGAGTTGAAGACTTGAGATCCAACCTTGATAGGAAGATCAACCTTTCCATAGACCATTCTCTTTGACCCGTCAAAGGCTCTCACCACAATATCACTAGGTTTCATCACCAACCCTTCACAATCCAATCTGTCCAAAGCACCTTTTGGTAAAACATTGAGGGAGGACCATGTATCCACTAACTCATGTGCTAAGGTGGTGTCTTTACACTTAATGGAAACATGTAGAGCTTTATTTGGATTCTTCCCTGCCGGAGTCAAATCTACGTCTGAAAAGCCCAAACCATTGTCAGCAATAAAGCTTGCTACACAATTTTTAAATTTGTTAGTAGTAGTTTCTTGTGGGACATGTGCATTTTTCAGGAATTTTAGCAGAGCTTGAGCATGTGCTTCGGAACACAACAACAAAGACAACATGGATATCTTTGAAGGTGTCTGCCCTAGTTGTTCCACTATCTTGTAGTCACTTTTTCAGATTATTTTTAGAATTTCCTCCATCTCTTGGCTAGATGGGTCTTCAATTGCAATCTTTTGTGGGTGCCTCCGTCCTGGCAGGCTCAGTCATTTTTCCCATCCCTCGAGTATCATCAATAGGTTTAACAGCAGTAATATGAATGGGTGTAGTAGTGGTTGTCGGAGGAGAGATCTCCGGGGAGAAGATCCTTCCCATCCTAGTGACTTTACTTGATCCAGCACCATTTGTGATTTTAGCATCCTCGTTTTCGGCAATACACGGTTCTTGTTTGACACCATGATAATACACTTCCGCCCCATAGTTCTAGGGAACAACCTTGTCAAAAGAGTAGGGGAATGGCCCTGGTGTAGTGATAATTAGGGGAGTTATTCTTGGTTCAGTGGGAATCCTAATAGGACCTTGGAGGTGATCATAATAGGAGTTTTTGAAATGGTAATTATGGATACGTCTTCAAACTCTTGAGACACACTTTTGGTCAAACTTTTCACAGATGGATTTCTCTCAAATAGAATTTCACGGCTATCAATCATGTGTTGGACACCTTTCTTCATCCATATGAAACCATTAATTCGTACAGCACAATGGTAACAGTCTTCAAGATAGCCTGGAAATACTCCGGATTTCAACAAATTCTTTTTAACAGTCTTCAAAGGAGTGGTCAAATCATTGATGGAGGAAATGAAAGAGGCTTCTTCAATGGCATTGACACCCTTACCGTGACTGGGTGGAGGGTCGAATTTAATTATTTTGTTTTCAATCAAGTCTTGGATTTTATTCCTTAAAGACCAACAATCATTGGTATCATGTCTGGGACTGTTTGAATGGTAAGTACATTTTGCATTGGGATTGTATTTAGGAGAGGAGGTAGCAGGGTTTTAGGGAGGATCCCTTAGTGTAATCAGTTCCGCTTTTAGCAAGTGTTGTAACGCTTGGGACAATGGCATATTGATCTTAGTATACTTCCTTTCTTGAAACTTCGTCATGCGCCTATTCCATTGTTGTTGTTGAATGGATGTAGGATTGGAAATTAAAACTGCCTCTACTAAATGATGGCGATCCTTCTTAGCATGGCTCCTTTGCCCATACACAACATTAGTCTCCTTTTTTCCATAAAATGGTTTTTTTACAACATTAGAGCTGGAGGCCATTGGTATCTTCCTTCTTTTAATCCTGCTTTCAACCCTCTCACCAGTCAAGATCAATTTGTTAAATCCAGATGATGAACTTCCAATCAGTAAATTGAAGAAAGGTTCAGTCAGTGTTCCCATAAACATGTCTACCAATTCTCTATCAGTGAGAGGTGGTTGCACCCTGCCAGCCAGGTCTCTCCACTTTTGGGTGTACTCCTTTAAGCCCTCATTTGAACCCCTAGCCATGCCTTGCAATTGCACGAGGGTTGGTGCCAAATCAGCATTATATTGGTATTGGTGGTAAAAGGAAACATCCATATCCTCACAAGTATGTATATTAGTCCCTTCTAATTTGTAAAACCATTTCAACAGCGTTCGAGATAGACTCTCTTGTAAAAAGTGCACCCATAGTTTCATACCTGTGGTGTGTGGTTGGATCTTGCGGGCATATGATATTAGGTGAAGCTTCGGACAGGAGATTCCATCATACTTAGCCAAGCCATGGATCTTGAATTTATGGGGAATGACTACCCCAGGAACCAAACCTAAGTCTCCAAAATCCAAGTCAGGCACTGCTTGGATCTCTACAACGTTTAGTCGGTCTTCTAGTTGTTTATATTTGTCGTCGTCCGATGGGTATTTCTCATCGGAATAATCCTCGTCCTCAGAAATTTGGTTATTCCCACCCCCCTAGCACATGTGCTTCTATCATCTTCATCTTGATTATCATCCTCTTCGGAGGAGTCCTCTTCAATTTGAACTTGGCGAGAAGGGCCTTTGAACCTCTTCCCCATGTTGATAACAACTTACTTCTTGGTCTTCTTCTTCGTGACGAGAAGCGTCATTATTTCTTGTTGACCCTTTGCTAAGTTGAGCAGAGTCTCTTGGAACTGAGAGTGTTGAGTCTGCAAGTCCTTGAAGGTTTGCTCAAGATCCATCTTATACTGAAATAAACAATAGAAAGATGAGGAAACCTGTGTTAGAAAACCTTCTTATGATATGATGCATGTTATGCGGATGCAATGTTTTCAAGGACCTTTAAGAGATTTAAATTTTCTTAGCCAAAGAGGAAACAAAACCATGATTGCATTAATAAGTTTAAAGATTACAAATTTTATCTTGGGCTTACAATGAGAGAAAAATGACAAAATGAACTTATAAAATAAAAGACTCATGTCTCCCATGGACGCATCCTATTTGGGCTGATGTGTGTATTTAGGCTTCGCTCCTCGTGAAGTTGCCTTGTGAGCTCCAACACTTTCGTCTCGCTTGCGTAGAATTGAGCTTCAAAGGTTTCTCATTCTTCTTTGAGTTGAATCCATGACCTTTTCAACTCTTCAGTATTAGTAGACATGTCAGGATGAAGAATGGTATAAGGAATGTCCCCTTTGGAAGCTGGTTCCATAACCACAGGTAGGATGGCTAGATATGGCATCATGAGACTTTAAGCATGAGCTCGCACCCATTGGAGATAAGGCTCCAAAGGAACAGAACTCCTACGCCCCAAAGTCTTTCTATCAACCTTGTTTACCATTCCCCAAGCTCGTACAAACCTTTGACAATAACTTTGGACATCGTTCTCGTAGTCGAACACAATACCTTGGACAAACGCGTCATGAGGATCATCCCTCGGAGTATAACCAAACGGTCGTAGAGCCAAGGAAGTATTATAAGTAATACCTCCCCTAATGCCAAGGAGCGGGACATTAGGGAATTCCCTATAGCAGACAATGATGGTAACATCCTCCAAAGATCGGGAACACCAATGAATATCCGAATGAGAGAGCGACATCATCCTTTGAGACCACCTCAAGCCTTGTTCGTTCTTCAAAACTGATTGAGGAACGTGTGAAATAAACCACCTAGATAGAAATGGTATTCAACGCATAATAATCCCTCTTCTCCTCATGATACGGGTGTGAAGGGAATGTAAAATGTCTCAGAGCAAGGTAGGCATCAGGTTACGAGAGAGGAAAATTTTGACCGCATTCACATCTATAAGTTGGTCTGGATTAGGGAACAGTACCAAACCATAGATTAGAAGAGCCAAAACTTCTTCAAAATCTTGCAAATCCAAAGCATCCAAAATATTTGAGCCTTCTCTAACATAAATTTAGCTAGAAAACCCTTGACTCCACTCCTTATTTCCTAATTAGCCACCATGTCGGACCATTGCAAATGTAAGGCTGATGCAATCTCCTCAGGTTGTGGATCTTTCTCAATATCGGTGAAGGGTATTTGATCAAGAATAGGTACTCCAAATAGTTGAGAGAACTCTTCCATGGTGGGTACTAATTAGTAATCAGGAAATGTGAAACAATGATGTTTAGGTTGAGAAGTCGACCATATCTCTTGGTGAATGAAGAATTTTCAGGGACCCTTGATACTAACTCTTTGAGTTGAGGAGGCACTTTTACAAGGTTGATTTGGATGGTATTCCTGCAAGTGGAAGCCATATCATATAAAACAGAACAAATATAAATCCCTAGGTCCTTGAAATGGTTAGTGAAAATGATATGGCATGATGTCATGATGTTATGTACAAATAATCATATACAAGCAAAGCAAACAATTCCTTAGGTTTAGGCTTCCATGAGGTTTATAGGTAAGTACTATCTTGAAGTTTTAGTTGGTTCAACCTGTCCTAAAAAGTAACCGAGTTCTAGGGAATCTTAATATCATCAATCTTTCTTCATCGGGCATTATTTCAGCGCAAGCCTCTATTTTGCCGACCAAAATATCCTGAAAGTTTGATCTCAATGAGCATAGTATCGAGTATCAACAAACTTCGGACTGCACCAAAGTTGGCTATCTCACTACTTCCTAATGGCCAAGTTGTTCAATTAAAGGTTCTACGATCAGTTAGTGTTTCATGACACCACACAACTGCCATGTATTCTCCTTGATTTGCCACAAGGGATACTGGTACTAACAAATGTGTCTCACTAATGTAGCCATTGTTTCAACCATATTGGTCTATATCGTATAGTATCCAAGATTTATTTCTACTTACCTAATAATGCCCCCAAATCCGGGTAGAGGATCTATAAAAAACCCAAACACCCTTTTAAGAGTAAAGCAAGCAAGTCAAACAATGAAAGCATTTAAATGTGAACTAATCTCTAAGGTAACCCCACTTTTAGTCTAACTCCCCAGCAGACTCACTAGTTCTGTAATACAGTGGGAGAATAGACTTGGGTGTTTTTCATTTTATCGCAATTGTTGCGGATAGCAAGAGTCGCCATCGACTATTCTTTTATCCAATAAAGGAATGAGTTAAAAGAACAAGAAATACCTTTTGAGAATTTTCTTGAGTTCGGGGGGTAGTTTATGAAAAGGGAAGGTGTTAGCACCATTTTCATCTGTAGTTATCTACAGGCTCTTAATTGCTGGTTCACTTTTGAAATGCTTTTGTGAATGTGTTTGTTTGAAAATATTTTGAAAAGTGCAATCGTTGGGTAAACTTTGTAATGATTCTCGTCTCTATAAGAATGTATACAAAGTGTTGATTTTGAAAATATTATAAGAAAGTGTTAGTGTGTTGAAAGATGTTTGTTTTGAAATGTTTGTGAGCAAGCAATCACGAGCAATCTACCTACTCAAAAAGTATTTATTCTTCTCCTCCTTCTTTAAATAGTGCCTGTCTACCATTGATTGGTATAGAGCCTTATCATTAGATGTGAAGGGACAAGCGTGGGTCGTCGTACAGTCATAGAAGGCAACTTGCAATATATTTTAGCAATTGTAGTAAGGTACTAAGATCATTTATCGAAGGCAACATTTAAAGGGTCATCGAGGGACTATGATATTTTGAGTTTGAGGGAATTTGCTAAAACATCCAACATTCGAGGGACATGCCTGTTTATATCCGAGGCAACAAGTGTGGGTTACCCTAGAGGTATAGGTGTGCGAAGTGTGTTTGTTCAATTAATTATCTTGAATTAGGGTTGTCTATGATTAGTTTTAAAGTCTTGCCATACAAACTTTAATTACTAGCAATAATAAGGAAAGCGATAAATTGCGGAAATTAAAAGTCCTACGCTATTACAATACTTTAAGGGATGGGGATACAAATTTACAAATGAGGATGACAAGTAAAATAAACCCTAATTACTATTACAAGGCTTTGACAGTTACATAAATTGTAATGCGAAATAATAAAATATACAAAAATGTAAGGATAATGAAAAGAGAAAATAAAATTGTTTTTATTTGAGTTTTTGATGAAAAGGGTTTTTTTATTTATAATTAACATAATTAATTAATTTGAAAAGAAGTTAATTAATAAAAAATTTAATGTCTAAATTAATTTAATTAAGAAAAGAAATTAAATAATTTAACAAAATATTTTCATTATTTTTGTCTATTAAGTAAATAAAAAAAATAAAATAAAGTGGGAGAATTTGATCTAATTATTTAAGAAAATATAGTTTTTATATTTTTGATTAAATAATAAAATAGATAAATAAAATAAAAGATAATAAAATAAAGATAAAATATAAAATGATGGATCTGAGTTAAAAGTAAAAAAGGGGGTGTGAGAAAGTGTTTTTATTTTAAGCCCAAAACAATTTTTGTATAGTAAGAAAATAAACAAAAATGAAAAACAAGTGGGCTTGGCTGTTGAAAGAAAATAGGGGGGTGATGTTCAGCAGAAAAATAATCAGGACCAACCAAAGGAGATCCAGGAGCGCTGCAAAACAAACAAAAAAAAGAGACAAAATAATATGAAAAATCACAAAAGGGTACCACTGGAGCTCGAATCCAGGTTTCTATAGTTCCAAGCCTTACACGCGCATTCTCTACCACCGGGGTGGCTTTACATCTGGTATTTAAAACACAAACCAATAAATATATTATAAACCTTGTCCTGAACATGTCATATTCTTCTTCCTTGCGCCAGGATGTTCTTCAACATTTTTGAAATCTGTAACTTCCTCATTTCTCAACCAAAATGGAAAATGTAAACATGAAAGTTTCTCGAAATTTAACCATGATTTCAACCATGTAAATAACTAAAGCTATAGATCAAAGATGAACATGAACTTTTCTTGGTACCAAATTTAACCTATCTTTTTTCAGAAAGTTCAAACTCAAAATTCTCCATGCTCAGGCAATATAAATGAAATTTAAAAGCATGGTTAGCTTTAGGGCAGTGATATCTACATTTTATCTTTGAAAATCAAAGTCAAATGATGCTTGTATGAAGAGTTGTAAGTTTAGATAACTCACCTTGCAAATGGAAATCGTGTTTTGAGTTTGAGCACTTTTCAAGGTGTTGTGATGATCTGGTTAGCTTCAATGGACCTCTAGGAAGTTAATGTAAAGGTTACCCCGAGCTGAAAGTCCTTGAATTGTGCTGGAGAAGTCAATGTGCAAGATGATGTTTTTGAAAATGAAGGATGGTGATGGAGGTGTTACAGTCATGTAACATATGTTTGGATAGATTCTAAATGATGTATGGAAGCTTTTTGATTGATTAGGAGTGAAAACGCATGAGTGAAATGTGAGCTTGAGGTGCAAGGTTAGAATCTGCACAAAAATGGTATTTGAGGAAATTTCTGGCTTGAGGTAGTTTGGGAGAGTTTTAGATATTTTCCAATCGTGTACTTTACTTGTAATTAATGTATTAATTTATAGGAAAAGGTTTGAGGACTCGAGATGATCAGAATCACAAGTCACATGTTGTGGATTTTTGACTTGTTTTTGAAGCAACCTTGACAAATATGGTTTCAAGGCAAGGTACAAAGCTTGTAGGGTGGATAGAAGCTTTAAACATGTTTGCTCTGATCTTGTAGAGGAAGTTTATGCATAAGGAACAAGTGCAAAGATCAAGACAAGTTAACTTAGTGATTAAAGCAACTTTTCAAGAATGGCAATGATGCCTTTATGCCATAAATGGAAAACTGGCTTGGATAATGGTTCAAACACTTGGACAATGGCTCAATGAGTTATGTAAACATCTGATAATGGACATATTTTCAAGTTAAAAGGCCTGCAAAGTGAGATTATGCAACATAGGTTAGGGTTTTGGTTATGTGTTCATCATCAAAATGACTTGTAAATCAAGAATGGATGCCCAACTTCTTCTCTTTGATTTTCTTAGCTCAAAAATGATCTCTTCAAGTTATTGGACATTTTGGAAAGCTTGAAACATTGTCTACAACCTTCATGTTGACCACTTTGGCTATATTATCTTGTTTCTAGGTGAAAATTGGTTAAGAATTTAGGTCAAAAATCTGCCTAAACTTGTTAAAAAATTTACTAAGTGTTTTATAAAAAATGTCATGACTTCATGGGCCTATATCTTTAAATCTAAGCATTTTTTAGGCATCAACCCTTTGAAACAAAGTTGTAGAATTCATAAAGATATACAACTTTCATGTTGAAAGTTTTCTTTGAATCATCTTGCATCTTGGTGAAAAAAGATCATGAAGTAATGAATTTATCAAGTATAAAATATACTTAGAAAATTTTCAAAGTCTTGAGAACTTTGACTTTTTGTGGACTTTTTGACTTTCTTGATACTTGTTGACCAAGTTTTATATTTTTGAGTATCTTAATGAATCTTGATCTTTAAAAATCAATGTTGATCAAAAACTCAAACTTTGACTTTTTGTGTATCAATTAACTTTTCATCAATTGATCCAAAATTCAACTATCATTCGTTGATCTTGGGAAATGCCTTGAGTCAAGAAATTAGGTAAAAATAATGTGCTTGAATCCTTGATATAATACCACAAAACATTAAGTCATGTGTTAGGTCAAAAGTCAATGACTGGTCATTCCCAATCAAAACCCTAAATTTGATTATTTTTCCCTTTTGATGATTTGAACACTTTTCTTGAGGAATTGTAATGAAACCTTGGTCAATTGATAAATATGACTTCAAAGTATTGATATGGGCCAAAAATATTGAAGTTTGACTGTAGGTTGACCACATTTGACTTTTTATCCAATACAGCTAATTTTGAGTCATCCGATCAATTGACTGAGAAAAATTGTTATCCAAGGCTTGAAACTTGGCATGAGTATTCTTTGAGGTATATAATGAACCATAAAAGTCATTTTAGGCATTAGGAGTCCAATTGACCTTGTGAAAATCAAAACCTTAATTTGGGGTCTTAGTGCTTAGGAGATGATTTGACCTAGTCAACACTTGTGCAAACTTGAGTCATTGAAGATTTTTTTTAGTAATGTCTTGAGAAAAGAGAGGGAAAATTTTGGGGTACAACAGTGTGCAACACTAAAATTTTGGGGTGTACTAGAAAAATAGTTTAACCCAACGAAATTTTGTTCCCAAATTGCTGGGGATGCGCTTTATAACTAGGAAGTAATTTACAGGGGTGTGGAAAGTAAGGGCCAAAGTTCAGAAATTGAACTCGGCCCAATTTACGTAGGTGGGGTGTATATTGCTTAGGATAGTAATTTCTAGGGTCTGAGTAGCAATGGGTTTGAGGTTCAATTTATTTCTAAATGAATCTAATTAACTTTTATAAGGCAAGTAATTAAATAAATATAATTAAGTTCCATAATAACAATGTAAAAAGAACAAACAAAAACTAAAATTGAAAATAACTTATAAAGTGGGGGAAAACCACTTACTACACGAATGTCTGAAAGAAGTTGGTCTTTCAGTTATCTTTTGGAGATACAATTGAAATAAAGAGCTCGTGGGTGTATGTTCTTAGGCCATTTTTTATTCAAGACAACGACCCAAATATTGTTGACAATTATTGATTCTCCAAATAATTATTGATTCTCCAAATGATTGTTGATTCTCCAAATGATTATTGATAGAAAAAATTTAGGTGTTCTGTTCAAAACCCTAAAATAAATACACAAAAAATACATAGAAAGAATATTTGTGAGAGAGAGAGAGATGGAAAATTGTTGATGTAATTGTTGATGACAAATTATGGTGAAGAGAGCCATATTTATAGAATTAGAAATTAGGTTAAAAACACTAAAAAGAAAATTATCCAACATAAAAAGCCCAAGTTTTGTAGATTCTATCTTGGTCAGCAAGTCTACAAACTCTGACCAATTAGAAATCAATTTTGTCAACATGTGACTAATCAGAAAGTAATAAATCAGTGATTTTGTTTTTTTTTATATTTTATATGATTTTTTTGTTATCTTTTAATTAATAAAAGTGAAAAAAACTATTCTTGAAAATTTATTAATTAAAAAATACGAAAATAATAATTTAATAATAAAAAAGTGATTTTTTGGGAAAATTTATACCAATTGAGACTTGATTGAAACTTGGAGGACCAGATTATGAATCTAGATACTTTTGTAATTTTTTCTCAATAGTGTGATTGTGGTGATTAATAAAAATTTATTTTGAAAGATTTCAATTATTTTTAACATCTTGATTATTAAGTGTATAAAATCAAAGATTTAAATAAATAAATTTTTTTTAAAAATACCCTTACAATAGAAAACGAAAATAATAATAAAATAATTGAAAAATGACTTTTTATCCTTTTTATTAAAAAACACACAAAAGAATATAAATACCAAAAAATAGTGTAATGAGACTTGAACTCAAGACCTTCCACTTGCAAGCATTACTCTTTTACCAAATATGCTATGTCATTCTATTCGAGATAAAAAGGCACATAGAAGCATATGAAGGTGAAAAAATATTTTGCTATTTTAAAAATATAAATAATTTAAAGTAAATTATTATATATTTTAAATAAGAAAAAATAAATTTTTGTTAAACCAAATGTAGTAATACCCAAAACATTTATGAAACCAAGTTTAAAACTGTTTTGAATATTTTAAAAATAGGTGGGAAAATTTGGGGTATGACAGTTGCCCCTATTTCATTACTCTTCGATTAAAGTGTGTGGGAATACGAATGTCTCGCATATTTGGATTGAAGGGTTATTAAATAATGGAGAACCCCAAAATTTGACCAAAAGATTGTAAGGATACAGTGTATAGCATACCCAAGAGAAAAGATAAGGATATATTGTAAAGTATACACAAAAGTACGGAAAAATAGACAGGGATGATGTCGTCATCCCACCAAGACTAGAGTAAAAAGTATGATTGATCTAGATACAATGACGCGGATAACTCGTTAATATCTAGAAAAATAGTCGTAGATTTTTGCATATTTACCATAACCTAGAAGGTAAACACAAGTTTGAAAATTTACTTACTAATTCTTAGAGACTAACATATTAAGCTATAACGCAAATTTCGTATACTCATCACAACCTAGGGGATGAGTAAAACAAATTTTGATAATCCATTGCCGCATGGAGACTAACACAATGAATTATATCGCAGAGGGACAGATAAGTGATTACTGCTTCGAGACTAACATAATAAGTTATATCACAAATTTCGTACATTTACTACAACTGAGGGAGTAAACAATACGGGTTGAAAATATCTTACTAACGCATAGAGACTAATATAGTAAGGCAATGCTAGTGTACTTATCACGACCTAGAGGATAAATACCATAAAGTTTTATAACATGTTGACACTTCGAGACTAACATAACGGATTACATTGCAATTATTGCATATTCACCGCAACCTAGGGGGAAAATAACATAATTTCGATAATTCACTGATGCTTGGAGACTAACACAATAAACTATATTGTAGATTCGCATACCTATCGCATCCTAGGGGATAGATAGTACAAATATAGGTTTGTGTATTTATCACGACCTAGGGGATAGATAACATAGACCTGATAATTCATCTCCGCTTAGAGACTGACACAATGAACTATATTACAGATTTTCGCATACCTACCACAACCTAGGGGTAGATAACACGAGTATAGGATTGGGTATTTATCATGACCTAGAGGAAAAATAACACAAACTTGATAATTCATTATTGCTTCGAGACTGACACAATAAATTATATCGCAGATTTTCGCATACCTACCACAACCTAGGGGGTAGATAACACGAGTATAAGTTTGTGTATTTATCACGACCTAAAGGATAAATAACACAAACTTGATAATTTATTGTTGTTTCGAGACTGACACAATGAACTATATTACATATTTTTGCATACCTACCACAATCTAGGGGGTAGATAACACGACTATAAGTTTGTGTATTTATCACGACCTAGAGGATAAATAACATAAACTTGATAATTCATTGTTGCTTTGAGACTGACACAATGAACTATATCACATATTTTCGCATACCTACCACAACCTAGGGGGTAGATAACATGAGTATAAGTTTGTGTATTTATCACGACCTAGAGGATAAATAACAAAAACTTGATAATTCATTGTTTCTTTGAGACTGACACAATGAACTATATCGCTTATTCATATACCTATCACATACTAGGGGATAGATAATACAGGTCTTGAAAAAGAACTTATTAACGCCTTGCGGCTAACATAGTAAGCTATCACAGATTTTGCCTATCTACCGCAACCTAGGGGGTAGATAATGTGTGTTTGAGATTCGAACTTGAAATCAACAGATTTTAAATCTGAAAGATTTGTATTTGAAAAAATTGATATTTGAAACATTTGACCAAAAATGTTTGAATTTGATAATTGCAAAGTTTGAACTTGACTGAAAAAAGTTAAGTGTGACCACTTGAAAATTTTGAATTTGAATTTAGACTTGACCTCTGAAAAATTTGAACTTGAATGTTCGAAAAAATTAGAATGAAAAATTGAATTCGCCAACTTTGAAATTTGAATTCGAAAAATTTGATTTTAACAATTTTGAAAGAAAAATTTGAAAATCCTTGAAGTTGTAGGTATACCGCCTTAGGTAATCTGGTTTCTAACACCTCTAATTGTTATGTATGCTCGTAACGGAGGTTTCTCTTTGTACTAGTGTGAAAGCTAAGATTTGAATTTGTAATTTATGAAATAGGCCCAGAGATTCTGTCAAAGTATCCCTCGGTCTAGGTCACGATTAGAATGCTTAATGAAAATGTTATGAATATGTAAATGCACCTAGTGTTATAAATGTTTTTTTTTACTTTCGTAACACGTGTTTTCGCTTGCTTCAAAGTTAGTTGTCTTGAAGTTGTTCTTTTGAAATTTTTGAAATTGACTCGAATGCTTTTTGACCGGTGCCCCTATGATGGGTCGTAGATGGTTAAGTTACAGAGAAGTTGCTTATCTAACAAGGCTGCTTGTCACATGGTGGTAGAGTGTCTAAGAACAAAATTTGGTTTTGTAATATTATCTAAGTTTTAATGATAACAAATGAGTATTTTTGTATGAACAATTTTGATGCTTTAATGTTTGCTCATGTTGAGTACTTAATAAACAGGTTCTGCTTCTGATGGATGTCGTGGCCAAGATATTAAAAGAGAATTAGTTCCGCTTCTGCGCTACACAAGTTATGTTGAATAGTAGCAAGACACTTCAGAAGGCTCTGAAGTGTAAGCAATGATGTTTTGTCTAAAGAAACCAGTTAGAAGATCTGAAGACAGAATTGCTATTAATTCCAGATGCTGAAGACTCAAGCTTCCAAAGACAACGTGTTCTAAGGAAACAATCAAAATATCTGAAGACTCAAGTATCTACTAAAGTCTAGATGCTAAAGACTCAAATTTTGAAAGACAGTGTGTTCCAAAGAAACAAAGTTAGAAGATCTGAAGGCAAAGTTTCTACTGAAGTCTAGATACTAAAAACTTAGTTTCTAAAAGAAAACTTGTTTCAAAGAAGACAAAGTTAAAAGATCTGAAGACAACGTTTCTACTGAAGTCCAGATGCTGAAGACTTTGTGTTTCTAATAACAAGGTTCTTTAAAGGATTCTCAAGACCAAGTGTTGAAGACTCTAAACACGCATCTCTTAAGACTCTGAAGACTTAAAGCTCTTCTGATCCAAGGCTTTCTACAATGGGTTCTCACGACCAAGTGTTGAAGACTCTGAAGACGCAGTTCTGAAGACTCTGAAGACTCCGAACACTTGAAGTTCTGAAGACCTTATGTTATGTTCCCGCTTCTAAACTCCTGCCCCAGAATCCTACGAATTACATAAGGAAAGAATATAAGTGTAACATAGTACAATAGTACACAGTACAAAAAAAGCCTTGTTCCACTACCTCTCCACTAACTTGAATTATGGAAGAGAAAAGGATGTAGCGGTACTATGGGTAACGAATATTTTTCAAACATCCAACGTCTCTATTTTTCTTGGCTATATCAGAAAATAATCGTATGTTTAAATTAGGTTGTTGGTGTTCAATGTTAGAAATGAAAGTTATCATTATTGGAACACAACCAAAAAGCTATCAACCACTATAACAACAAGAACAACTGTTATCAAAATGATTCTTCAATCATGTTGATAATGATTACAATGAAATCATTGATTCACAATGTGCATAATTTCATATGTTGCACAAATCTTGCTAAGCCGCAGAATATAATAAAGATGATCATGAAAGCTCCAGTACAAATCCACAATATAAGTGTTGTGCTCTAAAGTGATCATTGAAGAAAATAGAACAAGGGCTGCTGTCCAGAATGTTCTAAGATGAATCAAGATGAAGAAGTTATTCTCTTTACTACATCAAGATCAACAAGGCCTTCAGAAGCTTATGAAGAAGAAGACTTCAGCGATTTAAGTGCTTTGGATTGTTGTCCGTCAAGAAGCTACTTGAAGAAAAGAAGACCATGCATTAAAGCTATAATACAATGTAATATCTTTTAGTGTGTATTAGGTTCTTCTGTTGTACTTAATTTTGTTTACATCCAGCTTATGTAGAAGAATTATTATTGTAAACAAATGTAAATTAAATAGTTGTTTGATGGTTCCTTGAGAGACTTGGTTGAGTCAGGATTCTAAAGAAGACTTTGGTTGTGGTCATTGTAGATGAAATCTTGGTGGTGGATTCTATTGGGTCAATGGTAATCATATCTCAAAGGGAACTGAGTGAAGGTCAGCCTTGTGAGATCACTGATGGATATCATTGGAAGGAAATCCTGGTAGGAGATTCTGAGGGATCATATTCTATTGGGTCAATGAACGTTATATCCAGTATAGATCATTGGGCGTGTCATTGGATATTAGTCACCGGCCGTTGCTCGTGATTGTAATCAGATTGGTTATAATGGATTAATTCTTAGAGTTTAAGGCGAAATCACCTTGGCCCATTGTGATAGTTATTCAATTTTTAACTACTGTCTAAAATCATAAAATTGAAGAACAAGCTAACAAGGAAAGAATCATCAAATAAGAAGTTATATATGTTGAATTATTTTGATTAAGTTCCTTGAGAGTATGAGATGTTTTCAAGAAACAGATTAGTCCACCCTTGACTTTCTCATAAGATCTCATTAGGAATATTTTCAAAAGATGAAAGACTTTTGTCTTATGATACATAAGAACTTCATGATAAAGTTGTCCATTTAAGCAGATAAAAGATCTTATGCAGAAGATTTAAACATTAGTTATGTCGAAGGAGGCTTTGCAAAAGACCATATATTGTTGAGGAAAGTACGCTCATTGACTCATCAGAAGTATGATCAAAGACTAACTCTAAACAAGTTAGCTCAGCATTGCAAGAACAAGATTTTCAGTCAAAATCGTCAAAGTTTGATGATATTTGTATTAGAACAGATTTTACAATTTGATCAAGGAATCAAAAAATTTAGAAGACGTTAGGAAATGATAGTTAATCCTCTCTGGAACCTAGCTTCTTAGAAGTTCCTGAAATATTGAACTTCTGAAAAATAAGCTTCTGTCCAAAGGAAGTTTGACAAACAAATTGATGTTCTGATAATAAAGGATCAAAATATACGTACTCTGGGGATTTTTCTCAAGAAGTCACACGGGTGATTCTAAACAGAAGAATGAAGAGATCATCTAAAGAGAAGACTGACCCTAGCTCTCAAATTAGAGATTAGAGTTTAGAAGAAGGTTACTTTTCTCAAATAAGAAAACTGAGAATATTCAAAGAAATAAGAGGAATAAATATGAAGATAATTCAGAACCTCTGAAAGACTGCTCTTAAGAAAGCATAAGTAGAAAGAAGTTGATCAGAAGATGTATCTAAGAGAAAGCTAAATTTAAAGACATATGAAAGACCTTCAAGGACATTAAAAGCCTGATCAGAAGATCTATTTGGGACAAGCTAAAGTCAAAATCAAAATGTAGAAGCACTCAGATAAAAGAATCACCGTAAAAAATTCAGAACATCAAAGGTATGTATTTCTTTTTTCTATAATTTATTAGAACTCCTGATAAAAATATTTCTACAAGTTAGAAGATGTTTTAAACAGAAGCATTCCAAATGTTAGTGGAACTCCAAGTTGTGAATTTTATGGTTAAATGAAAATCTCATGATTTGGAACATTCTCTCTTTCCAAGAGAAAAATCTTTTAATCAATTCCCTGGATAATGTTAACACGTAACTTCTCTTGAGAATGAGTCAAAAAATTTATGTATGATGTATGTGATGATAGCTTCTCATTTAAGCAACTATGTTTAATATTTTTCTATATCACTTTCCTGTCTTCCACCTTTAAATGTTGATTCACTCAAAGTCCTTATTTAGAACATGTACGGTACTCTGTCTTTATAAAGACTGATTCACTCCATTCCTCTTCTTTGAAATTCTTGTCATGTGTCAGTGATCTATGTCATTCTTGTAGATTAGTACAACCTTTTTCACCCACTTGAATATATATATATATATATATATATATATATATATATATATATATATATATATATATATATATATATATATATATATATATATATATATATATATATATATCAACAGTGATTTATCATATTTATATTTTCCTCTCATAAACTAATTCCTATCAAGATCTTTCCTCTCATCCGTTCATCATGCCTCAATCAACATTTCTTGGAAATGAATATCTTCTTGAAATCATCATCAAAAATTGAAATTTATTCTCTTGAAAGTAACATTGCTTCCAGCATCTCAGATGTGTTCTACTCTCAGTAATGGACAAGATATTTCACTATGTTGAAGAAACTTGTTTACGTGAATCTTGTTAAAGAATTCTAGAAGCATGCTTATCTTGATTATGAGAATGGTTTTATCCTTTCCTATATCTTTGAAATTCACATCACCATTACTCCCTTCTCAATCACTCTTACCACTGGATGTGAAAATGTAGGTGTCATAGTTGACTATGTCAAGTCTAGGTTTGTGATGTCTGATAAATTTAATTCTCTTCATGACACATCATTAGGATATGAACCTATCAACCTTGAAAATATCCTACTTATTCTCAAAGCCTGGTTCAAGCTTGTGTTGTCCAATTTTCTTCCCATAGGGAATAATCAAGACCTTCTGAGGTATGATGACCAACCATTCTTCTATCTTTTGATGAATGATACTCGTGTAAGCTTGCCATAGTCCATCTTCATTTGTCTTTGGAAATCTATTTCTCAGTCCAGAAATCACATAAAGTCTTACATTCCTTATGGACGAGTTTTGTCTGAAATTATTTTCCAAGAGGGAATAATGGATATGTTCAAAGAAATGTTAGAAGAAGTTGGTCCAGAAAACTATCTTGAAGATTGCTTGTTAAAATCTAAGTGAGAGATTTTCATTAGCTAGGAAAATATGACTTGTCTCTTCAAAATATGATTCTTTTTATTGCTTGATCATTTCATCTGATTAGTTCTTCGCTTTTAAACTTATATATGTTGAATTGTCTTAATTAATAAACTCTTTATTTTATGATAAATTGTTGTTTGTTAATTATGCACTGTCATGAAATGACAAGTAACAAGGCAATATATTCTCTTATACATATCTGTGAAATAGGTCTAGAATCTTTGGCGTGTTTCAGTTACTTTCCCCCACAGATTAAAGGGTAACCGCCAAACTTCTTTTCATTTAATATTCTCTTCATAAATAAGATTAATTACTCTTTGTCATTCTCAATATATATAGGTTCTCTATTCTTCACCAAGATAATCATAGCTTATCTAATAGATGTCAGGCCTAGGTTCACTATTAGTCTTTATAAATAGTTGATGTCTCCTCTTCACCATTCATCATTCTCAGTTCAAATAGAAAACACTTTAAATCTTCCTTCGCCTGATTTAACAATGTCTGCTATAACTTTTCATAGCAATGAGGAAACTCATGAAATCATTCAAGAAAAACAACCCAGTCTTCCCAGACTCAAACACCATGGATTGGACCTAATAAGAAGTATGCAACTTCAAACTTGGACAAGCTAATTTGCTCTACTTAGAGGTCCTATCTTCCATGTCCTTGTGAAGGAATTCTGGAAGTATGCCAAAATTAGTGATGATGGAAACATTATTCTGTCTGAAATCTTCAGACTTCCCATTGTTGTCACCATCTCTTCCATTGTAAGAGTCACTGGATGTGTCTCATCTGGAGTCACCATTGATGACTATCAATCCGACCTAAGTATTGTTGAAAGGTTTAGGGTTCTTCATGACATTTCAGTACCATATGAACTAACTAATCCTGGAACCCTTCTTCCTTCAGCCAAGAATTGGTTCAGGTTCTCCCTTTCCAACCTCCATCCTTGAGCCACAACAAGAAGCATTGTGTCTCATGATGACAAAAATTTTGTTTTCCTCCTGATCCATTCCCAAAACTATATTTAATCATCTGAAACACTCCATTGAAATATCAAGAACACAGACTCAATCCTATATTCCCTATGGAAGGATACTATCTGAGATAATAATCCAAGACATGATATGGGAGTTGATAAAGAAGAATGGACCGGATAATGCATTGGTTGAAGAAAGGTGTGTTAGAATTGATACAGTTCAAGACTTTGATGATTGAAATCTTGTCTATAATATTTTTAGAAAATCTAAGTTTTCTTCTATTTTTCCTTTTTCTCTTGATGTACTCTGCAATTCCTTGAATGAAATATTAGGATAAAGCCCTTTGACGTTTAATGTTTTTCATGCATAGTTGCCTTTTTAATGATGTAAAAAAGGGGGAGAAGTATAATGATTTTGATGAACCTAAAGAATGCAAAAACTCATAATAATAATAATAATAATAATAATAATAATAATAATAATAATAATAATAATAATAATAATAATAATAATAATAATAATAATAATAATAATAATAAAATGATATAAAATGTGCATTTACCACTAACGATTGTTTGAATGTTTGAATGATTAACCGAGGAACTCAGAACAAATTCACTAGGAATTCTAAGACATGTCAAAATGAAAGAAATATGTTTAATATCTTAAAGATTGATTGTTCATATAATCGAAGATGTATAATCTATGAACATATATTCAAAAATCAGATAGACTCAATATTGTTCAGAAGTTGAGAACTTTCTGAAAGTTGAATTTATCTTGATTTTGGTATCATAATGTTCAGAAGATGTAAAATATCTGAGAATGTGATATTTAGAACATAAGAATCAAAAGCAGAAGCAGATTCCTCCTAGTAGAACTTAGCAAATCAGAAGTTGAAGACTGTCTAAAAAATATAGATAAAAGATTCAATAAGAAGAAGCTCTGATGAATTCAAGATCTTAATTGATTCTATTTTCATCTGAATCAAGACTTCTAAAGATTGAATATATGATCTATTGGAACCAGGGAGAGTTTTAATCAAATGGTTTAGAGTCATTATATTTGATCTTTATCGAGTCATTGACTCGGGGGGAGTATCATAAAAAGGATAAGTGTTCCTTACCTTTCTATTTTCACCTTTTCTAATTATATGAACAAAACCGTGTCATCAAAATACATAGTTTTGTCATCATCAAAAAAGGGGAGATTGTTAGAACAAGATTTGGTTCTGCAATATTATCTTTGGGTTTTGATGATAACAAATGAGTATGTTTGTATGAAAAATTTTGATACTCTAATATTTGTTAGTTTTGAGTACTTAACAAACAGGTTATGCTTCTGATGGATGGTGTGGCAAAGACATTAGAAAAGAATTAGTTCCTCTTCTGCACTATACAAGTTCTATGGAATAGTAGCAAGACACTCCAGAAGGCTCTGAAGTGTAAGCACTGATGTTTTAAATAAAGAAACCAGTCAGAAAATCAGAAGACAAAAGTTTCTACTTAAGTCCAGATGCTGAAGACTCAAGCTTCTAAAGACAATGTGTTCTACGGATATAGTCAAAAGATCTGAAGACTCAAGTATCTACTAAAGTCGAGATTCTAAAGACTTAAATTTCTAAAGACAGTGTGTTCCGAAGAAACAAAGTTAGAAGATCTGAAGACAAAGTTTCTAGTAAAGTCCAGATGTTAAAAACTTAGTTTCTAAAAGATAACTTATTTCAAAGAAGATAAAGTTTAAAGATCTAAAGACAATGTTTCTAATGAAGTCCAGATGTTGAAGACTTTGTGTTTCTAATAACAAGGTTCTTAAAAGGACTCTCAAGACCAAGTGTTGAAGACTCTAAAGATGTAGCTCTTAAGACTCTGAAGACTTGAAGCTCTTCTGATCCAAGGCTCTCTACAATGGGTTCTTACGACCAAGTGCTGAAGACTCTGAAGAATTGAAGTTCTAAAGACCTTATGTTATGTTCCCACTTCTAAACTCATGCTCGCAGAAGCCTCTGAAGTACAAAAGGAAAGAATATAATGGTAACATGGCACAGTAGTACACATGACGAAAAAGCCTTATTCCACTACCTCTCCACTAACTTGAATTGTGAAAGAGAAAAGGACGTAGAAGTACTATGTGTAACGACTCTTTTTCAAACATCCAATGGATCTATTTTGCTTGGCTATATAATAAAAAAACCGTATGTTTAAAGTAGGTTATTGGTGTTCAATGTTAGAAATGAAAGCTGACATTATTGGAACACAACCAAAAATCTATCAATCACTACAACAAAAAAAAGAACAATTGTTATCAAAATGATTCTTCAATCATATTGATAATGATTACAATGAAATCATTGATTATCAATGTGCTTAATTTCATATGTTTCACAAAGCTTGCTAATTCGTAGAAGATAATGAAGATGATCATGAAAGCTCCAGTTACAAATCCATAACATAAATGTTATGTTCTAAAGTGATCATTGAATAAAATAGAACAAGGGTTGGTGTATAGAATGTTCTAAGGTGAATCAAGATGAAGAAGTTTTTATCTTTACTACATCAAGATCAATAAAGCCTTCGGAAGCTTATGAAGAAGAAGACTTCAGCGATTCAAGTGCTTTGGGTTATTATCTGTGAAGAAGCTACTTGAAGAAAATAAGACCAAACATTAAAGCTGCAATACAATATAATATCTTTTAGTGTGTATTAGGTTCTTCTGCTGCACTTAATTTTGTTTACATCCAGCTTATGTAGAAGCATTATTATTGTAAACAAATGTAAATCAAACAGTTGTTTGATGGTTCCTTGAGAGACTCAGTTGAGTCAGGATTCTCAAGAATACTTTGGTTGTAGTCATCGTAGATGAAATCCTAGTACTAGATTCTATTGGTTCAATGGTAGTCATATCTCAAAGGGGACTCAGTAAAGGTCAGCCTTGTGAGATCACTGATGGATATCATTGGAAGGAAATCCTGGTAGGATATTATGAGGGATTGGATTCTATTGGGTCAATGAACATTATTGGATGTTAGTCACCGGCTATTGCCCGTGCGATTGTTATCATATTAGTTATAGTGGATTAAGTCCTTGGTTCAAGGTGAAATCACCTTGAAAGGGTGGACTGGACTAGCTTGGGGATTTCTCAAGTGTACCAAGATATATCGTGTGTTCTTTAATTTTGCTTATGCTTTAGAGTTTATGTTTTCTTAACTTAATTAGAAGCATTACTTAGAAGTAACACTCAGAAGCATTGTTCAACAAATAATGCTTAGAAGTGAAAGTTATTCAAGAAAGGAAAGCCCAGTTCAAACCCCACATTTCTTACATTTTCTTCACATCTTTAGAGTATTATGCTGACATAATTTCTCATTACTCGTTTTGAGCTTGCAGATTACTGACGCAGGAGAAGGATCTACTAGGGATTGTGAAAGTATGCAGAGAGCTTTTCCCTTTGTGGAATTTCTTTCCCAAATTTCTGGTAGGGTCTTTGAAAAGACTCTCCTTGATATGATTTCGAAAGTAGTTTGATCATAGTATGAATGACCCACTATCTTGAATTATTCCCCTGATTAATGGAGTCTTGAAGATATTCTCCCTTGATGAACCATTTTGAATCAAATCCTTTTGATTGAGACTTGTAGTGATCTACCCCCACATTCATGTTTTTTGAAAGGTATCCCTCCATTCCCCAGGATCTGGAGGAAGTACCCTTAAAAAGAACTTGGATCTCACCATGATGTGATACAAATTTGATATGGATTGCCCCAAGTATTTGAATCGTGAATAGTTCATCCTTGAAGTGGTTTAAGAGAGAACCTGGACCCTACATGTCATAAGATGAACTTGGTATAAATTTCCCTCAACATTTGAATCTTGGAAAGCTGCCCCTGATCATCAGGGCCTTGAGAAGTTGTAGAAAGAGGGACCTGAGTCCTGCCATGTTGTGATATGAACTTGATTAAAGAATTCCCCTTTGAAAGGTATTCCCTTGATTAAATGGCACTTTGAAATGTGATCCAAGTTTATTAGATCTCAGAATGATCATCCCTTATTACTAGGATGCCCCTATGATCACTAGTCTTGCCTCTAATTATAGGGCTCCTCTTAGATGTTTTGCCTATAGTCAATAGGATCTTCATGTGATATACCCCTACGATCATTAGTCTTTCTTATGATTATAGGGTTCTTATTTAAATGTTTTACCCCTTTTTAGGAGTTTCTTGGAAAGGATATTTTTTACTAAACCAAATCTTTTTGAGATCTCCTTGATGTTAAATATTGACCCGCATATAAAATTGCACATTTTGAAAAGTAATTTTTATGCAAGTTTTGAAATCGAAGTTTGTTATGGAATAGAAATGGATGATTAGAGATGGATATTCGAAGAAGCGAAGTGGTTATCAATAATTTTAACAAACATAGGAGTCAGTTTAACAAAAATTTGTCGAGTATACTTTCATAGTTAACCTTACTTCAATTAGGACTTTTGAAGGTTGTAACGTGGCCATGGTTCGTGCTTTAAGAAACAAAGGATATAAGGTTCAAAATTTAATTAGCCCACCCCATTGTCCTTTATGTTCTCCAATCCTTAGTTCAATTAATCCAACGGATGCATTATGTATGCAAGAGAATTTCCTAAGTTCATTGACAAGGTTCAAGCACTTTATGAGATGATTTTTAATGTGGCAGTCACCTACTTTTGTTTACAAGCTTGTTTCCATTTTTTCTTTTAATCCCTTATTTTTGCATGGACCAATTCTTTTTTAATTTTCCGGTCCATTGAGACGCCCTAACTTTTGCCTATGTCAACTTTTATTACAATTTTTCTTTTTGACTTAGCGGGCTCTTTTTTTGGAATAATTCTGAGATTTCACTTTTTATTTAGAACTTTTTTGAAAATAGAAAGAACTCCAACTTATGGCTCGAGGGGGTTGACTATGGATTAACTCCTAATTTTTCCACTATTTAAGAAGTGAAACAATGTCTTACATCGTCAATTAAGTCTTACTATTAAAAAGCATACGTCAGCAAAAACTTGTTAATTTTATTTACATCATTCTCCCTCAAAGTTTGTTAAAAGGGAAAATGGAAATGGAAAGTTGGTATTAATGGAAAGTGATGGTAAATAAAAGAGTGAAACAAATGTATTGATTTTGAAAACATGCATGCTCATTTTATTTGAATTACTAATCAAAAGGTACAAAGTTTATACAAATGAAATTTAGCAACTAAGAAATTACAAATTGTAATGATAAAGGCCTAATGATCTAGGGATAAGCTTCCTTGTTGATCCATTGACTTTAGGAGATTCTTCTTAGTTCTTGGATTTTTCAAAGTAAGGGGTGACCGTTCACCAATGAGACTCCTTATTCAAAAGTCAACTGCTTATTGTCGAACAAATCTTGGACCTTGTGTTTGAAAGCCCAACAGTCTTCAAGGGTATGTCCTGGGGAATCAGCATGATATTCACATCTTCAGCTTGCATCATATTTTGGTAGGAGTGTCCTATTTGGAGGAGCGAGTTACTTGAGCTCTATCAGGGATTCTCTAAGTAGATGTTGTAGTAGTTGACCATTAGGCATAGGAAGCCGGTCAAACCTCCTTGGTGGTGGCTTTTTTCTTCTTTTCTATTGGACATACCCATTCTACTGATAGGGTTATTATTTTTGTTGTTGCTTGTGAAGTAGGGGAACCACCCATGGTTGTGGTATTTGTGGTGCTGAGTAGGCTTGTGGATGGTGTGGCGAAAGGTTACCTTCCTTCCTCAATAATACTTGTATGATCAAGTTCATTTGAGTCTTTCACTGGTGGACCTCTTCCTTCAACAATTCTTGGCCTCTCTTGAGTTCCTCCATGGCTTCTTGAGACATGCTTTAAGTTCACTTGTGAGTATCGAGAAACATGCTAGCTGGATTATAGTTGGATAAGGGTAGAAGTGTAAATGATATAATTTTGTACAAATATATATATGAGATGTATGAAAATGCATGGGTATGTAAAAATATTTTTTTTTATTTTTAAGGGTATGCTAAAAATTTCATCGAGACGCAATGACATTCAGGCTTATGATAAGGATAGATCTAAGCACACCCTATACGAGTTTAGGGATAGAAAACCCCTATAAGCTATGGACTATGACACGAACAGAAGCCCTACGGGTGATATTTAAAATAAAACCCCTACAGGCTAGCGATTATGACTTACAGAGAGACACCCTATTGGCTAGAGATTATGATATAAAGAAGAAAAACCCTACATGCTAAGGATTGTAACATAAAGAAGGTAACACTTGCGGGTTTAGGGATAGTGACAAGATATCCATAGTAGGTAGATTCATATTTTCGTCCTACGGATATTCTACCCTCCCTAAAGGTGGTTTCCTTAAGAGTATCATGGATAACACCAAAGGATAAAGGCATAAAGGCCTCCCTTAGGCGGGGCCTCATTGTAGACCGAAACTTTCGTCTCATAGGTTGTACAAGGTTTCACCATGATATTTTATTTTAGGGTTATACAAAGAGTCATAAGCTTCATTCCAAAGTCTTGTCCCCCAAAAGGCTAGCTCTTGAGATATATTCCTTTTTCGGATTCCACCGGCTCTAGGAGAAGTTGTCATAAAAACTCATAGGGATGATGTATCCCCTTGCCCAATAGACGATCCTTCTTTCTAAGATTTTGAATTTTTTTTCCGAATTTAAAATCCCACCAACAATGATAATAAAGAATAATATATATAGAAACAAAATCATACTAAAAAAAGAAAAGAAACCCTAGAAAAACCCTAAACCTAAAAAGAGAGAAGTTTCTAAACCATAGGGTTATATCCCTACCAGAGTCGCCAGTTTTCGTAACAGGCAAAAAATAACGAGTTGCCGCCACTACTTTTTGTCCTAACGACAGGTGAATAGTGGAATAATCCTAAATTGATACATAAAGTCTAAGTTCTTGATTCACTTTAGACGAATGGAAGGTGTTAGCCACCCTTCTTCTACCTTGTTCTCAAGGAAGTCTTAGGATTTAGATTAAAAGAGTAGGATAAGGTTTTAATTTTTTAATTAGGGGAGTCGTCTTGGTTTTTAAGTTGCGTGCCTACGTATCCTCTTATGAGGAATCAGAGTCTCAATTCGTATTTCGTAGTGTTTGGTTGTATTTTTTATGAATTGTAGAAATATTTTAAATTAATCCTTGAACTAAGTCTGGGTTTGAAAAATAGCAAAATCGTAGACGCAGTTCGCAGTTAATAAAAGAGGTCTCCAAACTTGACTTTCTGATACTTTTGTATGTTTTCTTCCATGAATCGCTCTCTCATCTGCAGAAAGCAGAATAATTAATCAATAATTAACATTTGAATAAAAAAATGTTCTTGACTAGAAAAAATTTTACCAACTCAATTACCTAAACAAGGAGATACAGTTGCATTGATGGAGGCCGAGAGGCCAAAACAACAGGATCAACTTCACTGTGCATAGCTGGCTGCCAAAATAAGTGAAATAAACACACTATTCTTGTTCAAGACTAGATGCTACATGACACAACAATTATCAAGTTGTGAGTAAGCGAAATAATGTAATCAAAGGAAGATGATAGCTTATGGTAGATGTCCATGGGATTGCAACCTATGGTGCTGCCATGGCGTGTGCCATGCATAAATTCCCATTTCCTAATTGTGATCATTCCTTTTTTTAACTTACCAGTATTGCTCTTCATCTACATCTGAAGAATTAATTACAGTAGATACCCCTCCTCTGGATCGTATTTCATTTTTCTCTACAGCTATATATGCTGCCAGCCTAAATTAACTCGTCGAAACATTATAGGAAGTTGCTCACCATGTTCAAGATTATTCATATAAAGTGCAAGTGAACAAGTTATAAATAGAATAAGCTAGGACGTGCTTGTTTGAGTTGAGGAAGTGGAAAATTTGATGGAGGGAAATAGTGTCTTGGAAAAGCTCTTGATTTCAATTCATTGTTATTAGTATATTGTAAAATCTAAAAGTTCACTTGTTAAACATAAACTTTGTATTAAGCATAACAAGTGCATGTCTTATTCCTGGAGACATATAGCTACCCGGTAGGCTCATTTGTCTTATTTCCCAAAATGCCCTTGAACACCCCCCTTACCAAAACCCTTGTATTTAAGTTTGAGTGTTGCCTTATGTACAGGAACCAGAAAATCCACATAAACCATGTCAGTTGTGAACAATGTTTCTAAAAAGTTAAACTTTTCAATAGTGCTTCTATTCCCTCCCTACACCATATAATCATGTCCACACAATAAAAAAATTTAAACTTCTTTTTGTTGTAGCTTATGCAAATACAATATCAAACAATCAAACAAGGGAATCTACATATGTTTCAGTGTTATAGTGTGTGTATACCTCGTCAGCAGAATCAACATTTGCTTGGTGTTAGTTTTTGGTAATCTCCAAACAGTACAAAACACCTCCATCAGCATCAATGTAGTTGATTTTAAAAGGATTACTTGACAAAAAGAATGAAAACCTTCAATTATTAATAAGTCCTTCACTCGCTATCACAAAACCTCCAACATAATCTAATATCTGGCTCGCTGGTTTCCGATGCAGAGAGATCAGAAACTCTGGTTCTTACTAAAGGTTGAAAAATTCGAGTAAAACACTCGTACACAATAAACTTGTACGTTTATTATATAAATTCATTATACAAAAAATCTAATGAAATCATGAAGTACGTATAGAGAGTATGCCTACTCTTTGAGGAGTTGGTTGGAGAGAAATTATAGCTCTTGTGATGGTTTCAAAATGTTCAAGATCACCAAGAACAACATGAAACAAGTCTCAGTTAAGATCTTCTTAACACATCAAATCTTCACCTCATTCCTATTACACACCTATAATAGAAAAATACTAATACTAAATATGCATCTTAATGTTACTATTACTAGGAACTAAGAAATTATTACTAACCAATAATAACATCAAGTTCAAAAACATTGGAGAATTTAGGATGATTAAAGGTTTAGCCACTAATGCCAGCGTTAGATAAAATGCCACCTGTTGTACCCCAAAATTTTCCCTCTTATTTGTAAACAAAATAACTTATTCTTCATCATCATTAGGCATGGCAACAAAACCCATATCCGTGGGTACCCATCCGAACCCGCCCCGAAGTTGACGGGAAAAATCCGCTTTGACTGGGTTTGGGTTCGGGTTTTTCCCGATTATAAAATATGGGGATGGGTCAGGTAATGGGGACACTAGTACCCACCCCGAACCCGTCGCCGAACCCGCCCGTTTATTTCATTAGGTACATTAATATTTGTTTTTTATAATTTAGAATATTAAATATGTGGCCAATGTTTTGACAATTTGATTTATATTTATCATTTGAAATATTTGAAATGTATGTATTGAATTTTTTGAGATTGTTTTAATTTATTACTTTATAATGTAATTTGATTTTGGAAAAAATAAATATTTCTATTAAAAAAATTGATTTTACTAAATGAATGATGGCGAGGCGGGGATACCCGAACCCGTTGGGACGGGTTTGGGTTTTAATTCTCCATCCCCGTTTAGATTTGGGGCGGGGAACGGGAATTGTTTGGGGATTCGGGTTTGGGTTTAGGGGAGGTAAAAATCGTCCCCGACCCGCCCCGTTGCCATACCTAATCATCATATTCATAATTTGAATTGCATTAACTCAATGACATGGGATCAAGGGTTTTGGCTGGGTGAGTATATATTAATCAAGAGAAGAAATTTTACCTACAAGGGTTGAATATTAGAGGTCTTATCATCACATGTATGCTTCCTATGCATGAGACTCGCTGGTTGAAGAGATTTGTCAATATACCTCATTCGAATTAGAGTTTGGAGTTCTGATCAATTTCTTCGACATTGCGGCTGCTAATTAGGGTTTTTTTATCACTGACATGTTATGACTGAATCTTTGAGCTTTAAATGGTTCCACGGTCCTCCATTTTTCTTAAAGAATCCATATGTGGTTTATTAATCTTCACATCTTATTAGAAAATCAGGGTTGATTGACTAAGAAGAGATTTGAGTATGTATTAACTGAAAAGTCAGCTAAAGTCAACTGTTGAGCAGATGGATTTTTGGTCAACCATCAACTCAGTGTTCATATTTCTATGTTCCATGAGAAATGGTGGCATAAAATCAAAAGGAATGGTGAATTAGGGATAACTTGTCAAAGAAGTTATTTGGATATTTTAATTTTGCTGAAGTGTTCATAGTACTGAATTTGGATTGGTTATAACCTTCTCAATATTTATTGGAAATGTGTAAACTTTATATGGTAGGAAAGATGAGGAAAAGTTCTTCAACTTTAACTTTGACACCTCAAGTCTAAAAAGTGATTAGTTTGGGATTTATGGGGCTTATAAGTTTATGGACACTTAGTAATTTTTAAGATATGTTCCAAAATGTTGCAAGCTTCATGGCTATTTTTAGGGTTTCATTTGGACTCAAATAAAAAATCTCCAAACATGAAAGTTGGAGATTAGAGTCTCCTCTCCAATTTTGATTCAAGAATCATCTCATTTGTTGTCTTGTGGAGTGAGTTATAATGTTTATGTTTTGAGGGCTTGAAGAGTGAAATTATGCCAAGTATGCGCATGCCAGGCCAGCATTTTATCAAACAGGTGGTGTGCACATGTTCATGGTGGTTTTTCTTATGGATTTAATTCTCATTTTGAAAAATGTTGAACATAAAAGTTGGAGTTTGTTGTGTCCTCTTCAATTTTGATTTTAATTTCATTTTATTGCATGCATTATGGAGAGAGATATTGAATTTAAAAGTTTGAAGGTTGAAGTGGGAAAGATGCATGGTGTCACATGCAAGACTTACCCATCCAGGCATGTAGTTTTGTCGAACTGCTGCAGGGCATGTGTTTATGAAAAAATTTCTCCATGATTAAAGTCATTTTTGGATTGGGGATGAACTACAAACTTATTCCATCATTCGTCCTCTTTCTAATGGTACCAAGTTTGCCTCATTTGGTTGGTTATTGAAGAAGTTAGAGGTTCACAAATTAATGAAGATGAAATGAGTAGTTTGACATTTGGTTTTGTAAAATCTCAAAGGTTGTTTAATAGTTAGATTATCAAGACTTTATGATCATTTCGGTGGGCGTTACGAC
Organism: Vicia faba; assembly: GCA_948472305.1. Classification (NCBI taxonomy): domain Eukaryota; kingdom Viridiplantae; phylum Streptophyta; class Magnoliopsida; order Fabales; family Fabaceae; genus Vicia; species Vicia faba. The sequence goes on from OX451739.1 coordinate 1,404,686,596, forward strand.
CATTATTTCCAAGTGCCATCAACATCATTGTTGTTCATCCTAGTACCATCTTCTTATTGACCTTAAAACCACATCTTGAGGAGGTGTGTGCATCAAGTTTTAAGAACCTGAAGTTGGCTACATGGCCACGGGTTAACAACATCATATGGTCAGGATTTGAATTTTTTAGGCATTTTTCTATCTGGATGTACATTACAAGGCTGATAGACGTGCGTGCATACATAAAATTAATTCTTTAAGACAAGAAAATACTCACCATGCATGCATAATGGAAAAACATGCTTGAAATGAAAGATGTCATCAACGAACACCACATGATGCGAGTCTTCACAAAAAATATCAGTTACAAGTCAATTACAAAAATTGTAACAGTAACAACCTCTCTCTCCTCACTTATGTAACAGAAACAAACTTCCTATCTCTCACTTCCATTTCTTCAACAACCTCACTCTCTCCCTCGTTCATCCATCATCACCTTCAACTCTCACTTCATCTTGCACCGCCGCAACAAACTCTACTCACTCTCTTTCTCAATGCCTCTGTGAATCTCCCTCTCGATTCTCTGAGCTCAGGACCATGTTCAGATACTCCTTTGCTTTCTTCTTCTTCGAAGAAAAAGAATAATCTCTCTTCTCATGCCATAATCCATTAAATTCAGTTCCATCGCGGTTCCGATCTGGTTCTCTATCAAAGATTCAAGTGTTGCACTGAGTTTATTTCTTAGGATCTTGAAGATTTATGGACTTTATCTCCAACATCAAGAAGTAAGGCACGCAACTGTAGAGTGTTCTTTCGCTTTTCATGAATCAGAAAATGGGTGAGTCACTTGGTTCCTTAACTCAGCATGTTAGGTTCTTCGTGGTGTAGAAGTATCCATATCATACGTGTGCTCTGAGTGAATAGAGGCTGGCGTTAGACGCAAAAATTGGCTATAGCTTCTTTATATGAAAATCGCTTGACATTCTGTGCTTGTTTAGTTTTGAATGATGACGTAAGATTTACAAATTCTAAAACAATATTCAGTATCAGTGCGATAAATCGAGTCTGGTAGTGCAAGGTTGATCCATTTCCATTGAGGTTTGCTCGTTCCGGCCATCGTTCGTATCGAGAAGACGATCGAAAATCGTCTCTGGTATTGCTGTTAGTTAGACAGTCCTTCTTTTGCTCTAGAGGTGTCTGCTTCCTGTTGGCACATGTTATTTACTTTCAACCAATTGAAATGTTGTTTATCCTATTTGATTTCTGATCTGCTGTCGCGCACAGATCAAATACGAGTTATTTTAAAATGTAGTACAACGATAGTGTGACTCGAATCGTCTCACAAGGATTATAGTTTGTATCAATACAACATATTGGAAATGTAATTTATTTAATGTCCACAATTCCCAATACTTACTCTTTATTAGGGCCTTTTGGCATTTTCAATTTCTAGTATAAATATGCTACCTAGGCTATCAATATTGTATCCCAAATTCATTCCTCTATTTGAATATAAGAAGTAGTCCTCTTTGTTATCATTCATTGTTCATTCTTTATCTCTCCTTCCATTACCTTGCACCAACAAATTGGTATCTAGAGCTTTTGGTTCTGTTTTCCGGGGAAACACGAGTGGTTGTGAGTTGTGTGTTTGAGTTTTTGTTCTTTGATTTTCTGTTGAAATCTTGAACAAAATTCTGAACAGAATTTTGATTCTGTGGGTTGGGAAACAGTGTGTTTAAGATCTGAAAATCCGTGCAAGGTTTAAAATGAGTGGAGACGGTAGTTTGAACACTAAACTTCCAGTTTTGAATGGCAAAACCTGGAACAGATGGATGATACAAATGTGTGTACTGTTCGATGCACAAGATGTTTTGGATCTGGTTACAGATGGTTATGTACCAGCTGCAGCAGATGCAACTGAAGAACAGAGAACTGCTGAGAGGTTGATGAGAAAGAGGGACCAGAAAGCTCTGTTCTATATCCATCAGGGTGTGGATGAAAATGTGTTCGAGAAGATTGTTGATTCAACAACATCTAAAGGGGCGTGGGATTTACTGAAGAAATGTTACGGTGGTGACGTATCAGTAAAGAAGGTGAAGCTTCAATCCCTACGAAAGCAATATGAGAACCTGAACATGAAGAGCAGTGAGAAAGTTTCTGAATATATCTCCAGAGTGATTCTGATCACTAACGAGATGAAGGCGTGTGGAGAAACTCTGACTGAACAGGTAATCATAGAGAAGATTCTGAGGTCGCTCACTCCTCAGTTTGATTACATTGCTGTTTCTATTGAACATTCTAAAAATCTGGAAACCATGAAAATAGAAGAATTACAAAGCAGCTTAGAAGCACAGGAGTTACGTCTGTCTGAGAGAACTTCTGAGAGAGAAGCTGAGCAAGCTCTGAAGGCTTCTTTTGTCAAGAAAGATCAGAAGCAGAATAGACGTGGTGATAGATTCCAGAAGTCAGAAGCCTCATCTTCTGATGATAAGAAGTGTCATAAAGGAAAAGAGAGGTATGACAAAAGGAAGGTTCAATGTTACTCCTGTAAACAATTGGGCCATTTTGCCAGAGATTGTAGGTCAAACAGGGATAGGAAATCAGAAGAAGCATATATGGCTAAGAGAAACTGTATTGATGAACTTGTACTGCTAATGGCCTCTGACTTTGATGGAAAATGCTCAGAAGATTGGTGGTATATGGACACTGGCTGCTCAAATCATTTAACTGGAAACAAACAATGGCTGACAGACTTTGACTCCAGAAGGAGTACAAAGATCAGATGTGCTGACGATAAGTATCTTAATGCAGAAGGTATGGGAGATGTCAGAATTAGAGTGAAGAATGGGAAATACATTATGATCAAAGACGTCTGGTATGTTCCTGGTATTAGAAGCAATCTGATGAGCGTAGGTCAGCTGATTGAGAAAGGTTTTTCAGTTGTTATGAAAAATAATTTTCTGACGTTGTATGATTCCAATCATAAGTTAATTATGAAATCTGAACAAGGAGGCAACAGAACATTCAAGGTGAATGTAGAAACAGCTGAAGCAACGTGCCTTAGTGCAGAAGGTGCTGAAAGTAACAGTAAGCTATGGCATAAGAGGTTAGGGCACTTAAACTATAGAAGCTTAGGGCATCTATGTTCTAAGAAGCTCGTACGTGGTATTTCGAAAATTGTGAAGCCTGAGAAGTCATGTGAGATATGCATGAAAGGTAAGCAACCTAGATTACCATTTACATCAAAAGTAGCCCCCAGAGCGAAACATGCTCTGGGAGTAGTACATTCTAATGTGTGTGGACCATTTCCAGTACCTTCACTTGGAGGAAACAATTACTTTGTGTATTTTCTGGATGAGTTCACAAGAATGACATGGGTAACACTTATCAAATTCAAGCATGAAGTGTTTACTGAGTTCCAGAAATTCAAGGTGAAGGCTGAGAAGCAGAGTGGTCAGAAGTTAAAAATTCTGAGAACAGATGGTGGAGGTGAGTATAACTCTACAGTGTTTCAGAAGTTTTGTGAGGAAAGTGGAATAGAACATGAGGTTACTGCTCCATATACTCCTCAGCACAACGGTCTTGCTGAAAGAAGAAACAAAACTCTACTTGATATGACCAGAAGCATGCTGAAAGAGAAAAAGCTACCTCACGTGCTATGGGGAGAAGCTGTTGCCACATCAGCGTACATTCTGAACAGGTGTCCAACGAAGAAACTGAAGGAAGTTGTTCCTTTAGAGAAATGGACTGGAGATAAGCAGAGTGTCAGTCATCTGAAGGTGTTTGGCTCTGTCTGTTACAAACACGTTCCAGAAGCTAGAAGACAAAAACTGGATGATAGAAGCAAAATAATGTTGCTGGTGGGGTACCACAGTACAGGTGCGTATAAGCTTTATTGTCCAGAAACTAATAAAATTGAAGTCAGCAGAGACGTTGTGGTGAAAGAGTCTGAAGCATGGGATTGGAATAAATCTCAATCTGATTCTGGTGTAGTGCCAACACCAGAGTTATCCTCTGAAGATGTTTTAGAAAGATCAGAAGATGAATCTGATTCTGAAGATTCTGAAGATTCTGAAGATGAGTTAGAAGAAGATGATCCAGATACTGATGATGATCCAGAATCTGGTGGTAATCATAGTTCTGGAAGGGAAAACTCTGAAGGTGGTAACTCTGAAAGTAGTAGTTCTGGTGCAGCTTCAGAACAAGCTCAAAGACCACAGAGAATCAGACAAAAACCCAGAAGGTTTGCAGATTTTAACATGCTGCAGGATAATGACGTTGACTCTGAAGGAGAAGTCGTTCAGTGTGCCATGTTAGTAGATTCTGAACTAGTGGGTATTGAAGAAGCTCTCAAGAAGAAAGAATGGCTTAATGCCATGAAAGAAGAACTTGAGGCAATAGAAAGGAACAAAACTTGGAAATTGACTAAACTTCCAGATAAGAAAAAAGCCATCAGCGTCAGATGGGTTTTTAAGTTGAAACTTAAGCCAGATGGTTCCATTGGCAAGCACAAAGCTAGACTAGTAGCTAGAGGTTTTCTTCAGAAACCTGGGCTAGATTATTTTGAGGTGTTTGCACCTGTAGCTAGGCATGAAACAATCAGACTGGTGATTGCTTTAGCTGCAAACAGAAACTGGCCTTTAATGCACCTGGATGTGAAGTCAGCATTTCTGAACGGTCCATTACAGGAATAAGTTTACGTGTCACAACCTCCTGGATTTGTGAAAAAGAATCAGGAAGGGATGGTATACAGGTTAAATAAGGCTCTGTATGGACTGAAGCAAGCGCCTAGAGCTTGGAATCTGAAAATTGATTCATTTTTCAAGAAGCAGAGGTTTCAGAAGTGTGAGATGGAATATGGAGTTTATGTACAACACTCTGATAGCAATATGATTCTGGTGTGTCTCTATGTTGATGACATCTTGCTAACAGGTAGCTGCCCAGAAGATATAAAGAAGTTCAAGGAAGTGCTGATGAATGAGTTCGAGATGACAGATCTAGGAAAAATGACATATTTCCTAGGGATGGAGATTATGTACTCGAAGAAGGGTATCATTCTGCACCAGTTAAAATATGAACAAGACCTTCTGAAGAGATTTAAGCTGCAGAACTGCAAAGTTGCTGTGACACCATCAGAAACCAATCAAAAATTGGATTCTGACTCTGATGGTGATTCTGTTGATTCTACAACCTTCAAACAGCTGGTTGGCTCTCTAAGGTATTTATGTAATACTAGACCTGACATTTGTTATGCAGTTGGATTGGTCAGCAGATTCATGAGTAATATCAAGTGGTCTCATTTCCAAGCTGCTGTCAGAATTCTGAGATATATTAAGGGAACTCTGAAATATGGAGTGATGTTTCCTTCTGAAAGAAAGACAAAGTAAGAATTAGTAAGTTATTCTGATTCTGACTGGTGCGAAGTCAGAGTGGACAGGAGAAGTACGTCTAGATACTTGTTTAAATTTCTGGGAGGTCCCATTTCCTGGAGTTCCAAGAAACATCCTGTTGTAGCTCTGTCAACATGTGAAGCTGAGTATATCGCAGGTGCTGTAGCTGCTTGTCAAGCAGTTTGGCTTCTGAATCTCCTGCATGATTTAAAGGTTGAGGTTGAGGAACCTCTAAAGCTGATGATTGATAATAAGTCTGCAATTGATCTTGCCAAGAATCCAATGCTACATGGAAGAAGCAAGCACATTGAGACGAAGTATCACTTTCTCAGAAATCAAGTTCAGAAAGGAGTGTTAGAAGTTCTGCACTGTAGCACTCAGAAACAGCTTGCAGATCTTCTGACGAAGGCAGTTAAAACAGATCAATTTCTTTGCTTAAGAGATGAAATTGGTGTTGTTAGCTTCTGATAGATTATCTAAATTAAGGGATGGTATTGGAAATGTAATTTATTTAATGTCCACAATTCCCAATACTTACTCTTTATTAGGGCCTTTTGGCATTTTCAATTTCTAGTATAAATATGCTACCTAGGCTATCAATATTGTATCCCAAATTCATTCCTCTATTTAAATATAAGAAGTAATCCTCTTTGTTATCATTCATTGTTCATTCTTTATCTCTCCTTCCATTACCTTGCACCAACACAACATAACCGAATTAGGGGTTTGGCTTTAGGATCGACTTGTACAAAAACAAAAAATAAGTGCTTAAAATAAGTGATTATGGAAATAAGTTAATCTGCTGTTTTGGTTCCTATCTATCATTGATTACTATAATTTCACTGTCCTAAGCGGAATCTATTCATATTCGATCACAAATCAATCAACAAGCGTGAAAGAATTTATAACAATTATATTTCCTTTTCACCGAATTAAGCAAACAGTTAAGCAATAGCGCAATAACGAATTAAGCAAACGATATAACGCAATCAAGTTTGGGAAACACAAATCAACCGAACTAACAAAACTACTTTATGATAATTCGGATTAAGCAAACGAATTACACAAAATAAGATTGATATGAATAGAAATTGAATTACAAAATTATATTAACCTCAAGTTTCGGAACCAAAATTACAGCAGATCAACTCTGATGAATTAGTTCTCCATGGAATTTTGTACAGAGCAAAAGTTTTTTCGTTCCAATTGTCTCAATGGTATCGATGAACCGTCCATGTACTACGTGTAAACAAAATTAAATAGTTCGGGTCATAACCCAATTGGGTCAAATACATAACCCATGCCAAAAACTAACGACCCAAAAATAAAACTAATGTTGCAACTTCAATGCAATTTTGAGGTCTTCTACAGACCGAATCAGCTTTTGACTTCTTCATAAAAGTCGTAGCTCTTTCTCTTACCTTTCCAACAAGTACTAGAACGCCTCGATTCGACTCTCGTAACTCCAATTATGAATTTATTCGTGAAAGCTGCTAAAACTGAAAATTAAATACGAAAATTAAATAAGTGCAAAAATAAAATAAATTAGAAAAACATATTAAAACATAAAAATAAATAAAATAAACCATGGAAATGCGTAAGTACAAACATAGAGGATTGTGCATCAAAATGCACTAGTCAACTTCATTTTTGGGCGTTAAATGTTGATTAACTAGAAAAATATATTTGATTTTTTTATTCACGCAGTGAAATACAATATTGATGAAACATAAGTACTACAAAAGAAAACCAAATGTGACAAGAGTTGAACAAAAAAATTATGATTATTGTTATTTTTAAAGACTATGGACCATGTTGTTAATGGATTGGGCCAGGCTTAGCAAATCACTATTTTCACCCCTGCATTTAATGGGCCTGAGTGTCATGGAACAAATTTAAGTTCAACTAGTAAATTCAGTAATACACCCCAGCTTCATTGTTTCATAATCTTGATATTTACTCAATTTTGCTCGAGATTTTGATTTTTTTGCTTGTAAAAAAATCTAAAAAAATATATTCTTCACTCTTTAGTGTCTTAGGAATTTTTAGATATTTTTTGTATATTTTTATTAATTGATTTTCATTTTTGTTTAAATTCTTTATGCTGATATGCTCAAAAGAAAGACCGATACATTCACTTGCACGATTCGATCCAAAATTTTGATCATTTCTTAACGAATAAAATTCAGAAAAATGTGGTTCTGATCCTTTGGTGTCCTAGGGGTATTTAGTATATTTTTCCTTATTTTTTCAAGTTCATTTTCATTTTATTTTGAGTCTTTTTTGTAAAGTTGTTCTAATTGTCCATCACTCGGTCGAAGTTTGCATTTAATAATTGTCGAACACTATTTTGAGTTGATCTTTGAACCATGATCAGAGGCTGACTTGCACATAATGTGTGTTTTGATTTGATCATTTTTAGATTGATAATTGAAGTATTTTCCTGATTATTTTGATAGCGTCGATTCTTATGTGCTTATTATGGACTATGGTCGACAAGTTTGGTAGCTTTTAATGTGACTTTTGCTCACTTTCATGTGTTGATAATATCGCTGCCCGAGTTTTAAATTCGTTGTTTTAATTTATTTTCTTCATGATTCTACTTTGACTCGAGTTGTGATTTGATTGCATAACTTTGGTTACGATTGCCTTGTCATTACTAACTTGTTTGTTAAGTTGTGCAAGTTACTTTGATAAAACTTTCAATTGTAATTTGATTGTTTCGTGTTCCACTTTATTTGTGGGGCACGAATTCGCTTCCTATGCGATTTTTCTTGTATTTTGATTGCTTCGTACTCCACTTTATTCGTGGGGTACGAACTCGCTTCGGATATGATTTATCTGGACTCGCATTCTAAGAGATGCATATGTGCACTATTGGGTGTTTTGTCTGGCTTGGATTTTCATGCAGGATGCTTATGCGATTGTGTCCGATATATACCACTTGTGTTTTGTTTTCATGCCAATACTTTGAGGCTTATGTTGGTTGTTCGATAGCTGACTTGCTTTGTTTGTCGTTAGATTTCTTGGAGTTTTCATGGTTTCTCTACTTTGCCTCCTGCGCTAAGAACCTTTGTTTGTTTGGTATACCACTCTTCTATTTTCTCTCTGCATGTTATTGCTTTCTAGATATCATAAGAAGTAGGAACTTTACCGCTTTTCTAAATATCATGAGAAGTAGAAAATGAAGAGTGTGCGCTCGAAGTCATTGTTTAAAGTCCTGTAGCAGGCACCACTTTTTGTATGCTATTTGTGTTTGTTTAAAATCCTACCTTTGAAGTAGGTATTCCGCACGTGTGGTTACATTTGTGCCCGCATTATATTACAAATAATAAGTCCTCAAAAGGAGGCAAGTGGGAAGGGTTCGCAATCGACCCTCGCACATTCTAGTTCATGTTATCCTTAGCTGATGTTGTACATCGATGCTTCGGAGCCATACCGATCTTGTGTATCGAGTTGGTCATATGGAGAAGGATTCGCAACCAACCCCCCACACTTTGTCAGGAGTTTGCAATGACTATTGTTGATACTACGCTAGCCACTTGTTTGCTTCGGGTGATCCGCTCCCCTTAGCTAAAGTATTTCTTTTCTTTTTTTATTTCATTTGTCTCCCTCTTGTTTGCTTTCGGTGATCCGCTCCCCTTAGCTAAAGCATTTTGCCAAAGCATTTATTTTCTTATTTGTTTGCTATACCATGTTCCCTTAGAATTGGAATTTGTATGCTCCCATAGGATCGCTCGGTTAGAGTAGATTTCGAGCTAGACATTAGGATAGGTATCCAAGGATGCTAACATAGGGTAGAAATTTCCCTTTCAAAACTCAACCTTAGGGTCAATCATTGTATGATAACATTAGGGATAGATTTAGGATAGTCTCTCTTAGATGTTTTTCTTTCTTTTGCATCCTTGCATTAAGACTAAAACTCTTTTTCTTGGAAAATGCATAAAAAATCTAACAACTTTCAAATCCTTCTTTAAGGTAAAAGATATCAATCAGTACAAACTTTTTGCGCCTTAAGGGTTTTCTTTCAAACTTTTTCAAAAGAACCTGTTAATTCACTTTTGTGCTGACGCGTGAGTCTCTTAAGTTCGATTTGCGGCAGAAAGCGAAATTAATATTATTTATTAAAAAAATACAAAACCAACAGAAACTTGTTAGCCGAACTACGACTTCTCTGATTCCTTAAAAGGGATACATAGGCATTAGGGTGGGGCCCGAATAAGCACAACTTTTATTTCCCCTACATTATTTTCTATTTTCTTTTACATGCATTCCCTCTTTTCATTTTTCTCCTTAGCTCTTAAGCTTAGATTTGAAACACACCTTTTGATTAGAACAACATGAGTGGATACCGTAGAGTACTACGGGCATATAGGGTGCTAAAACCTTCCCCTCGCGTAACAGACTTCCTTACTCGATCTCTCGATTGTTTGATTGTGATTTCACACTTCTTAGGTTTACTCTACTTTTACCTTTCCCTTCCGGTGGAATAAAAAATGTTCGATGGCGACTTTGTTGATTTCATCTCAATGATTTATTCAGCCGGTTGTCTTAGCTGGCAAATTCACTAGGGAATAAGTTGACCAAATGCTAGTCCATCCCAGAGTCGATCCTAGCTCTTGCTTTCTGTTCATTGGGTGTTTATTTTTATGCTTTATAGCTTGTTCATTTTGTACATGTTTATCTGAATATATGTTTGCATTGCATTTTATCGCTTTCCATATATTCGTGATGGTGTTGTGCGAGCTCTATTTTCACGCTTGGGTGGGTTTTACAAGAGGTAAAAGGCCTAATACCCAGGCCAAATGACAACCATAGGAACCCTAGGAATAGAGTGGAACATGAACGGGTAGTTGACTTAGGTTTCACTATTACCGTCATTTCGTTCATGCTCAGATGAGGTACAAATGAGGGGCTATCGTTTTCACTTACGTGATACGGCGATAGATTTTTAGGATTACCCTCGATTCTGAGTTACCCAACCTTACTTTGATCTAGTTTTCACCCGTGATTAGGAACGCGCTTGATTATCACAGGTGCATATGGTGACTATGTTCTGGTGGTTACTTTTGTTCTATTGGTGATCGTGTTGTTCTTTTAGTTCTCGATTTATTTTCTGAGTTTCTGATCTGTTATCCAAGAAATTCACTTTGGTTCATGTTCTAGATTTTTACACTCAATATGTCCAGAGACAACAAAGAAGTTAGCTGACTTTGTGGAAACTTTGATCCTATGTTTGTTGCACTTGCATCACGGTATATTTTTTTTACAAAAGAAATGCAAAAAAAATAAATATCTAACCTGCATGTGCATTTCATTTCCATGGTTATTGTAAGGTTTGTCATTAGCATCAAAGATGGATAAAAACATGGAGACAAGCACAGAGCCTCTCAGAAACATTGTTGCCTATTGTTTTCCATGCTTTAGTGGTCGATTGCGAGAGATAGCAGCCCTTGTAAGAGGGCCAAATGAAGAGGTTTTCAGAGGAAGGTATGGAAATTTGTTGCCCTTGGTGTATGATGATTTTGAAGAGTGGGCTGTAAGAGAATTTCTCTAGTTTTGTGATCCGCAGTTGTGCTGTTTTACCTTATAGAACTATCAATTGGCACCAACTCTTGAAGAATATGCATATATTATGGATGTTAAGTTGACTAATGGTATTCCTTTTGTCCAAACTCCAGAGACTCCGGATTACATGGCAATCGCCAAGGCTCTTTATTTGACCCTTGGTGAAGTCAAAAATAATTGGATTAATAAAAGTGGCACGAGTGGTCTCCCGTTGAATTATTTGGTGTCGAAGGCCATGGTTTTTGCAAGAGATAGGAATTGGACCGCATTCAATGCACTTCTGGAGGCTATGGTTTATGGTTTGGTTCTCTTTTCGGTTTCTAAAAAGTCGGTGCATGTATCTTCAGTATACGTCTTCATGAATGGTAATCCAATACCAACTCTACTTTCCGACACTTATTACTCCATTCATTCCCGACATGGGAAGAATGGGGAGGTTATGTGTTGTGCGATTGTGTTTTACAAGTGGTTGATGTCACACATGCCTTTGAAAGGAACTTTTTTTCATGTTGTTGAGTCGTCTTTATGGTCTCAACGTATCATGGGACTAACTTCATACGATATTACTTGGAAAAGTGTGTTGGGTGTGAAAGATATCATTGTAGGGTGTGTGGAATTCCCCAATGTTCCGCTCATGGGAATGAGGGGCTCCATTAACTATAATCCTATCTTGGCACGCCGTCAATTAGGATTCCTGATGATAGATTGACTCACTGATCAGGAAGTGTTGGAAACCGTTTATTTCGGTAAGGGGGAGAATGTAGCTTTGCTTGAGAGGATGAAGACGGCATGGGAACACGTTCGCTGAAAGGGGAAAAGTTTCTTTATCCAGAATGGACATGTGACTCATGATACCTATGCAAGTTGGATCCAAGACCGTGTGAAGAAGATTTTGCTACCTTATAAAAGGGAAGAGTTTCTATATCCTCATCTTGATTTCGATCCATTAACTGATGGTCAGGTGATTGATCACTTATCTCATGTAGGGTCATCTTCTAAGAAGTTTGCGCTAGGAGGGTCGGATGTTGTAAACTTGGTATGTTTCAAGAATGTCAAGGCAGAGAATCTCAAACTCCAAGATACGCAGAAAGAAATAAGCTTGGATCTCTCTTTTGCATTGCAAGATAAAAATAGGCTTATGAAGGAAGTCAAAGTGAAAGACTAGTTGCTATAAAGATATGGTTTGCTTGAGCAGTCAAAGAGGATCAAGGTCGGGGTTTCTGGCACAACTAGTCGTTAAGCTGAAGAAATATGGGATAGCCATCAAGAGATAGAGAAGCTTCAGTCGGCCAAAGATAAGTTGGAAGCTAAGCACTGCAAAGAGGTTAAGACTTTGAAGAAAAATCCGCGAGAGAAAGATGTTTGTTTGACTCAAGTTGTGAAAGAGTTAATAACAATCAAAACCCAAGTAGCAAATAAAGACAAGGTTCAAGCAGAGGAAGCTGAGATGGGAAGTGCAGTTTTTGAGGATTGGGAAATCACGTACCATTGTTTGTTAGCTTTGGTGAAGAAGAGGGGTTTTGTGACTGGATACCCTTTTTCAAAGGATGATTAGCCAATTGGTTGAGTTTATGGAGAAGTTTTGTACTGCACTTTCTTTTCATGTTTATTTGTTGACAAGATCACCGAAAGTCTTGTTGAACGGGGTCTTTTGATGATTGACTTTGATTGTACTAAATCCTTGTTGTATGGATGCTTATTCGACTTTATGATATGAGCAGTTTCTATTCAGATACTTTGTCTTTGATTTTCTTTATCTTGTTGTTTATCCTATTACTTATTGATTCTTGATGAAATACCATATTATTTTTGTGGAAATGATAAAACATTTCATGCATAACTATTTATCCATGCACATTACATCATGACAAGTTGTCTCATGACAGTATTCTTATCTTGATTCTGATTTTCTTATTCATAGTCCAAGATGACTACTCACCGGTACTCAACCAGAAACAACTTTCCAAGGAAGATGGAACAAATTCAGGCAGATGTTGTTGCTATGGGTGTCAAGATGGACACCCGTGTGGACCAACTGATGGAGATTATCCAGAGCATGGCCCGTCAACAGGAAGAGATGATAGCCTTTATAGTGAGGCCTGTTGAGACCGTGAATAATGGGAATGAGACTTTGATTTTCAATCCTCAAGGGGTTGTTGTTAATTGTCCAACCGGTAATCCTGGTGGGAAGAATGTGAATAGTGCTCAGAATCTGAATGGAAACCCAGGAAACTCTCAGAATATGGATTTGAATGCAAATACTGGTCTGAGTCTTTAAAATGGTCAAGCTGTGAATCTTGGTAATCCTGTTGGTAATCATGGCGTGCCTGTGGTCCAAGTTGTGGGAAATAATCCTCCTCCACCCACTCCTACTCGACAGCATGATGAGCAACAATTTGTTCAACCAAGGCATGTGTATATTCCTGCTCGTCAACTGGAAAAGTATAATTATAATGATTGGATGTCTCATGCTGAGGAGCCAACCAAAGCTGACAAAAAGTTGCGTATGCTCGAGGAGTGTATGTGGGCGTTCGAGAATCAATGTGCTATGGGCCTTGACATGTATGATTTCAGTTTGGTTCTGTGAGTGAAGATTCCTCCAAAATTCAAAGTTCCAGACTTTGTCAAATACAAAGGCACCTCTTGTCCTAGGAGGTATGTCAAATCCTATTACAGGAGGATGTCCGCATATTCTGATGATGAAAAGCTCCTTATGCACTTTTTCCAAGACAATTTAACTGGTGGACCACTTGAGTGGTATATGCAATTGGATGGTACTCGTATCCGTACATGAAGAGAGTTGGTTGAAGCCTTCGTCTAACACTACCAATACAATACTAATATGACACCCATGAGAACCCAACTGCAAAATTTATCTCAGAAACAGAGTGAATCCTTTAAAGAGTATGCTCAGAGGTGGCGTGAGACGGCTTCTAGGGTTTAACCCCCAATGATGGAGTGTGAAATGGTGGATATGTTCAATGTCACTTTATAGGGGCAGTGTTGTACCCCAAAATTTTCCCTCTAATTTCATCAACATTTTCTCACCACAAGACCTCTAGAACTCAAGATCAAGTTAGGGTTTGCTCTGCTCAAGACTCCTCCTTGCACTGTTGACCCAAATTAGGCTTTGAGTTTGCACAAAGATGTTTTGACCTAAAATGCCCAAAGTGACTTACATGCTTCATGTTGGACTCACAAGTTTATCCATACCAAGTTTCAAGCCTTGATTCCAATCTTTGCCCAGTCAATTGGACAATTGACCTAGAAATCACCTGTATTGGGGAAAAAGTCAATTGTGGTCAATTGACAGTCAAACCTCATGATTTTTGACCCACATCAACATTATGAACTCATATGAACCATTTGGTCAAGTTTGGATCACAATTCCACAAGAAATTTGATCAGATCACCAAAAGGGCAAAATGGTCATTTTTAGGGTTTTGACTGCACAAAGGCAATTTTTGACTGTTTGACCTGGGCAATGGCAAACCAAGCTCACATATGGACTCAAGGACTCAATGGCATTGTCTTGACATGTTCAACAAGTTCAAAAGATCCCAAATGCACAAGATTGACAGATGAATTTTCCAGTCAACTGATCAAAATTTGACTGTATACTGAAAAGTCAAACTTTGACTTTTTGGTCAAAATCAAGTGTCAAGATTCATTTTTCATCAAAACATGTCAAATTATGAAACTTGTTCATCAAGAAATCAAAAATTACAAATTAGGGTTTGAAATGAAGAAATTTCATAACTTAGAAATTTTCTAAGTTATGAAATTTTCTAATTTTTTCCTAACTTTGTCCCATTTTTTCATCAAGATACATTTGGATTCAAACAAAACTCAAAACATGAAAGTTGTAGTCCATTGCAAAATCTACAACTTTTATTCACAAAGTTTTCTCAACAGAAGCTTGTAGCTCAAGTTATGATTTTTGGAATAGGGGTGCAAAACATTCTTAACTTAGAAACTTTTTGACCTATTTTAGGCAGGATTTTTGCCCAACTTCATGGCCATTTTTCACATGCTTCCACTTGGAACTTCAACCTGTATTACAAAGATAGATTGTAGTACACATTCCAAGCTTTCCAAATTGTCCAAGAACTCATCAAACACCCTTGTGGTTAAGGAGATTCGAATTTGTCAAGATGGGCAAAAGTCACTTTGTTCATGGCCAAATTCATGTACATAACATTGGCATTTTGAACTCAGCTTGTACAAACTAGATTACAGGCCTTTTATCTCATCCACACTCAATAATTTAATGCATATCCTTTGTGTTCATGTCTTGTTTTGTGTATTTAACCATTACATACAAGATTAAGCCATATTTGGAAAAAGCATTTTAGCCATTCTTGTAAAGATACACTTTATGTCAAGAAGCAAATCAAGGAAGTACAGGCCAGATCTTTTGGGCACAAGATTATGGACATATCCCATTGATCAAGAAGGAAATTTGCAGCATGCTTAAGGGGCCTGTAGTAGCCTATAATCAAGTTTGACAAACTTTGCTTAGATAAGAAGAAACTTTGCAAAATTAGTACCATATTCACTTCCTGCAAGCAAGAGCAAAAACAAACTTTGTCCATACATTGCATACTCCCTAACCAACCTAGAACACGAGCCCTTAACCCTCAATACCTCCTCATCCATCAAAACACATATTTTCTGCAAAACAGAGTCCCTGTTGCAGATTGACTTGGCCAACATCATTCCATCGTGCGTTTTCATCCAAACCAGTTCAAATACATTCCCTACCATCCATTGAAGTTGTCCCAAGCCTTAGATACAAGTTGTAACAGCCATAGCCAAGTGTGCCATTTTCATTTTTCATCTGTGCAGGTTGACTTCTATAGCTCGATTCAGTAAGATTCAAAGCAAGCCAAGCATAGAGGAAGCATCCTTGGACCTCAGGCAAGCTGTACAAATCTTCAAATTCCATTGAAAGTGCCTCCATTGTTGCACACGATTCAAGCTGAACAGGTAAAAGTTTGAACTTCTATCTCTCTATCCCAGCATATCTAGGCTTAGGTTTGTGAAGAAAGTATGTCCTATTCATGGCCCTGAAGCTACCCATGTCCTCACTTTTCATTTATGTGGCGTGTGCTGAGAGAATTTTGAACCTGAATATGTGAAAAAAGTTAGGTCAGGTAATGGGGGAGGAGAAATTCTCTCTCATTTCTGAGAGTTAGATCAAGTTCTTTATATGTATGAATTCGTGATTTAATGCTCTACATAGTTTATGTTGTGTGTTTTGGATGAAAATCAAAGAATCGGGATGTTTGAATCAAGCAAGGAAACGCGCGTTTTTGTTGTTCAAGGTTGCTGGAGGTTGAAGACAGAGTTGACTTGGGTTGGGCATGAGTCAACTTGCTTTTTGCACCCCCTTTTTCAATTTTCACCCCCTGGCCCATTATGTGAAATATTTGTTATTTTGCATTTTTTCCTTTTTTGCTCTGACTTATTATTTTTTGCTCAAATATAAAAAAATATAAAAAATATTTTTTCACCCTTTTTTGCATTTATTAGGCATTTATTTGTTTTATTTGATATATGCATGTAAATAAATATATATATACTTTTTATTTAAACCCTAGAAAATAATACCAAATATACTTTTTTAGTCATTATTTTTTATTTTACCTTTTGAAAACATTTTCTAAAAAATATACTTTTTTTAAATGATTAATATTTTATTTTTGTGTATATTTAATATATTTAATACATAGTATAAATACTTATATATATTTATTAGAATATTTAGGATAAAAATATAAAAATAATACATTTTTTCTTTTATTAATATTTGACCTCAAAAATTACCTTTTACAAATATACTTCTCTCTTATTTATTTTTGTGTATAATTAATAAATATGGTATATAATACATAATAAATACTTTTTATTTAGAAAATTAGGGTTTTGCCCTAAGATGTGAAAATGTCCAAAATTAACTTTTTTTTATTTTTTATAGGTCACATGAAAAATACTTTTTACATACACATAAAAACATTTTTGTGCATAATACATTTTACATTTTTTATTTGTATTTATTCAATTATTGTATAATTAAAATAACTTGTATATTCAAATTTGGATGTAATAGTTTAGATTTAAATTTCTTGCTAAATATCCCCCATTTGAACATTTGTACCCCCCATCCCCATAATTATGTTGTAATAATTTAGGACTTTAAATTCCGCATTTTAAAGCTTTCTAATTATACCATGATAGACTTAGGGTTTGTATGCAAATTAAAAATAACTAATAGCTTGACCTAATTCAAAGACAAAAAAGCATGAAAATGGACAACACCAATCACACTTGCACCCCTAGGGTTACTCCACTTGTTGCCTTCAATAATAGGCCATGTTGCATGTTAAGTTTCTTTGGCAAAACAAAACAGTTCACATGATCATAGTCCATCGATGACGCTTTCGAAAGTTGCCTAAAAATGATCAAGTCCCTTAAAGGAAAAATTGCCAAAGACCCTTGGCACTATTGCAATCATGGTCTAAACGATGACCCGCGCCCGTCCCGTTAACATCCTAACACAAGATTGTCCACCAAATGCAATGGTGGAACAATACTGTTAAAAGGGTTAAAACATAGGAAAGATCTTTGAGAAATTTAGGGTAGATAGCTCTTGGTTACTTGACCAATCTTGCAAAACAATCCTTGCCATTTTTCAAAACACACTTCACAAACACAAACTTTCAAAACAACTTTCAAAACCTTGAAGCATCTTTTCAAAAAGACAAACACCTTTTGTAAAACATTCGAGTAAAGAATTGTTACAAGGGTTGCCTAGACGAGGCATCTTTTTCAAAACATTTCCAAACCCACACACAAAACACCATTTCAAACAATTGAAAGCACCATTTCAAACAATTGAAAATGCAAGGCAAGTGATCTAAGCAAGTAACTAAGAGCCCATGGATAACCATGGATAGAAAGGGTGCTAATACCTTCCCTTTCTATAATCTACTCCCCGAACCCAAGAAAACATCTCAAAGGTTTTTGCTGTGCTTTTTAACCTTTCCTTAGGATAAAATAAAAAGTCGGTGGTGACTCTTGCTAAACCGAAACATTTGCGAAAACAAACGCAAAACCTCAAGTCAATTCTCCCACCGTATCACAGAACTGGCGACTCTGCTGGGGAAAATTTTAAAAGTGGAGTAACCTTAGGGCTTAGATCACCCTTTTGCATGACTAATTGTTTGCTTTGATTGCTTTACATCTTGGTTCTCTTGTTTGGGCTTGGAATCCTATACCCGGATTTGGGGAAACATTCATAGATAGCAATACGTTGTGGAAACTGTGCGGGGTATACCGACACGGTTGAAGCAATAGCTATATTAGTGTGACATATTTGTGAGTACCGGTAACCATTGAGTTCAATCAAGGATAGTACGAGGCCGCTGAGTGATGTCACTAAGAACTAATGACCTAGAACCTTACTTGACCATCTTGTCCTTTCATTAGGGGTAGTGAGATGACCGGCTTTGGTGCAGTCCGAAGTTGGTAGATACTCGATACTACACTCATTGAGGGTTGTTTTCTTGGAATATTTTGGTCGCTAGTTAAGTGGCTAAACCAAAACAATGAACATGGAAAACAATCCAATGATATTGAGCTCCTTAGAACCCGGTTACTATTTATAGGACAGGTTTTTAAGCCAACTACACTCAAGAGGGTACTTACCTATGAAACCTCATGCAAGCCTGAAACTAGGTTTTTGTGTGATTTGCTTGTACATATGTTTGTGCATACATCATGAACATCATAAAGCATCATATGCATATACTAACCATTTCAAGGTTTTGGATCTTCATCTTTGTTCTTGTTTTGTAGGTCTTGGAAATTCTTCGTAGGAAAACCATCCAAGTTAACCTTGTGAGAATCCCTCCTAAACTCAAGGAGTTCGCATCCAGAATTCCCGAAAGCTCTCCCTTTAGTGAAAGACATGGTAGACTGCTCAGCCTAGTCAACACCAACATTGAAGAGGACATGGTAAAGGTGATGTTCCAGTTCTTTGACCCCCTTCACCACTTTTTCACATTCCCCGACTACCAATTGGTGCCCACTTTGGAGGAATTTTCTCAACTCCTGAGAATTCCTATTCTTAATCAACTACCCTACAACGGTACGGAAAAAGAACCAAAGCCTGAAGATGTTGCTCAAGCCCTACACTTGCAACCATCTGACATCAAGGGGCATTGGGAAACTAGAAGTGGTGTCAAAGGCTTCTTGGCAAAATTCTTGTTTGAGAAGGCACAAGAGTGTTGGAATTCATTGGATCTACAAGCCTTTGAAGAAATTGTGGCACTCCTCATTTATGGGCTGGTCTTGTTCCCAAATCCTGACCAACTTATAGATGTCAACGCCGTCAAGATCTTCTTATCCAGAAATCCAATACCAACATTGCTTGGGGACATCCTCCACTCATTTTACACACGAACAATGAGAAAGAGGGGTGTTCTCATGTGTTGTACTCCTCTCCTTGCAAGGTGGTTTATTTCTCACCTTCCACAATCTGTTTTGAAGAATGACCAAGGCTTAAGGTGGTCACAACGATTGATGAACCTCACTCACTCTGATGTACATTGGTGTTCTCGGTCCAGAGAAAATGTCATCATCGTCGATCATTGTGGAGAGTTCCCTAATGTTCCATTACTTGGCATTAGAGGAGGCATTACCTACAACCCTTGTCTAGCTTTGAGACAATTTGGATATGCACGGAGGGATGGCCCTCACGACATGTTTATTCCTGACCTAGTTTTTGACTTCGACAACGATGCGCAAGGACTTCGCCAAAGATTCATCAGAGCTTGGAGGATGCCTAACAAGGTAGACAGCAAGACACTGGGGCACAAGAACTCCATCCCTCTTGAGCCTTATCTCAAGTGGATACGAACCCGAGCCCAGAGTCTAATGATATCTTACCCTCATGTTCTCCCTGTGATTAAAGAGCCCTTTAAGGAAGGAGAGGTTCCCTACACCATCCTATATCCTGACATGCCAACATCATGGGAGGAGATGCAGAAGAGTTGGATCCAACTCAAGGAGGAACAGAATACTTTTGAAGCCAGCTTCTACGCCAGTGAGAAGAAGGTTTTGGAGCTTACCCGCCGACTCCATGAAGAAGAGACCCTCAACACCTACATCGCACCAAAGAGGATGCGTAACGTCTTTTTACCTTGAGAAGTCTTTTGTAATATTTGGCCCATGGGGCATTTATGTACTGACAAAATTTCTTCTTATTAATATGACGTGTGTTCTTTTTGTCTACAACAATTTTGAATTTTCTAAATCCTTGAATGCATTGCATAAATAAACATATCATTCATCATGTGCATAAGCAGGTCTCCACACCAGGTTTCCTTATCTTTCTGCTGTTTATTTCAGTAAGATGGATCTCGAACAGACGGTCAAAGACTTGCAGTCTCAAAACTCACAGTTTCAACATCTCCTGATGACCTTGGCAAAGGGTCAGGAGGATCTAAAAGCCCTGCTTGGGAACAAAGAGCAAGTGAAAAAGAAGAAGAAAAGAGTCGGGGTGGCTACCCTGGGAAGAAGGTTTGAGGGTGAAGCCAGAAGAGTTCTTGAATTTCCCCCTACATCTGAAGAGGGAACCAGTAAAGGAAAAGGGGCCGCGGTACCTTCTGAATCTGAAGCTGAAGAGGAAGAAGATGAAGACTACTCAGAGCAACAATACCCGCCGGCTGATGACAAGTACAAAAACCTAGAGGATAGACTGGTAGCCATGGAGCTGTAAAGGGTTCCCGGGTTAGATTTCGAAGACTTGGGATTAATTGCTGGAATTGTGATCCCCCCGAAGTTTAAAGTGCCAATTTTTGCAAGATATGATGGGTTGTCTTTCCCGAAGATGCACCTAAGGTTGTACGTCCGAAGAATCCAACCTCACACATCTGACAGAAACCTTTGGGTACATTTCTTTCAGGATAACATGTCTGGCACACAGCTGGATTGGTTCTACAATCTTGAGAGATCAGAGGTACATAGTTGGGAGGATCTGGCAGCTGCTTTTTATCGCCAATATCAGTATAACTCTGACCTGGCACCAACCCGTACTCAGCTACAGAGTATGGGGATGGCCTCAGGTGAGGGATTCAAGGAATATGCCCAGAAGTGGCGCGATCTGGCCGGAAGAGTGCAGCCACCTCTTTCTGATAGAGAACTTGTTGATATGTTCCTGGGGACCCTGTCTGGTCTATTCTTTAACCATCTGATCGGTAGCTCTTCCGCAGGGTTTACTGAATTAATTCTGACTGGCGAGCGGGTAGAAGCCGGTATCAAGAATGGGAAGATTCAGAAGGATGCCTCTGCATCTACAGCTGCTAAGAAATCATTTCCAGCGAAGAAGGAAACAGCTGTTGTGTATTCTCAGAGAAGAGCGAAGAAGACTGAGCGCCGACCGACTGTGGGGGCCGTGATGATCCAAAATCCATCAAATGATCAGCCTCTCTATAACCAGTCCAGACCAAATCAGCAATGGGTGGAACGGCCACAACGGCAGTTCACCCGCATCAATATGACGCCAGCGCAAGTGCTCCCCCATCTGTTGAAGTTGAATCTCGCCACTATCAAAGAGGCACCAAAAAATGTGAACACATCCTCTCCGCACTATCATCCCAATGCTAAATGCGCCTACCATTCTGACAGTGTCGGGCACGACACCAACGATTGCTGGGCACTTAAGCATAAAATTCAAGACTTGATAGAGGCGAAAGAGGTGGAGTTCGATGCTCCAGAGAAGCCAAACGTGATATCTGCTCCGATGCTGAAGCATGGTCGAAATATCCACGCTATTGAGGAAGATCTGTATGTGTCTGATGTCAAAGACCTGATAACTCCGCTGTTAACCATCAAGTTAAATCTGTTAAAGGCTGGGATTTTCCCAGGATGCAAAGAAGACTGCTATTGTTGTTACTCTCTACCAATCGACTGTCTATTACTGAAGAAAGGCATCCAAGGCCTAATGGACAGTCAATAAATTCTGTTTGAAAAAGTTCCTGCTATTCCAACCCCTACTGTAGATGTCTCAATAATCACCATTTACGCCAATCTTTCCAAGGCCGTCAAAAAGCCTGTTAAGATTACATCCGCTACAAAGTTCGTTCCTCTGAAGATAACTATGCCAGGGCCTGTCCCCTACACTTCTGACAAAACAATACCATGGAATTACGGTGGAGAAATCTACTACCATGGTGTTAAACAAGTTGAAGTAACCGATGAAAGCTCTGATGAAGTAGATGCCAGCATTGGAAACATTGCCGATACAAGCAAGATCACCCGAAGTGGGAGAATATTTTCTCCAGAGATTGCCCCCCCAAAGGCAATCTTTGGACCCTCATCTGCTGCCAAAGTTATTCCTGCACCAATAAAACTTTCCGCAAGAACTTCGTTGATTAAAGAAGTTGTTATTCCTGTTGTTGTCCCTCCTACTTCTGCTGATAAGGGGAAAGGGATCCAAGATGAGCTCGTCAGGACGAGGGCTCAACCTTTGGTCATCCCAGAAACCTCTAAGAAAGAGATGGAGGAGATTCTGAAAATAATTAAGAAGAGTGATTATGACGTGGTAGAGCAATTGGGGCAAACCCCCTCGAAGATCTCCATGTTAGCATTACTGCTTTGCTCGGAGGCGCACGCCAAAGCATTGATAAAATTCCTGAAGACAGCCCATGTGCCCCAGGAAACCTCTGCCGACCAATTCCAAGATTGTGTGGCCAGCCTTACCGCAGACAACGGTTTAGGTTTTTCTGATGCTGACCTGACCCCAAAAGGAAGAAAACACAATGACGCATTACATGTGTCAGTGGAATGCCATGGAACCACTCTGGCCCATGTTTTGGTCGACACTGGTTCTTCTCTGAACGTGCTGCCTAAGAAGGCTCTTGACCGATTGGACTTTGAAGGCTTGGAGCTAAGGCCAAGCAATATCATTGTAAGGGCATTTGACGGGTCGAAGAGAATGGTACATGGGGAGGTTGATATTCCCATTAAAGTATGCACAAAAGTGTTCCCCTCAACTTTCTACGTGATGGACATCCGTCCGTCATACTCTTGCTTGCTAGGGAGGCCATGGATACATAATGCTGGGGCAGTCACCTCCTCCCTACACCAAATGTTGAAATACCCTGTCAAAGGGAAAATCATAACTGTGCACGGTGAAGAAGAGTATATGATCAGCCACTTGAACTCCTTTCGGTATGTAGAGGTGGAGGGTGAATCCATTGAAACACCATTCCAGCACTTTGAGGAAGTCTCTCCTGAGGTGGCAGTAGCAAAAACGGTAGCTGAAGTACCAAAGCAGATGGCCAGGATGGCATCTCTAAAAGACGTAAAGGCTGCGATGAAGGAAGGGAAGAGCTCAACATGGGGGCAGTTGGGTGATATTCCTCACAAAACAGACAAGTTTGGATTAGGATTTACCGCCGCAGGGCAAAAAGCCATGCGCCGCTCAAAATTTGAAAGAACACCCGTCAAGATTTCTCCTTTTGGAATCAATGCTTTGGAAGGTGAAGACGAAGAGGCCAACATTGAAGATTGGATCTTCCCAACCATCGAAGGAGGGCTACGCAATTGGGAGGCAAAGGACTTTGTCCCCATCACTTTTATTAATCAGTAATTATCTGCCAAACATTTCTTGTGGTCTGTAATAATTACTTTTGAACAATCCGTACACTACTTTTTCACCTCATGCCTTGCCCGGGGCATGTAGGTCCATTTGTAAGGGTTTTGATTATCTTCATATCCATATGCCATGTTTAATGATTCATTGGACGTTTTTCATTGATAAACTGTTGTGTTCATTTTCTTTCCTTTTGCATTTTTTGTTTAAGGATGGCTATCCCTTACACACACACACGCTCACAAATGCAGGTACCCATCCACTCTGGATTCTATGGGTGACTATTATGCTATGTCCTTCAATAACTCTGAAGATCTGGTCAATCAAGCTGAGTATGAAGATGATGAAGGTTGTGCAGTACCAGGGGAATTAGCCAGACTTCTACAGCAAGAGGAAAAGGCCATCTTACCTCACGAAGAGTTGTTGGAAACTGTCAACTTAGGAACAGAGGAAGACCGGAAAGAAGTACAAGTGGGTGCCAATCTGGAACCAAGTGTCAAGGAGCGCCTGATACAGCTGTTAAATGAATACGTTGAAATCTTTGCCTGGTCTTATGAAGACATGCCGGGTTTAGACACAGACATTGTGGTTCACCGTCTCCCTACAAGAGAGGATTGTCCATCGGTCAAGCAAAAAGTCCGCTGAATGAGGCCCGACATGTCTGAGAAGATTAAAGCAGAAGTAATGAAACAATTCAACCCTGGTTTTCTGGCTGTTACATCCTATCCACAATGGGTTGCTAACATTGTGCTAGTACCTAAAAAAGACGGCAAGGTCAGGATGTGTGTGGACTACCGGGATTTGAACAGGGCTAGCCCTAAAGATGATTTTCCACTACCGCATATTGACATTTTGATTGATAATACAGCTCAGCACAAGGTGTTTTCCTTCATGGATGGATTCTCGGGCTACAACCAGATCAAAATGGCCCCCGAGGACATGGAGAAAACAACCTTTGTTACACAATGGGGTACTTTCTGTTACAAGGTGATGTCGTTCGGGCTTAAGAACGCAGGGGCAACTTATCAGCGCGCCATGGTAGCTTTATTTCATGATATGATACATCATGAGATCGAAGTTTACGTAGACGATATGATAGCTCGATCACAAACACAGGAGGAACACCTTGAACATCTGGAAAAGCTATTTGCCAGGTTGAAGGAGTACAAACTCAGGCTGAATCCAAGTAAGTGCACTTTTGGAGTTAGATCTGGTAAGCTTCTAGGATTTATCGTCAGCAACAAGGGCATTGAGGTCGATCCGGCAAAAGTGAAAGAAATACAATAAATGCCTGCTCCCCGTACTGAAAAGGAGGTTAGAGGGTTCTTGGGGCGCTTGAACTATATTGTCAGATTCATCTCTCATCTGACATCTACATGTGAGCCAATTTTCAAATTACTGAAGAAAGATCAGGTAGTTGAATGGAACGACGACTGCCAAGCTGCTTTTGATAAAATCAAGGAGTACTTATTGGAGCCTCCTATTCTGATGCCACCCGTCGAAGGAAGACCATTGATCATGTATTTGACCGTCTTGGATAATTCAATGGGGTGTGTTTTGGGCCAGCATGACGAGTCTGGTCGAAAAGAGCATGCTATTTATTACCTTAGCAAAAAGTTTACCGACTGTGAGACCCGGTACTCACTGCTCGAGAAAACTTGTTGCGCTTTGGTATGGGCTACTCGTCGACTAAGGCAGTATATGCTGACTCATACCACTCTGCTGATTTCCAAAATGGACCCTATCAAGTATATCTTCGAGAAGCCCGCTTTATCGGGAAGGATAGCTAGATGGCAAATGATCCTAACTGAATATGACATCCAGTACACCACTCAAAAATATATAAAAGGGAGTGTACTAGCTGATCATCTAGCTCATCAAGCTATCGAAGATTATCAACCCATGAGATTTGACTTCCCAGACGAGGACATTATGAATTTGGACAACATTGAAGGTAACAGACCATATGACGGACCTGAAAAGGGATCCCGATGGACCCTGTACTTTGATGGTGCTTCAAATGCACTTGGAAACGGTATTGGTGCGGTACTCATTTCCCCGGAAGGTTACCACACGCCTTTCACGGCTCGACTTTGCTTCAGCTGCACAAACAACATGGCTGAATATGAAGCTTGCATCTTTGGTCTCAAGGCTGCTATAGACTTGGGGATCAAATCTTTGATCGTATTTGGGGACTCGG
This sequence comes from Vicia faba, assembly GCA_948472305.1. Taxonomy (NCBI): domain Eukaryota; kingdom Viridiplantae; phylum Streptophyta; class Magnoliopsida; order Fabales; family Fabaceae; genus Vicia; species Vicia faba. The sequence continues at coordinate 1,404,712,394 of OX451739.1, forward strand.
CTTTGGTTATCAGTCAAATCAAAGGAGAGTGGGATACCAAGCATCCTAATCTTATCCCATACAAAGAACATGTCCTGACATTGTTGCCTCATTTAGAGCAAATTACCTTCGAGCATTTCCCGCGAGAAGAGAATCAGCTAGCAGATGCTCTGGCTACAATGTCTTCCATGTTTAAACTCAACTGGGATAACGAGGCTCCCCAAATCACCATCGAGCGAATGGATGAACCTGCGCATTATCACGAGATTAATACCGAAGAAGTAGTGGAACAACCCTGGTTTCACGAAGAAAAAAAAAGGTATCTCCAGACTAGAGAATATCCTGAAGGAGCTTCTGTAAATGACAAGAAGTTCCTAAGAAAATTTGCTGCCAAGTTCTTCCTGAGCAATGGCATCCTCTATAAGCGCAACCATGATTGTGTTTTACTCCGATGTGTAGACAAAGCTGAAGCATAGTTAATCATGAACGAGATGCACAACGGTACATTTGGCACCCATTTGAGCGGGCATACTATGGCTAAGAAGATCCTAAGGGTGGGTTATTACTGGTCTACCAAGGAAGCAGATTGCCATCAGCATTCCCGTACTTGCCACAAATGTCAAGTCTACGCTGACAAGATTCATATTCCTCTGGTTCCTCTCAACATTTTGACAGCTCCTTGGCCATTTGCAATGTGGGGCATTGACATGATTGGAGAGATCAAGCCCACGGCATCCAACGGACATCGCTTCATCCTGGTTGCCATTGACTACTTCACCAAATGGGTCGAAGCCGCTTCCTTTGCCTCTGTTACTAAAAATGTGGTTGCCCGCTTCATCAAGCAAAACCTCATATGCCGGTATGGTGTTCCGGACAGGATCATCACGGACAACGGTACAAATCTGAATAATACTATGATCACCGCATTATGCGAACAGTTCAAGATTTATCATCACAATTCATCTTCCTATCGGCCGAAGATGAACGGTGTTGTTGAAGCTGCAAACAAAAACATTAAGAAGATCATTCAGCAAATGACAGTCACTTACAAGGACTGGCATGAGATGTTACCGTTTGCTCTGCATGGATACCGTACCACGGCACGTACTTCAACCGGGGCAACCCCATTTTCTTTGGTATATGGCATGGAAGTTGTCCTGCCCATGGAAGTTCAGATTCCTTCTCTAAGGATTATGAAGGACGCAGGTTTAAATGAAGATGATTGGATTCAGACCCGACTTGATCAACTCAATTTGATCGACGAAAAACGACTCGCTACTGTCTGTCATGGTCAAACGTATCAAAAACGGATGATCAAGGCTTTCAACAAGAAAGTCAGACATCAATTATATCAAGTCGGAGATCTCGTAATCAAGCGGATTATCCTGCCGCAAAGTGATCCCAGGGGCAAATGGACTCCTACATACGAAGGACCATTTGTGATCAAGAGCATATTTTCTGGTGGTGTAAGGATCCTGGCCACCATGGACGGCGACGATTTGCCGCACCCTACGAACACAGACATAGTTAAAAGATACTACGCATAAAATAACCCGACAAGTCGAAAACCCGAAAGGGCGGCTTGGGCAAAAAATGGGCATCCCGGTGAACCGAAAACCTGAAAGGCCGGTTCAGGCAAAAATTAGGGATAAAAACAAAAAACAAATCTGTACACCCGGCGAGTTGAAAACCCGAAAGGGCGGCTTGGGCAAAAAGGGGTTTCCCGGTGGATCGAAAACCCAAAAGGGCGATTCAGGCAAAAGTTAGGGAATTAAAGCGTATGACTATGTCTCGTCGGATCACTTTAAGGACAATCTCTTCATCAACCAGCTCCAAGCTTCTGATCAATCCAGTCATCGGCAGACGAAGCATTGAATGGACAGATATTCAGAGTTGTGAAGGCTATAGCAGAAGGGAATCCCATGGAATTGTTTCACATAGCCATCTTTCTTTTGTATAAATTTTTCAATATTTATGACGACATCCTCTTACTAGGATGACTGTCTCCTTTGTACAAATATACTCATAGAAAGTTAATACAAATACTTTTCCAAATACGGAAATTTGCGTTGTCTTCTTTTCCTCTTTTCTTTTGCACTTATGGTTTATTTGGGAAACGTCCAATGTTTTGTTAAATAGGCATATGCATTTGAACATAATCATTTCCTTATGAATCAAGAAAGATGATTACTGATAGGTTGAAGGTGCAGATAGATATCTTGATGCCCTTTCAGAGGAAATCCCAAGCAGATTTGAAATCCAAATTCCTCAGTCAGAGCTTAATTCCCTAAACAGAGTAAACTTCGGGATCCTCAACAGAGAAAGCTTTCCCAACACTGATTTCCCCAGCCAGAGGGCCTCCCAGAACTCAATTCCCCTCAGAGTTAAGTTTCAATATCCCCAGTGGAGCCTTAAAAATCTGAAAATCCAATCCCTAGTGGAACTAAAATTTCCAACCATCAATCCCCAGCGGAACCAAACTAGTAAACCTTCTCCCCACAGAGATACTTCCCGCCAAACTGAAGATTCTCAGTCATACCTCTCCAGCATGAGTCTACCAGATTATGAACTCCCCAGTAGAGATCATTAGAAATTCTCATTCCCCGCAAGTCACCAAGGAATGCCAGTTCCCCAACAGTGGTCCTAAGATCCCTCACAATTGAAGATCTCGCATTTCCCCAAGAAGAGTGAAGGCTCATTCTCAATTCCTCACAGGATGATCAGATGTTCTCCAGTGAAGATCTCCTCAAGACAAGAATCCCCAGAAGATTGGTATACAACCCAAGCTCCTAATTCTCCAGCAGTAGTCAACAAGGATGTCTCATCCTCAGCAATCAAAATTCTTGTCTTCCCCTGCAGCAGTCAAGGATTCACTTTCCCTGGCGGCAGTCAAGATTCTTTATCTCCAGGATTCATCTATCCTCAGCAAAGACAGCTCTTCAGCTTACATGCGCGTGCATTTACATTCATATCATAAACATTGATATAGCACATATTGCATCATACATTTCATGCAACATAGTTTTGTGTTTAGCTAACATTTTGTCCTTTTCAGGATAAGAATAAAAGGCTATCATTAACAATTATTCAAGATGCAGTTTTACACGGACTCATCATCAAGAAACCTTACACTGGTTTCTTCTCAAGACTTCTGAAAACAGTTTATGGATTCTCCAGTAACGGATGTTAATCTATCGCTTGTTCAGACTCAAGACTTCTAAAAACAGTTCACGGGTTCTCCAGTAACGGATGTTAACCTATCGCTTGTTCAGATTCTTCTCCAACTTCTGAAAACAGTTCACGGGTTCCCCAGTAACGGATGTTAACCTATCACTTGTTCAAATTCTTCTCAACTTTTGAAAACAGTTTACGGACGCTTCCCAACAACGGATGCTGCTCTATTGCTTATTCAACTTCAAGACTTCTGAAAACAATTCACGGGTTCTCCAGTAACGGATGTTAACCTATCGCTTGTTCAGATTCTTCTCCAACTTCTGAAAACAGTTCACGGGTTCCCCAGTAACGGATGTTAACCTATCGCTTGTTCAGATTCTTCTCAACTTTTGAAAACAGTTTACGGACGCTTCCCAACAACGGATGCTGCTCTATTGCTTATTCAACTTCAAGACTTCTGAAAACAGTTCACGGGTTCTCCAGTAACGGATGTTAACCTATCACTTGTTCAGATTCTTCTTCAACTTCTGAAAACAGTTTACGGATTCTCCAGTAACGGATGTTAATCTATCGCTTGTTCAGACTCAAGACTTCTGAAAACAGTTCACGGGTTCTCCAGTAACGGATGTTAACCTATCACGTGTTCAGATTCTTCTTCAACTTCTGAAAACAGTTTACGGATTCTCCAGTAACGGATGTTAATCTATCGCTTGTTTAGACTCAAGACTTCTGAAAACAGTTCACGGGTTCTCCAGTAACAGATGTTAACCTATCACTTGTTCAGATTCTTCTTCAATTTCTGAAAACAGTTTACAGATTCCTCCCAACAACGGATGTTAATCTATCGCTTGTTCAGACTCAACTTTTGAAAACAGTTTACGGATTCTCCAAACACGGATATCAATCCATTGCTTAGTCAAAACCCCCAGTTCAGAGATGTTCCAAAACATGGACACCTTTCTGATACTCATTCCAGATGGCATCTTTAAGCCCATCCCCGACAAGATTCAGTCACCCCTCTAGATGGCATCTTTAAGCCCATCTCCAAATGGCATCTCGAAGCCCATTCCCGCATCCATTGTTCTGACGAGTGCAAATTTAAGGGTACTCTAATGTCCAATCTCCTTTTATCTTCGAGACGCGAAAGGCAAACCTGCCAATCTAACTCTTCAGGTGCAAGAAGATTGAACAGGGGCAACTGTTGTACCCCAAAATTTTCCCTCTCATTTCACCAACATTTTCTCACCACAAGACCTCTAGAACTCAAGATCAAGTTAGGGTTTGCTCTGCTCAAGACTCCTCCTTGCACTCTTGACCCAAATTAGGCTTTGAGTTTGCACAAAGATGTTTTGACCTAAAATGCCCAAAGTGACTTACATGCTTCATGTTGGACTCACAAGTTTATCCATACCAAGTTTCAAGCCTTGATTCCAATCTTTGCCCAGTCAATTGGACAGTTGACCTAGAAATCAACTGTATTGGGGAAAAAGTCAACTGTGGTCAATTGACAGTCAAACCTCATGATTTTTGACCCACATCAACATTATGAACTCATATGAACCATTTGGTCAAGTTTGGATCACAATTCCACAAGAAATTTGATCAGATCACCAAAAGGGCAAAATGGTCATTTTTAGGGTTTTGACTGCACAAAGGCAATTTTTGACTGTTTGACCTGGCCAATGGCAAACCAAGCTCACATATGGACTCAAGGACTCAATGACATTGTCTTGACATGTTCAACAAGTTCAAAAGATCCCAAATGCACAAGATTGACAGATGAATTTTCCAGTCAACTGATCAAAATTTGACTGTATACTGAAAAGTCAAACTTTGACTTTTTGGTCAAAATCAAGTGTCAAGATTCATTTTTCATCAAAACATGTCAAATTATGAAACTTGTTCATCAAGAAATCAAAAATTACAAATTAGGGTTTGAAATGAAGAAATTTCATAACTTAGAAATTTTTTAACTTATGAAATTTCCAAATTTTTTCCTAACTTTGACCCATTTTTTCATCAAGATACATTTGGATTCAAACAAAACTCAAAACATGAAAGTTGTATTCCATTGCAAAATATACAACTTTGATTCACAAAGTTTTCTAAAAAGAAGCTTGTAGCTCAAGTTATGATTTTTGGAATAGGGGTGCAAAACATTCTTAACTTAGAAACTTTTTGACCTATTTTAGGCAGGATTTTTGCCCAACTTCATGGCCATTTTTCACATGCTTCCACTTGGAACTTCAACTTTCATTACAAAGATGGATTGTAGTACACATTCCAAGCTTTCCAAATTGTCCAAGAACTCATCAAACACCCTTGTGGTTAAGGAGATTCGAATTTGTCAAGATGGGCAAAAGTCACTTTGTTCATGGCCAAATTCATGTACATAACATTGGCATTTTAAACTCAGCTTGCACAAACTAGATTACAGGCCTTTTATCTCGTCCACACTCAATAATTTAATGCATATCCTTTGTGTTCATGTCTTGTTTTGTGTATTTAACCATTACATACAAGATTAAGCCATATTTGGAAAAAGCATTTTAGCCATTCTTGTAAAGATACACTTTATGTCAAGAAGCAAATCAAGGAAGTACAGGCCAGATCTTTTGGGCACAAGATTATGGACATATCCCACTAATCAAGAAGGAAATTTGCAGCATGCTTGAGGGGCCTGTAGTAGCCTATAATCAAGTTTGACAAACTTTGCTTAGATAAAAAGAAACTTTGCAAAACTAGTACCAGATTCACTTCCTGCAGGCAAGAGCAAAAACAAACTTTGTCCATACATTGCATACTCCCTAACCAACCTATAACACGAGCCCTTAACCCTCAATACCTCCTCATCCATAAAAACACATATTTTCTGCAAAACAGAGTCCCTGTTGCAGATTGACTTGGCCAGCATCATTCCATCATGCGTTTTCATCCAAACCAGTTCAAATACATTCCCTACCATCCATTGAAGTTGTCCCAAGCCTTAGATACAAGCTGTAACAGCCATAGCCAAGTGTGCCATTTTCATTTTTCATCTGTGCAGGTTGACTTCTATAGCTCGATTCAGTAAGATTCAAAGCAAGCCAAGCATAGAGGAAGCATCCTTGGAGCTCAGGCAAGCTGTACAAATCTTCAAATTCCATTGAAAGTGCCTCCATTGTTGCACACGATTCAAGCTGAGCAGGTAAAAGTTTGAACTTCTATCTCTCTATCCCAGCATATCTAGGCTTAGGTTTGTGAAGAAAGTATGTCCTATTCATGGCCCTGAAGCTACCCATGTCCTCACTTTTCATTTATGTGGCGTGTGCTGAGAGAATTTTGAACCTGAATATGTGAAAAAAGTTAGGTCAGGAATTGGGGGAGGAGAAATTCTCTCTCATTTCTGAGAGTTAGATCAAGTTCTTTATATGTATGAATTCGTGATTTAATGCTCTACATAGTTTATGTTGTGTGTTTTGGCTGAAAATCAAAGAATCAGGATGTTTGAATCAAGCAAGGAAACGCGCGTTTTTGTTGTTCAAGGTTGCTGGAGGTTGAAGACAGAGTTGACTTGGGCTGGGCCTGAGTCAACTTGCTTTTTGCACCCCCTTTTTCAATTTTCACCCCCCTGGCCCATTATGTGAAATATTTGTTATTTTGCATTTTTTCCTTTTTTGCTCTGACTTATTATTTTTTGCTCAAATATAAAAAAATATAAAAAATATTTTTTCACCCTTTTTTGCATTTATTAGGCATTTATTTGTTTTATTTGATATATGCATGTAAATAAATATATATATATACTTTTTATTTAAACCCTAGAAAATAATACCAAATATACTTTTTTAGTCATTATTTTTTATTTTACCTTTTGAAAACATTTTCTAAAAAATATACTTTTTTTAAATAATTAATATTTTATTTTTGTGTATATTTAATATATTTAATACATCGTATAAATACTTATATATATTTATTAGAATATTTAGGATAAGAATATAAAAATAATACATTTTTTCTTTTATTAATATTTGACTTCAAAAATTACCTTTTACAAATATACTTCTCTCTTATTTATTTTTGTGTATAATTAATAAATATGGTATATAATACATAATAAATACTTTTTATTTAGAAAATTAGGGTTTTGCCCTAAGATGTGAAAATGTCCAAAATTAACTTTTTTTTATTTTTTATAGGCCACATGAAAAATACTTTTTACATACACATAAAAACATTTTTGTGCATAATACATTTTACATTTTTTATTTGTATTTATTCAATTATTGTATAATTAAAATAACTTGTATATTCAAATTTGGATGTAATAGTTTAGATTTAAATTTCTTGCTAAATATCGCCCATTTGAACATTTGTACCCCCCATCCCCATAATTATGTTGTAATAATTTAGGACTTTAAATTCCGCATTTTAAAGCTTTCTAATTATACCATGATAGACTTAGGGTTTGTATGCAAATTAAAAATAACTAATAGCTTGACCTAATTCAAAGACAAAAAAGCATGAAAATGGACAACACCAATCACACTTGCACCCCTAGGGTTACTCCACTTGTTGCCTTCAATAATGGGCCATGTTGCATGTTAAGTTTCTTTGGCAAAACAAAACAGTTCACATGATCATAGTCCCTCGATGACGCTTTCGAAAGTTGCCTAAAAATGATCAAGTCCCTTAAAGGAAAAATTGCCAAAGACCCTTGGCACTATTGCAATCATGGTCTAAACGATAACCCGCGCCCGTCCCGTTAACATCCTAACACAAGATTTTCCACCAAATGCAATGGTGGAACAATACTGTTAAAAGGGTTAAAACATATGAAAGATCTTTGAGAAATTTAGGGTAGATAGCTCTTGGTTACTTGACCAATCTTGCAAAACAATCCTTGCCATTTTTCAAAACACACTTCACAAACACAAACTTTCAAAACCTTGAAACATCTTTTCAAAAATACAAACACCTTTTGTAAAACATTCGAGTAAATAATTATTACAAGGGTTGCCTAGATGAGGCATCTTTTTCAAAACATTTTCAAACCCACACACAAAACACCATTTCAAACAATTGAAAGCACCATTTCAAACAATTGAAAATGCAAGGCAAGTGATCTAAGCAAGTAACTAAGAGCCCATGGATAACCATGGATAGAAAGGGTGCTAATACCTTCCCTTTTTATAATCTACTCCCCGAACCCAAGAAAACATCTCAAAGGTTTTTGCTGTGCTTTTTAACCTTTCCTTAGGATAAAATAAAAAGTCGGTGGCGACTCTTGCTAAACTGAAACATTTGCGAAAACAAACGCAAAACCTCAAGTCAGTTCTCCCACCGTATCACAGGCAGTATTACACAAGTTATAGTACTTTCGATTTATTCGCTGAAATAGTGACATATGGAGAAAGAATCAAAATGAATCAAGTTAGGAAAGATCCAAGATATAGTAGTTGGAAATAATGTTAATGCTGGTAACACCAAGAAGTCATTTGGTGGCCACCAGAAGAAGAAGGAGAACAAAGCCAGTATGGTCTATTCTCGTAAGGGGAAAGGTAGATACCAGGACACAGATCACCATGTTGTTATTGTGACAATACCAGTTGCTGCACCTCAGCATCAGACATATGCGCCCAGGCAGGGCTACCAGCAAAGGCCAAAACATCCTCCCAGAAAATTTGACACAATTCCTATGCCTTATGCAGAATTGTTACCTCAGTTACTAGAGTTGAAGTTGGTTGAGAAGCATACAATGTAGATTAGTCCAGAAAAGTTACCGCCAAATTTCAATGCTAATGCTAAATGTGAGTTTCATTCCAGAGTACAAGGGCATATCATTGAGAACTGCATGGCATCAAACATAAGGTGCAAAACCTATTGGAGTTTCAGGCTATTAATTTTGGACCAACACCTAATATTACTAATCAGCCTTTTCCACCTCATGGAGGTGCCACTGTCAGTTCCATTATTGAAGATAAAAGTTTGAATCTTGTTATGGATGTGAATCAGTTGATTACACCCTACTCATTCGTAAAAGAACAATTATCACAGAAGGGTGTGTTTTTGGGTTGTGGGTTTAATTGTGATGATTTTTTGGTACAACCAGAGGGTTGCCAGTGCTTAAAGGATGCAGTCCAGAATTTGATTACCAAGGGTGTTCTTCAATTTGACCGTATAGTTGCCGAGACTAAATTTGGTGGGGACGAGATTGATATGATAACTATTCCTGTCAAGGCAAAGACCATTCAAGTACCTGTTACGATTCCATCCCCCATAAGGAAGTTACCTATAACCATCACTGTACCCGGCCAGTACCATATGTCATAGACAAAGCAGTTCCTTGGCATTACGGTGGTGAATGTTATCAACAAGGGCAGAAACTTACTACCCAGAAGTGTGAAGAGGACAAGTTTGAAGAAGAGAATTATGAGATTCATGACATCATGGGTAAAAGTAGGATTAGCCGCAGTGGTCGAATTTTCTCTCCACGAGAACAACCCAAAAGTAGTGCAGATGTCACAACTAAGGCTAGAAGCAAGCAGACTTTGGGTAATGGCGAAGAACTGGGGCAGGATCCTCCTGCTCATATTCTGGATGCTGAGATGGCTAAAGATGGGACTGAATTAATGAGGTACATAAAGAAAAGTGACTACAATATCATTAATCAGCTGAGTTAGACGCCTGCTAAGATTTCGATTCTTGCTTTGCTCAGGGATTCGGAAGCCCATAAAAATGCGTTGATGAAGCTGTTGGGAAATTATTTTCTTCCTCAAGAGATCTTAGTGAGTTAATTTGAAGGGATTGTGAATAGTATTTATACGAGTAATAGACTCGAATTTATAGATTTTGATTTACCTCCTGAGGGAAGGAAGCACAATAAAGTGTGGCATATCTCAATAGAGATTGTGAAGACCACTTTATCCTGTGTGTTGGTTGACATGTATTCCTATCTCAATGTGTTTCTTAAGTCTTATCTTATGAAACTTGATTATGAAGGGGTCGTGTTGAGGCCTAGCAACTTGATTGTCAAGGCATTTGATGGATCTAAAAGGACTGTGTTTGGGGAGGTTGATTTTCCTATTAAGATAGGTCCCCAAATTTTCGATGCAACATTATTCATTATGGACATTAATCCTTATTATTGTTGTTTGCTTGGTCGTCCATGGATTCATGGGGCCGGTGTCATCACTTTCACTCTGCATCAAAAGGTGAAGTTCTTATTGAATGGAAAGGTGGTAACCATTTGTGGTGAGGAAGATCAGATTGTCAGTCACTTGAGTTCATTTCCCTATGTTGAGGGGGAAGGTGAAATCCATAAGACTATATGCCAAGCATTTGAAACCGTGCAGGTTGTCAGAACTCCTCGCCAAGAGGTTAAGAAGCCGGAAACCTCCATGTCATCTTATCATCAAGCATAAGCAGTTGTTCAATTTGGTCATCTTGAAGGCTGCGGCAGAGTACTGAATCTCCCTACACAGATAGACAAGAAAGGCTTAAGTTTCGTGGCTAGAAAAAGTGTGTCGATTGCTGCTCCTCTCAAGGTTCAAGGTATCCCTCCGCCGATTCAGTTTGTCAGTGGTGGTTTTATCCATCAAGAGGCTCGTGCTGTGAGTGAGGAAGGGGAAAGTGAATGTGAAATGGATAAGTGGGTTCGTCCTACTGTTTCAGGTAAAGAGCTTGTTAATTGGTTTTACAAAGAAGTCGTTGAAGTCACCTGTTATGAAGAGTAATTTTCTTTTATTTTTCATCATGCAATAATTCATACGTTCTACCCAAGACGTAGTGAACATGTTGTAGGGCCACAATATTTTTCATTTCAAATTTATCATTAATAAAGGACGTCTTTGGCATTCGAATATTTCACTCTCTATCCTTCCTTTTTAAATTTTTGGCAATGTGATTGTTAGTTATTTATTTATTTCCTAAAATAAAAATAAAAATAATCATGCAGATTTTGTCCCCCATTAATCTCGGATTATATCGAAAACGATTTTGTTATGGCTCATTATGACTTTGAAAGTCCAATCTATCAAGCTGATGAAGCTGAAGAAGATTGTGAACTTCCTAAAGAGCTATCCAGATTGTTGAGGCAAGAAGAAAGGGTCATCCAGCCGCACCAAGATACTGTTGAAGTGATTAACTTGGGTACCGAAGAGGTCCCAAGAGAATTCAAGATTGTGGTTGCCTTAGAAGACAGTGTCAAGCAAAAATTGATTGAAATGCTCTGTGAGTATGTGGATATATTTGTTTGGTCTTATGAAGACATGCCTGGGCTGGATACAGATATTGTTGAGCATAAACTCACCCTTAGGGAAGAGTGTCCTCCTATTAAGAAAAAGCTTCGAAGAACTCACCGCGAGATGTCTAAGGAGATCAAAGAGGAGGTTCAAAAATAGTTTGATGCGGATTTCTTGAAGGTTGTTTCCTATCCACCGTGGGTGGCGAATATTGTACCAGTGCCGAAAAAGGATGGTAAAGTGAGAATGTGTGTGGACTACAGGGACTTGAACAGAGAAAGCCCTAAAGATGATTTTCCGCTCCCTCCTATGGATAGTTTGGTTGACAATACTACTCAAGCTAAAGTGTTTTCCTTCATGGATGGTTTTTCTGGCTACAATCAGATCAAAATAGAATCAAAAGACATGGAGAAGACTACCTTCATTACATCTTGGGGAACATTTTGCTACAAAGTGATGCCCTTTGGTTTGAAGAACGCAGGGGCAACGTATCAACATGCAATTGTCGCTCTCTTTCATGACATGATGCATAGGGAGATTGAAGTATATTTTGATGATATGATTGCCAAGTCCCAGACAGAAGAGGAGCATCTTGTCCACTTATTGAAACTGTTTAAAAGGTTAAGGAAGTTCAGGCTGAGGCTGAATCCGAACAAATGTACCTTCAAGGTGAGATCAGGGAAATTGTTGGGTTTCGTTGTAAATGAAAAGGAATTGAGGTTGATCCTAACAAGATAAAATCTATACAAGAAATTCCTGTGCTGAGAACAAAAAAGAGGTTTGTGGTTTTCTTGGGAGGTTGAACTATATTTATAGATTCATCTCTCATCTTACAGCCACTTGTGAACTGATATTCAAGTTGTTGAAAAAAGATCAGACGGTCAGGTGGAATGACAATTGTCAAGCGGAATTTGACAAAATAAAAGAGTATTTGTTGGAACCTCCAATTCTCTCGCATCTCGTGGAAGGCATGTCCTTGATAATGCATCTGATAGTGTTATAAAATTCCATCGATTGGGTACTCGGTAAACACAATGAGACGGGTAGAAATGAGCATGCCATCTATTACCTGAGTAAAAAAATCAATGATTGTGAGTTGAGATATTCATTGCTAGAGAAGACGTGTTGTGCACTCGTGTGGGCAGCAAAGCGTCTCAGACAGTATATGTTGACTCATACTACTCTCTTGATACCCAACATGGATCCAATCAAGTACATCTTTGAAAATCCAGCTCTCATGGGAAGAGTAACCCGTTGAAAGATGATTTTGATGGAATATGATATCCAGTATACTACCTAAAAATCCATTAAGGGTAGTGTATTGGTCGACCATCTTGCTCACCAACCTGTGGAAGACGACTATTAGCCAATGAAGTTTGAATTTCCTGATGAGGAAATCATGTATTTATACAATTGTAATATCCATGGCCTGGAAGAAGGACCCAAACCAGGATCGTGATAGACGATGGTGTTCAATGGTGCCTCCAATGCTTTGGGTAATGGTGTCGGTGCCATGATTACTTCTCCTGAAGGTTTCCATACTCCTCTTATTACCAGAATTTACTTTGATTGCACCAACAATATGGTCGAGTATGAAGCTTGCATCTTTGGGTTAGAAGCTGCTATTGATTTACGAATCAAGATATTAAAAGTATATGGGGATTTTTCTCTTGTGATTAGTCAGATCACAAGAGATTGGGAGACTCGTCACCTGAATTTGATTTTGTATCGAGAGCACGTAATGAAGCTAACCCCATATTTTGATGAGATTACTTTCAACCATATTCCAAGGGAAGAGGACAACTTAGAAGATGCCTTGGCTACCCTTTCATCCATGTTTTAAAGTTATATGAGTAAATGAATCCCCCTCTATCACCATTTTGAGGTTGGATGATCCAGCATTTTGTTATGAAATAGAAGAAGACACTGTTGATGAGAAACCATGGTTTTATAATATCAAGAGATATCTTGAAATGAAAGAATATCTAGTGGATGCTTCTATCACCGATAAGAAGACTCTGCGGAAGTATACAACCAAGTTTTTCCTCAATGAGGATGTTTTGTATAAGATAAACTATGATTCTGTTTTGCTCAGATTCGTGGATAGACACGAAGCAAATAATATCATAGAAGAGATTCACGAAGGTTCCTTCGGGACGCATTCTAGTGGGCATATTATGGAAAAGAAAATCTCGAGGTCAGGTTACAATTAGTCGACAATGGAAAGCGATTGCTAAAATCATTTCGGAATCTGTTACAAATGACATATCTATGCTGACAAAATGCATGTGCCGCCCAACCCTATGAATGTATTGACTTCTCCCTAGTCCTTCACAATGTGGGGTATTAATATGATTGGTCGGATTGAACCAATTGCTTCTAACAGACACCTCTTCACTCTGGTGGCCATTTATTACTTCACTAAGTGGGTCAAAGCAGCATCTTATGCTAATGTCACTAAGCATGTGGTTGTTCGTTTCATCAAGCATAATATCATTTGTGGAAATGGGGTTCCCGAGAAAATTATTATCCATAACGGGTCAAATATCAACAATAAGATGATGAAAGAGTTGTGCGAAAGCTTCAATCTAAAACCTCACAATTCATCTCCTTACCGTCCTAAGATGAATGGTGCAGTTGAGGCAGCCAACAAGAATATTAAAAATATTATGCAGAAAATGGTTGTCACCTATAAGGATTGTCATGAGATGTTTCCATTTGTTTTAAATGGTTATCTTTCTTCAGTGTGAACTTCGACTGGGGAAACCCTATTTTATCTGGTATATGACATGGTAGCAGTCCTTCCCGTAGAAGTGGAAATTCCTTCTTTAAGGATAGTGACAGGTGTACAATTGGATGAGGCCGAGTGGGTTCAGAATAGGTTTGATTAGTTGAATCTTATTGACGAGAAGAGATTGACAGTTATTTACCATGGGTGATTATACCATAGGAGGATAAAGAAAGCTTTCGACAGGAAAGTACGTCCGCAGAATTTTCAAGCTGGTGACCTTGTGCTGAAGAGGATCTTGCCTCCCAACAATAAAGATGCTAGGGGTAAATGGGCTCATAATTATTAAGGACCGTATGTTGTAAAGAAAGTTTTTTCAGGAGGATCTATGATGCTCGCAACTATGGATGGAGAGGATTTCCCTCATCCTGTCAATGCAGACATAGTGAAAAAGTATTTCGCATAAGGAGACCCATTAAGTTGACTGGCTCAAGTAAAAAGTGGATATTGGTGAACAAAAAGGAAATAATAAGTTCGGGATGAAGCTAGGGATTAAAGTGAATACTACGGTCTGCATTGTATCCATTATATCATCCTACATGTTGTACCCCAAAATTTTCCCTCTCATTTCATCAACATTTTCTCACCACAAGACTCTTGGAGCTCAAGATCAAGTTAGGGTTTGCTCTGCTCAAGACTCCTCCTTGCACTGTTGACTCAAATTAGGGTTTGAGTTTGCACAAGGATATTTTGACCTAAAATGCCCAAGGTGACTTTCATGCTTCATGTTGGACCTACAAGTTTATCCATACCAAGTTTCAAGCCTTGATTCCAATCTTTGCCCAGTCAATTGGACAGTTGACCTAGAAATCAGTTGTATTGGGGAAAAAGTCAATTGTGGCTAATTGACAGTCAAACTTCATAATTTTTGGCCCACATCAACATAATGAACTCATATGAACCATTTGGTCAAGATTGGATCAGAATTCCACAAGAAATTTGATCATATTACCAAAAGGGCAAAATGGTCATTTTTAGGGTTTTGACTGCACAAAGGCAATTTTTGACTGTTTGACCTAACCAATGGCAAACCAAGTTCACATATGGACTCAAGGACTCAATGGCATTGTCTTGACACATTCAACAAGTTCAAAAGATTTCAAATGCACAGGATTGACAGATGAATTTTTCAGTCAACTAATCAAAATTTGATTGTATACTGAAAAGTCAAACTTTGACTTTTTGATCAAAATCAAGTGCCAAGATTCATTTTTCATCAAGACATGTCAAATTATGAAACTTGTTCATCAAGAAATCCAAAATTGCAAATTAGGGTTTAAAAGGAGAAAATTTCATAACTTAGAATTTTTCTAAGTTATGAAACTTCCTTATTTTTTCCTAACTTGGTCCCATTCTTTCACCAAGATGCAAATGGATTCAAAGAAAACTTGAAACATGAAAGTTGTAGTCCATTTCAAAATCTAAAACTTTGTTTCACAAAGTTTTCTAAAAGGAAGCTTGTAGCTCAAGTTATAATTTTTGGAACAAGGGTGCAAAACATTTTTAACTTAGAAACATTTTGACCTATTCTAGGCAGGATTTTTGTCCAACTTCTTGGCCATTTTTCACATGCTTCCACTTGGAGTTTCAATTTGCATTACAAAGATGGATTGTAGTACACATTCCAAGCTTTCCAAATTGTCCAAGAACTTCTCAAACACCCTTGTGGTTAGGGATAATCGAATTTGCCAAGTTGGGAAAAATTCACTTTTGTTCATAACCAAATGCATGTTCATACAAGTTTCATTTTCAAATCAGCATGCTTGGAACTTTCTAGCAGGCCTATAAACCAAGTTTGCACTCCATAATTAAATGCCTAACCATTGTGTTCAAGCATTGTTTTGTGCATTTGGTCATTACACATAGAATTATCCCTTAAGTAGAAAAAGCAAACTTGCCATTTTTGAAAAGTAGTGCTTTATTTCAAATAACAAATCTAAGAGGCATGGGCCAGATCTTTGAGGCCAGAATTATTACACAAATCCCTCTGATCAAGAGAAATATATGCAGCATACATAAAGGTGGGTACAGGCCTGCATTGGAACTTACATTATCCTTGCTTACATTAGAAGAAAGCTTGCAAACTGAAGCCAAGCTCTCATTCCTGTCAACACAGTAAAACACAAACTTTGCAAACATCTTTCATACATCCAAGCAAGCCTAAAGCACGACTAAACCACCCATCATCCCTCCTCATACAGAAAATCACAGTTTTTCTGCAAAACAGGGCATCTGTTGCAGTTTGACTTCCACAACTCAATCCACTCGTGCACTTTGGCTAAAAACCTTTCAAACACATTCCATATCACCCACAAAAACTATCCATAGCCCTAAATACAAACTGTAACATCCCTAACCTTTGTTTCCATTTTCACTTTTCAGTTTTGCAGGTGAACTTCTATAGCACGATTCAGAGAGTTTCAAAGCAAGCTAGGCACTTGGGAAGCATCCTTGGACTTCAGGCAAGCTGTACAAAAGCTCAAACTCCATTGAAGTTGGCCATATTGATGTACACGACTCAAGCTGAAACAGGTAAAACCATGAACTTCTATCTCTCTATCCAGACATAATTAAGCTTAGGTTTGTGAATGAAACATGTTCTACTCATAGCCCTGAAGCCATCCATGTATTTACTTTTCATTTATATTAAGCATGCTGTGAGAATTTTGGCCATGAACATTGAAGAAAAATTAGGTCAGAAATTGGGGATGATGAAATTCTCCCTGGATTCTTAGAGTTAGGTCAAGTGTTTTATATGTCTGAATTCGTCTCTTGATGCTCTATAATATTGGTGTTATGAGTTTTGCATGAAAGTCCAGGAATCAGGTGTTAAGAAACGTGCGTTTTTGCTTGTTCAAACAATGCTGAAGGTTGAAGATGACTGGCTTGGGTTGGGCCTGAGTCAGTCCTGCTCTTTGCACCCCCTTTTCCAATTTACACCCCCCTGGCCCATTGTGTGAAATATTCATTATTTTTGACTTTTTATTTTTTATTCTGACTTGATATTTTTTGTCCAAACATAAAAAACATTAAAAATATTTTTCCACCTTTTTTTGCATTTATTTGGCATTTATTTGTTTTATTTAGCATATGTATGTAAATAAATATATATACTTTTTATTTAAAACCCTAGAAAATAATACAAAAAATATTTATTTTTCAGTCATCATTTTTTGTTTACGTTTTGAAAATATTTTCTAAAATATACTTTTTTGTAAATAATTAATATCTTATTTTTTGTATATATTTAGTATATTTAATATAATATAAATATTTGTATATTTTATTAGAATACTTAGGATAAAAATATGAAAATAATACATTTTTATTTTTATTAATATATGACACTAAAAAATCCTTTTTTTTTACAATATACTTCATTTTTTTATTTTTGTATAAATTAATATATAAATATTGTATATAATTAATAAATAAATACTATTTATTTAAAAACTAGGGTTTTGCCCTAAACCATGAAAATATTCAAAATTTGACCTTTTTATTTTTGTTTATATTTCACATTGAAAAACACTTTCACATACATAAAAAAATAATTTTGTGCATAATACATTTTGCATATTTATTGTATTTATTTGAATATTGTACAATTAAATATTTGTATATTCGATATGGATGTAATAGCTTAGAATTTAATTTCTTGTCAAATATCCCCAAATGCAAACTTGTACCCCCATCCCCATAATCATTGTTGTAATAGCTTAGCATTTAAATTTCCGCATTTAAAAGCTTTCAAATTATACCATGATAGACTTAGGGTTTGTATGCAAAAGTCAATCAACAAATAGCTTGACCTAATTCGAGATAAACATGCATGAAAATCAAAACACAATGCACACTTGCACCCCTAGGGTTACTCCACTTGTTGCCTTCAAAAATGGGCCATGTTGCATGTTGAGTGTCTTTGGCAAAAACAAAAACAAATCAAATGATCATAGTCCCTCGATGACGCTTTCTCAAGTTGCCTAAAAAGTGATCAAGTCCCTTAAAGAAAAAATTGCCAAAGACACTTGGCACCATTGCATTCATGGTCTAAACGATGACCCGCGCCCGTCCCGTTAACATCCTAACACAAGATTGTCCACCAAATACAATGGTGGAACAATACTGTTAAAAGGGTTAAAACATAGGAAAGATCTTTGAGAAATTTAGGGTAGATAGCTCTTGGTTACTTGACCAAACTTGCAAAACAATCCTTGCCATTTTTCAAAACACACATCACAACACAACTTCAAAACAAACTTTCAAAAACATTGAAACATCTTTTCAAAAAGACAAACACCTTTGTAAAACATTCGAGTAAAGAATTGTTACAATGGTTGCCTAGACAAGGCATCTTTTTCAAAACATTTCAAAACCACACACACAAAGCACCATTTCAAACAATTGAAAAGCAAAGGCAAGTGATCTAAGCAAGTAACTAAGAGCCCATGGATAACCATGGATAGAAAGGGTGCTAATACCTTCCCTTTCTATAATCTACTCCCCGAACCCAAGAAAACATCTCAAAGGTTTTTCCTGTGCTTTTTAACCTTTCCTTAGGATAAAATAAAAAGTCGGTGGCGACTCTTGCTAAACCGAAACATTTGCGAAAACAAACGTGAAACCTCAAGTCATTTCTCCCACCGTATCACAGAACTGGCGACTCTGCTGGGGAAAATTTTAAAAGTGGAGTAACCTTAGGGCTTAGATCACCCTTTTGCATGACTAATTGTTTGCTTTGATTGCTTTACATTTTGGTTCTCTTGTTTGGGCTTGAAATCCTACACCCGGATTTGGGAAACATTCATAGATAGCAATACGTTGTGGAAACTGTGCGGGGTATACCGACACGGTTGAAGCAATAGCTATATTAGTGCGACATATTTGTGGGTACCGGTAACCCTTGAGTTCAATCAAGGAGAGTACGAGGCCGCTGAGTGATGTCACTAAGCACTAATGATCTAGAACCTTACTTGACCATCTTGGCCTTTTATTAGGGGTAGTGAGATGACCGGCTTTGGTGCAGTCCGATGTTGGTAGATACTCGATACTACACTCATTGAGGGATATTTTCTTGGAATATTTTGGTTGCTAGTTAAGTGGCTAAACCAAAACAATGAACATGGAAAACAATCCAATGATATTGAGCTCCTTAGAACCCGATTACTATTTATAGGACAGGTTTTTAAGCCAACTACACTCAAGAGGATACTTACCTATGAAACCTCATGCAAGCCTGAAATTAGGGTTTTGTCTGACATGCTTGTACATATGTTTGTGCATACATCATGAACATCATAAAGCATCATATACATCCACTAACCATTTCAAGGGTTTGGATCTTCATCTTTGTTCTTGTTTTGTAGGTCATGGAAATTCTTCGCAGGAAAACTATCCAAGTCAACCTTGTGAGAATCCCTCCTCAACTCAAGGAGCTTACATCCAGAATTCCAGAAAGCTCTTCCTTCAGTGAAAGACATGGTAGACTGCTCAGCCTAGTCAACACCAGCATTGAAGAAGACATGGTGAAAGTGTTGTTCCAGTTCTTTGACCCCCTTCACCACTGTTTCACATTCCCCGACTACCAATTGGTGCCTACTTTGGAGGAATTTTCTCAACTCCTGAGAATTCCTATTCTTAATCAACTACCCTACAACGGTACGGAAAAAGAACCAAAGCCTGAAGATGTTGCTCAAGCACTACACTTGCAACCATCTGACATCAAGGGGCATTGGGAAACTAGAAGTGGTGTCAAAGGCTTCTTGGCAAAATTCTTGTTTGAGAAGGCACAAGAGTGTTGGAATTCTTTGGATCTGCAAGCCTTTGAAGAAATTGTGGCACTCCTTATTTATGGGTTGGTCTTGTTCCCAAATCCTGACCAACTTATAGATGTCAATGCTGTCAAGATCTTCATATCCAGGAATCCCATACCTACATTGCTTGGGGACATCCTCCACTCATTTTACACACGAACAATGAGGAAGAGAGGTGTTCTCATGTGCTGTACTCCTCTCCTTGCAAGGTGGTTTATTTCTCACCTTCCACAATCTGTTTTGAAGAATGAACAAGGCTTAAGGTGGTCACAACAGTTGATGACCCTCACACATTCTGATGTACATTGGTGTTCTCGGTCCAGAGAAAATATCATCATCATTGATCGTTGTGGTGAGTTCCCTAATGTTCCATTACTTGGCATCAGGGGAGGCATTACCTACAACCCTTGTCTAGCTTTGAGACAATTTGGATATGCACGGAGGAATGGCCCTCATGACATGCTAATTCCTGACCTAGTTTTTGACTTCGACAATGATGCACAAGGACTTCGCCAAATATTCATCAGAGCTTGGAGGATGCCTAACAAGGTAGATAGCAAGACACTGGGGCACAAGAATTCCATCCCTCTTGAGCCTTACCTCAAGTGGGTACAAACCCGGGCCCAGAGTCTTATGATGCCTTACCCTCATATTCTCCCTTTGATTAAAGAGCCTGTTAAGGAAGGAGAGGTTCCATACACCATCCTACATCCTGACATGCCAACATCATGGGAGGAAATGCAGAAGAGTTGGATCCAACTCAAGGAATAAAGGGATACTTTTGAAGCCAGCTTCTACGCCAGTGAGAAGAAGGTTTTGGAGCTTACCCGCCGACTTCATGAGGAGGAGACCCTCAACACTTACATCGCACCAAAGAGGATGCGCAACGTCTTTTTACCTTAAGAAGTTTTTGTAATATTTGGCCCATGGGGCATTTATGTACTAACAAAATTTCTTCTTATTAATATGACGTGTGTTCTTTTTGTCTGCAACAATTTTGAATTTCTAAATCCTTGAATGCATTGCATGAATAAACATATCATTCATCATATGCATGAACAGGTCTTCACACCAGGTTTCCTTATCTTTCTGCTGTTTATTTCAGTAAGATGGATCTTGAACAGACGGTCAAAGATCTGCAGGCACAAAACTCGCAGTTTCAACAGCTCCTTATGACCTTGGCAAAGGGTCAGGAGGATCTTAAAGCACTGTTAGGGAACAAAGAGAAAGAAAAAGGAAAAAAGAAGAAGAAAAGAGTTGGGGTAGCTACGCTGGGAAGAAGGTTTGAGAATGAAGCTATGAGAGTTCTTGAATTCCCCTCCACATCTGATGAGGGGACCGGTAAGGGAAAAGGAGCTGCATTACCTTCTGAGTCTGAGGCTGAAGAGGAAGAGGTTGAGGAAGATGAAGATTATTCAGAGCAGCAATACCCGCCAGCGGACGACAAATACAAAAACCTGGAGGATAGACTGGAAGCTATGGAGCTACAAAGGGTTCCTGGGTTAGATTTTGAAGAATTGGGATTGATTGCTGGGATTGTGATCCCTCGAAAGTTTAAGGTGCCAATTTTTGCAAAATATGACGGGCTGTCTTGCCCGAAGATGCACCTAAGGTCATATGTCAGAAGAATTCAACCTCATACATCCGACAGAAATCTTTGGGTACACTTCTTTCAGGACAGCTTGTCTGGTACACAGCTAGACTGGTTTTACCAGCTTGAGAGGTCAGAAGTGCATAACTGGGAAGACTTGGCAGCTGCCTTTTATCGCCAGTATCAATATAACGCTGACTTGGCGCCAACCCGTACTCAGTTACAAAGTATGGGGATGGCCTCAAATGAGGGATTCAAAGAATACGCCCAGAAATGGCGCGACTTGGCCGGAAGAGTGCAGCCACCTCTTTCAGATAGGGAACTAGTTGATATGTTCTTGGGGACCCTATTTGGCCCGTTCTTCAACCATTTGATCGGGAGCTCTTCCGCAGGGTTTACTGAATTGATTCTGACTGGCGAACGGGTGGAAGCTGGTATTAAGAGTGGGAAGATTCAAAGGGATGCCTCTGCATCCACAACTACTAAAAAGCCATTTCCAGCCAAGAAGGAGGCACTTGTTATATACTCTCAGAAAAGATCGGGAAGAACTGAGCGTCGGCCGACTGTGGGGGCCGTGATGATCCAAAATTCATCAAATGATCAGCCTCGTAACAATCAGTCCAGACCTAATCAGCAATGGGTAGAACGGCCACAACAGTAGTTCACCCGCATCAACATGACGCCTGCACAAGTTCTTCCCCATTTGTTGAAGCTAAATCTCACCACTATCAAAGAGGCACCAAAAAATGTGAATACAACTTCCCCACATTATCATCCCAATGCTAAATGTGCCTATCATTTTGACAGCGTCGGGCACGACACCAACGATTGCTGGGCGCTTAAGCATAAAATTCAAGATTTAATAGATGCAAAAGAGGTTGAGTTCGAAACCCCAGAGAAGCCGAATGTAATATCCGCTCTGATGCCAAAGCATGGTCGCAATGTCCATGATGTTGAAGAAGATCTATTTGTTTCTACTATTGATGATCTGATAACTCCATTACTGACAATCAAGTTGAATCTGTTGAAGGCTGGGATTTTCCCAGGATGTAAAGAAGATTGCTACTTTTGTTCCTCCCTACCGATCGATTGTCCATTGCTGAAGATAGGCATCCAACGCCTAATGGACAACCAACAAATTCTTTTCGAAAAGATTCCTGTTACTCCAACCCTTATCAATGATGTTTCAATAATCACCATTTCCTCCAATCTTTCCAAGGTCCCCAAAAGGCCTGTTAAGATTACATCCGCTACGAATATTGTTCCCTTGAGGATAACCATGCCTGGGCCCGTCCCATACAAATCTGACAAATCAATACCATTGAATTATGGTGGAGAAATCTACTACCATGGTGTTAAACAAATTGAGATAACTGAAGAGAGCTCTGACGAAGAAACTGTCGACATTGGAAACATTGCCGGTACGAGCAAGATTACCCGAAGTGGGAGAATTTTCTCTCTAGAGATTGCCCCTCCAAAGGCAATCTTTGGACCCTCAGTTGTTCCCAAGGTTACCCCTGCACCGATAAAACTATCTGCAAGAATGCCAATGATTGAAGAATCTCTTACTCCTGTGGTTGTCCCTCCTACTTCTGCTGATAAGGGGAAAGGGATCCAAGAAGAGCTCGTCAGGACGAGGGCTCAACCATTGGTCATCCCCGAAACCTCTAAGAAAGAAATGGAGGAGATTCTGAAAATAATTAAGAAGAGTGATTATGACGTGGTGGAGCAACTGGGGCAAACTCCCTCGAAGATCTCCATGTTAGCATTGCTGCTTTGCTCGGAGGCTCATTCTAAAGCCTTCATAAGGTTTTTGAAGACAGCCCATGTGCCCCAAGAAACCTCAGTCGATCAATTCCAAGATTGTGTAGCCAGCCTTACTGCCGACAACGGCCTGGGTTTCTCTGATGTTGACCTGACTCCGAAAGGAAGAAAGCACAATGACGCATTGCATGTGTCAGTTGAATGTCGAGGAACTACTCTCGCCCATGTCTTGGTTGACACTGGTTCTTCCCTAAACATGCTGCCTAAGAAAGCTCTGGACCGATTGGACTGTGAAGGCTTGGAGCTGAAACCAAGTAATATCATTGTCAGGGCCTTTGACGGGTCTAAAAGAATGGTGCATGGGGAGGTCGACATTCCCATCAAGGTAGGCACTGAAGTGTTCCACTCAACTTTCTATGTAATGGACATCCTTCCGTCATACTCTTGCTTGCTAGGGAGGCCATGGATACATAATGCTGGGGCAGTCACTTCCTCTCTACATCAGATGCTGAAATACCCTGTTAAGGGAAAGATCATAATTGTACACGGTGAAGAGGAGTACATGATCAGTCATCTGAACTCCTTTAGATATGTGGAGGTGGAGGGCGAATTCATTGAAACACCCTTTCAACACTTTGAGGAAGTCGCTCCCGAGGTTGCAATAGCAAAGGCAGTAGCTGAGGTACCCAAGCAGGTGGCCAGGATGGCATCTCTAAAAGACGCAAAGGCTGCAATGAAGGAGGGAGAGAGCTCAACATGGGGTCAGTTGCCTGACTTTCCCCATAAGACAGACAAGTTTGGGCTAGGATTTACCGCTGCGGGGCAAAAGCTATGCGTCGCTCAAAAATTGAAAGAACACCCATCAAGATTTCTCCTTATGGAATCAATGCTTTGGAAGACGAAGACGAAGAGGCCAACATTGAAGATTGGATCTTCCCAACCATCGAAGGGGGACTACACAACTGGGAGGCGAAAGACTTCGTTCCCATTACTTTCATTAATCAGTAATTTATCTTTCGAACATTTCCTGTTGGTCTGTAATAATTACTTTTAAACAATCTGCACACTATTTTTCACCTCATGCCTTGCCCGGGGCATGTAGGTCCATTTGTAAGGGTTTTAATTCTATTCATATTCATATGCCATGTTTAATGAATCATTGGACGTTTTTCATTTATAAACTGCTGTGTTCATTTTCTTTCCTTTTGCATTTTTGTTTGTTTAAGGATGGCTATCCCTTACACACACCCACACTCACAAATGCAGGTACCCATCCACTCTGGATTCCATGGGTGACTATTCTGTTGTATCCTTCAATAACTCTGAAGATTTGGTCAATCATGCTGAGTGCGAAGACGACGAAGATTGTGAAATACCGGGAGAGCTAGCCAGACTTCTACAGCAAGAAGAAAGGGCCATCTTTCCTCATGAAGAGTTGTTGGAGACAGTTAACTTAGGAACAGAGGAAGACAGGAAAGAAGTACAAGTGGGTGTCAATCTGGAACCAAGTGTCAAGGAGCGCTTAATACAGCTATTGAATGAATACGTTGAAATCTTCGCCTGGTCTTATGAAGACATGTGAGGGTTAGACACAGACATCGTGGTTCACCGTCTCCCTACAAGAGAGGATTGTCCACCGATCAAGCAAAAAGTCCGCCGAATGAGGCCCGACATGTCTGAGAAGATTAAAGCTGAGGTAATGAAGCAATTCAACGCTGGCTTTCTAGCTGTTACATCCTATCCACAATGGGTTGCTAACATTGTGCCAGTACCTAAAAAAGACGGCAAGGTCAGAATGTGTGTGGACTACCGGGATTTGAACAGGGCCAACCCTAAAGACGATTTTCCGCTACCACATATTGACATCTTGATCGACAACACGACTCAGCATAAGGTTTTTTCCTTCATGGATGGATTCTCGGGCTACAACCAGATCAAAATGGCCCCCGAGGACATGGAGAAAACAACCTTTGTTACACAATGGGGTACCTTCTGCTACAAGGTGATGTCGTTCGGACTGAAGAACACAGGGGCAACTTATCAATGCGTCATGGTAGCCTTATTCCATGATATGATACATCATGAGATTGAGGTTTACGTAGACGACATGATAGCTCGATCACAAACAGAGGAGGAACACCTTGAACATTTGCAGAAGCTGTTTGCCAGATTGAAGGAATACAAACTCAGGCTAAATCCAAGTAAGTGCACTTTTGGAGTTAGGTCTGGTAAACTTCTGGGATTTATTGTTAGCAACGAAGGCATTGAGGTCGATCCAGAAAAAGTGAAAGCTATACAAGAAATGCCTGCTCCACGTACTAAAAAGGAGGTTAGAGGATTCTTGGGACGCTTGAACTATATTGCCAGATTCATCTCTCATCTGACGTGTACCTGTGAGCCAATTTTCAAACTATTAAAGAAAGATCAGGTAGTCGAATGGAACAACGATTGCCAAGCTGCTTTTGATAAGATCAAGGAGTATTTGCTAGAACCTTCTATTCAGATGCCACCCGTCGAAGGAAGGCCGCTGATCATGTATCTGACTGTTTTGGACAACTCAATGGGGTGTGTATTGGGCCAACATGACGAGTCTGGTCGAAAAGAGCATGCCATTTATTACCTTAGCAAAAAGTTTACCGACTATGAGACTCGCTACTCACTGCTCGAGAAAACTTGCTGCGCTTTGGTATGGGCTGCTCGCCGACTAAGGCAGTATATGTTGACTCATACCACTTTGTTGATTTCCAAAATGGACCCAATCAAGTATATCTTCGAGAAGCCTGCTTTATCTGGAAGAATCGCTAGATGGCAAATGATCCTGACTGAGTATGACATCCAGTATACTACCCAAAAAGCTATAAAAGGGAGTGTACTAGCTGACCATCTAGCTCATCAAGCTATCGAAGATTATCAATCCATGAGATTCGACTTCCCGGACAAAGGCATCATGACTTTGGACAACATTGAAGGTAACGGACCGTATGACGGACCTGAAAACGGATCCCGATGGACCATGTACTTTGATGGTGCTTCAAATGCACTTGGAAACGGTATCAGTGCAGTACTCATTTCCCCGGAAGGTTGCCATACACCTTTCACGGCCCGACTTTGTTTCAGCTGTACCAACAACATGGCCGAATAAGAAGCCTGCATTTTTGGTCTCAAGGCTGCTATAGACTTGGGGATCAAATCTTTGGTTGTATTTGGAGACTCGGCTTTGGTTATCAGTCAAATTAAAGGAGAGTGGGATACCAAACATCCTAATCTTATCCCATACAAAGAACATGTCCTGACATTGTTGCCTCATTTCAACCAAATCACCTTCGAGCATTTCCCGCGAGAAGAGAATCAGCTTGCAGATGCTCTGGCTACAATCTCTTCCATGTTTAAACTCAATTGGGATAACGAGGCTCCCCAAATCACCATCGAGCGAATGGATGAACCTGCGCATTGTCATGAGATTAATACCGAAGAAGTAGTGGAACAACCCTGGTTTCACGAAATCAAAAGGTATCTCCAGACTAGAGAGTATCCTGAAGGAGCTTCCGTAAATGACAAGAAGTTCTTAAGGAGATTTGCTGCCAAGTTCTTCCTAAGCAATGGCATCCTTTATAAGCGCAGCCATGATTGTGTTTTACTCCGATGTGTAGACAAAGCTGAAGCAGAGTTAATCATGACTGAGATACACAGTGGCACATTTGGCACCCACTTGAGCGGACATACGATGGCTAAGAAGATTCTAAGGGCAGGCTATTACTGGTCTACCATGGAAGCTGATTGCCATCAACATTCCCGTACTTGCCACAAATGTCAAGTCTACACTGACAAGATTCATATTCCTCCTGTTCCTCTCAACATTCTGACAGCTCCTTGGCCATTTGCAATGTGGGGCATTGACATGATTGGAGAGATCAAGCCCACGACATTCAACGGACACCGCTTCATCCTGGTCACTATTGATTATTTCACCAAGTGGGTCGAAGTAGCTTCCTTTGCCTCTGTTACAAAAAATGTGGTTGCCCGCTTCATCAAGCAGAACCTCATATGCCGGTATGGTGTCCCCGACAGGATCATCACAGACAACGGTACAAACCTGAACAATACTATGATCACCGCTCTATGCGAACAGTTCAAGATTTATCATCACAATTCATCTCCCTATCGGCCGAAGATGAACGGTGCTGTTGAAGCTGCGAACAAAAACATCAAGAAGATCATTCAGAAAATGACAGTCACCTACAAGGACTGGCATGAGATGTTACCGTTTGCTCTTCATGGATACCGTACCACAGCACGTACCTCAACAGGGACAACCCCATTTTCTTTGGTATATGGCATGGAAGTTGTCCTACCTATGGAAGTTCAGATTCCTTCTCTAAGGATTATGAAGGACTCTGGTTTGAGTGAAGACGATTGGATTCAGACCCGACTTGATCAACTCAATTTGATCGACGAGAAGCGACTCACTGCTGTTTTCCATGGTCAGACGTACCAAAAACGGATGATCAAGGCTTTCAACAAGAAAGTCAGACGTCAAGTATATCAAGTCGGAGATATCGTAATCAAGCGGATTATCTTGCCGCAAAGTGATCCCAGGGGCAAATGAACTCCTACTTATGAAGGACCATTTGTGATCAAGAGCATATTTTCTGGTGGTGCAATGATTCTGACCACTATGGACGGCGACGATTTGCCGCACCTTGCGAACGCAGACATATTCAAAAGATACTGCGCATAAAACAACCCGACAAGTCGAAAATCCGAAAGGGCGGTTTAGGCAAAAATTAGGGATAAAACAAAAAAAAATCTGTACACCCGGCAAGTTAAAAACCCGAAAGGGCAACTTGGGCAAAAAAGGGTTTCCCGGTGGATTGAAACCCCGAAAAGGCGATCCAGGCAAAAGTTAGGGAAATAAAGCGTATGACTATGTCTCGTCGGATCACTTTAAAGAACAATCTCTTCATCAACAAGCTCCGAGCTTCTGGTCAATCCAATCATCGGCGGACGAAGCATTTGAATGGATAAGATATTCAGAGTTGTGAAAGCTATAACAGAATGGAATCCCATGGAATTGTTACACATAGCCATCTTTCTTTTGTATAAAATTTTCAATTTTTTACGACAAGATCCTCTTACTAGGATGCCTGTCTCCTTTGTACAAATATACTCATAAAAAGTTAATACAAACACTTTTCCAGATACAGAAATTTGCTTTGTCTTCTTTTTCTTTTTCACACTTATGTTTTATTTGAGAAACGTCCAATGTTTTGTTAAATAGGCATATGCATTTGAACATAATCATTTTCTTACAAATCAAGAAAAGATGATTACTGATAGGTTGAAGGTATAGGTAGATATCTTGATTCCCTTTCAGAAGGAATCCCCAGCAGAATTAAACTCCAAATTCCTCAACAAGGTTAAAATCCAGAACTTAATTCCCCAAACAAAGTTAAACTTCAGGATCCTCAACAGAACAAAAGCTTTCTCAAAGTTGATTTCCCCAGCCAGAGAGCCTTCCAGAATGCAATTCCCCTTAGAGTTAAGTTTCAGTGTCCCCAATGGAGCCTCAAAAATATGAAAATCCTATCCCCAGCGGAGCTAAAACTTCAAACTATCAATCCCCAGCGGAACCAGACTAGTGAACCTTCTCCCCACATAGATACTTCCTATCAGATTGAAGATTCTCAATTTTACTTCTCCAGCTTAAGCCTACCAGGTTCTGGACTCCCCAGTAGAGATCATCAGAATTCTCATTCCCTACAAGTCACCAAGGAGTTCCAATCCCCAGCAGTGGTCCTAAGATCCCTCAACAATTGAAGATCTTGTTCCCCGAGCAGTCAGCAGTCAACAAGGATGTCTCATCTTCAGCAATCAAAGATTCTTGCACTCCCCTGCAGCAGCAAGGATTCACTTTCCCTGGCAGCAGTCAAGATTCTATTATCTCCGGCTATCCAGGATTCCTCTATCCGCAGCAAGATAGCTCATCAGCTTGCATGCGCATTCATTACATTCATATCATAAACATTGATATAATATATATTTCATCATACATTTCATGCAACATAACTTTGTGTTTAGCTAACATTTTGTCCTTTTCAGGATAAGAATAAAAGGCTATCATTAACAATTATTCAGATACAGTTCTACACGGACTCATCATCAGGCAACCCTACATCGGTTCCTTCTCCACTCCAAGATTTCTGAAAACAGTTTAAGGTTTCTCCAGACACGGATGTTAACCTATTGCTTGTTCAGATTCAAGACTTCTGAAAACAGTTTACGAATTCTCCAGACACGGATGTTAATCTATCGCTTGTTCAGACTCAACTTTTGAAAACAGTTTACGGATTCTCCAGACACGGATGTTAATCTATCGCTTGTTCAGACTCAACTTTTGAAAACAGTTTACGGATGCTTCCCAACAAGGATGCTGATCTATTGCTTATTCAACTCTAAGATTTCTGAAAACAGTTTACAGGTTCTCCAGACACGGATGTTAACCTATTGCTTGTTCAGATTCAAGACTTCTGAAAACAGTTTACGGATTCCCCAGACACGGATGTTAATCTATCGCTTGTTCAGACTCAACTTTTGAAAACAGTTTACGGACGCTTCCCGACATGGACGCTGCTCTATTGCTTATTCAACTCCAAGACCTCTGAAAATAGTTTACGGCTTCTCCAGACACGGATGTTAACCTATCGCTTGTTCAGATTCTTCAACTTCTGAAAACAGTTTACGGATTCTCCAGACACGGATGTTAATCTATCGCTTGTTCAGACTCAACTTTTGAAAATAGTTTACGGACGCTTCCCGACATGGACGCTGCTCTATTGCTTATTCAA
Organism: Vicia faba; assembly: GCA_948472305.1. NCBI lineage: Eukaryota > Viridiplantae > Streptophyta > Magnoliopsida > Fabales > Fabaceae > Vicia > Vicia faba. The sequence goes on from OX451739.1 coordinate 1,404,742,573, forward strand.
CTTCAAGACCTCTGAAAACAGTTTACGGGTTCTCCAGAAACGGATGTGAACCTATCGCTTGTTCAGATCCAAGACTTCTGAAAACAGTTTACGGATTCTCCAAACATGGATGTCAATCTATTGCTTGTTCAGACCCCCCCAGTTCAGAGATGTTCCAAAACATGGACACCTTTCTGATACTCATGTCTTTCACCTACAACATACATTCCAGATGGCATCTTTAAGCCCATCCCCCGACAATATTCTGTCACTTTCCAGATGGCATCTTTAAGCCCATCTCTAAATGGCGTCTTTAAGCCCATTCCCGCACCCATGCTTTGACGAGTGCAAATTTACGGGCACTCTAGTGTCCAATCTCCTTTTACCTTCGAGACGCGAAAGGCAAACTTGCCAATCTAACTCTTCAGGTTCAAGAAGATTGAACAGGGGAAACTGTTGTACCCTAAAATTTTCCCTCTTATTTCATCAACATTTTCTCACCACAAGACTCTTGGAGCTCAAGATCAAGTTAGGGTTTGCTCTGCTCAAGACTCCTCCTTGCACTCTTGACCCAAATTAGGGTTTGAGTTTGCACAAGGATATTTTGACCTAAAATTCCCAAGGTGACTTTCATGCTTCATGTTGGATCTACAAGTTTATCCATACCAAGTTTCAAGCCTTGATTCCAATCTTTGCCAGTCAATTGGACAGTTGACCTAGAAATCAACTATATTGGGGAAAAAGTCAACTGTGGCTAATTAACAGTCAAACTTCATAATTTTTTACCCACGTCAACATAATGAACTCATATGAACCATTTGGTCAAGATTGGATCACAATTCCACAAGAAATTTGATGAGATCACCAAAAGGGCAAAATGGTCATTTTTAGGGTTTTGACTGCACAAAGGCAATTTTTGACTGTTTGACCTAACCAATGGCAAACCAAGTTCACATATGGACTCAAGGACTCAATGGCATTGTCTTGACACATTCAACAAGTTCAAAAGATTTCAAATGCACAGGATTGACAGATGAATTTTTCAGTCAACTAATCAAAATTTGACTGTATACTGAAAAGTCAAACTTTGACTTTTTGGTCAAAATCAAGTGCCAAGATTCATTTTTCATCAAGACATGTCAAATTATGAAACTTGTTCATCAAGAAATCCAAAATTGCAAATTAGGGTTTAAAAGGAGAAAATTTCATAACTTAGAATTTTTCTAAGTTATGAAACTTCCTTATTTTTTCCTAACTTGGTCCCATTTTTTCACCAAGATGCAAATGGATTCAAAGAAAACTTGAAACATGAAAGTTGTAGTCCATTTCAAAATCTACAACTTTGATTCACAAAGTTTTCTCAAAGGAAGCTTGTAGCTCAAGTTATGATTTTTGGAACAAGGGTGCAAAACATTTTTAACTTAGAAACATTTTGACCTATTCTAGGCAGGATTTTTGTCCAACTTCTTGGCCATTTTTCACATGCTTCCACTTGGAGTTTCAATTTGCATTACAAATATGGATTGTAGTACACATTCCAAGCTTTCCAAATTGTCCAAGAACTTCTCAAACACCCTTGTGGTTAGGGAGAATCGAATTTTCCAAGTTGGGCAAAATTCACTTTTGTTCATAACCAAATGCATGTTCATACAAGTTTCATTTTCAAATCAGCATGCTTGGAACTTTCTAGCAGGCCTATAAACCAAGTTTGCACTCCATAATTAAATGCCTAACCATTGTGTTCAAGCATTGTTTTGTGCATTTGGTCATTACACATAGAATTATCCCTTAAGTAGAAAAAGCAAACTTGCCATTTTTGAAAAGTAGTGCTTTATGTCAAATAACAAATCTAAGAGGCATGGGCCAGATCTTTGAGGCTAGAATTTGTATACAAATCCCTCTGATCAAGAGCAAGATATGCAGCATACATAGAGGTGGGTACAGGCCTGCATTGGAACTTACATTATCCTTGCTTACATTAGAAGAAAGCTTGCAAACTGAAGCCAAGCTCTCATTCCTGTCAACACAGTAAAACACAAACTTTGCAAACATCTTTCATACATCCAAGCAAGCCTAAAGCACGACTAAACCACCCCTCATCCCTCCTCATACAGAAAATCACAGTTTTTCTGCAAAACAGGGCATTTGTTGCAGTTTGACTTCCACAACTCAATCCACTCGTGCACTTTGGCTAAAAACCTTTCAAACACATTCCATATCACCCACACAAACTATCCCAAGCCCTAAATACAAACTGTAACATCCCTAACTTATGTTGCCATTTTCACTTTTCAGTTTTGCAGGTGAACTTCCATAGCACGATTCAGAGAGTTTCAAAGCAAGCTAGGCACTTGGGAAGCATCCTTGGACTTCAGGCAAGCTGTACAAAAGCTCAAACTCCATTGAAGTTAGCCATATTGTTGTACACGACTCAAGCTGAAACAGGTAAAACCATGAACTTATATCTCTCTATCCAGACATAATTAAGCTTAGGTTTGTGAATGAAACATGTTCTACTCATAGCCCTGAAGCCATCCATGTACTTACTTTTCATTTATATTAAGCATGCTGTGAGAATTTTGGCCATGAACATTGAAGAAAAATTAGGTCAGAAATTGGGGATGAAGAAATTCTCCCTGGATTCTTAGAGTTAGGTCAAGTGTTTTATATGTCTGAATTCGTCTCTTGATGCTCTATAATATTGGTGTTATGAGTTTTGCATGAAAGTCCAGGAATCAGGAGTTAAGAAACGCGCGTTTTTGCTTGTTCAAACAATGCTGAAGGTTGAAGATGACAGGCTTGGGTTGGGCCTGAGTCAGTCCTGCTCTTTGCACCCCCTTTTCCAATTTACACCCCCTGGTCCATTGTGTGAAATATTCATTATTTTTTACTTTTTATTTTTTATTCTGACTTGATATTTTTTGTCCAAACATAAAAAACATTAAAAATATTTTTCCACCTTTTTTTGCATTTATTTGGCATTTATTTGTTTTATTTAGCATATGTATGTAAATAAATATATATACTTTTTATTTAAAACCCTAGAAAATAATACAAAAAATATTTATTTTTCAGTCATCATTTTTTGTTTACATTTTGAAAATATTTTCTAAAATATACTTTTTTGTAAATAATTAATATCTTATTTTTTGTATATATTTAGTATATTTAATATAATATAAATATTTGTATATTTTATTAGAATACTTAGGATAAAAATATGAAAATAATACATTTTTATTTTTATTAATATATGACACTAAAAAATCCTTTTTTTTTTACAATATACTTCATTTTTTTATTTTTGTATAAATTAATATATAAATATTGTATATAATTAATAAATAAATACTATTTATTTAAAAACTAGGGTTTTGCCCTAAACCATGAAAATATTCAAAATTTGACCTTTTTATTTTTGTTTATATTTCACATTGAAAAACACTTTCACATACATAAAAAAATAATTTTGTGCATAATACATTTTGCATATTTATTGTATTTATTTGAATATTGTACAATTAAATATTTGTATATTCGATATGGATGTAATAGCTTAGAATTTAATTTCTTGTCAAATATCCCCAAATGCAAACTTGTACCCCCATCCCCATAATCATTGTTGTAATAGCTTAGCATTTAAATTTCTGCATTTAAAAGCTTTCAAATTATACCATGATAGACTTAGGGTTTGTATGCAAAAGTCAATCAACAAATAGCTTGACCTAATTCGAGATAAACATGCATGAAAATCAAAACACAATGCACACTTGCACCCCTAGGGTTACTCCACTTGTTGCCTTCAAAAATGGGCCATGTTGCATGTTGAGTGTCTTTGGCAAAAACAAAAACAAATCAAATGATCATAGTCCCTCGATGACGCTTTCTCAAGTTGCCTAAAAAGTGATCAAGTCCCTTAAAGAAAAAATTGCCAAAGACACTTGGCACCATTGCATTCATGGTCTAAACGATGACCCGCGCCCGTCCCGTTAACATCCTAACACAAGATTGTCCACCAAATACAATGGTGGAACAATACTGTTAAAAGGGTTAAAACATAGGAAAGATCTTTGAGAAATTTAGGGTACATAGCTCTTGGTTACTTGACCAAACTTGCAAAACAATCCTTGCCATTTTTCAAAACACACATCATAACACAACTTCAAAACAAACTTTCAAAAACATTGAAACATCTTTTCAAAAAGAAAAACACCTTTGTAAAACATTCGAGTAAAGAATTGTTACAATGGTTGCCTAGACAAGGCATCTTTTTCAAAACATTTCAAAACCACACACACAAAGAACCATTTCAAACAATTGAAAAGCAAAGGCAAGTGATCTAAGCAAGTAACTAAGAGCCCATGGATAACCATGGATAGAAAGGGTGTTAATACCTTCCCTTTCTATAATCTACTCCCTGAACCCAAGAAAACATCTCAAAGGTTTTTCCTGTGCTTTTTAACCTTTCCTTAGGATAAAATAAAAAGTCGGTGGCGACTCTTGCTAAACCGAAACATTTGCGAAAACAAACGCAAAACCTCAAGTCAGTTCTCCCACCGTATCACACTACACTATTGTTGGTTTGCTTAGAAGGATAAGGGATCAGTCCAATCAGTTAGTCTAGAAAGCAAGATACTAAGGAGCTTTAAGGTCATAAAAGTCGTAGTAGAGTCGGAACCCGATAAATCTGCACTCAGATTTCCACCTTTGTTTTCTCTTATGTATGTTTTGTATGCGATTACCTCTTTTCGGAATTGCTTCAGGATGTAAATGCCTATTTATAGACCAGTTAATTAATAAAATTCTTCTTTTTCAAATTATCCTGATTTTTTTTTCTCATTTTTGTTGTTTTGTTTGCGAAAAGACGTCCAGTATTTTTGATAAACTTTGTGTTTAGAACATTAAAGCTTTACAGCACATGATGTCAATAATTGAAATTGCCTAAAGTTTCAGGTGTTCGAGGTGATGGCTAAGGTAACCATCCCACACTCGGGGAATGTTGTTGTGATTTCCACTTTTATAGGTATTGTTGGTCTCTTGTAACAAGAAGGGTACCAGTAAATGGGCAAAAAAAATCTCGGGTGTGACCAACATGAGTTTCCTATTGGAACGATATCCTATACATGCGGCCTAAGGACATTCTTAATGAGAACATGGTGAAGTCTTAAGATATCGGATTCTTGGACATCTGTCATTGTGTAGAAGGAAAATACCTCAAAGAAGAGAGTTAGCATTTCTTCTCAGTGGTAGAAGATACTTTGTGATGCAATTTATGTAAGTTCGCTTGATAAAAAATTCATCACATCTATTGTGGGAATCTGATATGATTACCATGCTGGGGAATCTGGCCATTCAACTCAAGATTGTAAACGTTCAGAGATGAAGTGCAATACTTGCTTGATGCAAAGGTCATCAATTTCACACCAAATGATCAAATTTGAAGTCTCCTTTAACTCAGTGAATGTCAAGACTGCCATATCATCGTCTGAAGCAACAAGTCCATACAGAGACTAGTCTCATCAACAGGGAAATTTTGAATTACATTTGCATTCTCATTTGTAATCTTTCTTGTTTTGCCCAGTACTTTATTGTATGCAAAATTTTCTTATTTTTGAATATTAATCATAATGCATTGAATATGTTTGTCTTGAATTAATCCATTTGTATTCACTCATTAATATTTTTATTTTCTTTTTGATACTTACCACTTGTTAAATAAAGTAAAAAATAACCTCTAGAGGGAGGATGATGAGTAATAGACCAAAAATTTCAAATGTTGTGTTGTCGACTAAAAACCCTGCTGACGATGTACAGACATTGTTTCAAATTCCCAAACACGGGAGATATAAGAGAGATAGACCCTCACTAACCCATTTGAGCCTTGAAGTAGGAGTTTCTTTTCTGTTCATAAAAAACCCTCACATTTAACTCAGGGCAGGGTATATTTCAGTTAATCCGATCGAGCGTTCAAAACTCATCAGGAGTGCGCATCTAAGGATACACCAATGGTTATCCATCAAAAGGCTAAGGAAAGTCAAAACCTCAATGGTTAACTCTCATCTATCAGCAGTGTGCATAAAAAATCATAATACCACAACGGTTATCTCTCTCACATCAAGAGGTCAACAGATGATGATACCACAATGGTTATCCCTCATCTATTAAAGACTCGAGCAGTCACAATCATTTCCAAAAAATTGAAGACGACATGAAAGTCACACGACGTGTTCAAAAGGAAAAAGGAATTATTAAAAAAAAGAAAGAGACAAAAAGCCCTGCTAAGTTAAAACTTGAAAAATAAGCCGCTTAGGCAAAAGTTAGGGCATCCCGCTGGACTTCAGAGTCAAATCCATAAGGAAATTGTCCAGGAAAAATTTAGGGAAAGCGAAGAATGCGAAAGGCAGAAAAAGGATTACCAAATAAAAATCCTCAGCAAAGAACAAAGTTGTGTGATTAGAAACACAAAGGAAGAAGGTGAGTGATTGTCGTGTCCAAAAATCTCGTTTGACTCCTCAACCATTGTAAACTCTTTTGAGAGATGAGTGCTCGTATTGGTTTAACTGAATGTAGGAATGGAGAACATCATGGAGAATGGGTGGGCACCAAATATTTTGAGCCTTAAATCCTTTTTTCTAAAAACCGTGAACCAGGCCACGTTACAACCCTTAAAAATCCTAACTGAAGCATGGGTTAATTCGAAAGCAAAACTGTAACAAGAGTACGATAATCTGACTCCTAGGAGGCTTGCTAAAACTTTCGAGTTGGTATCACTCCATCTTTTTACTTTCTTTTGCACAAATTTTTTTGATGTTTAATCTTTTCAATAAAAGTTTTTAAAATTCAAGACAAACATGAGCTTTGCATTATAATTATCATTCTTAGAATAAACATTCTTTGCATATGAACAAGTGCTTAAACATCAAGTGAGCTTGAATAATGAGCATCAGATGGAAGTTTGATTATCTCGAGGGACAAATTGTCTCAGGGATGTGTTAAAGCAAAAATCATTTTTGAAGATGATCTTAATTTGGGGAAGACCTTCTATTGAATTTGTTGAGTAAAAGAATTCTGGTTTGAGAAATAATATGAAGCATATTGCAAATTTGATTTCCCAGAGTCTCTATCGAGCAGTGGTGCATTACTTTGAGTTGGTCCCTATTGTGGTCTGAGTAGGATTCTTTTTATTTAGGAATTTCTATATTCCCCGGTAGAAGTTATCTTCGTCAAGAAATTCTACGCGAGAAAGTTTTTATCCCTAGAGAAGCTCTCCTCTTTCTAACGATAAATAATTCTTCCCCAGGAAGTTCAGAGTTTGATCAGAATTCAAGATTTTCTATGAACTGCAATTTATTTTTGCAGTATTTCTCTCCAGGAAGTTACTTCCTTGGTGATATTGATTTTTAGATGCTGGTGGTTCTGAATCTCGGTTTCCCATTTAATTTCATATTATCTTTTCTCTACAGAAGATCAGATGTGCAAGAATAATCGTTCGGAAGTTCATTGTCTTCTCAGCAGCTGATTATTGACGTGTTTTCCCCAGTGTATTGCTAAACAAGTATCATTACATTTCATCTACCAAAACGCGTATCATTTCCATTGATGGAGCATTACACTATAATAAAAAAATTCAAACATGCATACGTATAATCCAATTATGTTCACCTTTGGTAATCGGATTGTTATGTGCTCAGATTTGAATTATCTCCACAACAAGCCTAGGGTGATCCTATTATGTTTCCCCAGCGGAGTCCGTTTGATTTACCATCAGTCGGGCCTTTGGTATCTTCCATTTCCCCAGTAAGTCGTGGTTTTATCTTGCCCTTTCAAGCCCTTGGTTATTTTACCCGTGTTTTCTTTTATCGTCAGAGTGCGAGTAAGAGTTAATGTATAGCCTTTCTTGCTTCTCAAGTATTTGAGTATCTATATATGGTGTGTGGTAATTCAGATAATTTCCACTCTTGAAGAATTACACCCCGCCTTTGGCTTGAGGGATAATGTAGTTCTTGTGCTTTTGGCAAACATCAATAATCTCTCAAAAGCCCAACGTGTTTTGGCAATCCTTGTTAGAGTCCCCTTCGGCTAGTCTCTTTTCATTGTAAGTTCGCCTTTGATCGGTGTTATTTCTATAGGAATCTACCTTCGGCATATTATTCGTTGATAAATATTCCCTTTTGGTTGGTTTCTTTATCCTTAAATCCACCTTCGGCTGGTACCTTTTGTTAAGATTCCCTTTGGCTGGTCTCTTTTCATTGTAAGTTCGCCTTTGGTCGGTGTTCTTTTTTCTATGAATCTACCATCGACATAGTATTCCTTGATAAATATTCCCCTTTGGCTAGTTACTTTATCCTTAAATACACTTTCGGCTGGTACCTTTTGTTAAGAGTCCCCTTCGGCTGGTCTCTTTTCATTGTAAGTTCTCCTTTAATCAGCGTTCTTTCTTTAGGAATCTACCTTCACCATAATATTCCTTGATAAAGATTCCCCTTCAGATGGTTTCTTTATCCTTAAATCCATCTTCGGCTGGTACCTTTTGTTAAGAGTCCCCTTCGGCTGGTCTCTTTTCATTGTAAGTTTGCCTTTGATCGGTATTCTTTCTCTAGGAATCTACCTTCGACATAGTATTCCTTGATAAAGATTCCCCTTCGGCTGGTTTCTTTATCCTTAAATCCATCTTCGGCTGGTACCTTTTATTAAGAGTCCCCTTCGGTTGGTCTCTTTTCATTGTAAGTTCTCCTTTGATCGGTGTTCTTTCTCTAGGAGTCTACCTTCGGCATAGTATTCCTTGATAAAGATTCCCCTTCGGATGGTTTCTTTATCCTTAAATCCACCTTCGGTTGATACCTTTTGTTAAGAGTCCCCTTCGGCTGGTACCTTTTGTTAAGAGTCCCCTTCGATTGGTACCTTTTGTTAAGAGTCCCCTTCAGCTGGTCTCTTTTCATTGTAAGTTCGCCTTTGATCGGTGTCTTTCCCCCAGGAATCTACCTTCGGCGTAGTATTCCTCGATAAAGATTCCCCTACGGCTGGTTTCTTCATCTTGAAGTCCACCTTCGGATGGCACCCCTTAAGTCCATCTTTGGCTGGTACTTTTTGTTAAGAGTCTCCTCCGTTTGGTCTCTTTACTTTTGTATGTCTTCCCTCGGCCTGACATGCATCTCCTGATAATAGAAAATAACAATAAAATCCGATTGGTTTCAGAGTGCAAATTTTACGAATCTATTAAGTATTCAATCCTCTTCCACCTTGATTGTTCCAAAGGCGTATATCAGTCTCACCCTATGGTTAAAGAAGATTAAATAGGGTCATTTGTTGTTCCCCAAAATTTTCCCTCTTACTTGTAAACAAAATAGCTTATGCTTCATCATCATATTCATCATTTGTATTGCATTAACTAAATGACATGGGATCAAGGGTTTTGGCTGGGTGAGTATATACTAATAAGAGAAGAAATTTTACCTACAAGGGTTGAATATTAGAGGTCTCATCATCACAGGTATGCTCTATGTACATGAGACTCGCCGGTTCAAGAGATTTGTCAATACACCTCATTCGAATTAGGGTTTGGAGTTTTGATCAATTTCACCGACATTGCGGCTACTAACTAGGTTTTTTCATCACTGACATGTTATGACTGAATTTTTGGCTTTAACTGGTTCCACGGTCCTCCATTTGTCTTAAAGCATCCATATGTGGTTTAATAATCTTCACATCATATCATAAAATCAGGGTTGATCGAATAAGAAGAGATTTGAGTATGTATGAACTGAAAAGTCAGCTAAAGTCAACGTTGACTAGAGGGATTTTTGGTCAACCATCAACTCAATGTTCCTATTTCTATGTTCCATGAGCAATGGTAGCATAAACTCAAAAGGAAATGGTGAATTAGGGATAACTTGTCAAAGAAGTTATTTGGAGATTTGAATTTTGCTTAAGTGTTCATAGTACTGAATTAGATTGGTTATAACCTTCTCAATATTTATTGGAAATGTGCAAACTTTATATGGTTAGAAAGAGTAGGAAAAGTTCTTCAACTTTGTCTTTGACACCTCAAGTTTAAAAGTGATTATTTTGGGAGTTATGGGGCTTATAAGTTTCTGGACACTTAGTAATTTTTAAGATATGTTCCAAAATATTGCAAGCTTCATGGCTATTTTTAGGGTTTCATTTGGACTCAAATATAAAATCTCCAAACATGAAAGTTGAAGATCAGAGTCTCCTATCCAATTTTGATTAAGGAATCATCTCATTTGGTTTCTTATGGAGAGAGTTATAATGTCTATGTTTTGAGGGCTTGAAGGGTGAAATTCTGCCAAGTATGCGCGTGCTAGACCAGCATTTTATCAAACAGGTGGTGTGCGCATGTTCATGGTGGTTTTTATTATGGATTTAATTCTCATTTTGAAAAATATTGAAAATTAAAGTTGGAGTTTGTTGTGTCCTTTTCAATTTTGGTTTAAATTTTGTTTCATTTCATGCATTGTGGAGAGAGATATTGAAGTTCAAAGTAGGAAGGTTGAAGTGGGAAAGATGCATGGTGTCACATGTAAGACTTGCCCAGCCAGGCCTGTAGTTTTGTCGAACTGCTGATGGGCATGTATTCAAGAAAAAATTTCTCCATGATTAAAGCCATATTTGGATTGAGGTTGAACTACAAACTTGTTATGTCATTTGCTCTCTTTCCAACTGTACCAAGTTTGCCTCATTTTGTTGGTTATTGAAGAAGTTAGAGATTCACAAAGTAATGAAGATGAAATGAATAGTTTGGCATTTGGTTTTGTAAAATCTCAAAGGTTGTTTATTAGTTATGATATCAAGACTTTATGATCATTTCGGTGGGAGTTACGACCATTATTTCCAAGTGCCATCAACATCATTTTTGTTCATCCTGGTACCATCTTTTTATTGACCTCAAAAACTCATCTTAAAGAGGTGTGTGCATCAAGTTGCAAGAACCTGAAGTTGGCTACATGGCCACGAGTTAACATCAACATATGGTCAGGATTTGCATTTTTAGGCATTTTTCTACGTGGGTGTGCATTACAAGGCTGATACACGTGCATCCACACATAAAATTACTTCTTTAAGCCAAGAAAATACTCACCATGCATGCATAATGGAAAAACATGCTCGAAATGAAAGATGCCATCAACAAACACCTCATGCTGCGAGTCTTCATAAAAAAAAATCAATTACAAGTCAGTTACAAAAACCATAACGGTAATAACCTCTCTCTCTCTCCTCAACTATAACAAACTCTCGCTTTCTCTCTCAAAGAAGCTCAACAAAAAACTTCCTCTTTCTCACTTTCGTAACAGCAACAAACTTCCCCTCTCTCACTTCCATTTATTCAACAACCTCACACCCTCATTCATCCGCCATCACCTTCAACTCTCACTTTCATCTTGCACCGCCGCAACAAACTCTACTCACTCTCTTTCTCAATGCCTCTTTGAATCTCCCTCTCGATTCTTTAAGCACAGGACCTTGTTCAGATGCTCCTTTACTTTCTTATTCTTCAGAGAACAAGAAGAATATCTATCCTCACGCCATAATCCATTAAATTCAATTTCGTTGTTGTTCCGATCCGGTTCTCTATCGAAGATTCAAGCGTTGCACTGAGTTTATTTCTCAGGATCTTGAAGATTTCTGGCCTTTATCTCCAACATCAAGAAGCAAGGCATGCAACTGTAGAGTGTTCTTTAGCTTTTCATGATTCGGAAAATGAGTGAGTCACTCGGATCTTTAACTCAGCATGTTAGGTTCTTCGTGATGTAGAATTATCCATTGCATCTGTATGCTCTGAGTGAACAGAGGCTCGCTTTAGACACAAAAATTGGCTATAGCTTCTTGATATGAAAATCTCTTGACATTCCGTGCTTGTTTCTTTTTGAATGATAACATAATATTTACAAATTTCTAAAACAAGATTCAGTATCAGTGCGAGAAATCGAGTATGGTAGTGCAAGGTTGGTCCATTTCCATTGAGGTTTGCTCGTTCCGGCCATCGTTCGTATCGGAGAAGACAACCGGAAATCTTCTCTGGCGTCGTTGTTAGTTAGACACGCCATCTTTTTCCCTGGACGTGTCTGCTCCCTATTGGCACATGTTGTTTTCTTTCAACCAATCGGAATGTTGTTTATCCTATTTGATTTAATTTTTGGATGTTAAATGCTGATTGGCTAGAAAAATATATTTGATTTTTTATTCAGGCAAGTGAAATGCAATATTGATGAAACATAAGTACTACAAAAGAAAACCAAACGTGACAAGAGTTGAACAAAAAAAATTTGATTATTGTTATTTTTAAAGACTATGGACCATGTTGTTAATGGATTGGGCCAGACTTAGCAAATCACTATTTTCACCCCCGCGTTTAATGGGCCTTAGTGCCATGGAACAAATTTAAGTTCAATTAGGAAATTTAGTCATACACCCTCAACTTCATTGTTTCATTGTCTCGATAGTTAATCAATTTTGCTCGCGATTTCGATTCTTTTTGCTGGAAAAAAAATAAAATAAAAAATATATTCCTGACTCTTTAGTGTCTTAGGAATTTTAGATATTTTTTGTATATTTTTATTAATTGATTTTCATTTTTGTTTAAATTATATTTGCTAATATGCTCAAAAGAAAGACTGATGCATTCACTTGCACGATTCGATCCAAATTTTTGATCATTTCTTAACGAATAAAATTCAAAAAAATAATCTTCTGATCCTTTGGTATCTTGGGGATTTTTAGGATGTTTTTCCTTTTTTTTTCAAGTTGATTTGCATTTTATTTTGAGTCTTTTTAGTAAAGTTTTTCTAATTGGCCATCGCTCGATCAAAGCTTGCGTTTAATAATTGTCAAAAACTATTTTGAGCCGATCTTTGAACCATGATCAGCGGCTAACTTGCACATAATGTTTGTTTTGATTTGATAATTTTTAGATTGAGAATTAAAGCATTTTCCCAATTATTTTGATAGCGTCAATTCTTATGTGCTTATTGTGGACTATGGTCGACAAGTTTGGTAGCTTTTAATGTGAATTTTACTCACTTTCATGTGTTGATAACACGGCTTCCCGAGTTTTAAAGTCGTTGTACCGATTGCTTTTCTTCATGATTCTACTTTGACTCGAGTTGTGATTTGATTGCGTAACTTCGGTTATGTTTGACTTGTCATTACTAACTTAATTGTTAAGTTGTGCAAGGTACTTTGATAAAACTTTCAATTGTGATTTGATTGTTTTGTGTTCCACTTTATTTGTGGGACACAAATTCGCTTCCTATGCGACTTTTCTTGTATTTTGATTTCTTCATACTCCATTTTATTTGTGGGATACGAACTTGCTTCTGATACGATTCATCTGGACTCACATTCTAAGAGATAAATATGTGCACTATTGTGTGTTTTGTCTGGCTTGTATTTTCATGCAGGATGCTTGTGCTGTTGTGTCTGATACACACCACTTGTGATTTGTTTTCACGCTAATACTTTGAGGCTTATGTTGGTTGTTAGATTGCTGACTTGCTTTGTTTGTTGGTGCTAGATTGCTTGGAGTTTCTAGGGTTTCTCTACTTTTCTTATTGCGCTACGAACCTTTGTTCATTTGCTATACCACTCTTCTATTTTCTCCATGTATGTTAGTGCTTTCTAGATATCCTGAGAAGTAGAAACTTTATCGTTTTTCTAGATATCATGAGAAGTAGGAAATAAAGAGTGTGTGCTCGAAGTCGTTGTTTAAAGTCCTATAGCAGGTACCGCTTTCTGTATGCTATTTGTGTTTGTTTAAAATCCTACCTTTGAAGTAGGTATTCTGCACGTGTCTTTACATTTGTACTCACATTATATTACAGATGATAAGTCCTCAAAAGGCGGCAAGCGGGGAGGGTTAGCAATCGACCCCCGCACATTCTAATCTGTCTCATCCTTAGATCATGTTGTACATTGATGCTTCAGAGCCATGTAGATCTTTTGTATCGAGTTGGTCATATGGAGAAGGGTTCACAACCAACCCCCACACTTTGTCAGGAGTTTGCAATGACCATTGCTGATACTTGGCTACTCGCTTGTTTGCTTCAAGTGATCCTCTCCCCTTAGCTAAATCTTTTTTTTTTATTTCATTCGTCTCCCGCTTGTTTTCTTCGGGTGATCCTCTCCCCTTAGCTAAAGCATTTACCTTGTTTCCTTCATACCTTTGAGTCAATATATGTTACTCATGTTTGTGTGCTTTTGCCAAAGCATTTGTTTGCTTATTTGTTTGCTATACCATGTTCCCTTAGAATAGGAATTTGTATGCTCCCTTAGGATCGCTTGATTAGAGTAGCTTTCGAGCTAGACATTAGGATAGGTATCCATGCATGATAACGTAGGGTAGAAATTTCCCTTTCAAAACTCAACTTTAGGGTCAATCATTGTATGATAACATTAGGGATAGATTTAGGATAGTCTCCCTTAGATGTTTTTCTTTCTTTTGCATCCTTGCATTAAGACTAAAACTATTTTTCTTGGCAAATGCATAAAACATCTAACAACTTTCAAATCCTTCTTTAAGGTAAAAGATATCAATCAATACAAACTTTTTATGCCTTCGGGATTTTCTTTCAATCTTTTTCAAAATAACCTGTTAATTCACTTATGTGCTAACGTATGAGCCTCCAAAGGTCGAGCTGCGGCAGAAGGAGAAATTAATATTGTTTATTAAAAAATACAAAACCAACAAAAACTTGTGAGCCAAACTACGGCTGTTGTGATTCCTTAAAAAGGATACGCAGGCATTGGGGTAGGGCTCAAACGAGCACAACTTTTATTTTTCCTACATTATTTTCTCTTTTCTTTTGTATGGATTCCCTCTTTACATTTTTATCCTTAGCTCTTAAACTTAGATTTGAAACACACCCTTTTATTATAACAACATGAGTGGATACCTTAGAGTACTACGAACGTATGGGGTGTGTAACACGGTGGGAGAAATGATTTGTGATTTTTGTGTTTGATCGCAATTGTTGTGGATAACAAGATTCTCCACCGACTTTTCTTTTATCCAATAAGGAAAGGTTGAAAAGAACAGGAAATACCTTTTGAGATTATTTCTTGAGTTCGGGGGGGTAGGTTATGAAAAGGGAAGGTATTAGCACCCTTTTCATCTGTAGTTATCTACGGGCTCTTAGTTTCTTGCTAGATCACTTACTTTTGTTTGAAAATGTGCTTTGTGATGTAGGTTTGAAAATGTTTAGAAAAACGTCTTTGTAATTGTTCTCGTCTCTATAAGAACGCGTAGAAAGTGTTGGTTTTTGAAAATATTTCAAAAAGGTGTTTGTGGAAGATGTTTTTTGAAAGTGATTTTGAAAAGTGTCTTTATAATAATTCTCGTCTCTATAAGAATGCGTATAAAATGTTTTAACTTTTAAAAATGTTTCAATTGAAAGTGTTGGTGTAAAAAATGATTTTGTTGTGAGCAAGCGAGCAACTAAGGGTAACCTACCTACTCAAAAGGTTTTAAACGTTCTTTTCCTCCTCCTTTAGACATTGTTATCTTACCATTGTTTTGGTAAGAAACCCTATCGTTCGATGTGAAGCGACGGGCACAAGACGTTTGTATAGTCATAGAGGGCAACTTATGGAACGTTTTAGCAATGTCGTTTTAGGGACTAGATCGTTTACCGAAGGCAACATTGAGGGTTATCGAGGGACTACGATCTTTTATCGAGGGTCTTTGCTAAAACGCCCATATTCGAGGGACATGACTATTTTCCGACAGGCAACAAAATGGGATCACCCTAAGGGTGCAAGTGTGCAAGTGTGTTTGATTTACATGCATTTAGTCTTGATTAGGGTTATCTATTTGTTGATTTCATGTCTTGCCATACACACCCTAATTACTAACAATATATGAAAAAAATAAAAGTGCGGAAAAGTAAAGTCCTACACTATTAAATCATTAAGGGGATGGGGTGTACAAATTTACAAATGGGGATTGCGAGAAATTAAAGTCCTAGTTATCTATTATAAATATATTGGAATAATGTACAAGAAATGTAAAATGGACTTGTTTTGTTTTAAAAAAGAAGAAGTAAGTTTGCTTAAGAAAATATTTTTGATCTTTTGGTTTTAAAAGAGATAAAACAAAGTATGTGATTATAAAAATATTGCTGGTGTTTTGATTATTAAAGTTAAAATAAAATAATAAGAGGAAAAGGGGTCAGAATCAGCGCGTGGCTGAAAGGGACAGAAATAAAAGGCAGAAACTCTGACTCTGATGCGCTGCCAAAATCAGAAATAACATGTTAGCAGAAATGGGGAAGGTCAGAAGTTCTGAGTCTGGGTACACCGAAGTTCTGAGATTGCTGGGAATGAAGGAAAGCCTAGAAGTTTTGATTGCTGAAGGAGTTTGGAAGCTCTAGTACAACTGGGGACCTAGAAGTTATAATATCACTGGCAAGTCAGAAGTTCTGGTTGTTTGAGAGAGTGAGGTGATAATGTTGTTGGGTGAGGATATCTAGAAGTTCTGATCTAGGAATATTGTCTAACAGATAAATGGGTAAAAATGTCAATAAATGAACCTAAAAAAGCTGCTTCTGGGGCTAGAACCCAAGACCCTTAGTACTTATGTCTTATGCGCACGCTTTCTACCATTGGGGTGACTGTACATCCGATATTATAAGCAAAAACATAAACATATATCATAAAGTAAACTTATATGATGAACTCCATCTCTTTCTCCATGCTAATCAGAATGATCTGCAACTTAGTTGTTTCTCAACAGAATAGAAAACACAAACATAACAATTATGGAAGGCTTCCATCATGGTTTCAGAAAGATAAAAAATATAAAGATTGTAAATCAGAAACAAGAATGTTATCTGCTAATCCTAATTTCCTTAAAAAGTTCTGAACTGATATTCTCCCTATTTAGGCAGAAAGAAAAAGCATGAAACCTCAGAATATGTACAACACCAGAATCAAGATGTCTATATTATATTTTGGACATGCAAAGTTAACAATGCCTAAGTGATATGATGAGAGTCAACAGAAACTTACCTTGTAGTTGGAAAATGTCCTGTGAGCTAGAACTTGATTCTGACTACAGCGTTATTCTAATCAGCTTCCTTACGTGCTCAGCTAGTTGGGACAACCATTAACTTGAGCTATGAATGGCTGAAAAATTCTGGAACAGCCAAGAAGCAAAGTTCTGATTTTAAAATGGAAATTGGTGGCGTTGGAAGTGCAATATGAAAACAGAAGTTGGGATGACTTCTAATGTGTATCAGAAACTATATGGATGACTTGGTCAAGAAACACTTGAGGAAAAATGGAGTTTGAATGCAAAAATCAAGGATTAGCAGGTTTTGTTTTTGTGTTTGCAGCTTTAAGTTCTTGGGAGATTTTAACAAGGTTTCAAGGCTCTTCTTTTCAATTTTTTCGACCTCCTTACAGTTGCAAATGGATTTTAATTTATAGGCAAAGATTTAGTAGCTTGGAGAGGTCAAGGGTACAACCATCATGCTAGGGCGCTGACTTGTTCTTGAAGCAAGTTAAACAAGTATCGTGGTTAGTAGCTTTTAGTCGTGCCTAAGCTGGAATTGTAAGCATGGATTAAGGAAAAGTACCCTCAGAGGAAAAAGAAAAGCACGGACCCAGCATAAACTTGTACAAAAGTTTGCTTTTCAAGGACAACAATGGTACTTCTATCTCACACGTGGGGAAATCCTTTGGATAAGAACTCAAAAGTGGTTGTGAGCATTAAATGATGATGAGATTTATCAAACTAGAAATCCTGCAATATGAGATTATGCATCATAGCTTAATTCTGGGTCAGAAATTCAGCATCAACGTAACTTAGAATAAATATCCAACTTTTGATCTTTGAATCTCTTTGCTCCAGCATGTTCTGAGTGAGTTCTCAGACTTTCCAGAAAGCTTAAAACAAGCTTTGTAAACCCTCTTTAAGTTACTCTTGCAAATTCTGACTGAACCTATGTGAAAGCTGACCCAAAAATTGTAACCAAGTTCTGATTTTGAAAATGCTCAGAATTTACTAAGTGTTTAAGTTCCAGGGACGTGTCTTTGAAGATGTATAACTTGAAATATCAGCATTTCTAGAAGAAGTTATGTTCTACAATATTTTAGATCTCATTGAGATCCACAACTCTTGTGTTAAAAGTTCTTCCAAAATCAACTTGCATCCTGATGAAGATCTGGCCAGAAGTTCTGAATTCATCATATTTCTTAAACACTTAGAAAAATTTCTAAGTATTTAGAATTTTGACTTTTCCAACATAATCTTGACTTTGATTTTATTGATGAAACAAGTTTCATATTTTAACATGTCTTGATGAAATATGATTTTTGAAACTTGATTTTGATCAAAAAGTCAGAGTTTGACTTTTCAGTGTGCTTTTGACCATTTAGCTTCATAATGTTGTATGCTAGTGTTAACTTAATTTAGAATTAATATCAAAACAAAAAACCAGAGAAACCAATTGAAACCGTAATCAACATAAAACCGTGAAGCTTACCGTAAAAATCTACAAACCATAAGCAGTATGAACCGAAGAAGTTCTGAACCAAAACCAAAACACAACGGAATCGGATGCAGTGATATTACAATTCGCGTTTAGATTTGCGAAGAAGTTGTCCGACTGCAAAATCGCATTTGAGAATAAGCACTTTCGCATTGGTGGCCTTCTGAGAGAATCACGTTTGGAAAAAAAAGATCGCTTGAATCTATAAAAAGCGCGTTTGGAGAATCACGTACGGTCACTTAATAATAATAATAATAATAATAATAATAAAATAATAATAATAATAATAATAATAATAATAATAATAATAATAATAATAATAATAATAATAATAATAATAATAATAATAATAATAATAATAACAATAATAATAATAATAATAATAATAATAACAATAATAACAATAATAATAACAATAATAATAATAATAATAATA